>OY720397.1:0-4800000 GCA_963082905.1 Oligia fasciuncula
CTAACCTAACCTAACCTAACCTAACCTAACCTAACCTAACCTAACCTAACCTAACCTAACCTAACCTAACCTAACCTAACCTAACCTAACCTAACCTAACCTAACCTAACCTAACCTAACCTAACCTAACCTAACCTAACCTAACCTAACCTAACCTAACCTAACCTAACCTAACCTAACCTAACCTAACCTAACCTAACCTAACCTAACCTAACCTAACCTAACCTAACCTAACCTAACCTAACACCTAACCTAACCTAACCTAACCTAACCTAACCTAACCTAACCTAACCTAACCTAACCTAACCTAACCTAACCTAACCTAACCTAACCTAACCTAACCTAACCTAACCTAACCTAACCTAACCTAACCTAACCTAACCTAACCTAACCTAACCTAACCTAACCTAACCTAACCTAACCTAACCTAACCTAACCTAACCTAACCTAACCTAACCTAACCTAACCTAACCTAACCTAACCTAACCTAACCTAACCTAACCTAACCTAACCTAACCTAACCTAACCTAACCTAACCTAACCTAACCTAACCTAACCTAACCTAACCTAACCTAACCTAACCTAACCTAACCTAACCTAACCTAACCTAACCTAACCTAACCTAACCTAACCTAACCTAACCTAACCTAACCTAACCTAACCTAACCTAACCTAACCTAACCTAACCTAACCTAACCTAACCTAACCTAACCTAACCTAACCTAACCTAACCTAACCTAACCTAACCTAACCTAACCTAACCTAACCTAACCTAACCTAACCTAACCTAACCTAACCTAACCTAACCTAACCTAACCTAACCTAACCTAACCTAACCTAACCTAACCTAACCTAACCTAACCTAACCTAACCTAACCTAACCTAACCTAACCTAACCTAACCTAACCTAACCTAACCTAACCTAACCTAACCTAACCTAACCTAACCTAACCTAACCTAACCTAACCTAACCTAACCTAACCTAACCTAACCTAACCTAACCTAACCTAACCTAACCTAACCTAACCTAACCTAACCTAACCTAACCTAACCTAACCTAACCTAACCTAACCTAACCTAACCTAACCTAACCTAACCTAACCTAACCTAACCTAACCTAACCTAACCTAACCTAACCTAACCTAACCTAACCTAACCTAACCTAACCTAACCTAACCTAACCTAACCTAACCTAACCTAACCTAACCTAACCTAACCTAACCTAACCTAACCTAACCTAACCTAACCTAACCTAACCTAACCTAACCTAACCTAACCTAACCTAACCTAACCTAACCTAACCTAACCTAACCTAACCTAACCTAACCTAACCTAACCTAACCTAACCTAACCTAACCTAACCTAACCTAACCTAACCTAACCTAACCTAACCTAACCTAACCTAACCTAACCTAACCTAACCTAACCTAACCTAACCTAACCTAACCTAACCTAACCTAACCTAACCTAACCTAACCTAACCTAACCTAACCTAACCTAACCTAACCTAACCTAACCTAACCTAACCTAACCTAACCTAACCTAACCTAACCTAACCTAACCTAACCTAACCTAACCTAACCTAACCTAACCTAACCTAACCTAACCTAACCTAACCTAACCTAACCTAACCTAACCTAACCTAACCTAACCTAACCTAACCTAACCTAACCTAACCTAACCTAACCTAACCTAACCTAACCTAACCTAACCTAACCTAACCTAACCTAACCTAACCTAACCTAACCTAACCTAACCTAACCTAACCTAACCTAACCTAACCTAACCTAACCTAACCTAACCTAACCTAACCTAACCTAACCTAACCTAACCTAACCTAACCTAACCTAACCTAACCTAACCTAACCTAACCTAACCTAACCTAACCTAACCTAACCTAACCTAACCTAACCTAACCTAACCTAACCTAACCTAACCTAACCTAACCTAACCTAACCTAACCTAACCTAACCTAACCTAACCTAACCTAACCTAACCTAACCTAACCTAACCTAACCTAACCTAACCTAACCTAACCTAACCTAACCTAACCTAACCTAACCTAACCTAACCTAACCTAACCTAACCTAACCTAACCTAACCTAACCTAACCTAACCTAACCTAACCTAACCTAACCTAACCTAACCTAACCTAACCTAACCTAACCTAACCTAACCTAACCTAACCTAACCTAACCTAACCTAACCTAACCTAACCTAACCTAACCTAACCTAACCTAACCTAACCTAACCTAACCTAACCTAACCTAACCTAACCTAACCTAACCTAACCTAACCTAACCTAACCTAACCTAACCTAACCTAACCTAACCTAACCTAACCTAACCTAACCTAACCTAACCTAACCTAACCTAACCTAACCTAACCTAACCTAACCTAACCTAACCTAACCTAACCTAACCTAACCTAACCTAACCTAACCTAACCTAACCTAACCTAACCTAACCTAACCTAACCTAACCTAACCTAACCTAACCTAACCTAACCTAACCTAACCTAACCTAACCTAACCTAACCTAACCTAACCTAACCTAACCTAACCTAACCTAACCTAACCTAACCTAACCTAACCTAACCTAACCTAACCTAACCTAACCTAACCTAACCTAACCTAACCTAACCTAACCTAACCTAACCTAACCTAACCTAACCTAACCTAACCTAACCTAACCTAACCTAACCTAACCTAACCTAACCTAACCTAACCTAACCTAACCTAACCTAACCTAACCTAACCTAACCTAACCTAACCTAACCTAACCTTTTTTTTTTTTTTTTTTTTTTTTTTTGCGGGGGGAAAATCCTCATGGATGTCCGCCGCCCTGGGGTGGGCGGCGGGGTCTGTCAGACTCTTACTGACTAAAAACCACCCCGGTGTTCCCTTCCTGTACCTATTGCCGGGGGTACGGGTATCGCTTGCGCATTCATCCGCGCCCCCGACAGGTATTGGCCCGCCAGATGTTTGTAGGCGGGCCCCGTCACCCTCTGCGACCGTCACCCAGCGGCCGCAGGTACTCCAACTGAGAGGCGCGCGCGGAACACTACGCCGCCGCCTCGAGGCCTGTTTCTGATCGGGCGACAGACGCCCCTAGTCTGTCGCCCGCAGGCCGCGCCCTATGGTGGCCGGAGGTCGTCCGCCACCCTGCGACGCCCGGTGCGTCTGCTGCGGGCCGGGAGAGAGGTAACAGCTTCTCTCTCCCTTTCCGCCGCCTCCTTTGCTGACATTACGTCCTCACAAAAGGAGGCGACGGCCGTCCAGCCGCTCTCGCTCCCGACCATGCATGAAATGACGGCCGGAAGCGAGAGGTCGCCCGCAGCATCGACTGCCGCGACTAAGTCACGGCGCTGCACTGCCCAAGCTGGGCACTCCTCCAACGTGTGCAGCGCCGTGTCCTCGCGGCAGCTGTCACAGTGGTGACATTCGGGCGTCGGCTCCCGGCCTATCCGACACAGGTACTTCCCGAAACACCCATGTCCGGTAAGCACCTGCGTCAGCCGGAAGCTGAGGGCACCGTGGCGTCTCTCCAGCCACTCCATCATCACGGGTCTTACCGCCGCTATCGCGGCGTGCCCTGCCGTGGGTCGCGCAAGTCGCTGCTCCCATTTCGCCACTAGGACCTGGCGGAGCTCTGCCCTGCGCGCCTCAACTTGTCGAGGCACCAGGCGCTCGCCCCGCCCCACCGCTTCCTCGCGCCATGTATAGAGTGACGCGAGGAGTTCCGCCTCTAGGTCCCAGGGCGGGGATCCGGCTAGGAGGCTCGCCGCCTCGAAGGAGATCGTACGGTATCCCCTTATTACCCTGACGGCCATCGCTCTTTGCGGCCTTCGTAGCAAGGCGATGTTACGGGCCGTCAGGGCATCCGCCCACACTGGCGCGGCGTAAAGCGCCATGGACCGTACGATCCCTGTGTAGAGCCTCCGGCAGGAGGTATTTGGACCCCCCAAGTTGGGCAGCAAGCGCGAGAGCGCTGAAGCGGCGCCCAACAAGCGGGGTGCGAGCCGCTGGAAGTGCGGCCCGAAGCTCCATCGGCTGTCGAGGACGAGTCCTAAGTACTTCATCGTCGACTCGACAGCTATGGAGACCCCTCCTACCACGATGTTTGAACCCGGAGGTGGCTTATTCCTCGGCCCGTGAAAACAGAGGGCCTCGGATTTGTGCAAGGCCACCTCCAGGCCCAACCGCCGGATCCTACCCACGACATGCGCGACCCCGGCCGTCGCCAGTATGGCCGCCTGCCGGTACGTCTTCCCACGTGCTGTCACTAGCGTGTCGTCGGCGTAGCATGTCACGCCGACTCCGTGGAGAAGAGCACCGCGCAGAGCCCAGTCGTAGCCTATGTTCCACAGGGGCGGCCCCAGTACCGACCCCTGCGGAACACCGCACGACATTTCTCGCCGACCCCATCCTTCGCGACCCGGGTAAACTACCGCTCTATCCGACAAATAGGCCCCGATAATGCGGCGGAGGTAGCCTGGCACCCCGTGATAGCGGAGCGCCTCTCTGATCGTATTCCAGGGCAAGGTGTTGAAAGCGTTGGCGATGTCGAGCGACACCGCCAAGACCACCTCACCCCGGGCGACCGCCTCCTCCGCCAGGACCCTTACGCGCATGATTGCGTCCACTGTGGAGCGCCCCTGACGGAAACCAAACTGGTTGTCCGCCAGGTCCGGCCCCTCGTTGCTCATGTGCCGGACGAGGCGGTCGGCGATAATTCGCTCGAATATCTTACACACCTCGTCCAGCAGCACAATGGGCCGGTAGGCAGACGGTGAGTCTGCGGGGCGCCCCTCCTTCTTTAGCAGGACCAGCTTCCCGGTCTTCCACCGGCGTGGAAGCTGGCCCCGCTCCAGACATGCGCTTAAGAGTCCTTCTAGTCGGGGCCCGAGAGCCCTCAAGGCCAGGACCCATGCACGGCCTGGAATGCCGTCGGGCCCTGGGGCGGTGTTTTTTATGCGAGACACCGCCACTCTCAACTCTACCCGGGTCACTTCGGGCACGTCGTCGTCGTCTTCCGCGTTGGGCACATTCCAAGGCGGAACCATAGCGGGTGGTGTGTGCTCTGGGCGTAAGGGAAACAGAGCGCTCACCACGTCCTCCAATAGCTGTGGCTGAAGACTCCGGGACAGTGGGGGGGCCCACTGGCGCATCTTGCCCCTCACCATACGGTAGGGGCGTCCCCACGGATCTCGGTCCAGAGTCTCCAGCAGCTCTGCGCGGGCCGATGACTTTGCCCGCACGATGGCTAATTGGAGAGCGCTCTTCGCCTCCCTGTAGCTCTGGTATAGTTCCGCCTCGATGGCCACCGCTGACGGAGAGCGGCGGCGTCTTCTTCGGCACCTGGCATACTGGCGTCGCCTCTCAACGCAGGCGATGCGCAAATGCGCAATTTGCTGCGACCACCAGTACACCTGGCGCCTGGATGGTATCGGCCGGACTCGGGGCATCGCAGCGTCGCAGATTTGCGACATGCTCTCCCGGAACCACTCCGCCTCCTCGTCGATGTCGACAGGCCTGTCGGGAGCATCCAACCAGGCCTGCACGATAGAGGCCTCCAGGAGAGCCTCCCTGTCCAGCCGCTTCATTGCCCAACGCGGACCGTCTCCAACGCCCACCGGGGCTGCTTGGGCCGGCCCGACCGAGGTCTGGGTGGAGACACTGAATCTGATATATCTGTGATCAGACAGCGTCTCCACGTCCTCCACTACGTGCCAGCCATGGACACGGCGCGCGAGAGCGGGGCTAGCGAACGTGAGGTCCACTATTGACCCGCCCCACTGTCGCACGCATGTCTGCACGCAACCCCGGTTCAGCAGGAGCAGGCCCTGCTCGACCGCCCACTCCTCCACCAACTCGCCCCGCACATCAGTTGTCGGGGAACCCCATGCCGCAGACTTGGCGTTGAAGTCCCCCAAGACGAGAACGGGACGAGGACGACTACGACTGACGACCGTGCCCAGATCCGAAATGACCTGCTCGAGGTCGGCGAGAGATAGGCTGGGGGCGAAATACACCCCCGCGACCATAATATTGCCAAAAACTGCCGTGACATATCCCCGCCCCCGGGTGACGGCCTCAAAGAGCGGGGTGTCCACGGCAGACCTCCTTATAAGCGCCACCGAACCGTTAGTGTCGCACACCCAGTCATCCCTGGGCGGCACAAAATACGGCTCGGCGACGACCGCCACATCGATTGACCACTGCGCCATGCTCTGGAGCAAGAGATCCTGAGCTCTGGCGCAGTGGTTTATGTTACTCTGTAGGAGACATAACTGACCTGGGGCCATTATTGGGTGTCCATTTGTGATGTCTCCTCCCCAGTCCCCGGCGGATCTGCTGCCGCAACCAGTGGGTGAGCCGGTTGCGAGGAACCGGTTGCCTCTATTGGTACCCCAACATCCTGAGAAGCCGACGGATGAATCAGCTGGTTCTTGGTCCCGTACTTCCTCTTTGTGGGCCTGGCGCAGGCCTTACTCCCGGTCCGGTGATCGGCTGGCTTGCCGGATGCCGCACAGAGTACGCAGTGCGGCGCGGCTGTGCAGGTGCCAGCCTTATGACCGGGCTGACCGCAACGGAAGCACAGTTGGCTGCGGTCGACCCCCGCGGTGCACCGTACACCCACATGTCCCGGCTCGAGACACCGATAGCACCGCAAGGGCTTGGGCGTCAAGAGCGCCACCTGCGCCGAGACCCATCCGACCAGCAGTCTTCTGCCCTCGTTTAGTTTGTTGGCCGCCGCTACGGGACAACTTACTATTACTGTCCCGAGGCCAGAGACACCCCTATGGATTGTACCCGCCTTTACTTGTTCAGGCGGGCAGTTGCCGGCCTTCGAGATGGCGGCGGCGACCTCCTCAGTGGTGACAGAGTCGTCCAGGCCCGATATTCGCAAATCTGCACACTTAGTGGGCCTGGACACTCTGACGTCGTCGTTACCGAGAGACGCCTTTAGTTTTTCGGCAAGGGCGTCCGCCTTGGGGGCACTTGTAGCCCCCGAGATTTGCAACAGTCGGGCTCCGGTAGCCGTGGGCTTGCACCGGAGGCCCGTTATGCCGAGATCACTGAGAGAAATTTCGGCTTTCGCCTTGGAAAGGATCCCGGCATATGTCAGACCCCGCTCCTCCGCACCCGGCTGCAGCGTCAGAACCACAGCCGTTGATCGAGGGGCACGAAGCCTCGCAGCCCGTGCTTGAGCCACCCTCTCTTCCTTCTGGGCCCGTTGCCTGGCCTCGCGGCGCGCCTTATTTTTATTCCGTTTGGATCCCGCAACTGTCCATTCCGCCTTCTTTTGTGAAGAGGCGGTTGGGGATTGTGTTGGCGGCGCTATGGAGGCAGCCGCTGCACTCGACCCGTCCGCTTTCCTTTTATTCCTCTTCTTCTTCTTCTTTTTCCTCTGCCCAGTCGCCCCTTCTTGAGACAAGGCTACTGGGGTTGTCTCCTCCGGTTTAGCAGCAGCCGCTTGTGCCTGTTGGTTGGCACGAGGCGCTGCGGCTTTGGCCGCATAGGATGCCGCCGGTACACTGCGTTGGTCTGCAGCTAGAGGAGGGCGTAAAATCCTCCCCTCCAACACCGAGAATCGGGCGTTGAGACTCGCCAACTCCTGACGGACAAGGCGAGCCAACTCCGACTCTGGTGGCGGCTGCTGTTGTGTGGGCTGCTGCTGTGGCTGTGGCTGTGGCTGCAGCTGCGGCTGCGGCAGGCCCAACTCCTTCCGGAGGTGCTCGCGGCGGAAGGACGCCATCTCCGCCTTGAGCTCCTCATACTCCTTGCGGAGTCCCGCCATTTGGGCCGCCAGCTTGGCATTTTGTGCCCTTAATAAGGCCACCTCTTCGCCAGTGGTGCGGCTGAGTAGAACCTCGGCACTCTCCAGTATCGAGGCCGCAGCCTCTTTGAGTGCCTTCTGGCTAACACCACTGAGGCCCTTAGAGACTCTTTGGACCCTCTTTATGGCAGCCACAGCGTCTACCATTCTTTTGTTAAGGTCGGAGGCAGGTAGATCTTCCGCCTCGACGACTATGACGGAGGCAGCAGAGGACGACTCCGACAGGCGGGTGACCCTCCCTTCCGTCACCCTTTCCGTCAGAGCCGCAATCTGCCGCTCATCCTCCGCCTGTTTATCGGCGTCGGCTGCAGCCTTCTTGGCAGCCGCAACCTCGCGCCTGGACAAGCCGATGCCAACGTACTTGCCCGTCGACACCGGCCTACCTCTCCCGCCTTTTTTGGCACCGACCTTCGCAGCCGGTAGCGAAGTGTCACTCAGGGCCGCATCCGACCCCGAGTCCGCATCACTTCGAGGGCGCTTGTACGGGCGCATCGAGTTTGCACTCGCAGCGCTCGCAACGGTCATCAGACTCGACACAGACTCCGAGTCCGAGAGCACACCCTCCATCCTCTCAACAAGTACACGAGGCACTTTCCCTCCTTCAACAACGTCGTTTGTTTTTGTGTTTTTTAAATTTAAATCCATATCAGTTCCCACGAGAATGGAAGCAATTATTGGGGTCCTTCGCGGGCAGTGGCTCCATACCCTTAAACGTAGCCCTATATACTGTTGGGGGCGGGAGGTACCAACAGGTGAGAGCGCTAACGACCGTACTCCCAACGGCCATTCATCCCCTCGCCGCGCTCTCAAAAACTTGGGATTGGGTGGTTTTTTATCTTAGAGGTGTCCTTCCTCTGGGCCAGGCGGTTAAGCCAAGCCCCCGGCGGCGGCATTATACATGCCTCCGTCCGCTGTCCGGCCAACCCGACTCAGCGGACCCGCCGAAAGGTTTGTTCCTCGATGAACGAGGAGACAAACGAACGCCGTTTCGGTGCGCCTGCACCTCAGCGGCGGTGGCCGCGTCCTTGCCTGGTCAACTAGCGTCGACGGAGCAGGAGCGACCTCTCCCTGTGTCCCTCTTGGTAATGCCCCTCACCTGAACCTCAAAGCGAGATCCAGGATTAGGACACGCAAGCCCCACCACGACGACAACGTGGGGATCACTTCGGTGGGGGGGGGGGGAACCTAACCTAACCTAACCTAACCTAACCTTTTTTTTTTTTTTTTTTTTTTTTTTTTTTGTTTGCGCTGGGAAAAAATGCATTACGCATACCCTCCCATCGGGGGATGGGGGGCTATGTGGGACTCCCCGGGCTGACCCGGTATACCCACTAAAATAACCCAGCGATACTCCCGCTTCGTCCTGGTGGCGGGGGACTGGGAAACCGGCAAAGCCTTGACGTCCAGTCCTCCGCCGACGATTGCCCTCCAAGGCGGACCTCACGCCCCCCCCGTGGGGAGGGGGAGAGGCCCGGGAGTTACAGACGAATGTGGTGATGGGTGCAATGCGGGCGAAGGCACCCCCGTGCCTGTCGCCCGCCCATCGCCACCATGAGGAGGGAGAGGACGGCGCCTTCTCCGACCCCTTCGTCTGCGGAGCGGCGCAGCGAGAGGGTCATCCTCCCGCGCGCGCTCCGCCTCCTCCTTTTGCGAGATTGCGTCCTCGCAAAAGGAGGCTACTGCTGCTGCCCAGGCCCCCTCGCTCCCCAGCATGGCGTTGACCACGCCGGGAAGCGAGAGGTCCTGTCCGATCCCCGGACCAGGGCGGTTTGGGGAGAAGTTGACCCCCACCAGGGCCAACTCTCCCCACGCGGCGGCCACGTATCCCGGTCCCCTCTCTAAGAGCGAGAGGGGAGGGGAGTCCGTGGGAGACCGCGACACCAGGATGCGATGTTCGACCCTGCCCATCAGTCGGACATCGCACCCCCCTCCGCAGCCACCGTCGCGGGAGCGACGGTGCTTTTCGCAGCAGCAGCAGGACCGGTCGGCGCCTGTGCTTTGCCCCGCTTAGGGGGAGGATTGCAGTTCCTCCCCCTCATCATGTGGTCTGCCGGGCAGCCACTGGCGGCACACACCGCGCAGTGCGGCGTGGCGGCCTCGCAGGAGGCGGCCTTGTGGCCCTCCTTGCCGCACCGGAAGCACGTGTCCGTCCTGTCCACCGCGGACGGACACAGGGGCCGGGTGTGTCCGATGCCGAGGCACCGGAAACACCGCAGGGGCTGCTCCTCGAGCGCGCGGACGGCACCCGAGCTGTATCCGACGGTAAGCCGTCCCTTGGCAAGGACGGCTTTGGCAGCGGCGATTGGGCACTCTAGGCGGATGGTGCCCATGCCGCCGCGGCCGGGCCTTAGGGCCCTGGCTTGGACCGCCGCGATGCCACAGCCCCCTACAGCTGCGACCGCCGCCACCACCTCCTCCTTGGTGACCGAGTCGTCCAAGTCAGCGACCTCTATGGCCGCTGACTTGACCGGTCGGGCCACCTTGGCTGAATCGGCGATTACCTCCTTCAGCTTGGCGGCAAAGAGGTCCGCATGGGCACTCCCCTCCTTCCCCGGGAACTCGAAGATGCGAGCCCCGGCTTGCGTCTTGCGGCAAGTGACGCTGCCGATCCCCAGTTGGGTGGGATCGGCATTCGCACGCGCCCGCACCAGGACGGACATGTAGGTCTCCCCTCGGTCCGCAGCCTCCGCGGTGAGAGTCACCACGACGGCCGCGGTTTTCGGGGGGACCAGCCGCCTTTTTCCCTTCCCTTTCGCCGTCGCCTTTCCCTTGCCGGTCGTCTGCTGCGACTGGCTGGGAGCGGTGGGGGCGCGGACGGCGGGGACGGCCGTCGCCGACTTCTTGGCCTTCCCCTTACGGACCACCTCCGTCCACTCGTTGGACGGGGTCGTCGAGGGGAGGAGGAGGGCGTCTTCCGCCTGGGCGGAGGTGGACGGTCCCGGCTCGCAATGCGTCGCATCCGCCGCAAGCGGCGGCCGGTGGCGCTTCTCCGGTAGGAGCCGGTCCTCTATCCCTGCTATGCAGGCTCTGGTGAAGGCCCTCTCCTCCCGCACCACCTTGCGGATGATGTCCTCAAGGTTGGAGGGAGGGCCCTCTGCCGCATGGCTCGTCTCGGCCTGTTGTGGCCGGGCCGTGACCTCAGCCAGCTTCTGATGAAGCTGGCTGACCTCCGACTGCAGGCGATCCACCCTCGCCTGCAGTTGCCGCGTCTCGTCGCTGGTCTTCCGCTGCACCAGCTCCGCGACGACACCGCGCATGCTCGCGGCTCTACACTTTAGGGCCTTCTGCAGGGTGCCCTTCAGGTTGGAGGACTTAGAGGCGACCTCCACGATCTCCTCCTCGTCCTCCTCTGCCATTCTCTGGAGCTCCGCCAGAGACCGGTCCGCATATACCACGCGGGACGCGCCGTAGCCGGACTTGGCCCGGGCGACGTGCGCCCGCTTTTCCGCGGCGGCGACCCGCTCCTCCAGCTCCTGCTGCAGCTGAGCCCGCCGAGCCAGGTCCAACTGGCGCTGGGCGTTTGCGAGCCCAACGACATGGGTCTCCGCGGCCACCGTCGGCCTTCCAGCCTTCGGCAACCGCGTCGACCCTGAGCCGGAGGAGCCCTCGGACCCACCACTCCGGTGGATTCGCTTCCGCGATCGCTCGATGGAGTCGTCCGCGTCTGACACTGTCAGTAGCGAGTCGTCTGACAGCGACTCGTCCGCCGTTGCGAAGAAGCTGGCCGCAGAAGTCGCGCGGCCAGCCTCTGACGCCGAAGCGTCGGATTGGCCCTGAGAAGGGCCTTTTGGTTGGCCCTGAGAAGGGCCTTTTGGTTGGCCCTGAGAAGGGCCTTTTGGTTGGCCCTGAGAAGGGCCTTTTGGTTGCTTCGAAAAGCGCCCGCAGGCATCCCGCATAGGGCTAGACATAATAAAATCAGACAGGTTCGCAAACTCGACAAGGCAAAGAGAAAGGATAAAATAAGCTGCGAATGCACAGTGCACTTTGGCCGTACCCAGTCTGCCACTCCGTTACGGTGGTCAGAGCTGGGCCGTTTCCAGGGGACACGACGAGGACGTAAGCACTGTGGGGTGGTCCCCCAACCTAACCTAACCTAACCTTTTTTTTTTTTTTTTTTTTTTTTTTTTTTTTGTTTGCGCTGGGAAAAAATGCATTACGCATACCCTCCCATCGGGGGATGGGGGGCTATGTGGGACTCCCCGGGCTGACCCGGTATACCCACTAAAATAACCCAGCGATACTCCCGCTTCGTCCTAGTGGCGGGGGACTGGGAAACCGGCAAAGCCTTGACGTCCAGTCCTCCGCCGACGATTGCCCTCCGAGGCGGACCCCTCACGCCCCCCCCGTGGGGAGGGGGAGAGGCCCGGGAGTTACAGACGAGGGTGGTGATGGGTGCAATGCGGGCGAAGGCACCCCCGTGCCTGTCGCCCGCCCATCGCCACCATGAGGAGGGAGAGGGCGGCGCCTTCTCCGACCCCTTCGTCTGCGGAGCGGCGCAGCGGCGCGCGCTCCGCCTCCTCCTTTTGCGAGATTGCGTCCTCGCAAAAGGAGGCTACTGCTGCTGCCCAGGCCCCCCCGCTCCCCAGCATGGCGTTGACCACGCCGGGAAGCGAGAGGTCCTGTCCGATCCCCGGACCAGGGCGGTTTGGGGAGAAGTTGACCCCCACCAGGGCCAACTCTCCCCACGCGGCGGCCACGTATCCCGGTCCCCTCTCTAAGAGCGAGAGGGGAGGGGAGTCCGTGGGAGACCGCGACACCAGGATGCGATGTTCGACCCTGCCCATCAGTCGGACATCGCACCCCCCTCCGCAGCCACCGTCGCGGGAGCGACGGTGCTTTTCGCAGCAGCAGCAGGACCGGTCGGCGCCTGTGCTTTGCCCCGCTTAGGGGGAGGATTGCAGTTCCTCCCCCTCATCATGTGGTCTGCCGGGCAGCCACTGGCGGCACACACCGCGCAGTGCGGCGTGGCGGCCTCGCAGGAGGCGGCCTTGTGGCCCTTCTTGCCGCACCGGAAGCACGTGTCCGTCCTGTCCACCGCGGACGGACACAGGGGCCGGGTGTGTCCGATGCCGAGGCACCGGAAACACCGCAGGGGCTGCTCCTCGAGCGCCCGGACGGCACCCGAGCTGTATCCGACGGTAAGCCGTCCCTTGGCAAGGACGGCTTTGGCAGCGGCGATTGGGCACTCTAGGCGGATGGTGCCCATGCCGCCGCGGCCGGGCCTTAGGGCCCTGGCTTGGACCGCCGCGATGCCACAGCCCCCTACAGCTGCGACCGCCGCCACCACCTCCTCCTTGGTGACCGAGTCGTCCAAGTCAGCGACCTCTATGGCCGCTGACTTGACCGGTCGGGCCACCTTGGCTGAATCGGCGATTACCTCCTTCAGCTTGGCGGCAAAGAGGTCCGCATGGGCACTCCCCTCCTTCCCCGGGAACTCGAAGATTCGAGCCCCGGCTTGCGTCTTGCGGCAAGTGACGCTGCCGATCCCCAGTTGGGTGGGATCGGCATTCGCACGCGCCCGCACCAGGACGGACATGTAGGTCTCCCCTCGGTCCGCAGCCTCCGCGGTGAGAGTCACCACGACGGCCGCGGTTTTCGGGGGGACCAGCCGCCTCTTTCCCCTCCCTTTCGCCGTCGCCTTTCCCTTGCCGGTCGTCTGCTGCGACTGGCTGGGAGCGGTGGGGGCGCGGACGGCAGGGACGGCCGTCGCCGACTTCTTGGCCCTCCCCTTGCGGACCACCTCCGTCCACTCGTTGGACGGGGTGGTCGAGGGGAGGAGGAGGGCGTCTTCCGCTTGGGCGGAGGTGGACGGTCCCGGCTCGCAAAGCGTCGCATCCGCCGCAAGCGGCGGCCGGAGGCGCTTCTCCGGCAGGAGCCGGTCCTCGATGCCTGCGATGCAGGCTCTTGTGAAGGCCCTCTCCTCCCGCACCACCTTGCGGATGATGTCCTCAAGGTTGGAGGGAGGGCCCTCTGCTGCAGGGCTCGTCCCGGCCTGTTGTGGCCGGGCCGTGACCTCAGCCAGCTTCTGATGAAGCTGGCTGACCTCCGACTGCAGGCGATCCACCCTCGCCTGCAGTTGCCGCGTCTCGTCGCTGGTCGTGCGCTGCACCAGCTCCGCGACGACACCGCGCAAGCTCGCGGCTCTACATTTTAGGGCCTTCTGCAGGGTGCCCTTCAGGTTGGAGGACTTAGAGGCGACCTCCACAATCTCCTCCTCGTCCTCTTCCGCCATCCTCTGCAGCTCCGCCAATGACTTGTCCGCGTACAGAACGTGGGACGCGCCGTACCCGGACTTGGCCCGGGTGACGTGCGCCCGCTTTTCCGCGGCGGCGACCCGCTCCTCCAGCTCCTGCTGGAGCTGAGCCCGCCGAGCCAGATCCAGTTGGCGTTGGGCGTTCGCCAGCCCAACGACATGGGTCTCCGCGGCCACCGTCGGCCTTCCAGCCTTCGGCAACCGCGTCGACCCCGAGCCCGAGGAGCCCTCGGACCCACCACTCCGGTGGATTCGCTTGAGCGAACGCGCTCCGGTGGAGTCGTCCGCGTCCGACACAGAGAGCAGCGAGTCGCTGTCAGACGACTCGTCCGCCGCTGCGAAGAAGCTAGCCGCAGAAGTCGCGCGGCCAGCTTCTGACGCCGAAGCGTCGGGTTGGCCCTGAGAAGGGCCTTTTGGTTGGCCCTGAGAAGGGCCTTTTGCTTGCTTCGAAAAGCGCCCGCAGGCATCCCGAATAGGGCAAGACATAATAAAACAACAGGTTCGCAAACTCGACAAGGCAAAGAGATAAAATAAGCTGCGAATGCACAGTGCACTTTGGCCGTACCCAGTCTGCCACTCCGTTACGGTGGTCAGAGCTGGGCCGTTTCCAGGGGACACGACGAGGACGTAAGCACTGTGGGGTGGTCCCCCAACCTAACCTAACCTAACCTTTTTTTTTTTTTTTTTTTTTTTTGTTTGCGCTGGGAAAAAATGCATTACGCATACCCGCCCATCGGGGGATGGGGGGCTATGTGGGACTCCCCGGGCTGACCCGGTATACCCACTAAAATAACCCAGCGATACTCCCGCTTCGTCCTAGTGGCGGGGGACTGGGAAACCGGCAAAGCCTTGACGTCCAGTCCTCCGCCGACGATTGCCCTCCGAGGCGGACCCCTCACGCCCCCCCCGTGGGGAGGGGGAGAGGCCCGGGAGTTACAGACGAGGGTGGTGATGGGTGCAATGCGGGCGAAGGCACCCCCGTGCCTGTCGCCCGCCCATCGCCACCATGAGGAGGGAGAGGGCGGCGCCTTCTCCGACCCCTTCGTCTGCGGAGCGGCGCAGCGGCGCGCGCTCCGCCTCCTCCTTTTGCGAGATTGCGTCCTCGCAAAAGGAGGCTACTGCTGCTGCCCAGGCCCCCTCGCTCCCCAGCATGGCGTTGACCACGCCGGGAAGCGAGAGGTCCTGTCCGATCACCGGACCAGGGCGGTTTGGGGAGAAGTTGACCCCTACCAGGGCCAACTCTCCCCACGCGGCGGCCACGTATCCCGGTCCCCTCTCTAAGAGAGAGAGGGGAGGGGAGTCCGTGGAAGACCGCGACACCTGGATGCGATGTTCGACCCTACCCATCAGTCGGACATCGCACCCCCCTCCGCAGCCACCGTCGCAGGAGCGACGGTGCTTTTCGCAGCAGCAGCAGGACCGGTCGGCGCCTGCGCTTTGCCCCGCTTAGGGGGAGGATTGCAGTTCCTCCCCCTCATCATGTGGTCTGCCGGGCAGCCACTGGCGGCACACACCGCGCAGTGCGGCGTGGCGGCCTCGCAGGAGGCGGCTTTGTGGCCCTCCTTGCCGCACCGGAAGCACGTGTCCGTCCTGTCCACCGCGGACGGACACAGGGGCCGGGTGTGTCCGATGCCGAGGCACCGGAAACACCGCAGGGGCTGCTCCTCGAGCGCCCGGACCGCACCCGAGCTGTATCCGACGGTAAGCCGTCCCTTGGCAAGGACGGCTTTGGCAGCGGCGATTGGGCACTCTAGGCGGATGGTGCCCATGCCGCCGCGGCCGGGCCTTATGGCCCTGGCTTGGACCGCCGCGATGTCACAGCCCCCTACAGCTGCGACCGCCGCCACCACCTCCTCCTTGGTGACCGAGTCGTCCAAGTCAGCGACCTCTATGGCCGCAGACTTGACCGGTCGGGCCACCTTGGCCGAATCGGCGATTGCCTCCTTGAGCTTGGCGGCAAAGAGGTCCGCATGGGCACTCCCCTCCTTCCCCGGGAACTCGAAGATTCGAGCCCCGGCTTGCGTCTTGCGGCAAGTGACGCTGCCGATCCCCAGTTGGGTGGGATCGGCATTCGCACGCGCCCGCACCAAGACGGACATGTAGGTCTCCCCTCGGTCCGCAGCCTCCGCGGTGAGAGTCACCACGACGGCCGCGGTTTTCGGGGGGACCAGCCGCCTCTTTCCCTTCCCTTTCGCCGTCGCCTTTCCCTTGCCGGTCGTCTGCTGCGACTGGCTGGGAGCGGTGGGGGCGCGGACGGCGGGGACGGCCGTCGCCGACTTCTTGGCCTTCCCCTTACGGACCACCTCCGTCCACTCGTTGGACGGGGTCGTCGAGGGGAGGAGGAGGGCGTCTTCCGCCTGGGAGGAGGTGGACGGTGCCGGCTCGCAGTGCGTCGCATCCGCCGCAAGCGGTGGCCGGAGGCGCTTCTCCGGCAGGAGCCGGTCCTCGATGCCTGCGATGCAGGCTCTCGTGTAGGCCCTCTCCTCCCGCACCACCTTGCGGATGATGTCCTCAAGGTTGGAGGGAGGGCCCTCTGCCGCAGGGCTCGTCTCGGCCTGTTGTGGTCGGGCCGTGACCTCAGCCAGCTTCTGATGAAGCTGGCTAACCTCCGACTGCAGGCGATCCACCCTCGCCTGCAGTTGCCGCGTCTCGTCGCTGGTCGTGCGCTGCACCAGCTCCGCGACGACACCGCGCAAGCTCGCGGCTCTACATTTTAGGGCCTTCTGCAGGGTGCCCTTCAGGTTGGAGGACTTAGAGGCGACCTCCACAATCTCCTCCTCGTCCTCTTCCGCCATCCTCTGCAGCTCCGCCAATGACTTGTCCGCGTACAAAACGCGGGACGCGCCGTACCCGGACTTGGCCCGGGCGACGTGCGCCCGCTTTTCCGCGGCGGCGACCCGCTCCTCCAGCTCCTGCTGCAGCTGAGCCCGCCGAGCCAGGTCCAGCTGGCGCTGGGCGTTTGCGAGCCCAACGACATGGGTCTCCGCGGCCACCGTCGGCCTTCCAGCCTTCGGCAACCGCGTCGACCCCGAGCCCGAGGAGCCCTCAGACCCACCACTCCGGTGGATGCGCTTCCGCGATCGCTCGATGGAGTCGTCCGCGTCTGACACAGTCAGTATCGAGTCGTCTGACAACGACTCGTCCGCCGTTGCGAAGAAGCTGGCCGCAGAAGTCGCGCGGCCAGCCTCTGACGCCGAAGCGTCGGATTGGCCCTGAGAAGGGCCTTTTGGTTGGCCCTGAGAAGGGCCTTTTGGTTGGCCCTGAGAAGGGCCTTTTGGTTGGCCCTGAGAAGGGCCTTTTGGTTGCTTCGAAAAGCGCCCGCAGGCATCCCGCATAGGGCTAGACATGACAATTCCAACAGGTTCGCAAACTCGACAAGGCAGAGATAAGGATAAAATAAGCTGCGAATGCACAGTGCACTTTGGCCGTACCCAGTCTGCCACTCCGTTACGGTGGTCAGAGCTGGGCCGTTTCCAGGGGACACGACGAGGACGTAAGCACTGTGGGGTGGTCCCCCAACCTAACCTAACCTAACCTAACCTAACCTAACCTAACCTTTTTTTTTTTTTTTTTTTTTTTTTGTTTGCGCTGGGAAAAAATGCATTACGCATACCCTCCCATCGGGGGATGGGGGGCTATGTGGGACTCCCCGGGCTGACCCGGTATACCCACTAAAATAACCCAGCGATACTCCCGCTTCGTCCTGGTGGCGGGGGACTGGGAAACCGGCAAAGCCTTGACGTCCAGTCCTCCGCCGACGATTGCCCTCCAAGGCGGACCCCTCACGCCCCCCCCGTGGGGAGGGGGAGGGGCCCGGGAGTTACAGACGAAGGTGGTGATGGGTGCAATGCGGGCGAAGGCACCCCCGTGCCTGTCGCCCGCCCATCGCCACCATGAGGAGGGAGAGGGCGGCGCCTTCTCCGACCCCTTCGTCTGCGGAGCGGCGCAGCGGCGCGCGCTCCGCCTCCTCCTTTTGCGAGATTGCGTCCTCGCAAAAGGAGGCTGCTGCTGCTGCCCAGGCCCCCTCGCTCCCCAGCATGGCGTTGCCCACGCCGGGAAGCGAGAGGTCCTGTCCGATCACCGGACCAGGGCGGTTTGGGGAGAAGTTGACCCCTACCAGGGCCAACTCTCCCCACGCGGCGGCCACGTATCCCGGTCCCCTCTCTAAGAGCGAGAGGGGAGGGGAGTCTGTGGGGGACCGCGACACCAGGATGCGATGCTCGACCCTGCCCATCAGTCGGACATCGCACCCACCTCCGCAGCCACCGTCGCAGGGGCGACGGTGCTTTTCGCAGCAGCAGCAGGACCGCTCGGCGCCTGTGCTTTGCCCCGCGTAGGGGGAGGATTGCAGTTCCTCCCCCTCATCATGTGGTCTGCCGGGCAGCCACTGGCGGCACACACCGCGCAGTGCGGCGTGGCGGCCTCGCAGGAGGCGGCCTTGTGGCCCCCCTTGCCGCAACGGAAGCATGTATCCGTCCTGTCGACAGTGGACGGACACAGGGGCCGGGTGTGTCCGATGCCGAGGCACCGGAAACACCGCAGGGGCTGCTCCTCGAGCGCCCGGACTGCACCCGAGCTGTAACCAACTGTGAGCCGTCCCTTAGCAAGGACGGCTTTGGCAGCGGCGACTGGGCACTCGAGGCGGATGGTGCCCATGCCGCCGCGGCCGGGCCTTATGTCCCTGCCTCGGACCGCCGCGATGTCACAGCCCCCTATCGCTGCGACCGCCGCCACCACCTCCTCTTTGGTGACGGAGTCGTCGAGGTCAGCGACCTCTAAGGCCGCTGACTTCACCGGCCGCGCCACCTTGGCCGAATCGGCGATCACTTCCTTCAGCTTCGCGGCAAAGAGGTCCGCATGCGCACTCCCCTCCTTCCCCGGGAACTCGAAGATGCGGGCCCCGGCCTGCGTCTTGCGGCAAGTGACGCTGCCGATCCCCAGTTGGGTGGGATCGGCATTCGCACGCGCCCGCACCAGGACGGACATGTAGGTCTCCCCTCGGTCCGCAGCCTCCGCGGTGAGAGTCACCACGACGGCCGCGGTTTTCGGGGGGACCAGCCGCCTCTTTCCCCTCCCTTTCGCCGTCGCCTTTCCTTTGCCGGTCGTCTGCTGCGACTGGCTGGGAGCGGTGGGGGCGCGGACGGCGGGGACGGCCGTCGCCGACTTTTTGCCCTTCCCCTTGCGGACCACCTCCGTCCACTCGTTGGACGGGGTCGTCGAGGGGAGGAGGAGGGCGTCTTCCGCCTGGGAGGAGGTGGACGGTCCCGGCTCACACTGCCTCGTATCCGCCGCAAGCGGCGGCCGGTGGCGCTTCTCCGGCAGGAGCCGGTCCTCGATGCCTGCAATACAGGCTCTTGTGAAGGCCCTCTCCTCCCGCACCACCTTGCGGATGATGTCCTCAAGGTTGGAGGGAGGGCCCTCTGCTGCAGGGCTCGTCCCGGCCTGTTGTGGCAGGGCCGTGACCTCAGCCAGCTTCTGATGAAGCTGGCTGACCTCCGACTGCAGGCGATCCACCCTCGCCTGCAGTTGCCGCGTCTCGTCGCTGGTCTTCCGCTGCACCAGCTCCGCGACGACACCTCGCATGCTGGCGGCCCTACATTTCAGGGCCTTCTGCAACGTGCCCTTCAGGTTGGAGGACTTAGAGGCGACCTCCACGATCTCCTCCTCGTCCTCCTCCGCCATTCTCTGGAGCTCCGCCAGAGACCGGTCCGCATAAACAACACGGGACGCGCCGTACCCGGACTTGGCCCGGGCGACGTGCGCCCGCTTTTCCGCGGCGGCGACCCGCTCCTCCAGCTCCTGCTGGAGCTGAGCCCGCCGAGCCAGGTCCAGTTGGCGTTGGGCGTTCGCCAGCCCAACGACATGGGTCTCCGCGGCCACCGTCGGCCTTCCAGCCTTCGGCAACCGCGTCGACCCCGAGCCCGAGGAGCCCTCGGACCCACCACTCCGGTGGATTCGCTTGAGCGAACGCGCTCCGGTGGAGTCGTCCGCGTCCGACACTGTGAGCAGCGAGTCGCTGTCAGACGACTCGTCCGCCGCTGCGAAGAAGCTAGCCGCAGAAGTCGCGCGGCCAGCTTCTGACGCCGAAGCGTCGGATTGGCCCTGAGAAGGGCCTTTTGGTTGGCCCTGAGAAGGGCCTTTTGGTTGGCCCCGCTTAGGGGGAGGATTGCAATTCCTCCCCTTCATTATGTGGCCTGCCGGGCAGCCACTGGCGGCACACACCGCGCAGTGCGGCGTGGCGGCCTCGCAGGAGGCGGCCTTGTGGCCCTCCTTGCCGCAGCGAAAGCAGGTGTCCGTCCTGTCGACTGTGGACGGACACAGGGGCCGGGTGTGTCCGATGCCGAGGCACCGGAAACACCGCAGAGGCTGCTCCTCGAGTGCCCTTACGGCACCCGAGCTGAACCCGACCGTGATCCGTCCTTTCGCAAGGACGGCTTTGGCGGCGGCGATTGGGCACTCTAGGCGTATGGTGCCCATGCCGCCGCGGCCGGGCCTTATGGCCCTGCCCTGCACCGCCGCGATGCCGCAGCCCCCTATCGCTGCGACCGCCGCCACCACCTCCTCCTTGGTGACGGAGTCGTCCAAGTCGGCCACCTCTATGGCCGCCGACTTGACCGGTCGGGCCACCTTGGCCGAATCCGACACCACCTCCGCGAGCTTGGCTGCGAAGAGGTCGGCATGGGCACTCCCCTCCGCCCCCGGGAACTCGAAAATTCGAGCCCCGGCTTGCGTCTTGCGGCAAGTGACGCTGCCGATCCCCAACTGGGTGGGGTCGGCATTGGCACGCGCCCGCACCAAGACGGACGCGTACGTCTCCCCCCGTTCCGCAGCCTCCGCGGTGAGCGTCACCACGACGGCCGCGGTTTTCGGGGGGACAAGGCGCCCCTTTCCCCTCCCTTTCCCTTTCGCCGTCCCCTTCCCCTTGCCAGTCGTCTGCGACTGGGTGGGATCGGTGGTGGCGCGGACGGCAGGGACGGCCGTCGCCGACTTCTTCCCTTTGCCCTTCCCCTTTCGGACCACCTCCGTCCACTCGTTGGACGGGGTCGTCGAGGGGAGGAGGAGGGCGTCTTCCGCCTGGGAGGAGGTGGACGGTCCCGGCTCGCGCTGCGTCGCATCCGCCGCAAGCGGCGGCCGGAGGCGCTTCTCCGGCAGGAGCCGGTCCTCGATGCCTGCGATGCAGGCTCTAGTGAAGGCCCTCTCCTCCCGTACTACCTTGCGGATAATTTCCTCAAGGTTGGGGGAGGGGCCCTCTGCCGCAGGGCTCGTCTTGGCCTGTTGTGGCCGGGCCGTGGCTTCAGCCAGCTTCTGATGAAGCTGGCTGACCTCCGACTGCAGGCGATCCACCTTCGCCTGCAGTTGCCGCGTTTCGTCGGAGGCCTTGCGCTGGACCAGCTCCGCAACGACACCGCGCATGCTTGCGGCCCGGCACTTCAGGGCCTTTTGCAAGGTCCCCTTTAAGTTAGAGGACTTAGAGGCGACCTCGCAAATCTCCTCCATGTCCTCCTCCGCCATCCTCTCCAGCTCGGCCAGAGAGTGGTCCGCATATAAAACGCGGGACGCCCCGTAGCCGGACTTGGCCCGGGCGACGTGCGCCCGCTTTTCTGTAGCAGCGACTCGCTCCTCCAGCTCCTGCTGGAGCTGAGCCCGCCGAGCCAGATCCAGTTGGCGTTGGGCAATCGCCAGCCCAACGACATGGGTCTCCGCGGCCACCGTCGGCTTTTTAGCCTTCGGCAACCGCGTCGACCCCGAGGCCGAGGAGCCCTCGGACCCACCACTCCGGTGTGTTCGCTTTCGCGATCGGGAGTCGTCCGCTTCCGACACACTGATGAGCGAGTCGTTGTCGGACGAGTCCTCCGCCGTTCCAAACAAGCTAGCCGCAGACGGCGCGCGGCTAGCCTCAGACGCCGAAGCGTCGGATTGGCCCTGAGAAGGGCCTTTTGGTTGGCCCTGAGAAGGGCCGTTTTTCTTTAAAAAGCGCCCGCAGGCATCCCGCATAGGGCTCGACATATTAAAATTCCAACAGGTTCGTAAACGCACAAGACAAGATAAAATAAAATCGCTACGAAAGCACAGTGCACTTTGGCCGTACCCAGTCTGCCACTCCGTTACGGTGGTCAGAGCTGGGCCGTTTCCAGGGGACACGACGAGGACGTAAGCACTGTGGGGTGGTCCCCCAACCTAACCTAACCTAACCTAACCTTTTTTTTTTTTTTTTTTTTTTTTGTTTGCGCTGGGAAAAAATGCATTACGCATACCCTCCCATCGGGGGATGGGGGGCTATGTGGGACTCCCCGGGCTGACCCGGTATACCCACTAAAATAACCCAGCGACACTCCCGCTTCGTCAGAGTGGCGGGGGACTGGGAAACCGGCAAAGCCTTGACGTCCAGTCCTCCGCCGACGATGGCCCTCCAAGGCGGACCCCTCACGCCCCCCCCGTGGGGAGGGAGAAGGGCCCGGGAGTGAGAGACGAAGGTGGTGATGGGTGCAATGCGGGCGAGGGCACCCCCGTGCCTGTCGCCCGCCCATCGCCACCATGAGGAGGGAGAGGACGGCGCCTTCTCCGACCCCTTCGTCTGCGGAGCGGCGCAGCGAGAGGGTCATCCTCCCGCGCGCGCTCCGCCTCCTCCTTTTGCGAGATTACGTCCTCGCAAAAGGAGGCTACCGCTGACCAGGCCCCCTCGCTCTCCAGCATGGCGTTGATCACGCTGGGGAGCGAGAGGTCCTGTCCGACCACCGCGGTCAGACCGCGGCGCAGCTCGGACCACGCTGGGCACACCTCGAGCGTGTGCTGTGCCGTGTCCTCCGCCGCGCCGCAGTCGTGGCAGGCCGGGGTCTCCTCCCTTCCAATCCGGTGCAGGTGCGTTCCGAAACAGCCGTGGCCGGACAACACCTGCACCAGGCGGAACGAGAGGAAACCGTGGGACCGCTCGAGCCAGCCCTGCAGGACCGGACCGAGCGCGTCCAACGTGCGGCGGCCGAAGGCGGCGGTGGCGAGGTCCTCCGTCCAGTGGAGGACGATGGCGTCCCTCGCCTCCCGCCGCACCGCCTCTCGTTCTTCGGCGACGGGGCGCTCCCCGAGCGCCCTCCGCTCCGCAGTCCACTCGTAGACTCTGGCCAGCACCCAAGCCTCCAACTCCCAAGGAGGGGTGCCGGCCAGAGCGCACGCCGCCGAAAAGCCCACGGAGCGGTAGGCCCTCGCCACCCGCAGTGCAATGGCCCTTTGGGGCTTGCGGAGGGCGGTCGCATTCTCCCTCCTTCGGAGGGAGTCCGCCCAGATGGGGGCCCCGTATAGGGCCATGCTTTTGAGGATGCCGGCATACAGGCGCCGGCACTTCTCCTTGGGCCCCCCCAGGTTCGGGAGGAGCCACGAGAGGGCGTCAGCAGCTTTTAACAGGCGCGTCGACAGCCCGCTGAAATGCGGGCCGAAGCGCCACCTGTCGTCCAGCACCAGACCCAGATACTTCATCTGGGGCTGGACCGCTATCCTGACGCCCTCTACGACGATGTGCGCGTCGGGAGGGCAGCGCTGCCGAGGCCCGCGGAAGAATACGGCCTCGGTCTTGTGCAGCGCCACCTTCAATCCGAGCCGGCGGATCCTCTCTGCGACCAAGGATCCGCCAGCCGAGGCCAGACAGGCCGCGTCTCCAAAGTTCCTCCCCCGGGCAGTGAGGAGAGTGTCATCCGCGTAACAGATGACACTCGTGCCCGGAAGGAGGGCTCCCCGCAGGAGCCAATCGAACCCGATGTTCCACAGGGGGGGCCCCAGCACTGACCCCTGCGGAACACCGGACTCTGCGCCGTACCGCCTCACTGTGGCCGTCTTGTCTACGAGGAGGACCTCTCGGCCCTCCAAGTAGCTGGCCAGGAGGCTCTGCAGGTATTGGGGCACTCCGTGATATCGGAGCGCCTCCAATATCGTCGAGTGGGGAACGGAGTTGAAGGCATTTGCAATGTCGAACGACACCGCCAGCACTCCGTCCCCCGCCTCCACCGCCTCCTTCACCTGGCCTTTGAGCAGGGCCAGCGCGTCGATCGTCGAACGCCCTCGACGGAAGCCGAATTGGGCGTCCGACAGGTCCGGCCCCACTCCCCGCAAAAGACCAGCGAGCCGGGACGCGACGATCCCCTCGAACATCTTACCGACCTCATCGAGCAGGACGATGGGCCGGTATGCCGATGGGGAGTCCACCGGGCGTCCCTCCTTTCGGAGGAGGCAGAGCTGCCCCTCCTTCCAGAGCTTCGGGAACCTCCCAGCCGTAAAGCACGCGCTGAAGAGGTCCCGAAGCCTGTCCTCCATTTGCGAGGCGGCGATCGCCACCACCCGTGCCGGGACGCCGTCTGGTCCGGGGGCCGTCTTCTTCGCGCGGAGGCTGAGGACCCCCTCGCGGAATTCCGACGCCGTCACCGGGGGGACCTCCTCCTCCGGTGGAGCCGCCCCTTGCGGGGGAGCCATCGTTGGTGGGGCGAAGTCGGTCCTGCGCGGAAACAGGGACCGGACCACCCCATCCAGCAACGCTGGCTCGAGGGTCTCCGTCAGGGGGAACCTAACCTTTTTTTTTTTTTTTTTTTTTTTGTTTGCGCTGGGAAAAAATGCATTACGCATACCCTCCCATCGGGGGATGGGGGGCTATGTGGGACTCCCCGGGCTGCCCCGGTATACCCACTAAAATAACCCAGCGATACTCCCGCTTCGTCCTGGTGGCGGGGGACTGGGAAACCGGCAAAGCCTTGACGTCCAGTCCTCCGCCGACGATTGCCCTCCAGGGCGGACCCCTCACGCCCCCCCCGTGGGGAGGGGGAGGGGCCCGGGAGTTACAGACGAAGGTGGTGATGGGTGCAATGCGGGCGAAGGCACCCCCGTGCCTGTCGCCCGCCCATCGCCACCATGAGGAGGGAGAGGGCGGCGCCTTCTCCGACCCCTTCGTCTGCGGAGCGGCGCAGCGGCGCGCGCTCCGCCTCCTCCTTTTGCGAGATTGCGTCCTCGCAAAAGGAGGCTACTGCTGCTGCCCAGGCCCCCTCGCTCCCCAGCATGGCGTTGACCACGCCGGGAAGCGAGAGGTCCTGTCCGATCACCGGACCAGGGCGGTTTGGGGAGAAGTTGACCCCTACCAGGGCCAACTCTCCCCACGCGGCGGCCACGTATCCCAGTCCCCTCTCTAAGAGCGAGAGGGGAGGGGAGTCTGTGGGAGACCGCGACACCAGGATGCGATGCTCGACCCTGCCCATCAGTCGGACATCGCACCCCCCTCCGCAGCCACCGTCGCAGGGGCGACGGTGCTTTTCGCAGCAGCAGCAGGACCAGTCGACGCCTGCGCTTTGCCCCGCTTAGGGGGAGGATTGCAGTTCCTCCCCCTCATTATGTGGTCTGCCGGGCAGCCACTGGCGGCACACACCGCGCAGTGCGGCGTGGCGGCCTCGCAGGAGGCGGCCTTGTGGCCCTCCTTGCCGCACCGGAAGCATGTGTCCGTCCTGTCGACCGTGGACGGACACAGGGGCCGGGTGTGTCCGATGCCGAGGCACCGGAAACACCGCAGGGGCTGCTCCTCGAGCGCCCGGACCGCACCCGAGCTGTATCCGACGGTAAGCCGCCCCTTCGCAAGGACGGCTTTGGCAGCGGCGATTGGGCACTCTAGGCGGATGGTGCCCATGCCGCCGCGGCCGGGCCTTATGGCCCTGGCTTGGACCGCCGCGATGCCACAGCCCCCTACAGCTGCGACCGCCGCCACCACCTCCTCCTTGGTGACCGAGTCGTCCAAGTCAGCGACCTCTATGGCCGCTGACTTGACCGGTCGGGTCACCTTGGCCGAATCGGCGATTGCCTCCTTGAGCTTGGCGGCAAAGAGGTCCGCATGGGCACTCCCCTCCTTCCCCGGGAACTCGAAGATGCGGGCCCCGGCTTGCGTCTTGCGGCAAGTGACGCTGCCGATCCCCAGTTGGGTGGGATCGGCATTCGCACGAGCCCGCACCAGGACGGACATGTAGGTCTCCCCTCGGTCCGCAGCCTCCGCGGTGAGAGTCACCACGACGGCCGCGGTTTTCGGGGGGACCAGCCGCCTCTTTCCCCTCCCTTTCGCCGTCGCCTTTCCTTTGCCGGTCGTCTGCTGCGACTGGCTGGGAGCGGTGGGGGCGCGGACGGCGGGGACGGCCGTCGCCGACTTCTTGGCCTTCCCCTTGCGGACCACCTCCGTCCACTCGTTGGACGGGGTCGTCGAGGGGAGGAGGAGGGCGTCTTCCGCTTGGGCGGAGGTGGACGGTCCCGGCTCGCAAGGCGTCGCATCCGCCGCAAGCGGCGGCCGGAGGCGCTTCTCCGGCAGGAGCCGGTCCTCGATGCCTGCGATGCAGGCTCTTGTGAAGGCCCTCTCCTCCCGCACCACCTTGCGGATGATGTCCTCAAGGTTGGAGGGAGGGCCCTCTGCCGCAGGGCTCGTCCCGGCCTGTTGTGGCCGGGCCGTGACCTCAGCCAGCTTCTGATGAAGCTGGCTGACCTCCGACTGCAGGCGATCCACCCTCGCCTGCAGCTGCCGCGTCTCGTCGCTGGTCGTTCGCTGCACCAGCTCCGCGACGACACCGCGCATGCTGGCGGCCCTACATTTCAGGGCCTTCTGCAGGGTGCCCTTCAGGTTGGAGGACTTAGAGGCGACCTCCACAATCTCCTCCTCGTCCTCTTCCGCCATCCTCTGCAGCTCCGCCAATGACCGGTCCGCGTACAGAACGCGGGACGCGCCGTACCCGGACTTGGCCCGGGCGACTTGCGCCCGCTTTTCCGCGGCAGCGACCCGCTCCTCCAGCTCCTGCTGGAGCTGAGCCCGCCGAGCCAGATCCAGCTGGCGCTGGGCGTTCGAGAGCCCAACGACATGGGTCTCCGCGGCCACCGTCGGCCTTCCAGCCTTCGGCAACCGCGTCGACCCCGAGCCCGAGGAGCCCTCGGACCCACCACTCCGGTGGATGCGCTTCCGCGATCGCTCGATGGAGTCGTCCGCGTCCGACACAGTCAGTATCGAGTCGTCTGACAACGACTCGTCCGCCGTTGCGAAGAAGCTGGCCGCAGAAGTCGCGCGGCCAGCCTCTGACGCCGAAGCGTCGGATTGGCCCTGAGAAGGGCCTTTTGGTTGGCCCTGAGAAGGGCCTTTTGGTTGGCCCTGAGAAGGGCCTTTTGGTTGGCCCTGAGAAGGGCCTTTTGGTTGCTTCGAAAAGCGCCCGCAGGCATCCCGCATGGGGCTCGACATAATGATCTCCCAGCAGGTTCGTAGACAACAAGGCAGTTAAAATAAAATATGGTAGCTACGAATGCACAGTGCACTTTGGCCGTACCCAGTCTGCCACTCCGTTACGGTGGTCAGAGCTGGGCCGTTTCCAGGGGACACGACGAGGACGTAAGCACTGTGGGGTGGTCCCCCCCCCCAACCTAACCTAACCTTTTTTTTTTTTTTTTTTTTTTACGTGGAGAAATGCTCATGCATTCTGCACTACCACGGGGAGATAGTGCAGTTATGTGGGACTCTAACCCACTAAAACTCCACGGTGTCCTCCTCTGCCGCTTATGGCGGGAACACGGGCACGCGTTAGCACTCATCCGTGAACCCGCCGCGGCTGTCCGTCACCGGACCCTCCTCCGGGGAGTACTCCCCATCACCGGCGCACCAGAACACATAGCACGCCGTGACCACCCCAGGGACCAAACCAGCACATGGGCGCCAGACGACCCCGTCTCTGCCACCCTTGGTCCCCCTGCGACGGGTCAGGTCATTGGCCCCGCCGCCTGCCAATTTTCGGCCGCAGAGGATAGGGAGAGTGGCCAACGTCATACCAACACTCCTCTTCCCCTGCGGCCCCACCGCGTCCGCCATCGAACGGTGGCGACCCCGTCAAGGCCGCGGAAGGTAGGGAGAGCGGCGCACCGTAATACCGGCACTCCTCTCCCGCCGCGGCCTCCAGCCCTCAGCCGCGATGCCTCCGGTACGACATCGCGGCCCGCCTCAGTTGCGATGTCGCCCAAGCGGCACCGCAACCTACATGTTGGCCGCTACGTCGTCGGCTTGTCGGCAAAAGCCCTGACGAGCGGCCCCTCCTCGGGTCCCTCTTCGCTTCACCGTGGGTGTCCAAGCCACGGCTACTGAGCCCCCCCGCCTCGACAATGCGGGAACCCACCGGGGGGGAACCTTTTTTTTTTTTTTTTGTTTTTTTTGTTTGCGCTGGGAAAAAATGCATTACGCATACCCTCCCATCGGGGGATGGGGGGCTATGTGGGACTCCCCGGGCTGACCCGGTATACCCACTAAAATAACCCAGCGACACTCCCGCTTCGTCAGAGTGGCGGGGGACTGGGAAACCGGCAAAGCCTTGACGTCCAGTCCTCCGCCGACGATGGCCCTCCAAGGCGGACCCCTCACGCCCCCCCCGTGGGGAGGGAGAAGGGCCCGGGAGTGAGAGACGAAGGTGGTGATGGGTGCAATGCGGGCGAGGGCACCCCCGTGCCTGTCGCCCGCCCATCGCCACCATGAGGAGGGAGAGGACGGCGCCTTCTCCGACCCCTTCGTCTGCGGAGCGGCGCAGCGAGAGGGTCATCCTCCCGCGCGCGCTCCGCCTCCTCCTTTTGCGAGATTACGTCCTCGCAAAAGGAGGCTACCGCTGACCAGGCCCCCTCGCTCTCCAGCATGGCGTTGATCACGCTGGGGAGCGAGAGGTCCTGTCCGACCACCGCGGTCAGACCGCGGCGCAGCTCGGACCACGCTGGGCACACCTCGAGCGTGTGCTGTGCCGTGTCCTCCGCCGCGCCGCAGTCGTGGCAGGCCGGGGTCTCCTCCCTTCCAATCCGGTGCAGGTGCGTTCCGAAACAGCCGTGGCCGGACAACACCTGCACCAGGCGGAACGAGAGGAAACCGTGGGACCGCTCGAGCCAGCCCTGCAGGACCGGACCGAGCGCGTCCAACGTGCGGCGGCCGAAGGCGGCGGTGGCGAGGTCCTCCGTCCAGTGGAGGACGATGGCGTCCCTCGCCTCCCGCCGCACCGCCTCTCGTTCTTCGGCGACGGGGCGCTCCCCGAGCGCCCTCCGCTCCGCAGTCCACTCGTAGACTCTGGCCAGCACCCAAGCCTCCAACTCCCAAGGAGGGGTGCCGGCCAGAGCGCACGCCGCCGAAAAGCCCACGGAGCGGTAGGCCCTCGCCACCCGCAGTGCAATGGCCCTTTGGGGCTTGCGGAGGGCGGTCGCATTCTCCCTCCTTCGGAGGGAGTCCGCCCAGATGGGGGCCCCGTATAGGGCCATGCTTTTGAGGATGCCGGCATACAGGCGCCGGCACTTCTCCTTGGGCCCCCCCAGGTTCGGGAGGAGCCACGAGAGGGCGTCAGCAGCTTTTAACAGGCGCGTCGACAGCCCGCTGAAATGCGGGCCGAAGCGCCACCTGTCGTCCAGCACCAGACCCAGATACTTCATCTGGGGCTGGACCGCTATCCTGACGCCCTCTACGACGATGTGCGCGTCGGGAGGGCAGCGCTGCCGAGGCCCGCGGAAGAATACGGCCTCGGTCTTGTGCAGCGCCACCTTCAATCCGAGCCGGCGGATCCTCTCTGCGACCAAGGATCCGCCAGCCGAGGCCAGACAGGCCGCGTCTCCAAAGTTCCTCCCCCGGGCAGTGAGGAGAGTGTCATCCGCGTAACAGATGACACTCGTGCCCGGAAGGAGGGCTCCCCGCAGGAAACCTAACCTAACCTTTTTTTTTTTTTTTTTTTGTTTGCGCTGGGAAAAAATGCATTACGCATACCCTCCCATCGGGGGATGGGGGGCTATGTGGGACTCCCCGGGCTGTCCCGGTATACCCACTAAAATAACCCAGCGATACTCCCGCTTCGTCCTAGTGGCGGGGGACTGGGAAACCGGCAAAGCCTTGACGTCCAGTCCTCCGCCGACGATTGCCCTCCAAGGCGGACCCCTCACGCCCCCCCCGTGGGGAGGGGGAGGGGCCCGGGAGTTACAGACGAAGGTGGTGATGGGTGCAATGCGGGCGAAGGCACCCCCGTGCCTGTCGCCCGCCCATCGCCACCATGAGGAGGGAGAGGGCGGCGCCTTCTCCGACCCCTTCGTCTGCGGAGCGGCGCAGCGAGAGGGTCATCCTCCCGCGCGCGCTCCGCCTCCTCCTTTTGCGAGATTACGTCCTCGCAAAAGGAGGCTACTGCTGCTGCCCAGGCCCCCCCGCTCCCCAGCATGGCGTTGACCACGCCGGGAAGCGAGAGGTCCTGTCCGATCACCGGACCAGGGCGGTTTGGGGAGAAGTTGACCCCTACCAGGGCCAACTCTCCCCACGCGGCGGCCACGTATCCCGGTCCCCTCTCTAAGAGCGAGAGGGGAGGGGAGTCCGTGGGAGACCGCGACACCAGGATGCGATGCTCGACCCTGCCCATCAGTCGGACATCGCACCCCCCTCCGCAGCCACCGTCGCGGGAGCGACGGTGCTTTTCGCAGCAGCAGCAGGACCGGTCGGCGCCTGTGCTTTGCCCCGCGTAGGGGGAGGATTGCAGTTCCTCCCCCTCATCATGTGGTCTGCCGGGCAGCCACTGGCGGCACACACCGCGCAGTGCGGCGTGGCGGCCTCGCAGGAGGCGGCCTTGTGGCCCTCCTTGCCGCACCGGAAGCACGTGTCCGTCCTGTCCACCGCGGACGGACACAGGGGCCGGGTGTGTCCGATGCCGAGGCACCGGAAACACCGCAGGGGCTGCTCCTCGAGCGCGCGGACGGCACCCGAGCTGTATCCGACGGTAAGCCGTCCCTTGGCAAGGACGGCTTTGGCAGCGGCGATTGGGCACTCTAGGCGGATGGTGCCCATGCCGCCGCGGCCGGGCCTTAGGGCCCTGGCTTGGACCGCCGCGATGCCACAGCCCCCTACAGCTGCGACCGCCGCCACCACCTCCTCCTTGGTGACCGAGTCGTCCAAGTCAGCGACCTCTATGGCCGCTGACTTGACCGGTCGGGCCACCTTGGCTGAATCGGCGATTACCTCCTTCAGCTTGGCGGCAAAGAGGTCCGCATGGGCACTCCCCTCCTTCCCCGGGAACTCGAAGATGCGAGCCCCGGCTTGCGTCTTGCGGCAAGTGACGCTGCCGATCCCCAGTTGGGTGGGATCGGCATTCGCACGCGCCCGCACCAGGACGGACATGTAGGTCTCCCCTCGGTCCGCAGCCTCCGCGGTGAGAGTCACCACGACGGCCGCGGTTTTCGGGGGGACCAGCCGCCTTTTTCCCTTCCCTTTCGCCGTCGCCTTTCCCTTGCCGGTCGTCTGCTGCGACTGGCTGGGAGCGGTGGGGGCGCGGACGGCGGGGACGGCCGTCGCCGACTTCTTGGCCTTCCCCTTACGGACCACCTCCGTCCACTCGTTGGACGGGGTCGTCGAGGGGAGGAGGAGGGCGTCTTCCGCCTGGGCGGAGGTGGACGGTCCCGGCTCGCAATGCGTCGCATCCGCCGCAAGCGGCGGCCGGTGGCGCTTCTCCGGTAGGAGCCGGTCCTCTATCCCTGCTATGCAGGCTCTGGTGAAGGCCCTCTCCTCCCGCACCACCTTGCGGATGATGTCCTCAAGGTTGGAGGGAGGGCCCTCTGCCGCATGGCTCGTCTCGGCCTGTTGTGGCCGGGCCGTGACCTCAGCCAGCTTCTGATGAAGCTGGCTGACCTCCGACTGCAGGCGATCCACCCTCGCCTGCAGTTGCCGCGTCTCGTCGCTGGTCTTCCGCTGCACCAGCTCCGCGACGACACCGCGCATGCTCGCGGCTCTACACTTTAGGGCCTTCTGCAGGGTGCCCTTCAGGTTGGAGGACTTAGAGGCGACCTCCACGATCTCCTCCTCGTCCTCCTCTGCCATTCTCTGGAGCTCCGCCAGAGACCGGTCCGCATATACCACGCGGGACGCGCCGTAGCCGGACTTGGCCCGGGCGACGTGCGCCCGCTTTTCCGCGGCGGCGACCCGCTCCTCCAGCTCCTGCTGCAGCTGAGCCCGCCGAGCCAGGTCCAACTGGCGCTGGGCGTTTGCGAGCCCAACGACATGGGTCTCCGCGGCCACCGTCGGCCTTCCAGCCTTCGGCAACCGCGTCGACCCTGAGCCGGAGGAGCCCTCGGACCCACCACTCCGGTGGATTCGCTTCCGCGATCGCTCGATGGAGTCGTCCGCGTCTGACACTGTCAGTAGCGAGTCGTCTGACAGCGACTCGTCCGCCGTTGCGAAGAAGCTGGCCGCAGAAGTCGCGCGGCCAGCCTCTGACGCCGAAGCGTCGGATTGGCCCTGAGAAGGGCCTTTTGGTTGGCCCTGAGAAGGGCCTTTTGGTTGGCCCTGAGAAGGGCCTTTTGGTTGGCCCTGAGAAGGGCCTTTTGGTTGCTTCGAAAAGCGCCCGCAGGCATCCCGCATAGGGCTAGACATAATAAAATCAGACAGGTTCGCAAACTCGACAAGGCAAAGAGAAAGGATAAAATAAGCTGCGAATGCACAGTGCACTTTGGCCGTACCCAGTCTGCCACTCCGTTACGGTGGTCAGAGCTGGGCCGTTTCCAGGGGACACGACGAGGACGTAAGCACTGTGGGGTGGTCCCCCAACCTAACCTAACCTTTTTTTTTTTTTTTTTTTTTTTTTTTTTTTGCGCTGGGAAAAAATGCATTACGCATACCCTCCCATCGGGGGATGGGGGGCTATGTGGGACTCCCCGGGCTGACCCGGTATACCCACTAAAATAACCCAGCGACACTCCCGCTTCGTCAGAGTGGCGGGGGACTGGGAAACCGGCAAAGCCTTGACGTCCAGTCCTCCGCCGACGATGGCCCTCCAAGGCGGACCCCTCACGCCCCCCCCGTGGGGAGGGGGAAGGGCCCGGGAGTGACAGACGAAGGTGGTGATGGGTGCAATGCGGGCGGAGGCACCCCCGTGCCTGTCGCCCGCCCATCGCCACCATGAGGAGGGAGAGGACGGCGCCTTCTCCGACCCCTTCGTCTGCGGAGCGGCGCAGCGAGAGGGTCGTCCTCCCGCGCGCGCTCCGCCTCCTCCTTTTGCGAGATCACGTCCTCGCAAAAGGAGGCGACCGCCGCCCAGGACCCCTCGCTCTCCAGCATGGCGTTGATCACGCTGGGAAGCGAGAGGTCCTGTCCGACCACCGCGGTCAGACCGCGGCGCAGCTCGGACCAAGCTGGGCACACTTCAAGCGTGTGCTGTGCCGTGTCCTCCGCCGCACCGCAGTCGTGGCAGGCCGGGGTCTCCTCCCTCCCGATCCGGTGCAGGTGCGTTCCGAAACAGCCGTGTCCGGACAACACCTGCACCAGACGGAACGAAAGGAAACCGTGGGACCGCTCGAGCCAGCCCTGCAGGACCGGACCGAGCGCGTCCAGCGTGCGGCGGCCGAAGGCGGCGGTGGCGAGGTCCTCCGTCCAGTGGAGGACGATGGCGTCCCTCGCCTCCCGCCGCACGGCTTCCCGCTCCTCGGCGACGGGGCGCTCCCCGAGCGCCCTCCGTTGCGCGGTCCACTCGTAGACTCTGGCCAGCACCCAAGCCTCCAACTCCCAAGGAGGGGTGCCGGCCAGAGCGCACGCCGCCGAAAAGCCCACCGAGCGGTAGGCCCTCGCCACCCGCAGTGCAATGGCCCTTTGGGGCTTGCGGATGGCGGTCGCATTCTCCCTCCTGTGGAGGGAGTCCGCCCAGATGGGAGCCCCGTATAGGGCCATGCTCTTCAGGATGCCGGCATAGAGGCGCCGGCATTTCTCCTTGGGCCCCCCAAGGTTCGGGAGGAGCCACGAGAGGGCGTCAGCGGCTTTCAGAAGGCGCGTCGACAGCCCGCTGAAATGCGGGCCGAAGCGCCACCTTTCGTCCAGCACCAGGCCCAGATATTTCATCTGGGGCTGGACCCCTATCCTGACGCCCTCTACGACTATGTGGGCGTCGGGAGGGCAGCGCTGCCGAGGCCCGCGAAAGAATACGGCCTCGGTCTTGTGCAGCGCCACCTTCAATCCGAGCCGGCGGATCCTCTCTGCGACCAAGGATCCGCCAGCCGAGGCCAGACAGGCCGCCTCCCCAAAGCTCCTCCCCCGGGCAGTGAGGAGAGTGTCATCCGCGTAGCAGATGACACTCGTGCCCGGAAGGAGGGCTCCCCGCAGCAGCCAGTCGAAACCGATGTTCCACAGGGGGGGCCCCAGCACTGACCCCTGCGGAACACCGGACTCTGCGCCGTACCGCCTCACCGTGGCAGTCTTGTCTACGAGGAGGACCTCTCGGCCCTCCAAGTAGCTGGCCAGGAGGTTCTGCAGGTATTGGGGCACTCCATGATATCGGAGCGCCTCCAATATCGTCGAGTGGGGGACGGAGTTGAAGGCATTTGCAATGTCGAACGACACCGCCAGCACTCCGTCCCCCGCCTCCACCGCCTCCTTCACCTGGCCTTTGAGCAGGGCCAGCGCGTCGATCGTCGAACGCCCTCGGCGGAAGCCGAATTGGGCGTCCGACAGGTCCGGCCCCACTCCCCGCAAAAGACCAGAGAGCCGGGACGCGACGATCCCCTCGAACAGTTTACCGACCTCATCGAGCAGGACGATGGGCCGGTATGCCGATGGGGAGTCCACCGGGCGTCCCTCCTTTCGGAGGAGGCAGAGCTGCCCCTCCTTCCAAAGCTTCGGGAACCTCCCAGCCGTAAAGCACGCGCTGAAGAGGTCCCGAAACCTTTCCTCCATCTGGGAGGCGGCGATCGCCACCACTCGTGCCGGGACGCCGTCTGGTCCGGGGGCCGTCTTCTTGGCGCGGAGGCTGAGGACCCCCTCGCGGAATTCCGACGCCGTCACCGGGGGTACCTCCTCCTCCGGTGGAGCCGCCCCTTGCGGGGGAGCCATCGTTGGTGGGGCGAAGTCGGTCCTGCGCGGAAACAGGGACCGGACCACCCCATCCAGCAACGCTGGCTCGAGGGTCTCCGTCAGGGGGGGACCATAGGGGCGGAGCTGGTTCCGCGCCGCCTTGTATGGTCTCCCGTAAGGGTCCCTGTCGAGACCCTCCAGCATCTCGGCCCTCGCCGAGTCTTCTGCAGCGCCCATCGCCGCCTTGAGGACCGTCTTCGCCTCCCGGTAAGAAGCGTAAAGGCGGTCCTCTTCCGCGGGAATACGGTTTCGGGCGCTGCGGCGTCGGCTCCGCGTGTAGGCCCTTCTGGCCGCCACGCAGGCGCTCCGGAGACCCGACAGCTCCTCCGTCCACCAATAGACGGCACGACGGGGAGGCGGGCGGCGAGACCGAGGCATGCTGGAGTCGCACACCTCGGTCAAGGACCCCCTGAGTCGGACCGCTGCGGCGTCCACGTCCAGGACCTCGACAGGGGGCGACAGCCAGTCCTGGAGGAAGGCCGCCTCCTCGGCTGCCTCCCGGTCCAGGCGGGTGAGTGCCCACCGCGGGAAGGGAGATTGCCCGGCGCGGGCCGTCCCCCCTCCCTGGGTGGAGATGTCGAACCGCACATATCGGTGGTCCGACAACGTCTCCACCATCTCCACCCGCCAGTTGACGACGCGGGCGGCTAGCGCGGGGGTGGCAAACGAGACGTCCACCACCGACCCGCCGTGTTGCCGCACACACGTGTGGACCGCCCCCCTGTTGAGGAGGGACACACCGCAAGAGGCCGCCCAAAACTCGACGGCGCGTCCCCGGACGTTACAACCTGCGGCCGGGTTGCCCCAGGCCGCCGACTTGGCGTTCAGGTCGCCCAGCACCACGACCAACCTAACCTAACCTTTTTTTTTTTTTTTTTTTTTTGTTTGCGCTGGGAAAAAATGCATTACGCATACCCGCCCATCGGGGGATGGGGGGCTATGTGGGACTCCCCGGGCTGACCCGGTATACCCACTAAAATAACCCAGCGATACTCCCGCTTCGTCCTAGTGGCGGGGGACTGGGAAACCGGCAAAGCCTTGACGTCCAGTCCTCCGCCGACGATTGCCCTCCGAGGCGGACCCCTCACGCCCCCCCCGTGGGGAGGGGGAGAGGCCCGGGAGTTACAGACGAGGGTGGTGATGGGTGCAATGCGGGCGAAGGCACCCCCGTGCCTGTCGCCCGCCCATCGCCACCATGAGGAGGGAGAGGGCGGCGCCTTCTCCGACCCCTTCGTCTGCGGAGCGGCGCAGCGGCGCGCGCTCCGCCTCCTCCTTTTGCGAGATTGCGTCCTCGCAAAAGGAGGCTACTGCTGCTGCCCAGGCCCCCTCGCTCCCCAGCATGGCGTTGACCACGCCGGGAAGCGAGAGGTCCTGTCCGATCACCGGACCAGGGCGGTTTGGGGAGAAGTTGACCCCTACCAGGGCCAACTCTCCCCACGCGGCGGCCACGTATCCCGGTCCCCTCTCTAAGAGAGAGAGGGGAGGGGAGTCCGTGGAAGACCGCGACACCTGGATGCGATGTTCGACCCTACCCATCAGTCGGACATCGCACCCCCCTCCGCAGCCACCGTCGCAGGAGCGACGGTGCTTTTCGCAGCAGCAGCAGGACCGGTCGGCGCCTGCGCTTTGCCCCGCTTAGGGGGAGGATTGCAGTTCCTCCCCCTCATCATGTGGTCTGCCGGGCAGCCACTGGCGGCACACACCGCGCAGTGCGGCGTGGCGGCCTCGCAGGAGGCGGCTTTGTGGCCCTCCTTGCCGCACCGGAAGCACGTGTCCGTCCTGTCCACCGCGGACGGACACAGGGGCCGGGTGTGTCCGATGCCGAGGCACCGGAAACACCGCAGGGGCTGCTCCTCGAGCGCCCGGACCGCACCCGAGCTGTATCCGACGGTAAGCCGTCCCTTGGCAAGGACGGCTTTGGCAGCGGCGATTGGGCACTCTAGGCGGATGGTGCCCATGCCGCCGCGGCCGGGCCTTATGGCCCTGGCTTGGACCGCCGCGATGTCACAGCCCCCTACAGCTGCGACCGCCGCCACCACCTCCTCCTTGGTGACCGAGTCGTCCAAGTCAGCGACCTCTATGGCCGCAGACTTGACCGGTCGGGCCACCTTGGCCGAATCGGCGATTGCCTCCTTGAGCTTGGCGGCAAAGAGGTCCGCATGGGCACTCCCCTCCTTCCCCGGGAACTCGAAGATTCGAGCCCCGGCTTGCGTCTTGCGGCAAGTGACGCTGCCGATCCCCAGTTGGGTGGGATCGGCATTCGCACGCGCCCGCACCAAGACGGACATGTAGGTCTCCCCTCGGTCCGCAGCCTCCGCGGTGAGAGTCACCACGACGGCCGCGGTTTTCGGGGGGACCAGCCGCCTCTTTCCCTTCCCTTTCGCCGTCGCCTTTCCCTTGCCGGTCGTCTGCTGCGACTGGCTGGGAGCGGTGGGGGCGCGGACGGCGGGGACGGCCGTCGCCGACTTCTTGGCCTTCCCCTTACGGACCACCTCCGTCCACTCGTTGGACGGGGTCGTCGAGGGGAGGAGGAGGGCGTCTTCCGCCTGGGAGGAGGTGGACGGTGCCGGCTCGCAGTGCGTCGCATCCGCCGCAAGCGGTGGCCGGAGGCGCTTCTCCGGCAGGAGCCGGTCCTCGATGCCTGCGATGCAGGCTCTCGTGTAGGCCCTCTCCTCCCGCACCACCTTGCGGATGATGTCCTCAAGGTTGGAGGGAGGGCCCTCTGCCGCAGGGCTCGTCTCGGCCTGTTGTGGTCGGGCCGTGACCTCAGCCAGCTTCTGATGAAGCTGGCTAACCTCCGACTGCAGGCGATCCACCCTCGCCTGCAGTTGCCGCGTCTCGTCGCTGGTCGTGCGCTGCACCAGCTCCGCGACGACACCGCGCAAGCTCGCGGCTCTACATTTTAGGGCCTTCTGCAGGGTGCCCTTCAGGTTGGAGGACTTAGAGGCGACCTCCACAATCTCCTCCTCGTCCTCTTCCGCCATCCTCTGCAGCTCCGCCAATGACTTGTCCGCGTACAAAACGCGGGACGCGCCGTACCCGGACTTGGCCCGGGCGACGTGCGCCCGCTTTTCCGCGGCGGCGACCCGCTCCTCCAGCTCCTGCTGCAGCTGAGCCCGCCGAGCCAGGTCCAGCTGGCGCTGGGCGTTTGCGAGCCCAACGACATGGGTCTCCGCGGCCACCGTCGGCCTTCCAGCCTTCGGCAACCGCGTCGACCCCGAGCCCGAGGAGCCCTCAGACCCACCACTCCGGTGGATGCGCTTCCGCGATCGCTCGATGGAGTCGTCCGCGTCTGACACAGTCAGTATCGAGTCGTCTGACAACGACTCGTCCGCCGTTGCGAAGAAGCTGGCCGCAGAAGTCGCGCGGCCAGCCTCTGACGCCGAAGCGTCGGATTGGCCCTGAGAAGGGCCTTTTGGTTGGCCCTGAGAAGGGCCTTTTGGTTGGCCCTGAGAAGGGCCTTTTGGTTGGCCCTGAGAAGGGCCTTTTGGTTGGCCCTGAGAAGGGCCTTTTGGTTGCTTCGAAAAGCGCCCGCAGGCATCCCGCATAGGGCTAGACATGACAATTCCAACAGGTTCGCAAACTCGACAAGGCAGAGATAAGGATAAAATAAGCTGCGAATGCACAGTGCACTTTGGCCGTACCCAGTCTGCCACTCCGTTACGGTGGTCAGAGCTGGGCCGTTTCCAGGGGACACGACGAGGACGTAAGCACTGTGGGGTGGTCCCCCAACCTAACCTAACCTAACCTAACCAGTCTGGCTTCACCCGCCGCCCCGAACGCCACGAAAAACACCGCGCTCCGCAAGCTAAAATCACAAAATTACCAAAAAGTGCTCAAAGTGTATAGTGTTATACATCAAAACACGCGGAATCGCGAGGCGATCACGGTAGTGAAAAAAGTTTTGTGATCAGTGCAAGCTAGTGAAAGTTATCACCGAAAAAGTGAAAATTCTGGAACACTGAACCAATAAAGTGAAGTAACTAGAAAACTACAGCGGCGACACCGTGATTTTAACTTACCATCAGGACAGCCTCCCTGAGACCTACGATCCTGGAGAATTCCAGATTTTTTCCCCGCAGGCGCGCGGAAATATAAGGGATAACATCAACCCGCGAGACGAAGTCCCGTTTTAGGGGCATCAAATTCTCCCTGACCACCATCCAGCACCAGTGACAACTCCCCGAGAAGGAGAACGCGGAGAAGACCCTGGAGGTATTTTGAAATCCAATTTTTGTGCTAGGGAAGACCAGCTTATTGACGTTACAACTTGACGTGCGGTCGTGAAAACGTCATAGTAAATTTCCGACCTAGATAATTCAAAATTATCAGTGGTGACCTAGGCTGAAACTTCCTGGGAAGATAGCTTGGACGTCCCCAAACCCGTATCTGCAAAAAGAAAAATTTTAGAACCATAATTTTAGAAATTAGTAAAACTTTTGTAAACCGCCAAAATTTTTTCCGGACGTAAAACAAGTTGTTTCCTTCGTAAGAAATTACCCACGTCATAGTTTTATTTTTATTGTTTAAATATTTTATTTTATTTTTTATGCATAAGTTAAATTAATCTATACCACATTAAGTGACAAAACCTCTTGCCCCAAATTTATTACAAAATTTTTAACAAAATTTTTAAATTTTTGTCTCCAACCGGGAATCGAACCCGGGACCTTAAAAATATTAAAAACGCCCATATCTCGGGAACGGAGTGAGTTAGCCCATTTTTGACCACACCCTGTAGATCTATACTTACGTATAGATATACAGCAACCCTCTCCTTACCACCCTCTTTCGAACCCCCCCCCATTCATTTAATTAATTGTGTAATTAACTAAAATCCCCCCCCCAACCCCGCCCCCCGCAAGCATCTTCCGCGGGCCACTATTTTCAATACTATAGTATATGTATATGTTATAACCCTTCATAGAAAACCCACCAAGTCAATCGCCCACCCCCCCCCCCTCGAACCATAGTCCCCTTACCCCTCACCACTCACCTGTAATAAATTATCACTTTATAATATTGTGTATTGTGTATTACTGTGTATTACTGTGTATTCTGTGTATTATTGTGTATTTTGTGTGTTATTGTGTCCAGTCCATTCCCAGTTAACTTATAATCACCCATTTTTCCAAACTTCTCCCCCGGAACTTTTTGACCCCCCATTATCTCAGGAACGGCTGGGAATATCCAAATTCTGAGCAAATTTTCCCCCCCCCTATAACCCCCCTCTCATCTTAAACCTATATTGGGATAAGACCCCTAGACCCCCTTTTTGACCCCCTCCGTTAGTGACCCCCAAAAACTTTTCAGTACTATAATATACACTAGAATCCTATAGTCCACTTACATTTAACCCCATTATATCCCTCCCCCCCCCTTCCTATTTATTCCTACAAGGCTACCTCACCCCCCCTGGGTCTAACTTTTGAACCGGTGGTCTTAGACCCATCAAGTTTGGGGTCCCTGTAAGCAGCACAAAACGACCTGTCTTTTGGCTCTGACCAATTCACAAAATTATTTATTGCGTGTTGTTTGTTATTATTATTGTTTGTTGTACATTTTACATTTAAAGTTTTCGGCCCAAAAACTACACAGGAGGATAGCTCAAGTCGGGCCCAGTCAGGGGAGTCCAAGCACGACTATATTTGGACGGACGACGCTAGAGATAATCGCAGGTAACCAATTACCGGCCGCCATCTTGGATTGGCAACACGATTTACGGATAGCGATATCTCGGGAGTCCCTGGGGCTAGAGTAGCCGTGTTTGGGTTCATCGGAAGGGGCTTGACGAGACCTGTCTCCTGGTGTGTAGAGATTGACTCTACATAGAGCCACTCTATCAAAAAGTTGGGAAATAGTTTTTTTTGGCAATTAAAATTGACATTTAGGTCTAGGCAGAGCCATCTATTATTGTTACAACCCTACCATAGTTTTAAGGCTCTTGTGCGGCTTTGTTTTGACTTTTTTGCACTCTATATTTTACTTTATCGTCCCTATTGACGCTACTAGTTTTAATTTTTCTCTTTCGGATAGGTTCTTACCTTCCTGTATTGAGACACTGGGGAAGTAAACGGCTTTGTAGACGACTACCGCCTCTTGAAGGCGACTCTATATTTGACAGTTAACTTTGACCAATATACTTAATTAATTGTATTGCTTGCTGTTTGTTATTGTCTGTTTATACATTTTATATTTTTAGGCATAATCTCTGACTGACAAATCAGTTTAAGTAACTAGATTAGTACTGACGCCATTTACACGTCTTACTAAAAGAGACTATCCTACCTCCTTAACATGCTCCCATTCAGGACCCCAATGAAAAACACGGCTTCTAGCTCCCCCAAGAAAGCCGAGGGATCGGTGGAAAAGGTAAGCCCCTCGTCGGGTACTCGTGATAAAACTTTTGTTGTCCAACAAAGCATTGGCGAAATAGAGGCCAGGACAAAGACCCTACCAAAACAGGTGTCAGCGCCGGTGGCGGGCCCCTCCAGGGCAAAAACCCAAACACCATCGTTGGACGCCTCGGGTAGCCCGCCCCCAAAACCGACCTATCCCACCAGACTTGCCGAGGGAAGGGCATGCCTGAGTAAGGCAAAGCTCCACCTCGGCAACTCAAGAAATACAAAGACGGAAATAAAAGAGGGAGTTACGGCGGCCGTGGAAAGGCTCTATCAGTTGCTGAAGGAGTCGGAGGCGGTTAAAGGAAAGGAAACAACTCAGAGCAAGGAGCGGAGCGGGAAGGAAGAGGAGGAACCTTTACACCCTCCCCTCTCTTCTCGCCCTGCCAGCTGCCAGGTCGAAAACGAGTTGTTAAAGAAGATGGAAGAACACCTCCAACTCATCACAGCAAACACAGAAAGGATGGAGGGTCTCAGGGACACGCTGCTGTCCCATCAGAAAGTCTTGGAGAGGACCACCTATGCGAGCGTAGCGGCTGGTAGCAGTAGGGGAAGACTCCCGGAGCAAGCCACCCTGCACTCGGTGGTGGTCACCTCCAAGAACGAAACCGATACAGGAGACGAGGTTCTCAGCAGAATAAGGGAAGCGGTAAATGCCAAAGATGGGTGGATAAGGGTGGAAAAAGTGAGGAAGGCTAAGGACAGGAAAATAATTATAGGTCTGGAAACTGAAGAAGAAAGAAGTAAAATCAAGACCCGACTTCAAAAAGAAGGAGTTGACCTCACTGTCGAGGAAGTGAAAAACAAGGACCCGCTTCTGATTTTAAAGAACGTCCTAGTCGTGAACACCGACGAGGACGTCATTAAAGCTCTTAGAAATCAGAATAAGGGTGTTTTTGACGGCCTCGACAGTGGGGAAAACAGGGTCGAGATAAAGTACAGAAGAAGGACGCGAAATCCCCATACTGGCCACGTCATCATCAGCGTCTCGCCCACCATCTGGCGACGGGCTATAGAAATCGGGACCGTGCACGTCGACCTCCAGCGCATTAGGGTCGAGGATCAGTCTCCGTTGGTCCAGTGCACTCGATGCCTAGGCTTCGGGCACGGCAAGCGGTTCTGTAAAGAGCCTGCGGACCTATGCAGCCACTGCGGCGGTCCTCATATGAGAGCAGAGTGCCCAGACTGGCTCTCAGGCTCACCACCCGCTTGCCGGAATTGCACGAAGTCGAAAATAGAGCACGGCACGGAACATAATGCGTTTAGCCATGATTGCCCTATACGCAAAAAATGGGATGACGTGGCCAGATCAACTGTAGCGTACTGCTAAGGGCACCCCAATACAAAACACCCCGTATGGAGTATTGCAGGCTAACCTCCAACGTAAGAAGCTAGCTACAAATGAGCTTCTGATAGAGGCCACAAAGCGCGGAATCGCGGTGGCGCTCCTACAGGAACCGTACGTGGCAGGGGCGAAAGTAATGAGGAGTCACAGGGGCGTTAGAGTCTTCCAGAACACTGGCACAGGAGACGGGACTGTCAAAGCGGCAATAGCCGTCTTTAACAGCGACTTTATTGTCAAACAGTACCCAAAACTCACCACAAATAACATAGCAGTGGTGGGAATCCAGACCAGTGCCTGGGAGATCACGCTTGTCTCCTTCTACTTTGAGCCAGACCAGCCCATCGAGCCCTATCTAGAACATCTCAAACAAATAGGGCTCGTAGTCGGTTCCAAGAGACTGATCGTTGGAGGGGACGCCAATGCAAAGAGCATATGGTGGGGTAGCCCGACAGTCGATTGCAGGGGGGAAGAGATGGCGGGAACTCTCGGCGAGCTAAATCTGAACATTCTGAACCGTGGGGAAATTCCGACCTTCGACACCATCCGAGGAGGGAAACGTTACAGCAGTCACGTAGATGTTACCGCTTGTTCCAACGACATCCTGGACATGATAGACGACTGGAGGGTTGACGAAGGTCTCACGAGCTCGGACCACAACGGCATTACGTTTAGGATCCTCCTACAAAAATCTAAAGGAATTAAAATAGAAAGAACGACCAGGCAATACAATACCAAAAAAGCCAATTGGGCCAATTTTCATGAGAAGCTTGGCCAATCAAACTCAAACTCAAACTCAAATCATTTATTTCAATTAAACCTTGTACAGGCACTTTTGAATTGTCAAAATTAAATAGTCTGTCAGTTAGTCAGAAAGTTGAAGCTAGTTACCCATTCCAAAGCGTAGATCTCTATGGAGAAGAACGGGCAAGAAACTCCATGGACACTCTTTTAAATCAAGATATTACAAAATCCTGGGTACATTATTCTTGTTGCTTCTATATGTGAGAACAATGTAAAAAAGACAGAAATGAAGAAACAATTCAAGACATAAGATTAAAAATAAGCCTTGGCAGTTAAGAGATGACCAGTCTCAACCGACGGCGCCCGTTCACGAACATGACGCGTGGATCAGCACCATCCAGCTCAACCATTTTGTAGGGAACCGAATGATCCAACACACGCGCCACCATCGGTGAGACATTTAAGTGAGCATGACACGTTCTCAACTGCCATGCTATTTCAAGTCAACATCAAAAATCATAATAAACGGAAACATGGTTCTTACATTTACAAAATTTAAAAAAAAATGCTTCTAAATTATACAAAACTACAGTTTGCAATTTATTTAAGAGGTAAATAGAATTTTATTACCTACCAAACAGGAAGAGATATTTAATATTGAAGTATTCAACAATTAAAAATTGATTGAATAAATTAAAAAAGTTATGTTCGTAATGTCAGAAACACAAAAAAAGAAAAAGGGAAGCACCTCTTCCAAATATTGAAATTAACTACAAAGATAGTCTTACAATCTTCAGCAGCTCCAACAATACTTTCAAGTGTCAATCAATTAGTTGTGGTTGTGGAGCAGGACCAGCATTGAGCCAGGCATTTTTATCAGCGATGTAATCCCCTAACTTATAATATGCCTGACTGCATAGTGTGCGTTTTATACAAGACTTGAATTTTGTCTCATTCAGTTGAAGAATGTGGGGAGGTATTTTATTATAACATTTTAAACAGTACCCCATAAAAGATGAATCTACTTTAGCCAGTCTGAAACCTGGTTGAACTAATAGGTCCCTATTTCTAGTACTATAATTATGTCTTTCACCTCTTTTACTAAAAAGATGTAAGTTTTTCCTTACATACATGATGTTTTCGTAGATATATTGACAAGGCACCGTCATGATGTTAATTTCCTTAAACAGTTCCCTTAGAGAATCGCGCCTGCGGAGATTATATATAGCTCTGATGGCTCTTTTCTGCAGAATAAAAATAGAATCGATGTCTGCAGCCCGTCCCCAAAGTAAAATACCGTAAGACATGATACTATGAAAGTAACTAAAATAGACTAGTCTCGCGGTATCTACATCAGTAAATTGACGGATTTTTCTGACAGCATAAGCTGCTGAACTTAGCCGTCCTGCAAGAGATGTTAAATGAGGACCCCATTGTAGCCTTGAGTCGAGCGTGATCCCCAGGAAAACAGTTTTATCGACGAATTCCAGTTTCTCTTGATTCAATATTATCTCACAATCACTACTCTTGACATTTGGTAAAGAAAATCTTATGCACTTAGTTTTATTTCCATTTAATACTAAATTATTAGCAGTGAACCAATTTTGAACCTGCAGTAGGGCATTATTTACGTCGTCAAAATTTGTAGCACGTCTATTTACCTTAAAAATTAAGGAAGTGTCATCAGCAAATAACACCATTTGGGGTTGATTTTTTAATAAATGGAGAAGATCATTAATATACACTAAAAAGAGGAAAGGACCCAATATTGAGCCTTGTGGCACACCAATTTTTACTATTAAACCAAGTGAATTGACACCATTTATTTGAACTTGTTGTTGCCTATCATTTAAATAAGAACTAACTAAACTGAGCGCAAGTTTTCCAAGTCCGTAATGCTCAAGTTTCAAAAGCAAGGTTTCGTGATCGACGCAATCAAATGCCTTGGAGAGGTCACAAAAGATTCCTATTGCGTCTTGGGCCTCTTCCCACGCGTTAAAAATGTGTTTTAATAAAGTTACACCGGCGTCGGTCGTACAACGCCCTTTGGTGAAACCATACTGTTGATCGTGTAAGATTTTATTCGTGTTAAAATGATTGAGCATTTGATTAAGCATTATCTTTTCAAACACCTTGCTGAAAACCGGCAAAACGGATACGGGTCTATAATTATTGGTGTCTTTACTATCCCCGGATTTGTAAAGTGGTATTACCTTACTGTATTTCATTAAATCGGGGAAGACTCCTTGATCCACGCACGAATTAAATACTAAGGCTAAGTAAGGCGCAATAGTCTCAATTATGGAGGTACAGACCTTAATGGACATTCCCCAAAGATCTTCTGTCAATTTGATCTTAATTTGCTTAAAAGCTTTAATTACTGTTAAGGGGTTAATATGCCTAAAGTTAAATTCAACCGGGCAGGCTGAAACGTTCGCCCTTACTAAATCAAAAGCGAGGGAGGGCGAGGAATTTAAAGTTTCAGTTGTTTTGAGTGGGATACTAGTAAAGAAATTTACAAATTCTTGAGCCACTTCTTTGTTATCGGAAATGAGAACGCTTGACGTCTGTAGTGTGTAATCAGAATTATGCTTTTTATTCCTGTTCGTTTCATTATTTATAATTTTCCAAACCGTCTTTATTTTATTGTCTGCTGATTTAACCTTGTTGCTAATGAATAAGGCTTTAGCTGCTTTACAAGCGTTCTTAAAAGTTCTAGAGTAAGTAGCAACATACTTATTAAAAGTTTCCGTGTTAATATAAGGCTTAAGACCATACAACTCGAAAAGTCTTTCCCTACTTTTCCTAAGTCCTTTAGTTGCCCAGTCACAAAATAAAAACTTAGGGCTGATACTTTTAGTGATCTTCTTAAAAGAATTATTGAACTCGGTATGGACTACCGAAAAGAATTCATTATACAAAATATTAACATTGTTCACTGTAAGGTTCTGATTACTGAATTTACAAGATAAAGTGCTATTAAATTTATTTAAATTACCTGATGATATTGGTCTGGATTGGATCTGCACTTTTTGTATTGGCATGTTGGACTCAAAACTTACAGTTTGACCACTGTGATCGGACGGGAGATAATTAACAACGGCTTTATCTAAATAGTCGCAGCAACAAAACACATTATCAATACATGTAGCAGTAGTCGTAGTTGTTCGGGTTGGTTCTACAAACACATTTGACAGATTGAACGATTTAAACAAATTTAATAATCTACTGGTATTTAAATTATTTTCTAAAATATTAATATTAAAGTCACCACAGATAATTACTGACCTATTACCAGTTGCAAGTTTTGCCAAAACATCTTCCATTACTGACTCAAATATAGAATAGTTTTGATAATTTGGGGGTCTGTAAACGCACACTATAACATGCTTATCTAGCTCAACACAAGACAGTTCAATGCTATGTTCAACTGATAGTTCAACTATGTCTTTACGAGGTTTGAATTTAATACAACTTTTAATTAGGATTAGTGAACCACCACGCAGCATTGACTTTCGATTAAAACAACTGGCCACACTATAATTGTCATAGTTAATTGAAATCATGATATTATATTATTTTGTGATGAGATTGGAAAGGAGTTAGGTCACTTGTTGACAGATGAATATCCGGGACACTCAATAATAAATTACTGTATGCCTGGTTGTTCTTTATTTGATATTATGAAAGCAATTGTTAAATGTAACTTTAAACAGGAAACAACTTTATTAATATTTATGGGAAATAGGGGTAATTTAAATAAAGGAGAATTGCTCCAATATCATAGAACATTGTGCAACCTTAGCTTAAGAAAAATTGTTTTGTTTACATTGCCTTACAGTAACAGTTTGCCACAGGAAGAAAATAACTTAAGATTTGATATAAACATGACATTGCACAATTTGACATATAATGATAACTTATTCCAGTTAATTGATACTAACTATTATGTTGGTAATAATTTATATTTGACAAAAGATAGATATAATATTGTTATGTACTATCTTTCTAACTATCAAAAAAGACAGATAGCTGTGTCGCTATCATATTTTTTTTCTATTTCAGCCAAACATTTGGCTAAACAAATTGCTCCTATTGAGCAATGCAATGACTTTTTAAATTACTCTGGTAATAATTTGGTTGAAATTATTGACATTAATCATTTAAATTAGAAATTAAGACAATAGAGGCAACCTCTTGCAAAAATGTAAATAAGTCAAATGAAAGTGTAAAAAAATTAAATAGTATCAATCTGGTGCATCAAAATATTCAAGGTTTTTCAAACAAAGACTTAGAAGTAGAATTATTCCTGAATTGTTACAATATAGATATTCTTTGTATGACAGAACATTGGCTTAAAAGTCACCAGTTCATGTTCAATTTTAGTAATCACCAGGTTGGTAGTTCATTCAGCAGAGTAAATGCTATACATGGTGGCTCTTTAATTTTAATAAATAACCAGCTTAAGTTTAAAGACCGAAAGGATATTGTGAGCCTCTCTGTTGAACGGACAATTGAAATAGCCTGTATAGAATTGGAGCAGTTCATTATATTAAGTGTGTACAGACCTCCTTCAGGATTGTATGATTGTTTTGAAAAAGTTATGGATGAAGTGTTGCACAAAATCTGTAATACAAACAAGTCCATCATCATTTGTGGTGATTTTAATGTTAATTTGTTAGAAAATTCTGGGTTAAGTACTAAAATTATAAGTTTGTTTCAGTCATACAATCTTGCAAACCAATTTTTGGAGCCCACTAGAATAACTCCTACTAGTGCCACATGCCTAGATAACATTTATACAGATGTTATACCAACCCACAAAGACATTATTAACCTAATAGACTCAGATCATTGTGGACAATTAATCACTATTCCAAATAAAAACAAAAAGGTTACTAAAAAAGATATCACTGTTAATCCAAAAACAACTAATCGCTTGGAAACATTTAAAACTAAACTCATGGGTAAATTACCACTTTTGTTCACTAATGATGACCCTAATCAACAATATAATGATTTTTTTAATATGTATTGCACACAATTTGATAACACATTTATTCCAAAAACATTATCGGTTAATAGTATTGCTTCCTTCAGTGACTGGGCCACCATTGGTATACATAAAAGTAGAAAACGACTTTATGAATTATATGAAGAACGGATTTGTATAAACACTGCTGAATTTAATTTATATGTTAAGAATTATTCTAAAATATTTAAAAAAGTTTGTAGTATTGCCAAGTCACGTTATTTGAGTTCAAAAATTAAAAATAGTAGTAACATTATTAAAACGACTTGGAATGTCATTAATAGCGAAACGGGAAGGTCATGCACCCGAAGTAGTGACTACAGCCTTGTTATTGATGACAATATAATTAAATCAGATTGTCAAGTCGCCGCGGCCTTTGAAAATTTCTTTGCAGAGATTCCCGTATCAACTACTAAATCTCTTAACTCATCACCCATTGCTGCAGAGTCTTTACTTAAAGAAAACGTTCCAGTTTGCGATTCTGAATTTCATTTCCAATATGTAACCTGTAAAGATATAATTAAAACTTTTCACACGTTAAATGTTAAAAAGACCGCAGATCTATGGGGTAATTCTGTGGATGTTGCTAAGTCGATTATAGACATTGTAGCACCTACTTTAGCTGTTATATTTAATAATTGTATTGACCGTGGTGAGTTTCCTGATCTTATGAAAAACAGTAAAATAATACCGTTGTTTAAATCGGGTAGTACATCAGACCCTACTAATTATAGACCTATTTCAGTACTACCTACCTTTAGTAAAATTTTTGAAAAACTTATTTTAAATCAATTGCAAAGATTTTTTAATAAAAATAAATTACTGCATAACAAACAGTTCGGATTTACAAGGGGTCGTTCGACTACCGATGCAGGAGTTGAACTTTTAGGACATATTTATAATGCATGGGAGGACAAATGCGATGCTTTGGGCATCTTTTGCGATTTGTCCAAGGCATTCGATTGTGTTCTTCATGAAACATTAATCAGGAAACTGCACCACTACGGAATCCGGAACGCCTCTCTGGATCTTCTTACTTAAGTGATAGGATTCAGAGAGTTGATGTTAACGGAAAAAGGTCACCCGGATCTGTAGTAAGAATGGGGGTCCCCCAGGGCTCAATTCTCGGCCCATTTTTATTTATTATTTATATAAATGACTTGCCTTACCTCATAAGGGATGAACATGATATAGTGTTGTTTGCAGATGACACTTCACTTTTATTTAAACTCAAACGTCAGCAGCTGGTTACTGACAATGTAAATAACGCCCTTGCAAAAGTAGTTAACTGGTTTAATGTCAATAACCTACTTCTTAACGGAAAAAAAACGAAATGTATTAAGTTTACCATACCCCACGTTAGACAAGTAGAAACTAGTGTTCTCATTAAGGATGAAGAGTTGAAACCTGAAGATACCACAGTATTCCTAGGCATAACGTTGGATGCCAAGCTTCAATGGGGCCCCCATATAGATAAATTATCAAAAAAGCTTAGCTCTGCAGCATACGCCGTTAGGAAAATTCGTGATTTAACTAATTTAGAGACAGCCCGTTTAGTATACTTTAGTTATTTTCATAGTGTGATGTCGTACGGTATTCTGTTGTGGGGAAATGCCGCCGATATTCAGACAATTTTTATTTTACAAAAAAGGGCAATTCGTTCCATTTATAAATTAAGTCCCAGACACTCCCTCAGAGACAAATTTAAAGAGATTAATATAATGACTGTGCCTTCTCAGTACATTTATGATAATCTTTTGTATGCACATAAAAATATTAATCTGTTTAAAAAATACAGTGATATCCATAACATAAATACTAGGAACAAACACAAATTTGTTGTTCCTACAACAAGGCTCAAAAAAATAGGTGGCTCGTTTAGATGCCAATGTATACGTTTTTATAATAAACTTCCTAGCCACATTCAAGAACTAAGCCTTAATAAATTCAAATCTTTTATAAAGCGAAAACTATGTCAGAAAGCCTATTATACTGTAAAAGACTATATTGAGGACAAAAAGGCTTGGGATTGAGCTGCTCCAATAGGTTTAGAATGTTGTTTTTATTTTGCTATTTTACACTTTAATAATTTTCTTTTTTTTTTAAGTATCTATTTACTTAAATAATGACATGTACATTTACTGTATAAAGTATTATATGATTTTAATTATTGTGAATGTGAGGACTATGTGGGTAATTTTTTTGTTTTTTCTCTCTTCGTTTTAATCATGATCTGGCAGTTTGAGTAGTTTATGCGGCCTACCCAAATGTCCTGTCTTTGGTATTGTTCGTCGAATCGTTGAGCTCCTTAAGTTCTGAGTTGAGCTGCACGGTTACTGACAAATGCGTGCACTGACTGGACAGGTCCGCTCAATCTGTGTGGTTCTTTCCTCAAAAGACCATTTCAGACACTAATCTACATGGTCCTCAAAGATTATGTCCGGATTTTCAATATACACATTGACATTGATGAATTTTATTTAGACAATGACATGAATATTTACTTTGTAAGTAATTTTTATTATTATTTTTTATTTAATTATTGTGAATGTGAGGACTATGTGGGTCATTTATTTTTTCCTTCTTAGTTTTAATCATGATCTGGCAGTTTGAGTAGTTTATGCGGCCTACCCAAATGTCCTGTCTTTGGTATTGTTCGTCGAATCGTTGAGCTCCTCAAGTTCTGAGTTGAGCTGCACGATTTTTGACAAATGCGTGCACTGATTGGACAGGTCCGCTCAATCTGTGTGGTTCTTTCCTCAAAAGACCATTTCAGACACCAATCTACATGGTCTTCACACGATCTGACCAAGATTTTGTCTGGACTTTAAAAGAGACTGTGACTTCTGAGTTTGTTTCGGCCTTTCTTCTCAGAATAGTCAGTTAGGAAACGCCGACCTCATCTAGTTTAAAAAAAAAATATGATTGACGTGTAAAAGTGTTTGTACAAACCTACTTACAGAAATAAAAATCATTTATCATCATTTATCATAATTAACATTTCAGAATCTTTTAACCAATGCTCAGTTATACAAATAATGTCAAACTTTGTTTTTTCTAAAAACAACTCAATTTCCAATTGTTTGGAAGAAAAACCTTGAATATTTTGATGAAATAATTTCAAGGATTTCTGCTTAGCCCCTTTTCTACAGTTCACTATTTTATTGCTAGAAAATACCTTTTTGTTATTAAGTGTAACTATACTGTTATTGGTACCTTCTGTTGTCTTACAAACTAGTTTAAAATATCTGAGCTAACCACCTTAGCATTAGTACTATTACTAATTGTGGTGCTAATTATGGATGACTTCGACATACTAATTATGTCTGGGTTAATATTAAGTGCTATTAGCCTAGCTATTTTACGTCTAAAACTAATGGGCAGATACACAGTATCCCTAGTCGACCTTAACTTATCAACAAAAATGTTGGTATCAAAAAATATAAACTTGTCACTATGGTGACTAACTAAGAAATGCATGTAATTATTTAACATGTGAATATATTTGTTTTGTCTGTTTGACAAGTGCTCAAAATATGGAAAAGCACACAAAATTATTTTCTTACAATTTAACTTCAATAGGTCGGTGACACTATCAGAGATATCATCTTTGATAACATTTAAACTATTACCTATAAGTACAGTAATAATGTCATTAGGATCATATTCATTCCTGGTTATTGAAGACATTATTTGTTTGTAGGAAGTCTGAGGCATGCAAAAGTTTTGTGAAGAATGACACAGGTTGTTGCTAAGTAATTTACCTAATCCTTTTCCAAAACTATCAGAAAACATAATAGAGCAGTAACAAACTTTACTACTACAAGGGAGAGAACTAGCATCTGTCTGAAGTACTTGCAATGGACCTTGTTCAATATCTGGCGTATCTTGATGTGGAATAAAGACCTGAGCACTTCCTGACTGGGACGGGTCCTCCGTTCCCTCAGTTTGGAGAGTGCCAAGATTGGATGTGCTTTCCAATGAGCAATGAGGGCTGCTGAGAGTCAGCGGGTCCACTCTGTCTGCATTGGAGTTGCACATGTCCACTAACTCATTTGCCGCAAGGATATGCTCCTGAATTTGTTTTTCAGACCGCACATACTTAGTATAAAGTGAATGTATCGACTCTTCAAGTACCTGAATTTCAGACTGTAAGCGTTGTGTGTCAATCTCATAAATGTTCTTACTGTCTTCTAATTTAATTTGATAATTATTTAATTTATTTATAAGAAAAACACGTTCTTTTCTTAGTATAATATTATTAGAACTGTGTTTTTGTTGTTTTCTAAATTTATTGCATTTATTTATGATTCTATTTAGTTTTGCATATTTTTTTATTTTATTTTGACTTACTTTATAGCAGCTATTGTTATGTTTCATAATGGAATCTTCAGTAAGATCTATTGTTATTAAGGGGTTGCAATTAGTGTTTAATAATTCATTATACAAGTTATTGGATTCCTTAGCCTGAGTACATTCTTTTTGTTTCTGTAATTTATTGATTCGAACATTTGCATGAATTAATTCTTCTTCTAGGTCCCTAACCCTACATAAAGCCTCCTCATATATATTACTGCAGTTGTTGAAACCATCCGTGACCACCCGCAGTTTGTCCCGTTCATCAACAACATCCAGGTATTGTTGATGTAGGTCTACCAGCTCTTGTTTTAAGCTAGTGTTTTTGAAAACGACCTTCTCGATTTCCTTCTCACTATCATCTATTTCCTGTAACAGCTGTTGACATTTGTTGTTTGAAACCTTAAGAGCTTCAGTGGTTGTTCTCAATTTAAGCTCCAACTCCTGAGCAGCAGCCTTACGGGTCATCACAGGCATGGTTTCAGGAATTAGTACTGAAAGTAGAATTAAAGGAACGGTGAGAACTAATAAGACAGACAAACAAAAAAGGAAAGCTAGAAATGAAAGGAAAAAAAAAAAAGAAAATGGGAGAACTTAGTGTTGCTTTATAGAGAAATGAGGTAGGCTCCTGAATCTAATCGAAATGCAACTAGATCAAATCAAGTACAAAGTTACATTTATTCTATTGACTTATAATTTTACTTTTCCTTAAGTGGGTAGGATGCCTAGATTAAAAAGTTTTTTTTTTTTTTTTTCTAATTTTAGTTTTACAAACAGTTAACAATGCAATAAACGATAATCAACGTTCTTGTTGTTAAGTATTCAAATATATTATACCTACTATGGATCAATAATATACGATATTTCACTACTTTATTTTCGTTAAATAATTATGTACTTATATGTATTTTAAGGTGCCAAATCCACCAAGAAAAGTGATTCAAGGACTCAATGAAAGCGTGTTACAGAGTCTAAGATACGACTATAACTTTTGGTAATTAAATAATAAAAGTAACAATACTCCCCGTTTAAATCCGTGGGTCGAACATCAGCTGTTCGTAATAGGTTACCGGTAACGGTGGGCAACCAAACACTGCGTTTTATGAATATTTGCAGGAAAACAATAATCCTGAGTAATTATGCACTTATTTTACATTTAGTTATATTAAATCACCTTAATTACACTTAAAAATAATTAAAATTAATTTTTAAAATACGGAACAAAATTTTGACATGTTAGTCAGGCAGTGTTGCCAGCAAAAAAAAAAAATTTGAAAATACATCACAACTTCACAACTGCCGAAATTGACAACGTTAAAAACGCAGAGCAAATTGATACATTGACAACAAACTTAACAAAAGCAATAAATAAAGCATGCAAGGAAACCATACCCACCAAAAAAGTCCAGGAGGAGCTTACCTTGCCGTGGTGGTCCGAGAGACTCGATGAGATGAAGAAGACCGTCGCTACCAGGAAGCGCAGGATCCGCTGTGCCGCCCAAATCCGGAAGTCGAAGGTCATAGAAGAGTACCTGAAAAAGAAAGAAGAATATGAGTTAGAAGCGGCCAAAGCTCAGACCGAGAGTTGGAAGGAATTCTGCGGGAAGCAGAATAGGGAGGGGGTTTGGGAGGGAATTTACAGGGTGATAGGGAGGACGCAGCGCAGGGCGGAGGACCTGCCTATGGAAATGAGCGGTGATGTGCTGGATGCGAGAGGCTCCGTAAAACTACTGGCGGAAACATTTTATCCGGAGGACCTCCCTGAAAGTGACAATGCTCATCACCGATCCATTCGAAGAAAAGCCGAAAGCGTGAACTCTGGCGAGCAAGGTGATCCTTGCGACCCACCCTTCACTATGGCAGAATTATTAAAATCAATGGACTCTTTCAATCCGAAGAAGGCACCGGGTTCCGATGGCTTTACCGCTGACATTTGTTACCAAACCATCGCTAGCGACTCAGAACTATTTTTAAAATTCCTGAACAAGTGCCTTGAACACCATCACTTCCCCACGTCCTGGAAGGAGGCAACAGTCATAATACTGAGGAAGCCTGGAAAAGACAGCTACTCTACTCCCAAATCTTATAGGCCGATTGGACTTTTGCCTATACTGGGGAAAATATACGAGAAGATGTTAGTGGCCCGCCTAAAATTCCACCTCCTGCCAAGGATGAGCACCCGTCAGTACGGATTCATGCCGCAAAGGAGTACCGAGGACTCCCTCTATGCCCTGATGCAACATGTGAACCAAAAACTAGCACTGAAAAGGATAGTAACACTCGTATCCCTGGACATAGAGGGAGCATTTGACAGCGCCTGGTGGCCAGCGATAAGAGTCCGTCTGGCGGAGGAAAACTGCCCAATAAACATTAGGCGGGTCATGGACAGCTACCTCAGGGACCGAAAAGTCTCAATCAGGTACGGTGGGGAAGAATACAGGAAAGACACGAACAAGGGTTGTGTCCAGGGCTCGATCGGTGGCCCAATCCTGTGGAACTTGGTCCTGGACCCCCTCCTCAAAGCAGCGGAAAGCAGGGGAATCTACGCCCAGGCGTTTGCGGACGATGTCATTTTAGCCTTCGACGGAGAGACCGCACTAGAGGTGGAGGAAAGTGCCAATGCCGCTCTCAATCATGTTCTGGCGTGGGGTGTCGAAAACAAACTGAAATTCGCACCACACAAAACAACCGCGATGGTGATAACCAAGAAACTAAAATATGACACACCACGCCTCAGCATGGGGGGGATCGACATTGGCATGTCAAAAGAGATGAAGCTTCTGGGTGTAACGATCGACCACAAGCTGACCTTCAACACCCACGTCTCACTGGTCTGCAGGAAGGCAATCGCCATATATAAGCAGCTGTGTAGAGCCGCAAAGGTCAGTTGGGGGCTGCATCCAGAGGTGATACGCTTGATGTATGTCGCGTGCATAGAGCCCATAATCCTCTACGCTGCGAGCGTCTGGGCACCGGCTGCGAAAAAGTTGGGCATCATCAAACAGCTTGGGACCGTCCAGCGCGGAATCGCCCAGAAAATGTGCAGAGCATACCGCACGGTATCCCTGAACTCGGCCCTGGTGCTGGCTGGGTTACTCCCGCTCGACCTTCGTGTACGGGAAGCGGCTGCATTATACGGAGCCAGGAGGGGGGTACCCCAGCCCATACTGGCGGGCAGGGAGGTAGAGCGGGTGGCCCCAGCGCTGGAGGCCCCACACCCTGCGGAGCAAATGAACCTGGAGTTCGAAAGCCTGGTAGACGAAGAACAATATCAAAACCACAGCAATTTTGCTGTGAGGATCTTCACAGACGGCAGCAAGATTGAGGGCAGAGTCGGAGCGGCGCTATCCTTGTGGAATGGCGCCGCCGAGACAAAGGCCCTCAAACTTGCCTTGCCGTCTTACTGCACCGTCTACCAGGCTGAACTCCTGGCCCTGCAAAGAGCGGCAGAGGAAGCACTGAAGTCCCGTGAAACCTCGTTCGGCATTTTCAGCGACTCTATGGCGGCCCTCCAGTCGGTTATCAACACAAGTTCCCCCCACCCCTTGGCCGTGGATACAAGAGACACCTTACGACGCTGCAAGCTCCAGAGCAAGAGTGTCTCCCTGTTCTGGATAAAGGCCCACGCAGGGTTGGAGGGAAATGAGAGAGCCGACCAACTCGCGAAGGAGGCCGCCCTGGGGTCGAGGAAGAAGCCGGACTACGATTTGTGTCCCGTGTCATTCGTCAAGCGACAAATCCGGTCGGAGTCGCTTGAGGAATGGAACGGGAGGTATCAGTCGGGTGACACGGCTTCGGGCACGAAAATGTTCTTCCCGGACGCCGTGATAGCGTACGGTGTTGTGCGGAAGATGACTCACACGAGTATAACTACGCAAATTTTGACGGGGCACGGTGGGTTCTCTGCATACTTGAAGCGCTTCAAGTGTAAAGAGAACCCATCGTGCGCCTGTGAGCCCGGTGTTGAAGAGACGGTTCCGCACATTCTGTTTTGTTGCCCAATGAACGCAAAAAAGCGATACGAGACGGAACAGCAACTTGGTGTTGAAATAATTGCCAGGAATGCGTCAGAATTGATGACGGGAAAAGAACGAAACGAATTTCTAAAATATTGCATTGAAATTGCAACACAAGTAATTAGTAGAAATAAGACAGATTAAGAAAGTATGCTGTCCTGATATAATGTAATATATTAAAGACTAGCATAGTATATTAAGATGAAAAATAGTGAAGATAAAACAGGAAGTAAATGCAATGTAATAGAAATAAGCAAGCAACAGTAATAAATGTATAAGTAGTGAGCAACATTAACAATTGCTCACACGTCTCTGTAAGAAAATATTATTATAAAGCACTGAAAATGTATAGACAGACAGTAACATTAAAAAAAAAACTGCTCCCCGTCTCTGTAAGAAAATATAATTATTAATATAAGGTACTGGAAATAAAAAACTGTAAAATATTTTGGATTAAATAGGTAGTAATTACACTATGTGAAAAATAGAAATAAGCTTAGTATAAAGATGAATGTTTAAGTGTAAGCGAAATTAAAAACTGCTCCCCCGTCTCTGTAACATAAGATAAGTTAAGAAATAAGAAAATGTGAAATAGTATAAGAAATTATGTAAGATAGAAATAAAAAACTGTTATTATAAATAAGCTAAGATAAGTATAACAATGTAAAAGCGATTAAATAAAAAATGGCCTACCTACTTTTGTAATACCCGATACTGTAAAAAGAATAAATAAAATACAAGCAAGTTATACAGAACGAAGATGATAGTTGGGAATCCCACCCATATGGCATAAATGAGGATGAATGAAAGAAAGAACAAGTATGAGGAATGGAATTACGAGAGGCATAAATGCGAGAACTGGAATGAACGTAAAGCAGACAGGCATAGGCTCCGATCATGTTGGAGGTAGGAGTATATATAAAAAAAAAAAAAAAAAAAAAAAAAAAAAAAAAAAAAAAAAAAAAAACCTAACCTGAGCGAACCTAACCTGAGCGAACCTAACCTGAGCGAACCTAACCTGAGCGAACCTAACCTGAGCGAACCTAACCTGAGCAATAACTTTGCATCCCGGTGACGCATTTACAAGCTGTTTTCAGCAAAACTAATCGTTTTTAGGCTCCGTCTGACTATCCCACTGATAAAAACTGACAAATCCGCGAAAAACATTTCCCGGTTATTGACTTAGAAAAATTTCAGTAATAAACCTCTTTAAAACATTTTTATCTCAAAATTTACAGCAAAAACTACGTTTCTTATAATTTTAACAGATACTTACCTGCCTTACCTGCACTCCGGCGGCCGCACCAAAAGTCCCGGGCTCTCTGGGGACGCGGCGGGCCTCCGCGGATGCCGCGGGACCGGCGGCGCCCAGCGGTAAGCCAGAGTCAAGGTACCCGAACTTGACGGCGGAGGCGAGAGCGTGCCTTAACAAAGCGAAGCTGCACTTGGGCAACTCCCGCAACTTAAAGACCGAAATAAAGACGGAGGTTTTGGGGGCCATCAATCGGCTTTACGAGATTGTAAAGGAGTCGGAGAAGTCGAGGCCCTCTGCCAGCGCGACCCCCGAACCCGAAAAGGCCCGAGAGGACCAAAAGTCAACCACAGACGAACCGACAGAGCTCATGAAGCAGCTGGTGGCAAACCTCCAACAGCATAACCAGGCGTTGGAGGAGTGCAACCAGCACACACGGGCTCTGTCGGAGCGTCTACAACAGGCCCCTCGCTACGTCGCAGGTCAAGGTCCCACCTTCGCGGAAATGGCCGCCGGCCTGAAGCAGCACATCCAAGGGCCTCTTCACTCGGTGGTAGTATCATCTGTCAACGAACAGGACACCGGTGAAGAGGTCATTGAGAAGCTCAGGACGGCGGTTGACGCCAGAAACGAAGGTACTAGGGTGGAGCGACTGCGCAAGGCGAGGGACCAAAAGGTGGTCGTGGGGTTTAAAACTAGGGAGGAGCTGACCAAGGTGACGGACAGAATAAGGAAAGCGGGGAGCCTAGTGGTAGAAGAGGTAAAAAAACAAAGATCCCTTAATCGTCATCAAGGACGTCCTCTCCTGCCACACGGATGTGGAGGTCACGGAAGCCCTGCAGCGTCAGAACGCGCACCTGATCGGGGATATACCTGCGGAGGATCAGAGGCTGGGGGTGAAGTACCGTCGCAAGACGAGGAACCCCCACATGTGCCACATCATCCTGCAGGTGTCCCCTACGGTGTGGCAGAGGCTGACGATGGCGGGTCGCGTGCACATCGACCTGCAGCGGGTGCGGGTGCTGGACCAATCGCCACTGGTGCAGTGCACTCGCTGTCTGCGTTACGGCCATAGCCGAAAACTGTGCACGCAGCCCGCCGACCTCTGCATCCACTGCGGCGACCCCCACCTGCAAGCTGACTGCCCGTCACGACTGGCAGCGGAAGCGCCGAAATGCCACAATTGCCTGCTGGCGAAACAGGAGAACACTGGCCACAACGCCTTCGCAAATGAGTGCCCAATACGGGTAAAATGGGATGCCTTAGCGCGCTTGTCGGTGGCGTACTGCTAAGGTGGCCCCGGCGCTCCCAGGAAACTCAAACCCAGGCAGAGAGACCCGAACCCACCCTGGTGCCCGCTCAAACTACCAGGCGATCGCATTAAAAATTTATCTAATAAATATTAAAAGGACTAACAGACTGTTTAATACTCGAAAAGCAAATTGGGGCCAATTTCATGAGAAATTGGCCCAATTTAAAGCTGGCAGCAATTTAGAGAAAACACTAATTAAACAGGATAAGGAGGGATTTTGGGAGGGCACCTACAGGGCTACAGGACGGACTGTAAGAAGACAGGAGTACTTACCTCTGCTGAAGGATGGAGAGCCACTCAACGGTGAGGATTCGGCTTTGCTGCTGGCGGGGACCTTCTACCCCGATGACCTGAAAGAGGATGACAAAGATGACCACCGTCGGACGCGAGAAGCGGCCAGTCGTGTAAACGAGTGGACGCATGATGAGCACCATGACCCACCGTTTGCACTTCTGGAGCCGAAAACCGCGGTGGACAGTCTCAAACCGAAGAAGGCACCGGGGGCGGATGGTCTCACAGCCGATATCTGTGCCCTTGCCATTCTCCGGGACCCGGAGAGGTTCCTGGCGCTGGCCATCAAGTACCTCGAGCAAGGCCACTTCCCCGGGGCCTGGAAAGTGGCTATAGTGGTAATACCGGAAAACCTGTTACACCGAAATCTTTTTCCCGAGGTTTTTGTAAATCTCAGGATTTTCAGAATTAAAAAAAAGTAGAATTTTTAGATCTTTTTATTAAAAAGGTACTTAGGTACAGGACAAAAAAAATATTTACACAATATAGTGACTAATTAAAAAAACAACTGTGGTCATGTTAATTGCACAAATAAAATCAACACATATTTATCTATGAAACTTTCTAGTTTTTTCAATCGATGATAAATGTACCTTATATACGGGAGGGGTGGAGTACATTCGCGCCCAACGTGTGGGCAAGACCTTCGAGAATCGAGATCCTCAGTGAACAAAATTATGAATAATATGACTTTTTAAACGTTTGAGAAAAAAATCTGAAATAGCGACAAATTCTCAGGATTTTGTAAGGAAATCAGGCTTTTTCTCCGGACTTTTAAATTTTTCATCTGGTAACCCTACGCCCATGTGATGGTAGCGAAACGGCCAAGCCACATATTTTGACTACGGTGTAGAGTTTGTGAAGTTAGGGCGTGCAGAGTTGTTTGCATACATACGTCTATAAAATTTTGTATATTTGTTTGGAAGCCCTAATAGATTGTCATATGTGAATATAATGCAATTCCAATAATATTACATAACTCCTTTTTTATGTAGTTGGTAAAAAAAAATTGAGTTTCAGTACTAAGTATGGGGAACCCCCAAAATTTATTGTTTTTGTTCTATTTCTATTTTTTTGTGAAAATCTTAATGCGGTTCACAGAATACCATCTACTTACCAAGTTTCAACAGTATAGTTTTTATAGTTTCGGAAAAAGTGGCTGTGACATAGGTACGGACGGACAGACAGACAGACATGACGAATCCATAAGGGTTCCGTTTACGGAACCCTAAAAACCGCATCAAAATCAGTTGCGCAGTTTTAAAGATCTAAGCATACATAGGGACAGACAGACAGCGGGAAGCGACTTTGTTATTACAAGCAGGGCTCGGAAACCGGTTAAAATTCTTAACCGGTCATTGACCCCAAACCGAAATCGATTTAGGTTAAGGTTTGCACTTTGGTTTTTACCGGTTTACGCGGGAAACCGGTTTTTCAAGAATTTTGGTTTTGATAGTGGAAATTAACCGCTCTTTTTAAACCGTTTCAGAGCCCTGATTACAAGCTTTATAAACTTGTTTGTTCGGGTTTCGGCTAGCACTAACTTGTTTCACAACATAGTAATAATAATTATTTTTGCATTTTAATTTGTGACAGAACTTGGCTTGTGTCTTCGCAATAAATGTCAGAGTATTATTTGGTAGCGATGGTTAGTGCGCAAGTGCAACTTAACAATGTATTGCTCCAAACGGCATTCTGTGAGGTGCCGTCGTCAGCGGCAGTCGCGCCCTCCGCTAGGAGTAATAGTGTTCTGTGGTCGCGTCATGCGTGCGCTGTCATTTGCCATCGCTGCCGTCAGTGCCGTGGTGTGGGCAAGCGCGAGGGAGCGCGCGGTGGTGGGGGGAGCGGTGCGGTTCGGCGCGCTGTTCGCCGTGCACGGCGCGCCGGCGGCAGCGCGCGCGGGCGCGACGTGCGGCGCCGTGCGCGAGCACTACGGCATCCAGCGCGTGGAGGCGACTCTATTGGCGCTGGACGCCATCAATGCGGACGCCCGGCTGCTGCCGCGCCTGCGCCTGGGCGCCGAGCTGCGCGACTCGTGCTGGGCGCCCCCCACGGCGCTCCGCCAGACCATCGACCTGGTCCGCGACGCCATCGCGCCGCCGGACGCGCGCCGACAGCGCGAGCCGCCCGGCGGTGACGCCGACGCCGACACCTGCTCTGCGGTCAGTCATACTCATTACCTACACGCGCACGCGCACTAATGACTTCAAGGAACTTCTAGATACTTACTCTCATATCACGATCACATACCGACTTCAGATTTTTGAAGTCAGTGTATAATAGTTAAAGTAACTACCTATATCGTCGACCGTAGGTTCAATTAAGGTAAGGGACAAAATACCCAAAATGAGTTGAGTATACAGTTTTGTTCAGAATTTTGCGCTCTTTCGAATGGTGTATATGAAAAAATTCTAGCTTAAAAAAAATGTCCCTTACCCTACTGATTTTTGGATTCGAATTTCGAATCAGCCCCATAATAACAATGTATCTGAAAAACTATGCAATATAGCAACTTGAAATGGTGTAATTACCGCCGCCAATCCACTTCAAATAAGGTAAGGGTCTTCCCAATCAACGAATTATTCTTCACACATTTTTTCAACAAGACCTTTACACTATTTTTTCATTATAGATTGGATCCAACGTAGAGATCAATTTAATGTAAGGGACATTACTAACAAAATAGGTTGGTGTAAGGGACGTCTATTTTCTTAAATAGCTAACTTATTTAAATAAATGTTACACAGGTAGATAGAGCACTAAAATACAAGATTATGTGTGAAATCAGATCCGAAAAAGGTTAATAACAAAAAAAGTTATAGGCGATTTAGTCCGAAAAAAAACTGTCGGCCTCTCCTGAAAAATCGTATTATGTCCCTTACCTCAATTGAACCTACGGTCGACATGTATGAAAACGACAGCTTTCAGATATCATAAAAATGTGGGTGAAGTGCCGGGCGTAGGGTAGAGGTTGCGGGGTGCGCGAAGTGAAGTACCAGCTGCGTGATGGAGAGGACAGCGAGAGCGCTCGACCTCGTCGCGAGTGCTTCTGTCGGCTCTGGAACTCACTCATGTCACACTGTCATGCATTTACTTAGAGTTCGCACTTAGCGTTACATACAGCTGGTTCAGGTTGAGGTAGTGTTATTTAGAATATCATGAACGACTGAGCGATGAAAAAATATTACCTATGTGTTTGGCTGGAAAAGTTCAGGGACAATCACAATATTTATTTAACAAGCACACCATTTACGTGTAGCACTACTTTATCATCCTTTGCATTGACTTTGACTAGACACGGACGAGACTGAGGTAGAAATGATAATTATGAGTTTGAAAGGCGACTGTGCAGTTGGCTGGGATAACATATCAAATAAAATTATTAGACAGTTCAGTGCACATTTTGGCACCGCCACTAACTTATATTTTCCAAAAATGTTTATCTGCAGGTGTTTTTCCCGAGTGCCTAAAAAAAGCTGTTGTGGTCCCCGTTTATAAATCATGCAGTAAAGATCTAGTCACAAATTATAGATCTATTTCGTTACAGCCTTCTATGTCTAAAAAATTAGAAAAAATTATAAATAAAAGGCTTTTTTTTTTTTTTTTTGCGTATGGGAAATCATCAAATGACCCCTCCCGCTCTGGGTGGAGCGGAAGGGAGTGTCAGACTCTTACTGACTAAAACCCACCCGTGTTCCTTCCTTAGCCCTTTATGTTCCGGGCCAGCGGTAACCCTTTCGGACAATCCCGCTGACCCGGCAGGCTTCGGCCCTATGGGGCCCCTCCTCGATGATGACATCTCTTTGAGGCGCGCGTGGAACACGTACGCGCCGTCTGGCACGGGCAAATAAAAGGCTTTACAAATACTTGGAGGATAAATTAACTTTGTCTCAGCGGCAGTATGGATTTAAGCTTAAAATGTCAACAGACGATGCCGTAGCGTACATCATATGACTGACTATCTAGAACAAGAACTTGATAATGGTAACCACACAGTAGGAATCTTCCTGGACCTCGCCAAAGCTTTTGACACGGTTTCTATTTTTATGCTGTTGCACAGGCTTGGAACCATAGGTATCAGAGGCACCCAGCTGAAACTATTTAAGAGCTATCTAGAAGATCGTACCTACCCAATGTGTAAGGATTGGAGATGTTCTCAGCGAGGATAAAAAAAACACGTCCTTCGGAGTCCCCCAAGGAAGTATTTTAGGGCCTACACTATTTCTGATATACATAAACGATCTTTGTAATCTAAGTCTAGATCATGGATAAATTGTTTCTTATGCTGACGACACTAACCCTTCTATTTTAATTTTTTGAATAAATGGCTTCAACTTAATTCACTAACACTAGGTAAATGCAGACAAGACAAATTGTGTTTCTGTGTTGGTCCAAGACGTCCTATAATTCTTGACTTGTAGTAGACGCATCGTGTCGCCCTCTACCACGTATATTTGAAGCTAAGTTATCTGCCATTCGACTTATTCGTGCGCGCCAAAAATCCACGTTTTTTCTTCTTGTTTGTATTAAAAGTTATTTCAGGTAAAATTAACTACTTAAAATAAATATTTACAATGGGAAAACATAAAAGGAAAAGGAGGAACGAAGATGAAGAATTATATTCGTTATTTAAAAAGTTTAAGAAACGAATGAGAGAAAGACACTCTTCCACTTCGAGTGAAATCGAAGTACAGGACGATATTCAAGGTAAATACAAGAATTCTCAAACATAAAAATACTTAACAAAGTGATTACTTATCCGTTATTATTACGCACGCGGTGCTTGTTGTCAAAAAACAAGTGCACACTTGTCTTGTATAATCCGGTGTTTGGGCTAATTAGAATCATAATTACACAATCTGTGGCTAATTCTATAAATAAATATAACAATGGTACGAGGATATACTCGTGTGGTAGCACTGCGAGTGCTATTCGTGAGGTATATCTCGACCGGAAATAAAGGTTAGAGGTTATGCCCGTGTGGTGGTACTGCGAGTATCATTCGTGTGGCATATCCCGACCGTAACCCCGTATGGTTTGCGGATCTACTCGTGTGATTGCACTGCGGGTGCTATTCGTGTGGTATATCTCTCACCTCAATAAAAGGCTCCTTTATTAAGAGAGTAAATCAATATTTTTTTAGCCCCAGAGAGTGTTGAAGAGTTTCAAGAGGAAACAAATTTAGCCAAACAGGCTACGGTTGAGTTGGCTCCTGAGAATCAGCATCCTGAGCTTCCTGCCACTGAAACTTCACAAGAAAACTCCTCGGAGTCTTTGCCTTTGGATGAGGACATACTTAATATTTTAGGAGAAGACCCTAATAAAAAGACATAATATGCAGAAGCAATTCACAAAGACATCACCGTCAGATGGAATCATATAATCACCAATGGACTAGAGAAGGATAGCAAAACAGAACTCCTGAAGTTGTATCCAATCCCTGACAATTGTCTTTTTTGGAGGCCCCCAAAATAAATCCAGAGATTAAGGCAGCTGTCTCAGAGCAGGTCTTAAAAAGAGACCGGGCAATGGAGCAGCAACAAAACTGCCTGGGCCAAGCTACGGCTTGCATCGGGAAGGCGCTTGATATTTTAATTAAAAATAAAGAGTGCAAGGAAGCTACAAAAATTGTAAGCGACACTGGACGTATGCTGTGTGATTTATTCCACTCCCAGTCAATATCTCGCAGATATCTTTTACAATTTGCACTCAATAAAGATACAAAGGATATTGTTACTCAAACGAAAGTGGGAAAATACATATTTGGTGAAAACCTTTATGAGGATTTAAAAGCTGGAAAAGCTATTAACAAGACTGGATCAGAGATAAAATATAACCAACCACAATCATCAAAACTAGCTAAACCAACTAATTTAAACTCACGGGGCCCGCCTCGGAAGTACCAACCTCAACATACACCGAGCGCGGGCAGGCAGCTCAACCCCAGGCCTCGACCAGCAGCTCAGAGGTGGAAAACTCCTGTCTTCTCACTATAATAACTGGTTAGCCATTACTAAAGATAAGACTGTTTTGTCATGGGTTGCAGGTTACAAATTGCCATTTTTAACTATACCTAATCAAACACTTGCACCAGCAAATAAATTAAAAGGTAAAGAGGCTCAAGAAATGTAACAATCAATATCCCATCTTCTTTCCACAAAGGCTATAAGGGAATGTGAGCCATGTAATAATCAGTTTCTTTCACATATTTTTTTGGCCCCAAAACCTAATGGTGAAAAAAGATTCATTTTAAACTTAAAGAAGCTTAATAAGTTTATGTTTCCACAAAATTAGTTTCAGCTGGTTCCCTTATGGCAAAAATCGATAATAATCATAATCATTTATTTCGCCAGAGAAATGGTACAATTGGTGTTACAATAAAGTAGTGCTTTACATATATCTCGCCTATAGGAGGCATGCGAAAATTTACAGTTACAGGAACAATAAAATACAAAGTTCACAGATAAAATAGGTCATAATTATTTTATAGGGTTTAAGTCTTAAAGTTAAAAAATTCATTTAAGGTATAAAAACAATTCTCTATTAACCATAATTTCATTTGCTTTTGAAACTGATATAAGGGAAGTTCTCTCAACCGACGTGGAATATGGTTGTATACTTTGATGGACATCCTATAGCTATTCTTTCTATGTAATGCGCTTCTACAAGAAGTATGAATTTCCAATTTCGTAGGGTCTCTTGAAATATATTTACGGTTTTTATCACTGTCAACAAATAAATGTAATTGATTTCTAATAAACATCGCAATTTCCATTATGTACATAGATACAAGAGTAAGTACTCCTAGTTTTTTGAAAAGCGGCCTGCATGTCTCAAAAGGTCCGACGTTACTATAGCTCGGACACACTTTTTCTGTATAATGAAAGCTCTACTGATGTGTGTCGAGTTGCCCCATAACAATAACCCGTACCTTAAGATGGAGCTTACGTGGCCGTGATAAGCAGTAAGAGCTGCTGTCTCACTAACTGTTTTCCTTAACTGTCTCAAAGCGTAAACAAATCTATTAAGTTTCTTGCATACCGTATTTACATGTCGTTTCCAATTGCAGTGCTCGTCTAAGGTAATACCAAGAAATCTAATATTTTCATCTCTATTTATTTTTACAAGCTTTTATTTAGCTTGCACTGTTCGTATGTAAGTATGTATGTATGTAAGTATGTATGTATGTAAGTTGTCCGTCAAAATTTGCAAACCATTTTTCGACCATTTCTTGGTATCCGATTGAGCTGAAATTTTGCATGTACACCTTTAGTTCTGCTAACAATATAATGTACAATACTCAATATTGTAATAATTTCAATATGGCCGCCGCTCCAAGATGGCGGATTACATATTTTTTCTCAACCCCCTTAATATGGGTATCAAATGAAAGGGCTTGAAGAGTAGAAAACGATAAAGTTAGTAAAATTACATAAAATTCAATATGGCCGCCGCTCCAAGATGGCGGATTACATATTTTTTCCCAACCCCCTTAATATGGGTATCAAATGAAAGGGCTTGAGGAGTAGAAAACGATAAAGTACCTAAATAACATCACACTAAATTCAATATGGCCGCCGCTCTAAGATGGCGGTTTATATTTTTTCAATCCCCTTAATATGGGTATCAAATGAAATGGCTTGAAGAGTAGCAAATGATAAAGTAAATATGGCCGCCGATTCAAGATGGCGGATTTAATTTTTTCTCAATCCCCTTAATATAGGTATCAAATGAAAGGGCTTGAAGAGTAAAAAACGATAAAGTTAGTAAAATTACACTAATATTAATAAATCTTTAAGACTAAAAAGTAAAAAATAAAATTAAAATAAAAAAAAGTTTTTAAAAACAAGCTTTTATTTAAATAAGAACGTAACCCAAAAAATAAAGAATAACGCGAACTAAAAAGAAAAAAATAAATTTAAGTGACACTGTCATTTAAAAAAAAATATATAAATTTTAAAAGCTTGAGGCACTGATGATGAGGTATCCGTTATACAGGTGTAGGTACCTACTACAAAATAGCAGTGCCTCAAGCTTTTAAAAGTTATATATATATTTTTTTAAATGACAGTGTCACTTAAATTTATTTTTTTCTTTTTAGTTCGCGTTATTCTTTATTTTTTGGGTTACGTTCTTATTTAAATAAAAGCTTGTTTTTAAAAACTTTTTTTTTATTTTAATTTTATTTCTTCTTCGAATGTAATGTTAAAATTATGTTTTTTAATTTCGATCATAAAGATGCATATTACTCTGTGCAGATACATGAGCATTATAGAAAGTACCTTCGTTTTCAATGGCAGAATAAGCTATATGAGTTTAATGTACTAGCATTCGGTCTCTGCACAGCACCATATGTTTTCACAAAAATTATGAAACCTGTCATTGAACACCTCCGGTCTCAAGGAATTTTGTGTTCTGTTTATCTCGATGATATACTTTTAATTTTTGAAAACATGTTAGAGGCAAAAGATGGTATTGACAAAGTGTGTAGGCTTTTAGAACACCTAGGGTTTACAATTAATTATGACAAGTGTATACTTTTACCCCAACAGAAGTGTAATTTTTTAGGTTTTGTGTTAAATTCACTAGACATGACAATAGAATTACCACCTGAAAAATGCTTAGATTCAGCAAGAATTATTATCTTTTTATAATAAGAAAAACTGCAAAATAAGAGAATTTGCCCATTTGTTAGGTTTACTCACTTCCATTTGCCCCGCGGTTAAGTATGGCTGGGTATATACCAAAGCTTTTGAAAGACTGAAATACCTGAGTTTGCTTAATAATAATGACAATTACAATAAAACTATGAAATTGCCCAGCTATTTAAAATCAGATTTTGATTGGTGGTTTGAAAACTTAAAAGCACCTAGTAACAACATTCGGTCAGACTGCTATGCATTAGAAATTTTTTCAGATTCGTCTTTAACGGGTTGGGGCGTGGCGTGCAATGATAACTCTTTGGGAGGCTCATGGTCAATTGAAGAGTCCAAGAAACACATTAATTATTTAGAACTCCTTGCTTCTTTTATTGGACTAAAAACATATGCAACTAACCTCAGGGATTGTCAAATACATCTCCGAATAGACAACACAACGGCTATATCGTACATAAATCGTATGGGAGGAGTACAGTTTAATCATCTCAATACACTGGCAAGGGACATTTGGCAATGGTGTGAGTCTAGGAACATTTTTGTATTTGCTTCTTATATCCAGTCAAAAGACAACTTTATAGCAGATGCAGAATCTAGAAAGACTCAAGCTAACATAGAATTTGAATTAGCAGACTACGCATTTCAGCAGATAATTACAGCTTTTGGCAGACCCAATATAGACTTATTTGCCTCTAGAGCCAATACAAAATGTAACAAGTTTATATCTTGGCACAGGGATCCAGAAGCGTATGCTATAGACGCTTTTACTGTTTCATGGTCTCAGTATTTTTTTTATGCCTTTCCACCATTCTCAATGTTACTAAAAACTCTCCGAAAAATTGGTAATGACGAGGCTACTGGTATTGTTGTTGCACCCCATTGGCCCACCCAACCTTGGTATCCTCTATACCAAAAATTACTATGTTCAGAGCCAATCTATTTCCAACCTAATCAGTCATTATTAACTTCTATCAACAGCAGGCCGCATCCTCTTCACGAGCAGCTTACCCTGGTTGCAGGGGTCTTATCAGGAAAGGTCTAGAGAGCCGAGGTGTTCCTGATATGTCAATTGACGTCATGCTAGCTTCCTTAGCAGATAATACTGTGTCACAGTATAACACATGTTTAAAATCATGGTGGACTTATTGTTTAGATAATTCAGTAGATTGTTACAGTGCTGGTATCCCAGATATATTAAAGTTTTTAACCGGGATGTACAACAATGGCTCAAAATATGGAAGTCTCAACTCATGTCGATCTGCAATTTCGCTATTAGTAGGACCACAAGTTGGTACCAACGAGCTAATAAAAAGGTTCTTTAAAGGAGTTTTTCGGTTAAGACCAAATAACCCAAAGTATGATGTTACCTGGGATACCAACAATGTGTTGAATTACTTATGTAATTTATATCCTAATAATAACATTTCTAATACCTAAAAACAACCTATCAAATACTGAGAAATCAGATATGATGAAAGCCATTATGAAACTCAAATCCTTAGGGGCTATCTCAGAGTGGAATGTGACTAAAGATCAATTTATTTCTAAAATATTCCTCACACTAAAACCTAACGGCGATAAACGCTTTATATTAAACCTAAAAACCTTAAACAAGCTAATCAAGAGCGAACATTTTAAAAATGGAGGATTACCGAACAGCATGCAAATTGATACCACGCGATGGATACCTTGCTACCATCGACTTAAAAGATGCGTATTTATTTATCAATTTCAGCCCAATAATTCGCTAAGAACTCACACATATGGCTTTAATTGCAGGCCGTTTGGCTTATCCGTTGCCCCACGGGTATCCACTAAGGTTATGAAGGAAGTCATAACTTACCTCAGACATCACAGTGTTCAGTCAGTTTGTTATTTAGATGACATTTTATGCATTGGAAATACTTACGAGAATTGTCATAATAACGTAAAATGAAACTTTGAAACTACTCGAGTTTCTAGGGTTTGTTGTCAATTACGATAAAAGTATGTTAAAACCGCGACAATTCTGCAAGTACTTAGGATTTAGTTACGATACCAAGTATCTCAGTATACAATTGCCAGCCGATAAGCGACGTAACATCATCGAATTAGTAACAAAATTCACTAAATTACAGCCATGTTCCATCCGCGAATTAGCTCGCTTTATCGGTATTCTAGTCGCCACTAGCCCAGCCCTTAAATACGCTTGGGTATACACTAAGATTTTAGAACGCCAGAAGTTTCTAGCGTTACTTAAGCATAATAATAATTACGAAGCTAAAATTAACCTACCTAATATTATATTAGAGGACCTGGCTAAATATCTCTGCGAACTGATTCTTTACTTTACCAGCTGTTGTGCATCTGTAATATTTTGAACCATATTAGTTCCACTATCTAAATGCAATTTAAGGTTTAAGGTTTAAGAACAACTTTATTTCTCATAAGAATTCATAATTCACTTACTGCGAAACAAATCTAAAACTATGATTAATAATTAGAGCGCACAGATGTACGTAGGTATATAAAATAACAAACAAAATAAAAAAGCAAAGGAAACAAAAAAAAAATGAAATGTGGGTAAACATAACACAAACTCGATCGCTAACAAAGCACATCACGGATGAATGAATGCGATTTTTACTAGATGTGGCATTGATGGCATAGTCTGTTATTAGCAGGTTTATTATTAAAGACTTTTTTATTTTTAGTTTATTGTTCTATTTATATAACATTTTGAGTAGGTATTGGATTTTTACCGACTTCAAAAAAAAGGAGGTTATCAATTCGATACGTATGTATGTAATATTATTGGAATTGCATTATATTCACATACTAGCTTCTGCCCGCGACTTCGTACGCGGATCCTGTTGCTTATGCCAGCGACAACGGGGTCGTCAAAATCGAAGATCTGAAACGTCTGATGTCGAATTCTAAGAACCCGGGGACTGGATAACAACGGGATGCGCGAGACGATTCGAGACGTCATTTTCAGGCAATAATGAACCAATAGGGTGGTAAACTTGGCCTTGCACTTTGAATGTTGGCATAAATGGGCCTTCTGAAATCTGGTTCGCAACAAAAGATGTCATTTGAAAGGCATTATTGTACGAACGTATATTGTCCAAGAAATGTTTTGACTGTGATGGTCACCGATTAGCAGTGATCTTAATATTTTTGGAGGATTTTGTAATATTTCAATATGTACTTTCCCACCTGAGCAACACTTACCGTTTGTTTCTTTTTGCTATTTATCAGCTTCACAAAAAGTACAATTTTCAACCATACCTCCGATGGCGGAATATGTGGCGTAGTCAATCATAGGAGTATACGTAAATGCACTCCGTTCCTTATCAACCCAAGGAAGGTCGCCATGCCCTACGGCTATATCTTGAGACACATCCGATTCTTCAGATGATATCGACATTCTGTTCAGAGAATGTCGAAGTCGATCAGAAATCAAACGTTCGTTGCGCTCTTCTTAATCTGTCTCTTCATGCCGTACTCCAGCAATTCTTTCTTTCTCACTTTCTGATTATGAATATTTTGTTGTGTGCGTGTTCGGAACAATGTATGATAATCTCACCGTATCAGCGGTCAGTCGCGCATCATATTCTGCACTGGTCTCTAGAGACCTGGATGTAGATGCGTAAATACGCTGAGAACGCAGGCGTGCTTCGCGATCCGAAGAGGTTTCCACGGAGCGAGTTGCAGCCTGATGTTCTCAAACAGCATCAAGTCTCTCCTGACGCTCTTCGGTAGATTCTTGGGATCTTATGATCCTCAATCTTTTAGCTCCTTTGGAACATTGGGAAAGATTTGACCTCTTTCTAGGCATGGTTATAGTTTTATTATGAAGATACCTGATCAATTAAAATCTAAGTGACTGCTCCCCTACCAAGGGTGCCCAGACACGGAATCGTCTGGCGCCCATGTGCTAGTTTGGTCCCTGTGGTGGTCACGGCGTGCTATGTGTTCTGGTGCGCCGGTGATGGGGAGTACTCCCCAGCGGAGGCTCCGGTGACGGACAGCCGCGGCGGGTTCACGGATGAGTGCTAACGCGTGCCCATGTTCTCGCCGTAAGCGGCAGAGGAGGACACAGTGGAGTTTTAGTGGGTTAGAGTCCCACATAACTGCACTATCTCCCCGTGGTAGTGCAGAATGCATGAGCATTTCTTCACGTTAAAAAAAATAAATGGGAGTTTTGGCCAGTAGAGTCAAATTTTCAATGATGTACCATCGTCATCGAAAATCAGTCCTAAACTGTTACCGCCTTCACCGGTGAAATTAGTGATAGCTTTGATTTCCACATCAGATGTTTCTGATCTTCGATTTTTATACGTCAACAGGAAATGCCCATCAGACCGAATAACTTTTACTAAGACGTCATTCCTATATGTGTTATGGTGTAGCTGGGCTCTTGGAGTTCCCCATCAGGTGTTCCAGATCTTCAAATTTATTCTCTCAGCAGAAAATCCTCATCACGTGGAACAATTTTTGCTATGGTACCATTTTTACCGACTTCAAAAAAAAGGAGGTTATCAATTCGATACGTATGTATGTAATATTATTGGAATTGCATTATATTCACATATGACAATCTACTAAGGCTTCCAAACAAATATACAAAATTTCATAGACGTATGTATGTATGTATGTATGTTTGTCCACGCATTTCTCAGCAACTATTAATCGGATCGTGACCATTTTTTTTGTATTAGCTTACATTTACTTCAACTTAGGGAACAGTGCAAGTTTCATCAAAATCGGTTCAGTAATTTTCAAGATATGGAGTAATACGTGTAAGTGTGACGGCACGGCGTATTGATACGAGCTACGGGTGTAGTGTCAAAGGGAAAACATCTCAAAACCTTGGTCAAATTCTAGTGCAAAAACTAAAAATTACGAAATAAAAAGTAATTTAAAAAAATTAAACCGACTTCAAAAAGAAATCAACTCAAAATTATGAAATAACTTTAATTTCGGAAGTCGGTGGCAAAAAACTAAAATACAGATCCCAAGACACCGACTTCCGAAATTAAAGTTATTTCATAATTTTGAGTTGATTTCTTTTTGAAGTCGGTTTAATTTTTTTAAATTACTTTTTATATTTGTTTTGTTTAATTTAAGTAATTACTAATGTATATTTTTAATTTAGAGGTAGGTATATAGTTAATGTATAATTATAATGTGTGCATTTTATTTATGTTAATAAGTATATTATATATTTAATGCAGTTTTTTTATTTTTTTATTATATATACATATATATATACATTTTTTTCCCCGCTTCACTCATTTGTATGTATTAATTGTGTGAGTTTTTAGTAGCTTTTTGAACCGGGCATAACTTTTTTCTCCTTTTATTACTGATGGTAATTTATTATAAATAATTTAGGAGGCCATAATTTTAATTCGTTCAGCCAATCTCTTCCTATTACCCTTGGAACTTTGGTTTTTACAACATAAATATTTAAAGTTTTATAAAATCCACAATATTTAACAGTTACATTTTGTATAATACCTAAAGGTTGTGTAATAGTCTGATCAAAATGTTTAAATAATACATTACATTTTACTACGTTAAATGAATTTAAATATTTATCTTTAACTGTCATTGAAATAACTGTAACATCTGAGCCAGTGTCCAGTAGAAACGATATATTATCTTGTCCATTAACATTAACAGTTAAATAATGAGGAGGTACTTACACTATTTACAGTATTATATAGGTATCCTGTTCAGTATACAAATTCTTAACGGCCTCTTCCACATCACCATTTTTTTCTTTTTCTGATGAATCAACTTCTAATACATTAGTTTGTCGAACCCTTTGTTTCTTTGAACACATTTTAAAAATATGCCCCTGGTGTCCACATTCTGAGCAGTATTTCTTATTCAAGCGGCACTCTGGTTTTTTATGATTGTTTTTTCCAAAACAATAACATAATACAGAATTTTGGTCTTTAGTAGTTTTATTTTGTTTGTATACTGGTTTCCCTTTTTTCTGGTTATAATAACTTTCTGTCTCACTCAACACTTGCTTTTGTTTGCATGATCTCACTTGAATTGTTAGTGTGCATCAGGGCAGCCTCCACTGTGCGAGCTACCTCCACACATCTTTCAAGTGATATTTCTGATTCACTTTTCAGCAATTCAAACTTAATTGTTTTGGAAGTTCTGGTTAAAGACATTTATTTCTCATAAAGAAATTTACATTTCACTTACATGAGAACAAATTTAAATATAAAGTATAAACTAATCATTGTCCTTCGACACTCGGACTTACAATTTGCCTGACGTATTTGACTTTAAGTTACATTAGTACGTCTATTATGTATAAATTATTTAGGTTTGCGGGTACTCCCAAAAATCCAACACTGTGCCACTATGCGCAGCTACCCTGCCCTGAGATAAAGAGTGCGGTCCCGCTGCCACAATGCAGATAAATCAGTCAGTAGTACAATAATGTTTATGGTTAACTAATACTGATATTTTGAAGAACATATTTTTTTAGTTTGGTTTTAAAAACATTGATCGAAATCGCACCCTTTATCTCATCAGGTAATTTATTGTAAAGTTGCACTCCCTCGTACCCAAGTGATCTTTTACCTTGAGCAGTACTATGTGATCTTTTCTCCTACTGTTACGGTTATATGCAATTGATGTGTTTTGGTGAATGAAATTTGTGTATGCATGGTTTTATTAAGTATTTTTTGTATGAGTATGCAGGTGCAGTATGTACGAAGTGGTTTGATGTTCAAGAGTTTCGTGTCCTTGTATATTTTAATTGTAGGTGTTAGGTAGTCGTAGTGAAAAAGCAATTTAATAATTTTGTTTTGTGCAATTTGTAGGTCTTTTAAGTTGGTTTTAGGTGCGGAAGTTACTCCTTCTATAATTTTTTCTTTTAATTGGTCATCCAAGTCCATAAATTTACATTTTCCTGCTAATTTTCTTAATTCCAGTAAATAATCTTCTACCTTCTCATTTGGAAGTTGGTTCCTCTTTCTAAATTCTACTCTTTCCAAGGCAGTCGATAATGGTTTGGCATAATTAACCTTTAATTTATTGCACAGTTCAACAAATGATATTTTCATTGGTTTGACTGGCGAAAAGTATGTTAGTGTTTCAAACACTTTTGGGGTTAGTTTTGTTATTAGCAGTGGAACTTTTTTTTCTTCATCAATTTCATTGACAATCATGTAGCACTCCAGCTGTTGTTCGAACACTTCCCATTTTTCACCATCAAAAGCCTTAATCTCGCCGCAAACTGACATATTTGTTTCTTTAACTTCGCCTTTTGGTTTCAAAATTTGCTTTGTTTTGTAATAGGTACTCAATAGTTTTCGTAATTCGTCGATATTTGCTTGTTTATTATATTTCAACCCGTCTTCCTGGAGTATTAGGTAGCTGTAGTTCTTCTTTATTGCATTGGTAAATATATATTCTTTTTCCAGACTTTATTAAGGTAATCTTTTGTTCGAAAGTTATATTTTCTTTAACTGACATGTGTGAACCTACTTGGTAGCTCTTTTAGCGTTGCGTTGAAGTAAAAGTAATGCAATAATTATGGCGTCTTTGGAGTTTTTTTTTTAATGCAAACCGGCGTTTTTTATTTCTTGTTGTATTTTTTTATGATTTTGCTCAATCTTTATTTCTATCACTGCACTGTGAGTTCTTCTCTCGTCGCCAACTATGGTGTCTCAAATAAACACTTAATTAATTAATTAGCAATTTATTTAATAAAGAGCACATACATGATATTGCGATGCACAGGCAGGGGGGGAAAGAGAGAGAGAGGGCGAGCTAAGAGCGAGTGTCTGTCATATGGATGCGTTCCGGATCTCACAATTAATTATAAAAGACTATTTTAGCTCTTCTCGCCTGAAACACAGGACTACCTAGTTCAGGCACGTAAGTCTTAGCAATATAATTTTTATTTAAGCAAAACTCTACTAATTTTCATGCCTTATAATTTTTGAAAAGTCTATTGCCTGACCAATGTTTTATATAAATTACACAGATAAAATGGTATGGGGTGACTTGCACATTCAATAATGGGCCCTCGGAAACGGTCGCTAGCACATAGTGACGTAGCGACAAGGGGGCAACATGTCCTGAGGTGCTTATTAGGAGTGGAGAAGTATTCCACGGGACAATCCCGGAAGTACGGTCAAGATCCCTACCAGCATCTTACTGGAATACTTCCTTCCTCCGAGCACGTTTGTTCTTGCGAATCTCCACTCAAGCCGGCCAATAAAGGCAAGAATGAGGTGGGAGCTCCGTTCCCCGTCATTTTTCACTCCAGCCGGCCAATAAAGGCAAGCCAGAGATGAGGAACATGACTTCTCCCGGGAGATAGGGTCCGTAGGGTCGCTACTGCCCGACAGCTCGCCACATGCTGCCCTGCGGGTTTCTGTATATCTCTTGGTCTGGCTCCTCACTGTGATATCGGAACGTTGCAGTTACACATGTATTATTATTATCTGTGGCAGTAGTATGTCTGGGCTGTTCATGGTTGTTGCTGTCTCGCTCTCTCGCTACCGATCAGCCATATTGTAAAGCTGTAAATTATAGTTTTATTAAGAATAATACGACTTTAATTAATAGAAGTGTTTAACTTAGTATATAACAGTTTGGCGACGAGCTTTAAAGAACCCATTTTCGAGTGATCTAAAACCAAAGTCACCGGCACGCTTCGCTGTAAAGTTAGCTCCAATTGGCTTGCAAGCTGCAGCAGCATTCCAAAGTCCTCCATCTTGGCTTGGTTCACTGTTGAAAATCGCCGGTCGAAGTGTCGGTCGATACAAATAGATGACTTCTTGGATTTATCGGCTAAATAAGTCAGAATTGGAAGAGCAGCTATCAGAGTACGGAATTGACACTCAAAACGAAACAGTTGATGAACTACGAAAACTCCTGAGCAACTACTGGAAAAAACAATTGAAAACAAACGCCACCAGTACTTCTAAACAAACAAAAGCAATCATGTCAAATTATGATTTGCAATCATTTAATGGTGAGTGTTGGGAATCTTTTGAACAACAACTACGATGTATAATTACGTTAAATGAGGTGCCAGAAACAAAAAAAGTACCCTTGCTCCTCACCAAAATTACACCAAAAGTTTTTGAGACACTGACTTGTTTGTGTGCGCCTTCGAAACCAATTGATTTGTCATATAATGAATTGTGTTCAACATTAAGTAAAAAATATATGAAGAAGCAGTCATCAGTTCTAGATAGAGCTACATTTCGTAATCGAAATCAATTGTCAACAGAAAGTGTTGAAGAATATTTATTGGCATTAAAAAAACTAGCTGGAGTATGTAACTTCAAAGATATGAATGACCAGATAAAAGAAAAGTTTATTGACGGAGTGCATTCAAGGCTCATTAAGTTTGAATTGTTGAAGAGTAACGCTGATCTGAGTTTGGAAGAAACAGTGATGCTGGCACGAACTGTGGAAACGGCCTTAGTTCATACTACCAATAAAAAGGAAACGGAGGTATCAGAGATGTTTCACTATGAAAAAAATTCAAAACAAAAACAGAATAATTTTAAATCAAAGAAGAATCATCCAGTGAAGGACAAGGAACTGAAATGTTTTTGTTGTGGCAACAATGGCCACATTAAGTCTGAATGCAGACTAATCAAGAAGTTCTGTTCGGAGTGCGGGCAACAGGGACATCTTTACAAAGTCTGCTCAAAGAATCGACGGAGAGTGTACACAATTGAGCAAAGTGAACCTGAAATAAAGCTCGATAAAGAGGATGATGTAGAAGCTTCCGTTGGGAAATTAATAAATGAGTATGAGACATATTCAGTAAATGTAAGTAAAGTACCCCCGCATTATATAACTATAAATATAGCAGGAACATGTTTGGATTTTCAGTTGGACACTGGTTCTGAGGTGACAGTAATTCCGTTGAAAGACAAAGTTAGTCTGTTCAACCAGTTAATAATTGAGGATTCTAATGTAAGATTTAAAAATTTTGACCAAACCATCTCAAAGCCAGTTGGCTTATTAAAAAATGTAATTGTAAAATACAACAAAATGGTGAGAAAGTTGGATGTTTTTGTAGCCCATGATGATGTCCCATGAATAATAGGTCGTGACTGGTTAAAGGCATTTGATCTGTGGTCTCCAACATTTATAGAAACTAATATTATGACTAAGCATTTAGACACTTACTCATATGAAAATAAAACTATTTCAGAAGCAGAAAATCTAATCAAAGAGAAGTTCGCAGAAGTATTCAGCCCAGGTTGGGGTAATTTCAAAGGTGATGCTATCACATTACAGTTAAAACTGGATGCAAAGCCGAAGTGCCTAACACCACGACGTGTACCATTTGCATTAAAGGACAAGGTAAAACTTGAAATTTCTCGTTTACTACAAAATGGTAGGATAACACCTGTTGAATTCAGTCAGTGGGGTACTCCGGTGGTCCCTGTATTGAAAGCGGATGGATCAGTAAGGCTCTGTGGTGATTACAAGGTTACCTTGAATCCACATTTAGAAGTTGACCATTTCCCATTACCCCATATCGATGAAATTTTCAACACACTTAAGAATGGAGAATACTTCTGCGAGCTTGATCTAAAAGAGGCATACCTACAGGCACCTTTAAGTTCTGAGTCTCAGGAGCTTACTACTATTGTAACTGAAGAAGGTACATATAAATATCAGTATTTACCATATGGTGTAAGTACCGGACCAGGTTCCTTCCAGAGGCTAATGTGTAAAAAGCTTACTAATATACCAAATATCATTGTGTTCATAGACAATATTTATATGGCAGGAAATGATGTAAATGATATGCTAAATACCTTATGTAAGGTTCTATCAAAACTACAAGAATGTCAGTTTAAATTAAAACTTGAAAAGTGCAAGTTCTTCAAAAAAAATATTGATGTTTTTGGTTTTAGAGTTACTAAAAATGACATAAGCATTGTTAAATCAAATGTTGAACCATTGTTGAGAACAAAAGCTCCCACTAGTATGACATTGCTAAGGTCTTTCTTAGGTAAAATTAATTATTACAATCGGTTTCTAAAAGACATGGCTAGTACGTTAGCACCATTGTATGACATTGTTAAGAAAAATAAATTCGAATGGACCCCAGATTGTAACAAAGCTTTTGAGATAATCAAACAGAAACTGTCTTCTGCAAACAATTTAAGACATTTTGACCCAAATTTACCATTAATTTTGTCATGTGACGCGTCAGAAACCTCTTTGGGTGTTGTATTGTCGAACAGAGATTATGAGGGTACTGTTAGACCGATAGCATACGCAAGTAAGAAGTTAAACTCTGTAGAAATTAAGTATTCTACTATTGATAAAGAAGCAATGGCAATTATCTTTGGTGTGACCAAATTTTATAATTATACTTATGGTCGATATTTTGAGTTAGAAACAGATAATGCTGCATTAGTAAGAATATTTGGACCCACCAAAGGTATTCCAAAAATGGCTGCCAAAAGGCTGCAACATTATGCAATCTTCCTGTCCGCATTTAACTATAAAATTAGGCACATCAGCACCACATCAAACCCAGCTGATTTTTTATCGCGTGCATTCATGAATGACAGTACAGAAAATGTAAAATTACATTCTATTTGTTTAAGTGCTGATGTAAGTAATATCTACCATGTAAACAATTCAAAAATGGATAAATTGGACTGGAAAACTATACAGACGGAAACAAAAAAAGATTTGATTTTGTCAAAAACTATTCGGCATGTTCTAGATGGTTGGCCAGATAAAAAAATAATTGATAAGGAACTTCTTATATTTTATAACAGAAGGGATGAAATTAGCACCGACAGAGGATGTTTATTTTGGGGTTATAGAATTGTAATTCCTATAGTATTACGGGAATCAATTCTTTCAGAGCTACATAAAAGCCACTTTGGCATTGTACGCATGAAGCAAGTAGCACGATCATATTTTTGGTGGCCGGGTTTAGGCTCAGAAATAGAAAATGTAACCAAAAAGTGTGTAATCTGTCTGAATAATAATAAAAATCCGCCAAAATCACCACTTAAATCATGGCCGGTACTGCCATCCTCATGGTACCGACTTCACGCCGATTTTTTGGGTCCTTATTATAATAAAATGTTCTTAGTGATTGTAGACAGCTATTCCAAATGGCCTGAGGCTTTCGAAATGACTAATATTGGCGCAGCAAGTACAATTGCAATATTCAAGAAGTTATTTTCCACCTTTGGATTTCCAGTCCACTTAGTAACAGATAACGGCCCAACTTTCACTAGTATAGAATTTGAAAATTTTTGTCAACTAACAAATATAAAACATACATTTTCGCCGCCATATCATCCAGCAACAAATGGGGCAGCTGAGCGATTTGTTGAGACTTTTAAAACACATGTAACTAAAATTAAGGAAAGTGGTAGCCCACTGAGTTCCGCTGTAAACTTATTTTTATTTGATTACAGAAACCTACCCCATAGTACTACCGGTGTAACACCAGCCAGATTAATGCTGGGTAGAGAGCTTAGAAATCGATTTACATTGCTAAGGCCGCCGCCTATAACTGAGAAATCATTTGAAATGCAAGAAAAATCTAAACTTTATTATAAAGGTAGCAGAAATATACCAACGTTAGAATCAGGGCAGAAAGTAATGGTCAGGGATTATAGAAAGGGGCATAAACCTTGGATTTTAGGAACTATAATTGATGAATCCTGTCCAGGGGTAACCTATTACATTGATGTGGGCGGTTTAAAATGGAAAAGACATCTAAATCAAATTCGTACATGTGATCAATCGGTGGATGAATGAACGATGGTACATTAGAAAGTAATTAGGTAATAGTTAAGTAATGTAACCTCATTATTTTTATGTTTGTCTTAGTTTATGGTGGCGGAGAGTGTGATATCGGAACGTTGCAGTTACACATGTATTATTATTATCTGTGGCAGTAGTATGTCTGGGCTGTTCATGGTTGTTGCTGTCTCGCTCTCTCGCTACCGATCAGCCATATTGTAAAGCTGTAAATTATAGTTTTATTAAGAATAAATACGACTTTAATTAATAGAAGTGTTTAACTTAGTATATTTATAACACTCACCTTAGACCTGTTCCGGCAAAGTAAACTCTTCCGGTACAGGCCTAGAGTTCGGAGCGCGCAAGCTCCATCACGCCGTCAACGTAGAGATACGAGGGTGGGGTTATTATTTATTATTATTTTGCATGCGTCTTGCACTTGCAGACTGGCGAGTCGACGCGTGTGGCTTCTGCACCACTGGTAGCCGTGCTGGGCCCGGGCGCCAGCTCTGCCGCCGTCCAGGTGCAGAACTTGCTACAGCTGTTTTCCATCCCGCAGGTTTGTACTCGTTTTGCGCCACGGCGTCACCTCTGCCTCTCGCTCTTCACCCCCAGGGCATCGCACTGATGCACGTGTTTGCGCCAGGTGTCGTACTCGGCCACGTCACGGGAGCTGTCGGATCGCGCGCGCTTCTCAACTTTCTTCCGCGTGGTGCCCTCTGACCGGCACCAGGCGCGCCTATTGGTGGCGCTACTGCGCGCGCACAACTGGACCTACGTGCACGCACTGCACACGGACGGTGAGGCCTCCCAACACGCCCACGTCACCGCACGCCGCCGGCGAGGCGGGCTAGTAACTGTGCGTGTCGGTGTCGCAGAGAGCTACGGGCAGAGCGGCATGGCGGCCTTCCGCGAGGAAGCGGTGCGCGGCGGGGTGTGCGTGGCACGCGAGGTGGCACTGCGCGCGGCCCCGACGCCAGCACAGGTGGACGCTGCGCTGGCGCGGCTGGCGGGTGGGCCCCGCGTGGCAGTGTGCTGGTGCGAGGGCCGCACGGCGCGCGCGCTGCTGGCGGGGCTGGCGCGCGCCGGCCGGAGCGGCCTGCGGCTGGTAGGCAGCGACGGCTGGGCAGACCGACGCGACGTGGTGGAGGGCGTGGAGCGCTCCGCGCACCGCTCGCTCACGCTGCGCATCCGCTCGCCCTACCTCAAGGAGTTCGACGCGCACTACCTCGCGCTCAAGCCTCACAACAACTCTAGGAATCCATGGTTTCAGGTGGTTATTCGAAGCCCCTCCCCTCTTGCCATCACCCCCGCCTTATGATAAAAGGCTTCGGTGGCATACCTCTATCTGATGGCCCATATTTTCAATGACGCTGCGGCATAATTGGACGTAGTTTAGCAGAAAGGACTCAACAAAAAAAATGACAAACAAAAAATGCGTTAGTGTGTGTAATACAAGAATACAACTTGACTTATGAAAATATTAGTTTAATAGCTCATAGGTGATAATATTTGAAATAATTCCAGATACAACATCATTGCATGGGCATGTGATGAGAAGAGATGAAACGCATGTGACTAAAAGAGTGATGAATATATACATGTTGATGGATGGAGAGGGAGAGGAAGGCCGAAGAAAAGATGGATGGATTGTGTGAGGAATGATATGAAAGAGAAGGGAGTGAATGATAGCGTGACGGTTGACAGGGGAGAATGGAAGAAAACGTGTTGCGCCGACCACAAGTAACATGGGATAAGGGCAGGAAGATGATGAACATCGTGCGTTATGGTTGGACCACCCTTTAGTTCTTTAGCTTGTCCTACTAAACTAATATCCCTTTAGCTTGTCCTACTAAACTAAAGTACATAATAATATTATAGAATTTACAACACTTCGTTATAAATAAATCCACAGGAATTCTGGGAACAGAAGTTCAGCTGCTCGCTCTCTGAAAATCCACCGGCGGGAACACGACGTTGTTCAGGTTTCTCAAATCTTGTATAATTTGTTATGTAAAAGCATCTTACGAATCGGTGCATTGTAGTTTTTGGAAATTTGAAGTCCTACGGACCGGACGTCCTAGTACGGTTGTCAAACTTTAATGTATGTAAGTAATTGCCCTTGTTCATTTGATGAGATGTAGAGTAGGTACTTCACCTTCAGGGGGCTCCCACCGGCGTATAGGATCTTAAGAACCATCACTGAACTTGTTGCCAAACATAAACCTTCAGGGGGCTCCCACCGGCGCGCGGCGTATAGGATCTTAAGAACCATCACTAAGCTTGTTGCCAAACATAAACCTTCAGGGGGCTCCCACCGGCGCGCGGCGTATAGGATCTTAAGAACCATCACTAAGCTTGTTGCCAAACATAAACCTTCAGGGGGCTCCCACCGTCGCGCGGCGTATAGGATCTTAAGAACCATTACTAAGCTTGTTGCCAAACATAAACCTTCAGGGGGCTCCCACCGGCGCGCGGCGTATAGGATCTTAAGAACCATCACTAAGCTTGTTGCCAAACATAAACCTTCAGGGGGCTCCCACCGTCGCGCGGCGTATAGGATCTTAAGAACCATTACTAAGCTTGTTGCCAAACATAAACCTTCAGGGGGCTCCCACCGGCGCGCGGCGTATAGGATCTTAAGAACCATCACTAAGCTTGTTGCCAAACATAAACCTTCAGGGGGCTCCCACCGGCGCGCGGCGTATAGGATCTTAAGAACCATCACTAAGCTTGTTGCCAAACATAAACCTTCAGGGGGCTCCCACCGTCGCGCGGCGTATAGGATCTTAAGAACCATTACTAAGCTTGTTGCCAAACATAAACCTTCAGGGGGCTCCCACCGGCGCGCGGCGTATAGGATCTTAAGAACCATCACTGAGCTTGTTGCCAAACATAAAACAATTATATTGCAGTGCCTTCTCACGTTGGACTGGATGGTAATGGGATGGTTGATCGTTCGGCAATTTTGTTAAAAGATCTCTAACGAACGGCATTCGGTACAGGACGATTGATCTCTTCCACTTATACTTTGGTTCCGGGAGGGAAGGATGAATAGGCAAGGAGTTGTGAGGGCTTTGAGACTCCGACCCGGACATTTCCTCTCAATAGTTTTCGTAAAGTTGATTCACCCAATTGTGCTTTCTGTGGACTCATAAAAGATGTGTATGACATCTTGACGGAATGTAGTCGTATTAAAGTCCAAAGACGTCAAGTTTTTGACAGTCATTTTAATGTAGGCTTCTATAATAGCGTTCTTGCTTCACCATGAAAGAAAATTTAAAACTCATATTAAAAGTACACTTTGTAAACAAGGATAATATTACAAATTAGAGGATTATATCCAAGATAAAAATGCTTGGAAACATGCTCGTCCTGCTCCATAGGACAATCTAGAGTCTACACAAAATCAAACTGACGACGGCATGGTTGGCGCAGTGGTTAAGCGATTGACTGCTGCGCTGCGTGTCGCGGGTTCGATTCCCGGACAGAACAAATATTTGTATGACCTACAAATAGTTGTTCTGGGTCTGGCTGTTTGTGTATGTGAGTTTAAATGTTTGTAAACGCACCCACAACACAGGAGAAATTCCTGGTGTGGAGCAAGGTTAAAAAAAAAAAAACTTTACTTAAGTATATTTTTATTTTTTTTATGAATTTTTGCAATCTGTGACTACAGTAACTCACATACTTACTTGTTAAAATTCTAGGAAAATCGTCTACTTTTACAATATTTGTAAATAATTTATAAATATGTGAGCACCATGTATCTGTAGCGGTATCTACAACGCCACATGCGAACAACGCGTCCACAAAACATACTACGTCACACAAATCCTGCATCGCGCAAGCAGAGTTTACCGCGCAATTAACATAGATACAACGGCCCGACATGAATCATCGGGCAGTTGCCCGCCAGACACAACACCCGTCTGGTAGGAGGATTCTCCCTTTTCTATAGAGTATGAGTGAACTTTACACCCTGTTCCTCATACCTCTATACTGGTGACCCCGAGACTGAACGTCAGCGCAGCCTTCGTGCACCTACTCCAGCGTGACGTCATCATCATCACTCCCGCAAGCTTTAGAGCGGCGAGTCACCCAGCCAGCCAGCTTCCACGTCTTCAACGGGTATCCTGACCACCAGCATGCAGCGACCGCGCATTCCTGGTCATCACCCTCAGCCTCATCAGCAACCTCGGCACAGCACACTGCACTTTCGGCCGGTCCACAAGCAGAGCCCTTGAAAAACGCTCTCCTGGTCGACGCCAGCAGTCAGCCTCAACCCGGCGCTGTACCACATCCGACTCACTGGAGACATCTTCGCAGAAAGTTCCGACTCACCGTGAACTATGCGGCAACCAAGATTAAGATAAGCAAGCCAGAGGCTAAGCGCAAGATTTTAGTGCTACTGAGCCTAGTTTGTTTAAGTATAGGTTAAAAAGACGGGGGGGCTCAGACCCCCCTGCTTCACCCCACAATCCATACATACCTACCAGAATATGAGCCTGCCCACTTAAATGTAGCAATCTTTGTGTCAGTATAATATTGGACAGTCTGCTTAAGAATTAAAATTGCACTATCCGTTGTTAAGTTCGGTCTAAAAGCAAACTGACCATCCGGGCATCCCCGAGAACGATAAGTTTAGCTAGAATGTTATCCAGCAGACTGTCCAATACCTTAGCACAGTCAGTGGCAACTGTGGCAAGCGATATCGGCCTATAGTTGGAGACATCGGAGGCGTCACTAGTCTTATTCTTTATTAGTGGCACAACACGAATAATATTATCCCACCAAAAACATAATGTTGAAAAAGAAGGCCAAGTTTCTTACTTCATGTAGTGACCAGCAAAAGAGTTGAAATCGAAACCAACGCCAAGTTTTAAACCATTTTCTTTGCACCGGCCTTATTTTGCAATTCTGTGGTAAGTTTGTGTTTGAAACTTTTTTAAATATCAATACAATAATATTTTTCCATTTAAACTTGGCGGGTTTTCAGAAAACCATAAAATAATATGCATGAAAAATAACTATAACATAACGAAAACCCGCGAAGTTGTTCTCATCAGTACCGACTCCAAAGAGGACATTCAAATGCTCACTCGCTACTTCGGGCCTTAAGGTTGAAGAACCATCAAACGGCGCCCAAGAATCACTGCTATTGGAGTCCCGGTAGCCCTGACTGATAAGGAGGAGTCCCGGTAGCCCTGACTGATAAGGAGGTTTTTGACTGCATCTACGGGCAAAACCTCTCAGATAAGATGATAACTCGTGAGTCGTTTGAAGAACAAATTAAATTGAGCCATAAACCTGGAAAAAAGACCTCACTAATTGCAATTACATACTAGAAGTGCCAGCTAGCATCAGGAAGATTCTAGGATTGAATCAAGGACGAATATTCATCAATTGGACGTCATGCCCAGTACGAGATTTCACGATCGTTACTCGGTGCTTTAACTGCCAGCAGTTCGGTCACGCGGCCAAGTACTGCCGTGAAACTAGCCGACGTGCAATCACTGCGGATAGACTGGCCACTCTTTTAAGGAATGTAGCACAAAAACCAGTCCACCAAACTGTGCGACTTGCAAACGTTTTAAGAGAAAACGGATAATAAAACTGGTGATGTAAATTGTCCAGCACGAAAATATGCCGAGGACAACTACGTATTCCATTCCATAGATCTACCTATTAACCATCTATTAAGCACACTAGTAGTAGTTTTTGTTTGTTTATATTATTTTGTTAGTTATTCATTTATCATGACTGATCAATTACTTAGTGACCTAGATCAATTTTCTGTGTCTGAAGCTATATGTTGTAATGTTGATGAGTGTAAACACCTCTTTCCCTTGGGAGAGAAACCGCTGACCCTACTCACACAAAATATTCGCAGCATAAATCGAAATATAAATGGTTTTGAAATATTGCTACAGAACTTGGGTATAAGTTGCGACATAACAGAACAGAACAAACAGAACAGAATGTCCTAACAGAATGTTGGTTGTCAAACCAAACAGCTGTTATACCATCATTAGACGGATATGTTTCGCATAAAAGAAACATCAACCAGAATGGTGGTTTATTGGTATCCGAAGCAAGGAAAACCTGTTCAGGTGGAGATTCATAGACGACTCCGCCTTGGAGTGTAAGTGTTGTGCTGTTCCACAAACGATGGGACACTTAATACCGTGTCCTGCGTGTCCTGTGAGCTGCACGTTACAGGAACTGATGGACGCTGGTGAAGGCGCCAAACAAGTAGCCGAATTCTGAGCCGAGTACATTTAGATTGCTATCTACACGCTAAGAAGAAGAACCATATAAATTGAATATAGTACTGCACCAGCATAGCAAACTTCCTTATGTCCCAATACCTATAGATAAGAGAAGAAAAGAATAAGTTTGCATAAAGTCTTAAGCTAGACATACTTTTATAAATAAATTTTATGTATTTTTAGGTCCGTTCTTATACATATAATAAAATTTAAAAAATTGTAAAAAATTTAGTGAAATGTTGAGTGAATATTTAGCGACATTTAATTACTCACACACAGAAAAATTGCTAGAAGTAATGCAATATGTTTATTAAGGGTCCCCTATAATGTTAAGTCAGTTTTTATTTTAAAATATAATTATTATGTATCAATGATGTTCAGTAACATAATAGTCCACTGCAGCACTCACTGAAACACAGGTTTGAATAAACCTACATCAGGCAGGTCGCTATTGAATTCAGTAGGCTTTTAACCAATATATTATCAGATTTATAATTATTATCAAAATTTTCCGTTTTTACAATTTTAATGTATTTATTTTGAAAAATTCGTTGAGTCTCAAAAAATCGCAAAGAATGTGCCCAATTGGGATGGAGTAATGTGCTGTTAACGCTGTGTGAGCAATGTGAGCATGCGTGTTCCATCGCCGCCCGTTCGATGTCCACCGCGCACAGGATGGATGGAAAGCAGCCATTGACTTATACATATATTAAAGCAGCACATGAAGTAATTTTTCGCTCTGCCTGGTGTAATTGTTGTAAGGCGTACCAGTAGGAGGATAATTAAATAAATAGGTAAATATTTAGGTTATACACTGGATTTATTTAGGCATAGTTTAATATTTTCCTATGTAACTTTGCAACTTACTTATTGTGAACTTATGAATAAAAATTATTCTTATTCTTATAATCTCGTTCGCTGAAATGGCCAATGAGCTCACAGATGAAACATTTAAACTATGTATAGCCAGCATCCCATCACCTTCTTCTTTTCCATTTCTTTTTAATAACTTTACTGCTGCGATGCACACTCAAATAGTAGTTAAAAGTACTAAATAAATAAATAGCTGCGGCAGCTACATCCATCTATTAGATAAATAGCTGCGGCAGCTACATCCATCTATTAGATAAATAGCTGCGGCAGCTACATCCACGTGGTGATCCATCTGCTGATGCATCTATCGACGTCGCGTCCACGGACGCGTCTGCCGACGTGTAGAGGAGGCATTAAAGTCATTGTATTCAATAATCGGGGTGACCATAGATATAAGTACCTACTTATTTAAGTATTTATATGGAGTACCATATTCTGAAGGGAAAAAAGATACCTACTATTAAATTCTGTGTGTGCGGTGAAAGGTTCTGAGCCGCTGGCAGCCAACTACACGCAGGAGCCGAAGCTGGCGCTGGTGGTGCGCGGCGTCTACGCGCTGGCGCACGCGCTGCACGGCATGGTGCGCGCGTCGTGTGCGGAGGGCGCGGGGGGCGGGGAGCGCGCCGATGGGCTGTGCGCCGCCATGCTGCCTTTCAACGTGTCGCGCTACCGCCAGCACCTCGCAAGCGTGCGCTTCCGCGCGCCCGACGGCGGCCTCGTCGCCTTCGACGACAACGGCGACCCGCCACCCGAGTGAGTGCCACACACGTGCACTAACTTCTTTACTTACAAATTAAATGAATGAAATGAAATGATTCTGCCATCTACCCGTGACACAGCGTGACGATGTTTTCCCTAATTCAAGTTCTTCATTGTCGTATATTGTAGTAAAAACCTCTCATACGAAAGTACCTATTCGTCTTTTAGCTGACTCTGGCAGTTCCATCTGCATCATTAAAGAGTAACTAATGTCTACGTTGAGAAAGATATTTTAAAAATCAAGGGCACTAATGACATCGACTGGTTCTCTGAAACTAAAGGCAAGTTTATGTTATCTTTGGGACTAGAAAATGATCCGTATTATTTCCATATCGTAAACAAAATTAACTTAGAGTACGATGGCATCCTAGGTTCAAACTTTCTAGAGTGGTATAAAGCCCTCATTAGTTACGGTACCTACTTTAAATCTGGAGGCACGGGAGTGCCCCCGCCAAGATGAGCCAAGCGAAGCGCAAGGGCACTACCTACCTTTTCTCGAAGCACTTCGTCGTATTTTTGAACCTTCATAATTTCCTATCATATTTAATAAACTACCTAAAAGTTCGAGAGAACTGCCCTTGTCACTTTTCAAAAATAAGCTAAGATTTTTTTTAGTTTTAAGAATAACAATTGAATAATGTAAATTTTAAATGCCACCAAAAACATTTTCATGTAAAATGTTGCCAAGACGAGACCACATATGGCTCGCACTGCCAAAAAGTTATCAGATCTCATGTAGAGCCAAGCTTCTAAATCTACACGCCCTAACTTCACAAACTCTACACCTTAGTCAAAATATGAGGCTTGGCCGTTTCGTTACTACAAAAACTATTGTGTAACAGAAAAGTAATGAACAGTGAATAAATTTTTCACCTTACTCCCATGTGATGGTAGCGAAACGGCCAAGCCACATATTTTGACTAAGGTGTAGAGTTTGTGAAGTTAGGGCGTGTAGAGTTAGAAGCTTGGCTCTACATGAGATCTGATAACTTTTTGGCAGTGCGAGCCATATGTGGTCTCGTCTTGGCAACATTTTACATAAAAATGTTTTTGGTGGGATTTCACATCTTTTTGAAAGTTGCTTATGAATTTTTTTTTTTTGGGGGTTCTTTACTAAAAATCCTGAAATATGTATTTTATTATTTATTACAAGGAGTCCCTATATCAATTTTCAGAACTCTAGCATCAAAAGGACATGGCTAAATCGATGTATGGACGAATAATCAGCAATGTATAAACATGGTACCTAGCAATATGTAATGCTGAATAGCTGAATATTAATATTTCATATAAAAAAAGTTACAGGAACTTTTCATATCTTTACAATCCTGAAAATAAAATCGTGTAACTCCTACGTCAAAAGGCATTCAAAAAACTGCAAACAAATGACATTGCTATGAACTTTTACCTAGGCTTTAGGATGTATCTCCGATAATATTGATAATTGTATTTTTGACTAGTGACTCGGATATCTATGCTAGCGACCCACCCCGAATCCCGTTTAGTAAATATGTACAAATGGGTAATTGCACCAAAAAAACGTGATACAACAGGTATTCTACAATTCGCGCAAAAATCACTCCCCGCACGCGTGAAACTCTTGTAAATCCTAAACTGCTTTCCAAATGAGTTGAAATAAAGACAGTTTTCACAGACAATAAATAATATAAATAAGTGGTTGAATAGCTGAACCTAATCTATGGTGCTCAGACCTGATCGCTCACCGAGTCGCAAAAGTTCCGCCTTGGAGTTTGCCAAAGAGCGATGGAACCACAGATATAGAGATACACCTAGATAACGCAAGAGCAACTACTTCACGTGCCAAAAATCGCACCATCTTACGTACAAAAATCGTAAGCCGCCACTTTCGCACTCAGTCCTGTGTACTGCTGGTTGGGTGAGCGTGAGCGCTGGCGCTAGGCCCCGGAGATGGGGGAGACGGGTGCCGCACGCGGCGGCGTCTTTGAATATTTAACGTCATAGTAGGTAGTTAAAAAATGGGCACGATTGGTTTTCATACAGATCGTGATACTTGTTATCTAGGTCTATCTATATCTATGGATGGAACGCAGCATTCTGGGTGTAAAAAGACAGGACAGAGTTCGGAACACCACGCTGCGTTCCAAAACGGGCATACTGGATGTAGGAAAGAAGGCTGCCAGGCTCAAATGGGATTGGGCGTGTCACATCAGCCGTATGCACGATGACCGCTGGGCAAAAGCCGCCACACAATGGGTGCCTGAAGATGGACGGCGCCGCCGAGACCGGTCCAGAAAGAGATGGCGAGACGATCTGGATTTAATATCTGAAGAGGAAGATGATCCATGCTACCGAATGGGCATGTAAATGTAAAGACCACACTGTGTTTAAAAATCATTTTATTTAACTGGTGGAAAGCTGGATGTGACGTTGGTAAATTCTGCAACATTGAATCCCTTCTTTCCACTGTATGGCGTTGTATACTTCTCACAGAACGGCCAAAAGATAAATGCACACCATTATATAGCCAAATAAACGAACATCACTAGTTGCTTCTGAATTCAGCAGTTCATAACAAGGATGACAAATGTTGGCATCCCTTGGAACCTGGAACAAACATAATTTCCTTAGTACCCACATGAATTAACTGTAACACCTACACATTTGAACATTATGACATGATCTAAAGCAACCAGTCTGTTGTAGTCGTGACGTGTTGTGGTCGTGATGAGACGAGATGAGTCTTTCTGATTCATTGCCATTGAGTTCATTATGTATTTTGAGAAACACTATAAACTACTTGAAGTCATATTTGTGATGTTTATTATATTTATTAGTTCTAGAATGATGCTAACTGTAGATGACTTACCTTGTGACTTACTCAATTGTCAACCATCGTGCTAAGATAGGGAGTAGAACAGCAGACAATGAAGAGGTGATATCCGCCGCAGTCTTTGCGTGGCTACACCCCAGTTTAAGCATCTCATGATGAACTGATTGCAAGTGAAGTCCGTGTCGAGTAGCGAGAGGCTACATAGTCGCGCGAGCACACAAAATAAGTCTATTATACAAGGATTTTCATTGACCCTCGGTCAATGAAAATCCAAAATAAAAAATCACAACAAACAAGCAAAGGGCAGTGCGTTCAAACGAAACGACGAAATAAACGTCAGATGTCAGCCATCTGACGTTTATTTTTTTCAAAGAGATGGGATTGAACGTCGAGTGAAACAGAATCGATAAAATAATCGGAAGGGTTGAAAGATAAAAATCGAATTAGTTTTTGTCGACTACTATTCAGTTAATATTTTTCGACTCAAAAGAGGTAGTAAGATATAAGTAAGAGAAATAGGGAGTAAGAGAAACAGGGAGACGAAGAAACACATTCCTATGCTTTCAGTTATTTTTATTTGATTTTGATAGAGTAGAAAAGCGTGGAATTGAGTAGAGTCGATTGTCACTTTAAAAACAACCCCATTTTCTAAATCAAAACACTGTGAAAACACAGTAACAAGCAACTAAACAGTACACCGAATTGAACGCCATCGATTCCCGTTGAAAACTCTGATTGCCACTTCTTAGTTTCAGAAAATAAATTGTTTTGATACCTATTATCAAAAATCGATATAGGTACAGTTTCGGTTTGACATTCTGGAAAAGCGATATGACTCCTCCCTAGCTTGCAGTACTGTATTATTTCCCCTTAAACTTGTCATGTTAATCAAAAAAAGCAACTAAGATACTTTTTTTATGTATAATAGTTCACGAAAGTTCTAGGAAATTATTAAACACAAAATAATTCATGAATGAATACTTAAAAATTATGAGTTAATGTGAGATTACTATACATGCTTGAGGTAGTCATTTAGCCATCTCCTTTGCGGAAGTCTCGTACAAACTTCCATCCCCTAGTTTAAGGGATTGGAGGGTAAAAGTACCAAGTTTTAGAATTGTTTTGTTGTTTATGTACTATTACTAGCTTACATACCAAATTTCAGCTTTCTAGGACTTCAGGAAGAACCTTAGAATATTGATGCTTATGAAATAAAAAAAAAAATTTTTGGGGGGTTGGGGGGTTATTTACTGAAAATCCTGAAATACGTATTTTATTATTTATAACAAGGAGTCCCTATATCAATTTTCAGAATTCTAGCATCAAAATCTGCGGAAGTCTCGTACAAACTTCCATTCCCTATTTTATGGGGTGGGAGGGTAAAAGTTCCAAGTTTTAGAGTTTTTTTGTTGTTTGTGTACTATTACTAGCTTACATACCAAATTTCAGCTTTCTAGGACTTCAGGAAGACCCTTAGAATATTGATGATCATCAGTGAGTCAGTGAATCAGTGAGTCAGTGACGAAATCGGGGTATTTTAGATATCAATAAAATCTAAAGTATAAGAGCTATGCAATTGAAACTATAGGTTTAATAAGTCAACCACTGACATCATATCCCGAAAATTTTGTTTATCTGGTATAATCCAAACCCAAGTTATGAAGGTTCAAAAATACGACGAAGTGCTTCGAGAAAAGGTAGGTAGTGCCCTTGCGCTTCGCTTGGCTCGTCTTGGCGGGAGCACTCCCGTGCCCCCAGATCAATTGACTTTTGAATGATTCTTTTTGATGAATATCCTGGACATAATTGAATTTATTTTGACTATAATATACAAGTTATACCTACTATAATATCTTGACATCAATTTTATTATTTATTTGTTTTGTATTTTGTAATGGAATTTAGAATGACTTTAATTATGTAAAATGCAATTAAATGTAATTTTTTATACCTACAATATTTGTACGCCGTTATTGGCAAAACATGGAACGCTCACAACTATTAAGAGCGTAGACGGGCTGCATTTTTTCCATACAAACGTATTCTCCTATTCTCTTCCTGGATAATGCCTCAAGAGTAATCATTTTTATTTATAAAAATCTAGGTCTATTGAAGGCATGCCCCTGTTACTTTTTTTTTTCAAAAAAATTTTTACAAAACTAAATATGATTTTCTGAAAACCTAAAAAAATGCCCCGTTTTTACCTACGTAATCAGTCGACTACCAAAGAAAATTGAAATGTTTTTATGATAAAAACAAATGATAGGGGCATAGATCTATTCTGCCTTTAAATTTTGATACCAAAAATATTTTAATCGGCTTAGGTTTTGAGGAGAAAACAGGGGAATACGAAACGTCGATCGGTCATGGTTTTTTCTAGGTAAAATCGTTATGAGCTGCAGTTGTCCCTATCGCACTCTACGGGGGGAGACTAGAGGGAGAGAGACAGCAATAGTTTCTTCAAATACCTATTTCTCAATTCTCGCGCAGCCCGTCTACGCTCTTAATCCAATACCTTGCATGTCTGATGAGTCAGTTTATGTATGCGCATGTTTGACAAATAAATTATCTTTCTTTCTTTCTTTCTTGGGTTTGGATTATACCAGATAAACAAAATTTTCGGGATATGATGTCAGTGGTTGACTTATTAAACCTATAAAGTTTCAATTGCATAGCTCTTTAGATTTTATTGATATCTAAAATATCCCGATTTCGTCACTGACTCACTGATGATCATCAATATTCTAAGGGTCTTCCTGAAGTCCTAGAAAGCTGAAATTTGGTATATAAAGCTAGTAATAGTACACAAACAACAAAAAAACTCTAAAACTTGGAACTTTTACCCTCCAACCCCTTAAAATAGGGGATGGAAGTTTGTACGAGACTTCCGCAAATTTTGATGCTAGAGTTCTGAAAATTGATATAGGGACTCCTTGTTATAAATAATAAAATACGTATTTCAGGATTTTCAGTAAATAACCCCCCAAAAAATATTTTTTTATTTCATAAGCAACTTTAAAAAAGATGTGAAATCCCACCAAAAACATTTTCATGTAAAATGTTGCCAAGACGAGACCACATATGGCTCGCACTGTTAAAAAGTTATCAGATCTCATGTAGAGCCAAGCTTCTGACTCTACACGCCCTAACTTCACAAACTCTACACCTTAGTCAAAATATGTGGCTTGGCCGTTTCGCTACCATCACATGGGCGTAAGGTGAAAAATGTATTCACTGTTCATTACTTTCCTGTTATACAATAGTTCTTGTAGTAACGAAACGGCCAAGCCTCATATTTTGACTAAGGTGTAGAGTTTGTGAAGTTAGGGCGTGTAGAGTCAGAAGCTTGGCTCTTCATGAGATCTGATAACTTTTTGACAGTGCGAGCCATAGGTATGTGGTCTCGTCTTGGCAACATTTTACATGAAAATGATTTTGGTGGGATTAATAATTCAAGGAAATCCCTTAAGGACGCTATCACATTTTAAACTCGCTCAAGTTTAGGTATTTGAAGCGCCACACAACAACATTACGCGCACGCACACATTGAACCCATTGTCCGCTCGATTTTATACGTAACTATAACTAATCTTGGTACTTGAAAGTATTTTTTTTTTTTTTTTTACTTGTATTATTGAGTAAAGTTAGTTGTTAGTTCGCAATCGAATTTGGTAACTGTTATTAGTACTTACTTACTATGTGTGATAATCATGTTTTTAGTATTGTTGAAGTTCATCAGTCATTATCATTACGTACATCATGTAGGTGCCGTGGGGCCCGTGGCTAAATAATAACAGCCACACAGGTCGATAGATCAGGTTAAGCTACGCTTGCCGCGGTTGGTCTGTGGATGGGTGACCATCTTTACATCTCTCTTTATTATTTTACATACTGTGACCCCTCCGTGCCTCGGAAAGCACGTTAAGCCGTTGGTCCCGGCTGCCATTCGTGGATCTTTGACAGTCATTACGGCTAGTCAGAAGCCAGAAAGACTGACAACCAGTCTTATCAAGGGGTAACGTAATACCCAGTAATTGGGTTGTGGAGGTCAGATAGGCAGTCGCTTCATGTAAAATATTTAAAATATTAGTATTACAAGGAAAATCTACGTTTATCCTCCAGTCCGCTGTTAGTTAGAAAAGATGTAAGTACTTTTAAATATTATTGAGTAGTTCCGGTGGCCATCTGTGGTCTTCATCATCAGTTTCACTTCACTAAACGGTGCTTTTCAAATCTACGAGTTACTTTAACATATATCCAAATTGCTGTAGGTGCCTATAATAATTGGAGAGTTCTTTCGATTTCTCCAGGATCCCATCATCAGATCCTGACCTAATGACAATGGGACCACCTGCATAGTCCTTTCAAACAAAAATTTTTAGAAATCGGTCGAGCCGTCTTCGAGTAATCGGGGAACATACATAAAAAAAAAGATGCCGACGAACTGAGAACCTCCTCCTGTTTTTGAAGTCGGCTAAAAATCAAAAGTCATTTATTCAAATTAGGCTGAGAATCAGCACTTTTCGAACGTCAAAATTACAAAAGACTGTCCCCCAAACCGCCCGCATTTCACGACTTCCTCGTGCTTTCGCTGGAGAGAAGAAATGGCGCAACTGTCTGTTCATTTAGAAAATACTTGATTACAAGGTATGCAAAGTAATTAACATTACAAGACACAGAACATTAAATTAAATTATTTGCCAAATGTCAGCTAGCCACGCAAATACAATAAAAACTATACGTAAAATAGTGAAACAAAAACCGTTACTTTGACTTTGTGACGTTACTTTGGCTGTTACTATTGATGAAGAAATTGGGCGTAAGTCGATTTATCACAAAATAAAAATCAGCCACCTCGAATACAAAATTGGATGGTATATTCGTAAACACCACCCTAAACACCTCCACAATCGATACCAATGTCGATTTTTATTTAAAAAACTTTTTTAAAAAGAAAAATAACCGACTCCCAAAAAAAACTACAAAGTGAAAAATAACTTTAATTTCGGAAGTCGGTGTCGTTGGTTCCGCATTTTCGTTTATTGACACCGACTTTTTCTCTTTGTAGTTTCTTTTTTGGAAGTCGTTTGTTTTTTTTTAAGTTTTTTTTTCACTTTTTAGTTGTACCCACCTACCCCACACAATGATAAATGATAAATGATGATGATGATAAATGATATTTATTTCTGTAAGTAGGTTTGTACAAACACTTTTACACGTCAATCATATTTTTTTTTTAAACTAGATGAGGTCGGCGTTTCCTAACTGACTATTCTGAGAAGAAAGGCCGAAACAAACTCAGAAGTCACAGTCTCTTTTAAAGTCCAGACAAAATCTTGGTCAGATCGTGTGAAGACCATGTAGATTGGTGTCTGAAATGGTCTTTTGACATCAACATCATATAACACTGCTTGCTATGTGAATATCAGTGACGGGAAGTTATTGAACACATCTGCGTACCCCTTTAGAGGGCACAGGCATAATGTTATGATGTGAAATCAGAAATCAGAAAAAAAAAATGGATGTCATATTCGTAATCACCACCCCAAAATCGACTATAGTACGATATCTAAAAAAAAATTGTTTCCGTCAGTTTTATTTGATCATAATTTAATAACATAAATACAATCTTTATCCGTCACCTACATCCATTAAACAAAAACATATAAATAAGTATTTATTTCTAAAACAAATTTCAAAAATCGTACTTAATTTTATTTCGGTTCGAAAAAGTATCAACTTCGTATTGTGGAGTACACAAAACGGAACTCACTTTTAAACGTAATTATTTTTTACGAAAAAGCAATACAGACGTGCTTTCACGAGCGCCTCTGAGCGCGGAATGATCAACCGCGAGTGTCTGCGGGTATAAAATGTATGGAGAAATTTGAGAACGTTTCTTATTTTTCTCATAAATGAAAAAGTTATTTATTTATCTACAAAATATTTAGCATGTCTATAAAGGACTATATAAGCAACGATATCTTCTTATTTTTAAGTTAAAATATGCAGTGGGTTTGGCTATATTGGGCCCTATTCAGACCCCTTCTTATTTATTTTTTTGCGATTATTGTGATGGTAAAAACGTATTTGTGTGAAAATTTTGTATGGGGCTATGTAATGGTTTTGGGTCCAATCTGGAGATGAATATATTATCTTTAATTTGAAACCAAGATATCCTCGCAGTTGTGACTCCAATTCGTTAAAATGGTACCTGAAAAACACTGTTATTCGTGGAAAAATGTGATAGCGTCCTTAAACTATTTCCTATTAAAAAAAAACCGGGCAAGAGCGAGTCAGACTCGCGCACCGAGGGTTCCGTACCATCATGTTTTTAAATCATCGGCGAGGCCTATATTCATCAGAGAATTTTAACACTGTGCACTGCGGTGTAGAATATTGCAATTTTATGTCAGCGCCATCTCTTGACCGATAGTGGAACTAATGTAACGTAATGATTTCTGAAAATGTGTGCTATTTAGAGACTTCGTTTTATTTTTCTTGTAATCTTTACATAAACTTCTATCACAGAATAATTTCAGATTTTTCTCTTTGCAAACTTCGGAGATAAGGGGGTGGGGAACGGTATTTTTTTTTTACATTTTTCATCAAAAGTCGAAAACTATGCGGCCAAAAAAATAGATTTTTTTTTGAGAATGTGCAATCTGCGCTCTTTCATATGATACCCCACATGCCCCAGTAAGTAGTAACCCCACTTCGATTTTTTCAGACCCCCTTTCAGTCCCTGTTGCAAAAAATATACATATATTTTTATTTCTTTTTTATTTGCAAAATAGTAAGGCAAACGTCATCTAAAACTATTCCAAATTTCAAGTTGATAGCATTAGTCGTTCTTGAGATATCCAGCTGTGACAGACAGACAGACAGACAGAATTAATCTCACCATAAGGGTTCCGTTTTTACCATTTTGGTACGGAACCCTAACAACCCCTATTGTAAAGATTATTCCTCCTAGAAGCGAAATGTTTATTCGTTGCGATGTTGTTAGTCCCGAAATTCAAGTAGGACTTCTGCTAGATGTTAAACTACAAAAATATCCTCGTTTATACATTTCTAGGTGTTTAATGTGTGTTGATTGTAATAACCAGGCTACCATTTCAGTGCCTAACACGTCAGATCAAGAAATAATCAAAACCCTAAAATTACGCTGGAACCTGTCTCGCAGATAATTACGCTGGAACCTGTCTCGCAGATAATGGAGCCCCATGAAAACGCTGGAACCTGTCTCGCAGATAATGGAGCCCCATGAAAACGCTGGAACCTGTCTCGCAGATAATGGAGCCCCATGAAAACGCTGGAACCTGTCTCGCAGATAATGGAGCCCCATGAAAACGCTGGAACCTGTCTCGCAGATAATGGAGCCCCATGAAAACGCTGGAACCTGTCTCGCAGATAATGGAGCCCCATGAAAACGCTGTTTCTTTCAATACAACGGATACAACCTGTTCAAAATATAATTAGATACGTTCGAAAGAGAAAAGTCGCTTACGTAACATATGTTCTAAGTTCCAAGACGTATTCTATTTAGAGGGAAACAAACTTACACATACTAATACTCTAGAACATGAAATTCGTGTTAGTTCCGAAACTCCGATTGCAGTCAAAAGTTATAGGTTTCCTGAATGCCATAAAGAAGAGGTCAACAAACAAATTAAAGATATATGCCAGATCAAAACATAATTCGACCCTCGACATCTCCGTGGTCAGCACCTATTTGGGTTGTCCCAAAAAAACAAGACGCATCCGGTAAACCCAAATGGCGCATCGTTATCGACTACCGCAAATTAAACGAAATTGCAATTGGTGATGCATACATACCCAAGTCCTCAAGGTCAAATATCTCTGATATCTTAGATCAGTTAGGCCATAGCTAATATTTTACAATAATTGGTGATGCATACCCAAGTCTTCAAGGTCAAATATCTCTGATATCTTAGATCAGTTAGGCCATAGCTAATATTTTACAATTGGTGATGCATACCCAAGTCTTCAAGGTCAAATATCTCTGATATCTTAGATCAGTTAGGCCATAGCTAATATTTTACAATTGGTGATGCATACCCAAGTCTTCAAGGTCAAATATCTCTGATATCTTAGATCAGTTAGGCCATAGCTAATATTTTACAATTGGTGATGCATACCCAAGTCCTCAAGGTCAAATATCTCTGATATCTTAGATCAGTTAGGCCATAGCTAATATTTTACAATTGGTGATGCATACCCAAGTCCTCAAGGTCAAATATCTCTGATATCTTAGATCAGTTAGGCCATAGCTAATATTTTACAATTGGTGATGCATACCCAAGTCCTCAAGGTCAAATATCTCTGATATCTTAGATCAGTTAGGCCATAGCTAATATTTTACAATTGGTGATGCATACCCAAGTCCTCAAGGTCAAATATCTCTGATATCTTAGATCAGTTAGGCCAAAGCTAATATTTTACCACACTCGACCTAATTGTATCTTCCTTCCACAAAGTTAAGGTCAAAGACAGAAAAAACTACGTTTAGTGTCCCCTCCGGTCATTATGAATTTACTAGAATGCCCTTCGGACTCCGTAACGCACTATCTACTTTCCAAAGGCTTATGAACATTGTCCTAAGTGGCCTTCAAGGGACCCACTGTTTTACGTCGGATGATATTATTGTACTATTCGGGCACGACCTCGAATCACATTGCCGAAACTTGGAATCAGTTTTCGAAAAGTTACGCGAACACAGATTAAAAATACAACCTGCCAAATGTGAGTTTTTACGAAAAGATGTACATACAATATCTAGGACATAATAATATCAGATCAAGGTGTGAAATCCGATCCGAAAAGTTAGTTGTGTCCAAAATTTTCCAATTTATTCCTAAATCACCTTGTGATATTAAATCGTTCCTTGGGTTAGTGGGATACTATCGCAGGTTCATAGAAAACTTTTCCCATATCACGAAACCCCTTACAAGTCTTTTAAAGAAAGATGTTAATTTCGTTTGGTCCCCTGAACAACAGAAATCCTTCAATGAGCGAAAACATAATAACAACCGCTCCTATTCTTCAGTATCCCGACTTCTCCAAGCCTTTCGTACTAACTACTGACGCTTCTAATTTCGCTGTTTCCGTAATCTTATCTCAAGGAAAAATTGGTCAAGATTTACCAGTCGCGTACGCATCTAGAACTCTTATTAATGCAGAAGGTAATTATTCCACTACCGAAAAAGAATGCTTAGCCATCATCAGACCTTATTTATACGGTAATAAGTTCATTGTAGTCACTGACCATAAGCCGCTTCAGTGGTTATTCAATTGCAAGGACCCTAGTTCCAAATTAGTTCGCTGGCGGTTAAAAGTTAGAAGAGTTCGATTACGAAATAGCTGTTCATAAAAAGGGTAAGATGAATTGTAATGCCGATTCCTTGTCTCGTAATCCAATACTTACTACTGATCCTAGTGTCTCTTCTACTTCTGAAACTTATGAAAAATATTTACATAACGACACATGGCCATTATCAGTCAATTCCAGGTCCATTGCGGCTGCCGAGCTATCGTGGGTAGGCGGGCGAGGAGAATCAAAACCACGTATTGAAGAAGATCAACGAAACGATTATTATTCTAACAAAATATTAACAGAACCGTAATCCACACTTCCCAACTAATTGAAATACACCGACGCTCCACCGAACACGTTTTGCTCGAGCACGATGCAAGCGGATCCTCGTATAGCGGCTGCCTGCAAAAGAGCCCAGAGTTGCGTCAGAGTGAAGAAACGTCAACCCGCGCTTGTCAAAATGTTCGCTGCCATCCTTGACGTTTCTTGACACTCTCAAAACGTCGAAGTGCCGTCACGGCCGGACTGACATTCGCACGTCCTCGTGCGACTGCTCACGCCTCGAGTTATCTACAAAGACCAAATACAAGTTTGTAGTACACGTTTGGGCACGCTCGCCCATCCCTGACTAGCTACCCATTTATGCTGCCTGTCTGAAAAGATCTCGATCTTCACCCCACACATCTCAATTAATCACACTGGGCGGACAACTGACCTCAGGCGCCCCTTCGACCACCCACCAACTCGCATGGTGCGGTGGACCGGACAACCCGTCAGCGCCCCTTCCACCAGTGACAAAAGCCACACGCAGCTGCTGCAATCAATTGGTCCGGAACGTCGACCCGCATAGGCCAGTCCCAGCTCAATCTCTTGTACTAGAGAAGTCGTAGTCTGATCGTGGGCGTCGACCCGGTTTAGGCCAGCCCAGTCGATCAACTACACTATATACCACGTACGAAGACGTAGTCTGATCAGATGCAAGCGGATCCTGCTTCGTGTAGCGGCTGCTTGCAAAAGAGCCCGGAGTTGCGTCAGAGAGAAGAAACGTCAACCCGCGCTTGTCAAAATGTCCGCTGCCATCCTTGACGTTTCTTGACACTCTCAAAATGTCGAAGCGCCGTCATGCATACAAATTAGTCAACAATGTCAACTCCTACAACACTGTTAAAGAAGAACATAATGATTCATGATTCATTCGTACTTAAAACGAAATCTAGAATGATTACCTATCCTTCTGCCATTGACTTAGACGACTCGATCCCATACTGTTCTGAAATTCTACAAATATCCAAGTTCGATGAAGACTTACCTGATATACGATCTGTAGAAAGAGAACTATACCCACCAAAAACATTTTCGTGTAAAATGTTGCCAAGACGAGACCACATACACATATGGCTCACACTGTCAAAAAGTTATCAGATCTCATGTAGAGCCAAGCTTCCAACTCTACACGCCCTAACTTCACAAACTCTACACCTTAGTCAAAATATGAGGCTGGGAGTACGTCCACGGTCCACGCGGTGAAGGCGGTAACAGTTTAGGTCTGATTTTCGATGACGATGGTATATCATTGAAAATTTGACTCTACTGGCCAAAAGTCCCAATATATTTTTTTGTATTTTTTACCGACTTCAAAAAAAAAGGAGGTTATCAATTCGATACGTATGTATGTAATATTATTGGAATTGCATTATATTCACATATGACAATCTACTAAGGCTTCCAAACAAATATACAAAATTTCATAGACGTATGTATGTATGTATGTATGTATGTATGTTTGTCCACGCATATCTCCGGAACTATTAATCGGATCGTGACCATTTTTTTTTTATTGGCTTACATTTTCTTCAACTTAGGGAACAGTGCAAGTTTCATCAAGATCGATTCAGTAATTTTCAAGATATGGACTAATACGTGTAAGTGTGACGGCCTGGCTTATTGATAAGAGCTACGGGTGTAGTGTCAAAGGGAAAACATCTCAAAACCTTGGTCAAATACTAGTGCAAAAACTAAAAATTACGAAATAAAAAGTAATTTAAAAAAATTAAACCGACTTCAAAAAGAAATTAACTCAAAATTATGAAATAACTTTAATTTCGGAAGTCGGTGGCATAAAACTAAAATACAGATCCCAAGACACAGACTTCCGAAATTAAAGTTATTTCATAATTTTGAGTTAATTTCTTTTTGAAGTCGGTTTAATTTTTTTAAATTACTTTTTATTTTAAATTACTTTTATCGAATAAATATATGCCTTCGGGCATTATTTGAGTGTTTAATTTCCTTTTCCATTTATCTTCGTGACATGGTAGCCTATCCGGTAACGCAGGGAAGCAGTCACTTAGATTTTAATTGATCAGGTATCTTCACATTAAAACTATAACCATGCCTAGAAAGAGGTCAAATCTTTCCCAATGTTCCAAAGGAGCTAAAAGATTGAGACTCATAAGATCCCAAGAATCTACCGAAGAGCGTCAGGAGAGACTTGATGCTGTTTGAGAACATCAGGTGTAACTCGCTCCGTGGAAACCTCTTCGGATCGCGAAGCACGCCTGCTTTCTCAGCGTATTTACGCATCTACACTGGATGTAGATGCGTAACTACGCTGATGTCTCTAGAGACCAGTGAAGAATATGATGCGCGACTGACCGCTGATCGTGAACGTCATGCATTGTCTCGCGAGTCGGAGACGTTCACGGATAGAGAATTGCGCTTGAGTTCCAAGCGTACCTATCTACGCATCGACTTTTAGGTCTCCTGACAGCTGATCGTGAATGTCACGCATTATCTCGCGAGTCGGAGACGTTCACAGATAGAGAATTGCGCTTGAGTTCTCAGCATATCTACGCATCTGCTTCTAGGTCTCTAGAGACAAGTGCGGAACGTGATGCGCGACTGTCCGCTGATCGTGAGTGACATGCGTACATGTTGAGTTCTTAGCGTATTCGCACATCTACTAACAAGTCTTTTGAAACAAGTGAGGAACGTGAGATTATCATACATTGTCCCGAACACGCACACAACAAAATACTCATAATCTGTTAGAAAGTGAGAAAGAAAGAATTGCTGGAGTACGGCATGAAGAGACAGATTAAGAAGAGCGCAACGAACGTTTGAATTCTGATCGACTTCGACATTCTCTGAACAGAATGTCGATATCAGCTGAAGAATCGGATGTGTCTAAAGATATAGCCGTAGGGCATGGCGACCTTTCTTGGGTTGATAAGCCCAGCGACACTATAACATATTTATATAGGAATTACGTCTTAGCAAAAGTTGTTTAGTCTAATGGGCATTTCCTGTTGACTTACAAAAATGAAAGATCTGGAACGTCTCGAATCGTCACGCGCATCCCGTTGTTTTCCAGTCCCCGGGCTCTTAGAATTCGACATCAGACGTTTCAGATCTTCGATTTTGACGACCCCGTTGTCGCTAGCATAAGCAACAGGATCCGCGTACGAAGTCGCGGGCAGAAGCTAGTTTAAAATAAACTCGAGAAATCACAACCACGTGCTGCTAAAAGCGCGAGCGCAATGCAACTAACACGCATGCGAGACTTAAAACCCCTTACCACTAGCAACTACAACCGGATAGTTGGTTTTACCCCTAGATTTTTTACTTGTCAAATGACTATATTATAAATGGTAAAAGCTATTATAATTATATATTCGTTATTACTATACATTAAAATAATAAAATAATGTGCAGTAATCGATAGGTAAAACAAGTTATCTTCGTATACTTTTTTTTAGCAGTAGATATATATTTATATTTTTCTAGTGCAATTTTCGATTTTGTAGGGTAAGTTTATTTTAAACCTCAATTTTTTGTTTACTGTAGGCGAGTCATGTCATTGATAAAATGTATTACACCCAGATATTATATTTTAGTCCACAAAATATGTATTTTTTGGGTACTAACTTATAATAGGCGTCTTTTTGCCTAAAAGTTGGAGAAAAGTGTTTAAGTTAGATGGTTTTACATCTCACTTACTCCGAAACTAGCAGGCATATCGTTTAGCTTGTTTTACCAGTAGAAAGAGAATTATTTTTCGAGTATAATAGCATTTCTAACGTATTTTACCAAAAATCATGGGTTAGTTGGTATTTGCACTAACCCGGCGATATAAAACTATTTATTTTAGCACAAATGTCATTTATGATTTGTCCATGAACAAAATTTATCTAGATTTATTCCGAGGAACTTAACAGAGTCAGTTTCTGCCAGGGCGACCCCTTTATAAGATATATTTAGGGCCAGAGGTTTTGATCGATAGGTATGAAATTGTATAAACTTTGTTTTATTAATATTAACTTTTAAATTATTAGCCTCTAGCCACTCTATCTATAGTTGTTTGAAGAGCAATATTTATTTCTTGTTCGTACGAACTTTTATCTTGTCCTTTGATTATAATTGTAGTATCGTCGGCAAATAGTACACATTTATGATTTATAACCTCTGGGAAATCATTTATGTAAAGCAAAAACATTGGCGGCCCTAAGATACTGCCCTGTGGCACGCCATATTCTATTAAACATAAACGAAGATTATACTTCGTCACTTCCAAGCGTATCTACGCATCGACTTCTAGGTCTCCAAAGACAAGTGGGGAACGTGATGCGCGACTGACCGCTGATCGTGAACGTCACGCATTGTCTCGCGAGTCGGAGACGTTCACGGATAGACAATTGCGCTTGAGTTCTCAGCGTATCTACGCATCGACTTCTAGGTATCTAGAGACAAGAGCGGAACGTGATGCACGACTGTCCGCTGATCGTGAGTGACATGCATTGTCTCGCGAATCGGAAACGTTTACCGATACAGAATCACGCTTGATTTCCAGCGTATTCGCTCATCTACTAACAGGTCTTTTGAAACGAGTGATGAACGTGAGATTATCATACATTGTCCCGAACACGCACACAACAAAATATTCATAATCAGTTAGAAAGTGAGAAAGAAAGAATTGCTGGAGTACGGCATGAAGAGACAGATTAAGAAGAGCGCAACGAACGTTTGAATTCTGATCGACTTCGACATTCTCTGAACAGAATGTCGATATCATCTGAAGAATCGGATGTGTCTCAAGATATAGCCGTAGGGCATGGCGACCTTCCTTGGGTTGATAAGGAACGGAGTGCATTTACGTATACTCCTATGATTGACTACGCCACATATTCCGCCATCGGAGGTATGGTTCAAAATTGTACTTTTTGTGAAGCTGTTAAATGGCAAAATGAATAAACTAAAAAAAAAATATATGATGTACAGTCAGCAAAAGAGTTAGGTATGCAGGATCGTCGGATATAGTTGAAGTTTAGTAATAAACCGATGGATGTTTTCGAATAAAATTTGATTTTATTAATAAAAAACAAACAGCTCGTTTATCAAATTAAATTTCAGTGACAACATCCATCGGTTTATTACTAAACTTCAACTATATCCGACGATCCTGCATACCTAACTCTTACATTATCATGTAAACTTCCACCGAAAATTGGTTTGAACGAGATCAAGTAAGTAGCTCGCCGGTGAAAATTTAAAAACATATAATATGATGGTACGGAACCCTCGGTGCGCGAGTCCGACTCGCTCTTGCCCGGTTTTTTTTTAATTTAAATAAGCTTGTTTTCTATAACTTTTATTTTGGCTTTTTCGTCAAAAATCCAGTCTGGGTTCTGACATGACTTTTCTCGCGCAAACTAGTAAGTACTTATATTTTAAAATATACAAACGACTTAGCAATCAAAGTTATGTAGGCTAGGTTCTATTCTTGTGCCCAAACTTCCAACCACAGAACTAATAAAGTTCTGTGCTTCCAAGTTCCAACCATGTGTTTTAGAAATCTGAAAAGAAAGTACTTATCTACTACGAAAATTATTTAGAACCGTGAGTTAGATAAAAATGAAACATGTTGGGGAACAAGAGGTGAGCTTACACCCTGGTGATTAGTGATGATGTTCTGTCCTCAGGCTGAGCGAGTACGACGTGATGAGCTTCGAGCGGCGGGGCAGCGGCGAGGGCGGCGGCGGCGCCTGGCGCTACGAGCGCGTGGGGCGTTGGCGCCGAGGCGCGCTGCGCCTGCGCGGGGGCGCCGACGCCGCGCACCGGTACCGCCGCGCGCCGGTCGTTGGCGATGGCGACTGAGCCGAGTCCGAGTGTACAGTCCGATGAGACTAAATGAACGTGATTGGCGTGCTACTTGTAAAGGAAATTTCCAGTCCAGGACATTTCATTTCGTTAACTATTTCGCCACGTTCATTTAATGTCGCCTGTACACTCTCCTCGAGGCACCGCGACTACCGCGAGGCATACCGAGTGCGAGAGTGTACAATGCTACACTCGCTTCGTATCTTATTGTCTCGCCTCCCCTCGTCTGCTCTCCGTTCCCAAATTCAAATTAATTTATTTCGTGAACACAGGGTAAATACAAAAGGTTTTATAAATACATAAGATCCGAGCTGTGCCCCGCCAAAAGGCATACAAAATATCAAAGGTTACATAATGTCATGTGTTATATAAATAAAAAATAATAAAAAATTAATACAACAATAATCAAAATTAACAAAATTATTTAGTATGTCATAATTGGACAACAAGTATAATTAAAATTTGTCATTTAAATATTCGTCAACAGAATAATACACCTTGCTATTTAACAATTTGAACAGATTTCTTTTAAATTCGTTAATGTTAATACTTGAGATAACTTGTCCTGAGCTGACCACCGTTCATAGCTAAAAAAAATTTTAAAAATGTTAATAATAAATCTTTAAGACTAAAAAGTAAAAAATAAAATGAAAATAAAAAAACAGTTTTTAAAAACAAGCTTTTATTTAAATAAAAACCTAACCTAAAAAAGAAAGAATAACGCGAACTAAAAAGTGACAGTCATTTTAAAATTTGCCTGTACATATAACGGTACCTGTATATCGGTATCCGTTAAACAGGTGTACTGACATAAATATACTTTTGAAATCATACAGTGTCACTTAAATTTATTTTTTTCTTTTTAGTTCGCGTTATTCTTTCTTTTTAGGTTACCTAGGTACGTTTTTATTTAAATAAAAGCTTGTTTTTAAAAACTTTATTTTTATTTTTGTATGGCATTGTGCACGTAATTATAATAGCTGACAGCGAATAGGGTAACAGCTGCCGTAACTTGTAACGCGTCCATCTTCTCGGCGTTCGCAACCCAGTGTTACCAACCAATAACAAAATTTGCCCCCAAGATTTTTTTAAAATCCCCCTAAAAAAACCCTAAGTATAGGTTCACATTAGGTAAATTTCTTTGATGCAGTGCCCAACTCCCTAAGTCGTTCCTAACTCACAAAATAAAACGCATAGGTACAGTCAACAAAGGAGTTAAGTTTACAGGAGCGTCGGCTAAAGTTGAAGTTTACTAAGAAACCGATGGATGTTCTGGACTGAAATTTAATTTAATAAATGAGCTGTTTGTTTTCTATTAATAAACTAAAATTTTATTCGAGAATATCCATCGGTTTCTTAGTAAACTTCAACAATATCCGACGCTCCTGTATACTTAACTCCTTTGTTGACAGTACATAGTTTGTAAAAAAAAATAGGTACCTAAATACCTATTGTTAAACTACTAACTAAATAAAATTGTAATATTGTTGATCAGGGATAAACGATTCCTAAGTATTTTTAAATAATGGCATAAATAGAAAAGGCACGCTCTACGGAGGCGTTGGATACGGGCAGCATCAATAACGCCACAGCAAACTTTTAGCCCCTAAAAATAACCCCAAAATAAACCTGTCCCTAAAAATACCCCTTTTAAGACTTCTTCCCCCTAAATTTAGGGGGAAAACCCCAAAGTTGGCAGCACTGTCGCAACCGTACTGAAACTGAATTAAACGAGAGTGTACAGAGTCGCACTCGTCCGTCACTCGACCTATCGCGCGAGTGCTCACTCGCGGAAGAGTTTACAGGCGTAGCGTCGCGTTGTACTATGCTTGAGTGTCAGTGCAGTTGAGTGCAGTGATGGCGCGCGTGTGCAGGCGCGCACGCGGCGTGCAGGCGGCGTGCTCGGCGCCGTGCGGCGCGGGGCAGTGGGCGCGCGCGGGGGAGGGGCGTGCACGCTGCTGCTGGTCGTGCGAGATGTGCGCGCCGCTCGCCGTCACCGTGCCGCCGCCGGCGCCCGGCTGCCGCCTTTGCCCGCCAGGACATCGCCCCGATCTGGATCGCATCAGTAACGATTATATTTTGTCTGTAGTTATTAAATAAAGAATGGTTTGAAAGTGCTTACGTATTGATTGTTCGCGATCTTATCGAAATAAATTAATTGGTAGCGTGTTTACCGTCGCCCGTGGAGTGGGGCGGTGGTGGTCGTGGGCCCCGCGCGGTTTCCGCGGTGGCGGGCGTCGCCGGGTTGGCTGCGGTCGCGACGTGCGCGGTCACGTTCTGGCGCCACCGCACGACGCCTGTGGTGAAATCGGCGTCGCGCGAACTGTGTGCGCTGCTTTTGTGCGCGGCGGCAGTGTGCCACGGCACGGCGCTAGCGGCAGTAGCGCGGCCGGCTGTGGCGCCGTGTGCGTTAGTCCGTTTCGCGGCGCCTGCACTTGGCGGTGTGTATGCGGCGGTGCTGGCGCGCACTGTGCGCGTGGCGCGGCTGGTGGCGGCATGTGAGCGGCGGCCGGCCGCTCGCCCGCGCCTCCTGTCATCGCGCGCTCAGGTGTGGACGTGGCTGGCGTTGAGCACGCCCGGCGCATGCGTGGCAGTGTGGAGCGCAGCACGCTGGCCGGCGGCGCCACGCCTGCAGCACCCGGGACGCGCGCGCTCAGTGCTGGCTTGCGGCGGAGAGCACGCCCCGGCTCAGCTGGCACCACTGGTTCCCGCGCTGGTGCTGCTAGCGACGTGTGTGGTGCTGGCAGTCCATACTCGCCGGCTTCCACACAATTTCAACGAAACCCGATTCGTGGGTGCGGCGGCGTACGCCACGTGCGTCATCTGGGTGGCATTCTTCCCGCTGTACGTGGTGAGTGCCGCGCGCACGGCCACGCTGTGCGCGTGCGTATCGCTGTCGGCGGGCGCGTGCGTGGCGCTGTCGCTGGGCCCGCGCGTGTGGGTGTGCGTGTGCCGCCCGGCGCGCAACACCCGCGCGCACTTCCTGACGGCGACCTCCATCCGCTGCCACCTCGGCAAGTACCGGCCGGGGCGGGAGCAGGGTGCGGGGGGCGCGGAAGCGGGGGCGGCGGAGCGGCGCGACGTGGCTTGCCAGACGGCGGCAGCAGCGCGCTGCGCGGCGGCGGGCGCTTGCGCGCGCGTGGTGCGCACGACCCACGCCGACTCCTCCGACGTGCTGATCGTGCTGCTGCACCACCAGCACACGCTGCCCGACGCTCTGCCCCCGACAGACACCTCGCCAGACAGACGAGACGAATGACTCGTACCGTTGTAACTTTTTTGTTTGTAGGGATGGACCGAAAGTTTCACATTCGGCTGGTTCAAATGCCGAACATTCGATACTTGTATTAAAAATTAAAATAATAACTCGACAGTGGTGCCGATTCTGTTGTCACAAAATTCACTAGACTAAAAATCACTATTTAGTTTAATCCTGTCAAACGGGGTACTTACACCACGGGCACTTAGCCTCACTGCTAAGCAGATTGCGTGGGAGCAGTAACAGCATCCTGAAGGTAATAGGCAATAAGTTAGACAGCCCACTGGTGTGGAGCCTCACCCAGAGGACTAAGTCTCTCTTAGTAATTAGGTACTAACACAGTTTTTAAGTTCATACTAACAATATAAATGTAATGTTAATTTTATGGATCATTGGTTGTCTGTATGAATAAATAAATTATTATTATTACTTACGTATTTGAGGGTACGTATTTGAATATCGAAGATTAAAATACCGACTGTTAAAATATCGATGTTCGAAACATCGAAAATGGAAATATCGAACGATCATAAAACCGAAAATTAAAATAACGAAAGTTTATATTATCGAATGGTTAAATATCATACGTCCAATATATCTAAAATCTAAATATCTACATAAGTTACATCGAAAGATCTAAATATCGAAATACAGATTATCGAACGTCCTAAATATCGATGGGACATATTATTTTAACATCGAAAATTAATATACCTACGTGTCAAAATGGGTTAAATAACGCCATAAAAATAAGCGGGCGGGGCACGGGGCGGGGGTTGCCCTCCCTTCGCGCCTCCGGATTTTTATATACACTCTAGGGGTAACAGCCAAGACTACGTAAATTCGGGGTGCTCCAATTCGGTTTTGGAACAATTTCGACCTATTTTATCCATGAAAATCAGTGTACAAGCCTAGGTCAAATTGTGAAGGTATTATTTAAATTAAAATATTTTCTTGAAAGTCAATATGTTGTGCTACTAAAGTTAGTGACAGAAACGTGTCGCTGCAAAACCGACTCCACGTAGTCTTGTCTGCCCTACCCCTAGAGTATAATTTAGAATCGCGTAGGCGCGGAAGGGCGAGGCAGCCCGCGAGCTGAGGACACCCGCCGCCGCAGCTGAGGCTGGCCGGCGAAGCCGGCCAATAAGCCGAAGCTGCGGTGGTGAGCGTTTAGAGACCATCTGCGACGTGGGACTGCCGGAGCCCTGCAGCGCCGGAGCCGTGACAGAAGCCATGCTTGCTTGCATGTTGCATGATTGTTTGCTAGATGGTAATCAGGTGGGTTACAAAAAAAAACAAGGAAAACCTCATGTAATGTAGGTACTTTAATAAAAACTTCGATACCTATTCAAATACTAACTAATTTTCCATATTCAAATACGTACCCATATCATACAGTGAGACAGAGGATTTACTCGTTGTCTGTAAATAAAACATGTTAGTCTTTTAAGTTAATATTAGTTTTTAATTATTATTATTATTTTTTTTTTTTTTTAATTAGCCTGCGCTGTCCCACTCCTGGGCAAAGGCCTCCCTCCTCTCCTTCCATCTCTCGCGAGCCCGCGCGTCCTCCTTCCAGTCTTGGTGGAACCTATCCAGCTCGTCCCGCCATCTCCTACGTGGTCTGCCACGACCCCGCCTCACTGTGTCAGGACACCAATTCTGCGCTATTTGGGCCCACAGTTTGCATGCGGCAGACATGTCCTGCCCAGTCCCATTTAAGTTGCGCAGCCTTTTGAGCCACGTCAGCTATCTTTGTTTTGGAGCGCAGTATTGTGTTTCGAACATGATCCGTTAACTTAACACCTAGTATACTGCGCTCCATTGCTCGTTGGCAGACCTTGACTTTGGACTTCTGGAAGTTAGTCAAAGACCAAGTTTGTGCACCATAGGTTAAGACGGGAAGAATACATATGTCCATGAGCCTGCGTTTCAGTGCCATAGGCAGCTCACCCTTCAATAGTTCCTTCAAGGACCAGTAGCTCTTCCAGGCGTTTTCCGTTCGTCTTGAGATTTCTTTATCTTGCCTCGCCTGGAAAGAGACTACTTGACCCAAGTAGAGGTATTCCTGGACATGTTGTATTACCTCCCCGTCTACTTTTATGCTTCTAAGTGTTTCGTTGCACATAACTTTGGTCTTCGACATATTCATCTTCAGTCCAACCTCAAGGCTTGCATTGCTGAGTTCTTGGAGCATGCGTTCAAGTTCAGTGGCTGTGGATGAAAAGAGAACAATGTCGTCGGCGAAACGTAGATTTGTCAGTCTCGCTTCGCCACGGACAATGCCTCTCTCCCTCCATTCGGCTGCCAGCTTCCTGAAGATTTCTTCGAGGGTACTAGTGAACAGTTTAGGAGATAGCGGGTCGCCCTGTTTGACTCCTTTCTTTATTTTAAATTTTGGACCGGTGGTTTCAAGTTTTATTGCGGCTGTACTATTTTTGTAAATATTGCGTAACAGATTTATATAGGTGGGATCAATGTTTTGGTTGCTTAAGGCGTCAAATATGGATGTGTGTGAAATGCTGTCGAAAGCTTTGGAATAATCAACAAAAGCGAGGTATAACGGGATTTTATATTCCTGGTGTTTTTCTATAAGTTGATTGACTGTATGCAGATGATCTGTCGTAGAAAGGCCTGGCCGGAAGCCTGCTTGCTCAGGGGGTTGGTGTTTATCTAGTTCTCCAGATATGCGATTTTCAATTATTTTTATGAATATTTTGTATACATGTGATATTAAACTAATGGGCCTGTAATTATTAATATAGGATTTATCACCCTTTTTGTGGAGCAGAATAATATTAGAGTGACAAAAATCTTTAGGAAAACTACCTGAATGCAGAAAGAGCCGGGTGATGTATGGAAGGAGACTATATATTTTTAATTTCTAAGCACCTTTCTAGCCTGAAACACAGGTCCTACCTAGTTCAGGCAAATGAGCAACTGTGTTCTTTATAATTTTTAAGATGTTATTGTAAATCTGCACCATTTTTACGGCGGTTTTGGCGCGAAGCGCGCGGGGCGGCGCATGCGCCGGTCGCGTCACTGGCATGGCGGTTCCGCCACGAGTGATATGAAGATTCGGACGATAGGAAAGTTACGATAGCTAGCTGAGCTAGCTCCCTACAAACTATGTATTAAATTACCTAACAGAATATGTATGGATTAGTATAGTTTTGCCTTGTAATGTATTAGTAATCGTACTGTGGGGGAATTTTACCCAGTTTCTTGTGTAAAGATCATTATAACTAAAAGAATAAACCATTATTTCAAAAAGTTATTGTTTTATATCCATAAATACACAGTATTTCACATAAATCAATCAAAAGAACACACCTCGTTTTACATTTTTTCATCCCACAAGCAAAACAATAACATGACGTCATTCTCACGTGGGGCGGCGGCGGCGGCGTTCCGAACAAAAAAACGGGTATGTGGGTGCTAACTCTCGAGTTTAATTCCGATAGATCGACAATGGAATTGTGACGTTTCGTACTATTGAGTTCGATGCTAGCGCCAATTGATTTTTATATTGGGTGTCCATTTTGGGGAACTAACTGGAATTGGGAACGGGCTTGGCGTGGCGTAAACGGTACTCTTGAGTGTATTTTGACAGCTGTGTATTGCGTCAATATTGCGTTAGGATAGTTTGTTGATAGTGATTTTTCCAATAACAAAAGTGTAACTTTTCAGAAATTATTTTGCGTTTTAAGTGGTTTTTTGTGGGTTCTATGAGTATAATATGGCACGATAGACAGTAATATATAGTGTTTTACGTAATTCCCATAAAAAACAACTGAAACAAAGACGAGATGAGCGTCGGATGATGCGTTATATGAACAAGTAGAAACTAGTGTTCTCATTAAGGATGAAGAGTTGAAACCCGAAGATACCACAGTATTCCTAGGCATAACGTTGGATGCCAAGCTTCAATGGGGCCCCCATATAGATAAATTGTCAAAAAAGCTTAGCTCTGCAGCATACGCCGTTAGGAAAATTCGTGATTTAACTGATTTAGAGACAGCCCGTTTAGTATACTTTAGTTATTTTCATAGTGTGATGTCGTACGGTATTCTGTTGTGGGGAAATGCCGCCGATATTCAGACAATTTTTATTTTACAAAAAAGGGCAATTCGTTCCATTTATAAATTAAGTCCCAGACACTCCCTCAGAGACAAATTTAAAGAGATTAATATAATGACTGTGCCTTCTCAGTACATTTATGATAATCTTTTGTATGCACATAAAAATATTAATCTGTTTAAAAAATACAGTGATATCCATAACATAAATACTATGAACAAACACAAATTTGTTGTTCCTACAACAAGGCTCAAAAAAATAGGTGGCTCGTTTAGATGCCAATGTATACGTTTTTATAATAAACTTCCTAGCCACATTCAAGAACTAAGCCTTAATAAATTCAAATCTTTTATAAAGCGAAAACTATGTCAGAAAGCCTATTATACTGTAAAAGACTATATTGAGGACAAAAAGGCTTGGGATTGAGCTGCTCCAATAGGTTTAGAATGTTGTTTTTATTTTGCTATTTTACACTTTAATCATTTTCTTTTTTTTTAAGTATTTACTTAAATAATGACATGTACATTTACTGTATAAAGTACACACATCAAAAGTGTCTAGGGATCAACCAACATATATTTTTGCAATAACTTTTCTCCTGATTGATATTAATTAAAATTTTCTTTAAGGATTCATCAAATAAAGTGTTTTCGTTTGTCACAGTAACGATAAACCAAGTCACCTTTGCATTAATAAAGAAATTTGCCATTTTCCTAATAAAGGGATTTTTGACATTTGAACCACTAACACAAAAGTTCGAAAAAAAGACTGAAATAACAGTTTTCTTTAAAATTTTATTGGGTAACTTAAACAATTAATAATCCGTGTTTCTACCGCGAACACTAACAACACAAGAACATCGGTTTGGCATACTCAAAATGAGTTCATCCAAATCACGCTGTGGAATGGCCGCCCATGTTCGTTGCAACAACAAAAAAAGGTCTTCTTGCGACTGGATACCCTCCATATTCGGCAGAGTTCTTCTCTGTAGCATATCCCATGCATGCTCAATCGGGTTCAAGTCTGGCGACTGAGCAGGCCAGGGCAGGACATTGATGTTAGCTGCGGCGAGAGTCTGTCTTACAACTCTTGCGGTGTGCGGTCGTGCATTATCATGCATTAACTGAAATAAGGGACCGATTTGCACTTGTAGAGGAACGATGACGTCTGATATAATCGTCTCAGCATAAATTTGAGCGTTGAGGTTGCCTCTGATCCAAATCAACTCAGTTCTTCCGCCGATCCAAATACCCGCCCATACCATGATGGTTCCACCACTATAAGGATGGACTTCCTGGCAGGATTTTAATCGTCCAGGGGTTCTCCAGTGTCGTATACGTCTTGTATCCGGTCTCATACCAAAACGAGACTCATCAGAAAAGCACACGAAACGCCATTGTTCTTCTGCCCAATTTCTGTGTTCAAGAGCCCATTGATATCGAATCCTACGATTGTGCATTGCTATAGGTGGTACCCGTAGCGGTCTTCGGGAATGAAGGTTCACTTCATGCAAGCGGTTTCTGACTGTTTGGTCGCTAATTAAGTTCCCTGAAGAGTGATGAAGCCTCACGGCTAACATCATGGCGGTTATTGTTGGAGCTCTTCGAGTTAAGATTTGAATGTATCGGTCTTGTCTCCGTGTGGTGCAGCGATACCGTCCTCCATGGCGCTCAGCCACGGTACCAGTGCTTCGGTAACGTGTCCAAAGTCGACTGATAACACTCTGACTTGTATTCAGAGCTAAAGCCACAGTACGTTGCCGGGAACCAGCTTCTATCATTCCCACGGCTCTGAGCATTTCTTCCCTGCTTAAATGACGTCGCCGCTCCATAATAACGTTGGTTTTAATCAGTAGTAGGGAAACAGTAGCACTAATAATGTCTTCAATGCGTTGTATGTTTTTATAGGGAAAATATTGACAGCTGATTTTCATCTTTTACTCGAATTTGATTCACAGTTCCTGATTCAAATTATGAAATGCACCAAAAAGGATCCATATAAATTTATAAAATCATAAATTTATTACAAAGCCACATCTCAATCTCAAGAAATCCGCATAAAAATGCTTGATCCCTAGACACTTTTGATGTGTGTATTATAAAATATGATTTTAATTATTGTGAATGTGAGGACTATGTGGGTAATTTTTTGTTTTTCTCTCTTCGTTTTAATCATGATCTGGCAGTTTGAGTAGTTTATGCGGCCTACCCAAATGTCCTGTCTTTGGTATTGTTCGTCGAATCGTTGAGCTCCTTAAGTTCTGAGTTGAGCTGCACGGTTACTGACAAATGTGTGCACTGACTGGACAGGTCCGCTCAATCTGTGTGGTTCTTTCCTCAAAAGACCATTTCAGACACTAATCTACATGGTCCTCAAAGATTATGTCCGGATTTTTTATATACACATGGACATTGATGAATTTTATTTAGACAATGACATGAATATTTACTTTGTAAGTAATTTTTATTATTTTTTTTTATTTAATTATTGTGAATGTGAGGACTATGTGGGTCATTTCTTTTTTTTTCCTTCTTAGTTTTAATCATGATCTGGCAGTTTGAGTATTTTAAGCGGCCTACCCAAATGTCCTGTCTTTGGTATTGTTCGTCGAATCGTTGAGCTCCTCAAGTTCTGAGTTGAGCTGCACGATTTTTGACAAATGCGTGCACTGATTGGACAGGTCCGCTCAATCTGTGTGGTTCTTTCCTCAAAAGACTATTTCAGACACCAATCTACATGGTCTTCACACGATCTGACCAAGTTTTTGTCTGGACTTTAAAAGAGACTGTGACTTCTGAGTTTGTTTCGGCCTTTCTTCTCAGAATAGTCAGTTAGGAAACGCCGACCTCATCTAGTTTAAAAAAAATATGATTGACGTGTAAAAGTGTTTGTACAAACCTACTTACAGAAATAAATCATTTATCAAAGCGTTTTCTATGAATAAATAAATACGAATTTAAAGCAAATTACGGAGTGAGCAAGGATTTTACTCCTCATTCATATTACATAACAACATTTTTATCCTATCTCTATACAATAAAAACTTTCTAGAACATGAACTTAATAAAATCGGACTTCGGCATGTTTTCATTATACAAAATTCTATCTATCTCTAAAACCCGTAGACCGATTTTTATAATTCAAACTAGAATATCAGTTTTGAACATAATCCTCTCATTTGACACTAAAATCTCGCAAATATTCCTTTAAACAAAAATCCTCGTTTTCAAGTTACGTAATTATTCTATAATTTTCTTCGTATGTACATTAAAATTATCAAAAATTCTACGTTAGATATTGATATCAGATTCTTATACGAAAACTAATAATAAAAACCAGTTAGAAAGCTAATTAGAGCAATACAAACACTTAAAATTTACTTACCTAATTAGAAAATCAAAATCTTACTCAGTAAAACAGTAGTAGCACATATCGACTCCCACGCTAGGTATTTTAGGGTCTTAATTATCCTATTCTAACTATCACTTTTACATATTCTAATATCACTTCACTGGTATCTTAGTAATGTTCACTATTCACATAAACACGTTCGGCGTTCGTTACAAAAACATTAAGTAGGTACTTTATGAAGCAGTTGTTTATCTATTTACTTGGTATCATTTGTACTAATTAGTTAAGTAACTTAGCGGACAGTAATTATTTCTTACTAAAAAGAACCAAACACGAACAATATTGTCATAAACAAACAAAAAATATGGTTGAAATTGGAGAACTTACACGCAGTCTTTTTTTTAGAAGTGTAGGCAACGATCCTACCGCATGCAGCCAAAGTCATGGTTAATTTTATGATTTTAATCATTTTCTTACGCCCAAATGAGTTATATACTTTATAATTAATCAATTAAAGAACTATTTATATCATTTTTATTTATTAGCCTTGTTATTTAAAGGATAAAGCATTTTAAAGCCCCATTACCGGTTTATCGTAATGAGTTGAACCACACTATTGCAGCCCGTTACGTAGCTAACTTCACGTGTAACAAAATAATGGCAGACCAATGTCAATTTCATTTCAATGGTGACAATATTGTTTTCAAGAGTACCGAATCACGTGACTGTAAAATTAACATCGGAATCGTATTGGCCTTTCATTAGAATTAAAATTAATTTGGAGAGTTAGCCCCATGTTTACCACTCAATTCTGAGAACGCATTATGCCTGACGGCTTGGGATTTGGTCCACTTAGATAACACAGACATGGCGCCGATTCTGTTGTTCACAAACTAAACTAAATTTAAGTTCATGCATCTTTTTCTTTCTATTTCATTATGAAAAGGACAGAAGATAAATATTAGTTTAGTCCTGTCAAAATTAAGATACTCCATAAGGGTCATATTCAAAATAATTGTATATTTACTACTGTCTTAATGTCCAACCCAATTATTTTCATAACGAGATGCAACTGACTAGAATTTCATAAACAAACAGATAAAATATTTATTTGAGCTTAATAAAAAACAACGAAACATTTGGTAAACCTAAACAATTCATTTAAAAAAATTAAACCAGACATTGCGTAGGATCCGTTTCATACAAGTATTCTATGTCCACGTCTTTAACGGTAAACTAAAAAAAATAATTTAATTATTAACCATAACAAAAGTTTAAAAAAAATATATTCAGAGAATATTGTTTAAACTTTCAACACTTTACTAAACAAAATATAAAATACTATTTAGTGTACTCCAAATTTAATTTATTAATGAGTGTCCTGATTTTGCACATATCTGTTATTCTTCTCTGTTATGCTATTTTAACATTATTTCCATGGCAATAAAGAAATTTGAAATACTGGCAAAATTAGTTCACTAGCTGTTACTACACGACGCGTAAGAATAAACGCTTTGCCATTTTGTTCAATATAGTTTTTCAGCTCGTTTCGTTGTCGAAGAAAATTAGACTTTTAAAAGTAAATATTCAATGTGAGTCGTTTACAGTAGCGGTAAGTACTTACTGTTTTATTACTCATACTAGGAAAGGGCTGTATTGTGATATTTGTTATAACTCTAAAATATTCGTATAATCATGTGAATTGGTGTGGAAATAAATAGATTTGTAGGATAGACACGTGCAATTAATTCATATACGTTATTTTATCTGTCACTTTTTTCCGTTACGTAACAGATATGAATGATTAGGCGTTATTCACATTGTCTCATGTATGAATTAATGAAAATAAAATATTAATAGGTACTTAGTGCACCGCAGGTTAGCCAAAACATTTTTTTTTACTTACTTAAATTTATTTGAAGTATGTAAAGTTTGCGTATATTGTGCCATGTATATTGCATTGCTGTGCCATGTATTGTCTGTGTGTGCATGTTTTACTGCGTATCCTCAGTCCTCACTGCTTGAGCCTTTTATACTAACCGCGCAGCCTCGCCGAGGCGTACCCAGCCTCTCGTCGGCCGTCTCAGTATCAGTTAAGGGGGATGCGCCAAGGGAGCCCGCGAAATTCAAATTGACTCAGGTTTTTTGCAATTTACAGGTCAGTGTAAAGTTGTATGTTGATTAAAATATGATTCACGACCGTAACAAATATGGCTATACATAATTCTAATCATTAGAATCCTTTTGCCTTAATATTAATATCAAAATTTTAGGCTCGGTAGTTTCGGAGATAAGGCATTATGGCAATGATGATGATGAATTTATGGCAATTATACCAACTAAAATACGATCACCAAAATGTTATTTCATTATGTACCCACCTAGCGACCCACACCGACTTCGCACTCGTAGCCTGTTATAAACGTGTGCTATTTAAACTTGCCCTAATAATTCCTTTCTGTTATTTTTCTGTTACAATCAAATAATATTCATATCTGTTTCCTATCCGTAACTTACAATTATTTTGAATATGACCCATAAACAATTTAGACGAGATTAAAAAAAATGGCTATTAAAAATACGTCAATTTACGTCAGGCGCTTCCTGTCTTCTGTCCACAGCACTGAAAAGTTGACCGGGAAAATTTTAGCCCCTTGCCTAGTCGACTCTGAAGTACCGTGCTTGACCGACGCGGTGAACGCCTGGAAAGCGGCTTGCCCGGATACAGATCGGCCCGTAAACCCATCTTCCCAGAGACAGTGGGATGAGCCGCTCTGCAGGTTGGTACGGAATAATCTTATTAATACGTCCACCAATTCTGCTGAGCGTGCCCGCCTGCTGGCTGTGGGTGAGTGGGAGTCGGGTCTCTGGCTTCAAGCACTCCCGTCACCCAACATAGGCACTATGCTGGGTGACACCACCTTCCGGCTCGCTACCTGTCTGCGTTTGGGCGCTCCTTGCGGGGCTCCGCATCGCTGTCAGTGCGGTGAAGCTGTCGACTGCCTCGGGCACCATGGCCTATCTTGTAGTAGGAGCGCAGGCCGGATAGCACGGCACGCCAGCATTAATGACATCATCCGCCGTGCTCTTGTCACCGCCGGGGTGCCAGCTGTTTTAGAACCCAACGGCCTGGCACGCGACGATGGGAAGAGACCAGACGGAATGACCATAATGCCCTGGAAGTTAGGCAGACCTTTGGTGTGGGATGTAACATGTGTCGACACCCTTGCGCCATCCCATCTTCCTAGCACGGTGGGCTGTGCTGGGGCGGCTGCTGCAGGTGCAGAAAATCTCAAACGGCGAAAATATTCCAACCTGATTGGGAGTTATATGTTCGAGCCGTTTGGGGTTGAAACACTAGGGCCATGGGGTCCGAGTGCCCACTTGGTTTTTCGAGATATCGCCAAGCGGTTAGTCGACTCTTCACGTGACCAGAGGGCTGGCCTATTTCTTGGCCAAAGAATTAGCATTGCCATACAACGTGGCAATGCTGCCAGCCTTTTGGGCACTGTTCCTGTTGACAGCGATGCGGACGAATTTTTTGATGCCCTATGATCATTTTGCTAATTTTTTTTTCATATAAATGTACATATTATTATTATTTTAAATAGTTATTAGCATAAATTATGTAAATATTAAATAAAAAAACTAAAAATATCAACAAAATAAAAACACAGTCTTCAAAAAATTTTCTAAGAAATGTTGTGAAATTATCTAAGACAATACAAGCATACCATTCAGTACATTATACAACAAATCTCATTTATCAAATAAAGTTGATGTTATAAGTTAAATGAAATGGGGACAAGCGAAAAATGACTTATGTACAATTTTTCGCGGTTTTACCCATATGGTGTTAAGTCTCCTTTTGTACTCTGCAGTAAGTGTTTCTTTAATCCTAACATGATCTAGTCCTTTTAGTTGCGTGTACCCTAAATATCTAAACAAGTCGGTCGGTTCCATTGCTTTTATGGTGTCTGTGTTATTTACAACTTTCACCGGGTCGTATCTTGCCACGTATGATATGAAGTGTCTTACATTTATCCAGACCAAATTGCATGTTTATATCTAGGCTAAACTCTGCTGTAGCTTCTACTAGTTTCTTCATATCTTTTTCAGTTTGCGCATATAGTTTAATATCATCCATGTAAATGAGATGTGAGACTGTTGTTTGTTCTGCAGTGTATTTGAGACAATATCCGACCTGACAGCGCTGCAGCAGATGAGACAGAGGATTTAGTGCGAGACAGAACCACAGGGGACTTAGTGAATCCCCTTGATAGATACCCTTTTTGATGGATATTTGTCGCGTTGTAACATTATTGTGATTGCAATTTATTTGAAGTGTGGTTTTCCACAGTGGCATTATATTTCGTAGGAAACCTATGATTTTTGAGTTTATCCTATAAATTTCTAGTATTTTAATTAACCAGGAATGTGAAACGCTGTCGAAAGCTTTTTTATAATCGATATAGGTACAATGAAGATTTCTATTTTTTGTAGTGGCATGTTTATGGATAGTAGAATCAATAATTAACTGCTCTTTGCATCCCATATGGCCCCGCCTGCATCCTTTCTGCTCCTCTGCCATTATGTTGTGGTGTTCAATGTGTGAGTTTATTTTAGTTGTTATTGCTGATGTTAATATTTTATATATCGTGGGTAGACATGTGATTGGTCTATATTGGGAAGGTTGTGGTGAATTAATAGTTTTAGGCATCATGTATGTTATACCTGTTGCAATAAAATGTGGTATATTTTGTCGTCTTAATATTATTTCTGTTAAGTTTTTAGCTATGGGTTTGTATAATGAAGTTAACTTTTTGTACCAAAAATTGTGTATTTTGTCTATCCCAGGAGATTTCCAGTTATGTAATCTGCCTGTTAGGTGTGTGATATCGGCCTGTGTAATCTCTACAAATTCCATTTCCTCTATTGCCTTCCATTTTGTTTCTTCTTCTGTTATCCATGTTGCTTTATCGTTATGTTGTTCTTGTTCTTCCCAAATGCTAGCATTTGGGAAGAACAAGAACCAATATGTTTCTAATTGCTCTTTTGCAGGTTGGTCAGGTGCGACTGTGTTATTCTCATCATTTGTATGGGTGTTTGGTTTGTGTAGATTTCTATAAAACATTTTTTCATTAGTGGCAAATATGGCATTATCTTTTTTGCGCTGTTGTGCTTTTTTATATCTTCTGAGCCTATGAACTTTAAGAGCTAGTTTTTGTTTTAAGGTGTCTAAGAACTCTTCAGGTTTTCTGTTGTTACTTTCGTGTCTGGTGTGCGTGACACTACTCCTAAATATAGCCTCAACTCTCCTTACTACTTTACTTGATCTGATGTTGTTAATGTATTGTGTTAGCCTACCACAATCTGCTCTTAATTTCTCTATATCTTTTTCTAACCTCTGTTGCCATGCTGGTTTGATATTCTGTTTTGATCTTGTGTTTCCTGTGTGTTGCGTGATTTTAAAGTTAAGCTCTTCAGATATGACTACCGCTGTGCAATATATAAGTGTGTGTATATCTATAAGTTGTGTGTCATCGGAAATAAATTGATTAAGTATGTTTTCATGAAATAAGTTAACCAACCGGAAAAGACAAGGACTATAACGAAGTTTAGGTAGTTTTGGTCGAACGGCTGAGTCCATCCCAGAGTATTGTGCTAGGGTTGTTCTGAATTTGTCATGTATTTCTTGAATATATATATCTGTTGTTAGATTTTGATCAGCAACGGTTACGGTTACGGTTAGTTCTCAATATCATTTTCCAGGGTTAGAGTTATAGATTCAGTTTGTGTGGACGTGTGTGACGTTTGCGTGTAAGCTTGCGATTGGTTGTATGATTGAGACTGAGTATAAGGTTGTACTTGGGAGCACGATTGTGCGTGTGATTGTTCAACAATTTCGGTTGTGTATTGTGATAGTGGAATAGCGTTACCTTCTGTATTATTTTCTGCTTCTTGTAATTGTATTCGTGTTTCTTCTTTTAATTGTTCTACTATTTCTCGAGATAAAAGTTTATTTCTAACTATGGCTCTTCTCTGATCTGAGATCCTTTGTTCTGAGATGGTTATTTCAGGATATTGTCGGGTAAAAAGTTCATGCAATTGTTGTCTGTAGGTGGTCATGTCGGTCTCTAATTTATTGATATAAAAGTAAGTTCGCATGATAAATAGGTTAACTTCTTTGCTCCTTCTTATGCGAACTCTTGCTTTTCCAGCCTTGGTGGATGCGGGTAAAAAGGAACTAACCTCCCGCGCAACATTCAAGGTCGGAGTGGGTGGAATTAAATTTAAACTAGTAATGGGAGGTGATAATAGTGTGGGTGACGATGGTATAGATGGTGATGATGGTCTAGAAGGTGTGTAAGATACTGTGCTTGGACTATACGGTTCTACAGGGGTGTTTGTCCTTTCCGTCAGTCTGTCGCCATCGTCAATGATTTCGGCTGTAGTATCTTTGTCGGTGGGAGCCCGCCTGTTCAACTCCTCACCGCTGACGGTTCGCATGCTGAGACACCCAGCGTCAGCTCCAGGTGCGCCCCGGCGATCGCCCCCGGGCAGCGGCCCTATACGTTTACATTTCGATCGTGTCTCCATTTTGAATGGGTTTCCAGAGCCACATTAGCCACGCCAGTAATTTTTCATTCGTGTGTCCGCCCCCCACGTGATTAGATGGTCAATCAGGACGTGTGGTTGTTTAGGGGGCTTATTATTATTATATTATTATTATTAAACTTAAGAAATAAGACAAAGAAAAGGAATATTTATGGGATAAATTGGAACGAACTCACAGAATGTCTAAACCATCCACAGGATAAACGATGATCTGCAATTTTTCGTTCTTCTTTGTGCGTTGGTGACTCGAACATTCGACGGGTCCGAAGTCCGCGCCGTTCGACCTCTGGATGACTTCTTCCTCTAGGCGTGTGCGGGTGCTACGCGATGTTTCCTGAACAGGACCTTGATGACTCCTGCAGGAACTGTAGCCGCTGAACACCGCAACCGAAGAGCTTCGAGTTTGAAGATTACCTTCCGAGACCGTTATTTCTCGTAAATAAGACGGCGAGATCCTTGAAGGACCAATGTTAGCGCGGGGAGCAATGAAATAGTGGACTGTATTTTAGGCAATGGTTTATTGCCGCTAATATTTACAATTTTAACTTTCCCGGACAAACAATATGTTATTGAGAGGAGTATCGTCCATCGCGGTGGAGTCCGTGGAAGCGAGTGGTCGTCGGGCCGAGCCGTGTCGCCGCCGCGCCGCGTCTCAACTCGCCGAATGACGCGCCGATCACGCTGCCGACGCATGCAGACCGCGTGCAACGCGCTGTGTTGGATTCGATTCCCAACAGTCACCACGGGACGCTTAAGAACGCCTTGGCCCATGCACTGGAGGTGGAAGCTGTGCGGTAGGATCATCGTTCCCATCGCGTCAGGGAAGTTGCAGCGGCTACAATTCGCGACCGCAATAGAAGACCACCCTAGGTGCTACGGCTGTGGGGAAAGGGGCCACCTTCGATCCAGTTGCCCTAAGCGAACTGCAGAAAGGGAAGATGGCCGGTCCCCAAAGGGTAGTGCGGCTAACAGCACCGCCCAGCAGCAGCAGCAATACGACTTTGTGGTCAAACATCGCAGCGGGAAATCTCATGGCAACACAGATGCATTGTCAAGAAGACCTTGTCCTGAAGACCGCAAGCATTGTACTAGGCAAGATGGCAAGGAAGTCGTACCTGTGAGGATGCTCAAGACAGACCTCAGCAACGAGTGGAAGGAAAGCCTACAATGTGCACAGTAGGAAGATTCGGACATCAAACCAATTCTGGAGTGGATGAAGGCCACAGCTCCTAAGCCCAGGTGGAGCGACGTCTCAGCGATGAGTTCGATCACAAAAAGCTATTGGGCCCAATGGGACAGCTTGGTGATTCAGGATGGAGTCCTGTGCCGTAAATGGGAAAATGCTCGGGGAGACAGCTGTCATTTACAAATGGTTGTCCATAAAGCTCAAGTACCGGATGTTCTACAACTGTACCATAATGGTTGTTCAGGAGGTCATCTGGGAGTAAAACGGACTCTACTGAAGATACGAGAACGGTTTTCATCATTTATATCATTTATGTAAATGAGAAATAAAGGTGGCCCAAGCACGCTACCTTGAGGCACTCCATATTTTATACTTCTGAAATTCGACACATACGTTCGTTCCGTTTTGGTTTTTGCGCACACTCTGGTAATTTCAGTACATTGCAATCTATTACTTAAATATGATTCTAGTCATTTCAAAAATAAAAACAATATCGCCAAATGTTCTAGTCACGTAAATAGTGTTGCGCCTCGTCCAAAAATAGCCAATGAATCGGGTCGCGCATCGCGCGTCGCCAGTGGCGGCGTCGCGCCGCGTTGTGGCCGCGGCTTGCTCAGTAGCGGGCTAGCGGCGCACCTGCCAGCGCGCTGTGAGTACCGTGAGTGTGTGAGTCGCAAGTGTGCCGGTGACACGTGAGACAACCGCGATGTGCTGGGCTCTGCTGGCGCTGCTGCTGGCGCGCGCTGCCGCACAGGACCTCGTCATCGGTCGGTACAGTACCAGCTCGCTAACACTTTGCACTCCTCTCCTTTGTGACAACCAGCTGATGAAGTTCGTTGATTTTATTGTTTTGAAGATCGTCGTTAAAGCTTCCAGCACTAACTGACTAATCTGCGTGTGACTGTGGTGGAACATGGAGGCCACGAAGGGCTATTACTTATAAAAGAAACATCACGGTTGCAAAGTATTAAACTCTTTGTTTTAATTTGATGTGATGGGCCAGGAGCCTACCCAGCTTTTGGGGTCCCGTCAAATTTGCGACAAACAAATACGCGACAAATGTTAGGGCGACATACAGTACGATAATGTCGCCCATCAGTGGTGCGACAGCACATCCGCTCGACATACGTTAGTACGACTGATTGTTTTCTCTACAAACGACAGGACGACGGAACTTTTGATCGATGAACGATAGCGCGACACAACTGTCGCTCGACAATCTAAAGCCCGACAAACGCTTCAATATATTGTGTTGATACTTTACGGAGCCAAACCTGACAGGCCGTCGTGGGTTACCGTCCTTGTTCTAGTCTTGTCCTAGAAACATCTGTCGCGCTTTGCTTTGTCGATCAAAAGTTCCGTCCTAGTAGTTGTCCGTGGTGTAAAATGTCGTGCATACACTTAAAAACTTCGTTCACAACAACAATCACAACGAACGGAACTCATCACTATTACAATAAATATGGCAGCATCTGTCAGTTTACTCCAGTGAATTAATAATTACACTATAGATTGTCCTATGGAGCAGGACCAGCATGTTTCCAAACATTCTTATCTTGGATATAATCCTGTTATTTGTAATATCCCTGTTTACAAAGTGTACTTTTAATATGAGTTTTAAATTTTCTTTCATTTAATTGCAATAAATGTCACAAGGTATTTTGTTGTAGCATTTAACACAGTAGTTACCCCATAAAATATGTTAGGTAATCTGCAAAAAGATTGATCTAATTTATCTTTATTTCTAGTATTAAAATTATGTCTATCACTTATTTTATTAAAAAGATGTTGATTTTTTCTTACATACATAATATTTTCATAAATGAATTGGCAAGGTACCGTCATGATATTAACGTTATATTAAACTTAAAAGGCTAAAATATATTATTATTTTAGTTTTTAGAGGTTTTTGTTTGAGACGGGGGTTTTTTAAATTTTACTTTTATTTCTGGCTTTTTAAACTATTACTAGTAAACCAATGAAGTAAACATGCTACGATCGACACGTGACTCGCCGAAATCTGCGCAGCTATATTTTTACTACGGCGAAGCCCAAAAGGAGGGTGTAGTGATTACTATCACACCATCTATACATACCTATATTATCTAAGCGTTATATTGTTTTATGGTTTTCTGAAAACCCGCCAAGTTTAATTGGAAATTTTTTATTGTATTGATATCTATTATGCTTCGCAGCTTAATTCTTTGCGATTTACGTTTAACATGGTGTAGTAGCGCCATCTACCGTAGGCCTTGCACGATGGTTTAAAGTCTATGATTTTTTTTTTTTTTTTTGACATTTCGCCCCACCTCTGCGCACCGCTGTCGTAGCGGACTGTCCCGACATTAATCCTCATTCTGTGTTATCGTGCTGTAGCCTTCGCACGCATTCGGTTACCCTGCCACTGCGTTCTTACTTTTTTAAATAGTGAAAATAGTAAGATGGGAAACAAAAGGAAACATCGAGAAGAGGAAGAATCTAGGATCACAAAGAAGATTAAAAGACTGGAACGGAAATTACAGCGCCGAAGGCGCGTTATTTCGTCGGATGATAGCAGTAAGTAAAAACAATAAGTATTATTATAACGTCGTTGGCGGTTAATACTTGAACTAATTACCGTCGTTGGCGGTTAATATTTAAACTAATTACCGTCGTTGGCGGTTAATATTTGGACTAATTACCGTCGTTGGCGGTTAATATTTGAACTAATTACCGTCGTTGGCGGTTAATATTTGGACTAATTACCGTCGTTGGCGGTTAATATTTGAACTAATTACCGTCGTTGGCGGTTATTTTTTCATAGTATATTACCGTCGTTGGCGGTTAATGCTTGAATTACTACCGTCGTTGACGGTTACGTGTGTCAAGTTTTGAAATGACAAAGTATTTTTTATTTGTCACACAGATTCTGAAATCGATGAGCAAGTTTTGCCCGTGATGTCACCAAGACAATCACCAACCGATCATGGAGCTTCGCCACTCAACCACAGGAATGAATGCTTAGATATGCCTGGTCTGATTTCTCCTATTCCACAAACCTCACTGTATGAACCTACTAGTTTGGAACAAACCAATGCAGAAGCTGTAATTCCGGAGCCAGGATCGTCGTCTGCTCCCGATCCATGTTTGTCAAACATGCAAGAGGAGGATACCCAGCTAGAAGAAGATATACTTCAGATCTTAGGGAAACCACCACAGCCAGATATTGCGCTGGGTAAAAATATTCATAAAGATATCGCATTCCGTTGGCAAGATATCTTGGTTAAAGGCTTACCTAGAGATCAAAAAGAACCGCTTCTCAAAAAGTATCTTATACCGGCTAACTGTAACTTTCTTGTAGCCCCGTTATTAAATCCTGAAGCTAAAGCAGCTACCCCAGATATTCTATCCAGGAGAGACGCCAGTTTGTTACAAAAGCAAAATCAAATTGGCGTCGCATTAGCCGCGTTATCTCAGCTTACTGAAATGATTATACGTAATGAAACCTCCAAGCAAACACTTCTGCAGCCTCTTAGTGATGCTTGCCGCCTTCTATGCGACAGCCACTGTATTGAAAGTAGAACCAGACGTAGCATTATTATGAGTTCTATTAATACTAGTTTACGCGATGCTCTTGCTAACACACATCGTGACAAGTACTTGTTTGGAGAAGATTTGGCGGAGAAACTAAAAGCCGCTAAGTTTGTCCAAAAAACAGGAGAATCTCTGCAAAAAACTAATCCTATACCGTCTACTAGCAAAAGTGGTTCGAACTTCAGGGGCACGCCAAGGAACCGGAATTTAAACTTCAGGGGCCCAATACAAAGAAAACCACCGAACAAGACGAACGAGGTATCGAGAGGACGACAGCCGGCGCGTCAGACGCGCGGCTTCAACTATTCGCGTCAGCCGCCACCTCCGCCGAAGGCGTCTTCACCGACCAGGAGGAACTATCGCAAATAAATACTCAGGTAATGCAATACGCTGGACGTTTGCAATATTTCTATTTACAGTGGTCTCAAATTACAGATGACCCAACCTTACGGTCTTGGATAAAGGGATATAAAATCCCATTTATGTCCACTCCAATCCGATTTGACAGTCCATGTTCTATGCCTAAATCAGAACAGGAGCATTACGATTATGTTAAAACAATTAGAAAGTTAATTGAGGTCAATGCAATTTCACAATGTTCACATGAGGAGGGTGAATTCATATCAAGTATCTTTCTTGTACCTAAGCCTAACGGTGAAAAACGCTTTATCCTAAATTTAAAACTTTTAAATAGATTTATAAAAACTAATCATTTCAAAATGGAGGATTACAGGACAGCCATTAAATTAATAACTAAAAAATGTTACATGGCTTCGATTGACCTAAAGGATGCATATTTTTTTATTAATGTCGCTAAATGTCACAGAAAATACTTGCGTTTTAATTATAATGGAACCCTTTTTGAGTTTAATTGCCTACCTTTTGGATTATGCACCGCCCCGTATGTTTTTACAAAAATTATGAAGCCTGTGATGGAGTATTTGCGGTCGAGAAATATGATTTCAGTTATTTATTTAGACGATATATTTTGTATAGGAAAAGACCTAAAAGACTGTACCTTTAATGTTAGACAGACTTGTGCATTTTTAGAAAACTTAGGATTTATTATAAACAAAGATAAAAGTTGTTTAATACCAAGTACTAAGTGCAAGTTCTTAGGTTTTGATTTCGACTCCCAAAAAATGATCATGGAATTGCCCTCTGATAAGAAAAATAAAATAAAAAGTAACGTTCAAATTCATTTAGACATTCGTAAATGTAAATTACGCGATTTTGCCAGAACAATTGGTCTTCTGATATCTGCGTGTCCTGCGATACAATATTCTTGGATGCGTACAAAATTATTTGAGCAATTCAAATTTAATTCTTTGTTAAAAAATGATAGTTACAATCAAACAGTTTTATTGCCTAACTTTATTAGGGAAGATCTTAGGTGGTGGTTAAATAATTTGGCTTTTGGTTATTCTAATATTAAAACCAATATATATATAAAAGAAATTTTTAGTGATGCCTCATCCACTGGGTGGGGTGCATATTGTAATGGTGATGAATCGTTCGGTTACTGGAAAGAAAATGAAATGAAATTACACATTAACCAGTTAGAGCTAAAAGCCGCCTTTTTCGGACTAAAAGTATTTGCCAGTGATTGTTTTGATTGTGAGTTATTATTAAGAATCGATAATGTTACAGCCATTTCATGCATTAACAGGATGGGCAGTGTACAATACCCACATCTCAATGATGAGACTCGTAATATTTGGAAATGGTGTGAAAGGCGACGTATTTTGATTTTTGCATCATACATTAACACTAAAGATAATCAAGAAGCTGATATGTTGTCTCGGAAAAAGTTTCAAGATACCGAATGGGAATTAGGAAATTACGCATACGAGGAAATAAAACACACGTTAGGATCACCAAATATAGATTTATTTGCCAGCCGTTGTAATTCTAAATGTAATACATACGTTACCTGGAAGAATGACCCTGATGCGTGGGCTATTGATGCGTTTACCATTTCATGGAAAGATTTAAACTTTTACGCCTTTCCACCATTTTCAATGATACTAAAAACGATCCAAAAAATAATCTCCGATAAAGCGGAGGGTATAGTTGTTATCCCATACTGGCCAACTCAACCTTGGTTTCCATTATTTAATAAAATATGTAAATCTGAAATTATTTACTTTCCACCTGATAGTAATTTGCTAAAATCTCCTTACAGATCAACCCACAGTCTGCATCGAACATTAACATTGGCTGCCGCGAGATTATCCGGCAGACTCTATTAAACAAATTTCTGTCACCAAGGTCGGTGGAAATAATGTTAGCATCCTTGTCAAGTAACACTTATAAACAATACGACGGCTGCATAAAAGCCTGGATTATTTACTGTCAAAAACATAATTATGATTACACTTGTGCTTCAATACCGATAGTTATTCATTTTTTAACAGAGGTATTTGACAAGGGTGCGAAATATGGGACAATCAACTCTTACAAATCTGCATTATCTTTATTATTAGGTCATAATTCAGATGATGAAAGACTTAAACGATTCATGAAGGGTGTTTTCAAATTAAGGCCAACCAACCCAAAGTACAGTATTACTTGGGATCCTGACATTGTATTAAATTTCTTAGCCCTGAAATGGCCTAATGAAAACCTAGATTTGAAAACTCTCTCCAAGAAAACTGTAACGTTAATTGCTCTTGTGACCGCACATCGTGTACAAACCTTATCTCTAATTAAAATTAACAATATAATTACAAATCCCAATGAAATTATTATTAAAATTCCCGATACAATAAAGACAACTAAATTAAATTCATTTCAACCAATTTTAAGACTTCCATTTTATAATACACGTCCAGAAATCTGCCCAGCTAGATGTTTACAATCATATATGAATAAAACTAAGACATTACGTAAGAATAACAATAATAGTTTATTTATAAGTTTCAAAAAACCACATTCAAACATTACTTCTCAAACTATTAGTCATTGGTTAAAGGATACGCTATTAGAAAGTGGCGTAGACACTTCAATATTTTGCGCTCACAGTACACGACATGCAGCCACATCAAAGGCAAATAAATTAGGAGTAAACATAGATGTGATTAAAAAGACTGCTGGATGGACTGATTCCTCTTCAGCTTTTGCTCGATTCTACAATAAAGAAATTGTAAATCATAATCAATTTGCTGAATCATTGCTTAATTCTTCTCAAATATAATGTAATAGGTAATACAAATTATAAAACATATGTGTAATATGTACTTAAATAAAACAAGAATTGATTTTGAAAGATACCTCTTTCTTTTACTTTAATACTTACCTTGGTATTTAAATACCCAAAGTAAAAGCAATGTTCAAAACTACAAGTATTGAACATTGTTTTTTGTACAATGGCATTCTCTAGAATATCATTGTTTTAGTATTCATTTTAAAACCGTTGCTATAAACATCCTACACCATGTTAAACGTAAATCGCAAAGAATTAAGCTGCGAAGCATAATTGAAGATCAAACGAACTTACCAAGTGAAGTTCGATCCCAATTATGCGAGCAGCTTCATTCGACGCGATTTACCAACTCCCACCCATTTTTATGTTAATTATCAATTCAGTAATTAACCCCATCCCGTTAAGTTCAAACGGTTCTAAAATAAATATTCTTTACCTTTAAACAAAATGAGGATTAATGTCGGGACAGTCCGCTACGACAGCGGTGCGCAGAGGTGGGGCGAAATGTCAAAAAAAAAAAAAAAAATCATAGACTTTAAACCATCGTGCAAGGCCTACGGTAGATGGCGCTACTACACCATGTTAAACGTAAATCGCGTCGAATGAAGCTGCTCGCATAATTGGGATCGAACTTCACTTGGTAAGTTCGTTTGATCTTCAAAAATACTTTCAAACACAAATTACTTACAACAGAATTGCAAAATAAGGCCGGTGTAAAGAAAATGGTTTAGAACTTGGCGTTGGTTTCGATTTCAACTCTTTTGCTGGTCAAACATCTACATGAAGTAAGGAACTTGGCCTTCTTTTTCAACATTATGTTTTTGGTTACACTGGCTCACCGCTACAGCCAGCTCCGAGCGCAGGCGCACGTCCAACCTGCACCGCGTCTAACGCCAGTTCTCAGATTGACAGCTACCCCCTCTGCTGGTGTACACATGAGACAATTCAGACAATGTATTATATCTATTGCATAGACACAAACACTACAGAGGGTTACCTATGTGTTTGACCTGTATATGTATATATGTCCGTTTCTTTGTTCACTCGTAGGTACCTTCTAAACGAATGAACGGATTTGGATAAATTATACGTCTGTAGATTTGTCTTGGTAGCGCGTTATTTTTTTTATTAAACCATTGATTCCGACTACGCCTTTTAAGCAACTTTAAAGTGTTTTGAGGTTAGGTTACAATCATTTGTTTTTCTCAAAAACGGTGCGTTACCTTTTCATGGAAGTGGTGCCAGGTTACCTTCGCCAAAAGACGAAAGGCCTTTTGCGCTCGAGCCGTCTGCGGGTGTGGGTGTAGCACGAGTATCACTTGCGTTGTGTGGCGCAGGCGTGGTGGAGCAGCCGGTGCGCGCGCTGCAGCTGGCGGCGGCCGTGGACGCGGCGCTGAACGCGTCGGGCAGCGCCGCCGTGGCGCCGCTCGAGCCCGACGAGCCGCTGGCGCCGCCCGCCGCCGTGTGCGCGCAGGTACCGCCATGCGCCATCCTAGTGCCCATTGCTCGAGCCCGACGAGCCGCTGGCGCCGCCCGCCGCCGTGTGCGCGCAGGTACCGCCATGCGCCATCCTAGTGCCCATTGCTCGAGCCCGACGAGCCGCTGGCGCCGCCCGCCGCCGTGTGCGCGCAGGTACCGCCATGCGCCATCCTAGTGCCCATTGCTCGAGCCCGACGAGCCGCTGGCGCCGCCCGCCCGCCGCCGTGTGCGCGCAGGTACCGCCATGCGCCATCCTAGTGCCCATTGCTCGAGCCCGACGAGCCGCTGGCGCCGCCCGCCCGCCGCCGTGTGCGCGCAGGTACCGCCATGCGCCATCCTAGTGCCCACTGCTCGAGCCCGACGAGCCGCTGGCGCCGCCCGCCGCCGTGTGCGCGCAGGTACCGCCATGCGCCATCCTAGTGCCCACTGCTCGAGCCCGACGAGCCGCTGGCGCCGCCCGCCGCCGTGTGCGCGCAGGTACCGCCATGCGCCATCCTAGTGCCCACTGCTCGAGCCCGACGAGCCGCTCGCCGTGTGCGCGCAGGTACCGCCATGCGCCATCCTAGTGCCCACTGCTCGAGTCCGACGGTGATTTTCGGTGGAAGTTTACATGATAATGTACATCATATATTTTTTTTAGTTTTATCATTCTCTTATTTTAGAAGTTACAGGGGGGGACACACATTTTACCACTTTGGAAGTGTCTCTCGCGCAAACTATTCAGTTTAGAAAAAAATGATATTAGAAACCTCAATATCATTTTTGAAGACCTATCCATGGATACCCCACACGTATGGGTTTGATGAAAAAATTTTTTTTGAGTTTCTGTTCTAAGTATGGGGAACCCCCATAATTTATTGTTTTTTTTCTATTTTCTTAATGCGGTTCACAGAATGCATCTACTTACCAAGTTTTAACAGTGTAGTTCTTATAGTTTCGGAAAAAAGTGGCTCTGACATACGGACGGACAGACGGACAGATAGACAGACATGACGAATCCATAAGGGTTCCGTTTTTGCCAATTGGCTACGGAACCCTAAAAAACCGGCCAAGTGCGTGTCGGCCAAGTGTGTATGGTTCCGTAGTAGCCCGTTATCACAATGTATACGATTCTGTTGTTCTTTATTCTGAATATTAAAAAAAAAAACATATTTTGTTTTTCATACATATTTTGTATTTGGTACAAAATTATCCAACACCCAAGTTCAACGACTAATTACTGCTAAACTAATGAAGTTATCTTAACCGCTATAATTTTACTTTAAAGTTCATGAAATGCACTATCATCGTGAATTTTTCCAGATTTTTCAAGCCAACAGTTTAGGTTTTGGAGGGGGGGGGGGACGCCCTACTGGAACAAAAAATTTGCAATTTAATAAGTTGAATATTTCGTAAATGGAGCATTGAATCGAAAAATAATTTTAGCAACCCCAAGTCATTTTAGAAGATTTCTATCTCTGATCAGATGGGGTAGACGACAAAAAAAATATTTATCCCAAATTCACATGTAGGGGAGCTACCCTAAAAATTATTTTACCACTTTGTCGGTGTAATTTAATTGATATACAAACTCCTACAAAATTACAGCTTTCTAGTACTAACGGTCTCATAGCAAAACCTCGGACAGACAGACAGACAGACAGACGGACGGACGTGACGAAACTATAAAGGTTCCTTGTAGGAGATACTTATTTTTAGGGTTCCGTAACCCTAAAAATAATTATCGTTTCTGTAACCATGGAAACATCGAAATTGTGCGATATTTTCAAATAGTGAGGTACGAGTTCCGTCGGGGCACCAACCGCAGCACAGACAGCACGCAATATTAACGACCTGTATGGAAAAGTTTCAAATCCAACCATGCGTTGAAAAACGCCTCTAAAGAGCTCATCGATTCCCGTCGTCGCCAGGATTTTTATAGCAGAGCCATCAACGAACTTCCACTAAAATGGCAAAAGTACATCTTCATTAATGAATGATATAATTCTTCGATTAACGAATCACAAAATTTTCTCTTCTTCTTTGCTGACAGTCATCAACTTGGAGAATTCTATAACGAGGTTCGCAAACTCCTAGGTAACTCCAATTTTGTCAAGGTGCTTTTGAAGTCACTTGATGGCGGGTGTCTTCTGAAGAGCAAGGATGGGGTGCTTGGGCGTTGGTCAGAACACTTTGACAATCTACTAAACGTAGATCGAACTGTAGATCTAACTTACATTGGTGATCGACCTCAACTCCAAACTGAAAAAGAGCTAGATGGTCTTTGAACGAAGTTGTGTGTGCGATAAAAGAACAGCAAAATAAACGTGCGGTTGGCTTGGACCTTATACCAGGTGAGCTGCTAAAATGCGGCGGTATTGAGTTGCAGACGCTGATCTGGAAATTATTTGTTCGCATGTGGGAGGAGGAACAAGTTCCTAAGACATTTAAACGGTCGCGCATCCGGGCCCTTTATAAGAACAAGGGTGACCGAGCGGATTGCGATTCTTACCGTGGCATTTCACTCCTTTCAGTCCCCGGAAAGATTTTCGCCAGAGTATTGCTTAACCGCCTAAGAAAACTGTCCGAAAAGATCTTGCCAGAGACGCAGTACGGTTTCAGACCGGATAGGGGTACTTGCGAAGCAATCTTCGCAGTTCGACAGCTGCAGGAGAGAGAGCAAAGTAGACACTTGCAGCAGAGAGCAAAGTAGACACTTGTATCTCTGCTTTGTCGACCTTGAAAAAGCGTTCCTCGTGAGGCCCTTTGGATGGTACTGCAAAAACTAGGATGTACGGAAAAGTTCGTAAGACTTGTGCGTCTCCTGCATGATGACATGGAGTGTTGTGTAGTGGCGGAGGATGAACAGTCGCAGTTTTTCTCCGTTACCTGTGGAGTGAAGCAGGGCTGCGTCTTGGCCCCCACTCTATTCGCCCTTTATTTTGCAGTGGTAGTTCGTGAAGTCCTTGCGGTATCATCACAGGGAGTCCGGCTGCGTTTACAAACAAATGGCAGTCTTTTCAATTTGTTGAGACTAAAGGCAAGCACTAAAGTGTCTCTTGCACTATATTGAAGATATTATGTATGCAGATGACTTGTGTTTTGTGGCAGAATCCCCGGAAGCTCTTCAACAGCTTGTTACAAACCTTCACGAGCAGTGTTCTAAATTTGTCCTGAAGATCAGCGTCAAGAAGACGGAAGTTATGTCTCTGGACGTTCATGGTCATGAGACGCTGAACATTAAGCTCGGTGAAGACGTACTGAAGCAGGTTGATAAGTTTCGGTATCTGGGGAGCACATTAACATCGAAGTGTGACCTTGACGCCGAAATCAATAGCAGAATCAGTGCTGCTGCTGCAGCCTTCGGTAAGTTAAATGTCAGGGTCTTCTGCTCACACGACTTAAAGCGCGCCACAAAAATATCAGTGTATATGGCTGTTATGTTAGTTGTGCTACCTAATATTCTATACCCTGCTGAGACATGGACACCGTACCGACGTCACATTCAACAATTGGACCGATTTCATCTTAACCCCTCAAGCGTCAAGTGTACACCAAGTGTGCTCGAAATGTCAACGATACACCAAGTGTACACAACTATTGTCATTGTAAAAACAATGACTTCACTGCGTCCATTCAATTACTCCGACGCGTGGGGTGTTTCGACAAGTAGGCGGGCAAACGTGTGAGAGGTTCAATGCCTTCGAACAATTCTTAACATTCATTGGTGTGATCGAGTACGCAATACTGAAGTATTGAGACGAGCCAATGTGGGAGGCATTGAGGTATACCTCATAAGGAGGCAACTTCGGTGGTGCGGCCATGTGACACGCATGTCGGAGCAGAGAGTGGCGAAGCGCATCCTTTATTCGGAACTTCAGGAGGGCAAGCGAAAGCAGGGCGGGCAATTCCTAAGATTTAAGGATGTGCTTAAGCGGTTGTGACGTAGATCCATCTCAATGGGAAGAGCTTGCGTCTAACCGCGGAGAGTGGAGGTCACTAGTACAACAGAAAGTTTTTGACTTTGAGACTCGTCCGCTTTCAAAACTTGATTCTAAGCGTGACGAACTAAAAGCCCGACCACCAGCGGCAATCAGTTACAATTATGTTAATGGTGCTCTCACGTGTCTACTCTGTGCAAGAATGTCGTTTTTCTAGCCACATGAGAGCACATGATAGACGCCAGTGCCAGTAGGGTGATGGTGAAACGGTCGCCGTAGCCGAAAACGGCATGGAAGGATTATTAGTATGGTGCGGCTCAGTCTGTCTGTCTGTCTGTCACGCTATCAACTTGGGTTTAGTTTTAGATGACGTTTGCCCAACTATTTTAATAAGAAAGAAAAATAAAAATAAGATAAATACATTTTTTACAACAGGGACTGAAAGGGGGTCGAAGTGGGGCTATTAGGGCACGTGGGATATGAAAGAGCGCAGTTTGTACATTCTCAAAAAAAAATTCTTTTATTTTAGGCCGCATAGTTTTCGACTATGATGAAAAATTAAAAAAAATACCGTTCCCCCTTATCTCCGAAGTTTGCAAAAAGAAAAATCTGAAATAATTCTATGTGATAGAAGTTTATGTAAAGATTACAGGAAAAATAAAAAGATGTCCAAATAGCAAACTTTTTCAGAAATCATCAACAAAAGTTACATTAGTTCCATTATCGGTAAAGAGATGGCGCTGACCTACAACTGAAATATTCTACACCGCAGCGCGCAGTGTTAAAATTCTGTGACGAATATATGCCTCGCCAATGAAAATTTAAATACATATAATTATGATGGTACGGAACCCTCGGTTGCGAGTCCGACTCGCTCTTGACCGGTTTTTTTTTTCTATGTAAAACGGCAATTTCATTGTAAAGATCTAATAAATGTACAATATGGGCTGCTCTTTTTACCATGGCAAAAATTAAAAAGAAGATTTTTTTTTTTCGCACATCGCGACCTATTTCTATTGTTTGTGCGTGATAAAAAAATTAAAGGTATGTTTTCAATCTGTCTTATTTGTTTGAGGCTGCGGGCAGCGCGGACGCGGGCGCGGCGGTGGCGACGCTGGGCGGCGGCGACGCGCGCGCGTCTCGGCTGGCGGCGGCGGGCGCGGCGCGTGCCGCTCTGCCGCTGCTGCTGGTGGACCACGCGCCTGCCGACGCAGCCTGGGAAGCCCTCGAGCTCTACCCACATCCGCAAGTGCTGGCGCAGGTATCATCGCCGCATCTTCATTGTCTCTTTAGAGACTGAGTACCAACTACGCAACCGATCGATCAATACTTCGTACTTATCGTATTTGTTTCCTGCAGGCGTGTGCGGAGCTGTGCGAGGCGAAGGGCTGGCAGCGCGCCGTGCTGTTGCACGAAGGCGATGCGCGCGGCGCCGCGCTGCTCACCGCTGGCGCGGCGCCGCTTGCGCTGCTGGCGAGGCAGCTGCCACCAAGCAGCGAGGACGCGCTGCTCAGGTCGCACTTAGCACAACTTTTCGGTCATGTCCGATTGATTGAAGTTAAAGCATATTATTGGTGTTAGTTGTCTTTGTGCAGAAACTTACTGCTGGTGCTGAAGAAATCCGGCTTGACGAATTTCATAGTGTGGTGCTCGGCGGAGTGCACGGTGCGCGTGCTGGACGCGGCGCAGCGCGTGGGGCTGCTGGCCGAGAAGCACTCGTACATCGTGCTGTCGCTGGACCTGCACACGCAGCCGCTGCACGACTACAGCCACGGCGGTGCCAACGTCACCGGTGAGCGCCACACAAACCCACCGTCCGATATACATTCTTCATGCTAACTGGTTGCGCGTCCCACAGCGTTTCGCCTCTTTGACCCTGAGTCCCCCGAGGTGGTGGAGGTGATGACTCAATGGCGCAAGATGTACACGGAACGACTGAAAGTAGCGGGGAGTGCGGAGGACGGACAAGAGCCGCCGGAGCCCGAGGAAGCGGCGGGGATAGTGGCGGCGCCTCCCACCGCGCTGCTGCTGGCACATCTGGGCACGGGGCTGGTGGCCGAGGCGTGGCGCCGCCTGCAGCTGCCCGCCGCGGCGCCCGCCGACTGCGAGGTGGGCGCCGGCGCCTTCCACGCCGACACGCTGCTCAATTACCTGCGCTCGGCAAGTACCCGTCGCTCGGTACAACGGCAACGACGAAGTACATGAGCGTGTCTCATAGGAAGCGGTCGTGCGGTTGCAGGAGGAGTGGAACAGCGAGGACGGCGCGGGGCGGCTGGTGGGCGGCGCCATAACGTGGGAGGTGGAGGGCGGACGGCGCGAGGTGCAGCTGGAGGTGGTGGAGCTGGCGCGCGGCGGGCGGCTGGTGCGCGAGGGGCTGTGGGCGCCGCGCGCCGGCGTGTCCTGGCAGCGCCACGACCCGCCCGCCGACACGCCGTCGCCCGACTCCATGACCAACCGCACCTTCACCGTGCTCATCACCGAGGTGTGTATAGCTCCGGCGGAAGCGTTGCCGCGCGGGTCCCTCGGCTTCACGGCTTCACCGACCACCGTAGTACATTAATACGACTATATTTAGCACGTTCGTTGAGGCGATGCGTTCATTTTCTGTTTTAGAACAAACCGTATGTGATGATGCGAGAGTCCACGGACCGTTTATCTGGGAATGATCGTTATGAAGGTAAATACTTAGGATTTGATTTATTTAATGATAATTACTAGGACTTGAAAGGGTACAAACTTGGTCAAAACCCTAACAAGTTGCTCCGTTTGAACTTGTTCAAGAGTTGACTGGACAGATGAAATATTTCCAAGGTATTTGATAATATGCATCAAAATCAAAATCAAAATATTTTATTTCACATAAGCCTACATGGGCACTTATGAAACGTCAGAAGCTAGGTTCACGGTTCCAATTGGTCGTTTCCTATGGAGAAGAACCGGCAAGAAACTCCACGGTTACTCTTTTTAAAAGTAATTGGCTTTTACAATATTTTCAAATTACAGTAGGTATGGGAGGACAGCGTAGGCCTGTCAACAAGGGGTGTGTAATGTTTGGTATAACAACACCCCCCCCCTATTTCCCCTATTTCTGTGTAAAGGGTTTAGAGTAACCTAACACAACCGAACCTCGGGGTGCCCTTGGCTCGCTCTTGCATCCTATGTCGACGGAGCCCCGCTTCGCGGGGCCCCTTTTTCTGTGTAAGTACAGGGTTTAAAGTAACCTAACACAACCGAACCTCGAGGTGCCCTTCGCTCGCTCATGCATCCTATGTCGACGGAGCCCCGCTTCGCGGGGCCCCATTTCTATGTAAAGGGTTTAAAGTAACCTAACACAACCGAACCTCGGGGTGCCCTTCGCTCGCTCTTGCATCCTATGTCGACGGAGCCCCGCTTCGCGGGGCCCCTATTTCTGTGTAAAGGGTTTAAAGTAACCTAACACAACCGAACCTCGGGGTGCCCTTCGCTCGCTCTTGCATCCTATGCGGTGTGTGTGTGTGTCTTGTATCCTATGTGTGTGTGTTGTGTGTGTAATATAATTAATTCAACGATATAGCCACAACATAACAAGTAAAAGAAGAAAACAAACATTTTTGCAAAAAAAAATGGTTGCCTGTAAAGTCGGTTTTACGGGCGAAGATTTTACGTGACAACGTCTTTTTCTCGGTAGAATATTTATTGATATGAATATAATTAAATTGCACAATAGGAACAAGGAATTAAATGAAAATAAGAACGTAACGTTACCGAGCGTTACACTTTTTCATAAGTGACTCCCAGCCGCAACCTAATTTAAAATAAGAACGTAACGTTACCGAGCGTTACACTTTTTCATAAGTGACTCCCAGCCGCAACCTAATTTAAGACGTTGTCACGTCAATAAAAGTAGATATTTCTAAATTATATTAAACGTTACTTATAGATTTTGAATATTATAGCAACTGAATATTATATTATGTGAATATTATTTCAAATGTGCATTATATAAACTGTTCATTATACCATATGAAATTAGGTAAAAATAAGTTATATTATCAATAATTCATTATGCCCGTTGACCGTTATATTAAATAAAAATTATATTAAACGAAATTAGGTCTTATGATCGTTAGAACTTTTGTTTCTATATCAAACGTGACACACCCGTGAACAAGTGCCAGGTACTTGATAAAATAAAAAATGGTCTACAGATCTAAAGTCTACAAGGCCTACAAAGTCCTCATATTTACAAAATAAAAATCTATCAAAAGGATAAATAAAAAATAAAAACCTAATAAAAGCAAGTGATATGATTCCCATTACAACAACTAACAAAGAGATGAAAAATTTGAATTGTCTGTACTATATAATGTCAAATTTAAATAAAGAGATTATGTCAAAAAAATATTAAAAAAAAAAGTAAATAAACATCGTACCTAATTTGAGAGCAGCTAATAGACATTTAAATAGGAGGAGCCAGGAAGCCACAATGTGCAGAAGGAATCATTACCAAACTACCTTGTCTTCAACGTAGTCTTTAATCTTAATGCTTTTTTGATAAGGACACGTTTGATGAAAGTTTTGAATTTTCCATCGCTAAGATAACCAACCGACTTTGGCAACTTGTTATAAAAACGGACGACGTTTATTGAAATGACTTGCTAGTTTTAGTTAATCTAAATTTAGGTAACACACACCGGTTGAGCACCGTAGCAGCTGCCATAGAGTGGTTATACTGGGAGATGGTCAGGGACGTGGCTTGCGCGACGTACTGCAGGATCTCCTGGGGCCTGAGTATTCTGTAGTTTCCTATCTGAAACCAGGTGCGGCAATGAGTGAGATTCTGCAATGCCCCAAGAACAAAATCAGCAACCTGATAAAAAACGACTACGTCATTGTATTAGGCGGATGCAGCAATAAAAATCCCTATGATATCGATATCATCTACACCGTTGGTTAGCATTAACTGCGAATACAAATGTGATCATCTCGGAAGTACCCAAAAACAGATTTTTGCAAGAATCGAAACTTAACTATTTACTTAGGTTTATTTTGTAATAAATATAAAGATGTCCTGTACATGGATATGAACTACACTATTATTACTAAGTGGACAAAAATATGTACTAACCTCGCAAGATCACTATTAAAAGAAATATTATGTGTAAATTATCATTTCCAACCAATGATTTCAAAAGTAAGGATACGCCCGTCTGAACATTTTACATAGAAGTTCTTCGTTCGAAGTTCGAAGTTCGCGCGCACCACTGTCAACCGAGTCGCGTTGGCCCTAAAACCGTCATTTTAGGGCCAGCGCGTTGGTGCCATTTAGTCGCGCCGTTAGCCCGGTCCTTACGCTAGTAATATACATATATGTCAATGTTTCCAACGCATTCAATATGAACAATTATTCAAAATAAATGCAAGAAGTCCTTTGAAAACAAATATGTCCAGGTTAACATAGATTCTGACAAACATGTAATAGTCAATCAATTAGACGATAAGAAGGAAACAGCGGAAATAAAATCACATACGAATACTCTTTTTCGTTAATAAAAATGTATACATTATGCACCAAAATATTGCAGGACTCCTAGCAAAATCTGATATGCTCACAGTGTGTCTATGTGAGTTATTAGAAAAAAGTATGCAAGTTTAGTGGACCTATTATGTATTACGGAACATTTCATGAAGAAAGGCTATGAAGTCCATCTCAATATACCAAACTACAGTTTAGCTTGCTTGCATGCTTTAGTCGCAAGGAAAATAAAAGAGGTGGTGCTTGTATACTCATAAGAAATGGTCATCAGTGGAGAGAATTACCGAAAATCGCTAAATTATCTATAACGGGTATTTTTGAATGCTGCGCCATAGAACTTATACATTATAGAATTGTAATTGTAATATACTCGTAGAGTACCAAATCCCAGTAATTTTGATGAATTTATGAGTAGATTAGAGGTATTATTACGTGTTCTGATAAAAAAACCTTTTAAAAATGTTGTACTGGCGGGTGATTTTAATATAGGTAAATTGAAGAAAAACAAAAAGACTATAATAATAATATTCTATTTTCTTTTATATTTTTTCTATTCTATTTTATTCTACTATAGAATTTGAAAATTTATTATTAAATTTTAATTTAAAATTATCTATAAGTACGTCAACCTACTCGTTTAAAGAGCAAAACATGCATCGACAATTTTGCGCATAATTTTGATAGGTATCGTAAGCCAGTTCCAAAACTATAGTTTTGGAACTGGCTTTGTCTGACCATACGGCACAACTACTCACTTGCCCGATTGCCACTGCAAGCACTAGAGATCACTGGCGGGCCACTAGACGGGACTATAGTAAAGAGAACATAGACAAAGGACCATGGGCACTTTTGAATGAACACTGGGCCCGCTTTTCAAAGTTGTGCAACAGTGATGAAACCTATGCCATATGACAGCTCTTGGCGTGTACTTTATTTCATTCTATGGCAGCTAAGTTCAAATCCAGCGCGAAAACGGTTTTTTTATGGGTTTTTTAAAAATGTTCAACATTGTGCAACAGTGATGAAACCTATGTCATGTGACAGCTCTTGGCGTGTACTTTATTTCATTCTACGGCAGCCAAGTTCAAATCCAGCGCGAAAATGATTTTTTTGCGTTTTAAAAAAAAACGTTCAACAATGTTCAACAGTGATGACTTATATGTCATATGAAAGCTCTTAAAGTGTACTTTATTTCATTCTACGGCAGCTATGTTCAAATCCAGCGTGAAAACGGTTTTTTTATAGGTTTTTTAAAAATGTTCAACATTGTGCAACAGTGATGAAACCTATGTCATGTGACAGCTCTTGGCGTGTACTTTATTTCATTGTACGGCAGCCAAGTTCAAATCCAGCGCGAAAATGTTTTCATTTGCATTTAAAAAAAATTTTTCAACATTCTTCAACAGTGATGACTTATATTTCATATGAAAGCTCTTAAAGTGTACTTTATTTCATTCTATGGCAGCTATGTTCAAATCCAGTGCGAAAACGGTTTTTTTATGGGTTTTTTAAAAATGTTCAACATTGTGCAACAGTGATGAAACCTATGTCATGTGACAGGTCTTGGCGTGTACTTTATTTCATTCTACGGCAGCTAAGTTCAAATCCAGCGCGAAAATGTTTTTTTTTGCGTTTAAAAAAAAATGTTCAACATTGTTCAACAGTGATGAATTATATGTCATATGAAAGCTCTTAAAGTGTACTTTATTTTATTCTATGGGAGCTAAGTTCAAATCCAGCGCGGAAACGGTTTTTTATGCGTTTTTTAAATGCGCCATTTTGGGCTCACTTTTTCAATATTGTTCAACAGTAATGAGTTATACGTCATATGAAAGCCCTTAAAGTGCACTTTATTTCATTCTATGGCAGCTAAGTTCAAAACCAGGGCGAAAATCGTTATTTTTTGGGTTTTTTGAAAATGTTCAACATTGTTTAACAGTAATGAATTATATGTCATATGAAAGCTCTTAAAGTGTACTTTATTTCATTCTATGGCAGCTAAGTTCAAATCCAGCGCGAAAATGGTTATTTTTTGGGTTTTTTGAAAATGTTCAACATTGTTCAACAGTAATGAAATGAAATGATGAAATGAAATGATTTTATTTTTTGTAAGTAGGTTTGTACAAACACTTTTACACGTCAGTCATGTTTTTTATAACTAGATGAAGTCGGCGTTTCCTATCTGACTACTCTGAGAAGAAAGGCCGAAACAAACTCAGAGGTCACAGTCTCTTTTAAAGTCCAGACATAATCTTGGTCAGGTTATATGAAGACCATGTAGATCGATGTCTGAGGTGGTCTTTTGAGGAAAGAACCACACAGATTGAGAGGACCTGTCCAGTCAGTGCACGCATTTGTCAAAAATCGTGCAGCTCAACTCAAGACTTAAGGAGCTCAACGATTCGACGAACAATACCAAAGAAAGGACATTTGGGTAGGCCACATAAATTACTCAAACTGCCAGACCATGATAAAAAAAAACAGAACAGAGAGAATAATAAAAAAAAATATATATAAGTATGTAAAATGACCCACATCGTCTTCACATTCACAATGAAAAAATAATATAATACTTTACAAAGTAAGCAAATGTCATTGTTTAAAAAAAAAAAAATATTCATCAATGTCAATGTGTATATAAAAAAGAAAAAAATCATTCAAAATGCAGAAATTGGAAGCAGCTCAATCCCAAGCCTTTTTGTCCTCAATATAATCTTTAACGGTATAAAAGGCTTTCTGGCACAACTTACGTTTAATGAAAGATTTGAATTTATTAAGGCTAGGATTTGAATTTAATGAAAGATTTGAATTTATTGAATTTATTAATGAATTATATGTCATAATATGAAAGCTTTTAAAGTGTACTTTATTTCATTCTATGGCAGCTAAGTTCAAGTCCAGCGCGAAAACGGTTCTTTTATGCGTTTTTTAAAAATGTTTAGCATTGTGTAACAGTGATAAAACCTATGTCATATGACAGCTCTTGGCGTGTACTTTATTTCATTCTATGGCAGCTAAGTTCAAATCCAGCGCGAAAACGGTTTTTTATGCGTCATTTTGGGCTCACTTTTTTAACATTGTTCGGCTTACTTAGCTGCCATAGAATGAAATAAAGTACACGCCAAGAGCTGTCATATGACATAGGTTTCCTCACTGTTGCACAATGTTGAACATAAAAAAACGCATGAAAGAACCGTTTTCGCGCTGGATTTGAACTTAGCTGCCATAGAATGAAATAAAGTACACTTTAAGAGGTTTCATATGACATATAATTCATTACTGTTGAACAATGTTGAACATTTTCAAAAAATAACCATTTTCGCGCTGGATTTGAACTTAGCTGCCGTAGAATGAAATAAAGTACACGCCATGAGCTGTCACATGACATAGGTTTCATCACTGTTGCACAATGTTGAACATTTTTAAAAAACCCATAAAAAAACCGTTTTCGCGCTGGATTTGAACATAGCTGCCATAGAATGAAATAAAGTACACTTCAAGGGCTTTCATATGACATATAACTCATTACTGTTGAACAATATTGAAAAAGTGAGCCCAAAATGACGCATTTAAAAAAACGCATAAAAAACCGTTTTCGCGCTGGATTTGAACTTAGCTGCCATAGAATGAAATAAAGTACACTTTAAGAGCTTTCATATGACATATAATACATTACTGTTGAACATTTTCAAAAAATAACCATTTTCGCGCTGGATTTGAACTTAGCTGCCGTAGAATGAAATAAAGTACACGCCATGAGCTGTCATATGACATAGGTTTCATCACTGTTGCACAATGTTGAACATTTTTAAAAAAACCGTTTTCGCGCTGGATTTGAACTTAGCTGCCATAGAATGAAATAAAGTACACTTTAAGAGCTTTCATATGACATATAATTCATCACTGTTGAACAATGTTGAACATTGTTTTTTAAACGCAAAAAAAAAGACATTTTCGCGCTGGATTTGAACTTAGCTGCCGTAGAATGAAATAAAGTACACGCCAAGAGCTGTCACATGACATAGGTTTCATCACTGTTGCACAATGTTGAACATTTTTAAAAAACCCATAAAAACACCGTTTTCGCGCTGGATTTGATCTTAGCTGCCATAGAATGAAATAAAGTGCACTTTAAGAGCTTTCATATGACATATAACTCATCACTGTTGAACAATGTTGAAAAAGTGGGCCCAAAATGACGCATGGTCCTTTAAATCCTACCTCAATAACCTATCGTTGGCTGAAGTATATGAAGCCAAGGACCCAAACATTGCTTACAATGCCTTCACAGAAATGTTTTCTTTCCTTTAAACAGAGTGCTTCCCTAAAACTCTTATCTCTGTTAAAGTAAAAAGAAGGCCTAGTTGGGTCTCTCATGGTATTAAAATATGTAGCAGAAATAAACGTCAATTATTATGGCAATATAGACAAAAACCATCCGAAATTAATAAACATAAATTTAAGAGTTATTCAAAATTGCTTAAAAAAATTATTTATTTAACTCAACGTGCACATGTATACATAAAATTAAAAGATCAAATAATAGATCTAAAACTACTTGGGAAATAATAAACCAAACAAAACTAAACATACCAAAAAACATTATATACAAAATTCGATATAGTTAATAATGAAACTATAACTGACCCCAAAATGATTGCAAATATATTTAACGATTACTTTATAGATAAAATTAAACCTATGACTAGCTCGGGAACTACAGTCACTAAACATATTTTGGCCAGAAAAGACTCAATGTTCATGGCCCCAAGTCTAGCACTTGACATATTAAAAATTATCGCGGCCTTAAAAAATACAAACAGTTTAGGATACGATGGCATATGTACAAAAATTGTTAAGTCTGTAGCATATGAAATCTGTAGCCCCATAAGCTACATTATTAATTTAAGCATCAGCGAGGGTATATTCCCTAATGCGCTAAAAAAATCTATTTAAGAAACAGGATAAGGAGCTAATGGAATTTTACAGGCCAATATCATCAATATCATCGCCGCCTGCACGCGCCCGCGCTCGGTCGAACATAGGTCTCCCCACCTATCTCCGCGACAATGTCTGTGAATACGCTAAAATGTGTGAATTGCAATATTGTAATCTGTGAACTTTTATCTTTTATCCAAAATAAAATAGATGTGATGGACAATGAGAGTCTAATAAGGATTTGTGATACCGCCTTCACGGTGGGAGAAGTGGACAGTGCTAAGGAGTTGCTGTTTAGTTCAATAAAAACCAACAAGAAGAAAGTGTCTAGACGCAAAGAAGGAAAAAAAGTGAGAGACTTGGAGGATATTATAGGTGTCTTTAAAGTGACGGAGCCAGATCTTATACCAATATTCGTTGCGCGTGACTTGCAAAAATTACCGCCAGTTACATTCGATCATGTGGATGTGACCAAATTATTAAAAGATCTGTTGGTTGTACGTGGAGAAATCAATGAAATAAAAAGTAAATATGCAACAGTCACTCAACTGGATGAATTGAAGCTAGAATTGGGATCAAACAGGCCCCCATTATCATTGTTAGCGCGCAATATTAATGCGAAGAAAAGAGGAGGGTATTTGCTTGACAGTGGGCCGGTAGGATTATCACCGGCGCCTGTGTACGACGACGGTTACTCGATCACGAGGTGTGCGAGTGCAGAGCGCGAGCGCACTGAGTCACCAAAATATCGCTCTCTCGCTTGCACACACACCGAGGCGATCTTAACAGGTGCGCATGCACCGATTAACTCAACACTAGTGGAAAACGAAATGTGCGAAGTATTGTCGGAGTCAGCTGTTTGTCATGTAGAAACCAGGCAATTAAAAAGACCTACTATGGCGGAGGTCGCAAGGAATGGTGAATGGAAAACGCCCAAAAAACCAACGGATAATTGGACTTTAGTGCAAAAACGGCGATCGAAAAATCGTTTTACGGGTAAAATGGGCAAAGCGACTACGGACGTGTCGGAGATATTTAAAACAGCGGATGTTAAAATCCCTTTGTTTATATCCAACGTGAACAAGGAGGTAGCGGTGGATGACATATGCAAATATATCAAAAATAAAACCACGGAGACCGTTTTGCTTGAGAAAATTGCGATGAAGAGGGAAAAGCCATACAATGCCTTTAAAGTGCTTGTTAACAAAAACAAACTGGACGTTTTTCTAGATGACCAGATATGGCCTGACGGTGTGACTTTTAGGCGTTTTATTCATTTCAAGAATAGAAGGGAAGACAAAAATAATTCAATATTTGGGAGTGAGGCAATAACAAAATCAAATAATGGATAGTATTTCAAAAATGAACGTAATAACATTCAATTGCAAAAATCTCAAAAGGTCGGTGAACTGTGTTCGTTCACTGTGCAAAACAGCTGATATTGTTTTGCTACAAGAAACGTGGTTATACCCTCATGATCTAACATTTCTTGATAGTGTTGATCAGGAATTTAGTTACACGGGAAAGTCTTCAGTGGATACGTCAGCTGGCATCTGTAAAGGAAGACCCTACGGAGGGCTCGCCATACTATGGCGTAAAACTGCATTTAGCTATGTGAGTGAGGTGCAAAGTGTCAGTGACCGTATATGTGCAGTGAATATAGTGGTGAACAACCGGTGTTTTTTGGTTATAAACATGTATATGCCGACGGATTGTCGTGAAAATTTACCACTTTATACGGAGTGTCTTAGCGAGATGTATTCTATTATACAAAACAATAATGCTGAGTCAGTGTATGTGTTGGGAGATTTCAACGCGCACCCGGGTGAGTCATTTTGGAATGAACTTATTAGCTTTTGTAGTGAGCAGGAATTATTATGTGCGGACGTAGATTACTTAGGCAGATTATCGCAAACATACACGTTCATTAGTGACTCACACGGGTGTAAGCGCTGGCTCGACCACTGTCTTGTCACACAAGCGGCGGGAAAAACAATTGTAAATGTTGAGGTTATCTATGATACGTTTTGGTCAGATCACTTTCCCATAAAAATTGAATGTGATGTAAATGTTATTAGATTAAAAACTTGTGCAATTGAATCATCGCTTATCGGTGTTCGATGGGGTGAGAGAAGCCCTGACGAAATAAAGGAGTACTCGTATAGGTGCAATAACAAATTGAAAAATTTAGATTTTCCTGAGGATTTTGAGCTATGTGCTGATATTTTTTGTGATAATCCGAATCATAGGTTATTGTTGGACTCGATGTATAAAGACATAGTATCTATATTAAGTGAATCAGCTAGTGTAAACAGAGTGTCTAAAGCCATTAGTAGAAAGAAAGTTATAAAAGGCTGGAACAAGCATGTCAAAGAGTTTCATACTAGGGCAAGGTCTGCGTTTAAGTTGTGGATTTGGTATGGGGAACCCGGTAGTGGGCCTATCTATGAGGACATGATATTAAGTCGTAAAATATTTAAATCAAAATTGAAATGGGTCATTAAGAACCAAGAAAAAATTGCAATGGATATACTGGCCTCGCTCCATTCTAAGAAATGTTTCTCGTCATTCTGGAAAGGTACTAAAAAGCTCAATGTCTCTCCAAGCTTACCAGTTAGTGTGGAGGGTGAGAGTGACCACACTGGGATAGCTAATATATTTAAGGAGCAGTTTATTGTTAGATCACCTCTTGAGTCCGTGGGAAGGGTGAACGATGCTGAGTCTTATCAATCAGGAACACCCTTTAAATTTACGTGTACAGAAATAAAAGCAGTAATTAAATGTATGAAGCGGGGAAAGTCTCCTGGGCATGATGGACTCAGCATCGAGCATCTCCAAAATGCTGGTGTGCACTTGCCAAGGGTATTGACCATGTTTTTAAATCTTTGTGTGTGCCATTCGTACCTTCCACAGGAGATGCTCTAGTTATACGAGATACGTTAGTTGTACCTATTGTAAAGAATCGGACGGGTGACATAGCTGACAAAGGGAACTATAGGCCAATATCATTGGCAACTGTGATAGCCAAAGTGTTTGACAGTGTGCTTGACGCGCACCTAAGTAACTATACAAAACTACACGACACACAGTTCGGTTTTCGTGCGGGGCTGTCTACAGAGAGTGCAATACTTGCGTTAAAGCACACTGTCAAATATTATACGGACAGGAAGACACCAGTGTATGCTTGTTTCCTGGACCTTTCCAAAGCGTTCGACCTGGTTTCATATAAGGTTTTATGGGAGAAGCTTCGGGGGGCGGGAGTTCCGGCTGCATTGGTGTCAATATTATCTATCTGGTATGAAAAGCAGAGGAACTTTGTTAAATGGGCCAATGCATTATCAGACCCATATAAACTGAAATGTGGTGTGAGGCAGGGGGGTCTCACTTCCCCGAGAATATTTAATATTTATGTTAACAACTTGCTTGTTGAGCTCAGCAGCACTCATGTCGGTTGCCATGTAGACGGAGTTAGTTTAAATAATTTAAGTTACGCAGACGATATGGTGCTGCTGAGCCCTTCAATCGGGGGAATCAGAAAGTTACTCACTATGTGTGAAAGATACGCTGAGCAGCATGGGCTAAAATATAATTCCACGAAAAGTGAGATCTTGGTTTTTAGAGGAAGAAATAAAAGTCCCTCAAATGTACCGCCTGTAGAACTGAACGGTTTACCTTTGAAGAGGGTCACAATTTAAATATTTGGGCCATATTGTTACGGAGGATCTAAAAGATGACTTAGATATGGAGAGAGAGCGCAGGGCGCTGGCTGTGAGGGGAAACATGCTGGCACGCAGGTTTGCTGGTTGTTCAGCTCCGGTTAAAATAACACTTTTTAAGGCGTTTTGTCAAATATTTTACACCAGCAGTCTGTGGGCTAATCATACCCAAAAAGCAGACAGCGCACTGCGCATTCAATACAATAACGCCTTCAGGGCGCTGTTGGGGCTTCCACCTTACTGTAGTGCGTCAGGAATGTTCGCGGATGCGCACACTAACGATTATTTCGCGATCATGCGCAAAAAAGTGGCATCAGTGATACGCAGATTGAGGGGAAGCGGCAATAGCATTCTGAAGGTGTTTGCAGAAAGGATGGAAGGGCCTACAATGGATAGATTTATCAAGCTGCATGTCAGACATGGGACTTGATTAATCTTATTCTAACCTTGGCTGTATTTTGATTTGAATGTGTATTTGTGTTGTATTTTTTATTTTTATTGTCGTACTCATGTGTGGCTAAGTGTTACATACTAACATAGTTTTTAAGTTTGTACTGATTACTAACACGCTATGGGCCGTTGACGCCTGAAAATAAACGATTTTTATTTATTTTATTTTATTAATACCAATAATTTCAAAAAATATTGAAAAATATATCTACAGAGAACTAAATGCCTATCTTGAAAAAAATCATATACTCTGTGATAAACAGAAGGGATTTAGGGAGAAAAAAACAATTAACTTGGCCATATACGAATTCTTGCATACTGTTATGACAAACATGGATAAAAATACACCAGTCTGTTTTACACAGGCATTCGATTATGTCCAACATAATATATTACTAAATAAACTTGATGCATATGGGATAAAAGGAAACATATTTAATCTAATACAATCATACCTACAAGACAGAAAACAAGTAACGCAAATTAGTAGAATAAATATTAGCTCTAAACGTGAAGAGATTTTCACGTCATGCGAGCGTACCGTCCCTCATGGAGTTCCGCAAGGCAGTGTACTTGGACCACCCCTATTTACACTCTATATTAATGATTTCCCTAAATCCATTAAACATCCCATGACACGGTTTGCGGATGACTGTACGATAACTATTCCATGCCTTGATAAGAATACATATGAAACTGACATAAAAAATACATTAATTGAAGCGGTAACGTGGCTGAATAATAATCATTTAAAAATTAATATAAATAAAACTTTGATTATGCACTTTAGCCAACGATCATCATTATTCTCTAGTCTTGACATCGAATATAATAATAATAAAATACAAACAGCTAATACTACAAATTTTTTAGGCCTAACAATCGACAGAAACTTAAATTGGAAAGCGCATATTGAGGCTCTAGCCAAAAGAATAAGTAGTGGTGCATATGCGTTATATAAATTATCACGTACTTTAAATATAGAAGCGCTATTAACGGCCTACTATGGTTTAGTTGAATCCGTCATTAGATATGGTGTTATCTTCTGGGGTAACTCAACCGATAGGGATCATCTTTAAAAGACAAAAGTGCTGCGTAAGATCAATGTTTAATCTCAAAACTACCGATAGCTGAAAAAATTATTTCACTAAATATCATATATTAACATTACCTTCACTTTATATATTGGAAATAGCAATGTTTGTGAGAGCTAATCCACATTTGTTTCCTCGTATGGCAGACAAATTTCCAAGAAATAGACGTGATGATAGCAAACTATGTGTACATACATCAAAAACTGCGCTTATGCGCAAGAGTGTTTTTTGCATGGCACCAACTATCTACAACAAATTGCCCAAAAGTTGGAAAGAGCTAACTATACCTAAACTTAAACACACACTGAAAATGTTTTTGACAAAAAAAGCATATTATAGTATTACTGAATTTTTAAACGACTCATGGTAATTATTACAAGTAAATAAATATAATTAACACTATAGTAATTATGGTCATGTAGTGGTGGAGAACTTAAATATACTACCTATATTACAAACAATTGAATGCCTATTAGTAAATCGTCATTGTGATAATAGTATACTGCAATATTGCACAATGAAAATTAATAATTGGATTTATTGTAATAAATTGGATAATGTAATGAATTGGATAATGTAATTAATTGGATAATATAATTAATTGGATAATGTAAATAATTGAATATATGAATGTGTGACTGATATTAAATTTAATGTATAAGTAAGTGTAAAAATCATTGATTCAGTCATTATAATTGTGCCTACCTAAAATATTTGCATGCCATGAAAAATGGCAGACATGTCGTGAGCCACTCATAATCTGATCTTGCATGCATGTTTTATTTTAATTCTGTATGGTGTACACATGTCAGAGCAAATAAAATTTCTTTCTTACAATTTCACAAAAACGAATAAGTTTGACGTGTCTGTGTGTGTGTCTGTCTGTGGCATTGTAGCTCCCGAACGGATGAACCGATTTTGATTTTGTTTGAAAGGTGAATTAGTCGAGAGTGTTCTTAGCTATGTTTGGTGAAAATCGGTCCAAGATGGTCACAACTCCCTCAATATGGGTATCAAATGAAAGGGCTCGACTAGTAGAATACTATACACTATTACAAATTTCTAATCCAAGATGGCCGCCACCACAAAATGGCGAATTATTTTTTTTTTTCACAGCTCCTTCAATATAGGTATCAAATGCAAGGGCTTGACAAGTAGAATAATGTACACTATATTGAAAGGGAATGAGGAATATTAACTAACGAAATGAAACCTAAAAACTTGAAAATTATTTTTTTGTCTGATCAATGCCCTAGATTGATGAGGAAAGTGGAGTGATGACTGGTACCTACGACCACTGAGTTTGACCATTTTTACGAATGGAATTATCCTACTTAACAAACGTACTTCTACAACAGATACTGTCGCAGTCCCATTTTATAAACTAGATCTGAAATACCTAAGATATATCTATACTATATCTATATACAGGGTGTCCCAGAACTCAACGTCAAGCCGAAACGGGGCGACAGGATTGATTGTAAACATCGTGAGAAAAATCAGAAAAAAAATCTATCCCATGCAGTTTGAAAATTATGGGCATTTAAGAAAAATCTAAAGATTTGGTCAATCTGTAACCATTTTTCGGATAATGTAGTTAATTTTTATTATTTTTGTTCATTTAAACTTTGGAACCGTAACCCTAAATAATATTTCTAAGGATCACAGTAAAAAATAATGACACAATTGCCCCAAGTTTCCTAGAATTAAGACTTTGTTAAACTATGAATTTAAAATTTGTTGACTTTGAAAGGCCCTCCTTTAAAAAAAATGTACTAGAGTGCCTTGGCAAGTGCCATTAAAAGTTGGCGCATTTAATCAGGATTGTAAAATGGTGCAATACTTGTTAGTTTCATACTAAAACAAACGAGTAAAAAACTAAAAACCTCAAGTAACCCGATTTTTGCTAACCCATTTTACTCAGTTAAAATGTTTTTTATTCGCACAAGCTCTTGGTAGGTTCTTAATCTTACGGCAAAACGATGAGAGAGATGGATAGTGGGCATGTTTGCCATGAGTGAGAGAGACAGACATACAAATACATACCATTTTTGTTCTAAAGTTTTGATAAACAATAACATTAACATGACGCGAGTATCGAATTACGCATCCGTCATCGCCGTCATTTGTTTTTTTTAATGATTTTCAATTACAGATAACTTATTTCGTAATGCCGGTACGAACTCACGGCTTTTGGCACAGATGTACTACATTTAACAGCTCGACTAAAGACCCTGGAACGCAAGCAATACTCCCATAGACAAATTTACAAAAAATAAAACACTGGGGGATGGAACGTGCTTGCGTGAACGAATTTGTCAAGCTGCTGAGGACATCAACTCACGAAGATATGCCCCGGCTAATAAGTAGATCTTTTTTAAGAAGATGTGTGTATTGAGGCTGATGGTAAACAATTTGAACATTTGTTGTAATAAAAAATGTTATTTCCCTATCTGACTTTTATTCCAATAAACCTAAACTAAACTAGGTCAAGATTTTTCATTATTTTATTAATTTTACTTACTTTTGTTGACTTTGGTAAAAGTGGTGTCACTATCTGTCTCTCTCACTCATGGCAAACATGTCCACTATCCATCTCTCTCATCATTTTGCCGTAAAATTAAGAACCTACCAATAGCTTGTGCGAATAAAAAACATTTTAACTGAGTAAAATGGGTTAGCAGAAATCGGGTTACTTGAGGTTTTTAGTTTTTTACTCGTTTGTTTTAGTATGAAACTAACAAGTATTGTACCATTTTACAATCCAGATTAAATGCGCCAACTTTTAATGGCACTTGCCAAGGCACTCTAGTACATTTTTTTTAAAGGAGGGCCTTTCAAAGTCAACAAATTTTAAATTCATAGTTTAACAAAGTCTTAATTCTAGGAAACTTGGGGCAATGGTGTCATTATTTTTTACTGTGATACTTAGAAATATTATTTGGGGTTACGGTTCCAAAGTTTAAATGAACAAAAATAATAAAAATTAACCACAACAAGCGAAAAATGGTTACAGATTGACCAAATTTTTAGATTTTTCTTAAATGTCCATAATTTTCAAACCGCATGGGCTAGATTTTTTTTCTGATTTTTCTCATGATGTTTACAATCAATCCTGTCGCCCCGTTTCGGCTTGACGTTGAGTTCTGGGACACCTGTTAGTTACACCACTTATAACTCGAGAACGGCTGAACCGATTTGGCTGAAAATTGGTGGGGAGGTAGCTTAGAACCAGGAGACGGACATAGGATACTTTTTTTTTTTTTTTTTTTTTTTTTATAGTAGGAGTAGGGTAGGAGTAGGGTAGAAGTAGGGTAGGAGTAGTGTAGGAGTAGTGTAGGAGTAGGGTAGGAGTAGTGTAGGAGTAGGGTAGGAGTAGTGTAGGAGTAGGGTAGGAGTAGGGTAGGGTAGGGGTAGGGTAGAAGTAGGGTAGGAGTAGTGTAGGAGTAGTGTAGGAGTAGGGTAGGAGTAGTGTAGGAGTAGGGTAGGAGTAGGGTAGGAGTAGGGTAGAAGTAGGGTAGGAGTAGTGTAGGAGTAGGGTAGGAGTAGTGTGGGAGTAGGGTAGGAGTTGGGTAGGAGTAGTGTAGGAGCAAAACAACGTTTGCCGGGTCAGCTAGTATCTATCTATATATACAGTGTGTTACGTAAAGGGTATGGACATATCATACACACTGATTCTTTTGGTGATAATGAACTACATGGCAACATTTTTTAATACCTATACCTACATAATTATAAAGTTAAGAAACATTTAACTAAAAATCCAAATGCTTCCAATTGAATTCTACACATCACTAGACCAAGTCAGCTGATCGGTGTCAATAAACTACACACAAAAGAACAACTCGGTAAAAGATTTGTTTCTCCTGGTACTATTTGCTAAATGGGTTCCGCATGTTAGTTTTATTCCACAAAATATTACACATTTGAACACAAATGAGTTACTTGTTTTTTAGTAAAAAAACGTGCTGCCTAGTATGTATCTACGTAATTATTAATACAGTATGAGTATTTTTTTTTCTTTCATAAAATCTTTTAAATATCAACTAAAACACTCCTAAAAGCTGTAAGTAGCCCAAATTTTCTATGAATTAAATGACTACATGCAGTCATCATCAGTTATCCAACTAAGTTCAATAAATTTTCTATGTCAGCAATAATAACAATTTTCCTGCAAATCTCCTTTAAGTTTAGCATAATCATCCTTTTTTGTCATTGTAACTAACTGAGATAAATGGCTGTCAAAAGTGTGTTAAAACTGCAATAATAGGAAACTACAAAACTACTCAATACAAAAAAAAAAAATTCGATAAAGTTGAAAATGAACCCTAGAAAACTTTCTTACGTAACTTATGTGTGTCCTGGTACAAATAATGCCAGAGGGTTCAGCACTTAATTTTATTTTTAGTAAATTTTTAAATTGAATATGTGTTATGGCTGTAGTTACTTCTTAACAACCGCTGACATCGCATACCGCTAATAATATCAAAAACAATTGAATTATTAAATGTATCCAAACACGTCACTTTGTTTACAGTTGTCCCGTTGTCCGATCGTCGATGACAGGCGCGTGCGCCGTGTTTGAACGGGAAGTGTTTAAATTTTCCGTAATCAGCGAATGTCTCCATCATATGCAAGAGAAGTTATTCACTTCATGAGTAACGGAAATTTTCACAGTAATAATACTGAACCCTAATTTCTGTACTTTTACAATCATGTAGGATAACAAAGGTTACCCACACAGTGATGTTTAGGGTCAATGCGGCAGTTTTCTGCTTTTGACGTGACAACGTCTTAAATTAGGTTGCGACTGGGAGTCACTTATGAAAAAGTGTAACGCTCGGTAACGTTACGATGAGTCACCGAACGAGAGAGAGGCCCGCCGAATGCCTTGCGTCTCTCTCCCACTCAACTATGATCGGATGATCGGTCGTTGTCACGTAAAATCTTCGCCCGTAAAACCGACTTTACAGGCAACCATTTTTTATGAAATTATTTTTTCATTTTGATTTACAGCAGCATTTTGCTTAATTATGTTTTATGTTCAAAACTTTTGTTTATTTCCTGATTATCCCCAATATCCATGTAAGCAAAGTTTAGCAACTAAAACTTACTTGTTCATTTCAAAATAAACTTTTAGTGAACAATAATTACAATGTTTGTAAGTATTGTTTATTTAATTAAGGTTAATTTTCAAATGGATTTATCATTTTCGTGTATTAACGCATGAAAGATGCTTCTTATGACGTGTTTCGTGTCGTAAGTCGGTCAATTTATTATGAAAGAAAAAAAAATTCGAAAGCAATAATTGGGTCAGTTACCCTTAGTACTAGGATAATAGGATATCCGACTTTTTTCGTGTGCTTTTTAGTCGCTCTCTGTCTGTATCGGTGTGAAGTTGTGATTAGCAGATCAGTGATCGTTGTAGAAATTTTCGTGAAAATGTCGTCACGCAGTAATAGCGAATACTATGAGATGATGATGTGTACGCAGTGGAGTGTGATACCGTGCTCGAAATGGAAGTGCGAATTAAAAACGCCTTCAGGAGTGTAACGCCGGATATGCTCCGCAATGTTCAGCGAAATCTGAACGAGCGTGCGGCTTTGTGCGTACAACGCCAAGGCCAGCACATTGAACCTCACCTTTAAAATGTAAGTTACTTTAAAAAAATTCATTTATCAACTTATTCTTAATTTTTTACATAATTATTACGTTTCCCGTAACATCGTAAGCAAAGAAAGGGGCCGCGCCGCGCGCGGTGCTCTTTTACGATTCGGGGATTTCCCGATCGCCGCGGCGCCGCCGTGATGTGCGTGTGTGCTAGGCGCACAGACACGTAATGGATAATGTTAATGACCCTCGTAGTGCGGTGACACATTTGTTATGATTTCAATTTAATAAACTATCGAAATAAAAAAAATATTATGCATTTTCAAAGTTATTGCTTTTGAGCTGAAACTTTGCACATAGATTCTGGACCAGATACACTCTTCAACCCGTTTGTATGGATATACCCTTTCCGTAACACGCTGTATTGATTGTTTCCGCAACCTGATCTTGACAACGCGACATATAGTTGGCCGTGCGAAAAACAGTCCTCTTCAAAGATCTTATACTTACAATCATCAACAAATATATTTCGAAAAAGATTATTACAGGATTTTATGTTGATAAAAAACTCTAACTCCTTAATAGGTACCAATTCTTAACATCTTACACACGTGATAACTTTTAAACGAAATATCCGATTGAGATGAAACAAAAAGTATTTTACTTCTTCATAAATACTCTTGATAACATAATGCTTAATTTCGATAAAGATTAATATTACGATACATATTTAACGTAGTTTTTTTTTCTTCAGACGATTTAATAATTATTTTGAACACAAAATCGGTTATTGTGATTAAACCATGATAGCTAGATATATGTTCTCGCGGCCTTTTTTGTAGGTCTTAATGGGCTCTACAAACCTGTAGTACATCATTTTGTTCTATTGTCAATAGTTTTTGCAGCGCACGCAAATATAGGTTTTCGATTTTACACCTTGTGTTACAAAAAAGCAATTTTATTACGGATCCCTAATTTTGAAAAAAAAAAAAGCATATAGCCTTCCTCGATAAATGGACTACCCAACACTAAAATAATCATTATATCAATAATCAATCGGACCAGTAGTTCCAGAGATTAGCGCGTTCAAACAAACAAACAAACAAACTGCAGCTTTATAATATTAGTATAGACTAGCTGACCCGGCAAACGTTGTTTTGCTCCTACACTACTCCTACCGTTGGGTAGGAGTAGTGTAGGGTAGGAGTTGTCCTACCCTACTCCCACACTACTCCAACCCTACTCCTACACTACTCCTACCCTACTTCTACCCTACTCCTACCCTACTCCTACCCTACTCCTACACTACTCCTACCCTACTCCTACACTACTCCTACCCTACTCCTACACTACTCCTACACTACTCCTACCCTACTTCTACCCTACCCCTACCCTACCCTACTCCTACCCTACTCCTACACTACTCCTACCCTACTCCTACACTACTCCTACCCTACTTCTACCCTACCCCTACCCTACCCTACTCCTACCCTACTCCTACACTACTCCTACCCTACTCCTACACTACTCCTACCCTACTCCTACACTACTCCTACACTACTCCTACCCTACTTCTACCCTACTCCTACCCTACTCCTACCCTACTCCTACTATAAAAAAAATAAATAATAAAAAATAAAAAAAAGTATCCTATGTCCGTCTCCTGGCTCTAAGCTACCTCCCCACCAATTTTCAGCCAAATCGGTTCAGCCGTTCTCGAGTTATAAGTGGTGTAACTAACAGACTTTCTTTTATACAGCGTGTTACGGAAAGGGTATATCCATACAAACGGGTTGAAGAGTGTATCTGGTCCAGAATCTATGTGCAAAGTTTCAGCTCAAAAGCAATAACTTTGAAAATGCATAATATTTTTTTTATTTCGATAGTTTATTAAATTGAAATCATAACAAATGTGTCACCGCACTACGAGGGTCATTAACATTATCCATTACGTGTCTGTGCGCCTAGCACACACGCACATCACGGCGGCGCCGCGGCGATCGGGAAATCCCCGAATCGTAAAAGAGCACCGCGCGCGGCGCGGCCCCTTTCTTTGCTTACGATGTTACGGGAAACGTAATAATTATGTAAAAAATTAAGAATAAGTTGATAAATGAATTTTTTTAAAGTAACTTACATTTTAAAGGTGAGGTTCAATGTGCTGGCCTTGGCGTTGTACGCACAAAGCCGCACGCTCGTTCAGATTTCGCTGAACATTGCGGAGCATATCCGGCGTTACACTCCTGAAGGCGTTTTTAATTCGCACTTCCATTTCGAGCACGGTATCACACTCCACTGCGTACACATCATCATCTCATAGTATTCGCTATTACTGCGTGACGACATTTTCACGAAAATTTCTACAACGATCACTGATCTGCTAATCACAACTTCACACCGATACAGACAGAGAGCGACTAAAAAGCACACGAAAAAAGTCGGATATCCTATTATCCTAGTACTAAGGGTAACTGACCCAATTATTGCTTTCGAATTTTTTTTTCTTTCATAATAAATTGACCGACTTACGACACGAAACACGTCATAAGAAGCATCTTTCATGCGTTAATACACGAAAATGATAAATCCATTTGAAAATTAACCTTAATTAAATAAACAATACTTACAAACATTGTAATTATTGTTCACTAAAAGTTTATTTTGAAATGAACAAGTAAGTTTTAGTTGCTAAACTTTGCTTACATGGATATTGGGGATAATCAGGAAATAAACAAAAGTTTTGAACATAAAACATAATTAAGCAAAATGCTGCTGTAAATCAAAATGAAAAAATAATTTCATAAAAAGCAGAAAACTGCCGCATTGACCCTAAACATCACTGTGTGGGTAACCTTTGTTATCCTACATGATTGTAAAAGTACAGAAATTAGGGTTCAGTATTATTACTGTGAAAATTTCCGTTACTCATGAAGTGAATAACTTCTCTTGCATATGATGGAGACATTCGCTGATTACGGAAAATTTAAACACTTCCCGTTCAAACACGGCGCACGCGCCTGTCATCGACGATCGGACAACGGGACAACTGTAAACAAAGTGACGTGTTTGGATACATTTAATAATTCAATTGTTTTTGATATTATTAGCGGTATGCGATGTCAGCGGTTGTTAAGAAGTAACTACAGCCATAACACCTACATATTCAATTTAAAAATTTACTAAAAATAAAATTAAGTGCTGAACCCTCTGGCATTATTTGTACCAGGACACACATAAGTTACGTAAGAAAGTTTTCTAGGGTTCATTTTCAACTTTATCGAATATTTTTTTTTTGTATTGAGTAGTTTTGTAGTTTCCTATTATTGCAGTTTTAACACACTTTTGACAGCCATTTATCTCAGTTAGTTACAATGTCAAAAAAACGAAAAAGGATGATTATGCTAAACTTAAAGGAGATTTGCACGAAAATTGTTATTATTGCTGACATAGAAAATTTATTGAACTTAGTTGGATAACTGATGATGACTGCATGTAGTCATTTAATTCATAGAAAATTTGGGCTACAGCTTTTAGGAGTGTTTTAGTTGATATTTAAAAGATTTTATGAAAGAAAAAAAAATACTCATACTGTATTAATAATTACGTAGATACATACTAGGCAGCACGTTTTTTTACTAAAAAAATGGTTGCCTGTAAAGTCGGTTTTACGGGCGAAGATTTTACGTGACAACGACCGATCATCCGATCATAGTTGAGTGGGAGAGAGACGCAAGGCATTCGGCGGGCCTCTCTCTCGTTCGGTGACTCATCGTAACGTGACCGAGCGTTACACTTTTTCATAAGTGACTCCCAGTCGCAACCTAATTTAAGACGTTGTCACGTCAAAACAAGTAACTCATTTGTGTTCAAATGTGTAATATTTTGTGGAATAAAACTAACATGCGGAACCCATTTAGCAAATAGTACCAGGAGAAACAAATCTTTTACCGAGTTGTTCTTTTGTGTGTAGTTTATTGACACCGATCAGCTGACTTGGTCTAGTGATGTGTAGAATTCAATTGGAAGCATTTGGATTTTTAGTTAAATGTTTTTTAACTTTCTAATTATGTAGGTATAGGTATTAAAAAATGTTGCCATGTAGTTCATTATCACCAAAAGAATCAGTGTGTTTGATATGTCCATACCCTTTACGTAACACACTGTATATTCTTCTGCCACAAGAAAATAAAACGAAAAATATAATTTTCAACACACTTGCTCGTAAAGTGGCTCTTACTGAACCGCTTTTAGGTCCATAATGGAGTGTATTACGAACGCGTGCTTTTTCTTTACTTTAATCCACATGTTCTGTAATACCACAGATAACTATTTACTAGTCGGAGACGCGCGCTTTTTTAATCTCATCAAACCCTGCGTTCCGAATTGGGAAATAATCGATGTGTTCCGAATTGGGAAATAACCGAATTAGCGTGAGCGCGATAACGATAACGATGTCCCGTGAATCGTCATAGATGACGTCATGACTTTCGCCATCTTGCGATAATGCCGACCATGCCCTAGAATAATATCACCGTGAGCGCTGTCAAAAATGACAGTGTGTGTATGAGGTTGTGTCAGTGTGTGTTTTGTTTTGAGTTGCATCATCTTTAAATTAAACTAACGTGGCATTTTTGAAATTGTGCTTCTGGCTGACAGTCGCCACCTAACCAAAGAAGAAGAACTGAAGCAGAAATGTGGTGTTTATACAAAGAAATACTGTAATAATATCTTTTTTACATTGTGTAAGCACTGTCATGTGAGCGCGTTCACGAGTGTTCCGAATTGTTGCCAGCTCTCAGCAGTCATAATAGTAATATCTAAATCGGAACGCATGTGAGATGATGCATGGACGTAATATTACGTCCATGGAGATGATGTGAGCGCTGTGATGTGAGCGATTATAGCTAATTCGGAAAGCGCCCAAAGAGACTTCATGCCAAAAGAAAAAATCCGCGGGCTATATTTTTTTTTTTAAATAGTCTGTATTGTCCTTGGTCGCAAAATGAACTCGCAGGGGACCACAGACAATTTAAGGTGAATGCGCAGTGGTAGACCGCGAAATTCTTAGGTTTTTTGCAATTTTCAGGTTTGTTTTATTATATTTTTTCTATAGGCTGTTTAGCGGTTTTGTCTGTGCCATAGATTAATATATTTAAAATGAGTCAATGTTGCGCGCGCATCGCTAGTGCTGGCTAGCACGGCGCGCGGGAAAACAAAACCAGCGCGCCATTTTCCATACAAGTTAATATTTAACAATACAAGTCTGTTTTTTTTTCCTCGCAAGTCTGTTGAAAAACGTCGTATGAAACGCGTGTGCATTAATCAATATACACTCGGCTTTCTTATCGCTCTCGCCTGCGGCTCGCGCAATAATATCGCCTCGTGCATAATGATCAACTTAGCACACATGTATCATAATGTACTATTACTCAGAAGTACTTTAAAATAATATTTTAACCCGATTTAAAGTGGACGGACACTCCCGCCTGTAGTCGTAATTCTTATGTGTCTGGCTGAATGTCGAACAGATAGACAGCTATTGCCTGCGACTTATACAATTTAACTTAAATCTATATTTTTCTTAATATTATAAAGCTGAAAAGTTTGGTTGTTTGTTATGAACGCGGTAATCTCGCAGTAATACTTCTGATATGAAAACTGTTTAAATATTCAATAGTCCATTTATTGAGGGAGGCTATAATATAGGCAATATTTTATCTCGGTATTTCCACGGAAACGAGAAAAACGCGAGTGAAACCGCGGGGCACGGCTAGTCTAAGATTGTACGAAAGTTGAATAACTAAAGGAAGAACTAGAAAAAGGATATAATAAAACAAAAAAATCTGTTTAGTCTTAAAAATTATTCTTCAACTTTAAATTAATAATTATTTTTTGACGGATAAAAAACCTGATTAAACACCAAATTACCTGAATCTTAAAACGCAAGAAAATAAAATAAATGAAATACAAAAATTAAGGAGTCCCTACAAAAAGCATGAAATAAAAATTTAAAATTTAAAAAACCCCCGACACAAAATAAATTGTTATTGGAAAAGGATAAAATAATTTAAAAACCCCCGACTTAAAGAATTTATGTAACGATAAATACACGTAGTAAAAATAAGAAATAAAATTAAAAACAGATATATTCATAATGGAAGTCGGGGGACCACTTAGAACAGAAGGTGTTCCACAGAACGGTCCCCCGACTTCCATATGAATATATCTGTTTTTAATTTTATTTCTTATTTTTACCCGACTGCGCAACGCAAAGGAGTGGTAATGTGTTCATCAGCCTATGTATGTATGTATGTATGTATGTTTGTATGTTCCTTTGAAGCACTCTACAGACCGAACGCCTGGGCCGATTTTTATGATTCACACGTCAACCGATTCCTCTTAGTCCGGCGAGTGTCACTAAAGACATGACGTTAGTGAAAATTCAATATAGCGACTACTATGTATGTATGTAGGTCTTCAAAAAAAAAATTTTTTTTTCAAAACCTATCTAGTGGGGTATCAAAATAAAGGGCTTTAAAAGACGATTACAAAAATATAAACAACTTATATGGTTAAAAGTAATTCGAAGTGACAAATCGTAAAAAACACGTACCAAGAACTAAATCGTCAGCGAAATATTTCACATTTAATTTTGTAAACTAAAAAGCTGGAAATAAAAAAAGTTATTAAAAAAAATAAAAAACCCGACTGCGGTAAAAAAACAAGTTAAAAGAACTGAAAAGCTAAAAACAAGCCCATTTTAAATTAAATAAAAGTTGGAAGCAGGCGGGACCCATTTGAATTTGAAAATATAATAAAAATGGTACGGGTCCCGCCTGCTTCCAACTTTTATTTAATTTAAAATGGGCTTGTTTTTAGCTTTTCAGTTCTTTTAACTTGTTTTTTACCGCAGTCGGGTTTTTTATTTTTTTTAATAACTTTTTTTATTACTACGTGTATTTATATTATGGAAATCGCTTCTTATTTTGAAGAGTCCTAAGTTTTTGCGAAAAACATCAGCTGATTGGCTGTTAGTGTGTCTAACCAAATTAATACTTAATGTTACTTATTTAAATAAATCACAATTGTGATTTATTTAAGTATTAATTTGTATCTCCAATCTACACGGTATCTCGTGTAAGAGATGATTCCCTTTGCTAATAGATACCGTGTAAGAGATGATTCCCTTTGCTAATAGATACCGTGTAAGAGATGATTCCCTTTGCTAATAGATACCGTGTAAGAGATGATTCCCTTTGCTAATAGATACCGTGTAAGAGATGATTCCCTTTGCTAATAGATACCGTGTAAGAGATGATTCCCTTTGCTAATAGATACCGTGTAAGAGATGATTCCCTTTGCTAATAGATACCGTGTAAGAGATGATTCCCTTTGCTAATAATTTGAATGTTATGATAGTAATATGGCTTGCAGAATGCGAGGCTATTATATTATGGATTAAAGTTAGTAATATAGAGGCAGTGACTGCGGTGTGTCTGATTGTAGGTTTCTGCATCGAGCTGATCGACCAGCTGGCGAAGCTGCTGCAGTTCAACTACACGTTCGTGGAGCAGGAGGACGGCAACACCGGCAAGCGCGACAACGTCACCGGCAAGTGGTCCGGCATGCTGGGCCGCCTCATGGAGGACGAAGTACGCGCGGCTCCTGCGTGAGGCAGACTCCGCACACTCGCGCCACGCGGGCAGGCAGTACATGCTTCCTTTGTGTGCAGAGCATCGACTTCGCGATCACGGACCTGACCATCACGGCGGAGCGCGAGCACGCGGTGGACTTCACCACGCCTTTCATGAACCTCGGCATCAGCATCCTGTTCCGCACGCCCAAGCAGCCCGAGCCCAAGATCTTCGCCTTCCTTCTGCCCTTCTCCAACGGCGTAAGTTCTGTGGCGCCTCTAAAAATAGCTTAAAACAAAATAAATAGAGATAGTCGTAGAAAAACTAACGAATATTCTGTTTTTAGGGTTCCGTAGTTCCCACAAGGAACCCTTATAGTTTCGTCATGTCCGTCTGTCTGTCTGTCCGAGGTTTTGCTAAGAGACGGTTAGTACTAGAAAGCTGTAATTTTGTAGGAGTGCGTATATCAATTACGCCGACAAAGTGGTAAAATAAAATTTTGGAAAATATTTTTTTTATGGTAGCTTTTATGTGAAGTGGGGATGAATATTTTTTTAGCCGTCTACCCCATCGTGTAGGGTATCGTTGAATAGGTCTTCTAAAATGACTAGGGGTTGCTAAATTATTTTTCGATTTAATGCTCCATTTACGAAATATTAAACGTTAAAGCGCAAATTTTTGTTCCAGTAGGGCGTCGCCCCCCCCCCTCTAAAACCTAAACTGCTGATAGTGCGTTTCATGAATTTTAAAGGAAAACTATAGCGGTTAACATAACTTTATTAGTTTAGCAGTATTCGTTGAACTTGGGTGTTGGATAATTTTGTACCAAATACAAAATCCTTAGCATTAATCCTTTAAAGTGACTGATGAAGTAGTTGCTTGTTTATAACGGGTAAAGACTTGCATTGAAAAACATTTTTTTTTTTTTATATTCAGAATAAAGAACAACAGAATCGTATACATTGTGATAAGGTCGGACGGGGCTATTTCAACTAATGACAATAACTGTTATTCTATTGTATTTGTACCAAAACGCCATCTATACCCAGGTAGGTGAACAGATTATCTATACAAATTTTCATAGATGGAGCTGCTAAAGTGGGAACTGTTTGACCCACACGCTTTTTTTTTGTCAGACGACATTTTTCGTCAAAAGTTTTGTTTAAAACGCTTGTTTTTACAATATTAAACAGTGACTAGTAAAAATATAAACCGTTAATGGTTTTTCGCTTATTAGTTCTTTGGAATGATACGTTTTTGATGTGATTTTTCGTTAGTTTAAATAGCCCCACGAAAAGAAGAAGTGGGGTTATTTCGACTAACCTAAAGTCATAATTACCCCGTTTAATTTTTGTTTGGTATTGCGAAACACTAGTGATGGGATGATGTACCATTATATCGATACTCTATGCATGTGTGGGATTGATCCAGGTATAATTACGGTAATAAAGAAAAAATACGTTGCTTGATGTGTACGTGCAAATTTATTGTGACAATATCACAGATGTAGGTAGCCGGTCGAAAAGTAAGAAAATAAAAACGATTAGCTATAATTTACGTAGGCTCAACATACACTGTAGGTATGAGAATTTCCGTAGGCGATTGCGGGAACAATGCATAACAAAAATGCGCTGGTTGTAGTTGTCGCACTTGCACACTTCACAATATCCCAATGCCTGGTCAGGTGTGGCTGTGCCTGGGCTTCGCGTACCTGGGCACGTCGCTGCTGCTGTACGTGGTGGGGCGGCTGTGCCACGAGGAGTGGCAGAACCCCTACCCCTGCATCGATGACCCGCCCGCGCTCGAGAACCAGTTCACCCTCTCCAACGCGCTGTGGTTCAACCTGGGCGCCGTGCTGCTGCAGGGCTCGGAGATCGCGCCCGTGTTAGTACATTATGCAATATTACTTTTTACCTTGTCTAGTCTAGAACCGAGAAGGGCTCATTGTACTGATCATTATATTATGAGACACCGTGAAATTACGTGAACGTTATGAGCGTTGTGAGCGTGAAGTCGAGCGAGCGACATGAGGCAGTGACGCTGCATCCAGGTCAAGTTCTCGTGCGCGGAACAAGTACGAGCTGCTGCCTTCTGTCCGCAGCGCCTACAGCACGCGCGCGGTGGCCAGCGTGTGGTGGGTGTTCGCGCTGGTCATCACCAGCTCGTACACCGCCAACCTGGCCACGCTGCTGGCCAAGAAGTCGTCCGACCAGATCATCAGCAACGTGCAGGACCTGGCCGACAACCAGCTCGGCATCGAATACGGAGCTAAGTTTGATGGCGCCACCTACAAGTTCTTCGAGGTATGTATGTTGCGCACCGCAGTTAGTGTCAAACATACCCTAATGCCACAACATACAGAGAGTACAGAAGGCAATCACATGTATGTACTTCACTTTTCATACCTACGCTCGGCGGTCGCGCTAGTGTTGTCAACTTTGGCTTATGCACAAAAAGCTATCGTGCTAGTAGCACTCGTATCTAGTTGTTTGATTTATTGTTCAGCTTGTTCTACAATATTAAAACAAAACAATAAACATAGTATTAAGTACAATACAAAATGTTTACAGAACAAAAACATATAAAATTTTGCATTTGTCAATTTTCACTATCGAAAATCCCTAATAACTTCAAAACGGATTATCCTATTTACACAATTTATTTTGCCTTACCCGTTTTATTTTATTTATTTTCCTTTCAATATTGGCCAATGCCAACCAACAATTGCTTACACTGTAAATATTTAAAGAAACTATACCATAATCTAGGGTTAGTGTAGCAATTTCTTAGAGGTTAGCACCGCATGCCCCTTAAACATAATTAGTGTGTCACAAGCACTGTGCTTTAAAATTGAAATTAATATCTATTTAACTAAAAGCTAAACTACGTGATAATATCTATTTAACTAAAAGCTAAACTACGTAAAGCTAAAATAAGACAGCAAAAATAAAACTCAATAGAAAACAAACAGCGACACAACAGAGTGGAAAAAAAAATTAAGTTAAACACTGCTAATAGTTGTTCTATGAAACTTGGCATATGATGAGTCAAAATGCACGTCGACAAGATCGCTGCAGCTATTTAACAATTTGCAAAGACGGGAAACAACAGAGTTTGCACCAAGTACTGTTCTGCGGAGTGGAGGGTGTAAAGGAGTAATAGGAGCACGAGGGAGTCTAGCAGGAGCCCGAAACTGGAACTTGGATAGTAATACAGGACAATCGATTTTGCCTCGGAGTAGTTTATATACGAAGCTGGAATCAATTATTATTCTACGTTTCTCATGTGAGACTATCTTAAAATAAGATAGTCGGGCTTCATATGAACGTATCCTTTTTGCATTTCCACTGGCATAGGCTAGATGCCAGACGAATCTCTTTTGGATTCGCTCCAGTCGGAGGATGTGCATGGAGTAATGAGGTCTCCAAATTGTACTGCAGTATTCTAAGATACTACGAACGATACAGTTGTACAACAAGATCTTAGTCCGATTGCGCTTAAAACCAGTAGCATTCCTTATAACAAATCCCAGCATTCTGGAAGCCTTTTTGACGACGCCCTCAACATGAGGTACAAATGTCAGGGCTTTGTCAAAAACAACTCCTTATTTGATCCACCTCCTGGATAACGTTAGGGCCCACATGATATACGCTAGCCGTCAGTTTCTTTTTCCGGGTGTATTTTACGTGGTAGCACTTTTTTACGTTTAAGCTCATTTCGTTATCGTTACACCAATTTATCTAACGAGTCAACGTCCCTCTGAAGTAATGTTACATCGTTTTGAGATTCGATTATCCTAGAGAATTTAAGATCATCTGCATACATGTAACATTCATAAAATTTTAGGCAGTGCGGGATATCGTTAGCGAAAACATTAAATAGTACTGGCCCAACATGTGAGCCCCAAGTTTTTACCGACTTCAAAAAAAAGGAGGTTATCAATTCGATACGTATGTATGTAATATTATTGGAATTGCATTATATTCACATATGACAATCTATTAGGGCTTCCAAACAAATATACAAAATTTTGTAGACGTATGTATGTATGTATGTTTGTCCACGCATATCTCCGGAACTATTAATCGGATCGCGACGATTTTTTTTTATTGGCTTACATTTACTTCAACTTAGGGAACAGTGCAAGTTTCTTCAAGATCGATCCAGTAATTTTCAAGATATGGACTAATACGTGTAAGTGTGACGGCCTGGCGTATTGATACGAGCTACGGGTGTAGCGTCAAAGGGAAAACATCTCAAAACCTTGGTCAAATTCTAGTGCAAAAACTAAAAATTACAAAATAAAAAGTAATTTAAAAAAATTAAACCGACTTCAAAAAGAAATCAACTCAAAATTATGAAATAACTTTAATTTCGGAAGTCGGTGGCAAAAAACTAAAATACAGATCCCAAGTCACCGACACGTATTAGTCCATATCTTGAAAATTACTGAACCGATTTTGATTAAACTTGCACTGTTCCCTAAGTTGAAGTAAATGTAAGCTAATACAAAAAAAATGGTCACGATCCGATTAATAGTTGCTGAGAAATGCGTGGACAAACATACATACATACATAAATACATACATACGTCTATGAAATTTTGTATATTTGTTTGGAAGCCTTAGTAGCTTGTCATATGTGAATATAATGCAATTCCAATAATATTACATACATACGTATCGAATTGATAACCTCCTTTTTTTTGAAGTCGGTAAAAATGACACACATAAACTGTATTGCGATCGCGCCACACTTACAGTTAGGACCATGCATTATAATAGACCAGACAAACCTTTTTTTTTTTTTTTTTGGGTGGTGAATCATCAAATGACCCCTCCCGCTCTGGGCGGAGCGGAAGGGAGTGTCAGACTCTTACTGACTAAAACCCACCCGTGTTCCTTCAGTTGCCTGTGCCAGGGGCCACGGTATCTCTTTCGAACAACCCGCGTCCCTGGCGGGCATCGGCCCTAGCGGACCCCGTCAGTTGGTGCTGACATCTCCTTGAGGCGCGTGTGGAACACAACGCGCCGTCGACCCGGGCCTGGTCCTTACCGGACGGCGAGCTGCTCATTGCTCGCCGCCCGCAAGCCCGCGCCTACGGTGGCCGGGAATCGGCTATCGACTCCCGACGCCCGGGGCGTCTCCTGCGGCGGCGGGGGCCGTGAGGGCGCAAGGATTGCCTCTCCCTCACGCGCTCCGCCTCCTCCTTTGCGAGCATCACTCTCGCACTCTCGCTCCGTACCATGGCCCAGACTAGGGCCAGACGCGAGAGATCGCCGCCGCCGATCGCCGCCGTGAGGACACGGCGGTGCTCTGCCCAAGCTGGGCAGATCTCCACCGTATGCTCCACCGTGTCCTCCGGGCGATCCACACAATGGTGACACCCGGGCGTTTCCTCCCGCCTTATTCGGAACAGGAACCTCCCGAAGCAGCCGTGTCCGGTGAGGACCTGCGTTAGGCGGAAGGTGAGGACGCCGTGGCGCCTCTCTAGCCACTCCTCAAAGAGGGGACTTATCGCCGCGATTGTGGCGTGCCAAGCACTGGGTTGCGACAGTCGCACTCTCCATGTCGCCATGAGATCCCGCCGGAGCTCTGTCCGCTGCACCGCGATTTCTCGCGGCAGCGGAGTTACGCCCCGGCGTTTCACCTCCTCTCGCCACTCCCATATGTGGGCGAGGACTTTGGCCTCCAGATCCCATGGCGGCAGTCCGGCAAGGAGGCTCGCTGCCTCCCCGGAGACCGTGCGGTATCCCCGGACTAACCGGACGGCCATGACCCTCTGGGACGCGTTCAACCGCCTGGCTGGTCGCCGCCTCAGTGAACACGCCCACACCGGTGCCCCGTAAAGGGCCAAGACCAGACAACCCTACAGGATAAAATTAGAACAACAACTTACTTCATCGACATTGCAGTTCCCAAGATCCCAACACCCATAATCTACAAAAAAACAATCGCTGAAAAAATAAGCAATACGCTGAGCTTATATGTAGAAGAAGTTACAAGAATTTGGAGACAAGATAAAGTTTATGTTGTTCCCAACGTTCTCTCTACGACAAGTGTTATCCTTAACCATCTCCTCCGTAGCCTGAAATTAATAGATCTAGATTCTAGAAGAATCCCTTTACATCAATCTGCAGAGAGCAACCATGCTTCTTAATACAATGTGCAAAAATATAGTTAGGAAATTCATCCATTTCTAGTCCGCGCGGAACTATGTAGTTGGCCGCGCCTTAGGTATGTGAGCGGTGGGACGGAGGGGCGGGGGCACATTTAACCACATTCCTAATTCCTTAAAAGAGGAACCAGTAACAACTTTAAAAAAGAAAATAACTGTACTTCTATTAGATAAATGATACTACTCCGTATCGGATTTTCTAGCTGATTAATTTTAGTTGTGCATCAATGTTTGCATGCCAAAATGGTAGAATGTATGTACAAGGATTCTCTATTAAGATTGTAACCACCTCATTGTAAATACCTACATTCTGAGCAAATAAATGAATATTCTATTCTATTCACTACGTGCGTTGCAACCCGCCGCCTCACCCCTGTCTCCAACCTCAGCGACCAACTAGTTCCGCGCGGACTATAGACGAAAGTACAATCTTGCTATAAAATTGACCCCCTGCCGCATTTACTTGGCTTGGCTTTGGCCCGTAAATGTAGCTAAAACCAGCCTTAGAGCTGAGAAGGAAGAACACTTCCAAATAATTATTAGACTACTATTGGCACTACTTGGAACATATATAACGTAGTAAGACTTCGATCAATTGATCGAAGTAGTAAGAGGTTACCTTGGTTTTCTAATGTGTGATGTGTGTGTGTGTGTGTTTAGCTTATAGCTAAACAATGATGTATGAGGCAGTACTGTTTGATCTGTTTGTGATTGCAGCACTCGCAGAGCGAGCTGTACCAGCGGATGTTCCAGCACATGAGCAAGCACAAGATGCCCACATCCAACACGGAGGGCATCGCCAAGTAACACTTACAACCTATCATTATTTTTATTTACTGACTCACTCTCTTGACGCACTGCCAACTTGCGGAACTAGGCTTGCAAGTTGCAGCTGGCCCGGTATAGAATCAGCGTCGTGCTTGAAATGCTCCTTTATCACCGGGCTATCACAACATTGTACAATATCAATCTACGAAATAAATTCTTGCTACTGATCCTAAGTAAAGGGAATGATTGCAGAGTAGTGAGCGGAAAGTACGCGTTCCTGATGGAGTCCACGAGCATCGACTACGAGACGGAGCGTAACTGCGGCGTCACCAAGGTGAGTCTCTCTCTCAGCATCGCGGAACACGTGCACACTGCACAGTCACACGCACTCACGGCCGTCTCCACAGGTGGGGTCCCTGCTCGACAGCAAGGGCTACGGCATCGCCATGAAGAAGAGTAAGTGCCTGTTGAGTTAACAAGTAAATTGTTCGTGATCGAACAACGAACAATTTTTTATGTGCAGATTCCAAGTTCCGGCAGAGCATGAACCTGGGCCTGCTAAACCTACAGGAGGCGGGCACGCTGCGCGAGATGCAGCACACCTGGTGGAAGGAGAAACACGGTGGCGGCGCCTGCAAGGTACTCTTGCGCACCTCACTGCGCCACTTAAGTTGACACTCCTTCTATTTGAGGATGGGACACAATGACCTGTCGGGACGTCAGACTATGGTCATCATCGTTGCCTTGAGTGCTAAACGCGAACATAACGAAACTCCAAACTATTAAAGAAATCTGACAGAATGTAGTGGCTTGATGTGCTGGCGTCTGTACGAGTACCTACCCACCTGAGTATGTGTCAGTGTTTCTGTCGGTGAATGTCGCACGAAAATGTACATATAGTGTGTACGTAAAGAGCACGGATTAATAATAAATTATTATGACAATGTGTTGAAGCATGGAAGTCAGGCATCGTTTTAAATTAAAACAGGTTTTTGCTCTGACTCGTTTCGTACTTTATTTGCTTAAGAAGGTCTAATTATATGTATCATATCATATATTTATTTATCAGTATTTTAATGTTTTTATTTTTTGTTTTTACAATGTACTAAATATTGTTTTTATGTGACACAAATTTATTTTTATTTATTTATGTAATTATGCATACACACGTCACGTTGCAGTATATAACTGGTTTATATCCGTCACCTCACACATCAGGTCCAGTTGAAAACCAGCGTCAGGCACTAGTTGTCTGGCATTTTTGCTGAACTGGGCCTTTTTGGCGCAGCCGTGAGGCACACATTCCTGCTAATTTCTTACATCGGACTTTGCACTTTTATTTTTATCCTTTTATTTTTTGTTTTTATCTGATGTACGACTATTACCTGACCATCTGTGTATTGTGTGTCTTTTAGTCTGTGCTAAATAAATGTATTTTCTTTCTTTTCTTCTTTCAAACCGCGCTATTCAACCCTGGGCAAAGGATTCGCTGTCGCAATTCAAGTCCTACGTTATGCTGCTGCATCAGCTGCACGGATGTGTTGCAGGTGGACGAGGAGCACGAGAGCGAGGAGCTGTCCATGACGAACTTCCTGGGACTCTGGCTGGTGCTGGTGGTGGGCTGCGCGCTGGGCATTGTGCTGTCGTGCTGCGACCTCGCCTGGGCGGCCGTTCGCCGCACCCGCGCGGAAGGCGGCCGCTTCCACACACATTTCTGGTCGGAACTACGCTTCGTATTCCGTTTTGAGCAGTCCGTCAAACCACTTCAGGTTGCTACCATAAACATTAAGTACACGAGTTATGCGGCGCGATCTACCATTCTCTCACGTCTGACGCGCTACGTCGCAGGGTCCGCTGAGCGGGTCGTCGAGCGAATCGGCGGAGACGGCGCACTCGGCAGGGTCGGCGGCGGGCTCGGTGGGCTCGGCGGCGTCCGCGCGGGACGAGGCCGGGTCGCTGCAGGAGGCGGAGGCGCGCGCGCGCTCTGGCTCGGGCGCCGCGGGCCCGCGCCGGCGACGCTCCTCCATGCACGCGGCCAGCCTGCGCCTCGCGCGCCATACCAACAGGGACTCCGACACGCCCGCAAGACGATAACCTGCTACATGTTGCACATCATCCCAAATTATATGTCACCGCTTCATGTCATATTCTGTAAAAATCTCACCGTTGAGAGCGAGCTTGAAGAGAGCGGTCAATAGCACTGACAATCCTCGCATCACAGCTAACTTCACCGGTGAGGTGTCTACAGAACAGATTGGCTGATGTCCTGGTGAGACTGTATCGTTGTGTTCACATGTGAGTCACGTCATCACGTACCTAGTCCCTGAACTCCGATTGAATGACTCTCGTGTCTGTCCACCCAGATTGTTAGATTATAATATGCGCTGAATGTCAGTTACGTCTTGTAAAAACACCATTTATAATATGCGCTACGCTGAATGTCAGTTACGTCTTGTCAAAACACCATTTATCATTACACACAATGTATGTACATCTTATCAATAAACTATTAAAGAAGTAAATATTTTTTTTGTGATTGTTATATCTAAGTAGTTAGCTGGTTCTCCGTGCGGATGTATTTCTTTATTTTTCATGCGCGATAAAAGCAGCCACTTAGATTTTCTTAGAGAATTAGTTTTGAATTCGTCTGAGAAATTATTTTACAAGCAAACAAGTGCCTCTATGTCGTGGATGAGTATGTTTACCTAGGACAAACAAGTGCCTCTATGTCGTGGATGAGTATGTTTACCTAGGACAAACAAGTGCCTCTATGTCGTGGATGAGTATGTTTACCTAGGACAAACAAGTGCCTCTATGTCGTGGATGAGTATGTTTACCTAGGACAAACAAGTGCCTCTATGTCGTGGATGAGTATGTTTACCTAGGACAAACAAGTGCCTCTATGTCGTGGATGAGTATGTTTACCTAGGACAAACAAGTGCCTCTATGTCGTGGATGAGTATGTTTACCTAGGACAAACAAGTGCCTCTATGTCGTGGATGAGTATGTTTACCTAGGACAAACAAGTGCCTCTATGTCGTGGATGAGTATGTTTACCTAGGACAAACAAGTGCCTCTATGTCGTGGATGAGTATGTTTACCTAGGACAAACAAGTGCCTCTATGTCGTGGATGAGTATGTTTACCTAGGACAAACAAGTGCCTCTATGTCGTGGATGAGTATGTTTACCTAGGACAAACAAGTGCCTCTATGTCGTGGATGAGTATGTTTACCTAGGACAAACAAGTGCCTCTATGTCGTGGATGAGTATGTTTACCTAGGACAAACAAGTGCCTCTATGTCGTGGATGAGTATGTTTACCTAGGAGAGGACAAACTGTCCAGTTGGTAGGTCCAACTTTGAAACAGAGGTCAATCGTCGAATCCGACTCGGCTGGGCAGCGTTCTTCTTTCTTCTTTTTTTGTTTTTTTAGCTAAAACGTTGCCCCACACTAGAATTTCGTTCGAATTAAAGGAATTCGAAGGAATTGCGTTCGGGATATATTTATTATTTATCGGGAAGCTACGCAATATACTTATTTATCTATACATATAATAAAACAGTAACGAAAGAAAAACTGTACATTGAGAATTTTCGAGAAAAAATAAGTGGCTTTTGTTAGAAAAACGTAACTGATGACAAAAAGTGACTTTTTAGAATTTTTGTCTGTGTGTATGGTACGGCTTCACGCCAAAACTACTGAATAGATTGAATTGAAATTCAGCAAAAATGTTCTTTGTAAACCAAGGAAGGCTTTAGGCTACATATTATCACGCCGTATGTTATGGGAGGTAAGCAATATTGATTTTAAAAGGTTTTGGTTCGTAATTGAATGCACAAAATAATTGAATGCCCAAAATGACATGTTATTTATTTATTTAATAAAAATTTAACCCTGAAAACATAACAATCACGCTATTTTTATAAAGGAGCGGGGCAGTAATATTATAAATTGCAAGGGAACAGCTATTTCAACAATATGTCAACAGGGAATTTAGCGGTAAGGTCAGGCGACCGTTTACCGCACGAAATGGTGCGAGTTCAAATCCCGTATTATTATTTTTTTAAATCGTAAAATTCTTTTTTTTTAGTTTTTGCATTTTTTATGTGCATTAGGAACGATACTGTTATGAAATCTGAGAACTTTACATGTCCTATCTAATTGTATGGGGAGTTTCACACCAATATTACTAAACAGATTGATTAATGGTACCACGGAATAGATAAATTTATCTCTTCCGTGGGTGGTACAGCAAGCTACACTATCATAAAGTCAAGTCAAACTTTTGGTTCTAAGTTATATCTTACCAAGCACATTTGTTGTTTGTGGAGTGTCACGCAACAGTGAAAAAGGGCGCGTGCTTAAAGATTGCTCTTTAGTCGTGTGGGATGAATGCACTAGGGCGAACAGAAAAGCAGTAGAGGCGGTAAACAGGACTTTGCAGGACATCCGCAGGAACCAGCAAATGATGGGTGGCGTTACAGTTTCGATTCGCTGCCTGTGGTGACGCGAGGAACTAGGGCTGATGAGGTGAATGCTTCGTTGAAATGCTCTTTCTTATGGCCACATATTCATAGGTTGCGCTTAACGATGAATATGAGAGCACAGCTTGGCGGGACTGTACACGCATAGGAATTTTCTGATGTTCTCTTAAAATTGGGTGAGGGAACGCTACCAGTAGACGATGGCCAGGTGGTTCTACCTGAGATACTTGGGAGAGTGGTGTCCACCTTAGAAAATTTTATTCGCCTGGTGTACGAGGATATCAATAGGATACCGCACCAAGATAATTCTTGGGTGTGTGAACGAGCCATTTTAACACCCAGAAACGACCAACCTTCAGCGATGAATGAATGCATTCTCGCGGAAATTTAGGGAAATGAAGTGATCTACACTTCAATAAACACTGTTTTCGACGAAGATGACGCCACGCATTACCCCGTAGAATTTCTCAATTCCCTCAGTGCAAGTGGACTACCAGCGTGTAAAGGTCGGTGTCCCAATTATGCTTCTTCGGAATCTCACTCCGCCGAAACTGTGCAGTGGGACCCGGCTCAAAGTCGTCTCGCTGCAGAGAAATATCATTGAGGCGGAAATTCTAACAGGTTGTGGTGTCGGCGAGATAGTGTTTATACCACGTATACCACTGATTCCCCACAATTACCCCCCTTTTTTTTTCAGAAGGGAAATCATCAAATGACCCCTCTCGCTCTGGGTGGAGCGGAAGGGAGTGTCAGACTCTTACTGACTAAAACCCACCCGTGTTCCTTCCCTAGCCCTTTATGTTCCGGGCCAGCGGTAACCCTTTCGGACAATCCCACTGACCCTGCAGGCTTCGGCCCTATGGGGCCCCTTCTCGATGCTGACATCTCTTTGAGGCGCGCGTGGAACACGTACGCGCCGTCCGGCACGGGCCTGGTCCAGATCGGATGGTGAGCTACCCATTACTCTCCGCCCGCAGGCCCGCGCCTACGGTGGCCGGGAGTCGTCCCGTGGCTCCCGACCGACGCCCGGTGCGTCTCCCGCGGCGGCTGGGACGGGAGGCTCTCTCCCTCATCCGTCCCGCCACCTCCTTCGCTAGCATGACTGCTTCGCAGAAGGAGGTGACTGCCTCCCACTCCCTCTCGCCCCGGACCATAACTTGTGTCACCCTTTGTATTATTTCTATTTTTATGTCTGTTATTTATATGGTGTACATAACAAAGAGTATTCTATTCTATTCTATTCTTGCACCAGGGCCTAACGCGAGAGGTCGCAGCCGCTGCCGATCGCCTCTACGAGGACACGGCGGTGCTCCGCCCAAGCGGAGCAGACCTCCACCGTGTGCTCCACCGTGTGCTCCACCGTGTCCTCTGGGCGATCTTGGCAATGGTGACACCCGGCCACAATTAGCCCTTTCAATTCAAGCGCGTGCAGTTTCCTGTGAGCGTGTGCTTCGCCATGACCATAAATAAGTCGCAGGGGCAGACACTGAAGGCTGCGGGTGTCGACCTCAGGACGACCTGCATCTCACACGGATAACTGTACGTCGCTTGCTCCCGCGTCACCAGTCCTGACTCGCTGTACTTACATATTGAATGAGATCAAGGGAAAAACAACAAACGTTGTTTGCACAGAAGTGTTACAGTAAATTATAACACTTCTGTTATTCGACGTCTCCTAAACCTTATTAACCTGACGTCTCTTACCAGTAAATGAACTACATGACTTTCTCAAATTTTGAGTTTACTAAGCCAAATAGGTTTTGAGGGATCTAAGCTATAGTTACAGTTTACAGTATGAGACGCATCTTTTGAGTGTTTCTGTAAATCAACAAACTATCACTAACTATTATTAAAATAATCTAATGCGATACGTGGGCAAAGCCACGGGTACAGCTATAGTTTATAAATATTTTTTTTTATAGTTATTTTCAATATTATAGTTAATTCAGTGTACCTTTGGGATCCACTGCGGAATTACGGGAAGAAAAGTTTTTTGTTGTATAATAATATAATAATATCGTTTATTTATAAAAATGGTGCAGATTTACAATAAGTTATCTTAAAAATTATAAAGAACACAGTAGCTCATTTGCCTGAACTAGGTAGGACCTGTGTGTATAGGTACTAAGTCTGGGCAACATATAGGCTATAACTTATTTTGGAAAATGGAACACCTGATGCAGAACCGCAACAGACCAGCTAAAGTATAAGAGATATAAAAATGGTGCCATAGCAAAAAATATTCCACGTGAAGAGCATTTTCTGCTGTGAGAATAAATTTGAAGATCTGGAACACCTGTTGTGGAACTCCAAAGCCCAGCGACACTATAACATACAGGAATGACGTCTTAGCAAAAGTTGTTTAGTCTGATGGGCATTTCCTGTTGACTTACAAAAATGAAAGATCTGGAATGTCTCGAATCGTCACGCGCATCACGCTGTTTTCCCGTCCCCGGGCTCTTAAAATTCGACATCAGACGTTTCAGATCTTCGATTTTGACGACCCCGTTGTCGCTGGCATAAGCAACAGGATCCGCATACGAAGTCAGAAGCTAGTTGATCAATAAAGTTTGATAAAGGTTCTTTTATAGTTTTTTTTTTTGAGGTGTTACCTCTGGTTACCATGTTATTAATTTTTATGTTTTTATTTTTTTTCTCCCAAAAAAAGTGCGACTTGTGATCAGCTCTGAAAGATTGCTCTTAATTAGGTCTATCAAGTTACGTTGCACTATTGCGGCGTTTACGATAACGAATTTCAAAATAGGTCTAGTGCCACTATAGTTGCAGTTGTATATTTTGTGAAGGTCAGACAGGCAGTCGCTCCATGTAAAATACTAGTATCCAGCTGCATCCGGTTAGACTGGAAGCCGACCCCAACATAGTTGAGAAAAGGGTAGGCAGATGATGATGAGTTGCCACTCAACTTGACCTTTCATTTTAGTCAGACTTAATCTTTATGGAATCTATACTTATAATATTATAAAGCTGCAGAGTTTGTTTGTTTGTTTGTTTGTTTGAACGCGCTAATCTCTGGAACTGCTGGTCCGATTTGAATGATTCTTTTAGTGTTGGGTAGTCCATTTATCGAGGAAGGCTATAGGCTATTTTTTTTTTTCAAAATTAGTGATCAACAAAATGATGTACTACGGGTTTGTAGAGCCCATTAAGACCTACAAAAAAGTCCGCGAGAACATATATCTAGCTATCATAGTTTAATCACAATAACCGATTTTGTGTTCAAAATAATTATTAAATCGTCTGAAGAAAAAAAAACTACGTTAAATATGTATCGTAATATTAATCTTTATCGAAATTAAGCATTATGTTATCAAGAGTATTTATGAAGAAGTAAAATACTTTTTGTTTCATCTCAATCGGATATTTCGTTTAAAAGTTATCACGTGTGCAAGATGTTAAGAGTTGGTACCTATTAAGGAGTTATGGGCCATAGAGTTTTTTATCAACATAAAATCCTGTAATAATCTTTTTCGAAATATATTTGTTGATGATTGTAAGTATAAGATCTTTGAAGAGTATAATAAAAAACCTGAAGAGTTTGTTTGTTTGAACGCGCTAATCTCTGAAACTGCCCAACGGATATGAAAAAATATTTTTGCATTTGACAGCCCAATTCTTGAGGAAGGCTTTACGCTACTTAACATCATGCTATGACCAATGACCCTTAGGAGCCGAGTAAACAGAAAAAAAGTCAGTAAGATCGCTAACCGAAAACGAAGTGACAGCGCGGGCAGAACATACATTTCACGCGGACGAAGTCGCGGGCAGCAGCTAGTAATTTATACAGTCTAGTAAATAAGAGAAAAATTTAGATTATTTATCTTTCCAAACATCAATAAAAAATATCTTGATCACACCTACGCTTACAGAATTTTTTTTAGATGAAAGTCACGAAATAAACCTAAATGATTTTTTATAAAAAAAAGTATTTGAATTACCCACGTGGGTCTACTCTTGCGTTTAAAATGAATTTCTTGATCGATTTATGCGATAAACAGCATAGGTAGGTATGTACTTAGCGAAATTTTTTGAGTGAAATCAAACACTGCGTTATCGAGTGCTGACTCGTCCCTGAGTTGGAGACGCGCCGCCGCCGCCGCGCCGCGCCGCGGAGCCGACATCGCGGCGACATTGACACTGACACGCCGCACTCCAACATGACTGCCTGCGCCGCTCGTGCAGCGCGAGCACACACCAGCACTCCTCGGCGCGGCGCAGTTGCTCGGGGAATGGGATCACCACATAACCTTGGGAGTCCTGAATGTGTGTGTGCCTTGTTGACGAGCGCGGGGAGTGCAGCAGCGGAGCGATTGCGCGCGCAGGCGGGTGCGGCGCATGCGTGCAGCTATCGAGCGGCGGCGGCGACAGCGCTGCGGCTCAGTCCGCCGCCGCCGCGCCATGGAGCCACCGCAGGGAGCTCCGCCGGCCGCCGCCGCCGCGGCCCCGGGCGCGCGCCCGCTCGTCAACCCCGACGAGTACGGCGAGGTCGACACCTCCAGGTGCGCACAGCCCCACGTCCGCCCCGCGTTGAGCTCGCAGGATAACACTTGTCGGACCGATTGACTAGTTTTTACATAACGCGATGTTTCCCTCCTTGCAGGGTCCTACTAACAAGAACTAGCACACTTTTTGGGCGATGTACCTACCTAAGCCTGAACTTGTTTTCCGTAAATGGTGCTACCATTTTTAATACTTATTTAAAATTAATATTATAAAGTATATTAGTTTAATCAGTATCATAGCATACCAGGTTTGTTGAATAAACATGCAATTAAATAACAAGAAGCACATTAAGTTGTGGCCAGCATCAGATCCTGACGCGGGTCTCGTGTACACCGGGGCGCCGCCGCCGCCGCCGCCGCCGCCGCCGCCGCCGCCGCCGCCACCGCCGCGCCCGGGGCGGGGCCGCGCTCGCCACTTCGCCCGGACTACACTTCCTTCTCTTTTCTGATCTCTTACGTGACATTCTTGTGACATTATCAATCGATAGTGTTGCATTAAACCGGCTATCCGGCTATACTTAATTTGAAATTTAGAATTTGAGATGATGATAAAAATAAAAAGAATATCTATTTATTTATTACATCATGGAAGACTTACAGCTAAAGGAAACATAAAAAAAAGGAAACAATAGTCGACAGAAAGCCAATTACAAGTCTTCGCGTTTAGACTTAGGATAGAATTTGTGTTGTGAGCATACAAGCAGTAACATTCACTTTATACTCTATTTAATAGTCAGAATTATTAGAATAACTACTTGTTTTTGCAATTGTGTACTTGTGTTTTAAGCAAATAAATATTATTCTTATTACTTAATTAAAAAGTGAGAGAGAAAAAGAAAAGAAAAATAAATCAAAAAGCACTGCAGCTATTTAAAAAAATTGAGGCTTAAACACCTTCTGCTGAGGTCGCACTGGTTGTAAAGAGATCCAAATCGTGTTGTTTACATATTTTATTAAAATTTTTGCTCGCACGCACAATATAACTGTTCTGCCTATAATTAGTAGAACTATGAGGTACACGTAAGGGTTGTATAAATCGAAATGTTTTGTTTGGAACATTGAAGTAAAATTTAGATAATAACATTATTAAGGTAGCAAGATGCATCGAACCTTCATCTGCCGTTGTGAGCGCTGCTCAAAAACTGGGTTGACCGATGTCAATCAGTCAAAACGCACTTTAATGAGTGTACCTAATGTAGATCAATAAGATCAAAGCAGTACTTTTAGTCCAGTTCCAGTTTACTTCTAGTCTAGTTTACCACTCCAGGACTCGGCTCGATGTCGAGCAGTTAAATACTTTCTATATAATAGCAATCTCCCGTCCAATGTGGCAGATGTTTCTTGCAACATTTTATGTGGCAGATGTTTCCAGCAACGTTGTGCACCATTATTTATCTGACGGATATCAGAGTTTAAGTATGTAATCGCCGAATTCCGACCAACGGGCAACATTTTTTTACAAAAGTTCATGTTCACACATAACTAATTATGTGAATTATGCATAAACTGATTATTTACAACTGAAAATATGCACTAGAACTGAACCCCGATAACGTTTCGTTTACTTCACGAGTACAGAACATGGGTCCACTCTCATTGACAAAATAACATTTCGCATTGCTATAATGCTGGAGCAGCAGCGCAGCAGTGCACACAAGAACATCATCGTAGTGTTGGCGTATCTCTCAGTTAATATTGAATGTTTAGTTTAGCTAGCAAGTCATAGTTTACATCGTGGTTTACATGCATGTGGCGCAGGTACCCGGCGCCGAAGGACGCGACCAACAAGGTGCGCGGGCGCTCCGACCTGCTGGAGCTGATGTGCGGCGCGGGCGCCGTGGACCCCGAGCTGCTCACCGTCAAGACCTTCTACTTCTTCTTCTACTCGGCGTTCGGGTCGCTCTTCCCGCTCATGGGCGTTTACTTCAAGCAGATGGGCATGAACGCGGGCCAGTGCGGCCTGCTCATCGGCACGCGGCCCTTCGTGGAGTTTCTGTCGGCGCCCTTCTGGGGCGGGCTGGCCGACCGCTGGCAGAAGGGGCGCACGCTGTTGCTAGCGTCGCTGGGCGCCTGGATCGTATTCACGCTGCCACTGAGCTGGGTGCAGCCCGGCGCCGTGTCGTGCGTGCACCCGCTCAACTCTAGCGCCTACAACCTGACGGAGCCGCGCTACGACGAGGACTGGCCCAGCAGCACCACGCGCGCCTTCCGCGGGCCTCCGGGCGCCGGCCGCGAGGGTTCGCCGCTGCCCGTCAGCGACGCGCTCAACTACGACCCCAAAGCCAACGGCGACTGGGTGACGCCGCTGCACTCCTTCATCGTCTACCGTACGCCCGACATCCAGAAGACGTTCTTTCTGCTGCTGCTACTGGTGGTCATCGGCGAGTTCTTCAGCGCGCCCGCCATCACGCTCGCCGACTCCGCCGTCATCACGCTGCTGGGCGAGGACGCAGACAGGTGAGCACCGTTGCGCCGCTAGCACTGCCCGCGTGGTTGTGCTCGGTGGTACAGCGAGTTGCTGCGCAGGTACGGGCACCAGCGCATGTTCGGCTCGCTGGGCTGGGGGCTGGCCATGTTCTTCGTGGGCATCGCGCTGGACCACAGCACGGCGTTCAGCTCGCACCCGTGCGGCGGCCCGCAGCGCTTCGAGAAGAACTACACCATCTGCTTCGCTACCTTCTCCGTGCTGATGGGCGCTGCGCTCATCACCGCCACTCAGGTCTGTTCTGTTGTGATGGTTCATTTATGTTTTTTTTTTTTGGGAGTAGTATAAGTATCTTTGTCATTAAATTATTTATTAATTTTATTACAAAATTGAATTGGGTTAAGTTAGCAACTCGGTTTGTTTGCGTCGTTAATATAGCATAGTGCAACTTTGTGCCAAATATCCAAAGAGAGTTGACAGCAAATGAACTCAAGTAAATGAGTCGTGGCATGTAAGTTAATGATTCAGTTCGTGGATGATATTACGACGCGACGTGTAACCGAACAAACCCAACTCCACAGAGTAGTTTGAACTGACAACAGAATATTGGGCGGGTCACACCAGCCGCATGCACTGCCCTAGGCACGCATGTGAAGTAATGAGTGGGTGTCGGTCAAACAGATCCGGTTCAAGTACGAGTTCGTGAGCGTGGAGGCGGCGCCGGCCGCGCCCGCCGAGCCCACGCACGAGGAGAAGCTGCAGCAGCAGCTGGCGGAGCAGCTGCAGCTGCCCGGCCTCGACACCAGCGCGCCCCTGCCGCGCCAGCCCGTGCTCGAGCAGGCGAAGGTACGCACGACCCACTCTCAGGAATCTTTTCATAATAATAATTATGTTATTGGATGGCAAACAAGCCGACTGCCCTCACGCTGCACCTACACACGGCACCCACACATCTACATACCTCACGCTGCACCTACACACGGCACCCACACATCTACATACCTCACGCTGCACCTACACACGGCACCCACACATCTACATACTTCACGCTGCACCTACACACCGCACCCACACATCTACATACCTCACGCTGCACCTACACACGGCACCCACACATCTACATACTTCACGCTGCACCTACACACCGCACCCACACATCTACATACCTCACGCTGCACCTACACACGGCACCCACACATCTACATACCTCACGCTGCACCTACACACGGCATCCACACATCTACATACTTCACGCTGCACCTACACACCGCACCCACACATCTACATACTTCACGCTGCACCTACACACCGCACCCCCACATCTACATTCAAACAAGCCGACAGCCCTCACGCTGCACCTACACACGGCACCCACACATCTACATACCTCACGCTGCACCTACACACGGCACCCACACATCTACATACTTCACGCTGCACCTACACACCGCACCCCCACATCTACATTCAAACAAGCCGACAGCCCTCACGCTGCACCTACACACGGCACCCACACATCTACATACCTCACGCTGCACCTACACACGGCACCCACACATCTACATACTTCACGCTGCACCTACACACCGCACCCCCACATCTACATTCAAACAAGCCGACAGCCCTCACGCTGCACCTACACACGGCACCCACACATCTACATACCTCACGCTGCACCTACACACCGCGCCCACACATCTACATACTTCACGCTGCACCTACACACCGCACCCCCACATCTACATTCAAACAAGCCGACAGCCCTCACGCTGCACCTACACACGGCACCCACACATCTACACACCTCACGCTGCACCTACACACCGCACCCACACATCTACATACTTCACGCTGCACCTACACACCGCACCCCCACATCTACATTCAAACAAGCCGACAGCCCTCACGCTGCACCTACACACAGCACCCACACATCTACATACCTCACGCTGCACCTACACACCGCACCCACACATCTACATACTTCACGCTGCACCTACACACCGCACCCCCACATCTACATTCAAACAAGCCGACAGCCCTCACGCTGCACCTACACACGGCACCCACACATCTACATACTTCACGCTGCACCTACACACCGCACCCCCACATCTACATTCAAACAAGCCGACAGCCCTCACGCTGCACCTACACACGGCACCCACACATCTACATACCTCACGCTGCACCTACACACCGCACCCACACATCTACATACTTCACGCTGCACCTACACACTGCACCCCCACATCTACATTCAAACAAGCCGACAGCCCTCACGCTGCACCTACACACGGCACCCACACATCTACATACCTCACGCTGCACCTACACACCGCACCCACACATCTACATACTTCACGCTGCACCTACACACCGCACCCACACATCTACATACTTCACGCTGCACCTACACACCGCACCCCCACATCTACATTCAAACAAGCCGACAGCCCTCACGCTGCACCTACACACGGCACCCACACATCTACATTCAAACAAGCCGACAGCCCTCACGCTGCACCTACACACCGCACCCCCACATCTACATTCAAACAAGCCGACAGCCCTCACGCTGCACCTACACACGGCACCCACACATCTACATACCTCACGCTGCACCTACACACCGCACCCACACATCTACATACTTCACGCTGCACCTACACACCGCACCCCCACATCTACATTCAAACAAGCCGACAGCCCTCACGCTGCACCTACACACGGCACCCACACATCTACATACCTCACGTTGCACCTACACACCGCACCCACACATCTACATACTTCACGCTGCACCTACACACCGCACCCACACATCTACATACTTCACGCTGCACCTACACACCGCACCCCCACATCTACATTCAAACAAGCCGACAGCCCTCACGCTGCACCTACACACGGCACCCACACATCTACATACCTCACGCTGCACCTACACACCGCACCCACACATCTACATACTTCACGCTGCACCTACACACCGCACCCACACATCTACATACTTCACGCTGCACCTACACACCGTACCCACACATCTACATTCCACACACATCGCAGATGCTTTGCCATCCTAGAGAAAAAGCAGTTTATTTTCTTTTTTATTTTTTATTTGTCTACTTTTGATACGCTGATTGCTTCGATTTAAAACTCGAAATATAAAATAATCTGAAAGTCAAATACCGAAAACGCACCAAACGATTTTTCTTAAATGATCTCCTGTCTACTCTTAAGACTCTGGAGCATGGTGCTCAATAAACGAAGAGAACGTTGACGTTGCATGAAGCGCGTGATACAAGCACAGAGGTTGCATATATCGTGGTAGTACTGCCCTGAACGTGCTCCTTCACCTGCGTTGGCGCACTGGCTGCTTGTGTCACGTGCCCCTGACGCGCCGCGGCTTGCAGGTGTTCGCGCAGACGACGCGTGAGATGCCGGAGTGGGTGACGGTGCTGCGCCAGTTCCAGAACGTGAAAGCGGCCTCGTTTCTGTTCGTGGCCTGGTTCATGGGCTTCGGCATCGGCCTCATCTTCACCTTCCTCTTCTGGCACCTACAGGTACCTTCCGCCACCACATACTTTACACGTACATTTTTGTCAATAACACTCATCATTTTCTACTTATACTCTCCCAGGATATCGGTGGCTCCCCGACGCTGTTCGGAGTGGCGTCTGTCATCAATCACATCTCAGAAATATTCGCTTACTTCTTCAGCTTTAAGCTGATCACGCAGATGGGACATGTAAAGGTACTAAACGATTGCCGCTACCTTGTTCTGAGTGGCTCTACTGCAGTCGGAACTGCTCATTTACTGGAGAAGTCACACAGTTCCGCTAAGCTACGCCTAGCATAACACCTTTCTATAATCGTATGAAAGTGGAAAATGTGTGTGACAGGTGCTGTGCCTGGGGCTGGCGGGCAACGTGCTGCGCTTCCTGTACATCGCGTGGCTGAGCGACCCCTGGTGGGTGCTCCCCTTCGAATTCGTGCAGGGCGTGACGCACGCCGCCGTGTGGGCCGCGTGCTGCTCGTACATCGCGCACGGGGCACCGCCGCGCCTGCGCTCGTCGGCGCAGGGCGTGCTGCAGGGGCTGCACCACGGGCTGGGCCGCGGCTGCGGTGCAGTGCTGGGCGGCATCGCCGTCGCCAAGTGGGGCACGACGCGCACGTTCGCAGGCTACGGGCTGCTGTGCACCGTGGTGCTGGCCGCCTTCGCGTTCATCAACTTCCGCGGCGAGCCGGACGCGTCGGCCGGCGGCGTCGTGGACGACGAGGCGCGCGCCGTGGCCGAGGCGGGCGTGCTGGCGCCGCACGGCGTGCCCTCCAACCCGCTGCCACGCGCGCTGTCGTCTACGCGCCTCGCCGACCTGGCGCAGCACGACTCCTACGGCGCCACGCAGGTACGCCCTGGTGCCGAGAGGTGCCGCGCACGCGCGCACTTGGCACGCGCCTCACCTCACGCTTGTGTTCCGCAGAGCTACAGCGGCGCGGAGTCGCTGAGCGTGCCGGGGCAGGCGCCGGTGCCGCGACCCTCCAACCCGTTCCTGGCGGAGACGGCGCCCGCCGCGCCCGCCTACAGATAAGCGACCTCAGACACAACGACACGACCCACTCTCCGGCTCACGGGCTCTCCACTGTCCTATGTACAAAATAATTCAAGAGTAGGCGACAAATTCCAGTTTTCATTATGCAGTAATAGGTACCTATTCATTCATTATCCGTGAATATTCGGGTAACTTCGTCGGGTTTACGACGTCGCACTACGTAATCGAGTTATATAATATGATATGAGACTGTACATCTATGTAAGTCTCTAGGGAGGTATTAACAGATTAGTAGATCTATGTCGAGTGCCAGAGCGTCTGCGAAACTTGAACGACGGTATAGCGATAATCGTTGCTTTTGTTACTTCATCAATATTACTCGATAAATGCCTAAGCATAATAATAGTCTCGTGACCTAGACATCGTATAGCGCTACTACGCATACTGCTTGTCGCGTCTGCAGCGCGGGCGCACGGCGCCCGGCGCGCGGCGAGCGGTCGCGCGTCGACCAGAGCTGTACTAACTTCGTCGGCGAAGTTGACTGTTGCTATTATAAACTAGATAAGTCAGAGTGTATAAAATTATAAATATTTCGTTCACATATGTGTAACTATATGGTGGACGTGGAACTCGATGTCATATCATGGTGTGATGTATGTAGTGGAAGCAAGAGGTAGAGCGGGGCGGAGGCGGACGCGCCCTCACTTCTAATGTATTATTTTGTTGATAATGTAATAGATATAGATATTCTTATTACGATAGCTATATGTATACAGAACGTTTGTTGTAAAGATGTATCGTGGGGATCCACCCGCGCCTGCACCAGTTATATATTTTTGCACAGTCTCTAGCGGGAGCTCACGCGTCACGGTGGCAGCGCGCGAGTGCGCGTGGCACCAGTATACGATCGCGCGAGTGCACGCGGTGAGTCGCTCATGCGAGAGTTACACACGCGCGAGTGAGTGCTGCGCCTCTCAGGGTTATGTGCTATATTCGCACAAGTGGGCGAAGCACGTTTCTCGAGTGAGTGTTACACTCGCGCGAGTGCGCGCCGTGCCGCCGCCGACACGGTGCCGACACTTTAAATTTCATGTGTATAATGATTAAATAAATGTTGAACTATTAATTAAATGTGTATACTCTTTTATTGGTGCTTTTAAACATTCCGATTAAAATTAAATTAGCCAGCTCTATTACTTAGTAGTAGGTACTACATACCGCCAAGTTTTGATTTGAAGTCACTTATTAGAAAGTTGTCATTACTTACAGTATTTTTATCTCACGAAGCGACGCGCACTTTACTTGTGGTTGGTACAAATACGCTGTGAATGCGTGTGAGCGACGCGCACTTTATTTACCAAGTGTAAAAATACGCTGTGAATGCGTATGAGCGAGGCGCACTTTATTTACCAAGTGTAAAAATACGCTGTGAATGCGTATTCACGAGGCGCACTTTATTTACCAAGTGTAAAAATACGCTGTGAATGCGTGTGAGCGAGGCGCACTTTATTTACCAAGTGTACAAATACGCTGTGAATGCGTGTGAGCGACGCGCACTTTATTTACCAAGTGTACAAATACGCTGTGAATGCGTGTGAGCGAGGCGCACTTTATTTACCAAGTGTACAAATACGCTGTGAATGCATGTGAGCGACGCGCACTTTATTTACCAAGTGTACAAATACGCTGTGAATGCGTGTGAGCGAGGCGCACTTTATTTACCAAGTGTACAAATACGCTGTGAATGCGTGTGAGCGCAAGAGCTCTCGGCGCGCGCCGTCCGATGCCGAGTGTTTGTGTGTTATGTGCTGAGTGTGCTGACGCTACCCGTCTTCACGCGTGGTTATAATAATAGTCTTTGCCTGTACCGGCTGTACCCAATGCTATTCGGGGCCTAGACAGACTGACAGTCTATCATTTGGGTACCCACTACCCAGTGTACCCGCTCATTTAAGTAGGTCTGTATCGAAAGGTGCTGCAAGCTCGATATTGAAGGAGTAAAATAATCAGGGAACCAACCAGTTTTTAACCGACTTCCAAAAAGGAGGAGGTTATATGTTCGACTTTATATATGTTTTTTATGTATGTTCACCGATTACTCGAAGACGGCTGGACCGATTCCAAAAATTATTTTTTTGTTTGAAAGGGTATACTCTCGAGGTGGTCCCATTATCATCAAGTTGGAATCTGATGAGAGGATCCCATGGAAATCGAGGGAAACCCTCAAATTTTATAGGCAAACCTACAGCGATTTGGGTGTTTTTTAAAGTAAATTGAGCATTTGCTCTCGGAAATCATCATTTGGTAAAGTGGAGCTGATGATGAAGACCACAGATGGCCATCGGAACTACTCAATGACAAATGTTTCACGGGTTGCAATTTTGCAATTCGATTACTTTAATATGGTTGCTAAGCAATTTATGCTCGTCACAATGCGTATGGTGAGTGGTTGTTGAGGAGTTCTCCTGGTTCTTACCAGGAGAACTCCTCAACAATTAACGTCCCAGCAACGGGAAAAATCAAAATCAAAAATGTGAAATTTTATTTCACATAGGTAAGCCTACATGGGCACTTATGAAACGTCAGAAGCTAGGTGCACGGTTCCAATTGGCCGTTTCCTATGGAGAAGAACCGGCAAGAAACTCCACGGTTACTCTTTTTAAAAATAATTGGCTTTTACAATATTTTCAAATTACAGTAGGTATTGGAGGATAGCGTAGGCCTGTCAACAAGTATCAGGTAGGTACTTGATAAAATAAAAAATGGTCTACAGATCTAAAGTCTACAAGGCCTACAAAGTCCTCACATTTACAAAATAAGAATCTATCAAAAGGATAAATAAAAAATAAAAACCTAATAAAACCTAGTGATATGATTCCCATTACAACCACTAATAAAGAGATGAAAAATTTGAATTGTCTGTATATAATGTCAAGTAATAAAGAGATTATGTCAAAAAAGTAAATAAAGTAAAGTAAATAAAAAATGAACATCGTAATTTGAGAGCAGTTAATAGACATTTAAATAGTTAAGCCGTTAATGAGGAGCCAGGGAAGCCACATGTTCAGAAGGAATTATTGCCAAACTACCTTGTCTTCAACATAGTCTTTAATCTTATAATATGCTTTTTTGATAAGGACACGTTTGATGAAGGTTTTGAATTTTTTTTAACCGGCTTTGGCAACTTGTTATAAAACGGACGCCGTTTACAAGAAATGACTTGCTAGTTTTAGTTAATCTAAATTTAGGTAACACAATTTCATTTTTACTACGTGTCTTTATATTGTGGAAATTGCTTCTTATTTTGAAGAGTCCTAAGTTTTTGCGAACATACAAAATACTTTCTAAAATATAAAGAGAAGGCAGAGTTAGTATATCAATTTCTTTGAATTTGTTCCTAAGAGACTCGCGAGGACCCATTTGATAGATTGCGCGGATTGCCCTCTTTTGTAAAATAAAAATTGAATCTACGTCAGCTGCCGATCCCCACAGCAGAACACCATAAGACATAATGCTGTGGAAATAAGCAAAGTATACTAACCTAGCTGTGGCTATATAGCTGTCAACTGCCTTATTTTTCTTACTGCATATGCAGCTGAACTTAATCTACCTGAGAGAGCTCTAATGTGTGCGCCCCATTGTAATTTTGAATCTAAAGTAATTCCTAGAAATACAGTTTCCGTAACAGCGTCTAGTTTTTTGCCATCAAGTTCTAAATTCAGACCCACTTGAGGTACATTTGGTAATGAGAACTTAAGACATTTAGTTTTGTTCGCATTAATTAAAAGATTATTAGCTGCAAACTATTTCGAAAGAACAGCCAGACTCTCGTTAACATGTAAGACATCCGTATCTTTTCTATCTATTTGAAAAATAAGGGAAGTGTCATCCGCGAATAAAATGATATCCGACAAGTTAGCCATCATGTAAGGAAGGTCATTAATATAAACTAGAAATAGGAAAGGGCCAAGAATTGAGCCTTGAGGCACGCCCATCTTAACTAAAGACCCCGATGACGTCGCCCCATTAACGTTTACTTTTTGCTGCCGCTTTGACAGATAGGAAAGAACAAGATCAGCAGCTTGTCCACGAATTCCGTAATGGTATAATTTACAGATCAGTGTATTATGGTCAACGCAGTCAAACGCTTTTGAGAGGTCACAGAAAACGCCAATTGCATCCTGGGACTTCTCCCAGGATTCCAAAATGTGACTGATGAGTTTTACTCCCGCGTCCGTCGTCGACCTACCTTTCGTGAAACCAAACTGGCGACTATGTAAAATCCCATTTGAATTAAAATGTGACAACATCTGGTCCAGCATGATTTTTTCATAGATTTTGCTCATAGCTGGTAGCACAGATATAGGTCTATAATTAGAGGGATCAAACTTACTACCCGATTTGAAAATTGGTACTACTTTATTATGTTTCATTAAGTCAGGAAACGTACCGCTGTCTAAACATTGACTAAATATGCCTGTTAGGGCAGGGGCAATTGTGTCAATAATATCTCCAAGAACCTTAACAGAAATCCCCCATAAGTCTTCAGTGTTTTTTATGTTAAGACTTTTAAATGCTTTTTTAATTGTGGCAACAGAAATGGGCTGGAATTCAAAGCTTGGAATATCCTTATTAAAGTTTTCTTTAAGAAGAGCTTTAGCTAATGTAGGTGATGAGGGGAGAGACTTTGTAACCTCTATTGGGATGTTGGTAAAGAACTTTTCTAGTGTCTCAGCAACTTTTAACTTACCTATCTAAAATGGTTTCAATATCAATTTTTAGGGACAACTCATTCTGATCTCGCTGTTTTGTGTTTCCAGTTTCTTTGTTAATTACCTGCCACACAGCTTTTATTTTATTATTAGACATACTAATTTTGTTACTTATTAATTTAGATTTAGCCTCAGCGCAGACTCTTTTGAATATTTTAGAATAATTTCTTACATAATTATGAAGGGCTTGATCAGAAGTTAATGATTTCTCGTGATACAAATTATATAAAATATCTCTGCTTTTTCTAATGCCAGCAGTGGCCCATTCACTAAATTTTGGTTTAGTATTGATAGTAACTTTTTTTACAGGACATGCTTTATTGAATTCTTGGCATACTGTAGAAAATAATGTACCATAGTTTATGTTGGGGTCTTGTGAATCAAAACTTGCTGTTGAAAGATTGCTAAGAACATTATTATTAAACATTTTCAATTTATTTTTAGTTAGAGGTCTTAATTGAATTGATTTATCTATGTGTAATCTTTTACCTAAGTCAAATGACACAAGTTGACCAGTATGGTCAGACCTGACGCCACTAATTAAAGACGAGTCTTTTATTTTACAAATTAGTGAATACATTGTCGAGGCATGAAGCTGAAGTTGCTGTTATTCTAGTTGCTTCATTAAATATACATTTTAAATTAAATGATTTAAACAATGAAATGAGCTTAAATTTTTCTGGTGAATTAACTAATAGATCAATATTTAGGTCACCACAAACAAAAACAAATTTACTATCTTTAAAAAGTTTACTAAGTATTTCTTCCATTATGATCAAAAATGATGACAAATTTGAGGCTGGTGGTCTATATACACATAAGAAAGTATGGTCTTCAACTTCTGCACATGTATGCGACCTCACTTAAGCGATCAAAAGAGCAAGCAGTGATATCCTTTCTTTCTTTATACCTAAAAGAACTATTACATAATATTAAAGTACCACCCCCTAATGAGGACCTGTTGTGCGCACTGGCAACTGAAAAATTATTTACATTAAACAACATTCTATCCGGTTTTAACCATGTTTCACAAAAACATAATATATCCATATGATATTTATCTATTAACATTTCTACGTCTAGGATTTTGCCAGAAAAGCGATTTATATTTTGGTGATATAGTAAAATATTCTTATTATGCTTCTCTTTTGTCGACTCTAAAAGTTTAAAGAATGAATAACAGCAATATTAGAAGTACTAGATAATACTGTTTCGTCACTTAACCTAGTCTCAGTTAAATTATCAATAACTGCGTGTATATTGTAAGCTAACAAAGTATCCAATACATGTTGACTTTTCTTGGGTAGAAACATATATGTTCCTGAACTAATACAAAATCCCTAACAAAATAGTTTGTATCAAAATACAATAAACTGTCACTATGACGACATGTCAAAATATGCATTAAGTTGTTTAAACTATAAATGTAATCGTTTTCTGCATCATACAAATTATCAGAATATGGCAATGCACATAATATTAATTTACCTAGTTTTAATTTAAGGAGGGTGTCAATACCATTAACAATGGCGCCGATTCTGTTTTTCACAAACTAGACTAAATTTAAGTTCATGCATCTTTTTCTTTCTATTTCATTATGAAAAGGACAGAAGATAAATATTAGTTTAGTCCTGTCAAATTAAGATACTCCATCTTAGACAATTTAGACGACATTAAAAAAATGGCTATTAAAAATACGTCAATTTACGTCAGGCGCTGACTAATTTGACAGGACTAAACTAATATTTATCTTCTGTCGTTTTCTTAATGAAATAGAAAGAAAAAGATGTTAGTTTAGTTTGTGACACAGAACAGAATCAGCGCCTAAGTCCAGTTTTGTTAAGCTCAGACTGTTTCCAATTAAAAGAACTACAGTAGTCTGCTCATTCATTTGAGTATGTTTTATTTTATGAACAAGCTCATTAAAATGCAGGTTCAACAACAGTTAACTATAGTATGTTTAGAGCGGTTATTTAATAATGATCCAAAACCTGATCCTAATCTATCAGAAAATACCAAAACATTACTTTGAGCGGGATAGATAGTTTCTATAGTATGAGTTGAAATGGGTGAAGTAGGTAGTAGGTACAACATGCTGCGACATCTGAGGTGATTCGGGTGATGAGGTGGTGGTGTGAGTGAGAGCAAAACTACAAGTGAGATTGTTGGTCAGTGACTCATACCTCTCTGCATTGTACTTGACGAGGTCCACCAACTCGCAGGCCTCCTGCAAGCGCTCGCTTAGCATTAGTTGACTAGACTCGTGAATTTTAAATTTTTTTAATACCTACGTTGTTTCCTAAGATTAATATTAAACTTGTGAACACTTTGTGTCTTCAAGAGTTTCTTGTACCTTTTAATATTTTTACTAATTTTAATATATTTCTTAATTTTATTGTGACTAGTTGGAGTTGGACATTTAGTTATGGTATCGATATTTGGTAGCATGTGATGACCAGCTGACATTAGGCTATTGTAACTTAGATAAATTACAAACTGACCCATTAAAAAGTGAAAAATAAAAACTTTTTACAAAAAACAACAACCGAAAAAAAAAAACAAAATGCGTGTCAATAAACAAAAATGCGGAACCAAAGACACCGACTTCCGAAATTAAAGTTATTTTTTAATTTGTAGTGTTTTTTTTGGAAGTCGGTTGTTGTTTTTTGTAAAAAGTTTTTTCTTACAATTTATTTGTATACTAGCTTCTGCCGGCGACTTCTGCACGCGACGCGTGAAATTTCACCCTCCCCTCATTCACCCTCTTAGGGGTGGAATTTCGAAAAACCCTTTCTTAGTGGATACCTACTCTTACAAATAACACACCCTCCACATTTCATGACTCTAGGACCCGCGGTTTAGGCTGTGCTAAATCAGTCAGTCAGTCAGGACTTTGAATTAAATATTTAAATAATTAAATAGATACTTTTCCGGGATAAAAAGTATCCAGTGTGGTGCCCAGGATATTAAAGAATAATTATAAGTTTCATCGTAATCGAACCGGTAGTTTTTGCGTGATGCCTGAACAAACAGAAAGACAGACAGACAGATTAAAAAAAATTTAATCACATTTTTGGGTTCGGTGTCGGTCTAGTAACACCCCCTGCCATTTATTTTTTTGATATTTTCAATGTACAGAATTTTCACTTCTACAGATTTATTAAAGTAGGTATAGATTCTTATTATAATCACAATGAAAGCTCCTTGTACTCCACGTGGGAAAGCTTCAGGGAGTGCTAGATACAAACATACTGAATATACACCGCAGGACGCAGCATGCAGGACGCAGCACGCAGGACGCACTCGCCCAACAACAATATGGACGCATTATTGGCTCTGGACTAATATAAATAATATTTCATTTACGCATAAATTTACATGAATGATTGCTGTCGACACTTTCATTTGTTTTTAACCATCAAGGGGCCTGGGCCTCAAGTCTGCTATTACAATAGTGTCAAAATGGTCTATCATTGATTTCATAATTGTTGATTTTGACAAGTTTGGTAATTACTAATATAATGGCGTCATTATGAGTTTCCAGTGGTCAACCACTGACACTTCATTGAAAGAAATGGCACAGAATGGTAATCTCGTACATAATGACAAATTAATGACTGGCTTAGGAGTGTAGACAGAGTAATCTATAGACTGCTGCTGCTGTTATCTTCTTTTTCATTCGCACAAGAAAAAGAGAAATATATTAACGTCACTAGCAAAGAAAAGAGACAGAGTAAGAATATTTCTGTCCCTTACTGCGTGTCGGCTAAGCACATCAATGTGCACAACAAGTTTGACGTATACGAATGAAATAATAAAAAAACTACACCGCGATTAAACGGAAAATAAGATCTTTTTCGTGCATAATTCAATAATAGTACATTTGCGCAACTGTGAAAATGGTAAGGTGCAGTGTAATAAGCTGTAAAAATGATAATATGATGAAGATTGCCGGAATTTTTTGTCCCTTTCGGTGACACGGATACCATGAGTCTATAGATTACTCTGTCTACGCTTAGGAGGTAATCTGCTAAAATTTTGACAGTTCCTTTGATCAGTGACTAGAATCATTTATAATTAGTTTTTTTTTGACGTTCAAAAGTGCCTTTAATGTGCCTATTTGAAATAAATGATTTGACTTTGACTTAGTGACCTACGAGTATCGTATTATGATCTGTGCCATTTACCGACCAATGATCGACCATTATGAATTTAGCAGATTACGAACTTTTAGCAAAATGACAATGGGGTCGTGTTGGAATGACGAATTTATAAAAATAGCAGACTTGGGCCCTGGACTTTGATTTCAAGTAGCTTCTAGCACGTGTATATACCTTTTTAACCGACTTCAAAAAAGGAGGAGGTTTCTCAATTCGACCGTATATGTTTTTTTTTTTTTGTGTGTTCGCGGATAACTTCGTCGTTTATGAACCGATTTTGATTATTATTTTTTTGTTGGAAAGGAGATATGCCAAGGGTGGTCCCATAATAAGGAAACCAGGATCTGATGACAGCATCCCAGTGAAACCGAGGGGAACATTCGAAAATCGTAGGAGCGACTAGTGCGTTTGTTAATTTTTTCATTAAATATTTTAAAGTACTACAATTTAATGAAGGCCTGGAGTCGATCTGATAGTGGAGCCGAAAGACAGTCGAGGGGACTCCTCAACGATTTACAGCAGTTACCATGTGTTTGGGCTTGATTAATTTGTATTGACGTGAACTTTACACCTACATGGGTTGTGACTAGGGAATGCAATCCAATCCGGATTGCATTCCCTAGTATCCGTAATCCGAAATATCCGGATATCCGCACATTGTTACTAGACTTCCAAATCCGGATTTGAAAATCGAATCCGGATTTTTGCGAGTGTTGAGTCTATGGGCTCTGGGGGAAGCGAGCAGGGCGCGAGACGCGGATCAAGAAAGCGTGTGAGGCGTCCTTGATCGTTCCGTTCATTCCGCTTACAAGTGTCTTCAGTGCATTCCGCCTACAAGCGTCGAATCAGTGTGCTTTTTCCGCAGCAGGAATTATGTGCAATCGAATTCGCAGCAGTCGGACTGACATAGTAGCGTTTTCGTACAGACACTTCAGCACCTCGATGTACCGATAGTCGATCTGGTACCGTTGAAGAGGCTGCAGTACAGCCCCATCTCTCGATCGAATCAAAGGTTTTCTCGTGGTCCACAAACGCTAAGCAGAAAGGCAGGTTATATTCTTAGGTCTTCTGTAAAACCTGTCGCAGTGTATGTATGTGGTCTACGGTGCTAAAGCCTTTACGGAATCCAGCTTGTTCGGGAGGCTGAAAGTCGTCAAACCTGCGCGCGAGACGGTTCGTAATGACTCTCGAAAACAGCTTGTACACATCGCTCAGAAGTGAGATGGGCCTATAATTATTAAGAAGGGCATTGTCGCGCTTCTTAAATAAAAGTATCACCACACCTCTATTTTATGCCTGTGGTGATTTATCCTCGAGTATGACGGAACCAAACAGCTTCTGAAGGGCCTTAAGAACGGGTTTTCCGCTGGCCTTCAGGAACTCGGCCGTAATTCCGTCAACACTCCGCGCCTTGTTGTTTTTGCGCTGCTTCAGAGCCATCCTAACCTCGTACAGGCTGACGTCCGGGATGTCTTCGGTGTAGTGTCGGGTCAATCTAGTTCTTGGGTAGTTTGCCAGATTCGTAACGGGGTTACTTGTTGATTTGTATAACTGACCATAGAACCTCTCGATCTCTCTCAACAGCACAGGTTTGGCGAATTCGATCCTGTCATAATCGGTCTTTAGTTTCCTAAGCTGGCTCTGCCCATTAGACAGATCTCTAGCAAAGACCTTAGAGCCTTTAATTTTGTATGCGAAAAACACAGAACCGGTCGAAGTGGAGGTCCTTGGGGGAGGCCTATGTCCAGCAGTGGACGTCTTTAGGCTGAAATGATGATGATGATGATAAATTATTAGTAGTGCTAAGTAACGACTATCGTCGTTACTTAGCACGCGAGTCACAGACTAATTATTTTAATAAGAAAAAGTACATAATTATTATAGCAATAACATCATAAGTAATTATGGTATTTATATGGTTTGAATAATTACAAATAACAAAAAAATATAAAAATCGTTTGATGTGATTTTCGTGTGCTTTTATTTTAATCCATTTACACAAATATAAGAAACATCATATTAACAAACTAATATGGGTAGACTTGTTTATTTTCATGAAAAATCCGTAATATCCGGATAATCCGGATTAGACCAAAAATCCGTTCTTAAAAATCCGGATTTTAAAACAGAACGGATTTGCATTCCCTAGTTGTGACTGTCATTAGGGGTCTGATGATGAAGACGAAGAACAGTTAAGGGAACTCCTCAACAGTTTACAGTAGCTACCTTGTGTAAAGTAACTTGAACATTTGCTCTCGGAAATCATCATTTGGTAAAGTGGAGCTGATGATGAAGACCACAGATGGCCATCGGAACTACTCAATGACAAATATTTCACGGGTTGCGATTCGATTACTTTAATATAGTTGCTAAGCAATTTATGCTCGTTACAATGCGTATGGTGAAGTGGAGCTGATGGTGACTTCTCAATCAGCTCCAGTTCTCCTGGTTCTTACTAGGAGAACTCAACAATTAACGTCCCTGCATCGGGAACAGCAATATTTTGTAAAAGGTGATGAGTAGTTGACATTAGGCTATTGTAACTTAAATAAATTACAAACTGACCCACTAAAAAGTGAAAAATAAAAAGGTTTTACAAAAAAAAAACCGACTTCCAAAAAACACTTTAAAGTGAAAAATAACTTTAATTTCGGAAGTCGGTGGCAAAAAACTAAAATACAAATCCAAAGACACCGACTTCCGAAATGAAAGTTATTCTTCACTCTTTAAAGTGTTTTTTGGAAGTCGGTTTTTTTTTTGTAAAAAAGTTTTTATGAGATACTGCCATCTCGCTTAGTGTTTAAAGAATTAAGAATTGAGTTACCGCTTTTTTGTTAGCTCTTCTCCTACATAATGTTTCCATACAAAACAATATGAATTTGTTATGAACTAAAATACTTATTACATACTAGCTTCTGCCCGCGACTTCGTACGCTGATCCTGTTGCTTATGCCAGCGACAACGGGGTCGTCAAAATCGGAGATCTGAAACGTCTGATGTCGAATTCTAAGAGCCCAGGGACTGAAAAACAACGGGATGCGCGAGACGATTAGAGACGTTATTTTCAGGCAATAATGAACCAATAAGGTGGTAAACTTGGCCTTGCACTTTGAATGTTGGCATAAATGGGCCTTCTGAAATCTGTTCTGCACCAAAAGATGTCTTTTGAAAGGCATTATTGTACGAACATATTATGTTATCACTTTGTTATCACGTTCATCACTTGTTTCAAAAGACCTGTTAGTAGATGTGCGAATACGCTGAGAACTCAAGCGTGATTCTGTATCGGTAAACGTTTCCGATTCGCGAGACAATGCATGTCGCTCACGATCAGCGGACAGTCGCGCATCACGTTCCGCACTTGTCTCTAGAGACCTAGAAGCAGATGCGTAGATATGCTGAGAACTCAAGCGCAATTCTCTATCTGTGAACGTCTCCGACTCGCGAGATAATGCGTGACATTTACGATCAGCGGTCAGTCGCACATCACGTTCCCGACTTGTCTCTGGAGACCTAAAAGTCGATGCGTAGGTAGATACGCTTGGAACTCAAGCGCAATTCTTTATCCGTGAACGTCTCCGACTCGCGAGACAATGCATGACGCTCACGATCAGCGGTCAGTCGCTCATCATATTCTTCACTGGTCTCTAGAGACATGGATGTAGATGCGTAAATACGCTGAGAACGCAGGCGTGCTTCGCGATCCGAAGAGGTTTCCACGGAGCGAGTTGCAGCCTAATGTTCTCGAACAGCATCAAGTCTCTCCTGACGCTCTTCGGTAGATTCTTGGGATCTTATGATCCGCAATCTTTTAGCTCCTTTGGAACATTGGAAAAGATTTGACCTTTTTCTAGGCATGGTTATATAGTTTTATTGTGAAGAAGATACCTGATCAATTAAAATCTAAGTGACTGCTCCCCTACCAAGGGTGCCCAGACACGGGGTCGTCTGGCGTCCATGTGCTGGTGTGGTCCCTGGGGTGGTTACGGCGTGCTATGTGTTCTGGTGCGCCGGTGATGGGGAGTACTCCCCGGAGGAGGGTCCGGTGACGGACAGCCGCGGCGGGTTCACGGATGAGTGCTAACGCGTGCCCGTGTTCCCGCCATAAGCGGCAGAGGAGGACACCGTGGAGTTTGAGTGGGTTAGAGTCCCACATAACTGTACTATCTCCCCGTGGTAGTGCAGAACGCATGAGAATTTATTCACGATAAAAAAAAAATGGGAGTTTTGGCCAGTAGAGTCAAATTTTCAATGATATACCATCGTCATCGAAAATCAGTCCTAAACTGTTACCGCCTTCACCGCGTGGAGGTGAAATTAGTGATAGTTTTGATTTCCACATCAGATGTTTCTGATCTTCGATTTTTAGGGTTCCGTACCCAAAGGGTAAAAATGGAACCCTATTACTAAGACTTCGCTGTCCGTCCGTCCGTCCGTCTGTCTGTCTGTCTGTCTGTCTGTCACCAGGCTGTATCTCAAGAACCGCGGTAGCTAGACAGTTGAAATTTTCACAGATGATGTATTTCTGTTACCGCTATAACAACAAATACTAAAAACAAAATAAAATAAATATTTAAGGGGGGCTCCCATACAAAAAAACGTGTTTTTTTCGGCGTTTTTGCCGTCTGTCTGTCGCCAGGCTGTATCTCAAGAACCGCGGTCGCTAGACAGTTGAAATTTTCACAGATGATGTATTTCTGTTGCCGCTTTATCAACAAATACTAAAAACAAAATAAAATAAATATTTAAGGGGGGCTCCCATACAAAAAAACGTGTTTTTTTCGACGTTTTTGCCGTCTGTCTGTCGCCAGGGTGTATCTCAAGAACCGCGGTAGCTAGATAGTTGAAATTTTCACAGATGATGTATTTCTGTTGCCGCTATAACAACAAATACTAAAAACAAAATAAAATAAATATTTAAGGGGGGCTCCCATACAACAAACGTGTTTTTTTCGGCGTTTTTGCCGTCTGTCTGTCACCAGGCTGTATCTCAAGAACCGCGGTAGCTAGACAGTTGAAATTTTCACAGATGATGTATTTCTGTTGCCGCTATAACAACAAATACTAAAAACAAAATAAAATAAATATTTAAGGGGGGCTCCCATACAATAAACGTGTTTTTTTCGGCGTTTTTGCCTTGTGGTACGGAACCCTTCGTGTGCGAGTCCGACTCGCACTTGGCCAGTTTTTATAAGTCAAGAGGAAATGCCCATCAGACCGAACAACTTTTGCTAAGACGTCATTCCTATATATGTGTTATGGTGTAGCCGGGCTCTTGGAGTTCCACATCAGGTGTTCCAGATCTTCAAATTTATTCTCTCAACAGAAAATGCTCATCACGTGGAACAGTTTTTGCTATGGTACCGTTTTTGTATCTCTTATAGTTTAGCTGGTCTGTTGCGGTTCTGCATCAGGTGTTCAAGTTTCCAAGATAAATTATAGCCTATATGTTGCCCAGACATAATACCTATACAACAAAAATCATTCAAATCCATCCAGTAGTTCCGAAGATTAGCGTGTACAAACAAACGGACAAACAGACAAAAATTTTTTTTTGGTTTCGTGCTCTATTACTGTTTCTAAACCCCCCTCAGTTATTTTTTTTTAAATATATTCAATGTACAGACAGTTTTTTTACTGTCTTATTATATGTATACAGGGTTATTTGTAAAACACCAGTAACCTCTTAAGAGGTCATTGTACTCGTCATTATGAACAACTTTTACTATGGGACCAAACCTGAAATCGCGAAAAAAAAATCAGCTGTTCCCTACATTTTGACGAGTTATACGAACATAAATGTAGGGAACAGCTGATTTTTTTTTCGCGATTTCGGGTTTGGTCCCATAGTAAAAGTTGTTCATAATGATGAGTACAATGACCTCTTAAGAGGTTACTGGTGTTTTACAAATAACCCTGTATATATGTATAGATTATTTTAAAGAAAAGTTTTAATCAAATTATATTTTGAAGAGATTTCAAAATATTATCTTTTTTGTCTTTTGGAAATGCCTGTGGTGAACTTCTCTTCTTCGGTGGCGGTAAAACTTGAGTTTTCAGTATTTTATTTCCAAATAGCAGCTCCCCACGGTTTCACCCGCATATTAATTAAGTATCGATCCCGTGGGAATATTTGGATAAAAGCTATCCTATGTCCTTTCCAGAGACTCAAACTATCTCTATAGTATCTGGGGGCACGGGAGTGCCCCCGCCAAGACGAGCCAAGCGAAGCGCAAGAGCACAACCTACCTTTTCTCGAAGCACTTCGTCGTATTTTTGAACACACCCCCTGAAGCGGGGCTCCGTCGACATAGGATGCAAGAGCGAAGGGCACGGCGAGGTTAGGTTGTGTTAGGTTACTTTAAACCAGGGATGCACAGACCGCGGCCCGCGGGCCGCATGCGGCCCCCCGGCAATATGCCAGTGGCCCCCGCCAGCAAATATCACTCTTTAGATCACACTAATATTATAAAGGCGAAAGTTTGTGAGTGTATGAATGTGTGTGGGGGTGTGTTTATTATATGTTTGTTACTTCTTCACGCTGAAACGGCTGGATCAATTTTGATAATAAAAAATTATGGTGGTAGCTGACACCCTGGATTAACATAATTATAGGCCCTTTTAGTCCCGATATTCCCACGAGATCGACACTTATGCGGGTGAAACCACGAGGCGCAGCTAGTATTCTATAGGTATCCACATACATTTGAAGGAAACATATTGCTGAGGTTTACATATTATATAAATTTGAATTAAAAAGTTAAACCTCTTGGACATATTTAGCAATCCTTTCACCATTTCAGCTGAAACTGCACCAGAGCCAATGCAGTTAGAATTAATCAATATTCAAAACGATCAAGATTTTCGCAACAAATTCAATGAAGGGGACTTGCTGAACTTTTACCGCTGCATTGTTAAAATTATGTGAAAAAAAAAATGCGCACAAATGCCCTGAAATGCGCCAGCTTATTTGGTTCACTTATGTATGTGAACAAACTTTTTCGGTATCACATCGGATATCTATGTTATCACACTAATATTATAAAGGCGAAAGTTTGTGTGTGTGTGTGTTTATATGTTTGTTACTTCTTCACGCTCAAGCGGCTGGACCGATTTTGATAAAATTTGGTATGGAGGTAGCTGACACACTGGATTAACATATAAGCTACTTTTTATTCTGATATTCCCACGGGATCGAAACTTATGCGGGTGAAATCGCGGGGCGCAGCTAGTTGAATAATAATAAAACAAAAAAACTGAAACCACCTTGCAATTTTTTTTTTAATTTTTGGCTATTTTTATTATGTTTTTAATTTTTGCAGGTGGCCCGCCATTAGTTTATCATTTGCCCAAGTGGCCCATGGTCTCAATAAGTCTGTGCAACCCTGCTTTAAACCCTTTACACAGAAATAGAGGCCCCGCGAAGTGGGGCTCCGTCGACATAGGATGCAAGAGCGAACGAAGGGCACCCCGAGGTTAGGTTGTGTTAGGTTACTGACCCTTTACACAGAAATAGGGGCCCCGCGAAGCGGGGCCCCCTCGATATAGGGTGCAAGAGCGAGCGAAGGGCAACCCGAGGTGAGGTTATTTTAAACCCTTCACTCAGAAATCGAACACACACACAACATAGAACACAAGAGCGATTCTTTACATAGAATGCAAGAGCGAGCGAAGGGCAGAAAATTAGTTAATATGAATGTTAGGTCAAATGAACGTTATATAAAAGGAGCATTATACAATATGAAAATTATATGAAATGAACGTTATACTAAATGAAATAAGAGAAAAAGAAAATTATATCAAATATAACATTAGATCATATGAAATTAGGTTAAATCAAAATCAAAATATTTTAGTTCACATAAGCCTACATGGGCACTTATGAAACGTCAGAAGCTAGGTGCACGGTTCCAATTGGTCGTTTCCTATGGAGAAGAACCGGCAAGAAACTCCACGGTTACTCTTTTTAAAAATAATTGGCTTTTACAATATTTTCAAATTACAGTAGGTATGGGAGGATAGCGTAGGCCTGTCAACAAGTATCAGGTACTTGATAAGATAAAAAATGGTCTACAGATCTAAAGTCTACAAGGCCTACAAAGTCCTCACATTTACAAAATAAGAATCTATCAAAAGGATAAAATAAAAAATAAAAACCTAATAAAACCTAGTGATATGATTCCCATTACAACCACTAATAAAGAGATGAAAAATTTGAATTGTCTGTATATAATGTCAAGTAATAAAGAGATTATGTCAAAAAAGTATGTAAATAAAGTAAAGTAAATAAAAAATGAACATCGTAATTTGAGAGCAGTTAATAGACATTTAAATAGTTAAGCCGTTAATGAGGAGCCAGGGAAGCCACATGTGCAGAAGGAATTATTGCCAAACTACCTTGTCTTCAACATAGTCTTTAATCTTATAATATGCTTTTTTGATAAGGACACGTTTAATGAAGGTTTTGAATTTTCCATCGCTAAGTTCTGTAACCGGCTTTGGCAACTTGTTATAAAAACGGACGCCGTTTAAGAAATGACTTGCTAGTTTTAGTTAATCTAAATTTAGGTAACACAATTTCATTTTTATTTCAGCCTTTTGGGCACTTATGCCATTGACAGCGATGCGGACGAATTTTTTGATGCCCAATGAGCTCCTCTCTTTTTCTTTTCCCTTCTTTTTTTATATACTTGTATATACTATATAATATGTATATTTTAGAGTTAAATTGTAAGATAAGTAGGTTATTGAAATAAAATAAAGTTTTTACTACGTGTATTTATATTGTGGAAATCGCTTCTTATTTTGAAGAGTCCTAAGTTTTTGCGAACATACAAAATACTTTCTAAAATATAAAGAGAAGGCAGAGTTAGTATATCAATTTCTTTGAATTTGTTTCTAAGAGACTCGCGAGGACCCATTTGATAGATTGCGCGGATTGCCCTGTTTTGTAAAATAAAAATTGAATCTACGTCAGCTGCCGATCCCCACAGCAGAACACCATAAGACATAATCCTGTGGAAATAAGCAAAGTATACTAACCTAGCTGTGGCTATATCTGTCAACTGCCTTATTTTTCTTACTGCATATGCAGCTGAACTTAATCTACCTGAGAGAGCTCTAATGTGTGCGCCCCATTGTAATTTTGAATCTAAAGTAATTCCTAGAAATACAGTTTCCGTAACAGCGCCTAGTTTTTTGCCATCAAGTTCTAAATTCAGACCCACTTGAGGTACATTTGGTAATGAGAACTTAAGACATTTAGTTTTGTTCGCATTAAGTAAAAGATTATTAGCTGCAAACCATTTCGAAAGAACAGCCAGACTCTCGTTAACATGTAAGACATCCGTATCTTTTCTATCTATTTGAAAAATAAGGGAAGTGTCATCCGCGAATAAAATGATATCCGACAAGTTAGCCATCATGTAAGGAAGGTCATTAATATAAACTAGAAATAGGAAAGGGCCAAGAATTGAGCCTTGAGGCACGCCCATCTTAACTAAAGACCCCGATGACGTCGCCCCATTAACGTTTACTTTTTGCTGCCGCTTTGACAGATAGGAAAGAACAAGATCAGCAGCTTGTCCACGAATTCCGTAATGGTATAATTTACAGATCAGTGTATTATGGTCAATGCAGTCAAACGCTTTTGAGAGGTCACAGAAAACGCCAATTGCATCCTGGGACTTCTCCCAGGATTCCAAAATGTGACTGATGAGTTTTACTCCCGCGTCCATCGTCGACCTACCTTTCGTGAAACCAAACTGGCGACTATGTAAAATCCCATTTGAATTAAAATGTGACAACATCTGGTCCAGCATGATTTTTTCATAGATTTTGCTCATAGCTGGTAGCACAGATATAGGTCTATAATTAGAGGGATCAGACTTACTACCCGATTTGAAAATTGGTACTACTTTACTATGTTTCATTAAATCAGGAAACGTACCGCTGTCTAAACATTGATTAAATATGCCTGTTAGGGCAGGGGCAATTGTGTCAATAATATCTCTAAGAACCTTAACAGAAATCCCCCATAAGTCTTCAGTGTTTTTTATGTTAAGACTTTTAAATGCTTTTTTAATTGTGGCAACAGAAATGGGCTGGAATTCAAAGCTTGGAATATCCTTATTAAAGTTTTCTTTAAGAAGAGCTTCAGCTAATATAGGTGATGAGGGGAGAGACTTTGTAACCTCTATTGGGATGTTGGTAAAGAAATTTTCTAGTGTCTCAGCAACGTTTAACTTATCTGAAATGGTTTCATTATCAATTTTTAGGGACAACTCATTCTGATCTCGCTGTTTTGTGTTTCCAGTTTCTTTGTTAATTACCTGCCACACAGCTTTTATTTTATTATTAGACATACTAATTTTGTTACTTATTAATTTAGATTTAGCCTCAGCGCAGACTCTTTTGAATATTTTAGAATAATTTCTTACATAATTATGAAGGGCTTGATCAGAAGTTAATGATTTCTCGTGATACAAATTATATAAAATATCTCTGCTTTTTCTAATGCCAGCAGTGGCCCATTCACTAAATTTTGGTTTAGTATTGATAGTAACTTTTTTTACAGGACATGCTTTATTGAATTCTTGGCATACTGTAGAAAATAATGTACCATAGTTTATGTTGGGGTCTTGTGAATCAAAACTTGCTGTTGAAAGATTGCTAAGAACATTATTATTAAACATTTTCAATTTATTTTTAGTTAGAGGTCTTAATTGAATTGATTTATCTATGTGTAATCTTTTACCTAAGTCAAATGACACAAGTTGACCAGTATGGTCAGACCTGACGCCACTAATTAAAGACGAGTCTTTTATTTTACAATTAGTGAATACATTGTCGAGGCATGAAGCTGAAGTTGCTGTTATTCTAGTTGCTTCATTAAATATACATTTTAAATTAAATGATTTAAACAATGAAATGAGCTTAAATTTTTCTGGTGAATTAACTAATAGATCAATATTTAGGTCACCACAAACAAAAACAAATTTACTATCTTTAAAAAGTTTACTAAGTATTTCTTCCATTATGATCAAAAATGATGACAAATTTGAGGCTGGTGGTCTATAAACACATAAGAAAGTATGGCCTTCAACTTCTGCACATGCTACCTCACATAAGCGATCAACAGAGCAAGCAGTGATATCCTTTCTTTCTTTATACCTAAAAGAACTATTACATAATATCAAAGTACCACCCCCTAATGAGGACCTGTTGTGCGCACTGGCAACTGAAAAATTATTTACATTAAACAACATTCTATCCGGTTTTAACCATGTTTCACAAAAACATAATATATCCATATGATATTTATCTATTAACATTTCTACGTCTAGGATTTTGCCAGAAAAGCGATTTATATTTTGGTGATATAGTAAAATATTCTTATTATGCTTCTCTTTTGTCGACTCTAAAAGTTTAAAGAATGAATAACAGTATTATTAGAAGTACTAGATAATACTGTTTCGTCACTTAACCTAGTCTCAGTTAAATTATCAATAACTGCGTGTATATTGTAAGCTAACAAAGTAGCCAATACATGTTGACAACAAATGTTTTTATAGCATATGAAAATTATATCATATGAGAGTTATGTCAAACGAAATTAGACTATCTGTTGTTATACCAAACATTACACAATACACACTCGAAATTTGGTGTGTGTAAGTAATAGTACACAAACAAAATTGGTTGAAATTTGGTGTAAGCTAGTAATAGTACACAAACAACAAAAAAAAATTATTACTTGGAACTTTTACCCTCCAACCCCTTAAACTAGGGGATAAGTTTGTACGAGATTTCCGCAAATTTTGATGCTAGAGTTCTGAAAATTGATATAGGGACTCCTTGTTATAAAATAATAAAATACATATTTCAGGATTTTTAGTAAAGAACCCCTCAAAAATTTTTTTTTTTTATTTCATAAGCAACTTTCAAAAAAGATGTGAAATCCCACCAAAAACATTTTCATGTTTCATTTTTGTGTTTTCAGAATTTTGCGCTCTTTCGAATGGTGTGTAAGAAAAAATTCTAGCTTAAAAAAAATGTCCCTTACCCTACTGATTTTTGGATTCAAATTTCGAATCAGCCCCATAATAACAATGTATAATGAAAAACTATGCAATATAGCAACTTGAAATGTTATAATTACCGCCGCCCAATGATTTCAAAAGTAAGGATACGCCCGTCTGAACATTTTACATAGAAGTTCTTCGTTCGAAGTTCGAAGTTCGCGCGCACCACTGTCAACTGAGTCGCGTTGGCCCTAAAACCGTCATTTTAGGGCCAGCGCGTTGGTGTCATTTAGTCGCGCCGTTAGCCCGGTCCTCTGAACATTTTACATAGAAGTTCTTCGTTCGAAGTTCGAAGTTCGCGCGCACCACTGTCAACTGAGTCGCGTTGGCCCTAAAACCGTCATTTTAGGGCCAGCGCGTTGGTGTCATTTAGTCGCGCCGTTAGCCCGGTCCTTACGCTAGTAATATATATGTCAATGCCGCCGCCAATCCACTTCACATAAGGTAAGGGTCTTCCCAATCAACGAATTATTCTTCGGATGGTATTTAAAAGTACTTCAATTTATTCCCATTTCGTTTACCTAATTTTGCCTGTGTTCCACCAAATATACTGAATGTGCACCAAAATATGTTCATTAAAATATGTCATAACGAGCATCTATTTAACAACTGTTGCAAATTTGTAAAAACAACTGTTGCAAATTTGTAAAAATAGTAATACACCTAATTTTAAAAACAAGCATTTATTTTTTTAAATAATAATATATTTTTTTTTAAATAATCTCTTTTTCCATATTTTTTTTCTTTAAAATTTAGTCGTTTCTGGCACTCGCCGGCCGGTGCCGCGGCACCGCTCGCTTCGCTCGCTCGGCTCGTGCGTAGGAGGTCACAGTTTTAACCTAACCTAACCTAAGCATTTTTTTTTAAATAATTAACCTCGTAACTAATTCGGTTCTCGATAATGTCCATTTCAAAAAAATTAAAATAGTAAGTTACAAATATTTTGTAATATTTGGTGCATGTTCGAAACATCGAAAATGGAAATATCGAACGATCATATAACCGAAAATTAAAATATCGAAAGTTTATATTATCGAATGGCTAAATATCCTACGTCCAATATATCTAAAATCTAAATATCTACAAAAGTTACATCGAAAGATCTAAATATCGAAATACAGATTATCGAACGTCCTAAATATCGATGGGTACATATATTATTTGAACATCGAAAATTAATATACCTACGTGTAAAAATGGGTTAATTTTCAACATTTAATACATTCATTAATTCACCCTAAAAATACGTACAAGTTAAAATATCGAACTGATATAAGTAGTATGAGTGGAAAAAGATTGCTTCTGCAACGTCTCCGGCGCTACGGGAAGTGCAACCCCTTCGCGCCTCCGGATTTTTATTTACACTCTAGGGGTAACAGCCAAAAGACTACGTAAATTCGGGGTGCCCCAATTCGGTTTTGGAACAATTTCGACCTATTTTATCCATGAAAATCAGTGTCCAGTGTACAAGCCTATTAGGTCAATCGTGAAGGTATTATTTAAATTAAAATATTTTCTTTAAAGTCAATATGTTGTGCAGGTTGTGCTACTAAAGTTAGTGACAGAAACGTATCGCTGCAAAACCGACTCCACGTAGTCTTGTCTGCCCTACCCCTAGAGTGTAATTTAGAATCGCGTAGTCGCGGAGGGGCGAGGCAGCCCGCGAGCTGAGGAGCAGGTGGTTTTAACACCCGCCGCCGCAGCTGAGGCTGGCCGGCGAAGCCGGCCAACAAGCCGAAGCTGCAGTGGTGGGCGTTTAGACCATCTGCGACGTTAAGCTCGCGTGGGACTGCCGGAGCCCTGCAGCGCCGGAGCCGTGACAGAAGCCATGCTTGCTTGCATGTTGCATGATTGCTGCATGCTTGTTTGCTAGATGGAAATCAGTTACTAGGTGGGTTACAAAAAAAAAACAAGGAAAACCTCATGTAATGTAGGTACTTTAATTATTTTTACATAATAAAAACCCAAACGTAACGTAACGTAGATATTATGAACGTCGATGTATTAAATGTTGATATTTTGAACTTAGGCATAATGTCATTCGATATTTTGAATCATTCGAAATTTTAATCACTCGACATTTCAATCTTCGACGTTTTAAGCGTAGGTATAACAATTTTCGACATTTTGATACAATCGATATTTAAATTTTCGATGTTTTGAACATCGATATTTTAATTTTCGATATTCAAATACGTACCCTCTTAAATAGCTAACTTATTTAAATAAATGTTGCACAGGTAGATAGAGCACTAAAATACAAGATTATGTGTGAAATCAGATCCGAAAAAGGTTATAGGCGATTTAGTCCGAAAAAAAAACTTTGTCGCCTCTCCTGAAAAATCGTGTTTTGTCCCTTACCTCAATTGAACCTACGGTCGACGATTATAAACACACTCACACACCCCCACACTCAAACTTTCGCCTTTATAATATTAGTGTGATAAGTATGGATTATGCTCGCAGTAATAGCATAGTAAAATATATCTATTACTGCGAGCATATGTTTTTACTGGTAATAGTAATAGGGTCTTTATCGAATCCGGTTTTGTACGCAGGTCAAAACAGCCTCTATTGACTTCTACTTGGACTATTTCGCTAATCTGAGTTAATTCTTGAAAGTTCATGAATATTGTGTCGTGTAATCTTCCAAGTCAAAAAATCTTCTACAGTCATCTCCTTGGGCTTCACGTTTTTTCCTGCAGTACAAACTGCTTGAGAAAAGTATGCAAATCGTAAATTTTAATTTTCTTGTGTTTCATTGACAACTCGACCTTAAGGAAATCGAAATTAAACCACAGAATATACAATTAACTAGATTTTTATTAATTTACACAGTACTGACTTGTGGATATGACCTCTTCTGTCTTCATAATGAAAACAAACAAGTAATAACATAAACTTACGACGGGAAAGGATAACGCACTGTAAAATGTATTAGAAATCCAATCGTAACGGTCGCCGCTTGCAGCGGTATCTCAATAGTCAAAAGCGATTTGCGGACCAACACTGCACACATAGACTCATTCATAGCGGTAACTCAGTATGTATTCATAGCGGTAACTCAGTATGTGTTCATAGCGGTAACTCAGTATGTATTCGCCCCATACTTGCCGCTAATCGGCTTAGAAAAAATGCAATGATTATCCGTCATTTTTTTTGGAGTTTTGTCGGTATTACAATATCCGGCTATTTGCCTACGTATTACAATATCCGGCTATTTGCCTACGTATTATTGTATTACAATATCCGGCTATTTGCCTACGTATTATTGTATTACAATATCCGGCTATTTTTTGCCTACGTATTATTGTATTACAATATCCGGCTATTTGCCTACGTATTATTGTATTACAATATCCGGCTATTTGCCTACGTATTATTGTATTACAATATCCGGCTATTTGCCTACGTATTATTGTATTACAATATCCGGCTATTTGCCTACGTATTATTGTATTACAATATCCGGCTATTTGCCTACGTATTATTGACATACCTCTAATCCCCTTAGTGATTTGAGGTAAAACTGAGATAGGGAAATTTTTCTTATGGGTTTTGTATTATGTTCTAAATAAGATACCGCTGTTTGGCTTAGTTCATTGGATGCGTAATTCTTTAAGTTATCCGATGCAATAAAAAACAATTTTGAGATACCGCTTTGTGCTTAGCACGGCAGAGTAGCCAGAACATAATGTTGCCAGCAATAAAAAAAATAAAACATTGCCAAAATAACCAGCTTACAAATATTGCCACAGCTCCAGCCGTTAGTATTTATCTACAAAACTTTCCTGGCATGATAGTATTCGAATTGCATATTACATATTCAGTAGTATACTTAATTATTTGGTACCTATTAAAGAGAAGCAATTTTATTTGTTTATAATATAGAGTTAAATATACCTAATGATAAAATTAATCTAAGCCTATACAGTACAACAAGCAGTCAAACAGTCAAGCAGTCTGTAATGACCTCCCTTCTCATTCAGAGAAGGGACAGGCATTCATCACCATTGTTCAGTGCGAGCTGCGAGCTGGCCACTGCCGAGCATGTCGTTAGAGCCCGCGGACAGTACCTCAATCGTTCGTCTCCTAGCTGGCCACTGCCGAGCATGTCGTTAGAGCCCGCGGACAGCACCTCAAACGTTCGTCTCCTAGCTGGCCTCTTCCGAGCAAGTCGTTAGAGCCCGCGGACAGCACCTCAAACGTTCGTCTCCTAGCTGGCCTCTTCCGAGCATGTCGTTAGAGGCCGCGGACAGTACCTCAATCGTTCGTCTCCTAGCTGGCCACTGCCGAGCATGTCGTTAGAGCCCGCGGACAGCACCTCAAACGTTCGTCTCCTAGCTGGCCTCTTCCGAGCATGTCGTTAGAGCCCGCGGACAGCACCTCAAACGTTCGTCTCCAAGCTGGCCTCTTCCGAGCAAGTCGTTAGAGCCCGCGGACAGTACCTCAATCGTTCGTCTCCTAGCTGGCCACTGCCAAGCATGTCGTTAGAGCCCGCGGACAGCACCTCAAACGTTCGTCTCCTAGCTGGCCTCTTCCGAGCATGTCGTTAGAGGCCGCGGACAGCACCTCAATCGTTCGTCTCCTAGCTGGCCACTGCCGAGCATGTCGTTAGAGCCCGCGGACAGCACCTCAAACGTTCGTCTCCTAGCTGGCCTCTTCCGAGCATGTCGTTAGAGCCCGCGGACAGCACCTCAAACGTTCGTCTCCTAGCTGGCCTCTTCCGAGCATGTCGTTAGAGGCCGCGGACAGCACCTCAATCGTTCGTCTCCTAGCTGGCCACTGCCGAGCATGTCGTTAGAGCCCGCGGACAGCACCTCAAACGTTCGTCTCCTAGCTGGCCTCTTCCGAGCAATTCGTTAGAGCCCGCGGACAGTACCTCAATCGTTCGTCTCCTAGCTGGCCACTGCCGAGCATGTCGTTAGAGCCCGCGGACAGCACCTCAAACGTTCGTCTCCTAGCTGGCCTCTTCCGAGCAAGTCGTTAGAGCCCGCGGACAGCACCTCAATCGTTCGTCTCCTAGCTGGCCACTGCCGAGCATGTCGTTAGAGCCCGCGGACAGCACCTCAAACGTTCGTCTCCTAGCTGGCCACTTCCGAGCATGTCGTTAGAGCCCGCGGACAGCACCTCAATCGTTCGTCTCCTAACTGGCCACTTCCGAGCATGTCGTTAGAGCCCGCGGACAGCACCTCAATCGTTCGTCTTGTCTTGTTTGTTTGTTTTGTTTTTTTTTTTAAAAAACGTTGCCCCGCACTAGGAATTCACTAGGAGTCTATCATGAAACTGAAGTTCTGGCCGTAGACATGTGTTGTAATAATAGCAATTTCACAATTTCTTTATTTAAATCTATAAACTTACTTTAAATTATGCCTAATTATATTACAAGTAGGTACTTAAAGTTAAATAGGTAAACTGTATAAACTAAAGTTCGAATTGAAATCAGTCCGCAAAGTTTTGGTTGTCAATAGCAGCGGGCGGGGGGCGCCGCGTGTCGTCAGTGTCGTCACACGCGGCGCGCGTCCAAGACGCCGCGTGTCGTCAGTGTCGTCACACGCGGCGCGGGTCCAAGACGACGATGCGGCCGTTCCGGAAGGCGGTGCGCGGCATCTTCTGGTAGTCGTAACTCAAAGCACTGCGGAAACACTCAACAGCTGTCGATCTCTTTCCTTTGCACATGTTTCTCCCTATAATAAATCTTGACAACGTAGGTAACACAAGAGGCGGCGACGTGGCCCACCCGCCGGCCACGCCAGCAAGCCCACCCACTGCAAAACACAAGTTACGAGCCGTCTGGCCTCATCATCACTAAACGATACAACAAGAACGGAAGCTATGCGTAACATATTGAGGATTGACTGCTCCGCTCTGATAAGAGGCTGGGGATCGAACCCGGACGTCTGTGCTCACTGCTCAAGTGCTCAACAGTCGCGCGTGCTGCCGATCGCAGTACACGCTAAGAAATGTGAACATTTCATTGACGGAACCTCTGCAAAACGTATATTAAAGGTATACTGAACAATTCGCGATCCCTAGCCAGGTCGGACGGCAGAGCCGCGCAGCCGCACAGTAGTCGTTGTCGAGCACACGAGAAGACAGAGCACAGCGCAGTGTCAAGACGGACTGTTAGGTACCTGTTGTAGGAGGGCGGTCTCGGTTGCAGCGGCATCTCGGAGTCGGAGCCGGCGAGCGAGGAGGAGCGGCTGCGGGTGCGGGGGGCGCGCGCGGCTAGCAGCGCCGCCACCACCGCTGTCAGCTGCAGCAGCGCCAGCAGAGCCAGCAGCACCAGCGCGGCGTACCCATTGCGCGGCGCGTCCTCCTTCGCCTCCTGCACACGCACACAACTCATGCACAACCAGCACAATGCTACTTGTGTTCCACTGCCACGTGCATTTTTTTCATTCATCAAGTCACTATCCGTCCTAAAACTGTCAAATGGAGAGGTGTGGCGGCCGCTGGGTCAACCACTGCTGCCTGGTCGTGTCTACTTTCAGCACAGAGCTCGGCGATTCTGTGCTCTATGACTTTTAGCGTGAGAATAAAATAAATAATTTCAAGTTCGGCCTCAAACTAAACAACGCGAAATCCTATAGGAAAAGTAATTTGTTTATATAAAATTCTCTAAAAAAAAGTTATTTTGGCAGCGACCGCTCTTTGTGGTATCAAAGAATAAATAACTATTCAGTTAGGGCCGTATTGACCCGGGGGTGCAAGACGTGCGCGGCACCCGGGCGCAGGGTCTTAGGGGGCGCCAGCCAATCGCCTAACGCCTCCTCTACACGTCGACAGATTCATCAGCAGATGGTCATCTGCAAATGCGTCCGCCGACGTGTAGACGGGGTAATTTGCTAGTCTGTGGTAGGTATTTGACGTCAGCAGATGCATCTGCTACCAATCCGTTTGTTGTCGGTTTTTAGGCTCAACTCACACCAAAAGAGCGTCGAAGCGCAGCGAAGCGAAGCGCAGTTTCAGTGTCATATGAATGTTAACTATATTTTCATTAGGTACCTACTATAATACTTAACTATATTTTCATTAGGTACCTATACTATAATACTTAACTATATTTTCATTAGGTACATACTATAATACTTATTTTTTTCTAAACTGAATAGTTTGCGCGAGGGGATCCTGCCGTTTTGCCGAAAAGATTTTGCCAAAATTTCACTACCCAAACAAATTTTCGCAACCTTTTATTATACCAATGCAATGTTTGGAATAATTTTAGTATGCACATTTTAAGGATAATGTCATTTAGGCATTTGGTCTTTATATCAAATGATTTATTACGGCAAACAATCTTTAGACAATAAACGTTTGGTCAAACGATCGGTTATGACAAAAAATATACAGGCATAAATAAGATTTTTTGAGTTTTTTTTTTTTGGAATTAAATAATTAAAAAATGCATTTTTTTTTTTAAATAAGTAATCATTTATTTAATACAAAATATTTGTAACTTACTATTTAATTTTTTTTGCAATGGACATTATCGAGAACCGAATTAGTTACGAGGTTAATTATTTAAAAAAAAATGCTTAGGTTAGGTTAAAACTGTGACCTTCTACGCACGAGCCGACCTCGGGGTGCCCTTCGCTCGCTCTTGCATCCTACGTTGCGCTTTTTTAACCAAGGTATCTGGAAACAGTGGTTTCTATGAACAAAGTTTCCGGCAAGAAGTGCTATCTATGAACAGAGATCTCTGTCAACAGTGCTTCCTATGAACCGAGATATCTACGAACAATGTTTTCTATCAACAAAGTTTTCGGCGAAACGTGCTGTCTAGGAATAGAGATTTCTATTAGCTTTGCTTTCTGTATGTAGTCGTATCGTACAAGCGTGTTTCTATCTTAGGTTCCACACTCGATAAAACTAAAAAAAATATATGATGTATAATTACTATGTAAACTTCCACCGAAAATTGGTTTTCTTGAACGAGATCTAGTAAGTAGCTCGCCGGTGAAAATTTAAAAACATATGATGGTACGGAACCCTCGGTGCGCGAGTCCGACTCGCTCTTGCCCGGTTTTTTTAATGTTGCGTGCGTACGAGTTGCGTCTGTCGAGAACAGACGTGTGGTCGGCTCGTGGTGATTGGTGATCCATCTGCTGATGCATCTGTCGAGAACAGACGTGTGGTCGGCTCGTGGTGATTGGTGATCCACACGGAATAGAATTTTTTCTATTCCGTGGTGATCCATCTGCTGATGCATCTGTCGACGTCCGCGAACGCGTCTGCCGACGTGTAGAGAGGCATTGTACTTACCCAATAGGTAACGTAAACATGCACAAACAAACCTGGAAATTGAAATTAATAAAAAACTACTTACGATTTTTCATGACTCAAGATATATACATTGACTTTGGCTATAGTATATCGAATTTAAAGTAGATTACAAAACAGACGATCATCATCTGCCTAGCCTTTTCCCAACTATGTTGGGATCGGCTTCCAATCTAACCGGATAAAAAAACAAAACAGACGACATCATAAAAAAATGTTTGCCGACTTTAAAGCCGGGAAAATTAAATTTGATAAACAAACTAGGTACTAATATTAAACAGAGGCGTCGCTGAGGCTGCGTGTGCGTGACCATCCCAGTCTGTCCCAGAGTCAACACAGAAGTGTCACATGGGCCTCACAACAACACAGTTCCGGTAGGTCAGGTGTATGTGTATGACCTGTATGAGCTCCTCGACGCGGTGCGGGAGGGGATGCCAACGCGCCAGGTACTGCAGCACGGGCCGCAGGTGCTCGCTAAGCGCCAGCGCCTCGCCCAACTGCGCCGCCGCCGCCGAGCGCGACCACGCCAGCGCCTGCGCCGCCAGCCACCCGCCGAACACCAGCTCACCCACCATCAGCAGCGACACTAGCGCCGCGTACTGCCAAAATACTCACTTTCACATTTTTTGAGTGGATAAGACAGAGATTAAAACAGAAGACGAACTAGCAGGGGATCGAGGAGGGGGGGGGAGGGGCTGTTCAGGGGTTTGACCGGAATAAATCGAATAACCGATCCCATACCTAATAATAACGCGTCCTGCTGGCCTGGCTTGGCACACGCTAGTGCTGTTTACATGATTCCAGATAATTTTAAGGCAGTAGGTACAGTACAGTACAACACGTGGTTGCAGTCAGAAAAAAACATGTGGTCACTGCACACTAACCAATCGAATACTTACCTAAGTTTCGCTAGCCACATGACGCTAGTACTCAAGCCTGGGTCAATCTATCGGAATTAAACTCGAGAGTAAGCACCCTGGGTGCTTACTCTCGAGTTTAATTCCGATAGATTGACATTGGAATTGTGACGTTTCGTAATCTTGAGTTCGATGCTAGCGCCAATTGATTTTTATATTGGGTGTCCATTTTGGGAAACTAAGTGGAATTGGGAACAGGCTTGGCGTGGCGTAAACGGTACTCTTGAGTGTATTTTGACAGCTGTGTATTGCGTCAATATTGCGTTGGGATAGTTTGTTGATAGTGATTTTTCCAATAACAAAAGTGTAACTTTTAGAAATTATTTTGCGTTTTAAGTGGTTTTTTGTGGGTTCTATGAGTATAATATGGCACGATAAGCAGTAATATTAGTGTTTTACGTAATTCCCATAAAAAACAACTGAAACAAAGACGAGATGAGCGTCGGATGATGCGTTATATTAAGTATGAACAAAGCGTTTTCTATGAATAAATACGAATTTAAAGCAAATTACGGAGTGAGCAAGGATTTTACTCCTCTTTCGTATTACATACTTAACAACATTTTTATCCTATCTCTATACAATAAAAACTTTCTAGAACATTAACTTAATATAATCGGACTTCGGCATGTTTTCATTATACAAAATTCTTTCTATCTCTAAAACCCGAAGACCGATTTTCATAATTCAAACTAGAATATCAGTTTTGAACATAATCCTCTCATTTGACACTAAAATCTCGCAAATATTCCTAAAAACAAAAATCCTCGTTTTCAAGTTAAGTAGTTATTCTATAATTTTCTTCGTACCTACATTAAAATTATCAAAAATTCTACGTTAAATATTGATATCAGATTCTAATACGAAAACTAATAATAAAAACCAGTTAGAAAGCTAATTAGAGCAATACAAACACTTAAAATTTACATAATTAGAAAATCAAAATCTTACTCAGTAAAACAGAGGGGCAATTCTCGTAATTTTAAGAACGTTCACAGTCTGATCTCAGTCTCAATCTGTCAAAATATACCTCTAATATCCCTACATTTTGACAACTTTTTGACATTTGTTTGTCGCCGAGATGAGACTGCGACTAGATTTTGAACGTTTAAAAATAGGAGAATTGGCCTTCTGGTAGCACATATCGACTCCCACGCTAGGTATTTTAGGGTCTTTATTATCCTATTCTATCACTTTTACATATTCTAATATCACTTCACTGGTATCTCAGTAATGTTCACTATTCACATAAACACGTTCGGCGTTCGTTACAAAAACATTAAGTACTTTATGAAGCAGTTGTTTATCTATTTACTTGGTATCATTTGTACTAATTAGTTAAGTAACTTAGCGGACAGTAATTATTTCTTACTAAAAAGAACCAAACGCGAACAATATTGTCATAAACAAACAAAACATTATGTTTGAAATTGGAGAACTTACACGCAGTCTTTTTTTTTTGAAGTGTAGGCAACGATCCTACCGCATGCAGCCAAAGTCATGGTTAATTTTATGATTTTAATCATTTTCTTACGCCCAAATGTATTAAATACTTTATAATTATTCAATTAAAGAACTATTTATATATCATTTTTATTTATTAGCCTTGTTATTTAAAGGATAAAGCATTTTAAAGCCCCATTACCGGTTTATCGTAATGAGTTGAACCACACTATTGCAGCCCGTTACGTAGCTAACTTCACGTGTAATAAAAAAATAATGGCAGACCAATGTCAATTTCATTTCAATGGTGGGTGACCATATTGTTTTCAAGAGTACCGAATCACGTGACTGTAAAATTAACATCGGAATCGTATTGGCCTTTCATTAGAATTAAAATTAATTTGGAGAGTTAGCCCCCAAAGTGTGGGTGCTACTAGCTCAAACAAAAGAGATCTTATTAAACTATCCAAGCTTGAAACGCTAGCTGCTTTCTCACTAGCTTACTAGCCCAGAATTGAAGCTGGTTCTGTGCACACGAAGCCAGAGTTACTAGATTGCCAGCTTATATCCTTATTTATTGAAGCTGGTTCTGTGCACACGAAGCCAGAGTTACTAGATTGCCAGCTTAAATCCTTATTTATTGAAGCTAGTTCTGTGCACACGAAGCCAGAGTTACTAGATTGCCAGCTTATATCCTTATTTATTGAAGCTAGTTCTGTGCACACGAAGCCAGAGTTACTAGATTGCTAGCTTACTATACTTATTTATTGAAGCTAATTCTGTGCACACGAAGCCAGAGTTACTAGATTGCTAGCTTACTATACTTATTTATTGAAGCTAGTTCGGTGCACACGAAGCCAGAATTACTAGATTGCCAGCTTAACTATGCTTATTTATTTATTTTAACATAAATCGGTCAAGGCCAATTACATTAGTTAAAAACACAAACACACAAGTTAAAAGTACAATAACGAAAATAATAGGTACTTTACCAAAACGCTATAGCTCGGCTAATATTGCCAGCTCGGGTTTAATGTTTGGAAATAGTTTTACACTGAGAAATTAATTAGAGGCTATAGAAGCAATAGCATCATACGAAACTAACCACATAGAGCAGCACGGCGCGGCTGCGCGGTGTGCTCGCGTGCAGCGCGGCCGCCGACACGTGCGGCAGCAACAGCAGCGCGAAGCCGCCCGCCGCCAGCGCCGTCGCCGCCGCGCGGTACTCCGCTGGGAACAGCTCGCGCAGCACCACGTACGTGCTGGGGTCCCACTTCAGCCGCGCCGCGGACGCCAGTGCCGCGCCGCCGTACAGCTGCCCACACGTCACCCCTTAGTCATCAATATCGACAGCACCCCCAGACCCTGCGCCAGGGTGTGAGTGGACCACTGACACCAGTGAGTCATAGCCACAAAAATGTAAGTAAGTATCTCTTTAGTAGTTCTGTTCTGTAGTTTTTCTTTTGGTTTCATTAGCAAATACCCGACTGCAATTTATCCATTTAAACTTGCCGGGATTTCGTTATGTTATAGTTTTGTTTTTCATGCATATTATTTTATGGTTTTCTGAAAACCCGCCAAGTTTTGTTACCTTGCAAGAAAATCTTAACACCGCGATCTACGAAAGTGACGTCACGGTAAAACGCCATCTGTTATCGAATAGCGATACAAACACAACAAAATATTGATTTTCAAAGATAATTATTTCAGATTAGACATTAACTAATAAGAACCACTTTCTTCTTTGTAAAGCTAAAAAATAAGAGTACGATTGCTGCCAAGTTATTATTTCAATTCGCGTAATTCGAAAATAAAACAAAGTTCGTTTGTGACTTCTTTAGGTACTCGAATGAAAGCGTAAACCGTTGGTACAGCGCCATCTAGGGGCATTATTGTGAAACTTATGTTAATTTATTAAGGTTTTTTTTATTTCATATTTTGTTTTTACCCGACTGCGCGACGCAAAGGAGTGGTAATGTGTTCATCAGCCTATGTATGTATGTTTGTATGTTCCTTTGAAGCACTATACAGACCAAATGCCTTTGCCGATTTTTATGATTCACACGTCAATCGATTCCTCTTAGTCCGGCGAGTGTCACTAAAGACATGCCGTTAGTGAAAATTCAATATGGCGACTACTATATATGTATGTATGTCTTCAAAATAATTTTTTTTTCTCAAAACCTATCGAGTGGGGTATCAAAATAAAGAGCTTTAAAAGATGATTACAAAAATATAAACAACTTAATAAGTACTTAAAAAAACACGTACTTACCAAGAACTAAATCGTCAGCGAAATCTTTCACATGTAAACTAAAAAGCTGGAAATAAAAAAAGTTATTAAAAAAAATAAAAAACCCGACTGCGTTAAAAAACTTAAGTTAAAAGAACTGGAAAGCTAAAAACAAGCCCATTTTAAATTAAATAAAAGTTGGAAGCAGGCGGGACCCATACCATTTTTATTATATTTTCGAATTGAAATGGGTCCCGCCTGCTTCCAACTTTTATTTAATTTAAAATGGGCTTGTTTTTAGCTTTCCAGTTCTTTTAACTTAAGTTTTTTAACGCAGTCGGGTTTTTTATTTTTTTTAATAACTTTTTTTAATGCAAGTGTTTACCCGTCATAAACAAGCAAATACTTCATCTTAGGATTAATGCTAAGGATTTTGTATTTGGTACAAAATTATCCAACACCCAAGTTCAACGACTATTACTGCTAAACTAATAAAGTTATCTTAACCGCTATAATTTTTCTTTAAAGTTTATGAAATGCACTATCATCGAGAATTTTTCCAGATTTTTCAAGCCAGCAGTTTAGCTTTTAGAGGGGAAGGGACGCCCTACGTTTAATATTTCGTAAATAGAACATTAAATCGAAAAATAATTTTAGCAACCCCCAAGTCATTTTAGAATACCTATTCAACGATACCCCACACGAAGGGGTAGGCGACAAAAAAATATTCACCCCCACTTCACATGTAAGGGAGCTACCCTAAAAAAAATAGTTTCCAAAATTTTATTTTACCACTTTGTCGGCGTAATTGATATACACACTCCTACAAAATTACAGCTTTCTAATACTAACGGTCTCTTAGCAAAACCTCGGACAGACAGACAGACAGACGGACGGACATGACGAAACTATAAGGGTTCCTTGTAAGATAAGACCCCTCTTTGAGGAGTGGCTAGAGAGGCGCCACGGCGCCCTCACCTACCGCCTGACGCTGGTCCTCGCCGGACACTGAAGTTTCGGGAGGTTCCTGCACATCATCAGGCGGGAGGAAACGCCTGGGTGTCACCATTGCCAGGATCGCCCAGAGGACACGGTGGAGCACACGGTGAAGGTCTGCCCCGCTTGAGCGGAGCACCGCCGTGTTCTCGTAGAGGCGATCGGTAGCGGCGGCGACCTCTCGCGTCCGGCCCTGGTGCAAGCCATGGTCCGGGGCGAGAGGGAGTGGGAGGCAGTCACCTCCTTCTGCGAAGCAGTCATGCTAGCAAAGGAGGTGGCGGGACGGCTCAGGGAGAGAGCCTCCCGTCCCAGCCGCCGCGGGAGACGCTCCGGGCGTCGGGAGCCGCGTGACGACGTACATAATAAATAGTTCAGGAATCGAGTCTAAATAAAGACTACCTACATTTTTATGATTTAATTACAAATGTATAGTTTTCAGATTTTTCCAGTTTAAGACGATATTACTTGCCAAATTTCATAGTTCTAGGTCAACGGAAAGTACCCTATAAATTTTGATTCTCTTGAGAGTGTCGAAATATACCTACAACCCGTCACAATATCTGTGCACCTCGCTGGAATGCGGCGCCTCTCCCCTGTCACCTCTCACCTTCATCAATAATAAATTGATTTGAAAAGGTTAGTAATTATATAATTATGTAACTTTCAAACACATAGCATTGGGTTGAAGAAGCAGTCTAATAATTCTACCTTTAAAGCGCGAGAACAACAGGAATATGTAAAGGAGTACGTACCATTCTCTAAGTTACCTGTGGTGTGATCTTTCAGTTTGGCAGAAATGGTGACAGCTGTGCTGTCACTTCCAAGTGTCATTCATAGCGTCTAAAAATTTTGCCGCCAACGTACGGGAAAATTTTTCTCTCGTTAATTTTCATAGAAAATTTGTAAAGTTTCAAGTAAAACTTTATAGAAAGTAAATAATAGTGATTGTGGTAAGTGATATATAGTGGTGCGCTGATCTTTAGTCACCGAAATGACGAAAGGGAGATCGGAAGTTCAAATTAGATTCGTGGTCACCGGTTACTTTGAGGAACCGTGTTTAGCGACCCTGAGCGCCACGATTCTCCTAAGCGCAATAGCGGGGAAAAACCCTCTTCATCCTCGGAGGATTGAGGCACCCCTTTTTCCTACCGCCGAACGACAGGGCAAAGAGATCGAGACGATTTCCTGTAAGTCGGACCTACGCATTTATAATTGAATGAGTAGCCAATAAGCCAAGTAAGTGCTGAATACATTGACATATATATTACTAGCGTAAGGACCGGGCAAACGGCGCGACTAAATGGCACCAGCGCGCTGGCCCTAAAATGACGGTTTTAGGGCCAACGCGACTCAGTTGACAGTGGTGCGCGCGAACTTCGAATTTCGAACGAAGAACTTCTATGTAAAATGTTCAGACGGGCGTATCCTTACTTTTGAAATCATTGGCTGAATATCTGTTATTATGACATTATATCACTAACCTTACTCAAAAATACTATCAACAAATTTCTGTTTCTTGCTAGTATCACATCAGACAGAAGTGCAGTGTTGTTTTACAAACAACCCTTTCGTGTTTAAAGAATATTACAACTTATGGAAAGGGATTTCAGTGTAAAAATATGATGATTAGGTAGTAATTCCTAAAGCAAATACTGAATGTCTTGAGCTAAAATTACTCAGGCAGGTTCTTTTTTATGACACCCCATCATGAAAAGCAATCCATTATAAGTACACACAGCTCCATTAAGTAGTTACCCCACCAAAAGACATGTGCGTTCAAATCCGTGATAGGCCCAAGTTGGTTTTTGTACTTTGCAAAAAAATTTTATTTTAAATAATGTATTTTTTTAGTGAATAAATAAGTTTAAGTAAGTTTTTTTTTTTAATTCTGTTTTTATTATTGTTTTTTTCAATAAAACAATACTTTTGCGACGACAAGCAACAATAATAGGGTTAACATTTAAGACAACTTATTCATCGTCTAAATAGACTGGAGGTTTCAAGACCGCTTACCGTGCATAAGATTGGAAGTTCAAATCCTATATAGGCACGAAATGTGCTTTTTGTTCATTATATTATTTTGATATATTTTTCTATTTTGTTTTAAGTAGTAATTATTTATAAAGAATTAAAAAATCAAGAAAAATAAAATACTTTATTAATCATTTATTAATATTTATTATTGCTATTATTTAACAAAACTATGATCTTATTTTACAACAAACAGAACAACTATTTTAGTTCTCATAAAATCAGAAATCATTTAAAAAAATAATTGATAAATAGTAGTCGTTTACTCTTCGCCGTTTTAAGTGAACGTATACAAAGTTCTAACTTGAAGGTATGGATTAATTTTATAAAGACAACGTAAGTAAGTAAAATTAATGGATACCCTCAAATTATAACATCTTTCGATTAGACAGGGACCTAAAGATATAATGACTCAGCCGATAGTAGATAACAATTTCATCGCAAATCGTATGGGCTCGCTGGCTAGTTCGTCAAACTGCCGGTATGAGTATGACGACGTTCGGTGATGCGATGGTTCGAATCCGAGTCAACACAATGGACTCTTTTTGAAGTATTCTTTAGATTATTCGTAAGGAATTCAATGTTGTAGCAGTGTAACATTTTAAAACTTGAGGGGTTAGGACATAGTGACGCTTTCTGTACATGTATGCTCACCTATCCCATGTGTTTCACACACTGAATTGCAAGCAGAGTGAGTACTTATGCCACTAAACAAAACTAAAGACTTTAGCCCCCGCGGAGGGAGGTGTGGCTTGGATCTCTAATGTGAGTCGAGAGCAAAAAGTGCTAACTGCTTAAGTAGGTCTACAGACACTTGTTATTTGAGCAGCAACATACCCACTAAGATTTTACCCTACGGTCCCTTTTGGAAGTAGTCTGAACACTCCTATCCAGGAATGTACTTACAATAGTTCATTGCTCTCATGTGTTGTTACTTACATTAAAGAAGTTCAACACCTCTAAGTCTAATTTGCAATTAGAACATTAAGATGAATAAAATAAAAAAAAAATAAGTTTTTTATCTAATAAGAAATGTTAAATATTTAAACAACATTATAACTTATTATGCTATACTGTACAGTTTTTGCTGTTTTGTAATAATTAAGTAAATTTTATAGTTATGGTCAGGCAGGACCATCAGGATCTTCTTGGCATTCATCAGAGCGTCATATAGATATCTATTATATTTGCAGTGGAGCAAATAAAAGCTGTTTAATAAAAGAAAATAGTTATTTTATTTTAAAAACATGATAAATGAGGATCATACCAAAAATAATTAGGCCAAGATTCATACTAGAGACAAGATTCAGGCTGTCTAAATAACCATGTAAAAGCTTGGGAATGAAAGACTGCAAACATGTTTCTGTTTCATACTGAAAATCATAACAGGAAGTTAAATCTGGCAAAGATTTATATTCAAAACAATTATATTTTGAGATAAGTATCTTTAGTTAAGATAATTTCTAAGATTATGATATTATAATCAAATAGCCTATTGTTTACACTCTGGTATTACTAAAAAGTCAAACAGAATTATGTATTAATTGGAGGGTAGCTGTTCATGCTGATTACACGAACGACTCCGGAGAGTCTTTTAGAACCAAGAAAATATGGGAATTGACAGCACACCCATTTAGCTTTTCTTCAGTTCCCTGGACAATTGCAGCATTAGCCAAGTAAGTGGCAGAGAATTTGCAAACCTGTGGTATTTGCATGTAATAATGTAAACTGCAATATTTTGTTTATTTGGTTTAGATAATTTTATCAGATCATATTACCCAGTAATTGGGTTGTGGAGGTCAGATAGGCAGTCGCTCCATGTAAAATACTGGTATTCAGCTGCATCCGGTTAGACTGGAAGCCGACCCCAACATGGTTGGGAAAAGGCTAGGCAGATGATGATGAGTTTAGATAATTTTTTGCTGGCCCACTAGCAAAAGCTGTCTCGGAGACGGTGGGTCTTAACAAAGCTTGGGTGACAAATGAATTTCCAAAGTCAATTCTAAATCTCAATCAGGTGTTAGAATATGTAGGCCTAATCACAAGGCCCTGCCTGCAGGCTAGGTAGAAAGGAAGATAATAATATCAATGCTTCTAATAAAGAGATTTTGTTCTCTGAGACAAGTTCAAAGCTTATTAACACCCAAATTTTGCTATCCTTGTAAGGGAAAGCTTGTCACAAATAAACTGATTGATTGATTGATTGACTTCAAAAAAAAAAAAAAAAAAAAAAAAGAGCAGACCAAGGCAAATGAAAAAATGGTTGCTCCACTGGTTTGTCAAGAGTTAATGTGGTGGCCAGAGGCTATTGATAGACCACAACTCAGTTCCTTTATATACGGGTAACCCACTTCCTGTCCACACATGCCGTCTGCCGGTCTTTAAAATATCGCTTTTAGTGATAAGACCGCCCATTGGGTCACCCTATGTATAATATTCTACACTTATGTCTGTAGTTCGTATGGTGTACATAACAAAGAATATTCTGTTCTACCCTACTCTTGCCAGGAACTTGACCAAACCAGGAAAAAAATGGCACTCTAAGTTGAGAGATGTTTGCCATATACGCAGTAATAAGCAAGCCAAAGAGCCAGTCTTCAGAGTGCACATATTCTAGCTCAATCCGACAAAGTTGTCGCAAACTTAGGATGTACAAGGGTACATACATCCCTAGTGATCCTGAACCTAACCTACAAAATGACGAAGTTAGCAGATTAGCTGAACACTAGAATCACTCTATCAGCGGTTTATCTCCCGGGGAGTTTAAAGGTGTTATAACGGCTTAGCCGACCGCTTATCTAAGAACAGACCAGCCGGATTGGCTCCTGTTGCTCCAGGCCCCAGGCCTCGGAGGCCATGTTTCAAAGTGGGGCGTCCCCGATGTAGACCTTTTCGCGTCAAATAAGTCAGCCGCTGTGCGACAGTACATCACAGGGGACTCAAATTATGGCTTGGCAAGCTTCTGCGATGCCTTCAGTTAAGAAGTGACAACATTGAGAACCTGTATGTTTCTCTTCACCCAATTTAAAACCGAGTGCTCAGTCATCTGAACTCGAAAATGGGGCAGGGACGTACTATTTAGAAATCGCCCCATACTGGACCCAGTGTGCCTGGCTCTCGTATTTGGAGACGAGAGGTCTCAGAAAGCCAGTACCCTTACAAGATCTATGTAAAAACCTCTTGGACCTGACAAGTTGCAACTCCTAGCTTGGAAAGTTTAGGGGGGGGAAAGCAGTCAGGTTGGGAGGGGCAGTGGTTGGTAGAGGAGCAAGGAACTTGCTAATATGTAGTGGAGATCCACAATAATCATTTATAAAGCTTGTATTTTGTATTCAGAGGTGAATGTCATAGTGTAGATTGCATGACATCTAGACAGTTTTTTGTCCATTTAGAAAGTCTAAAAAATCATTGTTCTTAGCTAAACCACTGCTTACCCCTTGATTAGCAGAGATTTACATACCCTAATATTGTAAGATATCTCACAACTTTTAAGTGTTGAATAAGATAATCATTGATTTGCTCAAACACGAGTACCATATGTGCAACACAAATTGTCAGCATGCAAGAGATGTTAAAAGTAGGGTAAGTAATAACAGTGCGCCCAAGGTTTGGCTCAAAGACACAAAGAGTTTACCTAAAAGCTACCATAATCTTTGTTGATTTTGGTTTACAATAACAGGTGTGTCTGTCTATAAAGCTTGCTCAAAAGATTTATAAACAAACTAAGATAAAGGAGCCTCATAAAGTTAGAAGAAGAGGTCTGTGGTAGCCTTCGGGAGGCTGACTGGTGATTAGTTCATCAGATAAAATTAAACTGAAAGAACCACTAGTCTTACAGAATGATTACTTCTGTAAAGTAGTAAAAGAGAGGGCTATCTCTCAAGAGTATTTAGAATGATCAGCCTATAATGTTCCCACTGATGGAACAAAGGTCTCCTCTCTGTGAAGGGGGATGAGGGTTTATCATAATTATGAGAATTTTTAATTCCCATTGAAACTATTTAAATATGTTTGGGTAAATGAATCATATGTTAAGTCAATTTAATTGATAAATAAAGAGACTTATACTTCATTTACTTGCGAGGGTTAATCTATTAACTATAGTAATATAAAAGGTCCTAAATAAGTTTCAGTTTCAATGGAATTTTAACTTTATTATGTAAGACATTGAGTTTGTTTTCCCACATCTTTATAAAGTTGAGGTTCAAAAATATTGGTGCTTTTGATTAATTAAGGAAATGAGTGATTCAAAAATCCTTTAGTAATGAGATTATTATTTTAATTCAGTTTAAATCTCATTGATTTAAATTATCATTATGGCCTTATATTTCATGTTCACCCTTGGCAAGCAAGGCAAATACATTTGTTAATAATCTATAACATTTTATAGATTTGTTAATTTTAGAATTTTTTAGAATAATAGATTGAAAGATCTTAATTTTTGGTTTGAACATTTAATGAATACATCCAGAAATATTCATTAATGTTATTTTAATATATAATTCACATAGCGTCTACATCCTTCGGGTATTCTTTCACCAGCAGATATCAAACAGGTCTTCAACCCAATGCTATGTGTTTGAAAGTTACATAATAGAGCTGTTTTGCATTAAAACAAAACAGTTATTATGTTATGGAAAACACATAGCATTGGAGCAATTTGCTTGCTGTTGAGTTTTGAAGACTTCTATGAATGACACTTGGAAGTGACAGCACAGCTGTCACCATTTCTGCCAAACTGAAAGATCACACCACAGGTAACTTAGAGAATGGTACGTACTCCTTTACATATTCCTGTTGTTCTCGCGCTTTAAAGGTAGAATTATTAGACTGCTTCTTCAACCCAATGCTATGTGTTTTCCATAACATAATAACTGTTTTGTTTTAATGCAAAACAGCTCTATTAGTAATTATATATAAAATAGTCTGGTGCACAGATATTGTGACCGGGTTGTAAGTACCTACGTTTTTTGCGGCATAAACGGCCATATTTTTTTTTTTACGTTAACTTAGAAGTTTGATTTTTTCACAGCATCAAGGAAGTGTAGACCTGAGTATGGTTTTAATTTCAACTGGATACCTCCACGCGCTCCCGAGATAAAGGGTCTTTCTTGACAGACAGACACACAGACGGACAAAAAAGTTATCCTATAAGGATTCGGTTTATTCCTTTTGAGGTACGGAACCCTAAAAAGAAGAATTTGCCTTCAACGCGTTTTTAATTCATGGGATTTATTTTTTTTAACTTCCAGGAACTTAGCACTCAATGACTACCCGCGCTACTTCGCAGACACAAAGACCCTGGCAAACAGTGTGGTGTGACTCACGGTGAGCAGTAGGTTGACGTGCGCCAGCAGCGCAGGCGCTGCGCGCGCGCACATCGCCGCCCTGCCGCGCACAGCACAGCTCCTCACTCCTCACAGCTGGTCGCAGCACATGCACCGTCGCCAGCAAGCAAGCTGCCAGCCACGCACGATCACACAGCTTCTTTCACTCCACAATAATGTGGCTTGTATCAAACGGCGTGTTTGTGATAGCGCGATAGCGGCTGCACTGATAGCACGCGAGTATCTTATCAGCGGGCTATCTCCGCAGGTGGGTCGGCACTGTCGGCACTGTCGGCAGGCCCGTCCGCGTCGTCAGCTGAGTGCGCCCGCGACGAAGAGAATAGTGGTATATCGTCGTTGGCCCGCGACGACTCGCCCGCCGCACTAGTTATCCTTATCTTTTTTTGTTATTCCAGTTTTATACAATACCATTGTAATTATTCATAGAAAATGTATCATCGCCACAATTGATTGGGGATTGCGTGGAATCATTCCTACCTACAATTGCTTCATCATCAACTAGGTACATATTTTTTCACAAAAATACTTTTGTTTAATTAATTTTCCTTTTTAGCTGCCTTTAGCGGTAGGAGCCTTATTAGGTAAACTAAAAACTGACTGCAATATATAGGTAGGTATGCTATATCTAAATGCAATATACAGGCTGAATTTTTCAAGTGGGCGTGCATGGCCAAATCCGAAACTATGAGTAATAGCGAAAATTACTCAAAGCTCGATTATCATAATTATCATTATCATCATCAGGAATCGAACCTGTTGATTTTGAAAAATAAATAACACTGTATTATTACACCATTTGATAGTGTACCTTGTTCGAAACGATATACAGCTATGTGTAAGTATGCTATACCTAATGCAATAATAGGTAGGTATGCTACTGTTCATGTAAGTCCGCAGTATGTGCCGCATGCCGTCGTAGACGATGGTACTGCTGTGTGGCTGTACTGTACTCTCGACGAGTCGACGCGCGACGCGTTTATAATTTACCGACTTCAAAAAAATATATACATATATATGTATACATACGGCCGAATTGAGAAACCTCCTCCTTTTTTGAAGTCGGTTTTAAAAAAGGAGGTTATCAATTCGAGTATGTAAGTACAGACGCCAGCACATGAAGCTACCCGAAACTGTCAAATTTTCCCAATCAACTTTGAACCTTATGTTTTAGCAATAAAGTTGAAAATCTATTACAGAATTTTGACAGATTGTAGTAGCTTGAAGTGCTGGCGTCTGTACCTATGTAATATTATTGGAACTACATCATATTGCAACATGAAAATTAAGCTTAGTCAGAGTTACCATAACCCGAAAATTGATGTTCCAAAGGATGTCGAGTGCATCACCAAAACTGACTTCTCACCTATTCTCAACTCTAATAATCCGAATGAAGCTGCTGAATCTTTTGTCTCCATAATCTCTTCCGCTATTAAAGCACACACTCATACATCAATTATCCTAAGTAGACGACGCACTCTTAAACCATGGATTACCCCAGGCCTCTTAAGATGCATACGTCATAGAGATAAATTATATCGGAAGTTTAAAAAACATCCAGACAACGAAAACAACAAGTTAATCCTCATCCGTTATAGAAACTTTTGTAATAATTTACTAAAAAAAGTTAAAAGAGAGTACGAGCGTACAGAGTTCCAGAAGGCAAAAAAGAACCCGAAAGCTACATGGGCTCTTATCAAGCAGATAGCAAATCTAAACCAAACCAGAACACCATCTACAGAGCTCCTCAAATGTAGTGATAATCCCTCCCAATCAGTAAATATGGTAAATGAATACTTTGCTAATGTGGGCAAACTTTTGGCATCCAAAATTCAACAATCTGAAGCTCATAATAGTACTACATTTGGCAATTATGATTCCAGTTCTTCAAAATCGACAACGCTACATTCAATGGCACTTCACGAAGTTGACGGTTCCGAAATTAATAATATTATCCTGAACCTAAAAGATAAATGCGCCATTGGGTTTGACGGTATCCCAACCTCAATTGTGAAAGCAACTAGATTAATTATAATCCCTGTGCTTGTCCACATTTTTAATTTATGCCTCTCATCGGGTGTCTTCCCAGACATCTTTAAGACCGCGGTTGTCCACCCAATCTATAAAACTGGAGACAGAAACAGTGTCACTAATTATAGACCTATATCGGTACTTACGACGTTATCCAAAATAATGGAGAAGATTAATAATATTTAACAAAATTCCTCACAAAATTCAACATACTAGCTAGTAACCAATTTGGCTTCAGAAGTGGCAAAAGTACTGAGGATGCCGTGTTGGAACTGACAGGTACCATTATTGATAATTTTGAAAATAAACATAAGACACTGGCTATTTTCCTTGATCTATCGAAAGCCTTTGACACTGTTTCTGTCCCCATGCTCCTTTCGAAGTTATATGATGTTGGCATACGCGGTACTGCCTGGGATATGTTCAGAAGCTATTTGACTGGGCGTGCACAGCGCGTAAAGGTGGATAACCATGTAAGTGGAAGGGAGATGCTCACCTTTGGTGTGCCTCAGGGCAGCGTGGTTGGCTCGAGTCTCTTTCTTATTTATGTGAATGAGCTGTGTCGGCTATCTCTCCCTAACTGCAAAATAGTAACTTATGCAGACGACACAGCTCTAATAATTCATGGCCGCAACTGAAGTGAAACTCGTAGAAATTCTGAGCTAGTCCTAAGTATTGTCATGAAATGGCTATCTACAAATCTGTTAACTTTAAACATCGATAAAACCAAGTTCATTACTTTTTCTTTAAATAAGTCAGGTCAACCCCAGACTCCTTTTGCTCTCCAAGCCCATACCTGTGCAAACCCTAGTTCAGACACTATCTGTGCCTGCCCTCAAATAGTAGGTACTCCAACTATTAAATATCTTGGTGTTGTACTTGATAATCACCTTAAATGGCATCAACAAATTGACTCAATCGTGCCACGCCTGAGGAAGCTTTTATATATCTTTAAGAAACTTAGATCTGCGGCAGACTTCAGGACCTTAATAAATGTATATTTTGCACTGGCTCAGTCAGTAATGGGATATTGCTTGACAGTGTGGGGTGGCGCTCATAAGACTTCTATGTTACGCATTGAGAGAGCTCAAAGAGCAGTCCTGAAAGTCCTTGCGAGGAAACCTATATACGATTTTCTACAGTCTCCCTGTATTCTCTCTGCCAAGTCCTAACAGTCAGACAACTATTTGTTTCTCAGGTAGTGTTACGTAAACATACCCAGCTTCCTTATGAACCAGCCAGATGTAACAGTAGACGTCGTTCGGATCGAGTGTGCGATATAAATAAAAATAAAATAAAAATAAAAAACTCTTACAACTTAAAACTTAAAAAGGGAAAAAAGAAAAGTACCTAAATAATCGTGAGATAACTCTTATGTAAGGTAAGTATATATATATATATTTTTATACTTATAATCTGTGCTTTTAACTATACAGGGTGATTGGAAGATGGGTGCAAAGCTTTAAGGCGAAGATAGTACAGACAATTTAGAACCATTTAAGCCATGGTTGTCTTAGACGAAGTCTTACTACTTTTTTTTTACCAATTTCTTAAGATTTTTTTCAAAAATTCCTAAAGTTATAACTAAACTATTTATTTATGGCCAAATTGAATGATAAACGAATTCATTTTTATTGTATTTAATTAAAGTAATGTGTAAGCAATCTAGCAAAATATGTTTTAGGCCTCTGTGTCGTTAGACATTTTTTTTACAAATATTTAAAGTTCATAACAAATTTTAAAATTCATAAATACTTTTTGTAAACCTTATTTTAAAAATAACGGAGCGTGCTTTTTTTGTTCAAACCTTTTCGAAAACTTGCTTGATAATCGCTCTTTCTTTTGAGGTAACATTTACGCAGATGTCTTACAAATTATTGAAATTAGGACCTAAAAACCAATTTAAGGGGGAAATTTTAAATTTTAGGCAGTATAAATAAAACAACATTTGAATTAAATTTATTTATCTTTCATGGTCAAAATGTTGTCCGTGATTCCTAATACAAGCACGGCTCCGTCTTCTCACTTCTGTTATTGTTATTTTCAACATCATATCTCCAGCTTCATTGTTTCGAACTCTGAATTCATTCTCTCTGTCAGTTCTTCTCTCGTGTTTATTTCAACATTCGTATACACCAGCTCCTTGGCCCGGCCCCACACGAAAAAATCCAGCAGGGTCAGATCTGGTGAGCGAGCGGGCCAAGGGATGGGTCCATCTCTGCCAATCCAGCTGTTAGGAAAGCAATTATTTAAGTTTTTTTATTTATTTTTATTTTTATTTATTTATTCAAAATTTTTCTTTCTGGACTTTTTCATGTGGGGCCGGGCCAAGGAGCTAGTGTATACGAATGTTGAAATAAACACGAGAGAAGAACTGATAGAGAGAATGAATTCAGAGTTTGAAACAATGAAGCTGGAGATGATGTTGAAAATAACAACAACAGAAGTGAGAAGACGGAGCCGTACTTGTATTAGAAATCACGGACAACATTTTGAACATGAAACATAAATAAATTAATTTCAAATGTTGTTTTATTTAGTCTGCCAAAAATTTAAAATTTCTCCCTCAAATTGGTTTTTAGGTCCTAATTTCAATAATTTGTAAGATATCCGCGTAAATGTTACCTAAATAGAAAAAAAGGTTTGAACAAAAATGCACGCTCCGTTTTTTTAAAAATAAGGTTTACAAAAAATATTTATGAATTTTAAAATGTTTTATGAACTATAAATGTCTGTAAAAAAAATGTCTAACGACACAGAGGCCTAAAACATGTTTTGCTAGATTGCTTACACATTACTTTAATTATCTATATACATATAATAAATTTGTAGAAAAGTGGTGTCTGTACAATGGAAATATATAAAAAAAAAGTAGCAGGGGTTGTTATTATATCGATGCCGAACCCGAAATTGTAATTAATTTTTTTTTTGTCTGTTTGTCTGTTTGTCGGTTTGTCTGTTTGTCGGTTTGTCTGTTTGTCTGTTTGTTTGTGCACGCTAATATCAGAAACGGCTTATTCGATTTAGATGCGGTTTTCACTAGTATATTGTAGTAGGCTTCACTTAACATTTAGTGTTTATTTCATGTCAATCGGTTCATAAATAAAAAAGTTATGTCAATTTAAAGAATCACGGCGAACATTTGTTAAGGTATTCTATCAGAGTACGGACACGCCTCGGGCCTGCGCGTCCGATCTTCGGAACTACTGGACGGATTTGAATGATTTTTTTTTTGTTGTATAGTTATTATGGCTGGACAACATTCAGGCTATAATGTTTCTTGGAAACTTGAACACCTGATGCAGAACCGAAACAGACCAGCTTAACTATAAGAGATACAAAAATGGTACCATAGCAAAAATTGTTCCACGTGATGAGGATTTTCTGCTGAGAGAATAAATTTGAAGATCTGGAACACCTGATGGGGAACTCCAAGAGCCCAGCTACACCATAACACATATAGGAATGACGTCTTAGTAAAAGTTACTCGGTCTGATGGGCATTTCCTGTTGACTTATAAAAATCGAAGATCAGAAACACCTGATGTGGAAATCTAAGCTATCACTAATTTCACCTCCACGCGGTGAAGGCGGTAACAGTTTAGGACTGATTTTCGATGACGATGGTATATCATTGAAAATTTGACTCTACTGGCCAAAACTCCCATTTTTTTTTTTAACGTCAAGAAATGCTCATGCATTCTGCACTACCACGGGGAGATAGTGCAGTTATGTGGGACTCTAACCCACTAAAACTCCACGGTGTCCTCCTCTGCCGCTTACGGCGGGAACATGGGCACGCGTTAGCACTCATCCGTGAACCCGCCGCGGCTGTCCGTCACCGGACCCTCCGCTGGGGAGTACTCCCCATCACCGGCGCACCAGAACACATAGCACGCCGTGACCACCCCAGGGACCAAACCAGCACATGGGCCAGACGATCCCGTGTCTGGGCACCCTTGGTAGGGGAGCAGTCACTTAGATTTTAATTGATCAGGTATCTTCATAATAAAACTATAACCATGCCTAGAAAGAGGTCAAATCTTTCCCAATGTTCCAAAGGAGCTAAAAGATTGAGGATCATAAGATCCCAAGAATCTACCGAAGAGCGTCAGGAGAGACTTGATGCTGTTTGAGAACATCAGGCTGCAACTCGCTCCGTGGAAACCTCTTTGGATCGCGAAGCACGCCTGCGTTCTCAGCGTATTTACGCATCTACATCCAGATCTCTAGAGACCAGTGAAGAATATGATGCGCGACTGACCGCTGATACGGTGAGATTATCATACATTGTTCCGAACAAGCACACAGCAAAATATTCATAATCAGAAAGTGAGAAAGAAAGAATTGCTGGAGTACGGCATGAAGAGACAGATTAAGAAGAGCGCAACGAACGTTTGAATTCTGATCGACTTCGACATTCTCTGAACAGAATTTCGATATCATCTGAAGAATCGGATGTGTCTCAAGATATAGCCGTAGGGCATGGCGACCTTCCTTGGGTTGATAAGGAACGGAGTGCATTTACGTATACTCCTATGATTGACTACGCCACATATTCCGCCATCGGAGGTATGGTTAAAAATTTTACTTTTTGTGAAGCTGTTAAATAGCAAAAAGAAACAAACGGTATGTGTTGCTCAGGTGGGAAAGTACATATTGAAATATTACAAAATCCTCCAGAAATATTAAGATCACTGCTAATCGGTGACCATCACAGTCAAAACATTTCTTGAACAACATTCGTTCGTACAATAATGCCTTTCAAATGACATCTTTTGTTGCGAAACAGATTTCAGAAGGCCCATTTATGCCAACATTCAAAGTGCAAGGCCAAGTTTACCACCCTATTGGTTCATTATTGCCTGAAAATGACGTCTCGAATCGTCTCGCGCATCCCGTTGTTATCCAGTCCCCGGGTTCTTAGAATTCGACATCAGACGTTTCAGATTTTCGATTTTGACTACCCCGTTGTCGCTGGCATAACCAACAGGATCCGCGTACGAAGTCGCGGGCAGAAGCTAGTATACAATAAAAATGAATTCGTTTATCATTCAATTTGGCCATAAATAAGTAGTTTAGTTAAAACTTTGGGAATTTTCGAAAAAAATCTTAAGAAATTGGTAAAAAAAAAGTGGTAAGACTTCGTCTAAGACAACCATGGCTTAAATGGTTCTGAATTGCCTGTACTATCTTCGCCTTAAAGCTTTGCACCCATCTTCCAATCACCCTGTATTATAACTTTTCTGTATATCTATGTTTGTATTACTTAAGTATCTATTTTTCTAGTATGTATATTGTATATAATATATAGTTCTTAGTATTCTTTGTTACTTGAAAATATTTATTTATAATGTTTATTTTAAGCATTGACATGCAGATACACTGCATGATGATGCTCAAATAAACATCTTAGTATATTTTATGTTCTAATTTGTATCTTTGATAATATTAAGATGTAAGAACCCCTCCTCGGGTGAAGGCCTCCTCCAAAGAGTCCCACTGGTCTCTGTCTTTGGCTATTTGTAGCCACTTAGGGCCCGCTGTCTTTGTGATGTCGTCTTGCCATCTCGCATGGGGTCTTCCTCTGTATCGTTTCCCTTTTGGGCCGTTCCATGAGATTTTTTTAGTCCATCTGGCATCTTGTAGTCTCGCTACATGCCCCGCCCATTTCCATTTTAGTCTTTGAGCGTGAATTAGAGCGTCCGTAGCTTTTGAGATGTCTCTTATTTTCGTGTGCCTTATTTTTTGTCTTTTGTTAATATTTAGCATACTGCGTTCCATGCCGCGTTGGCAGCTGGTGATTTTGTTCTTGACTTTGCTCGAGCATCTCCAGGTCTGGCAGGCATAGGTTAGGCATGGTAAGAGACAAGTGTTCATAACTCTAGTTTTTATCCTTACTGGCATATCACTTTTAAATATTTCCTTTAAGCTCCAGTATTTATTCCAAGAGCGTTGTATTCTTCGTTCTACTTCCAGCTCATTGTTTTTCCTGTCAAAACATATTTGTTTACCCAGGTAGATGTAGTTTTCTGTGTAGGTAAGAACATCATTATCGACTGCTATTCTTGATTCTGTACTGTTCGTCATTAGCATTGTTTTTGACAGGTTCATTTCTAATCCGACTTTTTTGCTGACTTCGTTCAGTGAATGGATCATGAGTTGTAATTGTGTGGCTGTTTCAGACATCAGAACCAAATCATCGGCAAATCGGAGGTGACTAAGGTATTTTCTGTCGATGTTTAGTCCATAATTTTTCCAGTCCAGTTTTCTCATAATAGCTTCTAGGACGGCGATAAAAAGTTGCGGAGATAGGGGGTCGCCTTGTCTTACCCCTCTGTCAATGGGAAAGCTTGGTCCGATTTTTTCCAGTTTCACTATAACTTTGTTGTTCAAATATATGTTTTTAATTATTTGTATGTATGTGTTTTCTACTCCCTGCTCTTTCAGCGTTTCCCAGATGCTTGAGTGGGACACTGTGTCGAAAGCTTTTTTGTAGTCTATGAAAGTGTGAAACGAGTGTGCGATATAAAACCTTGTAAAAATGTAGCAGCACGTCGTCATTGTACCTACATAAGCTCAAAATTATACAATAGAATTAACAAAACGATCAACATCTATTCTTGTACCAAAAATAAATGCAAGAAAAGGCTCGATACCTGGCTAAAATCGCTTACTTATGATGCAACAGAAAAACTTGTGGAAGTGTAACACATTCACACTCACACACGCTAACACACATACAAACTCACCCCCACACATACACACACACACTCACAAACTTTCGCGTTTATATTATTAGTGTGGTCATTGCGGGTAATCATTTTATTACTAAAAAAAAATCTGTAGTAGCAGTATCCTGCGTTTGCAAATTTATTTAGTTTCCAAAAATGTAAACAACTGCGAACGTTCAACACTCGATTCCCTAACACGGTTTTGTTCACTGATCGCTCGTTGAGTAGCCAACCTGTGCAGATTTTCTTCGGGTGTTTCATTGCTGCGTAGAAGTCGCAATCGCTTTGCAGTAGCAGTCTGCCTAGAAAGCTGAGTTCTTTTTAACCGACTTCAAAAAGGAGGAGGTTCTCAATTCGTCGGAACCTTTTTTTTTTTTTTTTTTTTTTTTTGTTTTTTTTTTTTTTTTTATGTATGTTCCCCGATTACTTAAAGATGGCTGGACCGATTTCAAAAAATATTTTTTTGTTTGAAAGGGTATACTTTCCAGGTGGTCCCATTGTCATCAGGTTAGGATCTGATGATGGGATCCTGGAGAAATCGAAGGAACTCTTCAAATATTATAGGCACACCTATAGCGATTTGGGTATTTTTTATAGTAACTCGTGCATTTGCTCTCGAAAAGCACTATTTGGTGAAGTGGAACTGATGATGAAGACTACAGATGTCCACCGGAATTACTCAATAATAAGTATTTCATGGGTTGCGATTCGATTACTTTATTATGATTGCTAAGCACGTTATGCTCATCACAATGCGAATGGTGAAATGGAGCTGATGGTGAAATACCAGAACTCTCAACAATGAATTTCCCTGCATCGGGAAAAGCAATATTTTGGTAAAGGCGATGAGCAAGTTGACATTAGGCTATTGTAACTTAGATAAATTATAAACAGGATCCACTAAAAAGCGGGAAATAAAAACTTTTTAACAAAAAAGAAAAACCGACTTCCAAAAAAAACACTACAAAGTGAAAAATAACTTTAATTTCGGAAGTCGGTGGCAAAAAACTAAAATACAGATCCAAAGACACCGACTTCCGAAATTAAAGTTATTTTTCACTTTGTAGTGTTTTTTTTGGAAGTCGGTTTTTATTTTTTTCTAGGCATTATAGTAAAGAGGTAAAAGAAAAACCGTATAAAATTAAAACTTAATTAAAATAAACTGAAACGTAGTAGGTAATCGGGTAAAAGAAACGTAAGGTGAGTAATTACTCTCAAGCTTCGTTCTCGATATTAGCATTAATACACATGTAGTTTCACTCACAGACTCGCCATTTCGCATTGAATTTAGGAGAAAAATAACTTATTTAATCCAATGTAAGGTAGATTAAAAACTTTTGTTCGTTACTATGACATTCGCGCCTTGCCATCTCATTCACGTATCAGTGCTTCACTGTTTCGCATCTATTCCTTTGTTTTACAATAATTCCAGTGCGTTTTCATATTTAATCTTTAGAATGCCGAAAAGAAAGAGTGATAATCGCGACAATTATAGTAAATTGTATAAAAATCTTAAAAAGTTAGAAAGTGAAATAAAACGTGGGCGACGTAGGTACTCGCTATGAAAGTACATCGTCATCGGATGGTGATTTACCTACGCCTTATAACCTGCAGGGTGAGTCATTGACCTAATAAATTCGTGTTTTTTTAATAAGTTACTTTTAGCATAGCAACAAGATGAGAGGGCTCGGTTTCTTACACTTTATAAAATACCGTTATATAAAAATGTTTGTGTTTTGAATTCATAACGAATTCATAACAATAATTAAATTGGAAAATCGGATTGTCCTTTGGGGTCCTGCCACTTCCGAAGCTAAGTACTTGCTGCTCGGATCTACCTGTGGGGTTTTTCTATAACATGTACGTTATTCCTACAGGAATAAATATTATATTGCCTATTGGGATTGCGTGTTTCTCACAAGGAGTCTCACTTCCCACCCGTAAATAGGTATATTTAAGCAAAATACTTATTTTGCTTGCAGAGAGCGAACCAATCCCAATCGATAACGATTGTGCCGCATATCGCGGCGACACGGATCCACAACCTGGATGCTCGTACTGGCAACAAGCCCCAGCGGAATATAGTGATGAGGAGGAGGTTCCGGCCCCGACAATCATACAGTCCCCCACGGCCGACAACATCTCGGCAGACGTGAATATACTGCCGCCGAGCGCCGCGACCGCCGCCGCCGCACTGCCCCCGGCGCAAGTACTCGCTGCGCCTACTGTGGCATCAACTGCCGTACCTCCGCAGAAGGCGAGCGAACCTGAAACTCCTGCTCTTCAACAAGATGTTCCTGAATTAGATCCAGAGTTAATGGAAATATTAGGTGAGGACCCCACCTCACTAAAAGAATACGGCAGTGAAATCCAAAAGGATTTGGCGATTAGACTTAACCATATTGCTACCTCCGGTCTCTCTAAAGAGAACCGCAAGGAGCTAAAAGATAGATATTTGGTACCGGTGAACTGCAAGTTTATAAAAGCGCCTACCCTTAATCCGGAGATTCGAGCATCTCTAATAGAAACTCAAGCAAAACGAGATAAGGGTATAGAAAGTAAACAGGTATTAACATCTTGTGCCTTGTCCTCCATCAGCGAGGCAATTACCGCGTTGCTCTCATCAGGTCACAAAAACCCTGACCTTCTCAAGCTGTTGATGGATACAGCTCGAATCCTCGGTGATATGCAATATACGGACTCGATCTCACGACGTGCGTTCATTCTTTCTACTGTCAAGAAGGAACTAAAGGATCAGTTGGACAAAACCAAAATAGACGAAATGCTTTTTGGAAATAGCCTATCGGAAACCTTAAAATCAGCGAAAATTATTATAAAATCTGGAGCTGATCTAAGGTCATCTTCGACAATGAAGTCTACGGCTCATAAACCAGCTAAAGCAGTTAACAGACCTTTAAACTACCGAGCCCCCCCGGCGGGCGGGTCGCCGTCAGCAGTTCCCACCACCGCCGCCGGGGGGCGCGAGATATGCGCGGGCGGCACCATCAACTCCGACTCAGAGGCAGCAGATGAGGACGACGCACAACAACGCTTTCAAGACATCGTCTCGTCAGCCGCAAGCAGGTCACCGACGTTAGACACGGTAAGCCCCGCGGGCCGTCTTTCGTGTTTCTATGAACAGTGGTGTTTATTAACGAATAACCCTATTATACTCTCTTGGATTACTGGTTATAAAATTATTTTTTCTGACCCAGTTATTCAGACAACCGTCCCATTAGAGCCCATTTATTCGCAATCCGAATATGAGGCTTTTAAAGTATCAATACAAGACCTCATTAGTACTGGGGCAGTATCCTTATGTCAACCATGCGCGGGTCAATATATGTATATATCCAGTATATTTCTTGTTCCTAAGCCGAACGGCAAACAACGTTTCATTTTAAATCTAAAACAATTAAATAAATGTATACCAACTCAACATTTTAAACTTGAAGATTTAAGAACAGCTTTGAAACATGTATCTAACGACTGTTTTATGTCAACAATAGATTTAAAAGATGCCTATTTTTTAATAGGCATACATCCAAACTCAAGAAAATATTTACGTTTTAAATTTAATGGCAATCTGTACGAGTTTAACGTGTTACCGTTCGGCTTAAACACTGCTCCTTATATTTTTACAAAAATTCTCAAACCAGTCGCAAAATTATTGAGATCGTTGGGATATTTATCTACCTTTTAGTTAGATGATTTGTTTTTGGTTGGTCAATCATATACTGATTGCTTACAAAATATGAATGATACAAAACAATTATTAAAATCGTTAGGGTTCATCATCAACACAGAAAAAAGTTCTGTTATGCCGACAAATAGTTGCAAATTTTTAGGATATATTATAGATTCAAAAAAATTTGAAGTTAGATTACCTGATGATAAAAGACAGAAAATTAAAACAGAATTACTAAGAATGAGCAAGCTCAAACGATGTAAAGTAAGAGATTTTGCTCGCTTCATCGGTCTTTTAACATCCGCATGTCAAGCCGTAGACTACGGCTGGCTTTACACCAAAGACTTTGAGAGATGTAAATACCTAAACCTCAAAAATGATGAGAACTACGATAAGTTTATGATTTTACCAATCGAATTGTCCCCCATCTTTGACTGGTGGCTGAATGCTGTAAATGAATCAGTGTGCAAAATAAAGGTTGATACATATTCCTTAGAGATATTTAGTGATGCCTCAACAACGGGGTGGGGCGCCGCCTGTGGTGACGAAACTGCCAATGGGCCTTGGAGCCAACATGAGCAAACTCGACATATTAATTATTTGGAAATACTTGCAGCTTTTCTTGGGCTTAAAGCTTTTGCCCAAGATTTTAAAGATTGTCAGATTTTGTTACGTATTGACAATACAACGGCAATATCGTATATAAATAGAATGGGTGGCGTACAGTTTCCTCATTTAACAGATATTACGAAACAATTGTGGAAATGGTGCGAAGCGCGTAAAATTTTAGTTCATGCCGATTATATACGTTCTTCCGATAATATAGTTGCGGACGCTGAATCAAGAAGATTACACCCCGACATAGAGTGGGAAATATCTCAGATTGCTTATAATAAAATAACACAGCACTTCGGTGTCCCTTGTATTGACTTATTTGCGAGCAGAATAAATCATAAATGTGATATCTATGTTTCTTGGTATAGGGACCCTGACGCTTATGTAATTAACGCGTTCACTATATCATGGACTAATTATTACTTTTACGCGTTTCCACCAATTTCGGTTATTTTAAAGACCTTGCGTAAAATTATTAACGACAGAGCCACTGGTATTGTTGTCGTGCCAAAATGGCCAACCCAACCATGGTACCCTCTTTTTAAAAGACTCCTCACCTCAAAACCACTCGTTTTAAGATCGGAGGGTGATTTAATTATTTCTCGTTGTAGCGAACGTGCAATTCACCGACAAATTACACTGGTTGTCGGGAGGTTGTCCGGACATCATTTCTCCGAAGAGGAATTCCACAGTCCTCCATACCCATAATGCTAGCATCTTTGTCAGACAATACTGTCAAGCAATATGATACATGCCTTAAGAAGTGGTTTACGTTCTGTCACGAAAACAACATAGAACCTTACAATGGTTCCACATCAAATATTCTCTGTTTTCTAACACAATTGTTTAATACCGGAGCTCGGTATGGTACCCTAAATAGCTCCCGATCCGCTTTATCGTTGTTACTTGGACACGAAGTAGCAAACAGTGAATATATACAAAGATTCTTCAAGGGAATCTTTCGGTTGCGGCCCACACGTCCTAAATACCATTTAACGTGGTTTACTGTCTCCTAAGATACAGGACTACCTAGTTTAGGAGACAGGGTTACTTGATCTGTTTAGATTTATGTAGTTATACCATATTACTTTGTACTTCTGCTCTTGTGTACCATGAATCTTGTGTGTATCGTAATAAAGATTATTATTATTATTATTATTATTAGTTTAGGCGCCAGTCTTCCACAAATTAAGGACAAAACTGTATCTTTAGACTAATTTTACTTTAAGCTGTAATTTGTGGTAAGAAAATAAAAATCTATTCTATTCTATTCTAGGTCAAATTTTTCAATCAAACTAGGTAATTTGATTCGTGACTCTACCAACTTTTAAGGACAAATAAGCTAATAATTTTAGAAGCCAAACTTAAAGCATTTATTTCAATTAAACGAACAATAAAGACGGAGATGCTCAATTCGACCGATTGCTTTTCTTGAATGTGCAGCGATATCTTCGCCAATTATTGTGAACATATTATATTTAGACTAGCTTCCGCCCGCGAGGTATGTCGATAAAAACGATCCTATGACCTTCCCCGGGATGCAATCTATCTCTCTGCCAAATATCGAAATCCGTCTGTGGTTTAGGCGTGAAAAGGTAACATACAGACAGAGTTACTTTCGAATTTATAATATTAGTATGGATGATTGTGAATGAGTAAAGTGTCACCGTGTCACGAGTGTCGCGACTGAGGACGACGTCCAGTACGCATGTTGTGGCACGCGGCCGCGCCCGCAGCGCTCGCGGCCTGCAGGCCCGGCCGGCCTGCCACACAGCAAGACCTATTGCTACTGATAGACTGTCATAAAGAAGCAAATAAAACAGCTCGTGTACAAAAATATCACTTTATTGCTTTAATAGTAACGTGTCAACATTGTTGGAACGCGTGTGCGTATCGCTGGCTTATTGTCTAGTCTCCGGCGGAGCTCCGAATATACGATATTGTCTACAACAGTGAACGAGTCGTACGTACTATCTTACGCTATTTGGCACCAGGTTACCGACCACCGCCCGTCATGGCGTCACCGCCCGTCACCGCCCGTCACCGGCCGCGCGCCACCGACGACGACGCCGATTCCTACCTACATACACTCACTATAGTAATTCACTTTGCTCTTGTAGTTTAACTCAAATCACAGCAAAATGGTATCACAAGAATCGGATATGAAATAACGGCAAACGTTTTAAATAAAACTGACTCATGGTTTCCATAATGCTGTAGGTAGCAGCTAGTCCAGCGATGCCCACGGAGCGGCCGGCGCCTGCGCGGTGCCGCGCCGTGTGTATCGAAATCCTCGAAGCCAAACACGAAGATGTCTAATGTAGGAATATATTAGTGGTGGGCAAGTTCATGAGGCTTAGTTTGCAATGGGTACCGCTGCTGCACCAGATAACCGACTCTAAGTAAAACACGCCCAGTCCGCCCCACCTCAGCGGAGTCAGTCGAGTCAGTCGAGCAAGTGTTCTAAAGAACAGTTAGTATTAGGCGAGTTTGTGTTGATAGCACCGCGTCTCTCGATAAGTTCGCTACAAGGCAAGAAGTCACTACTCAGAATGCTAGAAAACTTACTTTTATAAAATATAGTCTGTTATAGATATAATTACTACGCACCGTCTCATATTGCGCTACCTAACTACCTACAAGTACATATAGGAATACATGGAACAACAACAGCGTCCACCGCGAACCGCCCAACACGCAGCGCGCAACACGTAGCGCGCAACACGCAGCACGCAACACGCAGCACGCAACACGCAGCACGCAACACGCAGCACGCAGCACGCAACACGCAGCACACAAAACGCGCGGCGGCCGCGGCGGACGCACGTGGCCTGGCACACGTACAATACATGGTACATTCGCACTCTCACTCAGCATCGCCTAGCATTACTGTTAATGTTAACTACTACTTAATATGGCAGTCTGTGTTCGTTAATCAGTTTAATAGAAAATAATAGAAACTTATTAGATATGGGCAGACCATTACAAGTGGAAGGCTAGTCTCATCGACTCTCTATACTAATATAATCACATCGTTCTTGATTCGTTACATAATAGGTAATTATAATGTTGATATGATCAACACGGGCACACATCTCGCGCCACGCAGAGGAACCCCGTGGCAGGCCGCAGCAGGAGGCGCTGTCGCACTGCAGCTTCACGTCGCGTCGGTGACCGAAGACGGAGCTCGTATACGACACGGTCTCCGGCAGGCTCACATCAGATCATACAGGTAACATGCTCTGTGAGCAGCGCTAGATGTCGGTGTGCAGGATGAGCAGCGCGGCGGCGGGCGCGGAGGGCGGCGCGAGGCGCGGCGTGCGCGCGCGCAGCTGGGCGTGCACGGCGTCCCACGCGGCGTCGCGCACCGGAGCGGCGCGGGCGCGGCGCGGCGCGGCGCGGGAGCGGCGCCGCGCGCGCGCCCGGCCGCACGCCCCGCCCCCGCCGCAGGCCCCGCCCCCGCCACCTCCGCCGCCTCCTCGCGGCGCCGACGCTGGCGCCTGAGCGCCTGTCTCGTCCTGGAAAAGTCAGTCGAACCATTCATCATAGACATCATAAATAGACACTTTGCAGTAAGTCAAAAAAAAAGAATAGAGAATTGAACTGAATTGAATTGTCAAGCTGAATTGAACGGAAGGTTTTACTTTATAGGCTGGACTGCAAGGGCAATGAACCGCTTGATCGGTTCATGCGGTTCTGGGCGCGTAGTGGAAGCTGACCTGCTAGAAAATCTTGTCGAGTATGGTGTACATGCGCAAGTTGGCCTTCTTGCGCCAACCGGGCGGCACGCGCTCGGCCTCGTTGCAGTCGCTGTCGTCGTCGGCGGTCGGCACTGCGCACACGCTGTCCTTCTCGCCGCTCGGCGCCAGCGCGCGCTCGCCCGCGCGTCGTGCGAGGCGACGGGCCATTATAAATGCCGCTACCTGTAACATTAGCATTACATACATACATTTCATCGGAAATAAATGTATTTCTTTGCAAACATGGGTAAATAATTGGTACATAGATATTGTCATAGAAGTTAGATCTCCATGTTCTGCCGTCACATGGGCATGCAAATCATAATCAATTAATATGATTTTAAATAACAATTAAAGTATTATTATAATTCCATTTTACAAATTAATGTCAAATCATTTGAATCACAACAAATAAAAACAATTAAAAAAAATGTCGTAATATTACATCAAATGTTTATTGTATGTCTACAATATGACTACAATCAATGATATTTTTATTAGAATACTAGCTGACCCGGCAAACTTTGTTTTGCCATATAAATTATTTCTAGCTGCCCGGCGCTACTTCGTTCGCGTGGTGTCCTACCCCTTACCCTACCCTACCCCTACCCTACTCCTACTCTACTCCTACACTACTCCTACCCTACTCCTACACTACTCCTGGCCCTATTCCTACCCTACTCCTACACGACTCCTACCCTGCTCCTATCCTACTCCTACCCTACTTCTACCCTACTCCTAACTTACTCCTACCATACTCCTACACTACTCCTACCCTACACCTACCCTACTACTACCCTACTCCCATAAGTAAATAATAAAAATATTAAATACTATGTCCGTCTAAAACCGAATAAAAAGTATCCTATGTCCGTCTCCTGGTTCTAAGCTACCTCCCCACCAATTTTCCGCCAAATCGGTTTAGCCGTTCTTGAGTTCTTTATAGATTAAAATCATTATCATTACTTTTTTAAATAACACAGACTTAGGTATCAGAGTTAATAATACACTTATTAATATTTTAAAGATCACAATAGTTTTCGTTAGTACTATATCGCGCCAATAGATGTCGTTACGTCATAGTAAAAACATATAAGTAGGTTATCTTCATACAAACGCACCGAACACGGTTTGTATGTGAGCGCGCTCGTACGTATGCGTCGTCGCACGCACACACTGTCAAAATTTATCGCTGGCTAAAGGTGCACCAGTCGTGCGTGGGTGACTACGCCCGCGCCGTACGTAATACCGCCCGCGCCCGCGCACGCTCCGCCGCCTGCCCTGCTGCTCGTAATAACTGATGTATAGACTGTGGTAATAATTTGTACGTGAACTACCTACCTCTTTTAACAATTTTATAATAATTTATTTGAATAAATACATGATTCAGTAAAACCGCGTTATAATTAATCATATTTCGATCGTAATTTTTCAAGTTCGATGCAATTATGCATTTTCGCTTAGTGTTCGATTAAAACTCGAACAGATAACATGACGTAGGTAATAAAAAAATGTAGTCAGGTCTATGTAGAAAAAATAATTTAAAAAACTTTGTAAGTATTAAAGATTCCTGACGTGGGTACGTGGTGCACTTGGGGCGCTCGCTCTGAATCGCTATGATCTCGCTATGACAGTAAGGAAGTCTGACGTACCTGTAACACCATGCCCAGCACTCCGAACACGATGATCACGAACGCGTTGTTGGGCGCCTCGCGCTCCACCTCCTGCGACACAACAACACTATTGAGTATACTCCCGTGTCTGTTACAGTAGCGTGGACACGAGTGAACAGTGGCTGCACCTCGATCATGTCGTAGAGCGGGCGCGCCACGTCGCGGTAGCGCTCCACGGCCAGCAGCGCCGGCTTGAGGTCGTGCAGCAGGTCCATGCCGCGGCGCGCCAGCTCGGCCTGCGGGGCGGAGCGCCACCACGCCGCCAGCGACGCGCCCATCCACGCGCCGTAGCCCACCTCGCTCAGCGCCAGGCATACCACGCCCGCCGCGTACTGCAACAACACACGCGTGACATACTGCACTCGAGCCAGCCCACACGGCGAGCTGTGGCCACAGGGCCGGAGCCCGCCTGTTCAGCGCCAGACATGCTGAGTCAGTGCGGGCCCGGGCTGACAGCCACGTGACCCATGAGTCACCGCATTCACCGCCGCGCCGACGCGACGTGACGCTCAGAAGTTTATGCGACCGCGGACTGAGGAAGCAGTTTTTGCACGGATCAATGGCCGGGTTTTAACGTGATAATTACGTCGGTAAAAATGGGTGTGTCACGTTTGATATAGTAACAAAAGTTCTAACAATCATAAGACCCAATTTCGTTTAATATAATTTTATATAATATAACGATCAAATGATATAATGAATTATTGATATAACTTCATTTTACCTAATTTCATATGGTATAATGAACAGTTTATATAATGCACATTTGAAATAATATTCACATAATATAATATTCAGTGGCTATAATATTCAAAATCTATAATTTGGAAATGTCTACTTTTAACAAGCGAAGCGGGGCTCCGTCGACATAGGATGCAAGAGCGAGCGAAGGGCACCCCGAGGTTAAGTTTTGTTAGGTTACTTTAAACCCTTTACACAGAAATAGGGGCCCCGCGAAGCGGGGCTCCGTCGTCATAGGATGTAAGAGCGAGCGAAGGGCACCCCGAGGTTAGGTTGTGTTAGGTTACTTTAAACCCTTTACACAGAAATAGGGGCCCCGCGAAGCGGGGCTCCGTCGACATAGGATGCAAGAGCGAGCGAAGGGCACCCCGAGGTTAGGTTGTGTTAGGTTACTTTAAACCCTTTACACAGAAATAGGGGCCCCGCGAAGCGGGGCTCCGTCGTCATAGGATGTAAGAGTGAGCGAAGGGCACCCCGAGGTTAGGTTGTGTTTGGTTACTTTAAACCCTTTACACAGAAATAGGGGCCCCGCAAAGCGGGGCTCCGTCGACATAGGGTGCAAGAGCGAGCGAAGGGCAACCCGAGGTTAGGTTATTTTAAACCCTTCACTCAGAAATAGAACACACACACATAGAACACAAGAGCGATTCTTTACATAGAATGCAAGAGCGAGCGAAGGGCAGAAAATTAGTTAATATGAATGTTAGGTCAAATGAACGTTATATAAAAGGAGCATTATACAATATGAAAATTATATGAAATGAACGTTATACTAAATGAAATTAGAGAAAAAGAAAATGATATCAAATATAACATTAGATCATATGAAATTAGGTTAAATGTTTATAAGGTATTTGTTCTGGTGTAATTAATGAAACTAAAATGTGTTGCTGTAACTGTAATTAAAGAAATTTAATTAAAATCTAAATATTACTAAGTAAATTAAATATAAACTAAAAATATGTAAGTAAGTATTTACAAAAACAAACCTGTAATTAAAGAAACGACATTTTAAGTGTTTTATTACACCAGTCGATTCTTGTTAGGATAAAGATAAGATATTACTTATAATATTTAACAATAATAAAATATATTTTTCATTCTGTCATGCCATCTTGACATCTCTCTGCACACGTACAACTATCATAAATAATATCTTTGGTGTAGTAGACCCACAGAGTACTTTGATAAAAGAGTATTAAAGCAAATATTAAGAAATATACTTTCTTTACATCTCCCCCCTTAAAGAAGAAAATTTACAACAAATTTTCGTATTATACTACTCATCCTCTTCTATTACTTCTTCTTTATTTCCGAATGCTGGGACTGGAATAAGTTTTGTGATATGGAAAAGATTTGATTCATTTTTTCTGTCTTGTTCCTATTCTGTATATAGAGTTTGAAATTTTTTCTAGAATCTCATAGGGGCCAATTTTCAGTTCATCCAATTTTTTCCTGTTTAGTTTGTTTCCATTTTCTACGTAAACCATGTCTCCTATATTAAATTCATAGTGCTTACGATTTTTATCAAATAGTATTTTGTTGTAACTATGTGATTTCAATGTATTTTCAAGTGCTGTTTTTCTATCTCTAATCCAGTCACTATTAGATTTTTCTTCTTTTAATTCATTCGGTAAAATTTTGAAATCTGTACCATATAAAAGATAACTTGGTGTAAAACTAGTGACCGAATGATTAGTTTTATTATATTTATCGACGCATTCTTGAGCGATTGTTGCCCAGGCTTTCTTTTTTTCTGCTCCATTTATTTTGCACCTGATTTTGTTAACTAATGTTTGATTTAACCTCTCATTTAGGCCATTTGAGAATGGTGCATTTACTGCTGTGAAGACCATCGGTATCTGCTTGTCATTTAAAAATTCCTTAAATTCTTTTGAATTGATTCCCGGGTACTGATCAGCAGTGCCGTAACTAGGGCGGTGCCAGCGGTGCCCAGGCACAGGGCGCAGACCCTGGAGGGGCGCAGAAATGACCAGATCAGGGCCACATTCACAAGTTCTTTAATTTTTTGACAGTAGAACACATTACCAAGTAGCCTTGAATCTTTACTATCTGTACTGATCAGTATTTGGTGTCATTTGCATATTGTCTAATTGTGAATTTTGACAAATATTTTCGAATAAAAGTTTTTTCACCTAATTTATAAACGTAATTTATTTGAACTTCTCAAAACTTTACCAACTTAAAATAAGTTTACAAAAACTTAGTTTTTGGATGATAGATTTATTTTTATAGACAATCCATTTTATTGTCAGAACCGGTTATGATTAGAAATTATTTGAAGGGCGCGGTTATAGCAGCTCGCACCGGGCGCATAAAAGGCTAATTACGGCACTGCTGATCAGTGAGAAGCATACCAATGTGATCAGTTTCTGTTATATTCTTGACTAGTTTTATAAAATCATTGGCACTTTGCGTCTTAGAGGTGAGAATAAATGCGTACCTAGTGAAGTGATCTACTAATAAATGTAAATACCTTTTTGTCGATCTTGAACCTCCAAAACCTCCAATTGTGTCCATAGACATTATTTCGAAAGGTTTTGTGGCTGGACCTAGGTGAGACATCAAGCCAAACCGATCGTGTCCTCTTGATTTATTTTTAATACAAATTTCACAGCTTCTACAAGTATTTCTTATATTTTTTGTCAAATTTTCGGCAGTGTAAAGTGGACTTACCATTATTTGCATTTGTCTTATTCCAATGTGGCACAGGTATTCATGTATATGTTTTAGGAGTTTGATGCTAAACTCTTCTGATAGCATTATTTTCTCTTTTCCCCTGTCTTTTCTTAAATATACACTATGTTTTTCTATTAATTTGTTTTTATTACTTTGTATTTCTTCATTCTTATTTTGATCTAATATAATATCCTGTAGTTTTATTAAATTTACAACTTTTAATTGTTCATCTCTATTTTCATCTGATGCTAATACTGGATTTCTGCTTAGACAGTCTGCTTCTAAGTTATTTTTTCCTGGAGCATATTTTATTTTAAAATCATATTGCGATAGATAATAAGTTAAATCACCTAACTCTTTGTCAGTTCTAGATTTTAGATTCATGTTTTCTAGTGGTTTGTGATCTGAATAAACTGTAAATGATTTACCTATTAACCAGTATTGCCAATAACTCACCGCATCTTTTATAGCTAAACATTCCAAGTATATTGCTTTTTTTTTCTTTTGAGCTTCATTAAGTTTTTTTGAAAAATAAGCCACTGGTTTCTCTTTACCATCAGGCTGCGTCTGTTTTAAAATGGCTCCAACTCCTTCTAAAGAAGCATCTGTATAAATATTGATTGGTAAATCTTGATCAAAAATTTCCAAGACTGGTTGAGAACATAATAGGCCTTTTATCATCTCAAATGTTATTTGGTATTCATCAGACCAAACGAATTTTTGATTTTTCCTGAGTAAATTATGCAACGGATCTAATATTATTGCACTTCTTGGTATATACTCATGGTAAAAATTGATCTTTCCAAGAAATTGTCTTATGTTCTTTTGTGTTTTTGGAACAGGAAAATTCTTTATTGAAATCAAATTATCCTTTATGGGTCTGACCGAATTATTTTGTATTATATGACCCAGATAGTTAAATATCTGGGTCATATAATACAAAATAATTCGGTCTGTCGCAAAAGTACATTTTGTAAACTTTAACCTGAACCCCTCTGTTTTGATGGCTTCCAGCAACTGTGTTAGATGATTGATGTGTTCAGAGTACGTTTTAGAAAATAGTAAAATGTCATCGATATAATTTACAGCAAAATCAGTAAGTTTATATTTCCTCAATATGTTGCTTAATATCCTCTGAAAAATTGCTGGTGAGGTTTTTAATCCAAATGGTAAGCAGGTCCATTGGTAATGTCCGTCCTGTGTTACAAATCCAGTCTTTTTCCTGTCTTCAATTCGTAAAGGGATCGACCAAAATGCAGAATTTATATCTAGACTTGAAAAAAAATTACAATTCCTCGCTTTTATCATTAGATCATCAATCAGCGGAAATGGTTGAGCTTGTGGTACTACTATTTTATTCAAGTCTCTGAAGTCTATACATAGTCTGGATTTTTTGTTATCCTCTTTTTTGAATGCTAATGTAACAGGTGCAGCAAATGGACTGTATGATTCTTCTATTAATTTGCTATCGAGTAATTTTGCTATTTGGTCTTCTATTTCTTTTTTATCTTCAACACTGCATCTGTAAGGTCTCTTACTACAATATTTGTCCACCAATAAGTCTATTCTCGCTTCATATCCATTAACCGTGCCCACATCATATTTATGTTTCGCAAAAATCGAATCATATTTGCAAATCAGTTTATCTATTTCAGACTTTTGAAAGTGATTCAAATGATTTATTTTTATTTCAAAATCTTCTTCTTTTACATGTTCATTAAAATTTATTGTGTATTCTTGTATAGCGTCATTGCTTTTTGTATCCGTAGAAATTTCTTCCACATTATTTTCATTGTATAAACTCTGTTTACGAGTTATTTTTAAATCTTCATCTTGAATTAGTTTGAACTTTTTTATCAAGTCTAATCCTATCAAAAAATCGTACTTGAAATTCTTGTCATCAATAATGTATACATCAACACTTTTTTCTAGATCAAATATTTTAACATGTAAATTTGTCAAACCACTTGTTTTTTTAACACCATTAATCGTTACTAAATCTGCTTCGTTTATATTGTTTCCTTTTCCTTTTATATTCAACAATTTTGAATTTATCAAAGAAACATTTGAGCCTGAATCATAAACTCCATCTATTTCTACTTTTCCATTCAGCAGTAGTTTGACATTTATTAATGGTGTTACAATTAGTTTTTTTGATCAGTTTCATTTAACTCCGCTTCTATGACTGAATTGTTTACATGTTTGATAAAACTTTTCTTTACTTTATCATCTTCTTTTATTCTAAACCAACAAGTAGCCTCAGAGTGATACCGAGTACCTTTATTTAGCTTTTCACAAATTTTACATGGATTTTGATCTTCATTTTTACCTTTGGTTCTTTGATACACATTTTTTTTCTTATCCGCAAAGCTCTTTTTATTTACCAATTGTTCGTATTTGCTCACTTCATTAAATAAATCAACAGTGTCTTTTAACGTTTCTCTATCAATTTTATTAAGAATAAATTCCGGTAAACCAGCTGCAATAAGATCTATCAAGGTACCGGTGTCAATTGATTCTCTCTTATCTAATAAGAGTTTTTCTTTTTTTATAGCATAATCCAACAATGAACCATCCTTGTATTTAAACGATAATGCATAAGTAACTGGAATCCATCCCTTGTTTGCAAACGTTTCACAGAATTTATTTTTCCATGTTGACCATTCCGAGTCCATTGTTAATTTTATAATCATTGAGCCATACCAATCCATACAAGACTTATCCATGAATAATCTGAGTATTTCTATTTTATTTTCATCTGTCCTCACATCAAAGCGTATACATTCTTTTTCAAAAATATTCATCCACTGGTTTGCATTCGAAGTTTTGCTTGTAAATTTTTCAATAACAAACTGATCTGCAATGTATTTTAAGTTCTGCCGTTTATGTTCCTGTGAATTTTCTATTAATTTCTCTAATAATCTCTCCAATGTACCGGGTTCAGTTTGATGTGCATCAGCAAATTGTTCTTGATTTGTCTCTTCCAGAAATTGGTCCCCAAATTGTAAATTATCATCTTCATCTATGTAAATTGTTCTAAGTTCTTCTGTCATTGTTATCCAAACTCTTCTTGTCTGGTACCTTTTTTTTAAACTATTTTTTATTTTACGATACGCTTTGGTTTTTATTATTTCCACATGACAAGAAGCTGGTTGTAACTCTTCTGGTATTGCGTATACTTTATTATCACATGTGCCTATTGTGCTTATAGACAAAACATTTGTTTTTCCATCACTTCCAGGCAATAGTGTGAATTCAAAGCGAAGTTTCGCCATTTCGGACATATTTTTTAACAAAAAATGTCGTTTTATAAGGTATTTGTTCTGGTGTAATTAATGAAACTAAAATGTGTTGCTGTAACTGTAATTAAAGAAATTTAATTAAAATCTAAATATTACTAAGTAAATTAAATATAAACTAAAAATATGTAAATAAGTATTTACAAAAACAAACCTGTAATTAAAGAAACGACATTTTAAGTGTTTTATTACACCAGTCGATTCTTGTTAGGATATAAAGATAAGATATTACTTATAATATTTAACAATAATAAAATATATTTTTCATTCTGTCATGCCATCTTGACATCTCTCTGCACACGTACAACTATCATAAATAATATCTTTGGTGTAGTAGACCAAAGAGTATTAAAGCAAATATTAAGAAATATACTTTCTTTACATGTTTTTATAGCATATGAAAATTATATCATACTAGCTGCTGCCCGCGACGTCGTCTGCGTGAAGGCTCTACAGCACCAAAAATACCTAAGATGCCAGTGTTGCTATAGCATTATAAAGTAAACAACTTTTTCAACACACTTGCTCGTAAAGTGGCTCTTATTGAACCGCTTTAAGGTCCATAATGGAGTGTATTACGAACGCGTGCTTTTTGTTTACTTTAATCCACATGTTCTGTAATACCACAGATAACTATTTACTAGTCGGAGACGCGCGCTTTTTTAATCTCATCAAACCCTGCGTTCCGAATTGGGAAATAATCGATGTGTTCCGAATTGGGAAATAACCGAATTAGCGTGAGCGCGATAACGATAACGATGTCCCGTGAATCGTCATAGATGACGTCATGACATTCGCCATCTTGCGATAATGCCGACCATGCCCTAGAATAATATCACCGTGAGCGCTGTCAAAAATTACAGTGTGTGTATGAGGTTGTGTCAGTGTGTGTTTTGTTTTGAGTTGCATCATCTTTAAATTAAACTAACGTGGCATTTTTGAAATTGAAGAAGAAATGTGGTGTTTATACAAAGAAATACTGTAATAATATCTTTTTTACATTGTGTAAGCACTGTCATGTGAGCGCGTTCACGAGTGTTCCGAATTGTTGCCAGCTCTCAGCAGTCATAATAGTAATATCTAAATCGGAACGCATGTGAGATGATGCATGGACGTAATATTACGTCCATGGAGATGATGTGAGCGCTGTGATGTGAGCGATTATAGCTAATTCGAAAAGCGCCCAAAGAGACTTCATGCTGAAAGAAAAAATCCGCGGGCTAAATTTCAATTTTTTTTTAAATAGTCTGTTTTGTCCTTGGTCGCAAAATGAACTCGCAGGGGACCACAGACAATTTAAGGTGAATGCGCAGTGGTAGACCGCGAAATTCTTAGGTTTTTTGCAATTTTCAGGTTTGTGTTTATTATATTTTTTCTATAGGCTGTATCGGTTTTGTCTGTGCCATAGATTAATATATTTAAAATGAGTCAATGTTGCGCGCGCATAGCTAGTGCTGGCTAGCACGGCGCGCGGGAAAACAAAACCAGCGCGCCATTTTCCATACAAGTTAATATTTAACAATACAAGTCTGTTTTTTTTCCTCGCAAGTGTGTTGAAAAACGTCGTATGAAACGCGTGTGCATTAATCAATATACACTCGGCTTTCTTATCGCTCTCGCCTGCGGCTCGCGCGATAATATCGCCTCGTGCATAATGATCAACATAGCACACATGTATCATAATGTACTATTAAAATAGCATTAAAATATAAGTTTTTTTTTGCAAGCGAAGCAAGTGAAGAGAGTTATATGGGAATCCTGCTGAGTTCAGTCAAAGTCAAAGTCAAAGTCAAATCATTTATTTCAAATAGGCACATTAAAGGCACTTTTGAACGTCAAAAAAAAAACTAAATAGAAATGATTCTAGTCGCCCATTCGAAAAGGTAGTTTTCGTATGGAGAAGAATGGGCAAGAAACTCCACCGTTACTCTTTTAAAAATGTTTTACAAGGTCTTGTATACATAATAAAATTTATATGTGAACACGATGCACCCATAATAAAATTAGTCTACCACAAAAGGTAAAAAGAATTAAAAATTAAGCAATGACAGGTAAATCAAATAAGTGATAGATACATGGTGCTCACATATTTACAAGTTATTTAAAAAAAAAAGAAAAATGAAAAAATGCAAAAGTAGTTGAACTTTAACAAGTTTGTGAGCCACTGTAGTCGCGTATTTCATAAGAGGTGACTGAAGGAAATAGAGGAAATAATGCAGGAATACATTCCAGGACACAAAAGAGTAAAAATACGTTCAAAGGTATCATATATACCTTACAACACTTCCCTATAAACTACGTTGGTAGTTATGCTGCCAGGAGCCAAAATGTGTGATGACGCGGGAGCAAGTTCCTACAACAAGGCTCAAAAAAATAGGTGGCTCGTTTAGATGCCAATGTATACGTTTTTATAATAAACTTCCTAGCCACATTCAAGAACTAAGCCTTAATAAATTCAAATCTTTTATAAAGCGAAAACTATGTCAGAAAGCCTATTATACTGTAAAAGACTATATTGAGGACAAAAAGGCTTGGGATTGAGCTGCTCCAATAGGTTTAGAATGTTGTTTTTATTTTGCTATTTTACACTTTAATCATTTTCTTTTTTTTTAAGTATCTATTTACTTAAATAATGACATGTACATTTACTGTATAAAGTATTATATGATTTTAATTATTGTGAATGTGAGGACTATGTGGGTAATTTTTTTGTTTTTTTCTCTCTTCGTTTTAATCATGATCTGGCAGGTTGAGTAGTTTATGCGGCCTACCCAAATGTCCTGTCTTTGGTATTGTTCGTCGAATCGTTGAGCTCCTTAAGTTCTGAGTTGAGCTGCACGGTTACTGACAAATGCGTGCACTGACTGGACAGGTCCGCTCAATCTGTGTGGTTCTTTCCTCAAAAGACCATTTCAGACACTAATCTACATGGTCCTCAAAGATTATGTCCGGATTTTTTATATACACATTGACATTGATGAATTTTATTTAGACAATGACATGAATATTTACTTTGTAAGTAATTTTTATTATTATTTTTTATTTAATTATTGTGAATGTGAGGACTATGTGGGTCATTTCTTCTTTTTTCCTTCTTAGTTTTAATCATGATCTGGCAGTTTGAGTAGATTATGCGGCCTACCCAAATGTCCTGTCTTTGGTATTGTTCGTCGAATCGTTGAGCTCCTCAAGTTCTGAGTTGAGCTGCACGATTTTTGGCAAATGCTTGCACTGATTGGACAGGTCCGCTCAATCTGTGTGGTTCTTTCCTCAAAAGACCATTTCAGACACCAACCTACATGGTCTTCACACGATCTGACCAAGATTTTGTCTGGACTTTAAAAGAGACTGTGACTTCTGAGTTTGTTTCGGCCTTTCTTCTCAGAATAGTCAGTTAGGAAACGCCGACCTCATCTAGTTTAAAAAAAAAATATGATTGACGTGTAAAAGTGTTTGTACAAACCTACTTACAGAAATAAAAATCATTTATCATTTATCAAGCGACGACGTACAGTTGCCCGTGTGAGAAGCAACTCGTCCTGACGTCGACACCCACTGCCCTCAGTGTCTGCCCCTGCGACTTATTGATGGTCATCGCAAAGCAAACACTCACGGGGAGCTGTACGCGCTTGAACTGGAACGGGAAGTTATGAGGTATGAGGGGAATGCGTGGTATAAATACTGCCTCGCCGACGCCATAACCCGTAAGAATTTCCGCCTCAATGGTGTGTCTGTGGAGCGAGATGACTTTAAGGCGGGTCCCGTTACACAACTTCGGAGGAGATAGGTTCCGAAGAAGCATAACCGGGACACCGCTTCAGCTTGAATGCGCTGGAAGTCCACTTCCTGACAGGGAGTTCAGAAATTCCACGGGATAATGTGTGGCGTCATCTTGCTTGACAACAGTGTTTATCGAGGTGTAGACCACTTCATTCCCCTCAATTTCCGAGAGAATACATTCGTTAATTGCTGCAGCCTGATCATTTTTGGGCGTCAAAATGGCCCGCTCACACACCCAAGAATTCTGCTGGTGCGGTATACGACTGAATGTCCCCGTACACACAGCGAATGAGTTCTTCTAAGCTGAAAACCACTCTACCGAGAGACTCTGGAAGCACCACCTGTCTACCTCTCTCTTCTGGTAGAGTGCCTTCGCCAAGACTTAGAAGGACATCGGAGAATTCTTGAGCGCGTGCATTGCCGCCGAGCCGAGCTCTCATATTAATGGTCAAGCGCAGCGTACGAACTCGTGACCACAACGAAGATCGTTTCAACGAAGCATTCACCTCGTCAGCCCTCGATCCTCGGCCATCGTACACTCATCCCATACGATCAGAGAGCAATCCTTGAGCACGTGTCCCTTATCGCTGTTACGTGACACACCACAAACAGGTGTTTCGGCGCTCTCTAAATCGATGGGAATTTTAAACATGGCATGTGCAGTCTTGCAGTCCCGGAAGCAGTATGGCAGCGATTCCCGACGACGCTACAGCAATAGCAATTTTGCCTTGCCTCCTGACCTCTGCAAGTATGCCAGTGGTAACAAATGTTTTTCCTGTACCACCAGGAGCATCCAAGAAAAACATTTTACCCTGGTTTTGCCAAACGCTTTCAAGGACGGTGTCATAAATTTGTTTTTGCTCTGTAGAGAACAAAGCGACATGGTCATTTCGTATGGTGGTCATTTCGCCGTCTCCGACTTCCGACTCGTAGAAAATCTTCAGACAGATGATGGCGATACTTCTCCCACAAAGCTACCGGGTTCGCGACTCCACAAAACACCAAGATGACGGCAAACAGATGACGCATGCGGCTGGGACTGTCACTGACGCTCGCCTCCGCGAGGGTGTCAGCCCAATTTTGGTCACCGTCGAGAAGGTGACGTGCTACGCAGGCTGCGCGGTAAGTGGGAAACTCCACGCCATCAAATGTCCTCAGAAAGGCGAAAGACTTTGCCTCGGACAGTGTGAAGTAACAACCGCAGAAAATCGCATTCGCCATTATTCGGATGCACGGTATAATTTAAGTTTATAATTAGGTATACGACATGAAAATATATTAATTACCAAGCAATAATCACACAGATAAATACCGAACAAAAGTATTAACAGTCAATGTTTATTTTGTACTAACAACATGAAATTGATGAAGAAATGATCATCATCAATGAACATAACTTTTTTGTAATACTTAACACCACATTTTTTTTAAATTGTCTTCCTCAACTCTGCTCAAGATTTTGAGGGTTTTGTTGGAACTTGAATTTGTCAAAACGAACTTTATACGATACAACTTTTATGAAGAAAATGCACATTACCATCTATGAATTTTAAGAATAACTAACTACTAACCTCACCAACATGATCAAATTTAAATTATTAATTTCCAAAAAGTGTTGACATGTAACTTGATTTGATTTTTATGAAATCTCATAGATGGCGCTGCTTCAAAATTGTCTTATACTACTAACATTCATTAAACTATGTTTCTCTGCCCAAGTTACTTTAATGGCGTAAAAGTTTTTATAGTGTAAAGCTAGATAATAGCATGACTTACTCAAAAACAACATTTAAATATGCGTCGTTAGATTACACGCTGTCACAGAATGCGTAAGAAAATTAATTAAAGATTCACAGCTCCTCCTCGTAGGTGATAGCGTGATAATATGTAGCCTATATGTTGACCCGACCTCTTAGTAATATTCATGCAAAATTTGAAGTAAATCCATGCAGTACTTTTTGAGTTTAGCCCGGACATATATACAGACAAACAGACAAAAATTCTAAAAACTATATTTTTGGCTTCGATATCGATTGTAGATCACGCCCCAAGTATTTTTTTTTATATATTCTATGTACAGTTTTGCCTTTCCTACGATTTTATTATATATGTGTTTATATTATTTATTTAAACATTATCATTATTTATTTTTTTAAATAACAGACATCAGGATCAGAATTATTTCGTCATAAAGGCAAGCCTTTACGACGTGATTAAACACATAATAATGTTTTAAAGATAACAATATGATTTCGTTAGTACTATATCGCGCCAATAGATGTCGTTACATGTTTCCACTTATTGCAATAAAAATTGTTATAGAATGCTTTAAATTGATTATATCTTTTGATAGACTGAAGCGATTGCGATGAAACAAAGACTAATCACTGCTCCGAGTTCTAGACTATATTTGAGTATAAATATGAACCATATTGGTTTGGTACTTTTTACGTTGAGCCTGTTCAAAATCTGTCACATCCAAACAGACAAACAGACAAAAATTCCAAAAATTGAAGAAATGGCATCTGTTGGTTATCCTATAACAGCCCAACTATTTTTTTATTTTTATTTTCAATGTACAGAAACGCCTCGTCTACAGATTTATTATATGTATAGATTATACACTCTTCTCTATGTGAGACGTATTCTGGTACTTACTTAACAAAAATAATTAGGAACGCTCTTCTTTTTGGAAACAATCAAAATAAAAAAAAATGTATAGATGAGAGTTATGTCAAACGAAATTAGACTATCTGTTGTTATACCAAACATTACACACCCGACTTCCATAAGATTTTTCTAAATTTATTTCATGCTTTTTGTAGGGATTCCTTAGATTGTCGGGGTTTTTTTTAATTTAGTTAAGTACATGCGTTTCATCCCTCCACATCAAATGCCCATAGCAAGAAAAACGATTCCCTTTCAACTTTTCTGTCTCAGGCGCCACTTTCAAACTTCCTCTTTTAAATACTAATTTTTTACTTATTCCAGTCTTGCCACTCCATGACTCCACACATCCATCTAGAATTCTGGAGTACCTAATCTAGACATTCTCATCTCCGCTACATGTAATCTTTTCTCATCCGTCTTCCAACATTGTATCCTTCCACTTGAGGGGCATATCTATCATATCATATCCGTAGGCGGCAAGTTCATGTACATAATAGTGAATAAGTATCGGTTAATATGAACTGTTGGTCAAGCAACAGAGCTGAGTTGAGCCGCCGACAAAAAACACTTAGTTCACAAATATTGATATTAGTTCCGTCCGTTTGTCCTAGTTCGGTGGTCGTCCGGGGAGCGTCCGGGGAACGTCTGGGGAGCGTCCGGGGAGCGTCCGGGCAGGGTCCTTAATGCGAAAGCGCCAGGGTAGCCCGCGAAATTCAATTTTTTTTAGGTTTTTTGCAATTTGCTGGTCAGTATTAGGTTGTACGTTGATTAACGTATGATTCGCGGCCGTAACAAATATGTATTTACAGAATTATAATCATTAAAGTCATCAACACAACTCTCTAAGACAATGTAATCCCCAAGAATGACTATTTAATGAAATCTTGACATTTGGGGATTACATGGTCTTAGAGAGTTATGTTGATGACTTTAAGGATTATAATTCTGTAAATACATATTTGTTACGACCGCGAATCATATTTTAATCAACGTACAACTTAATACTGACGAGCAAATTGCAAAAAACGTAAGAAAATTTGAATTTCGCGGGCCACCTTAGAGCTTCCCCCTTAAGGGTGTGTCAGGGGAATCTGACTTTGAATGATTTGCAATAAATGAAAGCATAAAATCATAGCCGCGGCGGCAAATATACCCGTGCTGCCCGTGCGCTCGTAACAATTCATAATTTGCTTTTGATTTACTTAGGTACATTTTTTTTTTATTTTGATTGTTTCCAAAAAGAAGAGCGTTCCTAATTATTTTTGTTAAGTAAGTACCAGAATACGTCTCACATAGAGAAGAGTGTATAATCTATACATATAATAAATCTGTAGACGAGGCGTTTCTGTACATTGAAAATAAAAATAAAAAAAATAGTTGGGCTGTTATAGGATAACCAACAGATGCCATTTCTTCAATTTTTGGAATTTTTGTCTGTTTGTCTGTTTGGATGTGACAGATTTTGAACAGGCTCAACGTAAAAAGTACCAAACCAATATGGTTCATATTTATACTCAAATATAGTCTAGAACTCGGAGCAGTGATTAGTCTTTGTTTCATCGCAATCGCTTCAGTCTATCAAAAGATATAATCAATTTAAAGCATTCTATAACAATTTTTATTGCAATAAGTGGAAACATGTAACGACATCTATTGGCGCGATATAGTACTAACGAAATCATATTGTTATCTTTAAAACATTATTATGTGTTTAATCACGTCGTAAAGGCTTGCCTTTATGACGAAATAATTCTGATCCTGATGTCTGTGTTATTTAAAAAAATAAATAATGATAATGTTTAAATAAATAATATAAACACATATATAATAAAATCGTATATTATAATAAAATCGTAGGAAAGGCAAAACTGTACATAGAATATATAAAAAAAAATAATTGGGGCGTGATCTACAATCCATATCGAAGCCAAAAATATAGTTTTTAGAATTTTTGTCTGTTTGTCTGTATATATGTCCGGGCTAAACTCAAAAAGTACTGCATGGATTTACTTCAAATTTTGCATGAATATTACTAAGAGGTCGGGTCAACATATAGGCTACATATTATCACGCTATCACCTACGAGGAGGAGCTGTGAATCTTTAATTTTCTTACGCATTCTGTGACAGCGTGTAATCTAACGACGCATATTTAAATGTTGTTTTTGAGTAAGTCATGCTATTATCTAGCTTTACACTATAAAAACTTTTACGCCATTAAAGTAACTTGGGCAGAGAAACATAGTTTAATGAATGTTAGTAGTATAAGACAATTTTGAAGCAGCGCCATCTATGAGATTTCATAAAAATCAAATCAAGTTACATGTCAACACTTTTTGGAAATTAATAATTTAAATTTGATCATGTTGGTGAGGTTAGTAGTTAGTTATTCTTAAAATTCATAGATGGTAATGTGCATTTTCTTCATAAAAGTTGTATCGTATATAGTTCGTTTTGACAAATTCAAGTTCCAACAAAACCCTCAAAATCTTGAGCAGAGTTGAGGAAGACAATTTAAAAAAAATGCGGTGTTAAGTATTACAAAAAAGTTATGTTCATTGATGATGATCATTTCTTCATCAATTTCATGTTGTTAGTACAAAATAAACATTGACTGTTAATACTTTTGTTCGGTATTTATCTGTGTGATTATTGCTTGGTAATTAATATATTTTCATGTCGTATACCTAATTATAAACTTAAATTATACCGTGCATCCGAATAATGGCGAATGCGATTTTCTGCGGTTGTTACTTCACACTGTCCGAGGCAAAGTCTTTCGCCTTTCTGAGGACATTTGATGGCGTGGAGTTTCCCACTTACCGCGCAGCCTGCGTAGCACGTCACCTTCTCGACGGTGACCAAAATTGGGCTGACACCCTCGCGGAGGCGAGCGTCAGTGACAGTCCCAGCCGCATGCGTCATCTGTTTGCCGTCATCTTGGTGTTTTGTGGAGTCGCGAACCCGGTAGCTTTGTGGGAGAAGTATCGCCATCATCTGTCTGAAGATTTTCTACGAGTCGGAAGTCGGAGACGGCGAAATGACCACCATACGAAATGACCATGTCGCTTTGTTCTCTACAGAGCAAAAACAAATTTATGACACCGTCCTTGAAAGCGTTTGGCAAAACCAGGGTAAAATGTTTTTCTTGGATGCTCCTGGTGGTACAGGAAAAACATTTGTTACCACTGGCATACTTGCAGAGGTCAGGAGGCAAGGCAAAATTGCTATTGCTGTAGCGTCGTCGGGAATCGCTGCCATACTGCTTCCGGGACTGCAAGACTGCACATGCCATGTTTAAAATTCCCATCGATTTAGAGAGCGCCGAAACACCTGTTTGTGGTGTGTCACGTAACAGCGATAAGGGACACGTGCTCAAGGATTGCTCTCTGATCGTATGGGATGAGTGTACGATGGCCGAGGATCGAGGGCTGACGAGGTGAATGCTTCGTTGAAACGATCTTCGTTGTGGTCACGAGTTCGTACGCTGCGCTTGACCATTAATATGAGAGCTCGGCTCGGCGGCAATGCACGCGCTCAAGAATTCTCCGATGTCCTTCTAAGTCTTGGCGAAGGCACTCTACCAGAAGAGAGAGGTAGACAGGTGGTGCTTCCAGAGTCTCTCGGTAGAGTGGTTTTCAGCTTAGAAGAACTCATTCGCTGTGTGTACGGGGACATTCAGTCGTATACCGCACCAGCAGAATTCTTGGGTGTGTGAGCGGGCCATTTTGACGCCCAAAAATGATCAGGCTGCAGCAATTAACGAATGCATTCTCTCGGAAATTGAGGGGAATGAAGTGGTCTACACCTCGATAAACACTGTTGTCAAGCAAGATGACGCCACACATTATCCCGTGGAATTTCTGAACTCCCTGTCAGGAAGTGGACTTCCAGCGCATTCAAGCTGAAGCGGTGTCCCGGTTATGCTTCTTCGGAACCTATCTCCTCCGAAGTTGTGTAACGGGACCCGCCTTAAAGTCATCTCGCTCCACAGACACACCATTGAGGCGGAAATTCTTACGGGTTATGGCGTCGGCGAGGCAGTATTTATACCACGCATTCCCCTCATACCTCATAACTTCCCGTTCCAGTTCAAGCGCGTACAGCTCCCCGTGAGTGTTTGCTTTGCGATGACCATCAATAAGTCGCAGGGGCAGACACTGAGGGCAGTGGGTGTCGACGTCAGGACGAGTTGCTTCTCACACGGGCAACTGTACGTCGTCGCTTGCTCCCGCGTCATCACACATTTTGGCTCCTGGCAGCATAACTACCAACGTAGTTTATAGGGAAGTGTTGTAAGGTATATATGATACCTTTGAACGTATTTTTACTCTTTTGTGTCCTGGAATGTATTCCTGCATTATTTCCTCTATTTCCTTCAGTCACCTCTTATGACTGAACTCAGCAGGATTCCCATATAACTCTCTTCACTTGCTTCGCTTGCAAAAAAAAACTTATATTTTAATGCTATTTTAAAAGTTGTTTACTTTATAATGCTATGGTATAAAGTAAACAACTTTTAAACCTTACCTTACCTTGCTATGGCATCTTAGGTATTTTTGGTGCTGTAGAGCCTTCACGCAGACGACGTCGCGGGCAGCAGCTAGTTAATTAATAAATTAAGCGTTTCATTTGTATTGTTGAGGTTTAAGTTGATATTCTATAAATAAGAAAAAAAATATGATGCTTATCGATGTTTTTATTTTATTGTAATTTTTTTTCGAGGGTGTCCGGGTATTTTTTTTTATTTCACCCAAATGCCCTGGGTTTTTAAAGTTTTTATCCGGGGTCCGTAATTTAGGTGATGGCAACCCCATTTGGAGGTCGCAACCCACATAGTTCTGACTTGTATTATATCTAAGACTAGCTTCTGCCCGCGACTTCGTCCGCGTGAAATTTCTTGTACCCCACCCCGTCGCGTCGCAACACTTCGTATTCGCTTACCGTTCACTCTGAGTTTTTTTCTTTTTGCTTGGCTCCTAAGGGTCATAGCGTGATGTTAAATAGCCTATAGCCTTCCTCAAGAATTGGGCTATCAAATGCAAAAAGAATTCAAATCTGACCGGTAGTTAAAGAGATTATCGCGTTCAAACAAACAAACTCTTCAGCTTTATTATTAGTATAGATAAAAAACTCTATGGCCCATAACTCCTTAATAGGTACCAACTCTTAACATCTTACACACGTGATAACTTTTAAACGAAATATCCGATTGAGATGAAACTAAAAATATTTTACTTCTTCATAAATACTCTTGATAACATAATGCTTAATTTCGATAAAGATTAATATTACGATACATATTTAACGTAGTTTTTTTTTCTTCAGACGATTTAATAATTATTTTGAACACAAAATCGGTTATTGTGATTAAACCATGATAGCTAGATATATGTTCTCGCGGACTTTTTTGTAGGTCTTAATGGGCTCTACAAACCCGTAGTACATTATTTTGTTCTATTGTCAATAGTTTTTGCAGCGCACGCAAAAATAGGTTTTCGATTTTACACCTTGTGTTACAAAATAGCAATTTTATTACGGATCCCTAATTTTGAAGAAAAAAATATAGCCTATAGCCTTCCTCGATAAATGGACTACCCAACACTAAAATAATCATTCAAATCGGACCAGTAGTTCCAGAGATTAGCGCGTTCAAACAAACAAACAAACAAACAAACAAACTCTGCAGCTTTATAATATTACTAGCTTCTGCCCGCGACTTCGTCCGCGTGAAATTTCTTGTACCCCCGCCCCGTCGCGTCGCAACACTTCGTATTCGCTTACCGTTCACTCTGAGTTTTTTTCTTTTTGCTCGGCTCCTAAGGGTCATAGCGTGATGTTAAATAGCCTAAGCCTTCCTCAAGAATTGGGCTATCAAATGCAAAAAGATTTTTTTCAAATCTGACCGGTAGTTCCAGAGATTATCGCGTTCAAACAAACAAACTCTTCAGCTTTATTATTAGTATATATTCAGCTTTATTATTAGTATAGATAAAAAACTCTATGGCCCATAACTCCTTAATAGGTACCAACTCTTAACATCTTACACACGTGATAACTTTTAAACGAAATATCCGATTGAGATGAAACAAAAAGTATTTTACTTCTTCATAAATACTCTTGATAACATAATGCTTAATTTCGATAAAGATTAATATTACGATACATATTTAACGTAGTTTTTTTTTCTTCAGACGATTTAATAATTATTTTGAACACAAAATCGGTTATTGTGATTAAACCATGATAGCTAGATATATGTTCTCGCGGACTTTTTTGTAGGTCTTAATGGGCTCTACAAACCCGTAGTACATGATTTTGTTCTATTGTCAATAGTTTTTGCAGCGCACGCAAAAATAGGTTTTCGATTTTACACCTTGTGTTACAAAATAGCAATTTTATTACGGATCCCTAATTTTGAACAAAAAAAAATATAGCCTATAGCCTTCCTCGATAAATGGACTACCCAACACTAAAAGAATCATTCAAATCGGACCAGTAGTTCCAGAGATTAGCGCGTTCAAACAAACAAACAAACAAACAAACTCTGCAGCTTTATAATATTAGTATAGATTCGGACAAGGCTAGATTAGTCATCATGATGACATTTGCAAGATGCGGTAGGTATACTCACGACGTGCAGGCAGTTGGGGGCGCGGCGCTGCGCGGCGGCGACTGCGAGGTAGACGAGCGCCGCCAGCCACACGCCGGCCGCGAACACGTAGGCCGCCGACACGCGGTACTGCGCCGCGCACAGGAAGCGGAACCACGTGTAGGTGCTGGGGTCCCACGCCAGCCGCGCCGCCGTCGCCAGCAGCGCGCCGCTGTACATCTGCACAAACACAAGCACATCGTCAGCAATCGTCTCTCGAGGTGGGGCCGGGACGCGCCGGACGCCGGGTGCATCACTGGCGTGTTTACGTCTCTCGAGGTCCGGGACGCGCCGGACGCCGGGTGCATCACTGGCGTGTTTACGTCTCTCGAGGTGGGGCCGGGACGCGCCGGACGCCGGGTGCATCACTGGCGTGTTTACGTCTCTCGAGGTCCGGGACGCGCCGGACGCCGGGTGCATCACTGGCGTGTTTACGTCTCTCGAGGTCCGGGACGCGCCGGACGCCGGGTGCATCACTGGCGTGTTTACGTCTCTCGAGGTCCGGGACGCGCCGGACGCCGGGTGCATCACTGGCGTGTTTACGTCTCTCGAGGTGGGGCCGGGACGCGCCGGACGCCGGGTGCATCACTGGCGTGTTTACGTCTCTCGAGGTCCGGGACGCGCCGGACGCCGGGTGCATCACTGGCGTGTTTACGTCTCTCGAGGTCCGGGACGCGCCGGACGCCGGGTGCATCACTGGCGTGTTTACGTCTCTCGAGGTCCGGGACGCGCCGGACGCCGGGTGCATCACTGGCGTGTTTACGTCTCTCGAGGTGGGGCCGGGACGCGCCGGACGCCGGGTGCATCACTTGCGTGTTTACGTCTCTCGAGGTCCGGGACGCGCCGGACGCCGGGTGCATCACTGGCGTGTTTACGTCTCTCGAGGTGGGGCCGGGACGCGCTGGACGCCGGATGCATCACTTGCGTGTTTACGAGGTTTACGATTAAATCAGGTGGCTGATGCGATTGAAAGATCTTAATCATCAAAACTGTAAACGGTGATATCCAAAATACTTATACATATGTACAATCTTTTAACCTGTACCTAGGCATAAGTGCTGTAGGTATACCTACTTAATTAATAGGTCGAATTCGAGGCTCATGGAATTGAGCCTCGAATTCGGACTACAGATTAACCGCATAAAAACTAAGGTGATGTTCGTGGACCGCGGTAACAACAACTCGCCCGAAGTCTCTAATATTGCGTCGTGGTCCAGTCCAGTCCTACATTTATCTAGGAGCGTTAATCTCAAACGGGGGTGGATGCATAGCTGAAATCAAGAGACGTATGGCGATAACTAAAGCATCGATGGACAAGCTGAAGAAAGTCTGGAGGAACAGAGATCTTACAAAAGCCACCAAGATCCGGCTTGTTCAATCACTGGTCTTCCCTATCTTCCTATACGCTCATGAGACGTGGACGCTGCGAGACATCGAGAAGAAGAAAATAGAAATTTTGGAAATGTGGTGCTGGAGAAGAATGCTTCGGTTGTCGTGGACTGAGTTTCGCACCAACACCTCTATACGCCAAGAAATCAGCATCAAAAAGCGTCTATCTGTTATGTTCCAAACGCGCATCCTCGTCCCCCGAGTTATCTTTACTTACGTAGTCAGAGCGATCACTACCACGCACCTCTTTGCACATCACTTTCAAATATCCACGTTGGTTACACTCATTGCAGTTGTAATTGATGTAACGACATCTTTCCGGCCGATGCGGCTTTCCACACCGCCACGCCAGCACTGTTGAGTCGGCGCGGCCTACGCCGGCGCCGCAGGGGTGCCCCCTCTCGACGCCCGCCGCGCCGGCAGCCCTAGCGCCTGAGTTGCGCCCCGGCCGGCGCGCGCCTCGGCCACGTGCGCGGCCCCTCGGTCCTGTGCTGGCCTTCGCCCACGTCGCCGCCTGCACCTGAGGTCGTGGCTGCGGCAGTCGCCGCGCTCACCTCCGCGTGCCTTTCTGCGGCCTCTAACGCCAAAGCCAGCTCCACCGCCTCCTTGTATTCTCAGTAAATATACGCGATCGCATCGCGCACAAATTGGTCGCGAAGGTTTTTTTCGAGCATTGTACCAAAGTTACACGTGGTCGCGAGATGTTTCAAATCTTGGAGATAGTCCCGTCATGGATTCAAATCTTGGAGATAGTCCCGTCATGGATTCAAATCTTGGAGATAGTCCCATCATGGATTCAAATCTTGGAGATAGTCCGTCATGGATTCCCCAACACGCTGCTGTCTACGTAAGCGAAACATGTGTCGTTCGGCAATCTCCGATCTCTGTGGTTCTAGGTCGGTCACCAAACAGTTGGTCAAATGTCTTCGTCTGTGGATCCGCCGGAGCACATAGATCGCACATTAACGAGTATGTAGTTTCACCCACAACCGTAATTAACAACGGCACACACAAGTTATCTTTTATCTCATTTAGTAGTATGTATTGTTTGACACGGCGAATATACGACGGCCACTGCTTCGAATTGATGTCAAATGGTTCTAGTCGACCGATCGGCATTGTTAATAACTATTTTACACGCAATTGGAATTCGAATTTCTCGTCGCCAAATGGGACGTCAAATAAACACGGAGATGGATAGCCGACTGGTTTATTCATATAAGCGCATACCTACCCACATTACAGAATAATAAAAGTAGACACAAATACCTTACAGTTTGGAAGCCCTAATAGATTGTCATATGTGAATATAATGCAATTCCAATAATATTACCTCCTTTTTTTTGAAGTCGGTAAAAAATATAGTATGTTTTAAAAGTGATTATAACTCGGTGCTTCATTTTTCAGATATGATTATAACAATGTTGTTTCCCTACTTACTTGGTAACTTCGCACATATTTTAAAGATTTTTTTTTTTAAACTATTAGGTGACGTAATTCCGGTCTGACTGCGCCTCGGTTGACACTTTGACGTGTAGCTCATTCCTTTTTCGTGCGCGGTAACGATCGCACGCGCCCTTTAAGCATCATGCCAAAAAGAAGCGCGCAATCAAAAATTGATCACTACGCTAGGAAAATTAGAAAAATTGAAGAAAAAGAAAGACGAATAATAAGACCGCTACAATCGTCATCGGATGGTAAAGGTAAGCAAAGGTATACTTTATTCGTTGGTGATCTACAAGTGAATAGTGAAAATATCAGTTTTGTAAATGCTCTGGGATTGACTGCGAGTCAATAACTTTGACATTGTTCAAAACTAAATTATAAAAGTTAAACTTTAATATTGCATCGGGATTGACTGCGAGTCTTTAACGATGACAAACAAGCACAGAAAATACGTACAATCTAAAACAGATGTAACGTTAACGTGCAAAATCAGAAGTGAATAGTGAAAATAACAGTTTTGTAAATGCTCTGGGATTGACTGCGAGTCAATAACTTTGACATTGTTCAAAACTAAATTATAAAAGTTAAACTTTAATATTGCATCGGGATTGACTGCGAGTCTTTAACGATGACAAACAAGCACAGAAAATACGTACATTCTAAAACAGATGTAACGTTAACGTGCAAAATCAATTAAGAAATTTTACTACACTACCCTCAGAATTGTTATCTTCACAACCTTAATTACAAATTGTAATTTTAGGTAGCGAAGATCCTGATGTGGTCCCAGGCAATGATAATGAAGCTATTATGGAGCCAGTACCTACCCGTGCCACCCGACGTACCACAAGACGTGGAACCGGAATCTGGCGACAATCCCAACCAACACTATGCCCAGGCGGAACCCTGTCCCCCTGAGGAAGTTGAATGCTGAAATCTCGGCGGCGGTACCGGACATGGTTCGCAACCGCGACAAGACACTTACAGCGTCTCAACAACAGCTAGTGCGGGAATCACCGCCATCAAGGCTCGAGTGAAATTAATCACACCTAGCTTGGACCAGGCATTCATAAATATCATGTACCCGGGAAACTGGAACCTGCCTCCTCGATACCCGGCGAACAGAGGGGGGGGGGGGGGGGTGCATACAGAAGGCCGATGACGACGGCGGGGAATCGCCGTCCGTACACGATGTCCAGCACAGCCGCCACAACGCCCGGCCTCGCAGGACAAACCTCAGCGTCACCGTTAACGCAGGTACAGTCAACAAAGGAGTTAAGTATACAGGAGCGTTGGATATAGTTGAAGTTTACTAAGAAACCGATGGATGTTCTGGACTGAAATTTAATTTAATAAATGAGCTGTTTGTTTTCTATTAATAAACTAAAATTTTATTCGAGAATATCCATTGGTTTCTTAGTAAACTTCAACAATATTCGACGCTCCTGTATACTTAACTCCTTTGTTGACTGTACATGCGGGTACACTTACCCAATTTTATGACCGATGGCTAAAAATAACAATGTTGTTCTTGATTGGTTAAAAAATGGTTATCCAATACCCTTTCATACACATGTACGACAATCAATAATACCTAAAAACAACCTATCAAATACTGAGAAATCAGATATGATGAAAGCCATTATGAAACTCAAATCTTTAGGGGCTATCTCAGAGTGCAATGTGACTAAAGATCAATTTATTTCTAAAATATTCCTCACACTAAAACCTAACGGCGATAAACGCTTTATATTAAACCTAAAAACCTTAAACAAGCTCTCGTAATCAAGAGCGAACATTTTAAAAATGGAGGATTACCGAACAGCATGCAAATTGATACCACGCGATGGATACCTTGCTAAAAGATGCGTATTTCCTCTTAGGCATTAGGCATTCCGACCGTAAATATTTATCAATTTCAGCCCAATAATTCGCTAAGAACTCACACATATGGCTTTAATTGCATGTTGTTTGGCTTATCCGTTGCCCCACGGGGGTATCCACTAAGGTTATGAAGGAAGTCATAACTTACCTCAGACATCACGGTTTTCAGTCAGTTTGTTATTTAGATGACATTTTATGCATTGGAAAAACTTACGAGAATTGTCATAATAACGTAAATGAAACTTTGAAACTACTCGAGTTTCTAGGGTTTGTTGTCAATTACGATAAAAGTATGTTAAAACCGCGACAATTCTGCAAGTACTTAGGATTTTGTTACGATACCAGGTATCTCAGTATACAATTGCCAGCCGATAAGCGACGTAACATCATCGAATTAGTAACAAAATTCACTAAATTACAGCCATGTTCCATCCGCGAATTAGCTCGCTTTATCGGTATTCTAGTCGCCACTAGCCCAGCCCTTAAATACGCTTGGGTATACACTAAGATTTTAGAACGCCAGAAGAAGTTTCTAGCGTTACTTAAGCATAATAATAATTACGAAGCTAAAATTAACCTACCTAATATTATATTACTTAGAGGATCTGAACTGGTGGCTATCAAATGTTAATACAGCACGCAACTTTATGCGACAGCCAAATTTTGATATCGAAATCTATACCGACGCGTCGATGTCAGGCTGGGGTTCTGTTTGCAACAACGCTCAAGTACATGGCAAATGGAAGTCTTCAGAAAATTATTGTCATATCAATTACTTAGAGCTGATGGCAGCCTTTCTAGGTTTGAAATCCTTCGCCAGTGATGCAACCAATAAATAAATTAAATAAACAATATTACTGCGCATGGACAACACCACTGCGATCAGTTATGTAAATCGTATGGGGGGTATTCAATACCCCCACTTAAACGACTTGGCTAGGTCCCTTTGGAAATGTTGTGAACAGCGCAACCTATAGGTCATATACCTATCATACGTAAATACCAAAGAAAACCGGGCAGACGCCGCGTCTAGAGTAGTCAATCCGGATACTGAATGGTCACTTTCCGATGAAGCATTCCAAGACATTATAAAATATTTTGGTCAACCTGAAATAGACTTATTCGCGTCCCGCGATAATGCGAAGTGTACCACAGTCATCTCATGGAAACAAGACCCTGACGCAGCATCCGTAGACGCATTTACGGCGGACTGGCAGAGCCATTTCTTCTACGCTTTTCCACCATTTTCCCTGGTATTAAAATGCCTTAGAAAAATTATCGATGACAAATGCACATGGCTTACTAGTTTATCCCAACTGGCCATCACAGCCATGGTTCCCACTATTGCAAAGCCTTATAGTTTCCGACGTTGTTTATTTAAACCCCAATAAAAACCTCTTGCAATCTCATTTCAGGGATAACCACCCTTTGCACAAGAACCTTACCCTGGGTGTCGCGAGGCTCTCCGGCAGGCTTTCAGGCGTCGAGGTGCCCGAGCAGAGTCGGCTACACTAATGCTATCATCCCTGTCTAACAGTACGATTCAGCAGTACAATAACTCACTTAAGCTTTGGTGGCAATATTGTACGATCAACAACATGAATGTGTTTGAACCCTTCGAAATCTGCTTTAATCTCATTCTTAGCATCACAGTTTAATAGTGGGTATGCATATGGCAGTCTAAACTCCCATCGTTCTGTTCTGCCTTGTCAACCTTTTTAGGCAATAATATTGGCTCAGACGAATCTATAAAACGTCTCCTTAAAGGGGCTTATAAATTAAGACCCCTAAAACCCAGGTACTCCACCGCCTGGAATCCCCAATTGGTTTTAAACCACGTCTCAACATGGTTCCCTAATAGTGAGCTCTCATTCGAAAAAAAAAAAAAAAAAAAACTGGTGATCCTACTTGCAATTTGTACAGCTCACAGGGTACAAACGCACAAACAAACGGCCACACAAACCCGCTACCACGCAAACCATCAGTAGATGGATCAAACAAGTCTTGTCAGAAAGCGGCATTGATACCAGTGTATTCGCCGCGCACAGTACACGGCACGCGTCAACCTCGGCCGCAAGCTTAGCCAGGAGTTAATATGGAACCATTCGCAAAAGCGCAGGGTGGACTAGTTCATCTAATTCATTTGCTCGTTTTTTATAATAGGTGCGTTATAAACGAAGGCGAATTTGCCAAATCTGTTTGCTTACGATCAGACATACAGACTGATTATTAATTCCTATTAACTATAGGTACCTATTATAAGATTATATTACACAATAGAAATGGTTATTTATGTTATGTGCATGTGATCGATAAGATCTTTAAGTTTAGCTCGTTGAAGTTAAAATTCGAAATAAGTAAATATAAATGTAACGTACCATTACGGAAACATAAGTATAACTATAAGGCTGATTTGTCTATAGGTAGTATAGGTACACACAGCTGCATTAAGTAGTTACCCCACCAAAAGACATGTGCGTTCAAATCCGTGATAGGCCCAAGTTGGTTTTTGTATTTTGCAAAAACATTTTATTTTAAATAATGTATTATTTTAGTGAATAAATAAGTTTAAGTATTTTTTTTTTAAATTCTGTTTTTATTATTGTTTTTTTCAATAAAACAATACTTTTGCGACGACAAGCAACAATAATAGGGTTAACATTTACGACAACTTATTCATCGTCTAAATAGACTGGAGGTTTCAAGACCGCTTACCGTGCATAAGATTGGAAGTTCAAATCCTATATAGGCACGAAATGTGCTTTTTGTTCATTATATTATTTTGATATATTTTTCTATTTTGTTTTAAGTAGTAATTATTTATAAAGAATTAAAAAATCAAGAAAAATAAAATACTTTATTAATATTTATTATTGCTATTATTTAACAAAACTATGATCTTATTTTACAACAAACAGAACAACTATTTTAGTTCTCATAAAATCAGAAATCATTTAAAAAAATAATTGATAAATAGTAGTCGTTTACTCTTCGCCGTTTTAAGTGAACGTATACAAAGTTCTAACTTGAAGGTATGGATTAATTTTATAAAGACAACGTAAGTAAGTAAAATTAATGGATACCCTCAAATTATAACATCTTTCGATTAGACAGGGACCTAAAGATATAATGACTCAGCCGATAGTAGATAACAATTTCATCGCAATTCGTATGGGCTCGCTGGCTAGTTCGTCAAACTGCCGGTATGAGTATGACGACGTTCGGTGATGCGATGCATGGTTCGAATCCGAGTCAACACAATGGACTCTTTTTGAAGTATTCTTTAGATTATTCGTAAGGAATTCAATGTTGTAGCAGTGTAACATTTTAAAACTTGAGGGGTTAGGACATAGTGACGCTTTCTGTACATAAAACCATAATGTTTAAAACCTTATTGTTTTCCATTTCAAAACTTTCTGACTCTTAACATCTACATTGTTATAATCATATCTGAAAAATGAAGCAACGAGTTATAATATATGATCAAACGAACTTCCAAGTGAAGTTCGATCATTATTATGATGAGTTGCTTCATTTGAAGATATGATCACCCTCCCTCCCTGACGCTTGAAGATTCCCAGATATAGAGAAAGTTTTATATCATACTCATGACTCTAAAAAATGAGCTACACGTCAAAGTGTCAACCGAGGTGCAGTCAGACCGGAATTACGTCACCTAATAGTTTAAAAAAAAAAATCTTTAAAATATGTGCGAAGTTACCAAGTAAGTAGGGAAACTACATTGTTATAATCATATCTTCAAATGAAGCAACTCATCATAATAATGATCGAACTTCACTTGGAAGTTCGTTTGATCATATATTTTCATTCATATTCTGAAACACTATCTATCCTACATCACTGTAGGCCATATTAGCTATTATGGCGATGCCCTATTAGTGCGTTGCGTTGCGTCGTTGCAACAGATCAACGCATGGTATGCCACACCTGCGTTGAGTCATTATGAATATAATAATGACTAATAAATTAGACATTATTGACTAATATAATTGAAATAATAATTAAATAGTCATAATTTAATTTATCACTAGTCAGTATTGAGTCGACGCTACGACGACGCAACGCTCTAATAATGGGCCTCGCTCTTAGTGGGAGGGTAAAATAAAAATGTCCGTTTGGATTGAGGAACCACATCACGATTTTAAAAGGAAACTCACCCCCTTATTTAGTAGGAAAGCAGATAATTTTGTAGGCCAAATTGTGAAATTTGTAGTAAAATATAATCCAAAGTTATAAATGTAAAAGTGGCTTCTCAATCCAAACGTCTGAATTGAGGAGCCACCTGGACCACGGAAAGTATTCAATGAATATTTTAGAAAATTTTGTATCATGTAATAGTGTGTGTGTATAGTGCCTACTAAACATCTGAGTCCAGTACTGTTAATATTCAAGAATATATAAAACTTTTAATGTGGCTCCTCAATCTATACATAAGAGCGTGAATTTCCATGAAAGTAATTGGTCTTTTTATATTCCATTTCGAAAAACATTTAGTAGTAAGTGTGTTCGAATTTGTAGCATATAGAGAAAGTAGTAAAACCGAGTGAATTTAGTAAATAAACGCATTTTATTTGGCTCCTCAGTCCTGACTGACGTTCTGCATATTAAATAATTGATTGATATCTACCTGAGATCACAACGGAATCAATAACCAGAGACACTAACATTTAGGCGATTGGCACACTGCTGCGTTTCACGCAGCGGTGTGCGGGAAACGGAGCCAAATTCTACGCGCGTGAGTGAGTTTTTTTTAATTTGTATGTAAAAAATTACGCGCGTGGGTGCGTTATCTGCGCCCCGCTGCGTGATGCGGTGCAGTGTGAGAATCGCCTTAGTATAAATGTCTACTAAATACATATTATGTACAAATCAACATTGTATATATTCGGTACCTGAAAAACAAATTACTTTTCGATATTCATTACTGACTGATAAAGAGGTTTTTGACTGCATCTACGAGCAAAACCTCTCAGATAAAATGATAACTCGTGAGTCGTTTGAAGAACAAATTAAATTGAGCCATAAATCTGGGAAAAAAGACCTCCCTAATTGCAATTTCATACTAGAAGTGCCAGCTAGCATCAGGAAGATTCTAGTGAATCAAGGACGTATATTCATCAATTGGACGTCATGCCCAGTACGAGATTTCACGATCGTTACTCGGTGCTTTAACTGCCAGCAGTTCGGTCACGCGGCCAAGTTCTGCCGTGAAACTAGCCCGACGTGCAATCACTGCGGAGAGACTGGACACTCTTTTAAGGAATGTAGCACAAAAACTAGTCCACCAAACTGTGCGACGTGCAAACGTTTTAAGAGAAAAACGGACCATAAAACTGGTGATGTAAATTGTCCAGCACGAAAATATGCCGAGGACAACTATATCCATTCCATAGATTATGAGGGCGCCTAAGAGCGCTACCTATTAACCTATCTATTAAGCACACTAGTAGTAGTTTTTTGTTTATATTTGTTAGTTATTCATTTATCATGACTGATCAATTACTTAGTGACCTAGATCAATTTTCTGTGTCTGAAGCTATATGTTGTAATGTTGATGAGTGTAAACACCTCTTTCCATTGGGAGAGAAACCGCTGACCCTACTCACACAAAATATTCGCAGCATAAATCGAAATCTAAATGGTTTTGAAATATTGCTACAGAACCTGGGTATAAGTTGCGACATTATCGTCCTAACAGAATGTTGGTTGTCAAACCAAACAGCTGTTATACCATCATTAGACGGATATGTATCGCATAAAACCAACAGAAACATTAACCAGAATGATGGTTTAGTTGTATATGTTAACAATAATTTAAGTACAACTGTAGAGGAACCTTTGCTACAAAATAGTAATTGCTTACTCATTAAAATTAATTCAGATACGGTAGTTATGGCTATATTACAAGACCTCCTTCTCAAAATGTCGCAAATTTCTTAGATTCACTAAACGTACAGTTACAAAGTCTTACATCTTTTAAACACATAATACTAATGGGGGACATCAATATCAACATTGCTTCCGGGAAAATGGATATACATGCACATAACTATTTTAATATCTGCTCATTCCACGGACCCTTGCCAGCTCATTACCATCCCACACATCAAAGCGGTTCATGCTTAGATCATTTTATTATAAAAACAAATAACCCAACCAAAACATTTGTTACTAACTCTTCGCTTACTGATCACCAAGCAGTTTTACTAACATTGCAAGTTTCTTTACCCAGAAAAAATTACTTACGTAGCTATACTAAAGTCAACATGACACACCTCGAAAAAGACATACGTAATATTGATTTTGACCCAGTTTATAATTCTACCGATGCAAACATCTCTATTAATTATTTTATAAATTCACTTCACTCTGCAATAATAAAACATACAGTTGCTAAAATAACGCCAAGGAAGTATAAGTGCATTAAACCTTGGATTACACCCGGACTTGTTCGATGTATTAGGCATAGAGACAAACTTCACATAAAGTCCAAACTTGAGCCTGATAATGAAATTCATTCCATTACGTATAAAAGATATAGAAACTTCTGCAACAACCTTCTGAGAAAAATAAAAAATGAATATGATAGAAAAGAACTGCAGAAAGCAGGCAAAAATAGTAAACTTATTTGGAAATTTATAAAAACAAATACATTTAGAACAAAACAACCTGAACCTCCACTTGACTTTTTGAAAATAGAGAACAACCCAATCGAATCAACAAATAAAGTTAATTTCTATTTTTCTAACGTAGGCAAAACTTTAGCAGAAAAGAACATTCAATCTAGAAGTTCTTTCCCTCAAAGCCAACCTAAAGCTTTCCCCACACTCAAATCGTTTGTCTTACTAGATACGGATGTCGATGAAGTACTAACAATTATTTCTGGATTAAAGGACGTTTCCGCGGTTGGGTGGGATAACATATCAAACAACATACTAAAACATTTCAAATACCTACTTGCTCCGCCACTAACTCATATTTTTCAGTTATGCTTAACTAATGGTATATTCCCTAAGTCGCTTAAAAAAGCAGTGGTTACTCCTGTATATAAATCTGGTGACAAAAAATGTGTTAACAACTACAGACCCATTTCAGTTTTAACAGGGCTCTCCAAAATCTTAGAGAAAATCATTAATATTAGATTAATTAAATACCTAGAAGATAACAAATTGCTTTCTGATAGACAATTTGGATTTAGGCCCAAAAAATCAACTAAACAGGCAGTACATCAAATGACGGATTATATAACTACTAATTTGGATAAGGGCTTACACTCCATTGGGATCTTCCTAGACCTCGCCAAGGCCTTTGACACAATTTCCTGTCCTTTATTATTGAACAAGCTTGAAACACTCGGAATTAGAGGAACAACGCTTTCACTACTTTCTGATTATCTTAGTGACCGCAAACAATGTGTCAAAATTGGTCAGTACGTCAGTTCTGAGCTTCCAAATAGTAATTACGGAATACCACAAGGTAGTATTTTGGGTCCTACTTTATTCCTAGTATATATTAATGACCTGTGCAGCTTAACACTCCAAAATGGTGTCATAATGTCTTATGCAGATGACACAGCTCTATTGTTTTCAGGCAAATCTCGAGATGAGGTGTATAAACAAGCCCAGAACGGTTTTAATATAGTGTCTAATTGGCTATATGAAAATCTCCTAACACTAAATGCAGAAAAAACCAAACACATTTTATTTACTATGAGAAATACTAACCTGCCAACTACTAACATAAACATTTATGCGCATAAGTGCGGCACGTATGCTGACAATGCATGTAATTGTCCTACTTTAGCAAAAACCGATCATATGAAATATCTTGGTGTAACGATTGACACAAATCTGAATTTCCGTAAACACATTGATTTGTTATGCACTCGAATGCGTAAATTGATATACATTTTTAAGAATTTACGATATATATCTATCGGACTACAAATTAATTAAACAGGTCTATTTAGCTTTGTGTCAATCCATTCTCACTTATTGTATAACTTCCTGGGGGGGCGCTGCTAAATCAATCCTACTGCCATTAGAACGTGCGCAGAGAGCTATCCTTAAGGTTTTACTACCTTTCGCCCATTTAGATTTCCCACACACGAGCTTTACACGGCATGTAAGGTTTTAACTGTACGGCAACTGTTTATATTGAATATAGTACTGCACCAGCATCGCAACCTTCCTTATGTCCCAATACCTATAGATAAGAGAAGAAAAGACTTAGTTTGCATAAAGCCTCAAACTAGACATACTTTTATAAATAAATTTTATGTATTTTTAGGTCCGTTCTTATATAATAAAATCAATAAGTCTTTAAGTATATATAGTGTAAATTGTAAAAAATTTAGTGAAATGTTGAGTGAATACTTAGCGACATTTAATTACTCAGACACTGAAAAATTGCTAGAAGTAATACAATAAGTTTACTAATGTTAAGTCAATTTTTATTTTAAAATATAATTATTATGTATCAATGCTAGCTCTATGTTCAGTGACATAATAGTCCAATAAAGCACTCGGCGCTGTGCGATGGCCTGAAACACAGGTTTGAATAAACCTACATCAGGCAGGTCGCTATTGAATTCAGTAGGCTTTTAACCAATATATAAGTTATACACTAGATTTATTTTAGGCATAATTTAATATTTTCCTAATAATATTAATATGTAACATTGTAATGATGTAACTTCTATGTAATTTATACTTATGTGAACTTATGAATATGAATAAATTATTATTATTAAATTATTAGGAATTCGCTATTAAGGGTGACCATGTTGTGTGTGTACCTGGGACAAATAGTCTAACTAGGTAAGTCCAACTTCGTTAAGATCTTCTCGTCCAAAATACCGCAGTGTCTCGTAACAAAAGTCTTTGACCAGTGTGTGTTGCCAGTTATGACTTACGGCACTGAGACGTGACGTTTTACAATGGGCCTCATAAGCAAGCTCAAGGTCACCCAAAGGCCAATGAAGAGGGCTATGCTCGGAGTTTCTCGGCGAGATCGAGGGGGGAACTTTGGCTGATATGATGATGTCTTTGAAATGTAATTCTTAACAAATCGACATATTACGTAAGTACAGAGATTCTTCATATGTTTTAGGTATACTAAATAAATATTATTGAGGGTAGGTAAGTAGCGACATTAATTTGCAGTTACCCCCAAATAATAAAATAAAATAGATTTGTTTCTATAAGCCACGAAACGAACATTTTCTTTTTAAATAATGTATTCATGGTCACCATCATCATCATCTTCCTGCCCTTATCCCATGTTACTTGGGGTCGGCGCAACACGTTTTCTTCTTCCATTCTCCCCTGTCAACCGTCACGCTATCATTCACTCCCTTCTCTTTCATATCATTCCTCACACAATCCATCCATCTTTTCTTCGGCCTTCCTCTCCCTCTCCATTCATCAACATGTATATCCATCACTCTTTTAGTCACATGCGTTTCGTCCCTTCTCATCACATGCCCATACCAAGACAAACGATTTCCTTTCAACTTTTCTGTCACTGGCGCCACTTTCAAACTTCCTCTTATATACTCATTTCATTTCATTCATGGTCACCCTTCAAAACAATTTCATATGAAATTAAAGAATAGCTAATAACTTCGTAAATATGTACTTTTCATGGCAGGATTATACCTACGTTTTATACAAAGTACCTATAGGTGTTTTTTTATACAAAGTATAGGTGCTTTTTGTTCCAAATTTCGTCACAAGTCTAGGTAGATTAGAGGCAAATCTATTTACCGAAGCATCTCAATTGAGGAGCCACATTAAATGTGCTATATCTCCCAATTCATTCATTGTTAGGGTTCCGTACCGAAATGGTAAAAACAGAACCCTAATGGTGAGACTAAGAATAGTTTTAGATGACGTTTGCCCAACTATTTTGCAAATAAGAAAGAAATAAAAATATAGTTAGTTTTCGACTTTTGATGAAAAATGTAAAAAAAAAAACCGTCCTTCCCCCCCCCCCCCCCCTTATCTCCGAAGTTTGCAAAGAGAAAAATCTGAAATGATTCTATGTGATAGAAGTTTATGTAAATATTACAGGAAAATAAAAAGAAGTCTCTAAATAGCACACTTTTTCAAAAATCATCAACAAAAGTTACATGAGTTCCACTATCGGTCAAGAGATAGCGCTGACATAAATCTACAATATTCTACACCGCAGTGCACAGTGTTAAAATTCTTTGATGAATATAGGCCTCGCCGATGAAAATTTAAAAACATATGATGGTACGGAACCCTCGGTGCGCGAGTCCGACTCGCTCTTGCCCGGTTTTTACCGACTTCAAAAAAAAAAGGAGGTTATCAATTCGATACGTATGTATGTAATATTATTGGAATTGCATTATATTCACATATGATGATCTATTAGGGCTTCCAAACAAATATACAAAATTTCATAGACGTATGTATGTATGTATGTATGTATGTAGGTATGTATGTATGTATGTATGTATGTATGTTTGTCCACGCATATCTCCGGAACTATTAATCGGATGGTGACCATTTTTTTTTATTGGCTTACATTTTCTTCAACTTAGGGAACAGTGCAAGTTTCATCAAGATCGATTCAGTAATTTTCAAGATATGAACTAATACGTGTAAGTGTGACGGCCTGGCTTATTGATAAGAGCTACGGGTGTAGTGTCAAAGGGAAAACATCTCAAAACCTTGGTCAAATACTAGTGCAAAAACTAAAAATTACGAAATAAAAAGTAATTTAAAAAAATTAAACCGACTTCAAAAAGAAATTAACTCAAAATTATGAAATAACTTTAATTTCGGAAGTCGGTGGCAGAAAACTAAAATACAGATCCCAAGACACCGACTTCCGAAATTAAAGTTATTTCATAATTTTGAGTTAATTTCTTTTTGAAGTCAGTTTAATTTTTTTAAATTACTTTTTTTGATTACTGACTCTTATCCTACAAATCTAATATACTTACTACTAAATGATGAAGAAATTGCGCATTAATTGAACTACTGCTTCTTTGAAAAATGACGAGTAGTATGTGTGTATGATCTGAGGAGCCACATAATATAATTATCTATCTATCTATATATATAATAAATCTGTAGACGAGGCGTTTCTGTACATTGAAAATATAAAAAATAAAATAGGTGGGGTGTTAAAAACCAACATATGCCATTTCATCAATTTTTGGAATTTTTGTCTGTTTGTCGGTTTGTCTGTTTGGATGTGAGAGATTTTTTGAACACGTTCAACGTAAAAAGTACCAAACCAATATGGTTCATTTTTATACTCTAAAATATAGTGTAGAATTTGGAGTAGTGATTAGTCTTTGTTTCAACGCAAGCGCTTCAGTCTATCAAAAGATATATTCAATTTAAAGCATTATATAACAACTTTTTATTGCAATAAGTGGAAACACGTAACGACATCTATTTAATCATGTCACTCCGTCGACATAGGATGCAAGAGCGAGCGAAGGGCACCCCTAGGTTCGGTTTAGTTAGGTTACTTTAAACCCTTTACACAGAATCCCCGTTAGCCGAATGTACGTTATGGGGACAACGGGACATAGGATGCAAGAGGCCAAGAGCGAGCGAAGGGCACCCCGAGGTTGTAAGTTTAATTTCATTTAATAAACAAAAACACTACAGTTCACCTATTTTATTACTTTGTCCCAGATAGGGTGGGCATTATTCTTAATGGCCGGGAAAAGTGATTAATCATACTGTTTTAATCACATAGCCCAATTGAGTCGGGCATTATGAATACAGACCGGCCATTATTAATAGTGCCCAGACTTATCAAATTGCCCGTAACATATATATAAGGTGCTATAAAAATATCTGCCACGGCTTTAATGAGAGGTAGTATTGTGTTTATAGATTACAATAGTGAAGAAATTTCGTACCCCGGAACAGTTAATTCAATTTGAGAAAATAAAGTAGTTAAATTAACATTGACTCTACTCTGCATAACGTGGTTCACAAATTACGCGCGATGTGTCGCTTCGTCAATGAAAACAACTGCTATCTCTTTCCAACAGCTTAAATACTATAAGGGATGGTTTTATCCTACTAAATCAATTCAAATTTATAGGAACTTTTTTTTGTATGAAAAAAAATATGACAAATAATCAATAATTTATCTTTACTATAGTAATCTATAAACACAATACTATCTCCCATTGCAGCCGTGGCAGATATTTTTATAGCACCTTATATGTTACGGGCAACGTGATTAACTGGGCATTATTAATAACGACCGGCCATTATTAATAACGCCCAAGAGAGATGGCCAAAGTGAGTAATTTATCACTTTGTCCGACCATTAATAAAATAAAAAATAAAAATAAAATCTTTTTAATTCAGGCATTATTTTGCCCATAATATTGTTAGTGCCTACAACTTATAAACTATGTTAGACACATTACAAAAGAATAAAATAAATAAAAGAAAAAAAATCTGAATTAAATTAAATTAATTTTTTTTTTTTTAAATTACTATTAAAATTAAAATCAAAATTAAAATCAGAATCAAAATTAAAAATCAAAATTAAATCAAAATTATAAGAAAAATGAAAGAAAAAATTAATTTAAGTATTTGCCGCCCGCTGGCGCCCCGGGCACACGCACTTGTGCTTGAACCCAGTGCCCCAGAAGGGGGCTGTCCAGCTTGTGGCTGAGCACGTTCAGGATGGTGTTGGCGCTCCCACGCGTGCGGAACATCAGCGAAGCGATGCGACGCCGCAGAACAGTATGAAATCCGTCTGTGTGCGCATGCGCAAACATCGCAGACGCACTACAGTATCGTGGGACCCCACCAGCACCCTGAACGCATTATTATATTGTATTCGGAGAGCGTTGATGGCCCGCTGCGTGTAGTTGACCCACAGATTGCAGGTGTAGAGAGTTTGGCAGAATGCTTTAAACAGAGTGATCTTTACCTCTAAACTACACCTAGCAAATCTGCGCGCCAACATGTTACAGCGGACCGCCATCGCCCTCCTCTCCCTTTAAATGTCCCCATCGTCTTTTAAATCCTCGGTGACCACATGGCCGAGGTATTTAAATTCTCTTACTCTTCGAAGAGCGACAGCGTTAAGCAGAACAGGTGCCACGTCCCCCAGTTTACGACCCCTGGCTTGAAATACCAAGAGCTCGCTTTTCTTTACATTGTATAGGAGACCGTGAACCCTCGCATACTCCTCACACACGCCTATCAGCTTTCTAAGCGCAGCCATTGATGGGCTGAGCAACACCATATCATCGGCATAACTTATACACTGTTGATACAGTGACCATCGATCGAGCAGCCTACTCCGATGTCGCTCAGCTCAACAATTAGCCCGTTCACGTACAGGTTGAAGAGTGAGGGAGATGTTAACCCCCCCTGTCTCACCCCACACTCCAACCTGTACTCGTCAGAAAGTTCGCCAAGCCATTTGACCTGGTTCATACCAATATTTAAAAATATTAATTAACTCACCCGGCACACCTGTATCCTTCAATTTACGCCAGAGAATATCATACCTAACCAGGTCAAACGCCTTGGAGAGATCAAGAAACGCTGCATATACAGGCGTGCTCCTATCTGTGTAGTACCTGACCGTCTGCTTGAGAGACATAACCGCACATTCCGTCGAAAGTCCTGGTCTAAACCCGAACTGTGCATCGTTTAAATTTAGGTGTTCTCTAAGCTGTCTCTCAAGCAGGCTATCAAGCACCTTAGATGTGGTAGTAGCTAATGATATCGGGCGGTAGTTGCACTTGTCAGAATTATCTCCAGTCTTGTTTTTAATTATAGGCACTACCACCGTCTTCATCAGTTCACTTGGCAGGTAGGAATGCCTAATACAGAGCGTAAACAAAAGTCCCAGGAGCCTCGGGAGGTGTGACCCCGCATGCTGCAAATGTTCGATGCTAAGGCCGTCGTGTCCGGGAGACTTCCCTCGAGTCATGCCCTTTATTATTAGAGCCACTTGTTTTGCTGTGACACGCTCAGGCGCGACCCCCGCATCCCCGTTCTGCTCACCTTTAAGCGGAGACTCCACTTGAAAGTGACATCTAAACATATTAGCAATGTCTTTTGGTTCGCTGATGCCGTCGACACTCACCGGGACGCTAGGTTTTGGGTTTAACTTTTTTGTTTGTTGCCAAAATCCTTTAAAATCTTTATTCTTGTGTTTGGTAGCTAAAATATTCATTTTTATTAATTCTTGGTTATTCTGACAATAGCGAAGTTTGCTTTTAATTTTTTTTTTTGATTCATACATTTCATTATAAATGTTACCACTGTTAGGTCGACCACACCACACCCAGGTTAAAAACTTCTGCCTAGCCTCCCCGTGAGCGTCACGAACATACTTGTTCCAGCCGACAATATGACGACCGCGGTGCTGTCTACTGCTACCCCCACGACCAACATAGCTATCAACAGCTGCCTCCTGCAACGTTCTCACAATGTCACCATAAAGCGCGTCTATCGCTGCCAAGTGATCCTTGCTACTATCACTACACATGTTATCACCACACTGGTGGAATTCTTGAGGGAAGGCAAATTCCCTTAGTTTATCATTACAACATTTGGTATATTTTGCTATTTGATTTAAATCCCTGTCTCCCCATAGAACTTTATTTGCTTTGGTGAGCGGAGGCTTAATGGTTCGACAAAATGACTTTAAGTTACACTGAATCTCTACTGGATAGTGATCAGACCAGAAGATGTCATAGCATACCTTTACCGAAGACACCGTGTTTAATGCAGCGTCAGTAACAATACAGTGGTCGAGCCACCTGCGGATACCGTGTGCTTCACTCACAAAAGTGTAGGTATTAGAATTCGAGCCCAACATCTGTAGGTCCACACATGTCCAGTTTTGCTCATTACAAAAATGTTGTAATTCATTGCCAAACAATGCCCCCGGATGAGCGTTAAAGTCCCCCATGATAAATACATTTTCAATATTGTTACTGTCAACTATTGACGTAATTTCGCTTAAACATTGAACAAATTCCAAGAGATTGTCTGATGAGTCAGTAGGCATATAGATAGAGAAAACGAGTATTAACCGATCCGACACACACACCTTAATTGCACTTATTCGGTTACTGTCACACGGAATCACAGACACATAATTACACTTACTGTTTCTCCATAAAAGTGCCGCCGTACGGCCGCCCGCGCAATATACCGCTTGTAAGGTCGACCTCAGACTTGCCGCAGAATCCAAAGTCGTTGTTTATTTTACCGAGTTCCGGTATCTCGTGTGGCAAGAGCCACGTTTCCTGCAGTGCAACAATATCAGCAGTTTGGCACAGCCGTCTGACACACTCGGAGGATCTCTTAAAAGACTTACAATTGAAACTGATGAATTTTAAACTTTCATTGTTTAAAATTCATCAGTTTTATATCATCAGGTTAATAATAATGCCCGACGGCCCGTGGTCCATGTAACAAGTCAGTGTTTGAGATAGCTTAAATTTATCACTTGGACCGGGCAGTATGAATAATTCCCTACTTGTAGCCGGGCAATTTGATAATTAATCATGTCACTCCGTCGACATAGGATGCTCTTGCATCCTATGTCGACCGAACCTCGGGGTGCCCTTCGCTCGCTCTTGCGAGCGAAGGGCACCCCGAGGTTCGGTTTGGTTAGGTTACTTTCCCCCCCGGTGGGTTCCCGCATTGTCGAGGGGGGGCTCAGTAGCCGTGGCTTGGACACCCACGGTGAAGCCGAACCCGACAGGAACCCGAGGAGGGGCCGCTCGTCAGGGCTTTTGCCGACAAGCCGACGACGTAGCGGCCAACATGTAGGTTGCGGTGCCGCTTGGGCGACATCGCAACTGAGGCGGGCCGCGATGTCGTATCGGAGGCATCGCGGCTGAGGGTTGGAGGCCGCGGCGGGAGAGGAGTGCCGGTATTACGGTGCGCCGCTCGCCCTACCTTCCGCGGCCTTGACGGGGTCGCCACCGTTCGATGGCGGGCGCGGTGGGGCCGCAGGGGAAGAGGAGTGTTGGTATGACGTTGGCCACTCTCCCTATCCTCTGCGGCCAAAAATTGGCAGGCGGCGGGGTCAATGACCTGACCCGTCGCAGGGGGACCAAGGATGGCAGAGACGGGGTCGTCTGGCGCCCATGTGCTGGTTTGGTCCCTGGGGTGGTCACGGCGTGCTATGTGTTCTGGTGCGCCGGTGATGGGGAGTACTCCCCGGAGGAGGGTCCGGTGACGGACAGCCGCGGCGGGTTCACGGATGAGTGCTAACGCGTGCCCGTGTTCCCGCCATAAGCGGCAGAGGAGGACACCGTGGAGTTTTAGTGGGTTAGAGTTCCACATAACTGCACTATCTCCCCGTGGTAGTGCAGAATGCATGAGCATTTCTCCACGTAAAAAAAATAAAAAAAAATGGTTAGGTTACTTTAAACCCTTTACACAGAATCCCCGTTAGCCACATGTACTTACGTTATGGGGACAACGCGACATAGGATGCAAGAGCGAGCGAAGGGCACCCCGAGGTTGTAAGTATAATCTCATTTAATAAACAAATACACTACAGTTCACCTATTTTGACGTGACAACGTCTTAAATTAGGTTGCGACTGGGAGTCACTTATGAAAAAGTGTAACGCTCGGTAACGTTACGATGAGTCACCGAACGAGAGAGAGGCCCGCCGAATGCCTTGCGTCTCTCTCCCACTCAACTATGATCGGATGATCGGTCGTTGTCACGTAAAATCTTCGCCCGTAAAACCGACTTTACAGGCAACCATTTTTTTATTAGGTACTTTGCCAAGATAGGGTGGGCATTACTCATAATGGAAGGGAAAGTGATTAATCATGCTGTTTTAATCACATTGCCCAATTGAGTCGGGCATTATGAATACAGACCGGCCATTATTAATAGTGCCCGGACTTATCAAATTGCCCGTAACATATACATCCATGATGTTCCAAGTTCTGACGTGGCTACAGTGGCTATTCAATCCAAACATTTAGATTGAGGTGCCACCTTTATGTTCATATATTATTATACTATTCAAGTATTATACTACAAAATCGAGGATCGAACCTACAAAATTTTTAAAGTTACTACTAAATACATGTATTTAATTTTAATAATAAGTATTTAATTTCATTAAGATACGAAATGTGGCACCTCAATCCGGACATAAATAAAATGGTATGAGCGAAAATGGATATCGGACCAGCCGTGCTAATACTGTAAAAATCTCACCGTGAAAACTTAGGTGAAGTGAGCGTGGAGTGAGCTGTCAATAGTGTCAATTCCTAGCAAAAACAAACTCACTTTACCTAAGTTTTCACGGTGAGATTTTTACAGAATCGACCGGCTGATGGCTCTGATGTAGAGAATGAAGGTGCAGCATAACTGGTAACCTATTTAAAATATGTACATATACAGATAAGGAGATAACCCGGCTGACCTCGTGCGTCGTGCTCGCTTATCACATACACAAGTAACAGTAACGTTACAGTCATCCGGTGCTTGTCAAAGATGCGATTCGCAGGGAAACAAAGATTCTTTGGTGAAATCAATAAAGCGATAACGATAGAATGTGAATTGGTAATTTGGTTAAGTACAGAAGCAGTCGTTGTGTGGCGGGGAGTCGGTGACCCTCGACATGGGCGACATAACAGCGTCGTTGGACATTCTTCCGACGAGCTGCGGCCACAGGCGCTGGGCGCATGGACGCGCCATCTGTCGAACGATGAAATAGTTGCGTTATCGCGACGCGACGCGACGTGAGCACACGATGACACGACCACGGACACGACACTGCTTTATCTAACTGGTGAATGGTTCATTGTGGACGTCGACTGAGCCGTCTGAGCCACTGAGCTCACTGGGCTCACTGGGCGAGGTGTTCTCTGAATGCCGACGGATAGTGGACATTCACATAAAATAAACTATTTACATCCAACATTTTATACATAAGGCGACTACATGACCTAAAGCGCGGTCTTTGTCGGACTGCATAGAAAAGAAAGAGAAGCGCGATGACACAACGCTGGTAATTTATTGCAAAATATGAAGCAATTTATCTATTTACAGAAAATCTATTGTTTGGACTAAAAAATTAAAACACTAATGTTTTAGTATGTTGCTTGTAGAATAATCTGACAAATAATCATAATGATTGTATGTGTAATAGTATAGTTTTTATTGTAAAAAGAAAGTTTCATTTCTAGAGGTATCTTCATGATTTTTTTCTATCGTATCAAGTTAGTTGTATTATGTTTTCAACACCCTATTTGCCTAGCATATTATTCTGAAGAATATCACATATTTCTCTAATTTTGTTTACTGTAGTCGATCATAATCTACTTACTTTTGTTTCTAAAACTTGCGTTTTGTACGTTTAGATCGCAAGCATGCATATATGCATAATTTGCATAATTGCATAATTAGCCTATAATGTTCCCACTGCTGGGACACAGGTCTGGAGTGGGCCCTAATCCACCAAGCTGGCCCAGTGCAGATTGGTAGATGTCACATGTCTTTGAATTTATGGTTCTAGGACCATGTTTTCAGGAGTTCATGTTTTCCTTCACCGTTTTGAGAGCAGTGGTGATGAAATAATTTACACAAAGTAAAGCGCCTGTCTAGGTTCGAACCTACGACCTACAACTCCGGCTACTTCTACTGGGCCACCAAATCGCAAGAACGCGGTCGAACAAGAGCGATGACATCAGCATGCGACAATACTTACCTGCCGCTGCTGATCACCATGTAGGTATGTAGGTACTGATTTGCTATGGAACAAGGACAATTAAATAAGTAATAATACATGTTTTTCTGCTGATAATCAAGGAAAACATTAACAACATGTACATAATAATATTTAGTTAGTCACCTCCGTTGCCTCCGTCCTCGATCCTCCATGTAAAATACACTATATGCCAGTGGCAAGCGGTGGCCTGTGGACCCTGTGGTATGCCGTATGTCATGTTGAGTAGGTACCTACTTATTATATACTAGCTGACTGTGTATTTCATACTTTCCTCTAAAAATTTCGAAAATGTATTTTTATGATCTTTATCATTTATTGAGAGGTAATTCGGGCCAATTTTTAAGTATATAGATCAAAGGGGTCAGATTTTTCAAATAAACTGTATCCCCGCTTTTCACCCCCACAGGGGTGGAATTTTGAAAAATCGTTGATTTGTTCATAACTTGGCTCAAAGACCGATACCCATTTTCGAGTTAATGGAAAATCCACCCCTTCTACTTCTTCTTAGCGTGTCGATAGCAATCTAAATGGACACGGCCCATAATTCGGCTACTTGTTTAGCGCCATCACCAGCGTTCACCAGTTTCTGTAACGTGCAGCTGACAGGATATGCAGGACACGATATGGAGTGTCCCATCGTTTGTGGAACACCACCACATTTACACTCCAAGGCGGAGTCGTCTATGAATCTCAACCTGAACAGGTTTTCCTTGCTTCGGCCAACCTGGGTCCGGAGTCTGTTTAAAGACTTCCAGGTTACCCAAGGTAACTCATGTCCAGGTGTGAGGTCTTCAGCAGGTGGAACTAACGGTTTGGGTAAGGAAGCACTGTCTCGCCACAGCTGCAGTCTTTTTGTGATGGTTCGCCAGTGAGTGGGGACGACACACTTTAAAGAACTTTCGTTTAGGCTTTTCAGCCTTTGTGGCACAAGGATGTTGCCGTGTATCTGAGACCATTTTGGCTCTTTCGCTGGAGCTTGCCAGCGCTCTGCAAAACACTGGTGGCGCTATTCCTGCTAGTGGAATAGTGGATACAGCATTTCCTACTATATTTCCCAGCAATCCACCCCGTAAACTTTATTACCCTTTTTCACCTCGGCCTCGGTAGGAGTCGATTTTTGAAAAACCCTAAACCACATTCTTTTTTAGGGTTCCGTGGTACCTACAAGGAACCCTTATAGTTTCGTCATGTCCGTCCGTCTGTCGGAGGTTTTGCTAAGAGACCGTTAGTACTAGAAAGCTGTAATTTTGTATGAGTATGTGTTGATTTATTTGATTTACTTATTTACAAAAATCAATCTTTATTCGATTCTGTAATAATCGATATGAAGGTACTTATTATAAAAAATAAAATTCTCCTCTAACCGCCATCTCTAATATTCTTCACTTGCCTTTTGAGCCTTATAAAAGATGGATGCATATCCTTCCTAGTGACTTTCTAATTGGATAATCTATATACAAACGTAATATCAAGCCATTCGATGGTGAAATATACAGTGTCTAGAAGTTTAGAATACGGGCATTGTTAAGTGAAATGTATGTGATAAAAGTTATTGACGAAGACCCGATAACTGCGATCGAAACTTTATCGGAGGATAATTTAACGCTAGCATTTGTTAAAACAAGGTTTTTGGATCATGAAGTCAAGTTGAAAAATGAGTCTAGTGATACCAATGTCAAAGTTTTGCAAGTTGTGTGGAAAAATGGACAGAAATTTCGAAAAAGAAAATTCGATCATTTTCAAAATTATAAAGGGAATAATAGCTACAAGCAGAAGGCTAACAAGCAGAAGAAGAAGTGTCAGTTATTGAAGTGTCATCACTGTGGCCGCAAGGGGCATGTGAAAAACGACTGTTTCTACTTCAAAAGAGCTCAACAGCAGCAGCAGAAAAATACGGAAAGGAAAAGGACGATCCAGGCAGTTGAGATCAGTGGACCACAACAAACAATTTTTCTGGATTTGCTTTTATGATGAGAGACTATCAAGCGGATGATGATGGAAGCAAAGTTACTTTCCTATGGATTCTGGAGCATCGGACCATATTATACACCGGGAAGTTCTTTTCATTAGTCACACCGTCACCAACGCCATTAAAAATTTCTATTGCTAAAAATGGTGAATTTATGTTTCAGGTACCAAAAAGGGAACAATGTATGTGACCAGCAACATGGGCGTTCAAGGAGTTTTAGAGGACGTGCTCTTCTGTGCTGAGGTACCATACAACCTGCTATCTGTATCAAAAATGCAACGTGCTGTGTTGACAGTCATTTTCGACCAGCAAGGAGTCCAAATACGTAAGGATAGTAAAACTATTAAGTAAGGTATGTTGAAATAGTACATTATGATACATGTGTGCTATGTTGATCATTATGCACGAGGCGATATTATCGCGCGAGCCGCAGGCGAGAGCGATAAGAAAGCAGAGTGTATATTGATTAATGCACACGCGTTTCATACGACGTTTTTCAACACACTTGCGTGGAAAAAAAACAGACTTGTATTGTTAAATATTAACTTGTATGGAAAATGGCGCGCTGGTTTTGTTTTCCCGCGCGCCGTGCTAGCCAGCACTAGCGATGCGCGCGCAACATTGACTCATTTTAAATATATTAATCTATGGCACAGACAAAACCGATACAGCCTATAGAAAAAATATAATAAACACAAACCTGAAAATTGCAAAAAACCTAAGAATTTCGCGGTCTACCACTGCGCATTCACCTTAAATTGTCTGTGGTCCCCTGCGAGTTCATTTTGCGACCAAGGACAATACAGACTATTTAAAAAAAAAAAAAATATAGCCCGCGGATTTTTTTCTTTTGGCATGAAGTCTCTTTGGGCGCTTTCCGAATTAGCCATGAATTATAATAATAATAATCGCTCACATCACAGCGCTTACATCATCTCACATGCGTTCCGATTTAGATATTACGATTATGACTGCTGAGAGCTGGCAACAATTCGGAACTCTCGTGAACGCGCTCACATGACAGTGCTTACACAATGTAAAAAAGATATTATTACAGTATTTCTTTGTATAAACACCACATTTCTTCTTCAGTTCTTCTTCTTTGGTTAGGTGGCGACTGTCAGCCAGAAGCACAATTTCAAAAATGCCACGTTAGTTTAATTTAAAGATGATGCAACTCAAAACAAAACACACACTGACACAACCTCATACACACACTGTCATTTTTGACAGCGCTCACGGTGATATTATTCTAGGGCATGGTCGGCATTATCGCAAGATGGCGAATGTCATGACGTCATCTATGACGATTCACGGGACATCGTTATCGTTATCGCGCTCACGCTAATTCGGTTATTTCCCAATTCGGAACACATCGATTATTTCCCAATTCGGAACGCAGGGTTTGATGAGATTAAAAAAGCGCGCGTCTCCGACTAGTAAATAGTTATCTGTGGTATTACAGAACATGTGGATTAAAGTAAAGAAAAAGCACGCGTTCGTAATACACTCCATTATGGACCTAAAAGCGGTTCAATAAGAGCCACTTTACGAGCAAGTGTGTTGAAAAATAATTTAATTGCTGTAGACTTAATGGCATCTGTAAATAAGTGTCAATCTGTTTCTCAAGTAGGTATGCAGTAATAAAAATATGTACAAATTATGGCATCATAACTTTGGTAATATTAGTAAAAATAATTTCATTGAAATTAAAACTAATAAAATGGTTTATGACATCAGCCAAATTGAAACTGTAATGCCAGATGATGAGTTGTGTGAGGCCTGTATAAATGGAAAACAGAGTCGACTTCCATTCAATCTGGTTAAAGATAAAAGTCATGTTAAACGGCCATTATATGTATATTGTGCACTCAGATGTTTGTGGACCTATTACTCCCCCAACTAATAACAACAAAAACTATTTTGTGTTTTTTGTTGAAGAGTATACTATACATTATTGCGTTACGTATATATTAACCTATAAATCAGGCGTGTGTGCTGTTTTTAAAGATTTTGTGGCTAAAAGTGAGGCTAAGTTTAATTTAAAATTAGTCAACTTATACTGTGATACTTAACGGTGGCGAATATCTAACGACTTAAATGAAAAGTTATTGTGTAGAGAGAGGGCGTGACTCTTCCCTTAGGGGGGTTGCCAGCAGGTAGGAATGTAGGAGGTTCGTAAATAATAAGAACTAGAAGATAGGTATACTTATTATTTATTGCCTAACTTCCGTGGCCTTCTCAAGTCCCGATAGCAGAGGGTAGTAATGAAGTAGGGAACACTGGCCTGAACCGTCTCCAGGTGATGATGGTAGTCCCAGACTTTGTCTGCAACTGCCGGCTCCAGTTCCAGGTTCTGTGGTAAAACTTCAGTGTATGGTAGTTAGTAGACGTGAATCACTCTGCAGCAGAGGATCTTCACCAAGCGTCCTCCTTCACGCCGGAATCACGACGTGGCGAAAGGGTTGAAGGGTAGAGTACCTTTAAGTTAATGACCGCTCGAAGGTTCCGTATAGTATTATTTAAGTTTATTGTTGTTTTTAAGTGTTATTTTTACTTTTAATTATTACACTTGGTTATTTTTTTTTAAGCTTTATGTGTAAATGGTATAGTTTTCAGTGTATATAGGTTAGTTATTATTAAGGATACTTAGAATAAACTCTTTTAAAGTGTAACTTGCTAGGTGCAACGTTACAAGGGATATCAACATTTAATAGTTCCGAGAACACCACAGTTGAATGGCGTTTCTGAACGTATGGTCAGAACCATTACTGAAAAAGCTCGTTCCATGATAAGCGGTGCTAAATTAGACAAAGTGTTTTGGGGCGATGCAGTACTGACTGCTGTTTATTTAATAAAATTAATTTGACCCCAACTAAAGCTTTGAAACATTCAAAAACACCATTCGCAATGTGGCATGATGAAAAACCTCAAATTAAATATTTGAAGGTATTTGGTTCAACTGTTTACGTTCATACTAAAATCAGTAAGACCAAGTTTGATGAAAAATCATGGAAAGAGATACTAGTGGGTTATGAATTAAATTCTCTAAAGTTAATAATACTTGGACATTCGTACCAAGACCTGAAAATAAAAACATTGTCGATTGTAAATGGATATTCACTATAAAAAAAAAAAATTTGGAAAACCTATTTATATACAAAGCACGACTTGTTGCAAGGGGTTTCAGTCAAGAATACCTCACGTACTATAATGAAACTTTATTTATACTTAGTTTTGCGAATCAATTTAATTTGCTAGTTCATCATATGGGCGTCAAAAATGCCTTCTTAAATGGCGAATTAAAGCAAAAAAAAAAAAATATGTGAAAGTCCCTGAGGGTATCTCTTGTCCAGATAATTATGTGTGTAAATTAAATAAAGCACTTTACGGGCTGAAACAGGCAGCTAGGTGTTGGTTTGAAGTTTTCGAATAAAGAAGAAGGTTTTCAAAGTTCTTCAGTCGATAGGTGTAGATATAATATTTGCAAGACAATGGAGATGTACATAAAAATATTTATGTCGTTCTTTATGTAGATGATTTAGTTATAGTATGCGCTGATATTGAAATAATGAATAATTTTAAAAGGTATTTATCGAGTTAATTTAAAATGACTGATTTGAAAGAGATAAAATTATTTCTTGGTATAAAAATTAAAAGGCATGCAAATGAAATAAACATTAGATCAAAGTGCATACATAAAGACGATATTAAATAAATTTAATATGCACGACTGTAAACCTGTTAATACACCCATTGAAAATAAACTTAATTATGACTCATTAAACTCTGAAGAAAAATATAACGCGCCATGTCGAAACGTTATAGGATGTTTAATGTATGTCATGTTGAGGCATTAGGTATGGCTTAAATCACTAGCAGTTAGTATTAAGATAGACATTGATAAACCTATCATAATTTATGAGGATAACAATGACTGTTTAAGCATTGCAAATAATCCTACCAATAGAATTAAACTCTTAGAATAAGACTCTGAGTATTTTTGTGTTGTGATTAATTTAATTATTATTTAGTAATGGTCTGATTAAGGTTTTCTGGGTTTCCCTTAATCCTTAGCAACAAATGTTGGGCCATGAGATGTATTTCCCAGCAGCCACTAGGAGGTGAATATGTTCCGGTCAATTAGGTATTGACTTCAATTTATTTTATTTGGTAGATTAATTTTTGATTTACTTATTTACAAAAATCAATCTTTAGTCGATTCTGTAATAATCGATATGAAGGTACTTATGATAAAAAATAAAATTCTCCTCTAACCGCCATCTCTAATATTCTTCACTTGCCTTGTGAGCGTTATAAAAGATGGATGCATATCCTTCCTACACTGAAAAAAATAAAACGTGACTTTTTACTGTTGTTGTACAGTAAAAAAAAAAACGGTACAGGGAACTTATTTTTATGTTAAAATAATTGATTACTAACCGTGCACTGAAATGGGCAAAAACAGTAAAGAGCTAAACAGTTATTTCTATTGGATGAACATTAAAGTTTACTGAAACAAACAGTTCCTTTCAAGTATTGCCATTTTCAGAGCTTTACTGATATCGTAGCAGTTATTTTTACTGTTTCTGAACAGTGATTGTAGCATACAGTAAAAGAGCTAAACAGTTATTTCAATTGTTTAAACATTAACGGTAACTAAAACAAGCAGTTTCTTTTAAGTATTGCCGTTTTCAGGCTTTACTGATATCGTAGGCAGTTATTTTTACTGCTTCTGAACAGTTTCTGTAACATACAGTAAGGAGCTAAACAGTTAATATCAACTGTTTCAACATTAACGTCTACTGATACAAGCAGTTTCCTTTAAGTATTGCCGTGTTCAGACTTTACTGACATCGTAGCAGTTATATTTACTGCTTCTGAACAGTTTCTGTAGCTTATAGTAAGGAGCTAAACAGTTAAAATTAACTGTTTGAACATTTAACTGTTACTGATACAAGCAGTTTTTTTTTAAGTATTGCCGTGTTCAGGCTTTACTGATATTGTAGCAGTTATTTTTACTGCTTCTGAACAGTTCCTGTAGCATACAGTAAGGAGCTAAACTGTTAAAATTAACTGTTTGAACATTTAACTGTTACTGATACAAGCAGTTTCTTTTAAGTATTGCCGTGTTGAGGCTTTACTGATATTGTAGCAGTTATTTTTACTGCTTCTGAACAGTTTCTGTAGCATACAGTAAGGAGCTAAACAGTTAAAATTAACTGTTTGAACATTTAACTGTTACTGATACAAGCAGTTTTTTTTAAGTATTGCCGTGTTCAGGCTTTACTGATATCGTAGCAGTTATTTTTACTGCTTCTGAACAGTTTCTGTAGCATACAGCAAGGAGCTAAACAGTTAAAATTAACTGTTTGAACATTTAACTGTTACTGATACAAGCAGTTTTTTTAAGTATTGCCGTGTTCAGGCTTTACTGATATCGTAGCAGTTATTTTTACTGCTTCTGAACCGTTCCTATAGCATACAGTAAAGAGTTAAACAGTTAAAATCAACTGTTTGAAAATTTAAGTGTTACTGATACAAGCAGTTTCTTTTAAGTATTGCCGTATTGAAGCTTTACTGATATTGTAGCAGTTATTTTTACTGCGTCTGAACAGTTCCTGTAGCATACAGTAAGGAGCTAAACAGTTAATATCTATTGTTTGAACATTTAACAGTTACTGAAACAAGCAGTTTCTTTTAAGTATTTCCGTTTTCTGGCTTAACTGATATCGTAGCAATTATTTTTACTGCTTCGGAACAGATTTTATAGCTTACAGTAAGGAGCTAAACAGTTAATAGGTACTATCAAACTCAAACTCAAAAGCATTTATTACAACTTGACCATTACGGCACTTTTGAATGTTAAAAATACAATAAAACAAAGCTACAGTCACAGTCACAACACAAGGCATAATAACTTGAGAAAGTACTGTAGTTGCCCTGGTTGCCCATTCCCTAGCGTAGATCTCTATGGAGAAGGAGAAACTCAATGGACACTCTTTTAAATCAAAATATTGTTACAAAACCAATACCTAATGTAACCATACCTATAATATTAAAGAAAATATTCTTACTTCTTGTATAAGTATTAGAAATCCCACCAAAAACATTTTAATGTAAAATGTTGCCAAGACGAGACCACTTAAAGCTCGCACTGTCAAAAAGTTATAAGATCTCATGTAGAGCCAAGCTTCTGACTCTACACGCCCTAACTTCACAAACTGTACACCTTAGTCAAAATATGTGGCTTGGCCGTTTCGCTACCATCACATGGGCGTAAGGTGAAAAATTTATTCACTGTTCATTACTTTTCTGTTATACAATAGTTCTTGTAGTAACGAAACGGCCAAGCCACATATTTTGACTAAGGTGTACAGTTTGTGAAGTTAGGGCGTGTAGAGTCAGAAGCTTGGCTCTACATGAGATCTGATAACTTTTTGACAGTGCGAGCCATATGTGGTCTCGTCTTGGCAACATTTTACATGAAAATGTTTTTGGTGGGATTTCACATCTTTTTGAAAGTTGCTAATGAAAAAAAAAAATTTTTTTTTTGGGGGCTTTAGGTATTTACAAAAAGTCCTGAAATACGTATTTTATTATTTATAACAAGGAGTCCCTATATCAATTTTCAGAACTCTAGCATCAAAATTTGCGGAAGTCTCGTACAAACTTCCCTATTTTAAGGGGTTGGAGGGTAAAAGTTCCAAGTTTCAGAGGTTTTTTGTTGTTCTTTCTAGGACTTCAGGAAGACCCTTAGAATATTGATGATCATCAGTGAGTCAGTGAATCAGTGAGTCAGTGACGAAATCGGGGTATTTTAGATATCAATAAAATCTAAAGTATAAGAGCTATGCAACTGAAACTTTATAGGTTTAATAAGTCAACCACTGACATCATATTCTGAAAATTTTGTTTATCTGGTATAATCCAAACCCAAGTTAAGAAGGTTCAAAAATACGACGAAAGTCCTTCGAGAAAAGGTAGGTAGAGCCCTTGCGCTTCGCTTGGCTCGTCTTGGCGGGGCACTCCCGTGCCCCCAGACCCCAGATATACCTTTTCATTAGGTAAGTAGGTACCTACCATAGGTAGGTACATGTACCTAGGTTACTAATACGCTGTAAATAGTTTTATATTTTTAAGTACCTACCTACTGCAGCATAAAAATCCACTAGGTAGGTAGCTGTTGTCAGCTTGCAAATTGGGGGTAAGAAAACTGTACGTAACTATGTACCTACCTAACTATATGTAAGTAGGTACCTATGTAATACTTAGGTATTACCTGGTACCTAACTTAAAAGTGAGCGCGAGTGACGGCGGAGCACTGATATTACTTACCTGCCTACCCGATGCATCTCTAGATTTATCAGACTCTGCTAGGTTAGTACATATTTGGCATTTAAGGTAGGTACCTCTAAAGGCTATATACTTACTTAGATATCAGACCCTACTCTTTCTTATACCTACCTATGTAACAAGAGCAATTTCGCATCTCTGCCTAATTAAAGTACCTAAACAAAAGAAAAGTATTTTTATGGCCTTTCGCCTTAAATGTTTAAAACATTAGCATTAAATCATATTCATAGCAAAACATTTAAAATAACTGTCTACGTGATTGGGAAGGGAGCGGGGCGCGGGGCGTGGACGCACGTTGCATCGTGATTTAGTGATGTAGGTACTCACCTTACCTCATCACGAGTTTCGATGTCGATTACAGCTTTATCATATTAGTGTGATTGAAATAACAACTGTTATATCTATTTAACAGTCCATAGTACTAAGTCCTATTTAATTAACCAACTTTAAAAAAGAAAGAGGTTCTATGTTCGGCTGTATGTATTTTTTATAGATGTTCGTCGGTTTCTCCGTCAATTAAAGACCGATTATGAAAATTCTATCAATATTGTACCTTTATATAATGAATAGATAATAAATCTTCGCCAATTCTCAATAGATTTTGATGATTCTTGTGTTGTTGTCTAAAAGTTGATTTTGAGGAATTTATACGTGTGCCGTAATACGTATCTCAAATATCATCTACACAATCATGATAATTTTCACAATCACTGGTGGTAAGTAATGGTTTCCGTGGCAACATGCGTAAGCAAGAGGTACCATGTGTGATCAAACTAAATTAGACGCGAATTGTAACTAGATATCGTGCAATAGAAATTTGAATTCGGTTTTTATGTAAGTTACACGATCTGACCAAGATTTTGTCTGGACTTTAAAAGAGACTGTGACTTCTGAGTTTGTTTCGGCCTTTCTTCTCAGAATAGTCAGTTGGGAAACGCCGACCTCATCTAGTTTTAAAAAAAAATATGATTGACGTGTAAAAGTGTTTGTACAAACCTACTTACAGAAATAAAATCATATCATTCATGTAGTTGTTTTAAAACACGCCAAATTTTTACCTTGCTCTTATAATTATAGAATCGATAATGTTTAGAAAAAAATACACATCCCTAGCGCGACATGCGATGCGCGCGCGTCGGCGACTGCCGCGCCACCGGCGCCACCAAACCAACAGTCAGTTGATCAGTTCGCTTCCGTTGTGTGATTGTGTGGAGTAGCGTAGCCGTGATTCGCATGATCGTGTAAAAATCACAAAAATATTAAACAAACAAATAGTGACAACGCAGTTTACCAAGTCTGTGCTCCATGAACGATATGGAACGTTTATTAAAGGAGTGGGGCTTTGAGAAATATCTCGACAAATTTATTGGTAAGTAACTAAGTTTTATGTACCTACCTACTTTGAAAGTACGTTCCCACCAATTTTAGGGCCAAATTGAATAAGATTTTATGTTTCAGTGATGACTTGTTGGAGTCCATTCTTGTCTAAGAGAGTTTAATGGTAATAATAATAACCTACACACTATGGAATGCTCTGTTATTTTTCACCTTGTGAAGATTCACGTTACGCCGTGTCGGGGCAGGATTAGTCAGATAATTTAATTAACCCTAGTACCTAGGTACCTACGCTTTTTGTTTGAAGTAGGATCTACTTGATTGATAGGATGTGTGTGTCCTGTGGACACGGTATTACATGAATCTTCCTATAAATGTTGGGGATGGGATTGCTTGTACCATTGCACCTCTGTGGCGTTTTTTATGTATGTTATGTACCTATGGCTTTATGGTTTATACTTTACCTGGGTACTTACATTTAAGTACGCTACGCAGTCGTGTTAGAACTGCTTGCATCGTGTACCTACCTAGGTATAGCTACCTACTCGTGCAGGTCAGTAGCTTGACTGGCATAAACTGTTTACATGTGTTGCGAGCTACTGACTGCACAGTAGGTAGACTGTCGAGTGTGTAACGTAAAATAAAGTATACTAATAAATTGTGCTAATGAAAATCTGTGTTAAGAATGCTGTCTGTGCTGCTGTCTGTATCTGTATGCAAGACTGTAATTAATTTAATTATAAATCTTTGTTATTTCAGAACATGAAGTTGACTTAGAGGCGCTTTCTTTGCTCGATGATGAGCAAATCCGGGAGCTAATACCAGCTATTGGCCCACAAGCCAAATTTAAAAGAGCGCTTCTGAAGTGGAATGCTTCCAAGCTAAATTCCTATGTAACTGAGTGGTGTAGTAAAGTAAGCACACAATAATTTATGTATAAAAATATAGTCACGCCTTGGCATCTATTTTTTGTGAACATAAATGTTTTTTTACAGATTTATGACAATCTTGAGAACCTTGTGGAAGTGTACGGAGAGAATGTTGGTGGACTTACAAATTCACCAATCAGTTCGGCATTATCATCACCAAGCACCTCGTTTTCATGCAAATCCATGTCCCCTATGTCTTGATGTAAGTTATCTATCAATTAACACTATTCATAGTGGCCCTGTACCAACCTAATATTTTTCGTGTTTGGGCGGAGCTTTAGGTCAAACGCCTTTCAAACTCATAACTCCCAACTGGGATATAATTTTAATAATTTTATTTAATTACTAGGTAGCTGTTTTTCGAACATATTTTTTAATTACTTTAGGTACTAAATGATTTCTTTTATTTTTCAGACCCAGATTCTGAGACGAGCAATCTTGCGATTCTTCTGCTAATTCCGCATCTGCTCGGACCTATTTACATAAAGAAAAAGAAAAGGTCAGCGGTAGAACTGCGAGAGAACTTCATCCTTCATGAAGAAGAGCAAGAGCTGCAAGAACAGCAGCAAACACGCCAGGAAAAGTACTTACATCTAGGATTAACAATTCAGCCATACATAATAGTTGCAGGCCCTCTGAAAAAAATTTCAGCCAGGTATGTGATTGTCGACAATATTGTTTATGAAATGCCAAACATTATCAAGGCTGTGGATATATGTATAATTTAAGTTTAAATATTAAATACATTTTAAGTAGGAAGTAAGTTAAAATGTGATACTCATACTTTTTTGTCAAAAGGCACTAATGTATTTTAAGCATACCTACTTACATATTTAGTTGGTAAATATTGAAATTATGAATATTATTATCATGTAGCATATCATAATATTATCTGTCAAATTAAGAGAGAAAAACAGTAGGTTTTTTGGTTTTAAGGTGTGGTGTGTTTCTCCTCACCACCACCACACACACCTCTCTTCATTCTTCCTCTTTCTTTTGCTTTGATACTTTTTTTTTATAGTACCTACCTACATATTTTTTACAATAGGTAATTGTAATCTAATATAATAATCTTAAAAAATAAATATAATTCTTACGAGTTTTTGCATTTTTACTGAAATTCCACACTGCTACTGAAATAATGCTATACATTGGATATTGTTTAATAATATCGATATACAGTAGTAATTACTACTTTGTATCGTAATATTAAATATTACGACATTGGGAACTGTTCATTCGCAATTACTGGTAGGTACAGTAATTACTGGGTACCCAACCCAGTAATTCTGTCATGAATAGTACCTGTCACTACGAATGAGTACTGTAAGCAAACTTTATCCGGAACTGTTCATTCGCAGTGACAGGTACCTGTTACATCACAGTAATTACTGGGTACTCAACCCATTACTACTGTCTAGCTTAATGTTTGAACATTACGATATACAGTAGTAATTACTGGGTTGAGTACCCAGTAATTACTGTGATGTAACAGGTACCTGTCACTGCGGATGAACAGTTCCGGATAAAGTTCGCTTACAGTACTTACAACTTAGCTTCTATAGTACCCGTTCCTGTGACAATACGTTATGGTAACTGAGTCTCACAGTACTAGGTAATGCGCGGTCACTGCATGTTACTGTGGAAATATGTACCTAAACCTGTAAGGCACAGTTACTTTTAATGGAGACACAGTTGTTATAACTGATAATCACGGTATACCTTAATGTGCCCACATTTCCTACTAGCAAACCTCACAGTATCGTTTAAAGTATTCTCACAGTATCTGATACCTGACAGTCAGTATTAGTTACTGTTTTCGCACAGTAACTAACGTATCTCAACTGTACAAATAACAGAGGGAACGGTTGTTATTAATGTGTACTATCAATTATTATAACTGATATCTAAGGTACTGCCAACTGGACAGCAAGGTATATTTTAATGAGCAACCAAAGTATACCTTACTGTGAATTTACATGCCTGTTACTGTGAGGAAACCGTTACTACTAATGCATACTTACAATGAACAGAACTGGTCGCTTACAGTTAGTTCTACTGGATCGCACAGTAACTGCTAACGTCCTGCACAAATTACCCGCTACTGTTGCTTACAGTACTTATAACTGGCCTTCCATGGTTACTACTACGTTGATCCCACAGTACTCATTCATGTTGTCCTACGTAGTATGTACTGTGTGAACACAGTAAAATCAACTGTTTGCATGACGATTATAGGTACTATCATGATTCAGTTAAACCTACTGTTAGAAACAGTAAAAAAAAACAGTACAGAAGACACTCTTTACTGTTTTTCTTTACTGTCTGTTCTGATTTTCCTTTACTGTTTTTTCTTACTGTCTTATCATTTACTGTCTTACAAACAATAAGAATAGCCGACCAAAAAACAGTTGCAGATGCACAGTAAAATCTACTGTTATAACTCAACTGTTTTTTTTCAGTTAGTTATACTTCTTTGGACAATAGGCTCTATTTTTACTGACCAAAGCGGTGAATATTACCGAAAAATCGATTGGTATTACCGATTTTTTTTTTCAGTGTAGTGACTTTCTAATATTCTTCACTTGCCTTGTGAGCCTTATAAAAGATGGATGCATATCCTTCCTAGTGACTTTCTAATATTCTTCACTTGCCTTGTGAGCCTTATAAAAGATGGATGTATATCCTTCCTAGTGACTTTCTAATTGGCTAATAATATACTTACAGTTATAAAAGATGGATGCATATCCTTCCTAGTGACTTTCTAATTGGCTAATAATATACTTACAGTTATAAAAAGCCTATAACTCGTTTTATTGAAGTGCTTGAACCTAGATTTCCTACAGTATGTATATCAATTACGCCGACAAAGTGGTAAAATAAAATTTTAGAAAATATTTTTTTTAGGGTACCTCCCCTACATGTGAAGTGGGGATTAATATTTTTTTCCAAATTTTTGTTCCAGTCCCCCCTCTCTAAAACCTATACTGCTGGCTTGAAAAATCTGGAAAAATTCAAGATGATAGTGCATTTCATGAACTTTAAAGGAAAATTATAGCGGTTAAGATAACTTTATTAGTTTAGCAGTAATAGTCGTTGAACTTGGATTGTTGGATAATTTTGTACCAAATACAAAATCCTTAGCATTAATCCTGTAAAGTGACTAAGATGAAGTAGTTGCTTGTTTATAACAAACAGCAGAAAAAAATATGTTTTTTTTTTTAATTATGTTAAGAATAAAGAACAACAGAATCGTAAGTACGATTATGTTGTTCTTTATTCTTAATGTAGTACTACATTGTGATAACGGGCTACTACGGAATCCTACACTGTGCGTGACCCGACACGCAATTGGCCGGTTTTTTTTTGTAGTAGGTAAGTACCGAGTTTCGAGTTAATCCGACAGCGGGTTACATATTATTGACTGGCCTGTTGGTCTAGTGGTCAGTGACTATGACTGCTATGCCGGAGGTCGTGGGTTCGATTCCCACCCAGGACAAATGTTTGTGTGATGAGCATGATCATTTGTTCTGTGTCTGGGTGTAATTTATCTATATATGTATGTATTTAGAAATATATAAGTATGTTTATCAGTTGTCTAGTACTCATAACACAAGCTCTGCTTAGCTTGAGACTAGACGGCGTTGTGTGATAGTTGTGGAATATTATTATATTATTATTTATATTATTATATTTTTCTAACCTATCAACTTTGTCACCCCTTAAATCCTCTGTGAGGTTTGTCAAGCCACACGTAATAAAATACTTGACCCCTAACTCCTGTGAAATTGACTTCCAATCTTCACCCCGTTAGGGGTAGATTTTCGAAAAACCCTGAACCACTTTATTATTTGTTTTGGTCTTACATACTGAGTTTCGAGTTAATTGGACCGCGCATTAAAATTTTTCCATACTTACTAAATTTGACACCCCCAATCTCCCTTTAGGGTAGTTAAGAATTCCAAAAAATTGCGAACTTTATAATTTACTTATTTCTGTGCCAAGTTTCAAGTTCAAAGAAGAAGGGGCACGGTCCACACAAAATTAACCCACGTCCTACAGCAAACAGAAGTATCTCAAAATAATGATAAAATTGAGTATAAAAAGATGGCATGCTTCCTAACGCCATCCTTACTGTCTAATATATAAACATTGCTACTAAAATTCGTTCTGGGTTAGTAATATGTAGTACCTACAATGAATATAACTACAATATTGAGAAATACTTAGCATTCTTGACTTGACTTCAATTATTGAGTTCCATCAACGAACTGAGGTTTTTGTTCACTTGTCCGACCACCGAACATCGAACTGGCAAGCGGGCCGCACCAGCAAGCCTATCGTATGCCGTATGTTGAGTATTATAATATCGGTACGTAGGTATATACAAAGCAAACGTTACTATTTTACTGACAATAAAATGTTTGTGTTTGTGTTTTTGTTCTGCTGGAGTCGCATCGCAACGTCAACTTTAAGGCGTTTGTGGTGCGCATACCAACACGTTTCCTGCACCTGGTGATGGAAGAAAGCTTTTGGCCGCAGGGTGTGGTATTCCGCCGCTTTCGCGGACAAGTGCCACCGGAACGCACAAAGACTTAGTGCAACTATAGTGATACTAACATAGTTATTAAGTTTTATTTACTAACAAAATTGTTACGATATTATTATGTATGCTTAGGTTAAGGTATGCATCTATGGGTCTTTGTTACCTGAAAATAAATGATTTATTATTATTATTATTTTATTATTATTATATTATAGATGTAACTCAGGCTGGCTGGAAAAATCTTCAAAATAGCTTGCATTTAACTAGGTCAATAGGGCACTTTATGTGACGGCTAAACACTCTTATTTCAGAATTTGTGACGCTACAGAATCTTAGATTACTGGTGACATCTCATCTTAAGTTTTTAAATATTTTTAAGGTGTTAAATATTTTGACGTGACAACGTCTTAAATTAGGTTGCGGCTGGGAGTCACTTATGAAAAAGTGTAACGCTCGGTAACGTTACGATGAGTCACCGAACGAGAGAGAGGCCCGCCGAATGCCTTGCGTCTCTCTCCCACTCAACTATGATCGGATGATCGGTCGTTGTCACGTAAAATCTTCGCCCGTAAAACCGACTTTACAGGCAACCATTTTTTTTAAGTGATGTGTTGTGAGCGAGCTTGCTTCCTCCACTTTGTCACATAAACCTTCAAAGGTTTTTAGACAAGTGTATGCATGTAAAAATTAGTTAGTGTAATTGATTGTATTGAAAAATAAAGGAAAAAAAAAAAAGATAATGTAATAATGTCCAGCCAGCTTGAAAAACCACTTTTCGCTGGTCTCTCAGTCTCAATCTCGGTAACGGAAGTGATTTTGACGCCTTTTTGCATATCACATAAATTTGTGTCAGGCATCGAGCTAAAAGTTTTGTGATACGTACAGCGGTTTAGTAGAAAAATGCAAAAATCTGTGTCCAGCCAACTTGAATTTACGTTTAAAACTTCTGGCTGGCACTTCCGAATCTCAATAACGGGAGCGTTTTCGAATATGGTTACTTTACTAACAATCTAACATTTAGTGACGCAATGTGTGACAGTAATAACGTTTGATTTATGGCGTCACATGTAAGGGTTTACGAGAAATCAATAAAAACTTAATGTCCAGCCAGCCTGAGTTCAAGCTGGCTGGACACATGTGGCAAACGCCCATAGAAGGAATCTATAAGTTACATAGAAATGTAAAAAAAAAACCGGGCAAGAGCGAGTCGGACTCGCGCACCGAGGGTTCCGTACCATCATAATTATGTTTTTAAATTTTCACCGGCGAGCTACTTACTAGATCTCGTTCAAACCAATTTTCGGTGGAAGTTTAAATGATAATGTACATCATATATATTTTTTTAGTTTTATCATTCTCTTACACAGAAATGTTTTCTTTCCTTTATACACAGTGCTACCCTAAAACTCTTATACTTGGGTCTCTCATGGTATTAAAATATGTAGCAGAAATAAACGTCAATTATTATGGCAATATAGACAAAAACCATCCGAAATTAATAAACATAAAGAACAATGGGTAATTTTGTATGGATCCCGTACCCACCTTGTAGCGTTTTAGACTATGTGTCATTTAGAAGAGGCTTAATTGACTAACTCAAAAAAATTTGAACGAATGAATGAATGAAGGGGAGACCGAAGTTATGATAACTTCTTTAATACATTTTTAATTGCCAAGTGTTATAACAATCGCACCTTTTTCTGTTCTGGAGACCAAATTAATAACCAGTCGTTTTTTCTGTCTGAAGAGAGACCGACTTACCGTTAGTACCGGTACAATAAAAAATGGTTGCCTGTAAAGTCGGTTTTACGGGCGAAGATTTTACGTGACAACGTCTTTTTCTCGGTAGAATATTTATTGATATGAATATAATTAAATTGCACAATAGGAACAAGGAATTAAATGAAAATAAGAACGTAACGTTACCGAGCGTTACACTTTTTCATAAGTGACTCCCAGCCGCAACCTAATTTAAAATAAGAACGTAACGTTACCGAGCGTTACACTTTTTCATAAGTGACTCCCAGCCGCAACCTAATTTAAGACGTTGTCACGTCAAAAATATGAAATAAAAAAAAATGGTTGCCTGTAAAGTCGGTTTTACGGGCGAAGATTTTACGTGACAACGACCGATCATCCGATCATAGTTGAGTGGGAGAGAGACGCAAGGCATTCGGCGGGCCTCTCTCTCGTTCGGTGACTCATCGTAACGTTACCGCGCGTTACACTTTTTCATAAGTGACTCCCAGTCGCAACCTAATTTAAGACGTTGTCACGTCAAAATGGTTGCCTGTAAAGTCGGTTTTACGGGCGAAGATTTTACGTGACAACGTCTTTTTCTCGGTAGAATATTTATTGATATGAATATAATTAAATTGCACAATAGGAACAAGGAATTAAATGAAAATAAGAACGTAACGTTACCGAGCGTTACACTTTTTCATAAGTGACTCCCAGCCGCAACCTAATTTAAAATAAGAACGTAACGTTACCGAGCGTTACACTTTTTCATAAGTGACTCCCAGCCGCAACCTAATTTAAGACGTTGTCACGTCAAAAACATCAATCTTAAAAAGCACAGTTTTATTACAAAAGACAGCAAAACATCATTTTTAAATGGTGTTGTTACTCTCAATGATTATATCATCCCAGGCACTTTTTTTTTTTTGTCGGACCTACGAAGTTATCTAGGTGCCTGCCAACACCTAAGTACCATATTATGCTAACAAAAATAAAACAAAACATAAATTGCAAAAACGTCGAACGTGGGTGGAGCGATTTTACTAAGGATTTTCGGCATTTTCAACGTCGAATATCTTTTTTCCCCCGCAAGCTACAAAGTTGCCCCCATACAAGAAATATATTTTTTTTCAAAGACCTTTTTAATGGTACCAATTTCAATTTGCTACACATAGGTGGGTACGTTTTGTTCCATGTTCTTTAAGAGTTATTCAAAATTGCTCAAAAAAAAAAATTATTTAACTCAACGTGCACAAAATATACATAAAATTAAAAGATCAAATAATAGATCTAAGACTACTTGGGAAATAATAAACCAAACAAAACTAAACATACCAAAAAACACTATAGACAAAATTCGATATAATAATGAAACTATAACTGACCCCAAAATGATTGCAAATATATTTAACGATTACTTTATAGATAAATTAAACCTATGACTAGCTCGGGAACTACAGTCACTAAACATATTTTGGCCAGAAAAGACTCAATGTTCATGGCCCCAAGTCTAGCACTTGGCATATTAAAAATTATCGCGGCCTTAAAAAATACAAACAGTTTAGGATACGATGGCATATGTACAAAAATTGTTAAGTCTGTAGCATATGAAATCTGTAGCCCCATAAGCTACATTATTAATTTAAGCATCAGTCAGGGTATATTTCCGAATGCGCTAAAAAAATCTATTATAAAACCACTTTTTAAGAAACAGGATAGGGAGCTAATGGAATTTTACAGGCCAATATCATTAATACCAATAATTTCAAAAATTATTGAAAAATATATCTACAGAGAACTAAATGCCTATCTTGAAAAAAATCATATACTCTGTGATGAACAGAAGGGATTTAGGGAGAAAAAAACAATTAACTTGGCCATATACGAATTCTTGCATACTGTTATGACAAACATGGATAAAAATACACCAGTCTGTGCCATTTTCTGCGACATGACACAGGCATTCGATTATGTCCAACATAATATATTACTAAATAAACTTGATGCATAGGGGATAAGAGGAAACATATTTAATCTAATACAATCATACCTACAAGAAAGAAAACAAGTAACGCAAATTAGTAGAATAAATATGAGCTCTAAACGTGAAGAGATTTTCACGTCATGCGAGCGTACCGTCCCTCATGGAGTTCCGCAAGGGAGTGTACTTGGACCACCCCTATTTACACTCTATATTAATGATTTCCCTAAATCCATTAAACATCCCATGACACTGTTTCGGTTTCAAGAATTTATTTCTCTAAAAGAATTTTACAATATTCACTTACAAGAGAAACAAAACAGAGAATCTTATTAGTAAATAAAGGTACAACATCGGTATGACATCGGTATCGTATCGGTATCGTCGATAACTATTCCATGCCTTGATAAGAATACATACGAAACTGACATAAAAAATACATTAATTGAAGCGGTAATGTGGCTGAATAATAATAATTTAAAAATTAATAGAAATAAAACTTTGATTATGCACTTTAGCCAACGATCATCATTATTCTCTAGTCTTGACATCGAATATAATAAAATAAAATACAGACAGCTAATACTACCAAATTTTTAGGCCTAACAATCGACAGAAACTTAAATTGGAAAGCGCATATTGAGGCTTTAGCCAAAAGAATAAGTAGTGGCGCATATGCGTTATATAAATTATCACGTACTCTAAATATAGAAGCGCTATTAACGGCCTACTATGGTTTAGTTGAATCCGTCATTAGATATGGTGTTATCTTCTGGGGTAACTCAACCGATAGGGATATCATCTTTAAAATACAAAAGTGCTGCGTAAGATCAATGTTTAATCTCAAAACTACCGATAGTTGTAAAAATTATTTCACTAAATATCATATAATTATGTAAACATTACCTTCACTTTATATATTGGAAATAGTAATGTTTGTAAGAACTAATCCACATTTGTTTCCTCGTATGGCAGACAAATTTCCAAGAAATAGACGTGATGATAGCAAACTATGTGTACAAACATACATCAAAAACTGCACTTATGCGCAAGAGTGTTTTTTGCATGGCACCAACTATCTACAACAAATTGCCCAAAAGTTGGAAAGAGCTAGCTATACCTAAACTTAAACACACACTGAAATTATTTTTGGCAAAAAAAGCATATTATAGTATTACTGAATTTTTAAACGACTCATGGTGATTATTGCAAGTCATCATCATTTCAGCCAAAAGACGTCCACTGCTGGACATAGGCCTCCCCAAGCACTTCCACTTCGACCGGTTCTGTGCTTCTCGCATCCAACGGGTTCCTGCGGCCTTCACAAGGTCGTCGGTCCACCTTGTGGGAGGCCTTCCAACGCTACGTCTTCCGGTACGTGGTCGCCACTCCAGAACCTTTCGGCCCCATCGGCCATCCGTTCTGCGAGCAATGTGCCCTGCCCACTGCCACTTAAGTTTAGCAATTCTGCGGGCTATGTCGGTTACCTTGGTTCTCCTGCGGATCTCCTCATTCCTGATTCGATCACGCAGGGAAACTCCAAGCATAGCCCTCTCCATTGCCCTTTGGGTGACTTTTAGCCTTCTTATAAGGCCCATTGTGAGCGACCACGTTTCAGTGCCATAAGTCATCACTGGCAACACGCACTGGTCAAAGACTTTCGTCTTGAGACACTGCGGTATGTAGGACGAGAAGATATTGCATAGCTTCCCGAACGCTGCCCAGCCGAGTCGGATTCGACGATTGACCTCTTTCTCGAAGTTAGACCTACCTAACTGGACAGTTTGTCCGAGGTGAACATACTCGTCCACGACTTCGAGTGTAGCGTCTCCGATCTTTATGGGAGTGGGTGTTACATGGGCATTTGATATGACCTTCGTTTTGTCCATGTTCATTTTAAGACCCACTCTTTCGGAGGCTCTACTGAGGTCATCGAGCATTGTACTGAGGTCCTCCATAGTCTCAGCCATGACTACGATATCGTCGGCAAACCGAAGGTGAGTTATGTACTCGCCGTTGATGTTGATGCCAGCCCCTTTCCAGTCCAGAACCTTGAGTGCAGCGGTGAACAGTTTCGGAGAGATAACGTCTCCCTGTCTTATACACCTCGCTGCAGAAGGATAGGTTTCGAGGTCTGATCCTGGAGTCGGACTGACATAGTGGCGTTTTCGTACAAACACTACAGCACCTCGATGTACCGATAGTCGATCTGGCACCGTTGAAGAGACTGCAGCACAGCCCATGTCTCGATCGAATCAAAGGCTTTCTCGTAGTCCACAAACGCTAAGCAGAGAGGCAGGTTATATTCTTCGGTCTTCTGTATAACCTGTAGCAGCGTATGTATGTGGTCTACGGTGCTAAAGCCTTTACGGAATCCGGCTTGTTCGGGAGGCTGGAAGTCGTCAAACATGCGCGCGAGACGGTTCGTGATGATTCTCGAAAACAGCTTGTAGACATGGCTCAGGAGTGAGATGGGCCTATAATTCTTAAGAAGGGCATTGTCGCCCTTCTTAAAGAAAAGTATCACCACGCCCCTGCTCCATGCCTGTGGTGTTTTGCCCTCGAGTATGACGGAACCAAACAGCTTCTGAAGGGCCTTAAGAACGGGTTTTCCGCCGGCCTTCAGCAACTCGGCCGTAATTCCGTCATCACCCGGCGCCTTGTTGTTTTTGAGCTGCTTCAGAGCCATCCTAATCTCGTACAGGCTGACGTCCGGGATGTCTTCGGTATAGTGCCGGGTCAATCTAGCTCTCGGGTCGTTTGCCAGATTCATAACGGGGTTACTTGTTGACGTGTATAACTGTCCATAGAACCTCTCGATCTCTCTCAGCAGCTCAGGTTTGGCGGATACGATCCTGCCATCTTCGGTCTTCAGTTTCATAAGCTGGCTCTGCCCAATAGACAGATCTCTAGCAAAGACCTTGGAGCCTTTATTTCGCTCTATCGCGTCCTTAATACGGTCTGTATTAAAGCGGCGAAGATCGCTTTTCAAGGACTTGGAGATCTGTCTATTGAGTTGCCGGTAATTTTGCGCATCATCCGAAGACTGCAGGATCATCTCGCGCCTCTCCTTCATGAGCCGCAAAGTAGGATCAGAGAGCTTCCTTTTTGAATTCGTACGACGGGTCTTGAAGATCTTAGACCCGACCGTATGGACAGTTTCCACGAACCCATCGTTATAATCGTCCACGGAGCTCCCTAGGCATTCGAAACGATTCTGGAGTTCGAGCTGAAAGCTCTCGGGGTTATGGACCTGGATCGGTGCAGGACGGAGCGTAGACTTCATCAGTCGAGATCTTTCCAGCTTGATATTTAAGTTCAATGTGCCTCTTACCATGCGGTGATCACTTCCGGTTTTCACCGCGTTGATCACAGAGACATCATTGAACACTTGCTTCTTCGTCGACATAATGAAGTCAATCTCATTTTTAGTTGCACCATCCGGGCTCTGCCAGGTCCACTTTCTGTGCTCACGTTTTCTGAAGAAGGAATTCATCATAAAGAGGCCTTCCTTCTCCATAAAACTGGCCAGTAGGTGGCCCCGGTGGTTCCGGCGTCCAACTCCAAATTGCCCCACTCGCAGCTCATCATCGTTTCGTTTACCCGGTTTCGCGTTAAAGTCCCCCATGACAACGGTAAAGTGAGTTTTAGACCCATGCATGGCTCTGGAAATATCCTCATACATGGACTCTACCTCATCGTCGGGGTGTGACGAGGTCGGGGCGTAAACCTGTACGACCTTCAGCGAATACCTTTCGGATATTCTGAGTATAAGGTACGCCACCCTGGTCGACACACTCTCGATCTTCACCACGTTGCTCACAAGGGACTTATGGACGATAAACCCGACACCACCTTGGGACTGCTGGTCGCCCTCCCGGAAATAGAGCAAGTTTCCGGATTTGAGGATTATCGAGTCCTCCCCCTCTCTTCGGACTTCAGATAACCCGACTATACTCCATCGTATCTTGCTCAATTCTTCCTCGAGTTCGGTGATCTTCTCGTCGGTCCGGAGTGTACGCGTGTTGTATGTTGCCAGGTCCAGTTTTCGGTGATTTTGGTAGCCGGATCTCTTCCGGGGATTCTTAGCACCCCTTGCCTCACTGCTCATTGCAAGTAAATAAATATAATTAACACTATAGTGGCGCCGATTCTGTTGTTCACAAACTAAACTAAATTTAAGTTCATGCATCTTTTTCTTTATATTTCATTATGAAAAGGACAGAAGATAAATATTAGTTTAGTCCTGTCAAATTAAGATACTCCATAGATAACTTAGACGAGATTAAAAAATTGGCTATCAAAAATACGTCAATTTACGTCAGGTGCTGACTAATTTGACAGGACTAAACTAATATTTATCTTCTGTCCTTGTCTTAATGAAATAGAAAGAAAAATATGCATGAACTTAAATTTAGTTTAGTTTGTGAACAACAGAATCGGCGCCAGTATATGGTCATTAGGGAATGCAAATCCGTTCTGTTTTAAAATCCTGATTTTTTAGAACGGATTTTTGGTCTAATCCGGATTATCCGGATTTTACGGATTTTTCATGAAAATAAACAAATCTACCCATATTAGTTTGTTAATATGATGTTTCTGATATTTCTGTACCTAAATGGATTAAAATAAAATAAAAGCACATGAAAATCAAATCAAATGAATGTTTTAATAGTACACCCAGCAATAACACCATAATTATGGTATTTATTGATAAAAATTTGAACAAACCCACAAAAATAAAAAATAATTTGATTTGATTTTCATGTGCTTTTATTTTGGGTGTACTATGCCATATCCAATGCCTAATAATCCAATATTACTTGATCGACCACTTTAAATCGAACGTCTAAATACTCGAAAGTTCTTGCTCGATATTTTGAACGCTCGATGTATTCAATGGACGGTAGATTGAATGTTCAATTTATTAACCATTCGATATTATGAACGTTCGAGTATTTAGACTTTCGATTTATAGTGGTCGATCAATTTATATTTGATTATTTGGCATTCGATTTGGATTTGTACACCCCGCCCCGCTCGCTCCCCCGTGAGCCGATAAACTCGATAGGTAATGAAATGAAATGAAATGAAATTAAATGATTTATTTTGTAAGTAGGTTTGTACAAACACTTTTACACGTCAATCATGTTTTTTTTTAAACTAGATGAAGTCGGCGTTTCCTATCTGACTACTCTGAGAAGAAAGGCCGAAACAAACTCAGAGGTCAAAGTCTCTTTTAAAGTCCAGACATAATCTTGGTCAGGTTATATGAAGACCATGTAGATCGATGTGATGTGTTTTCTTTTGAGGAAAGAACCACACAGATTGAGAGGACCTGTCCAGTCAGTGCACGCATTTGTCAAAAATCGTGCAGCTCAACTCAAGACTTAAGGAGCTCAACGATTAATAATTAACGGTACTCACGAAACCTGACGCGCGAACAGCGAACTCGCTCGGTTCGATTTTTTTGTTACAATTTCTGATTATTTAAAAAAATCCGGATTCGATTTTCAAATCCGGATTTGGAAGTCTATTAAAAATGTGCGGATATCCGGATTTTTCGGATTACGGATAGTCCGGATTGCATTCCCTAATGGTCATGTAGTAGTGGAGAACTTAAAAATATACTAGGTACCTATATTACAAACAATTGAATGTCTATTAGTAAATCGTCATTGTGATAATAGTATACTGCAATATTGGACAATGAAAATTAATAATTGGATAATGTAATTTATTGGATAATGTAATGAATTGGATAATGTAATTAATTGGATAATATAATTAATTGGATAATGTAAATAATTGAATATACTCGTAAAAAAAAAAAAAAAATTGTGCCTACCTAAAATATTTGCACGCCATGAAAAATGGCAGACATGTCGTGAGCCACTCATAATAATCTAAGATCTTGCATGCATGTTTTATTTTAATTCTGTATGTATACACATGTTAGAACAAATAAAATTTCTTTCTTTCTTTCTTATTTTAGAAGTTACAAGGGGGGGGGACACATTTTACCACTTTGGAAGTATCTCTCGCGCAAATTATTCAGTTTAGAAAAAAATATATTAGAAACCTCAATATCATTTTTCCCTACCTATCCATAGATACCCCACACGTATGGGTTTGATGAAAAAAAATTTTTTTGAGTTTCAGTTCTAAGTATGGGAAACCCCCATAATTTATTGTTTTTTTTTCTATTTTTTTTTTGTGAAAATCTTAATGCGGTTCACAGAATACATCTACTTACCAAGTTTCAACAGTGTAGTTCTTATAGTTTCGGAAAAAAAGTGGCTGTGACATACGGACGGACAGACAGACAGACATGACGAATCCATAAGGGTTCCGTTTTTGCCATTTGGCTACGGAACCCTAAAAACTATATCTATGATAAGTTATTCAGTACTTATAGGGTTAGGTAGGTACCAACCGCCCGGATTGGTCCGGATCCGGATTTCCGGACCTTTCGATTCCTTTTTTTTTTTCAAAATTCCGGCTTATAATCAAGACTACAGGAAATTTCGAAAAAGTGTTTCTGATAGAAACCTCTGGATGATGATGATGATGATTCCTCTGGATGTAAATTGTACAGGTTTGGGTGCTCGGGTCGACGACCTCGCCGCAATGTGTCATACCGTCATCGTCACGATAATGGGTAAGGAGCGAGAGTAGTACAATAAGATGTAGTGCGTGTGCGTCCCCCGCTGCCGCCCGCCGCCACCGCCGCGCCGCCCGGGCGCCCACGCGGCGCGCGCGGCTCTGTGTGACCATTTGTGACAGATTTCTGCCATTTTAGCAGATTTCGCTCCTAAATTTTGTCTGTGGCAGTCGTGGCAGATCATGCTGACGATTTGCAAAGGTGGCAGATTTCAAGAAAATTCGCATTACTTAATTTGAATTTTCAATGAATTCATCTTTTTAGGGTTCCGTACCCAAAGGGTAAAAACGGAACCCTATTACTAAGACTTCGCTGTCCGTCCGTCCGTCTGTCTGTCACCAGGCTGTATCTCAAGAACCGCGGTAGCTAGACAGTTGAAATTTTCACAGATGATGTATTTCTGTTGCCGCTATAACAACAAATACTAAAAACAAAATAAAATAAATATTTAAGGGGGGCTCCCATACAAAAAAACGTGTTTTTTTCGGCGTTTTTGCCGTCTGTCTGTCGCCAGGCTGTATCTCAAGAACCGCGGTAGCTAGACAGTTGAAATTTTCACAGATGATGTATTTCTGTTGCCGCTTTAACAACAAATACTAAAAACAAAATAAAATAAATATTTAAGGGGGGCTCTCATACAACAAACGCGATTTTTTTTTGCCCTTTTTTGCTCGATATCAATAATGGCAACAGGTAGGCTAGGCACTTGAAATATTCACAAAATACTCAGTTGTATTTTTACTTTAATAATAAATAATAAAATAAATGATTTGATTGATTGAAATGATGAGATTTAGAGACAGCCCGTTTAGTATACTTTAGTTATTTTCATAGTGTGATGTCGTACGGTATTCTGTTGTGGGGTAATGCCGCCGATATTCAGACAATTTTTATATTACAAAAAAGGGCAATTCGTTCCATTTATAAATTAAGTCCCAGACACTCCCTCAGAGACAAATTTAAAGAGATTAATATAATGACTGTGCCTTCTCAGTACATTTATGATAATCTTTTGTATGCACATAAAAATATTAATCTGTTTAAAAAATACAGTGATATCCATAACATAAATACTAGGAACAAACACAAATTTGTTGTTCCAACAACAAGGCTCAAAAAAATAGGTGGCTCGTTTAGATGCCAATGTATACGTTTTTATAATAAACTTCCTAGCCACATTCAAGAACTAAGCCTTAATAAATTCAAATCTTTTATAAAGCGAAAACTATGTCAGAAAGCCTATTATACTGTAAAAGACTATATTGAGGACAAAAAGGCTTGGGATTGAGCTGCTCCAATAGGTTTAGAATGTTGTTTTTATTTTTCTAATTTACACTTTAATAATTTTCTTTTTTTAAGTATCTATTTACTTAAATAATGACATGTACATTTACTGTATAAATTATTATATGATTTTAATTATTGTGAATGTGAGGACTATGTGGGTAATTTTTTTTTGTTTTTTTCTCTCTTCGTTTTAATCATGATCTGGCAGTTTGAGTAGTTTATGCGGCCTACCCAAATGTCCTGTCTTTGGTATTGTTCGTCGAATCGTTGAGCTCCTTAAGTTCTGAGTTGAGCTGCACGGTTACTGACAAATGCGTGCACTGACTGGACAGGTCCGCTCAATCTGTGTGGTTCTTTCCTCAAAAGACCATTTCAGACACTAATCTACATGGTCCTCAAAGATTATGTCCGGATTTTTTTATATACACATTGACATTGATGAATTTTATTTAGACAATGACATGAATATTTACTTTGTAAGTAATTTATATTATTATTATTTTTATTTTTTATTTAATTATTGTGAATGTGAGGACTATGTGGGTCATTTCTTTTTTTCCTTCTTAGTTTTAATCATGATCTGGCAGTTTGAGTAGTTTATGCGGCCTACCCAAATGTCCTGTCTTTGGTATTGTTCGTCGAATCGTTGAGCTCCTCAAGTTCTGAGTTGAGCTGCACGATTTTTGACAAATGCGTGCACTGATTGGACAGGTCCGCTCAATCTGTGTGGTTCTTTCCTCAAAAGACCATTTCAGACACCAATCTACATGGTCTTCACACGATCTGACCAAGATTTTGTCTGGACTTTAAAAGAGACTGTGACTTCTGAGTTTGTTTCGGCCTTTCTTCTCAGAATAGTCAGTTAGGAAACGCCGACCTCATCTAGTTTAAAAAAAATATGATTGACGTGTAAAAGTGTTTGTACAAACCTACTTACAGAAATAAAAATCATTTAATCATTTAAATATTTAAGGGGGGCTCCCATACAACAAACGTGTTTTTTCGGCGTTTTTGCCTTGTGGTACGGAACCCTTCATGTGCGAGTCCGACTCGCACTTGGCCAGTTTTTTAAAAGTAATTACATCAGGTTTTATACATTGATATACATGGTTTTATATAATTAGAATACAAAAAAAATTATCGAACTGGCAACTTTTGTTTCATGCCCAAATTATACGGAGATTTCCCGCTTATTCTGTTTTTAAACAAGTGCGTCATACTCAAACGATTATGAACTGTAATCAAACTGAAATAGTGTTCATATTCTTATCTTCTTTATTGATTTGGTTTCCAATCAACTTTTGATTTTACCTCATTCTCTTTTGATGTGTATCGTGTGCGGTTCTTTGTAACGAATCATTAATAATATGAAGAGAATACTATAAAAGACCCACGGAGACTGTCATCTTTAAACCAACTAAAAACATGATCACAGATTTCGTCAAAATCTCTTACAACGAAAATGACGAAAATTTGGAGACAAACGCGGATACGTAGTGTAAGCAGTGTATCTACTATCTACATCTAGACTAATATTATCTATACTAATATTATAAAGCTGCAGAGTTTGTTTGTTTGTTTGTTTGTTTGTTTGTTTGAACGCGCTAATCTCTGGAACTACTGGTCCGATTTGAATGATTATTTTAGTGTTGGGTAGTCCATTTATCGAGGAAGGCTATAGGCTATATTTTTTTTCTTCAAAATTAGGGATCCGTAATAAAATTGCTATTTTGTAACACAAGGTGTAAAATCGAAAACCTATTTTTGCGTGCGCTGCAAAAACTATTGACAATAGAACAAAATAATGTACTACGGGTTTGTAGAGCCCATTAAGACCTACAAAAAAGTCCGCGAGAACATATATCTAGCTATCATGGTTTAATCACAATAACCGATTTTGTGTTCAAAATAATTATTAAATCGTCTGAAGAAAAAAAAACTACGTTAAATATGTATCGTAATATTAATCTTTATCGAAATTAAGCATTATGTTATCAAGAGTATTTATGAAGAAGTAAAATATTTTTTGTTTCATCTCAATCGGATATTTCGTTTAAAAGTTATCACGTGTGTAAGATGTTAAGAGTTGGTACCTATTAAGGAGTTATGGGCCATAGAGTTTTTTATCTATACTAATAATAAAGCTGAAGAGTTTGTTTGTTTGAACGCGATAATCTCTTTAACTACCGGTCAGATTTGAATTCTTTTTGCATTTGATAGCCCAATTCTTGAGGAAGGCTATAGGCTATTTAACATCACGCTATGACCCTTAGGAGCCGAGCAAAAAGAAAAAAACTCAGAGTGAACGGTAAGCGAATACGAAGTGTTGCGACGCGACGGGGTGGGGGGGTACAAGAAATTTCACGCGGACGAAGTCGCGGGCAGAAGCTAGTAATATTATAAAGCTGCAGAGTTTGTTTGTTTGTTTGTTTGTTTGAACGCGCTAATCTCTGGAACTGCTGGTCCGATTTGAATGATTCTTTTAGTGTTGGATAGTCCATTTATCTAGGAAGGCTATATTTTTTTTTTCAAAATTAGTGATCAACAAAATGATGTACTACGGGTTTGTAGAGCCCATTAAGACCTACAAAAAAGTCCGCGAGAACATAATATCTAGCTATCATGGTTTAATCACAATAACCGATTTTGTGTTCAAAATAATTATTAAATCGTCTGAAAAAAAAAACTACGTTAAATATGTATCGTAATATTAATCTTTATCGAAATTAAGCATTAAATTATCAAGAGTATTTATGAAGAAGTAAAATACTTTTTGTTTCATCTCAATCGGATATTTCGTTTAAAAGTTATCACGTGTGTAAGATGTTAAGAGTTGGTACCTATTAGGTAAGGAGTTATTCGCCATAGAGTTTTTTATCAACATAAAATCCTGTAATAATCTTTTTCGAAATATATTTGTTGATGATTGTAAGTATAAGATCTTTGAAGAGTATAATAAAAAACCTGAAGAGTTTGTTTGTTTGAACGCGCTAATCTCTGGAACTGCCCAACGGATATGAAAAATTATTTTTGCATTTGACAGCCCAATTCTTGAGGAAGGCTTTACGCTACTTAACATCACGCTATGACCCTTAGGAGCCGAGTAAACAGAAAAAAAGTCAGTAAGATCGCTAACCGAAAACGAAGTGACAGCGCGGGCAGAACATACATTTCACGCGGACGAAGTCGCGGGCAGCAGCTAGTTATAGGTATAATAATGCAGAAAATTGTTAAATGGGCGGATTTTTTTAAAAGTGTACCTTAAGTTTAATGTTTTTTTTTATTTACTTAAGTGCAATAAACTAAGATTTTTCAAACGTGTCTTGATTGAGCATATGTTTGGTAGCATTTCTGTATTTCTTTTTTTATTGTTTCTGGTTTATTAATAACTTTTCAGTACAATTAAATGACTAAAAAGTAGGTTTTTGTCATGTCCCCTCGTCAACTAGTAACTTAAAAAGTAGAATAATAGTTTAATTATCAGTATATAGATTGATGTAATTACATTATAAGACGGCTTAAATAATATATTTCTGATAAACCTAGTTATAACAATTCATTAATAACAAATTGATTTTAAATTATTTTTTAAATCATAGTCTGGAAATTTGACCGGGTGGAACTTTCCCGTGAGTAACGCGAATTTAAGTGGTTTTAAAAAAATATTACTAAATTTTAAATAAATTTTTTCGTTGGCAACATTACAAAGCTGTCTGATTGACTGCCGCCATCTTGACAACAAATTTTCTGTCATCGTGCACAACCGCTACAAGGAGGACGCGCACAGTGTCATGCATAAAATACATCCAGTGACTAGCGGCACTTTTTAAGGTAATTGAACAATTTTTTACACGTTTCCTACTTAATTTACCAACTGTTAGTTAATAGTTTTATAAATTGTTGCATAATTTCCTTGATATAACGGCAAATCATGGAAATAAAAATGCAAACATATTTTTTGTCGGACTTTCGTTACATTCCACTGACTAATTCTGACGAAAACGTTACACAGTGGAGAAAATTGTTAGTCAGTGGAACGCTAAAGCTGTATTCACGACGAACAGCGTTCCGTCAGATCACTTAATATTTTATTGCGTTATTAAAATAGACACAAAATCATTAAAACTAGCAACTGTTTTGAATTGAATTTGGATATTTTTTTGTTTTTGTTGTGCTTGAATTGTTTTTGTTTTGCTTGAAACATTGTCAGACAGTAACTATAGTAAGATTTTTTTTTGTTTTTTTTTTTCAGATCTGGACGCACCATTAAGTCTCATTAAAACAAAGTCAGTTTTAATGATATTTTAAGGTTTTTTAAATATTGTTTTTCATTAAGAAGTTTATTTAATTTTCTAGTTATATTGAACTTCCCAACCATCATCACCGATGTACAGTTCAAAAGCAGCTTTATTATTATGATTACCAGTGTTCCTATTGTTATTTTATACGTGATATATTATGGTGCGTCTACATTTGGCGAATGCGCCGCTCGCACGCAGTTTGCAAGCCGTTCGCGAGCGGCGCATTCGTCAGATCTGGACGCACCATTAAGACTCATTAAAACAAAGTCAGTTTTAATGATATTTTTAAGGTTTTTTAAATATTGTTTTTCATTAAGAAGTTTATTCAGTTTTCTAGTAAGTATATTGTAACAAAGCAAATCAATTTCAATAAGTTGGTAAAACAATCAAAATTGGCAAAAAATCCTTCATTGTAACCAGAGCCCTTACTTTTCCACTGTCAAATTTCAACGTTCCAATGAGTAACTGTCCCTCTTAGAATAATTCAAAATTAAGGGTTTATTTATAAATTTTGTGTTCAGTTTTTGATATTTTAATATTATTATAAAGACAACATATTTGTTTTACTTTCAAATTATATAACAAAATAATAATCAATGACGATTTGAATCTGTTATAAAGAAAAACACACTACTGATTATTCAACAAGTTAGTCAGAGGATATAAACATACAATTATTTTATTGTAAAATTTCTCTGTCCGAACTAAATGTTGATTATTTTAATTAAATAATACCTACCTGATTTAATAAAAGTATGATTTCCATTATACCAGTTTTATTAAACTTACTGAGTGAGATAATAAATCGTTATTCAGTGGAACCCAAAATCCTTTATAATATAATTTCAATAACAATTATGAATAATTTGTAGCAGCTATTTAAATATTCTATACATTTTCTTAAAGTTCAATTAATAGACAATAAGAATTCAACTACACATATTGAAAACCAAACAAAAAAAATGAGGACCTTCATTTTAACTTAGGTACACTTTTAAAAAAATCCGCCCAAATAAGAAATTTCATTAAATTCGTAGTGCATTTTTTTTCCGTTTCCATGAAGGCACATTTTTGGCAATTTTGGCAAGTGTGGCAGGATTTCGCAGATTTTTTGCACAGTCTGTGGCAGATTCGCCATTTATAAGATAGTCACACTGGCGCGCGGTCCAGGCGTGTGTCGACTGTGCCTTTGGTGCAGAGGGACCGCAATGACAATCTTCCTACGTTCCTTACCCTCATACATATCTATGAAAGAGCGAACCTGCACATTCACAGATTGCATTTTTTTAAAGACACGGTGTATCGTTACTTTCAATAATAGTACATTATGATACATGTGTGCTATGTTGATCATTATGCACGAGGCGATATTATCGCGCGAGCCGCAGGCGAGAGCGATAAGAAAGCCGAGTGTATATTGATTAATGCACACGCGTTTCATACGACGTTTTTCAACACACTTGCGAGGAAAAAAAACAGACTTGTATTGTTAAATATTAACTTGTATGGAAAATGGCGCGCTGGTTTTGTTTTCCCGCGCGCCGTGCTAGCCAGCACTAGCGATGCGCGCGCAACATTGACTCATTTTAAATATATTAATGTATGGCACAGACAAAACCGATACAGCCTATAGAAAAAATATAATAAACACAAACCTGAAAATTGCAAAAAACCTAAGAATTTCGCGGTCTACCACTGCGCATTCACCTTAAATTGTCTGTGGTCCCCTGCGAGTTCATTTTGCGACCAAGGACAATACAGACTATTAAAAAAAAATTGAAATATAGCCCGCGGATTTTTTTTTTCGGCATGAAGTCTCTTTGGGCGCTTTCCGAATTAGCTATAATCGCTCACATCATCTCCATGGACGTAATATTACGTCCATGCATCATCTCACATGCGTTCCGATTTAGATATTACTATTATGACTGCTGAGAGCTGGCAACAATTCGGAACACTCGTGAACGCGCTCACATGACAGTGCTTACACAATGTAAAAAAGATATTATTACAGTATTTCTTTGTATAAACCACATTTCTTCTTCAGTTCTTCTTCTTTGGTTAGGTGGCGACTGTCAGCCAGAAGCACAATTTCAAAAATGCCACGTTAGTTTAATTTAAAGATGATGCAACTCAAAACAAAACACACACTGACACAACCTCATACACACACTGTCATTTTTGACAGCGCTCACGGTGATATTATTCTAGGGCATGGTCGGCATTATCGCAAGATGGCGAATGTCATGACGTCATCTATGACGATTCACGGGACATCGTTATCGTTATCGCGCTCACGCTAATTCGGTTATTTCCCAATTCGGAACACATCGATTATTTCCCAATTCGGAACGCAGGGTTTGATGAGATTAAAAAAGCGCGCGTCTCCGACTAGTAAATAGTTATCTGTGGTATTACAGAACATGTGGATTAAAGTAAAGAAAAAGCACGCGTTCGTAATACACTCCATTATGGACCTAAAAGCGGTTCAATAAGAGCCACTTTACGAGCAAGTGTGTTGAAAAATAATAAAACGACAACAATACAGTGTCAAGTCAAACCACAGACGTAATAACATTACGGACGTCCAAGGTTACTAAACAACATAATTTAGATGACTGCACTGCACTAGTGACGCGCGCGGTAATGCTGTATAACTAGTAACTATTCAGTAATCTGTGTAAGGATGAGGACTTCACCGCCGCGCGCGCGTCGCCGCCGCGTCGGTCGGTCGCGCCGCGGCCGTGTGCCATCCCTCCATATCCATTATGGAATGACGAGTGCATATGAATCAGTTCTTCCAGTGCCTGCTGCCTGTTCTAATGTTCAGAATCGCCTACCATGACACTGATGTCTGATACTGCATAGTGATACTGACATAGGAACAATCTGTTTTTTACCCGACTGCGCGATGCAAAGGAGTGGTAATGTGTTCATTTACATTTCTATGGGAACAATACTGGCGCAGTCCTGCCGCATAACTTACGTCTGCTGGCACTGTTGCTTCATTGGGTTGGCCAAAGAGATTAATTTAATGTCTTTGGGGTTGGCACTGTTGGCAGGGCGTTCATTCCGGAGTTTCCGAACTAGTCTGTATTCTAAAGAAGCATTTCAGAGCACTCACAGGTGAGCCTTCTGTGAGTGGTGTTTAATATCGCTTGAAGCGGATCTGATTAGAATTTTATTATTACAAGCTTTTATTTAGCTTGCACTGTTCGTATGTAAGTATGTATGTAAGTATGTATGTAAGTATGTATGTATGTATGTAAGTTGTCCGTCAAAATTTGCAAACCATTTTTCGACCATTTCTTGGTATCCGATTGAGCTGAAATTTTGCATACACCTTTAGTTCTGCTAACAATATAATGTACAATACTCAATATTGTAATAATTTCAATATGGCCGCCGCTCCAAGATGGCGGATTACATATTTTTTCTCAACCCCCTTAATATGGGTATCAAATGAAAGGGCTTGAAGAGTAGAAAACGATAAAGTTAGTAAAATTACATAAAATTCAATATGGCCGCCGCTCCAAGATGGCGGATTACATATTTTTTCCCAACCCCCTTAATATGGGTATCAAATGAAAGGGCTTGAAGAGTAGAAAACGATAAAGTACCTAAATAACATCACACTAAATTCAATATGGCCGCCGCTCTAAGATGGCGGTTTATATTTTTTCAATCCCCTTAATACGGGTATCAAATGAAATGGCTTGAAGAGTAGCAAATGATAAAGTAAATATGGCCGCCGATTCAAGATGGCGGATTTAATTTCTTCTCAATCCCCTTAATATAGGTATCAAATGAAAGGGCTTGAAGAGTAAAAAAACGATAAAGTTAGTAAAATTACACTAATATTAATAAATCTTTAAGACTAAAAAGTAAAAAATAAAAAAAAGTTTTTAAAAACAAGCTTTTATTTAAATAAGAACGTAACCCAAAAAATAAAGAATAACGCGAACTAAAAAGAAAAAAATAAATTTAAGTGACACTGTCATTTAAAAAAAAATATATAAATTTTAAAAGCTTGAGGCACTGATGATGAGGTATCCGTTATACAGGTGTAGGTACCTACTACACAATAGCAGTGCCTCAAGCTTTTAAAATTTATATATATTTTTTTATTTAATTTCTTTTATTTTCTTCCGTTTTAAGATTCTGGTAATTTGGTGTTTAATCAGGTTTTTTATCCGTCAAAAAATATTGATTAATTTATAGTTGAAGAATAATTTTTAAGACTAAACAGATTTTTTTGTTTTATTATATTTTTCAAGTTTTTAGTTTTCATTTCGTTAGGTATTTAATATTCCTCATTCCCTTTCAATATAGTGTAAATTATTCTACTTGTCAAGCCCTTGCATTTGATACCTATATTGAAGGAGTTGTGAAAAAAAATGTAATTCGGAATTTTGGGTGGCGGCCATCTTGGATTTGAAATTTTTAATAGTGTATAGTATTTTACTAGTCAAGCCCTTTCATTTGATACCCATATTGAGGGAGTTGAGAAAAAAAATTGTAATTCGTCACATTGTTGTGGCGGCCATCTTGGATTTAAAATTTGTTATAGTGTATAGTATTCTACTATTGAAGCCCTTTCATTTGATGCCCATATTGAGGGAATTGTGAAAAAATATGTTATCCGCCATTTTGTAGCGGCGGCCATCTTGGACCGATTTTCATCAAACATAGCTAAGAACACTCCCGACTAATACACCTTTCAAACAAAAAAAACTAAATCAAAATCGGTTCATCCGTTCGGGAGCTACGATGCCACAGACAGACACACACACCCCCCCACACACACACCCCCCCCCCACACACACCCCCCCCCACACAGACACGTCAAACTTATAACACCCCGTCGTTTTTGCGTCGGGGGTTAAAAAATTCTCAAAGGGTTTTTTTTCAATATTTCGCGGGTTTTTTACATCAGTGGTCCTCATGGTTTTCGACTAGAGCAACAATTTCTTTCCAGAAAAGATTTTTATCCGAGCCACCATTTTGGAAATATAGAGCGTTTTATATAAAATAAAATTCGGAGGCCCATAATTCGGAAACGGTAAGTCGTAGGACCATGCTTCTTAGAACCTTAATAGTTTCTATGGTCCAGGTTAATTCGAAACTGCAATAAAATTGGGACATTTTGGAAAAAAAAACGAATAAAACTGCAATAAAATTGGGACATTTTTGAAAAAAATTAAAAAAAAAAATTAAGTCCACGCGCCAGTGCCCCTGGCTACACCAACCGGACCCAGTTCTTTACCTGAATTAATAACAATAGAAAAAGTATCTACTGGTTATTGAGAATGTTCTCCTTGTTTTTGAAGTCGGTTAAAAAGGAAAATGAATTAATTTAGTGTACTCTATTAATAACAATAATATTAAATGTACTTAACTGATGTCCCGAAACCCCGACATTAGTCCCGAAAACATATTTTAGTCGTAAGGAAGTTTCCGACTTTCGTCTATGTTCCTCGAACTTTAGGCAAATTAGCTCTACCTATTCCGATCACTGCTAATGACACACAGGTTTGAGGTTTGGTGGCTGAGTGACAACCCTAACTGGAAATTTTAAAATTCAATATTTCCGAAATCCTGGGCTTGTTGAAACTGATTTTTTTGTGGTGATGGTTATTATAGTGGTCAACATACAGGCTGAAAAAAAAACGCGACCGTGAAAAGAATAGCCAGAAAAAAATGTTTTTCAAAATCATAGAAAAAAAAAATTCCCACTTGTGTGAGCAAGATTTTTAAAGTTTTCAAGAAAAAATGGTTTTGGTAGTGAATTTCTATAACACCTTAAAACATTTCGTGTAAAAATCAAATGAAAAAACTAGATATGGGGTTTTTATGGTTTTTAAGGATTTTTCTCGATTTTATTTCTACAGTAGTTAGAGCCGGCGGAGTTTTATTAAGAGTTTTGTTTGATTTTAAGCTTTCCTAAAAAACACATAAAACGAGCATGTCCGCAACTAAGGCAAAATACCACACTGTGCGACGTTAGGAAATACGTTGGTTCGAATCTACGTCAAGCAGTGCTCTTTTTACCCGACCGCGCGACGCAAAGGAGTGGTAATGTATTTATCAGCCTATGTATGTATGTTCCTTTAAAGCACTATACAGACCAAACGCCTGGGCCGATTTTTATGATTCACACGTCAATCGATTCCTCGTAGTCACTAAAGACATGACGTTAGTGAAAATTCAATATGGCGACTACTATGTACGTATGTATGTATGTAAGTATGTACTCTTTGGCACGATCTGTTTTTTAATAACTTTTTTTGAAATTATTCTTTATGAGTAGTAATAAATTCAATGTTAAGAGGACTACAAGAGCTAAGTGTCCTTGAGAAACGCAAGCACACATATACACAATCGACGCGAACGCCATCTAACGACAACGCCCATCACAATTATGACTTAAAGCATACATGAAATTTAGAAGTAATGGTTTTGCGAGATTACGCCCGTGTATTCCAATAGAAATATGAATATGCGATTTACAAAGAATCTATTGTTTGGATTAAAAAATTAAAACACTATCATTTTAGTATGTTGCTTGTAGAATATTCTGACAAAAAATCAGAATGATTGTATGTATATTACTATGGATTTTATTGTAAAAAAAAAATAAAAAGAGGTATCTTCATGATTTTTTTCTATCGTATCAAATTAGTTGAATCATGTTTTCAGCACACTATCTATCTAGCATATATCCTGAAGAATATCATATATTTTTCTGATTTTGTTTACTGTAGTCGATCATATACTTTTATTGTTTGTAAAACTTGCATTTAGCTCTTGTAAGCCCCTTAAAGCAGTATAATATTTTAAAACTTGAGGGGCCCCATAATACCTACACTATAGACCTTCGATCAAGCTATAGACCTAAGTAAAAAAAGTCCGCATCTTTATCGAGCAGAACGCTGCTGGGCGGGCTGGCTCCAACAGAACGCGGGCTGGCTGAGCTGGCTCCAACAGCATCTTGAAAATCCTAGCTGATCCTAGCCGAGCCACGATTCTTGTCAGTTTAATGAATAAGAATACATTCAATGTTTTTTTTTCAATAATAATGAAGTATTAAATACTCCTTGAAGAAATAATCGATATTTTTAACCGACTTCAAAAAAGGCGGAGGTTCTCAATTCGACGGTATGTTGTTCTCAATTTGACGGTGTGTTTTTTGTTCGAAAGGGTATACTCTCGAGGTGGTCCCATTATCATCAAGTTGGAATCTGATGAGAGGATCCCATGGAAATCGAGGGAAACCCTCAAATTTTAGCGATTGGGGTATTTTTTAAAGTAACTTGAGCATTTGTTCTCGGAAATCATCATTTCGTAAAGTGGAGTTGATGATGAAGACCAGAGACGGCCATCGGAACTACTCAATGACAAATATTTCATGGGTTGCGAATCGATTACTTTGATTATGATTGCTAAACGATTTATCCTCGTCACAATGCGTATGGTGAGTGGTTGTTACATTATAATACACACATCAACACGGTCTAGGGATATTTCATACTCAATTAAATAACTCGAAAAGTACTGGCCGCATTGGAATCTTTTATACACCGATTTATTTGTAATTTATCTCAGACTAATTCCAAATTTAAATTTTTGAAAATTCTTTTGTTTCGGTGGCAAAAAATGTCTTGATGTATAGGAGAGGGAATTTTCATTTGTGCGAAATTTAGAAAACAATACGAATTACGTTTACTTACAGTTTTTTTTCATTTTTAAACGAAAGATAAAGTTAAAATTGAGGTATTGTAGCCATGCAACGCCGACATTTGACGAGGGCGGAGATGTTACGAGCTGTGGGAATGCTAGAAGCTGGATCTGTTCAGCGTAATGTTGCTGAGGCCATAGGGACCCATCAAAATGTAATTTCAAGATTGTGGACACGCTATCGTGCCACAGGTGAAGTAGCGGAGAGGCACCGGGGGCCAAGTCGCATCACTACCCCCAGACAAGACCGATTTTTGCAAATTACTGCGCGAGCACAACCAAATGCAACGGCGACTCAATTGGTCCAAAGGCTGCGAGTGGAACACCAAGTGCTTGTGAGCGCTTCGAGGCGACTGCATGAAAGCAATCTACGCTCTCGTAGACCACTCCGGGTCCCACCTTTACGGAGAGGCAATCGTGGACGACGATTAGAATGGGTTCGGAACCACGTGGACTGGGGCCGTGAGCAATGGTCCAATGTGCTGTTCACGGATGAATCCAGGTTCGGCTTCCATCCAGATTCACGAAGGACGCGTGTTTGGCGAGTTCCTGGACGATGGAGCCATCTCCAGAACCCTCAGGAAGTTCACCCATACCAAGGAGGAACAATTATGGTTTTGGCAGGAATTCGTCTTGGAGGACGGACGGATCTCGTTTGGGTTCGGGGCAATATGACGGCAGAACGATACGTCCAACAGGTGCTGGGGCCCGTAATCTTGCCCCACAGAACACAAATGGGGCAAGATTTCCTGCTCATGCACGACAATGCCCGGGCACACACGGCGAGAACGGTAGCAGCTTGGTTACATACACATAATGTTAGGGCCTTAGACTGGCCTGCTCAATCGCCAGATCTAAATCCCATTGAGCATGCGTGGGATATGCTGCAAAGAAGAGCTCTGAAGGAAGTTCCTGAAAATCTGGCTACAGAAGATCAACTTTTTGCGCACCTCAGAAGGACATGGGACAATATTCCGCAGCAAGACATTGACAACCTTGTTCTGAGCATGCCGAATCGTTGCCGATGTGTTATGAACATCATGGGCGCTTTCTCAGACTACTAACTTCAAGTTTATAAACACAAATTAAATGATTTTTCTATTTTTTTCAGTTTTTACTCACAAATTAAAAGTTCATTCATATACGATTTCCGCCTATGCTTCATTTTTTTTCCATAAAATCCTGAAATTTGAATCTAAGTACCTTAACCATTATTAAAAAATGGTAGAATATTAAATAACGTATCTTTTAAATATATACATGTCATATAAATAATTAACACATTGATAGTAATTCGCTTTTTTTAAAATATCCCTAGACCGTGTTGATGTGTGTATATATAATATTATAATTAACGTCCCTACATCAGGAAAAGCAATATTTTGTAAAAGGTGATGAGCAGTTGACATTAGGCTATTGTAACTTAGATAAATTACAAACTGACAAAATAATAAAATTAAAATAAAAAAAAGTTTTTAAAAACAAGCTTTTATTTAAATAAGAACGTAACCCAAAAAATAAAGAATAACGGGAACTAAAAAGAAAAAAATAAATTTAAGTGACACTGTAATTTTAAAATATAATTATAAATTTTAAAAGCTTGAGGCACTGCTGTTATTGTGTACCTAGTAGGTACACTTGTATAACGGATACCGTACATCAGTGCCTCAAGCTTTTAAAATTTATATATATTTTAAAATGACAGTGTCACTTTATTTTTTTCTTTTTAGTTCGCGTTATTAAAGAATAACGCGAACTAAAAAGAAAAAAATAACGTTCTTATTTAAATAAAAGCTTGTTTTTAAAAACTTTTTTTTATTTTAATTTTATTTTTTACTTTTTAGTCTTAAAGATTTATTAATATTAGTGTAATTTTACTAACTTTATCGTTTTTTACTCTTCAAGCCCTTTCATTTGATACCCATATTAAGGGGATTGAGAAAAAATGAAATCCGCCATCTTGGATCGGCGGCGGCCATATTGAACTTAGTGTGATTTTATTTACTTTATCATTTACTACTCTTCAAGCCATTTCATTTGATACCAATATAAACCGCCATCTTAGAGCGGCGGCCATATTGAATTTAGTGTGATGTTATTTACTTTATCGTTTTCTACTCCTCAAGCCCTTTCATTTGATACCCATAATAGGGGGGTTGGGAAAAAATATGTAATCTGCCATCTTGGAGCGGCGGCCATATTGAATTTTATGTAATTTTACTAACTTTATCGTTTTTTACTCTTCTAGCCCTTTCATTTGATACCCATATTAAGGGGGTTGAAAAAAAATATGTAATCAGCCATCTTGGAGCGGCGGCCATATTGAAATTATTACAATATTGAGTATTGCACATTGTATTGTTACCAGAACTAAAGGTGTATGCAAAATTTCAGCTCAATCGGATACCAACAAATGGTCGAAAAATGGTTTGCAAATTTTGACGGACAACTTACATACATACATACATACTTACATACGAACAGTGCAAGCTAAATAAAAGCTTGTAATAAAAAGTAAAAAAAAATAAAAACTTTTTACAAAAAAAACAACCGACTTCCAAAAAACACTATAAAGTGAAAAATAACTTTAATTTCGGAAGTCGGTGGCAAAAAACTAAAATACAAATCCAAAGACACCGACTTCCGAATATAAGTTATTTTTCACTTTATAGTGTTTTTTGGAAGTCGGTTATTTTTTTTGTATACTTCGTCAATCACTTGCATTTCATCCCCGCATTATATGTCTGTGATGAACTGATGACCATGGAGCATGGACCTATTTATATTACGTCCATGGTGATGACAAGATAAATTTAGACGAGACAAGAAAGGATGTCGGACGTTTGACATTTTGTAAAAATTCAAAATCAATCCCAGTTTTCAAGTTTAGAAACACGCACAGGATGTAAAAGTGAATGTGATAATGGCGCCGATTCTGTTCACAAACTAAACTAAAAAGTTCATGCATCTTCTTAGTTCTTCTTTCTATTTCATTAAGAAAAGGACAGAAGATAAATATTAGTTTAGGCCTGTCAAATTAAGATACCCCATAGACAACTTTAGACGAGATTAAAAAATTGGCTACTAAAAATACGTCAATTTACGCCAGGCGCTGACTAATTTGATAGGACTAAACTAATATTTATTTTCTGTCCTTGTCATAATGGAATAGAAAGAAAAAGTTGCCTGAACTTTTTAGTTTAGTTTGTGAACAACAGAATCGGCGCCAATAGGTGTATCCTATTTAGTGAGAATTTAATGACTATCCTATTAAGTGACACGCAGATATCGCGTTCAATTTCCAAGCAAGTTCCATACTAAGTTATTGGTTTTGGCAAGCCTCTTCCAATCTGTCTTTACCCGGAACCAAACGGAAAAGACCCTGACTGGCGTTCAATTATTGCGGATTCTCACTGAACTAATGTATATTTCTTTGCCAATAGTACTTTCTAATTCCATATTAACTAAACTACAATTTGACATTGCACAAGGTGACGTATTAGTGAATGTGACCTATTAGCTAGATTAGCAATTACCGCGCCAAGGCGTTGCCACTGGGATCAAGACCACAGTCTCAATCGTAGCTAATGTCAGTTCAGTCACAGTATACTGTGGTTCAGTGCTCTGTGTGACGCCAACCGAACTTAGCCGAGCGAAAATTACCGCCAAAATGGGAAAATGCGTAGTGAAAGAGTGCGATTCGAGGTCACAAAAACACAATAAATTAACCGGAATTACTTTCCACGCGTAAGTTTATTGTTTCTGTGTTTATATCAACGTAAAAACACAATAAAAATAAATAAAATGTAGTATTTTGTAAATTAGGTTCAGTGTTGCCACTAAAAACTTAGTTTTAGTTTCCCACATTTGTGGGAGTTTTTTTAATTTTTGGAATAACTGATTTTAAATATTTTTTTCATAATAACAACGTTGCAGGGTGCCTAAAGATGCAGCCCGCCGTGATAAATGGATAGAAATAATCCGATTGCTGAGAAAAGAGACTGACTGGCTACCTACTAAATTTACTCGCATTTGTTCTAAGCACTTCCGTGATCAAGTCAAAATAGGCCCAAAAAGCGAATGTGGCCATGTTTATTTGTCCAATGAAGCAATTCCAATGCTTATTGTAAGTAATCATTTTATGCGGTAATTAATATTATCAAATTATAGGTAATGGTAATGGTTAAATTCATTCATTCCTTCTCATTGTTCTTCTTCCCGTCAAGGATGACGGGAAGAAGAACAATGAGAACATCATCATCAACAAATTAGTTTATATATCAACTCAAACTACATTGTGTATTGTATGTTATTTTCAACTTAGTTTTTAGATTGTAAAGAGCTGTTTTGACTACAATAAATTGTAAATTTTTCAGGACAACCGTTATTCTGAAGAGCGGGTGGAGCTTTCAGTAGAAGAAAATATGGATGTGGATGCTGTGGAAACCGACGAAGAGATAGACGAAATAATTGAAACGCCGCGAAAGCACAAAATGAGGAAAATAATTCACCGTTTGAAAAATGTATCGGCTAGAAGATTAAGCTTTTTGTAGGGACTCCTTAATTTTTGTATTTCATTTCTTTAATTTAGTTGCGTTTTAAGATTCAGGTAATTTGGTGTTTAATCAGGTTTTTTATCCGTCAAAAAATAAATATAATTTAAAGTTGAACAGATTTTTTGTTTTATTATATCCTTTTCTAGTTCTTCCTTTAGTTATTCAACTTTCGTACAAGTATTTCATAGCTATTAGATATCTTAGGTACCTATTTCAGATCTAGTATATAAATGGGACTGCGACACTATCTGATGTAGAAATTTTGTTAAGTAGGATAATTACATTCGTAAAAATGGTCGAACTCAGTGGTCCTAGGTACCAGTCATCACTCCACTTTCCTAATCAATCTAGGGCATTGATCAGACAAAACAAATAATTTTCAAGTTTTTATTTTTCATTTCGTTAGTTAATAATCCTCATGCCCTTTCGATATAGTGTATAGTATTCTACTATTTAAGCCCTTTCATTTGATACCAATATTGAGGGAGTGGTGAAAAATTATGTAATCCGCCATTTTGTGGCGGTAGCCATCTTGGACCGATTTTCATCAAACATAGCTAAGAACACTCCCGACTAATTCACCTTTCAAACAAAAAAAAACAAAATCAAAATCGGTTCATCCGTTCGGGAGCTACGATGCCACAGACACACGCACACACACCCCCACACAGACACGTCAAACTTATAACACCCCGTCGTTTTTGCGTCGGGGGTTAAAAATATTCATAAAGAAAATGTCTTTATTATTTTCATTAGTTTATAACCTTCTAATACACATCCAATAAGAAATACATAATTGAATATTTTAAAATTATTTAATTTAACGTTTAACGTTTACCGTTTTTTTTAACGTTCGTTATGGCTTGAAAAGTTGGGTAAAATTTCGCATGACTAGCAACCCCCATCCCGCCATGGCCGCCATTGCATGTTTATATTGCGGTCTTTGTCTAATCTAAGCGACGGTATTATTCTTGCGACTTGTGTAAGTGAGACAGATATATGTTTACTTTTAAATGTGAAGTGGTTTCAAAGCTACGTCGTCGCGTTTAAATAGTGGTTGTTACATTTTTTTGACACATTTTAATGAGGTTTGCTTCTCTGTGTATTTAAATCAATGCCTATTAGGGATAGCGACGAAATAGCTAAAGTGACGAATGGTCATCGTATCCACTACGATCAGTCTAAACCATGGACGTAATATATTAGAAGTAACGTCTAATATATTACTAAAGTGACGAATGGTCATCGTATCCACTACGATCAGTCTAAACCATGGACGTAATATATTAGAAGTAACGTCTAATATATTACTAAAGTGACGAATGGTCATCGTATCCACTACGATCAGTCTAAACCATGGACGTAATATATTAGAAGTAACGTCTAATATATTACTAAAGTGACGAATGGTCATCGTATCCACTACGATCAGTCTAAACCATGGACGTAATATATTAGAAGTAACGTCTAATATATTACTAAAGTGACGAATGGTCATCGTATCCACTACGATCAGTCTAAACCATGGACGTAATATATTAGAAGTAACGTCTAATATATTACTAAAGTGACGAATGGTCATCGTATCCACTACGATCAGTCTAAACCATGGACGTAATATATTAGAAGTAACGTCTAATATACATATTACTTTAATGGTCTAAACCACTATGTACAGACGCCAGCACATCAAGCTACCCGAAACTGTCAAATTTTTTCAATCAACTTTGAACCTTATGCTTTAGCGATAAAGTTGAAAATCTATTAAAGAAATTTGACAGATTTATAGTAGCTTGATGTGCTGGCGTCTGTACCTACTTGTTTATTAGAGGTTAGCGGTCGTAATAGACAGACAGACACACTTTCGTAATAGACAGACAGACACACTTTCGTAATAGACAGACAGACACTTTCGTAATAGACAGACAGACACACTTTCGTAATAGACAGACAGACACACTTTCGTAATAGACAGACAGACACACTTTCGTAATAGACAGACAGACACACTTTCGCATTCATAATTAGTATGGATTATCATCAGAATGAGAGTCAGTAAACACGCCCCTGTCATTTTATTTTTTCAGCAAATAATTAGGAAAGAAAATATGACCCTCTAAAAATTACAAAAAATGCCCTACTTTTACCGCCGTGATTAGAGGACTACCTTAAATTAGAAAAGTGTTTTAACATAAAAAAAATGTTAGGAACCCAAACATACTTTTTCTCAAAATGTTAATGTAAAAAATAATTGAATCAGCTCAGTTTTCGAGGAGAAAAAAGGGGAATACGAAACGTCGATCTCGTCAAAATTTTTGTGATAATTTCGGTCTGTGCTGCGGCTATCCCTATCACACACTAGTCACCTACTGGCTCTTGGCCAGATTTTTTACTGATGAAAGGAATTAATGCCTGTTTGAGGAAGGGGACATTTTTGCGAAAGGGACATTTTGCGAAAGGGACATTCTGAGAAAAGGACATTCTGCGAAAGGGGCATTCTGCGAAAGGGACATTTTGCTACCAGTAGTCATTTTGAGAAGTGGTCATTTTGCGACAGAGCCGCCGTACCCGGGGAAATCCAAAGTTACAGACTTACAGCATGACAAAGTTACAGACTTACAGCATGACAAAGTTGTACCTAAAAAAAACTTAAAAAAAGTAATTTCATACCGCAGTAAATCCTAATGGGGCGATTTTCAGTATCATCTTCTACCCAACGATATAAGTGTAAACTTACAATATCATTGCTTTGCTTCTACCCAACGATATTATACATAAGTGTAAACTTACAATATCATATTGCTTCTACCCAACAAAAGTACTCAGCTGCATGGAAGTGAACCTGTATGTAACACATGTATCACAAATAAACGATTTGATTTGATTTGATTTAATTTGAAGGAAATAAGTCAGTCAGGTCAGACATTGGGTCAGATTCGTAAACATGATTTTGCGATGGCACATCAAGGCTAAATTCGAAACTAGGGCAACGTGGTCAAAGGAAAGATGACCACAATTTGAAATTAAATAAAAAAAGTTTTTTTTATTAATTGTTATATGATTTATTTTCTGTAAGTAGGTTTGTACAAAAACTTTTACACGTCAATAAAAAAAAGCTTTTGCCTGAGCCAGGAATCAAGCTCGATCCCTTTTGTGTTTGAGATATGATTTCAAACAAGGCCAAAACCGAAGCGATTTTAATTAAAAAAACAGCACCCTGTTTTATGTTTTAAGTAACGCAGCCGTCCGCGCCCGCGCGCACTATAGTCTACACCTACATACAGGCTGCACCACTGAACACAACTAGTCAGCACGTGCGTCATAATGTAACTTGTTCCAAGTAACGCAGCCGTCCGCGCCCGCGCGCACTATAGTCTACACCATAGACTACTATTACAATACTAGAGAGTCTACACCTACATACAGGCTGCACCACTGAACACAACTAGTCAGCACGTGCGTCATAATGTAACTTGTTCCAAGTAACGCAGCCGTCCGCGCCCGCGCGCACTATAGTCTACACCATAGACTACTATTACAATACTAGAGAGTCTACACCTACATACAGGCTGCACCACTGAACACAACTAGTCAGCACGTGCGTCATAATGTAACTTGTTCCAAGTAACGCAGCCGTCCGCGCCCGCGCGCACTATAGTCTACACCTACATACAGGCTGCACCACTGAACACAACTAGTCAGCACGTGCGTCATAATGTCGTCATCCTTCCTAATATTTTATAATCTTTGATTGTTCTATTGTAAGTAAATACCTACATTTATTTGTTCATTGTTTGTGTTTCCCTTCGTCTGTACTTCTTCTTCTTAGCGTGTCGATAGCAATCTAAATGGACTCGGTCCAGAACTATAATTATAAATACTATAATGTACTAGCGTAGTTATTGAATTCATCGGATCTTCATCGCACTTGAGGTATACAGGGTTAGATCCAAGCCACACGGTGCGGCGCGGGCGCCGCCCCGCACCGTGTGGCTCATGCCTTATTGATAAAACATTAACAACCACTTAAGAGGTCATTGTACTCATCATTATGAACAACTTTTTCTATGGGAACAAACCTGAAATCGCAAAAAAAAAATCAACTGTTCCCTACATTTTGACGAGTTATGCGAACATAAATGAAGGGAACAGCTGATTTTTTTTTCGCGATTTTTGCTTAGGTCCCATAGTAAAAGGTGTTCATAATGATGAGTAGATACAATGACCTCTTAAGAGGTTGTTAATGTTTTACCAATAACCCTGTATAGGTACTAAGCATGGTTATTGAATTCATCGGATCTTCATCGCACTTGAGGTATATAGGTATGTACACTAAGCATGGTTATTGAATTCATCGGATCTTCATCGCACTTGAGGTATATAGGTATGTACACTAAGCGTGGTTATTGAATTCATCGGATCTTCATCGCACTTAAGGTATATAGGTATGTACCATAGATATAGATACACCTAGAATACCTAGATAACGCAAGAGCAACTACTTCGCGTGCCAAAAATCGCACCAGCTTACGATAAGAAATCGTAAGCCGCCACTTTCGCGCTCAGTCCTGTGTACTGCTGGCTGGGTAAGCGTGAGCGAGAGCGCGAGCTTTTGACGTCATAGTAGGTAGTCAAAAAATGGCACGCTTGGTTTTCATACAGTTCGTGATACTTGCGTTATCTAGGTCTATCTATATCTGTGGTATATACACTAAGCGTGGTTATTGTATTCATCGGATCTTCATCGCACTTGAGGTATATAGGTATGTACACTAAGCGTGGTTATTGTATTCATCGGATCTTCATCGCATTTGAGGTATATAGGTATGTACACTAAGCGTGGTTATTGAATTCATCGGATCTTCATCGCATTTGAGGTATATAGGTATGTACACTAAGCGTGGTTATTGAATTCATCGGATCTTCATCGCATTTGAGGTATATAGGTATGTACACTAAGCGTGGTTATTGAATTCATCGGATCTTCATCGCACTTGAGGTATATAGGTATGTACACTAAGCGTGGTTATTGAATTCATCGGATCTTCATCGCACTTGAGGTATATAGGTATGTACACTAAGCGTGGTTATTGAATTCATCGGATCTTCATCGCACTTGAGGTATATAGGTATGTACACTAAGCGTGGTTATTGAATTCATCGGATCTTCATCGCACTTGAGGTATATAGGTATGTACACTAAGCGTGGTTATTGAATTCATCGGATCTTCATCGCACTTGAGGTATATAGGTATGTACACTAAGCGTGGTTATTGAATTCATCGGATCTTCATCGCACTTGAGGTATATAGGTATGTACACTAAGCGTGGTTATTGAATTCATCGGATCTTTATCGCATTTGAGGTATATAGGTATGTACACTAAGCGTGGTTATTGAATTCATCGGATCTTCATCGCACTTGAGGTATATAGGTATGTACACTAAGCGTGGTTATTGAATTCATCGGATCTTCATCGCACTTGAGGTATACATAGGTATGTACACTAAGCGTGGTTATTGAATTCATCGGATCTTCATCGCACTTGAGGTATATAGGTATGTACACTAAGCGTGGTTATTGAATTCATCGGATCTTCATCGCACTTGAGGTATATAGGTATGTACACTAAGCGTGGTTATTGAATTCATCGGATCTTCATCGCACTTGAGGTATATTATAGGTATACACTAAGCGTGGTTATTGAATTCATCGGATCTTCATCGCATTTGAGGTACCTTTTATAATGTGCATTCTCAGTGCATTAATATCCTTTGTACTCTGCAACAGTCAACAGAATTATTGGAAAATTCCATACTTACTCCAATAAAAAGAAATTGAAGTACATTTAAGTAGGTAGGTACATACGAGTAAATACTCTGACGTTGTAATGTCTGCCTCTGGAAGAATAATTTCGCAATATTGGCTGTTCTGTGGGTGCACAAGTTAGTCGCTGCGAGTTTTACAACGCGACGGTAGAGGAGGCAACAGTCATTTCTCTGAGACACGCTGAGGTTTTCCTTCAATTAGTATTCAACATTTCCTGCAATCTTAATAATTATCATTTTAATTGTTTCTGCGTTCTCGTACGTAGTGTACCTACTATAAGGATGCTGTTCATTAGCTAATCCGGTCTCTGTCCAGTTTGAGCGCGGTGCTGCTTATTCCTGAGAGAACACACCGCCTGCCGCGCCTGCGCCGTGTCTCGAGACACGCCGCAAGTCGCCACATAAATACTCATCTTGTACAAACAATTTGAATATGACTCAAGTTTACGACTAAGTACGTTTTGGATGTCAACTGACTCTCGCTATAAATGTTTACATAACTTCAAATAGTACTTTCGTACCGGTGTAACGTCCGTGAACAGCACCGCGCAGGTGCACCGTGCAGACAGCTGGGTGCATTCTTTGTGTCTAGCCAAAGAATGACGATGACGAGGCCGAGGGAGCCGCCGCGGCCACTGCTGAGTGCTGAGCCACTTCTTCTATCACTAGCAGCGACGGGAAGCCGGCGGCCTCAGGTGCAGACAGCTGGGTGCATTTTTCGTGTCTCTAACCAAAGACTGACGAGGCCCCCGCGGCCACTGCTGAGTGCTGTGCTGAGCCACTTCTATCACTAGCAGCGACGGGAAGCCGGCGGCCTCAGGTGCAGACAGCTGGGTGCATTCTTCGTGTCTCTAACCAAAGACTGACGAGGCCCCCGCGGCCACTGCTGAGTGCTGTGCTGAGCCACTTCTATCACTAGCAGCGACGGGAAGCCGGCGGCCTCAGGTGCAGACAGCTGGGTGCATTCTTCGTGTCTCTAACCAAAGACTGACGAGGCCCCCGCGGCCACTGCTGAGTGCTGTGCTGAGCCACTTCTATCACTAGCAGCGACGGGAAGCCGGCGGCCTCAGGTGCAGACAGCTGGGTGCATTCTTCGTGTCTCTAACCAAAGACTGACGAGGCCCCCGCGGCCACTGCTGAGTGCTGTGCTGAGCCACTTCTATCACTAGCAGCGACGGGAAGCCGGCGGCCTCAGGTGCAGACAGCTGGGTGCATTCTTCGTGTCTCTAACCAAAGACTGACGAGGCCCCCGCGGCCACTGCTGAGTGCTGTGCTGAGCCACTTCTATCACTAGCAGCGACGGGAAGCCGGCGGCCTCAGGTGCAGACAGCTGGGTGCATTCTTCGTGTCTCTAACCAAAGACTGACGAGGCCCCCGCGGCCACTGCTGAGTGCTGTGCTGAGCCACTTCTTCTATCACTAGCAGCGACGGGAAGCCGGCGGCCTCAGGTGCAGACAGCTGGGTGCATTCTTCGTGTCTCTAACCAAAGACTGACGAGGCCTCCGCAGCCACTGCTGAGTGCTGTGCTGAGCCACTTCTTCTACCACTAGCAGCGACGGGAAGCCGGCGGCCTCAGGTGCAGACAGCTGGGTGCATTCTTCGTGTCTCTAACCAAAGACTGACGAGGCCTCCGCGGCCACTGCTGAGTGCTGTGCTGAGCCACTTCTTCTACCACTAGCAGCGACGGGAAGCCGGCGGCCTCAGGTGCAGACAGCTGGGTGCATTCTTCGTGTCTCTAACCAAAGACTGACGAGGCCTCCGCGGCCACTGCTGAGTGCTGTGCTGAGCCACTTCTTCTACCACTAGCAGCGACGGGAAGCCGGCGGCCTCAGGTGCAGACAGCTGGGTGCATTCTTCGTGTCTCTAACCAAAGACTGACGAGGCCTCCGCGGCCACTGCTGAGTGCTGTGCTGAGCCATTTCTTCTACCACTAGCAGCGACGGGAAGCCGGCGGCCTCAGGTGCAGACAGCTGGGTGCATTCTTCGTGTCTCTAACCAAAGACTGACGAGGCCTCCGCGGCCACTGCTGAGTGCTGTGCTGAGCCACTTCTTCTACCACTAGCAGCGACGGGAAGCCGGCGGCCTCAGGCGGCACTCGGCACTAACCAGAAACCCAATCAAGCGCTTGATTCCTTGATGCCAGCGACGCAAGCTCAATCAAGCGCTTGATTCCTTGATGCCAGCGACGCAAGCTCAATCAAGCGCTTGATTCCTTGATGCCAGCGACGCAAGCTCAATCAAATCTACAAGTTGCTCCTTAAGTTACGATTTACGATGCACAAAGTTGTAAAGTCATCACAGTTGAAGAAACCACAAACTGGTGCGTTTTATCTATATCTACCTATATATAATAAATCTGTTTATGAGGCGTTTCTGTACATTGAAAATATTAAAAAAAATATAGGATATCCAAAATATAAAGGATAACCAACAGATACCATTTCATAAATTTTTGTCTGTTTGGATGTGAGAGATATTTATCTATTCCGTGGTTCAACGTAAAAAGTACCGAACCAATATGGTTCATTTTATACTCAAATATAGTGTAGAACTCGGAGTAGTGATTAGTCTTTGTTTCATCTCAATCGCTTCAGTCTATCAAAAGATATAATCAATTTAAAGCATTCTATAACAACTTTTTATTGCAATAAGTGGAAACACCTAACGACATCTGTTGGCGCGATATAGTACTAACGAAAACATATTGTGATCTTTAAAATATTATCCCACCAAAAACATTTTCATGTAAAATGTTGCCAAGACGAGACCACATATGGCTCGCACTGCCAAAAAGTTATCAGATCTCATGTAGAGCCAAGCTTCTAACTCTACACGCCCTAACTTCACAAACTCTACACCTTAGTCAAAATATGAGGCTTGGCCGTTTTGTTACTACAAAAACTATTGTATAAAAGAAGCGAAACGGCCAAGCCACATATTTTGAAAATCCTGAAATAAAATACGTATTTCAGGATTTTCAGTAAGTAACCCCTACTTACTGTAAATCCTGAAATTCGTATTTTATTATTTATAACAAGGAGTCCCTATATCAATTTTCAGAATTCTAGCAACAAAATCTGAGGAAGTCTCGTACAAACTTCCATCCCCTATTTTAAGGGGTTGGAGGGTAAAAGTTCAAAATTTTAGAGTTTTTTTGTTGTTTGTGTACTATTATTAGCTTACATACCTTTCAGCTTTCTAGAACTTCAGGAAGACCCTTAGAATATTGATGATCATCAGTGAGTCAGTGAGTAAGTGAGTCAGTGAGTCAGGGACGAAATCGGGGTATTTTAGATATCAATAAAATCTAAAGTATAAGAGCTATGCAATTGAAACTTTATAGGTTTAATAAGTCAACCAGTGACATCATATCCCGAAAATTTTGTTTATCTGGTATAATCCAAACCCAATTTATGAAGGTTTAAAAATACGACGAAGTGCTTCGACAAAAGGTAGGTAGTGCTCTTGCGCTTCGCTTGGCTCGTCTTGGCGGGGGCACACCCGTGCCCCCAGATTATTTATGTGTATTATTAACTCTGATACTTATGTCTGTGTTATTTAAAAAAGTAATGATAATGATTATCTATTATACTATATAATACTATATAATATTATAAAGCTGCAGAGTTTGTTTGTTTGTTTGAACGCGCTAATCTCTGGAACTACTGGTCCGATTTGAATGATTCTTTTAGTGTTGGGTAGTCCATTTATCGAGGAAGGCTATATACTATACTTTTTTTTTCAAAATTATGGATCCGTAATATAATTGCTATTTTGTTACACAAGGTGTAAAATCGAAAACCTATTTTTGCGTGCGCTGCAAAAACTATTGACAATAGAATAAAATGATGTACTTCGGGTTTGTTGAGCCCATTAAGACCTATAAAAAAGTCCGCGAGAACATATATCTAGCTATCATGGTTTAATCACAATAACCGATTTTGTGTTCAAAATAATTATGAAATCGTCTGAAGAAAAAAAAACTACGTTAAATATGTATCGTAATATTAATCTTTATCGAAATTAAGCATTATGTTATCAAGAGTATTTATGTAGATGTAAAATACTTTTTGTTTCATCTCAATCGGATATTTCGTTTAAAAGTTATCACGTGTGTAAGATGTTAAGAGTTGGTACCTATTAAGGAGTTATGGACCATAGAGTTTTTTATCTATACTAATAATAAAGCTGAAGAGTTTGTTTGTTTGAACGCGATAATCTCTGGAACTACCGGTCAGATTTGAATGATTCTTTTAGTGTTGGGTAGTCCATTTATCGAGGAAGGCTATATACTATACTTTTTTTTTCAAAATTATGGATCCGTAATATAATTGCTATTTTGTTACACAAGGTGTAAAATCGAAAACCTATTTTTGCGTGCGCTGCAAAAACTATTGACAATAGAATAAAATGATGTACTTCGGGTTTGTTGAGCCCATTAAGACCTATAAAAAAGTCCGCGAGAACATATATCTAGCTATCATGGTTTAATCACAATAACCGATTTTGTGTTCAAAATAATTATGAAATCGTCTGAAGAAAAAAAAACTACGTTAAATATGTATCGTAATATTAATCTTTATCGAAATTAAGCATTATGTTATCAAGAGTATTTATGTAGATGTAAAATACTTTTTGTTTCATCTCAATCGGATATTTCGTTTAAAAGTTATCACGTGTGTAAGATGTTAAGAGTTGGTACCTATTAAGGAGTTATGGACCATAGAGTTTTTTATCTATACTAATAATAAAGCTGAAGAGTTTGTTTGTTTGAACGCGATAATCTCTGGAACTACCGGTCAGATTTGAAAAAAATCTTTTTGCATTTGATAGCCCAATTCTTGAGGAAGGCTATAGGCTTTTTAACATCACGCTATGACCCTTAGGAGCCGAGCAAAAAGAAAAAACTCAGAGTGAACGGTAAGCGAATACGAAGTGTTGCGACGCGACGGGGTGGGGGTACAAGAAATTTCACGCGGACGAAGTCGCGGGCAGAAGCTAGTAATCTATATACATAAAAGAAAGTCGTGTTAGTTACACTATTTATAACTCAAGAACGGCTAAACCGATTTGGCTGAAAATTGGTGGGGAGGTAGCTTAGAACCAGGAGACGGACATAGGATACTTTTTATCCAGTTTTTTTTTATCCGGTTTTAGACGGACATAGTATTTAATACTTTTATTATTTACTTATGGGTAGGAGTAGTGTGGGAGTAGGTAGGAGTAGGCTAGGAGTAGGGTAGAAGTAGGGTAGGAGTAGGATAGGAGCAGGGTAGGAGTAGTGTAGGAGTAGGGTACCATTATAACACTGACCGAGTCATGCAATGCCGGGCGGAGAGTAATGGGTAGCTCACCGTCCGATCAGGACCAGGCCCGTGCCGGACGGCGCGTACGTGGTCCACGCGCGACTCAAAGAGATGTCAGCATCGAGGAGGGGCCCCATAGAGCCGAAGCCTGCCGGGTCAGCGGGATTGTCCGAAAGGGTTACCGCTAGCCCGGAACATAAAGGAAGGAATATGGGTGGGTTTTAGTCAGTAAGAGTCTGACACTCCCTTCCGTCATATGATGAGTTCCCAACAGAAAAAAAAAAGGGGGTTAGAACACCACGCGGACGAAGTAGCGCCGGGCAGCTAGAAATAATTTATATGGCAAAACAACGTTTGCCGGGTCAGCTAGTTAACTAATAAAAGTAACATTGTAGTCGAACTTGACGAACAAAGGTAACACAAGATGACCTTGAGACGTAAGTGCTAAGCTGCGTAACTCTCAAGTAATGTCACAGTATAAAGATCATACAGTATTGTAACTCGGCCGTAACCTTGAAATAAATGCCTACAGCCGCGCGGTACGTAAACATGCGATAGGGCTGCCCGCCTCCAGCATTTTAATTACATTTTCCTACTTTGTGTTCCCATTTAGTTTTGTTATTGTATTTTACTGTGTGTACATAAATATTAATAATAAAAACCACGTCTTTACTTTGAATTTTACAAATTAACAAAACAAAACACACATGCCCCGAGGTTTTAACACAAGCGTACCTACCGTATAATGATTCATGAACCGCCTATAACTACCTATTTCACTCGTGTCTATCACTTTCCTTTACTCTATTCACTTTATTTATTAATCCAGACATCTTTTTTTTCGGGAGATAAAAGGAAATACTTATCCATTAAAAAGACACACATTATGTACCTACCTACTAGTAAGTAAAATTATTTTATAGTCTTACCTTTCAGAGTTTCCAGGTAATCTAAAAAAAGTTATCTCTGGATGCGTTATTGACGAATTCATGCAACCAAAAACAGCACAATGTATCCTACTCGTCATATTAAATATGTACTTCAATTTATTTTGCGCGGTTATTGTTAAAAAAAACAACACACCGTCCCACAGTGTCCGCCGTAGAACAAGCCAGGTGGACAAAAGTCGTTATCAAATTCCCGGAAATAGGTACTTTCTACATGTAAACAACACCCCTAAACCCTTGATTCCAAGAATTGTTTAGGTCTAACATTCCATACTGATGAGTCATCGTTTATCAAAGTAAGCTAATGAGGTAAATGCAATTAAAGAAATAGGTCAGTTGCATTTTCGCGATACTTGCAGTAACGTCTCATGGTGGCAGTTCTTAGTTTTGTGGAAAGTTTTAATGATGAATTTTACTTCTGAAGGTATGTATAATATTTTTTTCTAATTAGAATCTTTTAATGTGTCATAAAAATTCATAAAGTAGACGATCTATGAATACACAAAAAAATAACAATGTTTTTCTTTGTTTTCGAACTTATCAGGCTTGGAAAAGCCATGTATCCTCTTGTATCCACTCTGATTTTTTTATATGTTGTAGCTGCATGGCTATAGATGATTATGACATATATTTTATGTAGCACACTTGAGTACAACATTTTTTTTTCTATTTTTTTGCAGAAAAGCTTTACTCTATTAGTAAAATAAAGTTTTGCGAAGAGTGGCTTAAGCACGAAAAAGACGAAAGAAATGGTCGTCTATTTGAGTTTATTTTGTCTAAATTTGATTCCTCTGACATCACTGAAGAATGTCAAAGGGAAATTAAGATGAATTTAGCCAGCATTTCTTCGAAAATTGCTACCAAATGGGTGTCTTCAGGAAAGTCAAAACAGCGTTTCCTTAATAAAAATAAGTTGTGGCTGGAAGGCGAGAAGATAGAATTCTGCAAGCTATCGACTCAACCGCAACCTTCTACCTCATCCGCTGACCTTTCTCGACCCGGAAGACCTAAAAATGTCTTCGAAGATTCGTCTATTAAATCTAAGAAACAGAGAATTGAAGATCTAGTTCAATCGCGGAGTGTTGGGGAATTAATGACTGCTGCAGAGGTAGCTGCACGGTCAACTGGACATAAAAACGTTGCCAGAATTATAAAGGACATTGCCGAAAATCCAGCTTCTGCAAGTGCATGCATTAGCCGTCGACAAGCAAGTGCTGTTCAAAGTGATAGACCGCTAAGTAGTGACGAGGCATTAGCGTATTATATTGATTCAAAATCAACAACTCACTCATACAAACAGATTATGAAGTGGACTATGTGACAGTGGAAAGTCGGGCATCACGTGTTTCCGTGTTTATCCTTCCGAGGAGCAGATTGTTGTGACACAATCGGATTCTGAATCCGATGAGTCTGACATTGAGATTTAGTTTTAATGTAAATAGATACCTCTAGTATTAGATTTATAATTTTTGTATATAATATGTTAGTCTAAGGTTGTATATATATAATTAGCGTTGATATTTTTAGAAATTAAGATAATTTTAATCTTATTTTTTTTTCTGTATCATAATCGTGTACCTAATACCTATACATAAAATAAAATATTTATATACAATTCCTATGCATTTTCTTTAAAAAAAATATTATAGTACCATATAATTAACTAATTTATAGATATAGTTTAAGTGAAATTATAGTTTACATGAAATAAAATATTTATATAAAATTGCTATGCATTTTCTTAAAAAAAAAATATTATAGTACTATATAATTAACTAATTTATAGATATAGTTCCAAAACCATGAAAATATATTTTTGTCCACCTGGCTTGTTCTACGCCGGACACTGTGCGTCCGTTCGTCACTGCGGCACAGTCGCGACTGTCTGCATGCCAAGCGCATGCCGAGGTCGAGGCGCGTAGGTATAGCTCGCGTTTCGTCCGTTTGTATGAAGTCGAAATACTGTATATCTTTATACTGTGGTAATGTGATACTAAGATAGCGTCATGTCATGATGTCGTATTGTAATGGATGCTACAAGTTCGACGCCGACAGGACGCGCGCCGAGATGCCGCCGAGCTGAGGCTGCATTTGCACACAATTGTGAAAAACCTTGACTGAAATATGTAAGTGGGTCAAGTTCCCGCCTCTAAATAATAAGCAAACGAATCAAGTGCGACACGACTACACGAGCAGTCAGGCACACAGCACATTATGTACACAATTACACATCTACTACAAATGAAGGTTTCATTGACTTTTAATGCCAATTTAAAAAATATAATTATGTACCTATTACTTATCCTTTTAGGGTTCCGTACCAAAATGGTAAAACGGAACCCTTATGGTGAGACTCAGTCTGTCTGTCTGTCTGTCACAGCTGGATATCTCAAAAAATACTAATGCTATCAACTTGAAATTTGGAATAGTTTTAGATGACGTTTGCCCAACTACTTTGCAAATAAGAAAGAAATCAATCAATCATCGAAATAAAAATATATGTATTACAACAGGGACTGAAAGGGGGTCTGAAAAATTCGAAGTGGAGCTACTAGTGCATGTGGGGTATCATATGAAAGAGCGCAGTTTGCACATTCTCAGAGATTTGTTCTTTTTTTTAGGCCGCATAGTTTTCGACTTTTGATGAAAAATGTAAAAAAAACTTTTACAAAAAAAACAACCGACTTCCAAAAAACACTATAAAGTTAAAAATAACTTTAATTTCGGAAGTCGGTGTCTTTGGATTTGTATTTTAGTTTTTTGCCACCGACTTCCGAAATTTATGTTATTTTTAACTTTATAGTGTTTTTTGGAAGTCGGTTGTTTTTTTTTGTAAAAGTTTTTATTTTTCACTTTTTAGTGGGTCAGTTTGTAATTTATTTAAGTTACAATAGCCTAATATCAACGGATCATCACCTTTTACAAAATATTGCTTTTTCCGATGCAGGGACGTTAATTGTTGAGGAGTTCTCCTAGTAAGAACCAGGAGAACTGGAGCTGATTGAGAAGTCACCATCAGCTCCACTTCACCATACGCATTGTAACGAGCATAAATTGCTTAGCAACCATATTAAAGTAATCGAATCGCAACCCGTGAAATATTTGTCATTGAGTAGTTCCGATGGCCATCTGTGGTCTTCATCATCAGCTCCACTTTACCAAATGATGATTTCCGAGAGCAAATGCTCAAGTTACTTTAATTATTGAGTAGGCCACACGACGAAAAATGACGCGATTACGCAACTTAAATTCGGTTTCAAATTGACGCATCAGCATGACTAGTAGGTAGTGGTCGTCCTATGTAAAACTACAATCTTAACTAGGTAGGTATTATTTTTGTACGACCTGAACATTTTGGCGTATTGAACCGTATGAAGTAAGCCCAACAAAAGGTAACTGCTGTAAATCGTTGAGGAATTCCCTCGACTGTCTATGGTCTCCATCATCAGACCTGTAATGGCACTTATAACCCATATGGGTGCAAAGTTTTTCCTTTGCCATTACAGTTCTCATAAATATAAATTAATTAATTCCAAACACAAGGTAGCTACTGTAAACTGTTGAGGAGTTCCCTTAACTGTCCTTCGTCTTCATCATCAGACCCCTAATGACAGTCACAACCCATCTAGGTGTAAAGTTCACATCAATACAAATTAATCAAGCCCAAACACAAGGTAACTGCTGTAAATCGTTGAGGAGTCCCCTCGACTTTCTTTCGGCTCCATTATCAGATCGACTCCAGGCCTTCATTAAATTGTAGTGCTTTAAAATACTTAACGAAAAAATTAACAAACGCACTAGTCGCTCCTACGATTTTCGAATGTTCCCCTCGGTTTCACTGGGATGCTGTCATCAGATCCTGGTTTCCTTATCATGGGACCACCCTTGGCATATCTCCTTTCCAACAAAAAAAGAATAATCAAAATTGGTTCATAAACGACGAAGTTATCCGCGAACACACATAAAAAAAAAAAAAAAAAATATACGGTCGAATTGAGAAACCTCCTCCTTTTTTTGAAGTCGGTTAAAAACCTCCTCCTTTTTTTGAAGTCGGTTAAAAAATACCGTTCCCTTTCCCCCTTATCTCCGAAGTTTGCAAAGAGAAAAATCGGAAATTATTCTGTGATAGAAGTTTATGTAAAGACTAGCACTTTGCCTGTGTATTTCGTACTTTCCTCTCAAAATTTCGAATATGTATGTTTATGATCTTTATCATTTACTTAGATTAATAAGTATTCGGGCCAATTTTTAAGTTTGTAGATCAACGGAATCAGATTTTTCAAATAAACAGGATCCCCGCTTTTCACTCCCACAAGGGTGGATTTTTGAGAAATCGTTTGGGATGACGTGTCCATAACTTGACTCAAAGACCGATATTCATAGATACTCATTTTCGAGTTAATGGAAGCAAGCAGTAAAATCAACCCCTTCTTCTTCTTAGCGTGTCGATCGCAATCCTAAATGGACTCGGCTACTTGCAAAATTTTACACCCCCGTATAATTGCATAGCACAGATGTGAGTTCTATGTATGTACTATACCTTATTTACCATTTACCGGGTAATATGTCTTTCATTAACTTGAATGCTCTCTGGCGGCTGATAGTATGTCTCGCTGACGGTGGCGTGTGTGTTGGATCATTTAGCTCCCTTCAAAATGGTTGAGCTGAATGGTGCTGATCTATGCGTCATGTTCGTGAACGGGCGCCGTCAGTTGGGGCTGGTCATCACTTAGCTGCCTCGGCTTATTTTTACCCGACTGCGGCGAAGCCCAAAAGGAGGGTTATGTGTTTGACCTGTATGTATGTATGTAGGTATGTATGTATGTATGTATGTATGTATGTATGTATGTATGTCCGATTCTTTGTTCCCTCGTAACTTCTAAACGAATGAACGGATTTGAATAAATTATACGTCTTTAGATTTGTCTTGGTAGCGCGAGTGTCACTGGCTACATTAAAATAAAAAACAAAGTAAAATGGCGGATTTAGGGTGCCATATTGTGGAGTTCGAAATTTTTTTTTCTTCTAATACCATCTAGTGAAATATCAAAATTAAGGGTTTTAAAAGGTGATTACAAAAATATATACAACTTATATGGTTAAAAGTAATTCGAAGTGACAAATCGTAAAAAACACGTTAAATAAAATAATTATTTCTTGTTCCCTGTTGAGTGACTTTACGGGTCAGCTATTAATTAATACATAAGTAAATCGTCTGCGAAATCTTTCAAATTTGTAAACTAAAAAGCTGGAAATAAAAAACAAGTAATTAAAAAAACTAAAAAACCCGACTGCGGTAAAAAAAAATAGTTTAAAAAAACTGAAAAGCTAAAAACAAGGCCATTTTAAATTAAATAAAAGTTGGAAGCAGGCGGGACCCATTTGAGTTTGAAAATATAATAAAAAAGTAGTATGGGTCCCGCCTGCTTCCAACTTTTATTTAATTTAAAATGGCCTTGTTTTTAGCTTTTCAGTTTTTTTAAACTAATTTTTTTTACCGCAGTCGGGTTTTTTAGTTTTTTTAATTACTTGTTTTTTTATTTTTGGATTGTTGTTTTCTTGCTATTTGCTGTACTCTGGACGCTTTTAACGTGTACGTCTTTTTTACATCGTTCTCACATATAAATTTAAATTCAACATTAATGATGTAAGTAATATTTTTTGTAAAAATATAATTTAAAAGAGTGTCCATGGAGTTTCTTGCCCGTTCTTCTCCATAGGTACCTACGCTTTGGAATGGGCAACTAGCTTCATATTTTCTGACTGACCGACTTCTTGACAATTCAAAAGTGCCTGTAAATGGTTTAATTGAAATATATGCTTTGAGTTTGAGTTTGTTTATTTTACATGAATTTTGAACATATTTTTTTTTTTTTTTTTTTTATCTTTATTGGTCTATGTAGAGGTGGTTTAGTTGGCTTCTATAATAATGTTCCCACAGCTGGGACACAGGCCTCCTCTCTGCGAGAGGAAGTGGGCCGTAACCTACCACGCGGGCTCAGTGCGGGTTGTTAGATGTCACATGTCTTCGAATTTTTGGTTCTAGGACATGCCGGTTTTCTCACGATGTTTCCTTCACCGTTTTGAGAGCAGTGGTGGTGAAATAATTTACACAAAGTAAAGTGCCTGCTTGGGTTCGAACCCACGACCTTACAATACGTAAGACGCGGCCGTTACCACTGCTATTTTTGCGTATTTTTGAATGCCATACGGATCGCGAGACAGAGAATTTCAAACTCAAAGCATTTATTTCAATTAAACCTTGTACGTAGGCGCAAAATTAAATAGTCTGTCACTTAGACAAAAAGTTGAAGCTACTTAGTATCAAATAAAATTGTGCAATCTGTCAAGGATCATTCGGAGTTCACTGTCACTTGGGGTCACTTGGGGTCAAGCCCTTGAAGCCTTGGTATGGTATTGTACCGTTGTATACTAATATTATAAAGCTGAAGAGTTTGTTTGTTTGAACGCGCTAATCTCAGGAACTGCTGGTTCGAATTGAAAAAATATTTTTGTGTTGGATAGTCCATTTATCGAGGAAGGCTATATAGGCTATATAACATCACGCTACGACCCTTAGGAGCCGCGCAGCGTGTGACACCGCGGGGAACAACTAGTTAACTATAAATAAATACAGCGGCAGTTGCAAAGTTGTAAAAAGAGTAGCCGCTAGCCGCAATGAACTCGTAGCGCAGGGCTATGAGCTATGATGGACGGGTTGCAGTCTTGCAGTGCACTTGCAGGTAGCCGGTATTCACTTCGGCTCCAGTCTCAGTAGAGCGTATTTTTAGGGTTCCGTAGCCAAATGGCAAAAACGGAATTCTTATGGATTCGTCATGTCTGTCTGTCTGTCCGTCCGTATGTCACAGCCAATTTTTTTTGGAAACTATAAGAACTATACTGTTGAAACTTGGTAAGTAGATGTATTCTGTGAACCGCATTAAGATTTTCACAAAAAAATAGAAAGAAAACTACATTTTGGGGGTTCCCCATACTGTGAATAGAACTGAAATTCAACAAATTTTTTTTCATCAAACCCATACGTGTGGGGTATCTATGAATAGGTCTTCAAAAAAGATATTGAGGTTTCTAATATTTTTTTTTTTTAAACTGGATAGTTTGCGCGAGAGACACTTCCAAACTGGTAAAATGTGTCCCCACCCCCCTGTAACTTCTAAAATAAGAGAATGATAAAACTAAAAAAAAATATATGATGTACAGTCAACAAAGGAGTTAAGTACTTATACAGGAGCGTCGGATATTGTTGAAGTTTACTAAGAAACCGATGGATATTCTCTTCGATCAATAATAGTACTATTGATCGAAGGATATTCTCGAATAAAATTTTAGTTTATTAATAGAAAACAAACAGCTCATTTATTAAATTAAATTTCAGTCCAGAATATCCATCGGTTTCTTAGTAAACTTCAACTATATCCGACGCTCCTGAATACTCAACTCCTTTGTTGACTGTACATTATCATGTAAACTTCCACCGAAAATTGGTTTGAACGAGATCTAGTAAGTAGCTCGCCGGTGAAAATTTAAAAACATGATGATACGGAACCCTAGGTGCGCGAGTCCGACTCGCTCTTGCCCGGTTTTTTAGAAGCTCGCCTCACCGCTTACCGCGCTGTCAGAGCGATGGCCGGCGGGGCGTCGGGTGACTCGCATTGTTTACAAGCTGCATTCTTCACGATCACGTTACGGGACACCAACACTACTGAGACTGACATAACCGGTCTAACCATCGTAATAGGTATAACTCGTATAACTCATTTGAAGACCTTGGAATATTATGGTTAGGACGTATTCGTGGCTAAAGTTCAGATAACGGTCAGTACGTAGGTACATAATAGTAATAATACTACTTAGCTGAACTTTATTTTTGTCGCTAGTTCCTAGGATTTCATTTTCACGTTACTTTTCGATGTTATTGTTAGATAACCAAGTTTTCGAAATTGAAGGTACCTATCTTAAGTTACTAATTAGTAATTAGAATTAGGTACCTATTCCAAATACAATGATAACTGAGGTTTTGTTTTCAAGATTATCCCCAAAACATTACCTACATAGATGTCGGTTTTTGAAACAGTGGGAATACTGACCGCGAAGGCGATGTTGATGAAGACGAATATTTTCTCAGCGGTGCAGAGTCCCCTGGCACAGCCCATGGTGCAGGCGGAGGTGGCAGGCGACAGTGAGCGGCGGTCATGCAACGCGCATGAAGTGTGTCCTGTTTGGTGTGTCAGCACTGTGTGTCATGAAGCTCGCGGTGCACTTCACTACATTCCGTGGGGCGTCGTCGGCGCGACAGGCACGTGTTCGCGGTCGCGCGCCTCGTAAGGCACTGACTGACTGAGTGTCTGAGCCTGAGCGAGTGAGGCAGGCGCCGCCCGGCCGCCCGGCCCACCGTACAACAACGCTCCCCATTGTGAATCGAGCTTGTAGGTATGTATCCATCGCAATTTGACGATATCGCATTCCTGATAAATCGGTCAGCTCAAGGTCGGAAGGAGATAGGTAGGTAATAATTTGTTACGTGCAAAGTTGCAAACATCAAGCTGAATCTGAAATTGCAACTAGCCGTTAGGGAGTGCTCAGAGCTCAGCTCATCCGTGTCATCCTGCTGCTTCGGGCTGCACTGCTGTCACGTGATCACGACGGGGTGTGTCGTGGTCTCGTGGTGTGCGTGTCTCTTCTCCCGACTTGTCCCGAGCGTGTCCCGAGCGTGCCCTGCCCTATCCCTATACTGCGAGCCGCCGCCGCGCGCCGCCGCCGACCGCCGAACTTCGTACAAGCGCGGAGCGCGACCGGAGCGCCGAAAGCTGCGCCCGCCTAGGGGCGCAGGTGCACAGACCCGCTCGCGACCCCTAGTCATACAGTAATTAGGGCAAATGCACAGCCTTGACCTAATACCTTTGTTAAGGCATAATAATTATGTACCTACCTACCTATATATATTATTATATGTATAAGTACCAATATTAGGAGTGTGGAACCTAAGACAGAAACACGCTTGTACGATACGACTACATACAGAAAGCAAAGCTAATAGAAATCTCTATTCCTAGACAGCACGCTTCGCCGAAAACTTTGTTGATAGAAAACATGGTTTGTAGATAATTATCTCGGTCCATAGCAAGCACTGTTGACAGAGATCTCTCTTTCTGATAGATAGCACCTTCTTGTAGATAGCACCTTCTTGTAGATAGCACCTTCTTGTAGATAGCACCTTACTACGCCGTTCAGGCAAAACATGACTGTCATAATTATAATTTGATGTAACAGCTTGCATGCTATGAGTGTGTATACTCATGTTTTGGACAAATAAAATAATATCTTATCTTATCTTGTAGAATAATCTGAAAAAAAAATCAATGATTGTATGTACGTACCTATATTAGTATGGTTTTTTTAGGGTTCCGTACCAAAATGGTAAAACGAAACCCATACGGTGAGGCTCACTCTGTCTGTCTGTCACAGCTGGGTAGAGGAAAGAGGGCAATCCGCGCAACCTATAATAGATTGCGCGGATTGCCCTCTTTTGTAAAATGAAAATTGAATCTACGTCAGCTGCCGATCCCCACAGCAGAACACCACATAATACTGTGGACATACGCAACTTCGGCTATACATTTATTGTACTTCTTAAACACCTTGTACAGACGCCAGCACATCAAGCTACCCGAAACTGTCAAACTTTCCCAATCAACTTTGAACCTTAAGCTTTAGCGATAAAGTTAAAAATCTATTAAAGAAAATTGACATTTGACTGATAATAATAGGTACTTAACTAATCAGTCAAGTTCTGCTAATTCGAAACACTTGGTCGTTATCGTACTTTCTTATTGCAAAGTGGACCAATCAATTTAACTGTGGCAACCGCAAAATCTGCGTACCTATTTATATGAATCTCGAAGTATTCTATTTTTAGAGATAAAGTGTTGTCTTATTGTCGCGGGCGCTTATCATGTTTAACTTTGGAGTTACAATGTCGAACAGTGGAGCAATACCCTCCCGAATTTTATATGGAAAAAATATCGACTAGTGGCACCTTAACTCCTTCGCTTCCTCAGAGCTCCCTGGCTACGCTCGGAAGCCCTATAATCCTTCGTTGCGTTTAGGATTCAAAATAGCGCCCGCGACAATAAGACACCACTTTATCCCCTTAGTGAATAATCTACTGTTTTACATAGTTTCTTTGAAATATTAAACTTATTTTTGTTATATTGTCCATATGTATATTGATCCAGACTACGGAACTCTTCACCGTGCGTCATCACCGACACCCACAGAGCTACTACTAGTAGCTCTGTGGGTGTCGGTGATGACGAATTAAAAACCGGCCTAGTAGCCTACTAGGCCGGTTTTTAATTTACCCTATAGCCAATTGGAGAATGGAGATGGATATATGTATGAAAAAGGGCGTTACTTCGCTGAACAATAAGTGAGGCACTCATGTCAGAAATCAATCATATCAAAATATCATAGTGTGACACCCATAGTAGAATCGCACGACCGAACAATGTTACACCCATAGTCCATAGTAGAACCGCACAACCGAACAATGTTACCAAAGTATTGTGACACCCATAGTCCATAGTAGAACCGCACAACCGAACAATGTTACCAAAGTATTGTGACACCCATTGATAGTCCATAGTAGAACCGCACAACCGAACAATGTTACCAAAGTATTGTGACACCCATAGTCCATAGTAGAACCGCACAACCGAACAATGTTACCAAAGTATTGTGACACCCATAGTCCATAGTAGAACCGCACAACCGAACAATGTTACCAAAGTATTGTGACACCCATAGTCCATAGTAGAACCGCACAACCGAACAATGTTACCAAAGTATTGTGACACCCATAGTCCATAGTAGAACCGCACAACCGAACAATGTTACCAAAGTATTTTTGGCATGATCTTGGGCCTGTGAGGCTGTGTTAGCTCCCTTCAAAATGGTTGAGCTGAATGGTGCTGATCTATGCGTCATGTTCGTGAACGGGCGCCGTCAGTTGGGGCTGGTCATCACTTAGCTGCCTCGGCTTATTTTTAATTATTTTATTTTTATTTTTGGATTGTTGTTTTAGTACTATTTGTTGTACTCTGGACGCTTTTAACGCATACGTCTTGTTTTTTTTACATCGTTCTCACATTATTTAATTATAAATTCAAAAGTAATGATGTAACTAATATTTTTGTAAAATATAATTTAAAAAGAGTGTCCATGGAGTTTCTTGTCCGTTCTTCTCCATAGGTACCTACGCTTTGGAATGGGCAACTAGCTTCACATTTTTCTGACTGACCTACTTCTTGACAATTCAAAAGTGCCTGTAAAATGGTTTAATTGAAATAAATGCTTTGAGTTTGAGTTTGAGTTTGAATTACAAATCTTGTTTGTCCGCCGTGGCAGAAATCCTTGATGAGAACTAAATGCTTCGCTATAGGTATTTTTTTTCGGAAGTAAAACAGACAGATACTTAGATAGGTCCTGTGGTAGCTAGATGTATGTTTGCACGTTCGTATAATTAAGTACTTATTATGACTCATAATAGACAATTGACTAAACTTAAAAAAAATCACACGGCTTCTAGGAACCGTCGCGCGCCGAACCGAAACATCTCCAACAAATAGTTTTGCTCCAAGGTTCCATGGAGCAGGTATACAGGCAGGCAGGTGGCAGACACGTTCCACATTTCACAAACGAGGCTCGAACACAATCTCATGAATGATGCCATATGCCATGCTATGGCAGGCTATGACTAGTGTGGTCAGTAGTTGTGACTGTGGGCCAATAAGAGTGCGCTACGTCTGCTACGACTCCGTGACTACGTGGTTCTCGTAGCCCAGCTTGCGTAGCCGCGTGGCAGCGCTCTGGCAGTCGCTGAAACCAAATGCTACGTCTTATGAACAACAGTCGACCTATTCTGTTAATATCTCACTGTGAAAACTAAGAGGAAGTGTGTTGTCGTTCCACATGCTAAGGGTTGACACTATTGAATTCAGTTTTAACTTTGAGATCCCAGACAGAACAGATCGGCTGAACTGAACCTCTCGGAGTATTATGTTCTGTTGGCTGAACAAGACTCGAGTTAGCTAGGGTCTCACAGCTTAGGTGATCGTAGGGTACTGTCAGTATTATAAATTATAAATAGACAGTACCCATAGATTTATAAGAAATCTATGACAGTACCCTACGATCACCTACGATAACTCGACTGTATAATATTATTGCTTTTGCTAAAATTTGTAGCTGTTAGTAAGAGTACCTAAACATGTTTCGGCCAATGCCCTGCGCTCTCTGTCCATATTTACAGTTACGAGTGCCTTTCTCCGTTACCTAGGGAGCAGGGTAGGTATTATTTGAACTATAAGTAAGTAGTTAGAATTGCACCCAATAGCCGTCAATAGCGGGACGGGTGGTGGCACTTCATCCATCTTATTTCGTGCCATGTAAACTATCAGCTCGCATCTCTTGGCATTACAGCCTAAAGTACGGCCGGTGGCGTTAGTTTGATCAAATTATTTCAAACGGCTGAAAATTATACATAAGGTGAATGGGTAGTTGAGACCGCGAAATTCAAATTTTCTTACGTTTTTTGCAATTTGCAGGTCAGTGTCTGGTTGTATCTTGATCAAAATTTGATTCGCGACAATATCAGGTACATATTTAGAGAATTTTAATCATTAGAATCATTAATACATCCTTCTAAGTTACATTAATACATCCTTCTAAGTTACATTAATACATCCTTCTAAGTTACATTAATACATCCTTCTAAGTTACATTAATACATCCTTCTAAGTTACATTAATACATCCTTCTAAGTTACATTAATACATCCTTCTAAGTTACATTAATACATCCTTCTAAGTTACATTAATACATCCTTCTAAGTTACATTAATACATCCTTCTAAGTTACATTAATACATCCTTCTAAGTTACATTAATACATCCTTCTAAGTTACATTAATACATCCTTCTAAGTTACATTAATACATCCTTCTAAGTTACATTAATACATCCTTCTAAGTTACATTAATACATCCTTCTAAGTTACATTAATACATCCTTCTAAGTTACATTAATACATCCTTCTAAGTTACATTTCTACCACTAACACTTTTCCATAAGAGATTGGTGGTGGTTGATCAAAATATGAATTCGCGACAATAACAGGTACGGTTGGCTTCAAAAGTCCATAGGCAAATTTACAAAGCAATAGCTTAACGTTTAGTTTAACTTACGACCTTCTTTACCGACTTCACAAAAAGGAGGAGGTACTAAGTTCGGGTGTTTGTATGTTTTTTTTGTATGTTTGTTCATCGAATACTCCGCCAATTGTCGACGGATTTTCAAAATTCTTTTTTTGTTCGAAAGTAGATAGTTCTGAGGTGGTCCCATTGTCACCAAGTTAGGATCTGATGATGGGATCTTAGAGAAATCGAGGGCAACCCTCAAATTGTATAGGCTAACTTATTGTTTCTCGCATATTTTATGAAGTATCTTGTGTATTTGTGTATGGTTGTCACCATCTCAGGTAGCTGGGCTGATGATGGAAGGTACAACTCCTTAACAGTTAGAAGTTACTCGAACAGGCAAGGACTGTTTTAGTAAATTGTTTTGATGTTTGATAAGGCATTTGCCACATTTGGTCTCATGATCATCAAGTCATGACCTGATGCTGCAGTCAGGATAGTCTGCAGAGTACCTAACTCCTCGACAACTAACAGCAGATATATCGTGTTTAGGCTCATTGAAAAGGGCTCGATGTGTGGATAAACGTACTGTTACTGAGGAACACCGAAGACCTGATGCTGAAGCCAGGAGCATCAGAAAAAGTACAAACCTTGAAATTACAGCATACAGCGTAGTCGTGTTTGGGCTCATTTTAAACAGGACTAATTTTAAGTTCAATGCAATGTTGACATAAGTCTGGCCTGATGCTGCAGCCAGGATTATCAGCATCTAATCTAAAAACTAATAAAAGGAGAACTCCTCAACAATTAACGTCCCTGCACCGAGAAAAGGAATATTTTATAAAAAGGCGATGGGCAAGTTGACATTAGGCTATTGTAACTTAGATAAATTATAAATAGACCCACTAAAAAGCAAGAAATAAAAACTTTTTAACAAAAAAAAACCGACTTCCAAAAAAAACACTACAAACTGAAAAATAACTTTAATTTCGGAAGTCGGTGGCAAAAACTAAAATACTGATCCCTAAGACACCGACTTCCGAAATTAAAGTTATTTTTCAGTTTGTAGTGTTTTTTTTTGGAAGTCGGTTTTTTTTTTGTTAAAAAGTTTTTTAATGAGTAATTTGACACACACAACCGCATATTACTCGAATAATCACTCTATTGAATATAGTTCCGTGTCATGTTCGTCTTGTTCACATAGTTCGTAAAACTTTATGATTAGGTATACCCACAGAAATCTAAATAAATAAATTATAAGGTAGACAGATGCACGTAACTTACGGCTCATTCACCGCGACTAAATAGAATGTTGTTCGTTCTTGGTTGGTTTTTGATGTTGTGGGTTAATGACGTCTGTTTAATCTATTAGCGGTGTTGTAGTTCATTTTGAAATGCAAGCAAAAAATATTGAGATGAAAGCGGATATTATCGCGCTGCGTAAAAGTGGACTTAATATTATATCTAAGCGCACGGCAGTGCCACCCTATATTTGTCACACGAAATCGAATCAAACTTCACATACATAATACCATGACTGCTGTTAGTTCGAATACCAAGTTTCATAACTGTAGCTTTAATAGATTCGAAGTTATATGGACTTTTCAAAATAGCTAAAGTGTCACTGACTGACTGACTGACTGACTCACTCACTTAGAGCTAATCAAAATGTTTAGGGACTTCTAGCCGGCCTAGAAACTTGAAATTTGGCACGAAGTTAGACATTAGCATGAAACTAAAGGAAAAATTAAGAAAATGGTCAAGTGTGAGTCTGGCTCGCGAATAGAGGGTTCCGTATTAAATTTTTATTCTAGCCGGCCTAGAAACTTGAAATTTGGCACAAAGCTAGACATTAGCATGAAACTAAAGGAAAAATTAAGAAAATGGTCAACTGTGAGTCTGGCTCGCGAATAGAGGGTTCCGTATTAAATTTTTAGTCTAGCCGGCCTAGAAACTTCTAACCGGTTCTTCTTCTTCTACTTGGAATTAGGCACGAAGCTAGACATTAGCATGAAATTAAAGGAAAAATTAAAAAAAGAGGTCAAGTGTGAGTTTGGCTCGTATACAGAGGGTCCCGTATTAAATTTTTACTCTAGCCGGCCTAGAAACTTGGAATTGGGCACGAAGCTAGACATTAGCATGAAATTAAAGGAAAAATTAAAAACAGGACAAGTGTGAGTTTGGCTCGCATACAGAGGCCCGTATGAATATTTTTTTTCTAGCTGGAACTAGACATTACCATGAAACTAAAAGAAAAATTTAAAAAGCGGTGTTAAGGACGCGTTTACGAATCTGACAAAAATAAGTAGTTTTACAGGCATTTTGCAGCAAAATGAGACTAAACCAAATGTAACTAATAATTACCACAGATAGGTTACTCCTTCATCTTCAAATGGTAGCTATTTTTCATTAAAAAATGTTGGTTTTTAATATAGTAAAAAATAATTTCCGTTGCCTCTTCACACAAAATCGACGATATCGTGCTGACTTTGGAGATATTTTTCTTCTATTTAATAACATAAATTTATTTATTTAAAAATATTTTATGTAAGCAGACATGTTCAACTCAAAAAGGTAGCAAAAAGAACTATCAAAATGTTACAAATAGGCTCAGAAAAAAATTAAAATCGGAGTCTATTTTTTCCCATATTTCGCTGTAACGCGTGAATCTTATTGGATTGAAATAAGGGTTATTTTACTGGTCACTGTCTTGGTTTATTGCACAAAAATTTGTAATGAAATATTAGTCTGCGCCTTCTGTGGTCTGCGCTCGGCCGCCGTCGTGAGTGGACTCTGTGTCGCTTGTAAGCAGCAGCTTGTGCTGAAAAAGATCGCTGTACGGATACAAAATATTTGACATACCAAACATGATACTTCACGCATTCTATAATGTACCTACTACCCAAGGAGAGATTTTATTCACAGTCTTATAATTTTTCTAGAAGTAAGTAGGGATTATAAATTCATAATATTATTATTTCGTTTCGGACTTGATGGAGTGACCTGCAGGTGTACTTCGAAGACTGCTACTGGAACTAATAGCCGAGCTGAGCTAGATGTGCCGAGTTTGGGCTCATTTCGTTAGTTATGTTGAGATCTTACCTCCGGACTTGATGGAGTGACCTGCAGGTGTAATTCAAAGACTACTACTGGAACTAATAGCCGAGCTGAGCTAGGTGTGCCGAGTTTGGGCTCATTTCGTTAGTTATGTTGAGACCTTACCTCTGGACTTGATGGAGTGACCTGCAGGTGTACTTCGAAGACTGCTACTGGAACTAATAGCCGAACTGAGCTAGGTGTGCCGAGTTTGGGCTCATTTCGTTAGTTATGTTGAGACCTTAGCTCCGGACTTGATGGAGTGACCTGCAGGTGTACTTCGAAGACTGCTACTGGAACTAATAGCCGAGCTGAGCTAGGTGTGCCGAGTTTGGGCTCATTTCGTTAGTTATGTTGAGACCTTACCTCCGGACTTGATGGAGTGATCTGCAGGTGTACTTCGAAGACTGCTACTGGAACTAGTAGCCGAGCTGAGCTAGGTGTGCCGAGTTTCGGCCCTTTTTTGTAGTTATGTTGAGACCTTACCTCCGGACTAGATCGCGTGACCTGCAGGTGTAAGTACTTCGAAGACTGCTACTGGAACTAATAGCCGAGGTGAGCTAGGTGTGCCGAGTTTCGGCCCTTTTTGGTAGTTATGTTGAGACCTTACCTCCGGACTGGATGGAGTGACCTGAAGGTGTACTTTGAAGACTGCTTCTAGAACTGATACACGAGTAGAACTAGCTGATAAGAATGTGTATAGTTTTTAACTCTTTAACTCGATTGTGATTTTAGGCCAAGACCTAAGACGTTTGGGAAAGGCTCTGGTAAGAAACTAGTTGATAAAAAATATAAAAAAATTACAGCCGCCATCTTGGATTTTCATTTTGACCTCACTATCGGCTTTAGCGCCCTTAAAAACCATAAAAACGATACCCATGATGAAAAAAAAAATTACAGCCGCCATCTTGGATTTTCATTTTTATCTCACTATCGGCGATCTCAATATCCGTCACTTTCTTTCTTCGCACGGCTAAATTACGAACGATTTTAACATTCATACTCGGTTGGTTATTCGACCTTCGCAATTTATCACCCTAAAGTAGGCAGGCCGTCTAGCGACTGCCTACTGCCGCGCGTAAATGTATGAAGATTTTGTTTTTTGTTAGGTATGATAATTTAGTGAGTTTCTTTACATACACTAAAATGTAATTGACAGGCTTATGGTGATTTATCGAGGTAGGCACTGCTTATATGCAATGCACGCCACTGCTTAGTACGCTATTATAATTGCGTAACTTGGAATGGCAATCCATTCCAATTTGACAGTACAACAATATCCATTGCGTTGTATTTGTTTTACGAATTTTTAACGATTTTTTTAAACATGTAGCCTATATGTTAATCCAGTGTGTCAGCTACCTCCATACCAAATTTTATATCAAAATTGGTCCAGCCGTTTGAGCGTGAAGAAGTAACAAACATATAAACACACACACACACACACAAACTTTCGCCTTTATAATATTAGTGTGTTGAATATTGTAGCATTGGTAGTGTGTGCCTTGAAGGGTATGTGCCAAATAAACATATTTTCTAAGCTTGTTTTCAATATGCTCGTTCGCAATTAATACATAGGTACGTACTTTGGCAAGTACTTGATTAATCACTGTCCAGTGAAATTAAGTAAATAGCATCTACTTTTATGAACACTTCACATTACCTACAAACTATTTGAAAACAAATCAACGTAAGCTTTAAAAAAAATACATGGCAAAAATTAAATAAAATTAGGCTCAAGTATCAAGTCGTGTCAGTTTACTCATAATTTCACCGCTTCGCGCATGTCGCTGTGTGTGTGAGCCGTGCACGTGTAGTAGTGAGACTCAATACCTAAAATTGAAGCGCGTCAATTCGTAAACGCGTCCTTAATGGGTCGATTGGTACATTAGAAAAGATTCTGTGGGACATTGAGAACAGGACTAAAGTTAAAAAACTTAAAATTAGATTCAGTCATGGTTTAGTTTATGATCTCGAGAGTGTGAAAAATAAATTTGAAGTTTTAAGCGTGCTTTTGTGTACCGGGAGCAGTTCCCGATATGTTTAGCTTACGCAATCACCATTTATAAGGGTCAAAGTTTGAGCTTGGACAATGCTTTAATTGATATTGGTTCTTCTATTTAATTCACTTGTGGTCAAGCCTACGTAGCATTATCTAGGGTAAAAAATTTAAGTGGTGTTCATTTGATAAATATCGATCCTAGCCAGATCAAAGCACAAGAAAGTGCTATTGTTTAGTACAACAGATTAAGGTCGCTCTATAGACCGAATTTAAAAAACATATGTGTGAAAAAGAATAAGTTAAAAAAACAGCTGATAGGTTTTTTTTTTTTTTTTTTGTAAGTAGGTTTGTACAAACACTTTTACACGTCAATCATGTTTTTTTAAAACTAGATGAAGTCGGCGTTTCCTATCTGACTACTCTGAGAAGAAAGGCCGAAACAAACTCAGAGGTCACAGTCTCTTTTAAAGTCCAGACATAATCTTGGTCAGGTTATATGAAGACCATGTAGATCGATGTCTGAGGTGGTCTTTTGAGGAAAGAACCACACAGATTGAGAGGACCTGTCCAGTCAGTGCACGCATTTGTCAAAAATCGTGCAGCTCAACTCAAGACTTAAGGAGCTCAACGATTCGACGAACAATACCAAAGAAAGGACATTTGGGTAGGCCACATAAATTACTCAAACTGCCAGACCATGAAAAAAAAAAAAAAACCAGAACAGAGAGAATAATAAAAAATATATATATAAGTATGTAAAATGACCCACATCGTCTTCACATTCACAATGAAAAAATAATATAATACTTTACAAAGTAAGCAAATGCCAATGTTTAAAAAAAAAAAAATATTCATCAATGTCAATGTGTATATAAAAAAGAAAAAAAATCATTCAAAATGCTGAAATTGGAAGCAGCTCAATGCCAAGCCTTTTTGTCCTCAATATAATCTTTAACGGTATAAAAGGCTTTCTGGCACAACTTACGTTTAATGAAAGATTTGAATCTTGAACGTGGCTTGGTAGTTTATTGTAAAAGCGTATACATTGGCATCTGAACGAGCCACCTATTTTCTTGAGCCTGGTTGTAGGTACAACATATTTGTGTTTGTTTCTAGTATTTATATTATGGATATCACTGTATTTTTTAAACAATTTTATATTTTTATGGGCATATAAAAGATTTTCATAAATGTACTTAGAAGGCACAGTCATTACATTAATCTCTTTAAATTTGTCTCTGAGAGAGTGTCTCGGACTTAATTTATAAATTGATCGAACAGCTCGCTTCTGCAAAACAAAGATAGTCTGAATATCGGCGGCATTTCCCCACAATAGAATACCGTACGACATTACACTATGAAAATAGCTAAAGTACACTAAACGAGCAGTCTCTATATCAGTTAAATTTCGAATTTTTCTAACAGCGTATGCTGCAGAACTTAGCTTTTTTGACAATTTATCTATATGTGGACCCCACTGAAGCTTAGCATCCAAAGTTATGCCCAAGAATACTGTGTTGTCTTCAGGATTCAATTCCTCGCCCTTTATCAACACATTAGTTTTCACCTGCCTTACGTGGGGTAGCGTAAACTTAATGCATTTGGTTTTCTTCTCGTTTAGAAGCAAATTATTAACATTGAACCAGTGGACTACTTTCGAGATCGCGCTATTTACATCGTCAGTAACCAACTGCTGACGTTTAAGTTTAAACAAAAGAGAAGTGTCATCTGCAAACAACACTATATCATGATGATCCTTTATGAGGTACGGTAAGTCATTAATATAAATGAGAAACAAGAAAGGACCAAGAATTGAGCCCTGTGGGACTCCCATTGTTACTAGAGATCCGGGTGATCTTTTTCCATTAACGTCAACGCTCTGAATCCTTTTACTCAAGTATGAAATAAGAAGATCCAGAGCAGTGTTTCGGATCCCGTAGTGGCGGAGTTTCCTGATTAACGTTTCGTGAAGAACGCAATCGAATGCCTTGGACAAATCACAAAAGATGCCCAAGGCATCGCATTTATCTTCCCATGCATTATAAATATGTCCTAATAGTTCAACGCCGGCATCAGTAGTTGAACGACCCCTTGTAAAACCAAACTGTTTGCTATGTAATAATTTATGTTTATTAAAAAATCTTTGCATTTGGTCTAAAATTAATTTCTCAAAAATTTTACTAAAGGTAGGTAGTACAGAAATAGGTCTATAATTTGTGGGGTCTGATGTACTACCTGATTTAAACAAAGGTATTATTTTACTATTTTTCATAAGGTCAGGAAACTCCCCATTGTCAATACAACTATTAAAGATAACAGCTAGAGTAGGCGCTACAATGTCAATAATAGACTTGGCTACTTCTACAGAATTACCCCACAGATCTGCAGTCTTTTTTACATTTAAAGTGTGAAAGGTTTTAATTATATCTCTACAGGTAATATATTCAAAATGAAATTCCGAATCGCAACCATTAACATTTTCTTTAAGCAAAGACTCAGCAACAGAAGGTGATGAGTTTAGTGATTTAGTAGTTGAAACGGGAATATCTGAAAAGAAATTTTCAAATGCCTCGGCGACTTGTGTGTCTGATTTTATTATGTTGTCATTAATAGACAGGCTGTAGTCAGTATTTAGTTTTTTTTAATAATATTCCAAGTCGTTTTAATTACATTACTGCTGTTTTTAATCTTTGAACCCAAATAACGTGACTTGGCCATGTAACAAACTTTTTTAAATAATTTTGAATAATTTCTAACATACAAATTAAATTCATCAGTGTTAATATAAGTCCTTTCATTGTACAGTTCATAAAGCCGTGTTCTACTTTTATGAATACCAATGGTAGCCCAATCACTGAACGATGCATTACTATTAACCGAAATAGTCTTGGGAATAAAGGTGGAATCAAATTGTTATTAAAAAAAATATCATAAAGATGATTAGGATCAGCATGAATAGACAAAACTGGTAATTTATCAATGAGTTTAACTTTAAAAGCCTCCAAGCGACTTGCAGTTTTGGGGTTAACAGTGATATCCTTTTTAGCCACTTTTTTGTTTTGATTTTGAATAGTAATCCTTTGCCCGCAATGATCAGAATCTAGTAAAGTTATAATTTCTTTGTGGCTTGGTATAATATCTGTATATATATTATCTAGGCATGTGGCACTAGTAGGGGTTATTCTTGTGGGCTCCAAAAATAGGTTTAGAAGATTGTAGGACTGAAACAAACTTAAAATTTTACTACGAGAACCTGAGTTTTCTAATAAATTGACATTAAAATCACCGCAAATGATAACGGACTTGTTTGAGTTACAAATCCTGTGTAACACTTCATCCATTATTCCATTATTATTATTATCTCCTTTATTCATTTAAATTCTTATAAATTATATTTTTAAATATTAGTATAAAGAAATATAAAAACATTTAAAAATATAAAAAATAGTAGCCCACCGGTATCGGGAACAGGGTCCAAGCTACCGGCGGTCAGGGCTCCAGAGAGAGGAACCTCCTAACTATTCGGGCCGTGTCCAGAAGTACCGCTTTCTGGATCAAGCCCTTGATCCAGCTGCCCAACGAGAGCCTCCTCAGGTGTTGGTCGAGGCTCTTGGCAATTAAACCATTGGCTGTCACAACTATCGGCACAATGATCGCTGAGTCCACATCCCACATGTCGGCAACCTCGTGAGCCAAGTCAAGATACTTGATTTGTTTATCTTTCTCGGCTTTCACGAGGTTCCCATCATGCGGGACGGTTATGTCAACAATCATTGCGCGCCGCTCTGATCGATCCACCACTTCTATATCAGGCTTATTGGCAACAATAGTCCTGTCAGTGATGATGGATCGATCCCAATATAATGTGATATCACCATTTTCGAGAACTGGGTCGGGCACATACCTGTAGTACGGCACCTCCGATTCCACAAGGTTGTATTTCAGAGCAAGTTGCTGATGGATTATCCTGGCTACAAGGTTGTGTCTATGCAAGTACTCTTCGTTAGCTAGACGAGAACACCCGGAGATAATATGCCTGATTGATTCTCCCGGCCGGTGGCATGCCCGACAGATGTCAACCGTGCCGTCTTTCACAATAAATCTCCGGTAATTGTTCGTCATCATAACTTCGTCCATAATTGCACAGACAAAACCTTCGGTTTCCCCAAAGAGGTCACCGAAACGCAGCCAGGCTACGGACGCTAATAGATCAACATCGGGTCCATGTAGGGCCCGGAAAAAGCGTCCGTGAAGCTCCTTACTCTGCCATACCTCCATGCGATCATTAGTGTCAAGCACTACTGGCTTGCGCCAGTTCTCTTTAGCCAAGGAGAGCGGGGTGAGGCCCTTGTCCACGGCGACTACATCTCGATGCATCCCCACGTCAGTTTCTAGAAAATATTCCCTGAGACTGCATATCTCGCGATTGTGGAGGGTCTTAGCGTTTAAAAACCCTCGACCTCCACACTTTCGCGGGATATACAGCCTCATTACCGATGACCGTGGGTGATGCATTCGATTTGCAGTCAGCAACGTACGGACCCTCCTATCCAGGGCGTCGAGTTCGGTCTGAGTCCATTTGAGTATGCCAAAAGAGTACATCAAAACCGGCATGACCCAACCGTTGAAGGCGCGCACCTTGTTTCCGCCTGATAGAAGACTATTAAGTACTTTTTTCAGGCGGCCAAAGAAGCGCTCCTTCAACGATTGCTTCATGTCAGTAACATTGATGCCTAACGCTTCCGACATACCCAAATACTTATAGGTTTCGGATGCGGAGAGGGTTCTAAGGTTTGTGGAATCCGAGAGTTGGGTTCCCACGGATTCAACAATCTCCCCTCGCTTTACATGTATGACCGCACATTTGTCCACACCAAATTCCATCCTGATGGCGCTACTGAAAGTTTGAGTTACTTTCAGTAGCTCCATTAGTTGCAAATTGTTGGGGGCAAAGAGTTTTAGGTCATCCATGTAGAGGAGGTGCGATATAACCTGACCACCTCTCCTCAGCCGATAGCCTAGACCTGAATCCTCCAGCAGCGTGCTTAGGGGATTCAAGGCTAAGCAGAACCAAAGCGGACTCAAACTATCACCCTGAAATATGCCTCGCTCGATCCTTATCGGTTCGCTATTCCTCTGAATATTTCGACATCCTGGATATCGAAGGACCGTCCTCCATTGCCCCATACACGACATCAGGAAGGTGCGCAGAGTTGCATCTACTTTGTACAACTCCAACACCCTCATGAGCCATGTATGTGGCACCGAGTCATAGGCCTTCTTATAATCTATCCAGCATGTCGACAGATCCTTTCGGGAACGACGAACCTGTTGGCTAATGGCCATATCAATGAGGAGCAGCTCCTTAGTACCCCGGGACCCGTTCTTACATCCATTTTGAGAGACAGACATGATGGAGTTGGTGTCTATATGTTTGTTAATTTTAGTTCTCAAAATGGATGTAAGAACTTTATAGACCGTCGGTAAACAAGTGATCGGTCTAGAATTTTTGGGATCCGCGGTACTACCTGATTTATGGAGCAGGTGGGTTATTCCTGTCGTTAGGAACTGGGGCAGCGACCCTGACTCTAAGGCTGACTGGAACTGGGATGCCAAGCAGGCGTGCGACCCTTGGAACCATTTTATCCAAAAGTTGTGCAGCCCGTCCGGCCCTGGAGATTTCCAGTTAGGCAACGGTCGGACTGCACGAGCAACATCTTGGGGGCTGATGGTAAGTACCCCCATTTCTGGTATTAGATCGCACGCTCGCTCAATCTTCCCAATCCAATCACCCTCGGTGTGACTGACAGGCACCGACCAGATGTTTCGCCAGAACGAGCACATAGCGTCATCATCCGGTAGGCACGTGTCAGTAACACCTTGGTCCGGTCGCTCCCAAGCCCTATAAACCCACCTTTCATCACTCCGGAATGTGCGATTCTGAGTGTATCGCTCCACTCGCCGCCTGTACCGACGAATACGGTTCGCCCATGCATACACTTTCTGCTTCAGGAAGTCGATGCGCTCCGTGACACAAGACATATATAGTCTTGAGGACTGATATCAGTCCCCAAGAATGCCCGTCTCACAAAGCGCATCACTCTAGGGCGAGTATTGCCCTCCCTGAAGCAGATTAGTTTGCCAATGAGCGCTCTGGCCCCACCAATACGGCGTTCAATTCTGCACTGCCAAGCTGGTACGGCTGGTTTCGGTCGTGTAGCTCTAGAGTCATTGGCAAATTTGACGTGAACTACACGACATGCCGCTGCAGCCGCGCAGTACAGAATTGAATGAGCATCGGTGAGGTCTTCGCAGCCATCAAAATAGTTTGACAACTGCGAATCCAGAACCGCCATCAGCGCCCTATTTTTGTTATGCATGGGCAAACGAGGTAAGCGTGGCCTAAGTTCGGGTGACATGAAGCGATATTCCTGAATCGCATCCTCCAAAGCACTCCTCAATTCCTCATTAAATTGGGTAATTACGTTTGTAGCCCTGTCATTACTCCCCTCGTCAGCATGACTTGTATCAGACTGCGGTAGTAGTACAGCAGTCTGCGACTGGGGGGTGATGACATGGCTACTCTGCATTTCAATTCGCAGGCGATCAAGTACAGTGTCATCCAACATATGGTTACGCTGAATGACACGCACCTGATCCGATAGTCGTTGTGCCGAAACGTTGACAGCTGGTTCAAGCACCTGAAACAGAGAGAGCATCCGAACACGGTACGCGGTCAGATTGTTTCCCCCCTCTGTAGCCCCATAGTATGAGCGCATGACATTTTCATTGATGGATCGTGTCCATCTCATGCGCTGCACACTTCCGCCGGGAGCTGGGACCCTATCAGAGGCCGGTGGGCCTCGAGGTCCTAAGCCGTCCGGCGGCCGGCGTCCTCCCCGTCGACGAGCAGGTGGTGGCGTCGTGGGCGGAGAGAAGTACTCGTCGCTCGAGCTCGACGCAACTGCCGCGGTCGGTGTCGTCACAGCGCTCACAGTGGGGCTGGGTACCGGCGGCGGCGAGGCGGAGCTGAGCGAAGAGTCCGGAGGTGTTAGGCGTGCACGTCTAGCGGCGGCAGATCTATATAGCATTTGTTCTGCTAAACGAACTACCAACCTGGTGATTATTAAAATTGAACAAGAACTGGTGGCTTTTCAGCCAATGTTCTGTTATACAAAGTATGTCAATACTATTAAAATTCATAAATAATTCTACTTCTAATTCTTTGTTCATAAATCCTTGAATATTTTGATGCACTAGGTTGATACTATTGACTGATTTTAGGCTTTTTTTGCGTAGGTACATTATAGCTAGAGGCTGCCTCTAGTGTCTTAATTTCTAATTTAAATTATTAGCAATGTCATTAATAGTGACCAAATTATTGGCATAATTATTTATAATGTCATTGCATTGCTCAAAAGAAGCAAGTTGTTTAGCCAAATTTTTGGCTGTAATAGAAAAAAAATAAGATAGCGACACAGCTATGTCTTTTATAATAGTCAGAAAGATAGTACATAACAATGTTATATCTATCTTTTGTCAAATAGAAATTATTACTAACATAAATTGTTAATATCAACTAAATGGAACATGTTATTATTAAATGTCAAGTTATGCATTGTCATATTCAATTCAAATCTTAAGCTATTTTCTTCCTGTGGCAAACTGTTACTATAAGGGAATGTAAACAATACAACTTTTCTTAAACTAAGGTTGCATAATGTTCTATGATACTGGAGCAGTTCTCCTTTGGTGAATGGTCTATACGTCCGAACATTGCCGCAGTTCGGACTGCAGCGGGGTCATCTATACAAATAAATAAAATTGGAGTGTCTGTTTGTAATATTAAAATAACCGCTTTTTACTAAATGCATATGGATGTATACACGGTACATATACCAAAATAACATTTTTTACAATTTTTGTCTGTCTGTCTGGCTGTCTGTCGGTCTGTCTGTCTGTTTGTTCCGGCTAATCTCTGAAACGGCTGGACCGATTTTGACGGGACTTTCACTGGCAGATAGCTGATGTAATAAGGAGTAACTTAGGCTACTTTTTTTTTAGAAAATTAAAATAGGGTTCCACAAAAAAAAAAAAAACCAATGAATACGTGAAGATTTCTTAATCTCCATAGAAATTGATTGAATTGATTGAATAAATAATATAATTATGTATTATGATGTCATATACATTTATTATTTAAATAAATAAAATTATTATAAAATAAAGTAATATTGCAATGTCCAAGTACTGTCCAGTACCGCGCGCAGCCCACGCGCATGCCACCGCTGCGCCCGTCACGTCCCGTCGTGGCTCGGGTGCCTCCCACCCGCTTCTCCCACAACGACCTAATATCACAAAGGCTGCGGAGGCTGCCTCTCGCGCGGGCTCAGAACGCGCGAGCGGGCTATTGCTAACGGTTGTGTCTCAACCAACGACTTCGTTTAAAAATTGATTTCCAACACTTATATCATACTTTATTGTTTGATTAGGTGTCTTTTATTTTTCCACTGTTTTGTTCTTTTTAACTTAAATTGTTTCGTTACATGTTCACTGTTTTCTAGCAGTAAGACCTTTTTAGTTAGTTTTTGATTTACTTTGAAATTGATAAATTACTTATAAGTAGGTTATTTTTAGTTAAGTACGTAGGTAGTAATTTTTAAATTTGTTTTTTCGTTTTCTAATTGAGAAAGGTTGTGTCTCAACGAATTCGCTTAAAATTTGATTTCCAGCACTTATATCATACTTTTTTGTTTGATTAGGTGTCTTTTATTTTTCCACTGTAGATACTGTTCTTCTTAACTCAAATTGTTTCGTTACATGTGCACTGTTTTCTAGCAGTAAGACCTTTTAGTTAGTTTTTGATTTAATTTGAAATAATAATTGATAAATTACTTACTAGGTAGTAGTTTTTAAATTTGTTTTTTCGTTTTCTAATTGAGAAAGGTTGTCTCAACGATTTTCTTAAAAAAATTGTTTTCTTTTTTTGTATGATTAGGATTTTTTATAATCCCACTAGATTTAGACCGTATGGAAAATTCAGTATGCAGTACCTATATCCAAAAATAATCTCAAAGCTAAAGTTCTACAAAATTGTGTAAGTACCTACCTATATTTTGTAGTATGGGCCGAATGCACTATGGCAAAAAAAAATCTATAGAAGCCGTGAATAGGACGATGCAGGACATAAGAAGTCATAATCTATTATTTGGAGGAGTCTTATTTTTATTAGCTGGAGATTTTAGGCAAATATTACCAGTTGTGACTAAAAGTAAGCGAGCTGATGAAATTAACGCCTGTTTAAAACGTTCAGTACTTTGGAGACATTGTAAAAAACTTCATTTAAAAGAACATATGAGAGCACATTCAGCCGATTCAGAATTTAGCAAAATTCTTCTTGATGTTGGAGAGGGAAAAATTCCAGAAGTGGGTAGTACTCATGATATAGAACTACCTATCGGTATTTGTAAGGTTGTGGCGGATACTGAAATTTTAATACATAGTATTTATGATGATATCTATTCACAATCTCAATATCAAAGATGATTCGTGGTTGTGTGAAAGATCAATTTTAACACCTATGAACGACCAGGTTACTGCCCTTAATCAGCTCATTTTAGATAAACTATCTGGTGAATCACAAACATACCTTTCCATCAATACAGTTTGCAATCCGGATGAAGTGGTTAATTACCCAACAGAATTTTTAAATAGTATAATTGTGCCTGGTCTACCCCCTCACAAACTATAACTTAAGATTGGCGTGCCCATCATACTGCTCCGTAATTCAAACCCACCGAAACTTTGCAATGGTAAACTACCTATAAATGCAAATACGAAAAAAAAGAACTTTTGGAGAAATATGTACAAAAACAAAATATCGATACATAAAATAGAATTTTCATTAAAATCAGCATGGTATTTCTTTACGCAGAATACGAGATTAATAAGTTATCGCGTAAACTCTGCGAACTGAACAATAACTTTTTTGTTAAATTCCACGCGGACGAAGTCGCGGGTAACAGCTAGTCATTTAATAAAAAACTAGCCAAGTGCTAGTCGGACTCACACACGAAGGGTTCCGTACATACCACAAGGCAAAAACACCGGAAAAAAAAAATGGTTGCCTGTAAAGTCGGTTTTACGGGCGAAGATTTTACGTGACAACGACCGATCATCCGATCATAGTTGAGTGGGAGAGAGACGCAAGGCATTCGGCGGGCCTCTCTCTCGTTCGGTGACTCATCGTAACGTTACCGAGCGTTACACTTTTTCATAAGTGACTCCCAGTCGCAACCTAATTTAAGACGTTGTCACGTCAAAAACACGTTTGTTGTATGGGAGCCCTTAAATATTTATTTTATTTTGTTTTTAGTATTTGTTGTTATAACGGCAACAGAAATACATAATTTGTGAAAATTCAACTGTCTAGCTATCGCGGTTCTTGAGATACAGCCTGGTGACAGACAGACGGACGGACAGACAGCGAAGTCTTAGTAATAGGGTCCCGTTTTTACCCTTTGGGTACGGAACCCTAAAAAACACCTAGTAAAAGAAAAAATAATAAAAAACCACAAATATAAAAAAAAGAAAACCTAGGCTATACAATTAAATCCTACACGTGTATCTACCCACTTGGAAAAAAGGAATGAAATCCCACCAAAAACATAATGTTGAAAAAGAAGGCCAAGTTCCTTACTTCATGTAGATATTTGACAAGCAAAAGAGTTGAAATCGAAACCAACGCCAAGTTTTAAACCATTTTCTTTACACCGGCCTTATTTTGCAATTCTGTTGTAAGTAATTTGTGTTTGAATCTTTTTTAGATATCAATACAATAAAATTTTTCCAATTAAACTTGGCGGGTTTTCAGAAAACCATAAAACAATATAAATAGAAAATTACAAAAATCAAACCCAAAAATGTGATTCAAACAATTTTTGTTTGTTCAGGCATCACGCAAAAACTACCGGTTCGATTACGATGAAACTTGGTATTTATTCTTCAATATCCTGGGCACCACACTGGGTACTTTTTATACCGGCGAAAAAAAAAAAAAGGCGAAAGTTTGTGAGTGTGTGTGTGTGTGGGGGTGTGTTTATATGTTTGTTTACTTCTTCACGCTCAAACGGCTGGACCAATTTTGCTAAAATTTGGCGCGGCGCAGCTAGTATACAATAAAAAACTAACTTAATTTTGCTGTTCGATCCCTAGACCCGATTACTGTGGTACAGTAATCGGGTCTATCGGGGTTTATTGCTAAATCTAAATTTGGAATTTTGACCTTTAGTACATAAAAATCATTTTCTAAAAATCTAGGCCCAAGTTGAAAGTAATATTTTTGTAGGTGATAAACCTTAATATAAGAAATCTAATTGTACCAGACAGAGGTTCTACTTCGAACTAAAAAAATTAAAAAAAATAAAAACCGATTTCGGAAAAACATTTTTTTTGTGGGTTCTGTTATGATTTCTGACTAATAAAAAACGGGAAAATTTGCGTCTAGAATTGCTTCATAAATATGCAATTCAAACAAAACTCAATCATATACAGTTTTTATTGTACGAATTATTTTCAATATTTTTACCTTCAAGGTCGCGAAAACTTTAAGATTTAAAAAAAAAATAGAGGTTACAAAATTGGCACCAGAGCCCTGCTGGAGTTTCAGCGGGATTGTCCGAAAGGGTTACCGCTGGCCCGGAACATAAAGGGCTAAGGAAGGAACACGGGTGGGTTTTAATCAGTAAGAGTCTGACACTCCCTTCCGCTCCACCCAGAGCGGGAGGGGTCATTATTTTGATGATTTCTCATCCGAAAAAAAAAAAAAAAAAAAAAAAAGCCCTGTTGGAGTTCTACTCGTGCATTTTTAGTGAACTAGTGAGTAGAAATTCTCAATAAAAAGTGGATGTCACTTTTTTGGGGCTATAAAAACACTGTGTGATGTAGCGGTATCTACAACGCCACATGCGAACAACGCGTCATACTACGTCACGCAAATCCTGCATCGCGCAAGCAGAGTTTACCGCGCAATTAACATAGATACAACCCGACATGAATCATCGGGCAGTTGCCCGCCAGACATAACACCCGTCTGGTCGGAGGATCCTCCCTTTTCTATAGAGTATGAGTGAACTTTACACCCTGTTCCTCACTAAGATACAATATTTTAAGTCTAATGGTCGTAGTTCACTGATTACCTGCTTTACTTTAATTAATTGTTCTTTATGAGAAAATAAACTGTTTTAACTAGAAATTTATTTCTAAAATTATAACGAATAAACATTTTGAAATCACTTAAGTACTTATAAAACATTTATTTTTTTATTTTAATCTCAAGCTTATCAATAAAATAATAAAAGTATAATAATTAGGTACCTATTACATTATTATTCTCGTTTATTAATCTATCGAATAATAATAAAAAAACGAGAAAGATAATTGTTGAAAAGAAAAATAATAGTCTCATCTCGAGATTGGAATCCAGATCTTCGCGTTTCCTAATCCAATAAATACGTAACGTTACTAGCTGTATGTGCTCGATGCTTCGATCAACAATACCAATTAAATAACGGGTCACGTATAAAATCAAAGCTAAATGCTGTCCGCGTGAATTTATAGGTACCTATACAGCTACATTCGTCTAGTAACGAACTGAGATAAAAGTTTTACAACAGTTTTAAGTTAACCTAATTACAACCATGGCACCTAATAATAAAGTCACAAATCTTCAAAATATTATCTTATACTTACGATCATTCGTCACAAAAGACGAGAAAAGCAATACATTTATTCTGTCACTTAGAAATGAAAAGACATAAGTTAAATAACATTTAGTGTAAAATCAACCTGAGAAAGCAACAAATAAAGTACTTTTTCCTGTTATGGCCTTGCGAGCTACATCGTTTTGTTTCGTTTCGGTTGGCTTTGTCGAATATTTGTTGGGCATGTATTGGCCAACATGTATGTTTGGGCATGTATTGACCAACCTTGTCTTATCGAAAAGTTTAAATACTTGTACTTTTGAGTTAGATAAATGTAGGGAAAATTATGACACTGATAGCCAGCTCCTCTATAATGATATACTACACAAGGAGCATTTGCTGAAGGATATTTTTGAAAAATATGAAAGTTCACAACGACAACTAAGTGACCGCTTGTTTGAGGCTGGAGAACTCCTGGATTTGGTGAAGTACAATGCTGAGAGGTATGAGTCTCTGACAAATGATCTTTCATGCAGCGGTGCCAACCAACCACCACCTCTTCAGCCTCAGTCTGACTTACCCCTTCCGGTGTTAGCTCTTCCAGCAGAGACCACACAGATAAACAAATCAATATTTTTTGTGACGAGTTAGGTTCTGGCTTTGGAAAAATTTTACTCAATTACCTAAGCCATAGTTTTACCAATCATAGTTACCATAACATAAGTTTTAAACAAATGATAAAAAGAATTGCCAATGCAAACCTTGATAATTATTGTACTATGGTTTTGCTATTAGGTAATAGCACTGGTATTACCAGAAAGGACATAGTGGACGGTGTAAACACCTTATTAAAGTTAAACATAGGTAAGCTAATGTTGTGTGCTTTTCCTTACTCAGATACTTTATCATACAATGAAAATAATTATATTTATAAGTTGAATAATACTATTCACATGTTGTCATAGTGACAAATTATTGTTTTTTGACACTAACAAGTTTGTTAGTGGTATTAAGTTAACTCAGAGAACTATATCTCTGTCTGGGGAATGTAGACATCATATGTTGATAGCATATAATATTAACGAGGTTATAGCTAATATAACGAGTTCTAGTATTAGTGACGAGTCCGTGTTGCCTAGTTATACTAACAACACGGTGATTAATTATGAATCGTCATGTTGTACGAAGGAGGATCAGTATACAGACCTCCAATTTACCAGGATCTATCGGTGTTTGATTCTGTAATGGAAGATGTGTTAAAGAAACTTAGTACTAGTAGTAAGTCAATAATAGTATGTGGAGATTTTAATATTAATTTATTGGAAAATAACTCGAATACTGTCAGATTGTTAAGTCTTTTTATGTCATTTGATTTGTCAAATGTTTTTATTGAACCAACCCGAGTGACAGCTTCTTCTGCCACTTGTATTGATAATGTTTTTTGTAATTGTGATTACTTACACAAAGAAATTGTAAATAAGTTGCCATCTGATCACAGTGGACAAAAAATAACATTTAGCTCCTACATGCCTTTACAAAAAATTCAAATAAGGTTTAGGACAATTACATGTAAAAAGTTAGAGAAATTAAATAATTCTTTGGCCAGTAAGTTATGTGATCAGAATTTTAATAATATAGGTGACCCAAATGAATTCTACGCCGAGTTCTTTTCAATATTAAACGCGCAGTTTAATGACACTTTTCCACTAAAAACTAAAAATATTCACACAAAGTTTTTATTTAGTGACTGGGCGACTCCAGGTATTCGTAAAAGCAGGGAAAAACTTTTTGAACTCTATGGCTTAAAGCAACATATGAATAATACAAACTTTCATCAGTATGTTGCAAAATATTCAAAAACTTTTAAAAGTGTGTGCCAAAAAGCTAAAGCTCTTTATATTAGCAATAAAATAATAAAATCAGCTGATGATAAAATAAAAACTACCTGGCAAATAATAAATAATGAAACAGGTAGGAAAAACAGCGTAACACTGAATTTAATTTAGAGACTGCACATGGCCCCATCAACTCAGATGTAGAAATAGCTCAGGAATTTGAAAACTTTTTTTCTAATATTCCCCTTAAAACTACTGCGGTGCTATTCTGGAAAAATCTCACCGTGAAAACTTAGGTGAAGTGAGCGTGGAGTGAGCTGTCATTAGTGTCAATTCCTAGCAAAAACAAACTCACTTCACCTAAGATTTCACGGTGAGATTTTTACAGAATCGACCGGCTGAAGCTTTAAATTCATCCCTCACGCTTTCTGCTGCCTTACTTAAAAAGAATGTAAAGGCATGCCCTTTGGAGTTTAGGTTTCAGCATACAAGCCCCCAGGCTGTTATAAAAGCTTTTAGAGATCTTAACATTAAATCAACAGAAGATCTCTGGGGAATGTCTGTAAAAGTATGTAGATCTTTCATCGAAACTATTGCGCCCTATTTAGCTTTCATATTTAACACCAGTGTTGACCAAGGAGTCTTTCCGGATCTTATGAAACATAGTAAAGTAGTACCATTGTTCAAATCCGGTGATAGTAAAGATCCTAACAATTATAGACCTGTGTCAATTCTACCAGTTCTCAGTAAGGTGTTTGAAAAGTTGATGCTCAATCAAATGTTACGTCACTTTAATAAAAATTCCATCTTTCATGAACACCAGTACGGTTTCACCAAAGGGCGTTGCACTACTGACGCCGGTGTTACCCTAATAAAGAACATTTTTAACGCCTGGGAAGAAGCACAAAATGCCATTGGAATCTTTTGCGACCTCTCTAAGGCGTTCGATTGCGTAAACCACGAGACACTTCTGATGAAACTGGAGCACTATGGAATTAGAAAAACAGCACTTGACTTGCTAAGATCATACCTGAAAGATAGAAAGGTTAAAGTTCAAGTAAACGGCGTAAACTCGTTAGGGTCTGAAATAACAATGAGTGTTCCTCAAGGTTCGATATTGGGTCCATTCCTCTTTTTAGTTTACATTAATGATTTACCCCAATTACTTCAAAATCAACCGAAGATGGTGTTATTTGCAGATGACATCATTAATCTTTAAAATATACCGACGGTCACAAAATCTTGACGAAGTGAATAACTCTATTCTTCAGGTCCAAGATTGGTTTACGGTAAATAATTTAGTACTTAATGAAAAAAAAACCAAATGCATTAGATTTAAATTACCGAATGTTAGAAGTAGCGAATGTGAAATCATATTGAATGGCCAAAAACTAGAATTTATTGATCAGACAGTTTTCCTAGGAATCACGCTAGACGAGAAATTACAATGGGGACCTCATATAACATCTATTGCGGGGCGGCTAAGCTCCGCCGCTTATGCTGGTAGAAAGATAAGACAGTTAACAGATGTAGAAACCGCGCGTTTGGTCTATTTTAGTTACTTCCACAGTATTATGTCATATGGCATTTTACTATGGGGTCGGGCTGCTGACATTGAATCCATTTTTATTTTACAAAAGAGAGCTGTCAGAGCCATTTACAATCTACGTCGTCGCGAATCTCTTAGGGAACTATTTAAAAAGGTTAATATCATGACGGTACCTTGCCAATTCATTTATGAAAATATTATGTATGTAAGAAAAAATCAACATATTTTTAATAAAATAAGTGATAGGCATAATTTTAATACTAGAAATAAAGATAAATTAGATCAACCTTTTTTCAGATTATCTAAAGTATATACATCTTTTATGGGCTACTGTGTTAAATGCTACAACAAAATACCTTGTGACATATTGCTATTAAATGAAAGAAAATTTAAAACTCATATTAAAAGTACACTTTGTAAACAAGGATATTACAAATTAGAGGATTATATCCAAGATAAGAATGTTTGGAAACATGCTGGTCCTGCTCCATAGGACAATCTAAAAGTCTAGACAAAATCAAACTTGTTCCTAATTTAATTTAATTTATATATACAGGGTTATTTGACCTACATTTTGACAAGCTAAACGAACATAAATGTAGGGAACAGCTGATTTTTTTTTCGCGATTTCAGGTTTGTTCCCATAGTAAAAGTTGTTCATAATGATGAGTACAATGACCTCTTAAGAGGTTGCTGGTGTTTTACAAATAACCCTGTATATACAATATATATTTTTTTTTTAATTATGACATCTTATTCTAATTCATTTTTACAATCTGCGACTACAGTGGCTCACATACTTTTTAAAGTTCAACTACTTTTGCATTTTTTTTTTTAAATAACTTGTAAATATGTGAGCACCATGTATCTATCACTTATTTGATTTAAGTACCTGTCATTGCTTAATTTTTAATTCTTTTTACCTTTTGTGGTAGACTAATTTTATTATGGGTGCATCGTGTTCACATATAATTTTTATTATGTAGGTATACAAGACCTTGTAAAACATTTTAAAAGAGTAACGGTGGAGTTTCTTGCCCATTCTTCTCCATACGAAAACTACCTTTTGGAATGGGTGACTAGAATCATTTCTATTTAGTTTTTTTTTGACGTTCAAAAGTGCCTTTAATGTGCCTATTTGAAATAAGTGATTTGACTTTGACTTGGCCAAACATTTGTAGCGGTGGTTTAAATGGTAATTTTGTTCAAAATTTGATATTATTTACTAGTTTAAAGCTTATAATATAACTTATTTTACATGTACTTACCGAAAGTAAGACACTCCGGCCGATAAATTGCTTTTTCGGGCATTATTTTTGCAACTTTTGAATACACATTGCGGCATTGTGAAACGTGTTTACATTGGCTGTGTTTCAAGCGAACTAAACAAAATAAGAGCTCACTTCTCAAGTGCGCTGTTATTTACCGAGACGTAATTTTTGCGCCGACCCGATATCTAGTTGGTATTGTTGATCGAAGGCTCGATGTGATGAAGTCATTTTAGCAATTGTATGAACACACCAAGGTCATATGTAATTACGATCGCTTTTACGTACCCAGCCGTACCCTGCGGTGCTATTCTGTTAAAATGTCACCTTCACGGTGAGATTTTAACAAACTTAGGTAAAGTGAGCGTGGAGTGAGCTGTCAATAGTGTCAATTCCCTCTCGATGCAATGTGCGTGTTGAATTTTGTGCCTGAGTATCCAGACATTTTGAGAATCTGATTATCTGACGATGTGCTAAATATAGATGTTCTGCTATACAGGCCATCTGATAGTTGGACGTTTTGCTACATGGATGTTATGAGTAGGTCTGTCACATCACTATTATGATGGAACATCACTAGCTGTAAGATGGCGTCCTTACCATCCTAAGGTAATAATATATATTGATTAATATTAAAACCAAGTTTACTTAGAATTCAGTCTATCATTTATATAATACACCAGCCAAACATGGTGTCAGAAGTAGATTCGTAATCTATGTGTCGTACAGTCATTGCACCTTAAGTCATTGTGAAATTCTCGTGTGAAAAGTCGGCGCCATGTCTGATGAAAATCAAAAGCCCAAGAAACTTTCTGGAATGTCCAGTCCGCAGCCCATGGTGATGAATGGTAACTTGGCTCAACAATGGAAAAAATGGGTGCAGTCATTTAAGTTTTATTTACGTGCGTCTGGCTTCGATGAAGAGAGTGATGGCAGAAAAGTAGCTTTATTTCTACATGTCATTGGTGAAAAAGGCGTGGATGTATTTAATACATTTGGAAAAGACGAAGATAATATTACATACGACAAGCTTATAGAGTTATTTCAAAATCACTTTGCCCCAAAAGCTAACCTCACTTATGAATGTCATAATTTTTTCACATACAAACAAGGTGAAAATGAAACCTTAGACGATTTTGCTTGCACATTAAAATTAAGGTCACAAAACTGTGAGCTAGGACAGCTGCAAGAACGCCTAATCAAAATAATGTTTATATGTAACATGCATCAAAAATACAACTATATCAGAGAAAAATTATTGCTTGAAGATAAGCTGGATCTTGATAAGGCCTTAGAGATGGCAAAGGCCATGCTTGCCTCCAGACATCAAACAGATGAATTGACAGCAGAACAAAGTTCAGTCTTGTATAATACGAGTCAGTCACGCTCAAGATCAAAGTCTAACTCAAGGAATGTCAGTCAATATAGTCAGCAGTCAAAACAGGAAGTTTGTACAAGGTGTGGTCAGGTGCATCGTTATAAGTGTCCAGCATTAGGTGTAAAGTGCAAAAAATGTGAAAAAATCGGTCATTTTGCAGTCTGTTGTAGGTCAGTTCAGTCAAAGTCAATAAGATATGTACAGTCAGATAGTAATACTCAACAGGTACAGTCAGAACAAGATGAACTGTTTATAGGTCATATTCAGTCATCCAAGTCGTTGTCAAGTGAATGGACAATTAATTTATATATAAATAATTCACAAGTAAATTGTATTATTGATACAGGCAGTGATGTCAATATTATGTCAAAAAGTGTTTATGATTCACTTAATACTAAAAATTTATTGTCTAAAACTGATGTAAAAATTAAGTCATACACTGGTAATAGTCTAGAGGTACTAGGTCAACAAAACCTTGAGTGTAAATTTCAATTTAATGACCGCTATTTGACAGAACAAATTAATTTTATAATTGCAAATGTGAATTCTCCTACTGTATTAGGTAAACTTACTTGCTCAAAAATGGGACTAATTAAAAGAGTTTTCTGTGTAGATACTACAAGCATGCAAACGTCAGAAAGGGATATTAGTCGATTGTTTTCTAAAATAAGTCAAAATGAGTCAAATTCAAGTCAAGTAATATGTCCTGAAGTCACAAAAAGTCAATCACAGTCATTTACTTTACAGTCAAGTCAGTCACAAAGTATAAATTTAAATAAACTCGTTGAATGCAATTATTCTGTTTTTACCGGTCTTGGTTGTCTTCCTGGTGAGTGTCACATAAGTATAAATCCTGAGGTACAGCCAAAAGTGGATGCTCCGAGGAAGGTACCATTTGCATTACATCATAGACTTCAACAGGAACTTGAGAAGATGGAAAAAATGGATGTTATTACCAAGGTCACAGAGCCTACTGAATGGGTGAGTTCTTTAATCTTAATAGAAAAGAAAAATGGTCAATTAAGGGTATGTCTAGACCCCCGTAATTTAAATCAGGCAATAAAGAGGACTCATTATCCTATTCCATCAGTAGATGTTGTCCGTGCCAAGGTGGCTGGTGCAAGATTTTACTCCACCTTGGATGCAAGTAGTGGATTTTGGATGTGTAAATTGAGTGAGAAGAGTTCTTACCTCACAACTTTTAATACACCTTTTGGCCGATACCGCTTTAAACGTCTTCCATACGGAGTCAGCTGTGCTCCTGAATATTTTCACAGAATTATGACTGAAATGTTTGGTGACATACCAGGTGTGGCAGTATACAGTGATGATATTTTAGTAAGTGGTCAAACATTACAAGAGCATAATGAGCGTCTTAATATAGTATTTAAAAGAGCAAAGGAATATAATGTCAAGTTTAATAAAGAAAAATGTTCATTCACCAAGGAGAGTATTAAATATCTGGGTCATATTTTTTCAGCGGGCGGAATCACAGTTGATCCGGACAAAGTCAGAGCAATCAAAGAGATGCCCTCTCCTACCTGTTTAAAGGATTTACAAAGATTTCTAGGCATACTTAATTATTTAAGCCCTTTTATTAAAAATATGGCAGGCGAAACAGAAATTCTACGCCAATTATTAAAAAAATCTACTGATTGGCAGTGGACTGCCAATCATGAAACAACATTTAGTCATCTGAAGCAATTAATATGCCAAGTTCCAGTGTTGTCACATTTTAATGTTCATGAGCCTATTGTCCTACAAAGTGATGCTAGTAAGAGTGCTGTTGGAGCGGTGTTGTTACAAAATCAACATCCAGTATATTATGCTTCAAAAACTTTAACAGATACACAACAGAAAATGGCTCAGATAGAGAAAGAACTCTATTCAATAGTTTTTGCCTGCATCAAGTTTCATCAATTTATATACGGACAAACGGTTACTGTCGAGACAGACCATGCTCCTTTAATAACATTATTTAAAAAGTCTTTAGTCGAGGTTCCAACACGTCTCCAAAGAATGATGTTGAAAATACAACCCTATAGTCTAAATGTAGTTTACAAGAAAGGTAGTCACATGTACATTGCTGATACCTTGTCAAGAGCAGCACTCTCTGAAACAAGTTCAGATGAATTAGATGATGATGTCATTGTTCATGTAAATTTACTGATTAAGTCATTACCAGTCTCATCAGAACGTCTACAGTGGTTAATCAGAGGCACTAATGAAGATGAAAGTCTGCAGATTTTGAAAAAATACTGTAAAGAAGGATGGCCGTCAAGTAAAACTCAAATTCACAAAGATCTGCATGAGTATTGGCAGTATAGATTTGATTTACATACAGAAAATGATTTAATTTTCAGAAGTAACAGTATAGTCATACCTAAAAAATTAAGACCAGAGATTTTGAAAATAATACACAGTGGTCATCTGGGAATTGAAAGGTCAAAAGCGTTTGCTAGAGGATATGTATTCTGGCCATTTATGTCAACTGATATAAAAAACATTGTTGAGTCGTGTCATGTTTGTTTGTCTCATAGAAGCTCAAATGCTCCAGAACCACTTCTTCCACATGATGTTACATTACTTCCATGGGAAAAAGTTGGTGTTGACTTTATGGATTATAAATCTAAAAAATACATAGTAATACAAGATTATTACTCAAATTATATTGAATTAATGGCAGTGGCAAGTACTAACGCCAAAACAGTAATTACTTGTCTTAAAAGTATCTTTAGCAGACATGGTATCCCAGTTGAGTTATTCTCTGACAATGGGCCACCATTTAATTCGGCAGAGTTTAAAAATTTTATTTGGGAATGGGGAATACATCATAATACGTCAAGTCCCTACATGCCAAGGTCAAATGGGTTGGTAGAGTCGGCAGTAAAGATATGTAAACGTTTTCTTACCAAGTCGGAGGAGTCAGGGACAGATCCATATCTGGCGTTGCTTCAATTCAGGAATACACCTCGAGGAAATCTACCATCTCCAGCACAATTATTAATGTCACGTTCACTTAGAACACAATTACCAACAGTCACAAAAAACTTAATACCAAGAACAGTCAATTTTCAAGAATATGTAAAAACTAAGGAAGAAAATAAAAATAAAATGAAGGATTACTATGACAGAAAGACTAAATCACTACCAGAACTACAAGAAGGAGATGAAGTCTATTTTAAGAAAATGCCAGATACTCCATGGATTACAGGCACAGTAAGGTCCATATGTGATCAGCCTAGGTCTTATACTGTTGAAGGGTCAGATGGATTTATAGGAAGGAGAAACAGACAGCATATTTTGAAGCCTCCGCAGTCACCTCAAACAGTATCTCAAGATATGTTACGAAAAAGTCCAAATATCAAGACATCTCCTAATTCTCATACAGTAACACCGTCTATTGAAGAGCGTACAACTCCAGTTGAAATGCACTCTAGGTGTGGAAGAGTCATAAGACCACCAAGACGGTTAGATTTATAAGAGTTAATATTTTGTTAACTGAGCAAACATTTTAGCAATGACTGAAGGACTGATAGATCTAGCTAAGTTTAGAATTAAGTTTAGAATATGTTTTTATAAAGACATTGGTTCAACAAACTGTCTTATTTTGAGTTACTTAAATAGTTGTTATTGTCAAAAGTTATTGTTAAGAGTTTAGTCAATTTGTGTACTGTCTCTAGCTGTAAAATTATAATAAGTTTTTCTAATAAGGAGGATGTTATGAGTAGGTCTGTCACATCACTATTATGATGGAACATCACTAGCTGTAAGATGGCGTCCTTACCATCCTAAGGTAATAATATATATTGATTAATATTAAAACCAAGTTTACTTAGAATTCAGTCTATCATTTATATAATACACCAGCCAAACAATGGACATTTTGCTAACTAGACTTACTGCTCATTAGACGTTTTGCGCTGTTGGACATTTTGCTACTTAGACCTTCTGATCAGGAGGGCTTAAAACCCTCCTGATCAGAAGGTCTTAAAATGCACCTAATACAGAAGTGTTATTATAGCCTAAATGAGTTTTTAACAAATTGACATTCTGTAAAATCAATATTTTATATTATTTGAAGATTGACGCAATGTAATAATGTAGAAATTGAATAAAGACATCCAATAATAAATTAATTAATAATGAAATGATGACATAAAAAATGTAATAATATATTTCTGAATAACTTTAAATAATGCATGCAATAATAATTTAATTTATAATTAAGAAACTTAAGCCAACAGTGGCAAATTTTGCAAAAACGAGATAGCGCTCTACGAAAGAAAGTGATAGCAAGATCAGTGATGGATTGAATAGATACCCATCTTTTCGGTAGCTGCGATGATTTTAGTTAGCAGTTAGCACAGTTCTAAGTTAGATATATATATATCATGATTCTAATGATTATAATTCTCTAATGAAGTCAACTACCCCAATGGGTAGTTGTAGTTGGTAGACCGCGAAATTAAAATTTTCTCACGTTTTTTGCAATTTGCAGGTCAGTGTCAGATTATATCTTGATCAAAATATGATTCGCGACAATAACAGGTATGTACATATTTAGAGAATTATTAATCATTAGAACCATTAATAGGTACATCTTTCTAAGTTAGATTTCACACTTACTTACTTCATTTTACACTTTTCCATAAGAGATTGGTAGAAATCTAACTTAGAAAGATACACACACACAGGTCACAGTCTCTTTTAAAGTCCAGACATAATCTTGGTCAGGTTATATGAAGACCTTGTAGATCGATGTCTGAGATGGTCTTTTGAGGAAAGAACCACACAGATTGAGAGGACCTGCAGTGTAATTCTGATTAAACTTCGCATCTGAATCCGCTGTGAGTCCAGTCAGTGCACGCATTTGTCAGAAATCGTGCAGCTCAACTCAAGACTTGAGGAGCTCAACGATTCGACGAACAATACCAAAGAAAGGACATTTGGGTAGGCCACATAAATTACTCAAACTGCCAGACCATGAAAAAAAAATAACAGAACAGAGAGAATAATAAAAAAATATATAAATTGAATAAAATGACCCACATCGTCTTCACATTCACAATGAATAAAATAATATAATACTATACAAAGTAAGCAAATATCATTGTTTATAAAAAAAAAATGACAATCTGTATATAAAAAACATTTAAAATGCAGAAATTGGAAGCAGCTCAATCCAAAGCCTTTTTGTCTTCAATATAATCTTTAACGGTATAAAAGGCTTTCTGACACAACTTTCGTTAATTGAATGATTTGAATTTATTAAGGCTTAGTTCTTGAACGTGGCTTGGTAGTTTATTATAAAAGCGTATACATTATGTCGCATCACCGGGTGGCCGAGATGCGATACATCGGGTCTTCTTCACGATCCGACATAGTTTAGATAGGCGTGGGCACTGCAGTGAGTGCAGTGGGTACTCGAACGAAAATATTATTTGAGTTTACAGTAACTATAATAAACTAGCTATTAACAACCGAAACGCACACGTGGGTCGGAAACAGAACATAATACTCCGAGAGAAGAACGAACACTTCATACAAATAAAAAGTTTACACGAGAGCACACTAGCGCTCCAGTGTATGCCATAAGAAACTCGTGAGGCGCGGGAATTATGAACAGAGGGACATACCTACTATTTATTTTTAGTCTAATAGGTATAACCTACAACGAATTTTCATTTTGCTGACGATTATGCACTACATAATCCTTTGACGAAAATTGCAAAATGAAAATTCTCTGCAAAAGAAAACAAAGTCATAGTCAAAGTTTGTTATTTGTTAAACATAGGATCATCCCTTGGAGTTATGCCACATTTTGCGCATTTCACATTTCCCTTTCCTGCCATTTTGGGAATACACAACATTTATGCGTCAATATCGCACAAATATACAGGGTGATTGGAAGATGGGTGCAAAGCTTTAAGGGGAAGATAGTACAGGCAATTCAGAACCATTTAAGCCATGGTTGTCTTAGACGAAGTCTTACCACTTTTTTTTTACCAATTTCTTAAGATTTTTTTCGAAAATTCCCAAAGTTTTAACTAAACTACTTATTTATGGCCAAATTGAATGATAAACGAATTCATTTTTATTGTATTTAATTAAAGTAATGTGTAAGCAATCTAGCAAAACATGTTTTAGGCCTCTATGGCGTTAGACATTTTTTTTACAGACATTTAAAGTTCATAAAACATTTTAAAATTCATAAATATTTTTTGTATACCTTATTTAAAAAAAAACGGAGCGTGCTTTTTTTGTTCATACCTTTTTGAAAACATGCTTGATAATCGCTTTTTCTATTGAGGTAACATTTACGCGGATATCTTACAAATTATTGAAATTAGGACCTAAAAACCAATTTGAGGGAGAAATTTTAAATTTTTGGCAGACTAAATAAAACAACATTTGAATTTAATTTATTTGTTTCATGTTCAAAATGTTGTCCGTGATTTCTAATACAAGCACGGCTCCGTCTTCTCACTTCTGTTGTTGTTATTTTCAACATCATCTCCAGCTTCATTGTTTCAAACTCTGAATTCATTCTCTCTATCGGTTCTTCTCTCGTGTTTATTTCAACATTCGTATACACTAGCTCCTTGGCCCGGCCCCACACGAAAAAGTCCAGCAGGGTCAGATCTGGTGAGCGAGCGGGCCAAGGGATGGGTCCATCTCTGCCAATCCAGCTGTCAGGAAAACAATTATTTAAGTGTTCCCTTACATTTAACATCCAATGCGTTGGACAGCCGTCTTGCTGAAAGATGACTGTACTGTCTCTTGCGAATATCGGGACACCGGTTTCCTCTATCAGCTCTGGTACCTAAATCCACTTGTAGAAAGTGCAAATCATTTTCACCATTGAAAGTCTCCGGTAAGAAGTGGGGCCCAATCAACGTCCTGCAAATTACTCCAGCCCAAACATTGACAGAGAATTTCCTCTGAAACGACACCTGCTTCTTAAAATGTGGATTGTTGTCTTTGGCGGCCCATTCATGAAGGTTATGAAAGTTTGTAATGCCCTCCCTAGAAAATTTGAATTTGAAATCTATCTTGTGGACGGATGAAAGCAAATTTTATAGGGAGGGCATTACAAACTTTCATAACCCACAGAACACATGGGGAACACTTAAATAATTGCTTTCCTGACAGCTGGATTGGCAGAGATGGACCCATCCCTTGGCCTGCTCGCTCACCAGATCTGACCCTGCTGGACTTTTTCGTGTGGGGCCGGGCCAAGGAGCTGGTGTATACGAATGTTGAAATAAACACGAGAGAAGAACTGACAGAGAGAATGAATTCAGAGTTTGAAACAATGAAGCTGGAGATATGATGTTGAAAATAACAACAACAGAAGTGAGAAGACGGAGCCGTGCTTATATTAGGAATCACGGACAACATTTTGACCATGAAACATAAATAAATTAAATTCAAATGTTGTTTTATTTAGACTGCCTAAAATTTAAAATTTCTCCCTTAAATTGGTTTTTAGGTCCTAATTTCAATAATTAGTAAGATATCGGCGTAAATGTTACCTCAAAAGAAAGAGCGATTATCAAGCATGTTTTCAAAAAGGTTTGAACAAAAAAAGCACGCTCCGTTATTTTTAAAATAAGGTTTACAAAAAGTATTTATGAATTTTAAAATTTGTTATGAACTTTAAATATCTGTAAAAAAAATGTCTAACGACACAGAGGCCTAAAACATGTTTTGCTAGATTGCTTACACATCACTTTAATTAAATACAATAAAAATGAATTCGTTTATCATTCAATTTGGCCATAAATAAATAGTTTAGTTAAAACTTTAGGAATTTTTGAAAAAAATCTTAACAAATTGGTAAAAAAAAAGTAGTAAGACTTCGCCTAAGACAACCATGGCTTAAATGGTTCTAAATTGTCTGTACTATCTTCGCCTTAAAGCTTTGCACCCATCTTCCAATCACCCTGTATATAGTACGTAAAACAAAATACTATAACACAAAAGCGTCAATTTCGCACTGGAGTTTAGAGCTCATAAATTTGTTGATTTCACAACACAGAAAGCGTCAATTTCGCACTGTAGAGTCTATATCTCGTAGTGGGTAATCCAAGAATTATTGACAAATAAAGTAGACCGGCAGAAAATAAGATTTTGAAACAATCACAACAAAACAAGCAAGTTAGCAGTTAGCACAGACTACACAACAAGACAACAAATAAAACAAATCCGCCATGACAGAAATGAGTGTGGCCATTTCATAAATAAAATCACCATACATCATGCCTATGGCATTAAGTCCGCCTCTGTACATTTATGTGCTTGAAGTATTAAATAAATAAATACATCATTATCTGGTTTGTAAAGTTTTTTCTTCTAGACAGCATTTTAAGACAACTGAAACACAATATAAGGGTTCACGCGGGGTTGCGATAGTCGTGGAGAGGATCCGGCAGTTGGGTCTCGAGGTGGCATTGCACAAGTCCGAGGCCATGTCGTTTCATGGGCCCCGGAACGCGCCACCATCGGGATCCCAACTAACGGTAGGAGGGGTTCACATCGGCGTCGAGACAACGATGAGGTACCTGGGTCTCGTCCTCGACAGCCGGTGGAACTTCGTCGAGCATTTCCGACGTTTGGCCCCCAAACTGGAACGGGCCGGGGTCGCCTTCAAGCGGCTCTTGCCCAACCTGAGGGGGCCAAACGCCTCCTGCCGGAGGCCTTACGCGGGGGTCGTGTGGTCCATGGGCCTATACGGGGCCCCGGTGTGGGCGCATTCACTGCGGCGGCGAGCCGCCCACTACCTGAACGCGCCCCAGAAGGTGGTAGCCGTAAGGATCATCCGGGGCTACCGCACGATCTCTGGCGAGGCGACAAGCCTCATTGCCGGACTGCCGCCATGGGATCTGGAGGCGATAGTCCTCGCGCGCCTGTATGAGTGGCGCGCGGAGGCACTACGCCGGGGGGAAGTTCCGCTTCCGCGGCAAATTGCTGCGGAGCGGACGGATCTCCGGCGCTATCTCATGGCGACATGGAAGGAGCGACTGTCGCAACCCAGCGCAGGGCACGCCGCGATAGCGGCGATAAGACCCCTCTTTGAGGAGTGACTAGAGAGGCGCCACGGCGCCCTCACCTACCGCCTGACGCAGGTCCTCACCGGACACGGAAGTTTCGGGAGGTTCCTGCACATCATCAGGCGGGAGGAAACGCCAGGGTGTCACCATTGCCAGGATCGCCCAGAGGACACGGTGGAGCACACGGTGGAGGTCTGCCCCGCTTGGGCGGAGCACCGCGCGCCGCGGGAGCGGCCCGCCCGAATCGCAACTGAGGCGGGCCGCGATGTCGTATCGGAGGCATCGCGGCTGAGGGTTGGAGGCCGCGGCGGGAGAGGAGTGCCGGTATTACGGTGCGCCGCTCTCCCTACCTTCCGCGGCCTTGACGGGGTCGCCACCGTTCGATGGCGGACGCGGTGGGGCCGCAGGGGAAGAGGAGTGTTGGTATGACGTTGGCCACTCTCCCTATCCTCTGCGGCCGAAAATTGGCAGGCGGCGGGGCCAATGACCTGACCCGTCGCAGGGGGACCAAGGGTGGCAGAGACGGGGTCGTCTGGCGCCCATGTGCTGGTTTGGTCCCTGGGTTGGTCACGGCGTGCTATGTGTTCTGGAGCGCCGGTGATGGGGAGTACTCCCCGGAGGAGGGTCCGGTGACGGACAGCCGCGGCGGGTTCACGGATGAGTGCTAACGCGTGCCCGTGTTCCCGCCATAAGCGGCAGAGGAGGACACCGTGGAGTTTTAGTGGGTTAGAGTCCCACATAACTGCACTATCTCCCCGTGGTAGTGCAGAATGCATGAGCATTTCTCCACGTAAAAAAAAAAAATGGTTAGGTTACTTTAACCCTTTGAACGCCATTGTCACATATACGTGACAAGCAAGCGCGTGCCCGTGCCGTGTATTTGTGTGATGTGACAAAATATGCAGTGCACTTTATCACGAAATAAACAATGAAGAGCCTATACTACCTCAGCTAAAATTCACTCTTTATCTCGCTCGCACGATACTGCTCGCGGACTGTGTGAAAGCGAGACAGAGAGCGGTGCTGGGCGGGAGGCAGCGCCAATAGTTTAGGTATTTGCTTTTTACGGTGAAAATAAAGGTAATTCAAAAAAACTAACTAACATAAGACCTGCTTTATAGTTAGTTCAGTTAGTATGCAAAGTTTCATGATCTAATTTGAAGTAGGTATCTTTTGAATACCAGCGATTTATTGTTCGGTTTGGAGGTAACTTTGGAATTTTTCTCTATCGAGAAAATTTTATGGAATCGTGTTTTCGTCTAACATAAGACCTTACAAATCCTCAACTTTAGCATATTTATTTCAAAATTAATGCTGCGGTATTTTCGACATCACGGAGAATCATGCTAAGCCATTTGAGGTAGTATAGGCTCTTAAATAATTACTTTTGTGTGTTTTTATTTGTATACCTTAAATATCTAAAATTGTCGCTTGGCGTGGAGGGTTTGCGCGTGCGTTTATGCTCTGGCTTTCAAAAGGTTAAACCCTTTACACAGAAATAGGAGCTCCGCGAAGCGGGGCTACGTTGACATAGGATGCATGAGCGAGCGAAGGGCACCCCGAGGGTCGGTTTTGTTAGGTTACTTTATTTTATACGTTATCACAAAGGCGTGCTCAGTTGACGCGAATTGAACACGGGCTAGTAGAATTCCGTACTAATACAAAAGCGTGTGGATTTCGCGAGACCGGTGTCGCCAGTTGGACACGGAAAGGGAAATACGCGTCCACGATAGATATTCAATAACTTCTTGAGTGTTGCTAATGTTGTTAAAAGATTTTTTTAAAACCACTTCGTCTTTATCACGCATCCGACGCTAGTGCTGCCGACGAGTGTTTTTCGTTTCTCTACAGAAGCTTCCTCGCCAAGTGGTGAGGAGTGCGTGAGACGCACGACACACATTTTGTTTGAGAATTTCGGACCACGTGGCATGTAGGTACATACCTACCGACTTGCAAAGTTGAAAAGCTTCGTGAGTACTTCGAAACGTACTTCAAGTAGGTACCTACGTATTAAGTAGGTACCTACCTCCACACAAACAAGACGATGCTGTGTTTTGGCTATCGTAGTATTGCAGTAGTCGTTCGACTTTCAATAGGTAGATAGTTACCGACATGTGTATTCAATTTTACTCGTCGTTTGATTGCTTTCAATAGGTGATCGTTGGCGGCTCTCGTTGATCGGTCAGAGGGCACGCGGGAAGCGGGGGCGAGGGGCGGGGGCGCGGGGCGGCGACGCGGCACAGACGGAACGTTGCGTTGTCGTCAATTACGAGCTCTTAAGATGCCAATGAACGACAATTACGAACAGAACGGGTCGGCAGACACCAGACACACACGCGGACAGCTTCCTTCAATGCGTCGCCGTCAACCTACATCCGAGTGGAATTAAAGACGAATGATCAATAAAAACCGGCCAAGTGCGTGTCGGGCCACGCACAATGTAGGGTTCCGTAGTAGCCCCGTTATAACTATATAGTACGATTCTGTTGTTCCTTATTCTGAATATATTCTATACCTCATATAATAAGACAGTAAGAAAACTGTCTGTACATTGAATATATAAAAAAAAAATTACTGAGGGGGGTTTAGAAACAGAACACGAATCCAAAAAAAAAAATCTGTCTGTTTGTCTGTTTGTTTGTACACGCTAATCTTCGGAACTACTGGACGGATTTGAATGATTATTTTTTTTTGTAGTATAGGTATTATGTCTGGGCAACATATAGGCTATAATTTATCTTGGAAACTTGAACACCTAATGCAGAACCGCAACAGACCAGCTAAACTATAAGAGATACAAAAACGCCGGTACCATAGCAAAAATTGTTCCACGTGATGAGCATTTTCTGCTGAGAGAATAAATTTGAAGATCTGGAACACCTGATGTGGAACTCCAAGAGCCCAGCTACACCATAACACATATAGGAATGACGTCTTAGCAAAAGTTGTTCGGTCTGATGGGCATTTCCTGTTGTTTCCAGAAACATCTGATGTGGAAATCAAAACTATCACTAATTTCACCTCCACGCGGTGAAGGCGGTAACAGTTTAGGACTGATTTTCGATGACGATGGTATATCATTGAAAATTTTACTCTACTGGCCAAAACTCCCATTTTTTTTTAACGTGAAGAAATGCTAATGCGTTCTGCACTACCACGGGGAGATAGTACAGTTATGTGGGACTCTAACCCACTAAAACTCCACGGTGTCCTCCTTTGCCGCTTACGGCGGGAACATGGGCACGCGTTAGCACTCATCCTCAACCCGCCGCGGCTGTCCGTCACCGGACCCTCCTCTGGGGAGTACTCCCCATCACCGGCGCACCAGAACACATAGCACGCCGTGACCACCCCAGGGAACAAACCAGCACATGGGCGCCAGACGACCCCGTGTCTGGGCACCCTTGGTAGGGGAGCAGTCACTTAGATTTTAATTGATCAGGTATCTTCACAATAAAACTATAACCATGCCTAGAAAGAGGTCAAATCTTTTCCAATGTTCCAAAGGAGCTAAAAGATTGCGAATCATAAGATCCCAAGAATCTACCGAAGAGCGTCAGGAGAGACTTGATGCTGTTCGAGAACATCAGGCTGCAACTCGCTCCGTGGAAACCTCTTCGGATCGCGAAGCACGCCTGCGTTCTCAGCGTATTTACGCATCTACATCCAGGTCTCTAGAGACCAGTGAAGAATATGATGCGCGACTGACCGCTGATCGTGAACGTCATGCATTGTCTCGCGAGTCGGAGACGTTCACGGATAGAGAATTGCGCTTGAGTTCCAAGCGTATCTACGCATCTGCTTGTAGGTCTCTAGAGACAAGTGCGGAACGTGATGCGCGACTGTCCGCTGATCGTGAGCGACATGCATTGTCTCGCGAATCGGAAACGTTTACCGGATACAGAATCACGCTTGAGTTCTCAGCGTATTCGCACATCTACTAACAAGTCTTTTGAAACAAGTGATGAACGTGAGATTTATCATACATTGTCCCGAACACGCACACAACAAAATACTCATAATCAGTTAGAAAGTGAGAAAGAAAGAATTGCTGGAGTACGGCATGAAGAGACAGATTAAGAAGAGCGCAACGAACGTTTGAATTCTGATCGACTTCGACATTCTCTGAACAGAATGTCGATATCATCTGAAGAATCGGATGTGTCTCAAGATATAGCCGTAGAGCATGGCGACCTTCCTTGGGTTGATAAGGAACGGAGTGCATTTAAGTATACTCCTATGATTGACTACGCCACATATTCCGCCATCGGAGGTATAGTGCAAAATTGTACTTTTTGTGAAGCTGTTAAATGGCAAAAAGAAACAAACGGTATGTGTTGCTCACGTGGGAAAGTACATCTTGAAATATTACAAAATCCTCCAGAAATATTAAGATCACTGATAATCGGTGACCATCCACAGTCAAAACATTTCTTGGATAACATACGTTCGTACAATAGTGCCTTTCAAATGACATCTTTTGGTGCAGAACAGATTTCAGAAGGCCCATTTATGCCAACATTCAAAGTGCAAGGCCAAGTTTACCACCTTATTGGTTCATTATTGCCTGAAAATGACGTCTCGAATCGTCTCGCGCATCCCGTTGTTTTCCAGTCCCCGGGCTCTTAGAATTCAACATCAGACGTTTCAGATCTCCGATTTTGACGACCCCGTTGTCGCTGGCATAAGCAACAGGATCCGCGTACGAAGTCGCGGGCAGAAGCTAGTAATGAATATAATTAGGTATGTACTTAATGGTAAACATATTAGGAGTTCATGGTTATACGAGGCATGCCTTTTAAGTTTTGTCGTTTGAAGAAAAAAACACAACTAGAACCTTATAGTACTTTTTATTGTTTTTCAAAGTATTCACCACGTAGCTTAATACACTTTTCCATTCGCTCAAACCAGTTATTATAACATTTATTCCACTCTAAAGTGGGGGTGTTCAAAATGGCTGACTTGAAAGCGTCGACTGCTTCTTCACCGGACTGGAACCTTTGACCACGAAGACTTTTCGTAAGTTTAGGAAATTTAAAGAAATCGTTAGGGCTTAGGTCAGGACTGTATGGAGGATGGTCAAGAATTTCTACTTTTTCCTGCTTCAAATACTCAATCGTTTGACGAGCGCTGTGTGAGCTTGCGTTGTCATGGTGCAGGATGATGCGTCGCTTTGAGTTAGATTTTCGAAGTTCAGCGATGACTTGTGGTAAACAAACTGTGGTATACCACTCTGCGTTAACCGTTCTACGATCTTCAAGTGCAATAGTCGCAAAATGGCCGGTTTTTCCAACGAACGTGGCCACCATCTTCTCTAAAGTGCTTCGAGAACGAACCACTTTAGTCGGCTTTGGCTCGTCTTGAAAGACCCAGATTGTAGATTGTTGTTTGGAATCAGGATCGTAGGCATAGATCCAAGATTCGTCACCACTGATGATGTCGTAGACGTGATTTGACTCTCCTCGGTTGAACCTTTGCAGAGTTTTCTTACACCATCTGACGCGGGCCGCCTTATGATCGTCGGAAAGCAGATGCGGTATCCAACGGCAAACTAGCTTTCTCACACCAAGCGCTTCATGCAAGATCTTCTGAATGGTTGTCCCTGAGATGCCTAATAGAGCCTCTATCTCTCGATACGTCACATGACGATCTTCGAGAATTAATTGTCTCACAGCAATGATGTTATCTTCAGTGAAGGCGAATTTTGGGCGTCCTTCGCGAGATTTGTCACTAACACTAGTATGTCCACGCTGGAATTCTAAATACCAGCGTTCGACAGTCCGCAGACATGGGGCTTCATCACTGAACACAGATGTTAGCTCTTCAAAACACTGAAGCCGTGTCAGGCCTCTTCTAAAGTTGTAGAAAATTATTGCACGAACATTTTCCTTAGAAAGATTCATTTTCGTCCGTAACCTGACAGATTCCAATCGACGCTGTGACTAAACAATAGCATTAATCCTAATACTTTCAACTGTTTTGAGATTCAAAATTTAAACACATTCAAATATAGAACAGTTCCAAATTCAAAATTGCCGGGAAATATGGAAACGACAGAACTTAAAAGGCATGCCTAGTAATAACAATATATGCAAGGGTGTCCACTTGTCCAGAGTAAAACAAAACTTTTAACACATAACGTAACCACGGAGGTCATACCTTGCAAGAAAATCTTAGCACCGCGATCTACAAAAGTGACGTCACGGCACAACGCCATCTGTTATCGAATAGGTAGCGTTACTAAACACAACAAAATATTGATTTTCGAAGATACCTAATTATTTAAACAGATTAGACATTAACTAATAAGAACCACTTTCTTCCTTGTAAAGCTAAAAAATAAGAATACGATTGCTGCCAAGTTATTATTTCAATTCACAAAATTTTAATTCCATCATTCCATCTAGCGGCGGTATTGTGAAACTTATGATAATTTATTATGATTTTTTTTATTTCATATTTTGTTTTTTAATGCAAGTCTTTACCCGTCATTAACAAGTAACTACTTCGTATTAGTCTCTATTTAGGATTAATGCTAAGGATTTTGTATTTGGTACAAAATTATCCAACACCCAAGTTCAACGACTATTACTGCTAAACTAATAAAGTTATCTTAATTCCTATAGTTTTCCTTTAAAGTTCATGAAATGCACTATCATCTTGAATTTTTCCAGATTTTTCAAGCCCGCAGTTTAGCTTTTAGAGGGGGGGGGGGCGCCCTACTGGAACTAAATTTTTCAATTTAAAGTTTAATATTTCGTAAATGGAGCATTAAATCGAAAAATATCTTTAGCAACCCTACAGTCATTTTAGAAGACCTATTGAACGATACCCCACACGATGGGGTAGACGACGAAAAAATATTCATTCCCACTTCACATGCTACGTGTAGGGGAGCTACCCTAAAAAAATATTTTCCAAAATTTTATTTTACCATTTTGTCGGCGTAATTTTTATACACACTCCTGCAAAATTACAGCTTTCTAGTACTAACGGTCTCTTAGCAAAACCTCGGACAGACAGACGGACATGACGAAACTATAAGGGTTCCTTGTAGGTACTACGGAACCCTAAAAACAATGGCCTGGTAGGTCGTTTCACGTTTTACTGATCTAGAGCACCGCCGCCGGTCCGCGTAGCTTCAATTGAACTAGGTAAATAATTACAGCCATGCAGTGTGCGTCGTTGAACGTTCCTCGAGTAGTCGAGTGTCATCGATTGCATTTTGCATCAGACGCGGGTGAGAGGATTCATTCCTACTTCAATCACGTCGACGCTTGCAAATGCCAATTTGATGATCTTGTAGTGATGCAGTGCGAACGTACTATATGTATTGCGTAGGTACCTATAGCGCTGTGAGTCCACTAAGTTTAACTTAGTGGACTCACAGCGCTATAGGTGTAGATGCACTATGGTGGCGGTGTAGAGTAAGTTACTCATTTAGGTACTTAGTGGAGTATTAAATCAAAATCAAAAGTCATTTATTCAAACTAGGCTGAGAATCAGCACTTTTCAAATGTCAAAATTACAAAAGACAGGTCCCGGCGGCACGCCCGCCCTTCACCACTTCCTAGTGCTGCAGCTGGGGAGAAGAAGTGGGGCAACAAACTCCCCCGCAGCACAGCTGTCTATTCAGTTAGAAAATACTTGATTGTATTGTATTGTTACGAGCTTCGGGTTCGTGACAATAAAAACTGCCGATTTAATAACCAAAAATAACAATTTATTTTACAACACTAATTACAGCTCAAACAGACTAATTATTAAAACACAATTACACTGTTGATCACTCTTAATTCGCACTTGAAGATCGCTTAGATGTTTTCGCTCTTGTCGCTTTATCCAAACTGTGTCGGTCGTCGCGCATCCCGGCCTTATATAGTGCCGCAGATAGTTCGAGAACCTTCCATTGTAGAAACATCTAGAATCTTCGAGTACATACCGGCCCCGACCGACTAGGTGTCGATAGTTCGAGAAAGTTCTACAAAGTTCTAGTATCGAATTTTCTAGAACGATCGTGACTCGACTAGTTCTGCTACTCGATACTAGATGGCGCTAGTGGTACCTAATGTCACCATGTACCAGGCGTTAAGTGTGGCGCGCAACACTGCCCCCTCCTAAGACATGCTCGTCCCGAGCATTATCAGCCCCATAATAACGCGCCAGTCGGTCCACATGGACGATCTTAGGAGTACCTCTTGCACCTTTCTGTATCCGGTAGGTTACGTCATTGATCTTTGTCACAATCCGGTACGGTCCGTCCCATTTAGCTTGAAGCTTAGGAGATTTCCCTTTGCTGCGGACTGGATTGTGCAACCACACTAGTGAACCTTCATCGAACCCTTTATTGTTCATTTTGCGGTCATAACGGGTTTTCATCTTTTCAGACATTTGCTGGCCCGATTGTCTGACGTGCTCATAAATGTCATTCATTTTGTTCCGCAAGTCATTCGCATAATCGGTTATACTGCGTGGGGCATCAGGTGGTATTCCGGTGATCAGGTCTGCAGGCAGCCGTAATTCTCTTCCAAAGTTTGCGAAAGCTGGTGTCACCGATGTACTTTCGTGAACAGCGCTTCGGTATGACAACAAAAACGGTTGTATGTGCTTGTCCCAATCTCGTTGCCGATTTTCCACAACTTTGGCTAGGTACCTCTCCAATGTCTGATTAAATCGTTCCACCATTCCATCCGACTGTGGGTGGTAAGAAGTTGTTCTGGTTTTATGAGTACCCATAACTCGACAAGTTTCCTGGAATATTTGTGACTCAAAATTCCTTCCTTGATCACTGTGAATCTCTAAAGGTACTCCAAAACGACAGAAGACTTCATGAACTAACTTATCTGTAACTGTCGAAGCTTCTTGATTTGGAATGGCGAAGACTTCCGGCCACTTGGTGAAGTAATCCATCACAACCATGAAATACTTGTTGCCACTTTCACTTACCGGAAACGGCCCCGCAACGTCAAGGGCTATCCTCTCCCATGGTGCACCAACATTGTACAATTTCAATGCACCTCTACTACGAGTCTGAGGTCCCTTTACAGCTGCACAACTTGTACATTTGCGACACCAGTCCTCGACATCGTCCCGACAGTGGACCCAGTAAAACCGTTCTCGTATCTTCAGTAGAGTCCGTTTTACTCCCAGATGACCTCCTGAACAACCATTATGGTACAGCTGTAGAACATCCGGTACTTGAGCTTTAGGGACTACCATTTGCAAATGACAGCTGTCTCCCCGAGCATTTTCCCATTTACGGCACAGGACTCCATCCTGAATCACCAAGCTGTCCCATTGGGCCCAATAGCTTTTTGTGATCGAACTCATCGCTGAGACGTCACTCCACCTGGGCTTAGGAGCTCTGGCCTTCATCCACTCCAGAATCGGCTTGATGTCCGAATCTTCCTGCTGTGCACGTTGTAGGCTTTCCTTCCACTCGTTGCTGAGGTCTGTCTTGAGCATCCTCACAGGTACGACTTCTTTACTTTCTTGCCTAGTACAATGCTTGCAGTCTTCAGGACAAGGTCTTCTTGACAATGCATCTGCGTTGCCATGTGATTTCCCGCTGCGATGTTCGACCACAAAGTCGTATTCCTGCAGTAGCTCAATCCATCTCGCAACTTGTCCTTCTGGATTTTTGAACTGCAATAGCCATTTCAGTGCAGCATGGTCGGTTCGTACGTGGAATTTCCGCCCCAGAAGATATTTGCTAAAATGCTGCAATGACTTTACCACAGCAAGCAATTCCCGTCTCGTGACACAATAGTTCTTTTCCGGCTTTGACAGCGACTTGCTGAAGTACGCTATCACAACCTCTTGATCACCATTCCGTTGAGACAACACACCGCCAAGTCCTATGTCACTTGCGTCTGTGTCAATTATAAATTCCTTGCCCGCATCAGGGTACCCCAAAATAGGTGTTTTGCACAGACGGTCCTTTAGCTCCTGGAATGCGATGTCGCAACTTTCATCCCAGCAGAAATGTCGCTTCTCTTCGGTTAGCTTATGCAGGGGTTTGGCTATGTCTGCAAAGTTCTTGACAAATCGCCGATAATAGGAGCACAAACCCAAAAATGCTCTGACCTGCGTCTTGTCTTTTGGAACTGGCCAATCCTTGACAGCGGCGATTTTCTCTGGATCCGTGCGGATACCTTCTTCAGACACTACATATCCCAAAAAGCTAACCTGTCGTTTGAATAGTGAACACTTCTTCGGACTTAACTTGAGGTTGGCACTCTGGATCTTCATGAGCACGCGTTCCAGGTTTTGAAGATGTTCTTCAAACGTGCGGCCTACGATGATGATGTCATCCAAGTAGACCAAACAGGCATCGCCAATTAGTCCAGTAAGTACAAGTTCCATCAACCTTTCAAAAGTTGCCGGAGCATTGCACAATCCAAACGGCATAACTTTAAATTGCCACAGACCCTTTCCTGTCGAGAATGCAGTTTTCTCCTTGTCCTTAGGGTCAATTTCGACTTGCCAGTAGCCACTTTTCAGGTCCAGCGTGCTAAACCACTTTACTCCAGTAAGCATGTCCAGCGTGTCATCAATTCTTGGCAAAGGATAGCTGTCCTTCTTTGTAACGTCGTTCAGACGACGATAGTCAACACAAAACCGCATGCTGCCGTCCTTCTTTCTTACCAGCACTACAGGTGAACACCATGGACTAGATGAAGGTTCAATAACACCATCCTTCACCATTCCTTCAATCATGGTTTCCACTTCCTTTTCACGTGCTACCGGCAATCTCCTTGGCCGCTGACGGATAGGCAATTCTTCTCCTGTGTTTATTTTGTGTTGAACTAAGCCAGTCTTCCCGATGTCAGCATCGTTTGACGAGAAAACATTGGCGTACTTGAGTAACATCTTCTTCGCCTTGACCATTTCATTTTGGGACACAACGCTGCGGCAGTCGTCTAAAAGTGTGGTCACTTTCGTTTGTGCATCCTTGCTGAGGGTCCCAGTCGATAGATATTGGCATCGACGCAACCAATCCACTTCCTCGCAAGTACCGACTAGTGTGCCTTTTTCTATAATCTGTTCCTGATCACAAAGGTTCAGCACACGTACCCCTGAGATGTCGGTGGCTCTGACCAAAGTTCGTGCCACTTTCCATGGAAGGTCATTGTCTACCCTTTCCACGAGTACACAACGATGTGTTTGCCTAGGATTCCGAGGAAGACTAACCGGCACAATCGTTTCCGATCTCGGCGGAAGAACAATCTTCTTAAGGCTGTACACATTACCTGGCAACGCCCCTTCCACGAAAAGTTCCTCTTGTCCACATTTCAAAACACCTTGCTTGACGTCAATCTCGCAACAATTCTTCCTCATAAAGTCAAGGCCCAGGATGCAATCGTCCATTATATCGGCCACGATGACATTATGCAGGTAGATTCTGTTGCCTAGCTTCAAGTCCATCTTTTTCTCTCCATGGACGGGTATGCGCTGACCGGTGGCTGTTACCAAATTAATGCGTTCCCGGTTGTATGCGGAGTCCCCAAGGGACCGACTTGTAAGTTGGGAACTGACAACCGTGCGAGAAGCTCCAGTGTCTATGGTCAGCTTACACGGCGTTCCGTTGACCTCGCCCTTGATGATTAGGCTGTTCCCGTCATGGGTTTGTGTGATCGAAACCCTTGGGGCTCTTTGAACATCAGCCAGCACCCGCCCCGCAGTCCTGGCTATTACTCGTTTCCCTGCTGCTGATGCTGGGTGGTGCTGTTAGCCGCACTGCCCTCTGGAGATCGGCCGTCTTCTCTTTCTGCAGTTCGCTTAGGGCAACTGGATCGAAGGTGGCCCTTTTCGCCACAGCCGTAGCACCTAGGGCTGTACCCTTTATTGCGGTCGCGAACTGTAGCCGCTGCAACCTCCCTGACGCGATGGGAACGATGATCCTGCCGCACAGCTTCCACCTCCAGTGCATGGGCCAAGGCGTCCTTAAGCGTCCCATGGTGACCGAGCCTCACAGCAGCTCTAACTTCAAGGTCGCGGATGCCGTCGATGAATGCCTGCACCAGGTTCCCATCAATAAGCGCAGGTACAGACTGGTACGCTTTACGAACCAGCTTCTCCACTTCAAGGGCCCACTGCTGCAGGTTTTCGTTACTGCGTTGCACGCGATCCTTGAGCTGCGCACGAAACACGTGTTCCAGGTGAGCGTCGCCATACCGAGCCTCCAATGCCTCAAGAAGTTCCTCGTAAGTCACTTCCTTACCGAGAGCTTCCAGAACAGTTAAGGCCTGGTCGCGCAGGCCTAGGGTGAGGGCAGTCATGGCCTGATTTTTATTCCACCCGTTCGCCTTCATGACAGCCTCAAACTGGATTTTGTAGGCCGACCAGGAAGAAGTTCCGTCGAACGGTGGCACTTTGAATCCACGTAGCGAAGGTGTTGTAGCTACGGGAGCTGCGATTCCATCACCAAGTTTGAGGTAATCCAGCGTTTTCTTCACGTCAGCCATCACGGTTAGCTTCACGTCAGCCATCACGTTGTCAACCCGATTATTTACTTGGTCGATTCGGGTTTCGGCTTCCGACAGGCGGTTGTCATATTGAGCAACCTTATCCTTCACCTCCTTCATGTCTTTCCCGAAGGTAGCGTGAAGGTCCTTCATAAGGAGCATCTGCTCTTCCTGGCGGCGCGCCTGCTCCTCCTGTTGGCGGACCTGTTCCTCCTTATCACGCTGGAGCTGTTCTTCCAGCCGACGAGCCTGTTCCTCCTGTCGGCGGGACTGTTCCTCCTGTCGTCGAGCCTGTTCCTCCTGTCGACGGGCCTGTTCCTCCTTATCCCGCTGGAGCTGTTCTTCCAACCGACGAGCCTGTTCCTCCTGTCGACGAGCTTGTTCCTCCTTGTCCCGCTGCAGCTGTTCCTCCAACCGACGAGCCTGTTCCTCCTGTCGGCGAGCCTGTTCCTGCAGCATCATCATCAGGGCAGCAAAGTCTGGTGTTGATGATGCTGGAGCAGCTGTGGATGGGCCGGCCTCCGTGGTCGGTAGCTGGCCTTCCGACCTCTGTGGCGTTGCTCCACCAAATCGCCTCTGGTCCGTCTCTTGCTGTCGTTGACTCCGGGTACGGATACCCTCCGTGTCGTCTTTGGGTAAAACCGGCATAATCCTTGCTTCTGACACCAATTGTTACGAGCTTCGGGTTCGTGACAATAAAAACTGCCGATTTAATAACCAAAAATAACAATTTATTTTACAACACTAATTACAGCTCAAACAGACTAATTATTAAAACACAATTACACTGTTGATCACTCTTAATTCGCACTTGAAGATCGCTTAGATGTTTTCGCTCTTGTCGCTTTATCCAAACTGTGTCGGTCGTCGCGCATCCCGGCCTTATATAGTGCCGCAGATAGTTCGAGAACCTTCCATTGTAGAAACATCTAGAATCTTCGAGTACATACCGGCCCCGACCGACTAGGTGTCGATAGTTCGAGAAAGTTCTACAAAGTTCTAGTATCGAATTTTCTAGAACGATCGTGACTCGACTAGTTCTGCTACTCGATACTAGATGGCGCTAGTGGTACCTAATGTCACCATGTACCAGGCGTTAAGTGTGGCGCGCAACAGTATGTTACGGCTAAAGGTGGGTGTGAACATAAACTTAAGATTAGCCGGCTAAACTTAGGTTTATCTTCGAGAAGCAGCTAAAGTTCGATATCATGTGAGTTTGTACGTGAGATTCCATCTTTAGCCGGCTAATGTGCACATTAACCGAAACGATACGGGTAAAAATGTATTCGATGGACGCGCCGGGCCGGAGGAGGGCTTGAGGGGGCGGTGGGGAGACAATGCGCGCACACGTGGCAATGTTTTTGTTTAGTATTGCGTCATCTTTCCTTGCGGTTGATTGCAATGTCGGCGTCGCAAAATCTCGAAACGCTAAACGGGGTGCCCTTCGCTCGCTCTTGCATCCTATGTCGACGGAGCCCCGCTTCGCGTTGCCCCTATTTCTGTGTAAAGGGTTTAAAGTAACCTAACCTCGGGGTGCCCTGCGCTCGCTATCCCCTATTTCTGTGTAAAGGGTTTAAAGTTCTAACCTAACCAAACCTAAAAGTTTTCGTGTCAAAATAGTAAACATTATTACATTGTTTCCTTTTTCATTTCCTTCTACATTTTTAGCCAAGGGCCTGCAGTTACACTTAAGTTTAGCCGGCTAAAGATAGAAGAAACTAACATTAACACCTCCTCGAAGTTAGACCTAAGTGTAGCCGGCTAATCTTAAGTTTATGTTCACACGCACCTTTAGCCGTAACATAGGTATACATACTGAATGAATGAGTACCTATATACGTATAGCCAAGGACGCTTTTGAAGTTTCCTACTCAGAAACAGGCTAAAGGATGTTAATTGAGAGAAGTCAGGTACTCACGGGATGCTGGGAGCCAGGAGATCACCACACTGTATCACTAGCAGTCATATTTCACGATATTTTTGTGTTTTTTTACCGCGCGCGCGGTTCTTTTATACCGGCCGGTCTTTTCGTTGAGTTCGAACTGAAGCTTTGTCCTCAAGTCCTCATGCCGTCAGATGGCGGGAGCGATGCGTTGTCCTTGTCGCACCCACAGCGATGGCCGAGTGCGAGTGGCGGCGAATTCAAAACAGGGAGGAAAAATGTGGACTGGGCAGACTTCCCGAAGCCTGTTCACATACAATATACAAAGTAATTAACACAGAACATTTACCTAAATTAAATTATTTGCCATTATGTTAGCTAGCCACGCCATTACCATAACCATACCATAATCAGCCTATAATGTTCCCACTGCTGGGACACAGGCCTCCTCTCGGTGAGAGGGAGTAGGCCGTAATCCACCACGCGGGCCCAGTGCGGATTGGTAGATGTCACATGTCTTCGAATTTTTAGTTCTAGGACATGCCGGTTTCCTCACGATGTTTTCCTTCACCGTTTTGAGAGCAGTGGTGATGAAATAATTTACACAAAGTAAAGCGCCTGTCTGGGTTCGAACCTACGACCTACAACTCGTAAGTCGCGGCAGTTACCACTTGGCCACCAATGATCTCGATGAAAAAAGAAATTTGAGTTCAGTTTTAAGTACCCCCAAAATTTATTGTTTTTTTTTTCTATTTTTGTGTGAAGAGACACTTCCAAAGTGGTAAAATGTGTGTGTCCCCCCCTGTAACTTCTAAAATAAGAGAATGATAAAACTAAAAAAAATATAATGATGTACCTACATTACCATGCGGCCATGTAAACTTCCACCGAAAATTGGTTTGAACGAGATCTAGTAGGTAGCTCGCTGGTGAAAATTTAAAAACATAAAGGGGTACAAAAGCAAAGGCACCACTGTCCATGGAGTAGGAGTGGGTCAAATAAAGTTGTTAGTGTAGTGCTTCGGGTTTGTAAATTAACAATTTAACTGTACTTGTTTTGCTGTGGTTAATGTAATTTATTTGTTATCCTGCAATGTAATTTACACATACACATAGCATTTTAACGCAAACAAAACAAAATCATTTGGACAGTGGCGACTTTGCATCATAGTAATGGACTGTGGTAAGTATGCATCTAAAGGTTTGGACAGTGGCAGTTTTGCATTTGAGTAGTCTGACGTCATTATGGAGGTAAGGTTAGCAAAAACGTTGTTAACGTTTTGAAAGTTTTTTGGCGGCAACCCATGACGTCATGTAGGAGCTCATGTTTCATTATTTAGATTTAAAAAAAAAACGTTAGAAAATGAAATAGTTTTTATTAAAAAAAAAAAAAAAAAAACACTTAAATCTGCTTATTTAAATACTCATTTCCGACTCTGGGACCGCAATTTCACACATTTCTTGCTCATATTCTTCAATTCCTTCAGTTCTCATTTCAACTGATCTTGTCATCACCTGTTTGTAATAGCTTAAATCACTCCTATCTTTCCATTCTGAGCCATAGTGTTTAGTCAATAGATTATCCACGTCATGCAGTTTTGCTTGTTTGACTAATACATTATGTTTATTTATTTGATTGGGTCTGACTTCTAAAAATGACTTTCCTCTTTTTAAAATGGACTTGTAACAGCCTGCTTCAACATTATAATTTGGTTCACCTTGTACAAAGACATATTGTTGCTATTTCTCCTCAAGAAAAACTTTTTCATTTGAGTGAATTGAAAATGCCAATTCGCTGGAGGACGTATCACACCATTTAAAGCTGATTTCCAGTCCATAACATTATCAAAATGGATAACAGTCCCATAATTTTTATAGACTTCAATATATTCCTCTGGCTGTACTATGTTTTCCATGTGCTTTATTTCTTTTTCTATAAGGCCGAATACTCTGTCCGGTGGAATAAAAGAGTGTCCTGGTATAGGAAAAATCAATTCAATTTTTTTAATATGGGGTGGTGCTCGACTTAGCCATGTGGCACACATACCAACCATAATGGAATTTTTGTTTTGGGCACCACACCCATCAGCTACCAATCTTATGGTATTAATATTTTGACTAAAAATTGTAGTCTGTGGTACACTGCAGATGCAATCTCATTTGCTCCTTTACGGTGCTCGTCTTCTGTCCAGGTGTATAATGTGACAGTTTCTTTACCTAAAGTATTCTCAGGTACTGATTTAACGATTGCAAAATTGTAAATGTACAGTTGGCGGCTGTAGTAAGCTGCCTGATCGGGTATTTTTGGCAAGACTTGGTTTTTCTGGCAGTCAAACGAGAAGACAACCATGTCTTCTCTTACTTCCTTTAGTAAGCGATAAAATGCTTTCGTCTTTAAAATATGCAATCTTTTTTCAGCCATTAGGTTCGCTTTTTGCGTTGTGTCTGTAGACGTCTTAATTTTTTCTTGTAATTCGGTGCATTTTGAACAGGTATCTGTTCGGGGGCTCCCAAAACCCAAATTATAGCACCTATTGAATATTGCCCTGAAATAACATTCGCGAACTTTACTGTCGTCGCTGCACTGATTTATGTACATTTTCCACATCTTCCTAATATTTAAAGTAGACGGTAAATATTTTCTTATGACTGAGGAGCGGCAGTAATGGGACTCTAAGCATTGAAACGATTCAATAAATTGCTTGACAGCCCTTAATTTATGCAAGTTTTTTGCAGAAGTATGATCGCCGCCTCTGTTTTCCTTAACAACTGATCCTGTGATAGCAAAAGTTCGAGAAACAGTTCTTACTCTCTGAACTGTAATATTCAAGATGTGAACAAATGTTTTCTGGCAAACTCGTAACAGTGCGACCTTGTTCCTTTTGCGTACAAATAGTGTTGTAGTATTTTGCGTTGGTTTTCGTAGTCCAACTCGAGGGCGGCGTCTGACAGCTTTTTTTACTTTTCAGTGTTTAAGAATGAAGGCATCCTGGTCTTTTTTATTTTTAGTTTTGTAAAATTGATCGTGAAAATGTGAAATGTCTAAGAGACTTAATTTTTTGCAATGAAATTTTTTGTCGTTTGGTCCGTGATTACAGGTGGGTACACCAGGGGGTATTTTCGCCGAGTACCTATAAAGAAAACGATTTGGGTTAAATATATATCTAAAGTAAAATCCTGATGTATGATAATCACGGTAAAACTGAATTAAACTACTTCGTGATCAATGATCCTCGGTTCGATATTTAGAAAAAAAAACTAAAATAAAATCCATCAAAAATATTAAGCACATTTCTAAAACTAAAGATACGCGCGAAACACATAACCCTTCTTGTAGTCGGGTAAAAATAGGCTTTAAAACAAAACAAAATTTGAAAATAGATCCACAATAATTGGTCGAGTCTCTTTTGAAGTCGGTTAATAATTATGTTCGTTCATATTTATTGACGGATATATTACCGCGTAAAAAGTTAAATAAAATATTAAAATACAACCACTGAAACTATTATTTTCTATCTACAAGTACACTAAATTGACAAAATAATAATATCGAATCATAACGACAAAAAATATTCAAATACGATTTTTGATCTGACGGTACAAACATGCTTACCTTTCTTCCTTTGCTTTCGCACGTTTCCAGGTTCCCGGTGCTCTTCTCCGTTTTCTTGCCTTTTCCGGTAAACACTCTTGAACATTTTCCTCCATTTTGTAAACGTTTTTCCAATTAATTAAGCTTTAAAATCAATAAAATACAGCAGCGATTTGTCATACAAAACTCATCAGCGGCCATATTGTTTATCGAAATGTTAGCGCCTTGTGATTGGCTGATGTGGACAATGGCGTTCTTGTAATTGAATGTTTATGGACAGTAGCGTTTTTGCACCATAACATAGTTTTAAAACGTGTTTTTCTATGGGACAGTGGGAACATTGCTTTGAAATCATCAGAATGTTATTAAAGTTTACAAAAACATCTAATAGATGGCATCATTAGTTACGTTTTGATAAAAAATGGACAGTGGTGCCTTTGCTTTTGTACCCCTATTATGATGGTAGAGGAAAGGATGGTAATTTGGAATACCATTTTGTTTCAGACCTGCAACTTTTTTTCCGTGAGGTATTAATATGAAGTAAAACCTTGATTTAATTGAAGCAATATTATCTTACTATCAATGTGCAACCTATCAAAAACAATTAAATATCCCTACAGGTTAAAATTTTAGGTTGAATGCAAAATGGCTCAATTTAGTTTTGAAGGTAGGGTGCAGGTATTTTGGTATAGGAGTATTCCAAATTATATTCACCATGCTTAACTTAGTTATTTTCGCTATTTTTATGTCAATGCTTAAGAAGAAAGTGTAAGGTGTGTGATAACAAAATTGATCCCACAGAGCAACTCTCTAAAATCGGTCATTCATAAATTTTTCTTTTTTTTTCATTCATCACATCGGGTATTCCAAATTAGCAACAAGACGTAGTTGGAAATACTCTCAATTTATGTATTTATAAATATACTAATTGTTGAAATCAATGCTAATATGCAAAATTAAATATCTATTCTACACAACACATAAAGCTAAACAGCACAATCCTAAGAAAATTTAGCGATGGGAATGGGTTAGACACGTACCTCAAAAACTTTCTCACGCGCTGTTCCACGTTTTAATCTCTGGTCGCCATTTTAGTAAAATGACAGACTATTCGTGTAAACATATCGATAGATAACGCTACTTGTGAACATTTTATGATCCGTAATAAGAGATGGTGCTTTTCATTTTTGTGAAACACTGCTATCCCAAATTAACAACAGTATTCCACAATACCATCCTTTCCTCTACGGAACCCTCGGTGCGCGAGTCCGACTCGCTCTTGCCCGGTTTTTTTGGTTCACAGAATACATCTACTTACCAAGTTTCAACAGTATAGTCACAGTATAGTTCTTATAGTTTCGGAAAAAAGTGGCTGTCACATACGGACGGACAGACAGACAGACTGACGAATCCATAAGGGTTCCGTTTTTGCCATTTGGCTACGGAACCCTAAAAATAGATTCTTGTAAGGTACCTACTAAAAAATACACGTGATATAGGGGGTGGGGGGGCTAGTCTTAAACCTCACCATGTAAGACCAAGAGGGAGGGGGGTTAAAAAATGGCAAAAAAAACATCACGTGATTAATGGACGGCCCCTCGGCCAGTTTCTTCATCAACAGCTAAAGTAATCAGTAAAAGTATTGACTTTTACTTGACCATAACTGATACTGCGGCAAATGTGTTTCTTCATTCAAGTAACAGCTAAAGTAAAAGTCAAAAGAGTTGCCATTACACAAACGTCGTAATTTCCCCAAAAAATCGTGGGGAGATTTTTTTATACATGGCAGCACCACAATTTCTAAGTGCATAATGCTTTGTTCATAGAGTAAAAAATATGCTTTGTTACAAAAGATTCCTAAACTTCTTTTAGGTGATTGGTGTTTTAAATACCACAAGTTAGATGTATGGTATATGTTATAGAATGTGTAATTATATTAAACTCGAACGCACCCTGATTTTGACAGGACTAGCTAATTCGGAACGCGACCTATGTAATCTATGGAAGACGGTAGATCCAATAAATGGTTGAAACGAACAGTTTGTTTTTATTAAGAACCTGCGGAATCTCCAGAAATCAGGGGAATCCAAAAGAAATACCACAAAGTGGCGACCGTGAGATTACGAAAAGCAACTGTAAAAGATGGATCTCGAGAAATTGAAGCGTGAACGCGAACAAATACGGCGTGTCTTTAATCGCCACGAGGCAACCGCAGAATCACAGGTAGACCTTGAATTTCTAATGGAAAAGATGGGTAGGCTAGCATTATTAGACAAATCAATACAAGATGAGTTGCTAAGCTCCCAAACATTCGATCAGACAGGTTATGAAAGAGAATGTGACGAATGCGACATATTGCGATGCAAGTGGCTAAAAGTAAAGACACGGCTGCGGGACATGAATAGATCGGATGATTTTATGAAACAGGAGACTGGAATTAAAAGACATAATCTCAACCTACCCAAATTAGAGATTCGCAAATTCGATGACAACCCTAAGTCGTGGCTGGCATTTTGGGGTCAGTTCAAGAAAATACATGAAGAGAAAAACATGGATGCGGAAACTAAATTTCAGTATCTTACACAAGCGATGACCCAGGACAGCAAAGCAAGAATCTTGGTAGAAAGTTATCCGCCCACAGAAGAAAATTATCCAAAGGTTATCCAGACGCTTAAAGAACGATTTGCCAAGGATGAAACACTTATTGAAATATACGTACGGGAGCTGCTGAAACTGGTGAACTGCAAAGATCAACTGTTACTGGACGTGCTTTATGATAGGATTGTTACAAATTTGCAAATATTAGAATCATTAGGAATTGTTAAAGAAAAATATGAGTGTATTTTGCTTCCAATGATAGAATCAGCATTACCAGAGAGCACATTACTATTGTGGAGTAAAGTCCCTTACAAAGGGGAAAAATCAAGACTCTGTAAACTTTTGAATTTTTTGCAGACAGAAGTTGAGGCTGAAAGGAGAGTGCAAATAGCAAAAACTGAATTTTTAGGTAGTTCTACAGCAGCAGTTCCAACAGCAGCATGCTTGGTGTCGGAGACAAAACAGGTAAAGGAGAAGTCCATCGTTAGTCAATCTGGAAAAGAAGGTAAGGAACTTTGTTATTTCTGTGAAAAGTCTCATAATACCTTAGAATGTGGTAAAGCTAATACTTTTACTCTAGAAGAAAAGAAAGATGCAATTAAGAAAAAAGGGGGGTGTTATGTATGCTTAAAAAGAGGACACCTCGCCAAACATTGCAAAGTTTTTGTGAAATGTATGTGTTGTAGTAGACGACATTTAATGATCTTGTGCCCCACACTTCATGAGCAACCCAAGACAGAAACGGTCAACAACTTTTCTAGTAATAATACAACAACCTTGTTACAAACCTTGATTGTTAAAGTTACGGGTGACAAACACACAAAGAAAGTGAGAGCGCTGCTGGACTCCGGCTCGCAGCGGACATATGTGAAGACTGCACTAGCTCAAGAACTGGGATTAAAGGTAACAGGAAGTGAGAGCCTTAGCCACTCACTATTCGGTGGTGTCAAGAAGGCTACACAAACACATAGAGTGTTCAATTTTCAAGTGAGTAACCTTAATGACACATACATTACTACAATGAAAGGACTTGAACAAAATATACTTTGCGGCTATTTGCCTAAGGTTCAAGATTCAAACCTAATAAAGAATCTACAAAAACACCAGATCCATTTAACAGATGCTGAAAATAGAGTGGCCGCTATAAAGGACATAGACTTACTCATAGGTTCAGACTACCTAGGCTCCATCTTAGATAACAGTCTTGTGCATGTTACGGAAAAACTTGTGGCTGTTAAAACAAAGCTTGGGTGGACACTGCAAGGGCCTATTGATTTGTCTCATGGAGTATGTAATAAGGTGGTCCACACAAGTTTTGTGACGGCTATACCGGAAATGGATAATTCATTAGAGTTTTTGTGGAATATTGAAACTTTAGGTATCAAAGATCCTTGTAATGGGGAAGTAAATGATACTGTTTTGGAAATTTCAGTAAATGATAGCGGACGATATGAGGTGCCATTGCTGTGGAAGAATGGATACCCAGAGATTGAATCTAACATCGAAGCAGCAAGAAGACGTCTGGACAGTACTACAAAGAAATTATCTACTACAGGAAAGCTTGAAGACTACCATCAAATATTTAAAGAATGGGAAAAGGAAGGCATCATAGAACGAGTAGAAGGTAATAGTTACGACGGACATTACTTACCTCATCACGCAGTAATTAAGCTGGAAAGTACAACAACAAAAATAAGACCTGTCTTCGATGCTTCTTCCAAAGATAAGAATGGATTGTCATTGAACATGTGCATTCAGAAAGGTGTAAACCTTATAGAAGTTATCCCGAAACTTATAATGATGTTCAGAGCTGGTACTTATGGAGTTATATCCGACATAAGAAAGGCATTCCTACAGATTTCAGTGGCACCAGAGGATCGTAAGTACTTGAAATTATTATGGTGGAATGATCCCAAGGCAAAAGATGAAGTACTTACATATCAACATGCCCGAGTACCATTCGGTGTTGCATGCAGTCCCTTCCTTCTGGCGAAAACAATCAACCACCATCTGGAACAGCATACTCATATTTACCCAGAAACAGCTGCAAGACTAAAAGAGTGCTTCTACGTGGACAACTGTGTAACCAGCTTTGACACAAAACCAGAGGTCAAGAAATTTATTAAAGAAGCTACAGAACTTATGAATAAAGGTAAATTCGATTTAAGAGGATGGACGATGAATTCAATGCAAGAAGAAGAATCACTCTCAGTATTAGGTGTACAGTGGGATAGAAAAAGAGATAAATTGTGTTGCAATTTAAACATGAAAACTGTACCTGAAAAGATTACAAAGAGAGATCTATTATCAATTGCACAGCAGATATTCGATCCCATAGGTTTCCTGTGCCCAGTTACATTAATCCCAAAGCTTATCATACAGAAAGCATGGTTATTAAAGACAGGATGGGATGAAATGATTCCTGAGGAGCTAGAGAAAGAATATAAGGATTGGATAAGTACCATCGACTGTCTCCAAGAGTGCACAATACCAAGGCGCCTCACAGAATTTCCACTAGACAACTGCAAAACAACAGTGCACGTATTCTGTGATGCTAGCAAAGACGCATATTCAGGTTGTGTATTTCTACGAACAGAACATGAAGAACAGGTAACGGTACGACTTATAATAGCTAAAAGTAGAGTTGCGCCCATCAAAAGGCAGATGACGCTACCAAGACTAGAGCTAATGGGGGCAGTCATAGCTTCTAGATTATTCAAAGAAGTCGTAACATCAGGTCTGCTTGCAACAAGCAAGAACTACAGAGTATATTATTGGACAGACTCTGCGGTAGTGCTGGCGTGGATACAGAGACAAGATACCTGGAAAGCATTTGTAACAAACAGGGTAAAAGAAATCTGCGCTATCACAGATAGAAATAACTGGAACCACTTACCTGGTATTCATAATCCTGCAGACTTACCTTCACGCGGCTGCAACCCTAAGACACTACTGGATACACAATGGTGGACAGGTCCTCAATGGTTGTACCTGAAAGAAGAAAACTGGCCAAAGTCTATCATTAGTAATAATAATAGAAAATACGAAGAAATCATTAGTGGTGAACAGAATAAAAGCATAGCAGTCAATGTGGAGGTAACTACAGACAACTTCAGCAATAGCTTATTGTATTTTAGTCAATATAGCAAGATAATAAGGCTTGTTGCTAGAATACTAAGACTGTGTCCTAGAACTAGGGAAAAATATAATATAAAGTCTGAATATATAGGTTTTGAAGAATACAAGCATGCTGAAGAAACATTATTTAAACTAATACAAAAAGAAAGCTATACAGACAAGAATAATATAGATAAGAAGCTTATAACTACAGTAGAAGAGGGAATAATAAAAGTGAAAACTAGACTAGAATACAGTGGAGAAGAAAAAGATTTCATACACCCAATTTTACTACCAGGAAATAACGAGATAGTACAGAGAATGGTTCAAGAAACACATAGAAAGATGAATCACGCTGGGACACAGACTTTGATGACTACATTAAGGAATTCATTTTGGATTACTGGTGTTAGAAAGCTAGTAAAGAATACAGTGTCACAATGTATTACCTGCAAGAAAGACAAAGCTAAACATTATGTGGTTCCCGAACCTCCTCTACCAGCAGACCGCATCAAAACGACAGCAGCCTTTGAAGTGACTGGTATAGATCTGGCAGGGCCATTATTCCTAAGAAATAATGAAAAATGTTGGATTGTTCTTTTTACCTGTGCTGTTTATAGAGCAATACACCTGGAACTCGTAGAATCATTATCCACAAACGGCTTTCTCATGGCTCTAAGGCGTTTTATAGCAAGGCGTGGCCGACCGAGGACTATTTATACAGATAATGGAACAAATTTTGTTGGTGCTGCTAACCTGCTTCAAGAAGTAAACTGGCAGGAAGTTGAAGAAGCCACCAACTCTTATAAGATCCTGTGGAAGTTCTCCGTGCCAGCAGCTCCATGGTGGGGAGGATGGTGGGAGCGGCTGATTCGAGTAGTAAAAGAAATGCTGCGCAGAATTCTAGGAAAAGCATCAGTGGACTGGATAGAACTTTCGACTATTTTATGTGACTGCGAAATAGTGATTAACAGCAGACCCCTTACATACGTGGAAATGGGAGATGTTAAACCACTGACACCGTTATTGTTTTTACAGAACTTACCTACTGGAGAGACACCTGATCTTGACCAGATAGATGAGAAAAATATACAGGTTCGTTATCGTTACCTACAAGAACTAAGACTACAATTTAGAACAAGATTCAAAAGTGAGTACCTATCTCTACTTATAAGCAAGGGAAAGCAACATAGAAAAGAACCTAAAGTAGGAGAATTAGTATTAATAGAGACAGAAGGAAAGAGACTATACTGGCCTGTAGGTATAATCCAGGAGACTTACACAGGTAAGGATGGTTTTACACGAGTAGCACGAGTTCACACTGCCTCAGGAGTAAAGGTAAGACCCTACCAAAGATTATACCCTCTGGAACTCTCTATCTCTCAAGACTGGCTAGACAGTATCCCTGCATCCAGCACTGCTCACCCACACCAATCACCGGAGCAGCCAGGTAATTCTCAGACCTCAATCACACCTGTGCCTCTAAGTGCAACCACCAGGTTAGGACGTGCAATAAAACTGCCACTTAGATTTATGGAATAACTTTATTATTTTTTCACAGGGCTTTATTCTGAATTGTATGATGCTCTCTGGTGTGCTGTGTACTGATTACTAAATGTAAAGTTTGTCGATTGTTACAATAGGTACATTTCGATCCCTAGGACTGACTCTTTGAAAGTTATATTATACTAGTATTAGTAATGTTATTTTAGTAACACTAAACTCAGTACCTATTTAAACTAATATGTTTGTGATGTTAGATGTAATCTTATAGTAAGTATGTAACTAAATTTGAGTGTAACTTTGTAAACTAAGTATGTACTTTCGACTTTTTATTCTGTCCTGGGAGTGTGTTATAGAATGTGTAATTATATTAAACTCGAACGCACCCTGATTTTGACAGGACTAGCTAATTCGGAACGCGACCTATGTAATCTATGGAAGACGGTAGATCCAATAAATGGTTGAAACGAACAGTTTGTTTTTATTAAGAACCTGCGGAATCTCCAGAAATCAGGGGAATCCAAAAGAAATACCACAGTATATTTAATAATTATAGTTATATTTGTTATAAAAGTTATTGTTAGTATTTGTTCCTAAACTTCTTTTTATTTTAGTAGGTAGCTTATGGTTTAGAGCTATTTACTATGAGTACCAATATGTTCAATTTAAATGTTGTTTTATTGTTTACAGTGAAAGATCTTCCAACTTCACTAACACTGAAATTGAAAAGTTGATTCAAAGGTGCTATTAACCAAAAAAACTAATGGGTTATCCATAAAACAAAAGGATGAAACTTGCGAAGTTCTTGCAAAAGAGTTCAATGCCTCAAATAACACGCAAAAAATGATCCTTGCGAATATTAAATCTCTTACGCCTATGCGTTAAATAACGCACGATAAGTTCATCGTCTGATGAACTGGAACTTTCACTTGACGATCTTGATGCCATTTTAATATTATAAATAACATCTAGGTTATTATGAAGCTATTACACAGATAAATGCGCAGTGATTTATATTAGTTAAAAACTCGAACAGGCGTCGAACAAGTCTTGGCAAAAGTAACAATAAAAGCATCAGCTAAAATTGTGAAGAAACATATTTGACCATTACTTTGGCTTTGTGACGTTACTTTGGCTGTTACTATTGATGAAGAAACTGGCCGTTAATGGGCAGTAAAGGTTAGGGGCAAAAGTAACAATAAAAGCATCAGCTAAAATTGTGAAGAAACATATTTGACCGTTACTTTGGCTTTGTGACGTTACTTTGGCTGTTACTATTGATGAAGAAACTGACTGATGAAGAAGCTGTAAAAAAACCGGACAAGAGCGAGTCGGGCTCGCGCCCCGAGGGTTCCGTACCATAATATCGTCGACCGTAGGTTCAATTAAGGTAAGGCACAAAATACCCAAAATGAGTTGAGTATACAGTTTTGTTCAGAATTTTGCGCTCTTTCGAATGGTGTATATGAAAAAATTCTAGCTTAAAAAAAATGTCCCTTACCCTACTGATTTTTGGATTCGAATTTCGAATCAGCCCCATAATAACAATGTATCTGAAAAACTATGCAATATAACAACTTGAAATGGTGTAATTACCGCCGCCAATCCACTTCAAATAAGGTAAGGGTCTTCCCAATCAACGAATTATTCTTCACACATTTTTTCAACAAGACCTTTACACTATTTTTTCATTATAATTGGATCCAACGTAGAGATCAATTTAATGTAAGGGACATTACTAACAAAATACGTTGGTGTAAGGGACGTCTATTTTCTTAAATAGCTAACTTATTTAAATAAATGTTACACAGGTAGATAGAGCACTAAAATACAAGATTATGTGTGAAATCAGATCCGAAAAAGGTTAATAACAAAAAAAGTTATAGGCGATTTAGTCCGAAAAAAAACTTTGTCGGCCTCTCCTGAAAAATCGTATTATGTCCCTTACCTCAATTGAACCTACGGTCGACGATATGTTTTTAAATTTTCATCGGCGAGCTATTTTTATTTATTTATTTATATGCCAGAATATAGGTACTTACATAATTACATGGTAAAATAATTTTAGTTTCACTACATTCGACTTATCAGACGTGCAAATATTTCTAGTACATTAATATCATGAAATTACATCAATGTCATTAGTCATTCATTACTCATACACATCATAATCGTTATAAAATGTACAAGTCTTGCTTCGTTAATAATAATTAGGCACATTACATTAAAAAATATATTAAATTAGTTTATTAGGTTATATCTCACAGTCAAGACAGTTCATTAATTTATTGATTAGGTTTATAGATAATGTCAATAATTATAATTTAAATAGTTAAGTGTTAGTAAATTTATATTATAGGGACATCATGTCTGCTTAAAATTTAAATAATCATCTATTGAATAAAAACATCTGTCACAAAGCCAATTTTTTAAAGTTCTATTAAATTCTAAGTTATTCATTTTTCTTATTTTTTCCGGTAGTTTATTATAAACTTTCACCGCCATGGTGTAGCAGTTTCTGTTACATAACTTTAATCTGTTTCGAGGTACTATGAGAGGTTTTTGTACTGTCTTCCTTTTAAATTGGGCTTTATCATCCAGCGCACGGTGGTTCCGCCCATAGGTCATAAATCCATACAACTCATATTCGAATTTCCAGAAACAAGTTACATATTTCGATAGAACCATTAAACGAGCTATCCGGTGATATAAATATGTCACCTATTTGTTTTAATTATCACTTAATTTTTGACCTCGGAAGTGAACGCATCGTTACGTTGCACTCGCTGTTATTGGTGACTGATCATTAAAGTATTTGGTTACAAGTGAATTCTCGGAATTATTTTGTTTTTGTTGTTGTTTTGTGCAATGGAAATTCAAGAGCAAGGTATGTTTGTCACATTTGATTGTATTTTGAATAAATTGTCAGTATAATATTTGTACTATTTACGTGCTACGCCATACATAATTTATTGTATATTTTTTCTAATATAATAACTTTGCTTAGAGCTACAAAATTTTACATTTTTTTTTGCAAACATTTGCAACTATCTTAAATTGTAGTTGAGACTGTATATTTTAAAAATATTATCCTTTGATTTGCGCCATTCTGCGCCGACGGCTGCTATAAAGGGCCTACGCCTGCGTAGACACAATCGTAGCAAGGTCTACGAAATATGCAACTAATTTCAAACTTTTCTTTCAGGTACTTTGATCAAGTGTTCCTTCTCAAGGATGTATATATCTTTGAGATTTGGAGTACTGTGAGTGGAAAAGCAACCAAAAAACACCAAGGTATATTAGAAGTTTTGCTGTCATCATTCAGTGATCTCGCAAATATAGGTCTTGATTATTATTGGAATCAAGAAGGTAGGAGTAAATCAAAGTTATTACTTAAGTATTCTGATTGGCTGAAAGACATTGAATGTATTGAGTTAAGAAGGAGCGTTGAGCAACGTGTTCATGAGGAAATTCAACCAGAAGGCCATCTCGCGGGCGGCGTCCAAAAAAAGATTTTTCCCAGCTTAGAGATCAAAACGTAGACGATTGAGACAGCTATCTCAAGTGGATGACTCTGCTGTGAAAACATTGCTCGACACTTCTGATAAGTCTGATACTAGTTTTACATCAGATATTAATGCAGAAGAGGTTTTATCACTTGTTGTAGAGGCTAAATTAACATCAATATTTGCTAATTAGAAATTTTGTTAATAGTAAAACTTCACGTAATATTTTACCGTCTTACCAAAGTATTTTAAATGCTAAAAAGAAGTGCTACCCAGATAATGTATGCATCTCAGAATCTAAAGCCGAAATTGAACTGCAAAGTTTGTTAGATCATACAGTTTCCAGAATCCTCGGATCCCAAAAAGATGTTTTAGATAAAGTGCCAATCAATTCATCAGATAATTTAAATTTGATCGGGAAATGGGGATTTGATGGTAGCACAGGCCAAAGCGAATACAAGCAGCAATTTTCAGATTTAGATTCTGATTCATTTTTAGATTTATTACAAGTCTAGCTAATTTTAAATCTGTTATGTAAGTTCTAATTTTAAGTCGATTTCATGTAAAATATCTATTGATTTCCATTTTTATTTTTTTATTTATCTATTTAGTTGTGTCTTTTTGACACATAGAGAATACACCCCAACATGAAAAGTTTTGATTTATTGTCAAAAACGCTTCAGAACGGGGGAAAAGCACACGTAATATTTTGATATTTATTTTATTATTCTTTTTGTGTTAACAAATTATCAAATATATATCATTATGTATTAATTTACATATACACTAATATATTATGAGTTTTTATTGCTACCTGAACCACTTCCCACGAAAAAAAAGCATTATATAAGATTTTCAGTATTTATGACCGCCTTTGTTCGGCGGCGGAACCACAGTGCAGCGGTGCTATTTTGTAAAAATCTCACCGTGAAAACTTAGGTGAAGTGAGCGTGGAGTGAGCTGTCAATAGTGTCAATTCCTAGCAAAAACAAACTCACTTTAAGTTTTCACGGTGAGATTTTTACAGAATCGACCGGCAGTACCTACTCATTTATAAACCGATTTAGAAAATTCTTTTTTTTATTCAAAAGGATATACTTCCAGATTGGTCCCATTTTTATCAAAATCCAGTTTTGATGATGGGATCCACGAGGAATTGAGGGAACTCCTCAAATATTATAGGGACACCTATAGCGATTTGGGTATTTTTTACAGTAACTAACATTTGCTAGTAACATTTGCTCTCGGAAACCACCATTTGGTGAAGTGGAACTGATGAAGAAGACCACAGATGGCCAACGGAACTACTTAATAATAAGTACCTATTTCACGGGTTGCGATTCGATTAGGTACTTTAATATGGTTGCTAAGCAATTTATGCTCGTCACAATGCGAATTGTGAAATGGAGCTGATGTTGGAATACTAGGAGAAGTCCTCAACAATTAACGTCCCTGCATCGGGAAAAGCAATATTTTGTAAAAGGCGTTGGGCAAGTTGACATTAGGCTATTGTAACTTAGACACATTATAAACAGACCCACTTAAAAGCGAGAAATAAAAACTTTTTAACAATTAACAAAAAAAAAACCGACTTCCAAAAAAAACACTACGAACTGAAAAATAACTTTAATTTCGGAAGTCGGTGTCTTAGGGATCAGTATTTTAGTTTTTGCCACCGACTTCCAAAATTAAAGTTATTTTTCAGTTTGTAGTGTTTTTTTTGGAAGTCGGTTTTTTTTTGTTAAAAAGTTTTTATTTCTCGCTTTTTAGTGGGTCTATTTATAATTTATCTAAGTTACAATAGCCTAATGTCAACTTGCCCATCGCCTTTTTATAAAATATTCCTTTTCTCGATGCAGGGACGTTAATTGTTGAGGAGTTCTCCTTTTATTAGTTTTTAGATTAGATGCTGATAAGTGATAATCCTGGCTGCAGCATCAGGCCAGACTTATGTCAACATTGCATTGAACTTAAAATTAGTCCTGTTTAAAATGAGCCCAAACACGAATACGGTGCTGTAATTTCAAGGTTTTTAATTTTTTCTGATGCTCCTGGCTTCAGCATCAGGTCTTCGGTGTTCCTCAGTAACAGTACGTTTATCCACACATCGAGCCCTTTTCAATGAGCCTAAACACGATATATCTGCTGTTAGTTGTCGAGGAGTTAGGTACTCTGCAGACTATACTGACTGCAGCATCAGGTCATGACTTGATGATCGTGAGACCAAATGTGGCAAATGCCCTATCAAACATCATACTAAAACAGTCCTTGCCTGTTCGAGTAACTTCTTACTGTTAAGTTGTACCTTCCATCATCAGCCCAGCTACCTGAGATGGTGACAACCATACACAAATACACAAGATACTTCATAAAATATGCGAAAAACAATAAGTGAGCCTATAAAATTTGAGGGTTGCCCTCGATTTCTCTAAGATCCCATCATCAGATCCTAACTTGGTGACAATGGGACCACCTCAGAACTATGTGCTTTCGAACAAAAAAAGAAATTTGAAAATCCGTCGACAATTGGCGGAGTATTGGATAAACAAACATACAAAAAATAAAAAACATACAAACACCCGAACATAGTACCTCCTATTTTTGTGAAGTCGGTAAAAAAAAACCGACTTCCACAAAGTGAAAAATAACTTTAATTTCGGAAGTCGGTGGCAAAAACTAAAATAGGTAGGTACCTACAGATCCAAAGACACCGACTTCCGAAATTAAAGTTATTTTTCACTTTGTAGTGTTTTTTTGGAAGTCGGTTTTTTTTTGTTAAAAAGTTTTTGTTATTATATGTCTGGTATCTCATGAATTTAGTTTTATCGCTATTTATTTCTAAATTATTTACAGTTAACCAGTCATGTAAACCCTTTAGAGTTTCATAATTTCATTGGTGACGTTTATCGCCTGATCAATATTAGCTTCTTTAGTTAAAACAGTGGTACCTATCATCTGCGAATAGTATAATGTACTGATCCGTTGATTCTGGCAATTCGTTTATATATGCTATAAACAATATCGGGGTCAATATCTATGTACTTACTATATCTCGTTCAAACCAAATATTGCAATTTTATGTCAGCTCCATCTCTTGACCGATAGTGGAACTAATGTAACTTTTGTTGATAATTTCTGAAAAAGTGTGCTATTTAGAAACTTTGTTTTATTTTTCCTGTAATATTTACATAAACTTCTACCACATAGAATAATTTCAGATTTTTGTGCAAACTGCGCTCTTTTCCCCACATGCCCATTGACATATAATATTACTTACTTTTGAAATCATTGCACATGCCCTATAGTAGCCCCACTTCGAATTTTTCAGACCCCCTTTCAGTACCTACCAGAAAAATGATAGTATGATGAAGATTGCCGGATTTTTTTCCACCACCATTCTATAGATTACTCTAATAAACCAAAACTTATAGGCAATGATTTACGCTAGTAATATATATGTCAATACTTATAGGTAGAAGGTAGATACATCAGAAATTGTGAAAAATGTTGTAGGTACCTACTAAAATTTTACGAATCAGTCGTCCCTGTAAGTGTTTTACCTAAAAAGATAAATCATTTTTACCGACTTCAAAAAAAAGGAGGTTATCAATTCGATACGTATGTACCTATGTAATATTATTGGAATTGCATTATATTCACATATGACAATCTATTAGGGCTTCCAAACAAATATACAAAATTTTATAGACGTATGTATGTATGTATGTATGTTTGTCCACGCATATCTCCGTAACTATTAATTGGATCGTGACCATTCTTTTTTTATTGGCTTACATTTACTTCAACTTAGGGAACAGTGCAAGTTTCATCAAAATCGATTCAGTCATTTTCAAGATATGGACTAAGACGTGAAAGTGTGACGGCCTGGCTTATTGATACGAGCTACGGGTGTAGTGTCAAAGCGAAAACATCTCAAAACCTTGGTCAAATTCTAGTGCAACAACTAAAAATTACCAAATAAAAAGTAATTTAAAAAAATTAAACCGACTTCAAAAAGAAATGAACTCAAAATTATGAAATAACTTTAATTTCGGAAGTCGGTGGCAAAAAATTAAAACTAAAATACAGATCCCAAGACACCGACTTCCGAAATTAAAGTTATTTCATAATTTTGAGTTCATTTCTTTTTGAAGTCGGTTTAATTTTTTTAAATTACTTTTTATTTACAATCCTTAAGGAAAACGTTGAGTAGGGTGACCATATTTATTTATTTATTACATCATGGAAGACAAATGGGTCCCGCCCGCCTGCTTCCAACTTTTATCAAATTTAAAATGGGCTTGTTTTTAGCTTTTCAGTTCTTTTAATAACTTAAGTTTTTTACCGCAGTCGGGCATAGATTTATAAGAACATTGAGTGTACCGTACAAAACGCAACGTTCAAATTGAATGCATTTTGTAATGCGCGTGTGCGTGCGGACCGCCCACCACAAGTGTATTATTATCGTATCTGCGTTTGTGTGCGTGACATTTTCTAATACCAGCGCAAAATGATTACCCCAAAATATGGGAAAATTCGGGTAGTTTTCTTATTCATATTGACATAGGTAATTATGTAGTTAATATATGTGTACAAAATGAAACCCGCCTTTTACATTCATACAGAGTTTTTGGAGATTGTTATAATTTTATTTTATAACATGGTTTTCGTAAACATGTGTGAATGAACAAAAAACTTTTAATATCATACTAACATTATAAAGAACTAGAACTATGCTATCTTAAATCTATTGTTCCTAATATACTATATTAGGCTCAAAAATACCAATCAGCTACATAAAACATACACCGATAACGTAAATAAAATATCTTTCAAAATAGTTAACAAACAAATTTACATTTTCACTAAAATAAATTCGCAATTTCTTATTAATTCTTATTGGAATCTTATTAGTTACTTATCCTATTTTGAACCTTCTGAATAATAAAACTATTTATCAAATGTTTCATTTAATTTGTTTTCACCTATTGTGACAACCGTACCAAAATAGGTAACAATATTACACGTTCTTAGTAAGCTTTCCCTCTGTACGGTTTATCTACTCATGTGGCCGGGACTTCGATTGAAACACGAAAATCGGTTACTGCGCATCCAAAGTCGACCGTCATGATGGTTCAACTTCATTGCCGCGTACTGTACTGCTTTGAGAGTTATCACTACACAAACATACGTACGTTAACGTAACAAACATACCTGAAAGGATAAACTTTCCATAAGTACCAAAGATTTGGAAGTTCATATTTTTTTTGTAGATAGTACTCATAAATAGAAATGTTTTTACAAATTTTGAAGTTGCGGAGACTCACGGTTTACGAGATATCATTTTTCAAAGTTTCCATACAAATTGGAAAATATCACGCCATTAGCAAATTTTTAGGTTGGATAAATTGTCATGATAGACGTCAAAGTTGACATTTCACGTTTCGTTGACAGTAGACGTGTATTTTATTCAATTTTATGTCATATTTTTTACTTAAATATAATTTTATTTTTAAATATTCACATATTAAATTTTGTGTGTAATTAATGTGCACAATAACCGTGCTGTATTATGCAATTACATTGACCTTTTTACACAAAAAATAACGAATTTTTGTTTACACTGCGGAACGGAACGTGAAGCGACGCCAATTTGTTTTATAGCGTCTTTTTATCTGTTAGCTGTCACTCTGTCAGTGGCTCCGTCGACATAGGATGCAAGAGCGAGCGAAGGGCACCCCGAGGTTCGGTTTGGTTAGGTTACTTTAAACCCTTTACCCAGAAATAGGGGCCCCGCGAAGCGGGGCTCCGTCGACATAGGATGCAAGAGCGAGCGAAGGGCACCCCGAGGTTCGGTTTGGTTAGGTTACTTTAAACCCTTTACCCAGAAATAGGGGCCCCGCGAAGCGGGGCTCCGTCTACATAGGATGCAAGAGCGAGCGAAGGGCACCCCGAGGTTCAGTTTGGTTAGGTTACTTTAAACCCTTTACCCAGAAATAGGAGCCCCGCGAAGCGGGGCTACGTCGACATAGGATACAAAAAAAAACTTTAACCATGGATATCTCCATAACCATGGGGTTCCGCGGGGTGGGGATGGTACAGGGGGCAAACTGGGGGGGGAGAGGGAATCTTTCCCTCCCAATTTGACAAAATAGTGCTATTCTAACCTAACCTAACCTAAAAACTTTAACCATGGATATCTCCATAACTATGGGGTTCCGCGGGGTGGGGATGGTACAGAGGGGGTTGCCCCCCTCCCCCCTCCCTCCCCTCCCCCACCATAATTTTTTGTGACTTAAAGGAAATTTTAACCTACCTGAAATATTGTTTTACTCCAAATCCGTTTGTTGACTCAATAATATCGCAATATTTTAAGAGATGGTAAAAGTATTTCATACCCTTGGCAACCATTGATATCATTTCTTTTTTTTTTTGTTAATAATAATGTTGATTTCGTAACATTTTACAATATTAAAATATCGCAGCACAAAAAAGGGGTAAAAATATTTCACACTGTACCTTGGCAATACTCAAATATTATGGAGTCGTTTTGTTTTTATTTAGTTTTCGTAATATTTTCAAAGAAATTCATCATAAAATTGCAAACTTACCTGTGAAAAGTAATGTTCGTATCCTTGTCTTTTTTTGGAGTGTAGTTTTTACACGATTTCACCGCACAAACAGTCATTTTTTCAATTATATTTAACAGCGTAGACGCGCTTTGAACGTCTGTCGCGTAATGGCGGCCTGTGGGCGGGGCTAACGAACGAAGACGCTATTTTGGTGTCTTTGAATTCGAAGCATTTGGACAGCGCGTACTAGGCATCTGGATGTTCTTATATCTATGCAGTCGGGTTTTTTATTTTTTTTAATAACTTTTTTTATTTCCAGCTTTTTAGTTTACAAAATATGTGAAAGATTTCGCTGACGATTTAGTTTGTTACGATTTGTCACTTCGAATTACTTAGTTTACAAAATATGTGAAAGATTTCGCTGACGATTTAGTTTGTTACGATTTGTCACTTCGATTACAAAATATGTGAAAGATTTCGCTGACGATTTAGTATGTTACGATTTGTCACTTCGAATTACTTTTAACCATATAAGTTGTTTATATTTTTGTAATCATCTTTTAAAGCCCTTTATTTTTATACCCCACTCGATAAATTTTGAGGAAAAAAAAATATTTTTTGAAGACATAGGTAACATTGCGCCAAAAATCGGCCATTTTAATTTTTTTCAATGTCTACTCATGTGCTAAGAGGAATCGATTGACGTGTGAATCATAAAAATCGGCCCAGGCGTTTGGTCTGTATCTTAGACAAAGAAAAGTATAGATGGCGGGTAGCGCCATTTCATTTCCACAAGAAAGGGATAAAGTATTGAGTTATTATAAGTAACAGAAAAGGATAAAGCTATACTATTTCCGTTTCTCAGTCCGTGCCCGTTTTTTTCAAGGCCGCAACACATGTAGCTAAACAAACTTTGACAGATATCTCGTCTTTGTGGAATTGTGAAGTTTATTTTAGCACTTTTCTACATAATTTACTAATATATTTGCTTGTGTAGGTATATTGTTTTAAAGCCGAGATTAATCTATAATATAATGCGGTGTAGTGTACTTACCTGTAAAAGCGATAGTGAGCGGCAAATACCAGGATTGTCCTTTCACACGTAAGTATCAAGTTTTCATAAATGTTTCGGTTAATAGAACAATGTACTGCGTGTTAACAAAGTCAAATCATTTATTTCAAATACTTTTGAACGTCAAAAAAAAAACTAAGTAAATAGAAATTATTCTAGTCGCCCATTCCAAAAGGTAGATTTCGTATGGAGAAGAATAAGCAAGAAACTCCACAGTTACTCTTTTAAAATGTTTTACAAGGTCTTGTATACATAATATACCTACCTACCTAATTATATGTGAACACGATGCACCCATAATAAAATTAGTCTACCACAAAAAGTAAAAAGAATTAAAAATTACGCAATGACAGGTAAATCAAATAAGTGATAGATACTTACATGGTGCTCACATATTTACAAATTATTAAAAAAAAAATGCAAAAGTAGTTGATTTTTCTAGAATTTTAACAAGTGTGTGAGCCACTGTAGTCGCAGATTGTAAAAATGAAATATAATAAGATGTCATAATTAAAAAAATATATAGGTATATACTTATATATTATTATATAAATTAAACTAGGAACAAGTTTGATTTTGTCTAGACTTTTAGATTGTCCTATGGAGAAGGACCAGCATGTTTCCAAACATTCTTATCTTGGATATAATCCTCTAATTTGTAATTATAACTCTTTTAATTAAGTGACAGTATCAGTTTTTGAGTGTGAGAGTCTGAAATTTCACAGGTATATAATTGAACTGTATTATCTAATTATTGATATAAGATTCAGTTACCACTACTACAGGAAACTCGGTTAATCGGTCGTCAAATAACTCGGCTGCGCGCCATGGCCGGAACAAATTGAATTTTCTTTATAACTTTTTAATTACCTACGTATAGGATACTAATGAAACTTCAGTACCATTTATAGACAGTAAATACCTATATAATAACGTTTCAAGTTAGTCTTTGGAGCGCTTATTGGAAGTGCTAGGACCTATTAAAGCAGATTTATATTTACTAAAAATAACTTCAAACCGGTGCATTTTTGTGGATTCTTATATTGCGTAACAAATTATAACTAAGTAATTAGCCAGATGTCCTGTAAAAAAATTATAATCATCCGTTTAGTCAATTCCAAGATACAGCAATCGTGCAAACGTTAAACGTTACCGTTATTTTAAATATCTTTGCAACCATAGCAAATACAAATACAAATTAAGTTAATAATAATAATAATAACTTGCTCTGAAATACAACCTTGTGGAATCGGAGGTGCCGTACTACAGGTATGTGCCCGACCCAGTTCTCGAAAATGGTGATATCACAATATATTGGGATCGATCCATCATCACTGACAGGACTATTGTTGCCAATAAGCCTGATATAGTGGTGGTGGATCGATCAGAGCGGCGCGCAATGATTGTTGACATAACCGTCCCGCATGATGGGAACCTCGTGAAAGCCGAGAAAGATAAACAAATCAAGTATCTTGACTTGGCTCACGAGGTTGTCGACATGTGGGATGTGGACTCAGCGATCATTGTGCCGATAGTTGTGACAGCCAATGGTCTAATAGCCAAGAGGCTCGACCAACACCTGAGGAGGCTCTCGTTGGGCAGCTGGATCAAGGGCTTGATCCAGAAAGCGGTACTTCTGGACACGGCCCGCATTGTTAGGAGGTTCCTCTCTCTGGAGCCCTGACCGCCGGTAGCTTGGACCCTGTTCCCGATACCGGTGGGCTACTATTTTTTATATTTTTTAATGTTTTATATTTTCTATATTCTAATATTTAAAAATATAATTTATATGTGATATTTAATGAAATAAAGGAAATAATAATAAGTTGTACCATTTATTTCAAATTCATATCTAATTATGTAGATAAAATTTATTTCAATATATCCGTTATAAAACATTGATCATACACTAGATTAGCAATTACCGCGCCAAGGCGTTGCCACTGCACTGGGATCAAGGCCACAGCCTCAATCGTAGCTAATGTCAGTTCAGTGCTCTGTGTGACGCCAACCGAAGTTAGCCGAGTGAAAATTACCGCCAAAATGGGAAAATGCGTAGTGAAAGAGTGCGATTCGAGGTCACAAAAACACAATAAATTAACCGGAATTACTTTCCACGCGTAAGTTTATTGTTTCTGTGTTTATATCAACGTAAAAACGAGATAAAAATAAATAAAATGTAGAATTTTGTAAATTAGGTTCAGTGTTACCACTAAAAACTTAGTTTTAGTTTCCCACATAAGGATATAGAATAAGGGATTTAAAATATTTTATAAAAGTAAATGTGTGACAATGTGTAACAAAAAAATAACATTGTAACATAAAAATAATTGTTTTTAAATATTTAAATACATAATTCAAAAATAACGTTCATAACGTTTTATGTTTTTTTTGACGTGACAACGTCTTAAATTAGGTTGCGACTGGGAGTCACTTATGAAAAAGTGTAACGCTCGGTAACGTTACGATGAGTCACCGAACGAGAGAGAGGCCCGCCGAATGCCTTGCGTCTCTCTCCCACTCAACTATGATCGGATGATCGGTCGTTGTCACGTAAAATCTTCGCCCGTAAAACCGACTTTACAGGCAACCATTTTTGGGTTTTTTATGGCTTAAAAAGTTGGGTAAAATTTCGCATGGCTAGGCAACCCCCTCCCGCCATTACATGTTTATATTGCGGTCTTTGTCTAATCTAAGCGACGGTATTAGGTATTCTTGCGACTTGTGTAAGTGAGACAGATATATGTTTACTTTTAAATGTGTAGTGTAGTGGTTTCAAAGCTACGTCGTCGCGTTTAAATAGTGGTTATATTTTTTTGACAAATTTTAATGTGGTTTGCTTCTCTAGTTATTTAGCTCAATGTTATAAAACAAAAGATCTGGCTGGGGTAACGTTACTCCAGCCGGAACAGTTTTTATCAAATAATTAAAAAACTATCTCCTTACCAAATTCAAAAATGTGCTTACTATATTTACAGAAGCTGCGGTGCTATTCTGTAAAAATCTCACCGTGAAAACTTAGGTGAAGTGAGCGTGGAGGGAGCTGTCAATAGTGTCAATTCCTAGCAAAAACAAACTCACTTCACCGAAGTTTGGTTTAGGCGCATTAGGGCTATTTTCACGGTGAGATTTTTACAGAATCGAACGGCTGTACCTATATCTAATTATCTATTGCACTTATATGACGATTTTCGACAATATCTGGCTGGGGTAACGCACACGTTTCGTTCATTGTCATAGCGAATACGTTACCTGTTCTGATAACAGTAACATAATGTGATGTCTGAAGAATAAGTCAGATCGACAGCAGATCGTTTTCGTCATTCCAGTAGTGCTCATGCAGATAAGCAGGAGAAATAAAACAAGGTATAGGTACACAAGAAGACGTATAATAGTGTTAACATTTAGTTTGTGTTAGTACCCAACGGGCTTACGCTACATGGCACCAGGTGGCGCGCAACGCGCTGCCTCCGACTTGCCACAGACAGACAACACACTTCTCACAAAGCTCTCTAAAATATGTTAATTAGACTGCAGTTCTTGTCCACTCAAATATCTAATATACTATAAGTAATATTTATTTATTTATTCAGACAACAAATAAGGTCCACTGTGCGAGTGCAGAATGATGTTGGGACTATCACGCAACCTCGTGATAAGGCAGATTTCTTGCGTCATACTGCGTCAAAGCTGTCAGTGCGCGCGTCGGCAAACATTGCCGACGCACTGCAGAAGCATGGCGGTTGCAAACATCGCCGACGCACTGCAGAAGCATGGCAGTTGCAAACATCGCCGACGCACTGGAGAAGCATGGCGGTTACAAACATCGCCGACGCACTGGAGAAGCATGGCGGTTGCAAACATCGCCGACGTACTGCAGAAGCATGGCGGTTGCAAACATCGCCGACGCACTGCAGAAGCATGGCGGTTGCAAACATCGCCGACGCACTGCAGAAGCATGGCGGTCGCAAGTCGCAACAGCACCCTGAACGCATTATTATATTGGATACGCAGAGCATTGTAAGCCCTTTGGGCATATCTGAACCACTAATGCTTTTAGGACGCGTGATTATGAGTGCAACTTATATAATAGTACCGCGTAGTGCGCGACGTCCCTTTAAAGCCGCAATTATATTTAGCCCGCGCCGCGTGTCGCCACGCGTGGGTAAGCTATCGGTTACATACATTTAGTACTTATAGGATTGATTACATTAGTCCCGCCCCGCGTGTCGCCATGCCACGCACTAAATGTATGTAACCGATGGCTTACCCACGCGTGGCGACACGCGGCGCGGGCTAAATATAATTGCGGCTTTAGGCTTGTGAAAAGGTTGTATGTCATGTTGTTGAAAACTAAAATATTTTCAACAATAAAGAAATAAGTACCTATAAGTAAGTAAAATAAGTTGTACGTCTGGGAAGTGGGTGGCGCCGCGCTCGCTGACATCGATCATCTACTTACACGTAACTACTTGTTTAGCACACAAACTATTATAATCATAAGTGCGGCGACCGGCCGGCAGGCACTTCATACATGTACGATTTCAGATCTTAGAAATAGTACTAAACTATTACTGCTACACCTACTTAAATGCCATACAATGCTCATTGCTCATAAATTAAAAAAAAAAATATATATATTATATAAACATCCGAATTGAGAACCTCCTCCTTTTTGAAGTCGGTTAAAAAGAAAGAAAATGCGTTCATTGGCACGACTATTTGTTTAATGTCAGCTTCTTCTTCTTAGCGTGTGTGTGTAAAACATAATAAGACAATAATTATAATACACAGGAAATACAGTCCGATGAATGGGTATCATGATATCTGTGGTGTTTGGTATATACATGTAAAGTCCAAAATTGGTCATTTTCTGTTTTTACATCACACATAGGTAGGTACTCAATATTATTTTCATCCCCCCATCTCGGAAAGAGTATTTTTGATCTTCGATATCTGAGTGCAAAAGCCGTTTTTATCCGCTAGAGGATAAAGTAAATTGAATTTAGAACATCGTGTGCACTAAGGGTCAGTTCACACCGAGACGCGACGCGACGCGCAGTTTTCAAGATAGAAATACAATTACAGACCTTATCTACTACACAAAAAGGTACACGATTCAGTGAGCTACGCCGCGCGGCGGCGGCGCCGCGCTGCGTAGCTCGACGTAGTAGGTAGACACTGAATTGTGTACCTTAGTTTGTGAATTCAAAACATCATTAGGTAAACCTATTTACTTCTCCCTCCATGGTGCCGAATTTATCATACAACCTTTTTTAATTTGTTAAAAACTCAGACTTCTTGGTGTACCTACTTTTTTTGCGCGCTTCATTTTCTTTTCACGTCATATTGTTATAACCGGTTAAAAACAAGAAACTTGAAAACAAGTGAAAAACCTAAAATCTATACATATAATAAGACAGTAAAAAAACTGTGTCTGTACATTGAATATATTAAAAAAAAATAACTGAGGGGTATAGAAACAGTAAAAGAGCACGAATCCAAAAAAAAAATCTGTCTGTTTGTTTGTACACGCTAATCTTCGGAACTACTGGACGGATTTGAATGATTTTTTTTTGTTGTATAGGTATTATGTCTGGGCAACATATAGGCTATAATTTATCTTGGAAACTTGAACACCTGATGCAGAACCGCAACAGACCAGCTAAACTATAAGAGATACAAAAATGGTACCATAGCAAAAATTGTTCTCGTGATGAGCATTTTCTGCTGACAGAATAAATTTGAAGATCTGGAACTCCAAGAGCCCAGCTACACCATAACACATATAGGAATGACGTCTTAGCAAAAGTTGTTCGGTCTGATGGGTATTTTCTATTGACTTATAAAAATCGAAGATCAGAAACATCTGATGTGGAAATCAAAGCTATCACTAATTTCACTTTATAATTATAAAATAACATAAGCTGGGAGTACCTCCACGCGGTGAAGGCGGTAACAGTTTAGGACTGATTTTCGATGACGATGGTATATCATTGAAAATTTGACTCTACTGGCCAAAACTCCCATTTATTTTTTTATTTTATCGAATAAATATGCCTTCGGGCTTATGTTATTTGAGTGTTTAATTTCCTTTTCCATTTATCTTCGTGACACGGTAGCCTACGCGGTAACGCAGGGGAGCAGTCACTAAGATTTTAATTGATCAGGTATCTTCAGAATAAAACCATAACCATGCCTAGAAAGAGGTCAAATCTTTCCCAATGTTCCAAAGGAGCTAAAAGATTGAGGATCATAAGATCCCACGAATCTACCGAAGAGCGTCAGGAGAGACTTGATGCTGTTCGAGAACATCAGGCTGCAACTTGCTCCGTGGAAACCTCTTCGGATCGCGAAGCACGCCTGCGTTCTCAGCGTATTTACGCATCTACATCCAGGTCTCTAGAGACCAGTGAAGAATATGATGCGCGACTGACCGCTGATCTTTGGTTGCTTGAAAAAGTGCGTCCCAACGACATCGACAAGTTAATAAGTGCAGAGTTTCCAAATCCAGATGAAGATCCTCTTCTGTATGCTATTGTTAAAACACACATGGTGCATGGCCCCTGCGGCACTATAAACAGGGACTCTCCATGCATGCAAAGTAATCGTTGTGCGAAGAAATATCCCCGTGCAATAATAGAACAAACAGTGACAGGTGAAAATGGATATCCATTATATCGACGACGTTCACCACAACAGGGTGGATTCACCGCGGAAGTCAGGGTACGTGGGCAACAGATTTCTGTGAATAATAGTTGGGTCGTCCCCTATTCACCAATTTTGACAAAAATATTTAGTGCACACATAAATGTGGAAATTTGCAATAGTGTAGAATCTATAAAATATATTTGTAAGTATGTTAACAAAGGGAGTGACCAAGCTACATTTGCTTTACAGGGAATGGACCGAGATGAAGTAACCAGGTACCAATCCGGTCGATACATAAGTACTTCTGAAGGTATTTGGCGAATATTGGGATTTCCTATCCATGAACGCCATCCCACGGTCATGCATCTAGACGTCCACTTGGAAAATGGCCAGCGCATATATTTTGATCCCAGCAATGTTAGAGACCGTATAGAAAATCCACGTCATACGACACTATTGGCATTTTTCAAGTTATGTCAAGAAGACGACTTCGCAAAAACTTTGACCTATGACCAGGTGCCATCTTATTATACCTACGATAAACAGAGAGGTACTTTCAATCGACGTCGACGTGGTCAACCAGTTGATGGATTTCCAGGGATTTTCAAAGACGCTGCTCTGGGCCGAGTGTACACAGTGCATCCTAACAATGGAGAATGTTATTTACTTGCGCCTGTTGCTCCATATTGTTCATGGACCAACTTCTTTTTCTATTTTAAAGACTGTTGGTGGTGTAGAGCATCTTTCGTTTCAAGCAACTGGCAGGGCACTTAACCTCCTTGACGATGATCAACACTGGGACAACACCCTCGAAGAAGCCTGTGTCAGCGACAGCCCCAGTAGTTTACGAAATTTGTTTGCCATAATGTTAGTATTTTGTGCTCTCTCGGACCCTTTGAGATTGTGGGAAAAGTACAAGTCATTTTTCTCTGAAGACTTTTTACGCATTCTAAGGTGCAATGCGGAAGACACTATTAGTCCAACAGATGACAGAGTGTTGAATAGTTCCCTTTCATCTATACAAGATACTGTTCATTCAATTGGAGGCAACTCTCTTAGCGCTTACGGCCTACCTGTTCCCCAAGCAGAACCCAATCAGCCACGCACTAATCGGGAGTATGTCGCTGAAACAAGCTACCGTTCTACAGAGTTAGCCGCCGTAGTTAATGACAGCAGTTCAAATTTCACAACAGAACAGAGGGAAATATTTGATACAGTGGTCCAAAGTGTCTTAAACAACGAAGGGAAGCTGTTTTTTTTAGATGCTCCAGGAGGCACCGGAAAAACTTACCTGACGAGAGCAATCCTTGCTGAAATTAGACGGCAAAATAAGATCGCTCTTGCCGTAGCATCATCAGGTATTGCTGCCACATTACTTCCAGGCGGAAAAACGGCACATACAATGTTTAAAATCCCAATCGATTTAGACAGATCTGAAACACCAACCTGCTCTGTAACACGAAACTGTGACAAAGCGAGTGTTTCAGGATTGCTGTCTAATCGTCTGGGATGAGTGTACTATGTCAAACAAAAAGGCAGTAGAGGCTGTGGATAGAACACTACGAGACATTCGTCGAGATGACAGGCCAATGGGTAACGTAACTATTTTGTTTTCGGGAGATTTTCGACAAACCCTTCCAGTCATAAGCCGGGGAACTAGGGCAGATGAGATTAATGCCTCATTAAAACATTCACATCTATGGCCTCAAATACAAAAGCTCAAATTATCCATAAATATGAGAGCCCAGCTTGGTGGTAATTCACATGCCCAAGAGTTTTCGGGAGTATTATTGCAAGTTGGGGAAGGTCTCCTTCCTGAAGATGGTCTGGTGAATGTTCCTGAAATACTTGGAAAAATTGTTGCCTCTGAAGAGGAACTGATACGATCGGTATTTGGGAACATTCAGAGTATACCAAACCAAGAAAATTCATGGTTATGCGAACGCGCCATATTGACCCCAAAAAAAAGATCAAGCTGCAAAAATTAATCAAAAAATTTTGGCGGATATTGTAGGGGATGAAGTGGTTTACACTTCTTTCGACAGTGTTGTCGATCAGGACGACGCCACTAATTACCCAGTTGAATTTCTCAATTCACTTACAGCGAGTGGTCTCCCTGCTCATAAAATAAGACTTAAAGTCGGTGTTCCCATAATGCTGATGCGAAATTTAACTCCGCCAAAACTGTGCAACGGAACCCGTCTTATTATCAACGCTTTACAACGTAATATAATTGTTGCTACAATCCTCACTGGGTGTGGTGCCGGTGAGACTGTGTTCATACCGCGCATGCCACTCATCCCCAACAATTTCCCCTTTCAATTTAAGCGCACCCAGTTCCCTGTGACTACATGCTTTGCCATGACAATAAACAAGTCACAAGGGCAGACGCTTAAAGCCGCTGGTGTTGACCTGACAACCGGCTGTTTTTCTCATGGCCAACTTTATGTTGCTTTTTCAAGGGTCAGAAACGCTTCCGGTCTTTATATATTATATAGCTCCTGAAGGAAAAACCCCAAATAACGTTTATAAAGAATTTTTTTTAAAGTTATTTACAATTAATTCAGTGTACCCTTGGGATCCGCTGCGGAATTACGGGAAGAAAAGTTTTTTGTTGTATAGGTATTAAGTCTGGGCAACATATAGCTATAATTTATTTTGGAAAATGGAACACCTGATGCAGTACCGCAACAGACCAGCTAAAGTATAAGAGATATAAAAATGGCACCATAGCAAAATTTATTCCACGTTAAGAACATTTTCTGCTGTGAGAATAAATTTGAAGATCTGGAACACCTGTTTTGGAACTCCAAATCCCAGCGACACTAGTTTATACATATAGGAATGACGTCTTAGCAAAAGTTGTTTAGTCTAATGGGCATTTCCTGTTGATTTACAAAAAAAAATATACGGTCGAATTGAGAAACCTCCTCCTGTTTTGAAGTCGGTTAAAAATGAAAGATCTGGACGTCTCGAATCGTCTCGCGCATCCCGTTGTTTTCCCGTCCCCGGGCTCTAAGAATTCGACACCAGACGTTTCAGATCTTCGATTTTGACGACCCCGTTGTCGCTGACATAAGCAACAGGATCCGCGTACGTAGTAGGCAGAAGCTAGTAAGTAATATGAGTGGTTCTAGTGACGAGGAAGTTTATTTGACGCCAACAGAATTGACTGAAACTGTTAATAATGCGCAAATGAGCTTTCTCCCTCAACAATCACGCGAGAAGTATTTGAAACAGTACGATATGTTTAACACGTGGCGACAAGCTAAAGGAGCCAAAACTTTCTCATAAAACGTTTTGCTGGCATATTTTATTGAATTATCCGAAACCAAGAAATCAAGCACTCTATGGAGTACGTATTCAATGCTAAAAGCAAGAATAAAGATGAAAAAAGACATACATATCGACACCTATCCTAAATTAGTGGCATTTTTAAAAAGAGCCTAATCTGGTCATCAAAAAAAAAAATCGAAGGTTTTAACAGCATCTGAAATTGAAAAGTTTCTTAACGAAGCACCAGATTCCGTATATTTGGCGACAAAAGTAAGTCAGTTGGACATTCAGTATCTACTTAAGTACCTATATTAATCAACTACTTAACATAATCTAATACGTACCTACTTAGTAGATTTTGATAGGCATAATTATGCATGCATATCAATTTTATTAATTTATCTACTACTCTTTACGTTACAGGTTGTCTTATTATTGGTATAAACGGAGCATGTCGAACTAATGAACTAACACAACTTAATGTCAAAAACATTGAGAAACATTCAGATGACTTACTATTAATTAATTTACCCAATACAAAGACAAAAAGAGACCGCAACTTCGTCATTCGCAAGGAATACCTAACAATTGTTGAGAAATATCAAGCCTTACGCCCGCCTAACACTCCAATCAATCGATTTTTTCTAAAATATCGCAACGGAAAGTGTGTTAGACAGCCTATGGGTGCTAATAAAATTGGCAGTATCCCACGAGAAATAGCAACATTTCTTGAACTTCCAGAACACCTTTTGTACACGGGTCATTGTTTCCGACGAACTTCAGCCACACTTTTGGCCGATTCAGGAGCTGATCTCCTGTCCCTTAAGCGCCATGGAGGCTGGAAGTCCAATGCGGTTGTAGAGGGATACATAGAGGATTCCATCCAAAATAAGTCTAAAATATGAATGTAAAGGCATCGTAGGAGCCATTACACTGAAAGAGCCTCAGTCAGATCCTTGGACTGGCCCTTCTACATCAAAAAAGAAGCCGTTACGAAACACCTACCATCGCCCTCTCTCGCCAATATTTACGCCAAGGGATTCCGATGAATCGGTACAACTATTAAGTATGACAGATAGTTTACCGAAAAACAGTACACAAGTCACCAACACTAACATTACAGTACCTAACAAAAATATTACACTCAACTTAAGTAACTGTAGCAACGTTACTTTAAATTTTTCTTAATTATGCCTAAGTATTATTTGTTATAATTTAAAGATTATTCTGTAATACTTACCTATCATAATGTAGTAGTTAATACCTAAAGTGAAATAAAAGTATCTTGTGATTGTAAATGTTTTTTTTGCATTTAGTCATTTCCTCGCTGAGGTGGGATGAAAAGTTACGTGTTGCACTCGAGTGCAAAGATTTTTCACCTCGTGCTCTTTTGCGCGGTTAAAAAGCAACTTTGCACTCTTGTATAACAAATAACTATTTTTACTTTCGTTAAATATAAGTGCAACAGTTTGATCAACAAACGTAGGTAACTATTCCGATTTGCAGCATTAATTAAAGTGTCAAATGCTCATAGTGTAAAATGGGATTGTTGGACTTATCATGTACATATACCAGACAGCACAGATATATTAAGCAGCCCTACTAGATAAGCATCACACAAGTAACGCGCTGGTTGTCGTGAACATGACATACTGTGAGATGTGAGATGAGGAGGCGACCGGCGCGGCGCGGCGCAACACACTACTTAACCTATACACAATGATTTCAAGTAATATATATGTAAATGCTTATACATATAAAAATTAGTCAAATTATAAAATGCATTATCTTTACAATATATGTAGACTCGTGAAAACTAATATAACAAATAATTACTAAAATATTTGTACTGGGTTACAACTTATGTACTAATGAAAAGAAAATAAAATCAGTCTCAACATAAAAGTCTTATAGGTTTGTGTATAATGGCAGTGTAGAGATCAAGTATCATTAATAATATACTTATATGAGTATTTGTACTCGCGATCGGTTTGTATCACGGATAGTAAGCGGAGAGTGCGGATGCAGAGACACAAATCAAGATACCTACACACCGCACAGTCTCGCGCAGAATGCATAATATGTCGCTTGTCTGTTGCAGATGGATTGTCGAATCAGTTGTTATACAAAACAGCTGCGTTATGTAAAACTAGGCGACCCGCCCCGGCTTCGCACGGGTAGATAATGTAGATATTGGTATTTAACAAAAATAAGATATAAGGATTTTTCGATTATTCGGCGTTACTAATGCATATTTTAACATGGAAAAGTAGTTATTGTGACATAACTGTAATAGTTACGACATAATATATGGTATCGCGGACTTTTTTGTAGATATTGATGTCCTATAAAACTGTAGTAGGTACATCACTTTGCTCTATTGTCAATAGTTTCCGCAGCGTACGCGATATAAGGATTTTTTTGGTATTTTTCACACCTTGGGTTACATTATCGAAGTTTTCATACGGATCCCTTACTTTTTTCAAAACATTCTATCACCTACCTATGTCCTTCAGGGATAATGTAGGATTCTAATGGTGAAAGACTTTTTCAAATCGGTCCAGTAGTTTCGGAGCCTATTCAGTTCAAACAAACAATCAAATATTTCCTCTTTATAACATTATTATTATTACAACTGAACGACCTTTAACGATTTTCCATAAATTGCAATGCATTGAGCCCGTGCCTACAAAGGTAACGGGCCGGGCTGATGATGACGGCTTCGTGACGGTGCTAAGGAGGAAGCGCCGACAGAGTAGCTGTAAGAACCGCTACGGCAAGGTTCCAACGGAGCCTAACGAAAAACTGAGTGCTGCAAAGCCGAATACTCCGGTGTATATTTCCCGCCTCCACTACACCACTGACGCGGATGTGCGTGTGGATTTATCTTTTTAGGTACCTATAACACTTACAGGGACGACTGATTCGTCAAATTTTTGTACAACATTTTTCACAATTTCTGATGTATCTACCTATAACTTTTGGTTTATTAAATATAGTTCAAAATAATGATCTCTCAGTTGGGACGATCGACAAAAAACAAGATTTTCATTTTCTCTTGAACCAGTAAGATTTCAGTCACGATTTTTGTTTCACAAATTTTCCCAGAAGCATAATTTGCAATAAACATGATAATTATTCATACTTTTTCAGTATTAGGTCGTGTTTTACAAGATCACTCAATTGAAAATTGTCCACTCTGAGTGATCCATATAAACCGTTATAAATCTTAAACGTGTCTTTGAAACGAATCGAAATTTTGTTTAGCAGCTTTCACAAATCCTTCACAATTAATTAAAATGCAAATTATAAACACATAGGCAGTATATTCTTGGATACGCGTTATGGCTTTTTCTTCAGTTGTCCAGATTGAGAGATCCAGTTAATGAGTTCTAACTTTCTTTGTTTAGGTTTCACAAATTTTATACCTTACCATGAAGTTTTCACAATTATTTCCTAAATCCTCTTATAATTTGGTTGGGATTGGAAGAGTTTTTCGAAAAGATCTCTCAATCCACACGCACATCTGACGCGGAAGACATCGGCATCGTGACGTACGTGCGCCAAAGGTTGAAGTACGCGCCGAGGGTGCAGTTGCTGGAGTCGCATCGCAACGTCAACTTCAAGGCGATCGTGGTGCGCATACCAACATGCTACCTGCAGCTGGTGATGGCAGAAAGCTTTTGGCCGCAGGATGTGGTATTCCGCCGCTTTTGCGGACAAGCGCCACCGGAACGCACAAAGACTTAGTACAACTAAGTGGTACTAACATAGTTAATAAGTTTTATTTAGTAACAATATTGTTACTTAGGTTAGGGTATGTACAGCAAGGTGGGTTCCCGCATTGTCGAGGCGGGGGGGCTCAGTAGCCGTGGCTTGGACACCCACGGTGAAGCGAAGAGCTCGTCAGGGCTTTTGCCGACAAGCCGACGACGTAGCGGCCAACATGTAGGTTGCGGTGCCGCTTGGGCGACATCGCAACTGAGGCGGGCCGCGATGTCGTATCGGAGGCATCGCGGCTGAGGGTTGGAGGCCGCGGCGGGAGAGGAGAGCCGGTATTACGGTGCGCCGCTCTCCCTACCTTCCGCGGCCTTGACGGGGTCACCACCGTCCGATGGCGGACGCGGTGGGGCCGCAGGGGAAGAGGAGTGTTGGTATAACGTTGGCCACTCTCCCTATCCTCTGCGGCCGAAAATTGGCAGGCGGCGGGGTCAATGACCTGACCCGTCGCAGGGGGACCAAGGGTGGCAGAGACGGGGTCGTCTGGCGCCCATGTGCTAGTTTGGTCCCTGGGGTGGTCACGGCGGGCTATGTGTTCTGGTGCGCCGGTGATGGGGAGTACTCCCCGGAGGAGGGTCCGGTGACGGACAGCCGCGGCGGGTTCACGGATGAGTGCTAACGCGTGCCCGTGTTCCCGCCATAAGCGGCAGAGGAGGACACCGTGGAGTTTTAGTGGGTTAGACTCCCACGTAACTGCACTATCTCCCCGTGGTAGTGCAGAATGCATGACCATTTCTCCAGGTAAAAAAAAAAAAAGGTACCTATGTACAGCCGAACTTCGGTCGGGAGTAAGTTCATCGGAAATTCGGCGGCAACGTATTCTGTAGAGCACACATTATACGCAACCGAAGTTCGGTTCGATTCGATTGCCGAAGAAGCTCCGGGGCGGGGAGCAGCGGGAGGCTGGCATGCCCGCGCCCCGCGTGTCCGCTCGTTGTGTTTATTTAGCCTCTGTCTGCGCACGAGCCACGTGCTTTGTTGTGTCAATAAAACATAGGTACTCCATGTTTGATTCACAAAAATGAATTATCGCGGTTGAGTCGGGACCGTGTTTATGGAACAATGGAGTCAGATATGCAAGCTATAGTCATCGACGACGCCACGACAGCGTTCGAGACACTGAATACACACAAAGTTGCGCAACTGAATTTCTGCGCGTTAGTTCGGCACTTATGGTGTGTCATACTCATATCAGCCGAATACGTCGGAACGTAAAACCTGCCGCGGAACTTCGGTCGCGTACCTTCGGCATAGTGTGTTTGGACACATAGGCCCTTTAGTTACAGCGACAGATTCGGCATTAGAAGCCACACCAAACGCTTTTTTCAGCCATTCTGCATTACGTCTAAAGGTGGGTTTTGTTAAACATAACGCAATGACAATCCAACTGAGCGACTTAATCAGCTGTTTTACATAACGGAGCTATAAAACAGCTAGCGATTAGACAATCCATCTGCGACACATCGATAATGTGGAGTGTGGACATCGGTATGCTCGTAGTATGTGATCTGTGGCGCAACGACGCAGCACATCGTGCGTGACGTCAGCTGCGACTCTTTGGCAGAGAGTTGTTAGTACCTACACACGTAGACACGCATATATCAACATAATAAAGTGTTAAATAAAAAACTTAGAAAAACTTAAGTACATAAAATAGAATATTGTATCAAGTACTTTATTTACTTAACTAACGAACCTTCTAAGAAGTGCCAGATCAATCGAGACTAGTGGAAACATTCGTGAAAACTAGAGGCATTGATGATTGAGGTAATGTGTCGTCGACCTTTATCGCGCCTTCGTTATCAGCCAACATTGCACTGGCTATCAGTATTCATGATCGAATACTACCACTTGGATACACTACAAACTGTTATTTTATTACGACAATGCTAATTATTAGGCATTTGCAAAATGCAAAACCACGTCCATTTAGTTTTACGTGGAAGTGGAGAAACAGCTCGTTAGTCAAAATAAATAGAGCATACATAACAGGTATAACTTACATCTAGCACACATTTGGTTAAGCTCTACAGTTACAAACTATCATTATTACTCTTATGATAATGATGTCATCCCTCATTCCATCAGATTCACAACTAAATTCGTAGTTACGGAAAAGCAAATGGAGTGTTAGGTATTAATTTTCAGAAGTAACCGCCGTCGGCGTACGCTTCAGCGTGTCATTTATTAGATCTGCAGACAGGTTCACGCGTTTACTCGCTCGGACGCATTCCATACATTTTTTTAATTCATGCTCGTTTTAATATTTGCCAAATTATACTCTTTAGAAACATGTTGTTACTGTTTTCACGCTGACGCTGGGAGCTGCGAAAACATTGCGATAACAGAAACAAACATAGGTAAGTTTGACAAGTATCACGTTCCGCGGCGAGCATCGCATCCGTAAGCGTCAGCGGGCTAACAGCGTCGATCCTAGGCTAGGCTCTAGGCCTTGTAGGCCGGGCGCGGGTGCGCGCGCAGCCACAGCGCCGCCGCCAGCGGCAGCGCCAGCGCGTGCAGCGCCAGCAGCGCGCCGCCCAGCGCCAGCGGCACGCGCGCCAGCCGCGCCAGCGCCGCCAGCGCGCGCGCGCCGCACGCCGCGCCGTGCAGCCCCGCGCCGCCCGCGCTGGCCGCGCCCACGCGCCGCGCCGCCGCGCACGTCGACGCGACGGATACCTCGTGTTTATCGGTGAGCACGCAGCAGGAGGCCGGCACCCAGTAGTAGTTGGTGGGCGCGCCGACGGACAGGTCGAGCGCGCGGTCCGCGGGCGCGGTCGCCGCGCCGGGCGCGTCCTGCGCGCGCGCCCACGCCGAGTGCTGCCAGTCGCGCGGGCCCTCCGCGCCGCAACACTCCAGCTGCAATACGAAAAGCCGACTCTACTCTTATCATAGGAATTTTATTGTTTGATTTTAATCCAAACACACTATGCCGAAGTTCCGCGACTGATTTTACGTTCCGACGTATTCAGCTGATATGACATACCATAAGTGCCGAACTTACGCGGCAAAAATTCTGTTGCGGGACGTGGGCATCCCTGCCTCACAACAAAATATTGATTTTCGAAGATAATTATTTAAACAGATTAGACATTAACTAAAAGATTCTTCCTTGTAAAGCTAAAAAATAAGAGAACGATTGCGGCCAAGTTATTATTTCAATTCACAAAATTGTAATTCCATCATTCCATCTAGCGGCAGTATTGTGAAACTTATGATAATTTATTATGGTTTTTTTATTTCATATTTTGTTTTTTAATGCAAGTCTTTACCCGTCATAAACAAGTAACTACTTCATCTTAGTCACTATATAGTATTAACGGGGCACCGAGCTTTTTATACACAAAAACACGTTTTTAATACAGTTGCTCAAAAAGTGGTGTATTGCAGGGATGTATAGCGTTCGGGATGTGGGCTATTACATACTAGTGCTTTTTTTTTACCTTTCCCGAACTCGTGCGTGTCTCTTTCCCAACTGTCAAAATAATGTCTATTAAAAAGAAAAACCAACCATGAAGTTTTTACTAAAGAGTTTTTGTGATTCATAAGTAAGTAAGTAAGTATTTATTTGCATAAAACATGGTATACATGGTGTTACAATAATTTACAATAAAGATCTTACATGTTTTGCCAGAATTGTACTTAGCATGCAATAAGTTCACTTAATACTAACATGAGAATTTGTTATCCATAAATTCCTTAAGACTATAGAAATTTTTCGAATTTAACCAGTCAAACAATTTTCCCTTAAATAATCTGGAGTTTAAGTTTTTTATGTTACTCGGTATGTTATTATATATACGAACACAATTATATAAGCAGCTTTTATTATATTTAGCAAGCTTGGGAAGATCATGCAGAACGAGTCTCTGTGGATCACGCCGGCTCCTTGGATTAATATCATTGGCTGATATGAACAGGTCTTTATGTTTATTAACGAACATACATATTTCAAATATATAAAGCGAAGGCAGCGGTAACAAACCTAGTTTCTTAAATATGGGTTTACAAGATTCCTCCGAGTGCATCCCGTAAATTGCCCTAATGCACTTTTTTTGAGCAACAAATGCTCGGTTTATATCGGTACTATTTCCCCATATTATAAGCCCGTAACGTAGTACCGATTCTACATATGCATGGTAGGTCATGAGAGCTGTTTTTAAGTTTGTAATATTTTTGATCTGTTTAAGAGCATATACAAATTTATTTATTCTCTTTGCAGCGTTATCCACATGCTCTTTCCAATTCAAATTCTCATCAATAATTACGCCTAGAAACTTCGTTTGTGCTACTTCTTTAATTTTTGATACGTTTAGTTTAATATTGTATTTAGGATTATTACATTTATTGAAATTAATATAAACAGATTTATTAAGATTTATTTTTAAATTATTTATGTCAAGCCATTGTATTAATTTATCTATAGTATTATTAATGTCAGTTTCATGATTATTTCTAAAATTATTACATTTTTCTGTCGCTATAATAATAGCTATGTCATCAGCAAATAATATACATCGGTGGTCAGTTATATTAATAATATCATTTATGTACAGCAAGAACAGGACAGGCCCCAGTACACTTCCTTGTGGTACACCACATGTATTGTGCTTGTATTCTGATGAAAAAGGCACCTTAACTTGATTTTCATCAATTTTATCAATAATGACTCGTTGTTGACGGTTACTGAGATATGATTTTATCCACTGAAGTGTAGGACCCCTGATACCTACAAGTTCAAGTTTTTTGAGCAACAGATTGTGAGAAACTAAATCGAAGGCTTTTGAGACATCAAAAAATAGCCCAGTGGTCAGATTATTATTATTGATATTACTAACTACAGCCTTTACCAGGGAGAATATTGCCAAAGTAGTGGACTTGTTTTTCTGAAAGCCATATTGTTCTTTGCTAATTATATGAAATTTATCACAATAGTCAATTATTCTTCCATACATGCACTTTTCATATAATTTGGACAATATGGGTATTAACGTTATAGGACGATAGTTATTAATGTCAGATTTTTCTCCTTTTTTATATAAAGGCTTGACTATCGAGTATTTCAGGGCATCAGGAAAAGTTCCAGATGCAAACGATAAATTAATTAAATATGTCAGAACAGCAGCTAGTTGATTGGTACACTCTTTAATAATTTTAGTGTTGATTTCATCATAGCCCACAGAATTGGAATTAGACAATAACAGTATTTCTCGTCTAACCTCGCTTTCCTCCATAGGTTTTAAAAACATCGAGTTAACGGATGCACTAATACGAGGTTTTATGCTGTCCTGACTGCTCGTATCTGATAAATTAGTATAATTATTATTAAAGGCGGTGGCAATTTCAATAGGATTTGTTAGTGTTGTATTGTTAACTGTAATTTTCTCCATATTCCCTATGCAATTTGTGTCGTGCATTTCATTTTTAATTACTGCCCACGTGGCCCTACATTTGTTTTCACTCTTGTTTATATATTTAATATTTGCGCATTTTTTTGAATTAATTATACATTTTTTTAGAATATTGGAATAAGTCATATAATTAATTTTGTTATTTGCATTTTTATTTTTATAGTATTTATATCTTAGTACCCGTTTATTTTTACAAGATTTCTTTAAGCCTTTACTTATCCAATTTTTTTTATATGAATTATTGTTATTTATTTTTACTTTTACTTTTGGGAAGCAAAGATTGTAGAATAAGCATAGCAGTTCATGAAACTCACTAAATATATTTGCATCATTTGAGATGTATATGTGTGACCAAGATAAATTATTTAAACATTCCTTGAACTTGCGAACATTGTCCGAACTGTAATCTCTTTTATATATATGATAAGATAAGCATTTCTGAATCTTTTCATTTATAGGAAAACTCAACATTTGGGCTGTGTCATGGTCAGAGAGATAGAGAGGCAAAACTGAAGCGGAAGCATTTGGAATATTACTTAGAATATGATCTATGCAAGATGACTTGCGCGTAGGCACATCAATGTGAATTTTCAAGTTATAGTTGTAGGATATGTCTCGTAGGTGATTAGTAACGTTACCTTTTTTCAACGTATTTATATTCAAGTCACCGGTTATTACTAGACGATATTTGGACTTGTATTTATTAGTTAGGTAGTTCAAAAGATTATTTAATTTACATAAGAACTGAGTAGGATCTGAGTTTGGAGTTCTATAGACGCAAATAACAAGCAACTTATAACACTCAAGCTCTATGCCACAAGCTTCAAATGTGTTTTGGGTAGCATAATTTTGTATATAAGATAAATCTTTGAAAGGAATGCCTTTTTTTACTAAGATACATGTTCCTCCTCTTTGTTTTTCTCTACAAAAACTTGAAGCTAACTGATAGTTACATATTTTGATATAGCTCTCATAGCCTTTCTTTATAAAAGTTTCCGACAAGCAAATTACGTTAGGCTCTTTTTGTGCTACTCGTAACTCCTGGATTGTTATTTCTAACAGTTCCCGTTTTGATAGAATACTAGCAATATTTTGATGCAGAATATTGAACATGTGGGCTTTAGGCACGAAAAAAATCATCTTTATTTCTTAATACAGGGAAGTAAAAAGGTATTGTACCTCTGCTTACATTCCCGATAGATACGGCTGGGTTTACTGGTTGTTTATTTTTATTACAATATTGTTTATTAAAATAAAAAGGGATCGTTCCCTTTTTAGGCGTATTGTTAGTAATGGCTACATTGCTGCTTGGTTGATTACGCATTACAAATTTCCTAATATTCCTTGGGCACAAGTAGTTTTCATTGTAGTCGTTACAATCTATCACATAATTTATCGACTTACAAGCCTCTGACAATGTAAAATGTCCACAATCAAGATAATCACATTTTTTAAACATCTTACATAAGTTTTCCATACCATCATTCAATTTTGAGACATTTAAGAAGTGACTATTACTAACATTTAGTACAATAATCCTATTATTATAAAATGTGTCCAATAAACCTTCTAATGGTGACAGAACTTGCCTTAAATTATAATCATTTTCCCCTACACATACCACTAGTTTATCATTAGGATGTAATGTTGTTTTTAAGCAGTTCTGAATTATTTCATGACATTTCGCATTTGGCTTCGTTTCCGCAAAGATTCCGTATTTTTGGTACTTAGTGTTAGTTCTTGAATGCAGTAAGGCTGAAGCCAAGCCGACACATTGTTGTGTACCGAATATAAATATTCTTCTTTCGGATCTGTGTTTGGGTTTTCGTTCTGGGATGGAATAGGTGCAGGTATTGACTGCAGGATTCATTGTCAGGTTCGATGAAACGCTTTTATTTTGTAAGCACTGCGACAGTGTCTCTATTTGTCTTTTTAATGATGAAATTTCAAGGTTAGCGCTATTCAACTGCTGCTGTAGATCTTCAATTATTTTTGCCAGGGATATTGTTTTATCTTCGTAAATACTGTCAACGTTTGAAGAATATAATATAGGTGAAGAAGGGGTGGATGCCGTACAGTGTGCTAAAGAATGCCTCTTCTTTTTAATATTACTACGAGAAATAGCATCTGGTAATGAAATGGATTGACATAATGGTTTTAACATGTTAATTTCAGCAGTTAACTTATTTACTTGTCTTTGAAGATTGCTGTTTTCCAGTAATGTTTTATCAAGCTCGAATTCCGTGGTTTCGAGTTTAACGGTTAATTGGGATATAGTATCTTTCATTTCTGACATAGATACTAAGTCTGAAATTAGTTCTGATGATGTGCCATCCAAACTTTTTGACATTTTTGTTGGTGTGCAATTCGATTCATAGGATGTATTGTAGTCAGTGAGTATATGCGAATCCAAGATCTGTGACGCTGCCATGGACTGGTCTTTTTTTGTTACATTGGTCTGTTCCGGTGATGGTGTTTTAACGGTTTTTTTTTTATTTCTCAGTGTTATGTTCGATGGATTGCTGCTAATTGTATCTTTGGTTTTAATACAAGTTGCGCATTTCCACCTTTTTTTTGAATATTGATCCAGCATCCTGTATGTTTGTTCTGGATATCCAATACAATCTGGTTCATATCTGTTGTTACAGACCGAACATAATGCAGTGGTTTTTATATCTACATGTTTTTTGCATTTATAGCATACTACAAGTGCTGCCATCTTGCGGCTACTGTTGGTATTCTTTGAAACGATCTTCAATGACATTGTGTTTGCCTAATGCAGCTGCTAGTCGCTGTTTATTAATATTTCTGTGTAATAATATGGACGAAACATTCAAGAGGAACTCACAAAAAGAGACAGTTTACCCGGGGTTTGAACCTTCGACACATTGAGTACTACTACATTTGAGTCGCACACTTTGTACGTCGAGCCAGGTGACCATTTAGAATTGTGGTCGAAATAATCGTATAGATTCTTCGTGTACAATAAAAGTTCGTTAGAATGGATTTGAATAGGCGAAGGAGCAAAGGTCGTTTTCTTTGTGTTGAATGTACCTTATATTCGAAATAGTTTTTTATCACTTTTTTTAGCACTTATCACTTTTATTAGCACCTATAACTTTGTAATTGTTTGTATAAGTCTGTTCTATACACAATTGGCGATTAACTTTTGTTTATTTTAGACTTTTGACAATTCATTGATTTAATTATATTGATTTACTTAATGCGTTGAAATTGTTTGACGACTACACTTTCACTGATATATTGTTTCTAATTGAACACTTTAAACATAACAATTTAACAAAGTAAGTACTTTAACTATTTTTAATTAATTTAAATCTCGGAGTCGAAGTAAACGTGACGGCAGCGCCCTCTCCTCTCAACCGTACCTCCGTACCGTATCTCCGTATACCGTATCATACAAATACGTTGTTCGGTGTTTTTACCGAACACCTTAGTTAGCGATATCGGCGCAAAGCGTTGACCTAATTTTATTACTTATTATTTTATATTAGATATTATATTCAGTGCACTTTTGTCTACCGCGTTAGCCGGGTGTATTCAAACATTCCATCAACATTTCACTAACATTTTATCACTAAGAACAGTTTGAGAGTGATTCAATAAATAGTGTTCAACATAAACATTTGTTTCTCCTCAAAACACCGACACCTCGCTTCGTACCCCGACATATTTTTGGTCCTTCGAGCCGGATCACGCGTCGCGTAATTTCGGAAATTCGGAATTTTGGTGTGCGAGGTCTGAACTATCGTAACAAACAACAGTGTGTGTACGTCGTGGGGCTGTCGGAGCGAACATTGGAGCAGAAACTGAAGTAGCAGCAAAGGCTGAGTACCTACTAACAGCGGAGAATACAAGTAATATTTTTCCTTATTTCTAGTCAGTAAGGATTTTAACACCCTATAACAATGTCAGAACTCATTGAAACGCAATCAATGATCTATGATAGCATCATAAAACTTGGCATTAACTTGAAGAAGGATAGTGCTGACCGGAAAACAGTAGACTACTTTAAGCGGAAGCTTAATACTTTGGAGGGCTATTGGAATGATTTCCAGGTCAATCATGAGCGAATTGAGGGAGAAGTAAGTAAAACTGATCCTTATTTCACCGACCGAGAGTACGAGAAAACACGTACGGTGTATGAGTCAACCAAGGCGTTGATCAACCAACAGTATCAGCTGCGGTTCGTGAAAACGGGAAGCCTCTCAACAGGTGAGCAAACAACAGCTCGTGATAGATCGCCATCGGCATCGAGTATGCGTGCAGAGGAGAAAACAGGTGAGGAAGCGGGACCTAGTTTCCCAAGGCAGCTGAGCGACCGCCCAGCTCAGAAGTCGAACACGGAGCCAAACAGTAAGCTAGACGCATTGTTGAAAAAACAGTATGCGAACTTTAAAGCCTTTGTGCGTACAACCGCAAACATAGACGTGGACTCTATCGCAGATAAGTGGGAATTTGAGGACGTATTGAGGTCACTACAGTCTAGATGGTCAGCTATCGACATATTACATTGGGACATCGAGATCGAACTCGAGGGAGAGAACGAACAATACAGCAACATGTACGATAAGTATGAGAAAAAATTCAACAACCTGAAAAGGGCTATTAATACGAAGATGTGGTCAGTCGCACACAGGGAAAAATCAACACCTCAACTGGAGATACCGAACTTCAACGGGAATTACAACCAATGGGTATCGTTCAGAGATCTATTCATGGAAGTAATACACAACAACCCTTCGCTATCAAGCGGCCAAAAGATGCAGTATTTAAAGGGTAAGGTTCGTGGAGAAGCTGAGAAACTTATACAACATTTATCGATAAGTACCGATAACTATTCTGTATGCTGGAATATTCTTACCCATCGGTATGACAACAAAAAACTAATATTCTCAGCCCACATGAACATTCTGCTAGGCCTGCCAAACATACAACAGCAATCGTTACAGCAGATCAAGCGAATGCATGACACCACGCTGGAATGTCTTAATGCCATCAAAAACTTAGGAGTTGACACCACATCATGGGACCCAATGATTGTACACGTACTAGGTCAAAAGCTAGATACAGAAACATACACAGACTACATAGAGTCGCTGAAGAATTCAAAAGAGCTACCGGTACTCGCAGAATTCTTAGAATTTTTGGAAACAAAATTTACGTCATTGGAAACAGTTCGCCGTAAAGATAATGTGCCTCCCAAGACTTCTCATCAAAACAATTATCCAAATCAAACATCTAACAATAAGAAAAATAATTACAACAACTCAAACAACCAGAGCAACGGAAATAGAACAGCTGCGAAATCGATGCACGTGTCAAACATAAAATGTCCTCTTTGCAATAACCAACATGGCATTTATAATTGCAAAACATATTTAAAAATGAGTGACGACCAGAGGCTAAAAACTGCAACCAAGTTGAAACTTTGTACAAATTGTTTATTTAGCCATTTTGGAAAGCAATGCACCTCCAACTTAACATGCCGGAAATGCCAAGATCAACATAACACCATTTTACATGACGCATTTGCGAAATTAGCAAATGCATCAACTCCGTCGTCAAGCGGCAACAACGTTGAAAAACAAAACGCAAAGCGCAATGAACCCGTGACGGGCACCGTGAATGCCTCTCAAGATGAAAAGGCGGAGATATTGCTAGCGACTGCTCTGGTGAAGGTCAAGGGGGTGGATGGAACTTACCAAACCATGCGCGCCTTGATCGATCAAGGATCTCAGATATCCTTAATAACAGAAGAAGCGTCTCAGATGTTAGGTATCAAGAGACGACGATGCAAAGGAGTCATATTTGGAGTGGGGCAAAAGGAAAACAGCTGTAAGGGGATGATAAGCATAGAATGTACTTCTATGTATAACAACTTTGAATTCGAATCAGATGTGCTCATCATGAACGAACTTATCAAAAGCTTGCCAAACCAAACATTCGCTAAACCTAATTGGTCTTATATAAAAAACATTAATTTAGCTGACCCGGAATTCTACAAAAGTCGACGAATTGATTTGCTTTTCGGGGCGGACATTTATGCTAGCATTATGCTAGGCGGAATTATAAAAGGAGAACATGCTCAACAGCCAATGGCTCAACAAACACAGCTGGGATGGTTACTATGCGGTAACGTGAAAACATACCAATGTAATGTGGTCTTAAACAACGTCAAGGAGATTCACAAATTTTGGGAAGTTGAGGAGATTTTAGAACCTTCAAATCTATCTGTAGAAGATCAGGAATGTATGGACTTCTATACAAAAACAACACGAAGAGATAGTCAGGGTCGCTACGAAGTCAGAGTACCACTGAAAGAAGAATTAAAACAGCAATTGGGGTCTTCCAAACCTATGGCTATTGCTCAGCTTAAGAACTTGGAACGCCGCTTGGAAAAACAACCAACTTTAGCCGAAAAATACAAGGATTTCATGCATGAATATGCAGCGTTGAACCACATGAAACCGGAACAGAAAAACGATAACATAACACTCGAATGCTTCTTGCCTCACCACGGCGTGCAGAGGGAAGAATCTTCAACAACAAAGCTTCGTGTGGTATTCAACGCATCCGCCAAAACATCAACAAAATACAGCTTGAATGACATCATGCTGAAAGGGCCCAATCTACAAAAAGATCTACAGGCCTTACTACTTCAATGGAGACAATATCCCTTTGCCTTCACCGCGGACATCGAGAAGATGTACCGACAAATCTTGGTTAACCCCATGGATCAACATCTACAAAAAATCGTTTGGCGTGAGTCATCAACACAACCTATACAAGTGTATCAACTGAACACGGTAACATACGGGACAAAGGCCGCACCGTTTTTAGCAATTATGACCTTAAAACAGTTGGCGGCGGATGAACGACACAAGCTCCCAAAAGCGGCTGCTGTCCTGGAAAACAGTTTTTATATGGATGACCTATTACACGGCTGCTTCAACATAGAACAAGGTAAACAATCGATAAATGATTTAATTCAGCTCTTGAAATCGGGAGGCTTTAATCTTCGAAAGTGGTCATCCAACAGTCAAGAACTATTAGGGAACATATCAACAAGTCAAGAGGAATTCGTTTATAGCTTCAAAAATGAGGACATGTTGAAAACTTTAGGTTTGTGCTGGAACCCAAAAGGAGATCAATTTACGTTCCGTTGCGACTTTTCACAAACAACCTCAAAACCAACTAAAAGGAGCCTACTATCGGAAATTTCAAAATTATATGACCCGCTTGGTTGGCTGACACCCCTATCCACGAAACTTAAACTATTATTTCAAAAGTTGTGGAAACATGATCTACAGTGGGATGATAAAGTGTCCGATGACATACATAATGAATGGGTCAAGTTAATTACGGGAATTGACAACATCAAACATTGTAAGATACCACGATGGATATTATGCAATGAGAATGATGTCATCGAACTGCATGGATATTGTGACGCATCCATCGAAGCATATGCGTGTGTGGTATACGCACGAACAAAATACCAACAAGAAACAGTAATCGTCGCAGCAAAGTCGAAACTTGTACCAAGTAAAAAGAGCGTAACATTGCCACGGATGGAGCTTTGTGGTGCTTATCTACTATCTATGGATGGTGTGATTCTATGGTGGTCATAGGGTGGCTGCAAGGCGATTCGGCACGTTGGAAACCTTTCGTGGCTAATAGAGTCAACGTTATCAAACAGATAATGCCAGCAAATTGCTGGCGTTATGTAAAATCGGGAGACAACCCGGCCGACTGCGCCAGCCGGGGTCTAACAGCGCCTCAACTAGTACAACATCCGTTATGGTGGAAGGGACCAGCATGGCTAGCGTCCTATGACATACAGAAAGAACAAAAACAGACTATCTACCAAACAGAGGAAGAGATGAAAAGGATAGAATTGGTAAACATTGTTCAAGACATTAACAGTAATAGTATAATAGATAATTTATTATTACAACATAATTCGTTTATAAAAATAACTCGTGTCTTGGCATGGATACGGAGGGCATTGACGCCAACGTCGCAACGTAAACATTTACCGAAGTACCTAACATTACTAGAATTGCGAAAAGCCAAATCGGCTATTATAATACATGTACAAAGTACAGCATTTACGTCAGATATTGCAATGTTAAACAAAAATGGCAATGTGGCAACAAACAGCAAATTATTGAGTCTAAAACCTTTCGTCGATAACAGCGGCTTTCTCCGAGTAGGAGGACGTTTACGGAACGCGAACATGGGCGACGAAATGAAACATCCTAAGATAATCCCTAACAGAAGTCGATTGGCGGAGTTACTCATAGAAGAAGCTCATCAGTTAACATTTCATGGGGGCCCTCGACTGACCTTAGCTGCTCTAAGACAACAATACTGGATAACAAGCGGGTACAGTACGACTAAAAAACAGTTACGAAATTGTGTAACTTGCCGGAAGTATGAAGCAAGGAAGCAATATCAATTGATGGGTGACCTTCCCGCTGCTAGAACGAACCCCGCTCCTCCATTCTACCATACTGGCGTGGACTACACAGGTTTTGTGAACATCAAGGCAAACAAGGGGAGAGGGGTGAGAACATTGAAAGGCTACGTGGCTGTATTTATATGCATGGTCACGAAAGCAGTTCACTTGGAATTGGTATCTGACCTTACTAGTTCAGCATTCTTAGCGGCACTTAAGAGAATGGCGGCCCGGAGAGGAACACCACATAACATGTATAGTGACCAAGGAACAAATTTTATCGGAGCTAACAGGCTGCTGCAAGAGGAGTACAACAAACTACAACAAGTTTTCGGGGATAACTGCCAGGCAGAAATAGCTGAAATGAACATACAATGGCATTTCAACGCTCCATCTTGGCCGAGCGCTGGTGGGCTGTGGGAAAGAGCCGTCCGCAGTCTGAAGTTCCACCTAAAGAGAGTGGTGGGTGAACAAAGATTAACGTTTGAAGAGTTCACCACTGTGCTGACACAACTGGAGGCGTGTCTGAACTCGAGACCGTTATGCTCGCTTACAGAAAACATTGAGGATCTGGATTATTTATCACCGGCACATTTTTTAACAGGAAGGTCCGATCTAACAGTGATTGAGACGAAGGAGGATGCGAGAACAAGATGGCATTTAACAACCAACATTTTTAAACAGATTTGGAAAAAATGGAAGAATGAATATTTGAGCCAATTAACAGCGAGAGAAAAGTGGTCTAAACCACAGGAAAACTTAAAAATAGGCAATATGGTGGTAGTACATGAAGATAACATTCCAGCTGGACGGTGGATTATGGGCCGAGTGATAGATCTGCATCCCGGTAACGATGGCTACGTCCGGGTGGTGTCATTGAAAACGAAAAATGGCGTCATAAAGCGGCCGGTAGTCAAACTTTCCTTATTACCGGTAGAAATCGAAACAAACAGCCAACAAAACAGCTCAACTGAAACAGACAGTTCAGCTGAACAGAGTTCTGAGTCCCAGAACGACAGGAGACGAACAAGAAAAACAGTACCAGGAACGTTATCGTATATTGCCATGGCATTAACCTTTTTTATGTCAATCTGCACAGTTGCAAATTGCAGTTACAACATAACATCATTAAACAATAACCAATCTTTCTACTTTGACCCAATATCAAAAATCAGCCTCGTAAAAGACAGTTGGTACCTAGTCGTATTCTATAACATGTCTCCGTATTGGGAAGGTATGCAGGCGTTTGAAAAAGTAACCGCATATCTGGACAAAACATGCAAAACAACAGGCAGCGAACAGTGTAACATGATAGTCCCACAGCTGATCCATGAGAGTAATGAACTGAAATACTACAATGAACTTCTGATGACGCAACACGTAAGCGGACACTCCAGACGGCGGCGGGGACTTATCAATGCAGTTGGAAACATCGCAAATTCCCTATTCGGCGTATTAGACGAACAATTCGCGGAAAAATACAGCCGAGACATCAACATGATACAACAAAATGAAAAACATTTAGCGGGTTTATGGAAGAATCAGACGTCGATTGTCGAATCCGAGTACAATTTGCTAAAAAGAACAGAAGAAATAATGGCAAAACAACATAAAATAATCAATAAACATCTGATCACGCTGGATAACATCTCAAACAAACTACAACGAGAGATAAACAACATATCCTTACTTCAAGAATTTACCATGACAGCCCTAACAGCTAGTAATTTACTACATAACTTAAAAAGAACTCAAGATATTTTACTTGACATCCTAACTAATGTCCACCATGGACAGGTTAACATTCATTTGCTTACTCCTGAACAGTTCCAAAAGGAACTTAACATTATCTCTGGGCACTTATCCGATGACCTAACATTGCCTATTGAACCACACGATATTCGAAAGCTTTATTCTCTGATAAGTATTAAAGCACGAATAACTGAGGAATACTTCCTCTTCCAAATAACATTCCCACTTATCAGTAGAGACCGATATAAGTTGTATAAAATACATCCTATACCACACCAGACGAACAACACTATGATAGAGTTCATCCCGTCGTCAGAATACGTCGCTACGGATCTAAAAAGAGACTCATACTTAACAATTACGTCTGAAGAACTTTCACTCTGTAAACAAGAAGATGATAAGTTTCTGTGTGACTGGAAAAAGCCGATATACCATCTTAACAACGAGAACAACTTTTGCGATCTCGATCGAGACAAAGATAAGTGCAAGGTACGAAGATCTCGATGTGAAAACAAATGGACATCACTAACAAACCCGTCACTATTCTTGTACCATTGTTGCAACATTTATGCCGTTAAAATAATCTGCGGCGAACAGATAAACCAGGTACAACTGAGCAAAGCTGGTGTCATTTACTTAGAACCAGGTTGCCTGCTGAAGGGTCAGGATTTTACGCTGAACATTCAGAGGCAAAAGAAAAACAGAATTGATTTGAGCCCGGACATTTTGATACCTGAGATGGATCAATTAAACTTCATAATTAACAGCACTATGCCTTTCAAAACCTTACAAGACGTAACAGACTCAGGCGAGATGAAGTACGCCTTAAAAGACTTACACCAACGCATCGATGTCATGAAAAACAGCCAAGTGGAAATAGGAGAAACATTATCCTCTCATGACATCCATCAGTATGCAGTAAGCTATATCCTGGTCGGCGCGCTGGTGCTGGCGGCGGGAACGCTGCTGTGCAGATGGCTGCGGCTGCGAGCGCGCCGCGTCCACATCACGTCAGACATGGAGCTTCGACCCACCAGAAGTATTAGTGAGGTGAACGTCAATAATGTCAGTGTTAGTGCGCGTCAACACATGAGTGAACGTCAATCTAGTGCGCGTCAACACATGAGTGAACATCAATCTAGTGCGGAACATATTTACGGTGAATTAAACAATACAATGGTGAATAGGCCGTGTCCTCGCGTGCCTAGGAATCCATTAGGAACAATAAGCTCTTAATTTTATTTCAAATCAGTTTTACGTTTATTCTACTAACATTTTAATCTTAATTTGGTTTTGTATTCACCTTGTAAACATTATTATCATGATCGTTCCATTATATTACTAACATAACATTGTTTCATCTCAGCATCCCCATCTTTCGTGGCCCGGAATATGTTCGGTGTTTTTACCGAACACCTTAGTTAGCGATATCGGCGCAAAGCGTTGACCTAATTTTATTACTTATTATTTTATATTAGATATTATATTCAGTGCACTTTTGTCTACCGCGTTAGCCGGGTGTATTCAAACATTCCATCAACATTTCACTAACATTTTATCACTAAGAACAGTTTGAGAGTGATTCAATAAATAGTGTTCAACATAAACATTTGTTTCTCCTCAAAACACCGACACCTCGCTTCGTACCCCGACATACGTATATTTCTAAAAAGAAGCTACTAATTTATTTCAATATCAGATTTAATGATTTAATTGAATGAGTTAGGTTAGGTTTCATTTCATTTCATTAAATTTCATTTTCATTTCATATCAATAAAAAAAATATACTGAAGACTAAGCTGTATGCCTTTGCCTACCGAAATGGGTGAAGAAAAAAAAACTCTGCTTATATTCTACGGTTGGCGCCATTTTCCAGAAATTTTCTTTGCTAGTTTAGTTGTTTGTTGCACAAAATGAGTAATTTCGACCCTATTTTTTTTAATTAACACCACCGGAACTCAGTATAATTGCACAAAATGCTTCGGAGAATATTTTACGGGAAAAGTCAAAAAGTCGTTACATATCCACATAGGTACGACTAATTTTTTGCGTGGAGAGAAGAGAAAAAAGCAATATTGTGTTTTTATTAAATTGCTTCATTTTTTCGCAACTGTATTAAAAATAGTCGTTCAGTACACCTGCGGAACCGTCATTGCAACTTGTTCCGACTGTCAACCCTCGCCTTCGGCTGCGCCTCGGCTCGGGTAGACATTTGTCGGAACTCTTTGCAATGACAGCCTTTCCGCACTTGTAATGAAATATACTATTTTATAACGGTTGTTTGAAGTAGTAAACAATTAAATAAAAATCTAAGGAAATAAATTGGTATTATTGGGCATATATACTAGCCAGTATACATGATGGAAACACGATTTGATAAAGTTGGCTCGATAGAATAAATTCCCAAAGTTATCTCTAAAAAACACAACAAACGCTTAGTACGGCGTGAAAACTTCGCGGAAGGTCATCAGTTTTTGAATAATAACAAAACTACATGTTTTATACAACGTATATACTTTACATTTTCAAAATGTGTATTTGTTTAACAATAAGAAGGAAATACCTAAAGTCGCGCGAGTTTCGCCCAGCATACCCTGAGCTACCGCGCCGCCCTCCTATCCGCTTTAAGAGCCAAGCCACACGGTGCGGTGCGGCGCCGCGCCGCAAAGATTTCGACCAATCGGCCGATCGGCGGGCACCCGAGCTGCTTTTGTGCCCGCCGATTCGGCAAAATCTTCGCCGCTCAGGCGCCGCGCCGCAGCCGCGCCGCCCGTGTGGTTACACTCTAAGAGTCAGTCCTGCTGCGTCCTGAGTTAGTCCTGCCTCGGCCATCGGACGGGGAGCTTGTGTCGCTTGCGCTTACGCACGGATTTAATAATGTAACGAAGAAAATTGTATGAAAATTCACTGTAGCGTATTTGAAATGGGGAACAAAGTAAAGAAATCAAGGGAGAGAAGGGGTTGGCGAAAAACCAATGCGTTGAGCATTGGTTTTTCGCCAACCCCTTTTCTTGCCCCTTGCCCTTGCCCCTTCGCTTGCATGAAAAAATGAAGTAAGTAAAATTCGTATATTTACCTACTTATTTACTAATTGCGTCAGATTATAGAATAATCTATAATCTGAGCTAATTGCCTTACTAGGTGGTGTTATTTTTTTTAATGGGGTATTTTAAAAACAATTTAATTTATCTTTGCTGAGACCGTATGTTCCGACTACACACGGTTCGGAGAGATTATAGTAGTGGGAGTGTACTTCGAGTCGAACTCTCGCCGAGTTCTACAACTCTTTAACAGAGTTGAGTATCGTTGTCGCCGGAAACCATTCCTTCGCAGATGCGGGGTGAGTCCGTGTTGGACATCTCGTTTGCCAGCCCCGCTCTGTCACAACGTGTCATTGACTGGCGCGTCAAAAAGGAGGTGGAGACCTACTCCGATCACCGGTATATCAGGTTCGACGTCTCCGCCCAGTGGCTCCGCCAATTGCGGTGCCCGAAGCGGACCACGCGGACGACGACGACATCCCTGAAGTGACCGGGGTAGATCTGAGAGTGGCGGTAGGAAGGCTGAAGGCCAAAAATACCGCCGCAGGACCCGACGGCTTGCCAGGTAAAGCCTTTGTCCTGGCCTCGAGGGCTCTCGGGCCTCGTCTGGAGGCGCTCTTAAGCGCATGTATGGAGAGAGGCCAGTTTCCACTCCGTTGGAAGACGGGAAAGCTGGTCCTCGTTCGGAAGCCAGGGCGCCCTGCGGATGCTCCGTCCGCATACTGGCCCATCGTGCTGCTCGACGAGGTCGGCAAGCTCTTTGAGAGAGTGATTGCGGGCCGCCTCGTCGGGCACCTGGTGAGGCCGGGGCCGGATCTTGCGGACAGCCAGTTTGGCTTCCGCAAGGGGCGCTCGACGGTGGACGCCATCATGCGCGTGAGAGCCCCTCACGACGGGGGACACGGTGTCCCGGGGTGGGGTCGTCGTGGCGGTGTCACTCGACATAGCCAACGCGTTCAACACCCTGCCCTGGGTCTGCAATGTGGAGGCACTCCGGTATCACCGGGTGCCGACCGACCTCCGTCGAATAGTCGAAGCGTATTTGACGGACAGAGCCGTCATCTACCCCAGTCGCGACGGGGAGTGGAACCGGCGAGAGATGTCGTGCGGTGTCCCGCAGGGATCGGTTCTCGGGCCGTTCCTGTACGTGAAGTAGGTGCACGAAGGCTGCGCTGACGTTCATGTTCGGGGTCACCAGTATAGAGGTATGAGGAACAGGGTGTAAAGTTCACTCATACTCTATAGAAAAGGGAGGATCCTCCGACCAGACGGGTGTTGTGTCTGGCGGGCCAACTGCCCGATGATTCATGTCGGGCCGTTGTATCTATGCTAATTGCGCGGTAAACTCTGCTTGCGCGATGCAGGATTTGCGTGACGTCAGTATGATGCGTTGTTCCCATGTGGCGTTGTAGATACCGCTACAGGACATCGGTTACGACTGGGTGCTGCGGGCCGACCTCCGTGATGGCGTCAGCGTGGTTTGCTACGCTGACGACACACTGGTCCTGGCGCAGGGAAGGTCGCATCAGGCGGCGGCCGACGCGATAATAATAATAACGCTCATACTATGGGGCTACGGAGAGGGGAAACATTCTGACCGCGTACCGTGTTCGGATGCTCTCTCTTTTTACCGACTTTACAAAAAGGAGGAGGTACTATGTTCGGGTGTTTGTATGTTTTTTTTTGTATGTTTGTTCATCGAATACGCCGCCAATTGTCGACGGATTTTCAAAATTCTTTTTTTGTTCGAAAGTAGATAGTTCTGAGGTGGTCCCATTGTCTTAGAGAAATCGAGGGCAACCCTCAAATTTTATAGGCTCACTTATTGTTTTTCGCATATTTTATGAAGTATCTTGTGTATTTGTGTATGGTTGTCACCATCTCAGGTAGCTGGGCTGATGATGGAAGGTACCAACTCCTTAACAGTAAGAAGTTACTCGAACAGGCAAGGACTGTTTTTAACGACCACATTTGGTCTCATGATCATCAAGTCATGACCTGATGCTGCAGTCAGGATAGTCTGCAGAGTACCTAACTCCTCGACAACTAACAGCAGATATATCGTGTTTAGGCTCATTGAAAAGGGCTCGATGTGTGGATAAACGTACTGTTACTGAGGAACACCGAAGACCTGATGCTGAAGCCAGGAGCATCAGAAAAAGTACAAACCTTTAAATTACAGCACCGTAGTCGTGTTTGGGCTCATTTTAAACAGGACTAATTTTAAGTTCAATGCAATGTTGACATAAGTCTGGCCTGATGCTGCAGCCAGGATTATCAGCATCTAATCTAAAAACTAATAAAAGGAGAACTCCTCAACAACTAACGTCCCTGCATCGAGAAAAGGAATATTTTATAAAAAGGCGATGGGCAAGTTGACATTAGGCTATTGTAACTTAGATAAATTATAAATAGACCCACTAAAAAGCGAGAAATAAAAACTTTTTAACAAAAAAAAAAACCGACTTCCAAAAAAAACACTACAAACTGAAAAAAAAAACACTACAAACTGAAAAATAACTTTAATTTCGGAAGTCGGTGGCAAAAACTAAAATACTGATCCCTAAGACACCGACTTCCGAAATTAAAGTTATTTTTCAGTTTGTAGTGTTTTTTTTTTCAGTTTGTAGTGTTTTTTTTGGAAGTCGGTTTTTTTTTGTTAAAAAGTTTTTATTCAGGTGCTTGAACCAGCTGTCAACGTTTCGGCACAACGACTGTCGGATCAGGTGCGGGTCATCCAGCGTAATCATATGTTGGATGACAGTGTACTTGATCGCCTGCGAAGTGAAATGCAGAGTAGCCATGTCATCGCCCCCCTGTCGCAGACTGCTGTAATATTACCGCAGTCTAATAGAAGTCATGATGACGAGGGCAGTAATGATATGGATATAAATGTAAGTACCCAGTGCAATGAGGAATTGAGGAGTGCTTTGGAGGATGCGTTTCAGGAATATCGCTTCATGTCGCCCGAACTTAGACCACGCTTACCTCGTTTGCCCATGCATAACAAAAATAGGGCGCTGGTGGCGGTCCTGGATTCGCAGTTGTCAAAATATTTTGATACCTGCGAAGACCTCACCGATACTCATTCGATTCTGTACTGCGCGGTTGTAGCGGCATGTCGTGCAGCTCACGTCAAATTTGCCAATGATTCTAGAGCTACACGACCGAAACCAGCCGTACCAGCTTGGCAGTGCAGGATTGAACGCCGTATTGGTGGGGCCAGAACGCTCATCGGCAAACTAATCTGCTTCAGGGAGGGCAATACTCGCCCTAGAGTGATGCGCTTTGTGAGGCGGGCGTTCTTGGGGACTGATATCAGTCCTCAAGACTATGTCTTGTGTCACAGACCGCATCGACTTCCTGAAGCAGAAAGTGTATGCATGGGCGAACCGTATTTGTCGGTATAAGCGGCGAGTAGAGCAATACACTCAGAATCGCACCTTCCAGAGCAATGAAAGGTGGGTTTATAGGGGTTGGGAACGACCGGACCAAGGTGTGGCTGAGACGTGCCTGCCAGATGATGATGCCATGTGTTCTTTCTGGCGCAGTCTCTGGTCGTTGCCTGTCAGTCACACCGAAGGTGATTGGGCTCGGGAAGTCGAGCGAGCTTGCGATCCAATACTAGAAATGGGGGCTATCACCATCTGCGCCCAAGATGTAGCTTGTGCAGTCCGTCCGTTGCCTAACTGGAAGTCTCCAGGGCCGGACGGGCTGCATAACTTTTGGATCAAATGGTTTTCAAGGTCGCACGCTCGCTTGGCATCTCAGTTTCAGACTGCTTTGGAGTCTGGTTCGCTACCCCAGTTCCTTACGACAGGAATTACCCACCTGCTCCATAAATCAGGTAGCACCGCGGAACCCAAAAATTATAGGCCGATCACGTGTTTACCGACGTAGACCGTCGGTAAAGTTCTTACATCCATTTTGAGAACTAAAATTAACAAACATATAGACACCAACTCCATCATGTCTGTCTCTCAGAATGGATGTAGGAATGGGTCCCGCGGTACTAAGGAGCTACTCCTCATTGATATGGCCATTAGCCAACAGGTTCGTCGTTTCCGAAAGGATCTGTCGATATGTTGGATAGATTAAGGCCTATGACTCGGTGTCACATACATGGCTCATGAGGGTGTTAGAGTTGTATAAAGTAGATGCAACTCTGCGCACTTTCCTGATGTCGTGTATGGGGCAATGGAGGACGGTCCTTCGCTATCCAGGATGTCGAAATATTCAGAGGAATAGCGAACCGATAAGGATTGAGCGAGGCATATTTCAGGGTGACAGTTTGAGTCCACTACCCCTTCAAATAACAAATTATTATTACAGAATAATAAAAAGGTATCTTCTGGCAATATAATTAATAATAATAAAAAACCAAAGGGAGTGCAACATATTTTAAAATTATTTAATCAGAATATCCAAGGTTGCGCTTCCAAATTATTGGAAATAGAATTGTTTTTGGAAAACACCAAGTTTGATGTCATTTGTTTAACAGAGCATTGGTTGAAAGATCATCAAGTAAAGTCAATTAATTATGAAAATTATTGTGTAGTTAGCCATTTCAGCCGAAAACGTATGATACATGGCGGATCATTAATATTACTTAAAAATTCTATTAAATCAAAAGAACGAAAAGACATAATCGGACTGTCTGTTGAACACACCATTGAATTGTCCTGTGTTGAGCTTGATAAGCATGTTATAGTATGTGTATACAGACCTCCATGTTACCAGAATCTATCGGTGTTTGATTCTGTAATGGAAGATGTGTTAAAGAAACTTAGTACTAGTAGTAAGTCAATAATAGTATGTGGAGATTTTAATATTAATTTATTGGAAAATAACTCGAATACTGTCAGATTGTTAAGTCTTTTTAGGTCATTTGATTTGTCAAATGTTTTTATTGAACCAACCCGAGTGACAGCTTCTTCTGCCACTTGTATTGATAATGTTTTTTGTAATTGTGATTACTTACACAAACAAATTGTAAATAAGTTGCCATCTGATCACAGTGGACAAAAAATAACATTTAGCTCCTACATGCCTTTACAAAAAATTCAAATAAGGTTTAGGACAATTACATGTAAAAAGTTAGAGAAATTAAATAATTCTTTGGCCAGTAAGTTATGTGATCAGAATTTTAATAATATAGGTGACCCTAATGAATTCTACGCCGAGTTCTTTTCAATATTAAACGCGCAGTTTAATGACACTTTTCCACTAAAAATATTCACACAAAGTTTTTATTTAGTGACTGGGCGACTCCAGGTATTCGTAAAAGCAGGGAAAAACTTTTTGAACTCTATGGTTTAAAGCAACATATGAATAATACAAACTTTCATCAGTATGTTGCAAAATATTCAAAAACTTTTAAAAGTGTGTGCCAAAAAGCTAAAGCTCTTTATATTAGCAATAAAATAAAATCAGCTGATGATAAAATAAAAACTACCTGGCAAATAATAAATAATGAAACAGGTAGGAAAAAACAGCCTAACACTGAATTTAATTTAGAGACTGCACATGGCCCCATAAACTCAGATGTAGAAATAGCTCAGGAATTTGAAAACTTTTTTTCTAATATTCCCCTTAAAACTACTGAAGCTTTAAATTCATCCCCCACGCTTTCTGCTGCCTTATTTAAAAAGAATGTAAAGGCATGCCCTTTGGAGTTTAGGTTTCAGCATACAAGCCCCCAGGCTGTTATAAAAGCTTTTAGAGATCTTAACATTAAATCAACAGAAGATCTCTGGGGAATGTCTGTAAAAGTATGTAGATCTTTCATCGAAACTATTGCGCCCTATTTAGCTTTCATATTTAACACCAGTGTTGACCAAGGAGTCTTTCCGGATCTTATGAAACATAGTAAAGTAGTACCATTGTTCAAATCCGGTGATAGTAAAGATCCTAACAATTATAGACCTGTGTCAATTCTACCAGTTCTCAGTAAGGTGTTTGAAAAGTTGATGCTCAATCAAATGTTACGTCACTTTAATAAAAATTCCATCTTTCATGAACACCAGTACGGTTTCACCAAAGGGCGTTGCACTACTGACGCCGGTGTTACCCTAATAAAGAACATTTTTAACGCATGGGAAGAAGCACAAGATGCCATTGGAATCTTTTGCGATCTCTCTAAGGCGTTCGATTGCGTAAACCACGAGACACTTCTGATGAAACTGGAGCACTATGGAATTAGAAAAGCAGCACTTGACTTGCTAAGATCATACCTGAAAGATAGAAAGGTTAAAGTTCAAGTAAACGGCGTAAACTCATTAGGGTCTGAAATGACAATGGGTGTTCCTCAAGGTTCGATATTGGGTCCATTCCTCTTTTTAGTTTACATTAATGATTTACCCCAATTACTTCAAAATCAACCGAAGATGGTGTTATTTGCAGATGACACATCATTAATCTTTAAAATAGACCGACGGTCACAAAATCTTGACGACGTGAATAACTCTATTCTTCAGGTCCAAGATTGGTTTACGGTAAATAATTTAGTACTTAATGAAAAAAAAACCAAATGCATTAGATTTAAATTACCGAATGTTAGAAGTAGCGAATGTGAAATCATATTGAATGGCCAAAAACTAGAATTTATTGATCAGACAGTTTTCCTAGGAATCACGCTAGACGAGAAATTACAATGGGGACCTCATATAGCATCTATTGCGGGGCGGCTAAGCTCCGCCGCTTATGCTGTTAGAAAGATAAGACAGTTAACAGATGTAGAAACCGCGCGTTTGGTCTATTTTAGTTACTTCCACAGTATTATGTCATATGGCATTTTACTATGGGGTCGGGCTGCTGACATTGAATCCATTTTTATTTTACAAAAGAGAGCTGTCAGAGCCATTTACAATCTACGTCGTCGCGAATCTCTTAGGGAACTATTTAAAAAGGTCAATTCATTTATGAAAATATTATGTATGTAAGAAAAAATCAACATCTTTTTAATAAAATAAGTGATAGGCATAATTTTAATACTAGAAATAAAGATAAATTAGATCAACCTTTTTTCAGATTATCTAAAGTACATACATCTTTTATGGGGTACTGTGTTAAATGCTACAACAAAATACCTTGTGACATATTGCAATTAAATGAAAGAAAATTTAAAACTCATATTAAAAGTACACTTTGTAAACAAGGATATTACAAATTAGAGGATTATATCCAAGATAAGAATGTTTGGAAACATGCTGGTCCTGCTCCATAGGACAATCTAAAAGTCTAGACAAAATCAAACTTGTTCCTAATTTAATTTATATATATATTTTTAATTATGACATCTTATTCTAATTCATTTTTACAATCTGCGACTACAGTGGCTCACACACTTGTTAAAGTTCAACTACTTTTGTATTTTTTTTTTTTTATAACTTGTAAATATGTGAGCACCATGTATCTATCACTTATTTGATTTACCTGTCATTGCTTAATTTTTAATTCTTTTTACCTTTTGTGGTAGACTAATTTTATTATGGGTGCATCGTGTTCACATATAATTTTTATTATGTATACAAGACCTTGTAAAACATTTTTAAAAGAGTAACGGTGGAGTTTCTTGCCCATTCTTCTCCATACGAAAACTACCTTTTCGAATGGGCGACTAGAATCATTTCTATTTAGTTTTTTTTTTTGACGTTCAAAAGTGCCTTTAATGTGCCTATTTGAAATAAATGATTTGACTTTGACTTTGACTTTGGACGAAATCCCGAAAATTGAAACGTCGAATGGTTGTTTGGTCGAAAGTTTAAAATCCCGAAAGTTCATATGCCCGAAAGTTTAAAAACCCGATGTTTAAAATCCCGAAGTTCAAAATCCCGAAATTGCCACCGTTTCCGAGAAAACCGATATTTTACTATTACTATTATCATGCAATTATTCACTATTCAATTGACTAATTTCTATTGTTAAAATTCTAATAAACCTAAAATCTAACCTCAAAACACTTAAAAGTTGCCTAAAAAGCGTAGTCGGAGGTTAGGTTCATCATAGGGATCAACTTTCTCAAGAAAGAGCGAGCGAAGGGCACCCCGAGGTTCGGTTTTGTTAGGTTACTTTAAACCCTTTACACAGAAAAAGGGGGGGCCCCGCGAAGCGGGGCTCCGTCGACATAAGATGCAAGAGCGAAAATACCGTCACCGTCCGGCGGGGGGCTCCGCCGTCTATGTCGACGGAGCCCCGCTTCGCGGGGCCCCTATTTCTGTGTAAAGGGTTTAAAGTAACCTAACAAAACCGAACCTCGGGGTGCCCTTCGCTCGCTCTTGCATCCTATGTCAACGGAGCAACCTAACCTGTCCGTGTCGGGGTGCCCTAGGGTCCCCGCGAAGAGGGGCTCCGTCGACATAGGATGTAAGAGCGAGCGAAGGGCACCCCGAGGTTAGGTTACTTTAAACCCTTTACACAGAAATAGGGGCCCCGCGAAGCGGGGCTCCGTCGAAATAGGATGCAAAAGCGAAAATACCGTCACCGCCCGGCGGGGGGCTCCGCCGTCTATGTCGACGGAGCCCCGCTTCGCGGGGCCCCTATTTCTGTGTAAAGGGTTTAAAGTAACCTAACAAAACCGAACCTCGGGGTGCCCTTCGCTCTCTCTTGCATCATACGTCGCCTATTGCGTTTGGGATTTCATCCATCGGTATTTCGTCCATTCGGGATTTCGTCCTTTCGGGCATTTGAACATCGGTATTTTGTGTTTCGATATAACGACTATCGGCATTTAAAACTTTCGGTATTTTGAATTTCGGTCTTTTGGACGTCGGTATTTCAATCATCGGTATTATGAATATTCGGGATTTTGATACGTACCCCTAATATTCATGACATTTTTTATATAATGATAAATGATTTATTTTCTGTAAGTAGGTTTGTACAAACACTTTTACACGTCAATCATATTTTTTTTAACTAGATGAGGTTGGCGTTTCCTATCTGACTATTCTGAGAAGAAAGGCCGAAACAAACTCAGAGGTCAATCTCTTTTAAAGTCCAGACAAAATCTTGGTCAGATCATGTAGATAGCAAATGACCCAGTCCAAAACGAGTCAGAGAAGGAAGTTCATCTTATCCTGAACCAAGACTACCAAATGTCTCTACCACCAAAACCTGTCTCGGTGCGTGACGTTTGGAAAGTTGTTACAGAATTAAAAGACAAAAAGGCACCAGGATTTGATCTCATTACCAAAGAAGTAATCAAACAACTTCCAAAAAAGGGGATTGTCTTTTTGACAACCCTATACAACAGCATCCTAAGGCTCAACTCACACTGAAAGAGCGGCGAAGGGCAGCGAAGCGCAGCGACCCGCTCGGTAGGGAAGGCGCGCGGAGTCCCGCGACTTCTCGAGCAGTCGCGGGACTCCGCGCGCCTTCTCTTCTTCTTTCATGTGTTTATCGCTGTAATGCCTTGATTTGATATTGTATAGGCAGTCGTACATTTGCACCAAATAAATAAGCTTTTCTTCATCCATTTCCATCACTTCTGTATTCGTTGCACTGCAAGGAATGAATGCGAATGCTCGCACGCAAAAGACGCGCGCGGGGAGCGGGCGCGAGGGGCGGGATATTGTCAGCGGCCGCTCGCGACTGCTCGAGCATTCTCGGGACTTCCCGCGACTTCTCGCGCAGTCACACGGCTATTCGCCGGAATTCCAGCGGCGTCGCGGGCTTCCGCGCGACTCCTTCGAGTTTCTCATGCGATAATAAGTACATAGTAATGAAAATAAAGTTAAAATTCATATGACACTGAAACTGCGCTCCGCTTCGCCGCGCTTCGACGCTCTTTTTGTGTGTGTTGCTCAACACACACCTATGAGTACAATACTTCCCGAAGCTATGGAAAATCTCACAGATTATCCTTATTCACAAAGATGGCAAAGCGCCAAGTGATGTCAGCTCCTATAGACCCATCAGCCTTCACCCAATACTATCAAAGATTTTCGAAAAGCTACTCTTACGAAGAATATTACCTTTGTTAGAAGAAAATAATCCTATACCCAATCACCAATTTGGATTTTGACAGCAACACTCTACCAATGAACATGTGCATAGGGTGGGTGCGAAAGGATAAGAAAGACGCTTGAAGAAAAACTACTGCTCGGCAGCTTTTTTGGATATCCAACAGGCCTTCAACAGAGTGTGGCATGATGGACTCCTCTGTAAAATAACGATTTGCCTTCCACACAACTACTACAGAACACTAGAGTCATATCTGAGAGAACGAATATTTCAGGTAAAAGAATCATGCCACATCTGACTTCCATGAAATGGGATCCTGCCGTTTTGCCTAAAAGATTTTGCCAAAATTTCACTACCCAATTGAAATTGGTGTTTTATAATTATGGAAAAGCAAAACAATGTTTCTTTTTATGAAATTATACATTAATTTAATATATATTTATATATATTTTATATCGTTATCTATATTTATAATATAAATATAGATAACAATGGTACATACGTGATTCATTAAATATATAATTTCATAAAAATAAACATTGTTTTGCTTTTCCATAATTGTAAAACACCAATTTCAAGGACCTAATACTTAATTTGGGTGTCATAATAATATTAGGCAACCTTTATAGTTTCATAATAGCTGTCCCATCTGAGTCACAACAATGCAAAGAAATAGATAAGGTAGATCCAGCCCGTCCAGCACTCTGTATCACATGCATCTATAAATACAAGAAGCAAAGGAAGTTAGCCAACCCCTTGTTGTATGACGTCAAGCAGCTGCGTGCGCGTGTGCAGCACGCCGTACTCGTGGCGCACGGTGTGGTCGAGCGCGTCCAGCAGCGCGCGGCGCAGCTGCGGCCGGTGCGCCGCGCCCCACCACGCCGCCGCCGCCTCCGCCACCGCCGTCAGCGCCAGCAGCGAGAAGGCGGCCGCCAGCAGCGGCGCCGAGCTGCGCGCCGCGCCGCACAGCGCAGCCAGCGCGCCCAGCGCCAGCGCGCCGCCCCACGCCGCGAGCGCCAGCAGCCCCGCGCGCGCCGCCGAGCTCTCGTTGCCGCGCCCGTCCCACAGCGCCCAGCCCGCGAACCCGCACGCCATGCTGCCCACGCACTGCAACAGTAGGTACGAGAGTACGATCGTCACTCCACCGTGCCTTAGATGATGCAAACAGTTGCAACATCACACAAACGAGATGATCAAATTGATGATGGTGACATAAAACTTCTGTGTTAATGGTAATGAGCTCCGTGACCGCTCCCAGCCCCCAACAGTGAAACAGATACATCGACTTACTTCGTCGTATTTGATTATATTTTGCTATATGCATGCGTAAATAGGACACGCGTTTTTATAGTCACCTGCTCTGTTTACGAAACGTCTGATACAAACAATAATTATTATGGTCTGATGACTGATGGTTGATGTTTATTGATTATCTCGTACAATAAACATCAATTGGAATTCGAAGCAATGTAAAAAAGATTTCTTCTCTACTCTTGTTAATAAAAGAAATAATAAAATTTTCAGCTTCTTACCAAAAATATTATATTGAAGAGTATCAGCAAGCACTTCATTAACGAATAGCACCGAGACATGCCCATGGCTTTCAATGAGATCTAGGTGGGATTCAATTACAATGTTACAAGATTTTTTAGTTTTTGGATAGTCTAATCATTGATATTAATTTTCACTACCTGTTGTAATAATCTAATTTCAATATTTATTTATTTTCCCAAAGTTCATTGCCTTCCAGTTTGATCATGAGAGTACCACAGACCACAGACATACAGCATCATATTGTAGTCTTTGCCACAGACTACAATACATTCAGTGCTGCCAATGAAAATTTCTCGATTCCCCGCGTCAGTGCTGTCAATTCCCCGAAATTCCCCGCTTCTTTTTGATTCATTCGCCAAAAATTCCCCAAAATGATATTTTTGGACTAAAAACACTGATTTATACAAAATTTGTTCACTGATAATTTTTTTATAAAATACCTATACCTATAAAAAAATCTTACATCTACTCACTACATCCGTCCGGGCATCCATACAAAAATTACAAAACAAATTAAGGGCCACGTGCTTATTTAAATTAGGGTAGGTGGGTTCTTCCAAAAAAAAAGTTTTTATTTAAATCTTTTTAGTGGTTTATTTTATTTGAAATAGTATATTATTTTTGCCATATTTTCGCAGTAGTAGCATATTTCGATTATGTTCAAATTTTAAAACATTCCCCGCTTTAGCTATACCTAATTTGGTATCATTAAAGCAGCAATCAAAGTAAGAGTGAACAGGCTTCTTCTGGGTGAGCTCACTCCATCGTTGACTTTTGTCTCTGTCAACTCTGACCTAGACTAGAGTCAAGAGCAAACCCATTTCAAAAAAAAAAAAATAATAAATGGAGTCATTGTAGTTTTGATGTTATTTAAGTTGCTGAAGGGTAATGGAGAGTACTTTTTGATCATTGAGATAGGAAAAACCTGGAGAAGCTGCGTTATTTACATTTGATTATACAAATATGAGTGAAATATGATTCAGAATATGAAATATCGTTTTGTCCCATTCTTTCTAATAATATAATCGTATTTGTTATAAGGACAACAATATTTTACGTTGTTGCTCATTTTGGCAACAATTTGTCGTGACAGAGTGAAAGTTGCAGGTAAGTGCCATAGCAGCCATCTTTTGTGACGAGTTTCGTGGTAGTTTTGCTGTCAAATGTTTGTGTAGTGTGTTAGGGTAGGTCAAGGTAAAACCTATTAAATAAACACTACTATATAATAAGATAAATGTTTATTAACATAAATAACACTTGTTAAACTAAAACAATTAATGCGCGGCGCGAGTTAAGAAAAGGCATGCATTCGCCGTAGAGGTTTCTAGCGGACTCGTGAGGGCGTCCGAGGGGCGCGGCCGTGCGCGGGCGCGGGAGGCGGCGACCGATCGTGTCATGTTTCACGAATTCGCCTCGTCGTCGCTTCGTAGCTATCAACGCTGTACGACACAGCGCGGGCGCAGGGCTCCGCTGGCCGGTGGCCGTGGCCCGCGGTCGAGCGGTAGGTAGGCAGTAAGGCGGTGTACAGACATGTGAAATTGTTAGGCTGTGTACACACGATTGTGGATATATAATTAATATGATATTATTACTGTTGTGTGTATATGTATGTATGTGTTGTGTGTAATATATATGTATGTATGTGTTTGATATTATGTGTGTTAGTATGTATAGCCTACATTTGTTTATGTTTTGTATTATTGAGATTTGCGCGAAAATTACGGGGATTTTACCTTTTAAAACTGCATGCAAATGATGAAAAACAGCAATTTAACATGCCTGTGTGTTGTATTGTGAAGTGTGGTGCAAGAAAGAATGAAAATCAACCTCTTGCACAGGTTAGTAGCCGGTTTTCATGCAATAATACTTAAAATAATACACATTCACAAATTGTATTTTAACGCGATCATGAATTTAGGGCTAAAGTATTGATATTTGGGTTCATTTCCGTATAACAGACCTTTTTAGTGTATACTGTATTTTGTTAATTCACTCGTTTGTTTACAATGATATGTCAAATGAAATAGGGTTGTACCGTTTCCGTAAACTAGTTCCTCCGCTGAAACATCATCGGTATATTCTGCGATGTGAACATAAATAATCCTTAATATTCGGTCCAAGTGACCTTGTTATGGCCCCTGGTTCACAGCACCGAAATCTAAAATTTCACATAAACCTACTGAACCTACATGGCCACCTATGAAACGTCAGAAGCCAAGTGCACGGTTCCAATTGGTTGTTTCCTATGGGGAAGTAAGTACCTGGTACTGATTTTAATAAATAAAATATAACTTATTTTTTATTAACTATCTATCTGTTTCTCTCTTCTCGCCACTGCAGATTCATTACCGAAAAAACTCAATGAAAGCTGAAGTGACGGGAACAAAGAGTAAATAAGAAATATTTTGTTTTTACATTTGGTACTTACGCTATCAAATGCATTTATAAGTAGGTATATATTGCCATTTGTCTTCACAACTGGTTTGTCTTAAGGGGGAAGCTCTAAGGTGGCCCGCGAAATTCAAATTTTCTTACGTTTTTTGCAATTTGCTGGTCAGTATTAAGTTGTACGTTGATTAAAATATGATTCGCGGTCGTAACAAATACGTATTTACAGAATTATAATCATTAAAGTCATCAACACAACTCTCTAAGACCATGTAATCCCCAAGAATGACTATTTAATGAAATCTTGACATTTGGGGATTATAATAACTTAACAAGTTGTATTACTGATTGTAATGATTATAATTCTGTAAATACATACTTGTTACGACCGCGAATCATATTTTAATAAACGTACAACTTACTGACCAGCAAATTGCAAAAAACGTAAGAAGAGAGGTCAAAAGGTCGGAGGGTCTTTGCCAGTCGAACGCGACAGTGGAAGGCCCCAGCTGGTCAGTGAATAAGAAACAAGTGGTTTTAACCAACCAGTTACCATATGAAGTTGCATTGCAAGGAAATATGCTATATGTTTAAATATTATAGGATCCATACGCCAGCGTTTACTTGATAGCATGGATAATAATGGGGGTTATACAACGTGTTAAGTTAAAAATTACAAATTGATTTTAGTAATATTAAAATAATATTGTGTCTTAACCGTATTAAGGATTATTTTGAGGTTTATAGTTTCAATCTTCTTTTCATAATGAAAATGAATACTTAAGCTATAACCGCAATTATAGCACAATATTATTTTATTAAAAATACTTACAATATTTTAAGTCTAATGGTCGTAGTTCACTGATTACCTGCTTTACTTCAATAAATTGTTCTTTATGAGAAAATAAACTATTTTAAAAGTTTATTTATAAAATTATAACGAATAAAAATTTTGAAATCACTTAAAAATCTTTTTTTATTTTTAATCCCATATTTCAATAACAATATAATAATACAAATAATATAAATATTACATTATTATTCTCGTGTATTAATTTATCGAATAATAATAGAAAAGATATGATTATTGTTGAAAAGATAAATTAAAGTTTCATCTCGAGATTCGAACCTAGGCCAACGTGTTTACTAATCCAATACGCAAGGGTAATTCCACTTTGCCCCACCAAGCCCGCCACCCTGGTGTGGCAAAGTGGACTGCCTAAAATTTTGCAGTGGAATATGCCCCACTATTCTGATTTGATGGGGCGGATAACACTAGCATAAATACGAGGTTAATTATTTAAAAAAAAATGCTTAGGTTAGGTTAGGTTAAAACTGTGACCTCCTACGCACGAGCCGAGCGAGCGAAGCGAGCGGTGCCGCGGCAGCGGCCGGCGAGTGCCAGAAACGACTAAATTATATAGAAAAAAAATATGGAAAAAAGAGATTATTTTTAACAGGCTATCGAGAACCGAATTAGTTAGACGAGGATAATTATTTAAAAAAATGCTTAGGTTAGGTTAGTGTTATCCGCCCCATCAAATCAGAATAGTGGGGCATATTCCACTGCAAAATTTTAGGCAGTCCACTTTGCCACACCAGGGTGGCGGGCTTGGTGGGGCAAAGTGGAATTACTCATACGCAACGCTATCCGCTAGCGGTACTTGTTATGAAGATGTGAATTTTAGCAATCGTATGAACCAACCAAGGTTATACGTAATTACGCCGCGCGTGTGAAAAAGCGACGGTATAATTACACTAGTTTAACTGTTATTTTTATCTCTCGAAATAAATGTATATGATAACCTACCTTTCTTAAACCTAAAAGTGTTAGCAGAAATATTCTATCACGTCACTTTTTCTTACTGCTGTCAATACAATCGTGAAAAAAAATCAGCTGTTCTCTACATTTTGACGAGTTAGACTAACATAAATGTAGGGAACAGCTGATTTTTTTTCGCGATTTCAGGTTTGGTCCCATAGTAAAAGTTGTTCATAATGATGAGTAAAATCACGTGTTTAAGTATCGGTCACTAATTACCAGTCACCCTATATTTATCGAAAATAAAGTAGGACACGTTACTATAAAGTATAGTTGGCAACCCTTGTTACACCAAACGTGATAACTAGTAAGACTCATATTTAGTATCGATACTCGATAATAGTAACACCTATGTTCCTTGAATGACACAACCCTAGCAATGGCAGCCATTTTATGCGACAATACGAGTTGTAGGTATGCACCCTTTTTTTGTAGGTATTTCCCTTAGAGTAAGAAAGCTATAGAGCATCGGGTAGCGTGGCCAGACATGAGACTTTAGGCGGATCTAGTTGTACCCAACAGATGTGTATTTGCATCACAGGTCACAGCGCGGTATACACGCGACAGCAGAGGAATACAGTATAATCGAACAAGATAATAACAATTGCATGGAGCGGATTAGAAAGGTTTCTTACATTCCGATTCAAATAGGCTATTTGAAAATGTACAAAATAAGGTCATAATTATTGACACTCGTATAGATTATCGCTTTTAAAATCGATTTGCATTAATTTTACTACAAAACAATGTATTATTTATAAAAAAAATCCCGAAAAAACTTCATCTTTTTAAATCTGGCGCCACGTAATCGAAAACGGTCAGGGGGTCTACTCCGAAGCGGTTAACCACTGTATCGGCCGAATGTTCGGTCATTTTCTGATTCAAATATTGTTGTCCTACTACGAATTAAAAAAAAAAGGTAAAAAAAGGGTTAAGGGTTCTAAAAAGGTTCGGATTGGCACAGTTTGGTCGGGACCAATAGTCAATATAGGAAATTAATGGTATTAGAAAATGACCGAACATTCGGCCGATACAGTGGTTAACCGCTTCGGAGTAGACCCCCTGGATTGGCTGAACTTAAGATGACGTCATGATTTAGTAAATTTGTCTAGTATCTCGACCGTTTCAACGTTTGTTTACGTGAATCGTGACGTCACGACGCCATATTGTTAAAGATAGCGTTTTGGCGGCTTATTTAAACAGTACATTTTTATTTACTATTTTTTAAAAGAAATACATTATGCAATTTGAAGTAATAGGTTTTTGTGGGCTCGTTAGACACCATTAAATAATCTGAGATGTTTATCAGAAACCAGTCAAATAGCCTATTCCGACTTAAGTACTAGCTAACTACTATCTACCATAGACACCATGTTCTAACGATTAACGTAGTGTTGTCCCTGCAATATCTAATAGTGGGAACCACAGACAATTAGTTTGGTTCGCCACAAGACAAAAAACTAACTTAAATAACATTGGCTACTTATGTAGCTGCCTTGAAAAAACGGGCACGCACTGAGAGACGGAAATAGTTTAGCTTTATCCTTTTCTGTTACTTATAATAACTCAATACTTTATCCCTTTCTTGTGGAAATGAAATGGCGCTACCCACCGTCTATACTTTTCTTTGTCTAACTAAGGTATTTCCAGTCCATATTCTTCTTTGTCAATGTTTTTGATAGACTGAAATTGACGACCACAGAGTACATTGAATAATATATAGATTGACGACGACGAAAAGCACAGAGTAGAATAATTTACGAAAAGTAAAAAATAAGTCTATGCTACTTTTGTACACAATCCACTGACCTCTATCATCTTGTACGGACGCCAGCACATCAAGTTACTACAATCTGTCAGATTTCTTTAATAGATTTTCAACTTTATTGCTAAAACATAAGGTTCAAGGTTGATTGGGAAAATCTGACAGTTTCGGGTAGGTTGACCTGCTGGCGTCTGTACATACACTGACCTCCATAGACTACTATTAAACTGACCTCTATAATACAAGTATACATACACTGTTATCATAATTTTGATTATTATTTATTACCTATTTTTTAAAAACTATCGTTCTAAAAGATTAAAAAAAAAAAAAAAATTGTAAGCCATAGGTGCAGTTTCGCAGCGCCGAACAGCGAACATTCGGGGCTTTGATTTGACAGCGAACCCGAAACGCGGAATGTCTCCCTCAAAAACATAAATAAATGGCCACCGTTGTTATTACGTTCTTCCTATTTGTACGATTTTATGTTTGTAAAATGGACGCCGACTACATTGAAAACCAAAGGTAATTTTAAGTGTTTATGTGATTATAAAAACAAAGTGATCTAGTTTTGCAACAAAGTTTCCAAAATTGAAAAGGTGTCATTGACAGAAAGTTTCGCGCCACTGAGAAAGCAAAACTTTATGTTTATAGTTGTGTTGTATTCCGCTGTCCGCGACGCCTTTCAGTATCAGTCAGTAATGTTTTCAATGCGAGGACGCTATTTCCAGGGATCAACTTTTGTCCCGGAGAGAAAAACGGTGGAGTATGAACTCGCAAAGATTAGAGGAAATTGTGGCGGAGCTGATGAAACCCATCAGCAGCGCCCGCCGATACTTCGACACGGACCTGGCCGCGGTAAGTCCCTGACGGCCTGACACCTCCGCCGGTGCATCGCCGCGCGCATCTCTTCCAATATTATCATCACCTGTGATTTCATTTTCACGGCACCTTGCGCCACTTGCGCCTTGATTGCAGTTGATTGCAGTTTACTGAGGAATTTTCTAATAACGTCAACGCGCGAAGAACATAAATGCATAGCACATGCAATGTTGTTTATGTTTTGTCCAGTAGCCCTCTTGCATTCAATATTTCATAAAAATCAATAACTATTAAGGCAATCATATTGAATAGTTGGTACCTTCATGCTTTGTAATGAAAGGTAAATAGGTAGATGTTGAAATATCTGAATGTGGTGTTTACTAACAATATCATAATAAACACCTGAAGAGCTAGTACCTACAATTTTTTTGAATGCTTTTATTTGTAACTTATGTCACATTACTGTGCCTATACATTGATACTGCCAACAGTTACTGTACTAAAAGCAGAAGATTAGTGGTTCATAGGCACTTGTATAGCCAAGGATAGGTATTCTACTATAAAATTGCATATCCCTCCATTGCTTGTGGCTTACATACACATTTTGGTTCATATTAGTTATTTTGGTTTATACTTAGGAACACAAGATACTATAGGTATGGATACTTAACGTTGTCTTGTGTAAACTTATTTGTATAAAACAGATGTAACTCAGTGAAACAACCTTCAATGGTTTTTACAGTTTTCCAATAATTCGAGGCCATTAAAATAAATGACAAGATTTTCTTGTTCTAAATTATTGTACATTTAATTTACTAGATGCAACTTACAATAGAGTCTACCTTATCAAAGATTACCCTAAAATTGTATTGTAAATCGTTAAAATTTTCTCCTCACAAAAATATACAGTTAATACAATCAAGAGGACTTAATTGTGTGTGCTATCCGAGTGTGTAAACAATATGAGCCAGCAACATAATGAGGCCAGTAAGCTGGGGCCGCCCAGTCGGCTTGCTTGCCCTCATTCTTCATTATTTGCCTGTTTTGCTATTGTCTACTAAAATGTGTGGAGCAGTAAATGACGAAAGTTTTTAGTCACTTACAAAAAAGATAACTATGTTTAATCACTACATAGTATAAAACAAAGTCGCTTCCCACTGACTGTCCCTAAGTATGCTTAGATCTTTAAAACTGCGCAACGGATTTTGATGCGGGTTTTTTAATAGATTCAAGAGGAAGGTTTATATGTATAATACATGCATAGTATAGACGAGAAAAGCCGAGAAATTCAAAGAATTGTAATGTGATGTCGTAATCAGTGGCGTATTTACCCTAGGGCCAAAAGGGCCATGGCCCGGGGCGGGAGCCTGCGAGGGGCGGTGCAAGCCGCACCTCACATTCAGCTTTGTGTGCTTTTCTTTTTGACTTTCTAGCCATGAAGAAATTAAAAAAAAAATTAACTCGGTTGTTAGTTTGATAGACATCAAGACGCGGGGCTATCGTCTGGTGGCGGCGTGTCCGTCGGACTCTAGAACTAGTCGGCCGCGCCTTTGGTATATGAGCGGTGGGACAGAGGGGCGGGGACGCGTACGTGCGTTGCGAACAATAGGGAACCCCGCCGCCTCAGCCTCACCCATGTCCAGGGTTGGATTTAGGTAGGTTGAAAAAGATAGCACAAAAAAATTAAAAGGATAGTATTTATAAAAAAATTATAGTACACTTTAATTTTTTTTTTTTTAACTTAATAGTCATTAAAATCAACACCAGCACTCAAGAAGTTTTTTTTTTGGGGTGGATACTTCCGGTCTATCGTCATTTTCATGACCATCACTGCCACTTTTCCTAATTAAAACACTAAAAACGTATTATTTTACACAAAAATTCACAAGCTAGTGTTGTCACTTTGATTCCATTTCGAATGGAATGGAATGAACGAGATTAGTGGAAAGAGAGAATTGTACAATACTGCGGAGGATAATCGGGGAATCTCTGGCCATCGACAGAAAACATTGCAAGATCAGAATTCGGCCAGATAGGTATACACAAGCACGGTCGAAATATTGATATGACATAAAACTAAGCATTCGGGAGCATATTTGAAATTATAGTATTTTAACGTACTATCCTTAGATGTGGATAGTATATAGTACAAAGGGCGAAATTATAGTATAAATACTATAATTATAGTACAAAATCCAACCCTGCCCATGTCCCCACCTAAGGCGCAGCCAACTATAGTCCGCGCGGAACTAGTTGGCCGCGCCTTGGGTGGGGACGTGGTGGGTGAGGGCGGCGGGGTTCCCTATTGTTCGCAACGTACGTACTGAGTAAATGACAAAGCGCCCCCGCCCCTCCGCCCCACCGCTCACATACCTGAGGCGCGGCCAACTAGTTCCGCGCGGACTATAGTCGGGATGTTTCGACGTTACTCGTGTCGTTTTCGTTCATATCCACGGGCGAGAGCGGGTGAGGTGCAGGCGGCGGATTCTAATTCGTGCTTCACTTGTTTCCAGTTGTCTCTAATCTCAATCAGCCGGTCGATTCTGTAAAAATCTCACCGTGAAAACTTAGGTGAAGTGAGTTTGTTTTTCCTAGGAATTGACACTATTGACAGCTCACTCCACACTCACTTCACCTAAGTTTTCACGGTGAGATTTTTACAGAATAGCACCGCTGGTGTATCAAATTATTAGGTTTTGTTTTGGTGAATACTTTAAATACTTACTTTCGCAGTTATGAATATTTTGTAAAAAGTGTCAATCCCTTAAAGGTACACTGTCCTTCAAGATACAGGATTTTCCTAGTTTGAAGGGCAGGGATCTTCTCATATGTAATAGCCATTCCCATCCCTTATTGAATGTTACCTAGGCTAAGTCTTTTAGTAAATAAATAATTACTTACTTACTTACCTATCAGTCAGTGTTTACAAATTACCTATTTTTACCCGACTACGGCGAAGCAAAAAGGAGGGTTATGATTTTGACCGGTATCTATGTATGTTCATCTGTTCCCTCATAACTTATAAACTACTTGTCATAATTTGACAAATGAGGTATCGTTGGAAGCGTCTTGATCGTCCACTGGTTATAGCTTAGAGTAAGAAAGCTATAGAGCATCGGGTAGCGTGGCCACACATGAGACAAAAAACTAACTTAAATAAAAAACGGGCACGCACTGAGAGACGGAAATAGTATAGCTTTATCCTTTTCTGTTACTTATTTATTACAAGGAGTCTCTATGTCAATTTTTAGAACTCTAGCATCAAAATTTGCGGAAGTCTCGTACAAACTTCCATCCCCTAGTTTAAGGGGTTGGAGGGTAAAAGTTCCAAGTTTTAGAGTTTTTTTGTTGTTTGTGTACTATTACTAGCTTACATACCAAATTTCAGCTTTCTAGGACTTCAGGAAGAACCTTAGAATATTGATGATCATCAGTGAGTCAGTGACGAAATCGGGGTATTTTAGATATCAATAAAATCTAAAGTATAAGAGCTATGCAATTGAAACTTTATAGGTTTAATAACTTGTTACCTACTAGTGTAAGGCTCTTGGAAAGAAATTGCCAGTATCTGTTATAATGGGGATCCACACGCAAAGCTCAGCGCAGATGTCGCCAGCGGCGCGATGGTTGCCGACTGCTGTCAAATCATTTTCTCTTTGTTTACGTCAGTTTACTCAATATTTTTTGTGTTTAAACCAGTCCACCATCGTTATCGATAACATGTACTACCTGGAAGCTTAAACAATTGAAAGAAGAACTAAAACAAAATGTTTTGCGACGTAGCCCTTTCACACTTTTTTTACCCGACTGCGCGACGCAAAGGAGTGGTAATGTGTTCATCAGCCTATGTATGTGTGTTTGTATGTTCCTTTGAAGTACTATACAGACCAAACGCCTGGGCCGATTTTTATGATTCACACGTCAATCGATTCCTCTCAGTCCGGCGAGTGTCACTAAGGGTCAGTTCACACCGAGACGCGACGCGACGCGCATTTTTCAAGATAGAAATACAATTACAGACCTTATCTACTACACAATTCAGTGAGCTATGATGCCGCGCGGCGGCGGCGCCGCGCTGCGTAGCTCGACGTAGTAGGTAGACATTGAATTGTGTACCTTTTAGTGTAGTAGATAAGGTCTGTAATTGTATATCTATCTTGAAAACTGCGCGTCGCGTCGCGTCTCGGTGTGAACTGACCCTAAAGACATGACGTTAGTGAAAATTCAATATGGCGACTACTATGTATGACGGCACGGTTGGCGCAGTGGTTAAGCGATTGACTGCTGCGCTGCGTGTCGCGGGTTCGATTCCCGCACGGAACAAATATTTGTATGACCTACAAGTAGTTGTTCCGGGTCTGGCTGTTTGTGTATGTGAGTTTAAATGTTTGTAAACGCACCCACAATACAGGAGAAATTCCAAAAGTGGGGCAACGTTTAAAAAAAAAAAATGTATGAATGCCTTCAAAAAAAAAATTTTTTTCTCAAAACCTATCGAGTGGGGTATCAAAATAAAGGGCTTTAAAAGACGATTACAAAAATATATACAACATATGGTTAAAAGTAATTCGAAGTGACAAATCGTAAAAAACACGTACCAAGAACTAAATCGTCAGCGAAACCTTTCACATTTAATTTTGTAAACTAAAAAGATTGAAATAAAAAAAGTATTAAAAAAATAAAAACCCGACTGCGGTAAAAAAATTAAGTTAAAGAACTGAAAAGCTAAAAACAAGCCCATTTTAAAAAAATCAAAATTAGGGATCCGTAATAAAATTGCTATTTTGTAACACAAGGTGTAAAATCGAAAACCTATTTTTGCGTGCGCTGCAAAAACTATTGACAATAGAACAAAATGATGTACTACGGGTTTGTAGAGCCCATTAAGACCTACAAAAAAGTCCGCGAGAACATAATATATCTAGCTATCATGGTTTAATCACAATAACCGATTTTGTGTTCAAAATAATTATTAAATCGTCTGAAGAAAAAAAAACTACGTTAAATATGTATCGTAATATTAATCTTTATCGAAATTAAGCATTATGTTATCAAGAGTATTTATGAAGAAGTAAAATACTTTTTGTTTCATCTCAATCGGATATTTCGTTTAAAAGTTATCACGTGTGTAAGATGTTAAGAGTTGGTACCTATTAAGGAGTTATGGGCCATAGAGTTTTTTATCAACATAAAATCCTGTAATAATCTTTTTCGAAATATATTTGTTGATGATTGTAAGTATAAGGGAGGGTTCACATCTAAAACACTTGACCGTTCACACTCAACCGATGATACGTTAGTCGGTTGAGTGTGAACGGTCAAGTGTTTTTCTATACATTTGTCTGTTCTGGCGTTACGCGACCGATAATACGCGACGCATGTTCCGTCAGATATGAACCCTCCCTAAGATCTTTGAAGAGTATCTATACTTATTACTTACTAATAATAAAGCTGAAGAGTTTGTTTGTTTGAACGCGATAATCTCTGGAACTACCGGTCAGATTTGAAAAAATCTTTTTGCATTTGATAGCCCTATTCTTGAGGAAGGCTATAGGCTATTTAATATCACGCTATGACGCTTAGGAGCCGAGCAAAAAGAACAAAAGTCAGAATGGACGCTAAGCGAATACGAAGTGTTGTGACGGGGTGGGGGTACAAGAAATTTCACGCGGACGAAGTCGCGGGCAGAAGCTAGTCTATACATATAATAAAACAGTAACGAAAGAAAAACTGTACATTGAGAATTTTTGGTTCGTAATTGAATGCACAAAATAATTGAATGCCCAAAATGACATGTTATTTATTTAGTTAATAAAAATGTAACTCTGGAAACATAACAATCACGCTATTTTTATAAAGGAGCGGGGCAGTAATATTATAAATTGCAAGGGAACATCTATTTCAACAATATGTCAACAGGGAATTTAGCGGTAAGGTCAGGCGACCGTTTACCGCACTAAGTGGTGCGAGTTCAAATCCCATAGTATTGTTTTAAAACATCTTAAAATTCTTTTTTTTTATATATAAGTTCGCTGAAAACTGTATTCGTCCTTCTTGACGCTAATAATAACCATACAAAGTTTGTTTTCAGCGAACTTATATATAAAAAAAAAGAATTTTAAGATGTTTTAAAACAATACTATGGGATTTGAACTCGCACCACTTAGTGCGGTAAACGGTCGCCTGACCTTACCGCTAAATTCCCTGTTGACATATTGTTGAAATAGCTGTTCCCTTGCAATTTATAATATTACTGCCCCGCTCCTTTATAAAAATAGCGTGATTGTTATGTTTCCAGAGTTACATTTTTATTAACTAAATAAATAACATGTCATTTTGGGCATTCAATTATTTTGTGCATTCAATTACGAACCAAAACCTTTTAAAATCAATATTGCTTACCTCCCATAACATACGGCGTGATAATATGTAGCCTAAAGCCTTCCTTGGTTTACAAAGAACATTTTTGCTGAATTTCAATTCAATCTATTCAGTAGTTTTGGCGTGAAGCCGTACCATACACACAGACAAACAGACAAAAATTCTAAAAAGTCATTTTTTGTCATCAGTTAAGTTTTTCTAACAAAAGCCACTTATTTTTTCTCGAAAATTCTCAATGTACAGTTTTTCTTTCGTTACTGTTTTTAACCGACTTCAAAAAGGAGGAGGTTCTCAATTCGTCGGAACCTTTTTTTTTTTTTTTTATTTTTTTTTTTTGTATGTTCCCCGATTACTCGGAGACGGCTAGACCGATTTCAAAAATTATTTTTTTGTTTGAAAGAGTATACTTTCCAGGTGGTCCCATTGTCATCAGGTCAGGATCTGATGATGGGATCTTGGAGAAATCGAAGGAACTCTTCATGTATTATAGGCACACCTATAGCGATTTGGGTATTTTTTATAGTAACTCGTGCATTTGCTCTCGGAAAGCATCATTTGGTGAAGTGGAACCGATGATGAAGACCACAGATGGCCACCGGAACTACTCAATAATAAGTATTTCCCGGTTTGCGATTCGATTACTTACTTTAATATAGTTGCTAAGCAAGTTATGCTCGTCACAATGCGAATGGTGAAATGGAGCTGATGGTGGAATACCAGGAGAACTCTTCAACAATTAACGTCCCTGCATCGGGAAAAGCAATATTTTGTAAAAGGCGATGAGCAAGTTGGCATTAGGCTATTGTAACTTAGATACATTATAAACAGACACACTAAAAAGCGAGAAATAAAAACTTTTTAACAAAAAAAAAACCGACTTCCAAAAAAACACTACAAAGTGAAAAATAACTTTTATTTCGGAAGTCGGTGGCAAAAAACTAAAATACAGATCCAAAGACACCGACTTCCGAAATAAAAGTTATTTTTCACTTTGTAGTGTTTTTTTGGAAGTCGGTTTTTTTTTTGTTATATTATATGTATAGGTAAAAGTTGGAAGCAGGCGGGACCCATACCTGCCTGCTTCCAACTTCTATTTAATTTAAAATGGGCTTGTTTTTAGCTTTTCAGTTCTTTTAACTTAATTTTTTTACCGCAGTCGGGTTTTTATTTTTTTTTATACTTTTTTTATTTCCATCTTTTTAGTTTACAAAATTAAATGTGAAAGGTTTCGCTGACGCTTTAGTTCTTGGTACGTGTGTTTCACGATTTGTCACTTCGAATTACTTTTAACGGGTCACTATCGGAAAGACCTTTTCGCTGAAAGACAATTCACGTTGGATGACATGAAAGCAAGTTACCTAGATAGCTGAAAGACAATTCAGCTACATGACACAAAAGCAGAGTGCTCAGTCAGCAGAGAGTCAACTCAGCTGGACGACATAAAAGCAGAATGAGCTAGTAGCAAAACGTCTGGAATTGCAAATAGTCCGTATGATTAGAATACCTTATTAGCTGGAAGTCAAATTAGTAGGATGACAAAAACTCAGAATGAGCTAGTAGCGAAAACGTCTGGAAAAGAAAATAGTCTGAATCGGATGTCAACTACCCCTCTCTATCAGAATGACCTTTTCGCTGAAAGACAATTCACACTGGATGACATGAAAGCAAGGTGCCCAGTGCAGTATTAGTAATTACTGCATATTATGTTTTCAACATTCCATCCTTCTTTAAGATTTTAGGCAACCTTTTTTGGTCATTTTTCTGATTTAAAAATCAAACTTTTGAATATTGAACTGATGCTGTCAAGTGAAATTTTCTCTTGAAGTTTGGGACTGATTGTTTGGTGTTCACTGCTGACGGCTGCAATTATTTTTTTCTTTGCTTATAATCGTAAAGATATGATGAAAAATATGATATTAATCTTCTAAATTGGATTCGAGAGAAGTCTTCAATATATTACTCTTTTTGATCTTATCAGGATACGCCTGAAGATATAAGACTAACAAGCCGAGTTTTCGGCCCTATCCTACCCCTACCTATCACCTTCGTACTATTCGGTTGGAGTGTAGCCTTAGGGGCACTATGGCGCGAGGACTTAGAAAATTCTTTTTTTTTTTCGGAAATCTGTATTTTTTTTGCAGTTTCGGGTTAACCTTGACCATAGAAACTATTTAGGGTCTGAGAAGCATGGCCCTACGAAGCACCGTTACCGAATTGTGGGCCTCCGAATTTTATTCAATTTTATATAAAACGCTCTATATTTCAAAAATGGTAAGAAAGAAAGAAAGATAATTTATTTGTCAAACATGTGTATACATAAACTGACTGATCAGACATGCAAGGTATTGGATTAATAGGTGTTGTGAGCGTTCTCGGATGAAAATCTTTTCTGGAAAGAAATTGCTGCTCTAGTCGAAAACCATGAGATGGTGTAAAAAAGATGGTTTTTTTACACCATGTAAAAAAACCCGAGAAATATTGAGAAAAAAAAATTGCAAAAATTTTCTCTCGGTCGATCTTTCAGCTTGAGTATTCTTAGGGGCAGAGGACTAAGTAAAATTTTCGGAGATATTTTTGTAACAGATTTCTGCCATTTTTTTTGCAGCACCTTATTAACCTTGTCCATAGAGACCATTTAGGTTCTGAGAAGCATGGCCCTACGACGCACCGTTTCCGAATTGTGGGCAGCTAGTATAAAATAAAATATAATTCGGAGGCCCACAATTCGGAAACGGTGCGTCGTAGTGCCATGCTTCTCAGAACCTAAATGGTCTCTATGGACAAGGTTAATAAGGTTCTGAAAAAAAACCGCAGAAATCTGATAAAAAAAATTTTAGGATAGTTAAATACTTGAATGCAAAATATGGTACTACAAAATATTGTTTGACAACAATAATGATTGTTGTCAAACAATCATATATCAACAAAGTCTGCATCTTAGGGGCATTTAGCGTTCATGTCTTAGTAACTATGGTATTTTAATTAAGATCCAGACGTTTTTCTACTAAGGCGTTTAGAGTTCATGTCTATTATGTAACTATGGCATTTTAAAATCCAGACGTTTTACTACTAAGGCGTTTTGCGTTCATGTCTATTTAGTAACTATGGCGTTTTAATATCAAGAAGATTTGCTACTAGAGTATTTTGAATTACGACATTTTAAGATCCAGACGTTTTGCTACAAAAAATGGCAGTAAAGATCCTCATTGGTGAGTTAGACCACTAACAACAGATGTTGGCAAGTTCCTTCCAAGAACCTTGTACCAGTAGGTAACAAGTGGTATTATAATGTACTTAGCATAAACTTGTCATTTCTAAATGCTTAAACTTAAGCTATCAAAGTTCATAGCAGTGACTCTATTGTTACAGTTCAGGCTAGAATACATTTCGCTTGACTCTCTTGAGTGGTGACTTTGGTCTATCAATGTCCTGAAGGCAATCAAATATATTTTGCAAACTTATTAATAATTATACATATTAATGTTTTATAATGTATTAATGTTTTGAGAGTAATAGCAGAATCATTGAACACCTGCTGCTCGACTCCGTGCGTTTCGTTTAGTACCTATTATGTATTTGACTACCCGGTTGGTCTCGTGGACACAAGCGCGACTCCTAAACATGTGCTTCTGGATGCGATTCCCAGGTTGGGCAGTGTTATTGAGTTTTTCCATTTGAAATTTCTCAGTAGCAGCATGGTGTCAGGAAGTTAGTGGTGTAATAAAGCCGGTGGTCCTGCGTGGATGTGCGTGAACATTCCCTCAGGTAAAACTTGCGCACACCCAAACCGCAAAACATAGAAATTTGAATTTTTGGTAGTTGTATTTTGAAACGAGACTGCACGGTTAAAGGTTATACTTTCGCAAATTTATTTCAATGTGATTAAGCTAAATTAAAACCTTTTTAAGGGGTAAAGTACGTAAAATGTTTTTCTGGGGTGGAGTAGAAACTTGGCACGAATACGTAAGTATATGCTTCTGCCCGCGACTTCGTCCGCATAAAATTAAAACTTCTTTTTCCCCCCGACCTACCGCATCGCATCGCCTCGCCCGCCCGCGGAATTACTTCGTTTTCGTTTAGCGTTTTTTCTGAATTTTTCCTTTTGCTCGGCTCCTAAGGGTCGTAGCGTGAAATTATATACTTAGCCTATAATAAATAATCTTTCTCAAGAATTGGGCTATCAAATTTTTTAAATCCGGGCGGTGGTTTCTGAGAATAGCGCGTTCAAACAAACCTCTTCAGCGTTATTATTGGTACTAGTGAACTTATTAGTATAGTATAGACACTATAGACAAGGAGGAAAACAAACCTTTTCAGCGTTATTATTAGTACTAGTGAACTTATTAGTATAGTATAGACACTATAGACAAGGAGGAAAACAAACCTCTTCAGCGTTACTATTAGTACTAGTGAACTTATTAGTATAGTATAGACACTATAGACAAGGAGGAAAACAAACCTTTTCAGCATTATTATTAGTACTAGTGAACTTATTAGTATAGTATAGACACTATAGACAAGGAGGAAAACAAACCTTTTCAGCGTTATTATTAGTACTAGTGAACTTATTAGTATAGTATAGACACTATAGACAAGGAGGAAAACAAACCTTTTCAGCGTTATTATTAGTACTAGTGAACTTATTAGTATAGTATAGACACTATAGACAAGGAGGAAAACAAACCTCTTCAGCGTTACTATTAGTACTAGTGAACTTATTAGTATAGTATAGACACTATAGACAAGGAGGAAAACAAACCTTTTCAGCATTATTATTAGTACTAGTGAACTTATTAGTATAGTATAGACACTATAGACAAGGAGGAAAACAAACCTCTTCAGCGTTATTATTAGTACTAGTGAACTTATTAGTATAGTATAGACACTATAGACAAGGAGGAAAACAAACCTTTTCAGCGTTATTATTAGTACTAGTGAACTTATTAGTATAGTATAGACACTATAGACAAGGAGGAAAACAAACCTCTTCAGCGTTATTATTAGTACTAGTGAACTTATTAGTATAGTATAGACAAGGAGGAAAACAAAAAAAAATAAGAAAATGGAAAAAAAAGAAGTAAATTGTTAAAGGCAGGCAGCATTACCTATTTATTGAAAACGACGTCGACGATTTATTCTCAACTACGACGGTTTATTAAATTTATTATTTTCGAGGGTAAAAACACGAAAGCTAACGAAGTCGCTGGGTTAGGTCATAGGTGGTGATTCCATGGTGCTTTGCAGCTGTTGGAGGAGTACCTGACGGAGGCGGGGCTGCGCGCGCTGGACGCTGGCGACGACGGCGAGGACGCCGACGCCGCGCCGCCCAACTACGCGGAGCTGGCGCTGCTGCTGCAGCAGTCCGCGACCATCTACGGCCGCAAGGTGGACTTCCTGTACCAGCACGTCATGGACGTCAGCGAGGCGCTGCACGCCAACACGCTGTGAGTCTAACTTATTGGAAACAGACGCGTTTTCTTCGACTATTGCCACTATATCGATGAAACTTAGAAGGAAAATGATTTCTATGAAACGCAAAAAAATGGCCTAGTAAAATTACTAATAAAAAAAAATTGGGGATGCACTCCTACTAATTGAGGGATGAAAAAATATTCAGTGCATAAAGCGTGTGGGGTGTGGAGAAGTTACAGGGGGGGTAACTTCTAAAATAAGAGAATGATTAAACTAAAAAAAATATATGATGTACATTATCATGTAAACTTCCACCGAAAATTGGTTTGAACGAGATCTAGTAGGTAAGTAGCTCGCCGGTGAAAATTTAAAAACATATACATAGGTACGGAACCCTCGGTGCGCGAGTCCGACCCGCTCTTGCCCGGTTTTTTATAAAGTAAGTAAATAAGTACCAGATAAAAAAAAATGTTTTTTGTAGACGAAAACCCGTAAAGAAGATACGAAACAATATAGATCCATTAGATTAATCTTCATGCCTTCTCTATATAAGAAGAGGCCTTTCGCCGTGCATTGGGACAGTTACTGGCTGCTATTATTATACTCGATACCCAAAAGTAACTAAAGCCCAAATCACTGATTTACGTGACGAAATTAATGCGCAATGAACGTGGCCCTCTACTGGACCTTTGTGGGTAACCTATGTGTTACGATAAGCCGTGTACGCAACGCACTGACGAACAAAACATTATGGTGAACACGAACATAAAGCCGCGTACGCACGTACGAACAAATTTGTTGCGTTACATGATACGCAACAACATGGTTCGCACGTGCGTACCACTATCGAACATCGAACACTCTGTTCGTCAAACATGTTCGCGGCGATCCTTGTAGTGTGTTCTGTATGGACGGTGTTCGAAGAGCTTTAATAAATGTTACGCAACAAAACTGTTGTGTAAAACCAACGGCGCCGTCATGGCTACTAAGATAGAGTTCACGACTGTTGTTCGCGAACTCGACTCGAACTATGTTTGCGTTCGTGTTCGAATATGCCGTCCATACGTACGAACCAAATGTTCGGGTCTGGTGTTTGTGTTCGCTATGTTCGTGTTCGTACGTGCGTACGCGCCTTTATGGATCGCCACGAACATTTTTGACGAACACAGTGTTATAATAATAATAATATAATATTAATAAACAATTTATTATCAGGTAACAAAGACCCATAGATACATACCTTAACCTAAGTATACATAATAATATAGTAACAATTTTGTTAGTAAATAAAACTTAATAACTATGTTAGTATCACTTAGTTGCACTAAGTCTTTGTGCGTTCCGGTGGCACTTGTCCACGAAAGCGGCGGAATACCACATCCTGCGGCCAAAAGCTTTCATCCATCACCAGGTGCAGGTAGCATGTTGGTACACGCACCACTCTGCAATCTCAGCAAACGACGCCGCCACCTAGACCTAGCGCGCCGCCGCCGCCGCCGACCGTACAAAATTTCCGCGCCGCGCCGAGTTGAGTGAGAGCGAAATTTAAAATACGCGGGGGTGCCGCGCGCGCCACGCGGGCCGCGCGGGGAGAAGGGTCCGCTGATCTGCTCGCCAGCTAGCACGCACGGCACACTCGCGTCGAAGCTTAGCTCAGATAAACAGCGGAAAAATATTTTGCATTTCTGGCGTCGCATTCTCGCAGTTTAGTTTTTTTAGTTTAGCAATGCAAAAAACATAGATTTAATAAGATATCTATGGCAAAAAAGATGTCAAAGAGTGATCCTTGCTTGATTTTGATTTTTTAATAAAGTTTTTTTTCAAAAACAGGATTGATTTTAATATATCACCTAAATTTACAGTTATTAAACCAAAAAAATCTAAAATTCTCACGGCGCCGGCGTCACGCCGCCGCTGCCGTAATTTTGAAGGCGCGCCGCCGCGCCGCTGGTTTTTATTAACTCGGCGCGCACATCTAACCTACACCAATAAAGCCGATCGTCCACTACCAGCAACACTAAGTTAGTTTAGTTTAGCTCGCATAGTTCGCTCGTTTAGTTGAGCCAGTTTTTCATACATGTGCGTCCACCGCAAATTATGCCAGCTAAGATACCTAACTAAAATAGCCCACCTAAGTCAAACTAACTTATGGGGCTATTACATCTTCCTAAATATCGGATCCGATATTTAGTCGTTCCTAAATTCAGGATAGTGTAATCGCATTTAGGAAGGAAGGATCCGATTTAGGACAAGAATGGCTTCCGACGTCCTAAATCTAAATCGCATCCTAAATCGGAACGGTGTAATCACATTTAGGTGATTTAGGACGCTCAGTCGCCGCTCGCCTGCCGTCGCGAGCGCATATTTTTCGTTGATTGTATGCATAGGTATTAAGTAGGTACGAGTTTTTCATTGATTGTATGCATAGGTAAACAGTATTTTTTTTTTGTATAAAAGGTGTCACCAGATTTAATAATACAGGGTTATTGGTAAAACATTATCAACCTCCTATGAGGTCATTGTACTCATCATTATGAGCAACTTTTACTATGGGACCAAACCTGCAATCGCGAAAAAGCTGTTCCTTACATTTTGACGAATTATACGAACACTAGCTGTTCCCCGCGGTGTCACACGCTGCGCGGCTCCTAAGGGTCGTAGCGTGATGTTAGCCTATAGCCTTCCTCGATAAATGGACTACCCAACACTAAAAGAATCATTCAATTCGGACCAGTAGTTCCAGAGATTAGCGCGTTCAAACAAACAAACAAACTCTGCAGCTTTATAATATTATATAGTATATAGATAAATGTAGGGAACAGCTGATTTTTTTTTCGCGATTATCAAATTCTGTTTATCAAATTCTTTTGAATTCATTCGAACATAATTTCTGAAGTCATCTGGTTCTAAAGCCCTCCTATTGTTCATGCTTGCTAGTTTTTAACGCAATAATAAATAATTTTTCACCCATCTCGTTCTTTTTCTCTTTTTAATTTCTGTGGAGCCAACCGCTAGGGCTACGATAATACCAATTTTTTGGTTTTTCATTAATATTGGGGTCATATCGACACACTTCTTTTTACCTCGATACGTCCGTCACTCGTCGCTCGTCCTTACCGACTGATTTAGTGTCCTAAATCAGTGAACGTGTAATCAGGAGCTCCGGCGACTAAATTTCTTGTCCTAAATCGGATCCTAAATATCGGATCCGATATTTAGGAAGATGTAATAGCCCCTTTAGTTGTGTAGGCCGATCCGAAGCTACGCGAACTAAGCTAAGCCCCTCTCACCCCCATATGGCGCGTACGCACGTACGAACAAAACATGGTGAACACGAACATAATGGATCGCCTCGAACATTTTTGACGAACACAGGTTATGTTCGTTAGTGGTACGCACGTGCGAACAAAGTGTTCGATGTTCGTGTTCACCATGTTTTTGTTCGTACGTGCGTACGCGCCTTTACGTTACCCCTCTGGCGCCTTTCGCTAGTGTTGTTTGTAGTGTGTGATCGTGCGCAGGCAGTTAAACACGAATTTTCAGCATGGAGGCATTTATTGAATTCGTCAAGCAATATCCTATATTGTATAATCCGGATGCAAAAGACTCTTCTTTTCCTATGGTGAATATAATCCTCCTCTGAACTCCCGTCATAGCTCTTCTCTTGTTCTTCCATCACGTCCGATAACTCGACACTCCAGCACAAACTGATCATCACTAACGAAGTTTTAGCTTATGTTTCGGTGGACGGACAACTTTATTCCCACTTTAGCTTAGCTTAGTTCTTAATTAGTTTGGCTGGCGGTGGACGATCGGACAGAATTACTTTCGGCGGCAAAGTTACAACCACCATCCTCCACATTGCCTGCCTACTGATGGTGTTGTCTGAAATCTATGATATCGGATAGTTAAATGACTACAAAAGGAAAACTAAAATCGGGAGTAGGTACATTTATGTCCAATTTCTCATAAATATCCATAATGATTCAATCCATCCGTACTAATATTATAAATTCGAAAGTAACTCTGTCTGTCTGTATGTTACCTTTTCACGCCTAAACCACTGAACGAATTTCGATATAATTTGTCGATCGATCAGGTGAAGCTATGCTTGCCGCGGTTGGTCTGTGGATGGGTGACTATCTTTACATATCGAACGAACGACTTAACGTGCTTTCCGAGGCACGCACCCCTCCGTGAGGGGTCCGTGCCTCGGAAAGCACGTTAAGTCGTTGGTCCCGGCTTCTCATCATATCTTAAAAATAGAAAAATGTTTGTCGAACTTGATTCTACACTACCAAATGGGTATAAAGGCAACTGCAGGTCACCCATGTTAAACATTACAGCCGGTGTGCCTCAGGGATCAATTGTAGGCCCTTTATTATACATATTGTTCACTAATGACCTAATCAGCTTCATACATCAACTTTTAGCGGATATACAACTCGTGGTCTTTGCGGATGACACAAATGCTATAGTTGCAGCTAACGATATTCAAGACCTTACTATTAAGGTGAATGCAGCTCTAGAGGCCTTTCATTCTTGGTTTAATGCTAATAAGCTTATAATAAATATAACTAAAACCAATATTATGTTATTTAAAACTACTGCGCGTAACAAGGACAATATGGACATTGAACTTAACAAAGTTAAAATTGAGCTTGTCAGGGAAGTCAAGTTTTTAGGCATTTATATTGATGAATTGTTAAATTGGAAGAAAGAATTAGCAGCATTGGATTCGTCTATATCATCTGCCTGTTATGCCTTAAGAAGTCTGAGGGATGAAGTGAGCATAACACATTTGAAAATGGTATACTATGCTCTGATAGAGTCTAAATTGAGGTATAGCATACAGTTTTGGGGAAACAGCTACCATTATAACTGGCATAGGGCATTCGTTCTCCAAAAAAGAGCGATACGAACCATTGTCCGCATTTCTCAACGAGACACCTGTAAACCATATTTTAAAGAACTTGGTATTCTCACAGTACCTAGCCTTTACGTAGTAGTACTCTTAAACACCTTAAAAAAATATGTGTATGACTACGAAACAGACGAGGACAGGCTGTTAAGGGAAAAAACGCGTAGGAAAGACCTTGGAAACAAAATCTTACCGCGTTTTGGTATAGTAAAACATAGTCCACAGTATCAGGCAGTTAAGATATTTAATAAGTTACCGCTTGAATTGAAAAGCATACTGTACACAGGCTCATTTAAAGCAAGACTCAAAGCATTCCTGTTGGAAAGATGTCTCTACTCGTTAGATGAACTGTAAATGGACTTGTTGCTCGTAAAACTGACATGTAATTATTTGTATGGTGTTAGATTGTGTTCGGTTTTCATTTATGACTTTTATTGTTTTTAGTGTTGATTATTGTTTTCGTTTAAATTACTGCTACTACTAATTTATTGACATAGGGTTTTTAATTTTTGTTTTCATGGTGTTATTCATAATCATATTTTATTTAAATTACTGCTACTACTAATTTATTGACATAATGGTTTTTAATTTTTGTTTTCATGGTGTTATTCATAATCATATTTTATAATTTAAATTGAATTGCATGTATTCTTATATATTTGTACCTACCTATATCTTATAATGTTGTTGTTTATTTTAATGTTTCATGCTGGATTATGTTCGAACGCAATGTGAATTGTTACTGAATAAAAATTGAATTGTCATTCGTTAAATGATAAATGATTTTTATTTCTGTAAGTAGGTTTGTACAAACACTTTTACACGTCAATCATATATTTTTTTAAACTAGATGAGGTCGGCGTTTCCTAACTGACTATTCTGAGAAGAAAGGCCGAAACAAACTCAGAAGTCACAGTCTCTTTTAAAGTCCAGACAAAATCTTGGTCAGATCGTGTGAAGACCATGTAGATTGGTGTCTGAAATGGTCTTTTGAGGAAAGAACCACACAGATTGAGCGGACCTGTCCAATCAGTGCACGCATTTGTCAAAAATCGTGCAGCTCAACTCAGAACTTGAGGAGCTCAACGATTCGACGAACAATACCAAAGACAGGACATTTGGGTAGGCCGCATAAACTACTCAAACTGCCAGATCATGATTAAAACTAAGAAGGAAAAAATAAATGACCCACATAGTCCTCACATTCACAATAATTAAATAAAAAATAATAATAAAAATTACTTACAAAGTAAATATTCATGTCATTGTCTAAATAAAATTCATCAATGTCAATGTGTATATAGAAAATCCGGACATAATCTTTGAGGACCATGTAGATTAGTGTCTGAAATGGTCTTTTGAGGAAAGAACCACACAGATTGAGCGGACCTGTCCAGTCAGTGCACGCATTTGTCAGTAACCGTGCAGCTCAACTCAGAACTTAAGGAGCTCAACGATTCGACGAACAATACCAAAGACAGGACATTTGGGTAGGCCGCATAAACTACTCAAACTGCCAGATCATGATTAAAACGAAGAGAGAAAAAACAAAAAAATTACCCACATAGTCCTCACATTCACAATAATTAAAATCATATAATACTTTATACAGTAAATGTACATGTCATTATTTAAGTAAATAGATACTTAAAAAAAAAAGAAAATTATTAAAGTGTAAAATAGCAAAATAAAAACAACATTCTAAACCTATTGGAGCAGCTCAATCCCAAGCCTTTTTGTCCTCAATATAGTCTTTTACAGTATAATAGGCTTTCTGACATAGTTTTCGCTTTATAAAAGATTTGAATTTATTAAGGCTTAGTTCTTGAATGTGGCTAGGAAGTTTATTATAAAAACGTATACATTGGCATCTAAACGAGCCACCTATTTTTTTGAGCCTTGTTGTAGGAACAACAAATTTGTGTTTGTTCCTAGTATTTATGTTATGGATATCACTGTATTTTTAAACAGATTAATATTTTTATGTGCATACAAAAGATTATCATAAATGTACTGAGAAGGCACAGTCATTATATTAATCTCTTTAAATTTGTCTCTGAGGGAGTGTCTGGGACTTAATTTATAAATGGAACGAATTGCCCTTTTTTGTAAAATAAAAATTGTCTGAATATCGGCGGCATTTCCCCACAACAGAATACCGTACGACATCACACTATGAAAATAACTAAAGTATACTAAACGGGCTGTCTCTAAATTAGTTAAATCACGAATTTTCCTAACGGCGTATGCTGCAGAGCTAAGCTTTTTTGATAATTTATCTATATGGGGGCCCCATTGAAGCTTGGCATCCAACGTTATGCCTAGGAATACTGTGGTATCTTCAGGTTTCAACTCTTCATCCTTAATGAGAACACTAGTTTCTACTTGTCTAACGTGGGGTATGGTAAACTTAATACATTTCGTTTTTTTTCCGTTAAGAAGTAGGTTATTGACATTAAACCAGTTAACTACTTTTGCAAGGGCGTTATTTACATTGTCAGTAACCAGCTGCTGACGTTTGAGTTTAAATAAAAGTGAAGTGTCATCTGCAAACAACACTATATCATGTTCATCCCTTATGAGGTAAGGCAAGTCATTTATATAAATAATAAATAAAAATGGGCCGAGAATTGAGCCCTGGGGGACCCCCATTCTTACTACAGATCTATATTGTAACAATTCAGGAATAATTCTACTTCTAAGTCTTTGTTTGAAAAACCTTGAATATTTTGATGCACCAGATTGATACTATTTAATTTTTTTACACTTTCATTTGACTTATTTACATTTTTGCAAGAGGTTGCCTCTATTGTCTTAATTTCTAATTTAAATGATTAATGTCAATAATTTCAACCAAATTATTACCAGAGTAATTTAAAAAGTCATTGCATTGCTCAATAGGAGCAATTTGTTTAGCCAAATGTTTGGCTGAAATAGAAAAAAAATATGATAGCGACACAGCTATCTGTCTTTTTTGATAGTTAGAAAGATAGTACATAACAATATTATATCTATCTTTTGTCAAATATAAATTATTACCAACATAATAGTTAGTATCAATTAACTGGAATAAGTTATCATTATATGTCAAATTGTGCAATGTCATGTTTATATCAAATCTTAAGTTATTTTCTTCCTGTGGCAAACTGTTACTGTAAGGCAATGTAAACAAAACAATTTTTCTTAAGCTAAGGTTGCACAATGTTCTATGATATTGGAGCAATTCTCCTTTATTTAAATTACCCCTATTTCCCATAAATATTAATAAAGTTGTTTCCTGTTTAAAGTTACATTTAACAATTGCTTTCATAATAACAAATAAAGAACAACCAGGCATACAGTAATTTATTATTGAGTGTCCCGGATATTCATCTGTCAACAAGTGACCTAACTCCTTTCCAATCTCATCACAAAATAATATAATATCATGATTTACAATTTCTTTAGATGGTATAATGGTACTATTAACAGAGGGAATTGTCAAATCAACACAAGGCTGCGGTAATGTGGTATTGCATGCCGATAATGAATGGTCTGGTGTAGGTACATTGGATGGTGTTTGACAGCGCTCACAGCTGTTCGTTTGTGAGTTCACCAGCTCATTCATTGCCAACACATATTCCCTCATTAGATCTTCAGAGGTATTATATTTGTTAGTCATTGATCTTAGTTTCTCCTGCAGCTGGTCAAGTTGAGATTGCAAGTCCTGTGTGTCAATGTTGTATTTCCTAGTACTTTGCTCCAGATTAAAAGAATACATATCTAGCTGTTTAAGTAGATTTAACCTTTCCCTATTAAGTTTAACATTTTTAATAAAGAACTTTTGTCTTTTTACCATTTTTTGGGTTTTAACAATGTATTTATTAATTTTGATGTACTTTTTAAGTTTATTTTTACTAGTGACTACCCTCACTGAATTACATGATCTTTGACAGTCTTTTTACCATTTTTTGGGTTTTAACAATGTATTTATTAATTTTGATGTACTTTTTAAGTTTATTTTTACTAGTGACTACCCTCACTGAATTACATGATCTTTGACAGTCGTTACGGGTGGTCAGGAGCCCGAAAGTCTGACAACCAGTCTTATCAAGGGGTATCGTATTACCCAGTAAGTGGGTTGTGGAGGTCAGATAGGCAGTCGCTCCATATAAAATACTGGTATTCAGCTGCATCCGGTTAGACTGGAAGCCGACCCCAACATAGCAGATGATGATCACACCACAAGTGCATGTAGGTAGTAAGAACAAACGAGCTCGTTCACTAAGAGCCCGACTTACACTGTGGGTGACGCGAGCGGCCCGCGCACCGTGTGACCTGACCGTACCGCCCGCAGGGAGACGGAGCAGCACGCGGCGGCCTCGGGCGCCGAGCTGCTAGCAGCGGCCCCGGGCGCCGAGCTGCCAGCGGCGGCCCCGGGCGCCGAGCTGCCAGCGGCGCCGGCGCCGGCCGCGCGCGCGCCGGCCCGCGCCGCGCCGTCGCGCGACGAGTTCGCGCGCACCGCGTCCCCGTGGGACGCCAACCGGTTCGCGCGCGAGCCCGCCGCGCGCCGCCCGCACCCCACGCTGCCGCGCTTCTTCGTGGAACTGGAGCCGCGGCTGGGCTCCGACGGCAGCTGGCAGGTGCTGCGTGACCACGCGGGCGAGCTCGTCGGCCTGCTCGACGACTTCCAGGCCAACATGGAACAGGATCCGCACGTTAGTATCCCCGCGAGCCGCTCTGATGCGGACACGTACGATGTCGTGCCGCCTTCCGTGTGCACGCTCCGGTGACCCATTGTAAAATTCCGTGTTGGTACAGTCGGGGATGCTGGTGGACGACTGGTTCGATCTCCGGACGGACGGCGAGCGGCAGGGGCCGCCGGCGATATCGATGCTGGAGCTGCAGGCGGCCATCGACGCGGCCGCGCCGCCGCCGCTGGCGCCGCGCGGCCCGCTGGCGTCGCCGCCCAGCTCGCCGCTGCGCAGCAGCACGCCGCTGCTCGCGGAGCCTTCCCCGGACGCGATCGATTCGTCCGCCGCCACGACAGACGAGTCTGCCGAGCCCGACACGTCTGCCGAGCTTGCACTGGCGACGCCCGTTAGGAAGGAGCGGAAGAGGCGGCATAGCGACAACAATATCGATTACATTTTCGAAGGAGTGAAACTCACGATCAGTGAAGGTAAGTGGGGGTTGTTTTCGTTTTTTTTTTGTTTTTGTACTGATATGTATTTGATTACTAGTTAATTTATACACCGTGTTCTTCACGTTATCCATAAACTTTGTCAAACGCTTCTATAGCTTTTACAAATTAAATCTAATAAAGGAAGTAGTTATTAAAAAGGCTTCATTACAACGATATTATTTGTAATTTCATTTAATGAAATTTAATTGAGTTATGCAGTAAGAAAGCGCTCACATTAATAATTTGCGTTTCGATTTTGATATCACGATTATGACAGCTGAGAGCTGTCAACAATTCGGAACACTCATGATCAAGCCTCACGCTCACAGTGCTCGCTCAATGTCAAAACTTTATTCACTTGAATACTCATGATTGGATTACAGTATTTATTTGTGTATGTGTCGCAGGTTTATGTGTGGCTATTGATCAAGAACCGGAAGAAGACAGAATTATTACTTCATGTTATTGTTGCGCGCCACAATTAATGCCTGGTACATGGTGACATTAGTTACCACTAGCGCCATCTAGTATCGAGTAGCAGAACTAGTCGAGTCACGATCGTTCTAGAAAATTCGATACTAGAACTTTGTAGAACTTTCTCGAACTATCGACACCTAGTCGGTCGGGGCCGGTATGTACTCGAACATTCTAGATGTTTCTACAATGGAAGGTTCTTGAACTATCTGCGGCACTATATAAGGCCGGGATGCGCGACGACCAACACAGTTTGGATAAAGCGACAAGAGCGAAAACATCTAAGCGATCTTCAAGTGCGAATTAAGAGTGATCAGTAGTGTGATTGTGTTCTTTTAATTAGTGTTTTGAGTTGTAATTAGTGTTGCAAAATAAATTGTTATTTTTGGTTATTAAATCGGCAGTTTTTATTGTCACGAACCCGAAGCTCGTAACAATTGGTGTCAGAAGCAAGGATTATGCCGGTTTTACCCAAAGACGACATGGAGGGTATCCGTACCCGGAGTCAACGACAGCAAGAGACGGACCAGAGGCGATTTGGTGGAGCTACGCCACAGAGGTCGGAAGGCCAGCTACCGACTACGGAGGCCGGCCCGTCCACAGCTGCTCCAGCATCATCAGCACCAGATTTGGCTGCTCTGATGATGATGCTGCAGGAGCAAGCCGCCGACAGGAGGAACAGGCTCGTCGGTTGGAGGAACAGCTTCAGCGGGACAAGGAGGAACAGGCTCGTCGGTTGGAGGAACAGCTGCTGCGTGACAGGGAGGAACAGGCCCGCCGTCAGGAGGAACAGGCCCGCCGTCAGGAGGAACAGGCTCGTCGGTTGGAAGAACAGCTCCAGCGCGATAAGGAGGAACAATCCCGCCGTCAAGAGGAACAGGCCCATCGATTGGAAGAACAGCTCAAACGGGATAAGGAGTAGCAGGTGCGCCGCCAGTAAGGGCAAATGTTCCTCATGAAGGACCTTCACGCAACCTTCGGGAAAGACATGAAGGAGGTGAAGGAGAAGGTTGCCCGACATGACAACCGCCTGTCAGAAGCTGAAACTCAGATCAGCAAGTTTAATGACGTCATTGCTGATGTGAAGCAGGAGTTGGGTAACCTTAAACTTGGGGATGGAATCGCAGCTCCCGTAGCTACAACACCTTCGCTACATGGATTCAAAGTGCCACCGTTCGACGGAACTTCTTCCTGGTCGGCCTACAAAATCCAGTTTGAGGCTGTCATGAAGGCGAACGGGTGGAATAAAAGTCAGGCCATGACTGCCCTCACCCTAGGCTTGCGTGACCAGGCCTTAACCGTTCTGGAAGCTCTCGGTAAGGAAGTGACTTACGAGCAGCTCCTTGAGGCATTGGAGGCTCGGTATGGCGACGCTCACCTGGAACACGTGTTTCGTGCGCAGCTCAAGGATCGCGTGCAACGCAGTAGCGAAAACCTGCAGCAGTGGGCCCTTGAAGTGGAGAAGCTGGTTCGCAAAGCTTACCAGTCCGTACCTGCGCTTATTGATGGAAACCTGGTGCAGGCATTCATCGACGGCATCCGCGACCTTGAAGTGAGAGTTGCTGTGAGGCTGGGTCACCACGGGACGCTTAAGGACGCCTTGGCCCATGCACTGGAGGTGGAAGCTGTGCGGCAGGATCATCGTTCCCATCGCGTCAGGGAGGTTGCAGCGGCTACAGTTCGCGACCGCAATAAAGGATACAGCCCAAGGTGCTACGGCTGTGGGGAAAGGGGCCACCTTCGAACCAGCTGCCCTAAGCGAACTGCAGAAAGAGAAGACGGCCGATCTCCAGAGGGCAGTGCGGCTAACAGCACCGCCCAGCACCAGCAGCAGGGAAACGAGTAATAGCCAGGACTGCAGGGCGGGTGCTGGCTGAGGTTCAAAGAGCCCCAAGGGTTTCGATCACACAAACCCATGACGGGAACAGCCTAATCATCAAGGGTGAGGTCAACGGAACGCCGTGTAAGCTGACCGTAGACACTGGAGCCTCTCGCACGGTTGTCAGTTCCCAACTAATAAGACGGTTCCTTGGGGACTCCGCATACAACCGAGAACGCATTAATTTGGTAACAGCCACCAGTCAGCGCATACCCGTCCATGGAGAGAAGCAGATGGAGTTGAAGCTAGGCAACAGAATCTACCTGCATAATGTCATCGTGGCCGATATAATGGACGATTGCATCCTGAGCCTTGACTTTATGAGGAAGAATTGTTGCGAGATTGACGTCAAGCAAGGCGTTTTGAAATGTGGACAAGAGGAACTTTTCGTGGAAGGGGCGTTACCAGGGAATGTGTACAGCCTTAAGAAGATTGTTCTTCCGCCGAGATCGGAAACTATTGTGCCGGTTAGTCTTCCTCGGAATCCTGGGCAGACTCATCGTTGTGTACTCGTGGAAAGGGTAGACAATGACCTTCCATGGAAAGTGGCACGAACGTTGGTCAGAGCCACCGACATCTCAGGGGTACGTGTGCTGAACCTTTGTGATCAGGAACAGACTATAGAAAAAGGCACATTAGTTGGTACTTGCGAGGAAGTGGATTGGTTGCGTCGATGCCAATATCTATCGACTGGGACCCTCAGCAAAGATGCACAAACGAAAGTGACCACACTCTTAGAAGACTGCCGCAGCGCTCTGTCCCAAAATGAAATGGTCAAGGCGAAGAAGATGTTACTCAAGTACGCCAATGTTTTCTCGTCAAACGATGCTGACATCGGGAAGACTGGTTTAGTTCAACACAAAATAAACACAGGAGAAGAATTGCCTATCCGTCAGCGGCCAAGGAGATTGCCGGTAGCACGCGAAAAGGAAGTGGAAACCATGATTGAGGGAATGGTGAAGGATGGCGTTATTGAACCTTCATCTAGTCCATGGTGTTCACCTGTAGTGCTGGTAAGAAAGAAGGACGGCAGCATGCGGTTTTGTGTTAACTATCGTCGTCTGAATGACGTTACGAAGAAGGACAGCTATCCTTTGCCAAGAATTGATGACACGCTGGACATGCTTACTGGGGTAAAGTGGTTTAGCACGCTGGACCTGAAAAGTGGCTACTGGCAAGTCGAAATTGACCCTAAGGACAAGGAGAAAACTGCATTCTCGACAGGAAAGGGTCTGTGGCAATTTAAAGTTATGCCGTTTGGATTGTGCAATGCTCCGGCAACTTTTGAAAGGTTGATGGAACTTGTACTTACTGGACTAATTGGCGATGCCTGTTTGGTCTACTTGGATGACATCATCATCGTAGGCCGCACGTTTGAAGAACATCTTCAAAACCTAGAACGCGTGCTCATGAAGATCCAGAGTGCCAACCTCAAGTTAAGTCCGAAGAAGTGTTCACTATTCAAACGACAAGTTAGCTTTTTAGTATATGTAGTGTCTGAAGAGGGTATCCGCACGGATCCAGAGAAAATCGCCGCTGTCAAGGATTGGCCAGTTCCAAAAGACAAGACGCAGGTCAGAGCATTTTTGGGTTTGTGCTCCTATTATCGGCGATTTGTCAAGAACTTTGCAGACATAGCCAAACCCCTGCATAAGCTAACCGAGGAGAAGCGACATTTCTGCTGGGATGAAAGTTGCGACATCGCATTCCAGGAGCTAAAGGACCGTCTGTGCAAAACACCTATTTTGGGGTACCCTGATGCGGGCAAGGAATTTATAATTGACACAGACGCAAGTGACATAGGACTTGGCGGTGTGTTGTCTCAACGGAATGGTGATCAAGAGGTTGTGATAGCGTACTTCAGCAAGTCGTTGTCAAAGCCGGAAAAGAACTACTGTGTCACGAGACGGGAATTGTTTGCTGTGGTAAAGTCATTGCAGCATTTTAGCAAATATCTTCTGGGGCGGAAATTCCACGTACGAACTGACCATGCTGCACTGAAATGGCTATTGCAGTTCAAAAATCCAGAAGGACAAGTTGCGAGATGGATTGAGCTACTGCAGGAATACGACTTTGTGGTCGAACATCGCAGCGGGAAATCACATGGCAACGCAGATGCATTGTCAAGAAGACCTTGTCCTGAGGACTGCAAGCATTGTACTAGGCAAGAAAGTAAAGAAGTCGTACCTGTGAGGATGCTCAAGACAGACCTCAGCAACGAGTGGAAGGAAAGCCTACAACGTGCACAGCAGGAAGATTCGGACATCAAGCCGATTCTGGAGTGGATGAAGGCCAGAGCTCCTAAGCCCAGGTGGAGTGACGTCTCAGCGATGAGTTCGATCACAAAAAGCTATTGGGCCCAATGGGACAGCCTGGTGATTCAGGATGGAGTCCTGTGCCGTAAATGGGAAAATGCTCGGGGAGACAGCTGTCATTTGCAAATGGTTGTCCCTAAAGCTCAAGTCGGATGTTCTACAGCTGTACCATAATGGTTGTTCAGGAGGTCATCTGGGAGTAAAACGGACTCTACTGAAGATACGAGAACGGTTTTACTGGGTCCACTGTCGGGACGATGTCGAGGACTGGTGTCGCAAATGTACAAGTTGTGCAGCTGTAAAGGGACCTCAGACTCGCAGTAGAGGTGCATTGAAATTGTACAATGTTGGTGCACCATGGGAGAGGATAGCCCTTGACGTTGCGGGGCCGTTTCCGGAAAGTGAAAGTGGCAACAAGTATTTCATGGTTGTGATGGATTACTTCACCAAGTGGCCGGAAGTCTTCGCCATTCCAAATCAAGAAGCTTCGACAGTTGCAGATAAATTAGTTCATGAAGTCTTCTGTCGTTTTGGAGTACCTTTAGAGATTCACAGTGATCAAGGAAGGAATTTTGAGTCACAAATATTCCAGGAAACTTGTCGAGTTATGGGTACTCATAAAACCAGAACAACTTCGTACCACCCACAGTCGGATGGAATGGTGGAACGATTTAATCAGACATTGGAGAGGTACCTAGCCAAAGTTGTGGAAAATCGGCAACGAGATTGGGACAAGCACATACAACCGTTTTTGTTGTCATATCGAAGCGCTGTTCACGAAAGTACATCGGTGACACCAGCTTTCGCAAACTTTGGAAGAGAATTACGGCTGCCTGCAGACCTGATCACCGGAATACCACCTGATGCCCCACGCAGTATAACCGATTATGCGAATGACTTGCGGAACAAAATGAATGACATTTATGAGCACGTCAGACAATCGGGCCAGCAAATGTCTGAAAAGATGAAAACCCGTTATGACCGCAAAATGAACAATAAAGGGTTCGACGAAGGTTCACTAGTGTGGTTGCACAATCTAGTCCGCAGCAAAGGGAAATCTCCTAAGCTTCAAGCTAAATGGGACGGACCGTACCGGATTGTGACAAAGATCAATGACGTAACCTACCGGATACAGAAAGGTGCAAGAGGTACTCCTAAGATCGTCCATGTGGACCGACTGGCGCGTTATTATGGGGCTGATAATGCTCGGGACGAGCATGTCTTAGGAGGGGGCAGTGTTGTGCGCCACAATTAATGCCTGGTACATGGTGACATTAGTTACCACTAGCGCCATCTAGTATCGAGTAGCAGAACTAGTCGAGTCACGATCGTTCTAGAAAATTCGATACTAGAACTTTGTAGAACTTTCTCGAACTATCGACACCTAGTCGGTCGGGGCCGGTATGTACTCGAACATTCTAGATGTTTCTACAATGGAAGGTTCTCGAACTATCTGCGGCACTATATAAGGCCGGGATGCGCGACGACCAACACAGCATCCGCTTGCCCGCATGTGCAGGACATTGCGCCCTGGCACGCGCGCCCCCCCGACGCGAGACCCCTACCCCGCGACCTGGTAGCGGACGATGACCCCATCCACCACCGGACTTGACGCCTCGAGTGAGCCGTACCCAGGTTACACGCGGCTCACTCGACCCAATAGCACTCCACACACATTACACACACTCGTCGCGTGGCGTGTGCTAAGTTAATATAGGCACGTTACGCGGCGAACTCAGCCATTCACTACTACACAGACGCCTAAATTCACACGCGTATGCGCAGCGCGGGCCGCGGTACGCGTAGACACTGAGCGGTGTCACACAATACAATACCGCTCACACATACATGACGCTCCTTAGCCCGGACCGTGGACGGCTAGCTCTGGAAGCGGGGCGGGCGGGAGCAATTTTCACCCAATTCTGTAGGAGCGTCGAGTCGGCACCTCCGTCGCTGGTCGTCCCCCGCCGGGCCTCCCCAGGTAACTGGGGGTCTCACCTGGCGGGGACAGACCGCCGAGGTGTCGTGAAGAAAGCGGCGCTGTGAGACAGCGTCGTGGCGCGCCTACAGAAAAACAACATGCAATCACTCACATGGGCGCGCGTAATAATACGTAATAATCTAAGCCTTAATAAATTCAAATCTTTCATTAAACGTAAGTTGTGCCAGAAAGCCTTTTATACCGTTAAAGATTATATTGAGGACAAAAAGGCTTGGGATTGAGCTGCTTCCAATTTCTGCATTTTGAATGATTTTTTTCTTTTTTATATACACATTGACATTGATGAATTTTTTTTTTAAACAATGATATTTGCTTACTTAAGCTTACTAAAGTATTATATTATTTTTTCATTGTGAATGTGAAGACGATGTGGGTCATTTTACATATATATATTTTTTTATTATTCTCTCTGTTCTGTTAGTTTTTTTTCCATGGTCTGGCAGTTGTGAGTAATTTATGTGGCCTACCCAAATGTCCTTTCTTTGGTATTGTTCGTCGAATCGTTGAGCTCCTTAAGTCTTGAGTTGAGCTGCACGATTTTTGACAAATGCGTGCACTGACTGGACAGGTCCTCTCAATCTGTGTGGTTCTTTCCTCAAAAGACCACCTCAGACATCGATCTACAAGGTCTTCATATAACCTGACCAAGATTATGTCTGGACTTTAAAAGAGACTGTGACCTCTGATTTTGTTTCGGCCTTTCTTCTCAGAGTAGTCAGATAGGAAACGCCGACTTCATCTAGTTTAAAAAAAAACATGATTGACGTGTAAAAGTGTTTGTACAAACCTACTTACAAAAAATAAAATCATTTCATTTCATTTAGGCATAAAGTCATTCGATATTTTGAATCATTCGAAATTTTAATCACTCGGCATTTCAATCATCGACGTTTTAAGCGTAGGTATAACAATTTTCGACATTTTGATATAATCGATATTTAAATTTTCGATGTTTTGAACATCGATATTTTAACAGTCGGTATTTTAATTTTCGATATTCAAATACGTACCCTAAAAATACATTTATTTTTCAGATTATTGTATGCGTTTGGTTAGCTTTCTGAATAGCCAAAAGACTGTGGGCCAAGGCCAGTAATTATCAATTTTTTCTTATTAGTACCAATAATGTCATCATTCCGTTTCGGTTCCTCGCCTTTGTTCGTTGGTTTCCCGTATCTTGGAGTGCTATTTCATGCGTGATTTCATAATTGTTGATTTGTCTATTCTTCCCTGGACTTTCGATTGATTTCTTAAATCTTTACGACCTGGATAACCCATTTAGACTTGTCACTTATTTAGTTTAATTTGACAGCTGTCAGCTGTCACTGCTGTTATGAAGGTTTCGTTGAACGCAGTTACGATGTGAGGTAGTGATTTTTTATTTCTTAATCTATCAAATATTGGAGCGTTTTAAATACTGCTAATAACACAATTTATTGCAAGGAATTTAACTTTTTGTACCTCGGTACAAGTTTGGCCGAAAAAAACCAACCTCCTTTTAAAATAAAAAATGTGTGACGTGTGTGTTTGTGTGTGTGATAAATGAAAAAAAAACTGACCAAGTGCGAGTCGGAAATGTCGAAAAAAAAACACGTTTGATGTATGGGAGCCCCCCTTAAATATTTATTTTATTTCTATTATTAAAGTAAAAATACAACTGAGTATTTTGTGAATATTTCAAGTGCCTACCTGTTGCCATTGTTGATATCGAGCAAAAAAGGGCAAAAAAATCGCGTTTGTTGTATCGGAGCCCCCCTTAAATATTTATTTTATGTTGTTTTTAGTATTTGTTGTTATAGCGGCAACAGAAATACATAATTTGTGAAAATTTCAACTGTCTAGCTACCGCGGTTCTTGAGATACAGCCTGGTGACAGACAGACGGACGGACGGACGGACAGCGAAGTCTTAGTAATAGGGTTCCGTTTTTACCCTTTGGGTACGGAACCCTAAAAAAATGGTTAAAAATTTAAAATGATTTTCCAATTTAATAATTTTGTAATATTTATTGTTATTCAGCATGGTATTTTAATACTCGTAGTAGGTTGTAATTTATGTGTAAATTTTGCATGCCCAAGTGACGGCAGAGCATGGAGAACATTATACTCCTACCCATGTTGGCAAAAAATAAATGATTTGATTTGACATTTAGCACATAATATATTGGTTCTCGACTAATTGTGGTTGCCTCAAGAAATGTTAAAAATAATTGGAAATAAAAGAAAACTGTGATATAATAATTTTACATACATTTCATGGGTTGCCCCTTTGCGTAGTTATTTGAGACTGCAGGGTGAGGCGCCCGCGAGTGCAGGTGAAGCCCGTCAACCGAAATCTTCCATTCGATCGCGTCGAGAGCTTAAATTTTATCATAAACCTAAACAAGTTCAGGTTTTTTATAAAAAAAAAACTGGATTTTCTCAGGTTTATGATAACATAAAGTAATAATTTTGTCTTCTTCCGGTTCTTGATCAAAAGTCAAGGTTTTTGATGAAAAACCTGATTTTGTCATAAACCTGCGACATATACACCACATTTCTTCTTCTTTAGTTAGGTGGCGACTGTCAGCTAGAAGCACAATGTCGAAAATGCCACGGTAGTTTAAAGATATGATGCAAGTCAAAACAAAATACACATGACACCAGTGGCGGTAACTTCATAGAAGCAAAAAAGCCCGGCTTGCCCTTATAAAATCATAATTCACAACAACAAACGTACTTTAAACCTATCATTAAAAATATATAAAAAAAAATACCAGCCAATGAACTCGCATTCGTGTCATAGGAATAATAATACTGTTGCGCGCCACAATTAAAGCCTGGTACATGGTGACATTAGTTACCACTAGCGCCATCTAGTATCGAGTAGCAGAACTAGTCGAGTCACGATCGTTCTAGAAAATTCGATACTAGAACTTTGTAGAACTTTCTCGAACTATCGACACCTACCTACCTACCTACCTACCTAGTCGGTCGGGGCCGGTATGTACTCGAACATTCTAGATGTTTCTACAATGGAAGGTTCTAGAACTATCTGCGGCACTATATAAGGCCGGTGTGGGCCGCGTGCCGACACAGTTTGGATAAAGCGACAAGAGCGAAAACATCTAAGCGATATTCAAGTGCGAATTAAGAGTGCTCAGTAGTGTGATTGTGTTCTTTTAATTAGTGTTTTGAGTTGTAATTAGTGTTGTAAAATAAATTGTTATTTTTGGTTATTAAATCGGCAGTTTTTATTGTCACGAACCCGAAGCTCGTAACAATACAATTTCGAAATCGGAACTTCGCGCACTGGGCTAGGTTCGCGCCAATTTCGCCTCTAAGGCCTCTGCCTCGAATCTTGCGGGCAGCGGGGCGTAAAATCAAATGGACCGGCCCTCGACAACAGCGGCGCGGGAGCGGGCAACGAGCGGTGCACTCCAGTCAAGCGGTGACCGCCCGCGCCGTCGCCGCCGCCGCCCCGCTGCCCGCAAGATTCGAGGCAGAACGCTATAATGCGTTCAAATGCGCCATCTCGCTCACACTTAGTCCGGCTTTTACCTGGCTTGCATTTCTTTTCTCTGTCCCGCAGTTTTTGCCTACAAATTGCTATAGAAACGTTTACATTTGTTGATATATTGGTAAGTACTTATACACAGATTTCTATGAAATGAAAAGCCAGGCTTTTGAGAGGCATTAAGTTCGCGGAAATGTACTATCCGCGTTGACCCGCGTAAAGTGAGTTGCGAAAGCAATGTACACACAGCTCCATTAAGTAGTTACCCCACCAAAAGACATGTGCGTTCAAATCCGTGATAGGCCCAAGTTGGTTTTTGTATTTTGCAAAAACATTTTATTTTAAATAATGTATTGTTTTAGTGAATAAATAAGTTTAAGTAAGTATTTTTTTTTTTATTCTGTTTTTATTATTTTTTTTTTCAATAAAACAATACTTTTGCGACGACAAGCAACAATAATAGGGTTAACATTTACGACAACTTATTCATCGTCTAAATAGACTGGAGGTTTCAAGACCGCTTACCGTGCATAAGATTGGAAGTTCAAATCCTATATAGGCACGAAATGTGCTTTTTGTTCATTATATTATTTTGAAATATTTTTCTATTTTGTTTTAAGTAGTAATTATTTATAAAGAATTAAAAAATCAAGAAAAATAAAATACTTTATTAATCATTTAATAATATTTATTATTGCTATTATTTAACAAAACTATGATCTTATTTTACAACAAACAGAACAACTATTTTAGTTCTTATAAAATCAGAAATCATTTAAAAAAATAATGGCTAAATAGTAGTCGTTTACTCTTCGCCGTTTTAAGTGAACGTATACAAAGTTCTAACTTGAAGGTATGGATTAATTTTATAAAGACAACGTAAGTAAGTAAAATTAATGGATACCCTCAAATTATAACATCTTTCGATTAGACAGGGACCTAAAGATATAATGACTCAGCCGATAGTAGATAACAATTTCATCGCAATTCATATGGGCTCGCTGGCTAGTTCGTCAAACTGCCGGTATGAGTATGACGACGTTCGGTGATGCGATGGTTCGAATCCGAGTCAACACAATGGACTCTTTTTGAAGTATTCATTAGATTATTCGTAAGGAATTCAATGTTGTAGCAGTGTAACATTTTAAAACTTGAGGGGTTAGGACATAGAGACGCTTTCTGTACGTGAGGCACGATGACGCGACGCGACTCAATTTGTTATTGTTTTGAAGTTGTGAATTTGAGAATTAGTTTTATTATTTAAAGAAGGTTTGATTGTGGCGATGTTATTTCCTATGATTTTGTAAATGGATAATAAATATAGTGTTCTTTTATCATTATGTGAATTCGGAAACTGTCATCGAAAAGTAATCTAAAATAAAAATAAAATATCAACGTAAATACATTTATTTAGGACAACCAACAAAGCTTACACCAAAAATACATACTAAAATACACATTAATAATATAACATTTTATAGTGTAGCCTTTAACATTTAATAATAAATAATAATAATAAAATCTTTATTTTCAGGCTACTATGGCCCATAGATAAATACCTTACAGACTAACATATGTATATATTATAATAGTACAATGTGTGTTAGTGTATAAACTTAAAACTATGTTAGTAAAACTCACTTCACTCGAGCACTGTCTTTGTGCGATCGTGTGGCACTTGTCCGCGGAAGCGACGGAACATTACACCTAGCGGCCATTTAGTTTTCTGCAAGTTTTCTGTCAATAAATAACTCTTTACTTCACCGTAACCAATCTTAAATTACTGTAGGTACAGACGCCAGCACATCAAGCTACTACAATCTGTCAAATGTCCTTAATAGATTTTCAACTTTATCGCAAAAGCTTATGGTTCACAGTTGATAGGGAAAATTTGACAGTTTCGGGTAGCTTGATGTGCAGCTGGCGTCTGTACTTCTCGGAAATAAAAACAAGTATTTTTACCGACTTCACAAAAAGGAGGAGGTATTATGTCCGGATGATTGTATGTTTGTTCATCTAATACTCCGCCAATTGTCGACGGATTTTCAAAATTCTTTTTTTGTTCGAAAGTAGATAGTTCTGAGGTGGTCCCATTGTCACCAAGTTAGGATCTGATGGGAGTGTAAGTGGGAAGATGTAAGTCCAACCTAGTAAAATGGGGCTACCTTGACGCAATGGCAGAAGGGTGTGATTGCGAAGCTATGTCACAAACCATGATCCACCTCCTATCCTGCCCTCTGTGTCCCAAAACATGCAGTCAAAGTGACCTCTGCGCTGCCACCGACAACGCCGTGGAAGTGGCAAAGTTTTGGGAAAACAAGATTTAAAATACAGTCGTGCCAGCGACACGAAGAAGAAGAAGAAGGATCTGATGATGGGATCTTAGAGAAATCGAGGGCAACCCTCAAATTTTATAGGCTCACTTATTGTTTTTCGCATATTTTATGAAGTATGTTGTGTATTTGCGTATGGTTGTCACCATCTCAGGTAGCTGGGCTGATGATGGAAGGTACAACTCCTTAACAGTAAGAAGTTACTCGAACAGGCAAGGACTGTTTTAGTAAATTGTTTTGATGTTTGATAGGGCATTTGCCACGTTTGGTTTCATGATCATCAAGTCATGACCTAATGCTGCAGTCAGGATAGTCTGCAGAGTACCTAACTCCTCGACAACTACCAGCAGATATATCGTGTTTAGGCTCATTGAAAAGGGCTCGATGTGTGGATAAACGTACTGTTAATGAGGAACACCGAAGTACATAGAGACCTGATGCTGAAGCCAGGAGCATCATCAGTCGTGTTTGGGCTCATTTTAAACAGGACTAAATTTTAAGTCCAATGCAATGTTGACATAAGTCTGGCCTGATGCTGCAGCCAGGATTATCAGCTAGGAGAGTGGAATACTAAGAGAACTCCTCAACAATTAACGTCCCTGCATCGGGAAAAGCAATATTTTGTAAAAGGTGATCAGCAGTTGACATTAGCTATTGTAACTTAGATAAATTACAAACTGATCACCCACTAAAAAGTAAAAAATAAAAACTTTTTTACAAAAAAAACAATCGACTTCCAAAAAACACTATAAAGTGAAAAATAACTTTAATTTCGGAAGTCGGTGGCAAAAAACAAAAATACAAATCCAAAGACACAAACTTCCGAAATTAAAGTTATTTTTCACTTTATAGTGTTTTTTTTGTCAGTCAAGAAGACAGATTATAAAATAGGTACCTACTCATTCGATTGTTTAGTAGGTTTAGGTAGGTAGGTAGGCATAGAAAAAACAAATAAGAAAGCCAACTTGAGTCCCGAGCGAGCGATAATAGCCTAAACACGTAGGGCTGTCACCTAAAGTGTATTCAATCGTCAAAAATGCATAGTCAATCTCTATACAAAACAATTATCCCCGGTAGGGTAAGCAGTTTATTTTAATTATTTTTTCTACATGGAGCTGACTACATTTGTAGGGTTCCGTACCAAAATGGTAAAAACGGAACCCTTATGGTGAGACTAAGTCTGTCTGTCTGTCACAGCTGGATATCTCAAGAACTACTAATGCTATCAACTTGAAATTTCGAATAGTTTTAGATACGTTTATCCAACTATTTTGCAAATAAGAAAGAAATAAAAATATATGTATATTTTTTGCAACAAGGACTGAAAGGGGGTCTGAAAAATTCGAATACTAGGGCATGTGGGGTATCATATGAAAGAGCGCAGTTTGCACATTCTCAAACATTTTTTCTTTTTTTCAGGCAGCATAGTTTTCTACTTTTGATGAAAAATGTAAAAAAAAAAATCCGTTCCCCCCTTATCTCCGAAGTTTGCAAAGAGAAAAATCTGAAATTATTCTATGTGATAGAAGTTTATGTAAAGGTTACAGGAAAAATAAAACGAAGTCTTTAAATAGCACACTTTTTCCGAAATCATCAACAAAAATTACATTAGTTTCACTATCGGTTAAGAGATGGCGCTGACATAAAACTGCAATATTCTACACCGCAGTGCTCAGTGTTAAAATTCTTTGATGAATATAGGCCTCGTACGGAACCCTAAGTGCGCGAGTTCGACTCGCTCTTGCCCGGATTTTTTTTCCTTACCAACGTCGTTATCTGTTTAGTTATTTGAAAAAATTACGATCGAAATATGATTAATTAAAACGTGGGTTTACTGAATCATGTATGGTATTGTTCGTCGAATCGTTGAGCTCCTCAAGTTCTGAGTTGAGCTGCACGATTTTTAACAAATGCGTGCACTGATTGGACAGGTCCGCTCAATCTGTGTGGTTCTTTCCTCAAAGTCAAAGTCAAATCATTTATTTCAAATAGGCACATTAAAGGCACTTTTGAACGTCAAAAAAAAAAAACTAAATAGAAATGATTCTAGTCGCCCATTCGAAAAGGTAGTTTTCGTATGGAGAAGAATGGGCAAGAAACTCCACCGTTACTCTTTTAAAAATGTTCTACAAGGTCTTGTATACATAATAAAAATTATATGTGAACACGATGCACCCATAATAAAATTAGTCTACCACAAAAGGTAAAAAGAATTAAAAATTAAGCAATGACAGGTAAATCAAATAAGTGATAGATACATGGTGCTCACATATTTACAAGTTATTTAAAAAAAAAAATGCAAAAGTAGTTGAACTTTAACAAGTGTGTGAGCCACTGTAGTCGCAGATTGTAAAAAAGACCATTTCAGACACCAATCTACATGGTCTTCACACGATCTGACGAAGATTTTGTCTGGACTTTAAAAGAGACTGTGACCTCTGAGTTTGTTTCGTCCTTTCTTCTCAGAATAGTCAGATAGGAAACGCCGACCTCATCTAGTTTAATAAAAATATAATTGACGTGTAAAAGTGTTTGTACAAACCTACTTACAGAAAATAAATCATTTATCATTACCTTTTCACGCCTAAACCTCTGAACGGATTTCGATAAAATTTGGCATAGAGATAGATTGCATCCCGGGGAAGGACATAGAATAGTTTTTATCCCGATATTCCCACAGGGTCGACACTAGACACTAGAAACCCCGGGTCGCTGCTAGTTCTATATAAGCAAACAAACTCGAGGTGGAGGTCCGGCATTTCGAAGGCTATGTCCATTTTCAGAGGAGCCACACTTCGTCGGCGATATAAAATGGTTTGCACACGCACAGCCCGCGCGTGCTCAAGAAAGCTTTCATAAATGGCTAAATCTGCCATTAGTAGAATATTTCTTCAGAAAATATTCAATATGAATTGTGGAATGTTGCTATTGACTAACTTCTTATGATTCTGCTATTTGACATTAAAGCAATTCATATTTTGTGGACCATTTTACGAATCTCCATACAAAACTGTCAAACAGATGAATTGTACGCAAATAATATTATGAATTGTCAGTTTGTGACCATTTTACGACTTATCTATATTATGATTCATAATGTTATGTTTTTATGATTCTGCAAATAAGTGTCCATAATGAAAAATGCTTATTTCCATGGTCTGAACACCTTGTCGAAGTTTGTGTATCGTCCGGAACACGTTGTTATATTTTTATAACTAAAAAAAATGTATGTATGTATTAGCCCTCTTACCCACTAGCGGTTAACCGCGGTGGCGGCTAGCCGCTTTTCCAATTTAATTTATGCAACCGCTTATGATCGTACGCACTAAACCGCCGTACAATCATAAGCGGTTGCATATTAAACTGGAAAAGCGGTTAACCGCCCCCGCGGTTAACCGCTAGTGCGTTTGCCCACTTAGGTATGTTGAAACTGTGTGTACTCCCCGTCACTTGTCCCGTCATTAGAAAACCAACGTCAGACAGTATTTGTCTGGCATTAATGCTGAAATGAACCTTTTTGGCGCAGCCGTGAGGCACACACTATTGTTGTTTGAAACATTATTTTTATTTTGTATTTCGTGTTTCACGAACTGTGTCCAAATATACTTGTTTTCTTTCTTTATGGTTGGGTCAGGTTATAGGTAATGTAAGTTCACGATTTATTGGCGAAGATATCGCAGAAAACACGCAAAAAATAGTCATACAGTACAATGGAGAACATCTTCCATTTTTCTCTGAAGTCGTTAAAAAATATTTTTTAATACACTTGCTCAAAAAGTGGTGTATTGCAGGGACGTATAGCGTTTGGGATGTGGGCTATTACATAATAGTGCTTTTTTTTTACCTTTCCCGAACTCGTGCGTCTCTTTCCCAACTGTCAAAATAATGTCTATTACAAAGAAAAACCAACCATTAAGTTTTTACTAAAGAGTTTTTGTGATTCATACAAATACGTATATTTCTAAAAAGAAGCTACTAATTTATTTCAATATCAGATTTAATTGAATGAGTTAGGTTAGGTTTCATTTCATTTCATCTCATTCAATTTCATTTTTATTTCATATCAATAAAAAAAATATACTGAAGACTAAGCTGTATGGATAGTTCCCTTTGCCTACCAAAATGGGTGAAGAAAAAAAACTTTGCTTATATTCTACGGTTGGCGCCATTTTTTAGTTAGTTGAGTTTATTGTGTTTTTATTAAATTGCTTAATTTTTTCGCAACTGTATTAAAAATAGTCGTTCAGTACACCTGCGGAACCGTCATTGCAACTTGTTCTGACTGTCAACCCTCGCCTTCGGCTGCGCCTCGGCTCGGGTAGACATTTTTGTCGGAACGCTTTGCAATGACAGCCTTGCCGCACTTGTAATGAAATATACTATTATGTCTCTTATAGATCTGCGGAAGGAGCTACAAGAGACTCGCGAGTTTAGTATACCGACTACATGGATCAGAAGAGAAGTAAAAAAGAGAATGAATCACATCTTGAGCGAGAGACGGCGGCTGCGCGAATTAGATCCCGACCCGCGATCAGGTAAGCGTCAGCGGACTCTCGGCACAGCGTCGTCCGACGGAGTCGAAGAGTCGGGCGGCTGCGACTCCGGCGCGGACTCGTCCACTGACGGCGTCGTCGTTCGGTTCGCAGAGTTCGCGGGCTGGAGCGCCGCGGAGGCGGCCGAGGCCGCGGCGCGGGTCAAGGGCGGGCGCGCGGGCGAGCCCGACAGCGACGACGACGGCTTCTTCGAGCAGAGCTCCGTGGGCGACGGCTGCGACACGTCGCGCGACGAGGGGCCGCGCGCCTCGCCCGCCTGGGCCGCGTGGCAAGCCGGCGTGCTGGGCGAGGCGCGCGGCGGCCCCGACATGCGCGCGCTGGGCCGCGCCGTGCTGCGCGCGCTGCCGCCGGGCGCGCCGCGGCCCTTCGCCGACGTGCTGCGCCACGCGGCGCGCGACGACCGCGAGGTGTCGCACGTGCTGCTGGCCACGCTGTTCCTGGTCAGTGTCTCTGTAGTCACGAGCGAGGCGCCCGAGGTACCGACCCAGTGGCGGTACCTTCATAGAAGCAAAAAAGCCCGGCTTGCCCTAATAAAATCATAATTCACAATAACAAAATCAATAAAAAATATATTCAGAAAATTCCAGTCAATGAACTCTGAACTCAAACATTCATGTCATAAGAATAATAATACAATTTCGAATTTTTATTTTATTTTGGCTTGCCTTTCTTTTCTCTGTCCCACAGTTTTTGCCTACAAATTGCTATAGAAACGTTTGTTGATATATTAGTAAGTACTTAATACAGATTTCTATGAAATGAAAAGCCAGGCTTTTGAGAGGCATGAAGTTCGCACAAATGGACTATCCGCGTTGACTCGCGTTAAGTGAGTTGCGAAATGACAGCCGTCCGCGTATTCGTACGGCGATCCTGTGCACTACTACTATTTCTGCGACGAAGACGGTAAAATTCCGTGTAGCTCCCTTCGTGCACGGAATTTTGCCGTGTAGCGCGCGAGCGGCGAGATGCCACCCTATATTTTTATATAGGGTGGCATCTCGCCGCTCGTGCGCTATGTAACTGTGCGCGCGCACTGCGCAGGCCAACGCGGGCAACGTGCGCGTGCTGCCGGCCGCGCCGCTGTCGCTGGGCGGCTTCTCGCTGGAGCTGCTGTCGCCCGACGAGCGTCTGTGCAGCGCCGCCGTGGCCGCCGAGCAGTTTCTGCGCTGAGCGCGCGCCTGCGCCTGCGCAGCGTCGCCGAGCAGTTCCTGCGCTGAGCGCGCGCCTGCGCCTGCGCAGCGTCGCCGAGCAGTTCCTGTGCTGAGCGGGCGCCTGCGCCTGCGCAGCGTCGCCGAGCAGTTCCTGCGCTGAACGCGCGCCTGCGCCTGTGCAGCGTCGCCGAGCAGTTCCTGCGCAGCGTCGCCGAGCAGTTCCTGCGCCTGCGCAGCGTCGCCGAGCAGTTCCTGCGCAGCGTCGCCGAGCAGTTCCTGCGCAGCGTCGCCGAGCAGTTCCTGCGCCTGCGCAGCGTCGCCGAGCAGTTCCTGCGCAGCGTCGCCGAGCAGTTCCTGCGCAGCGTCGCCGAGCAGTTCCTGCGCAGCGTCGCCGAGCAGTTCCTGCGCAGCGTCGCCGAGCAGTTCCTGCGCCTGCGCAGCGTCGCCGAGCAGTTCCTGCGCCTGCGCAGCGTCGCCGAGCAGTTCCTGCGCCTGCGCCTGCCCCAGTACCTACTACTACGAGTGGGAGCGCCGCCCACGCCCTGCGCTCGACGAAGGAGGTCAGTATCCGGGCGCTACAGGCTACGAGTAGTCTTCCACGTCGGTCTTCGAGTGATATTACAGTGTCGTGGAAAAGATCTTTTGTTTGTTCCTGTATACTTATCTTTTTTTTTTGTTATTCGTAAGAAGATGCTGTGCTGCACACTTGTTCGGGTCGGCACGGTCGGCACTGCCGGCGGCGATAACGAGTATATCCACACTCGCATACTTATATTAATTTACCTATATTACTTGAACATGGACGACAATATTATATAAAAGTACTTACTACCCAGTACGCAAAGTAATAAATATCTGCCAATACAATCTAAGTTACAAACTAGGGAAGATATTTATTTATTTATTTATTTTAGTACATGGTGGACTTACAGCTAGTAAAAACAAACAAAAAAGCAAATCATAGTCACCCGAAAGCCAATTACAAATCCTCACGTATAGACTTATAATAATAATTTATGGTGTGAGCACAAAAACAAAAAATAAACACATCGCCTAAATTAAAGCTAAGAAGCAATTTAAATACTTAGTTTGCAATTATATGCCCAAAATAATAGAGAAAATAATATAATATCAACATCAAATAATATAACCTACCGCTACTTGAAAAATTTGAGGCTTAAACACCTTCTGGCCGAATTCACACTAATTGTGAATGGATCAAAATCATATTCCTTGCATATGTCATTGTCTTATATTATACATCACCAACCCGCACTGAGCCAGCTGATGATCCAGCTCAATCCTTCTCTGTATGAGAAGTAGCCTTAGCCCGAAACCGGGACATTACAGGCAAACAAAACTAGGTAAACTTAAAAAAACACAACACTGCATGCCATAAAATAGTGAATAATAGTTATCTAGCCAACTGTTGTATAATAAGGGGTATTAAAACACGAATGTGGGTTTATCACATGAGTGTTTTAATACCTAATTATGTACAGTTGCATACAAGACTATATACCCATGATATGAATTCTCTATAAAAGGTTCTGAAACAGTTTTTTGCAATACTAATATCGAACAAAAATGACGGCCGGCGGGATACGACGTCAATTCGAATAACCTATAAGTTCTTTTTAGGGTTCCGTAGTACCTACAAGGAACCCTTATAGTTTCGTCATGTCCGTCCGTCTGTCGGAGGTTTTGCTAAGAGACCGTTAGTAGAAAGCTGTAATTTTGTAGGAGTGTGTATATTAATTACGCCGACAAAGTGGTAAAATAAATTTTTGGAAAATATTTTTTTTAGGGTAGCTCCCCTACATGTGAAGTGGGGATGAATATTTTTTTCGTCGTCTACCCCATCGTGTGGGGCATCGTTGAATAGGTCTTCTAAAATGACTTGGGGGTTGCTAAAATTATTTTTCGATTTAATGCTCCATTTACGCAATATTAATCTTTAAAGTGCACATTTTTGTTCCAGTAGGGAGTCCCCCCCCCTCTAAAACCTAAACTGGCTTGAAAAATCTGGAAAAATTTACGATGACAGTGCATTTCATGAACTTTAAAGGAAAATTACTTTAAAGGAAAATTATAGCAGTTAAGACATTGATGTATAAAAACCCAAGATGCACACTCAACGTTTCAAAACCGTCCGCATAAAATGAGCGCACAATTTAGAATTGTGCGCTCATTTCAAATAGTATCGCGTTGCTCGCGTCTAGGTAAGCACGTTAAAAATGCCGAAGTGTTCTTTGACAAATTGTAAAAACATTACGTCGAGAAGGCTAAAAAAGGATGGGATATCATATTTTTGATAAGTAAAAGAGTTTATTGATTAGTTTTTGTTGTTTTTATGACTGAATATAGGAAAAATTAAGTGATTTTGATTTAATTTGTCTTAAAACCTCATTCAACGGTCAAAGTATAATACGGCAAACGAGAATGACCGATTGTGGTACCAAAAAGTCTCATGCCTCAAGATCAAAATATTATAGTAATTATTTTCATATTTTTTTACGACATTACGCGTCGGGGATTTGATTTTTGAACAGGGAATTTAAATTAAAGTAAAAAAGTGTTGATATTGTTTTATTCCCTTTACATGACGTTCCGTTTCAAATGATATGATCAATATAACATGAATGGAGATAGTTTTATTTATACTTAAAAAAATGTAACCAATTTATCATTTAAAATGGTCGATTTTTTCAATAAAGTCTAACCGGGATCACGAAATCGTAATAAAAAGAAAATATTTTGATAATGCACGCAATTGATTCAATTTCGTCATGACATGCGCCATCATGACATGCGCCATCTTGCGATAACGCCGACCATGCCCTAGATTGCCCTAAAATAATATCACCGTGAGCGCTGTCAAAAATGACAGTGTGTGTGTGAGGATGTGTCAGTGTGTGTTTTGTTTTGATTTGCATCTTATCATAAAATTAAACTAACGTGGCATTTTCGAAATTGTGCTTCTTTATAAGCACTATGAGCGCGATCACGGGCGTTCCGAATTGTTGACAGCTCTCAGCTGTCATAATCGTAATATCTAAATCGGAACGCATGTGAGATAATGTGAGCGATTATAGCTAATTCGGAAAGCGCCCTTGATCACTATCTGACACTGTCAGAAAGACAGTGTCAATTAATTTTTTCCGTTTCTTTCGAATAGGCTATTTGACAATGTGAAAAATAAGGTCATAATTATTGACACTCGTATAGATTATCGCTTTTAAAATCGATTTGCATTAATTTTACTACAAAACAATGTATTATTTATAAAAAAAAAAACCGAAAAAACTTCATCTTTTTAAATCTGGCGCCACGTAATCGAAAACGGTCTGGATTGGCTGAACTTAAGATGACGTCATGATTCAGTAAATTTCTGTCCATCGTTGACAGCCGTAATTTCCTCTGTCTTGCGACTATTAATTTATTGTACGCGCAGTGAGTGAATTTTCTAAAGAAATCTGACTATAATTAGTGCACACGAGTTCTACTTATTGAGTGATAAAGTTATGGATAGCAACTTTGTAAAAGCCGACAGCAGAAATTTACCCAAAGTTGACCCGTTTATGATCGGAGTTTTTTTCAAAAATAACTCCGATTTTTATGCTGCTGAGCTTAAAAACGTAAAAACAGCAATGTAAGTACCTTATATTAACTTAATTAGTAAACTACCATAAACCTGTTGAGAGGAAGTAAAACGTACAAAGCATAATATTTAGATTATGTTGATGTAAGATAACATAGGTTATGTTTTGGTAGTTGTGGGGAAAATTCGTGTTAACAATATTAATTTACTTCAAGATCCAATTTTTTTTATAGAAATCTTACTACAAAACAAGCTGGAAAACGTACTGTTCCTAAATGGTTATTCGCGACAACTCTGAATTATAACCTCAAACAGATTAGTAAAATAGACCAACCTCAATCTAAACATTGTTTCTACAATAAAAACTAGTTAATAATAATATGTTTACTTACATCAAAGTGGTCTTCACAGAAGAAAACACTTGAATTATCCACTATATCCTTAGGACATCTGCGAGCAAGAACTAACCACTTCTTGCGCATTTTGGCATTTTTTGGAACGTTTACGAACAGTTTTTCTGGGGTTTTTATTGATGTATTTGTACACGCTGGCACTAAACACATTTATAACTCATTTTAAAAGGGAAATTGTAGTTAAAATTAAGAAAATAGCAGAACAGATGAGTTTTGTCTACTATCTCAACCGTTTCAACGTTTGTTTACTGAATCGTGACGTCACGACGCCATATTGTTAAAGATAGCGTTTTGGCGGCTTATTTAAACAGTACATTTTTATTTACTATTTTTTAAAAGAAATACGTTATGCAATTTGAAGTAATAGGTTTTTGTGGGCTTGTTAGACATCATTAAATAATCTGAGATGTTTATCAGAAACCAGTCAAATAGCCTAAATTGATAGGTATTTCGGGTATTCCTGTTTTCCTGTGTATAATTGAAGGATTATAATGCATTTACTCCAGAAGGATGTTGTGTTAATTAAGATTTCAACGCAATATGCGAAGACATTGTCCAAAACTGCTGCAGATGTGCGATTTTTGCCATTCGTGTATGACATGTCAAACAAAATAAGGTAGGTGCCTAGTCTTTCGGTTATTTAGATTGTTTTGAAAATGTCCGAAACCCGGGTTTTGTTTACAAAAATAACTTTTGTAGGAGTTAATATGATAAGTGTAGTCTACAATAAAAAACAAAGTTTGGCTTTGACGCAAAATGGTACAGGATTCCATACATCCAAGAGCATTGTCCTTTCAATGGCCGCTTTTTCTGTGTCGGAACAATGTATTATACCCACGTTTTTATTTCCTTGTCCTACTGATCAACGTCAGTCGTAAAATTTTATTGCTTTTCGCACACTGCTTTGTAAAAACAACTTTAACTAAATTCGCATACGGTTGAATTTGCAAAAACTTATGCTTATAGCATAACGATAATAATAGGGTAGTACGATAATAAGTACCTACGTAGATATCATTGACCTGTACGTAGATATCATTGAAACTGTCGCCGAACACTCACTGGTGAGTGTTCGGCGACAGTGTTCGAGCGTTACTTTTTTTCGAGACTGTGCATCTAGGGTTTTTATAAATCAATGGGTTAAGATAACTTTATTAGTTTAGCAGTAATAGTCGTTGAACTTGGGTGTTGGATAATTTTGTACCAAATACAAAATCCTTAGCATTAATCCTGTAAAGTGACTAAGATGAAGTAGTTGCTTGTTTATAACGGTTAAAGACTTGCATTGAAAAACAAAATATGAACTTTTTTTTTTTTATAATATTATAAAGAACAACAGAATCGTACTACATTGTGATAGCGGGCTACTACGGAACCCTAAATTGTGCGTGGCCCGACACGCACTTGGCAAGTTTTTTAAATTACGGCGCTCGCGCTGTGCTAGTGAAACGCGCGTGCATGACAATATGACAATGTTCTTTTTTAGAAAAGGGAGTTGCATAATGAAATTTAGTAGGTACAACATTATAACACTCGTTTGGATGAAATGGATGATATTATGGTTTCTCCGTCACTGGTTGTTTTAATGTTGGTAATAAGGTAACTGTTTCAGAAACTTATTTAGAGGATTTATAGCATAGAATAGAAAGAACAGAATAGTTCTTTATTTGCACAGAAAGTAGGAAAAATAAATAGGGTAGGTAAAATTAATTATAAATAAGTATATTAATAACATCTTGCCATTGGACTAATTATTATTAGTTGAATGGCTGCATAGGCTCATCTTAATCTTCATTTCGGCAGATACTAAGGTCTCGGTAAAAATATCAAAATGCTGGGATTACTTCTGACCTACACGGGCGAAGCCACAGGCAAAGGCTAGTTTAGATATATGTTCGGGAGAAAGCCGCTCGACTTAGCTCGAACTATTGTATCGAGCCGACCGGAACGATTCAGCGAGGGCAGATGCCGAACGGAGTTCGTCGAATTGAATGAAATCCGAATATGTGTAGTATTGCTTCGGAACGACTTTGTTCAATTAAAATTAAATACTGATGAATCGAATGTGCCGGCCCGAACAAGGTGTGTAGCACCCCTAAAGAAGTATTTAAAAAAAATCAAATAATGAGTTTACATTTTGACTCATTTTTTTTATATTATTACGTAATAAACACACATCATGAATCCAAATATAGATTTTGTATGTATATTGTAAAGCTATATCACTACACTAATACCTGATGCAATATTGTACATAAAACAAACTTTTTTTTTGTATTTTATAGTCAATAAGCTAATGTAATTAATTAATTAATCAAATGTATTTTTTTATAAGTACAAGAGTTCGTATGTAAGTATTTACGCGTCAGTGGTAACTCGTACACTGTACAGTACATATGGAGGGCAGGGTAAACACTAATGTCATGACTACTGGTGCAGTACACAATCAGTGCACTCTACATGGATACGATCACTTAGTATTATAATCTTAAAGATCTCTATTCGTGAATAAATATGTACATAAGTCTAAAAAGAGACATTATTATTTAAAATGTCAAAGACAAAGTAGTAGTCATCAAACTTGTATAATACTTCCTATTTACATGTTCTATAGAAATGTATAGTTAACCGCACATGAGCGGTAACACTTGCACTTCCAACACGCCCTCACTGCTACGACATGCAGGCGCCGCCAATCTCTTATCTTAATTAAACCCAATCTCTTAAAATAATTAAGTGCGGTTGACCGTATTGAAGAAAGCTAATTAAAACTTCATCATCACGTTTAGGACACAACTTTAGAACTTTGATACAAAATTAAACCGTCCTATTAACACGTATTAAAAACTCTACCTAGTAGTAAAGGCCCTTTTTTTTTTTTTTTTTTTTGGTGGGAAATCATCAAATGACCCCTCCCGCTCTGGGCGGAGCGGAAGGGAGTGTCAGACTCTTACTGACTAAAACCCACCCGTGTTCCTTCACTTGCCTGTGCCAGGGGCCACGGTATCTCTTTCGAACAACCCGCGACCCCGGCGGGCATCGGCCCTAGCGGACCCCGTCAGTTGGTGCTGACATCTCCTTGAGGCGCGCGTGGAACACAACGCGCCGTCGACCCGGGCCTGGTCCTTACCGGACGGCGAGCTGCCCATTGCTCGCCGCCCGCAAGCCCGCGCCTACGGTGGCCGGGAATCGGCTATCGACTCCCGACGCCCGGGGCGTCTCCTGCGGCGGCTGGGGGCGTGAGGGCGCAAGGATTGCCGCTCCCTCACGCGCTCCGCCTCCTCCTTCGCGAGCATCACTGCTTCGCAGAAGGAGGCGATAGCCTCCCATGCACTCTCGCTCCGTACCATGGCCCGGACTAGGGCCGGACGCGAGAGATCGCCGCCGCCGATCGCCGCCGTGAGGACACGGCGGTGCTCTGCCCAAGCTGGGCAGATCTCCACCGTATGCTCCACCGTGTCCTCCGGGCGATCCACACAATGGTGACACCCGGGCGTTTCCTCCCGCCTTATTCGGAACAGGAACCTCCCGAAGCAGCCGTGTCCGGTGAGGACCTGCGTTAGGCGGAAGGTGAGGACGCCGTGGCGTCTCTCTAGCCACTCCTCAAAGAGGGGACTTATCGCCGCAATTGTGGCGTGCCCAGTAGTAAAGGCCCTAGGATACTAATCGTCACCGGAGAGGCCGCCTGCACTCGGTTTATTGTGGTTCATTTGAAGTAGCGGGGTCGCATCGGGTTGTGCGTTCGTGCTAAGGGCTTGTACACAAAACTGCGAATCAGTGCGACGCGAATTCGCAACGCAGAAAACTGCAACACGAATTGCTGCGATGCGCCTTCGCATCGTAGTTTTGTGTACAAGCCCTATCTCGGGTACTCGCAACTCCTTGCCGCCTGCTCCCGCGCGCGCCTGACGCATGCTAGCCGTCGCGTCGTTTTTAAATTATTGTAAGGTGCATTGTTTATTGAACATTTTGTAGATTTTTTTTTTACTTGTAACGAAATGAAAAAAAAAATGCATAGTTTTTTACCATCTAAATATTCGATATTTAGTCTCTTTAAATCAGCAGACCATTATTTATAGCGGTATTTTGTTATAAAACATTTTCGAAAGGCTGTGTCAGAAGGTGTAATACTATATTTAAGGTTACTTCATACACTAATTAGAGTTTCTCTGGTAAAATCATTATGAATTTAAGAAAAGTACAATGCTTGCCTCTTATTTCGTTCAAAGATTCTTCAATAAAAATTTTATAACAAAATTTCGATTTGGCGCACCTATTCAATTTCACCTGTAGGTATAATAGCCTTCCAGGCGATCATTACTTATAAACGGGATTAAAATAAAATAAGTATTCTAGGGTTCAAATGTATATAGTAAATATCATCGCAGGTATGCTGCAAAAGATTTCTTTAGAAAGAAGCGTTTGTAAGTATTTTTCTATTTCTTCTTGTTAGTTCAAATGTGTGTACATAAATGGATAAGTGAATAAAATAAATCATTATGATGTAAATATATAAGTATAATTAAAGTGACATCTGGAACACATGCCTACAAAGACATGTTATAGGTTGATGTGGCTGACTGACTGGGATCCGGCGGGAGAGGCTGGTCATGTGCTCGATGGGCTAGTGGAACAAGCTCGCGCTATCTGCTAATGATGGGTACTACGACACATGCCGAAAGATTATTATTTTAGAGCGTTGGAATTACATTAATCGAAAATTGGTTATTGGATAGCCGATTATTTAACTCCAAATGTTCATAATTGCACAGATCACACGAATGTGGTCACCGAAACTATGTATTACTATGGATATTGATGTAACTGTATACCTAGGGTAAGCTGACAAATGTTAAACGTTATTTTTTGTATGTGTCACACAAACCAACATAAAAGTAACAGAATATTGTAAACACTAAACAATGTTGTAGCATAATAAAATAATAGAGGCTAATTTGTTGCAACACTTTATTGTCTGTCACTGTATATGCACGGCTGCCCTTTTACGGTTCACATAAGCTGTGTTGTCCGGTATTTTGTTTTTTATACGTACTATGAATGGCGTTTGCTCAATTTGTAAGTTGTGAGCGATTGTATGTATGTGATCAGTTGAAATAGTGACAAGTCGTATAATGTATGACAAATAAAGAGGCACGTGCCTTTCTGTCGACGCTGAAGAGTGAGCTGTGCTTAGTATAACACGCAGCCAACGACCTGATCGTTGCAATGTCAGGACATCGTTGCATGCGGATAGATTGTGATGCCCACGCGGCAAACTGTTATTTTCCAAATAAAAAAAAACAATAATTAATTGCATTTATTTTTAACCGACTTCGAAAACAGGAGAAGGTTCTCCATTCGACTCCCAGTGTGGTCCCATGTTAATTTAATTAGAATCTGATAAAAAGCTTCGAAGGGCGGAGAATAGAACTCTGAATCTGTGGTCGGACATCCGACCGACTTTTAATTCATTGTTCCTAAAACGGCATACGTGCCATGTGACAGACTTTATGAGTCTGACAGGCTAAAAAATTTACGTCTTACAGGCTAATGATTTTAAATGTTCGTTTATAGGCTTTATAAAAGATGATATTTGCAAGGCACAGAATTAATGAAAATTAATTAGTTGATGAAATAATACTATAAACTATGAGTATTAAATGAGACATGCCGAATTATTACTGGTTGGTTGCTTAAGGTCCAACGCACACCGCTGGAGGCGCGGCGGAGAGCAATTGAAGACAACAATTTAATATAAACTTTAACCCCGCGCGCGGTGTTCGGTGCTCGGAGCGCCCTCAAGCTACTACAAGAGCATGCGCCGTGCTGCTCTGCGCTCCGCACTACCGCGCGCGGTGCTCGGAGCGCCCTCAAGCTACTACAAGAGCATGCGCCGTGCTGCTCTGCGCTCCGCACTACCGCGCGCGGTGCTCGGAGCGCCCTCAAGCTACTACAAGAGCATGCGCCGTGCTGCTCTGCGCTCCGCACTACCGCGCGCGGTGCTCGGAGCGCCCTCAAGCTACTACAAGAGCATGCGCCGTGCTGCTCTGCGCTCCGCACTACCGCGCGCGGTGCTCGGAGCGCCCTCAAGCTACTACAAGAGCATGCGCCGTGCTGCTCTGCGCTCCGCACTACCGCGCGCGGTGCTCGGAGCGCCCTCAAGCTACTACAAGAGCATGCGCCGTGCTGCTCTGCGCTCCGCACTACCGCGCGCGGTGCTCGGAGCGCCCTCAAGCTACTACAAGAGCATGCGCCGTGCTGCTCTGCGCTCCGCACTACCGCGCGCGGTGCTCGGAGCGCCCTCAAGCTACTACAAGAGCATGCGCCGTGCTGCTCTGCGCTCCGCACTACCGCGCGCGGTGCTCGGAGCGCCCTCAAGCTACTACAAGAGCATGCGCCGTGCTGCTCTGCGCTCCGCACTACCGCGCGCGGTGCTCGGAGCGCCCTCAAGCTACTACAAGAGCATGCGCCGTGCTGCTCTGCGCTCCGCACTACCGCGCGCGGTGCTCGGAGCGCCCTCAAGCTACTACAAGAGCATGCGCCGTGCTGCTCTGCGCTCCGCACTACCGCGCGCGGTGCTCGGAGCGCCCTCAAGCTACTACAAGAGCATGCGCCGTGCTGCTCTGCGCTCCGCACTACCGCGCGCGGTGCTCGGAGCGCCCTCAAGCTACTACAAGAGCATGCGCCGTGCTGCTCTGCGCTCCGCACTACCGCGCGCGGTGCTCGGAGCGCCCTCAAGCTACTACAAGAGCATGCGCCGTGCTGCTCTGCGCTCCGCACTACCGCGCGCGGTGCTCGGAGCGCCCTCAAGCTACTACAAGAGCATGCGCCGTGCTGCTCTGCGCTCCGCACTACCGCGCGCGGTGCTCGGAGCGCCCTCAAGCTACTACAAGAGCATGCGCCGTGCTGCTCTGCGCTCCGCACTACCGCGCGCGGTGCTCGGAGCGCCCTCAAGCTACTACAAGAGCATGCGCCGTGCTGCTCTGCGCTCCGCACTACCGCGCGCGGTGCTCGGAGCGCCCTCAAGCTACTACAAGAGCATGCGCCGTGCTGCTCTGCGCTCCGCACTACCGCGCGCGGTGCTCGGAGCGCCCTCAAGCTACTACAAGAGCATGCGCCGTGCTGCTCTGCGCTCCGCACTACCGCGCGCGGTGCTCGGAGCGCCCTCAAGCTACTACAAGAGCATGCGCCGTGCTGCTCTGCGCTCCGCACTACCGCGCGCGGTGCTCGGAGCGCCCTCAAGCTACTACAAGAGCATGCGCCGTGCTGCTCTGCGCTCCGCACTACCGCGCGCGGTGCTCGGAGCGCCCTCAAGCTACTACAAGAGCATGCGCCGTGCTGCTCTGCGCTCCGCACTACCGCGCGCGGTGCTCGGAGCGCCCTCAAGCTACTACAAGAGCATGCGCCGTGCTGCTCTGCGCTCCGCACTACCGCGCGCGGTGCTCGGAGCGCCCTCAAGCTACTACAAGAGCATGCGCCGTGCTGCTCTGCGCTCCGCACTACCGCGCGCGGTGCTCGGAGCGCCCTCAAGCTACTACAAGAGCATGCGCCGTGCTGCTCTGCGCTCCGCACTACCGCGCGCGGTGCTCGGAGCGCCCTCAAGCTACTACAAGAGCATGCGCCGTGCTGCTCTGCGCTCCGCACTACCGCGCGCGGTGCTCGGAGCGCCCTCAAGCTACTACAAGAGCATGCGCCGTGCTGCTCTGCGCTCCGCACTACCGCGCGCGGTGCTCGGAGCGCCCTCAAGCTACTACAAGAGCATGCGCCGTGCTGCTCTGCGCTCCGCACTACCGCGCGCGGTGCTCGGAGCGCCCTCAAGCTACTACAAGAGCATGCGCCGTGCTGCTCTGCGCTCCGCACTACCGCGCGCGGTGCTCGGAGCGCCCTCAAGCTACTACAAGAGCATGCGCCGTGCTGCTCTGCGCTCCGCACTACCGCGCGCGGTGCTCGGAGCGCCCTCAAGCTACTACAAGAGCATGCGCCGTGCTGCTCTGCGCTCCGCACTACCGCGCGCGGTGCTCGGAGCGCCCTCAAGCTACTACAAGAGCATGCGCCGTGCTGCTCTGCGCTCCGCACTACCGCGCGCGGTGCTCGGAGCGCCCTCAAGCTACTACAAGAGCATGCGCCGTGCTGCTCTGCGCTCCGCACTACCGCGCGCGGTGCTCGGAGCGCCCTCAAGCTACTACAAGAGCATGCGCCGTGCTGCTCTGCGCTCCGCACTACCGCGCGCGGTGCTCGGAGCGCCCTCAAGCTACTACAAGAGCATGCGCCGTGCTGCTCTGCGCTCCGCACTACCGCGCGCGGTGCTCGGAGCGCCCTCAAGCTACTACAAGAGCATGCGCCGTGCTGCTCTGCGCTCCGCACTACCGCGCGCGGTGCTCGGAGCGCCCTCAAGCTACTACAAGAGCATGCGCCGTGCTGCTCTGCGCTCCGCACTACCGCGCGCGGTGCTCGGAGCGCCCTCAAGCTACTACAAGAGCATGCGCCGTGCTGCTCTGCGCTCCGCACTACCGCGCGCGGTGCTCGGAGCGCCCTCAAGCTACTACAAGAGCATGCGCCGTGCTGCTCTGCGCTCCGCACTACCGCGCGCGGTGCTCGGAGCGCCCTCAAGCTACTACAAGAGCATGCGCCGTGCTGCTCTGCGCTCCGCACTACCGCGCGCGGTGCTCGGAGCGCCCTCAAGCTACTACAAGAGCATGCGCCGTGCTGCTCTGCGCTCCGCACTACCGCGCGCGGTGCTCGGAGCGCCCTCAAGCTACTACAAGAGCATGCGCCGTGCTGCTCTGCGCTCCGCACTACCGCGCGCGGTGCTCGGAGCGCCCTCAAGCTACTACAAGAGCATGCGCCGTGCTGCTCTGCGCTCCGCACTACCGCGCGCGGTGCTCGGAGCGCCCTCAAGCTACTACAAGAGCATGCGCCGTGCTGCTCTGCGCTCCGCACTACCGCGCGCGGTGCTCGGAGCGCCCTCAAGCTACTACAAGAGCATGCGCCGTGCTGCTCTGCGCTCCGCACTACCGCGCGCGGTGCTCGGAGCGCCCTCAAGCTACTACAAGAGCATGCGCCGTGCTGCTCTGCGCTCCGCACTACCGCGCGCGGTGCTCGGAGCGCCCTCAAGCTACTACAAGAGCATGCGCCGTGCTGCTCTGCGCTCCGCACTACCGCGCGCGGTGCTCGGAGCGCCCTCAAGCTACTACAAGAGCATGCGCCGTGCTGCTCTGCGCTCCGCACTACCGCGCGCGGTGCTCGGAGCGCCCTCAAGCTACTACAAGAGCATGCGCCGTGCTGCTCTGCGCTCCGCACTACCGCGCGCGGTGCTCGGAGCGCCCTCAAGCTACTACAAGAGCATGCGCCGTGCTGCTCTGCGCTCCGCACTACCGCGCGCGGTGCTCGGAGCGCCCTCAAGCTACTACAAGAGCATGCGCCGTGCTGCTCTGCGCTCCGCACTACCGCGCGCGGTGCTCGGAGCGCCCTCAAGCTACTACAAGAGCATGCGCCGTGCTGCTCTGCGCTCCGCACTACCGCGCGCGGTGCTCGGAGCGCCCTCAAGCTACTACAAGAGCATGCGCCGTGCTGCTCTGCGCTCCGCACTACCGCGCGCGGTGCTCGGAGCGCCCTCAAGCTACTACAAGAGCATGCGCCGTGCTGCTCTGCGCTCCGCACTACCGCGCGCGGTGCTCGGAGCGCCCTCAAGCTACTACAAGAGCATGCGCCGTGCTGCTCTGCGCTCCGCACTACCGCGCGCGGTGCTCGGAGCGCCCTCAAGCTACTACAAGAGCATGCGCCGTGCTGCTCTGCGCTCCGCACTACCGCGCGCGGTGCTCGGAGCGCCCTCAAGCTACTACAAGAGCATGCGCCGTGCTGCTCTGCGCTCCGCACTACCGCGCGCGGTGCTCGGAGCGCCCTCAAGCTACTACAAGAGCATGCGCCGTGCTGCTCTGCGCTCCGCACTACCGCGCGCGGTGCTCGGAGCGCCCTCAAGCTACTACAAGAGCATGCGCCGTGCTGCTCTGCGCTCCGCACTACCGCGCGCGGTGCTCGGAGCGCCCTCAAGCTACTACAAGAGCATGCGCCGTGCTGCTCTGCGCTCCGCACTACCGCGCGCGGTGCTCGGAGCGCCCTCAAGCTACTACAAGAGCATGCGCCGTGCTGCTCTGCGCTCCGCACTACCGCGCGCGGTGCTCGGAGCGCCCTCAAGCTACTACAAGAGCATGCGCCGTGCTGCTCTGCGCTCCGCACTACCGCGCGCGGTGCTCGGAGCGCCCTCAAGCTACTACAAGAGCATGCGCCGTGCTGCTCTGCGCTCCGCACTACCGCGCGCGGTGCTCGGAGCGCCCTCAAGCTACTACAAGAGCATGCGCCGTGCTGCTCTGCGCTCCGCACTACCGCGCGCGGTGCTCGGAGCGCCCTCAAGCTACTACAAGAGCATGCGCCGTGCTGCTCTGCGCTCCGCACTACCGCGCGCGGTGCTCGGAGCGCCCTCAAGCTACTACAAGAGCATGCGCCGTGCTGCTCTGCGCTCCGCACTACCGCGCGCGGTGCTCGGAGCGCCCTCAAGCTACTACAAGAGCATGCGCCGTGCTGCTCTGCGCTCCGCACTACCGCGCGCGGTGCTCGGAGCGCCCTCAAGCTACTACAAGAGCATGCGCCGTGCTGCTCTGCGCTCCGCACTACCGCGCGCGGTGCTCGGAGCGCCCTCAAGCTACTACAAGAGCATGCGCCGTGCTGCTCTGCGCTCCGCACTACCGCGCGCGGTGCTCGGAGCGCCCTCAAGCTACTACAAGAGCATGCGCCGTGCTGCTCTGCGCTCCGCACTACCGCGCGCGGTGCTCGGAGCGCCCTCAAGCTACTACAAGAGCATGCGCCGTGCTGCTCTGCGCTCCGCACTACCGCGCGCGGTGCTCGGAGCGCCCTCAAGCTACTACAAGAGCATGCGCCGTGCTGCTCTGCGCTCCGCACTACCGCGCGCGGTGCTCGGAGCGCCCTCAAGCTACTACAAGAGCATGCGCCGTGCTGCTCTGCGCTCCGCACTACCGCGCGCGGTGCTCGGAGCGCCCTCAAGCTACTACAAGAGCATGCGCCGTGCTGCTCTGCGCTCCGCACTACCGCGCGCGGTGCTCGGAGCGCCCTCAAGCTACTACAAGAGCATGCGCCGTGCTGCTCTGCGCTCCGCACTACCGCGCGCGGTGCTCGGAGCGCCCTCAAGCTACTACAAGAGCATGCGCCGTGCTGCTCTGCGCTCCGCACTACCGCGCGCGGTGCTCGGAGCGCCCTCAAGCTACTACAAGAGCATGCGCCGTGCTGCTCTGCGCTCCGCACTACCGCGCGCGGTGCTCGGAGCGCCCTCAAGCTACTACAAGAGCATGCGCCGTGCTGCTCTGCGCTCCGCACTACCGCGCGCGGTGCTCGGAGCGCCCTCAAGCTACTACAAGAGCATGCGCCGTGCTGCTCTCCGCACTACCGCGCGCGGTGCTCGGAGCGCCCTCAAGCTACTACAAGAGCATGCGCCGTGCTGCTCTGCGCTCCGCACTACCGCGCGCGGTGCTCGGAGCGCCCTCAAGCTACTACAAGAGCATGCGCCGTGCTGCTCTGCGCTCCGCACTACCGCGCGCGGTGCTCGGAGCGCCCTCAAGCTACTACAAGAGCATGCGCCGTGCTGCTCTGCGCTCCGCACTACCGCGCGCGGTGCTCGGAGCGCCCTCAAGCTACTACAAGAGCATGCGCCGTGCTGCTCTGCGCTCCGCACTACCGCGCGCGGTGCTCGGAGCGCCCTCAAGCTACTACAAGAGCATGCGCCGTGCTGCTCTGCGCTCCGCACTACCGCGCGCGGTGCTCGGAGCGCCCTCAAGCTACTACAAGAGCATGCGCCGTGCTGCTCTGGCGCTCCGCACTACCGCGCGCGGTGCTCGGAGCGCCCTCAAGCTACTACAAGAGCATGCGCCGTGCTGCTCTGCGCTCCGCACTACCGCGCGCGGTGCTCGGAGCGCCCTCAAGCTACTACAAGAGCATGCGCCGTGCTGCTCTGCGCTCCGCACTACCGCGCGCGGTGCTCGGAGCGCCCTCAAGCTACTACAAGAGCATGCGCCGTGCTGCTCTGCGCTCCGCACTACCGCGCGCGGTGCTCGGAGCGCCCTCAAGCTACTACAAGAGCATGCGCCGTGCTGCTCTGCGCTCCGCACTACCGCGCGCGGTGCTCGGAGCGCCCTCAAGCTACTACAAGAGCATGCGCCGTGCTGCTCTGCGCTCCGCACTACCGCGCGCGGTGCTCGGAGCGCCCTCAAGCTACTACAAGAGCATGCGCCGTGCTGCTCTGCGCTCCGCACTACCGCGCGCGGTGCTCGGAGCGCCCTCAAGCTACTACAAGAGCATGCGCCGTGCTGCTCTGCGCTCCGCACTACCGCGCGCGGTGCTCGGAGCGCCCTCAAGCTACTACAAGAGCATGCGCCGTGCTGCTCTGCGCTCCGCACTATGTGATATAAGTATATGTAAAGATTACAGGAAAAATAAAACGAAGTCTCTAAATAGCACACTTTTTCAGAAATCATCAACAAAATTTGGTTACCTATCATAAGTTCGAAAAATATTTGACCGAATTTCATTTCACCCAAAACTTTTCAACTATTTTCGTTTCGTTTTTTTTACTTCATTGAAGTTACGTCTGCCACTCTATATCACTTGACCTATTATCAATTTGATTTTTTTCGTTACTCCGACGTTTCATTTGGCCGAAAAACTTTTTACCGAAGTTACACTTACCCGAAATGACATGTAACATGTTTCCGAACATTCATTATACCACTGTTTTAATTACCATATTTTCATTTCACCAAACGCCTAGAAAGTTTGTGCACACTATTTCACCTATCACCATGCAAACAAGGATGCTTGGCACGGGCCACCTGCCCCCCCCCCCCCTATCTACGCCTATGACGTTGCCTATCGACCGACCGCAACCATGCAATGTAATTAAAAAGTAATTATGTAAGTAAAACCAATTTTTTTTTTCATATCAAATCATTTGACAAAAATGTTTAATGTCTAAACATTGTTTACTGTAATATTTAAATCATTTGATTAGAGACCAAAACGCCTTATTGACATAATTATATTCGGTCATATTCTGGCAAGTGAAAATTTGACCAAATGAAAATGTGCGTACCTACTAAAATCATTCCAAATATTGCATGGGACATGGGTACAAAAAAAGGTTGCTAAAGTTTGTTTGGATAGTAAAATTTTGCCAAAATCTTTTAGCTAAAACGACAGGATCCCAAGTAATCGGTAATATATTTGTGACTAAATTATATCCCGTAAAATGTTCTTTCGGAGTGGTGAAAATATGGCAAATAAATCATTTGGCAAATGAAAAGTTCAAAAGAGACTTCGGCCAATAGCAAAAAAATATTTTGTAATTCAGCGAAATATAGTTCGGTAAAATAATGCCTATGACACATGATACTTCGATGATCTAAAAATTGTCTAAAAATATGTCAAATAATGTATAAATATAGCAAAAAAGACGTCGGTCAATAGTTTTTGGTAAAATGAAATTCGACCAAAAATAATTCGGAAAAGTGATCGATTCCCACAAAAGTTACATTAGTTTCACTATCGGTCAACAGATGGCGCTGACATAAAATTGCAATATTCTACACTGCAGTGCAGTGTTAGAAATCTCTGATGAATATAGGCCTCGCCGATGAAAATGTAAAAACATATGATGGTCGGAACACGTACGCGCCGTCCGGCACGGGCCTAGTCCTGATCGGACGGTAAGCTATCCATTACTCTCCGCCCGCAGGCCCGCGCCTACGGTAGCCGGGAGTCGTCACGCGGCTCCCGACGCCCGGAGCGTCTCCCGCGGCGGCTGGGACGGGAGGCTCTCCCTGAGCCGTCCCGCCACCTCCTTTGCTAGCATGACTGCTTCGCAGAAGGAGGTGACTGCCTCCCACTCCCTCTCGCCCCGGACCATGGCTTGCACCAGGGCCGGACGCGAGAGGTCGCCGCCGTTTGTTGGAGGCTAAGGTAAGGTTGCCACAAAAATTATGAAATTGTTGTAAGTACCTAGTCTTAATATAAGTAGGTGCCCATATAATAATATACATTTTATAGTAGACAACCCTAACCCTAACTTCTTCTGTTATTAAATATTTTGAAAAGGTTGGTGAATTTTATACAGCATTATATTGTATACCAGTGCTCACTGATCGACCATGCCCTAAAATAATATCACTGTGAGCGCTGCGCTGTCAAAAATGACTGTGCGTGTGTGAGAATCTGTCAGTTTTGTTTTGAGTTGCATCATAACTTAAACTAACGTGGCATTTTCGAAATTGTGCTTCTGGCTGACAGTCGACACCTAACTAAAGAAGAAATGTGGTGTATACAAAGAAATACTGTATTATTATCGCTTTGACATTGAGTAAGCCCTGTGAGCGCTCAGATCTAAATCGGAACGCATGTGAGGCGGGTTTTAGAGTCGCGCTGACCGCACGCTGATGGGTCGCTAAGCTATGTAGTAAATTAGCGTTTCTGAGTAATGCTGACCGCTCAGCGCTGACGGCTCATACGTTTCGCTGTCCGCGCCAACGATCAGCGTGCGGTCAGCGCGACTCTAAAACCAGCCTGAGATGATGTGAGCGCTGTGAGTGATTATAGCTAAATCGGAAATCGGCCACTCTTGACAGGTGTCCGTCACCCACCCTGCGTTCCTAGTTGGTTAATAATCGATAAGAACGTGCTTAAACCCGTACCGAATTAGCGTGAGCGCGATAACGATGTCCCGTGAATCGTCATAGATGACGTCATGACATGCGCCATCTTGCGATAATGCGGACCATAACCATACCTTAGAATAATATCACCGTGAGCGCTGTCAAAAATTACAGTTTGTGTGTGAGGATGTGTGTTTTGTTTTGAGTTGGCATATTGTAGTCTTTGGTTGCATCATCTTTAAATTAAACTAACGTGGCATTTTCGAAATTGTGCTTCTGGCTGACAGTCGCCATCTAACCAAAGAAGAAGAACTGAAGAAGAAATGTGGTGTTTATACAAAGAAATACTGTATTAATATCGTTTTTACATTGCGTAAGCACTGTGAGCGCGTTCACGAGTGTTCCGAATTGTTGACAGCTCTCAGCTGTCATAATCGTAATACCTAAATCGGAACGCATGATTTAGATATGAGGGATTTTTCTTTTTTTTTTAACTCTTCCCTAGCCGCTGAATAGATGGCGCTGACCTTGGTAAGTTACTGCAAGGAACGGAACTTCACATAATTTTTTGATTATTTCACTTGAATGTGTTTTTTAGATCGTAAAACGAAAGCAAACGAAAGTGTCAGTCAACGAGCGTATGTGACGTGACGCAATGTTTTTTTTCCAAGCGTTTTGGCTTTGTCACCTAGTAACGTAGACGGAGAGTATTCTCCGTCTACGCCTAGTAACGTAGTACAACGCCATCTACAGAGTTCTTGGAAACTATTTTTTTTTTTTTATACTCAAAAAGAAAACCTTTCATTACGGTCATCGTTATCGCGCTCACGCTAAATCGGTACGGGTTTAAGAACGCTTAAATCAATTATTTCTGAACTCGAAACGCAGGGGACGTGAGCGATTATAGCTAATTCGGAATGCGGCCACAATCATTCGTGCGCAGGGACCGAATTACCGTTACTTTTTTGGTAACGTTACCAATTACCGTTATGATAACGTTAAAAAAGTAACGATATTTATAACGATACCTTCAGTCAGTTAACGTTATCTAATGGTATTAGTACCGGTAAAAATTACAATTATTATACCGGTAAAATTACCGGTATAACAATTGTAATTTTTACCGGTACTAATAAATAGAAAGAAAAGAAAGAGATAGGCGAGGAGGGATAGAAAGAGAGAGTTCTATCAAGGACGGTGGGGAGACTAGCATATTTTGTTTGGTGTTAAGTACGACTAGCTTCAGCGTGTATACAATATATATTGTTTCTGTGCTGCATCCTGCGACATATACTTAAAAAAACCGGTCAAGTGCGACTCGAACTCGCACACCGAGGGCTCCGTATAAATTTGTAGATATAGTTTTATTATTTTTTTATTTGTAATGTACGAATTTACGGTATAGTTTCCTTTACTAGTGCTATATGACATTGCTTCTTGCCAAATTTCACGATCTTACGTCAACGGGAAGTACCCTACTATAGGTTTTGATTTTGGAACATAAATGGCCGTATCTTTCGATTGTGTTGACTTATAAGTTTGATTTTCTCACTGCTTCAAGAGATTGCAGCCTTGAATAATTGATTTTAATTTCAACTTGATAACTCTACGCATTCCTAAGAAAAAGGATCTTGACTACCGGGCAGACCAGACGGACAACGAAATGATCTTATAAGGGTTCGGTTTTACTTTTTGAGGTACGGGACCCTAAAAAAGAGAGATTACGAGAACCGTATAATGTGTAAGTATATAGAGGTATGAGGAACAGGGTGTAAAGTTCACTCAACCTCCATAGAAAAGGGAGGATCCTCCGACCAGACGGGTGTTGTGTCTGGCGGGCAACTGCCCGATTGCGCGGTAAACTCTGCTTGCGCGATGCAGGATTTGCGTGACGTCAGTATGACGCGTTGTTCTCATGTGGCGTTGTAGATACCGCTACAAGTACATACATAATATTTAAAATTTCTGACTAAAACATCGGCCAGTAAACATATAAGTCACATAAATAGGTACATGAACAGTCAACCGCACGGCTCTGTATACAATATGATCTTGACAGACACAAATATGTAGGTAAATACATAAAAATAAGGTAAAAAAAAATTCGAATGCGTGTAGGACACGCTTTTCAACTTAGTGTTCTGTAGCGTCTACTTTGCAATTATTAAGAACATAAAATGTTGTTTGGGATAAATTCGTCCCAAACTCCCAAGTCCCAACTATAGAAACTTTAATTGTGCCTGGTCTAGCTGACACTCACTTCACTTGGCCGGTTTTCTTAAATTTAATCATTCCTATCTTACTATAGAAATAGTGTGAAAGATGTTTGGAAGATAGGAAAGACATTTATTACAACTGCGGGTGTTCACAAAACCTGTCAAAGCATCCTATCTTGTTCGAAATATAAGTACGTTTTGGTTGCATTTTTTAAGATCTATCCATACAAGTTACAACCCAAACCTTGGGGTTTGAAAAAAAAAAACGTGGGCTCGGGGGACCCCCGTCAGGAACGAAATTCAAAATGGAAATCCAAGTTGGTGGTTGCGAAAATTTTAAAATCACGAAATTTTGAAGTACAGATGCCAGCACATCAAGTTACTACAATCTGTCAGATTTCTTTAATAGATTTTCGACTGTATTGCATAAGGTTCAAGGTTGATTGGGAAAATCTGACAGTTTCGGGTAGGTTGACCTGCTGGCGTCTGTACATTATTGCCTTCGTCTTGAATTTTTCTCTTGACCTCACTATTGGCTTCAGCACCCTCAAAAACCATGAAAACGACACTCATGACGACAAATATTATAATTTTTGCAGCTGCCATCTTGGATTTTCATTTTGACCTGACTATCGGCTTCAGCACCCTCGAAAACCATGAACGTACTGATATCAGTCTTCAAGACTATATTTCTTATGTCATAATAAAGCGCATCGACTTCCTGTAGCAGAAAGTGTATTCATGGGCGAACCGTATTCGTCGGTATAAACGGCGAGTAGAGCGATACACTCAGGATCGTAACAAGAAGCGCGCCTTCAACGGTTGGGTCATGCCGGTTTTGATGTACTCTTTCGACAAACTCAAATGGACTCAGACCGAACTCGACGTCCTGGATAGGAGGGTCCGTACATTGCTGCCTGCAAATCGAATGCATCACCCACGGTCATCGGTAATGAATGAGGCGTATATCCCGCGAAAGTGTGGAAGTCGAGGCTTTTTAAACGCTAAGACCCTCCACAACCGCGAGATACGCAGTTTCAGGGAATATTTCCTAGAAACCGACGTGGAAATGGTTCGAGATGTAGTCACGGTGGACAAGGGCCTCACCCCGCTCTCCTTAGGTAAAGAGAACTGGTGCAAGCCAGTAGTGCTTGACACTAATGATCGCATGGAGGTATGGCAGAGGAAGATGCTTCACGGACGCTTTTTCCGGGCCCTACATAGACCCGATGTAGACCTACTAGCGTCCGTCGCCTGGCTGCGTTTAGGTAACCTCTTTGGAGAAAACGAAGGTTTTGTCTATGTAATTATGGACGAAGTTATGATGGCGAACAATTACCTGCGATTTATTGTGAAAGATGGCGCGTTGACATCTTTTGGGCATACCACCGGCCGGGGGAATCAATCAGGCATATTATCTCCGGATGTTCTCGTCTAGCTAACGGGGAGTACTTGCATAGGAACAACTTTGTAGCCAGGATAATCCATCAGCAGCTTGCTCTGAAATGCAGCCTTGTGGAATCGGAGGTGCCGTACTACAGGTATGTGCCTAACCCAGTTCTCTAAAATGGAAATATCACATTGTACTGGGATCGATCCATCATCATTGACAGGACTATTGTTGCGCGCAATGATTATTGACATAATCGTCCCGCATAATGAGAACCTCGTGAAAGCCGAGAAAGAAAAACAAATCAAGTATCTTGACTTGGCTCGCGAGGTGGTCGACATGTGGGATGTTGACTCAGCAATCATTGTGCCGATAGTCGTGACAGCCAAAGGGTTCATAGCCAAGTGCCTCGACTAACACCTGAGGAAACTGTCGTTGGGCAGCTGGATCAAGGGTTTGATTCAGAAAGCAGTACTTCTGGACACGGCTCGCATTGTTAGGAGGTTCCTCTCTCTGGAGCCCTGACCGCCGGTAGCTTGGACCCTGTTCCCGATACCGGTGGGCTTTAATATTTTTAAATGTTTTTATATTCTAATATTTAAAAATATAATATGTATTTAGTGAAATAAAGGAAATAATATGAAGAAGGTACTTTATATAATAGGTAGGTAGACAGGGGGGGTCAGTGGCTAAATAATAACAACCGCACAGGTCGATCGATCAGGTTAAGCTACGCTTGCCGTGGTTGGTCTGTGGATGGGTGACCATCATTACATACCGTTACACCTCCGTGCCTCGGAAAGCACGTTAAGCCGTTAGTCCCAGCTGTCATTTGTGGATCTTTGACAGTCGTTACGGGTAGTCAGAAGCCCGAAAGTCTGACAACCAGTCTTACCAAGGGGTATCGTATTACCCAGTAACTGGGTTGTGGGGGTCAGATAAGCAGTCGCTCCATGTAAAATACTGGTATGCAGCAGTGGCGGTACCTTCATAGAAGCAGAGAAGCCCGGCTTGCCCTAATAAAATCATAATTCACAACAACAAAATCAATAAAAAATATATTCAAAAAATTCCAGTCAATTAACTCGAACTCAAACATTCATGACATAGGAATACCATTTCGAAATCCGAACTAGCGCTAACTTTGGGCTAGGTTCGCGCCAAATTCGGAATTCGGCTCTAAACGCTATACAATGCGTTCAAATGCGCCATCTCGCTCACACTTAGTCTGGCTTTTACCTGGCTTGCCTTTCCTTTCTCTGTCTCGCAGTTTTCGCATACAAATTGCTATAGAAACGTACATTTGTTGATATATTGGTAAGTACTTTAAATACACAGAGTTCTATGAAATGAAAAGCCAGGCATGAAGTTCGCGCAAATGCACTATCCGCGCGTTGGGTTGACCTGCGTAAAGTTAGATGCGAAAGCACGTGTGGCGGGCAGGGGGCTGACAGCTTTAGTTCCAACTTTGTAGTTTTGGCTCTGCCGTCGCGATAAAGTCGCCATATTGTCCTTAAACGTCATTGTGTGTCAATGTGTGTGTATGTCATTGGTCATTTGACAATTTTGACAGTTTACATAAAAAAGTCAGTTAGATTTGTAAATATCGGCCATTGTTTTCTGCAGCATCGAGTCGAGCAGGCTATCTTGTGTTCTCCCCTTGGGTTGAGATACTTGAGAAGCCACCCTCCTCTGTTGTACGATACAATTCCACGCTTTGTGGTACTCCGGACACTCCGTTTGTACCGTGCTTGGTGATATTTATTTCTTTCACTGTGCTCCATACTTTCTCGTCATGGCGCCAAATAAGTGTTGTGTTGGTAATTGTGATTCAACAAGTAACACTCACAGACTATTTTGCATGCCTATGAACGATAATTTACGCAATTTGTGGTTGTCGTTACTAGTTCCGACAAACCCATATCTACTCGGACTGACAAAGAACCAATTGATGACAAAACGTGTTTGTGAAAAACATTTTGATCAAACTCAATTTGACCAGACTGGTGTTAGAATCCGTTATTCCTATCCTTGCTTGTTTACGGAACTGGAAATTGCTCATGGCGTACCACTTGCTAAGGGTAAGTACTTAAATCTTTAACTTAATTTTTATGTAACTAGCTGTTGCTTAAAGCATAACAACATTAACATCCTAGTAAAGGAACAATTTTTAGGGATCACTTTAAAAGTTATAGTAGGTATGTCGCAGTCAACTCATTTAGTTAGCCGTTTAACTAAACGCCCCTAAGACGACCTACTGACCCTAAACGGCGGCCGTTCAACTAACGGCCTGAATTATATTCAATTATAGTTTAGGTTGGAACTGTAACCAGGGCACCCCAACCAAATGGGTTAGGTTAGAACTGCGATCCATCACGTGCAAGCCGAGAGAGCGAAGCGAGGCGAGCAAAGCCCAGGCGGTTAACTATACGGCTAATTTAACCTGTTGGCTGCGACAGGTACAGTCAATAAAAGAGAAGTAACCAGGGATATAGTTGAAGTTTAGTAAGAAACTGATACATATTTTCGAATGAAATTTAATTTGATAAATGAACTGTTTGTTTTCTATTAATTAAATTAAACTTTATTCAAAAACATCTATCGGTTTCAAACTCAAAGCATTTATTTCAATTAAACCATTAACAGGCACTTTTGAATTGTCAAGAAGTTGGTCAGTCAGAAAATATGAAGCTAGTTGCCCATTCCAAAGCGTAGGTACCTAGGTTTCTTACTAAACTTCAATTATACCAACGACCATAAATGATTTATTTTCTGTAAGTAGGTTTGTACAAACACTTACACGTCAATTATATTTTTTTAAACTAGATGAGGTTGGCGTTTCGTATCTGACTATTCTGAGAAGAAAGGCCAAAACAAACTCAGAGGTCACAGTCTCTTTTAAAGTCCAGACAAAATCTTGGTTAGATTGTGTGAAGACCATGTAGATTGGTGTCTGAAATGGTCTTTTGAGGAAAGAACCACACAGATTGAGCGGAGCTGTCCAACCAGTGCACGCATTTGTCAAAAATCGTACAGCTCAACTCAGAACTTGAGGTGCTCAACGATTCGATGAACAATACCAAAGACAGGACATTTGGGTAGGCCGCATAAACTACTCAAACTGCCAGACCCTGATTAAAACGGAAACAATGACATAGTCCTCACATTCACAATAATTAAAATAATATTGTACTTTATACAGTAAATGTACATGTCATTGTTTAAGTAAATATATATTTAAAAAAATAATAATTAAAGTATAAAATAGCAATAAATATAAAACAAAAACAACATTCACTGTCTAAACCTATTGGAGCAGCTCAATCTCAAGCCTTTTTGTCCTCAATATAGTCTTTCACAGTATAATAATATAATTATGCTTTCTGGCAGTTTTCGCTTTATAAAAGATTTGAATTTATTAAGGCTTAGTTCTTGAATGTGGCTAGGAAGTTTATTATAAAAATGTATACATGACACTTATCACCTTGGGTGACCATACATAAGTCTATTTTCCACACAATCATAATTTTCCTATCAAAAGGATTAAATTGGCTGTGGTTGTAATATTGTTAGCAATGTTTCCAGTGCGTGTTTTGCCCTTCTCACTACACAACCAAAGCACCTGCTATCCAATCTCTTTACCACCCTTGGTTGACTGGTAGATAATGCTTAAGGCATTAAGTCCGCCGTTGTAACTTTTTGTGCGAAAAGTTTAAATAAATAAATAACATCATTATGTATTTAGTTTAAATACACAAGTTATCTCCAACTCAGTTGCATCAACTCATACAACTAAGCATTAATTTTTGTTTTTTTTTTTCCAGGATGTAATTTTCTGGAAGAACATAATTATTGTCAGAGCCGAGTACAAAATGATAACAGTTCAACAGGAGAACCAATTATCATGTCAGGTATGGAAAAAATTACCTCACCTTGAAATTACTAGGTGACTCAACAGACATTGTCCTGTCCAAGTTCCATAGAAAGAAGCACTGTCAGTTTATCCAACTTTCCAATTTTTATTAATTTAAAAACCTTTCTCTACTAAGTATTACAAACATTTGCAGAAAAAAAAATGCTAAATTGGTCAAGCCATTCTCAAGTGATGCACTTACTTAAGAACCATTTCATTTTTATTTATGTCAAAAAGATTCTTCAGTCTACTCTTCAGTTTACTTGATAACAAAATGATAGAGCTATATTTTTTAATGTCCGCTTTTCCCTTTTATGTTTCTCTAAAACAAGGGTGCCAACTTGGTACCCACTTAACATACATGGCAAAACCTGACCATTAAAATATAATTATTGCAGGTGACATTTCTCAAGAACATTTATATTCACTTCCTTCAACCAGCCAATCAGAAGTCTCTCTTCATTTGCGGAATGAAGGTTTGTGTTTTCATTTTAAATACATACATAAATTGGGTCTTACCATGCGCAATATGGTAATATCTAGCAGCAGTGATAGCCTAAGCCCTAGTGGTATGGTATGCTTATTGAACTGGTAAGTCAAAGGTTGCTGTGGTGTTAGACCGGTAGTGTTAAAAGTTAAGAAGTTTTTTTTATAAAAGAGAATGTATATAGCGCCCCCCGTCAATGTTATGCAATTGCTAAAAGATTCTTGTAGTAATAAAGTGCAACCTTTGTTTTCACGTCATCACAAAAATGACTACCATTGCTTTCATTTAATGTGTAGGGTAACATTGTTTAAATGAACATGTTTCTTTTGTTTAAGGTTGTAAGGCTGGTTTCATTTCAGAAACCACAGAAATTGAACAAGGAGAATCAAACACACAGAACAAAGAGATTCAAAAGAGTGCAGGTATGATTGAATAATCACCAACCATTAATAATGAATTACCTTAGAAAATTTATTTTCTCACCAATAGGTCCCCTTCTCCTTTTGAGGATTCCTGTGCCAAGAGGACATCCTTTAACTTTATAGGAAAGACATAAAAACATTTTATTTTGCATTCTACTCATAAAATATTTTTTTATTACAGAATTGCAACCAGTTTCTGAAATGGTTGAAATCAAGAAATCCTTACAGAAACCCATACCAAGTAAGTAAATTGCTGACTAAATATTTTCTAAGATATTATACATATACTTGTGACATGCACATGCATTGAGAGAGTGACTATGACTATATATGGCGTCATGTCAAAACATCGAGATTTTTGTGCTATATCCAAAGAAATAGCAAATGGTTGGTGAAAATTGCATAAAAAATTCATTCTGTAGTTTTGAAAAACTGAGTGGCCATACAGATGGATACAAAAAGCAACTTTGTTTAATACTGTTTATGGATAATATACATTCATAGATTTCTTTTTGTTTTATATAATCTAAAACAATTATTTATTGTGTATTTCAGGAAAGAGTGCAACTCAGTGCCATTCTAAAATTCGCCGATATATAAAGCAATGTACAAAAATTGCTTCAGATAGTCTGGGTGACACAAATACTCAGAGTCTCCAAAATGCATCTAAAGCCGAAAACCTAAAGCTTATGCAAAATTTTGAAAAACTTAATAAGAAAGCTAAAGCTTTCTTGTTGATGCAACTAAGACTTGCTAGAAGCAGCAAGATGGCAAGACGGTTTTCTTTAGAAGACAAATTATTCGCCCTAGCTCTGATGAAGCAAAGTCCAAAGGGATACAAGCTTTTAGAAAATTTGTTTGCCTTACCTAACAAGAGGACACTGGCTAGACTCTCAAATAAAATTGAGTTTGAATGTGGCATAAATAAAAATATTTTTGAGCATATCAAACACACCACTAAGAACTGGGACACGACCAACGTTACCGAGCGTTACACTTTTTCATAAGTGACTCCCAGTCGCAACCTAATTTAAGACGTTGTCACGTCAATAAATTGTTATTCTTGCACAAAAACTTATGCGACAAAAGAAATCCAGGGGATACATGAATTTATAAAACATAGAGAGTACAAAAGATTGAAAAATAGTAATTTGGCTTACCCAATCGGGAAACTATTGTGGCTGTACAGAGAAAATTCTCAATATATTCACGATTTTCTAAATGAACATGGTTTCAAAAATAATGTAAAAAAAAATCTACAACGGCTGATTGCCAAACGCGACATGTCTTGGTTGGGCTGCAAAAAGCACAATAGAGATGTAATTAAATATTACATAGCACTTGTAATTCGCCTGCAATGCCACAATTGGTGCAATATAATAAATAAAATTTTAAGGGGGAAAATAGAAGAGAAACATGTACACAAAATGCAAAATATGCAACAGTTAGCTTTAAGAAAATATAAAGCCCATAGGCAAAAGAAAACCAATAAATGACTATAAAATAATGTATGATAATTTGTTTTATTTATATATTTACCTAAAATACATTTAATGATAAAACCCTAAACCCTAGCCGATTTTGTCGACATGGGGTACATCACTACACTACACTAAAAATGGTCGATAACAGGCATTGAATGGCTATTAGATTGAAAGCACTATTTATTTCTCTTGCAACACAATTATATTTTTTTTTTGGGCAACACTTATTTTTTTGTATGCGTGTGTGTGGGACATGTTTTAGTCATCATGAAGCGACAACAGCGCCATAACTGTTCATGTAGGAACTAAGCAAATTCGACTGTCTCATCTGTAGCTGGCTACATATTAGTAATCTGTGGTGGCGGGCGCGATGAGTCGATGACACGACGCGACTCAAACAAATTGTTATTGTTTTGAATACTTTGAGAATTAGTTTTATTATTTGAAAAAAATATTGATTGTGGTGATTGGTGATGTCATTCCCTATGATTTTGTAAATGGTTAATGAATATAGTGTTCTTTTTTATCATTGTGTTCGGAATCTGTCAAAGGTACGTAAATACATTGAGTTTTCTGCAATTTTCTGCCAATAAATAACTCTTTACTTCACCGTAGCCAATCTTAAATTACTGTCGGACTGTCGGTAGGTACTTCTCGGAAATAAAAACAAGTATTTTTGTCAGTCAAGAAGACAGAATAAATAAAATAGGTACCTACTCATTCGATCGTTTATTAGGTATGAATATGATATGACAAACCTATGTTAAAATTATCAATTGACTTTAAAATGTAAATACTTAATTCATAAAATAATGCGTACGAGAAAATAACAATAAATCGATAGTAAAATTTGGAGGCCATCTAGTGCATTTTGATTGAACAAATTTTGCAAGTGACAAGCAAAATGAAAAAAGGTCCGGCCAAGCGCTTTGGTTCATTTATTTTACGCATTCATTAATATAGATGGCGCTTATGACAATTACGTACTGTTGCTTGAAATAAGTAGTACCTGGTCTTCGTATTTTAAAGGTTTTCTTACCAAAATTATAATAATGATGTTAGTACTACTAACAACCATTAACAACAAGAAAATCAGCCAATCCCTCAGTTGGGCGTTTTTTTTATACCTTGAAAATCTGTTGGCTTGCCCTAATTTTGACCCCTAGGCACGCCACTGGTATGCAGCTGCATACCAGTATTTTACATGGAGCGGCTGCATTTGGTTAGTTTGGAAGCCGACCCCAACACAGTTGGGAAAAGGCTAGGCAGTTTATGACAGGTAGTTTACGAAGGTAGTATGAAACCCATTATTGTTATCACTAGCTTCCGCTCGCGATTTCGTCCGCGTAAAACTTTTTTTTTTTTCTTTTTGCTCAACTCCTAAGGGTTCTAGCGTAATGTTTAATAGCCTATAGCCTTCCTCAAAAATTGGGCTATCAAATGCAAAAACATTTTTATAAATCCGAGCGCTACTTCCAGAGATTAGAGCTTTCAAACAAATAAACTCTTCAGCTTTATTATTTTAAAACTATCTCCTGAGATATTCATTGAAATCAATTAATGATGTCAAGGGCAATTTTGTTCAAAATTAAATACGTAATGAATAACGTATTTATTTGGATACTTAAGGATTATAATCATGTTTATAAAAAGTTATTTTAAACAATACAGTATTATTCCTTATCCAATTAAATACATTAGGTACGTTGTGAATTTCATGTAGATCAAAATTGCCTTTTACAGCATATCATTAAAATGAATATCTTAGAAGATATCAGAGATTTAAAAAGCGCGAGCGGCTGGCGGGGCGGTATGAAGTTCGCCGGGTCAGCTAGTATATGATTATATCATACTTGAGTAAAAGGATTCAGAGCGTTGACGTTAATGGAAAAAGATCACCCGGATCTATAGTAACAATGGGAGTCCCACAGGGCTCAATTCTTGGTCCTTTCTTGTTTCTCATTTATATTAATGACTTGCCGTACCTCATAAAGGATCATCATGATATAGTGTTGTTTGCAGATGACACTTCTCTTTTGTTTAAACTTAAACGTCAGCAGTTGGTTACTGACGATGTAAATAGCGCGATCTCGAAAGTAGTCCACTGGTTCAATGTTAATAATTTGCTTCTAAACGAGAAGAAAACCAAATGCATTAAGTTTACGCTACCCCACGTAAGGCAGGTGAAAACTAATGTGTTGATAAAGGGCGAGGAATTGAATCCTGAAGACAACACAGTATTCTTGGGCATAACTTTGGATGCTAAGCTTCAGTGGGGTCCACATATAGATAAATTGTCAAAAAAGCTAAGTTCTGCAGCATACGCTGTTAGAAAAATTCGAAATTTAACTGATATAGAGACTGCCCGTTTAGTGTACTTTAGCTATTTTCATAGTGTAATGTCGTACGGTATTCTATTGTGGGGAAATGCCGCCGATATTCAGACTATCTTTGTTTTGCAGAAGCGAGCTGTTCGATCAATTTATAAATTAAGTCCGAGACACTCTCTCAGAGACAAATTTAAAGAGATTAATGTAATGACTGTGCCTTCTCAGTACATTTATGAAAATCTTTTATATGCCCATAAAAATATAAAATTGTTTAAAAAATACAGTGATATCCATAATATAAATACTAGAAACAAACACAAATATGTTGTACCTACAACCAGGCTCAAGAAAATAGGTGGCTCGTTCAGATGCCAATGTATACGCTTTTACAATAAACTACCAAGCCACGTTCAAGATCTAAGCCTTAATAAATTCAAATCTTTCATTAAACGTAAGTTGTGCCAGAAAGCCTTTTATACCGTTAAAGATTATATTGAGGACAAAAAGGCTTGGGATTGAGCTGCTTCCAATTTCTGCATTTTGAATGATTTTTTTCTTTTTTATATACACATTGACATTGATGAATATTTTTTTTTTTTTAACAATGACATTTGCTTACTTTGTAAAGTATTATATTATTTTTTCATTGTGAATGTGAAGACGATGTGGGTCATTTTACATACTTATATATATATTTTTTTATTATTCTCTCTGTTCTGTTTTTTTTTCTCATGGTCTGGCAGTTTGAGTAATTTATGTGGCCTACCCAAATGTCCTTTCTTTGGTATTGTTCGTCGAATCGTTGAGCTCCTTAAGTCTTGAGTTGAGCTGCACGATTTTTGACAAATGCGTGCACTGACTGGACAGGTCCTCTCAATCTGTGTGGTTCTTTCCTCAAAAGACCACCTCAGACATCGATCTACATGGTCTTCATATAACCTGACCAAGATTATGTCTGGACTTTAAAAGAGACTGTGACCTCTGAGTTTGTTTCGGCCTTTCTTCTCAGAGTAGTCAGATAGGAAACGCCGACTTCATCTAGTTATAAAAAACATGACTGACGTGTAAAAGTGTTTGTACAAACCTACTTACAAAAAATAAAATCATTTCATTTCATTTCATTTCATTTCATTTCATTTCAAATATAAAATGAAACGCGCGAGCGCGAGCCGTCTTGTATTCATATTTTTGTTGCCGCTCCGCTTAGAAGCCCCGGCGAACGCACAGCGCGCGTTTCGGTTTGGCAACGTCGCGTCGCACCAGATGTAGGTAAATTTTAGCAAAATAACGTTATTGGTAACGCTATTTTAATACCGGTAAATCCTGTGTTATAACGTTATATTTACCGTTAAATATTTAACGTAACAGAACGAAATGTTTTGGTAATTTTACCGGTATTTTTTTGGTAACGGTAACCGTCCCTGTTCGTGCGTGACGTGAGGAGCCGTCAGTGTTGCCAACCCTACTGTTTTAACAGTAGATTTACTGTTTTCACCATGACATCCCTTTTTTCTATTTAAGAACCAATTTCTACTGTTTTTACGATTATACCAGTATTTACTGGAGATTTCGTCTAAAACGATAAAACCTCCACTTAAAATACTTAGCTTCATGATATGCATGATGTATCCGAATAAATTTTTACCTATGTCTAACAAAACAGCAGTAAACATTTTGAAAACTAAACTAAGAAATGAAATGTCAACGACGACCATCAAAGGTACATTACATAGTAACACAAATAAAGGAATGCTATACATTTAACGCAACTGAAAAGCATACTTACCGAATTATGAAGAAATTCAATAAAAGTATGTATGATTTTAATAAAAAAAACGAGGCAGAAAATATCGAAGACAGAGAAATTGAAAATGATAAATAATTATTTTTAAGAATATTTCTAAGAATTCGTATTTTTAACATAATAAATAAATAATGCCAATGTCTAGCAGTGGACGTCTTTCGGCTGAAATGATGAAATAAATAATATTGATTATGTTCCTGCGTTTTCAATTCTATTCAATTCTAATAAAGTAGTAGACTTAATGTTTTAAAGTTACCATTTTACTGTTTTTTTAAGTCTGATCTGCTGCTTTATGCTTCGGTTAGGTTGGTATTTTGGCAACACTGGGAGCCGTGTCAGATCATGTCAGATCGCGCCGGCAAAATAATTTTATTTTATTATCGTTGAAGACGAATTAAGACGGACACGTTTTTTATTTAATCATCTATTGTTCTCTCTTCTAAAGGAGTAAGCAACGCTGTTGTATTAACTGCGTAAAGTAACACGATAGAGTGTATCATAGTTGTAATATTTTAATTTTTTTAGAGTGTTTATTTTTTTCTTTGTAACGCAGATACGTGCGTGACTTGCGAGAAAAATGGGAAAATTGCTGCTAGTGTTCCTGGCACTTGCCGCCACGGCCGCCACATGCGTGTCTGGCTTTCTCAGGTAAATGCATGACCTAGGAATTACAAAAAATGTGCACTTTGTTTTAGTCCTAAATATTACCTAATCTTTGTAATGGGTTGCGTTGCTTTTTCAGTGTCTTGTTAGGTATGTTATTTATAACATTACAGACCACTAGATAGTTACAATGCGCAATTTGATTGCCTGTTGTCGGTACCTATGTTAGGTCCTACAGCTACCTGTGAGGGGCAATACATGAACCACGTCAGAGAGTAACCATACTGTTTGTGTGCAGAGTGCCGCTGTATCGTATGAAAACAGTGCGCAGACACTTCCATGAGGTGGGCACAGACCTGCAGGTGCTGAGGATCAAGTACGCCGTGACAGGGCCGGCTCCAGAACCCCTGTCCAACTATCTAGATGTGAGTAACACTTGCGGACTATAAATACTATCAGTAAGTCATTACTACAGACATTAATAATATGTTTTGATTAAATAATGAGGGTCCTGCAGACAATGTTCTTTTAGTGTTTCAATCTGCAGTACCTACCACTACCACCTACCTTATCAAAAGCCAACAACAGCAACAGTGCAATATTATTATACCTAACAAAAATATTGTTTTCTGTACAAGTGGAACAAGTTTAACTTAGTCATTTGTGTGCATCAATATAATGACCACTTGGCATCAATTACATTTTCCTGTTTGTTACATGTAGCTGAAGGTACTTTATTTTGTAAATGATAATTTTTAGTATGGCATTATTTTCTTGAGCTTTGTAAACTAAGTAGATCGGACATAGACCTGTGTTTTGAATGATCAATGTTAAGTGAAGGTTGCTTCAACTTGTGTTGAATACAATGTTACTGGAGAATGATTGCAAGCTCTCTCTAAGACTTGTGATGGGGTGGGCTAGCTCCGCATGTTGTGGCCCCGGTACCGATAACCCCGCGGCGGCGCGGCTGCGGCGGCGCGTCTCTTATCACGCTCCTCGTTTGCGATAGTGTGTCGTCGCAAAACAAACATTACTCACTATATTGCTAAATTAATGTCTTGTTCATCTGTTTGGTCTTATTCTGCCTTACTTTGTTTGAAGATCATGAAAAGTTTTATATAAAAAAAAAACTTTAGATAGATAGATAGATAAGTACACCTACACTAATTGGTTACTACTCTCTACTGCAGAATGTGTGCCCCATTAAAGCAGTTGTCTGCACATGTGTTACATATCAATTTAATTTTGTTGGTCACAAATACTTCAACCATTGAAAATTGGGAACAATACATTATTATATGTACAGAGAATTAATCTAGCCCGCTGCAGTATTAAGTTGTAAGCTTTAACAATAAGAACCTTACTTGATAGCTGACATACCTACCTGCTATTTGCAGGACTAGCAGGTAGGTATAGGTAGCTTGTTTTCTATAAAACACTGTCCGCAGCTGCCAACAGTGTTTTATAGAAAACATGCTTCAACTGGCTCATACAGTGCAATGCTTGCGGCGGCGCCATCCAGCCTTTCAGTATTTAATATAGAAGCTCTTTTGGAGCCCTCAATTTAGGTCTCATGCATATTTATTAACTACTAGCCGACCCGACAGACATTGTCCTGTCCAAATTTTAATATATTTATACGAAAATCCCATAGAAAGAAGGGTATCCAGTTTTTCCCGAAATTAATGTCTTTCCATGAAAACATAATTCGGACTATTACTAATGTTTAAAAATAAAAAATTGCCAAAACAGTCCAGCCGTTCTCAAGAGATGCGCTTACCAACGAACAGCATTCCATTTATTTATAGGTATATATAGATTATCTAAAGGGAGACTGATTGATTCTATTGAATGAAACCTAAACCAAGTTTATTTTTGATAAATCACACCTCACTGCAGCTGCTGCACCAATAACTAGAAAAAAAAAAAAAATGTGTTATGATGACTTAGTAATGTAACAATTTTATAAGAAAGGGCCAGATGTGGTTAAAATACTTAGACAGCAACCATACATAAGGAAAAGATGCTTATAAAATGTAAAGCTACAGCGTCAACCGATAACGACTGCCTTATTTATGGCAAACAATAGGTACCTATATATCGATATCTGAACATGACAAAACATCTCGCATGCCATGTGTGTGTATACTTATGTTTTGGACAAATACATTTTCTTTGGTAGTATGATTTTGGAAAATCAGTTTCTTTTAGGTGTTAACATATTGATACCCATCACATTTGGGAACATTACAAACAGATTTTGTAAACTCATACTTCAAGTACCTAACTACAACAAATGAGGTTGCTGACCCCAAAAAAAATTTTTTTTTGTTTAGCTTACCCTGACCCACTGTTGGGCAAAGGCCTCTCCCAAGTCCATCCAGGAACTCTTTTGAAAAATAAAATATATAGGGTAGGGGTGTGCAAGATTGCGTAGTGTACAAGAATGCGCAAAGCGATTCTCGAATCAGGAAACGGCCTTCTGCGGCCAACTTCAGTTGACAGCGCATCATCAACGTTTTAAACGTGCCGGCGCAAGAATTTTAGTTTTTAATACCATTTCCGAAGATTTATCCGAAAAAAACTAAATTTGAGACCTATGTTACAATATTTAGGTGTTTTGAAAACGTGATTGTATTAAATGTAATCCAGGTAAGATGTTTTTATGTGTTTATTTCTATCAAATTACTATCGAAACGTGTTTCACTCGAGTTAATACGACGTCCTGGCCAAAAGATGGTAGTACTGGTCTTTCAAAAGCCTTTAGTGCTCTATGTGCAAGAGTGCGCATAGCCATTGTGTACAAGATTGCGCACGCAGTCTTGTACACTGTATCAGACGTTCATTTAAGATATTATGTGTTTTATCATGACATGTGTTTCCTGCTATTCTAATAAACTAATTATTGATGTTTTTCAGATGTCAAGAAGACAAAGAACAACGGAGAGAATAAATGTGGATTCGAGTGTAATCGAAGAAGCTCGTAAAGTCATCTGTCGTTCGACCCTATATTAAGAAAAGCAAAAGATCTGAAATTTTATGTAGCTATCCATACAAAAGAATACTCGAAGAAATACATATTAAAAAGAAGAATGATAAACCTTTACATAAAAAAAACAAGACTGTTAAACCAAAAAAGCCAGCAATGCACCCAAAAACAATAAATTACGTATGTCCAGGTTGCTCTGAAGTGTACAGAGAGAGATCCATTTATTGAAGACTGGGTCGAATGTATTTTATGCAAAAACTAGTGTCACGAAAAATGCATAGCATACGTAGGCTTCTTCTTCTTCTTAGCTTCAAATGTGCCATTTGTGAGTAATGCGCACTCTTGACATACGTGCGCAAACTTGCACATTTGGCTGCGCACTCTTGTCCTCATATGTTGTGCAAAAGTGCGCATTAAGGATGCTGCAATTTTTTTTAATACTTCCTAAACCGTTACATTTTAATTGTTTTTTTTTTAAGTTTTCTTACTAGGCAGATAACCTAGGTAAATGAATAAAGACTTACGTTGATTTTAAACAGCTTTGTTTTTTTTTTAGAGAACATAGTTGTAAAAGTGCGCAGTGCTGCACACCCCTACCCTACGAATGTTTTTTTTTTACTTTTTTGGATGTTTTGGTATGGGACATAGGACCCATTACACTAGCTGGGTATCGCTAGCTAATATGTTTTGACCCTGTATAAATAAGGCAGGCAGTGTGTTGTGTATGTATCGTATGGTCATGAGAGTTGTGTGTGGCAGGCGCAATACTACGGGCCGATCACGATCGGCGCGCCGCCACAGACGTTCAAGGTGGTGTTCGACACGGGCTCCTCCAACCTGTGGGTGCCGTCCAAGAAGTGCCACTTCACCAACATCGCTTGCTGTTAGTATATATACGCACTTACATGCACTACACTTGAATTCCGAACATTTACATTACTTTGCCAAAAAATCAACGAAGAATATGAAAAAGTCTAAAATAAATTTTGAATGCAATGGAATTTCAACTTTGTCGCGTACGACAGTTTGCGGATCCAAAACTTGGTCACGATTTAGATTCTGAACTCAAGTTTAGACACATGAACAGCCACATGCTTGCTGCTGGTTACGTGTCCACGTGACGTGGCTCGATGCTGTGCGGCCCGTCACAGACTGACAGCAATGCTGTCAGTCTGTGACGGGCCGCGGGGCCGCCTCACTCTGAATGGTAACGGATCTCTCATATCTTACATCTTTAAGTCAATATTGCGGGTTACACTATATAATGATATATGTTTTTAAGGGTACGTATCAAAATCCCGAATTTTAAAATACCGATGGACGAAATCCCGAAAATTGAAACGCCGAATGGTTGTTTGGTCGAAAGTTTAAAATCCCGTAGTTCAAAATCCCGAAATTGCGACCGTTTCCGAGAAAAACGATTTTTTGTAAACCTAACCTCAAAACACTTAAAAGTTGCTTAAAAAGCGTAGTCGGAGGTTAGGTTCATCATAGGGATCAACTTTCTCTATTTTTAGTTACTTTACACAGGCGGGGCTCCGTCGACATAGAATGCAAGAAAGAGCGAGCGAAGGGTACCATGAGGTTAGGTTACTTTAAACCCTTTACACAGAAATAGCAGCTTTGCGGGGCTCCGTCGACATAGGATGCAAGAGCGAAAATACCGTCGCCGTCCGGCGGGGGGCTCCGCTGTCTATGTCGACGGAGCCGCGCTTCGCGGGGCCCCTATTTATGTGTAAAGGGTCTAAAGTAACCTAACCATTTTTTTTTTTTTTACGTGGAGAAATGCTCATGCATTCTGCACTTCCACGGGGAGATAGTGCAGTTATGTGGGACTCTAACCCACTAAAACTCCACGGTGTCCTCTGCCGCTTATGGCGGGAACACGGGCACGCATTAGCACTTATCCGTGAACCCGCCGCGGCTGTCCGTCACCGGACCCTCCTCCGGGGAGTACTCCCTATCACCGGCGCACCAGAACACATAGCACGCCGTGACCATCCCAGGGACCAAACCAAAAGTAACCTAACCAAGCCTAACCTCGGGGCATCCTACGTCGCCTATTGCGTTTGGGATTTCATCCATCGGTATTTCGTCCATTCGGGATTTCGTCCTTTCGGGCATTTGAACATCGGTATTTTGTCTTTCTATATAACGACTATCGGCATTTAAAACTTTCGGTATTTTGAATTTCGGTGTTTTGGACGTCGGTATTTCAATCATCGGTATTATGAACTTTCGGGATTTTGATACGTACCCGTTTTTAAATAAGGATGAATGAAAGGCGATAAACAAAGTTAATTTATAAGGCTTACAGTTACACTCGACCTGTTGACTGTATAATGCATGTCGCTCGAAATGCTCAAATTGCCCGGATCTCGTAATACGAGCCACTCGCTCAACAATGTGCAGGCGTCACGTTTCGAAGAATGGTTGGGACGTCAACTTTTAAAGGTACAAAGTACTTCAAGAACCAATCAACTTCCGAGCGGAACAATTAATGTCATTGCTGTCGGCTGAGGTCTGTAATGATGTCGATTAAACCTTTAACCTTAGGCTGCGTTTCCACCAGAGAGATGCGTAGCGAGGGATGTGTGTGAAACCAGCCATTATTATCGCTTCATTTTTATTACTTGAACTAAGTTAGCGTTGGTATTGGTTAGTTTTACACATATTCCTCGTTACGCATCCTCGCTCATCTCTGGTGGAAAACCAGTCTTATGAGCCCATAAGAGTTTCACGACGTGCGCTCGTGTTGGTTTGCAACGACGCTTTTTATTATATTTTTACGGACAAAAATGACGGTGGTCTTGTGTTGCAGTGCTACACAACAAGTATGACAGCGCCAAGTCGAGCACGTACCGCGTCAACGGCACTGAGTTCGCCATCCACTACGGCTCCGGCAGCCTGTCCGGCTTCCTCTCGCAGGATGACGTCACCGTGAGTACGCTACTAACATGTGCTTACACCAGTCGAGCACGTACCGCGCCGACGGCACCGAGTTCGCCATTCGCTACGGCTCCGGCAACCTGTCCGGCTTCCTCTCGCAGGATGACATCGCCGTGAGAACACTACTAGCAGCATGACGACACAGATCAACTTGTGTCTACATCTGCAACTGCTATCATTATTGATAGTTAGGAAAACAAATTGGCAATGGCTTCTGAAAGGCGACTAATCAACATACAAATGATAGGCTGACTATTTTACAATGATAGGCTACTATTTACGTTGGTCACAGTCTCATGATTCACGCGAGTGCTAGGGAGGGGCCGCGAGTAACAACAAATCACCTGACCGCAAATGGTAAGGTATTGCGTTGCCAAAGATGAGTGCCGATTTTTCTTTAAAATATTTCGACAACTCATAATAACTGCTGTGATGTGCTGATTGAAGTCCGTGTGTGTGTGCAGGTGGGCGGCATCACGGTGCGCGGCCAGACGTTCGCGGAGGCCATGTCCGAGCCCGGCCTGGCTTTCGTAGCCGCCAAGTTCGACGGCATCCTCGGCATGGCGTTCAGCAGGTAACCAGCAGCGGTCACACACTGTCAACGATCACATCGTATGTGGGGTGCAGGTACAGGGTGCGGGTACAGGTAGGGAATGCAATCCGGATTATCCGTAATCCGAAAAATCCGGATATCCGCACATTTTTACTAGACTTCCAAATCCGGATTTGAAAATCGAATCCGGATTTTTTGAATAATTAAATTTTTAAGAAATTGTAACAAAAAAATCGTTTCGGCTCTGGGGGAAGCGAGCAGGGCGCGGGACGTGGGTCGAGAAAGTGTGTGAGGCGTCCTTGATCATTCCGTTCATTCCGCTTACAAGTGTCTTCAGAGTGCATTCCGCCTACAAGCGTCGTATCAGAGCGTGCTTTCTCCGCAGCATGAATTAGAAAGAAAGAAAGAAAGAAAAAAGTTTATTTGGACACAGTTCGTGAAACACAAAATACAAAATTAACAAAATAAAAAAAAACTATGTTACAACAACAATAGTGTGTGCCTCACGGCTGCGCCAAAAAGGTTTATTTCAGCATTAATGCCAGACAGATGCTGTCTGACGCTGGTTTTCGAATGAACCTTTAGGGAAAATTAAAAAAATTATGTGAATTCGCAGCAGGTTAAACGACAGCACTTTAGATGCCTTATTATTTTTGAGGTCATCGAGCATTGTACCGAGGTCCTCCATGGTCTCAGTCACGACTACGATATGGGTGGCAAACCGAAGGTGGGTTATGTACTCGCCATTGATGTTAATGCCAGCCCCTTTTCAGTACAGAACCTTGAAGATATCCTCCAGTGCACTGGTGAACAATTTCGGAGAGATAACGTCTCCCTGTCTCACACCTCGCTGCAGAAGGATAGGTTTCGAGGTCTGATCCTGGAGTCGGACTGACATAGTAGCGTTTTCGTACAGACACTTCAGCACCTCGATGTACCGATAGTCGATCTGGCACCGTTGAAGAAATTGCAGTACAGCCCATGTCTCGATCGAATCAAAGGCTTTCTCGTAGTCCACAAACGCTAAGCAGAGAGGTAGGTTATATTCTTCGGTCTACTGTATAACCAGTCGCAGCGTATATATGTGGTGTAAACCTGCGCGCGAGGCGGTTCGTGATGACTCTCAAAAACACCTTGTACAGTCACGAGCAAAAATATGTATACACTTGGCTTTATTCAAAGCCAATTTTCTCCTTTATTTTTTAATGAAATTTTATGTTATTACGAACATAGTATTTTCGAACCCATAGGTTTATGTAAAGTGTCGTATTTCAACGTTGCATTTGTTATTTTACGAAAAAATCGCAGTTGAAAGTGGCCAAGTGTTGACATATTATTACTTGTGACTGTACACATGGCTCAGAAGTGAGATGGGCCTATAATTATTAAGAAGGGCATTGTCGCCCTTCTTAAAGAAAAGTATCACCACACCTCTGTTTCATGCCTGTAGTGATTTACCCTCGAGTATGACGGAACCAAACAGCTTCTGAAAGGCCTTAGAAACGGGTTTTCCGCTGGCCTTCACGAACTCGGCCGTAATTCCGTCATCACTTCGCGCCTTGTTGTTTTTGAGCTGCTTCAGAGCCATCCTCATCTCGTACAGGCTGACGTCCAGGATGTCTTCGGTGTAGTGTTGGGTAAATCTTGTTCTTGGGTAGTTTGCCAGATTTGTAACAGGGTTACTTGTTGATTTGTATAACTGACCATAAAACCTCTCGATCTCTCTTAACAGCACAGGTTTGGCGGACACGATCCTGTCATAATCGGTCGTTAGTTTCCTAAGCTGACTCTGGCCATTAATCTCTAGCAGAGACCTTGGAGCCTTTAATTTTGTATGTGAAAAGCACAGAACCGGTTGAAGTGGAGGTGCTTGGTTGAGGCCTATGTCCAGCAGTGGACGTCTTTCGGCTGAAATGATGATGATGAATTATTTTATCATCGTTACTTAGCACGCGAGACACAGATTAATTATTTTAATAAGAATAAGTACATATTATAGCAATACCATCATAATTATGGTATTTAATGATGATAGTTTGAATAATTCCAAATCAAGAAATTTAAAAAATCGTTTGATGTGATTTTCGTGTGCTTTTATTTTAATCCATTTACACAAATATAAGAAATATCATATTAACCAACTAATATGGGTAGATTTGTTTATTTTCATGAAAAATCCGTAATATCCGGATAATCCGGATTGGACCAAAAATCCGTTCTTAAAAATCCGGATTTTGAAACAGAACGGATTTGCATTCCCTAGGTACAGGGTGGGGTACAGGGTGTGGGTACAGGGTAGGGTGCGGGTACAGGGTGGGGTACAGGGTGCGGGTACAGGGTGGGGTACAGAGTGCGGGTACAGGATGTGGGTACAGGGTGGGGTACAGGGTGTGGGTACAGGGTGGGGTACAGAGTGCGGGTACAGGGTGTGGGTACAGGGTGCGGGTACAGGGTGGGGTACAGGGTGTGGGTACAGGGTAGGGTGCGGGTACAGGGTGGGGTGCGGGTACAGGGTGGGGTACAGGGTGTGGGTACAGGGTAGGGTGCGGGTACAGGGTGGGGTACAGGGTGCGGGTACAGGGTGGGGTACAGGGTGCGGGTACAGGGTGGGGTACAGAGTGCGGGTACAGGGTGTGGGTACAGGGTGGGGTACAGGGTGGGGTACAGGGTGTGGGTACAGGGTGGGGTACAGGGTGCGGGTACAGGGTGGGGTACAGGGTGGGGTACAGGGTGGGGTACAGGGTGTGGGTACAGGGTGGGGTACAGGGTGCGGGTACAGGGTGGGGTACAGGGTGTGGGTACAGGGTGGGGTACAGGGTGGGGTACAGGGTGGGGTACAGGGTGCGGGTAAGTTGACTTTGACATCGCCTTTATTTTGTCGCAATAGTTAGTACTGGTACCTACCAGACTGCACTTAATGTACGGTCAGCCGCACCTTCATTTACGTGCAGTGGACTGTACATTTGTTAACACGCAACAGCACCTGTAATAATTTACGTGCAGGTGACTGTACATTTCTTAACACACAACAGCACCTAAATACATTAAATTTAATAAATACATTGTTAAAACACAAAAAATGGTAAAAAGACAAAAGTTCTTTATCAAAAACGTTAAATTGAATAGAGAAAGGTTGAATTTAATTAAACAATTAGACATGTATTCTTATAATTTGGAGCAGAGTACTAGGAAGTACAACATTGACACAGAGACTTTGCAATCTGAACTTGACCATCTACAGGAGAAACTTAGTTCAATGACCAACAAATATAATACCTCTGAAGACCTAATGAGGGAATATGTGTTGGCAATGAATGAGCTGGTAAACTCACAAAAAAACAACTGTGAGTATTGTCAAACACCAACCAATGTCACACCGGAGCATTCATTGACAACTTGCAATACCACCTTAGTGCAGCCCTGTGTTGATTTGATAATTCCTTCTACTAATAGTTCGTATAAAAAGTGTAAACAAACTTTAAATAATGATATTGTGTTATTTTGTGATGAGATCGGTAAGGACTTAGGACACTTGTTAACAGCTGAATATCCGGGACACTCAATAATAAATTACTGTATGCCTGGTTGTTCTTTGTTTCATATTATGAAAAAAATTATTAAATGTAACTTTAGCCAGGATACAACTTTATTAATTTTTATGGGTAATAGGGGAAATGTAAACAAAGGAGAACTGCTCCAGTATCATAGAACATTATGCAACCTTAGTTTAAGAAAAGTTGTATTGTTTACATTCCCTTATAGTAACAGTTTGCCACAGGAAGAAAATAGCTTAAGATTTGAATTGAATATGACAATGCATAACTTGACATTTAATAATAACATGTTCCATTTAGTTGATATTAACAATTATGTTAGTAATAATTTCTATTTGACAAAAGATAGATATAACATTGTTATGTACTATCTTTCTGACTATTATAAAAGACAGATAGCTGTGTCGCTATCTTATTTTTTTTCTATTACAGCCAAAAATTTGGCTAAACAACTTGCTTCTTTTGAGCAATGCAATGACATTATAAATAATTCTGCCAATAATTTGGTCACTATTAATGACATTGCTAATAATTTAAATTAGAAATTAAGACAATAGAGGCAACCTCTAGCTATAATGTACGCAATAAAAGCTTAAAATCAGTCAATAGTATCAACCTAGTGCATCAAAATATTCAAGGATTTATGAACAAAGAATTAGAAGTAGAATTATTTATGAATTTTAATAGTATTGACATACTTTGTATAACAGAACATTGGCTGAAAAGCCACCAGTTCTTGTTCAATTTTAATAATCACCAGGTTGGTAGTTCGTTTAGCAGAACAAATGCTATACATGGTGGCTCATTAATTTTAGTAAGTAACCAGCTCAAATTTAAAGATCGTATAGATATTGTGAGCCTATCAGTTGAGCGTACGGTTGAAATTGCCTGTGTAGAATTGGAGCACTCTATTGTATTAAGTGTGTATAGACCCCCTTCAGGATTGTATGACTGCTTTGAAAAGGTAATGGATGAAGTGTTACACAGGATTTCTAACTCAAACAAGTCCGTTATCATTTGCGGTGATTTTAATGTCAATTTATTAGAAAACTCAGGTTCTTGTAGTAAAATTTTAAGTCTGTTTCAGTCCTACAATCTTCTAAACCTATTTTTGGAGCCCACAAGAATAACCCCTACTAGTGCCACATGCCTATACTCCATTTATAATAGCATTAGAAAAAAGAGGCTCGCAGAAGCAGGAGTACGAAACCTTTTATTTTCAAGTTAAGTTCAAACGATTTTAATAAATAATGTAGGTATGTGCTTTTTTGTAAGTAACAATGTATGGCATACAATAAAGCATATTCCATCCATCTACTCGTCACAATGCTTGGATAGGTACATAAAATGAAACAATTTTTAGTAACAATCAGTTTATTAAAAACAACTTTATCACAATGGCATGTCCTTATTATGTTTTTAACAAACCAAATAAATACGACACAAAACGCTACTTGAGTGATGGTGACAAGTCATAATTTTAACTATGATAATTTAGAATGCCAGAGGATTAACAAAAATACACTTTTCGCAAGCTAAATACCAACTATAAAAACATTTTCCAGAGACATAGAAGTGCGAGATGAGATTTATTGCTATTAAAGAAGAGAAAAAGTTTTGCCACCTTAATGATATAATGGAGATGATAGATGTTCCATTCCCAATTATTCATCATCCTCTGATGATGATGATGAAGAAGTTTCACCAACGTTAATAATAAATCTTTCTACAACATTATCCAACACCTTTCCTCTTCTTTAATTGTATGAGCAATGCAAGATTGCCATTTCTCTGCAGTTATGTTTATGAGTGCTTGCCGCTTCACTTCTTCTAATTTAAAACTTTTATTGTTTTGGGCTACATACCCCTTCATTTGAGCCCAAACTAATTCTATTGGGTTGAGCTCGCAGTGGTAAGGGGGGAGGCGCAATACTAATATATTTTTTTCTTTAGCCATACCATCCACAGCAAACTTTTGGTACAAATGTTTTATTTGTTTCACTTTTTCTAATAAAGTGGCCCTTAAGTCTTTTTCCTCAAAAGGAATATTTTTGTTTTTTAGCCACTCTTGAATATCTGCCTTTCGTGTGGCTGTAGTTGGCAGCTTCTCCACTTTCCTCGAATGATATGGCGCATTATCCATAACAATAACAGCACCATTCTCAATTTTTGACAATATTAATTTGAACCACTTTTCAAAATTGTGTGCATCCATTTCAGAATGGTACTCTCCATCACCCTTTTTGGCTTCAAATATTAATTCACCATCCATTAAAAACCCTTCTGTAGATCCTGTGAAATGAAATAAAAGCAAATCAATAATTGTGCACCGGTGGCATAGATTACTTGACTGCTGGAAATAGATCTCAACCTTTAAATAGCAACCGAAATTGACTGCATCATTACTGTCCTTGAACAGGTAAATCTACTACCATAAACCCAGAATCTACCCATAAACATCTTTCTCCGAGGGGAGGCATTAAATTAAGACTTAATTTCAGTGACAACGGAGAGATTATTTTATTCATGATTTGTTATGTAACAATGGTAAAGTAATTTAAAAAAAAATACATATAAATCAAGTTTTACCAATATGGCCAATGATAAGCCGCCTTCCTTTTCCAGTTAGCTTGCAGAATCTTGTCCAACGTTGGTAACTCATTAACAAAGAAAAAAGAATAATTTTTTCTTGGTATTCCACTTAACGTAATATCATCATAATCATCAGATTTTGAGTATTTCCGTTGGCGAGGAGGTGGCGATTGCAGGCGACCTTCTGTATTGTACTCTTTGAGTATAGACTGTTGCACGAGATATGCCTATAAATTAAGATTAGTAATGTATGTTATTACCTTACAATGCATGTTACTTTCAAATACATTTATTTTTTAAGGTAATCATTTTATGATCCTTACCCGCAATTTCTGCAGTTTTGTTAATTAACTGCGTTCTATAAACAGGAGTACCTTCGGGCCCCCTTAACATCTTCATAAATATTTATCACTATTCTTTTTTCTGTAGAACGAAGCGGTGTTTGCTTTATTCTATTTTTCTTAGGAGACAATATTTTAACATCGTGATCTACTTTGGGGCTTCGTTTTTTTCGCTGCTGACACTGATCAGCGCTACTAGCAGTTCCAGAGCGCACATGTTGCGCTTGCAAGCCACTCGGGCCTACACCGGGATCGTCCGTGTCCATAGTTCAACAAAACGTACCGCTTTGTACGAACAACACAAAACTAACACTAATAACGATAACAACAGAAAAACTGTAACAAATAACAACTAAACCACGAAAATTCAGCAATAACAAGTATCCACAAGTGAGTGAATGACAATTTGACAACTGCAGATTATTTACGCAATTTGACGTATGGACGGATGATATCATAAACCGACAAAATAAAAAAACACGTGCTGCCACCACTTAGAAGGGAATATGTAACATTTTAGATTTGGTAGAGTTATAGTGACATGAAAAACGTTCCGGGTCCTGTCCTCCCCTGCTTCTTTTAGATTTTAAACCTTGACACGACAATATTTTATGTAAAAACTAAATAATATTAAATGAAATTCTTGTAATTTCAGAAGGTAGATAGGTTAAATAAGTACAAATAAGTGTGACAGCTGTTACTTAAATTTATTATATTTAACTCCACATCAATCTTGACTGTAATAATGTTTGTTGTACTTTTATTACAAAGTGTGCCCCTAAAAGAGTCTTTTTTTACTTCTGTCTAATGCTATTGTAAATGGAGTATAGATAATATATATACAGATATTATACCAAGCCACAAAGAAATTATAACTTTACTAGATTCTGATCATTGCGGGCAAAGGATTACTATTCAAAATCAAAACAAAAAAGTGGCTAAAAAGGATATCACTGTTAACCCCAAAACTGCAAGTCGCTTGGAGGCTTTTAAAGTTAAACTCATTGATAAATTACCAGTTTTGTCTATTCATGCTGATCCTAATCATCTTTATGATAATTTTTTTAATGTATACTGTAAACAATTTGATTCCACATTTATTCCCAAGACTATTTCGGTTAATAGTAATGCATCGTTCAGTGATTGGGCTACCATTGGTATTCATAAAAGTAGAACACGGCTTTATGAACTGTACAATGAAAGGACTTATATTAACACTGATGAATTTAATTTGTATGTTAGAAATTATTCAAAATTATTTAAAAAAGTTTGTTATATGGCCAAGTCACGTTATTTGGGTTCAAAGATTAAAAACAGCAGTAATGTAATTAAAACGACTTGGAATATTATTAATAGTGAAACGGGAAGATCTAGTAACCGAAATACTGACTACAGCCTGTCTATTAATGACAACATAATAAAATCAGACGCACAAGTCGCCGAGGCATTTGAAAATTTCTTTTCAGATATTCCCGTTTCAACTACTAAATCACTAAACTCATCACCTTCTGTTGCTGAGTCTTTGCTTAAAGAAAATGTTAATGGTTGCGATTCGGAATTTCATTTTGAATATATTACCTGTAGAGATATAATTAAAACCTTTCACACTTTAAATGTAAAAAAGACTGCAGATCTGTGGGGTAATTCTGTAGAAGTAGCCAAGTCTATTATTGACATTGTAGCGCCTACTCTAGCTATTATCTTTAATAGTTGTATTGACAATGGGGAGTTTCCTGACCTTATGAAAAATAGTAAAATAATACCTTTGTTTAAATCAGGTAGTACATCAGATCCCACAAATTATAGACCTATTTCTGTACTACCTACCTTTAGTAAAATTTTTGAGAAATTAATTTTAGACCAAATGCAAAGATTTTTTAATAAACATAAATTATTACATAGCAAACAGTTTGGTTTTACAAGGGGTCGTTCAACTACTGATGCCGGCGTTGAACTATTAGGACATATTTATAATGCATGGGAAGATAAATGCGATGCCTTGGGCATCTTTTGTGATTTGTCCAAGGCATTTGATTGCGTTCTTCACGAAACGTTAATCAGGAAACTCCGCCACTACGGGATCCGAAACACTGCTCTGGATCTTCTTATTTCATACTTGAGTAAAAGGATTCAGAGCGTTGACGTTAATGGAAAAAGATCACCCGGATCTATAGTAACAATGGGAGTCCCACAGGGCTCAATTCTTGGTCCTTTCTTGTTTCTCATTTATATTAATGACTTGCCGTACCTCATAAAGGATCATCATGATATAGTGTTGTTTGCAGATGACACTTCTCTTTTATTTAAACTTAAACGTCAGCAGTTGGTTACTGACGGTGTAAATAGCGCGATCTCGAAAGTAGTCCACTGGTTCAATGTTAATAATTTGCTTCTAAACGAGAAGAAAACCAAATGCATTAAGTTTACGCTACCCCACGTAAGGCAGGTGAAAACTAATGTGTTGATAAAGGGCGAGGAATTGAATCCTGAAGACAACACAGTATTCTTGGGCATAACTTTGGATGCTAAGCTTCAGTGGGGTCCACATATAGATAAATTGTCAAAAAAGCTAAGTTCTGCAGCATACGCTGTTAGAAAAATTCGAAATTTAACTGATATAGAGACTGCTCGTTTAGTGTACTTTAGCTATTTTCATAGTGTAATGTCGTACGGTATTCTATTGTGGGGAAATGCCGCCGATATTCAGACTATCTTTGTTTTGCAGAAGCGAGCTGTTCGATCAATTTATAAATTAAGTCCGAGACACTCTCTCAGAGACAAATTTAAAGAGATTAATGTAATGACTGTGCCTTCTCAGTACATTTATGAAAATCTTTTATATGCCCATAAAAATATAAAATTGTTTAAAAAATACAGTGATATCCATAATATAAATACTAGAAACAAACACAAATATGTTGTACCTACAACCAGGCTCAAGAAAATAGGTGGCTCGTTCAGATGCCAATGTATACGCTTTTACAATAAACTACCAAGCCACGTTCAAGATCTAAGCCTAAATAAATTCAAATCTTTCATTAAACGTAAGTTGTGCCAGAAAGCCTTTTATACCGTTAAAGATTATATTGAGGACAAAAAGGCTTGGGATTGAGCTGCTTCCAATTTCTGCATTTTGAATGATTTTTTTCTTTTTAATACACATTGACATTGATGAATATTTTTTTTTAAACAATGACATTTGCTTACTTTGTAAAGTATTATATTATTTTTTCATTGTGAATGTGAAGACGATGTGGGTCTTTTTACATACTTATATATATTTTTTTTATTATTCTCTCTGTTCTGTTTTTTTTTTTTTTTTTCATGGTCTGGCAGTTTGAGTAATTTATGTGGCCTACCCAAATGTCCTTTCTTTGGTATTGTTCGTCGAATCGTTGAGCTCCTTAAGTCTTGAGTTGAGCTGCACGATTTTTGACAAATGCGTGCACTGACTGGACAGGTCCTCTCAATCTGTGTGGTTCTTTCCTCAAAAGACCACCTCAGACATCGATCTACATGGTCTTCATATAACCTGACCAAGATTATGTCTGGACTTTAAAAGAGACTGTGACCTCTGAGTTTGTTTCGGCCTTTCTTCTCAGAGTAGTCAGATAGGAAACGCCGACTTCATCTAGTTTAAAAAAAAAAAACATGATTGACGTGTAAAAGTGTTTGTACAAACCTACTTACAAAAATAAAATCATTTCATTTCATTTCATTTCACCAGCGAGCGGTGCTATTCTGTAAAAATCTCACCGTGAAAACTTAGGTGGAGTGAGCTGTCAATAGTGTCAATTCCTAGCAAAAACAAACTCACTTCACCTAAGTTTTCACGGTGAGATTTTTACAGAATCGACCGGCTGTAATCATTTACGTGCAGTGCAGGTGACTGTTCATTTGTTAACACACAACAGCAACTGTAATCATTTACGTGCAGGTGACTGTTCATTTGTTAAGAGTACACTAGTCGCGAGCTCGAACTCACTGGTGGTCATGGCCAAAAAGCACGCTGCCTCATCTGACTTCATGTCTGACAGAGCTAGTATCAGTGATGAGCAGTTAGACGCTAGTTTACAGGCACAACGTCTAGTTCTCACGCACAGAAACACCGTTCCGAACTGATAGGCGCGTAAAAAAAATCGAAAAGTACTTTGGAAAATCGAGTTTTATGAACAACCCACTGCATGAATCAATTATAAATAAAGTTTATTGAACTCTTCGATAACTGATCTTTGTCGGGACGGACTTGGATTTTAAGATTTTACAGTTCTTTTATTACTTATTTACACCCAAAGTTACGTTAAAAACCGACTTCCAAAAAAAACACTACAAACTGAAAAATAACTTTAATTTCGGAAGTCGGTGTCTTAGGGATCAGTATTTTAGTTTTTGCTACCGACTTCCGAAATTAAAGTTATTTTTCAGTTTGTAGTGTTTTTTTTGGAAGTCGGTTTTTTTTTTTGTTAAAAAGTTTTTATTTTTCAGCTTTTTAGCCTAATGTCAACTTGCCCATCGCCTTTTTATAAAATATTCCTTTTCTCGATGCAGGGACGTTAATTGTTGAGGAGTTCTCCTTTAATTAGTTTTTAGATTAGATGCTGATAATCCTGGCAGCAGCATCAGGCCAGACTTATGTCAACATTGCATTGAACTTAAAATTAGTCCTGTTTAAAATGAGCCCAAACACGACTACGGTGCTGTAATTTCAAGGTTTTTACTTTTTCTGATGCTCCTGGCTTCAGCATCAGGTCTTCAGTGTTCCTCAGTAATAGTACGTTTAACCACACATCGAGCCCTTTTCAATGAGCCTAAACACGATATATCTGCTGTTAGTTGTCGAGGAGTTAGGTACTCTGCAGACTATCCTGACTGCAGCATCAGGTCATGACTTGATGATCATGAGACCAAATGTGGCAAATGCCCAATCAAACATCAAAACAATTTACTAAAACTGTCCTTGCCTGTTCGAGTAACTTCTTACTGTTAAGGAGTTGTACCTTCCATCATCAGCCCAGCTACCTGAGATGGTGACAACCATACACAAATACACAAGATACTTCAAAAATATGCGAAAAACAATAAGTTAGCCTATAAAATTTGAGGGTTGCCCTCGATTTCTCCAGGATCCCATCATCATCATATAAAAATAGCATCTTTGTGGGCTCATAACTTTTTACCGACTTCACAAAAAGGAGGAGGTACTATGTTCGGGTGTTTGTATGTTTTTTTTTTTTTTGTATGTTTGTTCATCGAATACTCCGCCAATTATCGACGGATTTTCAAAATTCATTTTTTGTTCGAAAGTAGATAGTTCAGAGGTGGTCCCATTGTCACCAAGTTAGGATCTGATGATGGGATCCTGGAGAAATCGAGGGCAACCCTCAAATTTAATAGGCTCACATATTGTTTTTTTTCGCATATTTTTGAAGTATCTTGTGTATTTGTGTATGGTTGTCACCATCTCAGGTAGCTGGGCTGATGATGGAAGGTACAACTCCTTAGTAATTATTTTCGTGCAGGTGACTGTTCATTTGTTAACACGCAACAGCACCTGTAATCATTCACGTGCAGGTGACTGTACATTTGTTAACACGCAACAGCACCTGTTATCATTTACGTGCAGGTAACTGTACATTTGTTAACACACAACCGCACCTGTAATCATCTACGTGCAGGTGACTGTACAATTGTTAACACGCAACAGCACCTGTAATCATTTACGTGCAGGTAACTGTACATTTGTTAACACACAACCGCACCTGTAATCATTTACGTGCAGGTGACTGTACATTTGTTAATACACAACCGCACCTGCACCCTAATTGCGTAACACACTATTAGTCGGAATCTGAATCATTTTGAAGCAAATTGCTAATCCATTGCTTCATAAGTTCGAAAGATTTGTCTGCTGAACACGTAAATAACGCAATGAATGTTATTGAACTGTCAAAATGAAACCGATTCCGATTGATAATGTGTTACGCAATTGCCCCGCTGTAATCATTTACGTGCAGGTGACTGTACATTTGTTAACACAACCGCACCTGTAATCCCCGAAGGGTTGGCAGAAGCGTACCTATAATAAAATACACCTACATTTCGTTAGTTATGTTGACGTCCCACCTAGCGGCTGTCGCCATCTAGCGGCCACAAAACCAGACTTCGGGCTGCTATTGAGAAATTCCTGATACAATGAGTACTCACTCAAGTATGTATGTACTCGCAGCCTTAATATAAGTTAAAAGTGAGTGAGGCATGAGTAAAAAATAACCGGCCAAGTGCGTGTCGGACCACGAACAATGAAGGGTTCCGTAGTTGAGATGAATTTATACTAAAAACAAACTTAACATTGTGAAAAACATGTTCTCCCACATTTCGATATAATAATATTATGTACCTACCCTCCAAAACTTAGTTGACACTTTTCTACTTCAACTGTAATGCCGAATTATGATTTAAAATTCTAGTTTCAAATGTTTGAACTGTACCGACACTACTTAGGGCATACTGAAAGTTTCTGGATTCTGATAAATACGACTAGATATAAGACTTACGATACATTTATTGTTTTTCAAAGTATATTCCCTCGCAATTAATGCATTTTTGCATTCGCTGAAATCACTGTACAGGCAGCTTCAGAGAAAAGGAACCCCCTTTGGTAAGGGTGTATGACATCAAACCGATTTAAGTTTTTTGTAATGTAACGTAAATGGCGTGTTGGTAAACACTGCGGCTTAGCAATGCGATGGTCACGAGTTTAAATTCGAGGTAAGAAGTTTTTTATTTCTTTATTTTAGTTTCTTTAATAGGTTATTAGGTGATTTTCGTTAATTATTATTTAAGAAATCAAATTTTAACGTAGGTATGTATGAGGTTTGTAATAAAAGCAAGGCATTTTGCATAAACAATATTCATTTATATTTCTAATTACATTTCTAGGACTTCATGGAATCCACTTCCTGGTTGAGTATTCAGTTTTCTATGTGTGTTAAATTTATTTAGATGATGAAATTTGTTTATCTATTTTAACTAAACACAAAATAGATATCCTGGGTGAGGTTTAGAACGTTTAACATTAGATAACGGTTCGTTTATAGATATTTCTTGAAACATAACTACAATAATATTTATTTAAAGTTGTGAAAACAACTTTTTATACTCTGTATGATCATATCGGAAAAAAGCCTGGGTAAAAAATGAAATTTTGTAACTTATGCTTATGAACTACAGAGGAAGAACCAACATGCTAAACTATAACAGTATAGCAATATACATATTTTTCTTTTATCACATTTTCTGATAACCCGTATTTAACACAACATTAGAAAAATATGTGAGGTCAGATGGTGCATCGTTAACACATTATCTACTTACTTAAAAGAATACTTGCAAACAAGAGTAACTTTATTGATAATAATAAAGGTTGCTTATTTTTGATTAACTACGAGATAATGATCCCACAAATATTGGGAATTATTAACACTTGCTCATATGTTCCAATGCAATTTTATCAGATAAGTTACACAATCAATCTGCCGTGTAAATTGCCTATTAATAAAAGTACGTAATAATACAACATGATTGCAACAATACATATATGTGTAAGTATAACGTAAATCTTACCGTTATTGTTATACCCATATCTCGTGCTATTTCCTTTTTGCTTTGTTCCTGTTCCCAAAGAGCAACAATTTTAGCCTTGAAAAAAAAATGGTTAATCGAACCATACCATCGGTTAATAATAATAATATCACAAACCACGCATACATCCACGCAAACAGAAAGTATAACCATAATGTTAGAAAATGAAATCAAGACCCTAGCCGACATTAATATAAATCAGTCAACAAATACACATATGACAGATTCTATATTCGGTTTGGTTAGGTTACTTTAAACCCTTTACACAGAAATAGGAGCCCCGCGAACCCGCTTCGCGCTACGTCGACATAGGATGCAAGAGCGAGCGAAGGGCACCCCGAGGTTCGGTTTGGTTAGGTTACTTTACACCCTTTACACAGAAATAGGAGCCCCGCGATTTCAAGGACACGCCGCGCCGACGGCGCGCCATCTCGTACGGCCAGCGAGGCCGCGCGAATATATGGTAGATAAACGGTAATCCCTTATCATAGGCAGTTGAATTATATTCAATAAAAACGTTATAGTGTACAGTTCAACATTTAAAACCAGGATTTTAAATAATAACGCGACATCACAGCTGAAAGGGAAAAGTGGCGTATGTGATAAAACTACAAATCAACGATTTTAGGACTTTTTCCTTCACTTGTGCTGTAAGACCTTGCTTCTTACATAACATAATCAGCCTATACCGTTCCCACTGCTGGGACACAGGCTACCTCTCGGTGAGAGGGAGCGGGCTGTAATCCACCACGCGGGGCCCAGTTCGGGTTGGCAGATGTCACATGTCATGGAATTTTTGCTTCTTGCCAAACATGATTCTAGGGGAAGTATCCTATAGGTGTTGATTTATGTACGAGTATTTATATGTCGCATAAAAAGCCGCATTTTATTTATAAATCGCATAAAAAGCCGTATTTTATTTATATGTTGCATAAAAAACCGTATTTTTTTTATTGCGTTGACTTAGAACTTACTTAGCATTAAGTTATTTGATAAAATTAAAATTCATAAAATTGGTAACATACAAGAATGAAGTCACCTTACCCAACAAACACAGGACAACAACCCTGATGGGTAGGGCTGAGGGTAGGGTAACAACCCTGATTATCCTATTGATCTCGGTTGCAGCATCTCCGTGGACGGCGTGACGCCGGTGTTCGACAACATGGTGGCGCAGGGACTCGTGCAGCCGGTCTTCTCCTTCTACCTCAACAGGTAAGCACACGCTTCACAATACTGTGTTACCACTATGTTACCTCACAGGCGTTACTCGACGGTCTGTGCCGTCGCGTCTGTTCCAAAATGTTCTGCTGTAAATATAAATAAATGGATCAGAAAGCGTACCTGTAAATGCCAATTTGTACTGACACTGCAAATTGGCTTGCTTTTATTTAGATTATTCCTAATTTAAAATCATAATAAAGATTTTTTTTTCATTTGATGATTTCTCAATTACAATTTAATAATGTTATTCAAAAAATAATTGGCTTGGCTACGGTACCCTTGGCTACGGTTGCGGCCACGGTGAGGCAAGGGGTGCTAAGAATCCCCGGAAGAGATCCGGCTACCACAATCACCGAAAACTGGACCTGGCAACATACAACACGCGTACACTCCGGACCGACGAGAAGATCACCGAACTCGAGGAAGAATTGAGCAGGGTACGATGGACTATAGTGGGGTTATCTGAAGTCCGAAGAGGGGGGGAGGACTCGATAATCCTCAAATCCGGGAACTTGCTCTATTTCCGGGAGTCAGCAGTCCCAAGGTGGTGTCGAGTTTATCGTCCATAAGTCCCTTGTGAGCAACGTGGTGAAGATCGAGAGTGTGTCGACCAGGGTGGCGTACCTTATACTCAGAATATCCGAAAGGTATTCGCTGAAGGTCGTACAGGTTTACGCCCCGACCTACTCAAGCCCCGACGATGAGGTAGAGACCATGTATGAGGATATTTCCGGAGCCATGCATGGCTCTAAAACTCACTTTATTACCGTTGTCATGGAGGACTTTAACGCGAAACTGGGTAAACGAAACGATGATGAGCCGCGAGTGGGGCAATTTGGAGTTGGACGCCGGAACCACCGGGGCCACCTACTAGCCAGTTTTATGGAGAAGGAAGGTCTCTTTATGATGAATTCCTTCTTCAGAAAACGTGAGCACAGAAAGTGGACCTGGCAGAGCCTGGATGGTGCAACTAAAAATGAGATTGACTTCATTATATCGACGAAGAAGCAAGTATTCAATGATGTCTCTGTGATCAACGCAGTGAAAACCGAAAGTGATAACCGCATGGTAAGAGGCACTTTGAACTTCAATATCAAGCTGGAAAGATCTTGTCTGATGAGGTCTACGCTCCGCCCAGCACCGATCCAGGTCCAAAACCCCGAGAGCTTTCAGCTCGAACTCCAAAATCGTTTCGAATGCCTAGGGAGCTCCGTGGACGATTATAATGATGGGTTCGTGGAAACTGTCCATACGTTCGGGTCTAAGATCTTCAAGACCCATCGTACGAGTTCAAAAAAGAAGCTCTCTGATCCTACTTTGCGGCTCATGAAGGACAGGCGCGAGATGATCCTGCAGTCTTCAGATGAAGCGCTAAATTACCGGCAACTCGATAGACGGATCTCTAAGTCCTTGAAAAGCGATCTTCGCCGCGATACACACCGTATTAAGGACGCGAAAGAGCGAAATAAAGGCTCCAAGGTCTTTCCTAGAGATCTGTCTATTGGGCAGAACCAGCTTACGAAACTAAAGACCGATGATGGCAGGATCGTATCCGCCAAACCTGAGCTGTTGAGAGAGATCGAGAGGTTGTATGGACAGTTATACACGTCAACAAGTAACCCCGTTATGAATCTGGCAAACGACCCAAGAGCTAGATTGACCCGACACTATACCGAAGACATCCCGGACGTCAGCCTATACGAGATTAGGATGGCTCTGAAGCAGCTCAAAAACAACAAGGTGATGACGGAATTACGGACGAGCTGCTGAAGGCCGGCGGAAAACCCGTTCTTAAGGCCCTTGTTCGCGCCGTTTGATTGGACATCACTTTATTGGAAGAAAGAGACACGATCACCGCGTCATCGTAATGGTGCGGCGGGCTGCTGGAGCTTATATATAGGGGCCACTAGAAAAAAACGACAGTAATGACAGTCACAGTCATTGAGTACTACCGCACCGCTATTGATAAACGCTCGCCAAATTGACACCCTTCGTCAGTTTTCGGCTGGAGCCGCGTCAGATTTATAAATAATCGACCATAATTAACATATCTGCTAAGTAAACTCGCTCGCAGGCGTAAGACCGGTCTGAAAGCCTAGCTGAGTACGTGCAGTTCTCTAGAATTATCCAGAACATCACCAGGGCGCCCTGAGGCATCACAATCGCATCACCAGACTGATCCAGGATCCAGCCAAAAGATCAGTGAATCTTGATTCCCTACATCGATGGTGTCATATCGTCGGCGCGTCCTCCGTCTTACGCCTTTATCCAGTGTCTAGAATAACCTTTTATGGGATCTGTAAGATCCTCATATTCGCCCAATTTAAAATTGATTCTTTTCGCCTTTATAAAAAAATTAATTACCCGCTATTAGTCCACCGCCCAACCAGCCCTTCAGAAGCTGTTTGTTTCCGTCATACTCGAGGGCAAAACACCACAGACATGGAACAGATGTGTGGTGATACTTTATTTAAGAAGGGCGACAATGCCCTTATTTAGAATTATAGGCCCATCTCACTTCTGAGCCATATCTACAAGTTGTTTTCGAGAGTCATCACTAACCGTCTCGCGCGCAGGTTTGACGACTTCCAGCCTCCCGAACAAGCCGGATTTCGTAAAGGATTTAGCACCGTAGACCACATACATACGCTGCGACAGGTTATACAGAAGACCGAAGCCCTGACCTGACCTGCCGGACCTGCCTCTGCTTAGCGTTTGTGGACTACTACAAAGCCTTTGATTCGATCGAGACATGGTCTCTTCAACGGTGCCAGATTGACTATCTGTACATCGAAGTGCTGAAGTGTCTGTACGAAAACGCCACTATGTCGGTCCGACTCCAGGATCAGACCTCGAAACCTATCCTTCTGCAGCGAGGTGTGAGACAGGGAGACGTTATCTCTCCGAAACTGTTCACTGCTGTACTGGAGGATGTCTTCAAGGTTCTGGACTGGAGAGGGGCTGGCATTAACATCAATGGCGAGTACATAACTTACCTTCGGTTTGCCGACGATATCGTATTCATGGCTGAGACTTTGGAGGATCTTAGTGCAATGCTCAATGACCTCAGTAGAGCCTCCGAAAGAGTGGGTCTTAAAATAAACATGGTCAAAACGAAGATCATGTCAAATGCCCATGTAACACCCACTCTCATAAAGATCGGAGACGCTACACTCGAAGTCGTGGACGAGTATGTTTACCTAGGACAAACTGTCCAGTTAGGTAGGTATAACTTCGAGAAAGAGGTCAATCGTCGGATCCGACGCGGCTGGGCAGCGTTCGGGAAGCTACGCAATATCTTCTCGTCCCACATACCGCAGTGTCTCAAGACGAAAGTCTTTGACCAGTGCGTGTTGCCAGTGATGACTTATTGCACTGAAACGTGGTCGCTCACAATGGGCCTTATAAGAAGACTAAAAGTCACCCAAAGGGCTATGTTTGGAGATCCGCAGGAGAACCAAGGTAACCGACATAGCCCGAAGAATTGCCAAAGTTAAGTGGCAGTGGGCAGGGCACATTGCTGAAAGGTTCTGGAGTGGCGACCGCGTACCGGAAGACGTAGCCGTGGAAGGCCTCCCACAAGGTGGTCCGACAATCTTGTGAAGGCCGCAGGAACCCGTTGGATGCGAGAAGCACAGAACCGGTCGAAGTGGAGGTGCTTGGGGGAGGCCTATGTCCAGCAGTGGACGTCTTTCGGCTGAAATGATGATGATGAAACAATAATTGTTGAAAAAACACTTTTTCAACAATCTTTCCTTCTTTCTTTTTTTTTATTTTTCCTTCTTTTTTCCCTTTCTTTCTTTTTCTTGCTGAGAATCTTTTCTTTTTGTACGTCAAAATTACATAAGGCAGTCCCCAAAAACGTCCGCCCTTCACCATTTCCTAGTGCTTTCGCTGGGAAGAAGAAGTGGCGCAACACACTCCCCAGCAGCACAGGTCAGTTAAAAAAAAAACCGGCCAGGTGCGAGTCGAACTCGCACTTGGCCGAACGGTTGCGGCCTTGGACGAAGGGTTTCGTACCACCGTAATAATATACCCTGAATAAAACACATCGGCAATAGAAAATACACATTTTCAAAAAAAATCAACTATCTGCCTATAACGGTTCATGAGACACTGACAGACAGACGGGCGGACGGACAACGGAGGCTTAGTAATAGGGTCCCTATATATATATAATAGGGTAAAAAAACAGTATAATAATAATTATTATTGTAAACATAATATTCTCTGAAGTGGCATAGAACGTGCTTTCCTCGAATCTATGATTTCAAGAAGCACGTGCTTCTAGTAAAACTAGTTTCCAGAAGAAGAATCTTTGAAAACTTTTATTACTTTTAGTTAGTATTGAGTACCAGTCCACACTGCAACTACTTATGTCTGAAAATAATTAATTGAATTAAAAAAAAAAAAAACAGAAAAAGAAGAAAACAACAAAGAACTATACAGGGTCCCATTAAAATAGATGGTCAAATTTTAACACAGCGCTCAGTACGTCTAACTAAGATATCCAAGCAAAAAAAACACTGATTAAAGTGATTTTATTTTAACCTAAAATAATAAATTGCCACATTAGTGTATTTTCCTTTGAAGATTCTAAATGTGGGCCAGTCATCCTGATGTCAGAATGACTGGCCATTTTTTAAATTAATTTTCTCAGTTATTAATTAGGTACCAATTATTTAAACAAAGGTATCAAATAGTAGCAAATAGGTATTAGATTTTGGTAATATTTTAAAGCTGATCGGTCATTTTGGACACTCATTCTGATGGTCACCAGAAATACGTCATCTGTGAAAATTTCAACTGTCTAGCTATCGCGGTTCATAAGATACAGCCTGGTGACAGACAGACGGACAGTGGAGTCTTAGTAATAAGGTCCCTTTTTTACCCTTTGGGTACGGAAAACCCTAAAAAATATATGAACTCACCCATAACCAGTTAGTAGTAGGTAAGCTAATTCTGGTGAAAGAACATAAACATTGTCTTGAGTTAATCACAGTGACCAACTAACTATTCTATAGTTTAAATAGTCGTTGAGGGTACAGTTTGCTTTTGAAAAAAGCTTGAATTTTACTTGAGCTTTAAATGCATTAACAGGCAAATCTAGCAAAGAAGAGGGTTAGCTTGTTATAAAAGGCCAACAAATGTGTTATGAACCTTATGACGCCGGTGAAAGGGAGCACGTACTTTCTCCCTATTTCTAGAAATAACACTTAATGTCTGCTCCAAAATAATGCCTAGGAGAACTTAGGTAGTATATTATGTGTGTAATCATCTATTTGAAGAGAGTCAGTGAATTTGTAGTATACCTGTGACGGGCTTAACACGCAATGGCTAGGTGACAGTATGAGTAGGTATGATACTACCATATCAATTTTGTGCTGTGGAATGGTTGTGAGCTAAAAATAAAATCAGTCTCTGTGCAGGGACCCGAGCGCGGCGCAGGGCGGCGAGATCATCCTGGGCGGCTCGGACCCGGCGCACTACCGCGGCAACTTCACCTACGTGCCCGTCGGCCGCGCCACCTACTGGCAGTTCTCCATGGACGCCGTGCGGGTCGCGCAGCACACCTTCTGCGCCCACGTGAGTGGCCGGGCTGCTACTGTGCCACTCGCTACCTAGTCCACACACTCACACGCTTGTGTCGCAGGGCTGCCAGGCCATCGCGGACACGGGCACGTCGCTGATCGCGGGCCCCAGCGCGGAGGTGGAGGCGCTGAACAAGGCGCTGGGCGCGACGCCCATGGCGTTCGGCCAGTACGTGGTGGACTGCTCTCTCATTGCCAAGCTGCCGCCGGTCTCCTTCACCATCTCCGGCACCAAGTTCACACTCGAGGGAACCGACTACGTGCTGCGCGTGAGTACACCCTTTATGAATTGGGAACTGCGGTGCTATTCTGTAAAAATCTCACCGTGAAAACTTAGGTGAAGTGAGCGTGGAGTGAGCTGTCAATAGTGTCAATTCCTAGCAAAAACAAACTCACTTCACCTAAGTTATCACGGTGAGATTTTTACAGAATCGACCGGCTAGTATTGATTGATTTCATGTATGTACATGTCGCAGATGGATTGTCGAATCCGCGAACTGTTTTACAAAAAAACAGCTCAGGAGGCCTACCACAACCTCTTAACGCGATCCATTTTAGGACCTAAACTGAACTGTTCGTCTAATTCGTACCATGACGTGAGTTTAACGATTCAATTTAGGTCACTCCATCTGACAGCGAATATCCCAAACTGAGTCGCAAGATTTGGGTTCATTCATTTAATTTTGTACTGTGTTTGGTACCATAACGTCCATAGAGCAGCTCAAACTGAAACGCTAACTGTCAAAATAAGCGATTCACTAAAAGTTACTATTTCTCTACATAAACTGAAACGTTTTGTGAATTATTGGCGAAAACGAAGTTTTTTTGTGCTATTTTAGTGGAATTTTACAAAAACCAATGTAAGTGTACTTTAATCTTTCCTTTAAAGTCTAAAATACTTATTTTACATGCATTTTTTAACCGCATTTGTTTTTCTTTACAGATGTCTGATGAACTACTTTTATTTCGAGTTTTTTGAAGAAGATTCTGCCTCACACTATGCCCAAAAACGTAAGAGACTCCAGCGCGGCCAGTTGGACCCCTTCAGTAATGTTGAGGATGCCGAATTCATTAGGCGCTACAGGCTTTCCAAAGAATTAGTGCTCGATTTGTGCGCTGAGTTGAGCCCAATGTTCAAAGACCCTGTCAAGTCAACGGATTTATCCTTAGAGAACAAGGTAGATAATCTAACATAACATCTTATCTTGAGAAACTACTTATAACTATCCAATTTTTACAACTATAAGGTTTAAGTGTGTGTGTGTGTTTTAGTGTCTAACCATACTTATGTATACAATTATTGTTGTAATATTTGTTTAAGGTTTTGACTGCATTGTCATTTTATGCCACAGGGTCTTATCAAATACCAATTGGAGACATAGGTGGTCATTCCGTGGCACAACAAACGGTGTCATCAGTGTTGTCACAAATAACCACGGCATTAAATTCTCTCCAAATGAGAAATAAATACATTGTTTTCCCAAGGACATTAGAGGAAAGGAATGCCATAAGAAAAGAGTAAGTAAAACAATAATTTTGGGTTGATATTGTCTCAGCATTAATAATAATAAAGTGAAACTTAAAGCAACTTCCACCAATTCACGCTATAGGTATGTTACATCCCAATGCAGGGCACAAGGTCTTCCCTCTCCATGAATTACATTAAATATAACAAACATGAAGAGTATATTGGAAATTATGATGTAATATAAATAATTGATAAACAAAAAGCTTCCTTTTCAATTACATTATTTAATCAAATCAAATAATAAAAAGTAGGAGTAGAGAACCACAATTAAATACTAACAAAGTTTTGTTTTTAATCGAAAACCAAACAATTTAATTACCAACTAGCTGATGCCCCGCATTGGCCAAATATTTTGTTTAATAGGTATTAATTAGAAATTATAAGTAGGTATTAAGTATCACAGTCTAATTACAAATTTTCAGGTTAACAATCATCTTTGGCTAATATTACTTACTTTTTATTTTAATTCTTACATTAATTATCAACAATAGTAAAAAGATACAGTCTACATATTTATATTCTAAATATTTATATTCTTTTTGAAACAGTCTAATAAATATTTCTTTACAGGTGACTCTGGATATCCACTAAGACCATTTATGATGACACCAATATTAGATGCTCCACCAGATTCGCCTGAGAGACATTATACAGATATGCATATCCGGGCCAGAAACATTGTTGAGAGGACAATTGGGCTTCTTAAAGCACGTTTTCGCTGTCTGTTAGTGCATCGAGTCTTGCATTATAAGCCAGAAGTTGCAGCCTCTATTGTAAATGCCTGTGTCATTTTACACAACATTTGCAATCGGGCTCAACTTCCGGTGCCAGAACTGACAGATGCAGAGGTTCACCAAGAAGCCCAAATGCAACATAACTATGTTGATGTTGGGGATGGCAGCCAACATAATCTACAGCAAGGCACGGCCACAAGAGCTAGGCTTGTTCGTCGGCTGTGGGCAGCCCGGGAAGCCTGAAAAATAAAGTTTTTATAATGTATTTTAAGCTGTTGTTTCATTGTATTGTGTGTTTGTTGTTTTTAAATTTTGACGTTGTAATTTCAATTTAATTTTGACATAGTATTTTTTTTTTTTCTCTTTTTCTGTTTTTTTTTTTTATTGTCTAGTGCAACAAATTTTGTATGCCATAAATGGCAAAACATGTAGCCACCTCACAATAATTATAAGACCTTCATACTGTACTCATGTTTTACAAAATAAACATTATCTTATCTTATTTTGTATATTGTAGAGGGTTGGGTTATTTATTTAAAGATCCATCAAAGTGTCTATACTTAGCACAAATGCACTGCCAGTCATTATGGCAATGTTGTCATAATTTTTGGGAATGTCATAAACTGGTAGCAGGTTTAGTTATTTTATTTCAGGAGTGATGTTTCATTGTATTTTGAAATAGAAACTTATATTCTTACCTAGAATTTAATAAGTCTTTTATTTCTCCGAGTTCAAGAGCTATATTTTCTAATATTTGGTTTCGTTTTTCTTCAAGTCAAATGTATTTAACAGTAATGTGAAGCAAAATAATGTAGTAATGCGAGCGCGATAGAATTTTTTAGAAAAAAAGTTGTGGCGCCACCTGTGGCCTTAGTGTGTTTTTTCGACTCACGTTCGATTGCGAGCGCGTTAGAATTTTGCATGGGACATTAGGTTTCTCCTAGTGACCACCAGGTGGCGTTATACCTTTTCCAAAAATTCTAACGCGCGCTCGTAATCGAACGTGAGGGAAAAAACTTACACTAAGGCCACTGTTACGTAATACATATGAAATTTACTTACCTTACACCAGCCCTTCCAATCCTTTTCTGCACCATCACCCTGGGAGTTCAAAGTATCGGCCGCGATTTGCCACATCCTTTTAGAATATTCTCGGGCCTGGGAAGATTTGTTGTAACCAGTTGCGAGAGCTCTGTTTTCATTTAAAATCTCCCACAGGGCCTCGAGCTGGTTAAATGTTACTCTCCTTTTTCGACTAGAATGCAACAAAAAAAAAGCACTTGAAATTCTTGTCACAAAGACTTAAGTGGCTTCTCGAGGCAAGTTGTACATTTATTCACTTTCTTAATAATCATAATAGATTTATCTTTAGACTTCTCGAAGGAATTATTTAGTTCTAGTACATAAACAATGTTAAATACTTACGACATTCCTTGAAATAATGTTAAACTAATACACTTCACTTTAATTTTCCCACCGTAATCACAACCACAGAGTACAATAATTTAAATACGGAGATCACAACTCCACAGACTACGTATCTAGTTAAACTGACAGTGACATGACAACTCGCACAACTTATTTTTACTCTGGTACGTTCGAAACAGAAATATTGTTTTATTACGTCGAAATAGAAATATTTTTTCGGTTAATAAATAGCAAAAGGTAAATAAATATCTACTGTGACTAAGAATTATTTTAATAATAGTTAACGTATTAACGTGGAATCTTAAAAACAATTGTTGAGTGTCTGTTTTACTTTTATATAATGATACGAGATAAGAACAAATAAAATGTTACTCGCTTCTGAACGTGTCGGACACTAAAATGTGCGTGAAACAAACTTATTTGATAATAATAGCGTTGTCTCTTTTTCACCAATAACGTTTCAAATGCGGTTCAGCTACAAATTGCGATCTTTCATTCACTTTTAACGATCCAAATGCCGATGAGTGTATTGGACGTCATGGTAAGACTTTGAAGCGATCCAGTTTAGGAACATATTCTGAAATGTCTTGCTTTTGAATCGTTTTTAATTAGATCATGGTAGGCATCCAGTTATGTAAAACAACTGTCTTCACAGCAGCTTTTTGTACTTTGACAAAAATATTTTATTATAAGTATATATCGATAAGAAATGAGGTACATCTCTATTTGTTTCATGACGACATTCTTTGACTTCATTTCAAGTCGTTGGCGCTAAGAGCACGTTAAATTCAACTTTGATTAGGGATGTGGTCTATGGTCTTTCTTTCTTCTATTTTTGTCTGCTCTCGTGTTTTCTTAAATACTTCAGGCAACGTTTTTTACCGTAGGTATGTATGCGGCAGAATTTTTCACTGTAGGTATAGTGTTTTTCGAAATGGAAATCTAGTTGGACATACCTCAGAATCATCTTCTGTTTCAACATTCTTCAGAAATTACTCCGAGTCCGATTCCACGCCTTATAAAATGTTTAAAAGCTCATCCGAATCTAGTTCTTCATTCACTTCACTATTTGTTTACTTATTAGTAAAATAAAATAGCATTGCTACAAGCAAAGTGAAAGAAGGATGCGTGCGCGCTCACCCGATTAGTGCTGCACTATGCTAAAGTGACCTTAAACAGCTGAACGCTTATGACATCACAAAACGACTTCTATAATAGTCCATGGCGCCCGGGGCACTGACAACCAATTGTTTTGTAGAGATGGGAATATAATTATCGACAAGGATTGCTAACAACTATTTAACCGGTTGAATGCCGGAATTACAGAAACAATTAAAAACCCATTGTGTCTCGCGTGTATATACGTTCCGGCATACTAAGGGTTAATTCCGGATCGGCACCCATGTGAAGGTCGAAATTCGTCTATTTTTCCTTTGTTATAAAGTAGTTAACTAAGTTCATATTTTACTGACCTCAAATTGTTTTCGATAGCAGTATTTATAAATATTTCAACGGGCGAAATCAAACTGATAACTTTCGCGTCACATCACTGGCCGAATACACAGGATGAATTTTCCAAGTGGGCGTGGATGGCTAAATCCGAAACTATGAGGAATAGCGAAATGTACTCAAAGGAGTCGCAAGCTCGATTTTGATGAAAACTAAAACTGCATCGTTGGAATTTTGAAAAATCAATATTTCTAGCCAGGAATCGAACCCGTTCGTTCATTTTGAAAAAAAAAAACACTGTATTATTATACCATTCGATAGTGTCGCTGATAAGGATCGTATTCTGGGAAGTAATGACAATATATTTTTATGTTACCTACCTATTAAACCATAACTAATTACCTAATTGTTCAAAATGATGACCATTGTTTTCAATACATAGCTGGATTCGACGTCTCAAGGATTGTACTGCATTCAAAATTTGAATTTAATGCTATGTTCACATGCACGCCGTGCAGCCCGGCGGGCTGCCTGGCGGGCTGCGCGGCATGCAGCCCGCCCCAGGTCGGCGAAAATTCAAGCTGTTCACACGCACGCCGTCGTGTCAGTCAGCACGCCCGGTTCGCGGCATTCACGTTCACAGGCGCGTTTACGGGTTCGGGCGTACCGTTTACACGCTCGTGAATGTGAATGTGCACGTTGAATGTAGAGTTGAACGCGCGCGTGTGAACGTAGCATAAAACATAATGTTGTGCATGTGACTGCGCTGCGGGTGTATTGAGCATCATTTCGAACAAGGTACAGGTAATGTCTGTATGAATACTTTGAAATAATAAGTAGTTTATTAAAATCCAACATTTTCCTTAAGTTTGCCGTCATGTCATTACTTCCAAGAATTTGATCCTTATTAGGGACAGTATCGAGTGGGGTAATAAAAAAGTGTGTTTTTTTTAATAAAAATCAACGGGTTCGATTCCTGGCTAGAAATATAGATTTTTCTAAAATCCAATGATGCAGTTTTAGTTTTCATCAAAATCCAGCCCGCGATTCTTTTGAGTACTTTTCGCTATTCCTCATAGTTTTGGATTTGGCCATCCACGCCCACTTGAAAAATTCACCCTGTATATAAAGTCCTTGGCGTTCTGGGGACATTAACAAAACTTCTGAATTTTTGTTTTTACCGATTTTAAGACAAATGGGATTTTTCTTGTGTGGAAAAAGCACGGTATTAGACAGTGCTATATCTATACTATAATATTATAAAGCTGCAGAGTTTGTTTGTTTGTTTGAACGCGCTAATCTCTGGAACTACTGGTCCGATTTGAATGATTATTTTAGTGTTGGGTAGTCCATTTATCGAGGAAGGCTATAGGCTATATTTTTTTTCTTCAAAATTAGGGATCCGTAATAAAAATGCTATTTTGTAACACAAGGTGTAAAATCGAAAACCTATTTTTGCGTGCGCTGCAAAAACTATTGACAATAGAACAAAATAATGTACTACGTGTTTGTAGAGCCCATTAAGACCTACAAAAAAGTCGAGAACATATATCTAGCTATCATGGTTTAATCACAATAACCGATTTTGTGTTCAAAATAATTATTAAATCGTCTGAAGAAAAAAAAACTACGTTAAATATGTATCGTAATATTAATCTTTATCGAAATTAAGCATTATGTTATCAAGAGTATTTATGAAGAAGTAAAATACTTTTTGTTTCAACTCAATCGGATATTTCGTTTAAAAGTTATCACGTGTGTAAGATGTTAAGAGTTGGTACCTATTAAGGAGTTATGGGCCATAGAGTTTTTTATCTATACTAATAATAAAGCTGAAGAGTTTGTTTGTTTGAACGCGATAATCTCTTTAACTACCGGTCAGATTTGAATTCTTTTGCATTTGATAGCCCAATTCTTGAGGAAGGCTATAGGCTATTTAACATCACGCTATGACCCTTAGGAGCCGAGCAAAAAGAATAAAACTCAGAGTGAACGGTAAGCGAATACGAAGTGTTGCGACGCGACGGGGTGGGGGTACAAGAAATTTCACGCGGACGAAGTCGCGGGCAGAAGCTAGTTAAATAATAAAATGAAACAAAGCTTTTAAATACAGTATATTTATTTTTATAAGATAGTTCAAATGAAGAGCTTCTAAGGCTCAACTCACACCAAAAGAGCGGCGAAGGGCAGCGAAGCGCCGCGACCCGCTCGGTAGAGAAGGCGCGCGGATTCCAGGCAGCGACTGCCCGAGAAGTCGCTGGAATGCTCGAGAAGTCGCGGGACTCCGCGCCTTCTCTCCTTCTTTCATGTGTTTATCGCTGTAATGCCTTGATTTGATATTGTATAGGCAGTCGTACATTTGCACCAAATAAATAAGCTTTTCTTCATCCAATTCTATCACTTCTGTATTCGTTGCACTGCAAGGAATGAAAAGCGGTGAAAAGGTTAAATTTCTCGGGTTTTCTCTACTATAATAATTATGCGTGTATTATACATATAAATCTTCCTCTTGAATCACTCTATCTATTGCTGAAAACTGCATTAAAATCCGTTGCGGAGTTTAAAAGATCTAAATGAACAGGGACCGGGAGCGATTTTGGTCTATACTATGCAAAGAAGATCGATCGAATAGGTTAAGCTACGCTTGCCGCGGTCGGTCCGTAGATGGGTGACCATCTTTACATACTGAGACTACATCCGTGTCTCGGAAAGCACATTAAGTCGTTGGTCCCGGCTGTCATTCTTGGATCTTTGACAGTCGTTACGGTTCATCAGAAGCCTGAAAGTCTGACAACCAGTCTTACTAAGGGGTATCGTGTTACCCAGTAATTGGATTGTGGAGGTCAGATAGGCAGTCGCTCCATGTAAATAAAATACTGGGATTCAGCTGCATCCGGTTAGACTGGAAGCCGACCCCAACATAGTTGGGAAAAGGCTAGGCAGATTGATGGAGTGTTAAGTCAGTGGTTTTTTTTGTAAAAATGTTTTAGCTACATTTTTCAAGTTAAACTCCGGGTTTATTAGTAAGGGGGTAGGTACCTTATACCCGGTACCAGGGTACCAGGGTACTGTGGTCGTTGTCAACCCGGAGAGTAAGGCCCGTGTGTGTGCGCAGGTGACGCAGTTCGGCAAGACGGTGTGTCTGTCCGGCTTCATGGGGCTGGACATACCGCCGCCCAACGGCCCGCTGTGGATCCTGGGCGACGTGTTCATCGGCAAGTACTACACCGAGTTCGACGTGGCTGGCAAGCGCATCGGCTTCGCGCCCGCCGTCTGAGCAAAGCGTTCACCAGTAATCAACTAATGTTATATTTCAGTAGTGTAGTTCTTTTAGCGAGTTCCTTGCGCCGCAATAAATCCATGCTTTCCTATATTGAGTTGTTATTCATGCAGTATGCTCAGTATGTATCGAAAGTTATCCCCGTGACAATAACATTTGGCAGGATAACACTTGACAATGCTGTCCTTTAAGTTTTTTTTTTATGTTTGTATTTTAGAAATAAAACGTTGTAAAAATATATCTTTCTTTTATTTCATATAATTATGTAATATAATAATAATTAATAATAATATATATATATTAGGCTGAGTTGATTGATTGATGTAATATAACGTTATTTGAATAACTCGCACGAATTTGAATACAAAAAATATGAAACGCTTTCAATCTCCGTATTGAGTTATTGATGTTTATTAAAATGGTTGCCTGTAAAGTCGGTTTTACGGGCGAAGATTTTACGTGACAACGTCTTTTTCTCGGTAGAATATTTATTGATATGAATATAATTAAATTGCACAATAGGAACAAGGAATTAAATGAAAATAAGAACGTAACGTTACCGAGCGTTACACTTTTTCATAAGTGACTCCCAGCCGCAACCTAATTTAAAATAAGAACGTAACGTTACCGAGCGTTACACTTTTTCATAAGTGACTCCCAGCCGCAACCTAATTTAAGACGTTGTCACGTCAAAAACTTTTCAAGACAACACTTGCTCAAGAGTGCAACAAAACATACGTCGCAAGCGAGGACTCGCCCGACGGACAACGATAGTCTCGGGTCGAGGCGAGCAACTCGCTTCGGATATATTGAGCCTTCATCTTATTCTATTGTATGACTACCATAAACTACAGTTTTTTTGACGTGACAACGTCTTAAATTAGGTTGCGACTGGGAGTCACTTATGAAAAAGTGTAACGCTCGGTAACGTTACGATGAGTCACCGAACGAGAGAGAGGCCCGCCGAATGCCTTGCGTCTCTCTCCCACTCAACTATGATCGGATGATCGGTCGTTGTCACGTAAAATCTTCGCCCGTAAAACCGACTTTACAGGCAACCATTTTTGACGTGACAACGTCTTAAATTAGGTTGCGACTGGGAGTCACTTATGAAAAAGTGTAACGCTCGGTAACGTTACGATGAGTCACCGAACGAGAGAGAGGCCCGCCGAATGCCTTGCGTCTCTCTCCCACTCAACTATGATCGGATGATCGGTCGTTGTCACGTAAAATCTTCGCCCGTAAAACCGACTTTACAGGCAACCATTTTTTTTTGTAAAGAATTAGAACCGGCTAAGGCGAAAGCGCCAGGGTAGCCCGTGAAAATCATTTTTTTTTACGTTTTTTGCAATTTGCTGGTCAGTATTAAGTTGTACGTTGATTAATATATGATTCGTGGCCGTAACAAATACGTATTTACAGAATTATATACTTAGAGTTGTGTTGGTGACTTTAATGATTATAATTCTGTAAATACGTATTTGTTACGGCCGCGAATCATATATTAATCAACGTACAACTTAATACTGACCAGCAAATTGCAAAAAAACGTAAGAAAATTAGAATTTTGCGGGCTACCTTAGCGCTTTCCCCTTAACGTAACGTTATGCTAGATTATTTAACTATGAAACTAGAGAATGATGTGCACTCTTGGCATTGACCAGCTAATCGGAACAAACTAGAGAATGATGTGCACTCTTGGCACTGACCAGCTAATCTGAACAAAAGTCAGTTATTTATAAATGTTCACTCGAGCCGTGCTTTAATAAATCAAGTCTTTATTTGTAAACATAGGTTCCAACAATGTGCAAGATGTTACAATTGTTATATTATAGTTTCTCCGCCTTTATACACTGTGTGCGTACGCGCAGCGGAATGTTGTTGAATTTAAAGATTTTAATTATGCAGATATTTAGTGTATGACGTCGTATAATTGTGTATGGTAAAAAAAAAATTGTGCACGCAACCATTGTGGAGAAATTCACCAAAAACTGATTCCGCTAGGCGAACGTTGTCCTGGCGGAACTTTTTTTAATCCATAGACTTTAGAAGAAAAGAGATGTGTCCAAAAATTAGTGTGTATTTGTGTGTAATTGTGTATGTATGAATAAAACTAGTGCATGCATAAACTTCGGAGAAATTCAAGTTTCCGCTACGCGAACGTTTGGCCATTAGCTAGTTTTCATATAAAGCGCTTACATAGAGAGCTGTAGATTTTTACATACGTTGCTTTGAATTTGTTTATATTTGTTTAAAAAACAGATTTAGAAAAAATCGTAGGGCTTAAAAGATAAAAATATAAACGTAAAATACGCTTATTAGGTCTTAGTTCTTAAAGTATGCACTTTGGGGTCTAGATTTTCACGTTTATACAAACCTTGTAAGTGTCTGCAACATGTTGCCAAGTACCAATGATGTTCCGTTAGTAACTAAAGAGTTATAGGACAAATTTACCATGAACAGATCACTGTTTACAAAGCAGTCAAATATCACGACGTTCTGAAGGAATTGCATGGTAATATGTATGTCAATAATTAGTGTATTCATTCAACTATTCTTATGCAAAATTTCATGTCATTAAATTCAGTAATTAAAGAAAAACAATTATAATACTGACGAAGCATCGAAAACCTACATAACCCGACCAAGTTCGGATGGCTACAAAAAAGCGGCCGTGCAATATATTTAGGTAACATCCCAAAATTTACAGTATAATACCGGTATTGAATTGGTATAGGTGATAACACAATTTTATTGTTGTTTCGATATAATATATATGTCATTTATTTTTGTACATTTTGTACACCTACTTTTTTAAATGTATTTGACTATGACAGAAAGTAGGTACTATTTACGTAGGTACTTTATTTAAGTATGCGCTTGAGACTTGAGATATAATCTAAATATATTATTTAAGACAAATAAAATTCATACAGCTAATTTCTATTGAAGATTTCACGGATCAGGATTTTAACTATAGACCCCTTAGGGAAATTAAATATTTACCACATGTAAGTATGTACAGTCAGCGTCAGAGAATTGGAACCCCCCCAAGACTTAAAGACTATCGCCCGAGCACGCTCGGGCCCGCCGTCGCTCGTCGCTCGAGCGGCGCAGCGGGCGGCGGCGGCGGCGCGGCGGCGCTGGCGCGTCACGTGAGCCTTGAGTAGCTCCCTCCCCCGCCGCCGCACCCATCTCTGCCCGAGCGCATCCAACGGTCCGCCTCAGATATTATTTGCAAGTTTCATTTAATTTAAGTTTTTAATAATTCTATATGGTATTTTTTCGGCTTCCTTCTGGCCGAACCGTATACCAAGAATAACTTACAAAAAGACACTTTGCGTGCGATTAAGATACGAACCCGCATCACCAGGCGCCAGCCGATCATCGAGACCGTGTCTTATACCAGTAGGCTATTGGCTCAGTTGTCAACCTCAACGAAAATTGGAATAGTATTACTCCTTATAACGAACAAGGTTATTAACGGTCTAATCTTCTATATAATAAGGTTTAAATTTCAACTTTCGTTTTATATTTAATACCTTAGTTTTACAAAATGCAATACGCATTAACTCCTCAATTAACTAAAAGATAAGGTTGAAATTAGCATAGATTTCTTGTTTGGTTGAATATAATGTGTTGATTCCGATTGTTGCACTACCGTCATTTTACTTCAGAAACTTAACTGCTGTATGAACTGCGAGTTAAGGTTGAATTTAGAATACTTCTTCGCTTTATTTAGTAAACTGTGATTGAGGGTATAATTATTTTTTAAATGGTTTCGTTTTCGTGCCGATTCGCTTGTGTGTAATTATCTTCGTCGTAATATTATCAAATTTATTAAGTTTTTGACCAGTTGATTCTATTAACCGATGGTATGGTTTGATTAACAACTTTTTTGAAGGCTAAAATTGTTGTTATCTGGGAACAGGAACAAAGCATAAAGAAAATAGCACGAGTTATGGGCATAACGGTAAGATTTATGTTATACTTCCATATATTACCTATTTATTGTTGCAATAATGTTGCATTATTACTTACTAGTTGGATGTTTTTATGTATTTCTAATATTATTATTTTCATTGCAGAGAAAAACAGTTCGTAGATGGATACAAAGGTATCAAGCGACGGGTGATGTGAAATGTGATCGCCAAGGCCAGAGAAAATACAAATGGAGCGACAACGTAATATCGTGAAAGTTCATTTAGTGGCACCCTTCAAAACTTCAAGAAGTGATAGACTGTGACATCCTCTCCGTTATTATAAGGCAATTTACTCGGCAGATTGATTGTGTAACGTATCTGATAAAATTGCGTTGGAACATATATGAGCAAGTGTTAATAATTCCCAATATTTGTGGGATCATTATCTCGTAGTTAATCAAAAACAAACAACCTTTATAATTATTATCAATCCAGATAATCTGGTTTACAAGTAGTCTTGTAATGTATTAACGATGCACCATCTGACCTCACATATTTTTCTAATGTTGTGTTAAATAAGGGTTATTAGAAAATGTGATAAAAGAGAAAGATGTATATTGCTATACTATTATAGTTTAGCATGTTGATTCTTCCTCTGTAATTCACAGACACAAAAGACAAAATTTCTTTTTTTTAAAGGTTTTTTTCCGATAAGTAAGTATAAAAAAAATCTGTTTTCACAACTTTAAATAAATAAATAAATATTATTGTAGTTATGTTTCTAGAAATATATATATAAACGAACCTTTATCTAATGTTAAACGTTCTAAACCTCATCCAGGGTATCTATTTTGTGTTTAGTTAATATTCTAAGTAAATAACTCCAATTTAACACAGATAGAAAACTGTATACTCAACCAGGAAGTGGATTCCATGAAGTCCTAGAAATGTAATTAGAAAAATAAATGAATATTGTTTATCAAAATGCCTAGCTTTTATTACAAACCTCCATTTGATTTCTTAAATAATAATTAACGAAAATCACCTAATAAAGAAACTAAAAAAAAGGGTAAATAAATAAAATAAAGGAAAAAGAAATCTTCTCATCCGCGGATTTGAACTCGTGACCACCGCATCGCCAAGCCGCAGTGTTAACCATTAGACCAACGCGCCACTTACGTTACATTACGAAAAACTTAAATAGGTTTGATGTCAATACCAAGGGGGGTACCTTATCTGTGAAGCGAACTGTACTACTGTTTAGGTAAATATTTATCTGTACAATATGTAAATATTCATATAGTATATGTTTATGTAGATAGTGGCGTTATTATTAAAAAAATATTTTTCATTCAAGAAATGCAATTGTTTTATTTTTTCCTAACGCTTGTGTACGCAACTGTACCATAATTTAATAAATACTATATTGGAAGGTTAAGAACGTTTCTTAGATATATGGCACGGCCGCTTTTTGGTAGCCATCCGAACTTGGTCGGGTTATATAGGTTTTCGATGCTTCGTCAGTATTATAATTGTTTTTCTTTAATTACTGAATTTAATGACATGAAATTTTGCATAAGAATAGTTGAATGAATACACTAATTATTGACATACATATTACCATGCAATTCCTTCAGAACGTCGTGATATTTGACTGCTTTGTAAACAGTGATCTGTTCATGGTAAATTTGTCCTATAACTCTTTAGTTACTAACGGAACATCATTGGTACTTGGCAACATGTTGCAGACACTTACAAGGTTTGTATAAACGTGAAAATCTAGACCCCAAAGTGCATACTTTAAGAACTAAGACCTAATAAGCGTATTTTACGTTTATATTTTTATCTTTTAAGCCCTACGATTTTTTCTAAATCTGTTTTTTAAACAAATATAAACAAATTCAAAACAACGTATGTAAAAATCTACAGTTCTCTATGTAAGCGCTTTATATGAAAACTAGCTAATGGCCAAACGTTCGCGTAGCGGAAACTTGAATTTCTCCGAAGTTTATGCATGCACTAGTTTTATTCATACATACACAATTACACACAAATACACACTAATTTTTGGACACATCTCTTTTCTTCTAAAGTCTATGGATTAAAAAAAGTTCCGCCAGGACAACGTTCGCCCAGCGGAATCAGTTTTTGGTGAATTTCTCCACAATGGTTGCGTGCACAATTTTTTTTTTACCATACACAATTATACGACGCCATACACTAAATATCTGCATAATTAAAATCTTTAAATTCAACAACATTCCGCTGCGCGTACGCACACTTATACACTTACTTGGTATTCCCTTTACATAACCAATGAGTAAATGATTTTGTGGAGATATCACTTCGGTGGCAGTGAAAATAACAAGGCAGTGGTACTATCATTGACAATACTATTTAATATAAAAATCTTCTAATCTTATTTTAGACTCGGATTTCAAGAATTTTGTCAGATTTACATAAATATGTTGTCAAAATATGACGTTGATAATAAATTTTCAATGTAGCGTAATATGGATACCAAATGTTTTATTATTTTGTTTCACTTTTATTTCTCTATAAGTAAATCTGGGAGCTCCCGACACACACAAGCACACGACTATTCCACGCAGCCGCCGACCATCTACAGACTATGTGACGCCAGTTCTACGAGATTCCAATACTGAGGGTGCTTCCAACATAATTAGTACATGCTTGGTGAAACGACAAAGTGGAATGTTATGAAGACGACCCGATTGACTGGGCAAATGGAGAAGAATCTTGTCAGTAAATCTGTAAAGTAAATTGTCCGACGCCTGCTTAGTAAGGACTTGGCAGGCATCGGACAATTTTTTTAATTCGATATCACGTACCCTCGGGCGACGCCGCGCCGACACACGAGTCCATAAGATCTGAGGCATAGGCCGGTATTCCACTCTTACTTGTAAATGATGCGTTCTCTCTCGATGGAACGAATACAAAGATGACCGGTTTTCATAGAAGTGTGCTGGGATCATAGGGCCTACCCGTAACAAAACGATTCACTATTGACAACATTACTATATGATACTTGAGACACTTACGAAAATCACAGGAAAAAGGAGGAGTAGTGTGAATCAGATCTAGGTGTCTTTTTTTTGAGAGTTAATAGAAAAAAACATAAACAGACTTCGATTGATTGGTTTTTTTATAAGACTTGCTAGGTATGATTATAGTGTTAGGCAAATAGAATTCTAAGAGTGATGATGACTAATATTAGAAATGTCATTTCAAAGAAGGCTGAGTAAAGTAGTCAGATAATCGAAAAAATCGGTAAAATCGATGGAAATATGGAGAAAGCGTTCAAAATTTTAAGGACAGGATTATTCCCGTCCTTGTCACGCGGTACGGACCATGTATGGCGCCAGTATAGTTACATAGTCATGACGTCACTGGATAGTGTTGTCTTTATCTAGCCGTTATTTTAAAACGTTAATAACTTGGCAGTGCTTTAAGCTTTATTTACACTTTTTATGATATTGCTATTTGCAAACAATAGTTTTTAGAATAAAATTTTAAAAAATGCCATCCGTATTGAAGAAACAACTCTGTGTTGTTTAATTCTGATACGAATAATTATAATAATAATTCATTGAATTTCATACGTTTAGACCGCGAGTGAGCAGTGAGCTTGTCAGATCACTCCCATTGTATTGTGTGGGTAGTAATTACATTATATTAATACTTGCTATGTTGTTTCACATAAATTGTCTATCATAATAATACCGCATTCATGACTCAACGGAGATCACGTCAAAACAAACAATACCATATTAATTTCATAATTAAATACTATTTATTTAAATAAACGTTTAAGTAAAATAGATCGTCCATACATAAATTATAATTACAATATTCTGATAGAACATCTGAGCGGCGCGTGCGGCTGCGCGGGGCCGCTCGCTCCTCTATGCTACACTATGTATACAACTATTACTAGCGTCACTAAACTAGTCCCAGTTTATGTTTTTTCCTGAACTTTTTCACGTAAGCCTCCACCAGCGCCTGGATCTTGGCCGGGTTGATCTCGCCCGTCTTGTTGTGACAGATCTGGAACCAAGCTTTTTGTTTAGTATACTCATTACTAGCTAATTACATCATATGGATTTGGATGAGAGCACAGATAGTTTATACCCTGTATTAACACATAGGGTACCCTTAATCCTGATAATACTTTCCCGTAGGATATTTCCGACATCCACGCGGACGAAGCCGCGGGCAAAGTCTAAGTCACATAAGTTCAAATTACTCAATGTTTATTTCATGACATTATGACCTTTATTTATTTAAACTTTTCGCACAAAAAAGGTACAAAGGCGGTACCTTTGAGGTCAATTTTATCTCAAAGAGTTGTATTGAATATATTATACAACCTGACACTGACCTGCAAATAGCAAAAAACTTAAGAAATTTGAATTCCGCGGGCCATCTTATCGCATGCCTTAAGGACGCGTTTACGAATTGACACGCTTCAATTTTAGGTATTGAGTCTCACTACTACACGTGCACGGCTCACACACACAGCGACATGCGCGAAGCGGTGAAATTATGAGTAAACTGACACGACTTGATACTTGAGCCTAATTTAATTTAATTTTTGCCATGTATTTTTTTTTAAAGCTTACGTTGATTTGTTTTCAAATAGTTTGTAGGTAATGTGAAGCGTTCATAAAAGTAGATGCTATTTACTTAATTTCACTGGACAGTGATTAATCAAGTACTTGCCAAAGTACGTACCTATGTATTAATTGCGAACGAGCATAGTGAAAACACATATAAAACAAGCTTAGAAAATATGTTTATTTGGCACACACCCTTCAAGGCACACACTACCAATGCAATATTCATCACACTAATATTGTGTGTTACGCAATTATGATAGCGTACTAAGCAGTGGCGTGCATTGCATATAAGCAGTGCCTACCTCGATAAATCACCATAAGCCTGTCAATTACATTTTAGTGTATGTAAAGAAACTCACTAAATTATCATACCTAACAAAAAACAAAATCTTCATACATTTACGCGCGGCAGTAGGCAGTCGCCAGACGGCCTGCCTACTTTAGGGTGATAAATTGCGAAGGTCGAATAACCAACCGAGTATGAATGCTAAAATCGTTCGTAATTTAGCCGTGCGAAGAAAGAAAGTGACGGATATTGAGATCGCCGATAGTGAGATAAAAATGAAAATCCAAGATGGCGGCTGTAATTTTTTTTTTCATCATGGGTGTCGTTTTTATGGTTTTCAAGGGTGCTAAAGCCGATAGTGAGGTCAAAATGAAAATCCAAGATGGCGGCTGTATTTTTTTTTTATTTTTCATCATGGGTATCGTTTTCATAGTTTTTGAGGGTGCTGGAGCCGAAAATGAAAATCCAAGATGGCGGCTGTAATTTTTTTTTCTTATTATATACTTTTATGTTTCTGATTAGTGACCGCGTCTGCGTAGACTAGACCCAGCCTAGTGCCCGCCTACCTATTCTGCCACGCGTCATGTTCGTGAACGGGTGCCGTCGGTTGAGACTGGTCATCTCTTAACTGCCAAGGCTTATTTTTAATCTTATGTCTTGAATTAATTCTTCATTTGTGTCTTTTTTACATTGTTCTCACATAGTGTACCCAGGATTTTGTAATATCTTGATTTAAAAGAGTGTCCATGGAGTTTCTTGCCCGTTCTTCTCCATAGAGATCTACGTTTTGGAATGGGCAACTAGCTTCAACTTTCTGACTAACTGACAGACTATTTAATTTTGACAATTCAAAAGTGCCTGTACAAGGTTTCATTGAAATAAATGCTTTGAGTTTGAGTTTGAAAACAAATGCACGCCACTGGTACTAAGCCGGACCAGGAGCTGTAAATGATAAAAAATAATAAAAGTGACGGAAAAAAAAACAAAAAAAAAAACATTAAGTATGACAATGTGAAGAATGTTCTTGTAGTTCCATATTTCTTTTAAATCTTGGATTTATGAAGTTTCTTACCAGAGCTTTTCCCAAACGTCTTAGGTCTTGGCCTAAAATCACAATCGAGTTAAAGAGTTAAAAACTATAAACATTCTTATCAGCTAGTTCTACTCGTGTATCAGTTCCAGAAGCAGTCTTCAAAGTACACCTTCAGGTCACTCCATCCAGTCCGGAGGTAAGGTCTCAACATAACTACCAAAAAGGGCCGAAACTCGGCACACCTAGCTCAGCTCGGCTATTAGTTCCAGTAGCAGTCTTTCAAGTACACCTGCAGATCACTCCATCAAGTCCGTAGGTAAGGTCTCAACATAACTAACGAAATGAGCCCAAACTCGGCACATCTAGCTCAGCTCGGCTATTAGTTCCAGTAGCAGTCTTCGAAGTACACCTGCAGGTCACGCGATCTAGTCCGGAGGTAAGGTCTCAACATAACTACCAAAAAGGGCCGAAACTCGGCACACCTAGCTCAGCTCGGCTATTAGTTCCAGTAGCAGTCTTCGAAGTACACCTGCAGGTCACTCCGTCAGGTCCGGAGGTAAGGTCTCAACATAACCAACGAAATGAGCCCAAACTCGGCACACCTAGCTCAGCTCGGCTATTAGTTCCAGTAGCAGTCTTCGAATTACACCTGCAGGTCACTCGATCAAGTCCGGAGGTAAGGTCTCAACATAACTAACGAAATGAGCCCAAACTCGGCACACCTAGCTCAGCTCGGCTATTAGTTCCAGTAGCAGTCTTCGAAGTACACCTGCAGGTCACGCGATCTAGTCCGGAGGTAAGGTCTCAACATAACTACCAAAAAGGGCCGAAACTCGGCACACCTAGCTCAGCTCGGCTATTAGTTCCAGTAGCAGTCTTCGAAGTACACCTGCAGGTCACTCCGTCAGGTCCGGAGGTAAGGTCTCAACATAACCAACGAAATGAGCCCAAACTCGGCACACCTAGCTCAGCTCGGCTATTAGTTCCAGTAGCAGTCTTCGAATTACACCTGCAGGTCACTCGATCAAGTCCGGAGGTAAGGTCTCAACATAACTAACGAAATGAGCCCAAACTCGGCACACCTAGCTCAGCTCGGCTATTAGTTCCAGTAGCAGTCTTTGAAGTACACCTGCAGGTCACTCCATCAAGTCCGGAGGTAAGGTCTCAACATAACTAACGAAATGAGCCCAAACTCGGCACACCTAGCTCAGCTCGGCTATTAGTTCCAGTAGCAGTCTTCGAAGTACACCTGCAGGTCACTCCATCAAGTCCGGAGGTAAGGTCTCAACATAACTAACGAAATGAGCCCAAACTCGGCACACCTAGCTCAGCTCGGCTATTAGTTCCAGTAGCAGTCTTCGAAGTACACCTGCAGATCACTCCACCAAGTCCGGAGGTAAGGTCTCAACATAACCAACGAAATGAGCCCAAACTCGGCACACCAGGCTCAGCTCGGCTATTAGTTCCAGTAGTAGTCTTTGAATTACACCTGCAGGTCACTCCATCAAGTCCGGAGGTAAGGTCTCAACATAACTAACGAAATGAGCCCAAACTCGGCACACCTAGCTCAGCTCGGCTATTAGTTCCAGTAGCAGTCTTCGAAGTACACCTGCAGATCACTCCATCAAGTCCGGAGGTAAGGTCTCAACATAACCAACGAAATGAGCCCAAACTCGGCACACCTAGCTCAGCTCGGCTATTAGTTCCAGTAGTAGTCTTTGAATTACACCTGCAGGTCACTCCATCAAGTCCGGAGGTAAGGTCTCAACATAACTAACGAAATGAGCCCAAACTCGGCACATCTAGCTCAGCTCGGCTATTAGTTCCAGTAGCAGTCTTCGAAGTACACCTGCAGGTCACGCGATCTAGTCCGGAGGTAAGGTCTCAACATAACTACCAAAAAGGGCCAAAACTCGGCACACCTAGCTCAGCTCGGCTATTAGTTCCAGTAGCAGTCTTCGAAGTACACCTGCAGGTCACTCCGTCAGGTCCGGAGGTAAGGTCTCAACATAACCAACGAAATGAGCCCAAACTCGGCACACCTAGCTCAGCTCGGCTATTAGTTCCAGTAGCAGTCTTCGAAGTACACCTGCAGGTCACTCCATCAAGTCCGGAGGTAAGGTCTCAACATAACTAACGAAATGAGCCCAAACTCGGCACGTCTAGCTCAGCTCGGCTATTAGTTCCAGTAGCAGTCTTCGAAGTACACCTGCAGGTCACGCGATCTAGTCCGGAGGTAAGGTCTCAACATAACTACCAAAAAGGGCCGAAACTCGGCACACCTAGCTCAGCTCGGCTATTAGTTCCAGTAGCAGTCTTCGAAGTACACCTGCAGGTCACTCCATCAGGTCCGGAGGTAAGGTCTCAACATAACCAACGAAATGAGCCCAAACTCGGCACACCTAGCTCAGCTCGGCTATTAGTTCCAGTAGCAGTCTTTGAAGTACACCTGCAGGTCACTCCATCAAGTCCGGAGGTAAGGTCTCAACATAACTAACGAAATGAGCCCAAACTCGGCACACCTAGCTCAGCTCGGCTATTAGTTCCAGTAGCAGTCTTCGAAGTACACCTGCAGATCACTCCATCAAGTCCGGAGGTAAGGTCTCAACATAACCAACGAAATGAGCCCAAACTCGGCACACCTAGCTCAGCTCGGCTATTAGTTCCAGTAGTAGTCTTTGAATTACACCTGCAGGTCACTCCATCAAGTCCGGAGGTAAGGTCTCAACATAACTAACGAAATGAGCCCAAACTCGGCACATCTAGCTCAGCTCGGCTATTAGTTCCAGTAGCAGTCTTCGAAGTACACCTGCAGGTCACTCCATCAAGTCCGAAACGAAATAATAATATTATGAATTTATAATCCCTACTTACTTCTAGAAAAATTATAAGACTGTGAATAAAATCTCTCCTTGGGTAGTAGGTACATTATAGAATGCGTGAAGTATCATGTTTGGTATTGTTGCGCGCCACAATTAATGCTGGGTACATGGTGACATTAGTCACCACTAGCGCCATCTAGTATCGAGTAGCAGAACTAGTCGAGTCACGATCGTTCTAGAAAATTCGATACTAGAACTTTGTAGAACTTTCTCGAACTATCGACACCTAGTCGGTCGGGGCCGGTATGTACTCGAACATTCTAGATGTTTCTACAATGGAAGGTTCTAGAACTATCTGCGGCACTATATAAGGCCGGGATGCGCGCCGACCGACACAGTTTGGATAAAGCGACAAGAGCGAAAACATCTAAGCGATCTTCAAGTGCGAATTAAGAGTGATCAGTAGTGTGATTGTGTTCTTTTAATTAGTGTTTTGAGTTGTAATTAGTGTTGTAAAATAAATTGTTATTTTTGGGTTATTAAATCGGCAGTTTTTATTGTCACGAACCCGAAGCTCGTAACAATTGGTGTCAGAAGCAAGGATTATGCCGGTTTTACCCAAAGACGACACGGAGGGTATCCGTACCCGGAGTCAGCGCCAGCAGGAGACGGACCAGAGGCGGTTTGGTGGAGCTACGCCACAGACTTCGGAGGGCCAGCTACCGACCACGGAGGCAGTCCCGTCCGCAGCAGCTCCAACTTCAGCAGCACCAGACTTTGCTGCTCTGATGATGATGCTGCAGGAGCAGTCCCGTCGACAGGAGGAACAGGCTCGCCGACAGGAGGAACAGGCTCGCCGACAGGAGGAACAGGCTCGTCGGTTGGAGGAACAGCTACAGCGGGACAAGGAGGAACAGGCCCGTCGGTTGGAAGAACAGCTGCTGCGTGACAGGGAGGAACAGGCTCGTCGACAGGAGGAACAGGCTCGTCGACAGGAGGAACAGGCTCGTCGGTTGGAAGAACAGCTCCAACGTGATAAGGAGGAGCAGGCGCGCCGCCAGGAAGAGCAAATGCTCCTTATGAAGGACCTTCACGCTACCTTCGGGAAAGACATGAAGGAGGTGAAGGATAAGGTTGCTCAACATGACAACCGCCTGTCGGAAGCTGAAACCCGAATCGACCAAGTAAATAATCGGGTTGACAACGTGATGGCTGACGTGAAGCTAACCGTGATGGCTGACGTGAAGAAAACGCTGGATTACCTCAAACTTGGGGATGGAATCGCAGCTCCCGTAGCTACAACACCTTCGCTACGTGGATTCAAAGTGCCACCGTTCGACGGTACTTCTTCCTGGTCGGCCTACAAAATCCAGTTTGAGGCTGTCATGAAGGCGAACGGGTGGAATAAAAGTCAGGCCATGACTGCCCTCACCCTTGGCCTGCGCGACCAGGCCTTAACTGTTCTGGAAGCTCTCGGTAAGGAAGTGACTTACGAGCAGCTTCTTGAGGCATTGGAGGCTCGGTATGGCGACGCTCACCTGGAACACGTGTTTCGTGCGCAGCTCAAGGATCGCGTGCAACGCAGTAACGAAAACCTGCAGCAGTGGGCCCTTGAAGTGGAGAAGCTGGTTCGTAAAGCGTACCAGTCTGTACCTGCGCTTATTGATAGGAACCTGGTGCACGCATTCATCGACGGCATCCGCGACCTTGAAGTTAGAGCTGCTGTGAGGCTCGGTCACCATGGGACGCTTAAGGACGCCTTGGCCCATGCACTGGAGGTGGAAGCTGTGCGGCAGGATCATCGTTCCCATCGCGTCAGGGAGGTTGTAGCGGCTACAGTTCGCGATCGTAATAGAAGGTACAGCCCTAGGTGCTACGGCTGTGGGGAAAAGGGCCACCTTCGATCCAGTTGCCCTAAGCGAACTGCAGAAAGGGATGATGTCTGGTCTCCAGAGAGAAGTGTGGCTAACAGCACCGCCCAGCAGCAGCAGGAATACGACTTTGTGGTCAAACATCGCAGCGGAAAATCTCATGGCAACGCAGATGCATTGTCAAGAAGACCTTGTCCTGAAGACTGCAAGCATTGTACTAGGCAAGAAAGTAAAGAAGTCGTACCTGTGAGGATGCTCAAGACAGACCTCAGCAACGAGTGGAAGGAAAGCCTACAACGTGCACAGCAGGAAGATTCGGACATCAAGCCGATTCTGGAGTGGATGAAGGCCAGAGCTCCTAAGCCCAGGTGGAGTGACGTCTCAGCGATGAGTTCGATCACAAAAAGCTATTGGGCCCAATGGGACAGCTTGGTGATTCAGGATGGAGTCCTGTGCCGTAAATGGGAAAATGCTCGGGGAGACAGCTGTCATTTGCAAATGGTTGTCCCTAAGGCTCAAGTACCGGATGTTCTACAGCTGTACCATAATGGTTGTTCAGGAGGTCATCTGGGAGTAAAACGGACTCTACTGAAGATACGAGAACGGTTTTACTGGGTCCACTGTCGGGACGATGTCGAGGACTGGTGTCGCAAATGTACAAGTTGTGCAGCTGTAAAGGGACCTCAGACTCGCAGTAGAGGTGCATTGAAATTGTACAATGTTGGTGCACCATGGGAGAGGATAGCGCTTGACGTTGCGGGGCCGTTTCCGGTAAGTGAAAGTGGCAACAAGTATTTCATGGTTGTGATGGATTACTTCACCAAGTGGCCGGAAGTCTTCGCCATTCCAAATCAAGAAGCTTCGACAGTTGCAGATAAATTAGTTCAGGAAGTCTTCTGTCGTTTTGGAGTACCTTTAGAGATTCACAGTGATCAAGGAAGGAATTTTGAGTCACAAATATTCCAGGAAACTTGTCGAGTTATGGGTACTCATAAAACCAGAACAACTTCTTACCACCCACAGTCGGATGGAATGGTGGAACGATTTAATCAGACATTGGAGAGGTACCTAGCCAAAGTTGTGGAAAATCGGCAACGAGATTGGGACAAGCACATACAACCGTTTTTGTTGTCATATCGAAGCGCCGTTCACGAAAGTACATCGGTGACACCAGCTTTCGCAAACTTTGGAAGAGAATTACGGCTGCCTGCAGACCTGATCACCGGAATACCACCTGATGCCCCACGCAGTATAACCGATTATGCGAATGACTTGCGGAACAAAATGAATGACATTTATGAGCACGTCAGACAATCGGGCCAGCAAATGTCTGAAAAGATGAAAACCCGTTATGACCGCAAAATGAACAATAAAGGGTTCGACGAAGGTTCACTAGTGTGGTTGCACAATCCAGTCCGCAGCAAAGGGAAATCTCCTAAGCTTCAAGCTAAATGGGACGGACCGTACCGGATTGTGACAAAGATCAATGACGTAACCTACCGGATACAGAAAGGTGCAAGAGGTAGTCCTAAGATCGTCCATGTGGACCGACTGGCGCGTTATTATGGGGCTGATAATGCTCGGGACGAGCATGTCTTAGGAGGGGGCAGTGTTGCGCGCCACAATTAATGCTGGGTACATGGTGACATTAGTCACCACTAGCGCCATCTAGTATCGAGTAGCAGAACTAGTCGAGTCACGATCGTTCTAGAAAATTCGATACTAGAACTTTGTAGAACTTTCTCGAACTATCGACACCTAGTCGGTCGGGGCCGGTATGTACTCGAACATTCTAGATGTTTCTACAATGGAAGGTTCTAGAACTATCTGCGGCACTATATAAGGCCGGGATGCGCGCCGACCGACACAGTTTGGATAAAGCGACAAGAGCGAAAACATCTAAGCGATCTTCAAGTGCGAATTAAGAGTGATCAGTAGTGTGATTGTGTTCTTTTAATTAGTGTTTTGAGTTGTAATTAGTGTTGTAAAATAAATTGTTATTTTTGGGTTATTAAATCGGCAGTTTTTATTGTCACGAACCCGAAGCTCGTAACAGTATGTCAAATATTTTGTAACCGTACAGCGATCTTTTTCAGCACAAGCTGCTGCTTACAAGCGACACAGAGTCCACTCACGACGGCGGCCGAGCGCAGACTAATATTTCATTACAAATTTTTGTGCAATAAACCAAGACAGTGACCAGTAAAATAACCCTTATTTCAATCCAATAAGATTCACGCGTTACAGCTAAATATGTGAAAAAATAGACTCCGATTTTTATTTTTTTCTGAGCCTATTTGTAACATTTTGATAGTTCTTTTTACTACCTTTTTGAGTTGAACATGTCTGCTTACATAAAATATTTTTAAATAAATAAATTTATGTTATTAAATAGAAGAAAAATATCCCCAAAGTCAGCACGATATCGTCGATTTTGTGTGAAGAGGCAACGGAAATTATTTTTTACTATATTAAAAACCAACATTTTTTAATAAAAAATAGCTACCATTTGAAGATGAAGGAGTAAACTATCTGTGGTAATTATTAGTTACAATTGGTTTAGTCTCATTTTGCTGCAAAATGACCGTAAAACTACTTATTTTTGTCAGATTCGTAAACGCGTCCTTGAGTAAAAATTTTTTGTTGAGACAACTTATATTGTTGGTATGAAAAACTATACGACAACGTCGAGTGGCGTCACAAAAATATTGACGTGAGTGATAGCACGGCGAGGTACCTTGGGCACGGCGCGGCGTAGGATGTCCTTGTACTCGTCCTTGGTGACGTGCTTCTTGTTGTAGTGCGGCTTCAGCACCAGCTTCACCTCCTCCACCACGCGCTCCTGGCGGTTCAGCTTCTTCAGGAACTGTAACAAATCGCCAGCTGCAGTCTCGATATGGCGGTCACAAACAAAACGAAACAAAAACGAGGTCTATCAAGCTAAGCATGCAAACACGGGGAGTTCTAACGAAATAAAAAATTCGATCACACACATAAACAGCGTGATTGCTCACTTTGCTCTTCACTTGCATCTCGACTGCGGAGCTGGGCAGGTCGTCCAGGATCTTCAGGTTGTCCTCGTCGATCTTGACGCCGACCTGCGTTTTACCTGCCGACGGAAACACAGCGTTACAACGAGAGCGGCGGGGCGCGGGCCGGGCGGCGGGACGCGGGCGGGGCGCGGGCTGGGCCGCGGGCGTACCTTTCTTGCGGCTGAGCTTGACGGGCACCTTGGCGGCGGCCCCGCGCGGCTTGCGGCGCGGCCGCTCCAGCAGCGCATCGAAGCCGCCGCGCGCGCCCGGCGGCGGCTCGAACAGGTCGCCGAAGTCGCTGGAGCCCGGCGAGTAGGGAGAGTCGTCGGCCTCCGACTCGTCGCGCCGCCGCGCCGCCACGGCCGCCGTGCTGGGCGTCGGCCGCGGCAGCTTGGCGGCCTGCATGGGCTTGATGGGGTCCGACTTGATCGGGGACGGCTTGGCCAGGAACAGCTTGGGCGGCTGCGAGCGCGTGGGCGACGGCAGCACGATGCGCACGGGCGGCGCGGGCGCGGGCGTCGGGGCCGGCGGCGCGGGGGCCGCGGCCGGCGCGGGGCCCGGCGAAGCCGAGCCGGCCTCGGGCGCCGACTGTGCCGCGTCGCCGGGCGGGGGCTCCGGAGACACGTCGCGAGTGGATTGAAGCAGTGCCATTACCTGTGGACACCATTTTTTATTATTAAAACTACAATACAGCATTCACGATCAGACATGTTTGCGGTTTACTACCTGTTCTCTCTTATTACTAACAGGTGGTTACGAATCTGATTATGTTAATAAAAAGTAATTTAAAAAAATTAAACCGACTTCCAAAAGAAATTAACTCAAAATTATGAAATAACTTTAATTTCGGAAGTCGGTGTCTTGGGATCTGTATTTTAGTTTTATGCCACCGACTTCCGAAATTAAAGTTATTTCATAATTTTGAGTTAATTTCTTTTTGAAGTCGGTTTAATTTTTTTTAATTACTTTTTATTTCGTAATTTTTAGTTTTTGCACTAGTATTTGACCAAGGTTTTGAGATGTTTTCCCTTTGACACTACACCCGTAGCTCTTATCAATAAGCCAGGCCGTCACACTTACACGTATTAGTCCATATCTTGAAAATTACTGAATCGATCTTGATGAAACTTGCACTGTTCCCTAAGTTGAAGAAAATGTAAGCCAATAAAAAAAAAATGGTCACGATCCGATTAATAGTTCCGGAGATATGCGTGGACAAACATACATACATACATACATACATACGTCTATGAAATTTTGTATATTTGTTTGGAAGCCCTAATAGATCATCATATGTGAATATAATGCAAATCCAATAATATTACATACATACGTATCGAATTGATAACCTCCTTTTTTTGAAGTCGGTAAATACATGGCAAGTTAGTTTGTTGCCAGGTACAGTCTAAGCTACTGAACAATTTCAACTAATGAGGTGATATTTGATTAATATTTGCTAGATTTTTTTTACCGACTTCAAAAAAAGGAGGTTATCAATTCGATACGTATGTATGTAATATTATTGGAATTGCATTATATTCACATATGACAATCTACTAAGGCTTCCAAACAAATATACAAAATTTCATAGACGTATGTATGTATGTATGTATGTATGTATGTATGTATGTATGTATGTTTGTCCACGCATATCTCCGTAACTATTAATCGGATCGTGACCATTCTTTTTTTATTGGCTTACATTTACTTCAACTTAGGGAACAGTGCAAGTTTCATCAAAATCGATTCAGTAATTTTCAAGATATGGACTAAGACGTGAAAGTGTGACGGCCTGGCTTATTGATACGAGCTACGGGTGTAGTGTCAAAGCGAAAACATTTCAAAACCTTGGTCAAATTCTAGTGCAACAACTAAAAATTACCAAATAAAAAGTAATTTAAAAAAATTAAACCGACTTCAAAAAGAAATGAACTCAAAATCATGAAATAACTTTGATTTCGGAAGTCGGTGGCAAAAAACGAATACTATAAAAAGTAATTTAAAAAAATTAAACCGACTTCAAAAAGAAATTAACTCAAAATTATGAAATAACTTTAATTTCGGAAGTCGGTGTCTTGGGATCTGTATTTTAGTTTTATGCCACCGACTTCCGAAATTAAAGTTATTTCATAATTTTGAGTTAATTTCTTTTTGAAGTCGGTTTAATTTTTTTAAATTACTTTTTATTTTGTTTACCATTTTATCTACAATCGGATTAGATGTGGTCTGGCGTGGAATTTATGTAATGCTCAAGTTTTACGAATAAGGTTTCGTGGTCGACGCAATCAAAAAGCCTTGGAGAGGTCACAAAAAATTCCTATGGCGACTTGGAACTCTTCCCACGGCGTAAATATGTATTTTAATAAGGTGACACCGGCATCAGTCGTACAACGTCCCTTGGTGAAACCATACTGTTGGTCGTGTAATATTTTATTGGTGTTAAAATGATTGAGCATTTGGTTCAGCATCACCTTTTCAAACACTTTCCTGAAAACCGGTAACACGGATACGGGTCTATAATTATATTATTGGTATCTTTACTGTTCCCCGATTTGAAAAGTGGTATTACCTTACTGTATTTCATTAGATCCGGGAAGACTCCTTGATCCAGACACAAATATTAGGGCTAAGTACGGCGCTATAGTCTCAATATTGGAGGTACAAACTTTCATAGACATTCCCCATAGATCTTGAGCTTGATAGCTTTTATTACTATTATGGGGTTTATATGCTTGAATTTAAATTCAATCTGGTAGGATGAAACGTTTGCTCTTAATAAATCAACAAATTCTTGAGCAATTTCTTTGTTTGTGCTTATGAGACCACGCGAAGTCTCTAGTGCGAAATCATTATTGTCTTTTATTCCGGTTAGTCTCGTCATTGATAATTTTCCAAACCGTCTTTTGTTGCTAATATACAAAGCTTTAGCTACCTTACAGGTATTATCAAAAGTTTTTGAGTAGGTAGCAACGTATTTATTAAAAGTTTCAGAGTTAATATATTATAGGCCTTACGGCCTTATATTAACTGGAACTCTTTGAGTGATAAGTGATAGGAAAGCAGGGAAAAATTGTTTGAGCTGCATACAGCTCAAACAATTTTTCCCTGCTTTCCTAATATCCTTAGTTGCCCAGTCAAAAAATTGTTTTATTTTTATTTTTTAAAGTGTTATTGAACTCGGTGCGCACTTCCGAAAAGAACTTCTCATATAATTCATTTAGATTGTTTTAATATGGCATGGTACACTTAACTTACTAATTAAATTATTATTAAATCAGTTGCACCCCCCTCTTACCTCAGTGACGCTGCGGCACGTTGCGAGGAGAGACGTATGATATTGTCGTTGCGGTGGTCAAAATCTAATTATTACACCCAGGACAATTAGACGTAAGTATCATTCTTTCTTTTTTTCATTGCGTTCATATTTGTCTGCGTGCACTGTTAAGAACTATTAGACAATTTAATTGTGATTCCCTGAGTTGAAATTGGATACTTGTGATGAATAACGTATTTATTTGGATAAGGATTAATATCATGTTTATAAAAACACCTTCGCAAATAATGCTTTTTTAAGACCTAAAAAAGGTTATAGTGAGTCAACCATAAAAGATAGACATGCTGTTGCGGACTTTTTTTAGAACTTTCAAAGGGGAACAATCCCGTCATACACGATGTTTGCGTAACTTGTAACTGTTTACGCATCGTACGCAATGGAAGCTCTCAAAAGGAATAATTCTTCCCGTTTTTGCAACATTTCTCATTGATGCTCCGCTCCTATTAGTCGTAGCGTGATGTAGGCTATATAAGCCTTCCTCGATAAATGGACTATGTGTTATGAATTAATGACACGCAGATATCGCATTATATAACCTGGCAAGTTCAATGTTATTCCTTTTGGGTCATAGGTTCCCAGTTACCTATCACCTCAGGGTATACATAATACTTTTTATTTCATATTATTATGTCATCGCAAAATAAAATACCTTCTCTATGGGTGAGAGCGGACGTCTGTCGAGAACCTCGTCGGCGGACATGTTGGTCTTCTGCGCCGCCTCCAGCGTCATACAGGTGCGCGGCGGGCTGGCCGCGCGCGCCGAGCTGGGCGACGCCGACGCCGAGCGCGTGGGCTCGTACGGGTCGTAGGCGTCCGGCGAGTCCGGCGGCTCCGGCGGCGTCAGCGGCCCGCGCGCGTCCTCCGCGCCGCCCGCGTCCGGCGCCGGCTCCGCGCGGCCCGGCGACGGCGGCGTCTTGGGGCCCACGGCGTGCGCCGGCTCGGGCGCGGCGGCCGGCCCGGGCGCGGCCGGCCGCTCCGGCTCCTTCTCGCCGGGCTCGCTGTCGCTCAGCACGATGACGTTGCGCGGCGACGGCGTCAGCTCGCGGAAGGGCGAGCGCTCGAGGTCGATGATGGCGACGGGTCGCGGCGCCACGCCGTCGGTCCCCGGCACCGCGGCCCTGCGCCGGCGCCGCCTGCGCTCGCGCCGGCGCTCCCGCCGCTCGTCGCCCTCGGCGCGCTCCTGCTCCTTGAAGCTGACGCTGACGAGGATGTTGTCTCCGGATGTGAACACCTCCTTGGAGGGCCCGGCGGCGTCGCGCAAGCGGCGGTGCCGCGCGGGGTCGCGGCGGCGGCGCTCGCGCAGCTCGGGCGCGGGCGGAGACGGCTCGGGCGGCGGCGTGCGCGGCGACAGCAGGCGCGAGGCCGCGGAGCCCGGCCCGGGCCCCGCCACCGACGGCGCCGGCGACGGCTCCGGCGAGCGGCTGGCGCTGCGGCGGCGCACGCGACGGCGGCGCGGGCTGCGCCTGCGCAGCGAGCGACGTCGCGAGGTCGAGCGCTCGGAGCGGACGCGCTTCTTTCTTTTGGTCGGTTTCGGTCGCGGGCTCTTGGAGCCGGAGCCGGAGCGGCGACGCTTGCGCGTCCTCTCGGCCGAGCGGCGCCTGCGGGGCTCTGTGCGCTTGTCGCGCTCGGCGGAGCGGCGGCGGCGGCGCGGCCGCGCGGGTGACGCGCGCGCCGACGAGCGCGGGGAGGCCGAGGGGCGTGCGCGGCGCGGGGAGGCCGAGGGGCGTGCGCGGCGCGGGGAGGCCGAGAGACGCGCGCGGCGCGGGGAGGCCGAGGGACGCGCGCGGCGCGGGGAGGCCGAGAGACGCGCGCGGCGCGGGGAGGCCGAAAGGCGCGCGCGGCGCGGGGAGGAGGACGCGCGGCGCACCCGGGAGGCGGAGCGCCGGGCGCGAGACGCGGAGCGGCGCGGGCGGGAGGCGGAGCGACGCCGGCCGGGCGCGTCGGGGTCGCGGGGCGGCGGGGAGCGACTGAGGCTGGGCGAGACGCGCGGCGACACGTCCCGCCCGAAGGCGTCCTTGGGGCGGCGCCGCTTCTCGCCCACTAGGGTGCGCACGTCGTAGCGCTCCAGGTCCTTGCGGCGCTCCTTGCGGCGCAGCTTGCGCTCGCGCGACGCGTCGCTAGAGTCGCGCCGCTCGCGCTTCTTGTCCTTATCGCGGTAGTTGCGCTCCTTGCCGCTCTTGCTGAGCTTCTTGAAGGCGACGTCGGCCTTCTTGCCCTTGCCCTTGCTCCTGTCCTTGCCCTCCTTCTTGGAGTCCTTCTTCTTCTTCTTCTTGGCGTCGTCGCTTCGCGGCTCCTTCTTCTTGTCCACGATCTCGCCCTCCTCGTCGTCGGGCGGCGGGGGCGCGGGCGAGGCGTGCGACGCCTCCGAGGGCGCGCGCTCGTTGTCCGAGAACATCTCGTTGCCCTCGTCTTCGGATATCATCTCTGTGTCGAGTCCCTCGATACCCTTTTCTTTCTCGGCCTCCAGGGACGTGTCCTTGGACTTGTTCTCGTCGAGACAGGGCGTGTAACTCCTTTCATCTTCGGTCTCGCTGATGGACTCAGTCATTTTCTCTAGCAAGTCATCATTTCTGTCTACAGAGCCTTTCCTAGGAGAGTGCTCGAGCACGGGCAGCTCGTCGTCGGCGGACAGGTCGTCGGAGCTGGAGGAGTCGCGGCGGCGCGGCGGCGGCGTGGCCGCGCGCTCCGCACTGTCCATGGTCTCATCATCATCATCGTCCAACTTGTCTTCAGTCACCGACGCTGCTTTTTCCGTGGGAGTGGTCGGTTCTTCCTCAATGTCAGGTGTGGTAGCATCTTTCTCTATTTCAGTTGCTTTCTTTGTGACTTCTTCCTGTATTTGGTCTGGCTCCTCAAGGTTAGCATTAGCCGGTTCAATGGAGTGGGTCTCCGGCGCGAGTTCGGGAACCTCCACTTCCTCAGCGGGCGAGTCTGGGCGTGTTGCCCGCGCGTCGCGCTCCTGAGCGGGTGTCTTGTCGCGCGGCAGGTCACCGGGCTCCGCGGAGGGCGCAATCTCGCTGTCTTCATTTACCTCTTCCTCTTCGTCTTCTATTTCTTCGTCGTACAGACTAACTTGTCGTTTAATCAACGAGGGCGTGTTGAGTTTAATCTTAATGGGATTACGTGGATTGGTTGTGATAGGACATCTCTTTGAGACTTTCTCTTTCAATTCTTCTTCAGTTTTGTTCCTTGTGTGGTCGGGTGCGGCACGCGGCGGCGGGGCGGGTGGGCTTGCCGGGGCGGGCGGGTCTGCCGCTTCGGGCGGGTCAGCAGGGGCGGGCGGGTCGTCGTCCTCCTGCACCAGGTCCTCCAGGCTGTCGTGCGGCACCAGCGGGGCGAGTGGCGCGTCGGACGGTGCCTCGGCCGAGCTGTTGGCGATGTGCACACTGGTGGCGGAATAGATGGAGAAGTTGGGGCAGTCGCCCTCGGAGTCGTCGTCGCTGGCGGCGCGCGCAGGCGCAGCCGGCACCAGCAGCGCGCGGTGCTCGTGCAACACGGCACGCACGCAGCTGTCCAGCACGCCCGGCGGCACGGCCAGCCCAGCCGCGTCCAGCCCCGCCAGCACGCCCCGCGGCACGCCCAGGCCGGCCGCGTCCAGCCCCGCCAGCACGCCCAGGCCGGCCGCGTCCAGCCCCGCCAGCACGGCCAGGCCGCCCGCCTCCAACCCGCCCTGCAGGCCGGGCGGCGAGGGCGGTACGGGCGGGGGCGAGGGGGGCGCGGGCAGCTGTGCGGGGGGCGCGGCTGGGGCGGCCGGCAGTTCGTCGAAGTCGCCGCTGTCGTCGTCGTCGTTGGTCGGCTCGGTGGGGTCGTACTTCTCAGTATCTATGACTAAACTAGAATCACTCTTCTCATCCTCCGACTTGTCGAGTTCAGGCGTTTTGTCGAATTTGAACATAGGCGGCTCCGGCAGCGGACGGTACGGCTGAGGCTTCGGTGTTTGCTGCGCTTGGGTTGTGGCCGCAGGCTCAGGGTTACTGTTTTCTGAGTTTTGTCGCCGGATTGGACCCATTCTCATGTCGAGCGGGTTTTCGAAGCCCCCAAACGAGTGCCTGTGCTGCACAGGTGGCGGGTCGCTGCGAGGCGGAGCGGGCGGCGGCACGTAGGGCTGCCAGGCCGGCGCCAGGCTGTAGCGGCCCGGCTCGGGGCGCTGTGGTGGCTGATTGTTCTGGCCCCGGTTCTGCTCAGGAACTTGTCTCCTGTTGCGCTCGAAAGGAAGGTCATCTCCCTGTGGATACTGGTGCGGTCTTCTAGAGTAATTGTTATAGGTGTCCATGTCGTCGCGGCGCGCGTTGTTATTTTGATTGAACGCGTTTCCCTGGCGGTTCTGGTAGCCGCCACCGTTGTAGTTGTTGTCATAGCCGCCGCCCCTGTTGTTCAGGTTGTTGGTGCCCTGCTCGCGGTGGTAGTTGCCGGTGTAGCCGCCGCCCCACCCGCGCCCGCCGCGCGACTGTCCGGGGTACGACGGTACCTTCCTCGCGGCGTCCTCTCCCTGCGAGAGATCAATCTTGTCCTGTTGTTTCGGCTCGTCAGATTGTTTCTTCGACAGCTTAGACTTTTCGCGAGTTTCTAATTTTATATTCACACTGCCATCAACCGAAATAGACACTACAGATTGTTTTGAATGAAGCAAAGTTTGACTTTCGAGGATAGAGGAGAGAACGTCCGGCGCCGAAGACGCGTGCGTAGGAGACGGAATAGAGATCATCTTTCTTCTCGCCTGGGAATAAGTCATCACATACGTAATTATTACACATAAAAGTAAACACAATCAAAGAAAAAATGACCATGATGCAGCTGTACCTGTCTGTAAGCGCTGAGTATGCTGGAGGTGGGGCGCGCGGCCACGGCCGTGCTGGCGCGCTCGGACACGCCGAGGTCGTCGTCTTCGGGGAAGTAGTCCAGCTGGTGCGCGTCGCCGAATAGGCTCAGCGCTGGGATGCCGGCGCGCGAGCGGCGCGCGGACAGCTCGCGCAGCGCGCTGGCGGGCGCGCCGGGCACGCCGAGCGCGCCGGGCACGCCGCGCACGCCGAGCGCGCCGGGCACGCCGCGCGCGCCTCCCGCGCCCGCCGCCGCCAGCGCCGCGCGCACGCTGGCTAGCACGTGCGAGCGTCGTGCCGCCGTGCGCGGTTGCCGTCTCTTGGTCTGCGCAGAGACAACCATGGTAGGTCTCAAAGCTAACTCACTATCCAGCTACATTCTGATAGACATGTACTTACCCTCCTTTTCTTTAGTTTCCTTTTAACTCGTTTGGTGACTGGAAATTTACCATTTTCTTGCACTTCATACTCGATAATGACTGTTTTAGTTCTTCTCCTCTTTGGCCTTCTACGGTTTGTATGTGCAGCACTTTTACGCCTGCTCGTACTTGTTCGTGAGCTACTGCCCTGTGCAGAGTGTGATCCTCTTGATGTTGTTGGTATATCACCAGAATTCAAACGGCTTCCTCTGTTACCGGAGGATGTAGATGGTTCATCTGCGCTGTGCGTCCTTGATGATCTAACATTCCTTCTCTCTCTGATTAATGCACTTCTAGATGAAATTGGTATGTCCATATCTGTGATGCCAGAAAATAAGTAATCCACATCTGATAGCAGATTATCACAATTGGGACAGAGCCACTGATCAATAGGAACCTGCAATATAAGGAAAATTAAGCTGAAGTTTATAGAGAAATGTCACTATTGTGTATCTATACTCCGTCGCAAAACTTCAAGTACTGTGTAGGTTACCTCCGACAGTGGTGGAGTGAGGCACTGCATATGATATCCAAGGTCACATCCATCACACAGAAGCATGGTTTCTTCACTGTCTGTGCGGCCACATACCTAGAATGCAATATTTGATAGTGCATTTAGTCATTTGCCATTTCAAACAAGTATAAAATACAGCTTGTTTATATAACAACAACAATGAACTTTCAATGTTAAGACCTTGAACCAGTGACCTGATTGCAGTAATCACAATGCTGTAGCATGATCATATTATTTACCTCACAGACAGTCGGGTCCTCGATCACAAGAAGCTCTACTGAAGGCCGGCGCTCAACCACCTTTACGGGCTCAGTACGTAGCACACGACCGCCTGCACAAGCCCTCACTACTATGAAATCAAATGTCATTCTGTCTACTGGACAGGTGTTGACATTTTTTGACCATTCCGTGATACAATCCAAACAGAAAATATGTTCACAGCTCTGTGGTGTTCCCACTTCTTGATCAGTGAAACGCAAAAGGCAAATGGAGCACTTGTCTGAGTTGCCTTCTGAGCTGTCCGATGCAAAACCAGAAGTGGGTTTGGCGGCCGTGGCTGCGGGCTTAGGTGCGTCCGAGTGGTCGGTGGCCCAGCCTGATGTGTCGCTGTCGCCCTCGGAGTCGCGAAGCTTGGGCAGCGCGTGCTTCCGGCGAGCTCCCGCGCACACCACTGAGCTGCCGCTGCTGTCGCTGCCGTCATCACTCAGCACCTGTAACACACTCATTATAATACTCCATCGCCTCCAGCACTAATACAACGTGTTGAAGATTGCTCAGTCACCCTCAATCTCTTTCTACGTGACCCCGCTGCTGTGACGCTTTCGTCACTGTCCGAGCTCGAGTCCGACGAGAGCACCATCACTTTCTTAATCTTGCGCTTGGGCCGTGGAGGCGAATCCTCGCTGCCCTCCTCACTCATTCTCACAAGTAAACAGTGTCGAATGGAATTTAGTGGGCACGACACGAAGCCAGTTGCAAAGGTGTAAATGACCTCCGCCAAGTAATATTCGAGTCAACTAAGGTAAAATATGAGAAATTCATTCGGTCTGCTAATTAATATCATGCATCAAGATTGTTTCCACACAAGTTATTGCGTACGCGTTGTCTTATAATGATTTCACTATTTTGACAGCAAGCCGCTATCAATGGTCAAGCGGCCATTTTCCTTTCAATTCCTTTTTTTTTATTTTTCATAGTGATGTGATTAGTCACATCATGGTCACATCACTATGAAAAACCATAAATCATCATAAAAATGTTGTTTCTGGTGAAAACATGATGTAAAAATGTATAGATACGTCATACGCGTCGACTTGAGAACCACCTCCTGGTTTTCTTCGGTTTAAAATATCAAACTAATTTCTTGATCATATCTTAAAAAAACATAAAAAGGTATCTCGTAAAAAGGTACATTAAAAGCCTAAAATGGCAGTGATGAAGTGGAGTGAACGCACTGACCTTTATACAAGTACGCTGGACTTCATACTATCGACGATTGCCATTTTGGCGCTGATAGCAACGTGAGGGTCCATGGAACTAATATTAGAGATGAGACATATCCTTCGATAAAAAAATACTTTTTTTTTTTTTTTCCTTATCTTAGGGTTCAACAATAGGATGGACCCTAATCTTATTACAATCTAGCCTTTTAGATAGACTAATAAGTAATTTAATTATAACATAAACTATTAAAAATTGTCTTTAGTAAGAATGTGTCCAATAGCACTTTTCTTATTGTCTCTATTAAGGCGAATACACTTCGTTCTTGTGTTTGTTCGGCACTTTTGTACTTTACACTATTCACTAACACTAACTCGAACGGTTTTGTTCTTTTTAGTCTTCTAACTATGTTTGTGTGGTCGAGAAGCTGGATTGCCTCGACGTTCACATGCTGATGAAGTCTCTTTTCGTGAGCTTCTGCAAGTTTCTGGATTACTTTTTCGATGAACTCAACTTTTAGGTCCCGGTGGAGGTCATCATTTCGTATGTACCAAGGTGCATTTACAATTTCCCTTAGCACTTTGTTCTGGAATCGTTGTATAATTAATATATTGGTCTGTTTGGTGCAGCCCCATAGCTGAATACCATAAGTCCAAACTGGCATTAGGACTTGTCTGTATAACAACAATTTATTTTGCACGGACAGCATGGAGTTTCTTCCAAGTAGCCAATACATTCTTTTGAATCGGAGGTCGAGTTCATCTTTTTTCTTCTTGACGTGGGCTTTCCAGCGTAGCTTTGCGTCAAGGGTCATACCGAGATACTTGGCTGTATTCTCGTATGGAACTTGTTTATTATTAATGTAAACTGGAGAATACTGTTGTTTTTTGTTGGTAAAATCTATGTGAACAGATTTCGATTCATTAAGTTTAATCCTCCATTTTTTGGTCCAGTCATAAACTTGATTTACAGCCATTTGTACCTTTTCTACTGCTTCTTCGTGGCTGTTTCCTACAGCCATTATGGCTGTATCATCAGCAAAGGTCCCAATCGTGTTTTGCTCTAATTCAGGAATATCGCAAGTGTATAGTAGGTACAGGACCGGACCTAACACACTTCCTTGCGGTACGCCAGCTTTAATTTCTTTCAGTTCTGAGTAGGCATCTTCTTGTCTTATTCTAAAGACTCTATTCAGAATGTAGGATTCTAATATGTCTGCAAACTGTGGTAACAGGTTCTTCAGTTTATGTCTAAGGCCTTCATGCCATACTTTGTCAAACGCTTGCGCTACGTCTAGAAATACAGTAGGACATACTTTCTTGTCTTCAAGGGCGTTTTCTATTACGTTTGTGATCCTATGCACTTGATCGATGGTAGAATGTTTTTCTCGAAAACCAAATTGGTGCTCTGGTATTATATTTTTACTATCTATGATTGGTTTAATCCGTTTGAGTAACAGCTTTTCAAATAGCTTGGACATGATTGGTAGTAAGGAAATAGGCCTATAAGATGATGTTTCGTGAGCCGGTTTCCCTGGCTTAGCTATCATTATTACTTCGGCCACCTTCCATAAATCTGGAACATATTTAAGCCTTAGTGCGGAATTGATAAGGGTCGTTAACTTAACCAGACCCTTTCTTGGGAGGTTATGAAGTACTTCTCCTGTTATTAAATCGTAGCCTGGTGATTTTCGTGTACTTATATTACGTTTTATTTCTCGTGCTACTTCTCTTGGTGTAACTAGTTTTATGGTAACTTCATTTTCTGCTGTCACCATATTAGCGAAAGTGTGATCTTCAATGATTTCCCCATCGTTTGGCTGAAAGATATTTTCTAGGTGCTCTGCAAACCTCTTTGCTTTTTGCTCGTTAGTAACTGCCCATTGCCCATTTCCACATTTGATAGGTGGGATTTGGGTAATCGGCCTTTTTAGGTGCTTCGTAGCCTTCCAAAGGGAGTAATCTGTTCTTTGGTCGTTAGTTAGGCTCTGAATATAGGTTTTGGTTGAGTCGTCTTTAAAGTCTTGGATTAGTCTTTTTACTTTTTTTGTCAGATTATTTAGTTTTCGTTTGTCATCCGGGCACCTAGATTGATGCCACGTTTTTCTCTGCCTTCTTTTCTCCATAATGAGCTGCTTGATTTTGGGCGGGTATGTATTTCCCTTCGTCCTCTTGTTGGAGTCGGGTGTATTTTCCCACGCTGCTTGCTGGATAAGCATTATGAACTTTTCTAATTCAATGTTTAGATATTCGGGTGTTTTTAATGGTACTTTAAGGTCTATTTCATCATTCAATCTGGTCTTGAAACTCTCCCAGTCTGTACAGTCACGAGCACTAATATGTCAACACTTGGCAACTTTCAATTGCGATTTATTCACTAAATAACGAATGCAAAGTTGAAATACGACACTTTACATAAACCTATAGTTTCGGAAATACTAGGTTCGTAATAACATAAAATTTCATTAAAAAATAAAGGAGAATATCGCCTGTGAATAAAGCCAAGTGTATACATACTTATGCTCGTGACTGTACACTTATTAACGAGAGTGGGTCTGGTTTCTTTATACAAAATGTTCTCGCTAATTTCTAGATAGATTGCTGAGTGATCTGAGTTCATGTCATAGCTTTGTTCTGATTTTATATAACTGGTTGATAGATCCTTGGTTACAAAAAAATCTATTAAGTCCGGAATTTTATTTGGATCTGTTGGCCAATAGGTGGGCTTTCCAGTTGATATGACATCACATTTCAGCTCTTTTATGGCATTCAGTAGTTCTTTGCCTTTAGTAGTTGTTAGTCTGGAGCCCCAATACGTATTTTTAGCATTGAAGTCACCTCCTAAGATAAATCTACTTCCAAGGCGAGTTAGAAAGCTTATATAGTGGTCTTTTTTTATCATATACCGAGGTGGACAGTAGATGGCAGATACTGTTACAGGATATTTTTTTGTTTGTAGACAAATCGCCACTGCTTGGATATCTTTCTCTTCATATTTAAACTCTTCATAGTGCTGTAGGTTTTCTTTTACAATAATGGCACTACCGCCTCTTGCTGAATTGTCTGGGTGAAGTGCATGGTATACTTTGTACCCTTTAAACTTAATGTGAGATTGATTTGTGAAGTGAGTTTCAGATATCAGGCACACATCAATTTTTTCTATCTCTAATACTACTTGTAACTCGTTCTGATGTTTTTGTAACCCATTTGAGTTCCACGCCATAAGTTTTAGTGTAGTATTAATTTTTTTGGCTTAGAGGTAGCAGCTTTGTTGCTATTTTCAATTTTTTTCAATCTCTCGTCAAATGATGACATTAACTTTAAGATTTCATCCAACTTTTTGTCACTGCTCATATCAACCAAAGGCGCCTTGGCTAAGCCTCTTGTAGCTACTTGGGCATAAGACACGTTTTTAGTTGCAGTTTTAATAGTGCTTTGATTTCGTATGTACTGGCTGGGGCCTTCGACTCTTCCAGTAGGTGTATTTTGTTGAGGGGCAGTAGTATTGCCCTTTGATTTTTTGTTCCGAATCTGCTGGATTTCTTTGGCTACGATACATCCCCTGTAGTTAGCTGGATGTGGAGCTCCACAGTGGACGCACTTTGGCTTCTCTTCTTTTGATTTTTTGCAATCCATCGTCAGATGTTTGCCTGTGCACTTAACGCACCTCGGCTCTTTGGAGCAGTACTTTTGCGTATGGCCATAAGCTTGGCATCGTTTGCACTGAGGTACCAGTTTTGTGGATTTTAGCTGTTGTATTTCCACATTACATCCCAGTACAGTTTCGATGTTATATATTTTGCTGGTTTCTTCATCATTTGAAAATGTCAGCATGAACATGTTGAGTGGCTGTTTGGTTTTCCAACTCAATTTGTTGACTGCTTCTAGAATTTTGTAGCCTTTGCCACGCAAGTCTTCAACAATTCTCTCCGGAATGCATGTGAAATGCAATTTTTTTGCCATAACTCTAATTGGTCTCTCTTGCTTGTTCTCATAGGAGTGCCAAAGGCAATTGTTAAGCGAGAGAGAATTTCTAATTGCTCTGTACGAGTCTTCGTTTTTGGCATTTACTTTGACTGTATCTCCGTTCATCATTTTGATGCTGAACGAATCAGCTGATTGGCTCTGCGATAGAAAATCAAAGAATTTCTGGTAGTTCTCGATACCGTCGACTACAATAGGTGGTGGCAAAGGAGTTTTAATCGGTTTTTCCTTACCTTTATTCTCTTCACTTCCGTGTTCATGCAGAGTGGGTTGGGCGGGAGAGGTGTTCAATTTTCTTTTCTTCCTGCTTTTTTGCCTTATCCATCCTGTTTCTCGAGCTAGTTCTTCTTCGTCCGTGGTATATTCAAGACGCGGGGGAGAAGTCTCAGTGGCGGTTGTAGCGGTTGTAGTAGCTGATTTCGGTGGGTTTTCCACTTGAAGTTTCAGCTGTTGCTGGAGATTTTCTATTTGACTTTTTAGGTCATTTAGGTGTTTTTGGAGCTCTTGACGCTCTTTTCTTTCTTCACAAAAGTGCTTGTACAACAGATGTTCAGTTTCTGTTTTTAAGTCTATGCTAATAGTGTTCAGTGTTGGCTTTTTCGAACCCATTGTAGAAGTTAAGCGAGTGTTAACTTCGCCTTAACTATGATATTCGCTGACAGCCGTCAGCATTACGCAATAACTAGGTCATTGCGGTGCATCCGACTGGACGGCGTTATTTTGATTCGTAAGCACTTATATACTGTGGTACGCGCGCGGTCGCATGTAACACAACTGCTCTAAGCGAAAATCGAACGCGATATGAAAAAATACTGAGAGTAATAATTTGGAAGCGCTAAGGTAGCCCGCAAAATTCTAATTTTCTAGTAAACATAATACTGACCAGCAAATTGCGAAAAATGCAATTTGCAAAATACAAAAACCAACTTGGGCCTATCACGGATTTGAACGCACATGTCTTTTGGTGGGGTAACTACTTAATGGAGCTGTGTGTACAAGAACTATTGTTTAACAGAAAAGTAATGAACAGTGAACATTTTTCACCTTACGCCCATGTGATGGTAGCGAAACGGCCAAGCCTCATATTATGACTTAGGTGTAGAGTTTGTGAAGTTAGGGCGTGATATGATAACTTTTTGGCAGTGCGAGCCTTAAGTGGTCTCGTCTTGGCAACATTTTACATGAAAATGTTTTTGGTGGGATATGTATTTACATAAATATAATCATCACCTAGCTACGCCCTAAGCCGAGGTCCGAACCCCACAGGGGGTGCCCTTAGCGTGTATTCGCTTAGTTTTTAAGTTTGTTTTAAGCCCTGGCTGGAGGCCTTAATTTATTGAGGCATCCACAGGAAAGTCCGGTTAAGCAGACGACAACCTCACAGGTTGAACTGCGAGAAGGCATTCCCCAGAAAAAAATCATTTTTAGTTACTCCATGACTGGCTCTGTACCATAGATAAAAATACTAAAATAAAATTACTAAATGCTCTGTGTCTGTACTCTGTGGCGACACGACAAAGCTCTGTGGCCTGTGGCACAGACTAAAAAGAGAAAGAGAAGCAAGAGAACAAGGAACATATTTACCAGCGTTGCCAGACCGTACCAAAAAGTACGGTTTTCCGTACTATTCATCACACAACCGTACCTCAGTGTAGACCGTACCTTTTTCGTACCTTTTCTATACTAGTGATTTATTTAAAACAATACTTTTTGTTCCTTTAAATATAGAGAATAATATCGCTTCATATCTGGGGGCTTACTATCACCTCTTATAGCAGGGCAGAAGTTGAACTGCATTGCTTTTTTGTACTATGCGGTCTTATTAGCAGGCCTGCAACAGGCCTGCTACGCTGACGTTTACAAAAACTGTTCACCTTGTTTTTTGTATAGAATTTTATACTATGGCGTGCTAATTGACAACAGTAAAACGACTGCTGAACGTTTGTAACGTCAAATTATATCCATCTTGAATAAGTTACTATTAGACGAGCTTTTTCAACATTGTTTTGTAATTCAGTGCCCATACAACACTTATTTTTATTATTTCTCTAATTCTTTTGTAGATGTGTGACGAGCACGAAATATTTGGAGAGTGAATATCGAATAGAAAAAAGCATATCAATGGAAAAAAGAAACCGACGGCGCTTCGTCGCACTAGGAAAATAAATAACCCTTTTGAAATGAATAAAGGGAATTTATGAATCAATATTTTTCTTATTTGACCTAGTACCTACTAAAAATAAAATAATAGTGACCACACATAGCAATGCCTAGTGTAATCAATGTACTGGCCCCTCTGCTCTTTAACATCTACACTAATGATCAACCGGTGAGCCCAAATACAACCCTCTTTCTGTACGCAGACCTCTTGCCAAGCCACTCACTTTGAGGAGATTGAAAACAACCTTTCCACCGCCCTCTCAGCAACGCCCTAAAACCTGAAACCAAATCCCTCTAAAACGCAGTCATGCGCATTCCACGTTCGCAACAGAAAAGCGGGACGAACATTAAATATCTCATGGCTAGGGGTTCCAATCACCTACATTGACTACAGTACTCACCCAAAGTATCTTGGCATCACTTTGGATAGGTCCCTCCCGGAGAAACTGCGAAAATGTCAAACAGAAAGTGCATCCCAGAAATCACTTACTCTGTCGCCTAACGTATCCACCAGATGGGAGGCATCTGCTCAAGTCGTGCGAAAAACTGGAATGGCGCTTTGTTTTTCCGCAGGCCTGTCCAGTATGGAGCCGATCAGCCCACGCTAAGTTAGTGGATACAGCTCTAAATGAGACATTATTGATTATGACTGGTTGCTGAAAATCTATTAAAGATATTTGACAGATTGTAGTAGCTTGATGTGCTGGCGTCTGTACCAGGTTGCGCGTCGATGTCCCTGTCAAAACCGACCCTGTTGCGAATGCTGTATCCACTGACTGGCATCGCGCCTCCGCAGGAGTCAGGACTATAGCCAGCCGCATCGAGGGCGAAGCTGCAAGATGACCCACGCCACTCAATGCACAATTTTACTTCAGTGTCACAGAGGCTTAAAAGCTGCAGGTTTATTTGTTCCCTTGGATGTCTACATTACAGTGGTAATAAAGAATAGTTCAACTTGTCTAACGGGAATACCTACTGAGAAATACGATCATAACATAGAGCACACTAAAATAGCTATTGTTTAGTGAGTAGTTTGGCCTCGGTTTTATAATTTAGTAAAATAGTGCACTTTTCAGTAATAAATAGTAGGATTAAACAATTTAAAGGTGTAGGTATGGTACGGTTCATGAAATCAAAAATCACATAATTAACAAAATATTTTTATTATTAATATGTAGGATAACAATTTCAACGTCAGACGACTTAGAAGTAAATAGTATTTCATCTAAAATTATGCAGGTCGCTCCACCTCTCATCTTGATACCATGTCTACATGTGCCAGCTGTTGAATTTTATTGGGATGTGGTTGGGGCGCAGTCATTTGTAAATCACATAATGCGGTTTAATTATAAAAGTTATCTTTATTTCTTCTATTCTTACTTTACATCACACAGAGTAAGTACACGATAGCGGTGAGAGCTGTACCACAGACTAACATATTTCACAGATTACATCAGTGACGTGCCATGTACTTAGTGATGTGCTTAATGTTTCCAACACTCCTCCTCAAATTTAACTCAAAACAACATATTAAATTTGCCTATGAAACATGAGCACATTTAAGCAAAAGAATAATCCTAAGTTACAACAAAGTAGGTACTTAATAAAATAAAATAGAACTTAACTCATAAATTGGTTAACAAAGTTTACAAACTTTTCTTTACACAGGCTTTTAGTTAATAAATCAGCTAAATTGTTATTAGAATTTACATAGTCTATTGAGATGATACTTCTTTCGACAAGGTCTTTAAGGAAATGGGCTCTAATATCTATATGTTTGGTTCGCTTAGAATTTTCATAACTTTTAGACATAGAGATGGCACCTATATTATCAACAAGTAATAAAGCATCACAATTTTCATTAAGATGTTTGCTCAGGCCCTTAAGATTTACCAACTCTTGTGCGGTGGCAGCAGCGGCTATGTATTCAGATTCTGCTGTCGACAAAGCAACACACGACTGTTTCTTTGAAAACCAGGCTATGGGATTTACTCCATGTAGGATTATTCCACCACTTACGCTCTTTCTGTCACTTCTATCACCAGCCCAATCCGAATCTGAGTATCCATATAAGTTTGTATCTTCCATTTTTCTAAAAACAAGTCCTTTGTCCTTAGTCTCTTTAAGATAGCGCAGAACTCTTTTGCCAGCCTTCCATAGACTCTCATTCGGCTTATCCAGATATCTACTGAGATACGATACAGCAAATGTCAAATCCGGTCGTGATATCACTGTCAGGTATATTAAACATCCTATTAATTCGCGGTAAGGCACATCCAGTATTTCATCATCTTCATTAACTTGTATATTATATTGTATTTCCATTGGTGTCTTTATTCCTTTACAGTCGTTCATATTAAATCTTTTAAGTATCTTTTCTATCATAGTTTCTTGTTTTATTATCAAGGTGTTGTTACTTCGTTCAATTTCCATGCCAAGAAATTTTCTTACTTCACCCAAATATTTAGCATTGAATTCAGTCTTCAGAGCATTTATGGTACCTTGTCCATTTCCGATTATTAAAATATCGTCCACATAAATTAGCATCCATGTCTCAGCTTTGTAGTACATACAGTAGTCATATTCTGATCGCTGAAATCCATTTTTCTTAGCAAAATTGCCTATTGTCTCATTCCAACACTTCGGTGATTCAGATAATCCATACAATGCTCTTCTTAGTTTTAATACTGTATTTGCATTCTTTGATTTCAATCCTTGAGGAACTTTTATGTATACATCTGTCTTTAGTTTTCCGTTCAAAAACGCTGTAGGTATATCAAGTTGAGTAATAATTAAGTCTTCTTGGACTGCTTTTGATAGGAACATTCTCACTGTAGAGTGTCTCGCAACAGGTGCATAATTGTTATCAAAAATATCTCCTTTCTGCTGTTGAAATCCTCTCACTACTAGTCTAGCCTTTTTGGTTCCTTCATCTTTTTCTTTAAATATCCATTTGGTATCAATTGCTTTCTTTCCTTTAGGTAGTTCTTTTTCTTCCCAGGTCTCTAGCTTTTCAAGTGCTTGTAACTCTTTATTGATAGCTTCTTTCCATTCTGTATGACTTATTGCCTCTTCATAGGAGCTAGGTGTATTTGCGCTCAGGCAAATAACTATATTTGTCTCATACTCATCAAGATGTGCAGGTGGTTTTACTATTCTTCCTGATCTTGTAGTTTTCTCTTCTCTTGTTGCATCTTCGTTTAAATTTCCCTCATTAGTGACATGTTCGTTTCTTTTTCCTTGTCTCATCTCTATTTTATCTTCTTGATTTTCTTCTTCTTGAATATATCTTCTTTCCTTGTTTTCTTCATTCTTATAAACTGTATCACTTTCATCAAATCTCACATCTCTTGATATTATTATTTTATTATTTTCAGGATCCCATACACGATATCCATTTGGACTATATCCAACTAATATCATTTCTTTTGCTCTTTGCTGAAGTTTATCCTGTTTTGGTAAAATATGAACCCATGCTTTTGATCCAAATACCCTGAGTTTTATCAAATCCTTGTGTCCAAACATCTTTTCTGCTGGTGTTTGAAAATTAATTGCCGAAGATGGGCATCTGTTGATCTGGTAGACAGCACACCGTACTGCTTCACCCCATAATGTTTTTGGTAATCCAGTCTCAAGTAGTAATGTTCTAGCTCTATTGTAAATATTTCTGTTCATTCTTTCTGCAACTCCGTTGGATTGCGGACTGTAAGCAGTAGTAAATTGTTGTATAATACCCCTGTCACTACAGTATTTGTTGAGCTTTTCATTTTTAAATTCTCCGCCATTATCACTTCTTATTTTCTTTACTTTATTTCCTGTCTGTCTTTCTATTTTCTTAATGTGCTCTATTAACCAATCAGCTGCTTCACTTTTCCTTTTTAGTAAATGTACTACTGTAAAATGTGAAAAGTCATCTATTATTGACTGATAGTATACTTCACCCTCACTAGTTGGTGTGGTCACAGGTCCTGATAAGTCTGTATGTAACAGTTCTCCTACATATCTTGATCTTGGTCTGAGTGTTTTCATGAACGGCTGTCTTGTTGATTTTCCTTCTAGGCATGGTCCACATTGTTTTTTAGAGCTAGGTAAGTTCAATATTTTTAAATGTTTTCTATTAGCATGCCCTAACCTTTTGTGCCACAAATCTTCACTAACACTATTGCATTGCTCATCATCAGCAGAGTCATTATATACTTTACCTATAATGTAGTATAATTTACCATTTAGTGTTCCTACCACCTGAGCTTTACCGTTACATATTTTTACTGTAGAATTGTCAAAGTTTACTTTATAGCCCTTCTCTACTATTTTCTTTACTGAAAGTAAATTGTATGTCAAATTTTTCACGATCAAGGCTTCTAATCTTATTACTGTACCATTGACATTAAGTTTAATCTTACCCTTCTTACTTGTGTGAATATACTGTCCATTCGCTACATAAATCCTAGTGGGAGTGTCCATGTTTGTGATATCTGTCATACAACTTTCAAATTCTTCCTTCACTAAGTGTTCAGTACATGCTGAATCTACCACTAAATGCATTTCACTATTATTCACTGATGCATACACCTCAACACAACTTATGAATGCCAGTCCATCACTATTATCATCACTCACTCTTGCCGCAGCACTGTCCTCTGAAATATGACCACGTCCACGTCCTCTAAATCCTCTTCTTATTCTTCCACGTCCTCGACCGGCTCTGCACTCAAATGATTTATGACCAGGTTTCCCGCAGCGATAACATTTAATTGTATTTGCGCTGAACGCTTCATTATTCACAAATTCGTTTCGTCCTTGTTTTTCCTTTAGCTTTATCTCAGCATCAAGCAGTCGCACCTTCACAAATTCGACAGAAATATCTTTTTCAGTGCTCATCGTTTCTATGGAGGTTATAACTTGTTCATACTCCTCAGGTAATGATGACAACAAGTAACAAATTTTATCCAGGTTCTCTAGTTTTGAGCCTGATGCTTCTAGCTCGGTCACCAGTTTTTCAAAAGTTAAAAAATGGTCTTCCAGACTCGTTGTGCATTTCAGATTTATCAATTTTCTACGTAAATGTAGTTTGTTTAGCACGCTTTTTCTCTCGAAATGTTCTTCAAGTAACTTGAACATACATGCAGCTGTTTTGCCACCTTTTATGATTTCTAAGTATCTGTCCGGCAGACATTGCACAATGATATTTCTTGCCGTGGCGTCATTTTTCTTCCATTCTTTATTACTGGTTTCTTGCACGTCTTCGATTGCTTCTAGCACGCCATTCCTTTCCAGTAACGTTTTTACTCGGAACTTCCAGTTATTAAATTCACCCGGCGTTTGTAATTGCGGAAATTGGACTTGTTGCGACGCCGCCATTGTGATTGCAAATTTTCTTTTTCACAATTTATTCTTCACACTTTTATTTCCGCTCGTTTTCTCTGGGCCCATAACCTGTTGAATTTTATTGGGACGTGGTTGGGGCGCAGTCATTTGTAAATCACATAATGCGGTTTAATTATAAAAGTTATCTTTATTTCTTCTATTCTTACTTTACATCACACAGAGTAAGTACACGATAGCGGTGAGAGCTGTACCACAGACTAACATATTTCACAGATTACATCAGTGACGTGCCATGTACTTAGTGATGTGCTTAATGTTTCCAACACCAGCATCATATTGTAGTCTTTGACATGTGCACAAGCACAACAGCCAACGCCAACAATGTCTTCGCACATTGCGTTGAAATCTTACTGAACAATTATTATTAACACAACATCCTTCTGGAGTAAATGCTGTACCGTCGTGAAGATTCCAGTTCATTAAAACCCTTCAATTACACACAGGAAAACAAAAAATATCAATTTCATGCAATTCGAAAGAAACGGACTAAATAAATAAATGAATGAAATGTTTTTGGACACTTCTTGTGACACTTGTCTTTTTGACAGTGTCAGATAGATAGTGCTGCGGCTTGATTATAATATGAAACTCATTACTCTAAATAAAGGATCGAGTCCATTTTCTCTCGATGTGCCACTTGATGTAGTCGCGATTAGATAAAGTATTCAAACTAAGCTGAGAATCATCACTTTTTGAATGTCAAAATTACAAAAGAAACTCGCCTAAAACGCCCGCCCTTCACCACTTCCTAGTGCTTTCGCTGGGGAGAAGTTGTTAACGTGTAATTTGTCATTAAAATCGTCGTCGTACCGTCATTGATTTTCTGATTGACAGTGGAATGTGAGTAGGAGAAACACTCTTTACAAAGCCGAACAAAGCCGATCTTAGTTGAATGTTACTGACTTAAATCAAAGCCGATCTTAGTTGAATGTTACCGACTTAAATACCTATGTATGTACATACCAATAAAGAACGGTTGCTTTATTCTGGATCACAGAGCATGTAACCTTTTTTTCTGGATCTTGCTTTAAGGTAGGTACTGGAGGGGGAGTACTCAATTCAAGTTGAATCTATAGTACCTACCTTAGATTCAACTTGAATTGAGTTTTCGAACTACATAATCGGGACAATCGAGTGCCTGACCGTTAATCACAGATTAAGTACTAATATGTAGCAACCGTTAATAACTGAGTACAACACTAGAGTCAAACTGACAAGAAACCAAAAACTGCAATCCGTTTCAAGTTGTTTTTACTAAACTCGAGAGTGTAAACTTAAAAAAATGGGATTAAACACAGGAGGACCTGCTGCAGCGGCAATGGTTTTTCTAAAAATAGATTTGGTTACCACCTCGATCTGTATAAATATAATAGGAATATAATATATTTTTATTTAAAATAGTTAAAATATACGCTTCAATACACGTATTTATTACACTGACGACCATAACGGGAGTTGAATCAATCAATTGAGTGCATTATCAAAACATTTTCTTTTTATTGCGATTTCGTGATCCAGGTTAAACTTTATTTCAAAAATCGACAATTTAAAATGATATTAAGGTTATTTTTTTTAGGTATTAATTAATAGACGTTACACTATAGCGGGCCCAAAAATACTATCTTCTCTCTGCAACCATTTTCCACATTATTTTGCTATGTTCATGCTTGGAAGGATTTGTTATACCTAACTGCATTTATTTCTCTAGGATTATTTAAGAACTCCCGGCGAAGCAGTTGGGTCATAATAACACGACTTGTTCGTGTTTTACTAGAAATAAAATTCACCACATTAATTGTTATAAAATCTGAGCGACATTCCAATCCAATTAAAAATGCGTAAATTAAGTACACCATTATGATATTTTCATCATGTAAACAAACTTACGACATTGTGAAGACAATACAAACATACAAATAAATAATTATTATTTATTTGGCGCGCAAAAATACATTTTTTTTTAAATTGTTGCACGACGTAACCACACACGTTCAAAATCACATTCAATCTTTCAAAGTTACAAAGTTGTTTTGAACGTGAAATTGAGCTCTATAGTGCTTTTAGATATGGTATCAAGGTAATTTGTTATACATAATCATAGTTAGAATATGTATATACCTAAGAAAATCATGTTTCTATTATTTTCAAAAAACCGGTAATAGGAGATTTAAGTTTTTGAACGATGCCTATTAAAAAGACAATGGCGTTACAGCAGGCCACAGACAAGCATTACCATTCAACTTCGGTGAAATTCGTGCAATAGTCGTTCACTTTTAATACTCTCATAATACGATTATTAGCAGAGCAGAAGTAGGCCTGCTTTTGAACTGAATGGAAATTGAACGTTTTTATAAAAGGTGATAGTAAGCCCCCTGAACTTCCTCATCACATTATTCCTATGATAAATTATTATCAAAAAAAAAAATTATTCATTGCATCATTAACGAATTTAATGACTTTACTTCATTCTATAATTAATTTACAAATGAATTTGTTCGTTAATGGCAATCGGTAATAATGTTCTACTTTACCATATCTCTTTGATTATTCGATTCCCTATCACTTTTTTTCCAACCTATGGTCACAGACAGCCAACTCGAAGAAGAAAAAACTTATCTAGTTCTTACAGAAGTATCCCGACCCAACCGTACCTTTATGTTAAAAACCGTACCTTTTCAGAAAGCCAACCGTCCATTTTTGGGAAATCATACTGGCATCACTGATATTTACTCTAGCGAGGCAAGAGAAGTTCTCTGGAGTATATATGTTCTGTGGGCGACGGCGACTGATCGAATGTGATTTTCGCAATTCGTTTCGTGGTTGTGCATTTTCGTTTATTTTCGTAGTTTTTAACAAAAATATAATAAGAAATGACTGCTGAAAACGAACGCGAAATATATCATAAATTAGAAGCTATGAAAGAGATCAGGTATGGTGATTTATTATTGATAAATTATTCAAAATGCTCTTTCAAATCGCACCTGTGGACTCGATCAATAAACACTTGACATCGTTTGAAATGTTTATTATTTTAAATTGCATGATGATTATGATGAATCTAAACTAAAAGGTAGGTAAGTAACTAAATTTAAAATCTCACGAGTGTAATACTTTGATTGGATTTATCAAATATTTTTTGGCTGGATTTACATAGGATTACAAACAGAATTTTATTTGTATCTACTGTTGGCAGTACAACACCTTAAAACTATTTTTTTACTATATAGAAAATAATTAATCTTAGAGCTGGATTTACTTAGGATTGGCTCATTACTTCTTTTTCTACCTTCATCATTACTTCAGCCAAAAACATGTTGTGTGGTATTTTTGTCACCCCTGACCAAATTAATAGCTACATGTGTTAAATATTCCCAGAAATAAAACGATAACTCTGGAGCGTATGAAGCGCAGTATTCTGAATGAGGTCCGCAGTGGGGATCAGGAGGGGCGCTGCCTGGCGCAGTACAAGCGTGAGATGGAGCTGCTGCAGCAGGAGAAGATGAGCCATGTGGAGGAGCTGCGCCAGATTCATGCTGATATCAACGCTGTATGATATTTTACTATTTCATGATGCAACATAATTATCTTCTTCAAGAATGGGCAATTTTCAGATATAACTCTCAAACAGGGAGTAATGTCATTTCTCTATAAACAAAGATCAACTGAGAAAGTACAATGTTAGGGTGTCCTAACATTTGTTGATAGTAAGATTAAATGCTGAAATGTTTTAGCACATAGTTGATATAGCACATTTTTGCACCCCATCATGTTAAAATATTCTTCTGATATCAATACACACATACAATAGTTTATCTAAAACATTGGAATGCTTGGAAGTACGGCAACCACAAACAATAGCAGCAGCATGTGAGAGCTATTAATACCACAAGTATGATGGTGGGGGAGTTTGTTTACTTAGGCGCCGCGCTATTGTTGGCAGACAATTGTAACATTTTAAACTGTTTGTTTTCACTGTCAGTCTGTGACGGTCAGCTATGAATACTTGAATTCAGTTCTATATGCTCCAAATTCTAATTAATTTCCGCCAGCCTCCCAATCATCATCAGTCAGTCTCTAAAAATTACAAAAATGCCCTATTTTTACCGCTGTGATTAGAGGACTACCAGACAAATTAGAAAAGTTTTTAACATTGTTAGGAACCCTAAACATACTCTTTCTTAAAATGTAAAAATTAATTGAATCAGCTCAGTTTTCGAGGGGAAGAAATTAATACGAAACGTCGATCTCGTCAAAATTTTCGTGATAATTGCTGTCTGAGCTGCAGCTGTCCCTATCACATACTACGGGGATAGACTTGAGGTAAGGCAACGGCAATAGTTTCTTCAAATTCCTTGCAGGCCCCGCCCCTCTTAAGCCGAAAGTGCCAGGGAAGCGCGTGAAATTTAAATTTTCTTGCAGTTTTTTACCGACTTCAAAAAAAAAAAGGAGGTTATCAATTCAATACGTATGTATGTAATATTATTGGAATTGCATTATATTCACATATGATGATCTATTAGGGCTTCCAAACAAATATACAAAATTTCATAGACGTATGTATGTATGTATGTTTGTCCACGCATATCTCCGGAACTATTAATCGGATCGTGACCATTTTTTTTTTATTGGCTTACATTTTCTTCAACTTAGGGAACAGTGCAAGTTTCATCAAGATCGATTCAGTCATTTTCAAGATAATATGGACTAATACGTGTAAGTGTGACGGCCTGGCTTATTGATAAGAGCTACGGGTGTAGTGTCAAAGGGAAAACATCTCAAAACCTTGGTCAAATACTAGTGCAAAAACTAAAAATTACGAAATAAAAAGTAATTTAAAAAAATTAAACCGACTTCAAAAAGAAATTAACTCAAAATTATGAAATAACTTTAATTTCGGAAGTCGGTGGCATAAAACTAAAATACAGATCCCAAGACACCGACTTCCGAAATTAAAGTTATTTCATAATTTTGAGTTAATTTCTTTTTGAAGTCGGTTTAATTTTTTTAAATTACTTTTTATTCTTCCATACATCTCTTTAAGCGTCATGTCAATTCAATTCAAATTCAATACAACTCTCCATGTTCAAATTACTCAATCGAATCAGTATTCCATGAATTCAAGGCAATTAATGATTCTATCGATTATAATTCTGTTTACACATTTATTTTGTCACGGTTGCGAATCATATTTTGACCATCATACAATCTCGAATCTCTAATCTGCAAATTGCAAATTTTTAACCCATTTTTCAATTTGGGCACATCCCCATTAAGCCACATAGTTAGATTTGTTAGTATCACTCTTGATCAAACAGTCCCGAAATGCGAGCTCTAGAATTGTAGTTTGTTCACCAAGCAATCCAAGCATCTTACTCTCTGTAAACATTATTGATTAGTGGATGTATGTGTATAACAAATAATATGTGTCAACAGATGGAGACGGTGATCAAGCAGACAGAAGAGAGCATGACGCGCAAGCTGTCGGCGGCGTCGCGGCTGCACGAGGACTACCGGCCGCTGAAGGCCGAGGTGGACCTGCTGCGGCGCCAGTGCCTGGGCCTGGAGCGCCTGCCCGACCTGCACGAGGAGGAGGGCAGCCCCATCACGCCCGAGTACGTGCCCGGGCTCCTTCACAGCCCACTTGCCGACTGCGAGGGACTCACGCCCTTGTGCTCACAGCAATATACTTAATGGGTGTAAAAATACCCTTAACAAAGACGAGAGTCATTTGTTGTTCCCATAATTGTGATGAACCTTCTTGTTATGGAGATATTGAAGGTCAAAGTTCCAACTGTTTATGACTTTTTTTTACGGAAACAGGTTTTGAACGTAATAATTAACTTTAAGTCGTTTCCCAGCAATTATTTTTGTACAATATTACTTAGTTTGATATACAAAATGCGTAGGTATAAAGTTATAGTTCTCGTGATGCATTACCAGCGCGCCCGCTCCCACAGAGGGGAAGCGTACATTATAGGCTGAGTCAGCATTACGCACTCGTAAGAATTTTGACAATGTTTTTCTCGTGCACAATTAAATTAACAAATAGGATAGTAGGAATTTGTTTATTCATCTGTAAGCTTCGTATTCGTAGCACAAACGAATTTAGTTGATATAGTTAGTAAGATGTACGATGGAGTAAGATTGCAGTGTTTGCAGCCGCTTCCCCGCGCTGCCGGGCGGGGGCCCGGGCGGGGCGGGCGGGCCCCCGGGGGCCGGGGCCCCGCGCGCGCTGGCGTCGTTCCTGCCGCCCGCGCCGCGCAAGCCGCCGCCGCCGCCGCCCGCGTTCAGGTCTGCCCTCGACCAAGATTTCATTACCGTCTCGCTGAGGTTCGATTATGTTTTATTTCTCTTGTTTTGGTTCTCTTCCCGACTTCCCTCCGCTCGTCCTCACCTGCCCCGACCTCTTCACCTATTAACTATTCATTTATTCGATTACGATTTATTTTATCCAATGATATAATTTTAATTTTTGTTGGAGACTATAATTATTATACGCAATTTTTTTCTGTAAGTACTTACATTATATTGATTACACATATTGGAATGAAAGTTCCCTTGCACCAAATGATGTTACTCATAACAGCTGACAATGTATAAAATTATGAACATCGTTAGTTTATAATCTATCTCGCGAGATTATAAACTATCGGATAGTCGTGAACCGCCGCCGCGGCACCGCTCACTCCGCCCGCTCGGCTCGCGCGTGCTGCTCACAGTTCTAACCTAACCAAACCCATTCGGTCGCGGTGCCCTGGCTTAGTTACTGCGACCAAATCGACTAGACCGCCAAAACAAGAACGGTTCACAATTTTACGTTTGATAAAATCAAACAGATAGTGAAACCAAACTGTGAACGAACCTGCAGTTACCGGCAGTAAGTGCAGGTTCGTTCACAGGTGGTTTGCCATGGATCGATTACAAACTATCGAAATTTAATCTATCTATATAAATAAAACCAAGACAGGTTAGTTACACCATAACTCAAGAACTGCTGGACCGATTTTTATTATCCTTGATTTGTTGGATTTTTCTCCGCCCCGAATAGCAGAATAACTTTTAAAACATTGTAGAATACGAATAAATGATATGATATGATATGAACATGGGAAAAATTGACGAAAAAAATATGAAAATAATTCATTTTCTCATACATTCTTTCTTATTGATTCTGAGGCGATACGAAGTTCGCCGGGACCGTACTTTATATTGTAAGCAATATTTACATATTGTACAGTTACAGAATTCACAATAATACGACAATCACAATTTTTCGACAGTTTACAATCTCGCGAGATAGAATATAAACTAACGGTGTTCACAATCATACGGTGACATCCATCTCATGACACCCAATAAATATCGAGTAGTGGTGAGTTGTGCATGTGTGTGTGTGTGTGCAGACAGCAGCCGCCGCCCATGAAGTCCTGCCTGTCGTGTCACCAGCAGATCCACCGCAACGCGCCCATCTGTCCGCTGTGCAAGGCCAAGAGCCGCTCGCGCAACCCCAAGAAGCCCAAGAAGAAATAGTCGCGCCGCAGTCCCGCCTGCCGCACGTACTCGCGACGCAGCGGAGCGCGCATGCGCCCGTCAGACCGATCTCAATGTTCTTATTTATTGTAGCTCACGTTGTTCATGTACTCATTTTGCCAGTTGTTACTCTGCTGGTTATAAGTTCATATTTTACGAAACACAAGGAGTCGATTAAGCATAAAGCAGCATAATTTATGTTTTTTTTTTTGCAAACGATTAAAATACTAACGCACATAATGACACACGAGCAGTTTGGGACCATAGGATGCAGGAGCATCCGATGGTTTCAATAGAGCGCAATATGCAATAGGAATTGCATCTAGAATGAGCTCTGACAGTCTACTTTTCAGTTGATTATAAGTACTTTTAAGTGCCGATTTTTTAACCTTCCATAATTTTTTTTCTGAGGAAGAAAAAATGCTTTTATACAGGTTGAATTTTCCAAGTGGGCGTGGATGGCCAAATCCAAAACTATGAATACTTATAATGAATACTTTAAAATAAGAAGTAGTTTATTAAAATCCAACATTTTCCTTAAGTTTGCCGTCATGTCATTACTTCCCAGAATTTGATCCTTATTAGGAACACTATCGAGTGGTGTAATAATACCTACAGTGTTTTTTTTTTCAAAATCAACGGGTTCCATTCCTGGCTAGAAATATTGATTTTTCAAAAATCCAATCATGCAGTTTTAGTTTTCATCAAAATCGAGTCCGCGACTCCTTTGGATACTTTTCGCTATTCCTCATTTCATTTCGTTTCGGATTTGGGCGTTTGGATTGATGTCTTTTGTCGCATTCACACAAGAAAAAGAGAAAGTTATGGCGATGTCGTGTAAAGAAATGAGACAGAACGATGAGATTATTTGTTTCACGGCGCGTGCCACGATTTTGAAGGAAAAGCATAGTACTTTGCTAAACAAAGTTTTACAGATATCGTGAAGATTGTTATAGTCTTCTTGTAAAATTCAGTTTTCATGTGTTTTATGTTTATTAATTTATTTTATTTTATGTTGTGAACAATTAAGACTTAATATTTCAACCATTTAAAAAAAAAACATGGTGCGGTGTAGCGTTTTAAGGTGTAAAAGTGATAGTGGAACGAAAATACCAGACTTGTCCTTTCATTCCTAAGTATAGCACTTTTTATCAGTAACTAGGCTATCAATAATATTTTACTGTGTTCATACATTGTGTATAATGTACCCTAGACGTATATTCATCGATAAAAACCACAAAATGAATAATTATTAAATTCTACTCTAAGAATTTTGGTGTTGCCAACTTTTCCATAACTATTACCCACTTTTATGAGAAATATGTATTCTGCAGTGTGTATCCTAATTCTATCTAATATTATAGATACGAAAGTGAGTTTATTTGTTGGTTTGTTTGTTACGCTTTCACGCTAAAACGGTTGAAATTCCAAATTTCATGTAATGTCACAAATTGTGGGGTAAATTTTTCCTCACACGGTAACCCTAAATATGTGATGTATTTTTGTTTTGTCTCTTTCTGCGACACGCTTTGCAGGCGTCTATAATATTCTCTGTCTACGGATTTGGGCATCCACGCCCACTTGGAAAATTCACCCTGAATATAAAACATGTCAAACCGCTATACTTATTTATTATTCATAAAAGTTTTCTGTAAGTAATGGATAATTATCTCCATTTTACAGGGTATTATCCAGAAAAAAACACAGATTAGAAACAATCATGATGTAAATAAGAAAAATAAGTCAGTCTGTATACTTTTGTACATAGCTTAGTTTTAGTAAGTGTGAACTCAATTCGTCGTTACCTCTATTAGGTACCCATGTTCATAGGGCCAAATAATTGTACAGTCAGCATCAGATAGATTGGAGCTTTCAAAGTAGTCAAAGTCATGTGAAGAACATAGTTTCAATTATACATTTGCAGACAGTGCATTCAAATTGTCGTAAGCATCCAAAGTGGTCAAAATATCTTAGCTATCAGTTTTATATATTGTGTAAGCTGTCAGTGTGTTTATTGGCGAATAGTTCACTGGCCTCTGGTAAACTGCACAATACAGGTCAGTGGAATAGTTCGTTCAATGGTATGTAAGCATCCATAGTAGTCAAAAGTCATAGTCATTAAAGCTGGCTGTAATCTTGTTCGAGTCGACACTGAACTGTACTGTGCGCAGAACATAAATGAATCGTGCTAATTACTGCCCATGCCGGCTGCACCCGCTACCCAGCTGGAACCGCAATCTGTTGAAACGAGGTGCAGTCCACTTCTCGAGGCATTCTGTAGTAAACCTTATCACTGGAATTTATATCAATTTGGAACAATGTATGTACAAGTGCCGGAGGTCGCGATATGTACTAGTTTGGACAACAAAGCTTCATTAATCACACAACAAAGTGCTTGTTCGCCGCTAAATGAAGCACTCCTTCAGTCAACTACCTAGTTGATTGATGTCGCGTGAACTTGTTACAACTTGTACAATACTGTACTTATGTCTAATTACGATCGAGTCACCAATTCTGCGATTATTACAGCAACTTACTAACACGAAATTAATGAAGCCATTGTTGATTTTTAAATATTTAATACCAGTCATTTTGTATGTTGTTAGTATGTAAATGATTGTGAAATACCTAGTAATCCATTGAATGCCAATTATAAGTAATATAATTAAGATGTGTAAATATTATTGTGTTCTAAGTATATTAACGTAATCAGTATTATTTGTTGTACGAAGCTATTAGAGTGGGAAGCATATAATTATTTCTTATTACCTACAAGGGTGCACAGCACACTGATTTGTAACAATCCCTCATGTTGTAAAAATGATATGAACGTTGAATCAACGCTTGCTACAAATGAGTGAGCACCCCTCGGTAAGTGGGTAATGTAAGTGATACAGACATCACAGAGACATGTTCACGTGTGCACACAGAAATGTTCACGTGTGCACACAGACATGTTCACGTGTGCACACAGAAATGTTCACGTGTGCACACAGACATGTTCACGTGTGCACACAGACATGTTCACGTGTGCACACAGAGTGCGATCGTTTTGTTTTATAATATAAAGCGTTCTATCAATGTCGATGCATCTTTTAATGTTATCCTTTTATGATTCTGCCAAAGTGGCCTTGTTAGGACCCCAGCTCGCTCGTTCCGTACCACACTCCGCTCCGCTCATACTTGTTAGTACCCCAGCTCGCACCGCTCATATTCCGCTCGCTCGCTCCGTACTCATATTTATCTATATTATGTTCTCGCACAAACCCGGGCACCGCATCCAATGACACCGGGGGCGTATCATGTGCAGACAGACGTTCCTACATATTAATAAATCAGCAGCTGTAACGTATTTTTTAGTAAGGGCGACGTCATGTTGTTGTGATCTCGCCGCCCCCAGCCGCCGCGGGGCGTATGATATTTATCAATTTGATCTCATTACATATTATCTGTCCGCTCTAATTACAGCATATCGTGACGATTTATAACATCGCCAATGCGCGTCTCGGTTAGGGGTACATACAAAATTGTTTACAAGGGTCAGAAGCCCGAAAGTCTGATTTATCCATTCTTATCAAGGGGTATCGTATTACCCTGTAACTGGGTTGTGCTCCATGTAAAATACTGTTATATACAGATGCATCCCGTTAGTTAGACTTGCAGCCAACCCCAACTAGGGTTGTCAACTTGTTTTGAGAAAAATAACTTAGTTATCAAATTCTTTGAACAGGAAAAAAAAGTTATAAAAAACCGGCCAAGAGCGAGTCGGACTCGCGCGCCGAGGGTTCCGTACCATCATGTTTTTAAATTTTCATCGGCGAGGCCTTTCATTTTGACGTTCAAAAGTGCCTTTAATGTGCCTATTTGAAATAAATGATTTGACTTTGACTTTATCAGAGATTTTTTACACTGCACTGCGGTGTAGAATATTGCAGATTTATGTCAGCGCCATCTCTTGACTTCAAGTGGAACTAATGTAACTTGTTGATGATTTCTGAAAAAGTGTGCTATTTAGAGACTTCGTTTTATTTTTCCTGTAATCTTTACATAAACTTCTATCACACAGAATAATTTCAGATTTTTCTCTTTGCAAACTTCGGAGATAAGGGGGGGCGGCATTTTTTTTTAATTTTTCATCATAAGTCTAAGTAAAGTATCTGTTTCTCTTCTCGCCACTGCAGATTCATTACCAACCGAAAAAACTCAGTGAAAGCTGAAGTGACGGGAACAGAGAGTAAATAAGAAATATTTTGTTTTTACATTTGGTACAGTCGACAAAAGAGATAAGTATGCAAGATCGTCGGATATAGTTGAAGTTTAGTAAGAAACCGATGGATGTTGTCGACTGAAATTTAATTTGATAAATGAGCTTTTGACGTGACAACGTCTTAAATTAGGTTGCGACTGGGAGTCACTTATGAAAAAGTGTAACGCTCGGTAACGTTACGATGAGTCACCGAACGAGAGAGAGGCCCGCCGAATGCCTTGCGTCTCTCTCCCACTCAACTATGATCGGATGATCGGTCGTTGTCACGTAAAATCTTCGCCCGTAAAACCGACTTTACAGGCAACCATTTTTTTTTTTTCTATTATTGAAATTAAATTTTATTCGAGAACATCCATCGGTTTATTACTAAACTTCAACTATATTCGACGATCCTGTAAACCTACCTCTTTTGCTGACTGTACATAAGCTATCAGATGCATTTTTAAGTATATAATGCCATTTGTCTTCACAACTGGTTTGTCTTAAGCATAACTTAATTTTACTCACGAAAATTCTTTATCTTTACTATAATTATTTTAGCATTAGGTATCTACCTACTTTATTTTTATGCAAAAGTATATTATTGAAAATAAAGTAGGGAGGATACGTTATTATAAAGTATGGTGGACAACCCTAACCCCAACATAGTTGGGCAATCCTTTATCTAAGGGAAAACACGAGAAAAGGCTAGGCAGATGATAAGTGTTATGTTACTATACTTACTAAATAAAATACGGCCTAAATTGTTCGATAGAGGTAAGTAGTTATTTTCTTGTTAGATACACTCATGTTCCTAGCCTTTTCATCATCATCTGCCTAGCCTTTTCCCAACCATGTTGGGGTCGGCTTCCAGTCTAACCGGATGCAGCTGAATACCAATAATTGACATGGAGCGACTGCCTATCTGACCTCCACAACCCAGTTACTCGTAGGCACCCATGCACCTACTTAAGAGGAAAATATCAGATAAATTATGTTCAACAGCTCAACACGAACAATTTGCGACGCAGTTCGTGATGCGCAGCCAGAAGACCACCGCGCGTGGAGTAAGCGGCGGCCAATGACCCCGCGACCCCTCCATCGCGTGCGCTCAGCGCTCATATTACTTGATACAACCGGATATCTATGGATACAACTATGTATATCCCACGGATATCTATGGTATATCCCATGATGTTACTTTATGCTATCGGTTTATTACACTGAAACAACTCTGCAAAATAATGACAAGTTCAAGCATATTATTTTTCATCTCATTTAGTCGAAAAGGACGACTTGGTTCGTTCGCCTTTAAGTGCACCCAAAACTCTAAGGCACTTCTAGCAGACATAGAAGCTTCAAATTTAGAATACAATTTAGTGTTTTGTATAAATCAAGGAAAAACTAAAATGGTTTTTTAATACAGTTGCTCAAAAAGTGGTGTATTGCAGGGACGTATAGCGTTCGGGATGTGGGCTATTACATACTAGTGCTTTTTTTTTACCTTTCCTGAACTCGTGCGTGTTTCTTTCCCAACTGTCAAAATAATGTCTATTAAAAAGAAAAACCAAACCATGAAGTTTTTACTAAAGAGTTTTTGTGATTCATACAAATACGTATATTTCTAAAAAGAAGCTACAAATTTATTTCAATATCAGATTTAATGATTTAATTGAATAAGTTAGGTTAGGTTTCATTTCATTTCATCTCATTAAATTTCATTTTCATTTCATATCAATAAAAAAATATACTGAAGACTAAGCTGTATGGATAGTTCCCTTTGCCTACCAAAATGGGTGAAGAAAAAAAAACTCTGCTTATATTCTACGGTTGGCGCCATTTTCCAGAAATTTTCTTTGCGAGTTTAGTTGTTTGTTGCACAAAATGAGTAATTTCGACCCTATTTTTTTTTAATTAACACCACCGGAACTCAGTATAATTGCACAAAATGCTTCGGAGAACATTTTACCGGAAAAGTCAAAAAGTCGTTACATATCCACATACGACTAATTTTTTGCGTGGAGAGAAGAGAAAAAAGCAATGTTGTGTTTTTATTATTTTATTAAATTGCTTCATTTTTTCGCAACTGTATTAAAAATAGTCGTTCAGTACACCTGCGGAACCGTCATTGCAACTTGTTCCGACTGTCAACCCTCGCCTTCGGCTGCGCCTCGGCTCGGGTAGACATTTGTCGGAACTCTTTGCAATGACAGCCTTTTCGCACTTGTAATGAAATATACTATTGCAATTTCGGTTTACTTTTCTAGATACACCAACTGCATAAATAACTTTGTAATCCCATATAAATATATTGAGTGATAAACAAAGAGATTTAATTACAAAGACATTTGCAGTGAATGAATCAGTGTACCTGTATAATTAATATAATGGAATAATAGGTTTAGATAGGTACCTAGACATAATTATGTTCAAAGTTAACTTGTAAAATGGTCAATGGATTATGTTAAAAAAAACGGGCAAGAGCGAGTCGGACTCGCGCATAGAGGGTTCCGTACCATAATGTTTTTTAATTTTCATCGGCGAGGCCTATATTCATCAGAGAATTTTAGCACTGTGCACTGCGGTGTAGAATATTGCAATTTTATGTCAGCGCCATCTCTTGACCGATACTGGAACTAATGTAACTTGTTCATGGTTTCTGAAAATGTGTGCTATTTAGAGACTTCGTTTTATTTTTCCTGTAATCTTTTCATACACTTCTATCACATAGAATAATTTCAGATTTTTCTCTTTGCATACTTCGGAGATAAGGGGGGGGGGGGGGGAGAACGGTATTTTTCAGACCCCCTTTCAGTCCCTGTTACAAATAATATACATATCTTTTTATTTCTTTCTTATTTGCAAAATCGTTGGGCAAACGTCGGCTAAAACTATTCCAAATTTCAAGTTGATAGCATTAGTAGTTCTTGATATATCCAGCTGTGACAGACAGACTTAGTCTCACCATAAGGGTTCCGTTTTTACCATTTTGGTACGGAACCCTAAAAAGGAAGAAAAAAAATAGTCAAGTGATGCGCGTATAACCCGACCAAATTAAGTTGTGCTTGTGAACAAGGGAATCGGCGCCATTACCATTGACAACTTAATTTGGTCAGGTAATACGCGGAGATTTAGTATGGAAAAGTAATGAAAGCTAATTTCTCTTAAAATACAACACTTAGGAATCTGAATTTTTGGTCGCTATAATTTCTTTAGGGGTACTAATTTTTGTATAAATTTGGGAAGAAATCACAGAGTTTTTAATAGGGAAATCTTGAAATGAAAATTTGGCACCGTGACTACCGCCACCCCACCAATGGCATGGTATATCTCGTAAACTACTGGAGTACTAGTTTTGAATTTTGGGTACTAATTTTATCTTGCAGGGTACTAATTTTCTATATAGGTTTGAGGAAAGCGACAAGCTTCTCTAACTTTGAATCAACATTCAAAATCGTGGTCCTGCTGAACAATTTCGAGAAAGTTATCATCGTTGATTTCTCGGTAAATACAAATGTTACAGTTCTGTTTTTTACGAAATAAATCATATTTATGGGTACTAATTATTTGTATACTTAGAATAGTTGTAGCGTGCCCCCTTTTTCGGCGCTCATGGTGGTCCTGCTGAAGGGAGCGTGACTACCGCCGGACCACCTTCAAAGTCGATTTTCTCAAAAACTACTAAGGTACCAATTTTGTTGTTCGTGTACTAATTAGTACCAATTGAGTACTAATTATTTGCCAAATATGGAAGCGATTGGCGTTGGTGGTCCGGCGGTAGTCACGGACATGACGCAATGCATTACCACTGCTCTCAAAACGGTGAAGGAAAACTTCAACAAAACCAAAAATTCGAAGACGTGACACCCCGCACTGGGCCGTGGCGTGGCGTGGTGGATTATGGCTTACTACATCTCCCAGGGAAGAGGCTTGTGTCCCAGCAGTGGGAAACAGTAGGATAGGCTCATTATGCTAGCATTTATGATTGCATTTAATAAAACCAGGCGTTTCATAAAATATGTTTTTAATCATTTCAACAACGTTACAATGACGCGAGTAGATAACTATAATATATATCACAAGTGCTTTACACTAACTTCGCGCTAACTTACTAATAATTATGTTCATAAACTTTATACTTCCTAAGCTATGACTTAACTGTAAATGACACGTGTAGGAGCACGGAATGTGACGAGACATTAGTAACAGTGATCTAGAAATGTTCACACACTTCAGTGTCATGCCATTGTTCTATGCAACTACTTATTTATTATTATCAATATACTTATTAATAGTTCATTAACTTGTAATTTAAATTCAAATTGAACACATTTTTAGACATTGGTTTATACTTGCATCAAAATTTTGAATTTGGACTAAAATTCTGGGGTTGCAAGTTTTGAAAATTGAATGATTTCTTATTTTTTGATTTGTGTTTTTCATGATGGCAATTTGAATGTAATAAGTTGTGTGGCCACTAGACGAGCGGGTAGGAGGCGCTGGAGGCGATGCCGCAGTGGTTGTTCTTGTTGCGCGCCATCTTGATGTAGCCGAGCGAGCCCCACGAGCGGCCCCACGAGTTCTTCACGAGCCAGTAGTCGCCGCCCGCCTCGTCCGTGCCGTAGCCGACCACCATCACCTGAGTACGTAGGCACATTACTACATATTCTAAACAGCGGTGTAAAAGACTAGTCTTTTCACAGTTATAATGTTACCTCTGACAGCAACCCAACAAAAACCTTATTGCAACGAGAATAAAGATCACTGTGATGCAGAATCACAAGTAAAATAAAGATCACTGTGATGCAGAATCACAAGTAAAATAAAGATAACTGTGGTGCAGAATCACAAGTAAAATAAAGATAACTGTGGTGCAGAATCACAAGTAAAATAAAGATCACTGTGATGCAGAATCACAAGTAAAATAAAGATAACTGTGGTGCAGAATCACAAGTAAAATAAAGATAACTGTGGTGCAGAATCACAAGTAAAATAAAGATCACTGTGATGCAGAATCACAAGTAAAATAAAGATCACTGTGGTGCAGAATCACAAGTAAAATAAAGATAACTGTGGTGCAGAATCACAAGTAAAATAAAGATAACTGTGGTGCAGAATCACAAGTAAAATAAAGATCACTGTGATGCAGAATCACAAGTAAAATAAAGATCACTGTGATGCAGAATCACAAGTAAAATAAAGATCACTGTGATGCAGAATCACAAGTAAAATAAAGATCACTGTGATGCAGAATCACAAGTAAAATAAAGATCACTGTGATGCAGAATCACAAGTAAAATAAAGATCACTGTGATGCAGAATCACAAGTAAAATAAAGATCACTGTGATGCAGAATCACAAGTAAAATAAAGATCACTGTGATGCAGAATCACAAGTAAAATAAAGATCACTGTGATGCAGAATCACAAGTAAAATAAAGATCACTGTGATGCAGAATCACAAGTAAAATAAAGATAACTGTGATGCAGAATCACAAGTAAAATAAAGATAACTGTGATGCAGAATCACAAGTAAAATAAAGATCACTGTGATGCAGAATCACAAGTAAAATAAAGATCACTGTGATGCAGAATCACAAGTAAAATAAATGTGAAAGGACTGTACAGTGATAATAACGTGCTACGATTGAATATGACGAAAGAAGGTTTCAATCTATTTGAGATACCAAGTAACCTTCTTACTTTGGTTTGGGTATGCTAATAAAATAGGTCAATAATAAAGTATTATTATTGACCTATTTTATTAGCATTCCTGGTAGTAAAAAGTAACATCAGTTTTTTTATCGAGGTCAACTCTTAGGTTTATCGCAAAAACATTGCGGTTTTGTGACAATCACAATATTTCTCACTTCATCCTTTAGGTATATTGCTCTCTTGTTTCTGTTTATCGCAATACACTTTCCGTAAATAACTGTTGCTACTTTTATAACTTTTTAAAGAGTTGAGTATTTCCGTCTGGCCTTGGTTCTTTCTTAAAAATAAAGGGGTAGGGGATAGATATTTTTACTGCTAAAGTGATACGAGAATCTTTTGACGCCCCATTGACAGGGGGGCGTTGTTGGTAAACATTTGTGAAATTGCCACAGAAATTATATTGAAACTAGCTGTGCCCGCGACTTCGTTCGCGTGGATGTCGGAACACAATAATGTGTCGCTTAGGAAAGGTGTAAAAGGAAAAATCTTCCGATCTTGTCTAGTAACGCTTTCCTTGCCTGGGGTTCTCAACCATAGCCCTTTCGACTGCACAGCAGTCACTGCGTCTTCAGGGTTCATAATGACAATGCGACGAAGTGTCACTTTGATTTTTGAGGATAAATAAAAATGAAAGCGCCTGCTCGAGGCTGATTGTCTGACCAAATAGCCATATTATGTCCATTTACCATAAGATACCTTGAGGGTCGATATGGTGCATTTCCGACGTTTGGCCCCCAAACTGGAACGTGTCGGGGCCGCCATGGGATCTGGAGGCGATAGTCCTCGCGCGCCTGTATGAGTGGCGCGCGGAGGCACTACGCCGGGGGGAAGATCCGCTTCCGCGGCAAATCGGTGCGGAGCGGACAGATCTCCGGCGCGATCTCATGGCGGCATGGAAAGAGCGACTGTCGCTACCCAGCGCAGGGCACGCCGCGATAGCGGCGATAAGACCCCTCTTTAAGGAGTGGCTAGAGAGGCGCCACGGCGCCCTCACCTACCGCCTGACGCAGGTCCTCACCCGACACGGAAGTTTCGGGAGGTTCCTGCACATCATCAGGCGGGAGGAAACGCCCGGGTGTCACCATTGCTAGGATGGCTCAGAGGACACGGTGGAGCACACGGTGGAGGTCTGCCCCGCTTGTGCGGAGCACCGCTGTGTCCTCGTAGAGGCGATTGGCAGCGGCGGCGACCTCTCGCGTCCGGCCCTGGTGCAAGCCATGGTCCGGGGCGAGAGGGAGTGGGAGGCAGTCACCTCCTTCTGCGAAGCAGTCATGCTAGCAAAGGAGGTGGCGGGATGGCTCATGGAGAGAGCCTCCCGTCCCAGCCACCGTGGGAGACGCTCCGGGCGTCGGGAGCCGCGTGACGACTCCCGGCCACCGTAGGCGCGGGCCTGCGGGCGGAGAGTAATGGGTAGCTGGGTTTTAGTCAGTAAGAGTCTGACACTCCCTTCCGCTCCACCCAGAGCGGGAGGGGTCATTTGATGATTTCCCATCCGAAAAAAAAAAGGGTCGATATGGTTTTAACCAAGACAATGGCTAAAAATTTAGTACAATACCTTTTTACGACATGGCAGTGCTACTTGTATTGGGTGTGCACCTTGACGTATCGCTGCCGGCCGTAGTCGAGTCGACGGCAGCGAAGAGTCCTGGGACGCGGTGGTTTCCTTCTGCGAAACGGTCGTCTCGCAGAAGGAGGCTGTGGAAAGGGAGAGGGAGATCTCATCCACTCACCCGGCCCGCAGTAGGCACATCGGGCGTCGGCGGAGGGCGTACAACGCCCTCTTCCAGCCCCCCTAAACGGGTCCAGAGACGACGAATTCGGGGACGTCTGTCACCGCCAACACATCAGGACTTGACCTGGCGGCGCGTAGTGTTCCACGCGCGCCCCTCTTTGACGTCACCAGTCAGGGGTTGCGGAAGGATCGTACGGTCCCGCAACCCCCGACGTAGGTGTGAGACGGAACACTGCCACTGGGTTGATTTTTAGTCAGTAAGAGCCTGACAGACCTCGCCGCCCGTTCCAGGGTGGCGGACATCCATGAAGATTTTCCACCCCGGAAACAAAAAAAAACGGTGTGCACCTGCCGAACCTATACTCAATAAATCAACAGCCCGTCTTGAGGTGTGCGTTGAAGCGTTATCATGGTAAAGAAATTTAAAAAAATTCGAGAAAAAAGGCAAAAAAACTATGAAAGTATGATAATTATGATCTTAAAACCTTATGTCACTAAGAAAATGCTTGTCTGTTAACAATGTTAGAAAGGTTGCTTGCCCCTCGAAAGAGCTCCTAAATAAAGTTGCCCGTGTGTGTGTTTGTTTCGGCCTTTCTTCTCAGAGTAGTCAGATAGTAAACGACGACTTCATCTAGTTTAAAAAATAAAAACATGATTGACGTGTAAAAGTGTTTGTACAAACCTACTTACAAAAATAAATTCATTTATCATTGCAATCTTTATCACTCAGAACACCACATCACATAATATTATCTTACATTATCCTCACTTTTTATTTGAAATTCTTTTAGCGCCACTAATCAACCAAAAATCGAAAACGATTAACATTATATTATGTAATCATTACTTTTTCAAATAACACAGGCAGAAGTGACTGTGATAGTCATCTTATAGGTAAGCCTGCATGACGTGATTATTCACATAATAATGTTATAAACACAATAATTATGTTTTCGTTAGTACTATAAAGCGCCAATAGATGTCATTACGTGTATCCAACTTACGTAATGAAAGTTGTTGTAGAATACATTAAATTGATTATATCTTTTGATACAGTGAAGCGATTGCGATGAAACCAAAACTAACTACTACTCCGAGTTCTACACTATATTTGAGTATAAAAATTTACCATATTGGTTTGGTACTTTTTACGTTGAACGTGTTCAAATCAAATTTTGTCACATCCAAACAGACAAACAGACAAACCGACAAACCGACAAACAGACAAAAATTCTAAAAATTGATGAAATGGCATCTGTTGGTTATCCTATAACACCCCAACAATTTTTTTTTTAATATTTTCAATGTACAGAAACGCCTCGTCTACAGATTTATTATATGTATAGATAAGAAGATGGCGGCGTTAGTTCCCATTTTAGCCTCCTCTGGGACATCGTATCGTCAGTGCTTCTAATCGGGTTATATTTTGACTGTTATGTGTGGCGGCAATAGGTTGCCAGCTATACGTACTCCATGGTCGAGCTCGGTGGAGGAGCAGTTCTCGTCGTAGTAGACGCCGTCGGAGTAGAACTGGAAGCTCTCCTGCGACGCGTCGATGGCCACGGCCACGGGGCCCACGGTGGCCACGGCCTGCATGAGCTTCTCCTCGTCGCCGTTGGGGATGTCCACGAACCCGGTGTCGTCGGCGCCAGAGTTCTTGGGGTTGTACCTGCGGACCGCACACAGGTTCAACTACCAGATTCTTGTGGTTCCTAAGCTAGATCAACTAGACACGGGTATCTATCATACTCTGTACAGTAAGGATATCGGGAGAACCAAAATAACTAATGGCACGAAGGAATGGGCGAGGGTCGCACAAAATTTTTTATTCCATGGTTGTAGGTAGTGGCAGTGGCTCATTCCGGGTCGAGACGATGATAATGAAACATTGCCTTGTGACTTGATTGCTGCATTTCACTCACCGGCACTTGTCATCAACGCCCTCATAGGGGTAAGCCTTCTCGGTGTCGATGCCGCCGTTGTCCTTGATGTACTTGAAGGCGTTGTCCATGAGGCCGCCGTTGCACCCGTTGTTGCCGTAGGCCGCCGAGCAGTCCACCAGGTTCTGCTCCGACAGCGACACTAGGAAGCCAGTCTTGCGGAAGTGCTGACCTTCGAGAGCGCCGGTCTGTTGGATAATTATATTCACTGCGGTATAGTAAACTAGACAGGTACCTACTGAGTAAACAACTTTACAATTGAAAATAATGCCGTTTCAATGCGATTATAAGATAATGGGCAGGGCCGTCTTTACCTATTGTGCAGGGTGTGCGGTGCACACGGGCGCAGCGGTCCTAGGGGCGCCGAGCCCCGCTCGCTACGGAGCCCCACTCGGCCGTTGGCCGGCCGCGGGACTTTCAATGACCAACGTAAAAAGAGCTCCGCTTAGCATACATTTTGTATAGCATCTGGAGCTCTTCTTATATTTGTCGATTTACAGCAAAGCAAGCCGCGCCACGAGCGCGCGAGCGGCTTTTACAATTTTATCTTTTTTTTTTTAATGAAATAAACCTTTTTACAAACACATTATTAAAGATTTTAATTGGTGTAGTAGTTAGTGTCGCATCGGTCGGCGGCACCTGTTTCAATGATTCAATTGAAAACACGCCGACAATTATATTGTGAATTCAACATGTGCATCTGGATTGAGGGCCTATTTTTTTAACCCTAGCGAAACGAAATAAGACTTATAGGGAAAATTAGTTAAAAACTTGTACTTTGTACCCATTCCATTTGGACCGCGCGCTTACTAGGGGGCGCTTTTTTTTTTTTTCCGATGGGAAGTCATCAAATCATCAATCCCGCTCTGGGTGGAGCGGAAGAGAGTGTCAGACTCTTACTGACTAAAACCTACCCGTGTTCCTTCCTTAGCCCTTTATGGCCAGCGGTGACCCTTTCGGACAATCCCGCTGACCCGGCAGGCTTCGGCCCTATGGGGCCCCTCCTCGATGCTGACATCTCTTTGAGGCGCGCGTGGAACACGTACGTGCCGTCCGGCACGGGCCTGGTCCTGATCGAACGGTAAGCTACCCATTACTCTCCGCCCGCAGGCCCGCGCCTACGGTGGCCGGGAGTCGTCGCGCGGCTCCCGACGCCCGGAGCGTCTCCCGCGGCGGCTGGGACGGGAGGCTCTGAGCCGTCCCGCCACCTCCTTCGCTAGCATGACTGCTTCGCAGAAGGAGGTGACTGCCTCCCACTCCCTCACTCCCAACGGAGGGAGATGTGGTGGCCGCCGTTGTCAGGACGGGCGGGCAGGTGAAGGCGGGCACCTTACGTCCTGACTTCGCGGGGATGCGAACCGTTACGGTTAGCTGCCCCGTGACGGCGGCCAGAACGATTGTGGAGGGCCGAAGGATCCTGGTGGGCTGGGTTTCAGCGCAGGTCAAACTCCTGGAACCCAAGCCTCTCCGGGCGGGGAGCAAGTCCTGCGCCCCACCCGCCGGAACCAGGAGGAAAGGCAGGCCCTCCGCCGCTGTCGCCACTCCCACCGTCGCCGCCGCCGCTGCCGCCGCCGCCACCGCCGCCGCCGCTGCCACAACCGCCGCCGCCGCTGCCGCTGCCACAACCGCCGCCAACTAGGGGGCGCTTGGGTAATGTTTGCACACGGGCGCTACATGGGCTAGAGACGCCCCTGATAATGGGCTTACGTATGAACAAGGGAACAATGTTGTCCAAATATCTTTCAGTGCAGTGCCGTGTAGTCACGAATTAATGACAATACAAAAAACGCATTCTTCGATTAATCACGCTCTAGTCGCATGCAGCATGCTGCACGCCTTCGCGCTGTGTCGCTGCTCAACGTTACGCACGTGTACGTTGTGCGGTGTAGATATTCATAATGATGACTGATATCAACTGATCATGATCACGAATTCCTTGTATGCATGTGCCTCCTCAGCCTCCTTTGGTTGCGGAAAATTACTAAGCTTATTTATATCTCACTGGGACACCATGGTGACGCAACCAGCAAAATATATGCAGTTTTATGGTGGGTATCTCACCAGGCCATCCAATCGGATGCGCAACCAACCATACATTTTTTGGCAGTTCGACCACGGTTGCGCCGCCATTGGTGTCCTAGTGATACAGGGCCCTAAAGCATATTATGTAAGTAGGTAGGTAGGTATAGGTAACTACAAAACTCCGAGGGCAGCGTTATCTGAAGTGAAGTGCAGCTGCTGTGGTTACGTATCACCACTTCCTAGAATACTTAGTAGAGTTGATGTGCCATGGTTACCTAAGGCCCACTATCGGCATCGGCACGGCTCAGGATTTTTATGCGACGAATAAAAATGTAACTTAATTGTATGACGATAAAATTGAAATTTCAATGATAATAATCATCGTAGGTGCAAAAATAAAGATAGGGGGTGTGAGTTGAGCCTTAGGTTACTATGAACCTATACATATACGGATACCTACACAAAGCCTACATAAGTTAGGTAGGCTAATGAAGCAATTGATAAAATAATTTCTGAATTCGAATAAACGTTTTTTCACCTAATTTATAAACGCAATTTATTTTAATTTCCATTTCAAAACTTTACCAAGTAGGTACTTAAAAATTAAGTTTACAAAAACTTAGTTTGTGGATGATAGATTTATTTTTATAGACAATCCATTTTATTGTCAGTTAGAAAATATTTCAAGGGCGCGATTATAGCAGCTCTCACCGGGCGCATAAAAGGCTAAAATTTATGCGCACTGCTAAGAATAATTAATTATAGGTACTATTACCTACCTACCTAATGTATTACCTACACAAAGTTAAACTTATGGAGAACGGAGTGAATTCGATATCGACATGAATCATCGCGCTATTGTCAATGAGTAATGCTGAACAAAACCAGATGCTTTCGTGACTCGACCTGAAAACACGCATAGGTGTAGTGTTACCGCTGAGTTCGTGTCACCTTTGTTTGGCACATTTTTGTTGGTTTTTATTATTATTTGAATATATTATATATTAATAACAATAATGCCCTGATTACTAAGTTGCGATAAACACAATAATTATTCATTCGACAAAGTTCCTTCCTCAACTGAGTGTTCCGAAACACATATTTGCCGGTAGGTAGGTACCTACCTACATAATGAATTGTTGCTAGATGTAGGTATCGTTTCTACCTAAATTAAACTGAAAAGGTTTATGTACCTATGCCAAAGATGATCATCATTCTCCTGTCTTAATCCCAATTATTTGGGGTCGGCACAACATGTTTTTTTCTTCTGTCTACTAATCGTCATCTACGCCAAATCATTATAAATGCAGTTTCTTATAGGTAATACTTATTCATAGAAACATGAGCCGGAGCCACAAAATACAGAGAGTACAGAAGGCAATCACATGTATGTACTGCACTTTTCATACCTACGCTCGGCGGTCGCGCTATGGTTGTCAACTTTGACTTATACACAAAAAACTATCGTGGTAGTGGTAGGTACTCGTATCTAGTTGTTTGATTTATTGTTGACCTTATTCCACAATATTAAAACAAAACAATAAACATACAATACAAAAAGTTTACCGAACAAAAACATATAAAATTTTACATTTGTCAATTTTCACTATCGAAAATCCCTAATAACTTCAAAATGGATTACCCTATTTACACAATTTATTTTGCCCTATCCGTTTTAGACCTAAACCTATCAAATGGCACTAAAAGCAACACAATATCTACACAAACACAAAAAAAAATGTTTTCAACTTTTATACGTAACATTTGGTGGCGTGAATTTTTTACAAAAAAGTTATATAAACTGATTACTGATTCAAAATATGAAAATATTATATAAATCGAGCTTAGATAGCCATTTTTTTGTTGCTCCATTTTTGCGCTTCACAGACGCGTGTCTCAAACGGATGGCACTCGCGCTCGCAATTAATCCCAACCAGTCCGAGATAACGTGTCCGTGAGCGGTGCCTATGTGTGCGTTGCTGGAGCGCACTTTGTACCTATGTAGATTGCCTTCTGTACTCTCTGTATTTTGTGCCGCAGCTGTGAACTATCATCAACCCTGTAATGATCACGTTACCATCACAACAATTCTCGTCGGTCTTGTATTGACTGCCTACCTACTATGTATAGTACCCCTAGAGGCAGTCGACCGCTCATTAACTCATTACACATTCAAATGCGATACGGAATACTAATCGAAGCAGACGGGTGCCGGGTGCGAAATGACACACATTTATCAGTCACATGACCGACGACGACGATTCGACAGACAATAACATTTGATAACAACAACAAACAACTGCCACTAATTATAAGTTATCTGGATTTTAAAATTGGCGTATGTCTATAGGTAGGTATTTTGTATTGTCTTTCGTGTCAGTTGATTAGGTAGTTCTACACAAAGCCAGTTCGTATTGTAATGAGTTATCAGGAACTAAATAATATGACCACGACGTTTAAACACGTTAGTACATTTCGGTACCTACTGGTAGGTACCTAAGTAGTAATACTTCGGTATTGTTGAGTTAATAAGTTTAGCGTTTTTATTGTGTGTAACGAATCGATCACATTCAATCGCTTATAAAAGAAAATCATAGCAACTATACTAGCACTACACTAAAGATTGATTTAGTTTATGTCAGGTAGGTACTAGCAGTTGGTAGGTAGTAGGTAGGTACCTACTCGCTGTATCTACCGATGCATGTGACTGATGCGAGTACCTGCCGGAGACCGGTCCGAAGGGGGGGGGGGGGGGGGGGGGTCACAGGGGACATGACCCCCCCCCCCAAATCTAAGGTCAAATTGAAAAATCTCAATAATTTGCCAAATAATAAAAGGAAATTTCTAGCTATAAATCTATACTAATATTATAAAGCTGCAGAGTTTGTTTGTTTGTTTGAACGCGCTAATCTCTGGAACTACTGGTCCGATTTGAATGATTATTTTAGTGTTGGGTAGTCCATTTATCGAGGAAGGCTATAGGTTATAGGTTTTTTCTTCAAAATTAGGGATCCGTAATAAAATTGCTATTTTGTAACACAAGGTGTAAAATCGAAAACCTATTTTTGCGTGCGCTGCAAAAACTATTGACAATAGAACAAAATAATGTACTACGGGTTTGTAGAGCCCATTAAGTCCTACAAAAAAGTCCGCGAGAACATATGTCTAGCTATCATGGTTTAATCACAATAACCGATTTTGTGTTCAAAATAATTATTAAATCGTCTGAAGAAAAAAAAACTACGTTAAATATGTATCGTAATATTAATCTTTATCGAAATTAAGCATTATGTTATCAAGAGTATTTATGAAGAAGTAAAATACTTTTTGTTTCATCTCAATCGGATATTTCGTTTAAAAGTTATCACGTGTGTAAGATGTTAAGAGTTGGTACCTATTAAGGAGTTATGGGCCATAGAGTTTTTTATCTATACTAATAATAAGGCTGAAGAGTTTGTTTGTTTGAACGCGATAATCTCTAACTACCGGTCAGATTTGAATTCTTTTTGCATTTGATAGCCCAATTCTTGAGGAAGGCTATAGGCTATTTAACATCACGCTATGACCCTTAGGAGCCGAGCAAAAAGAAAAAAACTCAGAGTGAACGGTAAGCGAATACGAAGTGTTGCGACGCGACGGGGTGGGGGTACAAGAAATTTCACGCGGACGAAGTCGCGGGCAGAAGCTAGTTTATAATAACAGCGATAAATTTATAATAATAAAATTGTGTCTTGTGCAATAATGTTTATTTTATTCCAGATACCTATTTTTTATTAGTGTAGTGAGTGTCCCCCTCCAAAACTTCAGGCTGCGACCGCGCCATACACCGGCCACTAGTAGAGACTTCGATCAACAATACCAACTGTTGGTATTGTTGATCGAAGAGTAGAGATTATGGATTCAAATTCTGTTTGCGTAAACTATTAAGTAATTAAATTACCAAGCAATAGGTAGAATTGGTGCTAATAAAAACTATTTCATACTTACTTAATGATTATGTTCTCCGGTCCCATAGTTCTGCCGGTCCCATAGTTCTGCCGGTCCGATAGTTGTGATCGTTGCCTTTTACTTTAGGTACCTTCTATCTGTTAGTCTATTTATGTAGGTACCTACCTACTAGTTTCCTATAGGTATTTTTTATGGAAAAGTGCAGTCTCAAAACATTTCGAATAAAAAAGTTTTGTTAATGTTTACAAAATACTTATTAAATATTTGTAAAATCATTAGTAAGTATAACAGTAAGTGTAATAGTATCATTAGTAGTAGTTTATTAGTATCTAATGTATGTGAGTTCAGCCAAGCGATAACATTATTTTGTTTACACATAGGTACCTACACAAACTTGAAGCCTACATGAGAGTCTGATACCAACTCAAGGAAAAAGAATCGCTTAAACATGAACACACACAATCGAACTGAACAACTTTGGTACACATTAACAGTGTATAAATACAACACAAAACACAAACTAGGTACTCGAAGTGTAGTGACACAATACTAATAAATAGTTAACATTTTCAGTTTTCCTCCTGATCAGTATAGGTAGGTAGTTGTTGCGTGCTTGATACAATCTGCTCTAGCTACCTATCGCTGGTGGAACAGAGACCACATACGATTCATAAGTTTTTGAAGGCAGGCCGTCATTGTTGCAAAAAGACATTTGTTTCAAAACAATTCAGAAAGCTATTGCTACTTATAGTGTGTTACGCAATTACCCCGGGCACGGGTAACCCTTTCATTCCCATTCGGGTAACCCCTTCATTCCCATTCGGTAATCTCACAGGCCAAAATAAACAAGGCTCCAAATATAGTTCCGAGAATAGCCAGCCCTGTCGGGTAAGTTCTTAGACCAAACATGCTAATCGCAAAGTTTTCGAAAGGATCGTCAAAAATGCGCTGTAGCCGTGAGGAACAATTTCGACAATGGACCTTTTTATGACGGGAAGGTAATACTCACGGTAGAGAATGCCCAGCAGGAGCCGCACTTGCCCTGGTCCTTGACATCGGTGACAGCGCCCTTCTTGCGCCAGTCCACCTGGTCGGGGTAGGAAACGTGCGCCGGCGCGATGAACGTGGAGGCGCGCGCGCTGTGGCCCTTGCCGTGCAGGCCCTTGCCGTGCCTAAGCAAAACAAAACTTATAGTTTGGATCACATCGATGTTTCTCAGCGTTAGGGGTCGTCAGAAGCCCGAAAATTTGACAACCACTCTCACCAAAGACTGTGGTTATATTCTGTTTGGGTGTTAGGTACCCAGTAACTGATAGATAGGCAGTCGCTCCATGTATGATATTGGTATTCAGCTGATTTCAGCTGCATACGACAATTACACAATAATAGGTAGGTACACAATTCAGTGTCTACCTACTACGTCGAGCTACGCAGCGCGGCGTAGCTCACTGAATCGTGTACCTTTTTGTGTAGTAGATAAGGTCTGTAATTGTATTTCTATCTTGAAAACTGCGCGTCGCGTCGCGTCTCGGTGTGAACTGACCCTAAGTTGTCAGAGAAAATCACGTCTCAGACAGGTTACCTACTTATTAGAAAAGACTTCTTTACTTTTTTCCAATGATTTATTGGACTCGTACCTAATCAAATCATAGATTAATTTAAAAATATCGAGATCAAATTATAATAAAATTGATCTCGATATTTTTAATGCAGATTATGAAAACATGCAATACTGTGACGTAATAAGCCACTTACATACACTTCAAGCGAGCGGTAATTGCGTAACACACTATCAGTAGCAATGGGTTTCATTTTGACAGTTCAACAACATTCATTGCGTTATTTACGTTGTTTGGATTTGCAATGGATGGATTGGCAATATCGTACAAAATGATTCAGATTGATAGAGGTAAGACTTTACCTACAGGCTACAGTTACATACGGGTAATCTGTTTATGAAATGTCGATGAAAACGCGCGAGCAGCATATTTTATACAATGACATTGACTCGCTTGACCTCTACTGTGCGAGTATAAGCAGAGTTAGTTTATCTTTGTATTGCTATCAATATGACCTTTATAGGAAACGTCTAAAAACACGCCATCTCAGCTGTAACCCGGGATGTTAAACCAAACAATGAAACAACATAACGCCACGTCAAGTGCGTAATACATAATTATACCTAAATAATATAATATTTTCTATGTTGCTTTGATAATCGGGCAATTCTTTAGAATCGCAAATTAATAGCGTTTAGTCATGGACTACGTCATGCGAAACTCAGAATAACAAACTAGGTAGGTACCAAATAATATGATCATTGTTAGTTTCCTTTTTTTTACCTTAAAAATATTTAGGTTACTGCATACAGGAATCATTATGGCCTATAATACAGTTTTCCGTAAGATATGCCATGATTCTGAAGCAAGCAAGCTCGTCCGAGCACACGAGCCTGTCAACGGAACTGTGATCAGTACAAAGCCTTTGAAAACCACATAGTATAGAAGACATGGTATACTCACTTGGCAGTCTTGTTGAATCCGTTCATGGTGTGCACGAACTCGTGGTGCAGCATGTCGGCGAACTTGTTGCTGCCCAGCTTGTAGGACACGGCGCCCTGCTCGTAGCGCTGGTTGTGCTTGGCGATGCGGTGCTTGTTCTCCACGTAGATCTTCATGCGGAACTTGTCCTCAACGTCGCTGTCGTACTCTTTGCTGTGCTCCATCTAGAAAGGAAGGAGTCTTACATGCTGGAACATTTTAGGGCAGGATGTAAAGAAGTCATTGGACAAAACATCTTTATTTTGACGTATTTGGCTTTTTAAGCAAAATATAACAAAGTTTCTTCCGTTAGTCACTAGTTGCTATATATTATTTTCCTGTATTTATTTCCTGCATAAGCTTAATCATTCATTTAATAAAAAAATATACAGCCAGCATTTGCCATACCGACATTCTTGAGTTAGGTACTAGAAGGGTACGGGGGTACCTATATTTGAAAAGTGCAATGTAATTAGGTATTCGTAACTGAACCACTTGGTGAGTTTTAGAAATCAGTTTTATAAGCGCAAAAATGTGAAAATGGTGATAATCTTCACTAGTCCAATCTACCAGAGTCCTGCAGTCCAGCAACTTATAGCACATACCTTGAACGCACTCCACTCCTCCCTGACGAGGTCGATCAAGGACACGGCGCTGGCGGCCGCCGCTAGCACGCACACCAACACTGCTATACTCTTCATGGTGACGCGATTGCTGCAGAAGACAAACTATTGTAAGTAGGTATAGGGTTAGGTAACCCCTTTATCCCCCCCTTTCCCTTTATCCTCTATAGGTCACCCGGTCAAAGGGTCGTCTTTAGGTTATGGTAAATAGGTACCTACAAGTCGGAAGTACCTAATTGGAAATTGTGGCTGCAAATATTACTAGCCCCTCAGCCCCTGTATTATTACCATTTCCGATTATTCGTGTGCAAATATCCTAACGTCATTATGACAACGCGCAACGTGAGAACATCACAATAAGGTGGGTGTTAGTGACAACATTTTATCTCAGCTCTTTGTCGTGATTATTTCAAGAGAGGAATATGTTGACCATCCATACTAATATTATAAATTCGAAAGTAACTCTGTCTGTCTGTATGTTACCTTTTCACACCTAAACCACTGAACGGATTTCGATGAAATTTGGTATCAAAGAGATTTAAGATAGGTACCTACTATTTAATGTCTTTGTTTGGTAAGTATAGAGATAGTTTGAGTCCCGGGAAAGGACATACATTATAGGATAGTTTTTATCCCGATATTCCCACGGGATCGAAACTTACGCGGGTGAAACCGCGGGGCGCTGCTAGTTAGATATACATATTACTTATAGAATATAACCGGCTGCAACTCGAAAATTACTCGCATTGTAAAAAATAAACAATAATTAGTACCTATTAAAAAAGATTGAATCAAAATCAAAAGTCATTCAAGTATACCTACCTATTCAAACTAGGCTTGCGAATCAGCACTTTTCAAATGTCAAAAATTCAAAATTACAAAAGACAGTCCCCCAAAACGCCCTCCCTTCACACTTCCTAGTGCTTTCGCTGGGTAGAAGTGGCGCAACAAACTCCCCAGCAGAGTTAGAAAATACTTACTTGTTTGTATACAATACTATTAGGTATTGTGAAGATAATAACGCAAACGACTGCGTTTACGGAACGAATCTGAGTTCTACAGTTATTTACTGTTACTCTTTGATAGTCAGCGAGGTTAGTGAGAAAGTTATTAAGAAATTTACTGTTGTAAATGGGTCCCCATTCTGCCTGTCCCTGCCCAATTCAGACTTTAGATTTATTTAATATTTATTTATTTCTGAGTATATGGTACATAAAACAGTTTCACATACACTACCGTTACCGTTACCAAGGGTGTGGACTTGTGGAGTGCAACTAACAGCTCGAAACGGCAAACTTAAGTACCTACCTACTTGATCAATGTACAGACGTCAGCACATCAAGATAAAGTACCCGAAACTGTCTTTTCCCAATAAACTTGAAACCTTATACTTTAGCAATAAAGTTGAAAATCTATTAAAGAAATTTGACAGATTGTAGTAGCTTGATGTGCTGGCGTCTGTACATAAGTACCTACCAGCACCCCAGGGAAGTGGACGATAATCGTCACCCTCGTGAACGAGTAGATGACGGAATATCAATGTTGGCGGGCAGTGGACTAGATCGCGTGAATGCGTGATACACAAGAAACTACCTACGGCGTACAATAATGAGGAAGTAAGGACAGTCTTAATGCGACCAACCGACCGATTACGCTTTGTTTTAGAACCGATACTTTTATTGAGAAATATTATAGGTAATATAGGTACAAAGGATTTAGAGTTGACAGTCTGTTTCAACCTATTTCTGTTTCTGTTGGTTTCGTCCACTGGGAGAGTCATCATCATATTATTTAATGAGAGAAAATAATAATAATTGTTTTTGGTAACCAACTACTTAGCACTCGCCTTCATATGGGAAAAAAATGGGATCCACAAAAAATAATCAAGTCGCGCATTAAATTTTTGGTAGGTGTTAAATTTTACAAATTAGGTACAGCACAAAAGTTTACAAAAACTTTTAATGTTTTCAAGAATTTTGCTGATACCTATAGCAAATTATTACTACCTACCGTCTGTGTTCAACAATCTACCAACGAACGTCGTAGGTAATTAATTAAAAGTTTACCGAAAAAATAAGGCTAACTTTTAATTTTAATCAAACCTTGTGGTCATGAGAACAATGGTTTATCCAATCAACTTGTTTCTGCTTAACGTTTCGGGAAATAAAATTGTTTGCGCAACAAAGAAAGCAAATAACAACAACATGCGATGTCTACAAACTACGTTTGACTTGCCGTGGACCGTGGGATGATTCAACACAAAGGAGGTTCTCTTAATAGTCTTAATACCCTTGGGTTACAATCACTGCCCACTTATCACCAACATTCAATAAAATTTGTTAAAATGTCGTGGAAAAATTTAACTAAACAAAACTTACCAATTTTCTATTTATTTAAATGTTGACACAAATAAATTAAAATTACGAGTTTGAAATGTGTTTGTATTTGTGCAGAAGCGTACTAACGCGACCACTTGCCAATTGTTTGTGCGCGTTCTTCGGATTCGCTGGCTGTGTAATATCGATATTTAACTGCGACTAGGAACGTGCTTCTTTTGAGCATTGTTATCGATAGACGCATTCATAAAATAATGAATGAATGAATGTATTGAATGTTGTTTGTCCGAGTTAATATTCTATTAATTTTTTTTATTATTGATTACTTCCAACTACTTCTAATTAGCGAAAATGTAAATGTGACTGTGTTACAGCAGATCAATCTGTAACGTTCTAGATATTTACGGTTTTTCGGCTGATGGGATGTTTCGCTTCTCAACTCATTATCAATGGTTTTGGTTGGTGAGGGTTTGACACTTTGACAGTCAGTCCAATATGTCAAATCAACTGTCATTTGTCAACAACTCTTCAACCCTCATGCTTTAGCTTTGTAAATTACGAACAGCATCATCATACTATAATGTACTCTGTGAGCATCATATTGTAGTCTTTGATTACGAACAATTACGAATTTCAAAAAGATTTGGTGTTTATGAATAAAACACAATGAAACAGGATGGAAAAGAGCAGAAAAAGCAAGGCAGGAACGGCAAGAAGGGACAACTGTACAAACCTAGGAAGAAAAAGAGCGTTGAGGAAGATGCTGCTATACAATATTTACAGGCCCAGTATGATAAGGTAGTGAATTATATTTTTATCCGCGTAGTATGTCATCCTAAAAGCTTTTGAATTTACTTTATTTCAAGTTATGATTACACTTTGAATACTGTTGAATTTGTGCAAAATGCAAAAAAAACATATTTAATCAAGGGTGAACCTCAAAGTAGCCATGTGGGCTATGATGGACAATAACAAACGCATTAAATATTTTTTAATTCGGTGTTAATTTGTTATCAAATTGCAAGTGTACTCTCAGTTTAAAATTAATACATTATGGTAGGTACATAATTAGCAATTTTTTTAAGTGTTAAAAAATGTATGCATTTTTTAACTATACTAATAAACTATATTTAATTTGTTAATGTTTACAGATAAATCCGGCTGAAATAATAACGTTTAAAGACTTCCCACTGTCACAGAAGACTCTTAGAGGGCTAAAAGAAAATAATTATGTTACTCCTACTGAAATACAGAAACAAGCTATTGGTTATGCATTGCAAGGAAAAGACATCCTAGGTGCTGCTAAAACTGGATCAGGCAAAACATTGGCGTTCTTGATACCGATACTGGAAAACCTATTTTGCAAGAAATGGACAAGATTAGATGGGGTCGGGGCATTAGTCATATCACCCACCAGAGAACTAGCCTATCAGACATATGAGGCTTTGAGGAAAGTAGGACATCTCCATGACTTCTCAGCAGGCCTCATTATTGGTGGACAGAATTTGAAATTTGAGAGGAAGAGAATGGATCAAATAAATATATTGATTTCTACACCAGGTCGCCTCCTGCAGCATATGGACGAGAATCCTTTATTTGACTGTAGCCACCTTCAGGTTCTTGTATTAGATGAAGCTGACAGATGTTTAGACATGGGCTTTGAGACAACAATGAATGCAATCATCGAGAACTTGCCGCCTGAAAGACAAACTCTCCTATTCTCTGCCACACAAACTAAATCAGTAAAAGATCTAGCTCGCCTGAGCTTGTCCTTCCCGACATACATAGCCCCACATGAGCAGGCTGAGACAGTCACACCAGACTTGCTGCAACAAAGTTATATCATTTGTGAAATTGATGAGAAGATTGGGATCCTCTGGTCTTTCATTAAGAACCACTTGAAGCAAAAAGTGATTGTGTTCATGGCTACTTGCAAACAAGTCAAGTACACGTATGAGTTGTTCTGTAAACTGAGGCCTGGGGTCAGCTTGCTGGCGCTCTATGGAACTCTACATCAAGAGAAAAGGGAAAAAATTTATAATGAATTTTGTAGGAAATCAAATGTTGTGCTCTTTGCTACTGATTTAGCTTCTAGAGGACTGGACTTCCCCCGTGTTAATTGGGTAATTCAAATGGATTGTCCTGAAGATGTGGAGACATACATTCATAGAGCTGGTCGCACAGCTAGAGGGTTTACTGGTAAAGGTGAAGGTCTCTTAATGCTCTTACCACATGAGGAGAAATTAGTTGAAGATCTACAAAAAAGTAAAATTCCCATTAATAAAATACAGGTTGACCCATCCAAAGTGGTTGCACCACAGAGGAAAATTGAAAGTCTCCTCTCTGACAGCACAGAACTCAAACAGAGTGCACAGAGGGCTTTTGTCAGCTATCTGAAGTCAGTATTCTTAATGAAAAACAAAGAGATATTCAATGTCCAACTGCTAGATACAGATGCATACGCAAGGTCGCTGGGGTTGATTGTGCCCCCTTATATAAAATTTTTGAAGAAGTATCAATATGCAAAGAAGAGACAAGCTGAAGAAAATGAAAACAATGATGCCCTTGAGAAGTTGACGGCCAAAACTGGATCTGATGAAGAAACTGATCAAAGTGAAGAAGAAGAACCTAAAGTTGAGCTCGAAAATAAACTTAAAAAGCAGAAAAAGAAGGAATCCTTCATTAAATTTGATTTTCATAATGATGCAGACACTGATGAGGAAGACTTTTTGCAAGTCAAAAGGGTGGATGTCGACCTTGGGGACGAACCAGTTGAAGAACTACAAACAACATCAAAAAAGAAAGCAAAGCCTCTAACAAAGGCAGCTGTTGCTAAGAAACTCCTGAAGAAAAAGATCAAAGTTAACACAACAGTGAAGTTTACAGAGGAGGGAGAGGCAATAGAAGATGAAAAGAGAGATGTGAAATCAGAACTTGCGAAACAGTTCTTAAATGAGAATGTAGGAGGCATTGATATAGAAAAGGCGAAGGAGGTGTTACAAGAAGAGGATAAGTTTGACAAGATCCGGTTTAGAGAAAAGGTTAAAGCTAAACATAAGGAACAGAAACGTAAACTTAAGAATAAAAACAAGGAAGATGAAGGGGAGAAAGATGACTTTGGGTCACAATCAGACTCTGATGGACCTGATCTATCATGGGTGCCTGACCCTGATAAAATATATGGTAAAAAAGATGGCAGTGATGAAAGTGAAGGATCTAATGAAGGCAGCGCACCTGAAATATTAGGTCGCGATGATGATGAATTAGCGGAATCAGGCGACGAATCTGAAGTAGACCAAAAGTTCCACAGGTGAGGATTGCCTTAAGTTTCTCTAAATGTAAATTTAACTTTGGTGAAGTCCTCAAAAAAATAAAACTTCGTTCCAATTGCCAGTTATGGTTATCCATGTTTATTTTAACATTTAACGAACCAATATGCAATAGGGTAAGATAGATTAACGTGATAACATGTGTTGCAGGCCTACAAAGCGGAAACTGGTGGAGAGCCGCGGCATCCCGCAGGCGAGCGTAGTGCCGCGCAAGCTGAAGAAGGTGCAGGACGTTGCCGCGTCGCTGTCCGTCGGCGAGGCAGAGGCGCTCGCCATGCAGCTGCTGCAAGCCAAGCGATGATCATTGTTATCTATTCTGTTAAATTAATAAATATATTTATATTCCATGAGCAAAATACTTAATTTATGAACGAAACCCAAACCACTTGCCATAAATATTTCGTTTGAGAATCAAATCCTTCGTCTTCTTATGGGACTTGGCTGAGCGTGCTAGACAGCTTGCTAGCCAAGCGCAGTAGTCGGCTATGCTTCATCGATTTATCTATGGAATCTATACTTAATATTATAAAGCTGCAGAGTTTGTTTGTTTGTTTGTTTGTTTGAACGCGCTAATCTCTGGAACTACTGGTCCGATTTGAATGATTATTTTAGTGTTGGGTAGTCCATTTATCGAGAAAGGCTATAGGCTATATTTTTTTTCTTCAAAATTAGGGATCCGTAATAAAATTGCTATTTTGTAACACAAGGTGTAAAATCGAAAACCTTTTTTTGCGTGCGCTGCAAAAACTATTGACAATAGAACAAAATAATGTACTACGGGTTTGTAGAGCCCATTAAGACCTACAAAAAAGTCCGCGAGAACATATATCTAGCTATCATGGTTTAATCACAATAACCGATTTTGTGTTCAAAATAATTATTAAATCGTCTGAAGAAAAAAAAACTACGTTAAATATGTATCGTAATATTAATCTTTATCGAAATTAAGCATTATGTTATCAAGAGTATTTATGAAGAAGTAAAATACTTTTTGTTTCATCTCAATCGGATATTTCGTTTAAAAGTTATCACGTGTGTAAGATGTTAAGAGTTGGTACCTATTAAGGAGTTATGGGCCATAGAGTTTTTTATCTATACTAATAATAAAGCTGAAGAGTTTGTTTGTTTGAACGCGATAATCTCTTTAACTACCGGTCAGATTTTAATTCTTTTTGCATTTGATAGCCCAATTCTTGAGGAAGGCTATAGGCTATTTAACATCACGCTATGACCCTTAGGAGCCGAGCAAAAAGAAAAAAACTCAGAGTGAACGGTAAGCGAATACGAAGTGTTGCGACGCGACCGGGTGGGGGTACAAGAAATTTCACGCGGACGAAGTCGCGGGCAGAAGCTAGTGTATGATAAAATCTATACTAATATTATAAAGCTGCAGAGTTTGTTTGTTTGTTTGTTTGAACGCGCTAATCTCTGGAACTACTGGTCCGATTTGAATGATTATTTTAGTGTTGGGTAGTCCATTTATCGAGGAAGGCTATAGGCTATATTTTTTTTCTTCAAAATTAGGGATCCGTAATAAAATTGCTATTTTGTAACACAAGGTGTAAAATCGAAAACCTATTTTTGCGTGCGCTACAAAAACTATTGACAATAGAACAAAATAATGTACTACGGGTTTGTAGAGCCCATTAAGACCTACAAAAAAGTCCGCGAGAACATATATCTAGCTATCATGGTTTAATCACAATAACCGATTTTGTGTTCAAAATAATTATTAAATCGTCTGAAGAAAAAAAAACTACGTTAAATATGTATCGTAATATTAATCTTTATCGAAATTAAGCATTATATTATCAAGAGTATATAGGAAGAAGTAAAATACTTTTTGTTTCATCTCAATCGGATATTTCGTTTAAAAGTTATCACGTGTGTAAGATGTTAAGAGTTGGTACCTATTAAGGAGTTATGGGCCATAGAGTTTTTTATCTATACTAATAATAAAGCTGAAGAGTTTGTTTGTTTGAACGCGATAATCTCTTTAACTACCGGTCAGATTTGAATTCTTTTTGCATTTGATAGCCCAATTCTTGAGGAAGGCTATAGGCTATTTAACATCACGCTATGACCCTTAGGAGCCGAGCAAAAAGAAAAAAACTCAGAGTGAACGGTAAGCGAATACGAAGTGTTGCGACGCGACGGGGTGGGGGTACAAGAAATTTCACGCGGACGAAGTCGCGGGCAGAAGCTAGTATGTATATAAGATAACACCAAGCAACGCCTCAAAACAGTATCAAAAGACAGCGCAATTTGGTATACCAATTTAGGATTAACCAGTTTCATTTTACTACTCATGACGGGTTCGACTCTCAGGTCCCGCAAAATGTTATTCGGTTTGTCCATCAAGAATTTCTCAGTACCTTAAACAAAAATAGCGAATGATGGGTGTATACGCGCCTCTGGGCCTCTCTTACAAGTGCGCCTCCTGCCTAACCCATCGGGGAAAACAGCCGTGATGTTGTAATGTGGCATTATTTACTAATAAGTGGCTGTTGCCAGTGATGACTTATGGCACTGAAACGTGGTCGCTCACAATGGGCCTTATAAGGAGGCTAAAAGTCACGCAAAGGGCAATGGAGAGGGCTAGCTTGGAGTTTCCCTGCGTGATCGAATCAGGAATGAGGAGATCTGCAGTAGAACCAAGGTAACCGACATAGCCCGAAGAATTGCCAAGTGGGCAGGTCACATTGCTCGCAGAACAGATGGCCGATGGGGCCGAAAGGTTCTGGAGTGGCGACCGCGTACCGGAAGACGTAGCGTTGGAAGGCCTCCCACAAGGTGGTCCGACGACCTTGTGAAGGCCGCAGGAACCCGTTGGATGCGAGAAGCGCAGAACCGGTCCAAGTGGAGGTGCTTGGGGGATTCCTATGTCCAGCAGTGGACGTCTTTCGGCTGAAATGATGATGATGAAGTGTCTGGTGGCTAAATTATAATAGCCGCACGGGTAGTTCGAAGGTTAAGCAAGGCTTGCCGTGGTCAGTTCGTGGATGGGTGACCATCCATTACATAATTGGAGACCTCTTCGTATCTCGGAACGGGTCTCGTCTGTCCTGTGATACCTACTTACATCGTAGATCTTAGACAGTCTTAGGCCGCCCGCATACGTCCGGCAGATTCGGAGACCCTGAATGCACGCATTTTCCGTCAGGGTTTCCGAACGGAAAATATAAGAACGTATGCGCTTAGAGACGATTTTGTATGAAATGCGTGCAGTATATGCGTTACTACCTATTCTAAATTCTTATTCTAGTGAGACTGGAATCGCTAGAAAACCGATTCCAGTGAGTGCGGCAGAAACTGTATCCTTTGTGTAATCTTAAATGTTTCTCAATGGCTTTTTAAATTACTGGAATAGTTTATTAGATTAATGTAAGTTTATACAACAACTGGAACACAAACTGGAATGAAATGAACCATCCATGGGGTACTCACCCAATAAGATAAGTTCCTTTGAGTCGTAGACAGAGTATAGTTTACTCTGTCTACGCTTTGAGTTGTTTGAATTTGTATTTTTGGCGGTTTACCTGGCAACACCGACAATACAGCTGTCAAAAAGAAAACGGATCGTTGCACTCTCAGGAACGCTAAAATACCTAAAATAATAAGTTTTCTATGGATTTAGAATAATTACACGTCTTGTACTTATTAATTTTAACTATGTTTTGGAGCGGAAACTATATCGTAGTTAGGGAGTTAAAATTTCTTCTCAAAGAGGAGGTGCGTATTTTGTTGAAAAATGTATGGTTATGAGTGGTTGAAACGATGAATTTTCATGTTAATTCGTGTTGTTGACGCCTTTTGTGATGAGAAACAACGTTCGGGGTGTACGATGATGTCATGTGCTCGAGTGGAGAGGCGTATCGATGTTGTTGTGTGTAGTATGTTGTGGATGTGCAGTAAGCTTATTGTTTCAGAATGTAACGTTGTCGCAAGTGCTGGAGGCCGACGACATCCTGCAGGAATGCAAGGCGGACAACAAAGCACTCATACAGTTGTGAGTATCAGCACTAACTACATTCTGATGAGGTTGCCCCAGCCTGTTGTTATCTTAAATTCAGTGACTGACTAGTGAAGACCAAAGTACATAGCAAGTCTTTAATATTTAATGCCTCTTGTGTCAGTGAGGGTATGCAGGTGCTCTAGTTATTTATGACTATGTGTGGACTGTAATTACTTTGTTATGAAAGCAAGAAATGTATTCAACATAAAGAGTTATCAGCTTGTCTGCTTACTCAATCCTGCAGTTTGTATCAACACATGTCTGAAGGTGTCTTCTTAGACTACTTTAAAATGATTACTTGATTCTTCCTAAAGTGATAACATCCATGTCATTGCTTCTACAAGTTTAGTGTTATACAAGACTTAACATTTTTATTTTTATGAAGCCTAAAGTAAAGGTTACCACTGTAAATGATAAGAAGGGGTATTTTCTGTTAGAGAGTCTTTTTGTTCCTTTTTTGTTTTACAGAATTGATATTTGCCCATGTAAAGGTAAACACTTGGAAGTGCTCGTGTGGGAATCTCATGTAGCTTAATAGGGGGCAAACCTATTATAATATATACAGAGACCAGATTATAATAATATGTAACTTAAAATGGTTGAAATAGGCATAATATAATAAATTCTTGCACTATGCAACAATATCGCCACATTAAGTATTTCCTAATTTATTTATTTATTTATTCACCTTACATCTATACTACAAAATAATGATTTTTTATTCAATTACATCAGCATAGGTACTTAATTAAACTATAACAAATTAATTGACTTACTAGATATTATTATTTTTTGTTCTTGAAAATGTACTAAGCTTGTTCCAAATGCTCAGTATTTTTTTGGATTTGTATTTTATAATAATCATCATAAGTATACAAAACTTTTTGTATTTTACTACTTAGGTGCAGTAAAAATGATAGGAAACATGCCCAAATGCACAATCAGTAGATTTAAAAGGAATAGGTAAAATATGCAATAACCTGCAAAAAAAACAACCAAAATATGCAAATGCATATATGCAAATTTGTATTTAAGTATACATATATTATTCAGTCACTCATCATAAATATCAAGTTACTGAAAAAGAAGCCACTCTATTTATCAGATTAAATAGAACTTCACAGCAGAATACATTGTGGCAGTGTGTTATGTTATGTGTATGTTTAAATAATGTGAAACTTAATACCTAATTAAAAAAGAAATAGTAAGTCAGTTTTCACCGAATCACAGTATGATAAATGAAAAACGGACATCGCTTTTTTACTCTTCTAATCGATAGTATTCACTGTTTTGAATGCTAGAGTAGAACTCCCAGAAACCAATTCAGCATAGAACCAGAGCTATATTTTTTTAAAGTATTTTATTTTGGTTATCCATTGAAATCAAAAGAATTGTTATAACTTATTATGTATGCAACATTTTTATGTTTTAATTATAATAAGTGATAAAGCCAAAATCTGTTATTTTTAGAAACAAAAAATATCAATTTTTAGATGTTATTTAAAGCAAGCTAAGTAATTTTTTCTGTAATACCTATTGAAATTATTTTTTTTGCGCAGGTTTTATAAGGTAGTAGTATTTTAAGTTCACACACATTATTGTGTATCAGACGCTTAAAACCAAGGAATTCGGATTTTTCGAGTTTCGATTTTTTGTTGTTACTTCACAAATCAAAAATCAGAAAGCAACAAAAACTTTTTAATTTTTTAAATTCTTAAAATGAAGTATTTATTACTCATTAAGTATAAACAGTAGGTATTGAGGTACCCATAGGTAATTTAATTGCATAAACAGTTTTCTTGGCATAAAATAATATTGTGAAATTCAAAAATTGCTCTTAGTGGCTGTTTGTAGGTATACTTTGTAAAGTTCATTTTGTTTCAAGTGTATGTTCGTTTGTTTAATGTATTGTAATATAAAACTGTTTGATATTAAAATATCCATACTAATTTTATAAATTCGAAAGTAACTCTGTCTGTCTGTCTGTCTTTATGTTACCTTTTCACGCCTAAACCACAGAGCGGATTTCGATAAAATTTGGCAGAGATAGATTGCATCCAGGGGAAGGACATAGGATAGTTTTTAACCCGATATTCCCACGGGATCAACACTTATGCGGGTGAAACTGCTGATAGACTTTTATACATTTACATAATTTATATTTTTCTTATGAAGGGGTAAATGTGGTACTTCCCGATTTCAGGTTTGGTCCCATAGTAAAAGTTGTTCATAATGATGAGTACAATGACCCCCTTAAGAGGTCCAGAACTACTTAAATTTAACCTTGTATTTAAGCCTGATTTATTTATTAGTATAATTAGTATAATTTATTTAGACATCTCGTAACAATAGGGAAGGGGTTCGCCCTCGTCAGGTTATAGCCTCAACAGAAATTATTTATTATATCTTTTGTGTTCTGAGAGTGACAACCCTATTATCAGAAAAAAAAATTGAAAACCATTAAGTCATCATAACTTCGATTTCCTGATAGATTTGCATCAGATTCTTTTTACAGTTAATAGTACAGTTCTGAAGAATATTTTAAGATAAATATTAGGTGCTACTGACAAAAGATGTCCAGGGAAAAAATAAAAAGGAATATAGATAAAATCTATTTTTCTATTATAGTGAAATCTTTTCTGTTTCGCATATATGTATAATACCTTGCGTAAAATGTGAATAAACTTCAAAAGCAAATGTTCAAATATTTTCATCACATCATTTATTTTTGCGTTTTTCTGGAAATCCAAAAATCCAAAAAAATAATAATAAAAATTATAAATCTGTTTTAAAGTATATTTAAGATCCGGGAGTTCTACTCTCGCATTCTAAATAGTATCTATAGTAGTATATATAGTAGCATTTATCATACTGAGCGAATTAAAAAATAAAAACTCTGGTTTTGTTATCTTATCAAGGAAGCGCTAACATTCCACAGTTCCACACATCCTTATAAAACTTTGTGTCTGATTTCAGCCTAACAAAGCCAGAGGTTCTGGCGGAGCTGATAACGTTGATAACAGAGGAGCCTCCTAAGAACCTGGAGCTGGCATCGCAGTACCGGCACGCCAACATCGCGTGTGAGGTGCTGACCAGCCACCTGTCAATGCTGAGCGACCGCCTCTCGCTGGACGTCACGCAGATGAACCGCCTGTGCGACTTCATCAACAAGGACCCGCCGCTCAACCCGCTGCTCGCCTCGTACTTCAGTAAAACTGTGGAAATGCTGCTGGAGAGAAGTCCTAAACAGGTAATTCGTGATAATATGTAACTTTTATTTAGCGCACCCTCTATTATCGATTGCGTAAGATGCCACTATCAATGGAGGTCGCCTTTGTCATTGTCATGGACGTGGAAAAGACGTCAATCGTATGATGATCTAAAACACGTCATCTGCATACATTCAAGGTACATATTGTTGCAAGCATGGCGCGTAGGTACGGCTCGTGCACACGCCCCCTTTTTGTCTACCAACCAACCAGAAAAATTATGCATGTATACAAAATTATATTAAATTATCAAGCTGCACAATTTCCAGATTTCCAGATTCTGATTGGGTGACGGGTTGCTCCCCACATCATGATCCGTAGCGGGTCAGACCAAATATTAGGAAAAAAAACATGAAATAAAAATAACATGATGTGGTATGCACCATAGGTACATATTTACTGGAACCATTTGGAGAAACTTTTTTCCCCAAAACTTCTTTCCCTATACTTCAACTAAAGCTTAAATTATCTTCACAGTAGTAATTGGTTGAAGCAGCATAAATATAATATGTACCTATAGTATCCAACCAGTGTTTTAATATCTAGTTAATTGCAGTTTCATACACCACTTTATCTAAACTCATTTATTAAAATCTTCAAAAATATAATAACAGCTGTTCTCCCCAGGACTGCTACCTGTACCACATAGTGTGCCTGCGCGTGCTGGACTTCTTCAAATCGCGGCGCGACTTCCTGCCCAACCTGCTGCGTCACATGTCCACATCCGCCATCGCCGACACCTTCAAGTACTTCATCCGGCTTGACGACCTGTTCAAGAAGACTGTCATGGAGGTAGGTCAGGTGATTTTATTTTATATGTATTTGTATTTGTCACATTTACACAAATGTTTTCTGGACTCCGCGGGGTAATTCCTGTATTTTAAGAATGTTTGCATTCTAATCTGAGTCTCAATCTGTCAACAATACCTGTAATTTCCCTAAATTTTTGCCAAGTTTTTGATATTCATTGTCGCTGAGATGAAATTGTGACTGCATTTTGAAAGTTATTAATTAGAGGGATTGGCCTTCTGAAGTTCAACCGCCTGTCGAATCTCATACCAGTCATTGTAATGGGTTGAATACAAGACATTGTCAATAACCAATCATACTAAAATGTTGACATAAGATTTATAAAGATGGGATTTTCAAAACAAGAGGTATTTATTTATTTATTTATAAAGGTACACCAACAGCTTCTGTATACAAAATATCAAATAATAGTATAACAGTTATGTGCTTATACGGTTGCCAATAAAAGGTGGACCAACATTCTCAAATACAGTGGGTAAAAACGAAATATATAACAACTAGCTTCTGCCCGCGACTTCATCCGCGTATTTCACCCTCTTAGGGGTAGAATTTCGAAAAACCCTTTCTTAGTGGATACCTACTCTTCACAAAGAACACACCCTCCAAATTTCATGTCTCTAGGAGCAGCGGTTTAAACTGTGCGTTGATATATCAACAATCAGTCAGTTTACCATTTTATATATATAACAATTTAAGTGAAAAAACTAACTAGAAAACTAACTAAAAAACTAACTATGTAAACAGAAATATAAATAAAATAGGAGTTATAGGTTACAGAGGTTGCAAGAAAAACCTACATACTAATACAATAAATCTTTATAGATCTTTAGATCGTGTGGGTTGCGTACTTTGGGGCCTTAAAATTTGGGTTTTAAAGTTTTTTAAGGAGTCATGATATATGTCAACATCTGGAGTGGATTTTATATAAGAATTCATCTCTCGGCTGAGCCTATTGAGAGGTGAGTTTACTCCTATATTTGTTTTGGATGCTTTAGTGCAGAACAAATGGGTAATGGGATATCTGGGTAAATTATAGGGGACTTTTAGTCCAATTTGTTCAGTTAATTTATCGCAGTCCATTCTATTGTTAACCAATTTGAAAAAGAACATGAGATCTTGTACCAGTCGACGGTCGCGCAGAGTAATCATTTTGTAACATTGAGTACGCTGTTCGTATGGACAACGGGGAGATATATCACCGAAGGCATATGCGGTGTTTTGTGAAGGCCCTTTGGATGCTTTCTACTCTTTGTGATTGTACTGCATAGTGCGGGCTCCACACCACGCAGGCAAATTCAAGATGGCTCCGAACTAAGGCGTTATATAGCACAATTTTTGTTCTTACCAGCTTAAATCCTTTAGTGCTTCTTTTAAGAAATCCTAGTAGTCGTGCCGATTTCGTAACAATATTATCAATCTAAGGTAAGGTATATGTATCTGCAACTAGCTGTTCCCCGCGGTGTCACACGCTGTGCGGCTCCTAAGGATCGTAGCGTGATGTTATATGACGATGCTAGAACCAGAGTGATCTAAGTGACATTTTTGGCAAAAATGGTTTTTTTACACAATTGCATGGAAAAATTAATAATTATGATTTTTCCATGCAATTGTGTAAAAAAAACATTTTTGCCAAAAATGTCACTTAGATCACTCTGGTTCTAGCATCGTCATATAGCCTATAGCCTTCCTCGATAAATGGACTATCCAACACAAAAATAATTTTTCAATTCTAACCAGCAGTTCCCGAGATTAGCGCGTTCAAACAAACAAACTCTTTAGCTTTATAATATTAGTATAGATCAATCAATCCTAATGAAACGTGCCACGAAATAATCTTAATTGCTTTCGATACGACACAAATAATAAAATGTAATTACAAAAATAAATTGGAACAGGAAATCAATGAATCAATCAAAGACATAATAATTTGGCTTAATGACAACAATTTAAAAATAAGTATAAATTAAACAAAAATAATTCAATTTCAAACTTTCAGAGTCTTAGTATAAAATATGAAGACGGTATCCTAGAACAAGTAATAATCACAAAATTGTTGTGTATAATAGTGAATCAAACTGTTACTGGAAAATCAATTACGTATGCGATAAGCTAGACAAATTCGCATATGCATTATAACGCCTACGATCAACAGTGTCCGTAGCCGCAGTAGTCATCGCGTATCACGGATACGTATCCTCTGTGCTGTCATATGGTCTGATACTAATGGCATACAGTTGAAGCTTTAATGGCAGTACAGGTACAAAAAAAGTGAGATAGGGCAATCTGGGCAATACCTATCCTAGCGTCTGGATTTTGGAGGCTCCTTTATTTAAAAAAAACTTCACATTTTACCTTTACCCTGCATGTAGTACATTAAAGATATTGTTTTACTAGCGTACCTACATAGTGTATGCTAGTAAAATAATATCCACACTATTTTCGCATGCAATTAGAAGTGAGCCACAAAAAGACTTCTGCTAGTAATAAGTATAAATACACATACACAGCGCCGTAATTAAAATAAAACTGGCCAAGTGCGAGTCGGGCTCGCACACGAAGGGTTCCGTACCACAAGACAAACGATGAAAAAAAACACGTTTGTTGTATGGGAGCCCCCTTAAATATTTATTTTATTTTGTTTTTAGTATTAATTTGTTGTTAAAGCGGCAACAGAAATACATAATTTGTGAAAATTGCAACTGTCTAGCTATCGCGGTTCTTGAGATACAGCCTGGTGACAGACAGACAGACGGACAGACAGCGAAGTCTTAGTAATAGGGTCCCGTTTTTACCCCTTTGGGTACGGAACCCTAAAAAAGAACATAAGGTTATTCGAATTCACGTCGTATCCCCGCCGGCCGCCATTTTTGTTCGAAATTAGTATTGAAAAAAACTGTTTCAGAACCTTTTATAGCTTCTGCCCGCGACTTCGTCCGCGTGAAATTTCTTGTACCCCCACCCCGTCGCGTCGCAACACTTCGTATTCGCTTACCGTTCACTCTGAGTTTTTTTCTTTTTGCTCGGCTCCTAAGGGTCATAGCGTGATGTTAAATAGCCTATAGCCTTCCTCAAGAATTGGGCTATCAAATGCAAAAAGAATTCAAATCTGACCGGTAGTTAAAGAGATTATCGCGTTCAAACAAACAAACTCTTCAGCTTTATTATTAGTATAGATAAAAAACTCTATGGCCCATAACTCCTTAATAGGTACCAACTCTTAACATCTTACACACGTGATAACTTTTAAACGAAATATCCGATTGAGATGAAACAAAAAGTATTTTACTTCTTCATAAATACTCTTGATAACATAATGCTTAATTTCGATTAAGATTAATATTACGATACATATTTAACGTAGTTTTTTTTCTTCAGACGATTTAATAATTATTTTGAACACAAAATCGGTTATTGTGATTAAACCATGATAGCTAGATATATGTTCTCGCGGACTTTTTTGTAGGTCTTAATGGGCTCTACAAACCCGTAGTACATTATTTTGTTCTATTGTCAATAGTTTTTGCAGCGCACGCAAAATGAGGTTTTCGATTTTACACCTTGTGTTACAAAATAGCAATTTTATTACGGATCCCTAATTTTGAAGAAAAAAAATATAGCCTATAGCCTTCCTCGATAAATGAACTACCCAACACTAAAATAATCATTCAAATCGGACCAGTAGTTCCAGAGATTAGCGCGTTCAAACAAACAAACAAACAAACTCTGCAGCTTTATAATATTATATTATACTAGCTTCTGCCCGCGACTTCGTCCGCGTGAAATTTCTTGTACCCCCACCCCGTCGCGTCGCAACACTTCGTATTCGCTTACCGTTCACTCTGAGTTTTTTTCTTTTTGCTCGGCTCCTAAGGGTCATAGCGTGATGTTAAATAGCCTATAGCCTTCCTCAAGAATTGGGCTATCAAATGCAAAAAGAATTCAAATCTGACCGGTAGTTAAAGAGATTATCGCGTTCAAACAAACAAACTCTTCAGCTTTATTATTAGTATAGATAAAACACTCTATGGCCCATAACTCCTTAATACCAACTCTTAACATCTTACACACGTGATAACTTTTAAACGAAATATCCGATTGAGATGAAACAAAAAGTATTTTACTTCTTCATAAATACTCTTGATAACATAATGCTTAATTTCGATTAAGATTAATATTACGATACATATTTAACGTAGTTTTTTTTCTTCAGACGATTTAATAATTATTTTGAACACAAAATCGGTTATTGTGATTAAACCATGATAGCTAGATATATGTTCTCGCGGACTTTTTTGTAGGTCTTAATGGGCTCTACAAACCCGTAGTACATTATTTTGTTCTATTGTCAATAGTTTTTGCAGCGCACGCAAAATGAGGTTTTCGATTTTACACCTTGTGTTACAAAATAGCAATTTTATTACGGATCCCTAATTTTGAAGAAAAAAAATATAGCCTATAGCCTTCCTCGATAAATGAACTACCCAACACTAAAATAATCATTCAAATCGGACCAGTAGTTCCAGAGATTAGCGCGTTCAAACAAACAAACAAACAAACTCTGCAGCTTTATAATATTATATTATACTAGCTTCTGCCCGCGACTTCGTCCGCGTGAAATTTCTTGTACCCCCACCCCGTCGCGTCGCAACACTTCGTATTCGCTTACCGTTCACTCTGAGTTTTTTTCTTTTTGCTCGGCTCCTAAGGGTCATAGCGTGATGTTAAATAGCCTATAGCCTTCCTCAAGAATTGGGCTATCAAATGCAAAAAGAATTCAAATCTGACCGGTAGTTAAAGAGATTATCGCGTTCAAACAAACAAACTCTTCAGCTTTATTATTAGTATAGATAAAACACTCTATGGCCCATAACTCCTTAATACCAACTCTTAACATCTTACACACGTGATAACTTTTAAACGAAATATCCGATTGAGATGAAACAAAAAGTATTTTACTTCTTCATAAATACTCTTGATAACATAATGCTTAATTTCGATAAAGATTAATATTACGATACATATTTAACGTAGTTTTTTTTCTTCAGACGATTTAATAATTATTTTGAACACAAAATCGGTTATTGTGATTAAACCATGATAGCTAGATATATGTTCTCGCGGACTTTTTTGTAGGTCTTAATGGGCTCTACAAACCCGTAGTACATTATTTTGTTCTATTGTCAATAGTTTTTGCAGCGCACGCAAAAATAGGTTTTCGATTTTACACCTTGTGTTACAAAATAGCAATTTTATTACGGATCCCTAATTTTGAAGAAAAAAAATATAGCCTATAGCCTTCCTCGATAAATGGACTACCCAACACTAAAATAATCATTCAAATCGGACCAGTAGTTCCAGAGATTAGCGCGTTCAAACAAACAAACAAACAAACAAACTCTGCAGCTTTATAATATTAGTATAGATAATATTAGTATAGATTCATATCATGGGTGTAGATAAAGTCTTGTATGCAACTGTACATAATTAGGTATTAAAACACTCATGTGATAATAATATCACACTCGGCTTCGCCTCGTGTGATTATTATACAACAGTTGCTTAGATAACTATTATGACATTGGCGAATATTGTAAAAATTAAAGATGGCATGTACTTAATCTTGACATTAATAATAATTATAACTCGTTGCTTCATTTTTCAGATATGATTATAACAATGTAGTTTCCCTACTTACTTGGTAACTTCGCACATATTTTAAAGATTTTTTAAAACTATTAGGTGACGTAATTCCGGTCTGACTGCACCTCGGTTGACACTTTGACGTGTAGCTCATTCCTTTTTCGTGCGCGGTAGCTATCGCACGCGCCCTTAAGCATCATGCCAAAAAGAAGCGCGCAATCAAAAATTGATCACTACGCTAGGAAAATTAGAAAAATTGAAGAAAAACAAAGACCGTTACAATCGTCATCGGATGATGAAGGTAAGCAAAGTATACTTTATTCTTTGGTGATCTAGAAGTGAATAGTGAAAAATATCAGTTTTGTAAATGCTCTGGGATTGACTGCGAGTCAATAACTTTGACATTGTTCAAAACTAAATTATAAAAGTTAAACTTTAATATTGCATCGGGATTGACTGCGAGTCTTTAACGATGACAAACAAGCACAGAAAATACGTACAATCTAGAACAGATGTAACGTTAACGTGCAAAATCAATTAAGAAATTTTATTCTTTAATATTGCATCGGGATTGACTGCGAGTCTTTAACGATGACAAACAAGCACAGAAAATACGTACAATCTAAAACAGATGTAACGTTAACGTGCAAAATCAATTAAGAAATTTTATTCTTTAATATTGCATCGGGATTGACTGCGAGTCTTTAACGATGACAAACAAGCACAGAAAATACGTACAATCTAAAACAGATGTAACGTTAACGTGCAAAATCAATTAAGAAATTTTATTCTTTAATATTGCATCGGGATTGACTGCGAGTCTTTAACGATGACAAACAAGCACAGAAAATACGTACAATCTAAAACAGATGTAACGTTAACGTGCAAAATCAATTAAGAAATTTTATTCTTTAATATTGCATCGGGATTGACTGCGAGTCCTTAACGATGACAAACAAGCACAGAAAATACGTACAATCTAAAACAGATGTAACGTTAACGTGCAAAATCAATTAAGAAATTTTATTTCTTACACTACCCTCAGAATTGTTATCTTCACAACCTTAATTACAAATTGTAATTTTAGGTAGCGAAGATCCTGATGTGGTCCCAGGCAATGATAATGAAGCTATTATGGAGCCAATACCCGTGCCAACCGACGTACCACAAGACGTGGAATCGGAATCTGGCGACATTCCTAACCAACACTATGCCCAGGCGGAACCCTGTCCCCCTGAGGCAACTACTGGTAGCATGGAACCTGAGTTAGACTGTTAGATCCTGATCTACTGTCGCCACTCGGTGAATCGACATCAGATTCGCCTGACTACGGCGATAACATTCACGATAATCTATCGCAGTTGTGGCTTCCTTTGCTAAGGAAAGGAATGCCTAAAGAAAACAAGGACAAGGTACTGAAAGAGTACCTTGTGCCAGACAATTGTAGGCTCCTTCAAGCACCCAAGTTGAATGCTGAAATCTCGGCGGCGGTACCGGACATGGTTCGCAACCGCGACAAGACACTTACAGCGTCTCAACAACAGCTAGTGCGGGAATCACCGCCATCAAGGCTCGAGTGAAATTAATCACACCTAGCTTGGACAAGGCATTCATAAATATCATCAACGACTCCGAACGGGATAAATCACTGTTTGGCTCGTTCTTATCAGAAAAAATTAAAGCCGCCAAGGCCATTGAAAAGCAAGGCCTTTCCATAAAAAAGACCGCAAAGTTTCAAAATCGCCTCAACTTCCTAATACCCGCCAGTCCTACCCGGGAAACTGGAACCTGCCTCCTCGATACCCAGCGAACAGGGGGGGGGGGCGAGGTGCATACAGGAGGCCGATGACGACGGCGGGGAATCGCTGTCCGTACACGATGTCAGCACAGCCGCCACAACGCCCGGCCTCGCAGGACAAACCTCGGGCTCCCGCTCAGCGTCACCGTTAACGCAGGTACATGCGGTTAGACTTACCCAATTTTATGACCGATGGCTAAAAATAACAATGTTGTTCTTGATTGGTTAAAAAATGGTTATCCAATACCCTTTCATACACATGTACGACAATCAATAATACCTAAAAACAACCTATCAAATACTGAGAAATCAGATATGATGAAAGCCGTTATGAAACTCAAATCTTTAGGGGCTATCTCAGAGTGCAATGTGACTAAAGATCAATTTATTTCTAAAATATTCCTCACATTAAAACCTAACGGCGATAAACGCTTTATATTAAACCTAAAAACCTTAAACAAGCTAATCAATAGCGAACATTTTAAAAATGGAGGATTACCGAACAGCATGCAAATTGATACCACGCGATGGATACCTTGCTACCATCGACTTAAAAGAGGCGTATTTCCTCTTAGGCATTAGGCATTCCGACCGTAAATATTTATCAATTTCAGCCCAATAATTCGCTAAGAACATATGGCTTTAATTGCATGCCGTTGGCGTTTGGCTTATCCTTTGCCCCACGGGTATTCACTAAGGTTATGAAGGAAGTCATAACTTACCTCAGACATCACGGTTTTCAGTCAGTTTGTTATTTAGATGACATTTTATGCATTGGAAATACTTACGAGAATGGTCATAATAACGTAAATGAAACTTTGAAACTACTCGAGTTTCTAGGATAATTGACAACAAAGTCAATTACGATAAAAGTATGTTAAAACCGCGACAATTCTGCAAGTACTTAGGATTTTGTTACGATACCAGGTATCTCAGTACCTATACAATTGCCAGCCGATAAGCGACGTAACATCATCGAATTAGTAACAAAATTCACTAAATTACAGCCATGTTCCATCCGCGAATTAGCTCGCTTTATCGGTATTCTAGTCGCCACTAGCCCAGCCCTTAAATACGCTTGGGTATACACTAAGATTTTAGAACGCCAGAAGTTTCTAGCGTTACTTAAGCATAATAATAATTACGAAGCTAAAATTAACCTACCTAATATTATATTAGAGGATCTGAACTGGTGGCTACACGCAACCTTATGCGACAGCCAAATTTTGACATCGAAATCTATACCGACGCGTCGATGTCAGGCTGGGGTTCTGTTTGCAACAACGCTCAAGTACATGGCAAATGGAAGTCTTCAGAAAATTATTGTCATATCAATTACTTAGAGCTGATGGCAGCCTTTCTAGGTTTGAAATCCTCCGCCAGTGATGCAACCAATAAATAAATAAAATAAACAATATTACTGCGCATGGACAACACCACTGCGATCAGTTATATAAATCGTATGGGGGTATTCAATACCCCCACTTAAACGACTTGGCTAGGTCCCTTTGGAAATGTTGTGAACAGCGCAACCTATAGGTCATATACCTATCATACGTAAATTCCAAAGAAAACCGGGCAGACGCCGCGTCTAGAGTAGTCAATCCGGATACTGAATGGTCACTTTCCGATGAAGCATTCCAAGACATTATAAAATATTTTGGTCAACCTGAAATAGACTTATTCGCGTCCCGCGATAATGCGAAGTGTACCACATTCATCTCATGGAAACAAGACCCTGACGCAGCATCCGTAGACGCATTTACGATGGACTGGCAGAGCCATTTCTTCTACGCTTTTCCACCATTTTCCCTGGTATTAAAATGCCTTAGAAAAATTATTGATGACGAATGCACATGGCTTACTAGTTTATCCCAACTGGCCATCACAGCCATGGTTCCCACTATTGCAAAGCCTTATAGTTTCCGACGTTGTTTATAAATTAAGACCCATAAAACCCAAGTACTCCACCGCCTGGAATCCCCAATTGGTTTTAAACCATGTCTCAACATGGTTCCCTAATAGTGAGTTCTAACTCACACAGCTCACAGGGTACAAACGCTGTCTTTAATTAAACTCGAGAACATACTTTTCTCTGATAGCGGCATAAAGATCGTCATAACAGACATCATAAAGACATCCGCACCCGGCAGAGACCAGCCAATATTGTTCTTGCCATACTTCAGGAAAAATACGCGTATATGTCCAGCTACGGTGCTCTCAGGTTATATTTCTATAACTAAAAGCATAAGACCTGAGAGTACAAACAATCTGTTGTTGACGTACAAACGGCCACAAAAACCCACTACCACGCAAACCATCAGTAGATGGATCAAACAAGTCTTGTCAGAAAGCGGCATTGATACCAGTGTATTCGCCGCGCACAGTACACGGCTCGCGTCAACCTCGGCCGCAAGCTTAACCAGGAGTTAATATAGAAACCATTCGCAAAAGCGCAGGGTGGACTATTAGTTCATCTAATTCATTTGCTCGTTTTTATAATAGGTGCGTTATAAACGAAGGCGAATTTGCCAAATCTGTTTGCTTACGATTAGACATACAGACTGATTATTAATTCCTATTAACTATAGGTACCTATTATAAGATTATATTACACTACAGAAATGTTTATTTATGTTATGTTCATGTGATCGATAAGATCTTTATGTTTAGCTCGTTGAAGTTAATTCGAAATAAGTAAATATAAATGTAACGTACCATTACGGAAACATAAGTATAACTATAAGGCTGATTTGTCTATAGGTAAATAAAACCATAATGTTTAAAACCTTATTGTTTTCCATTTCAAAACTTTCTGACTCTTAACATCTACATTGTTATAATCATATCTGAAAAATGAAGCAACGAGTTATAATGTATGATCAAACGAACTTCCAAGTGAAGTTCGATCATTATTATGATGAGTTGCTTCATTTGAAGATAATATGATCACCCTCCCTCCCTGACGCTTGAAGATTCCCAGATATAGAGAAAGTTCTATATCATACTCATGACTCTAAAAAATGAGCTACACGTCAAAGTGTCAACCGAGGTGCAGTCAGACCGGAATTACGTCACCTAATAGTTTTAAAAAATCTTTAAAATATGTGCGAAGTTACCAAGTAAGTAGGGAAACTACATTGTTATAATCATATCTTCAAATGAAGCAACTCATCATAATAATGATCGAACTTCACTTGGAAGTTCGTTTGATCATATATAATATTCCACAACTATCACACAACGCCGTCTAGTCTCAAGCTAAGCAGAGCTTGTGTTATGAGTACTAGACAACTGATAAACATACTTATATATTTCTAAATACATATATATATAGATAAATTACACCCAGACACAGAACAAATGATCATGCTCATCACACAAACATTTGTCCTGGGTGGGAATCGAACCCACGACCTCCGGCATAGCAGTCATAGTCACTGACCACTAGACCAACAGGCCAGTGACATTGATTGTAAAGTAACGATTACCTAATTATAATAATATAATTCTTATTATATTATTATAATTTTTATTGGACTTACTGTAAATCACAAATCATAAAATTAATTGTACTTGTTGGCTAATAATGACATTGAATATTTGTACACCTTCAGTTGTGGTAGGATGTGTAGAACTTAAAAAATATGTAAAACTTCAGAATAAATTCTGATGACTTTCTGATGAATATATTGTTTCCAATATTATTTTTGTCACACAAATACTTGTAAACACGCTGAAGATTGTCAACATTTATATCATTCTTGTTTTAGCAGTCTTGTAGTTGCGTCAGCGTAGGCGCCACCACTTGCATATTTAGGACGCCTTACAAATCAGTTTATTGTTTCAACATTAAATGGTAATAAAATAAGTCGTGCAGCAAGCCTATCATTGCATAAAGAGGCTATCAGAAACAATACCGGAAGAATCGTGAACCATATTATGGTATCAATGTGCAATAGCTGCTCACCTATGAAACATCATCTGTCGCATGACGCTGATTTGTGTTGTGTTGCTTTGTGTGCGGTGTCCGAAACACGGCGCGACACAGCGCGACACGGCGCGGCGCCGCGTCTTTGTGAGGATGAGCAGAGATAATTGTGATGAACGTGTTTAGGCGGCGGCGGCACGTGCATCATGACGCGCGAGGCGCAGCCGTGTGTCACGTGACGTGTTCGCTGTAGGGTCGGTAGAGATATCAGTACTCGCGCGTCAGTTATGTTGGACTCATAACGTGACGTCATGCCTTATTCTCCGAAGGGTTGGGCGGAGTTGTACCTTTAGTACTCCCACATTTCACTAGTTATGTTTGTGTAATAGGGGGTTTGTTTGAGTTTGAGTTTGACCCAGAGCCCACGCTGAACAATCGCGCGTCCGACCACTAACCAGGCAGTCATAATATACGTCATACATGTTCTATGTTCTATGTTAAGGGGTTTGGTTTCCGCACTTAGTCCTTCAGTGGACCATTGTGCGTGGGCCATGGCGGCCGTCGGTGGTTATTCCAACCAGCCCACCTCCCTTCAGAAGTTGATCAACTCTCCTGGTCTGTTGAGAACATCTGTGTACGATCTGGGTGTCCCGTGGGTTTCTGACCTTATCTGGGTGATACGTCATACATTGTAACACCATGACTTAATGCGCGGTCTCGAGACTTCTTCGTCGCCTATACTGCCTCGAGGACCGGGGTCAATGTGCTACTATACTGCCTCGAGGACCGGGGTCAATGTGCTACTATACTGCCTCGAGGACCGGGGTCAATGTGCTACTATACTGCCTCGAGGACCGGGGTCAATGTGCTACTATACTGCCTCGAGGACCGGGGTCAATGTGCTACAATATTGATTAACTTTAATTCTTTTGTGAGTAATAAAAACTATGTCTCGAAAATTATATATGATTCACACTTATTGCGGTCTAAGGAAAGTTTTCGTTCAGTTAGTAATATTTGCTCGGTTAGTCAACCTGAGCATGCGAATAAAGTACATAATACGTAAGTAGGAATGTGCTAAATACACACATATTGTGTTGTTGATGGGTTTTGTGTGAAAGTTTACAAACATGCACAATGAAATGCCAAATTGGGGCAACATCTGGACAGTACGACAGTGCCCACTGTCTGCGCGGCGCGGCGTTAGAACAGATGCGATCTACACGCAGCAGTTACTTAGTCATGTGGGCTCTGTTCCGGTTCGTACGACTTGGTTTACGCGTCGGAAGGTGCGTTGTACGTTGTACTCTAATTAGGTTTTAGTGATCTGATTTAAAACCGGGTAATAATCGCTAACTTTGAATTCGATTTTCTTTCCACTCTACATCAACTTGGAGAAGGAGAGGATTTCTTTTTGTTCCATATCGCCAGTTATGTTTACGTTTCATGTAATAGGGGCGAGCTCTGCAGCTACCAGGCATATGAATCCGACTCCGGGAGCTCTGCCACCAACCAGGCACATGAATCCGACTCCGGGAGCTCTGCCACCAACCAGGCATATGAATCCGATTCCGGGAGCTCTGCCACCAACCAGGCATATGAATCCGACTCCGGGAACTCTGCCACCAACCAGGCACATGAATCCGACTCCGGGAGCTCTGCCACCAACCAGGCATATGAATCCGATTCCGGGAGCTCTGCCACCAACCAGGCATATGAATCCGACTCCGGGAGCTCTGCCACCAACCAGGCACATGAATCCGACTCCGGGAGCTCTGCCACCAACCAGGCATATGAATCCGATTCCGGGAGCTCTGCCACCAACCAGGCATATGAATCCGACTCCGGGAGCTCTGCCACCAACCAGGCACATGAATCCGACTCCGGGAGCTCTGCCACCAACCAGGCATATGAATCCGACTCCGGGAGCTCTGCCACCAACCAGGCATATGAATCCGACTCCGGGAGCTCTGCCACCAACCAGGCATATGAATCCGACTCCGGGAGCTCTGCCACCAACCAGGCATATGAATCCGACTCCGGGAGCTCTGCTACCAACCAGGCATATGAATCCGACTCCGGGAGCTCTGCCACCAACCAGGCACATGAATCCGACTCCGGGAGCTCTGCCACCAACCAGGCATATGAATCCGACTCCGGGAGCTCTGCCACCAACCAGGCATATGAATCCGACTCCGGGAGCTCTGCCACCAACCAGGCATATGAATCCGACTCCGGGAACTCTGCCACCAACCAGGCATATGAATCCGACTCCGGGAGCTCTGCCACCAACCAGGCACATGAATCCGACTCCGGGAGCTCTGCCACCAACCAGGCATATGAATCCGACTCCGGGAGCTCTGCCACCAACCAGGCATATGAATCCGACTCCGGGAGCTCTGCCACCAACCAGGCATATGAATCCGACTCCGGGAGCTCTGCCACCAACCAGGCATATGAATCCGACTCCGGGAGCTCTGCCACCAACCAGGCATATGAATCCGACTCCGGGAGCTCTGCCACCAACCAGGCACATGAATCCGACTCCGGGAGCTCTGCCACCAACCAGGCATATGAATCCGACTCCGGGAGCTCTGCCACCAACCAGGCATATGAATCCGACTCCGGGAGCTCTGCCACCAACCAGGCATATGAATCCGACTCCGGGAGCTCTGCCACCAACCAGGCATATGAATCCGACTCCGGGAACTCTGCCACCAACCAGGCATATGAATCCGACTCCGGGAACTCTGCCACCAACCAGGCATATGAATCCGACTCCGGGAGCTCTGCCACCAACCAGGCATAAGAATCCGACTCCGGGCTGCTACTGAGACTTACACAATAACACTGTCCGAACTGGGAATCGCCGCGATGTCAGTTGTTGCGTTCATGAAACCAACGATGTTTCTTTATGAGGTTTCTCTATAGTAGACAAACAACAATACCCGTCTATTACTGTGCCACTGCGAGGGAAAGGCCTGGTCTCGTACAGAGCAGGCACGAACAACGATCACCAGGCTGCCGCTGGTTCACGGAGGGCTGGCGATGTCAGACTCACATAATATTGATGACTAGCTCCGCCCGCGCCTTCGTTCGTGTTCATGACGGAAAAGTCAAAGTCAAAGTCAAAACGTTTATTGCGAACTACGTGTACAATGTTGGTGTTATGTTATGTTAGTACTTATGACTTAGCAGCCTTTTACAAGCATTGCAATTTTCATTCGCCTACCCATATCATGCATTACATTACACACTATTATTACTTCACTAGCTTCTGCCCGCGACTTCGTACGCGGATCCTGTTGATTATGCCAGCGACAACGGGGTCGTCAAAATCGAAGATCTGAAACGTCTGATGTCGAATTCTAAGAACCCGGGGACTGGATAACAACGGGATGCGCGAGACGATTCGAGACGTCATTTTCAGGCATTATTGAACCAATAGGGTGGTAAACTTGGCCTTGCACTTTGAATGTTGGCATAAATGGGCCTTCTGAAATCTGTTTCGCAACAAAAGATGTCATTTGAAAGGCATTATTGTACGAACGTATATTGTCCAAGAAATGTTTTGACTGTGATGGTCACCGATTAGCAGTGATCTTAATATTTCTGGAGGATTTTGTAATATTTCAATATGTACTTTTCTACCTGAGCAACACATACCGTTTGTTTCTTTTTGCTATTTAACAGCTTCACAAAAAGTACAATTTTCAACCATACCTCCGATGGCGGAATATGTGGCGTAGTCAATCATAGGAGTATACGTAAATGCACTCCGTTCCTTATCAACCCAAGGAAGGTCGCCATGCCCTACGGCTATATCTTGAGACACATCCGATTCTTCAGATGATATCGACATTCTGTTCAGAGAATGTCGAAGTCGATCAGAATTCAAACGTTCGTTGCGCTCTTCTTAATCTGTCTCTTCATGCCGTACTCCAGCAATTCTTTCTTTCTCACTTTCTGATTATGAATATTTTGTTGTGTGCGTGTTCGGAACAATGTATGATAATCTCACCGTATCAGCGGTCAGTCGCGCATCATATTCTGCACTGGTCTCTAGAGACCTGGATGTAGATGCGTAAATACGCTGAGAACGCAGGCGTGCTTCGCGATCCGAAGAGGTTTCCACGGAGCGAGTTGCAGCCTGATGTTCTCAAACAGCATCAAGTATCTCCTGACGCTCTTCGGTAGATTCTTGGGATCTTATGATCCTCAATCTTTTAGCTCCTTTGGAACATTGGGAAAGATTTGACCTCTTTCTAGGCATGGTTATAGTTTTATTATGAAGATACCTGATCAATTAAAATCTAAGTGACTGCTCCCCTACCAAGGGTGCCCAGGCACGGGATCGTCTGGCGCCCATGTGCTGGTTTGGTCCCTGGGGTAGTCACGGCGTGCTATGTGTTCTGGCGCGCCGGTGATGGGGAGTACTCCCCAGCGGAGGGTCCGGTGACGGACAGCCGCGGCGGGTTCACGGATGAGTGCTAACGCGTGCCCATGTTCCCGCTGTAAGCGGCAGAGGAAGGACACAGTGGAGTTTTAGTGGGTTAGAGTCCCACATAACTGCACTATCTCCCCGTGGTAGTGCAGAATGCACGAGCATTTCTTCACGTTAAAAAAAATAAATGGGAGTTTTGGCCAGTAGAGTCAAATTTTCAATGATATACCATCGTCATCGAAAATCAGTCCTAAACTGTTACCGCCTTCACCGCGTGGAGGTGAAATTAGTGATAGCTTTGATTTCCACATCAGATGTTTCTGATCTTCGATTTTTATAAGTCAACAGGAAATGCCCATCAGACCGAATAACTTTTACTAAGACGTCATTCCTATATGTGTTATGGTGTAGCTGGGCTCTTGGAGTTCCCCATCAGGTGTTCCAGATCTTCAAATTTATTCTCTCAGCAGAAAATCCTCATCACGTGGAACAATTTTTGCTATGGTACCATTTTTGTATCTCTTATAGTTAAGCTGGTCTGTTTCGGTTCTGCATCAGGTGTTCAAGTTTCCAAGATAAATTATAGCCTGAATGTTGTCCAGCCATATAATAACTATACAATAAAAAAAAAATCATTCAAATCCGTCCAGTAGTTCCGAAGATCGGACGCGCAGGCCCGAGGCGTGTACGTACTCTGATAGAATACCTTAACAAATGTTCGCCGTGATTCTTTAAATTGACATAACTTTTTTATTTATGAACCGATTGACATGAAATAAACACTAAATGTTAAGTGAAGCCTACTACAATATATTAGTGAAAACCGCATCTAAATCGAATAAGCCGTTTCTGATATTAGCGTGCACAAACAAACAGACAAACCGACAAACAGACAAAAAAAAAATTAATTACAATTTCGGGTTCGGCATCGATATAATAACAACCCCTGCTACTTTTTTTTTATATATTTCCATTGTACAGACACCACTTTTCTACAAATTTATTATATGTATATAGAATAGATTATTTTCTTTTATATTATTACAATTGAATTGAGAAATTATAGATATGTCAAAATTAAATGTCAATAATGAATTTTAAATACAATTATTCAGCAATATTAATGTCATCCTTTCCAGGTAGTAAGTACAAATTATAATTATTTAAGAAGTTATAAAGGATAGAATAAATCTTATTGTTTGTATAGGACAGATCGCCAATTTTGTACATTAAAGAAAATCGCTATTTTAAGCTAGACTCTAAATATTCTTTTACTGAGTAGAAGCATTTTTGGATTAAATATAGTTTTAGCCTTTTTTGGAATATGGTTACTGATTTTTCAGTTTTAAATATGTTGGGCAATTTATTATATATTTTTATTGCCATATAATATGGGCTATCACTTAGCATTTTAATTCTTGAGGATGGAGCGCATAACCTCTTTTTATGTCGAGTGTTGACGTTGTGCGTGTCTTCTACTTTAGTGAACTTGTCGATATTTTTAAAAACAAATACGCAAACGTCAAGTATATATATTGACGGCAGACTTAGAATCTGATACTTTATAAAGAATGGTTTGCAGCTCTCCGTATTATCAATTTGGGCTAGTATTCTTATACACTTCTTTTGCAATATGAATAGTTCATTTACGTTTACACTATTTCCCCATAGCATAACGCCATATCGCAGCCATGAGTATGCGTATGCGTAGTAAGCAGCCATAGCTGTTTGTGTGTCAGTGCTTTGTTTAATTTGAAAAAGAGCGTAAGAGAATCTGGAGAGTTTTGTTTTTATATGTTCTATGTGTGACTTCCAGTTAATGTGTGTGTCAATATTTATGCCAAGTAGGCTAAATGTATTAACTTCTTCTATTTGCGTGTTTCTGAATGTTGTTTTTAGATTGAGAGGTGGTTTTTTGTATGATCTAAATTGTATTATTTTCGTTTTATTACTATTAATTTCCAAGTTGTGGATCTGGAGCCAAGTATCTACAGTTTGGAGGGTATCTTGTATTTGTAGACTAGGGTTATTTACATTTTCACACTTGATTAATATTGAGATATCGTCTGCAAATAATACTGGTAAAGCGTTTTCTTTATCTAATGTTTTTGGAAGGTCATTAATATAGATTAAAAATAGTGGGCATCCTAACACACTTCCTTGTGGGATTGAGCAAGTAATTTGTTTTTCTTGCGATCTAATGGTTTTGATCTCATTTTTATCATGATCGTAATTTTCAATTTGTACTATTTGTGTCCTATTATGTAAATATGATTTGAACCACGAATAAGCTGGTCCTCGTACGCCGCAACCATATAGTTTAGTGAGTAAGATGTCATAAAGAACTTTGTCGTATGCTTTCGTCATGTCTAATAGTAGCCCAATAACATTTTGTTTGTCATTTATATGTTGTAGCGCTTGTTGAACATATTTGTAAACTGCTAATGTTGTTGATCTACATTTTCTAAATCCATTTTGTGCGTCGTCAAGAATATTAAACTTTTCTAAGAACTTATACAGCTGATTGTACATAGCTTTTTCAAATATTTTGGAAAAGGTTGGTAGCAGTGCTATGGGTCTATAATTGCTTGGGGTATGCTTGTCACCTTTTTTATGTACTGGTTTTACTAAAGCTACTTTAAGTGCGTCTGGAAATTGGCCGTCTTGGAAGCTTTGATTGATTAGAAACATTAAAGGAATGGAAAATTCTATTGCGCATTGCTTTAATAAAATTGGTGGAATATCATCGATACCGCAGCTATGTTTATTTTTAGTTGACCTTATTATGTCAACTATTTCTTTTTGGTCTACCGGGCGTACATACATTGAGCAAGTAGAGGGGTTGACCACAGGTTTTCCAATGTTATTGGTCGAGTTAGTTGTTTGATTTTGCCCTACCGTCGCAAAGAATTCGTTGAATCTGTTGGACACATTTAACGGACATATTACTTCTTCAGAGTCTATCTTCAGTGATATATTTTCACGTTTATTTATTTTTCTCTTTCCTGTTTTTGTGTTAATTATATTCCACATTGTCTTTACCTTATTTTCAGATTTTTGCATTTGTTTAATATATGTTACTAGCTTCTGCCCGCGACTTTGTCCGCGTGAAATTTCTTGTACCCCCACCCCGTCGCGTCGCAACACTTCGTATTCGCTTACCGTTCACTCTGAGTTTTTTTTCTTTTTGCTCGGCTCCTAAGGGTCATAGCGTGATGTTAAATAGCCTATAGCCTTCCTCAAGAATTGGGCTATCAAATGCAAAAAGATTTTTTTCAAATCTGACCGGTAGTTCCAGAGATTATCGCGTTCAAACAAACAAACTCTTCAGCTTTATTATTAGTATAGATAAAAAACTCTATGGCCCATAACTCCTTAATAGGTACCAACTCTTAACATCTTACACACGTGATAACTTTTAAACGAAATATCCGATTGAGATGAAACAAAAAGTATTTTACTTCTTCATAAATACTCTTGATAACATAATGCTTAATTTCGATAAAGATTAATATTACGATACATATTTAACGTAGTTTTTTTTTCTTCAGACGATTTAATAATTATTTTGAACACAAAATCGGTTATTGTGATTAAACCATGATAGCTAGATATATGTTCTCGCGGACTTTTTTGTAGGTCTTAATGGGCTCTACAAACCCGTAGTACATAATTTTGTTCTATTGTCAATAGTTTTTGCAGCGCACGCAAAAATAGGTTTTCGATTTTACACCTTGTGTTACAAAATAGCATTTTTATTACGGATCCCTAATTTTGAAGAAAAAAAAATATAGCCTATAGCCTTCCTCGATAAATGGACTACCCAACACTAAAAGAATCATTCAAATCGGACCAGTAGTTCCAGAGATTAGCGCGTTCAAACAAACAAACTCTGCAGTTTTATAATATTAGTATAGATTTTCTTTGATTTTATAGTAGTTAATTTTAATATTTTACTAAATAATTTATAGTGTTTTTTGATAACACAACTTTTAGTTTCATTAAAAATAGTTCTTAACACTCTTTTATGTACGCATGATTTTTTGAGACCTTTAGTAAGCCATCCTTTTTTTGGTTTGCAGTTTATTCTTATTCTTTGCAATGGAATATATTTATTTAGAGTGTGTTTTATTATTGTAATGAAGGATTCGTAATTTGTGTGTACACTATTATTTTTATTTAGTATATTTTCCCAGTTTTCTGATTTTAGTGAATTTTTAAAACATTCGACGTTATTTTTTGTAAATAATCTTTTTTCTGTATACCAAGTTTTACTATTGTTATTTGATAAATGGTCTACGTTTAATTGAACATTTATTGCCTTATGGTCCGATAGTCCATAATCTTTGACAGTTGCTTTTTTTATGAGCGGTGGGTAGTTTGTAAAAAGTAGGTCAATGCAAGTGGATGTTGTTTTGGTTACTCGTGTTGGTTCGCGGACTATTTGTTGTAGGTTATATGTTTTCATAAAGTTCAAGAACTCCAGAGTCTGTTTATTTTTATTGTTCACGTTTATGTTAAAGTCTCCTCCTATTATTAAGTGTTTATGCGATTTTTTTATTCTATTCGTTCTATAAAATCTAATGAGTCTTTAATAATAATACAAACTCCTCCGCCTTCGCGGGTTTTGCGACAAAAAATGGACGCTATTATATATCCCTGGGGCAAGATGATGCAATTCGATGTTAGAGAAAAAGCTGAGAGCCATCATCTAGTTTTCCTTTTATCCTTGATTGACCCTCTTGTTCGAGATCGTAGTTATCGTTTGTCATAAGGTTTACAGCAATTATATCTTCCATTTGCCGTTTTATATCATCAAATATGGTGCGCATTCCATTGTTATTCAGTCGTCCTGTCCAATTGTTAAACATTCTACTGTCATACGTAAGATGTAGGTTCGAGTCCAATAGGTATGCATGTAAATGTGTCATTATATCTAGATACAGTAAGTTGGCAAAGTTTTCTACACGCCAGTTGAACAGATTTGAACTTCTATTAAATTTAAAGGTAGGTAGGCATAGGATAATATTTGTATTGTCAATTTCTTTCAAGGTGTTTCTTATGTCATAGATCAAATCAAAGTAGTTATTTGTTGTTTTGAAGTCGTCTTCTCCAATAAATATTATACAAAAATCTTCCTTAGTATAGTCTTGAAGCATGTTTTTTATTCCTTTGAGTAGTTGTTGGATTCCGCAGTTTGTTTTTAGGTAATGATAGATATTAGAATTGTCCATTTTTTCGTCTGCGATCGATAATACTTTATTAGATTTGTTGGTACTGATGATACAAATTTTATTTTGTTTGTTCTGATTGTGTTGCACTGTTGATGTTGTGTTCATTTCTGGTTCACATAAAACTATTGATTTGCTGTTTTCGTCTAAGTCTTGGTTTACTGGTGTTTTTAATTTTGAGTTACATGTCATGTCTTTATAATTTTCATTTTGCTCAAGCAACTCTTGATTAATACGCTTAAGGTTAGTATTTTCTAGAGATAATAATTCTATTTTATTGTGAGCGCTGTTTAGTTCTGTTGTCAGTCGTTCAAGTTGTTTTTTTAGTTGAATAGTTTGGTTGTCTTCGTCATCAGAAATGTCAGGCAAGCTTGTTGTGGTGCCATCTATGGGTGATTCAGTTGAAGTTATACTTACATTCTCAATACCAGTAGTGTTTGAGTCAGACTTAGTACGGTTGCGACGAAAGGTGATGTTATCTAAGAAATTCATGTTCGAAAATTTTATAGTTTCCAAAAATATTTGCACTTACTTAGGTTTGAACCCGGAGTCGCACAGCGGCGGTGTCAGATATTGTATCCTTACTGTAGCTAATTAGCCACTTGGTTGTTACGTATTGGTGTTGAAATTGTCAACTGCTTACTTCGTCGTACAAAATTTGAATAAAAAAAGTACGTTATTGCGAGTCATTAAGAAAAAAAATTTTCCACACTATGACACTTCACTTTTGTTTTTGTATGGATAGTTTTATATAATTATGGTTGTTTTGTCACTGTCACTGGTCACTTTTATGTTCATTGCTTATCTTTTTTGTTGTTTTTACTTACAATTTTAAGTTTCTGACAACTTGTTAGTGAAGTTTAGGATGAAAGTTTTCGAGGCGTTTTATTACGATTTAACGCGTCACAGTTCACTCACTAATAATGTCACTAGAGCTTTAGATGTTTTAGCACATTTTTAAATAACATTGATTAGAAACACAGCTCAATTTATAATTTTAAAGTATTTTTAAACACGGACTCGAAGTGATCGTGGCAGCACTAGCGCCAAAACAAATTGGATTTCATGGGTTTTTTTTTTATTTTGGCGCTGAGTCTTAATTCTTTTTCTAAAATAAAAGTATGTATCCTAAGTTACTCTTTATAACACCAGCTACCTGCCAGTGAAAGTCCCGGCCTCTCTGTTTGTTTGTTCCGGCTAATCTTCGAAACGGCTGGACCAAGATGAAAGAATCATGGCAGGATTTTTTGTACAAAAAAAAAATATGTTAAGAGAAGTTGGAATTCTAATTCTTACACTCTTGGGTGCCTAAGGAGTATCTTCAGGCATTTACAATATTTTTATAACGTCGCAATAAAAATATAATGTTCAAAGTAAATAGTTTAAGAGCCTATAATACTACCTCAAATGGCTTAGCATGATCCTCCGTTATGTCGAAAATACCGCAGCATTAATTTTGAAATACGAGTAAATATATGCTAAAGTTGAGGATTAATGTAAGATACTATGTTAGACGAAAACACGATTCCATAAAATTTTCTATAGAAAAAAAATACAAAGTTACCTCCAAACCAAACAATAAACCGCTGGTATTAAAAAAATATTTCAAATTAGATCATGAAATTTTGCATACTAACTGAACTAACTATAAAGCAGGTCTTATGTTAGTTAGTTTTTTTTAATTACCTTTATTTTCACCGTAAAAAGCAAATACCTAAACTATTGGCGCTGCCTTCCGCCCAGCACCGCACTCTGTCTCGCTTTCACACAGTCCGCGAGCAGTATCGTGCGAGCGAGATAAAGAGTGAATTTTAGCTGAGGTAGTATAGGCTCTTAACGAGGAGCTCATTGTTTCAGAACGAGACGGCGGCTGTTAGTGTAAACAGCAGTGGCAAAGATATAAATCTTTAGATTCGCCCTACCGCGTTTAAATATAGTCGCATTCGTTTTGACACCTCTGATACACAATGACGCAGTTGACTACACACGATTCTCATAGAAATGCTATTTAATAATGTGTGAGCTCACTCTTCTCAGTATGGTCACGTTTTCTTGTGACTAAGTACGGTGAGGGCAAATCTAGCTATTTAAATCTTTAGGTGGCGGGGTTTGACTTAATGTCAAATACTGTCAACTTTTTTTTTTAATAAATATAAAATAGGCAACGAGATGAAACGAAAAACTGATACTTATTTTCATTTCGAAACATTTTATTTATGCGGGGTTTTAAAAATATGATAAGTATATCAATCTACTCCTGGTAATGTATTCTCAACTTTGGAAAATATTTTGGACTCTAAATGAACTCTATTAATGTAAGGATCTCGGCATGATTCTTTGGTATGGGGATACTTTGAACCCTGGGGAAGGACATAGCGACCTGAGCGACATGGGCTTTTTATCGACATTTACCACGCGAGTGAAGCCGCGGGCGGAAGCTAGTTTCTCCTATTTTTCTTTCGCACATTTTTGCACAACAAATGCGTTTATTAAAATCGTAATTAAACAAAACATGTTGTGCTTTGTTTTATTGTGGTTAGACTAGTTAAGTTGTGTACACAGTGTTGTCATCCAACAGTGGTTAGAAGAGCACCAGTTCCTGGAGTGCCTGATCCAGATCGTGTGCGGCACGTACGTGGCGGAGGAGCTGGCGGGGGCGCAGCCCGACGCGCCCGAGAAGGCGGAGCGCGAGCCCTCGGAGAAGACCGACGCTAACCACAAGGACGACGCCGGCGGTAGCGACGCTGATGCAGAGAGAGGTAAAGGAAAATCCGTCTATTATGAGTTACACGTTTTAGGACATGATTTAATTGTATTTCCAATGTATCATGTTGTTGGTTTACAAGTTGATGTTCGAACTGTGAAATTTGAAACCTTAAGCTGAGCGCACATCACATTCGCAGCATGCTGCAGCTCATCGCATTTCAATGTGTAATGGTTCATAGAAAATGTACGAAAGTGATGTAGGAGGATTGTCGATTGCGGTTCTAATCTGAGTCAGTATTTAAAGTTGATCGTTCGCCAAAGTCACTAACTGATGGCAGTGGAATACAAGCTTCATGGTAGGATAAAAGTAGTCCCGGCCACATTTAGTCTCGTAACTGTAATATTTTAGAAAAAATTTAAATTTCACACGAGGTGTTCAACCGTTCAATCATCAGGTTCATCAAAGCCGGACAATAGCACAGAATCCCCCGCGGCGGGGGCGGGGCCTGCGGGCGCGGGGGCGGGGCCTACGAGCGAGGGCGCGGGCCCCTGCGAGGGGCCGGGCGCGGGCCCCAGCGCGGACGCGCGCGCGCGCACGCTGGCGGTGGCGTCGGCCAACGCCGCCGCGCTGCTGTGCGACCTCATCGTCAACGGGTGCGCCGGGGAGGGATGCTCCACCAGGTATGCTACCACATGACCTGCCTTGTGTTCATGTGTTGCAGTACTATAGGAATCTGATAACTATTACAAACATAATAAGGAAATAAAGCATATATTAGGTTAAAAATAGACACATTATATGATATCGTCAACGTCATAATAACTACACCACATACTGTGCTGTTTGCACACGGTTAGGACAAGCGATACCTCTACCAAAAACTATAAAAGCGTGTAAATTTTCTGTAATTCTATAATAAAATCGATGGAAATACGGAGAACTTATTCGCTTTTATATTTTAAGGTAGGGGTTCTATGTTATGGGTTTGGTTTCCGTACTTAGTCCTTCAAATGGACAATTGTGCGTGGCGTGGGCCATGGCGGCCGTCGGTGGTTATTTCAACCAGCCCACCTCCTTCCCGAAGCTGATTAAGTCTCCTGGAACAACAGACCAGGAGACTTAATGAGATTTCTTATGGTAGGGGTATTGTTTGTCCAAAACGTGTGCAACCACTATTAGGACAAGAACTACCCATTTTATTTTTCATTATTTCGCTATCACATTCACTTATTACTGTGGATTTTGATTAACATGAAAAATGATGAGTGTACAGGCGCGTATGTAACGTCCCCCTCCCCCGCAGGCCGCGCACGGCGCGGGCGCTGGGCGCGCGGCTGGCGGGCCCGCGCGGCGTGCGCGCGCTGCTGGGCGGCATGTTCACGTCGCCGCCGCGCGCGCGCCCGCACGCGCTCGTGCACGGCTGCCTCGTGCTGCGCGCGCTGCTGCTGCACGAGCACGCGCTGTGAGTATGCAGGCCCGGCGAAGGGCTGACCTCCACGGGACGAATATCGCTAACTTACGGCATACATTAAGCCTTCTAAATTCGATAGTGTTTATCACACTATTACGTATTTAGAAGGACAGAAAAGGAGTAGAGGGTCAGCTTGGTCAACTGACAGCGCCAGTCAAGATGTAATATGTAAATAGGAATAATAATTTTCCCATATTAATATCAAAACGAGTTTAATTGTCTAGAAGCTTAGAACTCCGCGACTCAATCAGTCCGCCGCCGCACGAACCTCTGAAGCCACTAACTCGCGTGTCCGACAACAGCACGAAGCAGGCGTCCGGCGACGAGGACGGGCCGGGCGGGCTGGGCGGGCTGGGCGGGCCGGGCGGGCCGGGCGGGCCGGGCGGGCCGGGCGGCGTGGAGCTGGCGCTGGCGCCGCACCTGCCGCTGCTGCACCACGCACTGCTGCAGGCGCCTGCCGCGCCGCGCCCGCACGTGAGTCGCGCCGACCGACACCACTGACTGGTGTCTAAATTTATTTTTTCTCATTTGTAAGTTTTTTTCTACAGGTGCCTTCGCTTATCTCTCGTTATTCTATCGGAGAATCTCAAGTTCATGACGATATTTATAATAGTAATAATAAATTTCAGTAGCGCCATTAGGATGGAATTTGATGTGGACAAAAGTAAAGCGAGGGGTATGGAGTCCTACCGCTTAGGTGCGATGTGTGCCGGGAATTCTTATGTGTAATGTGGAAGAAAACACCGACGTGTGTATTCACCAAGCAGCTTTATTGAACTCAATTAATTACAGTAATGTACATGCAATAATGTATAAACGTAAGTAAATGTGATCGCGGGCGTCAGCATTAAATGGTCGAGCGTGCTCGTACAGGGAGGTTGTGGAATCCGTGGGAATTCAACTCTCGGATTCCACAAACCTTACCTAAAACCAGACCTAGAAGTATTTCGATATGTCGGAAGCGTAGGGATCAATGTTACTGACATGAAGCAATCATTGAAGGAGCGCTTCTTTGACCGCCAGAAAAAGTACTGAATAGTCTACTATCACGCGGCAACAAGGTGCGCGCCTTCAACGGTTGGGTCATGCCGGTTTTGATGTACTCTTTAGGCATACTCAAATGGACTCAGACGGAACTCGACGCCCTGGATAGGAGGGTCCGTACGCTGCTGACTGCAAATCCAATGCATCACCCACGGTCATCGGTAATGAGGCTGTATACCCCGCGAAAGTGTGGAGGTCGAGGGTTTTTTAAATGTTAAGACCCTCCACAATCGCGAGATATGCAGTCTCAGGGAATATTTCCTAGAAACCGACGTGGAAATGTATCGAGATGTAGCCATAGTGGACAAGGGCCTCACCCTGCTCTCCTTGGCTAAAGAGAACTGGCGCAAACCAGTAGTGCTTGACACTAATGATCGCATGGACGTATGGCAGAGTAAGGAGCTTCACGGATGCTTTCTCCGGGCCCTACATGAACCCGATGTAGATCTACTAGCGTCCGTAGCCTGGCTGCGTTTCGGTGACCTCTTTGGAGAAACCGAAGGTTTTGTTTGTGCAATTATGGATGAAGTTATTGTTGGAGATTTATTGTGAAAGACGGCACGGTTGACATCTGTCGGGCATGCCACGCGGCCGGGGGAATCAATCAGGCATATTATCTCTGGGTGTTCTCGTCTGGCTAACGGAGAGTACTTGCATAGACACAACCTTGAAGTGCTGCATTGATAGCAGCTACGCGAGTTACTCTGTATCAAATAAATACAAATCTTTGCAGTTTAGTGCATAATTAGTCAATGTGTACTTTCTAGTTGCAATATTTATTCAATGTTATCCCCAAAAAAGCACCACTTTCAACCTTATACCTATAGTCTTCTATAGCGATATTTGCATATCTTATTTCTAATTGGTGACGTTTGCTATTGTAAGCTTGGAACTGTATAAGTTTCACTAACATATATTGTTGTCTTTTAGCCATTCTATTATTACCGACTTCACAAAAAGGAGGAGGTATGTTCGGGTGTTTGTATGTTTTTTTTTTTTTTTGTTTGTTTGTTCATCGTTTACTCCGCCAATTGTCGACGGATTTTCAAAATTATTTTTTTGTTCGAAAGTAGATAGTTCTGAGGTGGTGCCATTGTCACCAAGTTAGGATCTGATGATGGGATCTTAGAGAAATCGAGGGCAACCCTCAAATTTTATAGGCTCACTTATTGTTTTTCGCATATTTTATGAAGTATCTTGTGTATTTGTGTATGGTTGTCACCATCTCAGGTAGCTGGGCTGATGATGGAAGGTACAACTCCTTAACAGTAAGAAGTTACTCGAACAGGCAAGGACTGTTTTAGTAAATTGTTTTGATGTTTGATAGGGCATTTGCCACATTTGGTCTCATGATCATCAAGTCATGACCTGATGCTGTAGTCAGGATAGTCTGCAGAGTACCTAACTCCTCGACAACTAACAGCAGATATATCGTGTTTAGGCTCATTGAAAAGGGCTCGATGTGTGGATAAACGTACTGTTACTGAGGAACACCGAAGACCTGATGCTGAAGCCAGGAGCATCAGAAAAAGTACAAACCTTGAAATTACAGCACCGTAGTCGTGTTTGGGCTCATTTTAAACAGGACTAATTTTATGTTCAATGCAATGTTGACATAAGTTTGGCCTGATGCTGCAGCCAGGATTATCAGCATCTAATCTAAAAACTAATAAAAGGAGAACTGCTCAACAATTAACGTCCCTGCGTCGAGAAAAGGAATATTTTATAAAAAGGCGATGGGCAAGTTGACATTAGGCTATTGTAACTTAGATAAATTATAAATAGACCCTCTAAAAAGCGAGAAATAAAAACATTTTAACAAAAAAAAAACGACTTCCAAAAAAATCACTACAAACTGAAAAATTACTTTAATTTCGGAAGTCGGTGGCAAAAACTAAAATACTGATCCCTAAGACACCGACTTCCGAAATTAAAGTTATTTTTCAGTTTGTAGTGTTTTTTTTGGAAGTCGGTTTTTTTTTGTTTAACGTGTCATTGCTCTCTTTTTTTTGTATTTGGTGATATTGTTATCGGTGAGTTCTATACTGAGGCTAGAAATAGTGTTACGCCGACGTCGGTGGCTGATGTCAGTCGTGTATCGCTTAGTATGGACTCGCGCTCGCTGACCGTCGGTGCTACACTATAGACGTCCATTTATCGTCAGCGTCTCGGTACGCGTAATCGACGGTACGCGACTGACGCGGACGTCAGCGTAACACTATTTCCAGCCTAAGGGTTGTATTGTGCCGGGTCAGCGGGATTGTCCGAAAGGGTTACCGCTGGCCCGGAACATAAAGGGCTAAGGAAGGAACACGGGTGGGTTTTAGTCAGTAAGAGTCTGACATTCATGGTTATTTTGATGATTTCCCACCCGGAAAAAAAAAGGGTTGTATCGTCGGCGTACATAATGCATGAATATGGGGTTACGTTTGGCAAATCATTGATATATAGCAAAAACAAAATGGTCCTAATATACTGCCCTGGGGAACACCACTTAGAGCCATACTGTGCGGGGTGCAAGGTTGTTTCAAGTTTAATAGACAATGTCTTAAATTTACTTTATTATGTTATGTTAAATTGTATGTTAAATGTTATGAATGCACCCGGTCCGTTTGATGTCTGGTAATGCACTGATATTAAAGTATTATAAAATTGATTGACAGTGATTGTTGTAAACTGGTGCATTAGCAGGTGTTCGGTTGCTTAGACCGAACACATACTCGTACTCTTAAAAAACATAACCCTCCTTCTGGCGCAGTCGGGTAAAATATGCTTGGAACTTTGAGTATGCCTAACTTTATGAAATGTTGACGGCAACTTTCTGTTGGGGGACAAAAACTATTGTCCGTTGCGCGTTTCCGTAGTACTCACGGCGACATATCAAACTATACATTTCCAGTTTCAGCTGACCAGCATTGCATTGGCTTTTCGTACAATGACAAGTCTGCTGTCTGTGCTTATACTGTAAATGTATTTCCAATTTAGCAATTCGTCAATTCGTAAACTTACCTAAAAATATAATTGTAAAAAGGTAATGTATTCGAGGACGCCTGCTGCCAAAAACGAAGTTGAAATTAAAATCATAATCTCAGACGTTGCGTGACATCGCGATGTCCTTAGAGACCATATCGCGCGACACTTTGTTCTCCAGTAAATACACGACGTTTGTGTATTTGCTGTGTACTTACTGCTCTCTAAATAAGTTATTATTGACGTTTCTGCTTTTCATGAAAATCACATGACGATGGCATGGCGCGATAACTGTTTTCAAACGTCAATCAATAAGTAAACTACATGAAATGCCCTATAATATTTTTTTTTTTATAAAACGTTGCCCCACACTAGGAATTTCCTCCTGTATTGTGGGTGCGTTTACAAACATTTAAAATTCACGTACACAAACAGCCAGACCCGGAACAAGTACTTGTAGGTCATACAAATATTTGTTCCGTGCCGGAATCGAACCCGCGACACACAGCGCAGCAGTCAATCGCTTAACCACTGCGCCAACCGTGCCGTCAAAATTGTTGTCACACACTATAATATTGAGTAACATTCATACGCACTATTCATTTTATATTATTATGAATTGGGTTTGTTGCCATAATTGCAGCTTTGTACAACTGATTCGTTATTTTGACATCGTTCCAGAACAACCTATTAAATTATTTGGAGAGCAGTGTGTCTGACTGTCTCCCTGTGTGCAGGAGGCGCCGACGGGCGACTCTGAGGCGGGTCCGGGTGCTGTAGGGCTAGCGCGCGTGCAGGTCGCAGCCCTGCTGGCGCACCTGGCGCTGTCCGAGGTGGAGGAGGTGCCCAGCACCATGCTCACGCTCGGTACGTACTCACTGCTACACCACGCGGCAGGTGGCAGCCCTGCTGGCGCACCTGGCGCTGTCCGAGGTGGAGGAGGTGCCCAGCACCATGCTCACGCTCGGTACGTACTCACTGCTACACCACGCGGCAGGTGGCAGCCCTGCTGGCGCACCTGGCGCTGTCCGAGGTGGAGGAGGTGCCCAGCACCATGCTCACGCTCGGTACGTACTCACTGCTACACCACGCGGCAGGTGGCAGCCCTGCTGGCGCACCTGGCGCTGTCCGAGGTGGAGGAGGTGCCCAGCACCATGCTCACGCTCGGTACGTACTCACTGCTACACCACGCGGCAGGTGGCAGCCCTGCTGGCGCACCTGGCGCTGTCCGAGGTGGAGGAGGTGCCCAGCACCATGCTCACGCTCGGTACGTACTCACTGCTACACCACGCGGCAGGTGGCAGCCCTGCTGGCGCACCTGGCGCTGTCCGAGGTGGAGGAGGTGCCCAGCACCATGCTCACGCTCGGTACGTACTCACTGCTACACCACGCGGCAGGTGGCAGCCCTGCTGGCGCACCTGGCGCTGTCCGAGGTGGAGGAGGTGCCCAGCACCATGCTCACGCTCGGTACGTACTCACTGCTACACCACGCGGCAGGTGGCAGCCCTGCTGGCGCACCTGGCGCTGTCCGAGGTGGAGGAGGTGCCCAGCACCATGCTCACGCATATTTTGATCAACAATCAACATGCCAACATACAGATACAGACTTGCTAATTGCAAAAAAACGTATGAAAATTTTAAAAATCCAATTTCGGGCTACCTTGGCGCTTTCCTCATATGTATAATCAAACTATAATTTAAATGTTCCTACTTGCTGCGCCTTCACAGGGTCATTTACTCATAGGTTTAATCTAGTCATAGCCTGTAATTGTGTATACAACGTGCAATTAATAAATAAATGGTCGTCCTCTCGTACAGGTACCCCGGGCGTGCTGATAGACATGTTCTTCCGCTACCCCAACAACAACTTCCTGCACGCGCAGGTGTACACGCTGGTCAAGCACGCGCTCAGCAACCGCGTCTACCGCACGCAGTACGCACGACACGTCAGTACACCTCACTAAGTACCTAATTACTTACCAGCCATACATGTACCTTGTAAATAATAATTACCCTGTTCAGACTTAGGTGCGCTTGCACCACAATTCACTCAATACGTTCACGAGTAAACGTATATAAAACGAAGTTCTGTTTATTGCAATCTTTTGAAGATAACTAAGACGGAATTATGTAATAAATATTTGAGGTTATTTATAAACCTTGCTTAAACTTAGTAATGATTAGCGACCGTTTAATCATAAATTTATTAAACGTCTCATTACTTTAAGGTGCCACTAGTCGGTATTTTTTCCATACTTTCGGGAGAGTAATACTCCACTGTTTGACATTGTGCATCCAAAGTTAAACATGATAGCGTTTTGACTTATTATTAATTTTGTCTGTACGGAAACACAATAGTAAAATAAATAAATAGCCATTAAAAAGTTATGAGCCAAGAACGATTCATCTTGCTATTTTTAGCGTAACTTTGGGTGTTAATAAGTAGTAAAAGAATTGTAAAATCTCCAAAACCAAGTCCGTACCGACAAAGCTCAGTTATCGAAGAGTTCAATAAACCTTATTTGTAATTGATTTATGCAGTAGTTTTTTCATAAAACTCGATTTTCCGAAGCACTTTTCGAATTTTTTTACTCGCCTATCAATTCGGAACGGTGTTTCTGTGCGTGAGAACTAGACGTTGTTCGTGTAAACAAGCGTCTAACTGCTTATCACTGATACTAGCTCTCTCGGACACGAAGCCAGGTGCGACAGCGTGCTTTTTGGCCATGACCACGAGTTATTCGACCTCACGACTAGTTTACTCTTATGCAACGTTTATAAATAAAAAAGGAACAATATTTAGCACTAAATGCATTAAGTGAGCCTTAAAGTCAGATTGATTAAATACTTTAATTTTGTTTTTACAGTTATTTGTGGAATGTGATCTGTTGACCCGCCTCATGGACGTGTTTGAAGAGAACACAAATAACAAGTAAGATTTTTTAAAGGTTCAGTTAAAGATTTTTAAATTTTGAAAATGTCAGTTTTTGATGAAGACGTAATGTTTGCGCCGACCCGATATCTAGTTGGTATTGTTGATCGAAGCCTTTCGGAGAAGTGATTCTACGTTCCCCGGAGAGATCATGTTTTTTTTTTTTGCGGATGGGAAATCATCAAATGACCCCTCCCGCTCTGGGTGGAGCGGAAGGGAGTGTCAGACTCTTACTGACTAAAACCCACCCGTGTTCCTTCCTTAGCCCTTTATGTTCCGGGCCAGCGGTAACCCTTTATGACAATCCCGCTGACCCGGCAGGCTTCGGCCCTATGGGGCCCCTCCTCGATGCTGACATCTCTTTGAGGCGCGCGTGGAACACGTACGCGCCCCCCGGCCCGGCCTGGTCCTGATCGGACGGTGAGCTACCCATTACTCTCCGCCCGCAGGCCCGCGCCTACGGTGGCCGGGAGTCGTCGCGCGGCTCCCGACGCCCGGAGCGTCTCCCGCGGCGGCTGGGACGGGAGGCTCTCTCCCTGAGCCGTCCCGCCACCTCCTTCGCTAGCATGACTGCTTCGCAAAAGGAGGTGACTGCCTCCCACTCCCTCTCCCCCGGACCATGGCTTGCACCAGGGCCGGGCGCGAGAGGTCGCCGCCGCTGCCGATCGCCTCTACGAGGACACGGCGGTGCTCCGCCCAAGCGGGGCAGACTTCCACCGTGTGCTCCACCGTGTCCTCTGGGCGATCCTGGCAATGGTGACACCCGGGCGTTTCCTCCCGCCTGATGATGTGCAGGAACCTCCCGAAGCTTCCGTGTCCGGTGAGGACCTGCGTCAGGCGGTAGGTGAGGGCGCCGTGGCGCCTCTCTAGCCACTCCTCAAAGAGGGGTCTTATCGCCGCTATCGCGGCGTGCCCTGCGCTGGGTTGCGACAGTCGCTCCTTCCATGTCGCCATGAGATCGCGCCGGAGTTCCGTCCGCTCCGCAGCAATTTGCCGCGGAAGCGGAACTTCCCCCCGGCGTAGTGCCTCCGCGCGCCACTCATACAGGCGCGCGAGGACTATCGCCTCCAGATCCCATGGCGGCAGTCCGGCAATGAGGCTTGCCGCCTCGCCCGAGATCGTGCGGTAGCCCCGGATGATCCTTATGGCTACCACCTTCTGGGGCGCGTTCAGGTAGTGGGCGGCTCGCCGCCGCAGTGAACGCGCCCACACCGGGGCCCCGTATAGGGCCATGGACCACACGACCCCCGCGTAAAGCCTCCGGCAGGAGGCGTTTGGCCCCCTCAGGTTGGGCAAGAGCCGCTTGAAGGCGGCCCCGACCCGTTCCAGTTTGGGGGCCAAACGTCGGAAATGCTCGACGAAGTTCCACCGGCTGTCGAGGACGAGACCCAGGTACCTCATCGTTGTCTCGACGCCGATGTGAACCCCTCTTACCGATGTGAACCCCTCCTAAGAGATCATGTATTATAAAAATCCTACCTAATCTGACTGATAGAGATCATGTATTATAAACATATCAGTAAGATTAGGTAGGATTTTTTATAATTTCAAACCTATTTTACTTTAATAAAAAAATAGATATATACAGACGAATGAGAACCTTCTCCTCTTTTTGAAGTCGGTTAAAAAGTGGGTAGATAGGTACCTAATCTACTTCAGTATTTGTGCACACATTGAAAGTATGTGTTTCAATTCATTGTTATTCGGCACCGTCATTGTGATAACTTTTACTGACTCATCAGTAGTAGTAAATGTATATTTTCTACCACAGTTCTTTTATTTTGCCTCTGATTTTGCATCAGTGTAAAATTACATTTATTATCGTTAAGCATGCGTAGTATAATTATACAAACGTAATACCACAATAATTTGTAAATCAAACATATTCTTAATGTAGTGTGTATTTATTCCGATTGGATTACAGAATATCTAGGTTCCTAAATATATATTTTGAATGGACACTGATTTAAAGACGAGTTATGAGAAAAATAAGTTTTCTATAGAAATTTGAATTTCTCATATATTATGTTTGTATGAACTACGCATTAGTATGCGTAGTTCGCCGGCCCCTTAAAATACGGTCGTTGTCGGGTTGCTTCTGTCAGAGGTCAAATAACTGAAAGGACTGTATACCATTATCGTGTACCGGCCTGCGGTGTGCGGGTCGTCTGTTGCCGGTGTGGCTCTATACTGTACTGTATACTGTACTGTATACTGTACTCTATACTGTACTGTATACTGTACTCTATACTGTACTGTATACTGTACTGTATACTGTACTGTATACTGTACTGTATACTGTACTCTATACTGTACTGTATACTGTACTCTATACTGTACTGTATACTGTACTGTATACTGTACTGTATACTGTACTGTATACTGTACTCTATACTGTACGCGTCCCGCAGGGGCGGCGTGCGCGCGGCCTACATGGGGCACGTGCTGCAGTGCCTGGCGCGCGCGGCGGCGGCGCTGGGCGCGCCCGAGCTGCCCGCGGGCGCGCCCGAGCTGCCCGAGCTGCCCGAGCTGCCCGAGCTGCCCGCGCTGCCCGAGCTGCCCGAGCTGCCCGCGCGGCTGGGGGCGCGCTGGGCCGCCTTCCTGGCCGACACGCTGCGCCCGCTGCTGCTGCAGCACGACACGCCGCTCGTGAGTGCTGCCCGACTTATTAGTGGTGTCACATCGATTCAAGTTTGTGCATTTGCAAGACATTTGCAAGACAGATGAAAGTTTATTAGACAAGGGAGTGCACAGGCTCACGGCACTAGTTTGGAGCCGAGTGCACGCAATAGAAAGAAGCAGCAAACAGAAAGCAGTGAGAAGTATAAAACATTACGTAAGCAGTAAAGGACGGCACGGTTGGCGCAGTGGTTAAGCGATTGACTGCTGCACTGCGTGTCGCGGGTTCGATTCCCGCACGGAACAAATATTTGTATGACCTACAAGTAGTTGTTCCGGGTCTGGCTGTTTGTGTATGTGAGATTAAATACAGGAGAAATTCCTAGTGTGGGGCAACGTTTTTTTAAGAAAAAAAAAAGAAAGAAAGTAACCGAGATAAACAGTTATTTCTATATTTCTTGTATATTAATCATTATTATATGTTTCAGGGTGGTTACTATCCTTCAGAAAACATCTACGAGGTTAGTATCTTTATTATTCAAAATACACTTATCTTATTTTTGAAACAACCACACACAGTCTACTAACACCACTGTATTTACTTTTCAGGTGGAAATTATGGCCGACGTAAGTATATTTAAGTAACCGCTGTTTACCCTAGATCTATCAAGGTCTTTGTTCTCCTTCTGTGGTACTAAGTTTAATGATTGTTCTTCAGTTCAACGACATGGCGGCGACGGCGACGATGGACGAACTCGCAGACGACGTGAACGCAGATGGCAATGAGGTCGGTACACATTCCTGTAACACTATTTACATTTTATTGAACTAAAGGCCAATTCCCGAATTTGAAAACGTTCAAAATCTAGCCGAAATCACGTTAATAGTCGATATTACGAATATACGTAAATTAGAGGTATTATTGACAGATTGAGACTGAGACTGAAATTAGAATGAGAACGTTCTTAGAATACGGGAAGAGTTCGTCTGTTCTTCAATGGCGACAGATTTTTCGATAAGAATTTATGGATATTACCTAATGCTCCTTGTGTATTTCAGATGTGTGGCGCGATGGGTTTGTCCGGGGAATCACCGGACTTCATAGCAGACGGACTGGGCATCGACGACGCGGACAAAGTAAATACAGACATACTTTATTAAAATAATGTGTATTCTACGACAGAACTGGTAGAATATAATCCTAGTTTGTAAAACTGTTAAATAGTTAATAAAAACATAGGCGAGGTTTACAATAGTATACCTAGGCGAGGTTTACAATAGTATACCTAGGAATTTTAAAACCTCTGTGTGCAGTTTCATACACTTTTTTATCTGAACTCAGGCAACTTTATTAAAACCACAATAAATAATATCGTAAATATGGTGCACGAATGCAAAAAGCCCCGCGGCGGTCCGCGCTCCACAGCCCGCGTCCGGTGAGACAGCATTGTGCAGCATTATGTTATTAGGGGAACGGAGTTTTAATGAAACTTTGAATTTCACGCGCCGTGCCGTGTCTATTGCACGTGTTTTTTCGAAACATTACACAAAAACATCGAAATAAAGAGGCGTGGCCATACATCTTCAAGAAAAGACTGGACATATTTAATATCTTCAAGCTATACGATACACACGCATCAGCTAATTAGCTGCTAGTGTGTCTAATCAAATAATAATAATAAATAATCATAATATTTGTGTACGCAAACACGATGTTTTGGTTTTCCAAGCTGCATGGAAAACATCCCCCGCGCGGGTGGAGAGGGAGAGGGAGAGGGAGAGGGGATGGGTTTGTTTCATTTTTTTCATTTCCAACCGCCGCATACCGCGCACCTGTAATCACTTCACATCTGCAAATTGGACCATATAAGTAAAACCAATTTTTCAAACTCAGTTTCAGACACGAAACAAATTGCCCAATCCAAACCGACCATCAATCCGTAGCTCTTGGTAAACGAAGTCGTAAATACGCTCTGACTTCAAACCTGTGTCTTCTCCTCGATATTAAAATTATAATTGCTGAAACTGATGGCACGTCTTCCTCGTCGGAACTCATTACGACATCTACACAAAGTGTGTAATAGTCTAAATATATTATTTTTATGAGCAGGAGACAGCTTGTGTATGAAAACAAGTATGTTTAAGTGTAAGGTTTTTGTGTAATGTTTCGAAAAAACACGCGCAGGAGACACGGCTTTACTGGTACTATGTTTGTTTTGGAAATAAGAACCACGATATACGTAGATAGATTTATTTTATTTTATTCGGGAAACTTACAATATGCATTTAAAGGCCATTTACAAGTTTCCACTAAAGATAAAGACTTGAAACAAAAAAGACAACAAATAAGGTTGATACAAAATACCTATAACATAAATTGGGAACCAAAATAACACGATCGATTAATACAAACTAAATACACGATCGATTAATACAAACTAAAAATCATTCAGACGCAAACAATTATTATTCTGTAAAAAAGCTTTTCACCAACAAATGCTTCAGCCGAGATACACTGCTATTGAAAATGTCCAAATCATGTTCACTAGTTTATTAAAACTTCTGCTCGCACGAATTAGATACGAATTGTGTACGCGGATACATGTATCGGCGGTGTGTGTGCGGCCGATGTGTACATACAATGTATTTTATCATTTGCAGATGCGAGCAGCTAAGAGCAATTTCTTAGAGCTGGCCAGTCAAAGATTTGATGACGAGTAAGTTTTTCTGTTTTTCTATATGAATAATCCATCTCGTGGACAATATTATTGTTTTGAGCGGGGCATAGTGGGTATGTTAAGCAGAGAAATGAGGAAAATTTTGTTATTATTAGTTTAACCTCACATATAATGTCAACGTCTCAAATTGTATCTGAAGTACAAGTTGGGCATGATGCAATATATTCGTGTGTGCAGCATGTGGGAGGACTCGGGCGACGCGGACGAGGACGCGCACGACGCGCGCGACGAGCGCGAGCCCGCCGACGTCGCGCGCGACTTGCTCGACCAACACTCGCGTATGTATTACTTACTAGATGACGATACAGAACTTGTCCTGTCCAAATTTCAAACCGAACCAAATTACAAAAATCCCATAGGACACACTCACATCACTTTCAGTTTTCCCGACGTCCAAAAGTGCCTTTTATGTGCTTATTTGAAATAAATGCTTTGACTTTGATTTACAAGAAATTGGCGCCGATTCTGTTGTTCACAAACTAAACTAAATGTAAGTTCATGCATCTCTTTCTTTCTATTTCATTAAGAAAAGAACAGAAGATAAATATTAGTTTAGTCCTGTCAAATTAAGATGCTCCATAGACAATTTAGACGAGATTAAAAAATTGGCTATTAAAAATACGTCAATTTGCGTCAGGCGCCGACTAATTTGACAGGACTAAACTAATATTTATCTTCTGTCCTTTTCGTAATGAAATAGAAAGAAAAAGATGCCCGAACTTAAATTTAGTTTAGTTTGTGAACAACAGAATCGGCGCCATTGCCTTACAAATCCATACTTCCATACTAATATTATAAATGCGAAAGTGTGTCTGTCTGTCTGTTACCTCTTCACGCTTAAAGCGCTGAACCGATTTAGATGAAATTTGGTATAGAGATAGTTTCCGGGACTCAAACCACGGGATTCCCACGGGATCGACACTTATGCAGGTGAAACCGCGGGGCGCTGCTAGTTGTAAATAAGTCCTCTGATGAATCAATTTCATCATTCTTCAGCCTCGTGGTACAGAACACAGAACTGTTTACTACAACTACGGTGTCGAAGGTTTAAGCGGTAATGACGATTAACGATATATTTATGTCGTTTGTAGCGTGGGACAGCGCGGGCGGCGCGGGCGGCAGCGGCGAGGGCTGGGCGCAGTTCGACGCGCCGTCGCGGGACCCCTTCGCCGCGCCGGCCGCGGGCCCCGCGGCCCCGCCCGGCCCCGCGGCCCCGCCCGGCCCCGCGGCCCCGCCCGGCCCCGCGGCCCCGCCCGGCCCCGGCCCGCAGCCGCCCAGCGCGCCCGCCTTCGCAGCCGAGGACGAGTTCGCGCACTCGCACGAGTTCTCTCCCTTCTGGTCGTACGCTGACACGCATCGTGCGCACGGTCAGTATACCGTTACTAGCCGCTTACCTGATATGGTGACATGGCCTCTATAAATTAATAATAGGACTATTGTAGAAAAAAAAAGAAAATAATAACAAGAAAAGGTACTAATCAAATAAAATCCAAAACAAAAATAAAAATGCGTGTGTGTGTTTGTTAGTGTGTGAAGTGGAAGGTGTCGTGTGTGTGGTGTGGTGTTTTGTTTATGTGTGTGTGTTTGAGAAAGAGAGTAAGATGGTGTAGTTGTGTGTGCGTATAAAGGTGGATGTGTATACGAATGTGTGCGTGAAGGGATGGCGGTATGTATTTATGAAAACGCTAGACTAGGGTACGATTGTGAACAGTTTTTCAGTTTCTTCATAATCAAGTTATAAAAGTCCTGTGTAAGCTTCTTTTTACATTCTATATTGGACAAATTAACAATTGCAAGAATTTTGTTGATTTTATTATACTGGGTTATTGGTAAAACATTAACAACCTCTTAAGCGGTCATTGTACTCATCATTATGAACAACTTTTACTATGGGACAAAACCTGAAATCGCGAAAAAAAATCTGCTGTTCTCTACATTTTGACGAGCTATACGAACATAAATGTAGGGAGCAGTTGATTTTTTTTTTGGATACAAAGATCTTTTTACTTTATTTGTTTCACAGACTTCATAAAAGCGCCCAGTATTAACCTTCTGCTTAGCTGTAGAAACGTCTATACAGGGTGTAAGGAGAACGCTTCCGACGCCAGAACGTAGATTATACCTGCTCCACAATCTGAGCGAAGGTTGCTGATGATGTAGTTGCTGGTTGCTCCTTCCACTTCTTCTTCAGATGTCTCCAGCACGCATAGCATGACGACGTTTTGTCGACGGAAGAATAGACAAAATGACACATTGTCATGCTTAGACGCGTAGAATGTGAATAAAAATGAATCTGGCATTTGGTCTATTCTTTCGTCGACAAAACCCGTTTGGCGGTCATGCTACGCGTGCAAAAGCACAAATAAAAGAGTTACAAGAGGACTTGACATTTGCCGCATTCGTTGGGAGTGGAGAAAGTTATTTGGAATTTTACTTTTTAACTCCATGCCCACGTTTGCAAAATAGGAATTTACTGCGTTAACTGAATCTTGTGGAGGTGTTTTAATATGTAAAAGTTTCAACGGTGCACAGTATGATAAATGCCTCGAAAAACGGACATCGCTTTTTTATTCTTCTAATCGATAGTATACACTGTTTTGAATGCTAGAGTAGAACTCCCAGAAACCAATTGAGCTTAGAACCAGAGCTATATTTTTTTCAATATTTTATTCTGGTTATCCATAGAAATCAAAAGAATTGTATTATCTTATTATGTATGCAACGTTTTTATGATCAAATTATAGTATGTGATAAAGCCAATAATCTGCTATTTTTAGAAACAAAAAAAAATTTTTTAGATGTTATTTAAAGCAAGCTACATAATTTTCTCTATAATTTTGAAATTATTTTTTTGCACAGGTAGTAGCATTTTATTTTCAGACACATTATTGTTTACTGTTATAAAAACCTGCCTGTAAAATATCAGATGCGTAACACGAAGGAATTCGGATTTCGATTTTTTGTTGTTAGGGTTTTCACAAATCAAAAATCTGAAAGCAAAAACATTTAAATTTTTTAATTCTTAAAATGAAGTAAGTAAGTATTACTCATTAAGTATAAACAGTAGGTATAGAGGTACCCATAGGAAATTTAATGGCATAAAAAGTTTTCTTGCCATAAAATAATATTGTGAAGTTCATAAATTGCCCTAATGGCTGTTTGTATACTTTGTAAAGTTTATTTTGTTTCACGTGTATATTTGTTCTTTTAATGTATTGTTATATAAAACCGTTTGATATAAAAATATTTTTTATACATTTACGTACTTAATTTATATTTTTTGATGAAGGGGTAAATGCGGTTATATGCAAGGGGTCCGTCCTCGTCAGTTTATAGTCTCAACAGAAATTATTTATTGTATTTTCTGTGTTCTGAGAGTGACAACCCTATTACAAGAGAAAATTTTGAAAATCATAGAATCATCATATCTTCGATTTCCTGATAGATTTGCATCAGATTTTTTTTACAGTTAATAGTACAGATCTGAAGAATATTATAATATAAACATTAGGTGCTACTGACAAAAGATGTCAGAGGAAAAAAATAAAAAGGAATAAAGATAAAATCAGGCATATTTATTTTTATGACCTAAATACTTATATGAAACATTTGACACATTCCAACTTAGCGTTGCATAGAAATATGTCAGGTATATGCAATGTTGTCATAACAAAAACACAGTTTAAAAAAAAAAAAAAAAAAAATGGCGCGTGCCGCACCGTAAACGTGGTAGAAGTGAAAGTTCTTAAAAAATAAAGAATAAGAGATATTTAGTGTGAGAGACAGAGAGAGTTATATCTTTCTTCTCTCTCATGTAACGAAATGTGCCAAAACGTGACGCGTCCTTAAAATTTCACTCAATTCTTGGCCAATTTCATCGAATCGCTTCCTAAGAAGTTTCTATGTAATAAACTTTACCCTCACTTCGTTTTATTACAGATCCAGACCTAGAAGCAAGCATGCGCACACTTCGACTAGAAGGTGAGTTAACCGACAGACGCATGGACGAGGCGTCCAGCGTCGAACTCGCCAACAACTTACTGACGGCCATGTCGGCCATGTCCGCCGACGCCATCGCCAACATCGTCAACGCCAACCTGCCGGGCGCGACCGACGTGCGCGACGTGGAGGCGAGCGACGCGCGGGACGCGAGCGACGTGTGCGACGTGCGTGACGTGCGCGACGTGCGTGACGTGCGTGACGTGCGTGACGTGCGCGACGTGCGTGACGTGCGTGACGTGCGTGACGTGCGCGACGTGGAGCCGAGCGACGCGCGGGACGCGAGCGACGTGCGCGACGTGCGTGACGTGCGTGACGTGCGCGACGTGCGTGACGTGCGTGACGTGCGCGACGTGCGTGACGTGCGTGACGTGCGCGACGTGCGTGACGTGCGTGACGTGCGCGACGTGCGTGACGTGCGCGACGTGCGCGACGTGCGCGACGCGGGCGAGCGGCCGGCCAGCCCGAGTTGATCCGGCCGGCCCGCCCGCTACGTGTTCCACGTGTAAGCGTCACGGCGTGCGACACAGTGGAGCGGACGCGTTCACTCATACCTTTCTACCCTCTCCTTTATTCACATACAAATTCTCGTGACGCGTAAAGACTATTCATCTAATCGATCCATTAATAATAATAATAAGAATAAATTGTGATTATCAGTGATGAACTAATGTAAGGCTCGCCAGTGATTACGAAATTTGCATTTAGTATCGAATTCGATGTGTCTTACAAATAAGTGTTTTAAATGTTCAATCGGGGAAGAAATCATACTTAAGCATTTCCTAATCGTATACTTTCTAATCATTACTTATGTAAGCGAAATGTAATACAAATATCATAATGTAATATTAGTTGAACAAATTATATCATAATCGTAGTGTATGCGGTACAGTGGTCGCGGCCGCAGCACCCGGCGAGGTCCCGCGGCCGTCACCACATAGATACGAACAGAGAGTCAGCTCCGTACAGCGTGCGCACGCGCACACAGACACGCCTCACAGTGCGCACGCGCACACAGACACGCCTCACAGTGCGCACGCGCACACAGACGCCTCACAGTGCGCACGCGCACATTGACACGCCTCACACAGTGCGCACGCGCACATTGACACGCCTCACACAGTGCGCACGCGCACATTGACACGCCTCACACAGTGCCCACGCGCACACAGACACGCCTCACACAGTGCGCACGCGCACACAGACACGCCTCACACAGTGCGCACGCGCACACAGACACGCCTCACACAGTGCGCACGCGCACACAGACACGCCTCACAGTGCGCACGCGCACACAGACACGCCTCACAGTGCGCACGCGCACACAGACACGCCTCACAGTGCGCACGCGCACACAGACACGCCTCACACAGTGCGCACGCGCACACAGACACGCCTCACACAGTGCGCACGCGCACACAGACACGCCTCACACAGTGCGCACGCGCACACAGACACGCCTCACACAGTGCGCACGCGCACACAGACACGCCTCACACAGTGCGCACGCGCACACAGACACACCTCACAGTGCGCACGCGCACACAGACACGCCTCACACAGTGCGCACGCGCACACAGACACGCCTCACACAGTGCGCACGCGCACACAGACACGCCTCACACAGTGCGCACGCGCACACAGACACGCCTCACACAGTGGGCACTCGCGACGTACGCATCTGCGTGTGCGCATGTTTACGCTCGTTGTACGGAGCCGACCTGCATAGAATGTTGCGTTATTTAGTTTAGCCACATTGTTTAATGATTGTATTTAAATAAAATCACCTTAAGAGGCGATTATGTGCTACCAGTGAAGACTGGCGGTTGTCTGAGCTAAGTCCATGTAGTGTGTCTTATTGGTTGAAAATTAACGAAACTAGATGCTTATTGTAGCGTCCTGTATTTTACAAAACTACTGGTAGGATTTGAAGATCTCTTAGATATAAATAGGCGATACGAAAGAACTTTACCACGTAGCAAGGTAAAGTCTAATTATTATGTAAAAAACAATGAAAGTTCTCCACAAAAGTAGTTTTGTAGTCATTTGTTCGCAGTGTTGCCCAGACAACTTGCAGTCTTACTAAATATTCCAAACACCATTCTCCTGAACATTTGGGGTCCAAAGTGAAAATTCCTTCTGTCCTTATCTTATGACGCACACTTTCTAGTGGGAGTCGGTTCCTCGGCTATCGCGGTGAGGCAACACTCATTATTGATATGGTTTCCTATCTGCTTATTTGTAATATACTACTTATGTAATCTGCTTGTAACTCATAGGGATTGTATGTGCGCGCGCACATACCTCGGAGCGGATTGTAATCACAACGATGTAATTGTATATAGTAAGAATAATTTGGGCAATTATCGAGCTTTACCTTATATTGTAAATTATTTAATGTAATAGTAAATGTTATTGACAAATGATGTGAAGTGGTTGGAGGTTCATGGCTGGCCCGCTGTGACGTGCTAGTTAAATTACATTTGTGTATATTCGTACAGTTGGCTCGTGTGGGACGTTTAGCGGCTGACTTCGTGCGCGCCTGTAGTCTGACACTAGATCTAAATAGTTCAGGCGCTCATTCTGTTGATAATAATCTGTTCAAGCAGAATCTGCGCGACTTACTCGAATGATGGATACAGAAAGCGAGACTTAAAAAGCGAGAATTAAGAAATGGAAGAAATGTTTGCGACTTAACACAAGAAGCTGCTTTCACAACGATATGATTTTATACATTCGTGTAAAAAAAACTGCACTTTACTGTAAAAGTATTGCCCTTCGTGCGACGCCAGTCAGCTGCTAAACAACCCATTGTAGATCATTCCTTATTACCGGAGCGGTAAAGTCTGTCATTCAATATTATACTTATTCACGACGCGCACTCGTGTTAAACTGCTGGCGATTATCGACCTTATCGTAACGTGATAGGGTCGCTCTCATCGCCATGATAACAGAATACATAGCGTGTTTCATTACTTTCAGTTTACCAATTAATATTACAGACTGACCACAGTTATACTGAACTCGAAACTCGCGTAAACGAATAAATAAATGTCTTTATGAAAGGTGTTCGTTTAGTTAGTGGTGCATCTTCGAGACGTGTTCAATGGTCTCAATAGTATCTCGCGCGGGTGTTGTACTGTCATGCGTCAGTTCAACAGTTGTACTTACGTGTAGCGGGGTTCGACACGACGCGACGCGATCTTTAGCCTTTCTTTCTACGTTTTTGTTCTCAAAATCTAGTCTGTCTAGACTACTGCTGTCCAGTTTACGCACTACACACTGTCGTGTTGGCTACATTGTCGCTGGAAATGTAAAATTACGTAACCGCCAAATTAGGCTTTGGCGGTTAAGTATTTTTTCCTCTCCAGCGACATCATGTTGCTTGAATAAATAAACATAAACATCAACGTACACGGGCACTTATGTAACGTCAGAAGCGAGGTGCACAGTTTCAATTGGTCGTTGTCTATGGAGAAGAATCTGATGGAATCTCGAGTTCATATCGACTCTATATCAGTTCACATATCGACCGCGTGGCATGGCTCAACTGTTGCTTATACTCACACACAGCTAGTGACAGCGAGGCACTCAAATGGCAAACCGGCCACAGTATCTGTGCAAGCTCCGGCCTCACGGAGGCGACACAACTGAGCGCCTCCTTTGTTTGAATGAGTAGGAAGTTCCGCGACTAATTGCGTCAGTTTCAACACTTCCAGTTAGTAGTTGACACAATCCGCGAGTGATTATCGGATCGCTTTAGTTTGGCCTGAGCTTTAGTATTCCCGCGGCAGGACTCCCATTTACAATTCATTTAGTGTTTCTGCCCGTGTCGTGTGCGGCCACGCATGCTGTGTTACACTAAATACACCCTTATTACACGAGCTTTTTGCTTCCCGGGTTAGTCCTAGTTTTGTGAACATATCCTGGTAATATCAATAGGTTAGTATTCGTTGGTTTTGTTGGACGTTCTCAAGCGCAAAGTTCTCGATGGCAAGTTTGGAGGTAGTATTATCATTTTCTTCAGAATGACCGATGCCAAATGTTACGAATGCATTAACACATAATAGTTTATTTTTTGTTAAAATCTAAATTAATCTAATTTGGGACACGCAATATTATTATACGTGATTAATGTTTGTTAAATAAACTTACATTTTAAGTGTCTTATCAAATAAATAGGAGTTTTGCAGTAAATGCATAAATTGTCGCCAAAAAAGTCGTAAGATTATTGTATGAAATATTTCTTTTTTAAACTAAAATGATATGAATTTTTACTTTTATACAAAACGGAATCGTTAAAATGATAGGAAACGTATGATATATGTTAGCAAGTGTAAGGAATATGTTTACATTTCAATATAGGTACCGCAGACATATTGAGAGTCATATCGTATAGATCACTGCAGTCGAGCGTGCTGCCGCACTGCCGTACTGCCGCACTGCCGTACTGCCGCACTGTTCACGTATTACTCCTCCCGCTGAACAAATCTTAGGAGAAAACTTATATAGGACGCACTAGTTTTATTGTTAGTACATTTGTGTAATTCATGTCATCGTTGTAGTTTAGACACAATATTTTTGTAAACTTCCATGTTTCGTAATCCTTATTGTTAGTTGTATGTATATGTACAGGAAGAACGATGTAACGAATTTGACGAGAGTCGGGCGGGCCGTGCGACGCGCTTTGCTGTTACAAGAAATCTAAGTTCACTATGACCAGCTTTATATCTTTACCTTTAGAAAGAGCATTGGTACATGAGGACGACATGGTCCGCACTCGAGCAGCAGACTGCGCATGCGCGGCCGCTCCGGAATGTGCCACACACGCTCGAGTGCGCACACTCGTGTGAGCGACAGTACGCCTGTCACCAACGACAGTAACATTGTGATTATTAGCTCATAAGTTCAATATTCTTGTTGTCTTTCATTAAAATTTTACTATTATTATATAAAATTAACAAATTTTAATAAAGCGTTCTCAGAGGATTGTGTTCTGGGCGAAAGGAGCGGAATGAGCTGATTGGTTAATATCCCTCACATACAGTGACGTCACCGCGTGTTGCACAATGTGGAATGTGAGCGAGTTTAGGAAGACGATTACTGCTCCCTCCAATATTCTTTGTGTTCGGAACATCCGCACTCCAGTAGAGAACCTGCACATTAGAGTTTCGTATAGTTGATGGTCGTCTTCCTCAAACGCTAGTATTATAGTTGTTAGCATTTAAAGCTGTGAACGTAAACATGTATTAGTGCAATTAGTTGCCTTTGGGTCTTGTTGTCAAATTTTATATTTAACTTAATAGTAAGCGAGTAGGTAATATTGTTGATTTCGGTTATATTCTAGTTCAGTTCACACATGCCTCTTTGTAAATACTGATGAATGTAAACGAGTATTCCGTAACACACAATTTCCGGTACCAAATTATTGTAATGTTTTCATCCAGTTTGTAAACGCGTCTGTCTGAGGAGACCAATCGACAGTCGTGTGTAAGTTCGCCCGCTCCTAGTGGCTCGGTTCAGACCACGTCTTTACACATTGGGTGATATTACACGTAGATAACAAACTTAAAACTTTGGATATTAGCTAAGTTTCGTAGCGAAATATACCTATTAGTGTTTTGTATCGGGCGAGTGTGATAGCAACATGTGATCCTTTAGACTGCATGTGTCGATTCGCTTTCACTGGTATTCCCAGCTATTTATACAATGTACAGGATTTTGTGATAATGTGTACGTTTTCGATTTCTACCTTCAGCTAATCGCGACCGTCCTCGATGTTATGCTTGCTTAGTGTACGTGATCCGCGGCGCCTTGTCGCTCTGTCGCTCTGTCGACGACAACATCTATCAGATGTCGTCAACTTTAAGATAAAACTTTTAAATTGATGTAAATTTCATATAATAGTTAGCTATCGATCGAATGACTACAGTTGCGACATCGATCCCGTGCGATAGATTGGAATCATTTCATGATCGCTACGTGTGTGTCTCTGTACAATGTATTGCGACACGGTGTACGGTGAAGCGCCCGCGCGCCCGGGGTGGCGGCAGGCTTGAGCTTGTTGACTCTGAACGTAGGTCTGTGTGAGTGCGACGTGTGTGATGGTAGTGAACAAGTAACCACACGGTTGCCTTCAGCCCTCGAGCGACTGCAGACAAGTGCGGGTGTCATGTCCCAATGTGATACGGATTACGCAACGCCATATTTCGGGCACAATTTCAATTCATAATAGACTTCAATATTTTAACCGTATTACGTCATAAATATGACTGCAACTTGTGAGTACTTGTCAGCATCTACCGTGTACATAGTACGTAGCCGCGCGTAATGTAAGTGATCAGCTGCGAGCGCACAATGCCCGGCCGCGGTGGGAACGAGAACTGTGCCTTCCGGGCGGCAGAGGGCGCCGCGCCCGACGCGCCCGGCACATAATAAATGCTCGTATGTATTCTATTGTATTTATATCATAGTTAAAGTTTTATTAAAAAAGTTGCTCAATATATTTGTTGTTTAAACTTACCTCACACCACACTCCAGCGCATACTCATCCGACCAAAGAAGTTCTTCTGATTTTGAATCAGAAGGATATGATGTAAATAAGATCAGCGGGAGCCCGTAACTCCAAGCTTGGCCCAGAGCCAGTTGTAGTTCACTAAGTCAAAGGTGTTTTTCTATTTACGTAGTTGTTGACAGTGTGTTTCAATGTCAAGGCGACAGTGTGTCACGAAGCCAAACTGCGCGTTATTAGGCTCGATGTGCTTGCTGAGTTAAGCGTTAAGTAGACCATCGAAATTACAGCCGCTAGAGTGTGTGCGTACGCGCAGCGGAATGTTGTTGAATTTAAAGATTTTAATTATGCAGATATTTAGTGTATGGCGTCGTATAATTGTGTATGGTAAAAAAAAAATTGTGCACGCAACCATTGTGGAGAAATTCACCAAAAACTGATTCCGCTGGGCGAACGTTGTCCTGGCGGAACTTTTTTTAATCCATAGACTTTAGAAGAAAAGAGATGTGTCCAAAAATTAGTGTGTATTTGTGTATGTATAAATAAAACTAGTGCATGCATAAACTTCGGAGAAATTCAAGTTTCCGCTACGCGAACGTTTGGCCATTAGCTAGTTTTCATATAAAGCGCTTACATAGAGAACTGTAGATTTTTACATACGTTGTTTTGAATTTGTTTATATTTGTTTAAAAAACAGATTTAGAAAAAATCGTAGGGCTTAAAAGATAAAAATATAAACGTAAATACGCTTATTAGGTCTTAGTTCTTAAAGTATGCACTTTGGGGTCTAGATTTTCACGTTTATACAAACCTTGTAAGTGTCTGCAACATGTTGCCAAGTACCAATGATGTTCCGTTAGTAACTAAAGAGTTATAGGACAAATTTACCATGAACAGATCACTGTTTACAAAGCAGTCAAATATCACGACGTTCTGAAGGAATTGCATGGTAATATGTATGTCAATAATTAGTGTATTCATTCAACTATTCTTATGCAAAATTTCATGTCATTAAATTCAGTAATTAAAGAAAAACAATTATAATACTGACGAAGCATCGAAAACCTACATAACCCGACCAAGTTCGGATGGCTACCAAAAAGCGGCCGTGCCATATATCTAAGAAACGTTCTTAACCTTCCAATATAGTATTTATTAAATTATGGTACAGTTGCGTACACAAGCGTTAGGAAAAAATAAAACAATTGCATTTCTTGAATGAAAAATATTTTTTTAATAATAACGCCACTATCTACATAAACATATACTATATGAATATTTACATATTGTACAGATAAATATTTACCTAAACAGTAGTACATACTTACATGTGGTAAATATTTAATTTCCCTAAGGGGTCTATAGTTAGAATCCTGATCCGTGAAATCTTCAATAGAAATTAGCTGTATGAATTTTGTCTTAAATAATATATTTAGATTATATCTCAAGTCTCAAGCGCATACTTAAATAAAGTACCTACGTAAATAGTACCTACTTTCTGTCATAGTCAAATACATTTAAAAAAGTAGGTGTACAAAATGTACAAAAATAAATGACATATAAATTATATCGAAACAACAATTGTGTTATCACCTATACCAATTCAATACCGGTATTATACTGTAAATTTTGGGATGTTACCTAAATATATTGCACGGCCGCTTTTTTGTAGCCATCCGAACTTGGTCGGGTTATGTAGGTTTTCGATGCTTCGTCAGTATTATAATTGTTTTTCTTTAATTACTGAATTTAATGACATGAAATTTTGCATAAGAATAGTTGAATGAATACACTAATTATTGACATACATATTACCATGCAATTCCTTCAGAACGTCGTGATATTTGACTGCTTTGTCAACAGTGATCTGTTCATGGTAAATTTGTCCTATAACTCTTTAGTTACTAACGGAACATCATTGATACTTGGCAACATGTTGCAGACACTTACAAGGTTTGTATAAACGTGAAAATCTAGACCCCAAAGTGCATACTTTAAGAACTAAGACCTAATAAGCGTATTTTACGTTTATATTTTTATCTTTTAAGCCCTACGATTTTTTCTAAATCTGTTTTTTAAACAAATATAAACAATTTCAAAGCAACGTATGTAAAAATCTACAGCTCTTTATGTAAGCGCTTTATATGAAAACTAGCTAATGGCCAAACGTTCGCGTAGCGGAAACTTGAATTTCTCCGAAGTTTATGCATGCACTAGTTTTATTCATACATACACAATTACACACAAATACACACTAATTTTTGGACACATCTCTTTTCTTCTAAAGTCTATGGATTAAAAAAAGTTCCGCCAGGACAACGTTCGCCCAGCGGAATCAGTTTTTGGTGAATTTATCCACAATGGTTGCGTGCACAATTTTTTTTTTACCATACACAATTATACGACGTCATACACTAAATATCTGCATAATTAAAATCTTTAAATTCAACAACATTCCGCTGCGCGTACGCACACCGCTAGAGTTGCTGTTTTCTGTGACGTCACCAATAACATTTTTCGGTATCGGTACAACAATGGTTTCCAACAGTTTTACTGGTATGCAGAAGGTAAATAGCATGGCCAGGACCCTAAATATGCTTGCCTGCAAACTGCAAGTGCTCAACACAGACCGTCATTGCCCGGGGATTTTCCTCGAACCATGTTTTAACCTTTTCACCGTGTCATTGACTCTGGCAGAGCCACCATCAGGGATTTTAATTTTGATAACACAAAAAATTTGTCGCTAATTAGTCGAGTCGCCAAATATCAGAATTTGTCGGTCACTGGTTCAAAAGATATAAGGGGTTATAGGTGGCCGATCTGGAGAGTCTCCCCAGCAGAGCCACATTTATATCTCAAAAACTAGGGCACCCAGCGAAGATCTGTTTTCTCCCATATTTTGTCGCCAGTTAGTTGGAATCAGTCGCCAAATATCAGAATTTTTCGGTCACTGGTTCAAAAGATAGAAAGGTTTATAGGTGTAGGTATAGTCATGTGCAGTCAGCTTGAAAACCCACTTTTTACTGGTCTCTCAATCTCGGTAACGGAAGTGATTTTGACGACTTTTTGCATATCAACGGACGATAATGCAAAAACTGAAATTTAATTTGATAAATGAGTTGTTTGTTTTTTAATAAAATAAAATTTTATTCGAGAACATCCATCGGTTTCTTACTAAACTTCAACTATATCCGACGATCCTGCATACTTAATCTCTTGTTGACTGTACCTGTGTCGAAATATACGTTTTTGGCGTCTTAAACGGCCGTATCTGTTTTTTACGTTAACTAGGTGTTTGATTTTTTCACAGCTTCAAGCTTCAAGGGACCTCTGAGTATATGGTTTTAATTTCAACTCTATACCTCCACGCGTTCCCGAGATATAGGGTCTTGACAGAGACGGAAGGACGAACGGACAACAAAGTGATCCTATATGGGTTCCGTTTTTTCCTTTTGAGGTACGGAACTCTAAAAAGGAACCAGAGTTTGGGCTGAGTCAGTCAGCCAGTTTCTCCTTTTATATGTAGGTACAGATTGTGAATAGTGGAACATTTAATAAAACAACGGTATTACTTTGATATAATTTTATTTTCATATTTTTATAATTTATTTATATATAATGACTATAATAATCATCTACCAAACTAAATAATCAATATAATTCAACAGCATCCTTTATATACAATATGTATAGTTATTATAGTTCTTTATAACCCTCGTTTCAGAACGATTAGAAAAGAGACACTCGTCTAATCATACAAAATAATGTTGAAATGAATCCTACACGTCGTTACATAACAAGTAATAATTTGCCACAAGATTTTTGTTTTTTTTAATTATTTATTTACAAATACTTATATTTATAATTTAGTCCCATAATTTCCAAATGAATCGTCAGCTTGTGTAATGAAACTGTCGTGCGTTACGCAGACTGTCGACAGCGACGTCTCGCGTGCGTGGCGCGACACGATACGACACGCCTCGCTCGCGCCGCGCACCGGACGCAACGTTCATCTAATGCAACGTGGCGTACTTGAACTATAATTAACAATTAATAGAATTGAGAAAACTTAACTTGTCCATTTACATTACACCATAGTTAAATAGAATATTGCACGGAGCATGAGGTACGTAAGTAACACGTAGTGACATCAACAAGGACTAGACGCGCTTATGGCAGACAGAGCCTGGGCACAGAGCACAGTGGCGCACAGCCCGCGGCTCGGACGACGTGTCCCTGCAGGCCTGCACTAGTACACCGTACGGCACTGTGGCTGCGTCGAGATAGATACTATAGAAATCAATTTGTATCAACAACGAAACTCCGTTTCAATTTCTAAACTAATCTGATAAAAATATTTTCTACGTGAACTATGTATTGAGACAGGTGGTTACCGATACCTCTATTCAGAATGATGGAGTGCATAATTATGCTATGCACAGAGTGACGTGATGCGGTGAAATAATACTTCGAACTTCTTACTTATTATCGAGGTTAAAATGAAAAATCTACTTGATATTAAAGGGCATTAGAAAATGTAGTAAGCGGGGCGTCTCAAAACTATAAGATCTTACATTACATTAGGTATGACTGGTCCCCGCGACGGTCACGGGCTGATATATTCCACTGATATGCCACTTGAATATAGCACTGCGGTGTTCGTGCAAGCTAGTCTCCACCCAAAATAAAGTAGCGTTAACGTTAAAATTCGCTTAAACCATTTCTACTGATTGATCGATAAAATTGGGTAAATTTTGCTACGAAAATATTTGTTGAATAAAATCGTTATTGACTATATAACAAAATAATCTGGTTAAAAATTTGATATTTTATTGGAACAGCATAAGTTGATTATTTGTTTGTTCGAGACGTAATATTAACGCTAAGTTGTCATATTGAGCTAAGCACGCGGCGCGCGCGCAGCCGCTGTCTAGACCAGAGCTACATTACATAAACTCATTAGAACATGTTTACAAGTTGTGTAACAATACTATAATATTTAATAACACAGCATGAGAACAGTACAAAGTTTGGCATCCGATATCGTACACGGCTGAAGTACCTATACTCGCTAAGTAATAATACGATTGACTGAACTAGCATGTCTAAAGGTGGGTACTGACCGGTGTTACGGGCAGTATTGTACCATTCGCAGCGAGCATGACGTTACGCCGTGTTCTAAAATCCGTGTAACATGCTCGTTTCGAACTCTTTGCTCGCCCGTGCTCCAGATTCGTCGTCACTCGTAGTCAAGATGTCGGACGACGAAGTTGTGTTGGGCTCTTTGATTTGACTTAAATTATTGTATAATCCAAATAAAATTAAGAAACGAAAAAATAAAGATTCGCCAAAAAACCGACAGTGGGGTGGAGCACTCGCAGCGAGCAACGAGCCGCTCGTTGCTCGTTGCAAGCGCCTTGTTTCCCCGTACTGACTGCACGGACGCTCGCTGTGTAACACGTTACATTCCGCCCCGTAACGCCGGTCAGTACCCGCCTTTAGGTATAGAATTGTCAAGCTAAGTAAGGCGATCGAACGACACTGGACGTATAAATACGATTAGTATCTGAAGAGAAAATATTACAGCATTCCACTTTGTAACATGCTGATAGTGTAACAGTCCAACTAACACTCGTGGCATTCAGCGTGTAACGTGTTACACTACGAGCGCGCTACGAGCGAGGCAACATGACCAAGCAACGTAACTGCTAGATGCGGTGACGACATACAAAACTTTTATTGCCATGCGATACACCGATATCCACTACTCTACGAGGTACTCCACGAGGTACTCTCTCTACTTATTTATATTTGGCGACGAGACTCGCTCCTGCGCACACCACGCCACTCGACAAAAGAAACTTGCACATCAGCAGTAACCCTCAGTACCTACACACAAAGACCCAGCAACACTACACGAACACACAATTTTCTTCCCGATTCGTCCAATTCCATAGAATCTCTAGCCCAGCAAGAATACAGAACTGATATATATTTATACATAACTCGATCGTGGAGCGAGTCTCTCGCCACGTACTTATATAATACCAGCGATATACAAGGGAGCTTTATTCATTAGTTTACACATAATAGTTATCGCTTTATTTTACTTTGTTTAATTTTAGCTAGCAACACCGACACGACACCGATTGGTCTGGTTTACTTTAGGCTGGCAACCCGCACGTAGTATTGCTATCATTGCGTCACAATATACATTAAGTAGCGAACACCAACTAAAGGTAATGGCGCCGACCGCGACGCCGTGCGGCCGGATGTAAACGTGTCGACACTAACAAATGCCCACAAAACGTTAATAATCAATTAATATAGTACTAAATACGTAATAACACATCGGCTGACGTAGTGCAGACTGCGAACAGAATGAACTGGTAACACAAGCGGGAGGTGCTCAGAAGAGAAACTAAACTACACATTATGTGTCAAAGAAATCTCCAGTGAGAAGTAACAAAAATTATTGTCATCCAATGCTTAAATTTCCAATCTTTATAATATATTATTTACTTAATACTTTATACAGATCAACATCGTCGACTATCCTTACATATTAGATTAGAGTGTACTTTGTATCTATAAAATGTACATCTACATGTATTGTAATAGCAACATTCAAATAATCTCATGTGTAGCCAATGCTAACACAGTCGTATATCTACGTATACGTACGTAACATAAATGCAGCCTACCACGCTGGAGACGCGAAGTGAGTAGCAGTACCGCCTCGCGAGCTGCGCACGCGCGTCTGTAGCTCGCGCAGCGTGCAGTATTGGTCGGTCGCGGTCGCACGACACGGTCGCACGACACGGTCGCGACGCAGTCGTGCGGCGGTGGCTACTATCGAATCCTAACCATAACAAGACACGAGGAGAGACCGTCGAAGTCCGATGGGACACTACTGTATTACTTGTATCAAAAGAGTTTTAAGTAAATTAGTTTATAATAATGCTTTCGATTTATTTACATTATCACATCGCGTGACCGAATGCGGAGCGAGCGCGCTATGTACACCGGGGCCGCGCCGGCGCCCGGGTTCGGGCTCCAGGGCTCGGGCTGCAGGGCTTGGGCTGCAAGGGCTCGGGCTGCAGGGCTCGGACTCCAGGGCTCGGGCTCCGGGGCTCGAGCTCCAGCGCGCCGCGACAGAGGCACACGAATAATTGAACGATTCAGCGTGTGTTCGTAGGAAGCGGACCACTACTGATCGAAATCGACTATGCTCGAGAGTATCGATACTTTGTGCGTTCATTCATATCGAGTCACGCCTATAAGAGTCTAGGGTAAGGTTCATAAGACGTCTACGTGGTAGCTAAGCTCTAGCGGGCGGGCAGCGCTCCGCCCTCCTGCTGCACCTGCTGCACCTGCCGGGGCGACACTGTGCTGACTGATGCAATCGTCACGCTATTAAAAATCTCAGAATAAAGCACTCTGTGGCATTCGTCAACGACAGCCAGGACCCCTGGCGGAGTCTAGGAATCGTACCAAATACGATCGGGCACGATTCTGTTCTCGGGGACAATTCGTTTTTGGTACGTTCTAATATAGAAATTCCTCATACAAGTTACAACGTCCCGCCTTCAGAAGCCTGCGTGCGAGACGTACCCTAGGGTAGCTCACAGCTGGTACCACTTCTTGTCCTTGTACTTGAGCATGAGCTGGTGCGCGGAGGAGGAGAACTCCGCGGCCTGGTTGTGCATGCGCTCCGTGTTGTCCTCCAGCCTGGTGAGCTTGTCCCCGCGCTCCAGCACCAGCATGTGCGCGCGCGCCACCTCGCCCGCGGCCGCGCCCGCGCGCGCCCCCAGCGCCTCCAGGGGCGCGCCGCCCGGGATGTGCTTGGCCACCGTGCGCAGGGGCTTGCCGCTGCTCTCGCCGACTGGAACCGGGCAAATATCGATATACGCGTCGCATACGTACCGATAGCGACGACGACCGCTTTTTTCGACTTGAAAGAGCACTTAGGTCGAAAACACCAGAGATCTAGGGAGTTTCGAATATTCTTTTCTTCCTGAGAAGAACTAAAGTACCTACACAAATGAAAAGTTCAGCACAGACTGAACGATAAAGCATGCTCACATAGTTCCTCCCTGTCGAGTGGCCTGGAGCCGCCGCCGAACAGTCCTCGAAAGAAGCTCTCCTTGGGAGGCTCCGGCATGTCGCGCGGCAGGAACAGCTCGCCGATCATCTCGTTCAGCTGCTGACTGTAACACACGACACATGCTGTTAGCGACAGCACACTCACTGCACATATTGCTTGGTCACTTCAGACATACTGACCAGAACTCCGCGTCGATGGTGAACTTCTGCACTTCAGTAGGGGAAGCAAGGTACAGTCCGTGTCCCCTGTTGCTGAAGCAGAACGTCTTCGCTATCCTGCAATACCACACACAACAAACGTTTCACAAGTCGCCTCGACGCGCACGTTAGTGTTCACTTTGTGGCGTTTATATTGTTCATAGTCCAAGAAGAAAGAGAAAGGAGATTCATAGACCAAGAACGAAGACGAGAAAGTGGGGGAAAGAATAATTGTTCTATCAATGTGAACGTCTCACCTGACACATCCTCGCGGTCCAGTGGCGGAGTCTATTGGACAAACTTTAGTCTAACATATAAGCGTAACTAACGAGTACTATCGCGACTAGTAATAACAGGATCAACATTTAAATGAGAAAAATAAACATTCAGAAGCGGACATGCTGCAAGCGAAGAACGAGGAAGAACACATGTAACAGAGCACAGTAGCAGCCCAGCGAGGAAGTAGGAGAGATCGCACAGACAGAGTTACAACCATGTAGTGGACGTGAGTGCGCGTCGTCACTGTACACGAGTGTGAGTGTGTGAGTGTACGGGCATATGCCACCGAGCACTAGTGAAGCACAGTGCAGGACGCAGGCAGCTCCCGGAGGGCAAATCATTTCGAGTGACGCTCCGTTTAAATACGGAAGGTTGGAAACGTTCTAAGCATTGTCCTAAGCATTAGAGAGAGGTAGGCTTATTTAATTTTGAATACTGTGTTATGCTTTTTCGAATTAAGATATTTTCATATTATGTGTAATTCTCGTTTAAGTTTCCGGTATTCCAATTTTGTTTTTAGACATGTAAACGCCAATTTTGACACGTGGTTGTGTCGGGAGCGTATAATGATTTGCCCGTGGCCGAGTGGAAACGTCAATGAAACATAACAGGCGAGGGGCGGGGGGGGGGCAGTCTAGGGCGCGGGGAGATGAGGGTACGAAGCAACTGTCAACGTTACATGAACATGTCTAGGTACGCAACAGAGGCCGGAGTGAGCGACTCCACATGACAAGTGACGGTACGTGGCTAACGCATGTCATCTGCATGGACGGCGACTTACTGGTCGGTGTCCTCGTTAACAATGAGCTGCTGGCCCCATATGGACAGCATTGGGTCTACGATACCCCTCTGTTTGGACTGTGTCTGGAAGCTACCAGGAACACAGACACCAGTCAGCGGTGACTCGCTACGGCGCGCGCCCCGGCTTTGTGCGGCGGCGCTCCCGGTTTGTACGTCGTCAGTAGCGCTCGGCACGAGTTGTCACACGGGACGACTCCGACAAACCGAGAGCGCCGCCATACGAGCGACACAAAGGCGAGGTGCGCGCCGATTAGTTAATCCTTCATTGTTCTAAGGGTGAAAAGTTAGACAGATGTAAGAGATGCAGGGCGGTACACACTATCGTAACATGGTCGGAGGGCTAGCGCGGGGTGTCGGTTGCATTCCGTGGCGGTCGGGTGTTCGGTCCGTTCAGTGTCGGGTAACCGGTGTGTATTTACATCCATACATTTGCAGCACCAAAATAAATAGCTGAGTAGTTAGGAAGTGGTACGGTGTTCTCTCATAAACATAAGGTCGGTATAACGGCGCGTTGTATACAACGTGTGTCGTGTTGAAGGCGATGTCCGATCGTTTACTTTTAAACTGAAAAATAGAAAGAGTGCCAAATATCGTAAGCACAGGTGGTGCTCCACAGGTGGTGCTCGATAGATTTGCAAAATTTTGTCTACGTCGTGATGAGAAACAGCGCGACTTTGTACGAAGTAGCTCAATGCTCCACACGTTCGATAGAAGATGCCACCGTCCTCGCTTGGCGCAACATGCGCCCGCGCAGCCGGCTGCGCGCGAGTCGCGTCTTGCACCAACCGAGGCTACGTTTCTAACATCGATCGTTACTGTACAGGAAGTCTGTCTTTAGGCTCCCAAATGATAAAATAGCGAATGATCGGTACAACTAAAATCTCTGATGGACAAATAATGAATGCGAAAACCGTAAAAATGACAAATCTCCGGTAGCCCAAAATAGCATTCAACATGATAAAACTGCGAAGCTAATGATAAAAGGTACTATATTATAAAACAAGCCGTTTATCATTTAGTGCCTTCGTTCGGTGCAGAGAAATCGTCTAATAGTGATCTGTGTGCCGCCGGTCGGTCCCGGCGACGCGGCGGGTCGGGCCACGCGCCCGCAGCGACAGCAGTGAGGCCGCAGTGTCGCTGCGGGCGCGGGGCGCGGCGTGCGGGCGCGGCCTCACCCGAGCTCCGACAGCGGCAGGAAGTCCACGTCCACCAGCGGCCGCAGCGACGGCAGACTGTAGGCCAGCAGGTGGCCCGTGGACAGGTAGCTCACCAGACACACACTGTCTGCAAGTCACACGGTTCACCTTATTGTTTGATAGCACTCATGTCTCGATAAACTTTACTCATTTGAATTGAACTGACACTGATTTTAAAACTTCTCACGTTTGAGACATTTAGAAACGTAACGGGTGTAAAATACCCGTAACGAAGCCGAGACTCACTAGTATTTCTCGTTATTGTAATATTTTGTTAGACTAGACCAAACAAGTTCACCTACTTAACTTAAAATACTCCCACGATCCCTGTACCGTTGCACGAACCTATAAGCATAATGTTCTGAGTGCGTTACATTGCGCACTACCGTGAACAGCTAATTTTCACGCCAAAAATAAACAGACGGCTTGGTGATGGGTCTTTTTACACCCTGAATACACTTGCAACATGGAGCTACCTTTCAAGCTAACAGTCTCAGCCTTGACAACGAAGTCGGTCTCCACGATCTGCTGCCGGTACACGCAGTTCTGGCTGGGCAGCGCCACCACGCGCGCCTGCTTCTCCGAGGCCACGACCACGAACTGCCGGTCGCCGGCCGCGTCCGAGCCGGGCGTCGGGCTCATGCGGCTGCCGCTGCTCGACGAGCTTTGCTTCGTCGGCGTGCGCTCGCGCCGGTCTCTTACCTGCTGAAAGAATATCATCGGTGAGAAAAAGTTTAAGACGCACATCTGATAATATTATTGTTGATCATCAACGTATACTTACATCTTTACTATCGTCTCTCCAACTTTCGTAGGAGTAAGGTATTAAAGCACCATTGCAGTCAAGAAATGACATCGTCAGGATTGAACCCTTTAACCTAAATAGCGGACCACCTGGAAGATACAAACAACTCTTTAACCTAAATAGCGGACCACCTGGAAGATACAAATAACTCTTTAACCTAAATAGCGGACCACCTGGAAGATACAAAGAACTCTTTAAAAGTACGAACATTGTCAAAACGAAAATAAGCTTCAACCGTTGAAAGCTCTTCACTAAATATCGCTGAAGACTTATATTGTAGCAGTGAAGGGAAGGTATTTACTTTGCTCAATTACAACCTGTCTATCGTTCTTAGATTAGCTGTAAGATATTCTGGGTCAAGCTCGCCTTTGTACATACATAGCAGCTGTCCTTATAATGTTGTAACATCGTTTTTGCAATTTACATGTACAATAAAGAAAACCCGTAAACAGCAAACTCGTGGTGTTATAACACGCATGCGTACCGCTGGTGGCGACCACGACCGGCTGCGTGTGCCGGTGCTCCGCCTCCGGCAGACTGATCGTCATGGTGAGCACCGAGCCCAGCGTCGTGCCGATCCATAGCGTCGGCATCAGGGCCGTTGGGTCTGCCAAAATCAAAACATATAAATTGACGCCCGATCCTCCGGTCCGAGATAAATAGAGTCGCGCCACATTTATCAACCTATTTTGCCAAATGTCGATCCTCAGGTCGGGGGGAAAGTGTTGTAGGCATTTTCATTTGAAAATTTTTGAGTGACAGCCCGGAGTCAGGGGGTCTACTCCGAAGCGGTTAGCCGATGTATCGGCCGAATGTTCGGTCATTTTCTACAGCCATTAATTTCCTATATTGACTATTGGTCCCGACCAAACTGTGCCAATCCGAACCTTTTTGGAACCCTTAACCCTTTTTTTACTCTTTTTTTTTTAATTCGTAGTAGGACAACAATATTCGAATCTGAAAATGACCGAACATTCGGCCGATACAGTGGTTAACCGTTTCGGAGTAGACCCCCAGGACTTGTGCCCAGTTGATAGCAATACTCTTTCCTTCTATCACATTATAGGCTTTCCTTCTATACTTCTATCAAACAACTGTTGAAATATGTGTGTACTAAGAAAAACTAACGAAAATACACACGCTCACAACCTACAGTCGTTAGACACAACACAGGCACGCTAGCCAAACTCGGCATGGGAAGTATAAACTCTACTAACTCAGACACACGCACACAACCTACAGTCCTTAGACACAACACAGGCGCGCTAGCCAACTCGGCATGGGAAGTATAAACTCTACTAACTCAGACACACGCACACAACCTACAGTCCTTAGACACAACACAGGCGCGCTAGCCGAACTCGACATGGGAAGTATAAACTCTACTAACTCAGACACACGCACACAACCTACAGTCCTTAGATACAACACAGGCGCGCTAGCCGAACTCGGCATGGGAAGTATAAACTCTACTAACTCGGACACACGCACACAACCTACAGTCCTTAGACACAACACAGGCGCGCTAGCCGAACTCGGCATGGGAAGTATAAACTCTACTAACTCAGACACACGCACACAACCTAAAGTCGTTAGACAGAACACAGGCACGCTAGCCAAACTCGGCAAGGGAAGTATAAACTCTACTAACTCAGACACACGCACACGACCTAAAGTCGTTAGACACAACACAGGCACGCTAGCCGAACTCGGCATGGGAAGTATAAACTCTACTAACTCAGACACACGCACACAACCTACAGTCGTTAGACACAACACAGGCGCGCTAGCCGAACTCGGCATGGGAAGTATAAACTCTACTAACTCAGACACACGCACACAACCTACAGTCGTTAGACACAACACAGGCGCGCTAGCCGAACTCGGCATGGGAAGTATAATCTCTACTAACTCAGACACACGCATGCAACCTACAGTCGTTACACACAACACAGGCGCGCTAGCCGAACTCGGCATGGGAAGTATAATCTCTACTAACTCAGACACACGCACGCAACCTACAGTCGTTACACACAACACAGGCACGCTAGCCGAACTCGGCATGGGATGTATAAACTCTACTAACTCAGACACACGCACACAACCTACAGTCGTTAGACACAACACAGGCGCGCTAGCCGAACTCGGCATGGGAAGTATAAACTCTACTAACTCAGACACACGCACACAACCTACAGTCTTTAGACACAACACAGGCGCGCTAGCCGAACTCGGCATGGGAAGTTTAATCTCTACTAACTCAGACACACGCACACAACCTACAGTCTTTAGACACAACACAGGCGCGCTAGCCGAACTCGGCATGGGAAGTTTAATCTCTACTAACTCAGACACACGCACACAACCTAGTCGTTACACACAACACAGGCACGCTAGCCGAACTCGGCATGGAATGTATAAACTCTACTAACTGAACTAAGAAAAAATGTATAAACTCACCAGACTTTTTGGTGTAGCTGTCAGCAAAGGCGAGGCACTGGATGCCTTCCTGCGAGATGTTCTCGAGGCTGGACATGGAGCTGGAGCGCGACCGCGAGAACGAGCTGTCCAGCTTGTCTGACCGGCCGGTTGGCAACATACACACACTCGGTTACTGCCACCGCCGGCGCCCGCGCACTGCGCCGCGCCGGCGCCGGCGGCGGTGAGGGCACAACTAACGAGGCCAGAGGACTAGGCTAACTAATGTGGGTCGGAGTAGATAAGACGACCTGTGAGCACATTGCAAGTTCGTTTGTAATGACTTTACAAATCCAGATGTCCTGTGGCTAAAGACAATAGTGTCTTTTTTTTTTTATTTCCGTTTCTTTATTTCTATATCATTGTGTTGTTTGTTTAAATGTTTGAGGTTTAGCTACAGCTAGGGAAGTATTACTACACATAGCGCATCTGTTTGCATACAATGAGTGCTCGGCTCAGCTTGTCTTATTTCTCTCTAAAGGATCAGAAGATTCAAAAGAAGAATATCGAGCATGTTGTGTCCCTCACCACCGCCGCGTGCGCACTGGTGCACTAGTCTAAAGTAGGTAAGGTTGCAGACTAAAGCGAGCTCAGCTCACGGGCTCGGTGTAATTAGTGCGGTTGTGAAATTAGCTGAAATCATCAGTCAAGTGCCGTATACCAGTGCATTAGATATAAGTACAAGTTAAAGAGAAGGAATAATAATCATGCGTCAGAAGAACCGCGAGGCGATTGCATGCCCGTCCAATCTCAGCTTATTTGCACAACGTCTTGTTAATGTCGAGTTATGTTACATATTGTCGTTAGTCGCTCGATAGTTAGTGTTTTGACCCGGGACATGAAATGGTTAATACCTACAAGGCAGAATACGGCGCAAGTGAGGCGGCGGTCAAAACACCGATCACCCCATTCGATATTAGTCATCGTCGAGTTATCTTAACTTAACGAGTACATCGATAAACAGCTCTAACGATGAACATAGCAGATGAAAAGCGGGCCGAACGCTACGGAACAGAAGATGTACAAAGAGCAACACAAAGGTGTGATGGAGATGGAATGAGGATGAGACCAGGTGGCAGGCACTAGTCCGGCGCGTGCGGCGCGCGGACGGACACGCAACACAGCTAGCGGCACTAGGTGCGCGGGCGGGGCGTGCGCATGCAGCTATTGCACTGTTAGTAAGATAATACCGTAAGCATACATAGACATAATGACAGCCGAATATAGAGGCAGCCAAAAACGAGCCATATAAACTTTTTGCTTTGTGGTCGGGCTAGAAAAAGAAATAACATTCATGTACTCAACAGCGTTGGAAGTAGATAAAATACAGTAAGGCAGAGTCGCGTCAGGGACTCGGTCCGCGGAGGAACCGAGCGGCGCTCTGCCAGACCGCTGCAGGCGAAGGCAAACAAGACATAACGTGATCGCTGTGAGCATAAAGTATCGACCGGGAACTACATACAGAACTGAAATGATAATATAGATCGTGTGTCTCATACAATATGGAAAGCCTCGCGTATTTATGCACATATAACATATATAGTATAGTATAGTAGGTCTCGTTCATCGTAACAATAACAGTGAGAGATTATAAAATAGTTTTGAGTAGTAAGTCACCTTTTAGTTGTACAACTATGAGTCATGCCAGTCGGAAGAGGTTCGGTACAGAGTGCGCAGACCAATAGTGTGTGTGTACATTACAAGACAGTCACAGCCACGTCGCACTAGAGAACAGCTACGTGCGCCGACGCACACAAGCGGAAATAAACGAACACCATACCAAATAACTTAAGAACAAAACGAAACAATGCAAATGTTGTATTGGATACCATTGGGTTGCATAATGTGTAAGTACTCCATAGATGCGAGAGTCTGCGGAACAGTTGGTTCTGTACCGACAAACAAAACCACAAATGTTACAAGCACGGTCACAGGGGCGGCGCGTGCAGCGCTGGCGTGCAGTGCGCGCGGCACGAGAGCACGCGAGCGCCGCACGCGCGGCACGTTACATCTGTACAGCAGAGGGCGGCTCAAGCCGACATGGACATACATGGAACACCATCAAACATGAGGAACTCATTCTAGCTCGGACTCGGAATGACAACGAAGGATATAACTACTCGGATATAACAACTAGAGAAACCAAATTATAACTTAAAATAGGTGAGGAATATTCCAATGGTTACCTATTAAATGATTCCGATCTGAAATTGGAAAGTTTTCAAATAAATAAATGTGGAAGTAACTCAACAGTTCAACACATGCGCATTGGGAAATAATAAGGGGCCGAACTAAATGTACGAGTTCGATCTCTCGACTGTGGCTTGGTGTTCAGCAACTTATGTCCAGTTAACATTGCCAATTCAAAGTATTATGATTAAGTTAGATCCATACAGAGTGACTTGTTATTTAACGTATTCCTTCCAGGGCGTGACAGTGTGACGGTGTGACCCAAGCATATAGCCTAGGCGAAAATCCATGAGATTTGAAAAATCCAATATCCGTACATTTCTGAAAATTTTCCAAAGTTCGTCATTAAATATAATTTTGCTCTAAACTCTCAAATTAAAACAACAAATTGGTACAACAAGAAGATAATTAACATCAGCAATTTCAAAATCACCTACATACAGACGCCAGCACACACACGTACACACATACCTACATATGGATTGCAATAAAGAATTGAGTATTGAAGCTACCCGAAACTGTCAAATTTTCCCAATCAACTTTGAACCATAAGCTTAGCCTTAAAGTTGAAAATCTATTAAAGAAATTTGACAGATTGTAGTTTATGAACTTGGACACCATTTATATATAAAATACTATGACATTAAGCGTAAAAATTATAAAGAAAACATCTTGATTTAATGAGCTATCGAGTGAGGTACTCATGTAAAAACATTATTAAGAGGTGCCCATGACTCCATGCTCCATGAGACAGTCGATAATGCTTGCAATATTTTCCCCTAGGTTATGTAGGGTGCTTACATGTTGCAAGGGGTGACACTATCACGTCCTGGAAGGAATTCGTTGGATTACAAGACGTCACCCTGTCAATATTTGGATGTATGTAAGGTTGGCATTGTAAGGCCAACATTCTAAACAAACCTGATGTGAGCTTGAAGGTAAACCAAACATTTACATTTAAAATGCAAGTCACTGCCGCCATTGTGGTCATATGTAGTGAAGTACTAACTAAGATAGGAACTACCTTCAAACTTACAGCAAGTCAACATGTTTGAGTATTCAGTTATGGAAAGAAGTATTTCAGTGAGAGTGAAAAACAAAAAATAAAAGTTAAAAACAAAATATAACGAAGAGATAACAGTGAGAGTTGTAACAGACCTCTGAGCGCGCTTGACGGCGCGGCGGTGGCGACCACTACCACGAGAGCTTTCAATAACAATTAGATACAGACAGACCAAGCATAGCTTCAGTTATTACAGTTGGTGCTGAGCGAGAAATATCTGCCAAAATGCAATATCGTATCCAGTCAAGCTCAAGATGCTTCGCACGATGCGTCGCGCCGGCTCAAGCGAGCGCTCGTCCGCGGCGAGAATAGAAACCATAACGAACAAAACATAAAAACAAAACGGAAGAAACTGCGACTGCCTCAGAACGGAAGGAGACTTAGCCGAGTGGACTCGGTACAAGGTGACTGTACTACCAAAACTGCAATACTGGCGCGTCGTCAGCAGCGAGTGCTGCGGGGCGGGGGGCGCGGCGTACACGTCGGACGCCGTGGACAGGCACTTGTGCAGTTTGCGGGTACCTTGCGAGCGCGAGCGGCGCACCCGCACCGCGCTGGCGCCCGGCCCGGCCCCGCCGCCCCCGCCGGCCCCGGCCCCGCCGCCCCCGCCGGCCCCGCCACCCCCACCGGCCCCGCCGCCCGGCCCGTTCATCTACAACACACACACCTCCTAGCGAGCGCCCTCCCCTGCCCCTCCACCACCGAGCCGGCCCAGCCGCAACAACCACACAACCCGTGTACTACGACTTCTGTATTACTCAAGAAACCACTATTGAAATGAGATTGTCGATCACAGACATAGATTGTGCGATTGACGCCGCCGGGCTCGATAGTTACAGGTCGGCTGCCTTCACCGTTACAGAACATGGACACGGAAGACCCTCTCTGTTATGTCGGCGCGACTGATGTTAGCACACCCGTGATCTCTGTGCCAGGTACAGTAGTATTAGTCGTTGTTTAGTGACGCGGCGCGGCCCGTGCGGCCGTTGTTAGTCGTGTGGCTGTGGCGTGACTGTCATACCTATCCGCGGCGCGACGCGCAGCTCGTGCGCCTGCGCCGGGCGAGGGTCGGGTGGGCACAGGCGCGCTACTAACTCCCCTGGGGAAAGTCGGGCCGTGAGCGAGCGCATACAGGACACGTCCGGATGACGGCTAACTGATGTGAAGCTACAAGCGAGAGTGGTGCCATCTATACCGACTACTCAGCTCGTACCATTAGCACTTTACATCATCTCAGGACATCGACAACACAGAGATCACCTACGGTTTGATGCAATCAATTAAACTATTATTTATTGTTTAATTACCGAGAAAGTCAGCGAATAGATATTTTAGGCAGTTAGAGTCTTCGTCGGACGAGTCCTTTTCCTTGGAAATAAAAGAAATATACACATCAATCACCAGTAGCGTGCTGACTTACAAGTACCTACGTACTTCTGTGATAGTACGTAGTGACGAGTGACGAGCAGCACAGGACACCGTGCGACCTTTATACATGAGGTATGCTGGTATACATACATAACGTGTCTTACATACACTTACTTATCATACATTATACATAGTTTATAAACCAAATCAAATAAAAAGCCAAATATCACAAGAAGCACAAAGCGTGTTAAAGTCGTAACTCGCAAACTCATTACCGTTTCAAGTCTACAGCCGAATCTTTAGCGACCGTTAGTTCTCAGAAATAATAATATTATGTTACAAATTAGTTGAAAACGTTTCAGTACATCTAACTACCATCACCTCTAGCTAGTCAAAAAATCTATATCCCGAACGAAAAGGGGGCTACGGTACCAGTGTGTTAGATCAAAAATCGCAAACCATTACCATTCATGTCGAGGACCTAACTACTCTAGGAACAGCGAGGAACGTCTAGGTGCTACGTCGGAGACGGAGACCGGCTAGCGATGTCTGATGTACTGATGCGTGAGGTGAGCGGGGTGACGCGATACTTACTGAAGCGCCGCATGAGCCCGCCCAGCGAGCCGGGCGCGGCCGGCGCGCGCCGCTCCTTGTACTTGATGTTGGGCACGGACAGCAGGCGCGCCTCTCGCTCCGCGCGCGCGCGCCGGGCCGGCCGCGCCGGGGCCTCGCCCTCCCACAGCGCCAGCGCGTCGGGCCGCGCCGGGCCCCCCGGGCCGCCCGGGCCGCCCGGGCCCTGCGCCTGCCAGCGCTCCTGCAGCTCGCGGTGCATGCGCTCGTACACGTCGGAGCCGCGCTTGTCCTGCAGCTCGCGGTGCATGCGCTCGAACACGTCCGAGCGCACGCGCAGCGGCGACGAGCCCTCCTCCTCCACGTCCGACGGCTTGGTCTCCTCGCTGGATGGCGACTCCGCGCCGGGCGACGGCTCCGGCCCGGTCGCCGGCCCGGGCGCGGGCCCGGGCGAGGGCGGCGCCGGCGCCGTGCCTTCCGGTCGCTCCGGTGCCTCGAAGTAAAACTGTGAGTTGCTTTTCTCTGCGATCACCTCTTCCTGACTGCTCTCAGTGGGTGTCGCGAATGCCGCCTTGAACTTGAGATCCACTTTAGAGAGCTGACGTTTCAGATTGAAATTTTTCCATGAGGTCGATTTCCTTCGGGTGTCGAGTTTAGCCTTATCGTCTGGCGCGGGCGAGGGTCCGGCCGGCGCGGGCTGTGCCGGCTGCGTGGGCTGTGCCGGCTGTCCGGCCTGTCCGGCCTGTCCGGGCGGCGGTCCGGGCGGCGGCTCGTCCAGGGACAGGTCGTTGGGGCTGGCGGCGGGGGACGGTCGCGTGGCGCTCTCGTCCAGCTTACAGTCGAGGGATGGGAAAAAACATAAATGTGAAGTAAAGTCGCGCACGACGACAGTGAGCCGTGCGGGTATGGGATGCCGTGAGCTGTGACGACGGAGCGCTACTCGGTGCGACAGTGAGGCGGAACGAGCTACGTCCGACGACAGTACAGTACTAGCGTATACAGTGAGGTACGATCGCACTCTCCTAGAGGAGTGTGACGCGGAGAATCTGTAAACTTGACATATAAAATATTCTATTTAAATATGTATGCGATAGGAGAGAAAGACAGGCCGAGTGTAAAGAATGTCTAACGATGCCATGCCATGTGCTACTGGGACAAGCCGGGAGTGGCACTACTGTTAACTTAGTTCAAAATAAATTACAAAATTATAAGAAATAATAAAAGTAGAGGGGTGTGGCGAGCGCTCGCCGGAGCAAATCATACTTAAGTAAATAAAAAAGCAAATTAAATGTAATGTGAAGTAAACCGTTACTGCTGCGCTGTCTCCTTCGTTCTCTAACTGTGAGCGTCACCGTTCTCGTAAACACTACCATCTTGTAATATCAGCGATTAGTTTCGCTGACTATTCGCGTCGTGCTTCTTCTAATATGATTAGTTTCGCTGACTATTCGCGTCGTGCTTCTTCTAATATGATTAGTTTCGCTGACTATTCGCGTCGTGCTTCTTCTAATATGATTAGTTTCGCTGACTATTCGCGTCGTGCTTCTTCTAATATGATTAGTTTCGCTGACTATTCGCGTCGTGCTTCTTCTAATATGATTAGTTTCGCTGACTATTCGCGTCGTGCTTCTTCTAATATGATTAGTTTCGCTGACTATTCGCGTCGTGCTTCTTCTAATATGATTAGTTTCGCTGACTATTCGCGTCGTGCTTCTTCTAATATGATTAGTTTCGCTGACTATTCGCGTCGTGCTTCTTCTAATATGATTAGTTTCGCTGACTATTCGCGTCGTGCTTCTTCTAATATGATTAGTTTCGCTGACTATTCGCGTCGTGCTTCTTCTAATATGATTAGTTTCGCTGACTATTCGCGTCGTGCTTCTTCTAATATGATTAGTTTCGCTGACTATTCGCGTCGTGCTTCTTCTAATATGATTAGTTTCGCTGACTATTCGCGTCGTGCTTCTTCTAATATGTTTTCGTATGCTTGTTACTGGCCTTTTACGCTTTATTATAAACACTAGATCGCTATCATAATATAACTTCGTTCGCAACATGTACCTACCTAACCTAAATGTAGAAATATTTAGCTACATTTTACAAAGAATACAATTACTTGACTACTTTTATTCGTAGATAAAGCACGCATATAATAATGCTCATTTACGAGGACTTTTGAGAATTCTGATTTTTTTTTGATGGGACTAACGTTTAAATAGTAAATGTGAACGAGTTCTTTCATAAGCGGGCGTTATATACGGACCAAAGTAGTCAAGTGCTTCAGCATCAACCTTGTCAGGGTCAACCTGGAGACCTGCTCAGTTGATTATAATTTGTCAACTAACGTTAGAATAGTCTTAATTCTTTTTTGAATCAGCCAGGTGACATAAAGCATAGTTCCCTGGGTTTTATATTTAATTTTATCTATAAGAATTTATTTTAGTTTTTGTACCATTTTAGTATTTGTTTTTTTAGTTTTGCCGTCTCGAAGAGGTTAACTAATCTAACTGTCCCCTAACTGATTGTCCCCAATATAAACTTTTTAATAAAAAAAAAACAAGTTGTTTAATAGAATGGTGCCTAAGACGCAGGCTGTGCCTAGTTTGAGAGCAACGCTATCTCCGCAGCTCCGTAGCGTAATTAGAATGTTGAAATAAACGATTTTTAGTTTACTTTTACTCGATTGTTGTGCGTACTTGAGGGGCTCGTGTATAAACGAAAACAGCCGCACGGGTCGATCGAAGGTGAAGGTTAAGCTACGCTTGCCGCGGTTGGTCCGCGCCTCGCAGAGCACGTAGATCATTGACGGTCGTTAGGGGTAGTCAGAAGCCCGAAAGTCTGACAACCAATCTTACCGCGTGGTATCCTATTATCCAGTATCTGGCTCAGATCAGATAGGCATCAGTCGCTCCATGTAAATGACTGGTGTTCAGCGGCCTCCGGCTAGACCGGAAGCCTCGCCCTGTTGAGTTGGGAACAGGCGGTTGAGATAGCTCACCTGGTCGAGGCTGGGCGAGCGCGTGCGGTCGGGCGCGCGCGCGGCGGGCGCGTGGTACAGCGCGGCCGGCGCGTGCGCACACAGCAGCGCGCGCCGCGCCATGTCCACCACCACCACGCCGCGCTCGCCGCCCCACGCCATGCTGCGGGCACACACGCGTTATATAACGTGACCGGCGACCTGCCCGGGGAACCCCGCTTAAGCAGACGACCACCTCATTGGTTGAACTGCGAGATACCATTAAAAAAAATGCCCCAGGTACAGTTTACTGTCCAAACATCGAGATTGCTATGCTATATCTATGTTAAATATGAATTCATTATACACATAAGACCTTCCGGATTAAATTCTCTAAATGTTGGTGAGAACCGCATCCAAATCCGATGCGTTGTTTAGACGATTAATGCGGCCACACATACAGATACAAAAAGCGACTTTAATTTATAATATGGATAGATAATATATCCGGTATATTAATAATAAAAAGGCGATATTTGGCTACTCTGTCGAATGAGGCCTCATCTGTATCGATAGTTGTACGAGGAAAATAAATAAATGACGCAAACGTGTCGCATCGTCACATATGGCGGGCTCGAGACCCGTATTCATAGGAAACAAAAGAAAATCACCATTAGTTGTCTATCATGAATATGAAAATGTATCATGTTCTCAGAAATACTGCAACATTCGTTGTTGCTGAAAACAAATTTCTCATAGTTTTAAAAGATTTTAGTAAAACAGGGTTGCGCTACTTTTGCTTACTATGGTTAACTTTGTTGTCTGCGTTGCGTTACATATACACAAGTCTGAAAATCTGATACATTGTATTTATCTATTTATCTTGAGTTCGATAAAGCCTTTGACATAGTAAGCTAATATTATTTTATTGTCGAAGACAATTACAGAAAGTCATTTGTTTCATAGAAACATACAAAAAATACCATTGAAACATAAGAAACGATATGTAATATTTAAAGGAAACATCAGGTGATTTGCGTATTAGACTATGGGCGTACTGCAAGGCATTATACTGGGGCCATTAAGCAGCGTGCCGTGCAGCAGCGCCACCAGCGTGAGCTGGAAGCGGCCGCCCTATAGGTGATGAACAGAACAGTCGGCGGTACGTACAGGCCGTACGAGGAGTTGATAGTGAGCGCGGCCACGGCGTGCGGCGCGCCGTTCTGCAGCGCCACCAGCGTGGGCTGGAAGCGGCCGCCCTATAGGTGATGAACAGAACAGTCGGCGGTACGTACAGGCCGTACGAGGAGTTGATAGTGAGCGCGGCCACGGCGTGCGGCGCGCCGTTCTGCAGCGCCACCAGCGTGGGCTGGAAGCGGCCGCCCTATAGGTGATGAACAGAACAGTCGGCGGTACGTACAGGCCGTACGAGGAGTTGATAGTGAGCGCGGCCACGGCGTGCGGCGCGCCGTTCTGCAGCGCCACCAGCGTGGGCTGGAAGCGGCCGCCCTATAGGTGATGAACAGAACAGTCGGCGGTACGTACAGGCCGTACGAGGAGTTGATAGTGAGCGCGGCCACGGCGTGCGGCGCGCCGTTCTGCAGCGCCACCAGCGTGAGCTGGAAGCGGCCGCCCTATAGGTGATGAACAGAACAGTCGGCGGTACGTACAGGCCGTACGAGGAGTTGATAGTGAGCGCGGCCACGGCGTGCGGCGCGCCGTTCTGCAGCGCCACCAGCGTGGGCTGGAAGCGGCCGCCCTATAGGTGATGAACAGAACAGTCGGCGGTACGTACAGGCCGTACGAGGAGTTGATAGTGAGCGCGGCCACGGCGTGCGGCGCGCCGTTCTGCAGCGCCACCAGCGTGGGCTGGAAGCGGCCGCCCTATAGGTGATGAACAGAACAGTCGGCGGTACGTACAGGCCGTACGAGGAGTTGATAGTGAGCGCGGCCACGGCGTGCGGCGCGCCGTTCTGCAGCGCCACCAGCGTGGGCTGGAAGCGGCCGCCCTATAGGTGATGAACAGAACAGTCGGCGGTACGTACAGGCCGTACGAGGAGTTGATAGTGAGCGCGGCCACGGCGTGCGGCGCGCCGTTCTGCAGCGCCACCAGCGTGGGCTGGAAGCGGCCGCCCTATAGGTGATGAACAGAACAGTCGGCGGTACGTACAGGCCGTACGAGGAGTTGATAGTGAGCGCGGCCACGGCGTGCGGCGCGCCGTTCTGCAGCGCCACCAGCGTGGGCTGGAAGCGGCCGCCCTATAGGTGATGAACAGAACAGTCGGCGGTACGTACAGGCCGTACGAGGAGTTGATAGTGAGCGCGGCCACGGCGTGCGGCGCGCCGTTCTGCAGCGCCACCAGCGTGGGCTGGAAGCGGCCGCCCTATAGGTGATGAACAGAACAGTCGGCGGTACGTACAGGCCGTACGAGGAGTTGATAGTGAGCGCGGCCACGGCGTGCGGCGCGCCGTTCTGCAGCGCCACCAGCGTGGGCTGGAAGCGGCCGCCCTATAGGTGATGAACAGAACAGTCGGCGGTACGTACAGGCCGTACGAGGAGTTGATAGTGAGCGCGGCTACGGCGTGCGGCGCGCCGTTCTGCAGCGCCACCAGCGTGGGCTGGAAGCGGCCGCCCTATAGGTGATGAACAGAACAGTCGGCGGTACGTACAGGCCGTACGAGGAGTTGATAGTGAGCGCGGCCACGGCGTGCGGCGCGCCGTTCTGCAGCGCCACCAGCGTGGGCTGGAAGCGGTCGCCCTATAGGTGATGAACAGAACAGTCGGCGGTACGTACAGGCCGTACGAGGAGTTGATAGTGAGCGCGGCCACGGCGTGCGGCGCGCCGTTCTGCAGCGCCACCAGCGTGGGCTGGAAGCGGCCGCCCTATAGGTGATGAACAGAACAGTCGGCGGTACGTACAGGCCGTACGAGGAGTTGATAGTGAGCGCGGCCACGGCGTGCGGCGCGCCGTTCTGCAGCGCCACCAGCGTGGGCTGGAAGCGGCCGCCCTATAGGTGATGAACAGAACAGTCGGCGGTACGTACAGGCCGTACGAGGAGTTGATAGTGAGCGCGGCCACGGCGTGCGGCGCGCCGTTCTGCAGCGCCACCAGCGTGGGCTGGAAGCGGCCGCCCTATAGGTGATGAACAGAACAGTCGGCGGTACGTACAGGCCGTACGAGGAGTTGATAGTGAGCGCGGCCACGGCGTGCGGCGCGCCGTTCTGCAGCGCCACCAGCGTGGGCTGGAAGCGGCCGCCCTATAGGTGATGAACAGAACAGTCGGCGGTACGTACAGGCCGTACGAGGAGTTGATAGTGAGCGCGGCCACGGCGTGCGGCGCGCCGTTCTGCAGCGCCACCAGCGTGGGCTGGAAGCGGCCGCCCTATAGGTGATGAACAGAACAGTCGGCGGTACGTACAGGCCGTACGAGGAGTTGATAGTGAGCGCGGCCACGGCGTGCGGCGCGCCGTTCTGCAGCGCCACCAGCGTGGGCTGGAAGCGGCCGCCCTATAGGTGATGAACAGAACAGTCGGCGGTACGTACAGGCCGTACGAGGAGTTGATAGTGAGCGCGGCCACGGCGTGCGGCGCGCCGTTCTGCAGCGCCACCAGCGTGGGCTGGAAGCGGCCGCCCTATAGGTGATGAACAGAACAGTCGGCGGTACGTACAGGCCGTACGAGGAGTTGATAGTGAGCGCGGCCACGGCGTGCGGCGCGCCGTTCTGCAGCGCCACCAGCGTGGGCTGGAAGCGGCCGCCCTATAGGTGATGAACAGAACAGTCGGCGGTACGTACAGGCCGTACGAGGAGTTGATAGTGAGCGCGGCCACGGCGTGCGGCGCGCCGTTCTGCAGCGCCACCAGCGTGGGCTGGAAGCGGCCGCCCTATAGGTGATGAACAGAACAGTCGGCGGTACGTACAGGCCGTACGAGGAGTTGATAGTGAGCGCGGCCACGGCGTGCGGCGCGCCGTTCTGCAGCGCCACCAGCGTGGGCTGGAAGCGGCCGCCCTATAGGTGATGAACAGAACAGTCGGCGGTACGTACAGGCCGTACGAGGAGTTGATAGTGAGCGCGGCCACGGCGTGCGGCGCGCCGTTCTGCAGCGCCACCAGCGTGGGCTGGAAGCGGCCGCCCTATAGGTGATGAACAGAACAGTCGGCGGTACGTACAGGCCGTACGAGGAGTTGATAGTGAGCGCGGCCACGGCGTGCGGCGCGCCGTTCTGCAGCGCCACCAGCGTGGGCTGGAAGCGGCCGCCCTATAGGTGATGAACAGAACAGTCGGCGGTACGTACAGGCCGTACGAGGAGTTGATAGTGAGCGCGGCCACGGCGTGCGGCGCGCCGTTCTGCAGCGCCACCAGCGTGGGCTGGAAGCGGCCGCCCTATAGGTGATGAACAGAACAGTCGGCGGTACGTACAGGCCGTACGAGGAGTTGATAGTGAGCGCGGCCACGGCGTGCGGCGCGCCGTTCTGCAGCGCCACCAGCGTGGGCTGGAAGCGGCCGCCCTATAGGTGATGAACAGAACAGTCGGCGGTACGTACAGGCCGTACGAGGAGTTGATAGTGAGCGCGGCCACGGCGTGCGGCGCGCCGTTCTGCAGCGCCACCAGCGTGGGCTGGAAGCGGCCGCCCTATAGGTGATGAACAGAACAGTCGGCGGTACGTACAGGCCGTACGAGGAGTTGATAGTGAGCGCGGCCACGGCGTGCGGCGCGCCGTTCTGCAGCGCCACCAGCGTGGGCTGGAAGCGGCCGCCCTATAGGTGATGAACAGAACAGTCGGCGGTACGTACAGGCCGTACGAGGAGTTGATAGTGAGCGCGGCCACGGCGTGCGGCGCGCCGTTCTGCAGCGCCACCAGCGTGGGCTGGAAGCGGCCGCCCTATAGGTGATGAACAGAACAGTCGGCGGTACGTACAGGCCGTACGAGGAGTTGATAGTGAGCGCGGCCACGGCGTGCGGCGCGCCGTTCTGCAGCGCCACCAGCGTGGGCTGGAAGCGGCCGCCCTATAGGTGATGAACAGAACAGTCGGCGGTACGTACAGGCCGTACGAGGAGTTGATAGTGAGCGCGGCCACGGCGTGCGGCGCGCCGTTCTGCAGCGCCACCAGCGTGGGCTGGAAGCGGCCGCCCTATAGGTGATGAACAGAACAGTCGGCGGTACGTACAGGCCGTACGAGGAGTTGATAGTGAGCGCGGCCACGGCGTGCGGCGCGCCGTTCTGCAGCGCCACCAGCGTGGGCTGGAAGCGGCCGCCCTATAGGTGATGAACAGAACAGTCGGCGGTACGTACAGGCCGTACGAGGAGTTGATAGTGAGCGCGGCCACGGCGTGCGGCGCGCCGTTCTGCAGCGCCACCAGCGTGGGCTGGAAGCGGCCGCCCTATAGGTGATGAACAGAACAGTCGGCGGTACGTACAGGCCGTACGAGGAGTTGATAGTGAGCGCGGCCACGGCGTGCGGCGCGCCGTTCTGCAGCGCCACCAGCGTGGGCTGGAAGCGGCCGCCCTATAGGTGATGAACAGAACAGTCGGCGGTACGTACAGGCCGTACGAGGAGTTGATAGTGAGCGCGGCCACGGCGTGCGGCGCGCCGTTCTGCAGCGCCACCAGCGTGGGCTGGAAGCGGCCGCCCTATAGGTGATGAACAGAACAGTCGGCGGTACGTACAGGCCGTACGAGGAGTTGATAGTGAGCGCGGCCACGGCGTGCGGCGCGCCGTTCTGCAGCGCCACCAGCGTGGGCTGGAAGCGGCCGCCCTATAGGTGATGAACAGAACAGTCGGCGGTACGTACAGGCCGTACGAGGAGTTGATAGTGAGCGCGGCCACGGCGTGCGGCGCGCCGTTCTGCAGCGCCACCAGCGTGGGCTGGAAGCGGCCGCCCTATAGGTGATGAACAGAACAGTCGGCGGTACGTACAGGCCGTACGAGGAGTTGATAGTGAGCGCGGCCACGGCGTGCGGCGCGCCGTTCTGCAGCGCCACCAGCGTGGGCTGGAAGCGGCCGCCCTATAGGTGATGAACAGAACAGTCGGCGGTACGTACAGGCCGTACGAGGAGTTGATAGTGAGCGCGGCCACGGCGTGCGGCGCGCCGTTCTGCAGCGCCACCAGCGTGGGCTGGAAGCGGCCGCCCTATAGGTGATGAACAGAACAGTCGGCGGTACGTACAGGCCGTACGAGGAGTTGATAGTGAGCGCGGCCACGGCGTGCGGCGCGCCGTTCTGCAGCGCCACCAGCGTGGGCTGGAAGCGGCCGCCCTATAGGTGATGAACAGAACAGTCGGCGGTACGTACAGGCCGTACGAGGAGTTGATAGTGAGCGCGGCCACGGCGTGCGGCGCGCCGTTCTGCAGCGCCACCAGCGTGGGCTGGAAGCGGCCGCCCTATAGGTGATGAACAGAACAGTCGGCGGTACGTACAGGCCGTACGAGGAGTTGATAGTGAGCGCGGCCACGGCGTGCGGCGCGCCGTTCTGCAGCGCCACCAGCGTGGGCTGGAAGCGGCCGCCCTATAGGTGATGAACAGAACAGTCGGCGGTACGTACAGGCCGTACGAGGAGTTGATAGTGAGCGCGGCCACGGCGTGCGGCGCGCCGTTCTGCAGCGCCACCAGCGTGGGCTGGAAGCGGCCGCCCTATAGGTGATGAACAGAACAGTCGGCGGTACGTACAGGCCGTACGAGGAGTTGATAGTGAGCGCGGCCACGGCGTGCGGCGCGCCGTTCTGCAGCGCCACCAGCGTGGGCTGGAAGCGGCCGCCCTATAGGTGATGAACAGAACAGTCGGCGGTACGTACAGGCCGTACGAGGAGTTGATAGTGAGCGCGGCCACGGCGTGCGGCGCGCCGTTCTGCAGCGCCACCAGCGTGGGCTGGAAGCGGCCGCCCTATAGGTGATGAACAGAACAGTCGGCGGTACGTACAGGCCGTACGAGGAGTTGATAGTGAGCGCGGCCACGGCGTGCGGCGCGCCGTTCTGCAGCGCCACCAGCGTGGGCTGGAAGCGGCCGCCCTATAGGTGATGAACAGAACAGTCGGCGGTACGTACAGGCCGTACGAGGAGTTGATAGTGAGCGCGGCCACGGCGTGCGGCGCGCCGTTCTGCAGCGCCACCAGCGTGGGCTGGAAGCGGCCGCCCTATAGGTGATGAACAGAACAGTCGGCGGTACGTACAGGCCGTACGAGGAGTTGATAGTGAGCGCGGCCACGGCGTGCGGCGCGCCGTTCTGCAGCGCCACCAGCGTGGGCTGGAAGCGGCCGCCCTATAGGTGATGAACAGAACAGTCGGCGGTACGTACAGGCCGTACGAGGAGTTGATAGTGAGCGCGGCCACGGCGTGCGGCGCGCCGTTCTGCAGCGCCACCAGCGTGGGCTGGAAGCGGCCGCCCTATAGGTGATGAACAGAACAGTCGGCGGTACGTACAGGCCGTACGAGGAGTTGATAGTGAGCGCGGCCACGGCGTGCGGCGCGCCGTTCTGCAGCGCCACCAGCGTGGGCTGGAAGCGGCCGCCCTATAGGTGATGAACAGAACAGTCGGCGGTACGTACAGGCCGTACGAGGAGTTGATAGTGAGCGCGGCCACGGCGTGCGGCGCGCCGTTCTGCAGCGCCACCAGCGTGGGCTGGAAGCGGCCGCCCTATAGGTGATGAACAGAACAGTCGGCGGTACGTACAGGCCGTACGAGGAGTTGATAGTGAGCGCGGCCACGGCGTGCGGCGCGCCGTTCTGCAGCGCCACCAGCGTGGGCTGGAAGCGGCCGCCCTATAGGTGATGAACAGAACAGTCGGCGGTACGTACAGGCCGTACGAGGAGTTGATAGTGAGCGCGGCCACGGCGTGCGGCGCGCCGTTCTGCAGCGCCACCAGCGTGGGCTGGAAGCGGCCGCCCTATAGGTGATGAACAGAACAGTCGGCGGTACGTACAGGCCGTACGAGGAGTTGATAGTGAGCGCGGCCACGGCGTGCGGCGCGCCGTTCTGCAGCGCCACCAGCGTGGGCTGGAAGCGGCCGCCCTATAGGTGATGAACAGAACAGTCGGCGGTACGTACAGGCCGTACGAGGAGTTGATAGTGAGCGCGGCCACGGCGTGCGGCGCGCCGTTCTGCAGCGCCACCAGCGTGGGCTGGAAGCGGCCGCCCTATAGGTGATGAACAGAACAGTCGGCGGTACGTACAGGCCGTACGAGGAGTTGATAGTGAGCGCGGCCACGGCGTGCGGCGCGCCGTTCTGCAGCGCCACCAGCGTGGGCTGGAAGCGGCCGCCCTATAGGTGATGAACAGAACAGTCGGCGGTACGTACAGGCCGTACGAGGAGTTGATAGTGAGCGCGGCCACGGCGTGCGGCGCGCCGTTCTGCAGCGCCACCAGCGTGGGCTGGAAGCGGCCGCCCTATAGGTGATGAACAGAACAGTCGGCGGTACGTACAGGCCGTACGAGGAGTTGATAGTGAGCGCGGCCACGGCGTGCGGCGCGCCGTTCTGCAGCGCCACCAGCGTGGGCTGGAAGCGGCCGCCCTATAGGTGATGAACAGAACAGTCGGCGGTACGTACAGGCCGTACGAGGAGTTGATAGTGAGCGCGGCCACGGCGTGCGGCGCGCCGTTCTGCAGCGCCACCAGCGTGGGCTGGAAGCGGCCGCCCTATAGGTGATGAACAGAACAGTCGGCGGTACGTACAGGCCGTACGAGGAGTTGATAGTGAGCGCGGCCACGGCGTGCGGCGCGCCGTTCTGCAGCGCCACCAGCGTGGGCTGGAAGCGGCCGCCCTATAGGTGATGAACAGAACAGTCGGCGGTACGTACAGGCCGTACGAGGAGTTGATAGTGAGCGCGGCCACGGCGTGCGGCGCGCCGTTCTGCAGCGCCACCAGCGTGGGCTGGAAGCGGCCGCCCTATAGGTGATGAACAGAACAGTCGGCGGTACGTACAGGCCGTACGAGGAGTTGATAGTGAGCGCGGCCACGGCGTGCGGCGCGCCGTTCTGCAGCGCCACCAGCGTGGGCTGGAAGCGGCCGCCCTATAGGTGATGAACAGAACAGTCGGCGGTACGTACAGGCCGTACGAGGAGTTGATAGTGAGCGCGGCCACGGCGTGCGGCGCGCCGTTCTGCAGCGCCACCAGCGTGGGCTGGAAGCGGCCGCCCTATAGGTGATGAACAGAACAGTCGGCGGTACGTACAGGCCGTACGAGGAGTTGATAGTGAGCGCGGCCACGGCGTGCGGCGCGCCGTTCTGCAGCGCCACCAGCGTGGGCTGGAAGCGGCCGCCCTATAGGTGATGAACAGAACAGTCGGCGGTACGTACAGGCCGTACGAGGAGTTGATAGTGAGCGCGGCCACGGCGTGCGGCGCGCCGTTCTGCAGCGCCACCAGCGTGGGCTGGAAGCGGCCGCCCTATAGGTGATGAACAGAACAGTCGGCGGTACGTACAGGCCGTACGAGGAGTTGATAGTGAGCGCGGCCACGGCGTGCGGCGCGCCGTTCTGCAGCGCCACCAGCGTGGGCTGGAAGCCGGGCGCCCGGCGCGCGCCGCCCGAGCCCGCCGCGCCGCGCACGCGCATCGTGCTGCCTGTGCCCGCGCCGCCGCCCGACCAAACGCCCGACTGCAAAAAAATTAATCAATGAAAGTACACAGATCTGGGGGCACGGGAGTGCCCCCGTTAAGACGAGCCAAGCGAAGCGCAAGGGCACTACCTACCATTTCTCTAAGCACTTCGTCGTATTTTTGAACCTTCTTAACTTGGGTTTGGATTATACCAGATAAACAAAATTTTCGGGATATGATGTCAGTGGTTGACTTATTAAACCTATAAAGTTTCAATTGCATAGCTCTTATACTTAAGATTTTATTGATATCTAAAATACCCCGATTTCGTCACTGACTCACTGATGATCATCAATATTCTAAGGTTCTTCCTGAAATCCTAGAAAGCTGAAATTTGGTATGTAAGCTAGTAATAGTACACAAACAACAAAAAAACTCTAAAACTTGGAACTTTTACCCTCCAACCCCTTAAACACATATATATATTTCTCTGTTTATTTTCCTTATACCTTCACACTTTAAAAATGGCTGACGATAGTAAACTTAATTCCTCGACAGTTTTGGTAATATATGGTATTACCAAAACTGTCGAGGAATTAGGACTAAATTAAATACCCTATATCTAAATATATTGTCGCATACATATGACGTCATTATCTTGACCGAGACCTGGTTGACACCGGAAATAGCCGACAGTGAATTTATTGATCACCGCTATTTGGTATTTAGATGCGATCGTAACCGTTTACTCACACATAAAAAAGACGGCGGTGGTGTCCTTGTAGCCGTATTGAAACAACTAAAACCGACCTGTCTATCATTTTTGCCCCCGATAGCGTTACCTGAACATGTCATAGTGAAAATTCCCGCTAACAATAATAAGTATCATTTGATTTGTGCAACTTACATTCCTCCAAACTCAGCTGATGATACATACTTAACTTTTATTGAGTCTCTGTCATTTTGGACTTATTTTTTTGTAACACTCATACCGTAACGTTTACTCCTGATACTACCCTCGTACCAATTGATACCTATCATCCTGCGTTTTACGTACACATTTCTTTTTCCTACCCTACACATAATTCTAAATTGATTGTTAACAAGAAACTAAATTATTACAAAGCTAACTATAAGGAAATAAATGCCGATTTGGGTAATGTTGATTGGAATTTTTTACTTGACAACTTGGCGCCTAATGAATCTGTTTCCACTTTCTATGAAAAACTTTATGAAATTATAAGATCGCACACGCCAGTTTGCAAATCCAAGAATGTGAATTACCCAATTTGGTTCTCCAAATCACTTATAGCTATTTTTAAAAATAAAACCCGTGCTTGGGTCAGGTGGAAGAAGTATGGGAATTTAAGCGATTATGAGGCGTTTTCCATCAACAGAACTAAGTTTAAAAAAATTGCCGACCTATGCTATAGTAACTATATCAAAGCTGTTGAGGATTGTATTGCTACTAATAGTAAGGCCTTTTGGACATATGTTGCCAACCGAAAAACTACAAATACAATCCCATCAACGGTTCGCTACAACCATATCTCATCTAATGATCCTACCACCTGTAACTTATTTGCTGCATTATTTCGCTCGGTGTACGAGCCGTCAACTTTTGACTACAACTCTTGGAAACCACCCATTAACAGCACTGACAATGATATCAACTTGTGTAAGCTGCATCTTTCTCTTGATGCTATACGTAAAGAATTAAAATCACTCGATTCATCTAAAGGTCCGGGTCCGGATGGGATTCCATCAGCCTTTTTAAAAAATACGTATGATACAATTTGCTATCCTTTATTCATCGTATTCAACAAATGCTTATCTCATGGTGTCTTTCCTGATGTTTGGAAACATGCAAATATTGTGCCAGTTCACAAAAGTGGACCCAAGCATGATGTAGCAACTTATCGACCTATCTCTATACTATCCGCATTTTCCAAACTCTTTGAGAGACTTGTTCATAACGTGGTATATCCGGCTATTCACAGTGTGCTAATAAACGAACAGCATGGTTTTGTTAAGAACAGATCTTGTATTAGCAATCTCCTTGTTTTCACAACTTATCTCTTTGATAGTATTGACGATAGGCAACAGATTGATGCGGTTTACACTGATTTCCAAAAGGCGTTCGATAAAATTGATCATAAATTACTACTTGATAAAATTGCTTATAACGGTATCAGAGGTGACCTCTTGCGATGGTTTGTATCTTATATAACTAACAGAACTCAAAAAGTGGTGGTTGATGGCTTCGAGTCCAGCTCTATTCAGGTCACGTCTGGTGTCCCTCAAGGCTCTATTCTGGGACCCTTTTTTCAACATTCAAAATTTCTTCTTTATGCGGATGATTTAAAGGTTTATAAAATAATCTCAAATAAACAAGATTGCATAGATTTCCAGCAAGATCTGGACCGTTTTTCTAACTATTGTTCCTCCAATAAGCTTCATCTTGGTCTTCAGAAGTGTCATGTTATAACGTTTACCAAAAAGAAAAAGAAAACTGAATTTCACTACTGCCTTGCTAATACATTTCTAGATAAAGTTACTTCTCTCCGTGATCTTGGAGTCCAGCTGGATTCGAAGCTCCATCTAGATGTTCATATAGATGAGATAGTTAGTAAGGCTTACCAAATGTTTGGTTTTGTAATGAGGGCTTCTAGGGAATTTCGTCGACCTTCCACCTTTTTGCATTTATATAAATCCATAATTAGGCCACAGCTAGAGTTTGCAGTACCTATATGGAACCCTCTGTACAAAAAATATAATGATATTTTGGAGCTTGTACAACGAAAGTACCTTCGTGCTATAAATTACAGATGTTTTCGGAAAAGAGCCTCATACCACCTTCTTCTTAAAAAATACGATCTTCTAACCTTGCAGTCAAGACGAATGCTCCTGGATGTCATGACTTTGTTTAATGTGTGCCGCAATAAATTTGATTGTCCCGACTTAGTCAAGAATCTATGCTATCTCGTTCCTCGAACAGTACATGTTCGTGAAGTGCGCGCTCGGCGTTTGTTTGCTACTAGCCGTTGTAAAATCCAATGCTGGGTCGCGCTCTCCACTTCATCGCTTGGTTGAGTCTTACAACGGTGAGTTTAATGTAATCGACATACTTTTTCTGAGTAAAAATATATTTAGGCAGCGAATTCGGGCAATACTTAAGGATCGGCAGTCGAACTTGTAATGTATGCATATCTGTTCATATGTACTGTGGCCCGGTTTATGTTTAATGTGTATGAGTTTTGTATCTATTGTGTGTGAGTTTTGTATGTTGTGCATCAAAATTATAATTAACTGTATTTTAGTTTACATCATCTAGATGTATAAATATGACATGTCTTTATGTCTCTCTAGTTATAAGTAAGTATTTAAAGTAATCTGTGGAAAACGTAGTGGGTAGCATATTTATCACAGTTTAGTATGTAAGCCTTGTTATAACACTGTAATATGTTACTGTTTGTTTTTCCTTAAGAAATAAATAAAAACACATTTTTAATGCGTGGTAAGAGGCCCAATAGGAATCTTTTGTGACCTCTCCAAGGCATTTGATTGCGTCGATCACGAAACCTTGCTTTTAAAACTTGAGCATTACGGACTTGGGAAAACTTGCGCTCAGTTTAGTTAGTTCTTATATAAATGATAAACAACAGCAAGTTCAAAAAAATGGTGTCAATTCACATGGTTTAACAGTTAAAATGGGTGTGCCACAAGGCTCGAAATTGGGTCCTTTCCTCTTTTTAGTTTATGTTAATGATCTACTCCATTTATTAAAAAATCAATTACAAATGGTGTTATTTGCTGATGACACTTCCTTAATTTTTAAGGTAAATAGACGTGTTACAAATTTTGATGACGTAAATAACGCCCTATTGCAGGTCCAAAATTGGTTCACTGCTAATAATTTAGTATTAAATGGAAAAAAAACGAAGTGCATAAGATTTTCTTTACCAAATGTCAAGGGTGGTGATTGTGAGATAATATTGAATCAAGACAAACTAGAATTCTTCGATAAAACTATTATGTGTTCCGTTTGACGTCCGAAGTCCATTATGAGAGAGTGCACGCTCCGTTCCATGAACAGCTGCTAGATTTCCTTACTTTCCGCCTCGTAATCGCGCCACTAGCGCCCCCCAACGTCATATCTGTGAACTACTTTCAAAAACCGCATACCAGCCGCCATGATGAAGTGTTATGTCATTGTTGCGTCGTTTTCCGAACTGTGCGCAGCTTTGTTAGATTTTCAGTTATATCGATTAAAGCGATATATTTTTAAATTTAGAACTTTTGAGATTAAAGTAGAAAGTTCATTGGTTAGTATTTTAATAACTTAAATTAATTTTCCGTCTCGTGAACTGTGTATATTTTAAACAAAATGGACGGTGAAACTATCGCGCCAAACGATACTTCGCGGAAAAGGACACGGAGTTCGAGTTCTTCATCGTCATCGAAAGGAAGTGATACGGTGTCATCGGAGAGCGATGTAGGTGATCCAGCGCCGCGCAAACGCCCCGTCAGGTACGCGAGCGCTCCCTCTCGCAAGACTCCGAACTGGATCGCAGGTTTGATTTACTATCCCAGCAGTTGGTGAGTCATTTTAATAATGTTTTAACAAATTATATGATCACAAATAGTGCTCCATTAGCACAAAGCATACCCGCCACGCAAAATTATATTGGCACCGCGTTACCTACAACATCGACTGTTCCTACCCTCAAGTTACATGAAAATTTCTTACACCCGCCGCAGCTTACCCCTTGCTTAGAAAATATTGCAAATTTAGACGTTTCCGTTAAGGAACCTAGTGTACCTAAAGCAAATCCAGAACGTGTAACAAAAATAGCAGAAATGCAGAGGTTCGACTCCCCGGATTGGAATGCTGTACGTTACACAGAAGTACAGAAAAAATATGTAGCTTTTCCTAGTTTTGTCGAATTGAAAGTGAACGAAGAATTGCGGCGTTTTGAAGATCCATTTTCACCATTAAGATGGTTTCAAATGGAACGCAGTTTTGCGGCGTTATCTAATGCTTTCCTAACTCAAAACGAACATGTGAACGCGGCATTACAGAAACTAATTGATTGGTCTGCTAATTCAAACGTTCAATTATCTTCAACTAACCTCTATGACAAATTAAAAGAATTGTTTGGTGCCGAGTCATCTTATAAAACGGTATCTCATGATATTCTCCAAATTATTTGCGGTAAGCGAGCTGAGGTCATAGAGACGCGGCGCCGATCGTTATTGAAAAATGTTAAAAGTAAATACATACGCGACGACATAGAAAAAATTCCACCCTCAATCGAATATATATTCAATCCTCAAAATTTATCGCACTACCTACAAAAAATTGGCGGTGTAGAAAAATTTGAAAAACAGAATAACAGTGCAGGAACTAGTCGTCCGATATCTTTAGAGCCTTCGACGTCTTTTCAAGATAATACTTTTCGTTCGCGACAAAACAAACCAAAGCGAAACGACAAAAAAGAAAACAAACGAAATTACGATTTCTCTTCAAAAAAGAAGGGGGGGCGAAAAGATAAGAACGGGAGGCGAGCAGGACATAAGCATAAATGACTATTTAATACCGAGATTTTGGGGCGGCTGTCTTCAGCATTATATAGAAATATGGAGTCGTTTCGACCCTCCAAAAACTATTTTAAAAATGATATCAGGAGCTCGTATCCCCTTCAATCAGGCACCGCCCTTAATTCTACCTACTTCGGACAACCTGTCAAAATTTCAAACCCCTGTTTCGGAAAAAATGACACTAGAAATTCGCAAGATGATTCAAGAACGAGTGTTAGAGCCTGCTCCTTCGACCCCATCGTTCATTTGCCCCCTTTTCATAATCACAAAGAGCAATGGCAAAACTCGAGTGATATTCAACTTGAAAGCACTAAATTTATACATGGAGCCAAAACATTTCCATCTTTTCCACCATCAACAAATGCCTTCGTTTCTACAACAAGGCGACTGGATGGTCAAATTGGACCTCAGCCAGGCCTATTATCACCTCTCAATACGCACAGAACACAGGCGCTTTTTGCGCATCAGCTACGACGGTCAACTTCTGCAGATAACATGTCTACCATTCGGCCTGGCTGCTGCTCCCAGAATGTTTGCTACTATAACAAACTGGACTGCAGAATACCTTCGCACAAAAGGTCTGCGCCTCGTCGTGTACCTAGACGACTATTTATTAGTCCACCAGAACAAGGAAGTACTCAGCACGCATCTAAACATAGCTGTACGCTTCTTGTCCAGTCTGGGGTGGTGTGTAAATCACGAGAAGTCGATCACCAGGCCAACGAGGTCGATCGAATATCTCGGCTTCGATTGGGACACCCAAACAAACCGCAAGTCCCTACCACCAGAGAAGGTAAGAAAAATTCGACAGATCCTCTCGACCAGACTCGCAGCGGGCAGTTGGACCCTCAAGCAGGCGCAACGCCTCTTAGGGCTTCTCAACTTTGCGTCCTTCATCACCCACCGGGGAAGGATGCATTGCCGTGCGCTGCAATGTCACATCAAAGTACTGCGTCGAAATCCTCTCGGAGCAGTACAGCTGACACAGGACATTCGCCAGGAATTCGAGTGGTGGATGGAGAATGTAGGTCAAAAGACGGCAATTCACACAGATGTGCTACCCACAAACTTTGTCATCACGGATGCTTCCGACTCTCTGTGGGGGGCCCTGGTCAACAACAACGAGATACAAGGTGCATGGCAACCCGACCAGAAAAAATGGCATTGCAATCTCAAAGAGATGTATGCTGTGATTGCTGTGTTGTCGAAGGAATCCAGAGCCCTCCGGGACTCCAGGATCATTCTACGGACCGACAACAAGACAGTGGTTTCGTACATTCAGAAGGAAGGCGACACGAAATCTCACCGATTGATGGAATTGACGCGGGAATTGTTGACTCTGATAGACGCTCTCAATGTTGTACTGATCCCTCACCACCTACCAGGAGTGTACAACACCGAAGCCGACCACTTGTCGCGAAATCGCGCCGGCAGCGAGTGGCACCTGCAGGTGGCAGCAACTTCAAAGATATTTCAGACTTGGGGAAAACCGGACATAGACTTGTTCGCGTCACAAACCGCACACGTCGTGATAAATTACGTTTCTCTAGATTCCTCAGACTCCAACGCCTGTTATCACGACGCGTTCAGCAGATACTGGCGATACGACCTCGCATGGGTGTTCCCACCACCGGCGTTGCTGCCACGAGTTCTTCACCACCTCAACTCGGCATCAGGTCGGTACATAATAGTAGCACCCAAGTGGAAGAAACCCTTTTGGCGACCAGACCTGAAGAATCGATCCTTGGTACGACCGCTGAAGATCAGAGACCTGAAGAAGACCTTAGTGGACACGGTGACCGGCCTACCACCAGCTCATGTCAAAGATCTGCAGTTGGAAGCCTGGCTCATTTCGGCTGGGACACCATGACAAGCAATTGGTCTCCACAAGAGAAAGATCTTCTTTTATCTTGCTGGCGACCTTCAACTCTTAAAACTTACACACCTATTTGGGGTAAGTGGTCTTTGTGGTGTAGTCAAAATAATGTAAATTTCCGTACACCAAATCCGACTGATGTTGCGAAATATCTAGCACATCTATATCTTAATCAAAAGTTAGCTTACAGAACTATTCTTGTGCACAAGTCCGTTATCGCTTCTATTTGTGAAACTGCTTCAAATATTAGAATTTCTTCTAGCCACATTGTTAAACACATTTTGAAAGCAATTTCAATTGCAAAGCCATTGCCACCTAAGGTGCCCACATGGGACGCCAGGGAATTAATTACTTTTTTTTTTTTTTTTTGCTAGCCTATGCTGTCCCACTGCTGGGCAAAGGCCTCCCCCAAATCCTTCCTTAATTACTTATTTAAAAGATAAAACTCCTTGCATCAGTAGTTTGTTTGAGGTGTCTAAGCGAACAGCGACTATTTTATTATTATGTTCGGGACGTCGTGTACACGATCTATCCCTTTTGCATATTGACTGTGATCATTTTGTAGATAATGGGGATTCCATAACTTTACACCCAGTGTTCGGGTCAAAGACAGATAATGCGACTTTCCAGCAATCCAGTTGGATTTTGTTGGCATCCCAAGATCAAAATACTGATCCATTATATTGGCTCCGCACATGAAAAAATTTATCAAAGGAAAGACGGGGTCCATTAAAAATTTGTTCATAACTACCAGAGATCCCGTTAGAGCAGCCACACCAACTATAATCGGTGGTTGGGTAAAACGTGTTCTATCTGAAGCTGGAATACAAGCCTCTCCAGGTAGTTTTAGATCGGCTGTCTCATCATTAAATTGGCTTGAAAATTATCATATAAATGACATATTGTCTAAAGCAAACTGGAGGCATGAATCAACTTTCAGAAAATTTTACCGTAAAGAAATCAGATCTAATAACGAAATGTCCTCGGCGCATTCGTTATCAAGATTATTTCCAAGTTCCCAATTGATTCTAAGTAAACCGGTGTGTCAAACTTAATTGATTCAGGTTAAAATTACTCATCAAAAATCAAAAAAATCAAAAATTATTTATTTCTCCAACATAACTTAGTCTAAACAGATTAGTGATTGGAGCCTCCCTTTAAGCAAGTAATGCCTGTATAGGGAGAAAAAAAACTCATGAAGATATTGCACGATTGCTTACTTAAGTTTTCTATTAGTATAATTATACTGCCCGTGCTTAAATGGCTAGATTTTTGTTTATATTTAAAACCTGTGTATATTAAAATACCTAAGGTATAATAAAATGGTGATTAAAAATAATATTGGTTTATAATTCACATTGTTGCTTTTCATTCATACAATCCACCAGGAGATAACAAACACATCTCTCATAATGGACTTCGGACGTCAAACGGAACACATAATATAAAAATTTTACCTTCAAATAAAATTTGTATTATGTTTCCTAAGACGTCCGAAGTCCAGGTAAGGTCTTCCTGGTGCATACCTACCTACTTTTGCATCATTATGAGCCCAAAAATGACATAACACTTCATCATGGCGGCTTGTATGCGGTTTTTGAAAGTAGTTCACAGATATGACGTTGGGGGGCGCTAGTGGCGCGATTACGAGGCGGAAAGTAAGGAAATCTAGCAGCTGTTCATGGAACGGAGCGTGCACTCTCTCATAATGGACTTCGGACGTCTTAGGAAACATAATACAAATTTTATTTGAAGGTAAAAATTTTATATTTTCCTAGGGATCACGCTCGACTCAAGGCTACAATGGAGACGTTTAACATCTCTTGCAGGACGGCTAGGTTCAGCAGCTTATGCTGTCGGAAAAACCCGTCAATTTACTGATGTAGATACCGCGAGACTAGTCTATTTTAGTTACTTTCATAGTATCATGTCTTACGGTATTTTACTTTGGGGACGGGCTGCAGATATCGATTCTATTTGTATTCTGCATAAAAGAGCCATCAGAGCCATATTTATAATCTCCGCAGGCGCCATTCTCTAAGAGAACTGTTTAAAGAAATTAACATCATGACGGTGCCTTGTCAATATATCTACGAAAACATCATGTATGTAAGGAAAAATTTACATCTTTTTAGTAAAAGAGGTGAAAGACATAATTAGAGTACTAGTAATAGGGACCTATTAGTTCAACCAGGTTTCAGACTGGCTAAAGTAGACTCATCTTTTATGGGGTACTGTTTAAAATGTTATAATACACCACACACACACATCCACCACACACCCCCATTTTTCAACTGAATGAGACAAGATTCAAGTCTTGTATAAAACGCACACTATGCAGTCAGGCATATTATAAGTTAGGGGATTACATCGCTGATAAAAATGCCTGGCTCAATGCTGGTCCTGCTCCACAAGCACAACTAATTGATTTACACTTGAAAATACTGTTGGAGCTGCTGAAGATTGTAAGACTATCTTTGCATTGTATAAACTCAATTACCTTTGTATTGTATAATTGCATAGCACAGATGTGAGTTCTATGTATGCTATACCTTATTTACCATTTACCGGGTAATATGTCTTTCATTGACTTGAATGCTCCCTGGCGGCTGATAGTATGTCATGCTCACACAAATGTCTCGCTGACGGTGGCGTGTATGTTGGATCATTTAGCTCCCTTCAAAATGGTTGAGCTGAATGGTGCTGATCTATGCGTCATGTTCGTGAACGGGAGCCGTCAGTTGGGGCTGGTCATCACTTAGCTGCCGAGGCTTATTTTTAATTATTATGTTTTTGGTTTGTTGTTTTCTTATTATTTGCTGTCCTGGACGCTTTTAACGCGTACGTCTTTTTTACATCGTTCTCACATATAATTATAAATTCAACATTAATGATGTTACTAATATTTTTATAAAAATATAATTTAAAAGAGTGTCCATGGAGTTTCTTGCCCGTTCTTCTCCATAGGTACCTACGCTTTGGAATGGCTTCATATTCTCTGACTAACCGAAATATTGACAATTCAAAAGTGCCTGTAAATGGTTTAATTGAAATAAATGCTGTGAATTTGAGTTTGACTAGGATATCCTTTATCTCCCCACGTAAACCTCTCGTCACATTATTAACTGAACTTCACGGCGGGAGATTGTACAGACGCCAGCACATCAAGATACTACAATCTATCGAATTTCTTTAATAGATTTTCAACTTTATCGCTAAAGCATAAGGTTCAAAGTTGATTGGGAAAATTTGACAGTTTCGGGTAGCTTGATGTGCCGTCTGTACAATACGACTGAACACAACACTCCCAAACATTTTTTTTAAGAAGCTGTAAACACTAGGAATACGTAGAAAACGTGTGCTTCATGCACGCGTGCAGCCAAAACATCACCATAAAAGGCCAAATTAAATTGAATTGTCCCAGAATGCCGTTTCCTACCAGACTGTAATACATTGATCAACATACTCTTCTGCTGTCTCCCTCCGACGCGTCGCCCGCGCGACTGAAGGACATGGAGCGGCCTCCCTCCGCCTCCGGGGAGCCCTCCTCTTCTAACGTGTCCGTTATCATTGGAATTTCTAATACCTGAAACGGTGGACAAAAAATAATGAAATTAAAAAACCCTAAAAATATTTTTTACAGTGTTTAGAATAGCTCTAGCGCTGCGCAAACATCACTGATTATGTTAGAATAGCTCTAGAGCTGCGCAAACATCACTGATTATGTTAGAATAGCTCTAGCGCTGCGCAAACATCACTGATTATGTTAGAATAGCTCTAGCGCTGCGCAAACATCACTGATTATGTTAGAATAGCTCTAGCGCTGCGCAAACATCACTGATTATGTTAGAATAGCTCTAGCGCTGCGCAAACATCACTGATTATGTTAGAATAGCTCTAGAGCTGCGCAAACATCACTGATTATGTTAGAATAGCTCTAGCGCTGCGCAAACATCACTGATTATGTTAGAATAGCTCTAGAGCTGCGCAAACATCACTGATTATGTTAGAATAGCTCTAGCGCTGCGCAAACATCACTGATTATGTTAGAATAGCTCTAGAGCTGCGCAAACATCACTGATTATGTTAGAATAGCTCTAGCGCTGCGCAAACATCACTGATTATGTTTTAAAGTGCAGTGAGGGTTTCAAAGATACCATATCAGTATACCATCTTGCCGCAGACGGTAAAGCGCCGTATGCGGCCGATGACGATAGGAGAATTCACCCTAGTAGCCAGTTGGTTAATTTTACTTGAAACCGGTGTTTTGTTATTTCCAGCTATCACTCATATTATTTTCAGTCCATCAGTTGACCAGATTGAACTGATGCCAGATTGACTGTCTAATGAAAAACTAAGAGTTATAAGGAGTATCCTCAGAACCGAATCCTGGCATGAGGTGAGTATCCTCCACTGTTAGAACCGAATCCTGGCATGAGGTGAGTATCCTCCACTGTTAGAACCGAATCCTGGCATGAGGTGGTTTTTAAAATGTCAGGCGGAATTAAATCTCTATAATAGCCAAAGAGGGAAAATAGAAATACTCTTTATTATGGACACCAAATAAATTACAGACATAAAAATAGAAACTGTACATAGGGTGACACAATGGGCGGTACCTTATCGCTAAAAGCGATCTTTGGGTTTTCGATCGAGGGACTGTAGTATTGGCTATAAAGCTTAATCGAAGTTTTTTTTTTGTATCCAAATGATATTTATTTCGGAATATAATATTTAGACAGTTGCTTACTTAGCAATATACATCTACCAGCAATTTGATAACTGTATCTCTGGGGGAGATAAAAGATTTCATTCAGCCTGACATTTTGTAGACCTGGAGGTGGCACAGCGTATCGGGACTATGGTCTGTTCCAAAAATATCCCATGACAACAGGTACGTTTTCTGATCCATTTCAGTTTATATGTTGAACTGAAATGGATCAGGAAACGTATCTATGGATGCCAATTAGTAGTACCACTTAAAAATTAGCTAGAGTGCTTTTTATTTGATTATTTTAATAATCAACACCGAAGTTATAATTTTAAATTACCTTACTTTAGAAATGTTTTCATTTGATAATATTGAGGTTAATTTTATAACCGCAGTTTTCGTTGACAATTTTTCAATTACACTTTACATATCTATAATGTCATTCAAATAATATTTTTTGCCAAAAATGGTGAGATATATAGTTAAAACCTTCTAAATGCAGACAAATGTGTTACTAATTATTTACTAATTAGGTACTTAATTCCCTTTATTGAGTCATTGTGGAAGAATGTAACCTGAACAGGGTTTGTTTACACTTTCATCTGATACTTTTGGAATAGACAGAAGTGGCATGTCTTACATGCGGTTATTACGGTTCACAGAGAAGTATGGGGAAAAAGACTTGTTGCGCTGACCATAAATAAATAGGGCTAAGGGCAAGAGAGGGAGGATGAGAGGTGCCGTGTCCTCACATGTGTCTCCCCGTGCGTCTCGCTCTTGCGGAACTTGAACAGCACGACGTGTCCGTGCGGCAGCGCCAGCGCCAGCCGCCGCGACTCTGCGCACAGCGCGATCTGCTGCACGCCCAGCGGGTCCTCCTCCCACGCGCAGCCCGGCCGGCGCTCGAACACTGCGCCCAACAACAACATACGGTTATTTGCGGTAAAAACGACGCAGACAAAGAACACAAACACAAAAATAAAACAGTGGCACTCCAGGAGTGCCGACAGAAATTAAAAGTTAAAAAGAAAAAAAATATATGTTTGATGGTAATTCTTCCCATAGAAAATGTACCGCGCGTTGATGTCTTTATAATGGCCAAAACTTAAAACAGAGGTGTCGGTTACATTAACAGTATCGCGAGTTCAATAGTTTAATTCCCAACGCGCCTAAAGAAATTTTCACTTCAAAAAACAAATCGGGGGAAATATGCGTCACATCCACGCAATACGGCTATCGCTTAGCATAATACCACAGATAGTACTAAGACTCTATGCGAGACAGAGCCCCAGCGCTGGTGTTCAGCGACAGCCGGCGTTGACGTGACTGTGACACGACACTCATTTGTTTTAGAGTGCAAAGATAAAGCTGACGATGATATAACAAAAGCGAGCAAGATGAGATCCGAAATTTAAGTTCTCTCGAATATAGTGCAACAATACAACACCATCTTTGATGTTATTGATGTCAGGTTAGCTGTATATCCCAGCCCGCATTTCAATAAACGCATTCAATAAAAGAGAGCAGTGGTGGCCAAGTGGTAACGGCCGCGACTTACGAGTTGTAGGTCGTAGGTTCGAACCCAGACAGGCGCTTTACTTTGTGTAAATTATTTCATCACCACTGCTCTCAAAACGGTGAAGGAAAACATCGTGAGGAAACCGGCATGTCCTAGAACCAAAAATTCGAAGACATGTGACATCTGCCAATCCGCACTGGGCCCGCGCGGTGGATTACGGCCCACTCCCTCTCACCGAGAGGAAGCCTGTGTCCCAGCAGTGGGAACATTATAGGCTGATTATGATGATTATGATTCAATAAAAAGCATTTCAATAAAAGATCGCCAGAGGTATGGAGGTATCGTTCAAAAGGACAATAATATTGTGCTGAATGTTTCATACTTTTAGAATATTCTGTTGAATGTTTCATACTTTTACTAACCTTTAGAACATTTTAATTTGTACAAAATTTGTAAGGTCCCTGCACTTGCATCCCAAAATTTAACACTACCGTCCGCATGTCTGAAACATTAGAAAAACGTATGTTATTACAATTTTATTACAACCTGAAGTCAAACTAGATGATAGCTTTGAAACACATCGATGCCGATGGTTCGCCACCACAAGAGTTAGCAACACCGCAGACGACCATTTCTCGTCGACCGTTTTATAGGACGTCTGCGTTAATGTATTGAATGCTTAAGTAGATTGCATGTCACGTTCTGTTCTTACCAACTTTGTACAGAACGATCTTTCAGAAGGTGTCCTACAAACATACCCAGTAAGAATAATTTCGTTATATGAGCAGGAGGCGGGCTCCCACTCGCCGCCGTTGATGGGCCACAGCTTCTCGCTGAAGCCCGTCGGCTTCTTGTTGCCCTGCCGCCCCACCGAGTAGAACGCTGGGATCTGGAAACGTGGATACATTTGTATAAGTATTAATGTTTTACTAATTTGTTTGGCCTTCGTGGTACACCATGTACCTATAAATAGCTTCGACATAGTCATTACTCTTCGGCAAAAATGACGAATATCCATACAAACTTTCAACCCCAACAGGGGATGAATTTTTAAAAATCCTTTCTAAGTGCGCATGTCCGTTATATAAGAAACGCTTTTGCAAAATTTTATGCTCCTCGACACAGCGGTTTAGGTTGTGCGTACCTCTACCTACAAGAAATTTCACCCGAACGGAGTCGCAGGCAGAAGCCAGAAAGATTATAAAATTACTGATCATGCTATTATTAGCATTACCTATTATAAGTTTTTTTGGGTTTAGCATTTATTTATTCATGGGAACTGATAAATGATTTTATTCTGTAAGTAGGTTTGTACAAACATTTTTACACGAAAATCATATTTTATAAAACTAGATGAGGTCGACGTTTCCTATCTGACTACTCTGAGAAGAAAGGCAGAAACAAACTCGGAGGTCAGTCACTTCTAATGTAACTGTTATTTAACTTTGAGACATGTTCTGCACACATACCAAGTCGGAGGGACAGTCAGCGAAGTAAGAGCAGCAGGTGACAGGCGACTCGTGGATGTCCATGGGGTAGGGGTTCTCGAAGCAAGGGTAGCCTGGCGACTGCAGGTCGATCACCACCAGGTCGTTCTGCAGCAGCACCACTATCGCGTACGGCTCCTGGTAGTCTGGAAACAACAGGGGAACAAGGTCATGGCGAGCGTCGAAGAGGAATTATTTAATTATTTATTATTATGTATTTAGTACAGCAAGTTAGCCATTCATACTAATTTAAGTTCATCCTTTCACTCTGACTTCTCACAGAACCGCAAATATTCTAACTTTCATCTCCCATTCGTTAGCAATACGACCAGTCCAGTGTTGGTCTCCGAGTGCGTTGAGCGTCGTCAACGTACGAATGACGACAACTTCATAAACATACAAAGGATCTCCGAGTGCGTTGAGCAGCCTCAACGTACGAATGACATCAGTATTATCTTGATTTTCTGATTGACTTATTATTTTTTGGCAAAAGTTAGTAATTATTTATTTTAGTAAAAGACTTAGGCTAGGTAACATCAGTGTTAATTCAAGTTGTAGTTGAAGTTCGGCTCTAGAGTCTAGACTTTATCCAGCATAAGATCATTATTTGAATACTAACATTAGTTTTAATTTTTCTTTACAACACTGTATTCACTGTTGTCTGATACTAAGGGTTTATAATAAATAACTCGGGCTTACCGGCTGTGTGGGGCGTCTCACAGAGCGTGATGAAGTCCACCACGCTGTGCTCCATCTCCAGCACCGTGGTGGACTTGCCGCTCAGCACCGTGATGCTGTGCGTCCGCCCCGCCTTGTCCGACGGCAGCCCGCCGCTGAATATCACCAGGCTTTCTCTGAAACACCGGAGAGGGGGGGTTAGTTCCAGCAGATTCGTAAGCTCTAAAGCATTGTGGCCTATTTGCTTAACAATGCAAATTGAAATCAAGAATAATCCGGATTTACATTAACATAGATAGCAAAATTAAAATAATAAAATTAAAACTGTCTACGGGCCTCTGCGAGTTGGCGTTGGCCCGGTACGCCTTCCAAAGGTACGAGCCCGAATTATGTCAGACATTTAAAATAATAATAATACTATTTATTTCAGGCGTTTCTGATTCTAGACCAGAAAAGTGAGATACCTACCGGACAAATATGGAACAGCAAATTTTTTTTATTAACCGACGAAAAATTTCAACGCAAGGGAGTTCCGAATCATGTACTATATTCATGACTAGCACTTTGCCCGCGACTTCGTCCGCGTGTATTTCGTACTTTCCTCTAAAAATTTCGAATATGTATGTTTATGATCTTTATCATTTATTTAGATTAATAAGTATTCGGGCCAATTTTTAAGTTTGAAGATCAAAGGAATCAGATTTTTCAAATAAACGGGATCCTCGCTTTTCACCCCCACAAGGGTGGATTTTTGAAAAATCGTTTGGGATGATGTGTCCATAACTTCGGTTTAAAGAAGTTTATTTCTCAAAAAGAACATTACATAGTTCACTTAAATATGAGAAACTTAACGAAAATAAATAATATTATAGTAAACATAGTTGTCGTTCGATCTATCGTACATCGCGATAGTCGTTTATTATTGTTGGTTGGTTAAATACAACTTCAATCTCCTTTTAAAAATGTTCATTGATGAGGAGTCTCTTATTTCTTTAGGTAACTTATTATAAAGCTGCGCTCCCTCAAACTGTATGGTTCTCCTTCCGTACAAGGTTCTAACTAAAGGCAGTTCTATACTATCCATATTCCTAGCGTAATAGTGGTAAGTTTTGCGTTTGAAAGTGATTTGTGAGTGTATTTTGTTAGACAGAATTTTCTTTATTAGTATGCATGTGTGGTATGTATATAATGTTTTTAGGTTAAATAGTTTAGTTTTAGTGTAAAGTACTTTTGTAGGTGTTAAGTAATTGTAGTTAAACAGAGTTTTGATTGCTTTGTTTTGCGTTACTTGTAGGTCATGAAGATGCGTAATAGCGGCCTGTCCCCATACTTGTATTAGATAGTCTAGGTGCGGTTTGATGAGAGTATTATAGATTGTGTAGCGTAATTGAAATGGCACACATTTAGCGATATTTCGCAGAGCTCCAGTCAACGGGATTAGTTTGCCTCTTATGTAATCAATGTGTGGTCTGAATGATAATCTACTGTCCAAGATCAGGCCTAAGTACTTCTCCTGGTTTGATCTTAATAACTGTTGGCCATCTACCGTAAGAGAAGGGAAAGCAGGAATCTTTTTGTTCTTAGGAGAAAATATTATGTATGCGGTTTTATTAACATTAATAGTCAGTAAATTTTGCTTAAGCCACGCATTTAAGACATGCAGGTCCTGCTGTGCTTCAGTAATAACACTAAGTATGGAGTGGCCAAAATAAAAAAGACACGTGTCATCTGCGTACAATGATATATGACCCGCTAAGCCAACATTACTTATACTATTTATATAAATTAAGAAAAGCAGTGGTCCTAAAACTGATCCCTGTGGAACCCCGCATACTACTTCAGCATCGCATACAACTTGACTCAAAGACCGATACCTACTCATTTTCGAGTTAATGGAAGCAAGCAGTAAAATCCACCCCTTCTTCTTCTTAGCGTGTCGATAGCAATCTAAATGGACTCGGCCCAGAATTCGGCTACTTGTTTGGCGCCATTACCAGCGTCCACCAGTTCCTATAACGTGCAGCTGACAGGACATGCAGGACACGATATTAAGTGTCCCATCGTTTGTGGAACAGCACCACATTTACACTCCAAGGCGGAGTCGTCTATGAATCTCCACCTGAACAGGTTTTCCTTGCTTCAGCTAACCTGGGTCCGGAGTCTGTTTAAAGACTTCCAGGTTACCCAAGGTTACTCATGTCCAGGTGGGAGGTCTTCAGCGGGTGGGACGAACGGTTTGGGTAAGGAAGGACTGTCTCGCCACAGCTTCAGTCTTTCTTGTCATGGTTCACCAGTGAGTTGACGACACGCTTTAAAAAACTGTTTCGGCTTTTCAGCCTTTGTGGCACAAGGATGTTGTCGTGCAAAGGGTCATGTGTTGGAGACCATTTTGGCTCTTTCGCTGGAGCCAGTGCTCTGCGAACCACTGGTGGCGCTATTCCTGCTAGTGGATACAGCATTTCCTACTATATTTCCCAGCAATCCACCCCTTAAACTTTATTACCCTTTTCCACCTTGGTAGGAGGCGCGTTTTGAAAAACCCTAAAACTAACTACACCTTTTCATCCCGTTAGGGGTACATTTTCGAAAAACCCTGATACATATTATTTTTGGTCTTAAGTATAAATACCGAGTTTCGAGTTAATCGGACCGCCCGCCCGTTAAAATTCTTCCATACAAATTTTAACACCCCCCAATCCCCTTTTAGGGGGTAGTTTAGAAAAACAAAAAGTGTCAATCTTCATAATTTACTTTCGTGCCAAGTTTCAAGTTTATTAACCAAATGAATAAGATTTTTCATATAAACTGTATCCCCGCTTTTCATCCCCACGGGGGTGGAATTTCGAAAAATAGTTTGTGATGTGTTCATTACTTGACTCAAAGATTATTTATACCAATTTTCGACTTAATCAAGCCACGCAGTAAAATCCTCCCCTGTAAAATTAAGTACACCTTTTCACCCCGTTAGGGGTAGATTTTCGAAAAACCCTGATACGTGTTATTCTTTATTTTTGGTCTTAAGTATAAATACCGAGTTTCGAGTTAATCGGACCACTTAAAATTCATCCATACAAATTTTGACACCCCCCAATCCCCTTTTAGGGGGTAGTTTAGAAAAACAAAAAGTGTCAATCTTCATAATTTACTTTCGTGCCAAGTTTCAAGTTTATTAACCAAATGAATAAGATTTTTCATATAAACTGTGTCCCCGCTTTTCACCCCAACAGGGGTGGAATTTCGAAAAAAGTTTGTGATGTGTTCATTACTTGACTCAAAGATTATTTATACCAATTTTCGAGTAAATCAAGTCACGCAGTAAAATCCTCCCCTGTAAAATTAACTACCCCTTTTCACCCCGTTAGGGGTACATTTTCGAAAAACCCTGATACACGCTATTTTCTATTTTTGGTCTTAAGTATAAATACTGAGTTTCGAGTTAATCGGACAGCCCGTTAAAATTCTTCCATACAAACTTTGACACCCCCCAATCCCCTTTTAGGGGGTAGTTTAGAAAAACAAAAAGTGTCAATCTTCACAATTTACTTTCGTGCCAAGTTTCAAGTTTAGTAACCAAAAAAATGAATAAGATTTTTCATATAAACTGTGTCCCCGCTTTTCACCCCAACAGGGGTGGAATTTCGAAAAAAGTTTGTGATGTGTTCATTACTTGACTCAAAGATTACTTATACCAATTTTCGAGTAAATCAAGTCACGCAGTAAAATCCTCCCCTGTAAAATTAACTACCCCTTTTCACCCCGTTAGGGGTACATTTTCGAAAAACCCTGATACACGCTATTCTCTATTTTTGGTCTTAAGGATAAATACTGAGTTTCGAGCTAATCGGACAGCCCGTTAAAATTCTTCCATACAAAACTTAAATTAATAATAATAATTTACTTAGATAAGTATTCGTGCCAAGTTTCAAGTTTATTAACTCAAGGAATAAGATTTTTCATACAAACGAAATCCCCCCTTTTCACCCCCTTAAAGGTTGAATTTCCAAAAACCCCTTCTTAGTGCTCCCCTACATTATAAAAGGAAGCCGTGTGCAAAATTTCACATTCCTAGACCCAGTAGTTTCGGCTGTACGTTCATATGTCAGTCAGTCAGTCAGTCAGTCAGTCATTCATTCAGTCAGTCAGTTTCTTCTTTTATATATATAGATAACAGGCTGCGCGTCGATGTCCCTGCTGTATAGATAACCTTACCCTACACATACATCATTTATATATTTTTTTTTATTAAATTCCGGTTTGATCATTGCCTTTATGTTTAATTAATTCAACCCCTGTTCTACCTATCTCTGGCATGGTTTACTCCGCGGTTTCATCCATTACATTCTATTTTATGGTTCTGACCTTTAACTCAATTAAAAGCTTGTCAAGCCAGATAATTTTTACGATGTTTTTCTACAGTTGAAACGAGTACAACATTAAGCTGCAACGATCATCCGAATGAGATTAACAGTCCGGAAGTAGGTATTAAAAGTTTAGCGCCAGACTTAGTGTAGCGTGGAGGGTGGAGGGTGGAGGGAGACAAGCAACCAGTGGCCGTAATATAATAGCCAGTGGCAGTAATGTTTGTCGCTTTCCGATTCATTAGCCGATGTGGATAACGAGCGACGTCAGCCGACGTCAGCCGATCTCGCCCGACGCGACGCCTTGATATAAACTGACTGAGGATTATTGTTGAAAGTGTCGTTACATTGTATGCAAGTAGTTTACTTTCAGTTTTTATCGTAATTTCTGATTTTATTTTATACTAAGTGGAGGATCTCGTGAAATTAACACTCTCATGAAGTTACAGTTAGGTAGATTATTAGTATAATTTACCTATTCCGTATAAGTAATTGGGTCAGCTAAATAAACAAAAAATAATAATTGAGGATTTCGCGTTATATTGCCCCGAATTGAGTTGAAATTGAGTAGACCGTAGATGCACGTGTGGGAATAGTTTATAGCAAGCGTGAATGTCGCTGAGGGTTGTTGCTTATTGCTGATACAAGGCGGGCGCTGTTCGAAGGCCGACGGGAGTAACTATGTATACATATTACACAAAAGTTTGTCTTATGACTCAACTGAAAATAATGTTCTGACATTATAAAGTTTGTCAAAGTTTCCAGTAATTTTCATGTAAATGTACATTGTTCGCGTTACTGTAAGTGACGTGGCCCGGTATCTATCAAGTAACAAAGCGTGACTCACCCTGTTCTCGAGGTCTTCCATTCCAGTCTGAGTATAGGTTTACAAGGTTCTAGTTTGCCGTCTTTGTTCGCTTTTGCTGTAAATATACAATAAATATCGTTAGTCCCCAGATTCTATGTTCGTTAAATTTATGCGACATTGATTTCAACAGTCGTTATCTGAATAAAAATATCAATTCTTCCATACTAATATTATAAATGTGAAAGTGTGTCAGTCTGTTACTTTCTTCACGCTTAAACCGCTGAACCGATTTAGATAAAATTTTGTATAGAGATAGTTTGAGTTCCGGGAAAGGACAAAGGATAGTTTTTATCCCGTTATTCCCACGGGATCGACACTTATGCGGGTGAAACCGGGGGGAGCTGCTAGTAGCTACATAAAGCAAGATTTTTATTTTAACTGTGATCTTTAAATGTATGTGCACCCAATTTAAATTATGTGTATATTCAAACTACAACTGTCACAGGCCACAGGTGACAATTTGCTTAATAAGTAATTTCCCTAACTGTACATCAGTATAATAATATAGGTGTTCATATTAAGTTTGGTTATGTGCAATATACAGTCGCATAATGTATCTGTCACGGAGAGTATTTGCAGGAAAAATGTAAACACTACAATGACTAACCATGTGGGTAAGAGAGCGAGATAGGGCGCGGCGCGCGCGTGCTCCAGGTGGCGAGCGCGCCGTCCGCGTGCGCGGTCATGAGCTTGCCGTCGTGCTGCCACGCGGCCGCGCGCACGCCCTCGCCCGCGCGCGCGCCCTCGCCCGCGCGCACGCCCTCGCCCGGCGCGCCCGCGCCCAGCGCGCCGCGCCACTCCGCCGCGCGCGCGCGCAAGTCCCACACCACCACCAGGCCCGTCTCGAACGCTATCAGCAGCTGGAATATAAATGTTACAAGTTTCAGAAATACATTTCACCATCTGCCTGCCTGTTCCCAACTATGTTGGGGCAGACTTGCAATCTAACCGAATGCAGCTGAATACTAGTATTTGACATCGAACATACCTATCTGAACTCCAGAAACCAGTTACTGGGTAATGCGATACCCTTGGTAAGACTGGTTGTCAGACTTTGGCACTTCTGACAACCCGTAACGACTGTCAAAGAACCATCAATGACAGTTGTTACGGCAAATACCACTACAGTTTTTTCAAAAGGAATCTCATCTTGGATGCAATGAATGTATCTTAACTGGACGTCTTCAGCATACGGACATACAATGTTCTCAATACAACAACAAAGAGCTCTACTCATCCTGTAATCGGACTTTTTTTAAACTTTGTCCCACATTAGGAATTTCTTCTGTATGGGTGCGTTTACAAACATTCAAACAGCCAGACCCGGAAACAACTATTGTAGGTCATTCAAATATTTGTTCCGTGCGGGAATCGAATCCGCGACACGCAGCGCAGCAGTCAATCGCTTAACCACTGCGCCAACCGTGCCGTCAATTTGGCGCTGTATGAATACATTAGTATTTAGTCAAGTACCTACGTGCCCGTATTTCCTGTCCACGGTGTGATAAAGAAAACGTTTCGTTCGACTAATATTTAAGGGTATATTATAAAGTAAAATTCGAGTAATTCGTACCTTGCTGGCGTCCAAGGGATTATCACAAATTTCCACCACCGCGCCGGGGTGGTTCTGTCTCGTCCTGTAACAAATAAACATTCATTTTAGCGTGACGCTCCCAGAACATTTGCAATGAATATAATTGTAATTCATCAGTTTTGCTCATCCTTTTAAGTATATAAATTAAAAATGTTCATCGTTTTAAGAATATAAATTAAAAATGTTTGCGTCGGCGTACCTATTCAAAATCTCATGAGTTTAAACTTCCGCTTGTTCAGCAAAATCAGAAATCAGGCGTTAATTAAAGTATCCTGTTTGTTCGGTCAACAAACTGGAAACTTGGAAGTTTAATTTTTAGCACACTTGCTTTTGTTTTAGACTATCTTGCAAAGATTCTAAACAGTCTGCTTTGGCTGTTGTACTTTTGATTGTATGCGCAGTATCGATGTTTATTTATTTATTAATAGAGGTTAAACCTATATAAATAAGCGCGCGCACTTTATTTAGTCATCATTTCAGCCGAAAGACGTCCACTGCTGGACATAGGCCTCCCCCAAGCACCTCCACTTCGCTGCTTTATTTAGTACGTAAGATATATTATTATACAGACACTGTTGCTAACAAGAGCTTCTGTACATAATACATCTTACGTACTATAAATAGTAACAATAGTCTCGGGCTTACACAGTCGCCATTCACAAGGTAACAGCATTCTCCACATCGATATCAGTTCTAGCGAGTTTCAAAGCCTATGCATGATACTCCTACGCGTATCAGATGGGAACATCTGTTAGTTGTCAAATCTGTGTCATTCGTGACAGGGGTGGAAGGGGTTAGGACCGGCGCGGCTCGAGCATCGACGTGACACGTGTCGCGTAGTTGTACTACGAATCTAGCGTAGTGGAGTGGCGTTTTATTTCAGAATAGGAAGCATGATTTTGCTTAATTATGCATGGACTTGTGATCAATTATAAAAAATGTTTGAGGACAATTAGCTGGCAATCCGTGTTAAGCACCGTCCGCACTGGAAGCCAGCATAATTTAAATAACTACAGGATGTACAAGTCCAAAGTTTGATGAAGGGCAACCACGCCAGGGCCATAAGAAAAACCAAAGTTAATTTTTTGTGAAGCACCTTGTCATTACAACTTAAGTATGTTGTCTTCAAAGCAGCCCCACCGCCAGTGTCGATCTGTATCGTGTCAGCTTGAGCGCGCGGCGTCGCGGCGCCACTTGTTGCGACCGTGCGGCGTCACCCCTTCAGCCGGGGTGGGGGTGTAGGGGGTCGAGATTAGAGTGGTTTTAGCGGGAGCCAGGCGGAACAAAGTCGCGGCGGCTTTGAACCTGCACTCTAATTTGTATACGTACGTACGACTGTTCGCGTGAACCACATCGGAAATAGAAGGATAACGGCGCTGCACTGTTGCCAGAATAGAAAACAAAGAATTGTTGCCAGTTTAATTATAGCAGAATCTTTTCGGCTTGAACTATTAGCGTTTGATACGATAACTTCGTACATATGTATGTTGGCGCACGCTCCAGGGCTTCCTGCCGAGCTCCGATGAGCGGTGGATACGATAACTTCGTACATATGTATGTTGGCGCACGCTCCAGGGCTTCCTGCCGAGCTCCGATGAGCGGTGGATACGATAACTTCGTACATATGTATGTTGGCGCACGCTCCAGGGCTTCCTGCCGAGCTCCGATGAGCGGTGGATACGATAACTTCGTACATATGTATGTTGGCGCACGCTCCAGGGCTTCCTGCCGAGCTCCGATGAGCGGTGGATACGATAACTTCGTACATATGTATGTTGGCGCACGCTCCAGGGCTTCCTGCCGAGCTCCGATGAGCGGTGGATACGATAACTTCATACATATGTATGTTGGCGCACGCTCCAGGGCTTCCTGCCGAGCTCCGATGAGCGGTGGATACGATAACTTCGTACATATGTATGTTGGCGCACGCTCCAGGGCTTCCTGCCGAGCTCCGATGAGCGGTGGATACGATAACTTCATACATATGTATGTTGGCGCACGCTCCAGGGCTTCCTGCCGAGCTCCGATGAGCGGTGGATACGATAACTTCGTACATATGTATGTTGGCGCACGCTCCAGGGCTTCCTGCCGAGCTCCGATGAGCGGTGGATACGATAACTTCGTACATATGTATGTTGGCGCACGCTCCAGGGCTTCCTGCCGAGCTCCGATGAGCGGTGGATACGATAACTTCGTACATATGTATGTTGGCGCACGCTCCAGGGCTTCCTGCCGAGCTCCGATGAGCGGTGGATACGATAACTTCATACATATGTATGTTGGCGCACGCTCCAGGGCTTCCTGCCGAGCTCCGATGAGCGGTGGATACGATAACTTCGTACATATGTATGTTGGCGCACGCTCCAGGGCTTCCTGCCGAGCTCCGATGAGCGGTGGATACGATAACTTCGTACATATGTATGTTGGCGCACGCTCCAGGGCTTCCTGCCGAGCTCCGATGAGCGGTGGATACGATAACTTCGTACATATGTATGTTGGCGCACGCTCCAGGGCTTCCTGCCGAGCTCCGATGAGCGGTGGATACGATAACTTCGTACATATGTATGTTGGCGCACGCTCCAGGGCTTCCTGCCGAGCTCCGATGAGCGGTGGATAGGACTGGTAGGTATACGTTGCACCGAACATTAAAAGTACACTTTGTAAACAAGGATTATAGCCAGGATAAGAATGCTTGGAAACATGCTGGTCCTGCTCCATAGGACAATCTAGAGTCTAGACAAATCAAATTTTGTTGCTAATTTAATTAAGTTTTTTATGACATTGATATTTACAATCTGTGACTACAGTAAACACACTTGTTAAAATTCTAGGAAAATCATCTACTTTTACAATATTTGTAAATATATGAGCACCATGTATCTATCACATAATTGATTTACCTGTCATTGCTTCATTTTAAATTCTTTTTACCTTTTGTGGTAAACTAATTTTATTCCAGGTGCATCGTCTTCACATATAATTATATAATGAATGTATACAAAACCTTGTAAAACATTTTAAAAGAGTAACGGTGGGGTTTCTTGCCCATTCTTCTCCATACGAACACTACCTTTTGGAAGGGGCGAATAGAATCAATTCTGTTTTATTGTAATTTTTGACGTTCAAAAGTGCCTATTTGAAATAAATGATTTGACTTTGAAGCCGAAGGGCTAGGCACCTACGTACCTATAGCTTGATTTTTCATAAAAACGTATGTTTATCAACTAAAAACAGTAAGGGATTGATAGCTTGCCGAAAAAATAAAAAAAAATCATAGGAAAGGCTATTAATTAAAAATGAATATTTGCAATCAGTACTTTCTGCAGGGACGATATTATTTACTGAAACCTGTTAACGTTTCAAACGTTTAATTGCCGTATTCATTTTGAATACATCGTTCATTTCAAGAGGCAGGTGTTCAATGTTTCCATCCAATTATTTATATATATTTCCGTCACAAAATCAGGCATTGTATAGGACTCTCGAGTGGGGAACTGGGGGAGCGAGTGAGAGTGAGTACAGTCATACAGACATATTGTGCAGTAATTGCTACTGATAAGAGGAGCCATGAGACTTAACAAGTGTCGTCTGTGGTAATGATAAGTTAGATGAAACGATTTTATCCTTATTTTTCAAATTCTTCAATAGTTGTTTATTAATATTTTTCAAATTCCCATTTTATAGTTTATATCCATATTTTGTGAGATTGAAACCGTCGCCCTATTCTTCGGAAAACGCTAGGAATGCAATATTTTACTATCATACTATGGCATATTGACATAACTCTAACCCCGGGGGCATGTTAAAATTGCATCTTTATTGACTGTTTACTGTTTGCTCGGGACGAACATTTTATTTTCAGACGGATAATTTTCTACAATAATTTTGATGTAAAATATAACTTTTACTCAGTCATCCACATCTTCACCTATAGGTATCGCTACTTATACCCGATCAACCTAGAATGTACTTCATATGTACCCACACATAGTCTGGTAATAACGCGTAGCAATCCGTAGCTCACCCGCTAATGGATATTGCGCGTACACACCCTACACACCTTACTTCTTCTTTCGAAAGTCAAATTACTGACGACTGAAAGAGAGAAGTCGGTGTGTCCTATTCATCTGTTACGTGGGGCATACTGAAAGTTTCTGGATCTGGCCACTTACAATAAAAGAATGAAAAAATAATTATGGAATTCGAAAATGGAACTCTTTGGGAACATGTTACTTTTTACAAGCTTTTATTTAATTAATTTGCGAGACTGTCATTTGCTTTTTCATTGTGACGTCCTTTCGAAAATTGTGTGACGCCAAAATGAATTTAACTCGTGAACATTTAGTTCAATGACTTCAATTGGCATTTGGTGATGAAGCACCATGTCGCAGCTCTGTGTATTCGTGGTTTGGAGAATTTAGACGTGGACGTGATCATCTCCGTGACGAGGTACGTGAAGGTCGGCCGGCGACTGCGGTTACAGACTCTAATACTGACACCGTACGACAACTTATTGAAACTGACAAAAAAATTACTTGTCAGCAAATTCGTGTTGTTAGGCATTGGAATGAGCCAAGTGCAAAACATTTTACATGTGCATCTGAAGGTTCGGAAGCTTTGCACTTGATGACCGCATGACTTAACGGAGGACCAGAAACGACTGCGTCCAGTGGTGCCGTAAAATTATAATAGTACATTATGATACATGTGTGCTATATTGATTAATGCACACGCGTTTCATACGACGTTTTTCAACACACTTGCGAGGAAAAAAAACAGACTTGTATTGTTAAATATTAACTTGTATGGAAAATGGCGCGCTGGTTTTGTTTCCCGGGCGCCGTGCTAGCCAGCACTAGCGATGCGCGCGCAACATTGACTCATTTTAAATATATTAATCTATGGCACAGACAAAACCGATACAGCCTATAGAAAAAATATAATAAACACAAACCAGAAAATTGCAAAAAACCTAAGAATTTCGCGGTCTACCACTGCGCATTCACCTTAAATTGTCTGTGGTCCCCTGCGAGTTCATTTTGCGACCAAGGACAATACAGACTATTTAAAAAAAAAATGAAATATAGCCCGCGGATTTTTTCTTTCGGCATGAAGTCTCTTTGGGCGCTTTCCGAATTAGCTATAATCGCTCACATCACAGCGCTCACATCATCTCCATGGACGTAATATTACGTCCATGCATCATCTCACATGCGTTCCGATTTAGATATTACTATTATGACTGCTTTGAGCTGGCAACAATTCGGAACACTCGTGAACGCGCTCACATGATAGTGCTTACACAATGTAAAAAAGATATTATTACAGTATTTCTTTGTATAAACACCACATTTCTTCTTCAGTTCTTCTTCTTTGGTTAGGTGGCGACTGTCAGCCAAAAGCACAATTTCAAAAATGCCACGTTAGTTTAATTTAAAGATGATGCAACTCAAAACAAAACACACTGACACAACCTCATACACACACTGTCATTTTTGACAGCGCTCACGGTGATATTATTCTAGGGCATGGTCGGCATTATCGCAAGATGGCGAATGTCATGACGTCATCTATGACGATTCACGGGACATCGTTATCGTTATCGCGCTCACGCTAATTCGGTTATTTCCCAATTCGGAACACATCGATTATTTCCCAATTCGGAACGCAGGGTTTGATGAGATTAAAAAAGCGCGCGTCTCCGACTACCGACTAGTAAATAGTTATCTGTGGTATTACAGAACATGTGGATTAAAGTAAAGAAAAAGCACGCGTTCGTAATACACTCCATTATGGACCTAAAAGCGGTTCAATAAGAGCCACTTTACGAGCAAGTGTGTTGAAAAAAATGTTACGGAGTTAGTTAACGGAGGACAATCATTGGCTGTCTATAATATCGTGACAGATGACGAAACCTAGGTGTACTGCTTTGAACCCGAAAGAAAAAGCCAGTCGGCAGAGTGGGTCTTTCCTTTTGAAGATATGCCGACGAAAGTTAAGAAAAGTCGAAGCATTGGTAAAAAAATGGTGGTTTGAAGGCTTCAAATGTGAAACTGATGACGCATCCGCCTCGGACAGCCCGGATCGCGCACTGCGACTTCTTTTTGTTTCCAAAAATTAAAGACAAACTTAGAGGCACCCGTTTTACGAGCCCTGAATCGGCGGTGAATGCGTTACATGAAGCCACTGAAGAGGTCCCTAAGGAAGACTGGTCCAACTGCTTTGTACAGTGGTTTCAGCGAATGCAAAAATGCATTAATTGTGACGGAATATACTTTGATAAATAAGACTACATATAAGACTTACGATGCATTTATTGTTTTTCAGAGTCCAGAAACTTTCAGTATGCCCTCAGTATAATACGTTTATTAGCAAGGGGGCTACAGTACAGATTGGCGGAGCTTTTACGTCGCTACATATTAATCTGGACCACAGTATAAAGATCATACAGTATTGTAACTCGGCCGTAACCTTGAAATAAATGCCTACAGCCGCGCGGTACGTAAACATGCGATAGGGCTGCCCGCCTCCAGCATTTTAATTACATTTTCCTACTTTGTGTTTCCATTTAGTTTTGTTATTGTATTTTACTGTGTGTACATAAATATTAATAATAAAAACCACGTCTTTACTTTGAATTTTACAAACTAACAAAACAAAACACACATGCCCCGAGGTTTTAACACAAGCGTACCTACCGTATAATGATTCATGAACCGCCTATAACTACCTATTTCAGTCGTGTCTATCACTTTCCTTTACTCTATTCACTTTATTTATTAATCCAGACATCTTTTTTTTCGGGAGATAAAAGGAAATACTTATCCATTAAAAAGACACATTATGTACCTACCTACTAGTAAGTAAAATTATTTTATAGTCTTACCTTTCAGAGCTTCAAGGTAATCTAAAAAAAGTTATCTCTGGATGCGTTATTGACGAATTCATGCAACCAAAAACAGCACAATATATCCTACTCGTCATATTAAATATATACTTCAATTCATTTTGCGCGGTTATTGTTAAAAAAAACAACACACCGTCCGTTCGTCACTGCGGCACAGTCGCGACTGTCTGCATGCCAAGCGCATGCCGAGGTCGAGGCGCGTAGGTATAGCTCGCGTTTCGTCCGTTTGTATGAAGTCGAAATACTGTATATCTTTATACTGTGTCTGGACTTTATGGCAGTCGACAAATATGTAACAACTACGAATTGTAGGCATTGTGGATATTTAGCTTTGACATACAGTGTGTGTATATTTAGCTTTGGCAATAGACTCCTGATTACATGGAACTAAAATATACCAGATTACATGGAACTAAAATACCACACAGACCTGATTACATGGAACTAAAATATAACTGGCGAAATGTTGGTGTACTCTAGGTACACCTCGGCCTAACCCTCTACAGAATGATGGCCTGATTTTATGTTATATACAGCCATTGGTTACGACAGCGTAGCCGGTGTAGCACATTGGTTACGACAGCGTAGCCGGTGTAGCACATTGGTTACGACAGCGTAGCCGGTGTAGCACATTGGTTACGACAGCGTAGCCGGTGTAGCACATTGGTTACGACAGCGTAGCCGGTGTAGCACATTGGTTACGACAGCGTAGCCGGTGTAGCACATTGGTTACGACAGCGTAGCCGGTGTAGCACATTGGTTACGACAGCGTAGCCGGTGTAGCACATTGGTTACGACAGCGTAGCCGGTGTAGCACATTGGTTACAACAACGTAGCCGGTGTAGCACATTGGTTACGACAGCGTAGCCGGTGTAGCACATTGGTTACGACAGCGTAGCCGGTGTAGCACATTGGTTACAACAACGTAGCCGGTGTAGCACATTGGTTACGACAGCGTAGCCGGTGTAGCACATTGGTTACGACAGCGTAGCCGGTGTAGCACATTGGTTACAACAACGTAGCCGGTGTAGCACATTGGTTACGACAGCGTAGCCGGTGTAGCACATTGGTTACGACAGCGTAGCCGGTGTAGCACATTGGTTACGACAGCGTAGCCGGTGTAGCACATTAGTTACGACAGCGTAGCCGGTGTAGCACATTGGCTACGCTTTCGTAGCCGGCGTAGCGTATGGGTTACGACAACGTTGCCATTGTTTACGAAAGCGTATCGGGCGTAGCAGCCCATATTGGTATCACTACTTCACAAAATATTTTGATATTCCAAATTGTGCTTTAATTCAATGGCAATTTAGTGTAGACTGTACTAAGCGTCATGATTGCGCTATCTTAAAGTAGCCTCAGATTATAAGCAATCATTTATAGGTGCGTATTTACATAGTCAGCGCTACAAGTGCGCATTTTGTAACCCAGCAACCTGCCACTTGCATAAAACCAGACTTATTGTCTCTACCCTCAGCTTATACAAAAGCATATTTAATATCTCAATATCCATATGTCGCCACTTTTATGACAGCTTCATAATTATAATGATGCTCATAAATGTTGGAGTTATTATCCGAAGCGTATTTTATGATTGACGAGTGACAGTTGGTGACGCTGTTGGAGGATGTTACTTGGAGCACTGATTGAAGGAGAAAGATATTGGACTATTCATTGTTTCTATCTATATACACTAATAATAAAGCTGCAGAGTTTGTTTGTACGCGCTAATCTCTGCAGCTACCTAGATTTGATAGTTCAGTTCTTGAGGAAGACTAGTGGCTACTTAACATCACGCTACGACCCTTACAGGTGCTGAACAAAACAAAAAAAGTCTAAAAGAACGTTAAGCGAAAACGAAGTAAAGCGCGGACAGGCGATGCGATGCGACGCGACGGCCACCCCGCTGCATCTCGGGGAAGAAGAAATTTCACGCGGAAGAAGTCGCGGGCAGAAGCTAGTTTATGTTATAAACTAAGCGAATGCAATTTGGTGATATTAGTTTCATAATAATAAATCAAGTTATTATTATAAGAACTTTTGTTCAAAGAAAGATTAACGACTTATCCATGACAAACTCAAATATGCACTTTGTAAAGGTCTTTTCCACGATTTATCGTACTTTGTGTGCACGAGCCGCGGGACATCGCGAGACAAACTGAAGCTGGATATTAGACGTCCCGGCTGCCGGAGTGCCGGATAGCCGGCTATACTTCCCGGAGTACTCAGCTGCGACTTGAACGTCTTTGTATAAAGATAATATACAGGAAATATGATGTTTGTTGAAACTCTTTCAGATTTTATTTTGAAGACTTTAAATTGTGACGTCTAAAATAGATCGTTGAAAAATATTAATATGAGGAGATCATTGTATCTTATTTTACTTCTAAATGGTCAACAGCTGGCGGTTAGTCCCCATTAACAAACAACAACATATAATCGAACCATTAAATGATGATAAAAACTTCTACAAAGTAATTCTACTTTCCGATATAACCTACAAGCATCGCTCCACTGCGCACTGCCCGCAGCCGAAACACACAAGAGATGTCACGCTACGGGCGGCCGTCGCTCGGCGACTGTTGATCGCTTTCGATAAGCGACTAAAGCGGTTCTGGAGGGTAGTCCGGTGCCGCCGTCACACCGCCATCCTGCGCCGTGTTCAATTGCGCGCGATTGTTCACGCCGCGTGCGTCGGTAGGTGCCCACACCGACACCCTCGTCATTGTCTCGCTCATTCACGCTCATTTGAGGAATCAGGTCAACAGAATTCAAACAGTTGATTGAAGCCTACTGCTGCCTACTGGCAACGAATCAAGGGCGATGGAATAAAGGTTATAGGTATTTGTAATACAAGTTAAGTAAGTATAGTTACGTCCCAAAGTAAATATATTAGGATAAAAAGGTTAAAATCTCAGCAAAAAAGCACGAATTCAATTACGTATATGCTTAGGGTGGATTCTCGGACATGCGTTCCGCGGTTACACCTTAGGATGACTTTGGGGTGGATAAATGGGATAACCGGCTTCCGCTTCAAAGAGCGTCATAAGGATCTTTCATTATCCTCTCGTGCACTTCGCCTCCGCTCTTTTTGAGCCATAATTTATACTAGCTGCGCCCGCGGTTTCACCCGCATAAGTTTCGATCCCGTGGGAATATCGGGATAAAAAGTAGCCTATATGTTAATCCAGGGTGTCAGCTACCTCCATACCAAATTTTATCTAAATTGGTCCAGCCGTTTGAGCGTGAAGAAGTAACAAACATATAAACACACCCCCCCCACACACACACACACACACACTCACAAACTTTCGCCTTTATAATATTAGTGTGATTATTTTATGAGACTGCGAACAAACGAACCTATTCATTTGCGATTCAGCGTGATTTTTATTATATTTCATAATACAGTCCCTACGTCTGCTGCGGACGGATATCATTAAAACGTCATGGTATTTTTTTAAGTACCATGGTACATAACAATGGTGTCGGGTGATAACCCTAGGCGTTTTAATTGTTACTGTAATGCCATTGGCGGAAGTTCGTTACCAAGTGCCAATGAGTGCGCGTTATTTGAATTGCGAACTCGACGCGAAGTAATAGGGTTGGCGCGGCCTGAGGGCGTGTTATAACGATCTTTATTGTCTGTGAATTTTGCGTTTACAATAATGGTGGCGGAGGCGAAGAGACGGTCGCCCCGACAAGTTCTGCAATTAACTTAGTGTTTACTGCGGCGAGATACTATTAGCTTAGAATGTTAGTTCTGTGATCATTACATATTAACAACAGCAACTGTTGAAGTGTGTCGCTGTTTGGTCGTGAACAGCTGTGAGAAACAATTCCCAGCAAAATTGGGAAGGTTGCCGTTTCTAGGTTGCCGTTTAAGTGAGCATTAAGATTTGGAGCCAAGCGGCGACGTTTACGAGCTGCTGTGTCGCCAAACTTCAAGATCTTTAACCCAATAACTTAGGTTGTATGTGTAAAGTTCAAGTTCAATCAAAGTTAAGTAACATGTAGTTATAAATTTATCCAATTTATAATAGCAAACTAAATGGTTTGTCCAATTTAGCGCACACAGCACAAAGTATTTTAAACTAACTCAAAATAATTAACACACGAGCCATTAATAGCGATAACTGAAATTTTCCTGAAATATACTGTAAAGTGGCGACAGGTTTAGTGTTTCAACTTTATCAATATCAGTTTAAGAGCGAACAATGGCCGATGAAGCGTCCTTGTCTCTGGATGGCCGGAGATACTTCGTTTAGCGGAAACTTTTCCAATAACTGTTACTGTTATTAGTAAACTGTTACCAGTTATTGTCCCTCTAATAAAATAATTGTAAGAAATGAGAAATATTATATTGAAGGCACTTTTTAAAAAAAAATCCCGCAAAAACTTAGGTTTTGTCCTGCGTCAGGCCAAAACTTTCAATAATCGTCAAGCCATAACGATACTGTACAACTCCTTCATTCGCAGCTTGCTAGAGACCAATAGCGCAATCTGGAACCCTCATGAAAAAGTGTATACACTGGTCATCGAAAAGATCCAGAAGTCTTTTGCCCGCTACCTCTACTTAAAGCTTTATGGTTATTACCCGTATATGTACCCAACACTATTTGTGCTGGGTATGGTGGGGTACCAAAGTTTAGAATTAAGGAGAAATCTTAGTCTGGTAAAATATTTCATCCGCCTAATTCGTGGTACCCATTTCAATTCCTCCTTACTTCAGGACATCTCCTTTGATATCCCACTAGCTATTAGGCACACACTTCGCCCTCGCCGACGTCCTCTATTCAGAATACCTCAAACTATAACCCTTAAGACCAGTCCATTGTACCTGGCCCTCACCCATATCAACAACATTCTGTTATATGATGAGTCCTTAGATGTCTTCGCGAGTGCTGAACTGAGATTCCTGGACACTGCTACTCGATACCTGGAGTCCATTGCCACTCCCAGTACAATCTCCTTGGAGTAAACAAATTAAATTACTTGTTATTAATAATTATATTCCAATTTATCCTAATTCTGTAATAATTGTGTATTCTGTTTTAATTTGTTTAATTTTATTTAATATTATCTAATTTTTGTCTAATGTTGACCAACTTTGTTACATTTCATTTAATTTCATCTTTTTGTCCAGTTTTTATTATGTGATTTAGCCTATTTTTATGATTGTATGACATGTGGAATTACTAATATTGACTAATAACTTGTATGTGTGGTGCAAACTGTTAATATAAGTTGGTTATTAATAAATAAATAAATAAAATAAATAAATTTTTACTTACATTCCTGGATGTTTGTTACAAATAGCTTCAATGTCTTGAACAACTTCAAATCGATTAAAATTTCCTTTCTTTATGTTTTGGTAATGCAATCATAGGGTGGCGGGGAAACCGACGCGCAAACTGTAAGCATGAATTCAGCACATGATTCTGAACATCCAAGCGCAGAAATGTATCGTCAGTTACCAAAAAAAAAATCTGCTGTTTCATAGAAAAGTTCAATACTAACGCGGTCTAAATGTATGGAATAGCAATTTTTTTTATAATAACCGCAGAAAAAAATTCGCCGGTGGGGTTCAGAATCATTTACTGAATCCATGGTAGCAGGTTGCGCGTCGCTGTCCTGCCACTCTGTATAGACCGAAGGTAAACGTAATCATCGGGGAGACACAAATATGTAATCGAAAAAAAATACCCTCTACTTCGGAAACTTTTATGGAAGTATCACACATTGCTAAGAAGAGAACAAGTCCCTTCAGATGTCGCAGTCTATAATAAACATTCACGACGTCTCTGTTTATTTTCCGAGGACGGCCATTACTTCACGTGAGTTTACCAAACCCATGCACAGATGGCGCTGCGTCGATAATTGCAATAGCGCGATGCAGGATCTTTTGAACTGGATTTTCCGTTAAATGTAAATTGGAAATAGGAATGTATTTGAATCACGTTTTCGTTTAGTTTTGTCGGCGGGCTGGACAGGCCGACGTGAATACCAATCGACTTTGTATTATCGTTTTTAGATAACGGCGGCGGCGTGGGGGGGACTTCGTTACCTAACAGTACAGGTATGCTTCATGACAAAGCAAATATTTCTATTGTAAATATCTTTTTCTTGTGTATTTCTGAAAAACGAAATAGAGATAATAAAGAGATGTGCTGGTAAAACCTTAGGCGTAATTGATGATGAAATATTTCAGAGTAAGACTGAAGCTTTGTAATCTAGAGCCTCGAGAAAGAAAGAAAGGTCCTGATAATTTATTTCCCTTTGCACTGACATGACAAAAGCTTTCCGTCGTGACTTACAAATTGTGAGACAAGATAGATGCTTTAAATCTGCCTTGTTCTTGTATTTGTAAATCTCAAGTTATCTTGCGTAAATGTCACTTAAGAAAGATGAATTTTCGAATGATTATTATTTATGTGCGTTTGGTTACACGAATTAGCGACTCTTTAAAATAAAATTTACTTTATATTCTTATTTTCAGGTGCTGATAAACTTTGCTGAACGCGACGCAGGTATACACATAGCTTACGGAATACAGTTTAGAAAATCCCCCAATTGCATATTCTGTTCGAATAAAAAATAAACCACAAAACAAAACGTCGAACAGTTTTAGTTATAAACCAGTTAGCCTGGGATAAAAACAGGTTGATTCTGCAACAGAATCGTTTACGTTCGGTATTCACTGCAGTGGCGGTGCCGGATCAAAGGAGGCCACCAATCAGGGAGCACAAATAAAAACTTTGAATAATAAATAATAAATAATAAATAAATTCTTTATTCCACCAAAAGCCAATTCAATACAAAATCCAAGGACAAAAGAGCGTGAAGGCTTATAACTAGGTCACAATAATGATAATACTCTGACTCCTAAACTAGGTGTAGGTGCCTGTGTCTTAGGAGTCAGCGATTCTTCGTTACAAACAAAGCCATATTATACTAAAACGGGACGATTCAACAATAAGCAAATGGTGTAAAAGAAAACAGGATATAATTTATGTGAGGGAAACACAAAAGAGAGACGTTTAACTGTGTGGAGTGGTGAATTACTGTAAGGTCTGAGTGTGTGTGTAGTGAGTAAGTGTAGGATGTGTGTGTGCAAATGTAGTGAGTAGGTGTAGGGTGAGTGTACTGAGTGTAGTGAGAAGTGTGGGGTGTAGTCAGTGCACATCCGTTTATGGTTAAAATTAGATTTATTAGATTTATTTTTATTTTCATTGTAAATTACCCAGTAGAAGATCCTCAGTATTATCATAACTTAGTGTTTGGAGATAATCTCTTAATAAGTTTTTGCATTGGTATTTAGGGCACGAATAAATTTTTAACTTTTTATTTAGGAAGTTGTACATTTTAATGCTAATAACGTAGAATTGGCGTTTGGCAAAGGCTGTTCTGTGGCGTACGTGAGGGAAAACGTTATGCTTAAGTCTGCCAGTCGGTTCCTTTGGAGAGCGGACAGAGTGTTTGCGTAGGGTCGCCAGAAGCACATAAAGTTGCCTTACTGTGAGTACCTTGCAATCGGAATAGAGCTGCACAGTGGGGTATCTACGTGGACGAGAGAGCATAACCTTAAGGACAGCTCTCTGTGCTCTCTCAAGGCGGATAAATACATTTTGGGTGGCACCACCCCAAACGGGCAAGCAGTACGTTAGAACAGACCGGCATAGGGCAAAATATACTAGTTTAAGCGTTTCGTTATCAGCAGAGTTTCTCAACTTTTTGAAAACATATATTAGCTTACGTATGCGGGACGTGACTTTGTCAATATGGGGGTGCCAGTTGAGATGCTCGTCAATGAGTACTCCTAGATACCTTACACAAGTGGATTTGGCGAGGCAGAGGCAGCTACACTGCGTTAAGGAATTACAAGCGTGTGCTTTTAGGGTAAGGGCATTTGAGGGACACATATTTGACCGAATTGCAAAGGGAACGTATACCGATTTATCGACATTTAAAGTGAGCAAGTTATCAGCTAAACATTTCATTACGTGGAACAGCGCAGCCTCGGCGTGTTGGTATGTCTGGGGCCAGTCATAACCATCAACAACAAGGGCAGTGTCATCCGCGTACGTGTATATCTTACAATTTTCGAGCGGCAGTTTGCAGAGTTCATTTATATAAATGAGAAAGAGAGTAGGCCCCAGAATGCTGCCTTGTGGAACCCCGTATGTGATTGGAAGCTCGTCACTTTCGTGTAGGCCGATTTTCACTATTTGGGTACGATCGCTGAGATAGTCTGCGAAGATTTTCAATGGGTGTCCACGTATTCCAATGCTTTCCATTTTACTCATTAAGGCTGGGACAGACACGGTGTCAAATGCCTTTGACAGATCAAGGAAAATTCCCAGGCACTTGTGTTTACTATCTAGCGTCCTAGCCACGTGATTGGACAAATCCATGACTGCGTCTTCAGTACTAACTCCTTTTCTGAAACCATATTGGTTATTCGCTAAGATGTTGTTTGCGTCGAGAAAACTGGTCAGGTTCTTATACAGTATTCGTTCTAATATCTTTGACATTGCTGTTAAAATCGAAATTGGACGGTAGTTATTTACATCGTCTTTGCGCCCAGACTTGTGAATAGGGTGAACTACTGCTTTTTTAAACGCCTTTGGAAAGACACCTGCACTTATAGACAAATTACAGATATGTGTAATAACCGGAACTAATACGCATCTCGAGGCCTTTATTATTTTAGATGGTATACAGTCTAAGCCAGTAGCACAGTCAGTTCTGAGACCCAAAATAATGGAGTCAACATCGCTTTCGGTTACCTCAAGCAGGACCATTGAACTACACGAATTTGAATTCGACACAGAATTGTGTACCATTGAGTGTGGTTCAAATTTCGAAGCCAAGCCACTTCCTACATTAGCAAAAAAGTTGTTGACGTGATTAAGCGAGGATTTAGGATTATCAGTTATATGCAACAAATCAAAAGAAGGAGAAGACTGAGTTTGAAGATCCGAGACTTTCTTAATAACATTCCAAGTCGCCTTAACATTATTTTTTGCATTACGAAATTGTTCCTTTTCGTACGAGCGTTTTAATTTTCTCAACAGGGAGTTACAGAAATTGCGATAGCGAGTGTAGGTTGTTCTTAATATTAGGTTATGTTCCGACTTTTTGAGTTTAACATGCATGCGATCACGGTGTCGTATACAGCGGAGTAACCCCGGCGTTATCCAGGGCTTCAAATTACGTTCTCTTCTTGGAACAGTATGTTCCCGGGTGTGCTTTATGACAATAGAGGAGAGATTACCTATTAACGTATCTGCAGCATCATTAGGATCCGAGATTGACAGCATTGGAGACCAGTCATGGGTTTTGATATTCTCAATAACGGATTCGTAGTCTATTTTTGATCTAGTGCGGGTCACATCCAGGTTGGCACTCCTGGATTGTAAAAACAGAAGCAGCGGTTCGTGATCCGTTATGGATGATTCAATAACAAAAGTCGTAGCTGGTTTATTTGTTTTGAGTAAAATGTGGTCTAAACAGTTTTTGAGCCGTGTCGGAAACAGATGAGCTGGGAGAAGTCCGTTTGAGGCAGCACAGGTTAGATACTCATCTGAGTTACTATCAGTGTTGTCGGTCTTAATATCGATATTCATATCGCCGATCAGGACTACGGAAGGAGTGGTTAGTTTGAGTACGTTATCGAGACTATCAATGAAATTGTTAATGCGTTTAAAACAAGGAGGGCGATAAATAGCCACTATTGTAACATCCTCTATGCGACAAATGAGACAGTTCGCGTCAGCAAAATGTGGTTCCCTAACGTCAGCGTTAAGGGAAGATCTAACATATATAGCACACCCGTCATTTTGGTTGAATGTGTTTTTAGTATGGTATGACGTGAAGCCGTCCAAGGTCGGTAAGTGCGTTAGTTTGCTTAACCAACACTCGGTGAGAACGAGCACGTCGCACTGGAAACCCAATAATCGCATAAGCACTGTAACTTCATCGAAATGTTTAGAAATGCTTCGTATGTTTAAATGTAATATTTTTAAACCTTTTGTCGGGTCCTTTATAAACTGCGCGCAACTCTCTGCTTGACACTTGAACGATTTGCAAACATGAAGCGCGTCTATTTCATTATTAATAGTATCTAGATTAGCCATTTGTAATTAGGATATTATGCAAGAAAGTTGAGCAAAGAGGCGGGAAAAACGTTGAAAGATAAACGCAATGTATTATGAATGCTATTGTATAAATAATTGTTTGTGTGCGCTGTTTAGTTGTATGGAAAGTGTACAAGATAGCTGTAGGTAAGTGTGTATTGTGTGGTGTAAAAGTTAAATTTAAAACTCTCATTAAAAATAAACAAAGAATGGTTACAGAGAAAAAATTTAAAAAAATAGGAACATTCTGTGATAGTCAAATCGTGTGATTTGTGTTCTCAAGGTTACCGAGGCATTTATCTGAGTTCACAAGAATTTGTTTATATAGTTAATGGAGCGAGCTGACTGCCGGAGACGACTGAAATACCTATAGAATATGCTGATCTTGTTAAAATATGTCAATAAATAACGCTGTAATGTAATGCTGCTGGGGCGTTTGTTGCGGCAATTTTTCTTCCCAGCTAAAGCATTAGGTGGTGAAGAGCGGGCAATTTGGAGGACTGTCTCATATAATTTTGACGTTCAAAAAGTGCTGGTTCTCAGTTAGAATAAATAACTCTTGATTTTTTTTTACTTATTTTAGGTTTTTTTGAGAACTGTTTAATTATTTACACTATAACTGCTCATAATTACAGTTTAACAGTTTTAACTACTCTAATCAAGATCACACCTAGATGTTGTTTAAAGTTTTTGCTTAGAGCACTTGAATATCTGAGTTCCTAGCTATTTGATGTAAGGTACAAGAATGGCAGTATAAACAAAGAAAAACCTGCAAAAACAAATTGAGCGAAAAACGCAAACAACGTCTGAGGAGAGGATACTTGTGTCCTTATTGAGCTCACAAGTTGTGACCCCCGCCTGCCTGGAACGCTCATTACCCCCTGCCCCCCGCCAGGCCGACGTCATGGCGTGACCATGGCAGATATTAACATACTCCTAATATTGGTCGGTCGGGGAATCTAGTTTGCTTTGCTGAAACTACAGTATTTTTATCTCACGTAGCGAACCACGCATTACTTGTAGTAAACAAGTGTACAAACACGCTGTAAATGTGTGCATGAGAGTAGCGTCAGCACATAACACATACACACACACCCCCACACACACTTCCGAGTTCGCCATTGTGTCGGACGGTACCGAGAGCTCCTGCGCTTACACAATACTGCACTTTTCTCAAAGAGTTGTCTCGGCATGGGTACAAAGATTTACAATAAACTACCAAAAACTTTAAAAAGCATGACCCAACATAAACCATTGTAAATCGCAAACTTAAAAAATTCTTGATTGAAAAGGCTTACTACTCTATCAATGAGTTTTTAGATGATAGAAGCATAAAATAAAAAATGTCCGATCCACTTGTTATTCTATCTTGTTTGCGACGTTACTTGTTTGAAACAATTTTATTTAGTTTGTAGTTTTTTACGCCTAATTTGTACGCCTTGCAAGGCAAAACATAGTGATACAACGCAAATTTTATACCATGTACCATATTACCTATGTTCAACAAATAAAATACTTTGACTTACACGAAGTGACGCGCTCTTTACTTGTGGAAGTAAAGCGCACCTCGCAGAGTGAGATAAATATACTATATATAGATAGTGAAGAAATGGGGCAACACATACAGGGGCCGATGTTTTTTTTAATTCTTGAAAGTATAGTGTGTAGTGTTGGATATTATAGTGCAATGAACCCCTGAAAGAAAGCTTTATTTCTCTTGGGACTAGTAAGGGTCAAGTTTTAATAAAAAAAATCCTGGTTTTATCATGGATCTCGGAGCTAACAAACGCATATTAGTGACCAGTTCATTTGGACAACAGTTGTCCTTCCGCCCGGACAAATGTAGAGGAAGAGGACTAACGGTGACGTAACGCGCGGGATGAGGGTCCATGTTATCTTATTAGTGGGAGGGAAGTGACGCGCCTTAATTAGTTGATTCTAATTAAATTCCACATGTCTGTACGTTGTCGTCGGGCTCCACTGATGCGGTAACACGAACAGAAACATCCGTACGAGAGCTAGTGTTTGTTCTGTAAGTACTGTCTAACTATACAAAAGGGACTCCAAAAAACATTAGCATAATTGGCTAAACTTACACGAAGTATGAAATCTTCTTGTAAATAATCATGAATTCAAACACACGATACGAGCTGAGCGGCAATTAAAAGTTAGTTTCAAATATTGAAATAATTAACGAATTAGTTATAACGCCAGTGGCAGAGCGCAGGTATACGCCGAAATAAACACAAGTTTGTTGAACAAAGCTCAACTCGGCTTGTGTCGCTGACAGTTCCGTAGCTCGCGTTTTCGCCCCGCACCCGCCCCGCACCCGCCACGCACCCGCCACGCGCTCACAAGACTCAATACACAACATTTCCCTTTTGACGAAAGTTTAATTAACGAATGGAATTGGAAAATTCTAATTATTTTCAACGCCAGCGCCAACAAGTTGTGATTGTCCGGCGACCGCTTTATAAAAACGTTCTGTAAATTAATATCATGTTTTTGTTTTATAAAATGTGCTATGTTATATACGGCGGTGATATCAGTTTATTTAAACTAAGTACGTAATTTTTAAACAAACTACAGACTCCAAGATTTTAGGAAATAAAAAAAAGCAAAATAATCGTACGCTAAACTTCAAATTGCCAGAAGTAAAAGTAACAAACTGACTGCTCACCACAACACCTTACATTAAATGACCGGCGAGTTTGGAACTAGTTTAAGATTCCAACAACGATCAGATCGTGCCAACATGTCTGCGGGATTTATGTGGACGTTTCTGTTGCAGGCCCACGTGGAACACAATCACACTAGTCTCGTGTGCTGGGGGCCCGCATACCGTCATGCATAGCACACTCACAGGGCTCACACTCAGCTGGTGGCTTGTAAAGGGATTGGCAGGCTGTTTGCAAGAGACTAGTTTATCATGGCATTTTAATACTTTCACAGACGTTAAACGCCCCCAGTGAGTAAACAGTGGTTGACTACGTACGAGTTAGGTCATGGGTTCGAACCCAGGCAGGTGCTTTTTTTTTTTACTTTATGTACATAATTTCACCACAACTGCTCTCAAAACGAACGAAGGAATACTTTGTAAGGAAACTGGCATGTCCTAGAACCAAAAACTTTAAGACATGTGACATCTACCAACCCGCGCGGGACCGCGGCTTGGTAGATTACAGTCCACTCCCTCTAGAAAAAACAGGAAGCCTGTGTCCCAGAAGTGGGAACATTTTAGGTTGATTATGTTCTGACAAATGCGTGCACTGACTGGATAGGTCTCTCAATCTGTGTGGTTCTTTCACAACATCTCAGACATCGATCTACATGGTCTTCATATAATCTGACTAAGATTATGTACTTTAAAAGAGACTGTGACCTCTGAGTTTGTTTCTGCCTTTCTTCTCAGAGTAGTCAGATAGAAAACGCCGACCTCATCTAGTTTAAAAAAAATATGATTGACGTGTAAAAGTGTTTGTGCAAACCAATTTACAGAATAAAATCATTTGTCATCTACCTATGCTGTCGATAGGCGCCTACCGCCTACCCTCATGCTTTGAACAGGGCCGCAGGGCTCACAGTCACCTAGTGTGTTGTAATATTGGCAGACTGTCTGCAAGAGAACTAGTCTCTCATTTTAACGCTTTGAGGGACACTAACCGCAGGCTTACGCCTGCGGTTAGTGTCCCTCAAAGCGTTAAAATAAAACTTCTATTTTGTCTCGTTCAGCGTCCTTCAACCGATTAATAAATCAATAGAAACCAAAAATACTTTTAAAGAAGAAAACTTCTTAATCGATTTAACATGAAAGTAAAATGTCTTAATTGTTTTAAATGTAATCACGATTATAATTTACGTTGAAAAGTTAGTCCTTGCACGGAAACTTGTAACTTTGGAAGTCCACGACAGTTGTTGCTGTTATTTGTGACTGGCGTTAGTATTCATATACGTATATCCTTGCCTACTCATCTAAGGTCTTGGAAGCGTGATTATATTACGTTACAAACTTTTCACTACCGGGCGGTGTGTTACCATCTTTACATGAAAATCGCAAGCACGTACCATAACCACTAAACTGAAGCTAAATAATAAAATACGTGCTCCCGAGACAAACGAATGTGATTAGCTTCGTCATACATATTCCGTAATGTGGCCGTTACAGCGCTGTCCCCTTCAGATAATGTTTTACGACCAATGTGCCTTAAAACAAGTCGTTTCGCTTTAATTACCGGCGATATGAATTCTTTGTCTCTTAGGGAATTGTATAGGACGACCTATATTTCTCATTATAATTTGCAATCCCATATATTTATAATGAATATGGCACAAGGAATACTGGATAGAAATTTGAATTTGATAACTGAAATCGTGCAACACATAGTTCCGTAGCACAGTATTCGGAGCATTCCCGCTACGCTTTGTAGCACATTGTTTCGTAGCTGTCAAAGCGTAGCGGCTACGTCAGCTGCTACGGACGTCGTAGTTTTGTGTAGAGGTCGACGGTGCAAGCTACGACATGTGTGCTCTAACGATATTTCGGTGAGGGCTTCCAAGAAACAGTTAACGGTGAAAATAGGGGCTTAACACAATTGCTAACATGATATGAAAACGGAATATTAGACAGTTTTTCTATTTGAATGTTCTCAATTTTCGGGTAATAAGTGGCAAAAAGATTGACAATTACATAAAATAAGACATACATACCCAGAAGGGTTGGGCAGACGTTTACAGTACACCTACATTTCGCCGTATTGACCATTAAAACTTTAAAGTGTATGATTTAGCTTTCTAGTCAAGGCGAAATTCGTAAGTTGGGAAGCTTTTCTGCCACTAAATAAAACATTTGAAACAAGAATTTAAACCACAATACAGTATTTCAGACACATGTGACGTAACACACTGTACGAGCGCCAGCATGGCAGCTGGTTCTGTCGCACGTGTTCAATAACACGATACTAATAAAACTCAGTGTGACACAATGCGATGTGTTTCTCCTCCGAGGCGACGCGCGGCGGTTCAGTCAACATGTGTCGCGACCGATTTATAAATGGAGATTGAAGGAAGACACATGTGGTTGTGGCGTGGCTGACAGCGTTATGAGTATTATACTTAATTTGCAGATGTTGCGAATATCTGACGGGTAATTCCCGTAATTTTAAGAACGTTCTCTCGTTCGTTCTCAATCTGTCAAAAATACGTCTAATTTCCCTACATTAAAAAAAAGTTTTTGACATAGATTGCCGCTGAGATGAGATTGCGACTAGATTTTGAACGTTTTGTATTCCGGGGATTGGCCTTCTGGTTTTATGTAATTGACCCAGTTTTATTAGTTTCTTTTAAGGGCCGAATGTCATGTAGCACAAGTAAAGGAAAAAATTCGAAAACCGTAAATTTGTAGGGAACCCTCGGTGCGCGAGTCGGACTCGCATTTTACCGGTTTTTTTAGTCAATACTGTCAGGTCCTAGGCAACAATGGTCTCGCCATTGTGAGCTTTTGACAGATTTTGTAGCATATACATTGATATAGGGTATTTATATATCGATGGTCATATAGGGTAATCTGTCAAAAACTCACAACAGACAGACCATTGCAACGTTTGTAATTGAGTAACCCCCTGGTCAAAGCATAATGTATAAGTTTCTACTTTCTACACTAACAAACCTAGAGCCCAACGACAAAGGTCCCACAATCCCAATAATCTGTAACAACAACACTCAAAGCGGCACTAAACTCGACCCACTAATATTGTTACTATCTGTTATCAGCCGGCGCAGGCTCCCGACTCCTGTGGCGATTGCTATTCACACGATGGCCCATTTAATTGGGGATCTTCCTTCAATGACCGCGGTCTGACGATGGAGGGTGTACACTAAATGTTACGCGGTCTGTACGAGTTATTTTACTGTGGGGATAATAGGAAATAATCTGTTATTGGTACACATGATCATATTATTGTTACGTGTTAAAAAATATTTCATAGTTTTTTTGTTTTTTTTCGAATGCCGCATGCCGGTCAGAAAATTATAACTATTGTGTTATTTATCTATTTACTTTATTTTTATTTTATGACCTAGCAATATGATTTAATTGCGGTGTACCTAAAGCTATTTTATCGGTCCTGGTGGGAATGTTTCATTCATGGTAAATTTCGACTAATACATTTTTATTAAGATTAGACCGACGACCTTGTGAAGGCCGCAGGAACCCGTTGGATGCGAGAAGCACAGAACCGGTCGAAGTGGAGGTGCTTGGGGGAGGCCTAAGTCCAGCAGTGGACGTCTTTCGGCTGAAATGATGATGATTAAGATTAGATCACAAATGTTTAAACAACATTAAACAGTTCTTCACAATATCGACTAGCTAGATGATAGCGATGTTTTATTGCGCCAACAACAACCAGGAAGCTGAATTGATGTCAAGACAAAACAACAAAGTTGAACTGCCGCTGCTCCTACCTCTGTTTACCAGCCTGTTATCTCCAACAAACACAGCATCCCCGCATCCTCGCATCCCCGTGCATCGGAGCGTGACTTGTTGCTCGCGCTCACAAATTGGCTGCGACTGTATGTCAATTTACAGCACAAAGATGCTCTTTTGTGACATTTATACACTTTTGTGCAACAGACAGTAATAAGTAGGATAACAGAAGATAGGAGAGGGTCTTGTGGCTTAGTACTAACAGCCGCACGGGTCAATCGATCAGGTTAAGCTACGCTTGCCGCGGTTGGTCCGTAGATGGGTGACCATCTTTACATACCAAGACCCCTCCGTGCCCCGAGGTAACGAAAAAGCACGTTAAGCCATTGGTCCCGGCTGTCATTCGTGGATCTTTGACGGTCGTTACGGGTCGTCAAAAGCCCGAAAGTCCGACAACCAGTCTTACCAAGGGGTATCGTATTAACCAGTAACTGGGTTGTGGAGGTCAGATAGGCAGTCGCTCCATGTAAAATACTGGTACTCAGCTGCATCCAGTTAGACTGGAAGCCGACCCCAACATAGTTGAAAAAAGTTTTATTTACATATGCCTCGAAAAGTCGCACTGTGTGTGTTCAAGTTAATTTCAAATACTAGGCTAAAGTTGTGTACGCTAAGCGCGCCAGCATTTCATAAAGTTTTTCAATCTCAATTTTAAGCGTGATATATTGGCGTTACGACTTCTTGTACTCACAAAACTTATACATGAAAACATAAAGAAATCTTTCTTTCTTGAGATTAAAAGACATTTACATTACGATGGGATACAGCTTGTTGACTACTTGTGTGAGTACGTACAATACGGCATAAATAATTCAGATCACAACACGGTATCGGGTCACATAACAAAGTTATAATTTATTTACATAGTGAGTTATCGTTTAACTTTCAACAGGCGGTGAACGAACCAATAGAAACTCGCTGTATTGTTCATCCCCCATTCAATTCGATTGCTTTAATATGAATGTATTGAATGTATTTTTGTTCTACTCAATAGCAGCGGCCTGGTTCGAGGTACAATTGATTTTAAATGAAATTAATTGGAAACGTTTTGTGAAAATTTTCCATTAAAGGCGGGTAGGTTTTCCATTAGTTTTTTTCCAATTCCGAGTACAACCACGAAGAAATTTGCTACTTGTGGCATGTCATGTAAAACGTCCATTATTACATAGAATAAGAATATGTATGCTTTAATAACACAACAAACAAAGCATCATAATAACATTATACTGAACCGGGATTGGAAGTCAAGTGTATGCTGATATTAGTCTGTCAATCTCATCATCTTCCTACAATATTACCTTCCTTGTGCTACAGTGAGGCACTTTACTACATAACCAGTATTTGCTCAGACGCAACGCATCGTGAACGCATCGCTCCGTTCGCTCGCTCGCTCTGCCTTGACGAGGGAATATGCTGCTAATCTTTGTAAACTGTTGAGTAAATATTGCAGGCGAATATTAACGAGATAGGAGCTTAGATGCGGTTTAAGTTTATTATTCTACAAACTATCTAGATCTACCATATGCTCAATGCAACCGAAGTATTCAGGAATATCAGTACCTACAACATCTTATATCTTCAATTTTTTTATGATGGAAGGAAGTATTTCAAAAGTTTGAAAGAACAAAGTATGCAAGTCGATATTATAAACTTTTATGAAAACTTACTTTTAGTTTTGTTCTCGCAGTGACGACGTTTTTTACTCGTTTGTATAGTTAGTACATTCCGAGCACATTACACACAAACATCGTTTAAGTGCCAATAAAGAGGTGTTGATAGTGACAAGCTGTCTGTCGCTTACGACACGTCGTAACACTTAGGGTCAGTTCACACCGAGACGCGACGCGACGCGCAGTTTTCAAAATAGAAATACAATTACAGACCTTATCTACTACACTAAAAGGTACACAATGCAGGGGTTACTACGTCGAGTTGTGAACTGACGCTTAGCGCCGGGTGCTTGCTTTTATTGTTCAATGACATGGGGTCTGGCTGGGGAAAGATATAAGGCGAAAGGAGAAAAAGGAAATATGTTGATTGGAATGTAGTTACTTTATTCCGTTTGATACCGCAAAACCTATTCGCATCCTGAAAATACGTTGGTTTAAGGACATCACACCTATGTACTCGTAGGGCGACACGCATCTCCAGCATAAGATTAGCATTACCGTTCACTCTAACACCAAAGCACTCCCACGCAACTGTGTCTACTTGAGTTTTCCTCAGCTCCGAACATCACAGACACTACAGACATATCTCACTGTTGATGGTAGACTGTGGTAATACGCTGTAACATACACTTTCAAAGAACGACACACAAAATATGTACAAAATAAAAATGACCCGCCAGGCTTGCCAGAACGAGGTAAAAAATCTCAACATATAAAGAATGTGATGTAAACGCGATTATGTCTTGTAGAATTGTATTTCCTACTGACAAGACGAGGAAAGTTTATTCCTGAAATGATGTAAGAAAATCAAAGTTATTATATTTGACGGGCTGAACTCACTTTATGTGAGAAGTTTTTGTAACCTTTCTACTGGTTGAGAAAAGGAACAATTATTGTGAAGAAGTTTTTTTTTAAAGAAAGATGAATTATTAATGATTGAAATAAGAGATTTAGGAAGCACTTGAAACGATCACGTTAGATTAATATAAGACCCTGCTAAGATTGTGTAGACTGTAGAGTAAAGAGTGCTCTAAAACCACGATTATTTACCATATTTCTACAGCCATTTAGTCTCTCCATTCAATCTCGTGAAAACATAAAGCAGATTTTAAAGCGATAGCATCCTCGAGGCGACGCGCCTCCTACGTGGATATGATATCGTGTGAGATCGTAAAGCGCCGCATTGTGTCCCACGTAACCGTAAAGGTCGCGACGAGGGGTGGGCACTGTGGGCAGGAACGCAAGTAACGAGCCGACGGACTGCTACATAAAGTGAAATTTTTACTATCTGCGATATTTTTAAGGTAAAATTCGTTTTTTATATTTCGTTACTTAAAATAGACCTTTTTCGTCCCACGCTACGTGGATATCTTGATATCTACCTTGCGTGGGATAGGCAATATGAGTTGATACTTGCCTTTTACTGTTAAAACTTAAGAGACATCAAAAATCATTCTTGATTACTCATTCTTGTCAAATTCTCCTATTAGACTAAGCCAGGTGCTACAAAGCTTGCATAAATCCCAACATTTCTCCTACAAGTAAACATATATGAAACATATTCCTGCTCAGCGTTCGTCTACGTTTAAACAAAGTGACGATCGTCAGCTTAGCATACGAACGACGACAGTTGTTTCGTGTGAGGCATCTGGAGACAGTTTGCGAAGATGCTGTGATAATAACATAATATTTTATGACTTTAGCGTCACTTTATATATAATAAGCAATTCAGTTTTATATAAATTGAGACGAGAAAAGCAATAGGTACTTATTAGTTTTGAAAATTACAATATCGAGAGAAAAGGGTAGAAAAATGATCCGATGTATATTATAATACTGCTGAGCAGTTTTTTCCTTTTTACATGTTTCCTACATCTCAAAGCCTGTTTGATAAAATCCGTCTTACGAGCCCCCTGAGATGCTATATCGTGGGATGATAAAGTATTCGCGTCTCTGCGCCGCTCTGTCATATGTATGAGCTTAAAATTATAATTCATAGCGTGTCCTGCCCCTGGGTGAAGTTTACGATCGCCCAGCCGAGTAAATACATCACTTCAAGAATAAAGATGGATGAATAAAGGTATGCGCTTGGTAATATTATTTGTGCTTCCGTATTAGCAGGGACGTCGCGCCGTAACCTATCATTGCGCGTTTGTATGAAGTTTTCTTTCTGTCGGGTTAGCTACGCTGGTTGCAGACCGTCCTCTGTTACTCAAAAATTTGAAACGTATTTAGGAATAATAATGCAAAATAGGCAAATATTCCATGGTTGTAACTGCTCTGTATTATATCTCATCATCGCGCTTTTGTATTTCAGAAGATGACAATGATTCCCGAAGCGTATACTTTTATATTACAGAAGTTCGACGATGATTCCCGAAGCGCATACTTTTCTTGGGACATCTGTACCTATCTATCTATAGACTGAAATAATCCAGTTGATTCTACGTGAATGAATTAATTTATATTTTTACGATCGATGATGTGAGAATAGACGTAAAACTGAAGAGAACTAGTGTTGCGGGTTTTATGACAAGGCGAGTCTTCGTAAAGACGGCGCCAAGGGAAAATTCTGTTGCCGACTGTTTACATGTCCACAGAGCTGTGCCGCGCTGGGGGGTAGGTAGGTTTACGAGTATCGAGAGGGCTTTATCTATAAAACATTGATTCAATGGATCGATAGAATAACAAATGAATACTTAATTACTACAAAACGGTCGTAAATATGCCATATCCGTGTCTTCCGAAAAGTTCTGCCTTGTAGAGGGTCGTCCCGAATACTGATACCTGAGTGACAGTGCCTGTCTATCCATATAACCCGACCAATAGCAATACCTGCTAACTATTAACTTAATTTATTTATTTACTTAATTAACAACTATCATATACCCACATTACCACAACTACTCGTTAGTTGTTTGACAAAGGTAGACTAGTTTATATGATTGAGTTATATTTATTATATTATTGTAGATAGCGGTAGTATCTACATTAATGTATAATTCACAAGCGTCATAACGATAGTCGGGTATGGGTTTACCCTTCACAGATGATGAGGGCCTTTAGTCAAAGAGCAGTTAAAGCTATTAAATCTGTACTTAAATCCATTGTAATCTTTAACGGAATGAGGACGTCTTTATTACTTGAAGAATTAAATTATTTACTGCTTTGTATATAGCTCAGATTTATTAATAGTGAGGTCTTTGGAAAACAGTACGTCCGAAGACGTGCTATAACAGTGACTATTTCTGCGATTTATTCCGGTCTGATACCCTGCACCCCCCTCCACCCCATCCCCCCCCTCCTCGATCCCCTGCAAGTTCGTCTTCTGTTTTAATCTCTGTCTTATCCAAATTATGTAAGTTTACTCTTTTTGACAGGTAAGTACAGTCAAAAGAAAATAAAAGTTTCATGATTTACAAAATTGCTGCAGAACACATTTGTGTAATACGGGCGTCATTGCATGCGTCTTAGGTAGATAAGATCACGCAGTAAATATACATGATGAAATGAAATGAAATGAAATGAAATGAAATGATGATGATGAAATGATTTTATTTTTTGTAAGTAGGTTTGTACAAACACTTTTACACGTCAGTCAAGTTTTTTATAACTAGATGAAGTCGGCGTTTCCTATCTGACTACTCTGAGAAGAAAGGCCGAAACAAACTCAGAGGTCACAGTCTCTTTTAAAGTCCAGACATAATCTTGGTCAGGTTATATGAAGACCATGTAGATCGATGTCTGAGGTGGTCTTTTGAGGAAAGAACCACACAGATTGAGAGGACCTGTCCAGTCAGTGCACGCATTTGTCAAAAATCGTGCAGCTCAACTCAAGACTTAAGGAGCTCAACGATTCGACGAACAATACCAAAGAAAGGACATTTGGGTAGGCCACATAAATTACTCAAACTGCCAGACCATGATAAAAAAAAACAGAACAGAGAGAATAATAAAAAAAATATATATAAGTATGTAAAATGACCCACATCGTCTTCACATTTACAATGAAAAAATAATATAATACTTTACAAAGTAAGCAAATGTCATTGTTTAAAAAAAAAAATATTCATCAATGTCAATGTGTATATAAAAAAGAAAAAAATCATTCAAAATGCAGAAATTGGAAGCAGCTCAATCCCAAGCCTTTTTGTCCTCAATATAATCTTTAACGGTATAAAAGGCTTTCTGGCACAACTTACGTTTAATGAAAGATTTGAATTTATTAAGGCTTAGATCTTGAACGTGGCTTGGTAGTTTATTGTAAAAGCGTATACATTGGCATCTGAACGAGCCACCTATTTTCTTGAGCCTGGTTGTAGGTACAACATATTTGTGTTTGTTTCTAGTATTTATATTATGGATATCACTGTATTTTTTAAACAATTTTATATTTTTATGGGCATATAAAAGATTTTCATAAATGTACTGAGAAGGCACAGTCATTACATTAATCTCTTTAAATTTGTCTCTGAGAGAGTGTCTCGGACTTAATTTATAAATTGATCGAACAGCTCGCTTCTGCAAAACAAAGATAGTCTGAATATCGGCGGCATTTCCCCACAATAGAATACCGTACGACATTACACTATGAAAATAGCTAAAGTACACTAAACGGGCAGTCTCTATATCAGTTAAATTTCGAATTTTTCTAACAGCGTATGCTGCAGAACTTAGCTTTTTTGACAATTTATCTATATGTGGACCCCACTGAAGCTTAGCATCCAAAGTTATGCCCAAGAATACTGTGTTGTCTTCAGGATTCAATTCCTCGCCCTTTATCAACACATTAGTTTTCACCTGCCTTACGTGGGGTAGCGTAAACTTAATGCATTTGGTTTTCTTCTCGTTTAAAAGCAAATTATTAACATTGAACCAGTGGACTACTTTCGAGATCGCGCTATTTACATCGTCAGTAACCAACTGCTGACGTTTAAGTTTAAACAAAAGAGAAGTGTCATCTGCAAACAACACTATATCATGATGATCCTTTATGAGGTACGGCAAGTCATTAATATAAATGAGAAACAAGAAAGGACCAAGAATTGAGCCCTGTGGGACTCCCATTGTTACTATAGATCCGGGTGATCTTTTTCCATTAACGTCAACGCTCTGAATCCTTTTACTCAAGTATGAAATAAGAAGATCCAGAGCAGTGTTTCGGATCCCGTAGTGGCGGAGTTTCCTGATTAACGTTTCGTGAAGAACGCAATCGAATGCCTTGGACAAATCACAAAAGATGCCCAAGGCATCGCATTTATCTTCCCATGCATTATAAATATGTCCTAATAGTTCAACGCCGGCATCAGTAGTTGAACGACCCCTTGTAAAACCAAACTGTTTGCTATGTAATAATTTATGTTTATTAAAAAATCTTTGCATTTGGTCTAAAATTAATTTCTCAAAAATTTTACTAAAGGTAGGTAGTACAGAAATAGGTCTATAATTTGTGGGGTCTGATGTACTACCTGATTTAAACAAAGGTATTATTTTACTATTTTTCATAAGGTCAGGAAACTCCCCATTGTCAATACAACTATTAAAGATAATAGCTAGAGTAGGCGCTACAATGTCAATAATAGACTTGGCTACTTCTACAGAATTACCCCACAGATCTGCAGTCTTTTTTACATTTAAAGTGTGAAAGGTTTTAATTATATCTCTACAGGTAATATATTCAAAATGAAATTCTGAATCGCAACCATTAACATTTTCTTTAAGCAAAGACTCAGCAACAGAAGGTGATGAGTTTAGTGATTTAGTAGTTGAAACGGGAATATCTGAAAAGAAATTTTCAAATGCCTCGGCGACTTGTGTGTCTGATTTTATTATGTTGTCATTAATAGACAGGCTGTAGTCAGTATTTCGGTTACTAGATCTTCCCGTTTCACTATTAATAATATTCCAAGTCGTTTTAATTACATTACTGAAATTTTAATTAAATTACAGGATGAGACTCAAAGGTACAAAGTTACAATTGAAGAAGATAAGGAAAGTTTCGTCATTAACTCAAGTTGAAAAACCATGTAACAAAAGACTTAGGTATCTTGTGACCTTAGACATAAAAATAGCCTATCTAAATCAGCTGACACAAAAAACTAAGCCCTTTTGTTCACAGTGGTGATACCAGTGCCAGTGTTACGGCGCGTCAACTGACCCCAATTTGTTAAATGTGGACAATTAGCGTCGCCTGCCCCGGCATGACTTAGCGCCGTATTATTCACTTGCCGGTGACTTAGCGGCTTATCTGTTCCCTTCGATGTTCCCTTTATTGGTGTTCCGGATTAAAGCGACATTACAGCGCCATACGGACTTTTTGGAGGCTGAGGAATGACGTCACCGAGATTCAAGATTGTCTGGTGATTGAGAGATAAGCTCGAGAACTCAACCACTCGTACAAAAGCTTACTCTTACGAGCGTGATAGTTCCGTCAACTTTAAGTAACTGGGTTTGTTTTAAGTAAAATGTGTACGTTCTTGAAAACTTTGTATAAAAGTTGTTTTAGTCCGATTATTTTGGTCTCCGTCAAACGAATGCACTCAACTTGTAATTAACTCAGTATTTTTTTTTATTGCTGTGGGGCTGCTCTTGACCTCGATCACGCCTGATGGAAAGCGTCGGAGGAGGTCTATGATGGAACGAGCGTGCCCAGAAGATGCCTGTTCACTCTTGCTTTGAAGGCAGACGGGTTAAATGTGGGTCACAGACGTCGGCAGGAAGCTATTCCTCGTTATTACTCGTTCTATTGGACTGTGAGGACCATCAGCATCGCGCTTAATGTCAACAGTGCAAGTAGCCATTAATACCTTCTGGTATAAATATACTGGCCTCCAAGATGCCTGTCGCACTGACAGTGTGCATTTGTCTATCATTTTGATTGACTTAAATTTGAACAATATAAACATTAAATAATTATCTTCCTTGTAATATGCATGGTACTCACACTTCGATGGCCTTGTTCCAGTTGATGACGTAGCCGGAGAGCGCGAAGGTCTCGATGTTGACCACGTGCACGTTGCCGCGCTCCGTGCCCACGTGGATCCACTTGGAGGCCAGCGGCAGGTGCAGGCACGTGATCCTGCGGGGAGGAGAGGTGTTAGCAGGTATGACATGTAGGGGTGACGGCACATATCATGTGGGCCGCATATCGTATAGGGTGTAAGGTGAGCATGAGTTCAGCACATGATCAGACCCCGCAGTGTAGAAACTTTTCAGCTCTTTTGGTTTCCTGGCTTTAAGATAATCTGCTGAATTCATGGTGACAGTTGGCGCGTCGACGCATCCTGTATAAGAATCTGTGTTTTTTAAAAGGTAACACATCTCTGAACACGGCTGTTTCAAAAAGTTACTTTCTGATAAATCTCATTTCAATAAGCGAATCTTAATATAATAATATGGAGCTTTTGAAGATGAATAATATGTAACACAGAGATGAAAAGTAACGATGGGGTACTGATGCTCTTAACAGATCACGTAGTTTAGCAAAATTGATTAATATTATATAGTTTAGGTGAATTAATAAAAAAAATCATGAATCCAAATAATAATATCGCCAGGCAGAGTTAGTTTAGCCATCAGCTTGTAATCCAATTCAGTAAGGCTGTACCCACAACAGTTAATGTTTCACGTCCAATTTAAATAAACAAACAACGTTTACTACACAATACTCGTTTATACCTCATTCATATTAAAACATCTCAAGTGCAGCACTGAATTATTCATAAAATAATCTTTCCGTTCGAAGCCCCGCGTCGATATAATTTCAGTCGACTTTCAGGTTTCAGCGCACAAAGGAGTTCAGTCACAATGTGTACAACGGAGTGACCGCGGGAGATGAGGTGTGTTGACTCAATAGAGGTAAAGAAGGTATCATCTCGTGTCATATCTATTCATGAGCGAATACAATTTTAGTTTGCCTCTATTGAGGCCGTTATTTCGGTCTATGCGACCGACATAGTCCATTGTAGTCTGACGTTCACAAGTCTATAAGGACCCTTTTTACGATAAGCTTATTAATTTTGTATGGCTCCACTATAGTTGAGGTCCACGTATTATGTTTCTATACACTGTGGCCAAAGGTGAAAAGAATTTATTATTATACCTTAGCTCGTTGTACGTCTACGATAGAATTACAAGTTTTGTAGAGGTACAGATTCTAACTAGGGTCGATGAACTGTCGAGCATTTTAATACATTGTAGCTGAAAGCGAACATGGTTCCGATATTACCAAACAATACTACAACATATTTATTATTGTGTGCGTATTATACGCCTACTCTCGTAAAAGTTAACGTCTAGTTAACGTCTAGTTAGGGCAAAAATCATTAGCCTCGTGTCAAAATTGTTAACAAAGAAGCGAAAACTTAACAGAATTAGCATCGATTGCTCTACATGAGTCTAATTTTACACAATTTAATACGCCTTTTATAATAATTAACGAAAAAACGTGTAGCTCCACCTACTTTGTATGAAAACGTGTAGCTCCACCTACTTTGTATGAAAATTGTTAACAAAAAGCGTCTACGTTGCCAAGAGATATTATTTTTTATGAAAAACAGTTAAAGTTTATTTAAACGGTTAAGGCACACAGACCGAGGCACAAAACAAGTACAGAAGAACCACTTCTAAAACGGTACATAATGAGCCAACAAAAAGAAAAAGTCACGGAAAATGGTGATAGAGTGTGTTGAGTTGGTTTCATTTTTCTACACAGTCGCACTATGCGTTAATCTTTTTTCAGAGTTCGTCTTCTGTTCTTATTTTGTGGTGACGTAACCTGCCCAGCTTGTAACGGGCGGTGCTGATAAAGTTCGTCGCTGTACACTTTTTAATTAACTCTTTACGTGGCGATTACGCGGCGATCTCGGGGGCGTATCGTTGGCCTTTATAGGCTTGCCTGGCTGTTAGCCAACAACGTCGGCCATTGGTTTTCAATACCGCGTTACTGATTTTTAAGCAAAATGCTTCACATTACCAACCTTGCCAGAGAGAAGGGTGGGGTTCAAACTCACAACTTCTAACTTCGCTATCGTTAGACTACTTATTACTTAACCTAAAAACATTGAAGTATTTTACAAAAGCTTTAAATAACAAATAGTCTACGGAATATCATTTATGGAAGAAAAGAGTTTTGGTTGAGAAAAATAGGATCTAGTAAGGCTCTACGGAGAAGATATAATACGTAGAAGCATGCCCATCCACATATAGGTAAACAAGAGTCGTGCGGTATCCTATATACGACGTATGCGGTGTTCTGATTGGCTACAGCATGCACAGTGTTTGACTGTCTTGATGACTGGACAGTGTTCTATTGTAACATTGGATAGTGTAGTTAATCGGAATGACAAAATGTCTGTAAGCATTGTGTCCAATCGAGGGGGTCCAATTTCAGTTCGGAATAAGTAATTTTATTTTAAATGTGTTTTTGGTTACACTCGGTACATGTGCAGATATTTCTGTTTAACAGGTACATGCAAGTTGAGCTCTTAAGTTTATTTTCTTCAAAGCAGATCATTTGGGGAGAGTGGGAGAATACATTGCTACGACATTATGTAAACGATGTGTTTATGAAAAGTTAGGTTAGTATCTGTTGTGTTTGTCCATCAGCTGCTGCCGACGTGTAAACAGTGCGTGCGAGTGCATGCGAGTGCGTGCGAGTGCGTGCGGGTGCGTGCGACATCAAACTAACACACACTCACCCCTTTATTTCGTTAGTCGATAGTGAGAGTTTGATGCGTGATCTGTAACAGCGCAAAATGTACGCCTCAACTCTGTGCACATGTTACATAATGCTCATGTATGCATGTCGGTCCACAGTATGTTAGAATAGATGGTTGGGGCAACAAATATACGACTCTTTTTAGAGAGCCTGTGGTCCTCGACTCTTCAAAAGTAACCAGTTTCAAATCACCAATGAGTAGCAAGAACAAGAAACAACACCAGTATTTCAATAGCCAAGTAAACGACGACGCAACCAACCACAAACTAGTTATGAACGCGTTAGCAAGTCACGTTGTGTTCGGACCGCCATTGAAATACTAATACTGTGACATTCTGGCTACTCATTGGTGACTTGAGTTTGTGCTACTTTTAAGTGCCATTGTGGACGATAGGCTTCAGAACAAGAGTAAAGTTTTTTTTAAATATGTATTTTCTGGTGTACAATAAAGTAGGTATATATAAATAAATAAAAAATAAACTGACAGATTTGACTGTGACTTTGTTATAGGTATTAAATAAGTTAAGAATACTGAGTTTGAATTCTGAAAACTGTGTTTTTGAAATGATAGCGTACAAGTAGAAAATGTTGAGCTGTACTAAAACTTATCATGTGGGAGGAAATGACAGTAGTTTGAATATTTGTTGCAACCAACAAGTAGCAGACTAGGCAGTAACCAGCTACTTAATAGAATGCATATCACGTGCCTGTAGGTACTAGGCGATCATAAAACGCTAGAGATCGTTTTAATTAGCCACATGACGAGTGCTAGTCTATATAACAGTGCTCAGTGTGCCGTTGAGAGTGCCGCGTACCTCCCAACATATCGTCAGAGATCTTCAGGCAAGTGATTAATATGCTAAGATGTAATGTAGGTGCAATTTGAATATAAATTGCATCGTCAAAGTTGAGAGCTGAGGATACATTGGAAGGTGCATGGCGACCATTATAGCTACGTTATCATAAATGAGATAGTTGTTATTGGTACAGTTCGTGGATAGGTTACGTGCGTTATATTGTTACATACAGTAGTTATAAACATTTTAATAAGTATAGCGATCCTGATCAGCGCTTTTACTTCACACACCGCTAGACACACAGATTTAAAATCAGATTGGGTCAGTAATTTTCTCAGTTTCTGGAGATTATTTGAAACAGGCGTTAATTTCATTGCTACATTTAAAATGAAACCACCATTATTGTGTGGCATAAAGTGCACGTATTTAAAGAGATCCTATTCAGCTCCTATTCCAAATTGCAAGAAAAGACATTCGATGAAATAAGACAAATCTTGCATATCAAATATTTAACATTTCTCATCTGATTAGCATAACCATGACGTGACGTCTACGTCACTTGGCGCCCAACGGTTAATTAACATTGGCAAAGCTGTTCATTAATAAGACAGTTTCCGACAAGCTCTTCACCTTCGCTCATTACACACATAATTCATAGACAGGATTTGACATTACTCCAGGGGCGACGAACTCGGTTGAATGACTGAATTTATAAATACCTACATTGTGTCGAACAATGAGAAATATTTGTAATTAGCACAATTAAATAATGTCAAACGCATAACTTTCTATGATCTTGGAAATATTTCTAAAATCGCCATCATTTAAACTCTGAACAATAATATAACAGAAGGTTATTGACCTTCTCTTAATTAAATAAGTAGGTACTTGAAACAATTTGGTCTCAATCTTGGGGCAAGTGAAAATTAACTTATTTTCTTTCCTACTTTAATTACACTGACAAGACGTAAACAAGTTAATCATTCAATACTTCGATAGTCAAAGGTTGGCCACCCCTGATCATTTGACAGTTTACCGCGGTGATTGCGTGAGCGATGTAGCGTTGTGTGTGAATGAAGCATTACATTGATAGATTGACGTGTAGTGGTCAATAATCCATCGGTGTGAATATACGTGTCTAAACAGGTCGTCTGTACGATTATATGATACGACAAATTAGTTCGCAAGCACACTTCTTGTTATCATACCTAATAATATTTTGTTTTGAAGCCACTTCGAACCTTAAAAAGGACTTCTATTTACCAAGTTTATCGGTTATCAATAGTTTAGTGAATACACTAAACACTGTCGTACGAAGGTATAAGTTACAATTTGTAAAGTACCAGTAGATAGCAGTTCCTACTCTATGCTTCTGTTTTTCTCAAGTTTTTGTGAACTTTTCCTATTTAACGAGTCTCCAGTATTTGTCTAACTTGGGAGGATATTCTGAAGAAAGAACGTTAAACTGAAAGCTTTAGTAAACTTTGATTGAGAAGACACTTGTATGCGTGATAAACTAGCTGATGCGGACAACATCACCAATGGGATTTTAGGCAATGAGGAGACAAGTTTTAAAAATATCTAGTTACCTTATTAAAGACTAACACTTCCTAGCTCATTATAGTTATTTTTAAACGAGCTAGTAGGAGGTAGTGTAGTCGAAGCATGCACACTATAATGATGTTGTGGAGTTTTAACGAACAAACTATCGATTTTTATTCTAACCTGTTAGTATTGTTTTAGCATTTTCGTATTATAGAGACTTTAGCAGACTGGAGAAGTAGGTACCTAATGAAATAATGCCATCGTTGATTATTCACACACATGGTGTTAACAAATCCCATGAAACAATAGATACCCTTCCCAAAATCAACAGAATATAATTTCCAAAGACACAACTACCCTACCCAAACGTATTACGTAACCTATGTCTTAACACGACACACTCGGTGGACACAGTGTAGCCACTGACACAATTAATTGGTATTTGTTGGACGCAGCCCCAGGCTACGCTTTGTCGCGCAGCGGTGCGTCAACGTGAGCCGCTAGTTGGAATACACTATGTACTTAGGTACGGTCCTAAACGCTGAAACTTTTGATAAGTTGTTGTATAGTATGCTGGTGACACATACGGACCCCTGTCAACCGATCTAACTGATGGGGGATGTGCTAAGGTAGTCCGCGAAATTCAAATAAACTTAAGTTTCTTACGATTTACAGGTCAATGTCAGGTTGTATGTTGATTAACATATGATTCGTGACCGTAACCAATATGACTTCACAGAACTACATATAATCATTAGAATCAGCAATTGAGTTAGGATTGGCCTCAAATGTCGTGATTTCATGAAACAGTCATTCAATAGGGTACATATCTTGAGAGTTGTGTTTATGATTATAATTCTAAAAATAAATATTTTTTACGGCCGCAAATCATATTTAGATAAACATACAACTTGATACTGAACTGAAAATTGCAAAAAACGTAAGATAAATTGAATTTCGCGGGCTACCCTGCCGCTTTCGCTTTAAGTAGAATTATTCGATGTAAAGAGTTTTATTCCCAAATCGTTACTTACATGACAGCAATATGGGTTATATTAAGAGAAGTAAAATAGTTGTCAGCAATATTAGTGATTGGAACGAAACTAACTCAAATTAATTAAATATGCAACGGGACTAGTCTACAGTACCCCTCAGCCGTTTGATGAGCAACATGGAGAAATTTCCAATCAATGTGTGACGTCTATTAGTGACCATACTATGTAACACACACTATACATACCACGGATATCGATACATACGTAGGTGAATGTGTGAAGGCAATTGTGTGGTACTAGATTGTTTCATGTTGAGGGGGCTTTGTGGAGTCTTGTGACGAGGTGTGGGAACCGATCGTCAATATGTAAGGATAATGGTGACAAAAAGAGGAAGTATATTTACAATAGGGCGCGTATAAATACGTTGTCTTAAATATTGTTAGTATTGTTAATGAGAAAAGTTTCGGAGTAATCCATGAGGTCGACAAAGATGAATGAATTCCGAGTGTTTGGGGACTTTCTAGTGTGTTTCGGGACTTTCCCGAGTGTTTGGGGACTTTCTAGTGTGTTTCGGGACTTTCCCGAGTGTTTGGGGACTTTCTAGTGTGTTTCGGGACTTTCCCGAGTGTTTGGGGACTTTCCGAGTGTTTTCCGGGAAAATAAGTGAAAGCAAGTACTACGTTTTCTTAGAATATGAAAGCAATGTAATTATAACTTCTTACTAAGTACATATTGCCACAATAATAATACTCGAATGGTGTTTCTATAAGTGTAACATCTCGTGAGATGGTGTTTATGTTGATAACAAATAGTCGTAAAAATATTTATCCTTAGTAATGAACAACCATAAAAATATCAATGAATCAAGATCATTCATATTTTATTACCAAGACTTATTTCCCCTATTAATTTGAAACTAATCCTTCAAAGGCAAATATAGAAATACGATATGAACCCAAATTGTAACCCAAATAATATCCAATAGGTAGCTCATGTGTAGTAAAGGCAAGGTTTCCACTGACGAGCGTCTAACAACAGCTCGGGTTTCAAAGCGACATAACATCCCCGTTGCCATGACAACGCTCGAATAATTACACCGCCTCGGCGCCCTCTACTGATGAATTAAACAAAGCAATAATAACGAGCCACAGACAATACCGCTCTGATTTATAGCGACTAAAGTTTGCTTGTAAACTGTCGAGCAACTTTAATAAATTACGTTTTAAATGTAATTTCGTATTATTATATAACCTTGAATCCATTTGAGCAATTTCTTTTCTATTTTATTTTGCTACATAATCGTGGACGTTTCTCCGAACAAATAGAGACAAAAGTAAAGAAAGAGCAGCGCCGGAAATGTTCCCAAACGAGCAGCCGCGGGTCGAAGGCGAACACGAATAGCGGCCGGAAGCGACGAGCAACCGCTAACGAATACACGACTTCTCACCGAATAGTGACATTACTTCGTAGAAGTCCCTCATTTATGTATGAAGCAAAAATTCTCGTACCGCGGCTGGCCCCCAATCAGTGGGGTACAAAACGACCCCCAGCGCCCCGGGTCGCGACGGGTTGGCGTTAATTCAAGTAATTAGTGCTCTGTATGCAAACAGGGGACGTTCTGTTTTTAAACGGCGGGTCGGGGGCGTCGCGTCGCTTGCAAGTGATTCCTTTTTATTTGGTGCTGACGGCCAAATGGACCGCAAGCGACGTCAGCATTTGTGACGTCAGATTGTTGGGACGTCCGAGCGCAGTGGGTTGAAATCTCTTCGTCACTTTTGCTAAGAGTGTATAAGTGTGCTACGACAAACCATGATAAAGGCGGTATTAATAAACCACATATAAGTATACATCATTGCAGAAAAAGATTATGCAGTGAATAGTTTATAGATTTTAAGAATACATTAAGCGCTACATTTATTGCTTTTAGTCAAGCTCACGTTCAATACCCGAGCGATGTGCTAAAGTTGTACAATTCTCTACTGTACAGCAACAGAACAATTAATATCAATCGTCTGGAAATGGAAACAAACAAAAATCGAGCCATAACATCAAACAGATGGCCGGAAACATAAAATTATCCTGAACTAAATTATTGGAATGAACCACCTCGAGCGGAATGAAATACGACCCGGCGCCAACGGACGGCAGAGGGGGCCGGGGATGAAAGAGACGAGGGGGAGGGTGTGCAATAAAAGTTCATATAATTGTGTCAAACAGACGGGCTGGCCACCCTACTGGCTAGCTCCCTTCCCGGGCGAGACTGGGTTTAACTTTCAAGACGTTAAACTGTCCAAGTTTGTCATTTGTAAATAAGTTGACTGCATCTCAATGTGCGGTCCTAAAGTGTAGCTTGAAATGAGCGGGAAAAGCTTCCAGTGTTATGAGCATTCAATTGTTTTGTGTCAGTTATTATTTACAAGCCCATATATTATGCTGTTTGCATTTGGAAGATTTGTATGTTGACTGGTAGAAGTGGATTTCTTTCTGCTAAGTTATTTACTGTTTAAGTGCGTTGAAATAAGTGGTTTCTTATTGGTCAATGTTGTGAATTAAAAATAGTTAAACCTAATGCACGTTGTCTAATAATAAGTTTTTCACACCACCTGCTCGAAAATGTCAAATTATATGTCAAGCAACCTTAACCTAAAGTGAGTCATTAGTGGCCGGGGGCACAGCCGGTCAATAATGTTGTACTGGATTTCATTATGACCCGCTGGTCAATAATGTGATTTGAATTTGGAATCTCACATGCTCAGCTAAATTGGCAGTATAGTACTAATAAACACCCTTTGGTGCCAGAAAGAGGAAAGCTATTCTCGATACCCTTACTACGCGTGGATGATATTCTCGATTTCCTACAAAATCATAACGACTGCTTCTTCATATCGTTGCCATGTTTTCGAAGACATAATATTGTAAGAATAATTAGATAACTACGAACCATTTTTTAAAAGGAATGGAATAACATTAAAACTGGCATTAATAATAACAAATACCGTACAGCGCCGTAATACCGTAATAGTAATTGGCTGTAACATTAGTTAATTTATTTTAAGTAAACTGCGCAAAGATTGCTGTGGATTTTGTGAATAAATAAATAAATAATAAAACCTATATAAACTACAGTCGATTTATCACATTTTATCAAAAATACTCTATTTTCACGAGCGTCTCCAATGACCTTCTAAATTCAAAATGCATACAGACAATCATCCAAAACCATTCTACCAGCCCTGTATAAAGCTTAGTTTACACAAACGCCACTTCCATGAGAGTGATATCAATAGACACACACGACAAAACCGTAGAAGAGACTTTTTTTTTTGAAAATCGAATTGATCGTGTCTTGGCTACTTATTGGTAGACGCAATAAAGGCGCGAACTTTCGGCATTTAAACTTTAAATTTATCAACAAAGTATTATAAAATGTCGAGTGATGAAAGTGATTGTACTCCTGAATTCATTACAACCGAAGCTAATAATATTTCCAATGATTTACTGCCGGAAAAGTCAAAGGAAACTTATATAAAAGCCTACGACAATTTCCAAAAATGGAAAAGTACGAAAGGCGTCAAGTCCATTTCGGAACCAGTTCTATTTTGTTTTTCGTACTATGGCTATTATTTTCTCACAGTAGGTGTAAAAAGTAGAGTATCCTCCTCTGGGCTAAAGGTGTCTTTGCCTTGGGCTAGCTTGAATCCCTCGCTGCATTCAGGATTCTTGTATTAACTCCCTCGCTTCGCTCGTGAGTTAAATCCCGAATCCTTCATTGCGCTCGAGATTCAATATGACGCCCGTGACATAAGACACAACTTTAGCCCCTCGGTGCATAATCTACTATTATTACACAAGTTGGCTCATTAACTAACATTTTAATAGGTAAAACTTGCGGCGAGGCAACGATCAGTGAATAGTTACCGTGCAAGTCGTTTGCAGACCTCAACTCGGGTAATACAAGTTATTGAACGTTTTGGTTTATACGAGTACTAGTGCTAATAACTTAAAACTTACTTAACATTCTTAAAGTGCAAGATATCATACAAATAACGCATTTGCAAAACGTATCTTGGGTATCGATGCCTTGTTTCTGTCTTTGAGTTTCTTGATTCGTGTTTCTAATCGCGGGAGTTCCTGCTTCGTAAATGCTTTCTGCGTTCGTGACGATCTATTCTGTAAAAATCTCTCGGTGAAAACTTAGGTGAAGTGAGTTAGATGTGAGCTGTCAGTAGTGTCACTCCCTAGCATGACGTGAAATGAATGACAGCTCACTTCAAGCTAACTATGTCACGGTGAGATTTTGGCAGCATAGACCTGCACATTCCGCAAATTTATTATCTTGCCTACCTCCGCCTACTGCAAACTTCAGATTTTCATACATCTGTAGTAGGCTTCGCATGACAAAGACTGCAAATCATTGACACCCACAAAAAAGACAAGCAAACCCCACAACACAGTAACAAGTTAACAACTCCTCCACACATACCTTTCTCTCTGGAACTTGAGCGAGTGCAGCCTCTGCGGCGACTTCTGGCGGAAGGTCCAGAGGTGCAGCTGGTCGTCGGCGGTGGCTGTGACCAGCGCGCCCTCGTTGACAAGGAAGCTGGCGTGCAGCACCGCCTCGCCGCACTCGTGGCGCACGTGCGCGTCCACGCCAGGGCCTCCTAGACTGATGTAGTGGTTCAGGACATCATTGTTTTTGTGAACAGGACTATTTAATTTATATTATGTCATCGGCAGATTGAATAATACGTCATAATACAAACGGCGCCGGTCGCTTACAAACGATAAATTGATGAAGCTTCTCATCGTACTCATTTGTTCTCTAACATTTAATGACTCTTGACGAATAACCATTAATTAAGGATAAATTATAAAAGGGAAACGTTCTTTTTAGTCACTGAACTTCTTTCAACTTTTTAGTCGTTTTAAAAACTCTCTGTACACTGTTAAGACTGAAAAACTATAAGTTTTAAACCAAATTGCTGCTGAATCAGGTTTAAAATTTATAGACGCTGGAATATTTTATAACAAAGCTCATGACTGTGAGTTACAAGTAGCTGTGACTTCGTTAATTACACGAGTTTGATTATTTGAAATCTTGTGTAACTCCGGAGTTTATTATAGTATCAACTATCAGGAGATTCCGAGGAGGTGAGGAGGTATGCAGCAGAGAAGGAAATCGTATAAACAACATATTTTTTTGAGATACATCTAGTTCCTTTCGTAATAGTTCACTGTACACCGAATAAATACATTACTTATGCCGCATTCTGCAAATGGGACAGTCAAAGTGAACTGAATTAAGAATAGTACCTTGTGCATTACCGCTACGCTCGACCGAACATATCCTACTTCCATAGACAGCTCAACAAAGCTATTCTGTAAATGCAGTATAAAATCCGTCCACATTCTCGCACTATTTTTGTGTCGCTTCCCACAAACCGCTCGTTTTCAGGCGGCGAGTGAATTACTGCAACGGTGCGCATTAGTGGCGCGCTTCACAAACATAGCCGCCATTACGTTAATGTAGCCCACGCTGTGCGTCCTGCCTGGCGACCGTGTAAACTACAAATTCGTCGAGTCGGCGTAGTACGCCACGTCTGCGTAGTGTAGACGTGTATGGCAGTGATGAATGGTGTATGCAATGGATGTTTGCTCATGTGTCCATGTTGGTAGTGAAAGGTTTGTAGTTTATACCGTTGTCATCCCGCTGCACTGAATACGATTTGTGATAATAAAGGTTTATTTGTAAGCGTAAACACAGCAGTTTTATGACGTTATTGCTTACAAAAGAGCATGTTGACAGGTAAAGGTATTTCTTTGAGAGTTATAAGGTTCACTTGATTGAAGTTGATCGTATGTAAAAAGACCACAACCCAAAAGAAAACACCATCAAAGGAGGCACTAATACCTAGGTTGGCCACGTGAAGAAGAAACATAATTACATATCAGCGGTGCTATTCTGTAAAAAGATCACCGTGACAACTTAGGTGAAGTGAGCTTAAAGTGAGCTGTCACTCCACCTGCGGTGCTATTCGGTAAATATCTCACCGTGAAAACTTAGGTGAAGTGAGCGTGGAGTGAGCTGTCAATAGTGTCAATTCCTAGCAAAAACAAACTCACTTCACCTAAGTTATCACGGTAAGATTTTTACAGAATCGACCGGCTGATGCTAGGGATTGACACTATTGACAGCTCACTTCACCTAAGTTTTCAAGGTGAGATTTTTACAGAATAGCATTATAGAATATTTTCTTTATCTGTAGCTACAATTTGTGAGCCGACCTGCAGTTTGCCTACAAAGCTGCCACACGAGTAACAGAGTAAAAACGTTTCTATTAGTTAGTACCGTTTAATTAGCGAGCGAGGTACAACCACGGCCGGGTACGACTGAGCTGTAACTACGCCTTCGGGACGTCGAATAGTTACAGGTCACTGTTAGATAGAGGTTTTGCTTTGTATACCGTAGTTTCGGGATTCTCTATTTAACATTGAAAGTTAAATTATAATAGTTTGGGTCAATAAAATAAAGATTGTCAGACAATTTAGTAACTTTTGAGTTTTGTTAAAAAACAGCTTCAGTAGTCGTTTTAATTAGAATTATATGAAAAATAGAATGACTGAAATAGCAACCTTTAATGTTGCATAGTTTAATAAATAAACAAATAGGTGGGTAATTACACGTGTTTGATATTTAAGGTAAATCTCCAATTTAGCTGGAAGGGACATTCGCCAAATTACAACATCAATAAAATTTGAATCTCAATCCCTAATTCGTCTCAAGGGACCAAATTAAATCTACCCGCAATTCAGAATAACAACAACATTCAAAAATAGAATCCTAATGACATACTTTTTATTCTCTTCCCGGGCCCCTAAGACGGAGCTTACACTTTGATGAGAGGGTGCCTAAAGTGACGCATTGTAACCTTTGTGTGAGGTTCGTTAAGCTTGATTTCAAAACAACAGGGGGAGGGGGGCGGAGGTGTTGCCAACACGAATAAATTACTGTCATTAAGGCAATGGCAATTTAATACGAGTTTTTAGGAAACAGAAATTAGACATCCCGGTCATGTTTTTGACGTTATTTTAATGATATCGTGTACGGATTTATTATAATTTTCAAGACAGCAACTTTTAAGGAATGTCGCTAGAAGAAATTGTGTGATTACAGTTGGCATTAAAAAACTCTCTGATGAAATTGCTTAGTTATCTTACACGACAGTTGCATCACTTAATAACAAAACAAAACGGATAGTTACACAAACACACAACAACAGACAAACTTGGTACCTAAACTTGGTCTTTAAACTCATTTGCACTCATTGGTACAGTCGTGTACAGCAACGCAACGCGGCAGGGCGCCAATTTAATTAGTAGAGAGCACATAAGACATGCCTGTTTGTTTGTATGTGTGTTTGTTTGTCACTCTGTGTGAAAGACGTGGGCTTCATTGTGATTGATGTTACTGCTTTCAAACTGGTCTAACTAGGTGGTAATTAATTACCTAACTTTTATCCGCTTTTGGGCAAATTATGTATTGGACATCTTCATAGAAAAAAAAAATTAAGGAAAAACTGAGGTATACCAAGCAATTATTTGAAAAAGTAACGCCAGTTTAAGTTTGAGCTGTAATTAATTCAAGTTGACAGTCAACTAGGTGTGTTGAATGCTGTCTTTTTATGTTATTCGCGTTACCAGGATTTTTTTTTTTATGGGAAATTATCAAATAATTTCCCCCGCTTCGTGTCAGAATTTTACTGACTAAAACCCACCCGTGTTCCTTCAGTTGCCTGTGCCAGGGGCCACGGTGTATCTCTTTCGAACAACCCGCGACCCTGGCAGGTTACCAGCGGGGCAATTGCGTAACACATTATCAATCGGGATCGGTTTCATTTTGACAGTTCAACAACATTCATTGCGTTATTTACGTGTTGAGCAGACAATTTTTTCGAACTTATGAAGCAATGGATTAGCAATTTGCTTCAAAATGATTCAGATTCCGACTGATAGTGTGTTACGCAATTAGGGTGCAGGATTTATTAAGCATCATTCAAAAGCAATTAATGATTTAAAATTATAAAAATTAACAATTAGCCTTGTGATTATTATTTCCAAATAAATGTTCATTCTGTTTTGAAGCCGACTGTACTACCTACGTCAGTAGGTACCATCTAACATAATGAGCTTATGTTTCCAAATGTTTAATTAACTAAAACATGGGTCCACTGTTTTACTTAGGTAATTAAAATTTTATAGCACATAAATGTAAAATATAATTTACATTAACATTAAGTATGTTTTATCTTTAGTACTCATGAAGAATTATCACGGAGTTAGTAGGTATCCTTTGTTGAGCAGGGGCCATTTTGATGAAGTAGGAATTTGCGCGAATTCTGTTTACGTACAGCGATTTTAATTAGAGCCCTTTAAATAATTTGCTCATATTTAGTTGAAATATCTAATTTGCAAAAAAATCTAACTTTAAATCTAAATTTTCAAGATATCTAAGTAATCGCGCTATCTAAGTAAGTACCTTTAAAAATAAAATAAGGTGAAAAAAAAAGTCAAATAAGGTGTTGGGTGTGACTGTCCAGGATGCGCCGAGCGCTCGGTTCAGTTGAGTAACTGGCGAAACAAACTGCGCTACACGAGGAGGCTTCTTCATGCATCCCAAAAAGCTATAGTTGTATGAAGATCTTTCGGCGCGTGGGCAACATCGAAACTAACGCCACCATCTGGTTTTTTCAATACATTTTATAAAACAATAATTGCACTAACTGTTCACCAACAGTACCCCTGTCAACATCGTTCGAGCGCCAAAAGATGTAGTGGAATAGTCGCCTAGTCGTCGAACTGTATCGTGACGTCACAGTCTATGAACTTTGCAGACGGCCATTGACGGTTAGTTAAATATGGACAAAGTACACTAACTTGTTTGATTAAACGTTAAGTTTGTTAGAATGAATTCTCTCGGAGATGTAAGACATGGTTGATGGTGAAGCTCCTGATGTAAAGTGGAACTACTGATGAACAAAGTATGTATATATTATGTTGAAGTGCGGTTGTGAATCACACCATTTCACACTTGTATAAAATTGAGATGTTTATGATTCGCATCTAGGTAGATAGTTACCGTCGCTGCTAATGAGTTTAAGATTTAGTGAACAGAAACACAAACTATCGTTGGTGCCATTTCATAACTTATTAGTTCCAATGGATGCAATTGGTTGGGGAATAATTTTACTGTGATCAAAATAATTAAAACAAAGACTAGCGAGATGACGTCATAAAAGGTTTTCATAGGGGTTCACAAAGTTCGCAAACTGACGTTCTATTAGTAACTTGTGCAGAGGGCAATAATATGAAACTGAAGCAACTGAAAAGAACACATTGTTACCTTTACCCTTCAGCTTCGCCGTCCTACAGAAAAATATTCACGAAAGATATCTGAGCTATTCAGAAAAGGAAGTCTTGTATTTTATTTTACGTTTGTCCGCCATTGTTATCGTAGTTTCCCGCCATTAAGGTCTCAACAAGGGCCAAGATACCATTTTATGTGTATTTTAATTAGCTTAAATGGATCCTCTGTAATAATAATTTCGGTGGAACAATGTTAAAGAAAATTATGATAAATATCTGTTAAGGAGTTACTAGAATGGTAATGTCTTATATTACAATTACCGTGGCGGTTTTGTTTAGGCATTTTCTTAATAATTACTTGAAGACGTTTTACTGTTATCTTTCATAACTTGTAGATAAACTTTGAGTAAAGTTTGAGATATTTAGGTTCACGCCGTTATACCATAAGTATCATTTTATTTTGTTGTATTACTTTTATAGTACATTATTATCTTCATGTTATGTTTCATAAATAAAACGAAGCACCCGAATAATAGTAAATGGAACAAATACGAATTTTAAATTCCCTTTCTCTCAACTCGCTCTGAAATAAGCTCAGAAACAAATTAACAAGGACTGCAATTTCATACTGCAGCACGTTTAGAACCGCACAGGGGTCGACCGTTACTAAAACAATCGCGCAACATTTTCATCGCAAGCACGAACAGCCGCACAAAACCGACCGCTCATACAATTACTGCTCGGAACGACCCGTCACCTCACCATTGTAAAATATTACGGTTCTCTATTAAACTACCTAATTCAGGATCTTAGCACCAATTTGCTGGCACCTGACGACTGAGGTCGGTGACGACGACGCGACGTCCTAACGTGCGACACCGCCGCGAAGCCCGCCCCTTCAACAAATTGACATACTCGTAGGTAGGTAATAGAAAAAGGTCACAAGTAATTTAATAAAAGGGATATAGAATGTGAGCCTTATGTAAATATATGAGTCGATTATGAACTGTTATCAGCAAAGATGAGATTTTGCCGCTGAACGGGATTAAATATGATTTTGTGGATATATCTTTCTTACAGGGGCGAATTTTGTGGATATATCTTTCTTACAGGGGCGAATTTTCTTATAAAGCGATCAAAGAAATAGGTTTATACGATTGATCTTTAACGTTTGAAATATTTTTAGGCATCAGATTATTATGTGTATCACGAAAGGAACCTTTTATTTTGTATGAAAGGACCAAAGTAGATTTTCGATGAATTTTCTGGGCGTTATTTTCATTACTCCTTTGAGCATTTATATCTATTTTTACTCGACTCAGCTTTTTCTCGTCAATGTAATAGAATAAAATATATCGTCTCGTATATACTGCCTTTATCAAATCATTTTGTCGTTGGGTCTGAGTCAATTTATTTAAGCATCGGTCGAACTACAAACAAAACAGACTGGGGAAATATTTATAAGACTTTGACACGAACCCGGCTTAGGGGAAATGCAATATGTGTCGACTATTAGGCTAAAATAGGTTTTAGTCAGATAAACAATTAGTTCAAGCGTCTCGCGAAGTTATCCAACTGACATCCGAGAGATAGGGCTAACAGTAACTTGACCTTTTAGCCTATGCGTACTTACATAAACATTGTTAAATATTCTAAAATAAGGAAGATTTGGGCAAAAATTGGACAATTCAATCAAGATAGAATAAAGAGGCTACAGATTCAATTTCGCTACTTACATAACCAATTTGTATATAATTTTTTTTCGTTAGCCTGTATTGTGTCCCACTGCTAGCAGTAAACCAAATATCCCTGAGTTGTGCGATCTCTGGCCATGCTCTACCTCGACGGCGATGTCCTCCCTCGATCTCTGCCCATGCTCTACCTCGACGGCGATGTCCTCCCTCGATCTCTGACCATGCTCTACCTCGACGGCGATGTCCTCCCTCGATCTCTGGCCATGCTCTACCTCGACGGCGATGTCCTCCCTCGATCTCTGACCATGCTCTACCTCGACGGCGATGTCCTCCCTCGATCTCTGACCATGCTCTACCTCGACGGCGATGTCCTCCCTCGATCTCTGACCATGCTCTACCTCGACGGCGATGTCCTCCCTCGATCTCTGGCCATGCTCTACCTCGACGGCGATGTCCTCCCTCGATCTCTGACCATGCTCTACCTCGACGGCGATGTCCTCCCCCTCGGGCGTCCAGTGAGTGACAATCTTTGCCCATCTCTCCGGGTGCATTCGTGAAACGTGTCCGGTTCACTCCCATTTCACCCTGGCTGTTTTTCGCACCTTATAAACTTCTCCAAACCATGTATATAAGAAACCGGCCAAGTGCGAGTCGGACTCGCACACGAAGGGTTCCGGACCACAAGGCATAAAACGCCGAAAAAAACGTTTTAAATTTTAACTTTATTTTATTTTTATTATTTGTGAAAAAACACGTTTGTTGTATGGGACCCCCCTTAAATATTTATCTTATTCTGTTTTTTAGTATTTGTTGTTATAGCGGCAACAGAAATACGTCATCTATGACAATTTCAACTGTCTAGCTATCACGGTTCATGAGATACAGCCTGGTGACAGACGGACAGACAAACAGTGGAGCCTTAGTAATAGGGTCCCGTTTTTACCCTTTGGGTACGGAACCCTAAAAAGAAATGGCAGCATTTGAAAGTAATGAGTGAATTCGACTTTGTTATTTATTACTTATCAAACCAGCAAGTGTGGTGGCAGAAAGAGCCTTTTCGGCCGCTGGCTACATGTAGTTCTACAAGAAGTAGATTGGTAGACAACACTTTTATGCTATTTGTTTTTTTAAGATCATATTTCCAAAAAGAGGAGTGACTGTAAACCTTTTGAACGCCAGAGCATAAACGCACGCGCGTGCCCTCCACGCCAAGCCACAATTTTAAATATTTAAGGTATACAAATAAAAACACACGAAAGTAATGATTTAATTGTTTATTTCGTGATAAAGTGCACCGCATTTTTTGTCACATATTTGTGTCGCTGGCGTACAGGGCACGCGCTTGCTTGTCACGTATATGTGACAATGGCGTTCAAACTACATCTGTGAAAATTTCAACTGTCTAGCTATCACGGTTCATGAGATACAGCCTGGTGACCGACGGACAGTGGAGTTTTAGTAATAGGGTTCCGTTTTTACCCTTTGGGTACGGAACCCTATTAAACAAGAAAATATATTCCTGACAAGTTTTTCGTCTCTGAAGACAAACTTAAAGTTATAATGATGTGTGTTAAGCGAGACTCATCCTTGACCATTTCCCAAGTTTTATTACAATTCATGGCTTACACACAATACACACGAAACTTTTTGACTTATTGTCCGAAAGAAAATTATACTTTCATTGACTTTGTACTTTAAACACGACTTGTTGGATGAGATGTTCTTTTTGCTTTCATTAAAAAGTAATTTATTTGGCGGCTCGCTCCGGTTAGCACTGGTTAAAACCGGTTCCCTTTCATATAGGTACTCGAGTGCCGCCAACACTACGTGATCAAAGTTTTGTTTTAGTTTTTAAAATTAATTTACCTATCAACTTGTTCCCTTTTCCTGAAAACTGGAGTGATATAATTACCTGTAAGTAAGCAAAGTTCCATTTGTAAGTTGGATCGTAAGTAAGTAGGTACTTGAGGCACAGTTTGTAAACGTTTTACTACCTACTTGTGCCATTTATTCTGTGGTTTTACTTTTGAATATTTCATGACGCTTAGGAGAATGGTTTATTTAAAAGTTAGGTAGCTCTGAATTAATTAAAAGTTTCTTTATAGAGTAGGTATGTACGTTGTCATAATAATGGCTCGTGAAGGGTTACAACTCAGAATGAACGACGTTCTTGAATCTATACTGTCGAATTAGGTACGCAATTTAAGCTATCAAAAACCGTATCTCCTTATTTTAATAAAGCTCTCAAATATGCGAGTCATTTAATTCTTTCATAATGAAAAAGGGTTACCTACGGTTACGGATTATAAAATTGAATTGGGCCTATTATCAAGAGATGTTTTAAAACAAAATATTATATTCCAGAATACCCTCACGTAGGAGTAACAAGATTATATGCTTTTATAACCGTTCAACCCACTCGGCACTGGGGTCGGGACGACGACGCGACGGGTACTCGGGTAGCGGGTACTAAACAAGGACCGCTACTAAAAATATTGTTTTCTCGTCCATTTTCCCCACATTTACTTTACGATACCTACATAAAAGGCGCCCTGCTGTGAAATTTCATTAAAATCGGTAACAAACCAACGCGACGGCCCTGCGACTCTGTGACGAATTAAAAGAGAAAAATAAACGTTTCAATGACTCACGACGACTAAAAAGGTTTTATTGTTATTTATTACTTCTTTTTAATATTAAAAGTAAGCACAGGTTCCACTCGAAACTCTCAAATTAAAAGGGAATCTTGATTGGGGAAAAAATATTGCGTTGTGCCAAACTCTGAACCAAATTCATTAGCAGCAAGCAATATAAAAGATGGCGGCCCAGGTCTTGGCGGGAAAGCATAATTTACGATTAAAAAATAAATGGCTTTGTTATCTATGGCGCATTTAACTTTCGTAAATATTGAATGTTGAGATTAGGAGACTGAAAATAGAAATGCTTTAGTAATTCGGACTAATTAGCAGATTTAAGGCTCAAGGGAATTATGTTACGCATTATGTATACTTGAATATTAATAAGCCTTTTCAGAAGAAAAAATCACAGAATTTCGATTAATTATTCGCTATAATTAAACTACAGGTTCTTAACTCTCATTAATTTTCCCTGGAGTTTTATGCTTGAAGTTACTGAATATAAATTTATTGACTAATTTCGTCGAACGTTATCATAATCAGACCATCGACACCCGGTCGTCATTAGGCTGTTCTCGAAAATGTTCATGAAGATAGGGTAACAAATAACGGCTCAGTAGGGTGAGGCTCATTAGGTTTCACTAAACACGTGTATACATAGGATTAGGCACATATTTACTGAAACTACGTACCTACGCTTGAATAGGGTGAACGTTTGTACATAATGTCTAGTGGGGTACTAGATACTACATGTATTATAATTATAAAAAATCACGATGAGTATCGATATACTTAAATTCTTGACAAAACAGGAACAATTATGATTGACATAATTTCAAAGAGGTAATTCAGGTCCACGGCCGCTGGTGTCTAGTATAGTTGTGAAAACGTAATGGATTGTACATTAACCTTCCTTAGCTTATATTAAGTATTAAGATATAATCTGTACTGTGCAATTGGTTGTTTCCCTATTAAAATAAAATAAACAGGACCCTGATTCATAACCACAAATGTAATCGCCAACTCAATCGGCTACGTACACAGCCTGGATAGCTTTCTAAGCATGAACAGAGTAAACAAGCAGTATACCAATCGAATCAACAATCAATTTGTAGTATACACAGCGGAGCCATTACCGACTAATACAAAATAAATAAGGGCTAGTGGGTAACTTGTTGATGTCACACTTGTAGATTTGTTCTACAAGTAGTTCTCTTCTCATATTTTGTCGGGTGACGAATCTAACGCCTTTCTATAGGGTAGCGGTGGGGAGGCTGTTGGCCGAATGCCAAACTCGTTATGCGATATCATTTTATCGAGGAATGGTTCTCATCTGCAAGATTGTTTATTAGTTCTTTAGCGCTAAATGCTTTAATACTCTTTAGAGCCAGCTGGTTATCCTTAAACTGTTTTGATTATTATGTTGACATTTGGAAAACAGTCATACGCTTTTAATATGGACGGAATTTACGGTATTAAGCACTCTGTCTTAAGACGGACTGCAACTCTGACTTACTGTCACCTAAGATAATACTTCAAATCCTATTTATAAAAATCTCCAAGACTTTTATTTTACAAACAGAAAGATATCATAAACAACAGCGACACTTTCTACATTTCGCGCCGAATCCAGCCGCCATATTTATTGTTCAGTTCGGTAGCTCCGACTGAGGCAGGTTGGCTGTGCTACAACATTGGGCTACTCGGAAGGAAGCAAGTGGAACTGGGACACGCTGCAACAGCTGGAACTAGCCAGGTGCCTCTTGTAGCGTTGGCAACCGAATGTATTTATTTTCTGAGTTTTTTGGCAACATTGGAAGGTGGGCTAGTGATAGTGTTGTTGGCAACATTGGAAGGTGGGCTAGTGATAGTGTTGTTGGCAACATTGGAAGGTGGGCTAGTGATAGTGTTGTTGGCAACATTGGAAGGTGGGCTAGTCATAGTGTTGTTGGCAACATTGGAAGGTGGGCTTGGTGATAGTGTTGTTGGCAACATTGGAAGGTGGGCTAGTGATAGTGTTGTTGGCAACATTGGAAGGTGGGCTAGTGATAGTGTTGTTGGCAACATTGGAAGGTGGGCTAGTCATAGTGTTGTTGGCAACATTGGAAGGTGGGCTAGTGATAGTGTTGTTGGCAACATTGGAAGGTGGGCTAGTCATAGTGTTGTTGGCAACATTTGGAAGGTGGGCTAGTGATAGTGTTGTTACCGCCGTGTTTTGTAAGGATTTAGAGATGGTATTGGTATTAGAAGTCGATGACCGGTGTTAGTAAGATCTGACAGCTTTCAACTGCAACCGGTAAGACTGGGTTAGTAACTAATAAGTTTAGTGTAGTAGTTTAGTGTAGTAGTTTAGTTTCAGTAACTTGAAAGAAAGAAAATACGTTTATTTGCGGCAAACATGGCGCATAAAAAACAAACAAAATAACAATTTGTGAGAAAGCATGCGTCATATCTATGCAATGATTGGAAAAACTTTAATGATTAATTTACAAATGTTAACGTGATGTTTTATTTTATTTTATTATGGGACAATAAACAGCTACAATATAAAATGTTTACAAATAACAATTAGACACATAAGTAGTATTAACAATGTTCCTTAACTACACGTAAAAAGTCAAAATAAAATGCTTCAACCACATACGTCCCGAAGGTCGGCTGTTAGCTCCTCTTCCTGGACCATCCTATTAACACTATCCGGTCTACATCCCAGCTTATCCGCCATAGAGCCACGTGCGAGATAATAAGTCGGCCGACAGGCCCGGGAGTCTCGCCGGACATCCCGCGTCCGTGCCGTGTCCGATAGCGGCCGAAGAAGGGGCGAAAGCAATATTTTTGGCTGAAAGTGTTTTAAAAGGCAGGCCTATAGGTGTTTTATTGAGGTCCGGGGATAAACTGAAGGATGACTTTTGAGTATTACTCGTACAAATAGTTAATGCATGACGTAACGTAATCATATTTAATAACCATCTCGAGTGATCCACCATTTCATGAAAACGTGCTCGAAAAATATTTTCTCGAATTCAATTTTCAGAAGTGTGAGCATTGTCGAATTAAAGTCTTCATTTTATAACTTGGAAGTTTTCATCTCAACGTTTTCATGTGTACGACCGTCGGGGGTAAGACGGGGTTCACTAGCTGAGAGTGGGGGAAATTGCAGGAATATCATAACTTGAACTATTTCCTAACTACGGCAACTATTTCACTAGGTACATACCTAAACGTTACAAAATGTTAGTTTAAATACAATACCTCTTCAATAACTTGTACTAGCAGCAAGCTAATATAGTTTACAGATATTAAATAATAGCGTCTGCCCGCGACTTCGTCCGCGTGAAATTTATTGTTCGCCCGACCTACCCCGTCGCATCGCATCGCTTGCTCGCGTTATTACTTAGCTTTCGCTTAGATTCTTTTTGACTTAATTTCTTCTTGCTCGGCTCCTAAGGGTCCTAGCGTAATGTATAGCCTATTATAGCCTTCCTCGAGAATTGGGCTATCAAAAGCAAAAATAAACCCGACTGGTAGCTCCAGAGCTCTTCAGCTTTATTATTAAGAGCGTTTACGCCGTACGGCATTTCATACAAACTTTCAAGCCCTTGTTTTTCGAAATGAATGAACCCATTTTAATGAAACTTCATACGCATAAGCAGGAGATAAAGGTTTAAAAAGTTACTTAAAAACATTTTCGAAAAATAGTGCTTCTGCCAAAGAAACCGATTTTAAATTTTCCATAGAAACAGGGATTTCCAGTTATCTTTTTTTAAATAAGACTTTCCGAAAATATTCTTACGTAACTTTTTAGACCTTTGTATCCTGCATATTATGAGTATGAAGTTTCATTAAAATCGGTTCATTCATTTCGAAAAACAAGGGATTGAAAGTTTGTATGAAATGCCGTACGAGCGACGTAACCGCTCTTAATAATATATGTATAGTTAGATATATTAGGTAAGCATAATGAACTAAGGGCTGACTGATTATACCAATTAATAATCATGGAATACGGCAGAAAAACAAGATTTAGTACCCAACTACGATTTAGGACGGTCCCTAGATACGGAGATAATAATGACGATTTATGTTCTTAAAACGCTAGTCAGATTCAGAGCTAAGATTTGAGAACCGAAAAAAGAAACAAATAACAGCTAAATAGCCGTAAATTTTAAGCTAGAAATATTCAGGAGAATGATTCTCAAAAATATAGCAACTTGCTGAGGTATACGTATCTAATTTACAACATCTTTTTGCTGCCATTTGAGAGTCAACAGACTACATTTTCAAAACCCTTGACAAGTTACAAATCCGTGACGACACTTCAACGTGATCCCGTTCACAGTCACAGCCACATAAATTAAACAGTGTCCAATCCGCGTGCGTTTAATTAAATCACGAACCAGTCGAAAAGCTCTGCGGAATTATACGCGGCCCTTGCAAATAGGGCTCTAATAGGGCAGGGCAGGGCAGGGGGTGGAACAGGACAGGAGGGGGTGAAAGAGGGTTGAATTGTGGTCAGTTGGGGATTAGTAGAAAGTGTTCTGTAGACTGTTTACGGGAAAGTGGAGAAGAGTAAGGGATCACTGTTACAAGGATCTATTCGGTGAAAGTGCTTCTTGTGGTCACTTGGGACGAGTGCGTTTTGCAGCAACATTAAGTAGGTACTTAATTTTATAAAAGTCCTTGTGTTGCAATTATAGGTAAAGGTACGGTTAAAAGCGATGAGCCCTTTAGGAGGCGAATTCGTTTTATGTGACATGACTGTAAGACTGTAACACTATTTCTGTAGGTACCTACCTATAAGACACATTTACAGTGATATTAAAAACATAAAAGTAACACATAAACCCTTTAAGATAGATTGCATGCCACGTCACACCTGTCTCACCACATCACACATCTATCTACAAAATATTTGCTCAGCAACAACCTTCACAAATTCGAACTGATTCAAGTCGTAGTAACTCCCGTTACTTTCCTCTATTATCTAGAACTAGATCGGTGCCGAGATTCCGACTCAGACGTTTAGGAAGATCCGAAAAAATAATAGACGGGAATAAATCATTTTTATGCGGTCGGCGGAGAAAATAAAGTTAATATAATAAAACTAAATGTTATCCGAACATTAGGACAATGTCTAGCGAGCGGGAGGGGGGTGTGCTCCCCGGGGGATGTAATTGCCAACAGATATTTAGGGAGAAGCGATCGCACCTGTAATCCCACTGCTTTCCATTCAATTACTATTTACATAATGCTAAGATTTAGACTAAGTGGTTTTCCCTTTTCTATGTATCTATTAACTTTTATCTTGAGTCTTTCTATTGAGAACATTCATTCGCATACAGTATTTTCATGATCCGAGATGGGTAGCACTACTCTATTATTAGTATCTATCATGGCATTATTTTCTGTAATCTGATTGAAATTGTTCCTGCTTTAGATTGCCTATCTCATGTTGTACTGGTAGGGACTATAATAAAATAATTGTGGACGAGTGAAACAATTAACGATAATAAGTTGCATGGCTATGTGGTCGATCTTGAGGATCAATATTTTATCATCCTGGCATCATACACTGGTGCAAAACTTCTTTGGCAAAATTATATTCAATAAACTTTTCCAAAATGATTACGCTTGGCGTTAAGTTCAATCAGCATTTAAAAACTGCGAATATAGTAAGAAATATCCGTCGCGAATCGAATCAAAATCCAACAAAGATCAAAAACATCGATAGGCTAATAAAGACTTATGTCTTTATTACTTTAAATACATTTTAATTGTCCCTCTGAAACTCCAGCGCGGAGTGGATCACTCTAACCCACTTAAATCACTACAAAGACGGCGGATATAACCGGTTCGCACCGGTTCGCGCCGGTTCGCATCGGATCGAGCCGGTTGAGGCCGGTCAGAACCGCCGAACATTTCGCCACTCGACTTGTAAAAAGCTTTCAAGAAGCCGCCGCTGTTTGTCAAGCGCTTAAAGCGGGTGTTGAGCTGTCGACAGCTTTTTGTTTTAGTTGCAGCGGAGTACTCCGTTATGATGTGAACGGATTTAGGAGTGATTAAATGGAACTGAAAAAGATGTAAATACCCAAGATGCAAAGTGAATAAATATTTCCACACAAACGCAAACAAAAACACATCCAGACTATCAAACTAACTCGTATACAGTACCTCTCACAAATATTTCCGATATCGCTATTAAAATGTTTGCTATCTATTTTAACTTTTGAACACGCTATCAGTTCACTTTCATACCCGGGTCAGGCTACACGAGTATCCACTCCAAATAAAATGTAAACACTTTTTTATTACAGTGAGCGATAGCGTCCAAACTGTTTACGTATTTATGAGGCTGACCGTACTAAAGGGCTCGTAAATATCGTGTTATGCTGACCCTACATGATAAGAATAACTCGATCACTGACGGTGACAGCCTTGCCGACGGTACTCCTTGAAGGCAGGCGGATAAATTTAAATTCATAGACGATTGGATGAGGTCTGATCGAGATTGAGAGTACTTCTTAAGACCTAGGGCAGGTCTACACTTCTACAGGGCTTTTGTACAGATATTGAATTAATATTTTCCGATTCTTTGATAAAGGGTAGACATTGAAATATAAACTGTTGTTATTCATCTATCTTCATCATTTTAACAGCTCAGCAATATCTTGCATGTGTCTGTCTAGTGAGACTAATAACCGGAAACCGAATGTGCAGAAACATGTGAACTTTCTATGTAAATTATAAAAGGTTAGAAAATATCCCGAAAACAATTGGAGTTAAGGGGCTTACAAGACCTAAACACAAAAAACGCAAGTTTTAGAAACAATGAAAGTATATGATCGACTACAGTAAACAAAATAAAAAAATATATGATATTCTTCAGGATATATTGTAGGTAGATACTGTGTTGAAAACATAATACAACTAATTTGATACGATAGAAAAAAAATCATGAACATACCTCTAAAAACTTTCTTTTTACAATAAAAACCATACTAACATACAAACAATCATTCTGATGTTTTGTCAGATTATTCTACAAGCACATACCTAAAACTAGTGTTTTAGAACACTAGTGTTTTAATTTAATAGTCCAAACAATAGATTTTTTGTTATTAAAAAATTGCTTCATATTTTGCAATAAATTACCTGCGTTGTGTCATCGCGCTTCTCTTTCTTTTCTATGCAGTCCGACAGTGACCGCGCTTTATGTCATGTAAGCCCCTTAAAGACAGATGTTACCGTTAATTTCGTATGGGGAAAGAAATGTTTTAATTATCAAAAGATGCCGTTTACCTACTAGCCCGACCTTAGTAACCGAAGTGAGTGATAAGCAACAATGTAGAGCAGCTAGTAACAGTGCCTACCAGCTGCTGATAAACTGTTGCCGAGCGAGAACGACTTTCATGTTGTCGAGGACGGCCATTTGTTTGTTTATTGTGTTTTTTTTATATTATCTTGCAGCCAATTTCAGACTGAGGATTCTATCTTGACGCTAGTTGAAAATAGTTACTTTATAAGAAATGGGTTATATAATTTAGCAAAGGAAAAAAGGTCTGGCAATTTCTTCGGCGTGGCAACTTCTTCTATGGTTTATTTTACTTCACACTTATCTACCGGTGTACTGTCGTAAAGTAAATCATAGTTGTAGATTACTATTATGAAGTGTTATATACTTATTAATTAAATAAGTATAATTATAACACTTCATGATAACCAGTTCGGGTTCAGACCTGGACTATCAACGGAAATTACTAGCAGCGCCCCGCGGTTTCATCCGCGTACCCAAGTTTCGATCTCGAGGGAATATCGGGATAAAAAGTATCCTATGTGTTAATCCAGGAAATGATCTATCTATGTGCCAATTTTCAGACAAATCTGTTCAACGGTTTACGCGTGATTGAGACACGAGATGTGCCGTTGCCGGCAATATTGCCCGAAGTGGGAATATTGGTGGCAAGATTGCCGGCAATATTGCCGGGAGTGGAAATATTTGGGAATTTTGCTTAATTATAAGTCAAATTATCTACGAAAACTTTTTACAATACTTAAAATTAGCATTTAAAGGCCATAATCTACATTGTGTACAATAAAATATTGTTTTGGGTAAAATTGCCAAAATTGCCAGCATTTTTGGCAATATTCCCGGTATTTTACCGGCAATATTGCCTATATTGCCATACACGGTAGTGACTATAAGAAATAACACATAAATATTGAGATTAGAATTGAAAATCGTTGTGTATTGAATAAAACTGGCCAAGTGCGATTCGGACTCGCACACGAAGGGTTCCGTACCACAAGGCGAAAACACCCAAAAAAAACACGTTTGTTGTATGGGAGCCCCCCTTAAATATTTGTTTTATTTTGATTTTCGTATTTGTTGTTATAGCGACAACAGAAATACATAATTTGTGAAAATTTCAACTGTCTAGCTATCGCGGTTCTTGAGATACAGCCTGATGACAGACAGACGGACGGACGGACAAACGGACAGACAGCGAATTCTTACTAATAGGGTCCCGTTTTTAGGGTTCCGTAGCCAAATGGCAAAAAACGGAACCCTTATGGATTCGTCATGTCTGTCCGTCCGTATGTCACAGCCACTTTTTTCCGAAATTATAAGAACTATACTGTTGAAACTTGGTCAGTAGATGTATTCTGTGAACCGCATTAAGATTTTCACATAAAAATAGAAATAAAACAATAAATTTTGGGGGTTCCCCATACTTAGAACTGAAACTCAAAATTTTTTTTTCATCAAACCCATACCTGTGGGGTATCTATGGATAGCTCTTTAAAAATGATATTGAGGTTTCTAATATAATTTTTTTCTAAAATGAATAGTTTGCGCGAGAGACACTTCCAAAGTGGTAAAATGTGTGTCCCCCCCCTGTAACTTCTAAAATAAGAGAATGATAAAACTAAAAAAAATATATGATGTACATTACCATGTAAACTTCCACCGAAAATTGGTTTGAACGAGATCTAATAAGTAGCTCAACTGTGAAAATTTAAAAACATATGATGGTACGGAACCCTCGGTGCGCAAGTCCGACTCGCTCTTGCCCGGTTTTTTAACCCTTTGGGTACGGAACCCTAAAAAGGCATAAATTCGAAACATTTCTTTTAATGTTGTACTTGTTTTTCATATACATATAAAATACAGGTATAAGTATATGTATAATATTGGAAATAACAAAGTGTCAATCTTGACAAATATTTTATGATCGATATACTACACTAAATTTAACTAAACGATGATTACAATTGCAGTAATAATAAAATATATTGGTATTATTTGACAGGCAACTTTGGCAATATTGCCAATGTTGCCGGCAATATTGGTATTTTACCGGTAGCGGCAACATTGGGAATATTGCCGGCAGTGGCAATATTGCCACCAGGCACATCACTAAGACACACATCCAAACATCTTCACAAACTTTCACATTTATAATATTAGTAGGATAATGAATTTATTTACTTCATATTGTGGATGATGTGTGCTTTTTTTATGTACCTACTTCAGTTATCTAATTTAGTTTTATTAGTATTATTGTGGATGTATTTTAATCTTTGGTGACTAACATATTTTTTTATTATCCATACTAATATTATAAATACGAAAGTAACTGTCTGTCTGTCTGTCTGTATGTTACATTTTTACGCCTAAAACACTGAACGGATTTCGATAAAATTTGGCAGAGAGATAGAATGCATCCTGGGGAAGGACATAGGATAGTTTTTATCGACATGCCTCGCGGGCGAAGCCGCGGGCGGAAGCTAGTACTAACATACATATGCATCACTGTGTCTGACTCAAATAAATTAATTAAATTATAAAGTGTGTACCTACCACAAAGTTTCGACAAGAATTACAAAACATGATATCACGAAGATAACTAGAAGAACTGTCTCCCAGCAACACGTACATAAACAGGATGACCTCATCACACATTTCATTTCGGCTGACTATCTCCTGAATGTCAGTCAGCACTGACCTCCAGAGCAATCTTATTTATTTATTTATTTAAGTATTCATAACAATTTTTACATTGTGTCGAAAATTAAATCTCTTTCATTATCAGGGGAGACGATACTGATGATACATAATATGAGTCAATTAGCGTGACCCCGCGAAGTGCATGTATGAAGCACTGATTAATTTGTTTTTTAAGATGGTGCAGATTGTATGAATGGAGTTTTTTTAATTTCTTAGATGATACCTACATACCATCTTTGAGCACAGGTTTGTAGTCATTTACAAACTCCCATATCTATTCCCTTTGTTGGATTTTATAGAAGTAAGTTAAATAGTGGTAATAATATTAGAGATTTCCTAACGAATAGTATATTTCAGATGAGTTTGGTAGACGAACGTATCCTCGCATAACAACATGATTCTGTAAAATGCGCGCTTTTCTTGAGTTTTCTTAGTTTTACCATACCTGCGTGTGCTTCTTACTAAGTTTAACTTGGTGTTGTGTGAAAAGGATACATTCTGAGGTTGCCGCCCTTGTCGCCGATGGCGAGTAGTTTCTGAATGGGGTCCCATGCTAGTGCTGTCGGCGCGAATGGGAACCCGTGCCGAAATGTCTGTGGACAAGGAGGACGGAATTGTGAGTAAAACAGTTTCAACCAATGGTTTCAACATTATATTAAAATACACACGGATTGATAAGTAAGCACGAGTCGCATTCACAAATAAAACATAGGAAGAACATTTTTTTTATGAAAAAAAGAACAACCAAAAAGTTCGGAACTAGCAATTTAAAAATCGAACACCTAACATCAGAATTTGGTTCGAATTTCAAATGCACGAAAGCATATTCAGTAGCCATGATAGAATTCGATACAATTTCATGTTGTTTATTTAAGTATTTTTGTTTGAAACGCTTTCACGCCTTTGGGATTAACGAATTAGGGTGAATACGTAGAAATGCTTAAAATAAAATGAGGTACAAGCGTTTTCACGTCGGATAAGCATCGCCCCGCGGGACGGCAGACAATCGTAACCAGGTAGAATTGATCATTTAAAAAAACATGGCAACTCTGAAATACATGAGTTTTAAAAAAAATGTTAAGCCTGATTTATGGAAGCAACGAGATAAAAAATTATTAGGATTTTGATTAACAGAACGGGGTTCGTTGTAATTAGCACTTTTTACTGATAAAAATGTAATAGGAGTCCGGCCTGGTATAATAATGGCATCACGCCAAACAAATCCAGCCTGGATTTAAGTTAATGAAGACTAAGCGTCTTTGATAAAAGCATGCTTATCTATACGGAAAATCGTCACTTTAATATTAGGTAACAATGAAGAGGGCCTGGAAATAACCACTGGGCACACTCACGGAAATTATTTGTCAAACAAAACAACTTGAATTGTCCGTCTAATCAAATCACAACTGTAACTCCTTGGCAGTTGTATGAAATGGCTATAGCACGGCAAATTAATGTACTTGCTTAACAATTATTTTCCGTGGCGGTACCTAGTGGTTGTTTTCAGACCAACTTCAGCGTTCACTAATATTTAATAGGATAATTATGAACTCAAACTCAAAAACTCGAAACGCAATGCATTTAGTTCTATTAAACCCTAAACCATTAACAGGCACTTTTGAACTGTCAAAGAATCGGTCAGTTAGTCAGAAAGTTGAAGCTAGTTGCCCATTACAAAACGTAGATCTCTATGGAGAAGAAAGGGCAAGAAACTCCATGGACACTCTTTTAAATCGAGATATTAAATATTATGAGAATGAGGATAACGATGATATCGAAAGGGCTACCATGGGAGTGCGTCAAGTAGGACTAGATTATACAGACGTTGGCATACCCACGTGAGCATGATAACCTGACCAAGTAACTCAAACCCAAAATTAAAACTATCATCGGAGCTCGTCGACGTCTGTTGTTGTTTCGACAGCGGACAAGTGATAAGCAACATTATAGCGTGTTGTTATGTTGCGGTGCAACGCTGGTAGGTAACACTTTCTATGTTGAGCGCGCTATCAGCTGTTGTCAGTGCATTGTGTGCGTCATAGCTGATGAAAGGTAAATGAGCTTAGAATCGAGGGGCGTGGACTTGACTGAAGGCCGGATTGGTCAGTTGTGACGAGCGCGGCTGGGGTACGAACTGCATACCCAGGAAAAGTAGTCCTTTTCTATGTTCCATGTTTTTCTTTTATTTTAATAATGTTTACGGGCGTACATAAACGGTAGACTGTGCGAGAGAGAGAAAGCAAAAGTGACGCGACGTCATGTTTTGGTTTTAATAGAAACTTTGTTTTATAGTCTACATAGCTTCTGCCTGCAGCTCCGCCCGCATGGATGTCGGGAATAATCCCATGGGAACGTGCTAGAAGTATCCTATGTCCTCCCCCAGGATGCCATCTATCTCCTTGCTTATCGAATTCTTATCGAATTCCGTTCAGTGGTTTAGGCGTGAAAAGGTGACATACAGACAGAGTTACTTTCATAATATTAGTATGGGTAGACAAGTAGCAGATTTCACTGTCATAGACTTCGTAAGGAGAGCGACCAACCACCGCGATTTGTGCCTGATTACTGGCAGGATTTACAAGTTACCTGCGACGATACGTCGTAGCTAGCTATTCTTTGTAATAAGCAGATATAGGAGGGCTTGCCTGCCAGTTCTATCACCTACACACCTATCTATACTAACACTCGTAATAATAAAGCCGAAGAGTTTGTTTGTATGTTTGAACGCGCTAATCTCTGGAACTTCCAGTCGGATTTGAAAAAATCTTTTTGCATTTGACAGCCCAATTCTCGATGAAGGCTATAGGCTATTAACATCACGCTAGGAACCTTATGAACCGAGCAAAAAGAAAAATAAATCCATAAGAATGCTAAGCGAAAACGAAGTATTGGCGCGGGGAAACTTCACGCAGAAGAAATTGCGGGCTGAAGTTAGTATACTCATACAAAAACACCAGATAAAAGCAGCTCGGATTCGTATGGAAAATAATAGGTGTTTACTTTGTTCGCACAATAACACGTTCGATAAAGTTTTGCATCATACGTCGCTAAGATAGGCGGAGTTTATCACTAAACACTTTCGCCGACATAGGTAGGCAGGCACCGCACCGCACTCATTGATACACTCTTAGTTTTTGCATTGTACCCACTAACCTAGTAAACGCTCCTACAAACAGGCGCGACACGCGATGTAATCGCGCGCGACACAAAGGCACCGCTCGTTGCGCGACTTGCGGTGCCTTTGTGTCACGCGCGATTTACAAAAATAATACGATACAAAATCCTGGGCATTTCTGGGTACATGATTCTTGTTGCTTTTGTATGTGAGAACAGTGTAAAAGAAATAAAATGAGGAAACAATTCTAAAAGTCCTTAACTTCTGAGAAATTCTTCACTGATAACTAGATCTACCACTTCCGAGCGCTAATAACGGAGCTGCTAAATAATCTATGAGTATATTTTATGTGGAGATCGAAACTGCTTTAATATTAATAGTTTCCAGCCCGCTCGGTGTGTGCGCGTATCAGACAGCCAAGGTTGAGGCCGCAGAGATTCATGTGAAGAGGGAATTAATGGGCTATTCTGATAAACTATGGAGGGTAATGTAAAGATAGTCAAACTAAGAAAGCTAAAAAAGCTTGGGTAGGTACTCGTATGAAATATTTATTTATTTATTATTTATTTATATATACTTTATTGTACACCAGAAAATACATAACAAAAAAATACGATTAATACAAAACATACAATGGGCGGCCTTATCGCTTTCTGCGATCTCTTCTTCTTCTCTTCTTTCTTCATTTCGGGTGTTTAGAAAGTAAACGGCGCCATTTGTCAAGATATGTGTTTTATATTATCTACTTTAGTTCGAATAGACATAATTGTGTGATTTTCACCTTTTATGCACTTTATCATTTAATTGAACTATCCTTATTCTGACGGAGTCGCGTTACGTCCGCTACGCGTAACGCCCGTTTATGGCCCTTGACGGACGATTGCCCGTGTAGTTTACATATGGGACATGATATTTAAGAATACGTATTTTCTATTTGGAAATAAGAAAAAAACTAGCTACTTATAATCCTAAGTATGCTTTAGGAGTTGTTGTAGGCCTGCTAGTTACATACGAAGCAAATATATTGGTACTAGCAGCGCACCGCGGTTTCACCCGCGTAAGTTTTGATCCCGTGGGAACATCGGGATAAAAACTATCCTATGTCCTTTCCCGGGACTAAAACTATCTCTATACTAAATTTAATCTAAATCTGTTCAGCGGTTTACGCGTGATTGAGTAACAAACATCCAAACATCTGCACAAACTTTCACATTTATAATATTATATATACTAGTTTCCGCCCGCGGCTTCGCCCGCGAGGTATGTCAATAAAAACTATCCTATGTCCTTCTCCGGGATGTAATCTATCTCTCTGCCAAATTTTATCGACATCCGTTCAGTGGTTTAGGTGTGAAAAGGTAACATACAGACAGACAGACAGAGTTACTTTCGAATTTATAATATTAGTATGGAAGCGCTCACATCATGTCACCTTTAACGATCAAAACTAAAACGTTTGCAACTTCTTTGTCACTGAAGTCCTTTCTCCAAGTAATGGAACACGCTGGTAACACCTGAGAGGATATAGATAGGTTCTGTGAAGTCTGTCTCGCCGTGATTGATGACTGTGTGCCAAACTGAAGTAATCACAATTTACCTTCGAGTTAAGTCAAAGTCAAATCATTTATTTCCAAATAGCTGACCCGGCAAACATTGTTTTGCCATATAAATTATTTCTAGCTGCCCGGCGCTACTTCGTTCACGTGGTGTCCTAATTGAATTGATTCTAGTCGCCCCTTCCAAAAGGTAGTGTTCGTATGGAGAAGAATGGGCACTCCACCGCTACTCTTTTAAAAAACGTTACGAAACAAAGGTGAGTGAGTAGGCACGAGCAATTCACTAAACTAATCAGAAGAATTGGTCCAAATGGATCATTAGGATTACGCATTATTTTACTACAGTGTACCAGAATTCACTGACTTCAAATGAAATCTTGGTAACATAAAGAACACTGGAGATGTCATACACAATGTTTCATCCAGTCATGATATGGCACCTATTTAAGACTTCAAAGCGCCTGTTTTCCAGTAAATGAGAGTAATTTTAGCGACGTGCCTTCACATCCCTCCGATACCCTCACACGGAGGGTTCGGAAACCATCCTGATCTGCCTCTGAGCACCGGCGAGATACATCAACACTCTCAAGAGGTTATCACCAAAAGAACAACAATTGATAATGACGCGCGCGGTGATAGTGAGACAAATGGTTTGGTATAAAAGGGGGGTGTGAGGTGAGATGGGCACAGTCGTGGACCAGCAGCAAACATGAGAGTACTCCTGGTATTGGCCGCTGTGGCAGTGGCGACAGCCACCGTCATCAAAGATGACACTACTGTGGTTATTGGCAAGGACAACATGGGTGAGTTTAACTTTACCATTTTTCAACCGAAATTATTTTGTATTAATTTAGTCTATTTACTTATGAACATGGTTGTATGGTTTATTAGAAGATGCATATGATTAACGTTTCTTATTTTTATTTCAATTTCGCTTTTACTGCCATAATCTGTAAAATATTAATCCAATTAAGACAGAGCAAAGAATAGTTTCAAATGCTGCTAAACTGATAACAATGATTTACTATAGTAATATCAAAGTAGTCCAAACAACTCACAAGATCTCGAAGCATTTTCCTAAATATAATTTAGAAATGCTAAAACAAATTACTGTATAAGCACTTGAGTGAGATACCTGAGATACAGGTTTGTTCCTAGTTTAGGTAGAATCCAATTATTTCTTACCTACCACTAGTTTAAGGTCCTAATTTGTAAATATTTATGTAAATCACTTAATTCAATAATAAAAAAAAATATAAAGCCCTGAAGGAAAATAGAATTGAAATAAGACTTCACCATCCAAATTGACATTTGATACGAGTATTATTCTGAACATCACAACTTGGGGAATCATCGGACAGATTAATTAATTTGAATTCTCAAAATGTTCCCAAACTCGCGGAAGACTAAAAGTTTAATTTTTTGAACATGGCAGTAACGATGGATATAAAGATGAAGGAACTCTGCATCATGAAGCTCCTGAATCACATCCTGCAGCCGACCATGTACGACGACATCCGGGACGTCGCCAGGGAGTGGGTCATCGAAGAGAACATGGACAAGTACTTGGTAAGACTCATTTACTTTATCAGACTAACCACACTATAATTTCCCATTTCCATTTATGCTAATAATTCAATGTGATATGTGCAGAAGACAGATGTCGTAAAGAAGTTCATCGACACCTTCAAGATGGGCATGCTCCCCCGTGGCGAGGTATTCGTCCACACCAACGAGCTGCACATCGAGCAGGCCGTCAAGGTCTTCAAGATCATGTTCTTCGCCAAGGACTTCGACGTGTTCATCAGGACCGCGTGCTGGCTGAGGGAGCGCATCAACGGAGGCATGTTCGTGTATGCTCTCACCGCCTGCGTGTTCCACAGGACAGACTGTCGCGGCATCACCCTCCCTGCTCCCTACGAAATCTACCCCTACTTCTTCGTCGACAGCCACGTGATCCACAAGGCCTTCATGATGAAGATGACCAAAGCCGTCACTGACCCCATTATGATGGACTACTACGGCATCAAGGTGACCGACAAGAACCTGGTCGTGATTGACTGGCGCAAGGGAGTCCGCCGCACATTGACTGAGGAAGACCGCATCTCTTACTTCACCGAGGACATCGACCTCAACACTTACATGTACTACCTGCACATGAGCTACCCCGTCTGGATGACCGACGACATGTACACCGTGAACAAGGAGCGCCGCGGAGAGATCATGAGCTACGCCTACATGCAGCTGCTGGCCAGGCTCAGGCTGGAGCGTCTCGCCCACGAGAAGTGCGACATCAAGGCAATGATGTGGAACGAGCCCCTCAAGACCGGCTACTGGCCCAAGATCCGTCTGCACACTGGAGACGAGATGCCCGTACGCAGCAACAACATGATCGTGCTGACTAAGGACAACCTCAAGTGGAAGCGTATGTTAGATGATGTTGAGAGGATGCTCCGTGACGGGATCCTTGCTGGCAAGATTGAGCGCGTAAGTATCCTTTAAGATTTATGTTCAACTATTTTATTATTGTTCTCATTGAAACTTTACTCAATGATATTGTTCTCTGCAGCGCGACGGAACTATCATCAACCTGAAGAAGACCGAGGACATTGAGAACCTGGCCAGGCTTGTGCTGGGTGGTATGGGACTGGTCGGCGACGACGCCAAGTTCATGCACATGATGCACTTGATGAAGAAAATGCTCACCTACAACGTGTATAACATGGACAAGTAAGTACCACGACACAGCTGACTCTACTAATAATCTCTAGGTTTTTAAAATTTCAACCCTTTTCAAACACTCTGGAGAGTATCATAATTTTGTTGCCCATAACCCAGTTTATAAGAGGGTTTTTTTAAGTACACAATAAGTGGACTGCTACCCATCTCTACCTCTGACTCTCATATAGTACGGGCGGTGGGATAAGTTTGAAAAAGTAATTTCATACCGGCTGAAAATCATACTAGAAACAGTTTATCCTTGCTGCTCCAGTAGTGGGAGAGTCCAAAGTTAGAGCATGTCAAAGTTGTAATAAATAATTAGTAGACTTCTACCCATCTCTACCGCTGACTTTCGTATAGCACGGGCGGTAGCGTTACTTTGAAAAAGTCTAGTAATTCTTACACAAATCATTTCCTTTTCGGCCTCCCCTACTAATAGATAGGTAAGTTTTGTTGTATTTCCGTTAAGCAAGTTTATAATAACATCACGTTCAACAGGTACACATACGTGCCCACCGCTTTGGACATGTACACAACCTGTCTGCGCGACCCTGTCTTCTGGAGGCTGATGAAGCGCGTCACCGACACCATCATGCTTTTCAAGAAGATGCTGCCCAAATACACCCACGACGACTTTGACTTCCCCGGCGTCAAGGTAGACCGCCTTACGACCGACAAACTCGTCACCTTCATGGATGAATATGACATGGACATCACTAACGCCCTGTACCTCAACGACGGCGAGTTAAAGAAGAAGCATTCCGACATGACCATGGTTGCACGCATGCGCCGCCTCAACCACCACCCCTTCAAGGTCACCGTTGATGTCACCTCTGAGAAGACAGTCGACGCTGTCGTCCGCATCTTCATCGGTCCCAAATACGACTGCATGGGCCGCCTCTTGAACGTCAACGACAAACGCAACGACATGGTTGAGATCGACACCTTTATGTACAAAATGGAGACCGGCAAGAACACCATCGTCCGCAACTCTGTTGAGATGCACGGCGTCATCGAGCAGAGGCCGTGGACCCGCCGCCTCCTCAACAGCATGGTAGACACAGTTGGCATGATCAGCAAGACCGTTGACGTTGAGAGCTGGTGGTTCAAGACTCGCGTTGGCTTCCCGCACAGGCTCCTCCTGCCTCTGGGTCGTCTTGGCGGTATGCCTCTGCAGATGTTCGTGATCATCACCCCTGTGAAGACCAACCTGGTGCTGCCCTACGTTGACATGAACATCATGAAGGAGCGCAGGACTTGTCGCTGGAGCGTATGTTTCGACACGATGCCGCTCGGTTTCCCCTTCGACAGGAAGATCGACATGACCCAATTCTTCACCCATAACATGAAGTTCACCGACGTGATGGTGTACAGGAAGGACATGGGCCTGTCCAACACCATCAAGGACGTGGACACCTCCGACATGGTGATGAAGAAGGACGACCTCACGTACCTGGACACCGACATGCTGGTCCGCTGGTCCTACAAGGACGTCATGCTAATGAGCAAAGACGATATGATGCGAATGTAAATTTATACCTAAGCAACTCTCTGTTGATTGTAGAATAAATTGCACTCCATAAATATACAACTTGTTTCAATTAACTTACACTGTGCTGCACACATTCCAAACATATTTCAGTAGAATATCTCAATGCGAGCACCAGTTTCGCTGCAGTTAATGGATTCCTCTCAAATTCATCTCTCCCGTCCGAGGAGCGCTAATAACATAAAATAGAAACACAAAATTTCAATTAACTTGTTCGTAAGGCGAGAGAAGTTGCGAAACTAACAAGTTTCCATATTTTAAGCTGGAGAGAAAATATAGCTTTTCTTGTGTTTTTCATAAAAGTTTTCGCCTAATTGGTAGGTATCATAAATAATTGGGAACTCGGTAATAGCCGAAAACAAATCGGCAAGGGTCGGCAAGTCTCGGAGTGTGTCCTAAGTAAACAAACACAGTTAGCGCAAACATTTAGAGTCCCTTTGATCCCGGACTCCGGACTTCGGACTGCGGACCCTTCGAGGCGGGCTTTTCTTATTTCACATTTACTTGGAGACTGCGATCTTGGAAATAAACAAAGCTCTCCACTGTTAGTGCCGCGACGACACGACCTGACTAATGGTGCTCTTTAATTAGACAAAGGCCAGTTTCGTTCAACAAACAACTTAAGTTTCAAGACTTTACCAATGGTATCTTCTTCTTATATTTAATCAAATATCTTCATATTATCAAAGATGAAAGAAAAGGCAACCTTTAACTGTTTTTTTTCTTCAATAACATAAAACCGTTATGGTAACGTCAGTACTACTTAAAAGAAAATATTGTGATTAGTGCGGAACAAAGAACGTACGAGTAAAAGTCGACTTCTCTAATGAGAATCCCTCAATACCAATTCATTGAATAAAAACTCTGGCAAAACGTCAAAGGATTTAACAAACCATTCAATATGCTTCTGTGGAACAAGTTAAGATCCTATTACAGGCTGACAGACGGTTCAGAAAATATTTTATATCATCAATTGAAAATCTTTCCTCAAACGTCGCGTCGTGTCGTTCAGAAAAGGATTCGAAGCGATTATAATTTGTTCCAATTAGAAGACAAGAAATCTGTAGGAGGACTTCTTGCAGATGATTCTTGATTTTTGTCTGGACTTTAAAAGAGACTGTGACTTCTGAGTTTGTTTCGGCCTTTCTTCTCAGAATAGTCAGTTAGGAAACGCCGACCTCATCTAGTTAAAAAAAAATATGATTGACGTGTAAAAGTGTTTGTACAAACCTACTTACAGAAATAAAATCATTTATCATTTAGATCTTACAATAAGGTTTTACATTTCCATTTTTTTGTATTAATTTTTCCCAAAAATACATTACAAAGTAAAAAATAACATTAACTTCGGAAGTCGGTGTCGATGGGTTCGCATTTTTGTTGTTACTTGTTTGCCACCAAGTCGGTTGTTTTTTTTTTTTGTGTAAAAAGTTTTTATTTTTCACTTTTAAGTTGTACTTACCCCACACAAATTCATATAACACTACTTGCTATGTAAATATCAGTGAAAGGAAGTTATTATAACATCGTCAATATAAACTAAGTGGCAAAAATACGAATTAACTAAATTAATTAATTAAATCTACGTAACTCAAAACTTCCCAAGCAAAGTTAATAAAATTTATACGGGACCACCCACCCCTGAGGCATATCCTATCCAATAAAAAAATAATTCTAGAAACCGATTTACTCGTACAATTGCTGGAGACAACGCGTAACATGCATACAAAAAAAGTAATTTAAAAAAATTAAACCGACTTCAAAAAGAAATAAACTCAAAATTATGAAACAACTTTAATTTCGGAAGTCGGTGGCAAAATACTAAAACTAAAATACAAATCCCAAGACACCGAAAAAAATTACTTTAAATTACTTTTTTATTTCGTAATTTTTAGTTTTAAGTAAAAACTGGAATATTTGTTTGTAATAAGTAGGTAATAGTTTTGTTGTAAATATTGTACTAGAATTTGACCAAGGTTTTGAGATGTTTCCCTTTGACACTACACCCCGTAGCTCTTCAATAACCCAGGCCGTCACACGTATTAGTCCATATCTTGAAAATTACCGAATCGATTTTGATGAAACTTGCACTGTTCCCTAAGTTGAAGCAAATGTAAGCCGATACAAATAAAAATGGTCACAATCCGTTTAATCGTTGCGGAGAAATGCGTGGACACGCAACGACGTGAAATTTTGTATATTTGTTTGGAAGCCTAATAGATTGTCATATGTGAATATAATGCAATTCCAATAATATTACATACATACGTGTCGAATTGATAACCTCCTTTTTTTGAAGACGGTAAAAAATACATTCGAATTGAGAACCTCGCTCCTTTTTGAAGTCGGTTATTTAGGTATAGATACGGCACTTATAGCCACAATGCATATACATGACAATTTCACTAAGCCATCACTGAAAAGTCATAGGAAGGCAAACGACGTAATTTTTTTTATTTGAATTTTTCCAGTAATTTTGGTTTAAAACTTATAAATAATGTAACAACAAAAATTCAACCTAATTGATAACCTCCTCCTTTTTTTGAAGTCGGTTAAAAAAGAGAGACATCGATAGGATTAAAGTGGTGAATTCAACAATATAACACGTTTTCAACAATCAAAAAAAGCCACTACAAAACCGTTGTGAGAGTAGGTACTGTAACAGAGTAGTCAAAGTCAAATAAACTATTTGCGAAGCACAACCAATCCATGTATTTCCATTGTGAAGCAAACAGGAATACCTCGCATACTTTAAACTCTTCAAACTAGAGCCTAAATCTGTTCGAAACAATTGCAACAACATTAAAATTCCTGTAAAATCGCAGTAATTCGCAGGTGCGTGGACGATCTTACGTGCCTACGATAATCGGCGTTCATTGTGCAGGCGTAATGTCCCGCGCACACTCGCGATGTGCCGAGTTATGTGCCTACGTTATTGAGTGAGGCGTTCATTGTGCAGGCGTAATGTCCCGCGCACACTCGTGATGTGCCGAGTTATGTGCCTACGTTATTGAGTGAGGCGTTCATTGTGCAGGCGTAATGTCCCGCGCACACTCGTGATGTGCCGAGTTATGTGCCTACGTTATTGAGTGAGGCGTTCATTGTGCAGGCGTAATGTCCGGCGCACACTCGTGATGTGCCGAGTTATGTGCCTACGTTATTGAGTGAGGCGTTCATTGTGCAGGCGTAATGTCCCGCGCACACTCGCAACGTGCAGACTTACGTGCCTACGTTATTGAGTGAGGCGTTCATTGTGCAGGCGGAATGTCCCGCGCACACACGCGACGTGCCGACTCCGGTATTTCGCAATTACATCATGGCTACAATCTCGACGATCCGTTAAATATATTTTGAATTTGAATAACTTCCTGAACTAGCGCACGGGAGCACATGCCGCTTTTTATTCGATCGAGTAATTGGAATGCTTCCGATATTTCATTTTGACTGCATAGTTTGACTCGTGTATCGTCTGTGTGTGAGCGTGTATGTAAGGTTTGCAGATTAAACTGGTATTTCGGTTCTGACTTTTGTAGAGTTGGACGTCAATGAAATTCTTAGTTTTTAATTATTTTATGGTTGTTAAATGGCTCTTGCCGGCTATGCTCCAAGATAGATTAGATAAATAGATAGACAAACAAATAGGAGGATTTACAAGAGCTATTCCCGTCAATAAATAAGCCTAAACAATTTGTTACTTAATTTTACTCTTATTTACCAAGTTAATAATGATAATTAACACACAATCGTAACACCAGTTACAGGAGTTACCCAGCACACATCGTTTGAAGACCTAATCCTGCGGTTTTCATATTAATGTGTCTTTTAGTGCGTGATCACAATACATACAACTTGTGTAGCATACGTCACAACATATTACATGCTTGAATAACTTAATTATACCTCCACGCAGCACTTGGTGCTCCAGCAAGGGATTATAGACGTTATGATGAGAATGAAATAAAGGTGGATGTTGTGTGCGGTGGGTATGGAATTAAACACCCTTCAATCTGACTAGGTTAATTTCCAATGGCATTTTGTAAAACTAGTTAAATTTAAGACTTTACATATTTCCTGCACGAGTAAATAATACGTAAAATTAATAGTAATATAAATATTATGAATAAAGACGTCTACGCTTTATGGTCCTGCCACATTATAATTATTTTATTTATATTTATTTATTTTAGGATCACCAACAAAAGATAAATACACTAAACATTACATAAATATAGTTAATGGACGACAAGGTATTTGGTAGGTGTACCTACTCTTTCAATTACAGGAGACCACAGCATGCACAATAAAATGAACAACTAAGCTAACAAATATATCACGTAGTAAAACCGTAGTAGTAGGATATATATATCATAACCAGTATAGGATATTCAAAAATAGTAGTTATGGTGTTACATAATGTACCTGCTCAGAGTGAGATTTAATTTTCTGCCTAACCCCATGGGAAGAAGGCGTGACTTTATGTATGTGTATATGTTATTTTATAAGATATTTGCACACCTATTAAGGTAGGATATGGTTTAAAGAACTGCTGTAATTATGTATCACCTCATGTACCTACCCATATTCAAGCAAATAAATGATTTGATTTGATTTGAGACCACAGAGCACCTTCAGACTATTCGATTAAATAGTACATTTATGTATTTGCATATTTTTTACGCCAGGCATCGCATCTTCTAAGTACTTCGGCTTGTCTTAGAAATACGCTGACGAAACTCTGTACGCTGAACAGAATAGAAACAATTTTATTTGAATTAAAGCATTATTACTTAAATAAGAATTAGAATGGGTAAAAACAATAAAAACTTGCAAAATGATGTGGCTGTCCGACTTCCACGCGAATGCGAGACTTAAGGACAGCTGGTGCTTTTAAAACTTTGTCTAATATACTTTGAATGCTGAATCGATTGCTTTTCCCTACACCACATAATCAGCCTATAATGTTCCCACTGCTGGGACACAGGCCTCCTCTCGATGAGAGGGAGTGGGCCGTAATCCACCACGCGGGCCCAGTGCGGATTGGCAGATGTCACATGTCTTCGAATTTTTGGTTCTAGGACATCCCGGTTTCCTCATGATGTTTTCCTTCACCGTTTTGAGAGCAGTAGTGATGAAATAATTTACACAAAGTAAATCGCCTGTCTGGGTTCGAACCTACGACCTATAACTCGTAAGTCGCGGAAGTTACCACTTGGCCACCACTGCTCACGAGTTCCCTACACCGAGTTCCCTTATTTTTTTAATTTATTTATTGAAATCCAAACATGGAGTCGACAACAGAACGCAATGTTCCCTTTCCATCCTCCGACAAGATCCATGAAATATGCATGTTCAGACCGAGCCAGTTCGTCGTAAGGCAGACCCCAGCAACGCATCCGATGCTATTGGCCTTACAATAAGATTCGCGGCGACGGCAATCATTCGCTCCGTCATATTGTAATATACGATCCGACGAAGGAATATGAGAGAATTGTTGAAGTTTGAGAATTCAAGAATTTGAACATAAAATGGATGTGGAGAAAATTGGCTTTTTGAAATTGTCTTGTCATATATGTATTGTTGTATAATTTGTCAATATTGTTTACATACATATCTAATTTGGAATACTTAAAGAAATCGAATAATTGTTGTGAAGTGAGGAAATGTTATCCTAGTTAAATATAATACACTGGTGTTATTACTCTACAGCAGTAATCTCTCGATGTTATCCTTAATATTTTTTCAAATGCAAAGTGGATTCAGAAAAGCCTTCTGCTATAAACAACAAAACACATAATTGCAATATCATATTCAAAACGCCAAGAAAGAATATCCTTACGTAATACAAAGAAAATATTCTAGATTGTTCTCCGATGCAATCCCAAGCCAGTGCTTTGTCTTCTCTCTTTTTAATTAATATTAATAAAGAAGTCTCACGGAGCGCAGTAAAATAGCTATTGTTATTTCAATTTTAAAATGGTGTCATGAATATGAGATGAGTCGAGTCGAGTGCGAGAGAGAATGCATCGCATACATGTATGTATTGAGATTATATCTCGGAAGCTGCACTACTTGTCCCTGGAGGACTGTTGGAGTAAAACAACAGTAGGTAGACTGTGTGTTGGCGGTGTTGTTGCTAAAGTTTGTGTAGCACTTCTGAAACTGTCGCTGTGGTGCTTCGAATGTGACTCTAAGTGCCTTGTGGGATGCACGGACACGTTAGAAAAGTGATCATAAAACTTTATGCTTTTTGAGAAACAGTACCTATGTATCAAATTTCTCTACGAGCGGCACAAAAATAAAACTACCAAAGCTTTACAGCAACTGGAGAACGCTCAGTAACACGTCCTTAATTCCTCATGTCACAAGCATATTTCCTTCATACCACATGTCAGACGCAAACGAATCACCGCAGCCAAAGACACATCTATACTAATATTATAAAGCTGCAGAGTTTGTTTGTTTGTTTGTTTGTTTGTTTGTTTGAACGCGCTAATCTCTGGAACTACTGGTCCGATTTGAATGATTCTTTTAGTGTTGAGTAGTCCATTTATCGAGGAAGGCTATAGGCTATATTTTATTTTAATCAAAATTAGGGATCCGTAATAAAATTGCTATTTTGTAACACAAGGTGTAAAATCGAAAACCTATTTTTGCGTGCGCTGCAAAAACTATTGACAATAGAACAAAATGATGTACTACGGGTTTGTAGAGCCCATTAAGACCTACAAAAAAGTCCGCAAGAACATATATCTAGCTATCATGGTTTAATCACAATAACCGATTTTGTGTTCAAAATAATTATTAAATCGTCTGAAGAAAAAAAAAACTACGTTAAATATGTATCGTAATATTAATCTTTATCGAAATTAAGCATTATGTTATCAAGAGTATTTATGAAGAAGTAAAATACTTTTTGTTTCATCTCAATCGGATATTTCGTTTAAAAGTTATCACGTGTGTAAGATGTTAAGAGTTGGTACCTATTAAGGAGTTATGGGCCATAGAGTTTTTTATCTATATACTACTAATAATAAAGCTGAAGAGTTTGTTTGTTTGAACGCGATAATCTCTGGAACTACCGGTCAGATTTGAAAAAATCTTTTTGCATTTGATTCCCCAATTCTTGCCCAATTCAATGCCCAATTCTTGAGGAAGGCTATAGGCTATTTAACATCACGCTATGACTCTTAGGAGCCGAGCAAAAAGAAAAAAACTCAGAGTGAACGGTAAGCGAATACGAAGTGTTGCGACGCGACGGGGTGGGGGTACAAGAAATTTCACGCGGACGAAGTCGCGGGCAGAAGCTAGTCAATCATAAAGCCAATACACCCAATATTGGGGGCGCCACTATCTCAAGACGTCGTCCCGGCCAATCAGGACTCTTAACGAAGTATCGCGCGACCAATCAGGACTCGTATCAGCTAATTTGTCGCGATATTTATCTGGCGGAGCGATCGGTAGAATGACGTCTGATCGGAAACTGAGCGTCTCTTTGAAGACATCCACTCGGGCGCTCGGGCGGATCGCGACGAGCCCCAATTAAGATAAACTTAAGAGGAATTTACCAATAAACTTCTTTCAATTTCATTTACCTTTTTCTTTGATGCTTTTGAAGACAGGAAAACGGTTTGGGAGTGTTTTTCTTTGAACTTCGAGATAAAAGATTGCAAGTTTTAATGACTCACTCTTTGCCCGAGCGCAAGAAATGAGGAAAAAAAAATTATTGGCAAAATACTCGTTATTACAATGTATTGCTAAAGCAGTTCACTTTACAGTAGGTTAAAAGACTTGGTAGGGCTTGGTAATGGCTGTCAGAAACCGGCACTAGCAGTACAACATCTAATACTATTCTTCAGGAACCCTCGCAATTTCCCGAAGACCAAAAGACCCTTGTAATTAAACGGCAACAAACAAAATAACGTAATGAGTGTAATATAATAAGTTAACTCAATAATATCGCCGAGTTATCTCCTCCTCGCCCAGCAAGAACGATCCTAATTGACTAATAGCTCAATATTCATCACTAATCCGATTTAAAAGATAAATTATTTACTGGGAGGGCAAATTATTCGTTAAATCGCGCAGATAAGGTGGTCATTTGTTTAACTTTTTTAATTTCAAGGGATTTTGTTTTAAAATGTCTGAGTATTTGTTTCAAGTGAGGTAAGCGAATGTTTGTTTTGAGTTTTTCGGACGGCTCCGTCTCTTTTGCATACCTACGTTATCATATTTGTCTTTAAAGTTGAAAACGCTGGGTTTTTCGCAACAGGGGTCTGGTTCGTGACTGATGCTTGGCAAGTCGAGCAGGTAGGCAAATAATACCTGAAATTGTGAAGATCAAAGTAACCGACATAGCCCGAAGAATTGCTAAACTTATGAGGCAGTGGGCAAGACACATTGCTCACAGAACAGATAGCCGATGGGGCTGAAAGGTCCTGGAGTGGCGACCGCGTACGGGAAGGCGCAAAGTTAGTACCATAAGGTGGACCTATGACCTGGTGAAATTCCAGTGGGAATCCGCTAGATGCGAGAAGCACAGGACCGGTCGGTGTGGCAACACTTGGTCTATGACAGAAGCACAGGACCGGTCGGTGTGGCGACACATGGTCTATGACAAAAGCACAGGACCGGTCCGTGTGGCGACACATGGTTTATGACAGAAGCACAGGACCGGTCGGTGTGGCGACACATGGTCTATGACAGAAGCACAGGACCGGTTGGTGTGGCGACGCTTGGTCTATAATCAACAGAGGACGTCTTTCTTTCGGCTGAACGGATGATAGTGATATTAAGACAATAGTACCTACTTACCTAATTTTGGTTGAGGTCTTTCGTAGTGTCTTTTTTTTATGGCCTCTCGCAATTCAAGTCAATAACCTACGGGCCCCTTCAAACCTGTGAGGTTGTCGTCTGCTTAACTGGGCTTGCCTGTGGCTGCCTCAATAAATTAAGGTGTCCAGCCAGGGCTTTAAAAACTACGCGGTTACACGCTAAGGGCACGCTGGGGGAGGGCAGCAAGAGACAAGCTGGAACAGAATTATTTAGAGACGAATTTAAAACCACGGGCTCAGCGGCGCGGGCTGGCTCGAGCAAGGGTCACGGCGGTTTCGTAGTGTCTAAGATTTGGGATATTTACCTAGAAATACAAAGATTAGGTGTTTAAAAACGTGTGCACGTAAAACGATTTTAACACATAGAAAAAACAACAAAGTTAATGTTCTAAAAATACCTCTATTATTAAATATACCAATGTATATGATAACTTCCAAACGTTCCGTCGTAAGTACAATAATGCTTTTCAATCTGAGCCCGACACGGTTAGCTTCTAGATACACAGCAGCACCGCCTCCATCCGTCATAGCACACAATGAGCTGCACCGTGCAGTCTGATGCAGCGCGTTATCTGCCGGTTGCAGTAAGTAACATTACTCACGGGCGTAAAGATTGATCGCACCTGGCGCGGTTTTATTTGTTTGGCTTTAAAATGTAGACTACAATGCAATGCAGTTTATATAGGCATAAATCGCGGGAGTATGTCAGTAGGGCTCTCTGCGAGAAACTATAATTTATTCACGGTTTACATTTTCCGGGAAAAATGCTGAATAAAATGTTAAACTTTATACGAAATTAGGTTAATTTGCTTGTTGATATATTGTCAAGTTCTAAACTTCCCCATCATCACTTTTAGTTACAGAACTTCGTTAAGTAGATTGGATTTTTGACACTTTAAGTTTTTCCTATTGATGGATCGAGTTTGCTAAACAGCATCACGTACATGAGTTTACAACTGGGCTTCATTATGAAATGCTAGTCTTATTTAATAAACCATTTATAAAACTTATAGTTATCATTACAGTTTTGTCCCACTACGACACACTCTATTAAAAGACAATATCTTCTCAGACTCGAGCCAACGAGCCGTGAACTCGTGTGACGCGATAACAGCACGATGGCTCGAGTTGTCGAACAACGAGCTCGAGCTAACAGGCACAGGCATACAGGCACACAGGCAGCAACGAGCCGCGACCGACACACTCAACTGTTGCTCGTTGCTCTATCTCTACGTTATATCGAACTTGTAAATACAAGACTATTCAACTTTAGTGTAAATTAATGTTTATAGGTATCTTGTTCTTCCCTGTAGAGACATTTGTCCAGCTCAAGTCTAAAGAGTTACCCAGAGGAATGCGCAATACCAGTCTCTTAGTCCGTCTAACAGAATATGAGGATGGCATAGACCATATACAACCGATAGCCCACTGCTGAACAGCCCCCTCATTAGACCGCTATAATTGGTAACCGTGATATGCTGACGTTACGCATCTCCGCTCGTCGGGGGAAGAGACGGAGTATGTGGGACTCCCTGCCAGGGTGGCAGTATACCCACTAAAACTCAGCGGTGTTCCCTCATCGCCTTGATGGATGCAAAGGCTGAGCCGGATTCCCATGACATCCATGGGAATCCGGCTCAGCCTTTGCATCCACAACCCCCCCGGCGCATGCCCGCCTAGCTGGCGGGCCCCGCATGTCCCCCCGTCTGGGGGGCTACGGGAATGGCCGGGAACACCTGGCCATTCCCGTCCGGCACTGGTGGAAGCCTGTGCAATACAGGCGAGGGTGCCCCCGCACCCGTCGCCTGCTGGCTTCCACCTGGGAGGAGTCGGAGATGACTGTCATACTGACGTCTTCTTCGACCCCTCCTCCGCCTTCGGAGCGGCGCCGCGAGAGGGTCTTCCTCCCGCACGCGCTCCGCCGCCTCCTTCTGGGACATGACGTGTTCACAGAAGGAGGCGACTGCCACCCAGGACCCCTCATCCCCTAGCATGGCGTTGACCAAGCCGGGGAGCGAGAGGTCCGTTCCGATCGCCGCGGTGAGACTGCGGCGCGGCTCGGACCACGACGGGCACACCTCGAGAGTGTGCTGCGCCGTGTCCTCCGCCGCGCCACAGTCGTGACACGACGGCGTCTCCTCCCGCCCGATACGGTGCAGGTACGATCCGAAGCAACCGTGTCCGGACAGCACCTGCACCAGACGGAAGGAGAGGAACCCGTGCGACCGCTCGAGCCAGTCTCGCAGGACCGGCCCAATCGCGTCGAGGGTTCGGCGGCCGAAGGCTGCGGCGGCGAGGTCCCGCGTCCAGTGGACGACTATGGCGTCCTTTGCCTCCCGCCGGACGGCCTGCGTTATGACCACCTAGGTAACCTAGTGTAACATAGAATGCTATGTCAACCTTGCATATTATATTCCATGCAAAGTTTCGCTAAGGGAATATATGCAAGGTTTCGCTAAGGGAATATAATTATGCAAGGTTTCGCTAAGGGAATAATGCAAGGTTTCGCTAAGGGACTTACACCATTACAGGCCGTGTGCCCGATGCGATTTCTCATTGGTAAGAATCGAACTTCCATATAAACTTTCATCCCCTATTTAATCCTTATATGGGATGAATTTTCAAAAATCCTGTCTTAGTGCAAACCTTCACTATTTAAGGAATTCTTGTGAAAAACTAATTTTTAGTAATTTAGACAGTGCGTGGTCTGTCAGTGAATTAATTTAAGATTGTTATGAAGTAGAAGGTAAGCTGCTACAAACAAACAACAATGAAATCTGCTTGAACATTTGTGAGACTATCCAAAGTGTTGTGATTGTGTGTGTAGGTAAGAGTATGTAATAAGAAAAGTTTCATTTATTTTAAAACTGGTAGACATCATGGTATCACGTGATTTAGTAAATTAACAATAACTTAAGTCATTACAAGCATGTTAACAAAGTAACAAGTTGTAATACAACGAAGGGAAAGATTAAGAGCACGAGTTTTCACTCTAGTCTTAAGGTCAGAGGTTTATTTACTTACTAAACAGTTCAACAACACAAACATACATATACATTATTGCTATTAAATTCCTTAAGAATAAGACAAAAAACCTACGACTATCTTTTAAATATAAAAAATTCCGATTCTGGTGATCCAATTTCATCTTATTCGACAACCTAGCAAGAATCCCTCGAAGGTCCCAACTTCTAAGAAACAATTGTATTCTTACCAAAATTGCGTTTCAGCAAAAAAGGTTTATCAATTTGTATGAATGTTGAATCCAATATCTTTTAGTAACGAACTTTGGGTCCTCAATCAACAATATTTTACGAGGAAAGAAACAGAAATTACGAAATCATCAAGCTAATAATAATGTTGTTACGAAAACAAAGGAATTGGCATCATAATGGGTCTTCGCGTGGTTAACGAGATTATTTTATAACAGAGTCCGTCTGTGCCCTCTCACCTCCCGGCCGACGTGCTAGTGCTCGCCAGTCCCCCGAGTCCCCCGGGGGCTCAACTCTCGGAGCACGTAAACTATCAAACAGAAACCATCCTCATTCCCAACCTTGTTACCTTCCTTACCAGCTTAAGCTGACAGTCAAGAATGTTAGTTATTTACTTTGAAAAGCTTTCATTTTACTCAAGGGCATTACGAACAAACATTTAATAACTTGTGAAGGCAACTGAGAGAGGAAATATTCCGAAGACAAAACAAAATATTCTTGACGTTTGAAAAATAATCGAGTATTGCAAAAGTCGTCGTTAAATGGAATAATGGATCGCCTAGTGGCCTACATTAGGGGAACATTCTCTTAGTGCGGGATGCGGACGGGGCGCGCGCGGGGCGGCTGCGGGGCGTCTGCGGGGCGGGAGCGTCCGCTAACCGGCCGAGTTCGTTTGCTCTGTTTGCCACACTCCATTCACTTTTCAATCGCATTTCATCAGTTTTCAATTGTCTCGCTTCATTTGCGCCGCGCGTTGTTTGTAGTCCGTTGTATTCAGTGCACAGACTAGATGGATACACAGCTAGGTTGCTACGATGATGTTCAGTTTATAGTCAGGGATCAGATAATATGAATCATTTTGAAATAACTGTTTGATATCATTCATTTCAGCGTTTGCTGGTCTGAAGTTTGTTATTATTCAAAGGTGCTTTTAAATCATAGTTGGTAAAATCTTAACTAAAATATTCTCTTGTGATATCGTTCAACAGTATTAACCAGCAAGCCGAGGATTTCATCTCCAGAAACACTTGACAGCAAAATTTTAATACCATCAAACGTTTCCGACCGACACTGCACACGGCGACGGAAACTGATCGCGAATTCAAATCCTTTTACAACGCGCCATTGAACGGGTTGACAACATAACTCCTGCACTACAGACAATAGAAATTTACCCTTATTACTCATAATTAAAGCTCAGGACGTACGCAAACGAACTTGTTAAGAGGGACCAAATTATTGTTATTTTAATAGCGGAAACGTGATTCGGTTTGTTATCTGACGCCAGTGTTCGTGTATTAGATGATGCGGCGTTGACGGCGGCAATCTGTTCATTAATCTGTCTCGAGTTGCGCGGACTTGCATAAGAAATGAAAGAACTCTGAAACCTTCAGGGGCTTTTGTAAACAATATTGATGATTGAAGGCGAGTTCGACTAAGCAACAAGACAAAAGTGTCGAGAAAGATAATGTCCAAACGGTTAGGTTAAACAGAAAAAATATGCCAATTGCCAACACAACCTTTGCGTCACAAAGGCCGTAAGTTGAAAAAAAGAAATAAAATTTCCTTCTGGCCGGCATCGAGTAACAGCAGCTGTGTAAACGTTTTAGAATTCTACTGAAACGGCTCCCCGGCGTTCCTAGGCACACATCCAATCTGGGAGTTCCCAGTTGAGTAATCTCTCTTTGACAAATCGCCTCTCGGTGTCTCCTCCGCAGTCTGAGGCGCCTCGCCCATCTGTCTTACCTATTTGCGGTTAGGTTTTCAATTTTCTGCGCTTTGGTACCTAGAGACTCTCTGGAAGGTTCGGCTTATTCAATTGGGTTAAGCTTTGTCGGAAAATTTATTATCTTTGTTTTACATTTTGCTTTGGGACTTAGTTTTTGCAGTGGCATAAAGGTCACAAATTGTTAAAAGGTATTGTTTTTATCGGCACAATTAATGTTCTGTACAGCGCTACGAAGCATATCCATTCTACATTCATTCGGCTATATACATTCAACCATACTCGTACAATCGTAATGATTTACTTCTACATTATTCATTTAGCCAACTGTTTTGGAAACATACACGTCCATTTACGTTATGTTTTTTAGTAACGAGTTTGTGTCAAAAACAAGAACATCGTCTAGATACACAAAACCGTCTTGAGCATCGTCGGGAGCACATCAAAGAATTTTTCACCGCTGAAAGTTGCCGAGGCATCTAAAAACCCATAAATAAAGGGCGGTGAGCCGACGGGCCACGTGGGAGGCTTTGAAGCCTGCCTCAATAGACACACGGTGTAAAGACGATTTGGTGAAAGGCGACGACAATTTCTCACTCGGTTAGCGAAGCCTGCCACAAAAAGAACCGTCACTGACATTTATCAAGGGGATCTTCTTTTGTTTTGGGGATTGTAGGTTAAATGAGTCCAAATGGTCATTTTTCATTGGATTTTTTGAGTGGAATTATTTGCAAATGGGCAGTTAAGAGGAGTGTAGAATGATAAAAACAATTACAACAGTAACGTCGGCGTCGGCTAATTTTGAATTGTAATACGTTTTATAATTTTTTTTGCGTAAGAACATGCCGCCAGCTTAGTTATCTATAGTCAATACAAACAAGCCACTAACTTGAAAACTAAAACATTTATTCCTCCATTTGTAATTGAATTAGAATGCGGCCCCACCGCATGACTGCAATTTGAAACTACGGTAACTTCTTAATCAACGTTCGCTAGGATCTTAAAGTGTCTAATTGGAGTAATTTTCAAAACCCTTTTTGCATTAAAATTCATCAAGCAAGTAACGAGGAAAGTTTCTTCCAACTCCACTTTATTAAAGACACTAGTTGTGGAAACAGACGCGAGACTGAAGGGTGCGGTGCGCGGACTAAAGTTGGTGTAGCTGTTTAGGTTGGACCGAGTTCTGATGTATGCAGAACTTAGTTTATGGGCAGCAGCTTAGTGGAAGTTACTAATCTTAAGCATGTTAAGACCGCCTATTATTTCCGAGGAGAAATGTAAAATTCGTCCATTAAAATGGCTCATTTTTAGTAAAGTTTAGTAAAAGTAGGATTGAAAGTAGCCCGAAAAATAATCTCGTCGCTAATCACAGGTTCTTTATATTTTTGGGCATAGTGAGCGTCCACAATAAAACGACAACCTGTTCAAGGATCGCTAATAGACGCGTGCTTTTACAATAAGTCTCCTCAATCGTGTTTTACCAACAGAATGTTTTCCTCAAAAACTTTCCAACCGTTGAGTCGGGGCTTCGCAGATGGTATGAAATAAGCGGCTTCTGTAAAATATAGACCAATAACGGCGGGAGATAATCTTATTTACCTCGGAAGCTCCAAAGAGATTGAATACAAAATGTAGATTTAACTGAGTCATCAATTTCCGGAATCAGCACTCGCTAAATTAGTTTGAAACTAAAGCTCAAAGTTAGTTCGTTGCTTGTGAGCGATTTACTGTTAGCTTTCATGTACGTTGTTTGTTTAATGTTGTCTGATGTTTACGCGAATATCGTTCGTTGATTCAAACTAGTTTCGTTCGTTGTTTATCTTTTTGTTTTGTTATAAAAGCTTTCCGACCTTTCTGGTGTCTTGTGTATTTTAATCAAGTATGAAAAACCATTGACTTATTGTTAGTATATTTGGTTCTCTTAATCCAAATACAATTAACATCGTTTATATCCAACATATGTATATCAAATTTAATTCAAAACATTTTATTTATCTCGGGCACGTGCTCGAATACATTAACGAATTAATTTAATAACGCGAGCTCCTTGACATGTTCAGCTTCTTCATTTACAATTTTAATTCGTGGCTCATTCGGGACACTTTCATTAGCATTCACCACATATGTACCGCGGTACTTATCTACCGGCGCGTACGGCCGGCTCTTGCTTTAATTTTGAACAACATTTATAAAGGTCAGCGCGGTATTACCGTCTCATTTCCTTTTACTTTGGTATTCATAATGTTACTCTTAGAGAATATTGTGAAGTTAGAACCCATTTTTAACTTCGGATATGAAGTTTTAGCAGTTGATGGGTTGGATGGGAGATGATGAAGTTAGGTTTTTGTATTCAGTTTACACAGCGGTGATAAGCACTGACCACTATCAAACTCCTGGCCTGAATTCCTACTATTATACCCTCATAATGTCGTATGTACGTTATCAAAATTACCATTCTAGCCATAAATAAAGTTCCGGTAGCATGAACTCGTTAATTTGTAGATGTAATAATGTGCGTTGTTTGGCGTTCACACGTAGTATTACTAGTTCAGACTTATCTCGTGTGAGTTATGAATGTAATGGCGTAATAATTTAGGTTGTTTGTGGACTCACTTTAATAATTTCGAAGCGTGTTGGTGCTTTAAAATTATTGGTTTAATGTAAAGGAATTGCACAGTAGGAATAATTATTTTATTTATATTGAAAATATATTGTAGGTAGTGGAGAGTTCGGGACGGTAATAAGTTACTGATAATGATCAACAAACTCATAATGTAGGTAAGTACCGGAATTTCACTTTCTTTTTATCTTCTATGGCAAGATAATATAGACAGATAGAACATTCTTTATCATGTACACCATAAAAATTAGATATAAATGTAGACATTTTACAACGGGTGACAAAGGACGGTATTCCATGAATATATTACATGTTGTATTTACAGACCTAGCCCGAAAGTCATTTCGAGCTAGGTCTTCAGGCCCAATGTTCAGGCACATTGACCTCAGTACAGTATTGTGACTTACACTTGCGTTCATATTACAATACAGAGAGGCATTGCTTCTGTAGAATTCGAATAAAGTTTTTTGTGTTATTACACTTTTTTCTTCTACAATAATAGCACAATCACATTTGTGATTAGAAAGCCAAACATATAACTGAAAAGATATTGACTAATTTGTTCATAGATTACGTCTACATTACACCACAGTCTACTGCGAAGAGAAAGGTTTTGTTCTTTTAACCCAAGTTGAATGAAAGAAGTGTATTCATAATCATAATCGTTTATTTGCTAAGAAAGTAGGTAGGTACATAAAATAAAGGTGTTGACACAACTGTGACCGCTATACAATCTTCCTTAATTTAGGTATGCAAACATTGAAAATAAACTTATAATAAAAATTAAAACGTGTAAATGTATCTACAATTTATCTATACTTATAATAAATCTGTAGAAGTGAAAATTCTGTACATTGAAAATATCAAAAAAATAAATGGCAGGGGGTGTTACTAGACCGACACCGAACCCAAAAATGTGATTAAAAAAAAAATTTGTCTGTCTGTCTGTTTGTTCAGGCATCACGCAAAAACTACGTGTTCGATTACGATGAAACTTGGTATAATTATACTCATGCTTAGTCCTCGATAATTATCCTGATTTACTCTGTAGTTCCACTACTGTCCATCGTGTACACGCGAATATTCAGAGAATAAAATCCTGCAAAAAAAAATTTTTTGCTGGCAACTATATCCAGCTTATGTCATTCACTATTTTCGCGTCGTGTAGCGCACGTTGCTTTAAGATAAATATCGATTTTTCTTAAAGATTCTTATTTTTTTTATACTATTTTAACAATAAACAATGCCAGACGACAAATTATGGAAGAAATTAAAGAAAATTCTCACAGATGTCTCAAGATTACTAAGTGATTTGCATTATAATGATACCTGTACTCGGAGGAAATTGGTTGCAGTTAACCTGGACAAAAACATTATAAAAACAACAGACGCTACAAAACGGGACAGTTTCCTGTTTGGTGAAAAGTTTAATGAAAATGTCAAGTCTGCAAATGCAATCAAGAAGGCAGCCCCAACTATACTTAAAAAATCCAATTTCCTACGTAAGACACAACCTAAGCAATCAACATATTATTACAAAAATAAGGAAAACTTCAATGCCCCCCCACATTTGAGTCGAGCCAAACAGGGGAGGGGGGGCAGGTATCAACCAAGGACGGGGAGGCAGCAACAGCAGAGGACCTCATCAGGCAAGATGTACCGTCACAAACATGTACGTCAAACATAGAGGTAAAGACATTTGCATGCCGCCTTAAATATTTTTACTCTTGTTGGCAAAAGATCACACAAGATAAAGTTATCTTGTTATGGCTAGAGGGATATAAAATTCCATTTAAGGAAATTCCTACACAACACATATTACCAAAAAATTGTACATTTTCAGAGTCTGAAAATATTATTATATCAAAAGAAATTGATAGGTTGTTGGATTTGGGTGTTATTAATAAGTGTGCACCTGTCAGTGGACAGTTTTTATCAAAAATATTTGCTGTACCCAAACAAAATGGAGGTACCAGGCTTATATTAAATCTAAAGTGTCTGAATAAGTTTATCCATACAGAACATTTTAAAATGGAAGACTTAAGGACTTTATGTAAACTTATTTCTAAAAATGATTACATGTGCACAATTGATTTAAAGGATGCCTATTTTTTAATACCAGTGGACAATTATGACAAAAGATATTTGAGGTTTTATTTTAAAAACAACATTTATGAATTCAATTGTTTATGCTTTGGTTTGTGTACTGCCCCACTGACTTTTACTAAAATACTAAAACCAGTAATATCGTATCTACGTAGTGGGGGATTTAAATCTGTGATTTATCTTGATGATATTATTTGTATTGGAGAATCTTATTATGAATGTTTAGAAAATTGTAATAAAACTATCACTCTTTTGGAGTGCCTTGGTTTTTATATAAATAAGGATAAAAGTAATCTCCAACCTGAAAAAGTTGCTGAGTACTTAGGATTTGTGATTAATACAAAGAATATGACCTTGTCCGTGACAGATAGAAAGAGGTGTTCAATTAGTTTATTACTTAAAAAGTTTTTAAATAAGAGTCATTGTTCTATCAGAGACTTTGCACAACTCATTGGAACATTAACAGCTTGTTGTCTAGCTGTGAGTTATGGTTTCCTATACACAAAAATTTTGGAGAAACAGAAATGTGCAGAGTTATTTAAACACAATAATGACTTTGATTCAATTATGAACATAAATATGGAGTGTAAAAAAGACTTACAATGGTGGCATAAATGTATAAAAAATGCTAAAAACACTATAAAAAATTGTCAATTTAAAATTGAAATTTATTCAGATGCATCTCGCACTGGTTGGGGAATATTTTGTGATGGTCAGGTAGCAAATGGGTTTTGGACAGAAGAAGACAAGAAAAATCACATCAACTACTTGGAACTTTTAGCGGCTTTTCTTGGTCTACAATGTTTTGCCAAAGACTTAAATTCATGCCAAATTTTATTACGTATAGACAATACTACAGCCATCGCTTACATCAATAGAATGGGTGGTATTCAATTTGATAATCTTAATTGCCTAGCTCGGGAAATATGGCAGTGGTGTGAAGCTCGAAAAGTTTGGATATTTGCATCTTATGTAAGATCTAAAGACAACATAGAAGCTGATCTTGAGTCTAGAAATAAAAACATTGATTGTGAGTGGGAACTATCTCCTGCAGCTTTTCAGGACATAGTGAGATTATTTGGAAATCCTTCCATTGATCTATTTGCTACTAGGGCTAATACTAAGTGTGATAGATATCTGTCCTGGCATAGAGATCCACTTGCAGAAAATATAGATGCATTTACGGGTAATTCCACTTTGCCCCACCAAGCCCGCCACACTGGTGTGGCAAAGTGGACTGCCTAAAATTTTGCAGTGGAATATGCCCCACTATTCTGATTTGATGGGGCGGATAACACTAGCATAAATACGAGGTTAATTATTTAAAAAAAAATGCTTAGGTTAGGTTAGGTTAAAACTGTGACCTCCTACGCACGAGCCGAGCGAGCGAAGCGAGCGGTGCCGCGGCAGCGGCCGGCGAGTGCCAGAAACGACTAAATTATATAGAAAAAAAATATGGAAAAAAGAGATTATTTTTAACAGGCTATCGAGAACCGAATTAGTTAGACGAGGATAATTATTTTAAAAAAATGCTTAGGTTAGGTTAGTGTTATCCGCCCCATCAAATCAGAATAGTGGGGCATATTCCACTGCAAAATTTTAGGCAGTCCACTTTGCCACACCAGGGTGGCGGGCTTGGTGGGGCAAAGTGGAATTACTCGCATTTACAGTAAATTGGGAAAATTACCCATTATTCTATGCATTTCCACCATTTGCATTAATTACAAAAACTATTCAAAAAATTAAAGATGATCAAGCTTTGGGCATCTTAGTTTTTCCTATGTGGCCATCACAACCTTGGTATCCATTTATTAATTCCATGGTCATATCAGAAATTAAAGTGTTCAAACCATCAAACCATTTATTGTTGTCACCTTCCAGAATACTGCATCCTCTGCACAGGAGCCTTTCCCTGGGGGCCTGCATATTATCAGGGAAGCGTTTAAGAAGCAAATGATACCAGATGACACCATTCAAGTCATGTTATCTTCTTTATCAGATAACACTGTCAAACAGTATTCAGTAGCACTACATAAGTGGTGGATTTTTTGTAATGGTAAAAATTACTATGACTTTTCAATCTCTAAAATATTAGAGTTTCTTACACAACAATTCAACAATGGCAGTTCATATACTTCACTCAACACTAATAGATCTGCATTGTCATTGATCATAAATTCTGAAGTAGGAACAGATCCTCAAATTAAGAGGTTCTTTAAAGGTATCTTTAAGTTACGGCCAAGCCGTCCTAAATACAATGAAACGTGGGATCCATCAACGGTATTGAGATTTATAGAAAGATGGTACCCATTACAAGAATTATCGCTTGACAAAGTAACCAAAAAGTTGGTTATTCTTTTAGCTCTTACTAGTGCACAAAGAATACAAACCTTATCAGTAATTAAACTGAATAACATTCAATTTATTGATTCAGGTGTTAACATAAAAATTACGGATTTGTTAAAAACATCTATGCCAGGAAAACAGCAAATAAGTATTATGTTACCCTATTTTCAAATGAAACCTGAGATTTGTCCCGTGATTACATTACAATATTATATAAATTATACACACAAATTGAGGAAGCCAGAGTTAGGTAATACAGAAAAATTATTGATTAGTTTTAAAAAACCTCATAATTGTGTAACTAGCCAAACAATTAGTCGTTGGATGAAACAAACCATGATGGACAGTGGCATAGATATTAAAAAATTTACTCCCCACTCAACACGTCATGCATCCACCTCAATGGCAAGTAGAGAAGGTGTGACGATAGATACTATTTTTAAAACAGCTGGTTGGTCCGTAGGATCAAAAGTTTTTGCAAACCACTATAATAGACCTCTGATTAAAGAAAATGATAAATATCATTTTGCCAAGACTGTTTGTAATACAGACTGATGTGATTTAGTCATAAATTAATATTATTAATTATTATAATTAACATTAAGCCAAAGAAGTATGGTGAATAATACCTAAGGGATAATTAGAAGAGAATTAAGTTTAAATATTTTGAAAAGTATTTCAGTTAAGTACAATAAAAGATTGGTTTTATGTTATTTGATGTTTTATTGTTTAAAAGTGACGTTTATAATTTCCAACTTCATCTCTCTAAACATCTACAGAGTAAATCAGGATAATTATCGAGGACTAAGCATGAGTATAATTACTAAATTAAACGAACTTACCTAAGTGAAGTTCTATTGTAATTATACGAAGTGCTTAGTCCTCGATACTATGTTCCCTCCCAAGCCCTAAACAAGGCCATAGTTTGTTTTTTGACCCCGGGACTGAAGTTGGGAAATTATTGTCTGGTAATTTTAATTCTCTCTTTGCAGATTACTCTAAATAGAATGACATAAGCTGGATATAGTTGCCAGCAAAAAATTTTTTTTTGCAGGATTTTATTCTCTGAATATTCGCGTGTACACGATGGACAGTAGTGGAACTACAGAGTAAATCAGGATAATTATCGAGGACTAAGCACTTCGTATAATTACAATAGAACTTCACTTAGGTAAGTTCGTTTAATTTAGTAATTATTCTTTAATATCCTGGGCACCACACTGAGTACTTTTTATCCCGGAAAAGTATCTATATATATATATATAATTCAAAGTCCTGACTGACTGACTGATATATCAACGCACAGCCTAAACCGCGGGTCCTAGAGACATGAAATTTGAAGGGTGTGTTATTTGTGAAGAGTAGGTGTCCACTAAGAAAGGGTTTTTCGAAATTCCACCCCTAAAAGGGTGAATGAGGGGAGGGTGAAATTTCACGCGGACGAAGTCGCGGGCAGAAGCTAGGTTAAAATAAACGAGCATCTTTGAAAATCTATCAAACTAGTTTATTCAATGGTAAAACAATCCAAAACACCACAAAGATTATATCTAAAAGCTAAAATCACGCCAGTCTCTTCTTAACCAACGAGAAAGCCTTTAAAACAAATCGGCCCTCGTTTTATATAAAAAGCGCATTAACATGTAAACCCGTGTGAGTGAAATCCTGAACGCGTCGTTACACAAGTCGTTATCTACAAAAGTGGTTAGAAAAGGCCCGGGTAATAAAAATAGCAAGGCTCAGAAAAACCACAGAGATGGTGATACATTTAGGATAGAGAATAGTAAAATCTTTCTAGCAATCTTTTGAATAATACCAAATGTTCGTAAGGGTTCTATATATATTGAACTAAAAAATGATGGGGTATCTTCTGGTCCCTAAATGATATGTCTGGAAATTCCTGCAGGTCTTTAATTATTAAGGGAATGCTATCCAAAAAAAAAACAATGGCACTCCGGGAGTGCGGACAGAAGTGAAAACAAAACACAAACAGAATACTTTGCCATCACTCACTATCATATTGAATATACATTAAAACCGAGTACATCCCGAGGACAGCCGAACACATCCAAAGCGGCTATTTTTTTAATCGTCTTATAAACAAAACTTGCGCGGTGTCGCTTACGGTAACAGTGGCGCGAGTTCAATGGTTCTTCCCATTTCAAAAAATGCCCAACGCGCCTAAGAAGTTTTCACTTCAAAAATTATAATTCGGTACCGACTCACATAATTATGTGAGTCGGTACCGTTTACTGGGTCATACCGTGTAATCCACCTCGTCACACATTATGGCATCTTTTCTACTGAAGACAATGCATACTTAATCTTATAAATCCCAAAATCAAGAATCTCCAAAGTGAACCAGTAGACATGGATGTAGCAATCAATAACTCTTTATATAGTGAGCCTTCTTCCCCCATCTCTCTGTTGGCCCGCATTCTGGCCCGGCACAGGGAGGGTGAGGCAGTGCGGCTCATGTAACATTAATGTTTCAGCAAGTGGTCAGCAAATGACGCGCCGCCTTCAGACCTCGGAGTTTTAACAGTATTAATGACGCCGACTTTTTGTCTAACAGAGGAAATTAGGGAGTGTGCTTAAAATTATCTTTTGAAATGAGTTTCGTTTATATTAAGGTTATGACTTTATTGCCATGTCACTTAATATAGCCGAGTAAGTTAGAGGGTGAGTTTATACAGAAATACTCGTAGCACTAGATTGCTACGGGTTTCTGTAGCCCGCGCCCGCGTAGCGCACGTGCTACGAGTGATGATGCTACGAACTTGACATGTTGTACTCATTGAATATTACATTTTATATGATTGCTGGGGCCCATATTTCGATGAAGGGTCTTTTTTAACGTTTTATTTAAATGATTAGTATTTGCTGAATAGTGAGTTTTAGGATTATCGCAGTTAATCGGTTTACATTTATAAGTCGATTTATATCTTATTTAAATTTAAATTAGGATAACTGCGCAGATCGTAGGCAAAAAAAAAAAACAATTTTATGGTTCGACGCGGCCTCCTACAAAATTGATCACGAATCCATACATTTAGAAAGCTCGCTAAATTTCCTTACGTTACATACATATTAATGACAAAATAAAGTACAAGTACGTCGTTTACAGAGCCCAAAACAAAGAACCGTGAGCAAGTGAGCGTGCAAGTAAAGAGGAACTCTATCTCTGCGACTAATGGTTCAAATTTGTTCACGTGAAGAATTGTATTTGCATAGAGGATCAGTTGGTGGGCTGTAATACATGGGATACAGAAGGCTCGCCTAGCAACAAGCTGTAATAAGTACGTACACAGCCGACGAGTTAACGTGTCTAACGCTAACACAGAATTACACGGATCACTTTGGCCTTTCAATTTGGATTAAGCAACTAAATGGAAACTTGTAAAATGAAAGCGTAAGCGTAATGTTATGTGAGTCATTCAATGTTTAGCCATATTACCTTTAATGTTTGGCCATATCAGCTTTATTGTTTGGCCATATTACCTTTAATGTTTGGCCATATTACCTTTAATGTTTGCGCCTTTCAATCAAAGTGAATAATTTTGTTCGAACTGTGTTTCGGACTTCGGATTTTCGTTTGGGTCAAGACTCAGTTCAGAATGTTTGTGATGTTTTCGAATTTTGCAAATCTCAGTTCGCTTTAATTTGCATTTTCATTGCATGTTGTTCGTGAAACTTACGTAAAGCGCGTGTGAACTGTTATACAGTGATTCCCTCGATACTATTCTTCATTTACGCTCTAGTAGGCACTTGTTGGTGACCACGCCAGAGTCCGTGCTCATGCGAACAAATTGCGTCCCCCATGCGCAGGGGAATGCTCATGCGAACAAATTGCGTCCCCCATGCGCAGGGGAACGTTTCCCTGTAGTGCGTGAACTGTACACAGTATTATTTTTAGTCTCTTGATATAAGCCTATAATACCGAAACTGTTTGTTGAGTTAAATCTACGTTTTAACTACAACGCTTGAAGTGTTGCTTGGTGACATTGGAGGCGTGGTTGTTTGACACCTCCCGTGACCCAAAGGTTAGCTTTTAATTCAAAGGCATTGTCATGTGAACGTGCCAGTCATTTGGGCACGCTACCAGTCAATTTAGCATTCTGATTCGGGCACGCTACGGCAGTTCTAACACGGTTTATAAAAACATACGTCATCGCCACCTGGACTTGTGAAAAGGCTCTCTCTCTTTTAAGGGCTTAAGGGGACTACATGACCTAAAGCGCGGTCACCGTCGGACTGCATAGAAAAGAAAGAGAAGCACGACTAAATATGAAGCAATTATCTATTTACAAAAAATGTATTGTTTGGAATAAGAAATTAAAACACTAGCGCCTTAGTATGTTGCTTGTAGAATAATCTGACAAAAAATCAGAATTATTGTATGTATATTAGTATGGTTTTTATTGTGAAAAGAAAGTTTTTAGAGGTATCTTCATGATTTTTTTTATTATATCAAAATTAGGTGTATTATGTTTTCAACACACTACCCAACTAGCATATATCCTGAAGAATATCATATATTTTTTTGATTTTGTTTACTGTAGTCGATCATATACTTTTAGGCTGTAGGCCCCTTAAGATTCTGAAAAAATTGCAATATGATATAATTATGAACGCGAGTGGACATTCTGTTTCTCCTTACATTACTCTGAACTCTATTTCACGCATCTTGACGTCATTGTACGCATTCTGTGGCGCGTAACGTTTTGCAGAAGTGTGCGTAATTACAAACGGGCTGAGTCGGCGTTACAATTAAATTTTAATTAGAATGGGCGCCACTCTTCCTGAGACAGTGTACTCACGGCTTTATTTCAAATGTTGAGCTCTCCAGACGTCGCAATTACCTGAAACAATTTAATTAATGTTGTATTAACTTGTTTTAGAATAAAGTGGATGTATAAATGTAAGTAACCGAGACAGTGGTAATTCCTTGTCTAGTATTAAGAAGGCAATGTTTCTATGAGCTTGTATTTACTTTGCGTTGAACACATTTGTAATTTCAGACTTGTTAATTTGTTTTAAAGGAACATAATGGAGTTATTTACGTTTGCTGATGATACCATTTAAGTTAGCTATGAAAACTGGCATCGTTACTTATTTTTGCATGAGTAATAAGGTTCCAAACATTTAACAAAAAGCCATAAATCAACAACTTTCAGAAAAAATCTTTACCCTTCAAAAACTTAACAAATCATCTGTTTACTCAAAACTATGTAAAATGAAGACGCTACGCAAGTAAAACTATTCATCACAACCATTTATTCAACCCACTAGCAAATGACTTGACAAAACAAAAAACGCGCCCCTCCGAGTGGCCATCAATCAAGAGGAGTGCCCTCGAAGCCGACACAGCAGCATCAACAGGTCTCCAACAACACTACGCTAACAACTAGTCGATAACAACTTAAGCTTGTTAGGTGTAGGATTTTAAGGGCTTTAGTTTTGAAGTCGATTATTAATTTCTAATGTTCGTTTTTATATTGATAGTCAACAATTATTGTTGAAATTAGAAAACGGCTCAGTTATATTATTTTTAAGTTTAGTCTTAATACTTGAAGACTGTCTTGTTGGTCCAATGGTCGCCAGTGCGAATTGGAGGTTGGGTTACTTGGCTTTGATCCCCAGGTTGGGCAGCGCTTTTGAGATTTTCCATAATGAATTTGTCAGGAACAACCCGAAGCGTGGATTCGTGCCTGGTTGTTGGAAATATTTTCGCTCCCTATTACATGGAACTTTATCTTAACTGGCAAAAAAGCACGATATAACATTCAAAACAACACCCAGATACTACTTACATACAACTAAAATTTATAAACAACTAAACTAAATACAAAAACTACAAAAAGTAAATACAACTAAAATTTATATATATACAACTAAAAAGATTGTTAATTAACAATCTAAGAAGAAACTCCGAACATTTCCGAAGCAAGTCGCAGCAAGTTCCAAGTTTCACTTGCGACGCGAACGTTAAATAAAACCGACAAGTTTATTAGCAAAGAGGACCGCAAATATTCAAGTAAAGGCACCTCTAATGAAAACTTGCACAAGTTCGCCTTTGATACTAACAGTTTCTCAAGACTTGCAGATCGATACCGCGACCGACCAGTCCCAGGTTGTGGTCGCGAAGTATCTTAAAATTAACTTATAAGGACCAGCTTATTAATTTCGTTAAATTGTTTGTCAACTCTCTCATAACTTTATAAGGAAAGCAAGTCAGTTTGGTTAAATTTCTAAAGGTTGGTTTGAATTATGAAGTTTTCTTTGTAGCTGAGATCTGTCTGAGTTTTTGTTAGTTGTTACAATGATACTTGACAATATTGAAAGGAAAATTGACAGTAAGTATATTTTCTAAATAACAGCTTGCGACCCATTGCCATCTCAACAAACACAAACCTGAATACAAACAATAATTTCTGCGGACAATAACCGTCATCCTTTTAATCACAGTTGTCACGCTGCACGCTACTGGTCTCTTTGATCTAAACACGGCGGCCGCAGGACAGCGGGACACTATCGAGAGCTCGCGCCGTGACACCTTTGTGTGGCGTGCATTGTGCGCGCCTTACTGTCGCCGTGTCGCTGTGTTCCGACGGCCGCCCCACTTGCAGCGCGACACGCTCTAAGCTTTAGACGTTTAGTTGTTAGATGTGTTTGAAAAGATAAGAAATAGGATTTCTTTTAAATTGTTTTGGCAGACAACATATGATTTATAGATAAAGTTGTGCGGATTTTGTTACAAACAAAAATATCATCGTTTGATTTTTGTCGATATTGTTGGGACTAAAAAACTTTAGATTCCAGGCAAAATCTAGAAAATATTTCTAGGCAAATATTAAATTAAATACTCCTCGGCTTTCCAGTTTCATTCTCCAGACACTACCTATCAAGCACCTGTCATGGAGTCCTTTGTGTGGTATGCATTGTGCTCATCTCACAGTCTACTGTCAGCGTATTCGGCCTCCTGTCCCACTTACAGCGTGACACATTCTATCATGATGTAGTTCATAATAGAAATACCAATATTCAATATGAATATTTATCTGTAGACTTGAAACAGGAAACTATGTTGCCAACAAAAACTTTATTTACTCTTTCATCTCTTCAAACCAGTTTTTAACCAAATCCGACAATTCAATATTTTTTACTTTCCAAAAATTACTTACAAGCCAAATGAAACAACCATGGTCATGGTCACCACCTAATATGTAGCTAAATACTAATCATTGTCGTCGATAAGGAGAAGAGACAGCTATCACAGTGACACATCGTATTTTAACATTTATTGCATCACGAAGAAAGATTATACCCTCTATTTAAATACTCCAGCGTGTTGGCGCGGGTCTTACAACCCCGCTGTCAGCGTGTTTGCCGCGTGCTATTTAGAGCGACACGCTCCCAAGTCTGGACCGTGGCTAATGTCAACTATGTGCTCTCCGCTTTGTGAGCCGCCACATAATTGTGAACTTGGACAAAGATAGGAATGTTTCTGTTGACTGCGGCGGAACTTGTGTTCCTTTCGCAAATTAAGATGTGCGATGCTTTCAAACTACTTGTGTTTAGGTATACTGTATCTACTTTAGTAATTTACGAACGCTTTTGTGTGGGCTCGTTAGTGGTTCGTTACAGAGAGGAAGACGTTGCTCATTATCTAAGAGAAATCAATTAGTCACCCTTTACAACACCTTTCTGTTACCTCTGTTAACTGCCTATTTTTCGGACAAAAGATAAAATAATAAGATAAATCCATGAGGTAAACCAATCAATCTTCTTTTTCAACACAGATTTATCGAGGATTTTCTTAGAGATAATCAATCAGATACATTGGTTATAAAATCTTTTAGAGGCCATTGGAGCATAACCATTCACACAAAATATCTGGTCATCGAATATAATAAACAACACACTATTGCCAATAACAGTAACAATACGCAATAAATATACGAGACTTAGATACCCTAACATTCAGCCACCCGTCGCAGTAGTATCAATATTCAACCACTTATCGCAAACTATGGGTATCGTTCGACCACTTATGACCGCCATTTCGTGGTGATCGCCACTCTACCGCTCGCGTTGTTGAGACTTATCTCTTCTATTCGGTCCAACGCTTCGAGAGAGCAGTTTTCTTTGAATGTTGTAAATATATATTGACATATCTCATTGTATAAATTGTATTGTGACATGTTTAGCTGATAATTTTGTGTTATCTCCTGTTATACTCGCGTGAAATTATGCCACGAAATTGAGATGAATGACCGAGTTAGCTTAAATATGTATAAGTTAGATTTGAGGTCAGGCTTTTTAAGGCAAGACAGGGAAAGATGGTTTTCTTTTTTTTAGGTACGAGTAGGTACTGATAAATATCATGGACTTCAAATCATCCTGGATATCAAACAATAGCCGAGAACATCTTAACAACACAAGTATAGATAGTTAGAAAACTGAAACATAATTCCGAGAATTCCGTCGTGTAACTTGCTCTAACTTCGACAAAATTCGCGTCATTGCTTTCCAGAAACATTTAGCTGACGCCGTCGTCCGACGCGAGTGAGACATATCCCAACTTATACTATCTCACTTTAACTTCGTCTTACATCGGTGCAACTTAAGTGACAGCTTTCAAGTTTAAGTGCTCAGCACAGATTGCATGTCGGGATAGATCGGGTTTCATGATCGCGAGAGCTTATTTTTAGCGGTTCGACCGTCTATATTGGCTTAAGACTATCTCGGAGTTGTGAATGTTAACTCAATCTTGGGAGTTCGGTTTCCGATAAGACTGTTAGAGTTTGACTTATAGTTTGGAAGAATGTTATGCTTTGTGGATGTAAAAGCCACGGAGCATGATTGGGAACAGTCGTTACCGTTTAATGTTTGGAACGAGCTATTATTCGCAGCCCATTTACATAATATAGGTATATAGTATAAACAAGTCGTTTTGAGTGTCTGTTTTTGTGACCGCTTAGATCTTCTATTCTACAAAAAGAACTTTGATGCGGTTGCAACATCATTTATCAGAGCGGCAATTCTCGTAATTTTAAGAACGTTCACAGTCTGATCTCAATCTCTATCTGTCAAAAAATACCTCTAATTTTCCTACATTTTGACATTTGTTTGTCGCTGAGATGAGATTGCGACTAGATTTTGAACGTTTTATATTACGAGAATTGGCCTTCAGGTCCCTACCTGAAGGTTTATGTATATGTATAGGTAGGTTTATGTGTATGTATAGGTACCTCATGTTCTGAGTTGAGCTACACGATTACTGACAAATGCTTGCACTGATTGGACTGGTCCACTCAGATGTGTGGTTGTTGACATGGTCCTCACATGATTGATCTCACCAAGACTTGTCCGGACTTTTAAAGAGACTGCGACCCTTGAGTTTGTTTCGCCATTTCTTCTCAGAGGGAGTCGGATTCCATCTTTTTTATTTTATATATCTTTTTTTTTATTTTGTTTTATGTGACATGTAAAAGTGATTCCGATATTCAGTTAACAGAATAAACGATTTCATTATAATAAATTATGTAAGATATAGATAGCACAAAACCCACGATGTTGCGACATCAGCATGGGTGCACTGGTAGTTTCAAATAAATAAGTTTATAGTTTGATAGCAAGTAATCACAAAGCATGCTTTTAGAATATCATCCTTCAAAAGTAACTTTCATTTACACCAGCAAATAACCTGAGAAACATTATTCCGGTTGACCTGACAGATAAATAAATACAACATATCACAAGCGAAAGGATTCTGACACGTAGGTACCAATCGGCGACAGATTACCGGAGCAACCTTCCGTGACGTCACGGAATTACGTCATCATTATGTACATACTATATAGACTTGTATCATGTACACGTAAACGTATGTGTGAGTTTATTGGCATATTATATTTGGGATTTCCTTCGCAGATAATATCGCTATTATCAAGAATTTACGAGCGAAAGTAAGGGATACGAAGTGTTATTAGTTTCATGTGACGATTTATAAGCTTTATATTTGAGTTAAATACAGGTTGGCAGGTCATCGACGCGCCAACTGTGACCATGAATTCAGCACGTGATTGTAAACATAGAGACTAGAAAAAAAATCAGCTGTTCCCTACATTTTGACGAGTTATACGAACATAAATGTAGGGAAGGGCTGATTTTTTTTTCGCGATTTCAGGTTTGGTCCCATAGTAAAAGTTGTTCATAATGATGAGTACAATGACCTCTTAAGAGTCTGTTAATGTTTTACCAATAACCCTGTATATTACAAAAGGAGTTTTATTTTGCTAAAAGGAAAGTTGACTTTGTCAATTATAACAAGTTTGACAGATCGCTTGTGTCAAGTGTCTCCTTTCATTAATCTGTGTAGAAAACAATCGGTCTTGTCTAAAATTAATCATACATAGTAATCTTCTAAAATGTTTTATAATGATAATGTTCCACGTGTAAGAGTTTTTTTTTAATATAAAATTACTTCGTTAGTTCAGTCGTGAAACGCACTAACAGGAATATCATCATCATCACCAGCCTACAGCAGTCCACTGCTGGACATAGGCCTCTCCAATTGCACGCCATTCAGCTTGATTCTCGGCAACTCTCATCCAGCTGCTACCAGCCACCCTGCGAAGATCGTCGCTCCAGCTAGCCTGAGGGCGCCCCACCTTACGTTTACCGATTCGTTGTCTCCACTCAAGAACACGTCTACCCCAACAGTCATCGGTTCTACTTAGCCGCAGAACCGGTCCATTGCCACTTCAGCTTGCTTATTCTGTGAGCTATGTCGACAACATTGGTTCTCTGCCGGATCACTTCATTCCGGATTCTTTTCCTCAGAGAGACTCCAAGCATAACTCGTTCCAAAGCTCGCTGAGCGACCTTCAATTTATGGACCAGCCGTACCGTAAGAGTCCACGTTTTGGCTCCGTCCGTCATAAAATACTCAGACGTTATAAAATAACAGAAATATAGACAAAATTATTACTATTCTTAAATATTTTTAAGGATGCAAACAAAAAATAAAAAGGTCCAAGAAGAAATAAAGTCTCAGACAGACATCAATAACCTTTATCACCTACATCATACTAAAACAGGCCCTGTCTACCATTCAAAAAAATAACAAAGCATCCATCTTGATTTAGTGTATCTAGACTGGGTCTAGACTTGACCCATAAGTCTAGACCCATATTACTTTTCGAAATCATTGTCGTCGAGCGGGAACGCGTGACGTAAAAGTATTGTATAAGTCATCATCTGTCTAGCCTTTTCCCAACTATGTTGGGGTTGGCTTCCAGTCTAACCGGATGCAGCTGAAAAGTATTGTATAAGTATCCAAACAACTTTTAAATCGAATATACAACTAACCTAAATCATTTTAATTTCATTTATTTCCGACTAGGACAATAAGTATCACCCATAGAGATATGAATAGTCTTAAAACTAAGTATATAAATGATGTCCGAAACGAATATTTTTAATTTTAAAATTGTTTGAATTCACGTTTCGTTTACTCCACGCGTTCGTGTTAGGCCTACAGAACTAAACGTGATATTGTGAGCGCCCCCGCCGGGCGGGACTTAGCCCAACCAATAAAGTTTTTGTAAACAGTTGCGAAGTTTTTCAGATTATTACATAAAGCTTTTTGTTTGAGTTTTCGCCTGGGTTAAATTCTAAAACAAGCCTCACCCGTTAGGTTTATTTTAAAATAGAAAAATATTTTTGAAATTTTATTTCGTAACTTTATAAAGAAACCAGTTCAAAATGTAGGATTCTAGCTGACATGGAGGGATGGAACTATTTACGGAACTCGGATTTTCAGCAACCTATCTCGCAAAATATTTTCAGCAACCTATCTCGCAAAATATTTTCAGCAACCTCTCTCGCAAAATATTTTCAGCAACCTATCTCGCAAAATATTTTCAGCAACCTATCTCGCAAAATATTTTCAGCAACCTATCTCGCAAAATATTTTTGCTCGTAAACCCTTGACATAGGTACCCCTTCACAACCAATTTCTTTTTACCGCTAAAAAAAAAATCTAAAATTAGAGTTCCTCAAAATCCATTCGCAAAACTATTTCCCAGACACACTCGAACCATTATTTTTATTGTTGCCGCAGTGGTTATGCGATTGACTGCGTCGCGTGTTCGATTCCTGCACTGAACAAATATTTGTACCTACAAGTAGTTGTTCCGGGTCTGGCTGTTTGTGTATGTGAGTTTAAATGTTTGTAAACGTACCCACAATACAGGAGAAAATCCTAGAGTGGGACAATGTTGAAAAAAAAAAATGTATATTATATAATATATTTTAATCTCCCATCAGCCTGCGAAGTAAGCCCTTTGCCGAAGTGTATCGTAAAAGAAACGCCAGTTAGTTCCCGTGACAGTGACAGGCACTCGCCAGGTAAGCTGCTCAGACGCGGGTGAGACATACTAACAATGTTGCCATTTGTCACAAATGTAGGTACTGCCGGACGTTGCCGAAATGTATTTTATTGAAGACGAGAATTTATTGCGTAGAGAGCTTTTTATATGTCAGCAGTGAAGTCTATTTTGATAAAGGTTATAAGTTGTAGGTAAATAAATAATATTAATAAAAAAATTAAATTCATTCATTCAAAATTGACAGACAACGCACTGCCTTGAAATTTTGCACAAAAGGGGTTAAATAACCATAAGTTTGTATGGAAGTTAGTCATTTTAAACCAATCGGGCACGTAGACACAATGACATGACACAGATTAAATGTAATTCAGATGAAGCCCTTACCTTTGTGGTACCCGCATTTACTATTATTATCTCGACCTGTTGAAGATCTACACATCTCCGAGTTTCTCATCTGCACATGTTTTCTACACCTTCCCGCATAAATCTTACAAACACTGCTGGCAACAATAACTGTAATCTATTCCATTATCACATACTAAAAATCCATTAATTTTCTTAATAAGGACAAGACAGGTTTTCAAGTTATTATTTAGTAAATATCAATCTTAAAAAGTTTCTTGTCTGTGACAGCTGTGTGCACAGATAACATATATAACTTTATGCGTGTTGTGCCTCTATGTGTACGTCGATGGAATGTTGCAAAAAAAATGTGATTTGTACAATTATGAATATGTTTCTGTTATTTTTTATTTGCACCGGTCGACGTTGTCACGTCAACGCAGGCAGTCTCTGAAAACCAGCGCTGTGGCTTTGTTTTGCATAATAATATGAGTCGCAGCATTAAGCTGAGCGATGGCCGTTTTGTGCGGATGTGTCGCATATTTTAACCATTTGGTTTAGGCTTTTTTACTTTATTTTTAATTTTATGTGTTATATTATACGCAAATAAACTTTTTTCTATCTTTACGTAGTTGCAAGTTACTTTCAAATTAAATCAAAGTCATTTATTTGCATTAAACGTGTGTGTGTGTGTGTTTTACATTGTCTCGTAGCACGTATGCTGTGCTTGCGTAGCGGCCTCGTAGCACATCTACGCCGACTACACTAGATTTACTTTAGTCACGAAAAGCTGCAGATTTTACCATTTGACCCTAGCAAACCCCTGGGAAAACTAGGGATCCTATTAAGGTGTTCTTAGCTAACAGGATAATGTTAGTTTCCTCCTACACGATACTACTGGGAACTACATATTAATTTGGACGTCTAACCTGTCTAACCTTGCATTTTAATGCTTGCTTGGGACTACTTGGGAGTACCCAATCAATGCCGGCGGCTATACATTACATGTCTTTCCCGATATATTGTCGACTTGTCTCAACAACACAGACCTGAAACTTGAACACTAAATCGCTGTTAACTCAAACAGACTACTCAACTTGATACCGTGTTATCGGTTAAAGTCACGACATACAAGTTGTCGTGTTCACCAGATACATTCGTCATATGGTGTGTCGTGTTGTGTTGTGTACTGTCGTTGTAGAGGAGGTGTTCGTGTGGCATGATGTGTGGGTGGATAAGTGAATCAGCGAGTTGAAAGTTTTAGATTGGCTGCACGGTGTCTTTATAAGTTTAAAGTTGATGTTTTATGTATGCATTTTAGTTTAAATTATAAGAAACACATGGCACAAAGTTTTTGAGTTAGCAAAAAATGCTTTATATTGAATATTTTAGGCGCAGTTTTATACATATATTATGCATTTGTGTGTATGATTATGGTAAACAACATAACAACCACTCATCACAAGCCAAAATTTCCACTTCCATTCACACTTACACACATACCTACAGGAATTATTTTTACATTTTAATACCTTGCGGAATACCATGACAAGAACAACAAAAATAGTAATAAATGGTGTATTTAAATGTAGGTATATACTTTCCTAAATACACCATCACTTTCAAAATATTTGTGGAACTTTCGTGGCGTCACACATTTAAAAATAAAACACATCCACATGTATCATATCACATACTTACAATAGGCGGCTGTTACATGAGTCATTTAATTTTAGGTTTCGTCGAGCTCTGCAACTTACACCTTCCAAAGGTTTCTTTCTAAAATTCGATGTGTCATAAATGTACTGTACAACCAATCTCTCAAAACTTTATAACAACGGCCATGCACACACCCCAGTAGCCCGTGTGACGTCACCACATACTCACCGCTCACAAACCAGTCGCTATCGAGATTGGATTCAACTGTTGGCGAACGTTTAATTAATTTGCGTCAGCTTTCACGTTTACTTTACCGGAGCACGTCAACAAATATATTCTCTTTAAACTGAACGGTCGATAATCGCAGTTAACAAAGACAGGGTTTGTAGGTGTACGTGTTAATAGATTTGCGTGTGAATGGTAGATTGTCGTAAGTATGTCTGGAGGGACGAAAGAATAGAGATGAAAGCTGTGTTCTTCGGTCAATGTCGGTATATGCCCGTTTCTTGACAAAATATGTTGACTTTTTAACAGACTTCAATAAAATGAGGTTCTCAATTTGGTTGTTTTTTTTTTTAATGTTTGCTACGTCATATCTTCGCCATTTTCATCAGCACCGACCTCTACTTAATTAAAAACGTCAACAATCTAAATTAGAGATATTCTTGACAGATTGCGACTGAGAATAGAAAGCAAACGCTCTTAAAAGTACGGGAATAACCTCAAAGGTGGGTTTACCTACATTTGTGGTTCAACGTGGGAGAAGGTTTTGTCCCTACAAATGTTAAACTGATGTAATTTTGACGAAATTTATGGGGGCATGACCCAAGGGGCGAGCGGAGCCCAAACCGTAATATGCAAGGATACTTGTAGATATGAATTAACATACTCTTAAAATGCCAACGGGCTTGATAGACCTACTTAATTTTTAGCGCGGCACGGGTAAATATTATAATCAGTGGACAGAAAACCCTGTATTATGTTGCGGTGAGTGCTGAATATTATAATATAGAGTTGATGAAATTCAGCAGTGGTTTCGATTTTATGTGGTTAATATAATTATGACCCTCGCCGCGTGTTGTGGGTTATCGGATTATGAAGCCGCTCCGGTTATGAACAATATTTATTTATTTTATTATACAACCTATATTTGAAGAGTGAAAGAATCAGAATCAGAATATTTATTTGTGAAACATAGGTATTTACATAAAGGTCTTAGGTTAATAATATGGCCGCTATGTTTTGCCGTGAAGGCGTACAAATAACAATAAAACAAACAAAAAGAGCAGCAGAGCATGGATCTGTACAAGTATGGAAATGTAGATACGAGTATCATAGTTCCATTGTAATAAGTCCTAGGGATGACAGGGCTAACTAGGAGTAATTCGTTGTCCAATATATTTCAATTCAATTAAACTCTTTAGATCACATGTGTTTTTCAAGTTCACATGGACCTTGCAGGAACAAACATTTAATACAATATGAATAGTAGCATAATATAAAATCATTAAAGTAAATAGGAATTAACTTCACATATTAGTGTAGAATTCTGCACCTACGAAATAGTGCAGTCTAACAAATATGTATTTCGAATATTTCTATTCGTGACTACCCAGTCACAGGTAGGTCTCGCAATTCCTGCATCGAACTATTCACTCTAACATTTAAAACATGCAGAACATGTCCAAATTTTCCAACTACCCTCGTAGGTTGCGAGAAGTGCTCGCTTCGGCTCACACGCGGCATCGAACTCGAATGTTATCGCATGATTGCTTTTTAGATGAAGTCGAGGAGGGCAGACTTTAATGGGATAGTAACTCATTAATCACTATTAACTTAATTGTTAGGACATAAGGAAGTTGACGAGGACGACGAGGTCTTGGGAGGCCCTGATTTTATCTTAGTTTAGTTAGTGATGATAAGGGAAATAATATGTGCGGATAGTTGGTCCTGACCTTCATCATGATGCCGTGACGATAGATCGGGTGCGATAATTACCCTATTCAGGCTGGCAGGGAACATCATCGCACAACCTCTTACCATGGATTCAGTAATAACCGACAAAATTTTTCAACGCAGCGACTAATTGAACTCATTATATCTCCTAAACTAAGACCCGATTAAATCTGTGACTTGGCGACTGATTCCGACTAATTGGCGACTAAATATGGGAGAAAACAGATCTTCGCTAGGTGTCCTAGTTTTTGAGATATAAATGTGGCCCTGCTGGGGAAACTCTCTCCAGATCGGCCACCTATAAACCCTTATAACTTTTGAACCAGTGACCGACAAATTCTGATATTTGGCGACAAATTTCGACTAATTAGCGACTAATTTTTTGTGCTATCAAAATTAAAATCCCTGATGGTGGCTCTGCCAGAGTCAGTGACACAAGGTATCGTTAATTTACTAACGAACACCGCAAGCCTGTTATTAGTATAAACACTTCCACACTCCAGAGGCAGGCATGCAGTCGCTCCATTTAAAATACTGGTATTCAGGTGCATCCGGTTGGACTGGAAGCCGACCCCAACATAGTTGGGAAAAGGCTAGGCAGATGATGATGATGACTCCACACTCCACAGGCATCATTTTTTATTAATTTATTACGGAAAAGGAAGCCTTATTCATAGCCTCGCTTTAAAGCAAGGTATAGAAACCCTACTCATAGTGAAGCTAGGTATTGTTCTAATGAAGTGCATGCATATTAGTAAATTATCGCCGCCTGGTTCCGCGTCGCTGCGCGCTGGGCTGATGCAATTGCTCGCACACAATTGCTCGCTCGACGGGTAGTGTGTAGCGCTAGACTGACGGGAACTAAAATCCCGAGTGGGACGATCGGGAACAAATTTAATATTATTTATGTAAATTCCCGTTCGTCCCACCAGGGGGACGAAGTCGGTGGGACGAACGGGAATACTCCGAACCTGGAGGCTTGCATTAAATTACATGTGGAAGGCTTTTACTTTTGTTATAGGAGTATGGTGGAGAAACTTTCATCGAATGTTGATAAATGATAAATGATTTTTATTTCTGTAAGTAGGTTTGTACAAACACTTTTACACGTCAATCATATTTTTTTTTAAACTAGATGAGGTCGGCGTTTCCTAACTGACTATTCTGAGAAGAAAGGCCGAAACAAACTCAGAAGTCACAGTCTCTTTTAAAGTCCAGACAAAATCTTGGTCAGATCGTGTGAAGACCATGTAGATTGGTGTCTGAAATGGTCTTTTGAGGAAAGAACCACACAGATTGAGCGGACCTGTCCAATCAGTGCACGCATTTGTCAAAAATCGTGCAGCTCAACTCAGAACTTGAGGAGCTCAACGATTCGACGAACAATACCAAAGACAGGACATTTGGGTAGGCCGCATAAACTACTCAAACTGCCAGATCATGATTAAAACTAAGAAGGAAAAAAGAAATGACCCACATAGTCCTCACATTCACAATAATTAAATAAGAAATAATAATAAAAATTACTTACAAAGTAAATATTCATGTCATTTTCTAAATAAAATTCATCAATGTCAATGTGTATATAAAAAATCCGGACATAATCTTTGAGGACCATGTAGATTAGTGTCTGAAATGGTCTTTTGAGGAAAGAACCACACAGATTGAGCGGACCTGTCCAGTCAGTGCACGCATTTGTCAGTAACCGTGCAGCTCAACTCAGAACTTAAGGAGCTCAACGATTCGACGAACAATACCAAAGACAGGACATTTGGGTAGGCCGCATAAACTACTCAAACTGCCAGATCATGATTAAAACGAAGAGAGAAAAAACAAAAAATTACCCATATAGTCCTCACATTCACAATAATTAAAATCATATAATACTTTATACAGTAAATGTACATGTCATTATTTAAGTAAATAGATACTAAAAAAAAAAAAAAGAAAATTATTAAAGTGTAAAATAGCAAAAATAAAAACAACATTCTAAACCTATTGGAGCAGCTCAATCCCAAGCCTTTTTGTCCTCAATATAGTCTTTTACAGTATAATAGGCTTTCTGACATAGTTTTCGCTTTATAAAAGATTTGAATTTATTAAGGCTTAGTTCTTGAATGTGGCTAGGAAGTTTATTATAAAAACGTATACATTGGCATCTAAACGAGCCACCTATTTTTTTGAGCCTTGTTGTAGGAACAACAAATTTGTGTTTGTTCCTAGTATTTATGTTATGGATATCACTGTATTTTTTAAACAGATTAATATTTTTATGTGCATACAAAAGATTATTATCATAAATGTACTGAGAAGGCACAGTCATTATATTAATCTCTTTAAATTTGTCTCTGAGGGAGTGTCTGGGACTTAATTTATAAATGGAACGAATTGCCCTTTTTTGTAAAATAAAAATTGTCTGAATATCGGCGGCATTTCCCCACAACAGAATACCGTACGACATCACACTATGAAAATAACTAAAGTATACTAAACGGGCTGTCTCTAAATCAGTTAAATCACGAATTTTCCTAACGGCATATGCTGCAGAGCTAAGCTTTTTGCTGCAGAGTTGAGCTTATGTAAGCATGAAACCTTTGGCAAAATCTATTCAAATAATTCAAAAACAAACGTCTTTCAAACCCACTAGACAATACTTGATTCAGTTCCAAACATCAAAACTGTTAATTAGCAATAAGGGCGGTAGCACACAGGCGGGATCAGGGCGGCGCGCGTCCCGAACCACGCATAATAAATTCACGCGACGCCGCGCCGGCGCCGCTAATTGGCTGCTCGTTGCCATAGCAACCTGTACGCTCCGCTGGGCCGACACATTGCCTGACCAATATCTGTACGTGTACAGCCTAAAATTGAGATTTTGGTATTTCGGCTCTTAATTTAACAGTAGGTACCTAAATTCAATTTAAATTATTACTGTAATAGAAAATTGTAGATTCAAATTGTCATGTTTTTGTGATTGTGTTTATGTAATTACTAATGTGTTTCCACGGAAGGGTAAATCAAACATAATTTAAAATTAGTGTGTAAGGTATTACCAATTTGTGAATATAATATGAACATTATGAAATGTGATTTTAAGTTTTCAGCTTTCATGCATTATAGGTTTATATATAAGCTCCGCATATTTTCCTCGTAAATTAACATGTTAGAAATAACCACTAACAACATTTTATGATACTCATTTTTTCTAAAACAAAGCTTCCCTTAAATCTACTTAGTTTGATAAATAAAAAACATTTTCTTATTTCCTACGGTTCACAGGTATTTTCTTTGTAAAACACGTAAGCTTAAGAGGTTTATCAAAAATCAATTTTACCGAAATACTACTTACAAAGAGCCGAGAAAATATTCTCGACACAGAAGGATATTAAAATTCAGCGCGCACCATCTTGTCTATAAAAATATTTTGATTGCGTCTCGTACCTTATTGTAATTGCTTTCTATAAAATTAAATCTGAAAAAAGAAAAAGCCCAAAATAAAAAGGTACGCTTAGTTGAATTTCAGACTAAAATGTCATTCTTACTTTAGGAAAGAATCATAATTTTATCAAAACATTTTCGGATAAACTGTTAAACACACCTTTTCAGATCCACCACACGCATACAAACGCCACGCAATCTCCGCATCTAAATTAAATACAAATTTTATAACAACCTTGACGTAACATAATCCGCGCCAAAACCAAACAAGACAAAGCAGCGTATTTAACGTAGATAACACGGTCTTTTGTGCGCGCGGACAAAGAGCGAGGCTGCGGTACGCGGGGCTTCGGTACGCGGGCCATACGAGCGTGGCTTCCCAGTACGCGACAGTGTGACGTCGCCTTTACTAATTAATGCTGCTATTGTTTTCGCGAGCATGTGATGAAATAAAACAGAGTTTATCAAGAGTACGTTATGTGCCTTTTCGGGGATGGGGGACGTCAGTTGGTGTTGATTCTGAATGCCTGGACTTGTGATTTGTAGTTACAGGGTTCTTAGGTATTTAGTGATGATAAGTTTTTTCATACTTACCCGTTTAATTTATTTGGCTTTCATAATTTCTTGTTTCCGAATTTAAGATACGAAATTAGTTTCCTAGCAATAAACAAAAGTCCTACCAAAACCGGAACCGAGACGTTCACTTCCTGTTTCAATTTCCGGATACACAAGAGTATTGTAATCCTGGTTCCAGCAAGACTCAGATCAACATAGGTAACTATGGAACCTGTTACTATTTGACTTCTCATGCAAACTCCGAACTCAACTCAAGCACTAAGTTCGTCTTACCGTTTAATTTTAACAGAACTCCAAATTAATTTCCGGTGAATCAAATTTTCATTTTCGACAACCCTTGCTTTACGATAGGGTTGTCTACATCGAGTGCGGAACAAAAGCGTTGTTTCTAACAATAATATTTGTCGTGGGGTGTAACTAGCATCAAAACAAACGGATGTTTTGCACCCTGCGTTTTCCCGGACGTATTATTCTGCAATGGTCGAGTAATCCCCGGGAACAAAGAGCACAGTTCGGACAACCCTATTAAGTGGCGTAAAGTACATTTATTATGAATTTAGGAGATTAGTGTCTCTTCAGACGAAACGTTAGCGTGTTAGTGACGGGCTGGGGAACATGGGTAAGTCCTAATGTGAGTATTTTTTGGAAACACTAATTACATCTTTCGCATTTTATATGAGAATGTTTATTATGATTATTCCAAGCTGCGCGGTGTCTGATTCTCTATGTACTGTGTACGAAAACGTGTGTCAAAATAATATGAGAAGTTACAATGTCTTCTGTCGTAACTTTACTTTTCCTTTTAGTAATATCGGTGCCAAAATACAGTACGACAAATATTATAAATGCGAAAGTTTGTTTATTTGTTTTGTCGTGAATGTATACATACATGGCTGAAAAGTGACACAGGATAAAAAAAATCACGGCTCCTGTGGGAATCTACATGCGGGTGACACCGCGGGGCACAGTTACAATGAAACGTAAATCCGAAACAAAAATGTGTGTTGTTTGTCCAAATCAACACACGCAACGTGAACAACGTGTACAACATGCATTAGACCTAACATGACGTGTTCATTCGTTTTGTCGGCTGACGTCACGCCGTCGTCAGTGTTGTCACTTGTCACCGGCATGGCGTAGATATGTTTACATATGAATACGACTGTGTATTTTTAAGCGTAAAGCTGGTAGGATTGAATTAATATGGGTACTTTATTCTTGAAAAAATATAGAAATACACAACGTATTTGCTTTCATAAAAAATTGTACATTTGTGTACTTCAACGGTATATCAAGTAGAGCTGTAGGTACTAGGACAAGTGGTTCAAAGATATTCAAGTCTTGATGGGCCAGATTTGAGTAATGTTATGTGCTGCTATATTTTGGCTACTTATTTCGTGTTAGCACGAGGAAACGACCCAAGGGTCACTAAAATAGCTAGGACAGGATAGGCTAGGATAGTCGTAGAGTAGCTAAGCTAGGATAGACATAGACTAGCTAAGCTAGGATAGTCGTAGACTACAGCCGGTCGACGAGAAAATGCGTTCTTGACACCTGTCAGACTGTAGACCCCATGACCTACCTGTCACACTGTAGACCCCATGAACTTGTCACAATAGTCTTATAAAAAGATAGTTTCGCTTTTGTTTTTGCCTAAAAAGACATCTCGTTTTTGGGTAAACCAGATAAAAAGAAGCACCTGGACATTTCTAAAAACTAGATTTCACTGTGTTAGGAGAGAAAACTTTATTCGTTTCTATACAAAACCGTCTCATGGATCACAAATCTATTTTAGACAAAGCCTTAGATAACTTTCCTTCGGCCTTTATACGATAGTTTCAGGCTCGTTTTCAGCACCTCCGTCCCACCTCACTCACATTAGTCTCAACAAGTTTATCTGTGACAGAGTCTGAACAATAGAGGCTGTAGCACGAAGGAGGGTAGGCACACTGAACAATGCTGAATGAATCGAGGTTGGTGATCACACTATCAAGAGAGCAGTGGTGGCCCAGTGGTATCGGCCGCGACTTACGAGTTGTAGGTCGTAGGTTCGAACCCAGACAGGCGCTTTACTTTGTGTAAATTATTCCATCACCACTGCTCTCAAAACGGTGAAGGAAAACATCGTGAGGAAACCGGCATGTCCTAGAACCAAAAATTCGAAGACATGTGACATCTACCAAGCCGCACTGGGCCCGCGCGGTGGATTACAGCCCACTCCCTCTCACTGAGAGGAGGCTGGGACACAGGCCTCCTCTCAGTGAGAGGGAGTGGGTGTGGGAGTGTGTGTGGGTGAAGTGGGTGAGTAGTGGGAACGTTATAGGTTGATAATGTATGATCACACTATGCGGTGTAACTAGGTACAGGAACGGCTGCTACTTTTACACAAATAACCTTAATTATATTTTCATAGCTCCATTCTTCAGATATATTATTACCATGTAGTTTCCCTAACGTACTAGGTAGTGTCGCACTTTTAGATTTATATCGATTGTTCTTAATCGATTTCCGATTTCAAACCGTCATCTATAGTCTATGCATCACTAGCGCTCCCGTGATTTGCTCATTCCTTTTTTGTGCGCGGTAGTGAACGCACAATACTTCAAGTTATCACAAAAACGCGTTACCGTTACATTACAAATATGCCGAAACGAAAGGCTGAAGATAAAATAAAGCGTTACAAAGAAAAACTCAAACGTTTAGAAGAAAAACAAAAAGTGCATAAACATCGACGAAATATTATAATTTCCGATTCAGATTCTGATATCGAAAACCAGGGTAAGTAAAAATATTTTTTACAAGTGTTTACGGATTACGAAATAAAGGTGTGCAATACAGCGTCTATAAGTCTGCCTGGAGGGTAACCGCGAGTTATACATCACGATGGCTAGATATGACGCAAATAATCTAAGCCTGGAGGTTGACCGAGAGTCATACACGAAGGCAAAATACATGTACCTAGATACATAGTGAACATTTAACGAATTTTCAAAGTTAATATTAAATATGTTATAAGCGTAATGTTAAAATTCCGCAATCACAATAAAAATCCATATACCCTACAATTTTTAGTTTTCAAAGTAAAAACTATATTTTTGCCTTATACTTTCAGATGTCCAAATACCCGAAAATTATAATGTTGACATTGAAATTATGCACCATGATTACCCTAATATACAGGATGAATCATTACCGACGATACCGGTTGACATACCGTTATCTAGTACACCAGTTTTATGCGACCCATTGCAGTCGCAAACATGTGTGGACAAAAATCCTAAAAATGATGGCGAGTCATCTGAAACCCCAAGTCATCCTCTAGAGCAAATTAATACGGTTCCAGAAACCTCAAATGAAGTACCTATAGAACTTGACCCAGAAATACGTCTTGCATTGGGGGATCCCATTGAAGACAGTCCTAAATATGGGGCTAATATTCACAATGACTTGGCACAGCGCTGGTTGCCAATACTAAAGAAAGGCTTGACAAAAGATGTTAAAGAAAACTTGTTGAAGGAACACCATATTCCAGATAACTGCAGATTACTAAAATCACCCAGTTTAAACCCTGAGATAGCCGCTGCTGTTGCAGAAGCAGTTCGAATTAGAGACAAAAAGATGGAAATAAAACAAAATCAATTAGGATTGGGAATCACTGCTATTTCAAGAGCTTTGGAAATAATAATTAATGACGGAAGTAAAATTGAAACTATAAAACATCTTTCTGAAGGTTGTAGAATATTGACAGATCTTCATTATACAGAAACACAAATTCGGACTAAATGTATTACTCCGTGTCTAGATAAATCTATACTGAATATAATTCAAGAAGAGGAAAGAGATGAATTCTTATTTGGCAGTCAATTATCAGAAAAAATAAAGGCTGCCAAAGCCATAGAAAAGCAAGGTTCGCAAATCAAAAGAAATATACCGCAAAAAAAAATAATCAAAATCAGTCGCAATCAAAAGGCAGATACACGGGAAACTGGACACCTCCTCCTCGATATCTCTCGTCGTCGAGCAGGGGGGGGCGCGGAACATATATGACGAGCAGAGTACATCCGAACAGGCAATTTCGCCCTCAAGCACCGCAGCCGCCGCCGCCAGCAGCGCAGTCGCAGGCGAGGACAGCCACATTTTCCAAACATCGTGCCCAAACACGTCAATAGTTCAGGTACATGCAGGTAGATTAACTTTTTATTATGATTGTTGGTTACACATAACACAAAATAAAACTGTGTTAGATTATATTTTAAATGGCTATCGTATACCATTAATAAATAATGTTACACGGCCGCATATACCAAATAAATCTTTATCATACAAAGAGAAACAAAAAATGCAAATTGCTATTAATAACCTTCGTGACTTAGGAGCTATTTCTGTGTGCGAAAACCACACTGAACAATTTCTCTCACCAATTTTTTTGATCCCGAAACTAAATGGGACAGATCGTTTTATTTTAAATTTAAAATATTTGAATAAATATGTAAATAACGAACATTTTAAAATGGAAGATTACAGAAGTGTATGTACTTTATTATCAAAAAACAGTTACATGGCTAGTATTGATCTGAAAGAGTCGTACTTATTAGTTCCTATACACCCCGATCATAAAAAGTATTTAAGGTTTCAAATTGAAGATGATTCAAAAAATTCAATTACGTATGAATTTAATGCAATCCCTTACGGGGTTTTAGTTCAGTAACATATTTAGACGATACCTTATATGTATCGAGAATTCTTATGAAAAATGTCTATTGAACGTAAATGAAACTGTCAGAATCCTCGAATGTTTAGGTTTTATCATAAATTTCGAAAAAAGCTCGTTAGAGCCAAAACAAACATGCAAATTTTTAGGTTATATGTTTGACACAAAAAATATGACTATGTCCTTACCAGAAAACAAACAAACTCATATATTACATTTGGTGAAAAAATTCAAAACATTACAAAAATGTACCATTCGAGAATTCTCTCAATTTATAGGTGTTTTAACAGCCGCATGTCCGGCAATAAAATACAGCTGGTTATACACAAAGAAATTCGAAAGGGAAAAGTATCTCGCCCTGAAAATATGTAACAATAATTACGATGCGATTATGAAGCTGTCGAATAACATTTTACCGGATTTAAATTGGTGGGAAAGAAATATATTAATTTAAAAAAAAAAAAATTTCTTCTCCAATATACAAATTGGAAATTTTCACGGACGCGCCAAGGTCAGGCTGGGGTGCTGTCTGCAACAATATGTGCGCCAATGGTCACTGGAAAGAAAGTGAGCTAAAATATCACATTAATTATTTAGAGCTTCAAGCAGCATTTTTTGGCCTTAAATGTTTTGCCCGAGATGTTACCAATTGCGCTATATTGATGCGAATAGACAACACTACGTCGATCAGCTATATCAATAGAATGGGCGGTATACAATTCCCACACTTAAATGACTTAACGAGATCCATTTGGCAGTGGTGCGAAGAACGCAACTTGTGGCTATTTGCATCTTATATCAACTCCAAAGAAAATAAAGAAGCTGACACGGAGTCGCGCAGAGTTAATCCCGACACCGAAATAGAATTATGTTCAGATGCCTTTCAAGATATTACCAATAAACTAGGAAAAATTGATATAGACTTGTTTGCATCTCGCACCAATGCCAAATGTAGGGTATACATATCCTGGAAGCCAGACCCGGATGCGCTTACGGTAGATGCTTTTACGATATCATGGTCAAAATATTATTTTTACTGTTTTCCTCCTTTTGCAATAATTCAAAAATGCTTACAAAAAATTATCAGCGAACAGTCAACGGGAATTTTTGTTTTTCCTTATTGGCCCACACAAGTGTGGTTCCCATCGTTGAGCAATATCATAATATCAGATATTATTTTTCTAAAAAATGCAATTCGGTCGGATTACAGGATACATCTACCCGCGCAGACTACCCTGGCAGCAGCCATTGTCTCCGGGAAGCCTTCACAAAACAAGGCATTCCATCAGAAGCGATACATCTAATGATTTCTTCGTTGGCGGCTAACACTATTAAACAATACAACACAACGTTCAAACTGTGGTGGAATTATTGTTTAACCAACCATATTAACTACTTAGAAGCACCAAAAGCAGCGCAAATTTTATTTCTTACGAAACAATTTGAAAATGGCGCTTCTTATGGGACACTAAATAGCCATCGTTCAGCTATATCACTGCTTCTAGGTAATAATATAGGTTCTAATGAACAAGTTTCACGGTTACTAAAAGGAGTCTTCAAATGTAGACCTAGTATACCTAAATATAATACCATATGGGATCCACAGGTAGCTTTAGATTTCATGGATAAATGGTTCCCTCATACAAATTTATCACTATGTCAATTAACAAAAAAGTTGGCCACACTTTTGGCTCTTTGTACAGCTCATCGCGTACAAACATTGTCTTTAATAAAAACAAATAGTATTGTAGTCCATCAAGATCAAATCATTATAACTATTTCAAATTTAATAAAAACCACGGCAATCAATCGTGAGCAACCAACATTAGTTATACCCTATTTTTCTGACAAACCTAGTATCTGTCCTGCAAAATGTTTGGAAGATTACTTAGAAATTACAAAAAATATTAGAAATAACTCTTCTAGCTTATTTCTTACTTACAAACGACCACATAAGCCGGTGACGTCACAAACCATCAGTCGATGGATTAAAAATGTGTTAGCAGAGAGTGGCGTCGACGTGACGAAGTTTAGCGCTCATAGCACGCGTCACGCCTCCACATCGTCCGCTCGCGCCTCAGGTGTATCACTAGATGCGATCCGGAAAACAGCCGGATGGACGGCTACATCACAGACCTTTGCAAAATTTTACAATCGCCCCATTATTTCACAAGAATTAGCTAGGGCTGTTTTTGAAACAAACAATTAAGTTTTTGATTATTAGTCAGTTGATTATTAATAATGTAAAGACAAATTATATAAAATTGTATAAGATTATCAGTTAAGTTAAAGATTGTTATTTTGTTATTGTTTTAAAAGTTATTGAAATTAAAATCAATTTGGTTTCAATAATCTTTGTTTTATTTAAATACACTTTCTGACCAAAACTTTTAGAATAATATGCATTACTTCAGTTCTCTGAACATCTACATGGTAATAATATATCTGAAGAATGGAGCTATGAAAATATAATATATGATCAAACGAACTTCTAGAAGGAAGTTCGATCATTATTATATGAATAGCTCCATTCGAAGATATACAAACCCACCCACCTCAACCCTTTGTAAAAGTTTTGGTATCTCTAAAAGAATGAGCAAATCACGGGAGCGCTAGTGATGCATAGACTATACGACGGTTTGAAATCGGAAATCGATTAAGAACAATCGATATAAATCTAAAAGTGCGACACTACCTAGTACGTTAGGGAAACTACATGGTAATAATATATCTTCGAATGGAGCTATTCATATAATAATGATCGAACTTCCTTCTAGAAGTTCGTTTGATCATATATTGATATTCTTTTATCTGTACTTCAGTTTCGATGTTAATCTATACTAATATTATAAAGCTGCAGAGTTTGTTTGTTTGTTTGTTTGTTTGTTTGTTTGAACGCGCTAATCTCTGGAACTACTGGTCCGATTTGAGTGATTATTTTAGTGTTGGGTAGTCCATTTATCGAGGAAGGCTATAGGCTATATTTTTTTTTCTTCAAAATTAGGGATCCGTAATAAAATTGCTATTTTGTAACACAAGGTGTAAAATCGAAAACCTATTTTTGCGTGCGCTGCAAAAACTATTGACAATAGAACAAAATAATGTACTACGGGTTTGTAGAGCCCATTAAGACCTACAAAAAAGTCCGCGAGAACATATGTCTAGCTATCATGGTTTAATCACAATAACCGATTTTGTGTTCAAAATAATTATTAAATCGTCTGAAGAAAAAAAAACTACGTTAAATATGTATCGTAATATTAATCTTTATCGAAATTAAGCATTATGTTATCAAGAGTATTTATGAAGAAGTAAAATACTTTTTGTTTCATCTCAATCGGATATTTCGTTTAAAAGTTATCACGTGTGTAAGATGTTAAGAGTTGGTACCTATTAAGGAGTTATGGGCCATAGAGTTTTTTATCTATATCTATACTAATAATAAAGCTGAAGAGTTTGTTTGTTTGAACGCGATAATCTCTGGAACTACCGGTCAGATTTGAAAAAAATCTTTTTGCATTTGATAGCCCAATTCTTGAGGAAGGCTATAGGCTATTTAACATCACGCTATGACCCTTAGGAGCCGAGCAAAAAGAAAAAAACTCAGAGTGAACGGTAAGCGAATACGAAGTGTTGCGACGCGACGGGTGGGGGTACAAGAAATTTCACGCGGACGAAGTCGCGGGCAAAAGCTAGTTAAATATAAATCTCAATAATTATGATGAAAAAAAAACTTACGTGTTAATCGACTTTTGTCGCTGTATGTACCTCAAACTCAAAGATATTGTTTTATGTCACATTCTTTGTGTGATCATCTATTTAGTCAATATAAAAAACCAGAAGATCTAGACTCAAAGGCCCCATACTAAAATTAATTAAAATGTCCCCCTCACGTGACCACTGCTCACACAGACCTCCCCCAAGCACCGCCTCTTGGACCGATTCTGTGCTTTCCGCATCCAGCAGCTTCCTGCAGCTTGCACAAAAGCCTTCACTGCCATAAAGTTTTAATTAATGACAAACAGCTGCGATAATAATCAAATACAGCTAAGAACTTTAACCCTAGACTACTTTGATGACACTCAGATAGAATTATGGAAAACTAGCAGCGACCCGCGGTTTCACCCGCATATGTGTCGATCCCGTGGCAATATCGGGATAAAAACTATTCTGTCCTTTCCCGGGAGTCAAACTATCTCTTTACCAAATCTCATCTAATTCGGTTCAGCGGTTTAAGCGTGAAGAGGTAACAGACAGACAGACACACTTTCACATTTATAATATTAGTATGGATTGATCATGAGTATGCAATAATGCGCCACTGCTCAATCAGCCGCTGCCCCGTACTGTTGCTAATTAATCGGCCTACCGTCCATACTAGACAATAATTGTTCCTCTCCCTATCACCATGGCAACCGACTGAACACCCATACAGTTTCCACTACCAACCATTTGAAAACGGATACCTATCATAATACTGCACTGTCCGTGTACCGAAGTGAAAATTCCATCATTTAAAATTGAAACGAAGTTTTGAGAATTTAGGGTTGTGTTTCGCAAATCATGATTTTGTGCTATGTCATTTTGTTACCGGTAGTAGGGAATTATTGGAGTCTATAATCACGCCTCCCTCTCGGGTGGGTAAATGGGTAGGTTGTAATAATTGTCGACGTCTGTGGTGTGCAAGCGATTATTGTTTGATTTGTTTTCCTGTAACTGAATATGGGAGGCTCGTTGAATGATGTCTGTCTGGATATAAGCCCCGAGGGTAGTTGAGGGGCTTATTATTGTTTGTTGTGTCTGTAGTGGAGTGGGTATTGAGAACAGACAAACTTATTATACGATACGTCTGTTGTAGTCTTTCCCGAGGTATTTGTAGTACCTAAGTGATAAACTATATTTACTTCTATAAACATATGTCAAAAATATGTATTTTTATACTAGATGAGGTCGGAGTTATTTTATTTACTCGTTACGGAGTAACTTAACATTCATCTCTCTCTTTCTCTCTATTGTGGTGTTAGCAATCTCTTAGAACGAATATACCTACATATAAGACTTTTAAGACAGTCAAAGCGACGGAAACAATGAAGGAAAAACCTCATACCGTGAAATAGGTAAACTATTTACAATTTCCATGACTTAATACAAAAATCTCAGTCATCAAATGCCATTTAACTTCCCCACCTTGACTTCTGCTCACCCTATTACCGCGATCGCGTGAGGGTCACTCGCGTGCTCCCGCCCCGCCCACTTGCTGTTCAATGCAAATTGCATGTCCTGGCTGTTGAACTAGGTCGGCAGGTACACAGGGAGCTAAGCAGCTATTAACGTGCCAGTTTATCTGTCTCGTTGCAGGCGTTGCTATTAATGAGGGGTTACCATTAATCAACTTATCGCAGTGTACTGCACAAATAACGCTTGTACTATAACAATCAGTTATGCGTTTCTTTTATCCAGTACTGATAAGTATTATTGGGATACTGGCATTTAATGGTAAGTTGGCTGATAACACTTTTTCATTTTAGATACTTTAGAGTCTCCATAATCTATAGGTACCTACTACGCTTTTGAATGGGCAAAAAGCTTCATCGTTCTATAACTGACCGACCCCTTGACAATTCAAAAGTGCCTGTAATTGGTTTATTTGAAATAAATACTCTAAGAGTTCGAGTTGAGTTGAGTGGATTCTGGAGAGAACCGAGAGTTATTTAAGTCAGAACTTCTAATTTACTTATCGACTAAAACCGCACAGTGTTCAACATCCCAGACAAGACTATCTCCTCTGCTGTGCATCTTCAAATTGCGGTAATTATTGCTATTAAGTATAAAATCAAGTTAGTGTACCTATACACTGCAATGATTTTATTGACTTCAAACTTTACATAATACACCCTGATTTTACATCATTGGGTAAGCCTAAATGAGTTACTTTTGAAGAGAATGAGCTCTCAAACTATTAGTAGTTTAATGAATAGGTGCAGGCTTTCAGCCGTTGGTTTGCCTTCACGGTAGGCTGGCAGTTGGCTGCGTTCGGCTTTCGTTCGGCATGCATTCGGCTTGCAATTCTATGTAATAAGAGCTGGAGTGTCGGTTTGTTATTGCTGCCTTACTGTTTTTATTTTAATTAGTGGCAGAACTTTAACTACAGTTTTTTTCAGTAACAGTTCCTAGAAATTTCCGATCTCGAGTTAAGATAGAAAAAATCACTACTTGTCAAATATAAGCTAACTCGATACAGCCGGTTTTAGAAAGGTTGGAATCGCTTAGTCAACTTGATCAATAGAAGGTTTACAAAAATAGTGTGACCTTTACAGTTCGGGAAGAACAGCTGATCAATATGCAAACGATCTAAACTGAGCAAATAACGCGGAGCCGCCTGTAGCCAACTGTACCGGACAACTTTACACTGCGGCGCAATTAAAGTAGGTACTCGCAATGTTTAGCATTTTAATGTCGCTTTTTGTTGGAAACTGCTGTTTGGGATTGCAGTATCGTAAATACTTGTAAGTCAGTGGTTTTATGTACGTTATATTTTTAAAGGGATCATTTAATAGGATATTTTCTAAAAGAAAAGTGAAATGTGGATATGCCAATTTTTTCTCTCTTTCTCTCTATTTTGTATGCAACTACGTCTTTATGTGTGTTTTTACAGGTTAAAGCCAGACTTTAATTAGCTAAAAGCCTTAAACTAAAGTAACATTAACTTTCTCACTTAAACTTACATTATAACGTAGTTCAGCCACTTTAATTTCCGTTTCAGTACGTTGTATATCTCACACGTAACACATTTCCACGGCAAATTCATTAAACAAGTGCTATCTACATCACATTAAAATCCGGCTAACATAAATACCTAAATAAGTATAAAAAAGTAATTGCATGAAAACAAAAGACCAGCCGGGGGCGAAGTCATACAAATTACGACAAAATATACACAGGAGCTACTTAATGACAAAATATCCTATTATCCGGGTGCTATCTTAAGGGGACTACATGGCCGCAAGTTTTATAATGCCTAAAAGTCGACCGACCGACTACAGCAAACAAAATCAGAAAAATATATGATATTCTTTAGCATATATGCTAGTTAGATAATGTGTTGAAAACATAATACAACTAATTTGATACGATAGAAAAAAATTATGAAGATACCTCTAAAAACTTTCTTTTTACAATAAAAACCATATTAATATACATACAATCATTCTGATTTTTGTCAGATTGTTCTACAAGCAACATTTTAAATAAAGCACTAGTGTTTTAATTTTTTTTGTCCAAACAATAGATTTTTTAACCGACTTCAAAAAAAGGAGGAGGTTCTCAATTCGGTTGTATTTTTTTTTAATGTTTTTTGCAGTGGTGGCCAAGTGGTGACGGCCGCGACTTACGAGTTGTAGGTCGTAGGTTCGAACCCAGACAGGCGCTTTACTTTGTGTAAATTATTTCATCACCACTGCTCTCAAAACGGTGAAGGAAAACATCGTGAGGAAACCGGCATGTCCTAGAACCAAAAAATTCGAAGACATGTGACATCTACCAACCCGCACTGGGCCCGCGTGGTGGATTACGGTCCACTCCCTCTCACAGAGAGGAGGCCTGTGTCCCAGCAGTGGGAACATTATAGACTGATTATGGTTATGGTAATGTTTGTTACCTCAGTACGCCGTCATTTATAAACCGATTTGGAAAATTCTTTTTTTATCTAAAAGGATATACTTCCAGATTGTTCCCATTTTTATCAAAATCCAGTTCTGATGATGGGATCCACGAGGAATTGAGGGAACTCCTCAAATATTATAGGGACACCTATAGCGATTTGGGTATTTTTTACAGTAACTCATACATTTGCTCTCGGAAACCACCATTTGGTGAAGTGGAACTGATGAAGAAGACCACAGATGGCCAAGGGAACTACTTAATAATAAGTATTTCACGGGTTGCGATTCGATTACTTTAATATGGTTGCTAAGCAATTTATGCTCGTCACAATGCGAATGGTGAAATGGAACTGATGATGGTGGAATACTAGGAGAAGTCCTCAACAATTAATGTCCCTGCATCGGGAAAAGCAATATTTTGTAAAAGGCGTTGGGCAAGTTGACATTAGGCTATTGTAACTTAGACACGTTATAAACAGACCCGTTTTAGGTCATGTAGTCCCCTTAAACATTCATTTATTTTGGCCCGCTGTGCAAATCCTGGCCGACGCCGCGCTGGCTGTTCGTTTAAAAAGGTGAAAATAAAACCTTGATTTGTTTGCTGAAGGTATTTTCAGCTAGTTTTTAGGTTACTTCGCTCTCTTGAGGACTAATGTAAAAATATATAGTTGTAATAAACGTTAAAGGCTCCTCAAACCCTCCTACGAAAACCTAGATTTTTTTTCATGCCGATAAAAAGAGCACTAAACTTGTCGATTTGATTTTATTGAAGTATATCTTCAGTACAGACTAACCAATTTTATTAGTATATAAAATCAAACCGTATTTCTCTAACGTAATTCTAGATAAATTGGGGTAAGTTTCTAAACGGAAACCTGAAGTAAAACCTCGGCCTTTTCGATTTATTGGATCAGAGATAATATTACAAACTCTTTACTTATACTTAATGATAGCGAATAGAAGTTCTCCACTAATAGAGAAATTAAAATGCAGATATTTTAACATCCGAACAGTTTGTTGCAATAAATGAGGTAACGTGGAACATTTCTAATGTAAAGTGATATTCTAGAAAAGGCATGTTATTCAAGCGCCCGCAGGCACAGGGGACATAGGGCTACCAACTGCACTTTTTAAATCTTAATATTATTTTCCGTGTATACACAGACGTTCCAGTGCCCATTTTCTCATTGGATAAGCCGTAACTACTTATAAGAAAAATTAAAAACATGGTAAGGAAATTGTATCAAAACTGTAAGCCAGATAAGTTATCAGGAACTTATATGCAGAAGTAGTGAAACGAAACAGACAATTAGTATTTGGTGTGCGACAGCTGTATAATTAAGAACAAGAAGATACCATTATGATATGTTCAAAGCGTTGTCAAGTCGTATTACTAGCTTTCAAAGCGAATCTTATCGTCTTGGTTAGCCAATATGACAAAAATAACAAGTTTTGTATGTAGCGCGAGACTCTCTTTGTACAGTTCATCATTAATGATGTTACGTCGTATTAATAAAGCTTATCCTCAAAGTTATTACGCGCAGCCCTGGCTCTCGTAGCTCTTACGACTATACTCTGCATTCACTATTAAAAACACTGTTTTACTGAGTATGAGAACGTTCTCTCTTCTTAATAATATTTCTTGTTACAGTATTATTTAAAAGCTCATTTTACGTTCATGAAGAGTTTAGTTCGGTTTTGATTATGAAAGCGTACATTTGTACAGAAATAGTTTCTAAATTAACAATAGTACAAGACGGCTATGATAACAATCAATCCACATTAAATCGGTTCAATATTATTATGTTCTCGGGACTGTCGACCACTGGAGCTCAGCGTCCAATTAATGCATAGTTCACTACGTACTATGACGGCATTCAATGCTAATCCTATTATAATATTATAAATGCCCTCATGCGCATGTCGAATATCAACATAAGCACACCCGGGTTGGATTGTCCTTCTTTCACGCAGTGAACGAAATGACCGGTTGCGGTTATTCGATTTTTAGAAAATAGCTAGTTTATGGGCCGGTGATTAACAAGGGCCACTTCTTTGTGGGATATTATGCAAAGGAACGAGGGGAGCAGTCTAAAGCTAGTTTCATTAAAATTATAGACCCGACTGCTAATACTTACATACATGGTCGATTTCCGCACGGTCAGCTGTCAGCTGCCACACACATATGTTCTGTACAACATAATATTCTTAGAACACGTCTCCCTCGTCTACCTGTAAAATGAATTCCATCCCATTTTCCTAGAAACTGTTCGCTGGTGTTCGTAGAAGCCGAAATACGAATGATCGTTCGCTTTCGTGGAAATCCGGAGCCGGAATATGAACTGGAAGTGACTGCTTGACTTCATATTTCTCAGCCCAGTTTTCAAATGCCAATTATTATTTTGTACAGAATTCTGGGTATTAAAGGTTCAACTTGAATTTGTTAAGAGTCGTCATGTGGAACGCTGTTTACTTCAAAGTTCTAATTAATGAGTGGAAATAGATATTATGTAATAACAGTATTTAACTTTGATGAATATAAGCAACATTTCAGAGATATTTAAGCTTTAGTAACGTTTCATCAAAAGCTGGTAAATATTAAATGTAAAAGAGAAAAGTAAATACTGTCTAAAGATGGTTTCTCAAAGGATGATGGTTTATTAAAATGTAGAGCGTTCTGATTAAAAGTTTCAAGAGTTTTCAAAGTAAAACTAGTGAAAGTTGCGTAAACCCCGCTCTACTGACTGACGAGCAGTGACGCGGTACTAATGCAGAAAATAAGATGAAAACTTCGATGAGGTCTTTAACAACTACTTTTAAACTACGCCGAAGGGCTTCTAGAAAGTTTCCCGAGGTGAACGATAACATACGCGAACTAAATACTGCATATTACGTGTATTCTATATATAAATATTACACCATTGTATCTTCACTTCACCCTTTTTGCAACTCAATTAATCTTTATTGCAATCCATAATGTACACATAAAGGCGGTAAGTATTAACCCTTTGAACGCCATTGTCACATATACGTGACAAGCAAGCGCGTGCCCTGTACGCCAGTCGTGTGTCGCCTATCCTATTACGAGCGACATAAACATGTGACAAAAAATGCGGTGCACTTTATCACGAAATAAACAATTAATTCATTACTTTTGTGTGTTTTTAAATGTATACCTTAAATATTTAAAATTGTGGCTTCGCGTGGAGGGCACGCGCGTGCGTTTATGCTCTGGCGTTCAAAAGGTTAATAAGTAGAAACAATGATGGACCCTGTCGGGCACAGCAACATTTTAAATAAATTGGAGAGAGGAATAAATAATGGTAGGCAAGATCCACGTCCCTTTATTTACTGTCTATGTTGTATACCCTTATTTAAACCAACACACTGTTACATCATCACAATAATAAGCCGCGACAGGTAACGACGAACTACGCTCAAATTCGACCACAAAATTCCCCTTTCATTTCAATTAATTTCGCTGAAGTTCGGCGAGATTTGCAAAATTCGCTCTGTCGTAGGTATACTCGTACATCGCGCGCTGAAAGACCGCAATGTATCGGTTTTCAATACAAATCGCAATTTGTTCCAACTACCCCCCGCGGTTACAGTATTCCTGACTCACCTCTGTTGATTAATACGTTCATTAACGAGAATTTAATATACTGAGGCGTAATATTTGGTGGAATTTACTATTCTGCGTGGTTTCGGTATTCATGAATAAGGTACCTGCGGTAATTAAGGGCCAGCGGCTATTAAGGACCATCAGAGAAATAACACACATTCAATAGTTTTATAGGTTGGATCTCTCGCATACATAAAAAGGACCAATAGTATTGCTATCTCACGCGCGCGCGTTGCCGTGCGCGCCGTCATTTTGTCAGTAGCTCCGAGTAACTCAATGTGGACGGTCGGCGTCACAGTTTAAAAAAAAATGCTGATGCAAGAATATTCATTAAAAAGAAAATAGTGTATTTTACAATAAGTGAACACCGAATTACTGTAAAGTGGGCATTAGAGCTGTTGAATCAAGATAAGTTATTTTAATTTGTTGATATTTGCCAACTTTCAAATCAAGATTTGTAAAAAGTGACGCCATTGCTAATAAGGGCCACCTGGAAGGAAGTGAATAAGGGCCGGCCCTTATTGGCCTGTCTAAATATTATTTTTTTTGTTTGGTTTTCTTTTCTAGGAGATAAATAGCTTTATCTTTTTATTAACATTAATGTTATTGTGAGTTAAATGTATTTGAAACATTTTTACAAGCTTTTTAACTTGCTATGTGTGTGGGTTTGTATGTGTTCCCGATTTAAAACTTTGCATGCTTTCGACAAAAATACAATATTATAGTAACAACGAACTATCTGTTAATGGAGACAGAAGGTAGACAACGAGATTCCTTAGCGAATAACAGTATATTAATGGTTTTTGGCAAATTTTGATCAAAATACGAGTTTTATGAAAGCTTGTTTAAAATCATATTTTTCAACACATAATTTATTACAGACTGGAATAATGGAACCTCTTGTTATGAAACGTCGTGCACTTTGGTCAGTCATGTACGCCAGAAAAAGGAATCAGCCACGGTAGTTCATAATGTGGCAAGGCAATGATCTGATAGTTCGTCATCAGAGGACTCAGAGGATATAATATACCATTACTGAACCTTAAGCAGAATAAAAGTTTGTTACTATTTCATTATTTTAATAAGGGCCAGGGCATTTGCCGGGCAAAAAACAAGCATTTATTTTTTAATTTTTGTTAAACCTATATTTTTGGTTAAGAGTTTTATATCTAAAAATAGTATAAATTAGTTGATTTTACTTAAATAACATCCTTTTGTTACAAAATAATTATTCCTTGAGTTTTATAAGGGCCAATGTATGTTTTTTTTGTATGATTGATGGTAAAATGTTAAATATTTTGCCTGAAAATATTAATTATGTTGAGTTATAGAGGAAAACCATTTATTTTATGGTTTATCAGTTTAATTTCTTTTAATTTTGTCTCGGACCTTAATAGACTACCTGAGTTTATTAAGGTCCATAGTAAAGGATTTTTTAAAGTTTATTTTTGTTCACAAAATGTTTAAAACCTAGCCTTAAAGGCATTTGTTTTAGATCTCAATTAAATAATGTTCAATAATATTCTTGATTTTTATTTCAATTTTGCCTATTTTTCTCAATATTTAAGTTTTAATTATGCCGGCTCTTATTTACCGCAGGTACCTTATGTATGTGAATATTCTAGTAAGCAGGTAACTACCTACTTCAGTGCTTAACATTTTACAATGAGAGTAAACAAAATCACCGTTTATCAGTGTCTATAATACCTACCTAAACTCGAGCATTATCCCTAGGTATTAAAAATAATGTTTTTTAAAGTTGTATAAAAAGTAATAAGTATTACCTGAACATTGCCACGGTAGGTAGGTAGGTATAGGTACTACAACACAGGCGGACAGAGCAGATCTGACATCATGTAAAACCTACATTTTATTAAAGAATTTTGATATTTTGTTCATCCCTAGTTCGCTCGGGTACAACTCCATTTTGTGAAATTCACTCACAAATTCAATACCATTTTGTGCTGTTCGATGCGAAATTCATTTTACAAATAGGGTGTCTGTTTTTTTTTGGGGTTTTGGGTCGAAAATTGGTTCAGGATGAACAAACAATTTTTACATTTTGTAAATAGGTTTATACGACGCATAAAACAAAATCATGTATGTGCGTTTAATTTAATTTTCACATAAATATAACAGTTATTAGAATTTTTTAAACGTATTTTTTTACGAAACTCAAGCTTTAATCGTTACAAATCTATTGAATTACGTTTATTCGTATGTGGATGAACTTTGTAAGTCGCTACAAGTCATTTACTCATTCTCCTGTCCCTATCCCAATTTATTTGTTTGTGGTCCGCGCAACATCTCTTTATCTTCTATACTTCTCTATTAAGGCTCCTTCAAACAGGCGCGACACGCGATAAAATCGCGCGCGACATAAAGGCACCGCAAGTCGCGCAACGAGCGGTGCCTTTGTGTCGCGCGCGATTATGTCGCGTGTCGCGCCTGTTTGTAGGAGCCTTTAGTCGTCATCTCGGTAGTCAACCCCTTTCTAACAATATCATCATTCACACAGTTCATCCATTGTTTCTTACTTTCTTTCTTGTAAGTGACTACAAGCACAGAATAACTAATAGAACTTACGTACTACAAGTCTCATTAAAAAAACATTTGCATGTATCTTATAGCCTTTAGTGTAGCCATTACGAATGGAGCCGAGAACACGCGATTCTGCGTCACTGACCCGAGCGTGACAGTTCAGTTTCGTTTACGTAGAAACAGCGTAAAGTGCGGCTAACGAAGTTTTCATTTAAAAAATCTCATTTACCTGTATCACAAGATTTCCCAGTACTTGAAACAATATTCCCGCTATGAAATAATCAGTCTATTCAAGCAAGTCTAAGCACTAATGTGTCAGTACATGCCGCCATTTTGCCTGTATGTTCACACGGGTAATCCTCTTACAGCGTTCGTTAAACGGGCCGGATGGAAATCACACAATGTTGAATACTGGTGGAACACAGTTGGGAATCAGAAGTCATGTGTACCTAGTGAACATTTTACAAACAAACCTATGGTTGACTTTGTTTTGTAAGGCAAGTTATAAAATATGTATTTTTGGTAAGTATGCTTTGAGAGTTGACAGACATCACATGCAGTAAAACAAGAACACGTTTTAACCATAAACAATATAACACAGACAATAATATAAACTTTGAAAATGTTAATAAGTTGTCTCTTCAATCTTCCGTCTTCTTCTCTCTCGAGGCGTATGAGTGCGACAGCAAGAGCCGCGTGTGTCTTATGATAGATTATCGGCCACACTACCAATAAGAGCACACGCAAGGCTCCCGCTGACGCACACGTCCTCATCTGCCGGTGTCAGCTCCGTCTTCATCTGCCGATGTCAGCTCCGTCTTCATCTGCCGGTGTCAGTTCCGTCTTCATCTGCCGGTGTCAGCTCCGTCTTCATCTGCCGGTGTCAGCTCCGTCTTCATCTGCCGGTGTCAGCTCCGTCTTCATCTGCCGATGTCAGCTCCGTCTTCATCTGCCGGTGTCAGTTCCGTCTTCATCTGCCGGTGTCAGCTCCGTCTTCATCTGCCGGTGTCAGCTCCGTCTTCATCTGCCGGTGTCAGCTCCGTCTTCATCTGCCGGTGTCAGCTCCGTCTTCATCTGCCGGTGTCAGCTCCGTCTTCATCTGCCGGTGTCAGCTCCGTCTTCATCTGCCGGTGTCAGCTCCGTCTTCATCTGCCGGTGTCAGCTCCGTCTTCATCTGCCGGTGTCAGCTCCGTCTTCATCTGCCGGTGTCAGCTCCGTCTTCATCTGCCGGTGTCAGCTCCGTCTTCATCTGCCGGTGTCAGCTCCGTCTTCATCTGCCGGTGTCAGCTCCGTCTTCATCTGCCGGTGTCAGCTCCGTCTTCATCTGCCGGTGTCAGCTCCGTCTCCATCTGCCGGTGTCAGCTCCGTCTCCATCTGCCGGTGTCAGCTCCGTCTCCATCTGCCGGTGTCAGCTCCGTCTCCATCTGCCGGTGTCAGCTCCGTCTTCATCTGCTGGTACTAGCTCCCTGGTGACTTTATGCCGGTCGGCCGGGAAAAGGTAGCTATTATAAATAATAAAAACCTTAGCCGGGACGGCCAACATACACGGAGAACAGCTGGTCTGCTGCTGTTGTACCTTTGTGTCACGAAGAACAATTAAAATAATATAATTATGTAACTACAGTGCGGCCGACGAGAGAATGCTTTCATGACACCTGTCAGTTTCATACAAACGAATACGTGCTTAGCGAATTTGATCTTTATTAGCTATAAAAGATTGTCGCATTGACAGTGTCAGGAACGAATGATGTCGACGTCTGGACTGTACGGGAAGATGAACATTAAATGATGAAATTACATGTGTCGTGTCATCTTGACGTCTTGCGCCAGATATTTTTAGTTATCTGTGTCGTTATTATAGTCAAATACATAGTTCAATAAAAAACCAAAGACATCTCGTGAGTCGAATTAATGCAGTATAGCTTAGGCTATACGAGGTTACAAGTACACATACATAATATTAGCAGTAACTACTATATGTATACTAACTTTAAATAAAGCATAAATTACGATCGTAGTAGGCTGAGAATATTCACATAAAAACTTAAAAAAAAAAGTTTTTATTTTTCACTTTATAGTTGTACTTACCCCACATAATTATCAGCCTATAATGTTCCCACTGCTGGGACACAGGCCTCCTCTCTGTGAGAGGGAGTGGGCAGTAATCTAGCACGCGGGCCCAGTGCGGGTTGGTACTTACCCCACACAAATTCAATTAACACTACTTGCTATGTAAATATCAGTTAAAACATCATCAATATAAACTAAGTGGAAAAAAATCGTATTATTGAAGCTAACTCAAAAACTACCCAAGCAAAGTTAATCAAAATGATATGGGACCACCCCTGAGAACTACTTATTATTGAGTAGTTCCGGTCATCAGTTCCACTTCACCAAATGGTGCTCCGAGAGCGAATGCATGAGTAAAAAAATACCCAAATCACTATTAGGTGTGCCTTTAATATTTGAAGAGTTCCCTCGATTTTTCCACCCCATCATCAGATCCTGACCTGATGGCAATGAGACCAATCTGAAAGTATATTATTTTAGTTAAAAGCGAATCGGCTTATAAATAACGGAGTTCTGAGGTAATACACATATCAACCGAATTGCTAACCTCCTCCTTTTTTTTAAGTCGGTCAATAAAATTACCGTCCATCAGACTGAGTTTGACTTTCATTTGCCAAAATTAAACTTTTTAGATTTGTGAATAGCTTAAAAACTAAATACACCTAAAAATCACACAATACCCTAGACTAAAGACATAAATTCGACTCTCAAACTTCAGCAAAACAGTTTAAATAATTCATAAACATAATTGTTAGTACAAAAACTTTTAACGACAAACTATTTAGTTGATCAAAAGGCTTTCATAAAAGTATAAATCAACTCCGAACGTTCCTTTGGAAGCCGAAGTCGAAGTTTAGTGAATTAACGAATGAACTGAATGGTCGGCTTTCGTAAGTCGCTCCCAACGATTGGATTGAGAAGGTAGTTGGGAAACACTTCATTACTAAGACTGTAAATTGAATAGGATTACAATGAGCTAAAGAGATCTGTTAGTTTAGATTGTGGAGTTTCATTAGTAATGAAGTTGAAAAAGAATACAGTAGGTGCGATCGGATACATCAGTTGGTAGGATCGTAGCAGGTGGCGTTCTGTAGTTTCTGCCATGGGGAAAATTCGTGAGTCTATGTAGGTACCGTACATCTACACTAAAAGATTGTGAGGTTGTAGGGGGTAATCTTCGGAACTACTGATTCGATCCTGAAAATTCTTTCAATAATGAGAAGCTACATTATCCCCGAGTGTCATAAGCTGTTTTTTGTTTAAACGAGAAACTTCACGCGAACGAAGTCGTGGGCAGAAGCTAGTTATTATATAAAATTAAAACAGTACCTACTAAGTTTAGACACGCGTGTGACCTATCGCGTATTGTTTCTGGTAGAGACCGGAATAAATCTAATAATAGGTACCGACGCGGCGACGGCAGTGTTCATAAAATATTCGGTGAGACATCAAATTCAATCGAGGCAGTAATAAAATAATCATAACTGAAACTTTCCTATAAAAAACAGCTGTGAAATCAGCCTTAATAATTCGAAGGTGGTAACTAATTCATGGCATATTATAATTGTTGGGCCAACTTACTTTTTAACCGACTTCAAAAAAAGGACAAGGTTATCAATTCGTCGCGGGTATATTTTTTTTTGTGCTGATCAAATAAATTAAATACTTTTACTTCATAATCGTTCACTAACTGACAGCTATCAACCTCACAAAAAAACCGTTCTTTTAATAAAAACTGACAGAAAAAAATTACAAGTTCTACGTAAAAAATACGATCGCTTTCAATTAATATTCAAATGAACCCAATAGCGGGGGATCAGGATCCGTTACCTAAAATAATTTTCCTCCCCTCGCAAAAAATGACGGTTGTATCAAAAAGTGACGTCGGAATATTCAAAAGGTCTGAGAGTTGAATTATTCAGATGGTTGATTATTCATGGAGCTGCTCCTTGCCTGAGAGCAGCGCACGTCATTCAAGCTCATCGTACGTCATGCTTGTTTAATTAACAAGTCTTGCGTGTTGAAGATGATAAATATTGAGATTTTTAGACGTAAATTGTTGAAGATTTGCCTGTGCAATGTCTCTAGTGGACACAAACAAGAGACCTTTAGATGTTTTGAAAGTACATTACAACTTAATATCGAAATTGAATTATATTATATTATCGGCTTTGAATTATGTTTGGTGCGTCGCCGTCGCTAACATTAAATATCGAAGGCATTGCTAAGATAAATCCAATTTTTCTACTAAACATAATATCTTTAATAAATCCTATCACAAAGAAAACGTTACAAAAGCATATAGACTCATATTTAATTTACCATCCTCCAAAGCTCTCCAAAGAATAACATTGTATCTTATATCTTAATATAAAGAACAAGAATAAAAAAAACATCAAAGCAGCATTTAATATAGCGTAGTCGCAGCTGCTTAATAAGACGCTCTCAAACAGTTTTTAATATAACTAGCGGGAATTGCATCCATCTGGCTTATACCGGATAAAACTGGAATAATCGGTTTGAGGCAGACATTTAGATTTACGCGACGTTTTTATTATTTTTGTTCTTTTACAACACGATACATAGGATTATGGAACAAGAATAGATTTAAATAATAAATATAGAAAACAGAGCATAATTGTGTTTGACTGCTAATATCTTGAACAACGATCATCATCACAAAGATAATTTCGCTTTTAGGCCTACCTCGTGATAGGGTGTTAAAAGACCATTTAATTCTGAATATAAATTTGTGGGCACTATTTTTAAAACAAAAACAAATTTGCTACAAAACGGAATACTTTTTGTCCCAGTTTAACGATAGACAAAGAAAGTTCACTAGACTGCAAAGTAAGCATTTTTTGCACAAGACTCAAAGAATATGGCCGGAGGTGCACGGCGAAGTTTTAATTAATCCACAGTTAGAAAGAAATCGACTTTTAAAAGAAAGTTGCATTGTCCCCAATATGAAAAGGAAATGCTCCTACAATTTCCGTCTTTTACCGAGGAAAACCCTGACTGATGCATCCTGTAAGTGTGAGTTGCCCTTTGTGGCATCTAGATTCCTAATAACATAAGTTCTTGTTAAGCCACATGCTGACAGCATGAGAGTTTTTTTACGGTTTTTGAGAAAGTCAACAACGATTTCAATGCGTAATTGAGTTTTACTCGTCAGTTTCTATAATCCCATTTACATCAAAGAATGTTAACAAAGTAATCCATAAAAATAGATGTAAAGAAAGACAGATCTAAGAAGACAAGAAAAGGGTATTTTAACAGTGACGTAAATAAATACTTATAGATTCCGAATAAGTATCATCTCATTATATAAATATAGTAAGAGGCCGTAATAATAAACCATACACAAGAATAGCTAAACTGAGACACATTACAAATAGTCTCAAAACTCAAACAAACAAAGTAACTCCCCACAAATAGCGTTTCCGTTGGCCTAAATATATACAAGAGAACTTATACCTGTCTGTCACAAGAGTTGCAGACAACGTGTGCAAGTGTCGGACAAACAAGTGTCGGGCCGTGTCCGAACTACCCGGACACAGCTGGACGAGACGGCTATCATCCGGCGCACCGGCCGGCGGAACGTCGAGCCGAGAGGGATGTAGGCTGTTTGATCTGGGTGTCGGGTTCTATCAGGTAGACAGCTACCTGATAGAACCCGACGACCGACGACGAATATTCAAAACTACAGAGTTTTGAATATTATATTATGTAGAGTAACTTTTTATTGTGTTTTGCAAGTTGGAATACAGGATTAGTACCTAAGTACTTAGTCGTCATAAAGTAACACTTCGATGAATGAATTAGTATAAACGTGATACGGTATAAAGCTCTTACAGATTTTGCTTTTGTTGATGATATATGATCTTTTTGAAAATTACCAAGTTTTGTTAGTTTTTATACCAACCTATATAGAAATTCTGATGTAAATTAATTAAGTTAATGGTAAATCGTTTAGTGTTAGAACATTCACAGCGAGCAATTTTGAGATATAACAAAACAAGCTACCAGGAGCCACTGAATCACTACCCATCGCATGCCAAACAACAGTAAGTTGCTAAAGCCGAGCTGATCGATACTCGGTATGCACAACACGTGTACAGTAACGAGCAGAGTCGAGCATGTTGAGCATAGTTGAGCACAATTTGAGCATCGCGAGCAATTGCGTTTGTTTGTGAGGCTGTACAACGTTCAGTTATCGTATGTGCTCGATCGCTAACAAACAGATTACGTACAACGTCAAAATGCTGTACAACAATGGATTAAAGTGCAGGTATTCAAATATTCGAAATATATTTCTAAAAGCTTCCAGTTACTACAAAAGAGAGGCTTTTTTGTCCAGCAGTGAAATACCAGAGGATAAAAATTGTGTGATGTTCGCTGCAAAATATAGAGACCTTGTAGACTTTTTATTTGGTGGCCGGTAGATCCATCAGTGGCCCTGTCGATAAAGCTCTTTACTTGTCTTTACCAAACCAATAAATGTTCATAAACTATAACTACAGAGTCAACTCCAATAAAAACTAAACGCTTCTATATTGTCTGTTCCTCTCGAATTTGTTGCACACCTAAAACCCACTTGTTGGCCAAAAATCACAACAAAACGTATACATCCGATGAGAGAGCGTAAACCGTGGAAACGGAGGTATCCCGGTTGAGCTGATATACTTTCCGCCCGCCCTAAGGATAGATATTAATAACAAAAGGATGGTTTTCGGGAGTCTCAGGCTGCGGTAGACCTCCGATTCTGATCTTTACGGGTTTTTGCATCCCTATTGAGTTGTTATAAAAGGGAATTGACAGGTAAATGTTATTCGTATATTTCTCCTGTGTTGGCGTTGTTATTATTTAGATATATATATATATATTTTTTTTTATGCAAAGTATTGTAAGTAAAATAGGACTAGAATTCTATTATTAGCATACTATTAGCCTTGACTGAGTTGACATAACTTACTAGTACTGTACTGTCCTGCATCGTCTTACTGCCATCTCATTCTTATAGTCAAGATCAGCTAAAGAAGCATACCTGTAACAAAAAAACATTATATTAGTAAACAACTCTACAATTTTGAGGACTTATTACAGTAACTTAAATAACTAAAAGTATGCAAAATATTCAATAAACTGGTAACATAACCTGAAGAATCGCCATATCGATAACAAAAAATAATCAGGTAGTTTTATTCAGGTTTAGGTTCTGCTTCAGTGAACTTCTTAAAATCCATGAATACATCATGTCCGCCGCCAGGTTGTACCGTCAGGTTTAAATCTACATATTCATAAGTCTGGTTGTATTTTATCATCATATTGTGGAATGAAAATGAATTTATCAAATTATTATATCTTCTCTTGTAATACGATTGTACCTCTAGCAGCTCTGATGGCTCAGTTGAACTGATTTTGTAATTGTTTTTTAGATTTATATTTTAGGAATTGTTCTGAAAATATTTGAATTTTTTATAATGGAAACCAGCTATGAAATAATGATTTTATCCATTGATTTTATTTTACTACTGAATTTTAATGGAGTGTGTTTCTAGGTTAAATAATTCTTGATATTAAAACCATACAATCAATTCATTGGTTTTGCCTCTCATTTGTTTCTCTATCTCCCTTCCTCTATCCCTACCACACGTAATGTCTATTCATTGCCACAAGAAAACTTGTCACGGCTACCCTCGAATCCAATGAAAATAACATTAACTTGTACCCTCCAATAAAATCGCACACTTATTCTTTGAACGCTCGCTATAAATTCGATCGCTTTACAAAGACACGTGCGGATGATGTCACGTAGGACGTGACGTTTGTCTAAGAGCTAACTTGCAGAAGGACTAGCTGAAATATTTGCTTTGTAAAAAAACTCGCACACCTGGGTTTACGCTCCGATATAAGGAACATGGTAAAAACTCTGTCATAATAAATCTACTTTCTAAATATTTTATTCAGGTTGAGGAGTACGTCGTGAGATCCCCAACACGCTGTGAGGGAGCGCTGTTATCAATGCTTGTTCCTATTTTGCAGTGGGATAGTTACCGGATGAGAAAACTGAGAGGAGAATAAGTGGAGCATTTAATTTTCATAACATTCCTAGCTCAGACGACACTGCTGCACTGCTGTGACGGAACGCCAGATATGTTTGTTAACGAGTAGGAGTTGCCTTCTGTGTTACTTTTGTTGTGGCCCCGCTTAGTGACGCGGATCGCGTAATGGTACGTGGCACTGGTACTAATATGGTACGACACGTGATTTGACGTACCTGAGGACGGTTCGCGTAGGTAAGTGTATTGTATGAATTGTGCTAACGTTGTACAAACATAGAAGTGTGGGTCGAAAGGTACGAAAGGTTCAGTTTCATTGAGGCATTGGGAGGTGAGTGATTCAGTTTATTAACTGTAATTTAATAAGCCATAGGGTTAAAAAAAAAACTAAAAAGAACAAAAGGGTGGACTACATACACATAACTATTATCGATAGTAATAAATCTTCAACAATGTAGATTCGTAGCTAGCGTGCTACGTGCTACGGACTACGCCGCTACGTGCTACGCGGCTACGACAATCTTTTTATTAAACCGTTGAACATTATTGTATCGCATATTCTTTCAAACGTGGGATCGGGAAAAAGGAATACGATCTTATATTAGCTGCTATGAATATTTTGTTTACTTTTATAATCATATTATTCTAGCACAATGTAATAAGGTTAAAATCATAAATATAGTACTTCCCAGCGATTTGCTGGCGTGACGCCAAAGCGCGCTTTGTTTAAAAGCAGTTCAAACGTGCGGTTATTAGGGAAGACATTACCATTTTACCACTAAATGGCGGAAATTGTGCTCTACCCAGATTGGCTGTCAGACTGCTGCCAAAAAAGTGGATTGGATTGTTTAACTGTGATATCAGCGTAATCTTGTTACATTCGCGATAAGAGCTTAGCTATCTTATTAAAGCTATCTCTCAGAAAGGCGCATAAGAGAAAAACAAACTGTATAATTTAAGAAAATATTCACATAAAAACACGAACATTTTCAACATTATTATAAAATGAAAAAATCCTCTTCATTTTTGTCGGCTACTACACAGTACGCAAAATACATAAACAGAGCAAAATACATAACAAACAAACAAAACATAATTATAATGCGAAAAGAATTCCAAGACAAATACATTACGTAACTAAGTATTCTCGTGTATAAAGTAAAACGCGACCGACTTGCTTTGTCTGTTTCGTTTCACGGTATCCGCGAAAACTGAAATATTTCAGACGTGCTGGAATTTCCCTTTGTATGTACGAATATTCTTACATTCGAATTATGCTTATTCCACTGTTAGTAATAATAAAATTATAAAAAAAGTAATACTGAATAAGACTGTGTTAAAATACGTCTCTAACAAGCCAAAAAAACTACCCTCTTTTAATGAAAAAATAATAAATTATGTTCATGTCAGTCACCGAAATTTTCTTACTATAAAATTCCGAGAAAAATAGTGTTGGAGTTGTCTTGAAATGAAGATGTCGTCTTGAATAATATTACAAACGCCATTTTTCATTTGCTGAAGCAACGAAGTGCAATCATAAAAATTTTACTGAAAGAAAAGTTAAATTATATTATTGAAGGAATGAACGAGTGCTCGTTAAATTTTCATCTCGAGTTTATTAGGAATAGGAGACAATGCAATTTTGTTGCAGCGTGTGATTATCTTAAATTGTATTCTAGGAATGACTGCGGTTGATCAGGATTTTTCTATCCAGGAACATTGGGTGGACCGAGTGATTGATTAAATTAAATGATAGATGATATGATGATAACAGATATGAAACGGATATTTATTTACTGCATAAGTATACAGCAATGTTTTGGACAGTATTTAAAAAGTAGGTGGCGTTAAATATAATTTGTAGCTTATTTATTAAAAATGTCATTGTGCATTTACTTACACAAAACTACTGTTCTCGTATTTCGCACAACCTTTACACATGCCTAAAAGCAAAATCTTCAATCATGTGGTAGGTATGGTGGGCTGTTATGAGAACAGCCCACCATACCTACCACATGGATAAAGGACGTGACAACGATCCGCTTTACAACACAATGAACCTGTGCGGTGATGTCACAGCTCAGCAGAGAGACTTCATATCATAACATTACCATGAGAATCACGCAGATCCCACGAGATCTATCGATACTTTGACGTGACAGATCGCCGCAAATCGAACGTGATAAAGGGATTTAAAGGTAGGCTAGGCTGGTTTAAGATTATATTCATACCATATTTTTGAATAATGCCGGGAAGGATACAACATATAAATGTTTTTATCGATATTATATTGGCATTGAAAATATAATAAGATAGTAAACACATATTGATATGAAACGCATGTTATCTTTTAAATCTTTTTCTCAGACGTTTTTAACTTGGTTATTTCAAAACTGACTGTTTAAGAGTCAAAACGTTGTTTTTATAAATTGTGCTTGATAGTCACAAACTAGCGCAGGAAAATCTTAATTCAGCGAAAAAACGTTATTAAGAAATAGAAAATAGAAGGACCGTTTCAAAAACGTCCATACATAGTGGGTACAGTACAAAGCTGGTACCATTACTTATAAGTTATAGTAGTTAAGTTGCCGGCTGCGACTCCTCGCTGGCCGGCTTCCAACTAATTCTTCAGCTAAATATAACGCAACACATTTTCCATTAACATTGTATTTCCTAAAAATATATTCTGCACTAAACTCGGCGCTTTCTTTATGCTATCAGTTATCCGGCCTATTGTTGTGTCTGTCTCTGCTAAGGAAGCCACCATTACTTTTACTAAAATGTTGCGAAACTGTGACGTTTGTTTTTCGTAGTTGAGACACACAGTAACACTGTGTTGCATAGTTCTGCAAGTAGTATTTAGCATTTCTATGCCTAATCCGCCGGGGAACACAAGCTTGATGTTTATTTATTTATACATACTTTATTGTACACCAAAAATATATAACAAAAAAATACATTTAACACTACAAAACATACAATGGGCGGCCTTATAGCTTTCTGCGATCTCTTCCAGGCAACCTTGGAATGGAAAGTGATTCCGTGGTCATAAAATGATATGATGTTATGTGATGTGTTCCATGTCTAATGTGATTGTGATTGTAATAATCGGATCACCGTTATAAGTGAAGTAGGTTCGAATAAACAACATTTCTCTCGTCAGTCCGACATTATCATTATTATACTATCTCTTATTGCAGTTTGACCAGCAAAAATAAATGACTCGTGAACCGAGTAAAGTTTCTTGACCCCTTTTCGTGTCAGGAAGTTTCTGAAGTAAGGACGTAAAATCGTTTGCGGTACTATAGTGGGATTATGATCTGGATAGGATTAGGTCTCAACTTTCAAGTTCTGTAAAGTTTACGTTAACGACCGCAGTTTATAAGATATCTCATCGGTCGATAACTTAACATCGTAATCTCATGTTAAGACTGGTTTGGTCAAATGTTTTCCTATCGACACTATTTTCTTCTCCACATGAGAAAAGGTATTTGACCTGCAGGCATTCTATTAGGTGTGTACGCTATTGTGTGGTATGTAGTTGCAAAGGTTTATTTGAATATAATTAAAATTTGCTTGCGAAACTGTTTGCAAACTACTTTGGTAAACACAACAAATCAGAGAAAAAATCACATGGATAATCCAACCATCAAAACACCAAATCAATATCCTAAATGACCTAACATCATACCATCCTCATCTGATAACGCAAACCGTAATAATAAAAACAAACTGGAACCTTCTCAAATTGAAACAGGATCAAAGCGCACGTGTTTGCGATCGACTTCCGGCTGCGATAGGCAGGAAGCGGCCGGAAGTAGGCTTTGTGCCGACAGTCGTGGGAAATCACGGCGGAGAACATTCCGGAAGTGTGCTGAGCTATAGGGAGGGAGACTTTACAGTCAAAGCTTTTTGACTGTAAAGTCAAATTCATACTTGCATGTATGGAAGATAAGATTTCTTAGTTTTTAGTTTTATGTAGTTAGTGCAAATTAAGAAAGCACGTGTGAAAAGCAGTAAGCTTTTTGGGATGATTGATAGCACGGTTTGCGTAGTGGCTGACTGAGTGGCTTCTGCGCTGTGGGTAGCTGACTCGATTCCCTCACAGAACAATTAATACTTTTAAGATCGTTAGTAAAAACTTGGGTGAAATATGTGAAATTGTAAAACTATAGCATGATTCAAGGAAGCCTATGTTTTAAGTTAGAAAAGACGTTGCTGTAACAAGAAATTTTTACTTTAAATTACTGTCACAACACAATAAAAAATAAATCGTGAAAAATCGAGTTAAAAGTCCGACATACATATCGGGGTCGTTTAAAATACGAATGGGTTCCGTCGGGGGGGCAGCGGGGGGACAGGGCTACTTATCGGTGGGGCGGACCATAAAAATGTCGAACCCTCTGATAAATCATTGGTACCACATTTATACAGAACCCTGCTGTGCGGTGGGAACCTACATACGTAATATGTGGAATGTGATGTAGTTTCCGTAGGAACCTGTGACTGTGTATTAGGTGTGTATGATTTATGTCAGCTGGATGTACGGAAGCTTTATAAGTCCAAATCTTCTTAGCGTGTCGATGGGAAAAGTAGCACGAAAAAATACATATCGTTTTTTTTTATTTGTTTGGCCCAAAATTCAGCAATGCGGATACCATTCGCTGACGCAGCCATTAGGTCCTCACGTGTGCAGGTGACAGGACATGCGGTGCAAGATGGGAGGTGAGCCAAATGAGGAGGGAGAAGAAGGCCAGAATGTAGAGTGTAGTAACTTGAAGGATGGCAGCCTGACATTAATAGCCAGGTCTTCATAAGAATTTAATTAATGATAATTTATATCTAAAGCGGCAAAGTTTGATTAATGAATCTATCAGTTTTTTTTCTCCTTTAAGAAACACAGGTCCGCAATTCACTTCCACCAAGTAGGTACATATAAAATCTTTATTTATGAAAATATGGCTACAATACATACATTTATTAAACAAAGGTAAATATCAAATATTAGACAGACGAAATTATGAAATCAAATTGTTACGCGCCAGACAATTTTCTGGTGTCAATATACAATTTCGTTGTTATTTGATCATATTTAATTTAATTAATTACTTTGTTGATCCCTGATGTTTTATGAAAATCTCTCTTTCGTTATGAAACACATTCGTATAAGAAACAAGTTCGTTATGAAACACATTCTTTTTCGTATTTTTTAGTTTATTTATTAGTAGCTCTTTCCCACGACTTCCCTCGCGTAGATGTCGGAAAATAAAAAGTACCCGATTTGTTAATACAGGTTATAAACTTTCGATGTGCTAAATTTCATTCAAATCCGTTCAGCCGTTTTTGTGCCAATCAAACGGACAAAAATTCTTCGCTACTATTTTATTATATGTATAGATAATAATGACGTATAAAAGTGATTCCGATATCCTATTTACAGAATAAACAAATATTTATTTTCGATACAATAGGGGCACACAACATCAAACTTTATCATTTATTGATCAAAATGTTTTTTTTTATTCAAACTCGATACTCTTTTCAAAGCTCAATAAAACTTCATTATATTCAGTGATTTTCTTGGTAGCCTGCGCATTCTTGGTAGCCTGCGCATTCTTGGTAGCCTGCGCATTCTTGGTATCCTGCGCATTCTTGGTAGCCTGCGCATTCTTGGTAGCCTGCGCATGCTTGGTAGCCTGCGCATTCTTGGTAGCCTGCGCATTCTTGGTAGCCTGCGCATTCTTGGTAGCCTGCGCATTCTCAAGTTACGCAAAAGTTTTGTTTGTGAGACCAAACTTTTTCAACTGGCAAACGATAAATGGCTTTTTCAGACAGTACTGATAAATTGATCAGTTTATACGACCACTCTGCTCGACTTATTTTGATGGTTTGTTACTACCTTCTGTCATTGTATAATACAATGGACATCATCAGTCCTTGATTCATCAACTCTCTACAACTGTCGGTGTTCTTACAGTGCTACAAGGATATTTTGGCGTCTGAATGACAGTGACAGGAGAGCGTTGTTGGTAAATATTTCTGAAATTGTCACTGTATAAGTATATTGAAAAAACAAAATGGCGGCGTCAATTCCGATTTTCGCCAAAATAATCCTTGTAGCGTTGAAAGAAGTTTAATCGAAATTGTCGCATTAGACACATGTTGTCAGAAAGCTTCTTATATTTTTCCTACAAAATTGAATAAGTTTCTATAAAGCAGCAGTAAATAGAAACAAATGTATGTGCTAAACATTCCGGTCACGGCCGCCACAGCCGCTGGTCGCTGGTCGCAATGTGCTGAATTAAATCGCGGCCATATTAGAGTAATGTCACTCGTAGGTTCTGTGGACAGGGGACAAAGGGGAAATTATGCTGTCTCAAAACGAAGGAACAGTATAGTTGGAGACAAAAAAGTGTATTGTTGCAATTTTTAAAGGGTCCAATCAATGTTAACACCTACTTCATTATGGTTTTAAATGCATTTAATGTGGTCCATTCATATCACTGCCTCAGTAAGAGTCGAAATGTAGGTACACGTTATTTGAATTCCAAACATATGAAAACACTATAAATACTAAAATTTTTAGACTTCTCAGAAATCATAAAAATCTCTTAAAATGAGAATGGAATATCAACCAGCCGTTATAAGTCAGAACAACTAGGACTGAACAGTTAACATAAAATCAATGAAATTGTATCTGTCGACAGGCGCCACATCCACCATTCTCTCTTATCAATTAACCGGTTGAATGCCGGAATTACAGAAACAATTAAAAACCCATTGTGTCTCGCGTGTATATACGTTCCGGCATACTAAGGGTTAAGCATGCCAGCCCAGCTCATCTAAGCACGTCTCAAACCCGTAACACACTACAAACCAACAGGGCCATTCTCAGTAATATTAATTTAATGGCCATAACTACCTCTGGTAACGACCACCACGTCGTGGGGTGTAAATCGGCCGCAGAGACGATTTACACGCGGCGTGCACTGCAGCGATATCTGTGCTGTGGTGTTACATGTGCAGGCGGTGATAAGGTCGGAGGTCGTAAAGAAGTGTAATATGACAAGTTTAATTTTGTAAGCAATGAAATATGGCATATATGTTGGAGAAGATAAAGCACATTCTTCATCACGTAAAGCCTACGTTTAGTTACGTAGATAGGTTTTTCCCCACATAGCGGGCGCATGACACCTTTTTAAACCGTCATTTTCATTCAAGATGTTGGTAATGACGTAGGTAGTAGGTAAGATAATAAGGTGCAAACTAAAATTACCCATAGGTTGCATAACATATTTATTCCTTGACTGTGCATTATAACAGAAATATTGTTCATATTAAACTTACCTCAATCTATCTCTCTAGCCTTTTCCCAACTATGTTGGGGTTAGCTTCCAGTCTAACCGGATGCAGCTGAATACCAGCATTTTACATGGAGCGACTGCCTATCTGACCTCCACAAGCCAGTTACTGTGTAACACGATACCCCTTGGTAAGACTGGTTGTCAGACTTTCAGGCTTCTGATAAACCGTAACGACTGTCAAAGGTAGCACGAATGACAGCCGGGAACAATGGCTTAACGTGCTTTTCGAGGCACGGAGGGGTCTCGGTATGTAAAGATGGTCACCCATCCACGGACCTGCGGCTGTTATTACTTAACCACGAGCCCCTCTATTAAGATTACCTATGACATTGTTATTCTTTATTTTTCAATTGATGGTCAACAGTATGTCAGAACTAAACCTTGCATTACGAAAACAGTTCTTACTGCTTCAAAATAAAAACAGTTTCAAGACCAAACCGTTACCCCCAAGACGTGCGGACTGTACAAGAACTCGAATACTTTCATTTATAAATTAATGTAATTGTGCAATCCCGAGTCCAATTCAAGTAATAGTCTGAAAGCTTTTTTAAGGATTGTGATCAGACTTTAGCATTTTACGTGTAAGTGCCTACACAAAGTGATGCGGCGTATCCAGGCCCAATGTATATTCTATCCAGTTAACGATACGCCTAACTTTCTAGATAGGTATAGGCTCTAAGAAACATCGTTAGCCTTTACGTTCTAGAAAAAAGCAATAAAGTCCGAGTTTATAGTTCACCCGCAACGTAATGTTAGAACGCTACACACAACTTGTAATGGAATTGTCGAGTGCAGTTGCGCGGTTTATGCATGCCGCGGTGCAACTTTCAAACTCAGCTGTTTTGAAAACTTTCCGCTTATTGTTTTTTTTTTTTTGTTTTAGTAGTTTTGAGTTGTTCGTTGCAAGTTAATGCGGTCACGTTACTGCAGAAACGTGATTGTTTACAAAATAACAGCAAAAACGTTTGTGAATTCATTTTCTAGTTGGAACCGTAGAGAACTAATTTTATTTCACTGTGAAACGAGAATGGAATTAATTATTTAGAAGCTATAAACGTTCCAAAATAATTATTAGGTACATTTAGTCAAAACTACATTGTTCACAATAACTTAGTATAGTTTATAAGTGTTCTGTAACTAACCCATGGACCTCTGATGTCTGATAAATAAATGAATTATAATTAATTATAACATGCAAACAAGCATTTGGCAGACAATAAAGGTACCAAACAAGCCAACAGCGCCGCCTAGTGTCAAAGTTAGACAGAGCTAATTGCACGCTCGCTATAGAGCCGTAATTGCCAAACATGCATTCACAGTACACCGCACAAATCCGAATCATCCACAAATTATGTCCATGGGATTTTAGGACTTATGAGTAGAATGTTAAAGGTAAATTTGGTTTGAAGGGTGGAGGTCGTGAGTAATTAGATGAGTCAGCGCCTGTTCAGCATGAGATATGTTGTTCATTGGAAGATATTGCCGGTTAACAGCGATATATTAATATAATTAACATAAATAATTGTGTGGACTTAGGATACAGGCTCGAGGTTGTAATGGGACCAGATAGTGATGTCGAGTGATGTAGTCGAATGTGAGGTTTGTTAGTAATAAGGTGGAAGATAGTCATTGTTTAGTGGTCTGTACTCAGAATGGACGAGCAACCAAGTTTTGATATTCACTGCTTGTACGTGATGGTAGACTATTTAAAAATTCAGGTTTTCTCGTCTTTCATGTAAATCAGTGACAAAATTAGAACAACAACAGTCAAACTAAAATGAACAATAGTCACAATTGGTATTTAGCAGATTTAAAACCACAAACTGACCACAACATTATAAGTAATAATCATTATATGTACGTTAACTATATGCGTAAGCCGGCCCCAACATATTTGGGAAAAGGCTAGGCAGGTGTACGTTAACTATGCAGCAAAAATTTAGAAAATAAACTCTTTTTTAACACTGTCTCACCAAACACAAGTAAACTCAAACGGAATCACAACAGCGTGCGCTAAGTATAGCCTACTCACTCACTCATTCCTCATCCCTCCGAGGACAGTAAGGTTACGTTAAATAAATATGAGAGGAACAGCGGCGACCTCCAGCCACGTGTAGAGGGTCGGAGGGCAAATATATCAGCTACAGATCCTCCGACACAGTGAGATGTCACCGACTTGAGGAGAGAGTCAACAGTGAAGTGCTTATCACTTGACAACTGATAACATATCGATGTTTACTTTGGAGCAATCTTTTGGAACTGTGACGTCATATTGTTTTTGTTGATTTTATAACATCACGTCTGTATTCACCGCAGGATGGGTAGAGGTGTAGTACGTAGTACTGTACTGAAGTAAGTAGTACGTAGTAATAGAGAGGTGGTAGTACAAACCACATTTTATTTTTTTCATTTTCAATAGGTGACGAAAAACTTGAAGAGATAACGTAAATTGATTTACATTTTAGAACTGTTTAAATAACTGTATCATTCTGTTTAAAAAAATAATCAAGTAACGTTTTCATTTTTAAGAAACACTACAACTACAAATTGAATACGTATCTATTTGTCAAAAATGGGCCAAGAATAACCATCAGAACCTACTAAACTGTAATCGTTACCACCCCAGTCGGTGTTCTAAAAAAACAACTTTTAAATTAATCAACAAAAACACCCCAAAAATATTTTATTTACACTTCATTCTGAAATCTCTTCACAGACCGTTTTACCCAACGAACTCCAGGCGGCCGCACATAATGAATGAACAACATCGCTCAATATTTACTTATCTTTATGCCATAAACAAGCACGTTTAGCCGCTCCTTAAAAATGTAAACGAAAACAGAAAGCTCGGAATTTTGAACAAAAAACACGCGACCGCAACACAGCGCTGGTTGCGGCCGGGCACGTTGAGGTAATCCTTAATTACTTGTGTTACTGCTACATATCCGGTCGAGTTTGTAATGTGTGATGAATATTTTATGTTTATTCGGAATTTAATGTTGTTTGTATGTCATTGTTTATGTATTAATTTGTAAGTGACGTTTTGATACATTTTAATATAACATACTGACAACTGAGGCCCTGTCACATTAATTGGAACAAAATAGATGTCTGATATTTCAGTTTTTAATTTATTAGATATGTAACACTTTCCTCACTAAGATACAGCGCTTTAAAAATATTCATCAATTTCGTTTGAAATATCCCAACCCTATAATTCAAAGTAATAAAACCCAACATCATCCATTTTTCTTTGTTTCACCGCAGAACCATAAATAACAGTCTTATTACTGTGCCCCAGTACAACAGGCTAGATCGAGCTCGGCCTAACCACAGTCATATTTCATCTGCACAGTAAATCACAGAGATTCTCAAATAAATGCTGAATTTAGTTCATCAATCACATAAAGTGTTGGGAAAACGAACTGGGGATGTAAAAAAGTCCTTACTAATACATCTACAATAGGATTGAAGATAGATTACAGTTGTACCTACAGTACTACAATATTATAACAAAGGAATTCTGAGCAGAATGTCGAAGAAAACATCATTGTTCGCGGTTCCTTTCCTTATATCTATTGTTAGACAAAGGTCTACGAAGTAGCTACGTGATCCGCTACGGCGGCTACGCATCGTAGCACATTTGTCATCCGCTACGCAGTTGGAGCTACGCGACTACGCACATTTCGATTCGAATATTTCTAGGATTTTAAAACTTAAGCTACGAGATAAGGAAAATTGGAGAAGTTTAAGGCGAAAGCGCCAGGGTAGCCCGCAAAATTCAATTTTTTTTAGGTTTTTTGCAATTTGCTGGTCAGTATTAAGTTGTACGTTGATTAAAATATGATTCGCGGCCGTAACAAATATGTATTTACAGAATTATAATCATTAAAGTCATCAACACAACTCTCTAAGACCATGTGATCCCCAAGAATGACTATTTCATGAAATCTTGACATTTGGGAATTACATGGTCTTAGAGAGTTGTGTTGATGACTTTAATGATTATAATTATGTAAATACATATTTGTTACGACCGCGAATCACATTTTTATCAACGTACAACTTAATACTGACCAGCAATTTGCAAAAAACGTAAGAAAATTTGAATTTCGCGGGCCACCTTAGAGCTTCCCCGTTAAGGAAGACCTTTGCCCAAAGTGTGACAAAATAGGTTAGCAAAAAAAAACAAATTTAATATTACTACCGTATTCAACGAGGGGGTAAGTCACGATGGGGTAAGTAGAGATGCATGGTAGAAAATAACATAATAATGGCATATGGATATTCAGCAGCCAAATAACCTTAGAATGGGCCAGGAGAACAATATACCAAGTTAAAATTAATCTCTACCCTTCCAACAAAATGTCCGCTCCACTTTGTCCAATAAACGCAGACCACTACAAACAAGATTACCAACTATAGTCCAGTTATATTCCCGGCTCACAACACAGAACACAGCCCTTAACCTAACTGTCCCGGACCCCGGACCCCGGACTCTGGCCTTTCGACGTTACAACTTAATTTGTATACCACTCTAGTTCACCCCTACAACTCAATTGTACTAGAACCTAGTACGCAGCCTAATTAGATATACTATGTTCTACAATCTAGGTAGGTATATACACTACTCACAGATTAGTTGAGTCCTTAGCCTGTACATGCTACAAATAGTTCACAACTCAATTACAAACTCCAGTGATTTATTTGGGACGAAATTGGCATAATTTATAGTTTAAAACTGTGAGATATTCTCTCTATTTTGCGTTGTAATAACGGGATTTAATTAAGTTAGTTTGTTGAAAGTGTAAGTAAGTGCGGTCGGATTCCAAACAAGGCAGACATCCTTGATCGTTTTATAATATTGGATATGGGAGACTACTAAAATGAATAATAGTGAAGTTATTTAAGAAATAGTTGAGTTTTTTTTTTGACGTTCGAAAAGTACTGTTTCTCTGCCTAATTTTAATAAATCACTTTTGATTTTGCTTGCCATAATCGAAAGGCTTGTGAAAGGGATTGATACAATCACAGAAGGTACGTTAGTGGTAGACAAAGGAACATTTCTGCCCACTTCTGACTTTATTTTTTAGCTAACTACGACAGTCATGAAAAGTGAGAATTTAAAAATAATAACTGAAAGTGATTAAAATAGCATGTAATTTAACAAATTAAATAATAGACCAACTGAGCAGGTATATTTTGATACAATATTATTACAAATCAATCTATATCAATTACCAATTAAACTTCTTTTATTACGATGTTTATAATACCAGCCTTATTATTAATAAGTCATAATATATTATCATTAAATTAATAATATACTCAAGCAAGACAAAAACATACTATAGAACAGCAGTGCGATTCTATAAAAATCTCACCGTGAAAACTTAGGTGAAGTGAGCGTGGAGTGAGCTGTCAATAGTGTCAATTCATAATCGCTCAGAACACAGAATTAGGGTGGATTTTATCCGGATTTTATCCAAATGAAACGAAGAATGGAGTTAAAATACTGAGTATGGTGGCTTGCACCGAAGATGTACGACAACTTACAAAATTTTGGGAATTAGAAGAAATTCCACAAAACTACAAGCTTACTCAGGATGACCAGACCTGTGAAAACTACTATATAAAAACGACAATAAGAAACCCAGACGGAACTTACACGGTACGACTTCCTTTAAAAGACTCAGACTTAAACTTGAACTTAAACGGTGAATCACGCAGAAAAGCCACTGCACGACTACTACAACTAGAACGACAGTTCGCAAAAAATGAAAAGTTACGACAACAATACATTGACTTTATGAACGAATACCTACAAATGGGTCACATGAGAAAAGTAGCTACAACAAACTACAACTCAGGAAAATACTACATACCACACAAAATGCAAAAACAAACTCGTTAGAGTGAGATTTTTACAGAATCGACAGGCTGGTCTATTGATTAAACTCGTCCTAGTTAACAAAGAGGCTCGTTAACTAGCTGATGTTATGACATACTGTGGTTAAAGCTATGTGGGCGCTCCGAGATTAGCGGAAGTAAACTACAGTTAACTCAAACTGTGATTTGTGATCGTGTCGTAGACTTATGATTCATAGATTCGTAGTGCTCGGTTATGGGTTCAAAGTAGATATTCAGACCGGAGATCCACTAGAAAATGTGACTCTCTTTATAGACATCATAAATTGTGTACCTTAATTAATCACCACTTCTGTCTAAATGTTCAGAAGTTGATACAGCTCAAAGTTTAGCATGGCATAATCAGTCTAAATGTTCCCACTGCCGTCATCCACCACGCGGGCCCAGTGCGGGTTGGTAGATGTCACGTCTTTCAACTTTTAGTTCTAGGACATGCCGGTTTCCTCACGACGTTTTCCTTCACCGTTGTGAGAGCAGTGGTGATGAAATAATTTACACAAAGTAAAGCGCCTGCTTGGGTTCGAACCCACCACCTACAACTCGTAAGTCTGATTTCTAATAATTTACCTAATTTCAGCCTGTTAATGTCACTCTGTAAGGCCATACCTTTTCGTATACTGAGAATGAACAAGTGTACATATGTGGTGGCGCGAGAGGCTAATTTAGTGGACTGTATTTTGCGATGCGGAACAAAACGATTGACAAACGCTTGGCAATAGGTAATTCGAGTTGCGGAGGGTGTAGGACAATAGAACACAACCCGAAAATTAGGAAGGGAAGCACAAACCTTTGCTGGAGCCACGTGCTCGCGTCGTCGCCCGTGCACGGGGTCACTTTCCAAGTTCAGGGGTAGTTGGGCTTCAAGTTATTGTCCTCACACGGTAAACACAAACACAAACTATTGAATAAAAGTCTTATTACATGCGAAAATGCCGTGATTCCAAAGTTATCAATATTTTCAAGCGGAGCGAGCCGACGCCATTGCGCACGCGTTGCGGAGACATTCGGAAGTGATTCGCGACAATATGGCGGTCGGAATCTTCTTATTCACTCGCGAGGTATGTGCGGAAAGGAGATGGATATAGGAAATAGCGGATGTCAATCAAATTTTGAATGTTGGCGCAACCATTCCCCCCGGGTTTGAAGGGTTACCTTCAAAAACAATAAGCGAAACTAATCAAATAACTAAATTTTAGTGTATCCTCTAACTGCTAACCTATTCCTAAACTATATATAAAGCGTTACTATAACTACTAAACTAATTTGAAACCTGCTGCTGATTAGGCAGAGGACAGAGGCGAATAACCGGACGTAAGTACGAACCGGTTGCGGTTTTAACTCTTACTATACGCGTTACTCCCTTCGAATCAGGGAAAACTTCCTCCACTACACCTAGAGGCCAGTGTAGGGGGGCCGCACTCTCAGTCATTAAAACTACCACAGTACCAACGGTGACTGGATTCGATGGAGTATTCCATTTTTGACGCGACTGCAGCGTGTGCAAATAATCGGTTCTCCAACGCCTCCAAAAGGATTGAACTAATCTATCCAAAAGAGCGTGACGCTTTAGGAGATGCAGTCTGTCTTCGTCAACATCCATAGCGGGCAAATACTTAAGAGGAGTCGTGGTTAAGAAGTGAGCCGGCGTTAAAGCTAAAGACTCCGACGGGTCACTAGATAGAGTTCGACACAGTGGACGAGTATTCATCACTGCCTCTATCTGAGCGAGTACAGTACTCAGCTCCTCATAAGAGAGAATCTGTATGCCTACAACGCGGAACAGATGCGACTTGAGGCTCTTAATATTAGCCTCCCAATTACCACCAAAGTGACTAGCAGCGGGTGTATTAAAATGCCATTCAATACGATTTTCGGCCAAAACATGAGCAAATTCACTGTGATAATACCTTGACCGCAAGAATGCGTGTAACTCCGAGATACTACGGCGAGCTCCAACATAATTAGTACCGTTGTCTGAATATAAGCGTTTTACGGGACCACGGCGCGACAAAAAACGCTTAAACGCGGACATAAAACTTTGCGTACTTAAATCACCGGTCAATTCTATGTGAACCGCACGAGTTGTCATGCAAATAAATAGACAAACGTAAGCCTTTGTGGAGCGTATACCACGACCACGGGCAATAGTTACCCTAAACGGGCCGGCGAAGTCTGTACCGGTGTGTACGAAAGGTTTAACGGATTGAACAACACGACATGTGCGATGATCCGCCATTTCAGGCGCGATAAAACGCGGCCGAAGTTTAAAACAGGGCACACATTTGTGCACTCTAGAGCGGATCAAATTGCGAGCGGAAAGTATCCAATACTTTTGTCTAAGGATAGACATCAACAAATCCGGACCTGCGTGACAATTCACCTTATGATGATAATCAACAATCAAATCTAAAATATGGTCCTTGCGGGGTAAAACTACGGGATGTTTTTGATCAAATCCTAAATCGGAATTTCTCAAACGACCACCTACTCGAATGAGACCATTCTGCAAAAAAGGTTTCAAATGTTGAAAAGCGCGACTACAAGTTTTGTTGGACTCTAAACTACTAAATTCTGATGCGAAATAAAATCTCTGCAATTCACGAAGCACGACTGACTCAGCTTTATCCAGATCAGCGGCGGTTATATTACCGCGCGTGGGTAACAGTTTTAGAAAACGACCGACATACACCACACAACGCAAAAGTCTCGACCAAGACGAGACGCGATTAGACAATGATAAAATAATCGACTCTTCACGTGGAATCGAAACTACAAGCGAATGCTTCTTCTCCTCGGGTGGTTCTGAAACGGCAGCTGGGTTAAAAGGTTTAACCGGCCATTCCTCAAGCACGCTGTGAATCCAAGGCGGAGCGCAGAACCACAGCGGATGATCTAAAATTTGCGAAGGGAGCAATCCACGGGAGAGACAATCGGCGGGATTATCTGTGCCAGCAACGTGAAAGAGATTTTGTGGTGGTAATTCGGACTGAATTTTAGCCACCCTATTGGCGACGAATGTGTCCCAGCGATGGGGCGAAGAATATGCCCAACACAAAGCTACAGTAGAGTCAGAAAAAGCCATAATTCTATCAATAATAATGCGGTGCTTACAAGCATTGACAATAGAGCTGATTAATTGCACTAACAAAAGAATAGCGCACAGCTCCAGGCGCGCCAGAGAAACGACCTTGCGAGGGGAGACTTTGGATTTAGCGCTTATAAGATTAACCGAGACTTTGTCAACATTCAAAACGTGAAAATAAACTACTCCCCCGTAAGCCTTTTCACTTGCGTCTGCGAACCCTACAACCGTAACTACACTGTCTGAAAATATACCAACATGGCGTGGAATTTTTATTTGATTGAGCAATGGAAGCTCATTCCGAAAGCGAGCCCACAATTTAACAATATTGTCGGGCGCGGGGTCGTCCCAATCGCTATTGGAAAGCCAAAGTTCTTTTATAAGCAACTTGGCATATAAAACGACGGGAGCTACAAATCCCATAACATCCCATATACGTGCTACACACGACAGGATAATGCGCTTAGTACAAATCTGCGGAGTCGAACTAACTTTAAGACTGAACATGTCAGACGCGGGTGACCAACTTAAGCCTAGAACCTTGTGCGTATCATCACCATCAAATTCCTTCACCGAAGATAATTGATGCGATAGTGGAATCGAATCTAGAGCGGTTTTCGAGTTACTTGTCCACTTCACAAGATCAAACTGACCGGCTTTCATAAGACTTATTACTTGAGCGGCGGTCTCAACGGCCTCTGCCTCGCTGGCTACACTATAAACAAAGTCGTCCATGTATAGCCCAGTCTCAATAGTATCCTTTGCTTTCGGGAATCTTTCACCCTCATCAGCGGCTAATTGCTTAATAGTGCGAAGCGCGTGGAAAGGACTCGACTTAAGCCCAAAACAAACACGATTAAACTCGTAAACTTTCAGAGGATCTTGAGGCGAAAATCTATACAAAAAACGTTGAAATTTGCGGTCGCATTCGCGAATACCAATAGAAAGAAACATTTGCCTTATGTCGGCGGAAAGCGCGACAGCAAACAAGCGGAAATTTACAATAATGTCGAATAAGTTACCTTGAAGGTTTTGACCACAATACAAAATATCATTGAGCGATACAGAAGTGCTAGTCTTAGCACTGCCGTCCAAGACCACGCGAAGCTTAGTAGTAAGCTTGTCTTCTCTAATAATTCCGTGGTGCGGGATGATGTAAGAAGGATGACCGCGAGTCTCGTCAGTCTCGGTGATGGGCGCAGGTGAGATGTATCCTTTATCTAGGTATTCGATAACAACCTCATCATAGGCTTGCTTCAACTTCGGAGATACTTGCATCTTACGTTCTAAACATGAAAAGCGCTTTTTAGCGGAAGCGTAGGAGTCACCGAGCGAAAAAATATCCCCCTTGAATGGAAGCGCGACAACATAACGACCATCATTATTTCGAGTAGTCGTGCGACAATAAACCTCCTCAGCCACCTTATCATCAGGGCTTAGGATAGGCGGGACATTGACCTCTTCAATTTCCCAGAACCTGCGGATGGTAGACTCCAGCGGCTGTTCAACAGTGCAGCAGTGTGCCACAGTCGAGTAACTATCTAAATGTGCGGGTGCGGAACCAACAATAACAAAACCTAGAACTGTTTCTAGGGCGTGCGGTGCGGGATACGATGAATGACCTTGAACCTTACGCGATAACTGGAGGTGCGGGAGAATCGATGCGCCGATCAACATATCGACGTCTCCAGGGACACCATAAGATTCATCTGCCAACGGTAGGTCTTTAAATTTGGTCAATAAAGACGTGTCAACCGGGACAGTAGGCAATTGTTCCGTAATTTTATCTACGACAAGCGAATCCATATCAAAACAAATATCGGAATTAAAACGCGATGCAAATTTAATTTTAATCGAACCATGAATGGTTGATTTTAAACCACCGAACCCCTTAACTACTGAGCGGGCTGGCCGGTTATTAATACTAAACCCAAGGCGTTGACAACAATTTTGAGTTAAGAAATTACTCTGCGAAGCGCAATCTAACAACGCTCGAACAAGACACGGATTGCCTAAAGCATCATCAACAACAACGTGAGCGGTCGCGAGCACCACGGTAGTACACGCACTGCTTGCGGACATCGAACACAACGTGACGTCACTCACGGCGGCGGTCTGCGAGCGGGCAACGTCGCGCGCTGGCTGCGCGGCCGCAGAGTTCGCACCGACGCGGACGGTCTGCGACGACGACGTGTCCCCGCTTGATAAACTAACTGTGCTCACATTGGATGCGGCATTATTATGATTTTTCTCCATATGAAGTAAAGTGTGGTGCTTTGAAGGGCACTTACGACAACTTTGACTACTATTACAAGACGTAACCCGATGCTTGTCACTTAGGCAGTTAAAACACAAATTGTTATCGCGAACAAACTTATAACGCTCATAAGGAGTAAATTTCAAGAAACCTGAACACTTGTACATTTGCGAATGTTGACTATTGCACAACGAACAACTAGATTGTACAGGTGCAGGTGCGGTATTTACATACGTATGTGTCGACTTCTGCGATTTCGAAGGCGCATCCGTTCGACGGTCGGACTTAGTAGATACTTTCTTCGTAACTTCATGGTTTGACGAAGTGCGTTGTAATATTTTAATATGATCGCGAACAAAACATTCTAAATCATTGAATTTTGGAAGCATACTACTGCGATGGTTCATCTCAAATAAACGAACAGTTTCACTATCTAATTTCTTTAAACCCAAATACAAAAACAAAAAGTCGCAGAGGTCATCGACCTTCAGGTTCTTTACTGCGCGAACAGATGCTGCAAAAGTATCTAAAAACTTCTCTAAATTATGTTCATTACAAACTGTAATATTTTTCAAGTCGAATAACTGATCTAAATATGCGTTAGCTACTAATCTGTTGTCTTCGTATTTGGACTTTAAAGTTTTTAATATTAATGAATAATTTTCGGCACTAAAAGTAATGCCGGCACAAACAGTTTTAGCTTTATCAGTTAACTTTTCAATCAGATAGTGTAATTTTTCATGATCTGTCAAAGAGACGTTCTTATCTATAGTGTTTTCAAAACTATCTATAAACAGATTCCAATTGCGAATATCACCATTAAATTCAGGTATCTGAATGGGCGGTAATTTAGGTCGATCGCGAGTGTGATTTGCCTGGCTCTGATAGACAGACGGCTTCTCCAAGTTTCTCGCGACGCGTTTGATGCGACAGAATAAATCATCAAATGACGCCAAAGCTTGGTAACTCACAGCGTATTCTGGATTTAATTCTAACTCTAAAACGTTAATATCATGAATTACGGATTCAAATTCCGTGCGCACACTATCCAAGTTTTCTACAGAACATAAGAACGAATCTTTAATAGCTAGATCACCTGTTTTAAGTGCATTATCACAAATAGATTGCACGCGAGAAAATAGCATGTCTCTTTTAGCATATAAAAGTTTTAATTGAACTTTGTTGTCCTTTGGAGGCATCGTGAACAATTATGACACACAATCAATGCGGTAAACAAACAAAATAAAGTTATTTTTTGCGAATAAGCGATGGAGAACAGCGACGCGGACAATATCTAAATACCTAAAGTGGGTAGGTAGTTAAAAACGAACTGCGGGTAATTTCAAATCAATCCTAATTTACCCACTAGGTTATGTCTCTGTTTCTGTTAAACAAATACTTTTAGACTTCCGATTGAATAACTAATACGAGCGATCTTTAGCTACGTATGTAGGTAGGTATTACGTACGTAGGTAACAGATGAACAATTTGCGGCGAAACAACAACGAAATGCGTTAGGTATAAGACTGCGGTGCGGTGCGTTTATTCCCTATGGAGTAAATACTAATGCGTTAACTACAACAATTATGTACCTAATTCAAATTAATACCTAACGATCCGGTGAGAGGGACCAAAGAAAATGGTGGCGCGAGAGGCTAATTTAGTGGACTGTATTTTGCGATGCGGAACAAAACGATTGACAAACGCTTGGCAATAGGTAATTCGAGTTGCGGAGGGTGTAGGACAATAGAACACAACCCGAAAATTAGGAAGGGAAGCACAAACCTTTGCTGGAGCCACGTGCTCGCGTCGTCGCCCGTGCACGGGGTCACTTTCCAAGTTCAGGGGTAGTTGGGCTTCAAGTTATTGTCCTCACACGGTAAACACAAACACAAACTATTGAATAAAAGTCTTATTACATGCGAAAATGCCGTGATTCCAAAGTTATCAATATTTTCAAGCGGAGCGAGCCGACGCCATTGCGCACGCGTTGCGGAGACATTCGGAAGTGATTCGCGACAATATGGCGGTCGGAATCTTCTTATTCACTCGCGAGGTATGTGCGGAAAGGAGATGGATATAGGAAATAGCGGATGTCAATCAAATTTTGAATGTTGGCGCAACCATATGTATAGATCAGTAGGTATGTCTGCTCACTGCGTGTTGACGATTTCAGACCCTTTCATTTACAGCAAGACAGTAATGTACATGAATTTTTGTTTCGATGCAACGTATTTAGTCGTTGGATATTCCCAGGTCACCAAACCGAAATCATCTGCCTAGCCTTTTCCCAACTATGTTGGGGTCGGCTTCCAATCTAACCGGATGCAGCTGAATACCAGTATTTTACTGCCTATCTGACCTCCACGACCCAGTTACTGGGTAATACGATACCCCTTGGTAAGACTGGTTGTCAGACTTTCGGGCTTCTGACTACCCGTAACAACTGTCAAAGATCCACGAATGACAGCCGGGACCAACAGCTTAACGTGCTTTCCGAGGCACGGAGGGGTCTCGGTATGTAAAGATAGTCACTCCACAGCGACCTGTGCGGCCAACTAGTTCCGCGCGGACTATAGCAGATACTTTAGGGGGTGAAAACAAGAAACATCGTGAACATAAATCGGGGGGCACGGCAGTGCCCCCGCCAAGTCGAGCGCGAAGCAAACACTGCCGTACCATCCTTTACAGGAACCATTTCGCCGCATTTTCAGGCCCCTATTTGAGAACCTCTGGATAAGACCAGAACGCAGAAATTTTCGTCATCCAGTAAGCTATAATCACATACTTATAATCCAAAATTTCAAGTCTGTAGGTTATTTAGTTCCGAAGTTAAGCGAAAGCAAAGTTTCGCATTTTAGACACTCACTCACTCACTAATCATCAAAATAGAACTAGTACTTCCCATAAACTCAGAGTGCTGAAATTTGGTACAGAGTTAGGGTTTAATGGCCACATAAAGGGAAAACTATAAAAATTAGGATAATCGAAGATCTGAAGTACCTGGTGGGTGACCCTGATTAGAAAACACAAGAGCCCAACCAAACTATTAGAGATCGACATACCGCTTTTACAAAAAATATTTAACTTGGTGGGCCGCTTCATTTGATGTCGAACATTACACAAATTAAATAAACAAAGGAGGATGGGCAAAAATGTATGGAAGCTGGTACCCGAAAAACATGGCAACCAAACAAAATAATTTATATACAGTTTTAAAGGTCTAATTAGATAGAGCAATAGTCGTTAGGGGGGATAGTCTCAGTTCGCTGTCCGTTCAGAGATATACAACCTTTAAAGGTTAGGTTAGGTTATCGTTAGGTTAGGTCATAAGTAACAATAATAGACTCTTGCTTTATCGTGACGTGACTGAATTTTATCTACCTTTTTTTTACCCCGTTTTTCCATTTACACTACGCTGGGGGACGCGGGAACGTACAATCCTTCCGCAACGCCCTAACCTAACCTTAACCTAACCTACATAATGTTAAAGGTTGTTTATCTCTGAACGGACAGCGAACTGCGACTATCCTCCTTAAGAACTATTGTTCTACATAATTAGACCTTTCAATCTGTATATAAATTATTTTGATTGGATGTAATTAGTTTTCCGGTACCAAAACGCCCTAACCTAACCTAACCTAAACCTAACATAAATGTATAATGTTAAAGGTTGTTTATCTCTGAACGGACAGCGAACTGCGACTATCCTCCTTAAGAACTATTGTTCTACATAATTAGACCTTTCAATCTGTATATAAATTATTTTGATTGGATGTAATTAGTTTTCCGGTACCAAAACGCCCTAACCTAACCTAACCTAAACCTAACATAAATGTATAGTGTTAAAGGTTGTATATCTCTGAATGGACAGTGAACTGGGACTATCCCCCTAACAACTATTGTTCTACATAATTAGACCTTTCAATCTGTATAAAAATTATTTTGTTTAGATGTAATTAGTTTTCGGGTACCAAAACGCCATAACCTAACCTAACATAAATGTATAGTGTTAAAGGTTGTATATCTCTGAACGGACAGCGAACTGGGACTATCCTCCATAACAACTATTGTTCTACATAATTAGACCTTTCAATCTGTATATAAATTATTTTGATTGGATGTAATTAGTTTTCCGGTACCAAAACGCCCTAACCTAACCTAAACCTAACATAAATGTATAGTGTTAAAGGTTGTATATCTGTGAACGGACAGCGAACTGGGACTATCCCCCATATCAACTATTGTTCTACATAATTAGGCCTTTCAATCTGTATATAAATTATTTTGTTTGGATGTAATTAGTTTTCGGGTACCAAAACGCCCATCCTCCTTACACTAAAATATTAATTTCGCTCAAAATTTGGTCAAAATATAATGCAATACAAAAAGAATACGTCCGTACGTATAAGTTTCTACAAAAAGAAGTGAAATCCCACCAAAAACATTCTGTAAAAAACTAGCCAAGTCTCAATGGAGCTGCTTGTTTATCTCTAAAAAGTAATGAAATCTAGACAAAGTCGTACCAAGTCTAAGGTTCCTTACTGCGATTTCTTTATTATTATAGTTAATGTTGTGTGACTTGGCCGTTGAAGGGTACACAAGGGTACAAACCCAGGTGCTCCATGACACCATTGCACCAATCTGTCGCCAGAACCGCTACCCATTGACGATGGAAAATTGCCACTTGGAAAACGTTGATTCAATAACTAGTCAATTGTAGGCTGCGTATTTAAATAATACTTATGTATAGGCGAGCCTGAAACAAACAGTATTAAAAATTATTTCCAGTACAGACGGACTTATAATCATTGATAGAAATCCGTCTGTACGTCTATTTTATGTTAGATCGGTGGTCGATTTGACGATCCAAGAAGAAGAGAGCAGAAGTCAGCATTGTCAATGCTGAATGCATGTGTTGCACAATCAACAACAGCCTAAAATGAGACACTAGCGTCCAATTACCAATACCAGTATGGGCTATTATCTCGCTTAACAAACATAGGTAGTTACAACAGATATAACATTACGTGTAAACAAAATTGACTTGTACCCACTAACGTATAAAGAATGTTCAACGGCCAAGTCACACAACATTAACTATAATAATAAAGAAATCGCAGTAAGGAACCTTAGACTTGGTACGACTTTGTCTAGATTTCATTACTTTTTAGAGATAAACAAGCAGCTCCATTGAGACTTGGCTAGTTTTTTACAGAATGTTTTTGGTGGGATAAGTATTGACGAATTCCAAATTCGAGTAAAAACAAGTTGACAATTTTAAGTTGTATTAGCATCGATGTCAATGTGTTTGGAAATATGGATGATAGATGGAAGTGAGTACATCCACAATCAAAAAGAGCAATAAAGCAACGGTGTTTCTAGAGAAAACTTACACTTGTTTTGAGTACTCCGCTTTTCTAACTTTTGCAATGAATTTATCGTGAACAATTGAATATAGCAGTTAACTACGCCATTTCATACCAGGCCAACTAAAAACATTAAATAAATATTTAATATTTTTATACCAAACTTCAAATTGCCCCATTCACAGAAAAACTGTGAGCAATAATACACAATATTGGCAATAACAGAGCGAAGTATTGGAGTGTAAACACATGGAGTGCACCGGGTAACGGGTTCGATTCCTGGCTGAGTGCCAGGCGCCAATTAGGCTAATATCCCACATTGCTTGGCACGGGAATGAACTGGTGTACCGTTGAATAAACTATGATATGATTTTATTTTTAATTTAGTACGAATGATATGGAAAATATTAGTTAATTTATTTAGCTTATTATGAAACAAGAAGCGTTCAATGTCGAAATATGAGTGATCACTCATTCAGTAACTTTGAGACCACCAGTTTACTTAATGATTCCCCCCACTGTGATTGTGGTGTAGCTTAGGGAAATTTCGACCGTGAAAGATTAAAGATCCATTAATTTATTCATTAACGGTTTAATATTTCCTACTAAGTTGGTAAGTTTTACACTTTATCATTCAAGACGGAACATCAACAGCCTGAACGAACACAATCTCTTTATCTGAGTCTGAGCCATACAAGTGTCGTTAGTTCTCAGCCTACATACATTATTACAAAGGCAACTAGGCCTCCCGGAAGCGCTTTCGCTCGATTCCGGGCCGGACGCGCGCCGGACGCGTGCCGGAAGCGGGCCGTCTCGCCGCAACTCACAAACGTACTCACACAATGTGACGGTTGGCATTCGTTACACTAAATGTGAGGTTTTAATTTAGGATGCTTTAGAGCTTTCAGCTTAGTTATTTTCAAAAGATAAGAAAAGATATGAGTTATGTTGACATAGGACGCTTAGAAGTAGGTCGATAAGATTTCTTTGTCTGTGATTGTCCAACATTAACTAAAATGTCAAACTACAATGCTATGAAAGAAAGGCATGTTGCTACATGCCAAAAATAATGTTCTACAAGTTGGAAATTATGACAACTGAATTCACAAGGGCTTAAAAGGTCCGCATCTAAACGTGTACAAAGCACTTGATTTTTTTTAACAAACTGAACAAAATACTCAACAAACAATAAAAAAATCAACACAAAACAATAATTCACAAAGCGTCATCCTCCCACCTTCCACTTACACCAACCCTGCCGCGCCGCACTAGCAGTCGCTCCGCCCCGCACCGCCACCGCGGCCAATCCGACCCAATTTAAACACACCATTGTGAAAGACAGGTCACCCGTTAACGGGATTAGTGTAATTCAGAGATTCAAGAGGCAATTAGCAAAGGAAATTCTATTATAACCTTGTAATTTTATGTAAAAAGTAAAGATGCCTTTTCCGGAGCTTAAAATTAGGAATTATTATTAGATTTGTATTGTACTTTGGAGTTTTTAAATGGGTTAGGGAATGAAAACTTTGAAGAAATACGGAGACGAATGTAAAAGTGGCAATTAAACAACTTAATTTCATGGACATTAAACAATGAGGAGTTTACAACCATTTCATGTTTACAACTGATTTCATAAATTGATGATATATTCGTCGAACAATCACAACGCGCATATGATTTGTGACAGCAGATTCAGTGAATAGGTTTCGTAAAATGTAAGATTGTCAGTTTCACGTACGTTTCTATTATATGAATAAAATTGCCTACAGTTTCAGTTTTTCGTGAATAAAGCATTTTTTTTCTAACATTACAATATCCAGTAAGTATTTTGACTAACTTCAACCAAAGAAAAAAAGGCCGATACTTGATATAAGCATGTCTGCGACCGCCGAGCTAACCTAACGTAAATAAGTATTTTGAAGTGGCTGCGCATACGGCTGCGCAGAATATAATAGCAGTTACGATTGTGTGATGTTTGCTCAGTCCGGTCGCTGAAGTACATTTTTTATTGCAAATGTAATCTTGGTGCTCAACTATTTACCTTAAGATACCTTGTAGGCCAGAGGTGAATGTTTAATGTTAGGAATAGTCTTTAGATTTTAAATATTTACCTAGTTTTTAAGTCTAGTATAGACTGCAGGCGTAGTTATTCAAGATAATTGTAGTTTGTATTTAATTTAATGTTAATTGAGCACAGAAAGAAAATGAGACTAAATTTTTTTATCAGTCATCTAAATCTTTTATAAACCTTGCTCTCTCAAAACCCGTACACTATTGCAAACATAAAATAAATCTCAAACTACCCAATACATCAATGAACAATACCCCCAAATCCCCCCAGCAGCCTTTCCCGCACGCAACTAGTAGGCCGGTGACACACAGTGCGACAAGCGAGCGATCAATCAGGCGGCTATAATGTCGCACATCGATCACGCCGTCTTGGAGGCCGCGCGACGCGGGGTTTACTTGTTTCTGTTTGGGTTCTTAAGGCCTCCTGAATATGTGAAAAGATGAATGTTCTGGTAATGTGTTTGAATTTTTATGACTGTTACTAGCTGCGCCACGCGGTTTCACCCGCGGAAATGTTGATCCCGTGGGAATATCGGGATAAAAAGTAGCCTATATGTTAATCCAAGGTGTCAGCTACCTCCATACAACAATTTTATCAAAATTGGTCCAGCCGTTTGAGCGTGAAGAAGTAACAAACCTAACACACTCACACACTCATGAACATTCGTCTTTATAATATTCGTGTGATTCCTTATGGAATTCTGAGTAATGTCTATTCCTGACACACTTTCTAATAACGCCATGAAATACAAATGGAAACGCTCTCTGGAAAGACGTACACAAGTCGGTCATTTACAAAACAATGCTTTATCAATATGGGAGGCAATGGCGCCGATTCCCTTGTTCACAAACTAAACTAAATTTAAGTTCAGTGCATCTTTTTCTTTCTATTTCATTATGAAAAGGAGAGAAGATAAATATTAGTTTAGTCCTGTCAAATTAGTCAGCGCCTGACGTAAACAGACATATTTTTGGTAGCCAATTTTTTAATCTCGTCTAAACTTGTCTATGGAGTATCTTAATTTGACAGGACTAAACTAATATTTATCTTCTGTCCTTTTCTTAATGAAATAGAAAGAAAAAGATGCACTGAACTTAAATTTAGTTTAGTTTGTGAACGAGGGAATCGGCGCCATTATCCGCATTTGGCTAGATTAAATCTGACAAATAGGAAATAATACATCGCTTGCTATCGTCATATTTGTCAAGCAGCACGTGCGATCAATCAGGTCAGACGTCGAATGGGGCCTTTCCGACCCCGCAGCCGTCACACGGCCAACCCCCTTTGTTTCAGTTGATAACTTGCCCAAAATTCGCAACAATTTACTGAACATTCCTTGTCAACAACAGATAGGTAAAATTGCGATGTTATATTTTGTGAATATGTTCCAAAAATGTGTCTGACAGCCAACCAAATTGATAAGCTTTGTGACGTTTATTCACTGAGTTTAATTCAAAATGATGCAATTTCACGAGAGATAATAATGGTTATAACTATGCGAGTAGTACCAACCGCAGAGTTCACAGAATATACATATACGCAGTGAATGAAAAACCATAATAATATGCTTTATTTCAGCTAGTACAGTCAACAGCAAAAGTAGATGATCAAAATCAGAAATTCAATACTAATGAACGGAGTTCGCGTCAGAACTGTGTGGCGTCGAAGTACTACTACTTAGAATACTTACTACGTAGAATGCTTTTGAATCACTTCGACGCCACACAGTTCTGACGCGAACTCCGTTAATTAGTATTGTATTTCTGACTTTGATCATCTACTTTTGCTGTTAACTGTACGTGTTAACATGCGGTTTTCACATAAAATAAAGGTTCGTAATAAATACGTGAATGTGTATACCTGAGTCTAAGTAGTTATTTTCCTGATTATCCCGTAAGTACGTCTGTCGTCCACGTCCAGTTACCCTTTTCCGCAGCTACCCGTTTTCCGTTTATATTATTATTTGTGTCCATTTCCGCAAATGCAAACCTTTCCACACGTCGGTACACGATTAACACAATCCCCTCGGCCTCGTAAGGCCCTACAGAGGATCGTTTTACGAAACTGTGTGTTAACAATATTTTTTACTAAGTGGACATAAAAGCAGACTTTTAGCAGAAAAAGTTATACGTACCTAATGAATATAGTTTTTGCTGTTGAAATTAGTCAAAATACTACACTATTCGCATTCTACTGCATTCACTATAACACGGTGTAGCAGGCGAATAGTTTGGCATTGGCATACAACATACAACACAGTGTAATGTGTATGCCTATGCATGTCACGTTGTTTAGAGTAAATTCAGAACATTTTCCAAACCAATATTTCCCTATCACTGAGTGGGATGGATTCCCGTAGGTACCTAAGTAATGTTGTCTTATTCCAAAGAATGTTATTCAGAGACAGCCTACGCGTGCTAAAAATAATATTCCCGAAAAAGCTTTTACTGCGAAGAATATCTCGAGAAGACAGAAAGCGACAGTTAAATCGGTAACAAGTACTAATAGTCGCGCAGCCACGCCGCGACACGTGTCTGTCTGTGTGATTGATTGTGTCATCCTTCACGCCACCCGCGACCTTATGTCACAAACACCTTTAGAGGTCCTGTCACCTTTGTGAGGTTTTAGATATTTTTTTAGGGATAATTTTTTGACGCTTTCAAATATGGCGCCGTTTGATGTCGGCTATGGTTGCTAATCGTGAGGATTATGGCATTTCTGAGCAGTGAGTCACGTGATAGAGAGCGCGAGTTGAAAGTTTTGTACAGTACAAGTCGTATGTTTAGTAGAGTGCAATTAGCGATATTCTAGAATGAAAGCAAGTCTAGCCTTTCTATTAGGTAAGTGGGACTCCTTCAGTTCACATTTATTCACATACTAGCTGCGCCCCGCGGTTTCACCCGCGTAAGTGTCGATCCCGTGGGAATATCGGGATAAAAAGTAGCCTATATGTTAATCCAGGGCGTCAGCTACCTCCATACAAAATTTTATCAAAATTGGTCTAGCCATTTGAGCGTGAAGAAGTAACAAACATATAAACACACACACACACACAAACTTTCGCCTTTATAATATTAGTGTGACTGAACGACAGGCCTGATTTTGCTTATTCCTTGATATCATTACTGTGTCCCACGCCTTAGATTTCGCCTCTACTAGGCAATATATGCTCTGTAAAGACAAAAATCTAGCCAGACATAAGTAATAAATTATTCAGATGAGTCGTCAGGGCAACGGAGAGAAACACAAAAAGTATTGCCTTATCTTTAAAATATAACATCAAACATGAATATATTTAGCAACGTTGTTCTTATATAACCTAAACCCTATTAGGATAAATCTATAGTTTCTGCTATTTTGTAGCTCGAGTCCTACCTAAGGTCCTAGAAAAAGAACCAGTTATAATACAATACATCTGTCTGTCTACTGCTACGGACAACTAAGTACATGATTGATAGTTATTTTTATTATTTCTAAGAAAAACCCTTTTTCTAAGTCTAAACCGGTAACAAGAGAAATTACCGACAATCTTTTGTAAGACCTTTTCTTAACAAAAGATTATCTACAACTAAAATAGACATCATTAGTAGGTATTTCAATAGCCGCCAGAAAAAAGGGTAAGTACACTTGAAATAATATTGATTTTGGACCTGAAGACCAACGCACATACCCAACTTGAAGAAAGAATATATTCATGTCGATAATATAATACTTGTGACTGGCACAGTGGCACGGTGGGACGTATCCGCTAAAGACTACGCAATTTCCAGAAAAGCCTTTTCATCATGACTTGACTATTGACATTGTAATCGAGCATGTGTTATTTCGCCACAAAATCGCGGAAAACCTGGCTTGAAGCCATCTGTCCCCGCCCAAGTAACTAACTGTACACTGAAACCGAGGGCATGACGTCGGCGCCATAATATGACATCGGCAAACACACCAGTCATTCACCTTTCTATCTATCTTTTGAATAATAAACGCCTATCTGAAGTAAAAACTGAAAACAAACAGACACTTTTTGAATACATACCATACAAAGAGGCATTCGCTTAGCCGGAGAAAAGAGTGCTTTTAAGAGTAGGTACAGCCCGATCCTATAGGCGCTCGGAACATGAGGCGAGTCGCTGCACAGTAACAAATTCACGTGACAGCGGGGGTGAGGGGTGAGGTACAGCGCAGCGATTGGCGCACTTCAGGTCCGCCATAAAGTTAAATCGGGTTGTAACATAAAAAAGTAAGTAATAATACATTTGGAAACTGTCATAGAAATGACACACAATTACGTATGTAAATCCAATTGCTATCAATAAGTTTTTGTGAAGACAATTACAAATGTCACTTGGTAGATGGTATATCATTAATATCATTATCAATCATACGTTTGATATTCATACTGAATGTAGTGACATTCAGTATGAATATCAAACATATGATTAAATTGATAATATTAGACCATCTACTACACTTAGTAGATGGTCCAATATTATCAATTCATACTGAAATGTCGCTAGGCAATTATGTAGGTATGTGCTATTAATATTCAATTTATCTAATTATGCTCTGAATATGATCCTCTTTGAAGTGACTGAACCTAATTCCAGTGTTATTTCCTAATTCATAAGTCGCGTGTGAAAGACTAATTAATAGATGGTAGTTAATTTGAGGTCGACCTATATGTATAGAGTTTAGCTGTATTATTCATAGAAAAAACTCCTTAATAATAGATGTAAGCAACACTAAAACAATGGGCGTCTGCCGAACCCAGCAGCTGTCGTTTTCCACGACCTACCCCAAAAACAACAACTATATTCTAGAATCGTTAAATTCTCCGAAACTTCTCAGTATTTAACCACAACAGTTCCTCTCGTATGTTTCGAATAATAAATCTAATAAAAATCCGTCAGCATGATAAATTGGCCGCGCTGGCTCAATGCTGGCTTGCTGGCTGGCTGCCAACACACCTCTGCGCCATTGCCCGACATGCACGGCGAGGTGCAATAAAAACTTAACTTATACACAGCGAGGTCTTTGTGGCTGTCATAGAGTGCGGATAGCGATAGCAACGCGGTTTGTATACGTAATAAGTTCTGTATGTGCTGATTTACAAATCGAGTTGATGTTATTAAATTAATGTGAATGTTTTAAAGCAATTTGGAGCAGATCAAAATAGTCATAGTATTGTTCTAAGTAATAGTCATAGTATTGTTCTAGGCGAGCTTCGTTAAAATAACATTCCCTAGTAATCAACAATTAATGTGAAAGTTTAACAATATTTGGGATCAGAATAATAATAATAATAATAAATCATTTTATTTCAGGCATTGTGTACATACATACATTTCACCCATAGTGACTACCTGTCTTAAATAAAAAGTATTACAATTATAAATTATAAATAAATAAATTGAATTGAATTGAATTGCTAGATTGATAAGGTCACAGTTTTAATACATAAATGTTACAAGATTATTATTAATTATACATACCTATTCGTCATTAATGTCACTTGATTACATCAATAGTCAATACTGAGATTGAACAATTCGGTTCTAGTCACGAAAATTGTCATTCATTGTCTCATTCATACTAACAGACCATTGTACTTTATGGGTCAAACGAAAACTGCTTAGCGAGATGCTATAAATGACGACATTTCAATTCAGATCGACCCAATTTATATCATTGAAGACATTTTGATAGTTACTGAAAATTCCCACCAAGACGGCAAGAAAAATTTTCCTCCTCCAGAGAATCAGCGACATGCGAAAGGTTTTTCTCTCAAATCGACTTACAAAAAGAACATCTCAATTCTATATCCTCCTGGTACCAATGCTTACACAGGCGCCATATAAAATGTTCAAACAGACGATTCACGTTCACTAAATGACTCGCGATTATTACTATAGGGCTTTGTAAATGCTTTCTTTTCTTTCTTTCCGAGTAATGTCCTACAATTCAACGGGGTTTTAAATATGGCCAGCATAATAATGGAGGCACATTATTCCCTGGTTCTTTTTCCTTCATCTTCTCATACTTTATAACAATAAATGTCAGTATAGATCAGGTGCAGGCGCGGTGGGATAAAAATGTTCTTTATTATAAGCACAGTTTTCATAATGCTGCAATTATGTTCAATGAAGAGTTGTTACTTTAACACCTCTTAGCTACATTGTATACGAGAAAAATAATGAAAATGAGATTATAATGTTCATAATCTAAAATGAATGGGCTTTTTAACTACTTTGCTTGCGTAGTTTATTATCACAGGAGCATTACTGGTTTTTAAACGACTTCTGAAAAAGGAAGGTACTTCAACCGTTACGTTGTCCTACAGTTACTTTCTCGAGATGGAAAGTGTATTTCATTCATAAATAATGAAACAACAATATTAGTCAAACAATAATAATTATTGTAACTAACATGGCTGCCCTCTGCCTCACAAAACTTCAACATTTTCGCCATGAAAAACGAGAAAATTTTATTTTTATCATCCGTAAAAGGTCAATACCCAAATGATCTGCAAAAAGCGTGAGCTGTCGATAATCTCCGCATTGCGGTCTGCGTCCAATGTAACCTGCTCAATGGACACTTATATACCTAGGTATTAGGTACACACGGTAATTCAAACTTAAGTACGTGTTACGTAGCCGTAATGGCGGCACCTACAAGTTTGCCTACCTGCAAATTCATTGAACTACCAAAGAAATAAACGCTAAATATCTGAGTACAAAAAAAAAGTTGGTTTCGAAACTATGTTGTCCATTTTACTGTTTTATCTAGCCAAACGACTTACACCCGGTTTCTGACTGGAGAATTTGTAAGTTAATAACTTGTAAAACTCTACTTGAGCATTACTTTAAGGTGACTAAGTGATTACATTAAGGTGATTCCCACAATGATGTAGCCCTCAAAATTAAAATTTTATGTTTTTTTGTTTTCACTTTAAGAATTGTTAGAGTTTAGCAAGTTCTCAACTTAAAATTCTCAATTCAGAAACCGGGTGATAGTTAAAAAGTGCAAAAAAGGTTCCATTTGAACTACTTCCAAAGTACTTTTGGCTACACAAAGTAGTTAGCGGTTAGATTTAGACAGAACATGTGATTACCGGGGTGGTTGCGCCTTCATTAACAATTGGCACGAACTCGCTGTTCACGAGAAGTGGAAATGAACACAAACTCAGTGTTTTTCTAAAATTTGGGGCAAAGTACTTTAGGATTGCACTTAAATGAGACAATAATTTAGTTAAAACAACTGTAAAGATGTTGTTACGGTAACTTGCAGTGAAAGAACAAAGTCGTCCAAGCCACAACAAAATGACAAGCAAATACAAGTAACCCACCTTCAAAACTTCCATCTTCTGTAACTTATAGGTACCGTACAGTAAATAACAAATAACCAACTCAGTTCCACATCACACCCTTTTAACTCACAAACTCAAACACGTCCCGAAAAAACGATTCAAAATGCAAATAAAAATCCTTCCTCCGCCGATCCAAAAATGTTCACTTTTCCTGATATTGTGACGTAACAACAATGACGTAATATTTGGAGTCACAAGGCGGCGCTAAAAGCTTCAGAAACTAATTTACCGCGCGACACAGATGGGTAAAAATGGCGGTGAGGGAACCATTTGCCGATTGCTGGCACAGCGTCCAGGGCTGGTAACACATGATGGTGGAACATATGGTCACTGAATAAGGATTAAAGGGCTTGACTAAAGTGGAGTTTATAATATGGTGGATATCCCGCGCAAAATAGTAGGTAAAGACCTTAAGTAAGAAGCAGTAAGAGCAGCATTTTGTAACTTTCAGATTAACTTTTAGGTTCTAGAATCCATCTATTGAGTTATGTTCGAGAGTTTTAATTGAAGACTTATCACTAACGGGAAGTGATCCGCCACAAACAACGTAATACGACTTGCAACTGTAGAAGTAAACAATAACATACAAAATTAGTTCAACTATAACTTCATTATGAGCAACTACAGGTCAGGCAGGTCTTTTCGTAAGCATTAATATAATAATACATAATACTCATTGCTCTCATTCTTCAGGTAAAATCTCAGGTCTCTCCCTGGCAGCCCTGCTGTAAAGTCAACGGATCCAAAACACATGTAATTTATCACATGTGCGAGAGCGAGCACAATTATTTTATCGGTGGAGGAACCAACGCGGAAATGAATATTGTTGTGGCGATAGGACCCTGAGGAAATGCTTATTTTTGCGAAAATCTCAGGAGTCACAAACAGAGGAGTTATAAATAAAAGTAGATTCAGATTAACTTATTGAATAGCCTCTCTTTATAGTCTCTTTATAGTCTGTTCCTCAGTACTGAGAATCACACATAGGACAAGAAAATATCTATATACATGCATATATCTAAGCCATACATACATATAAGTAAGTCATACATTCCCAAAGAACCCAGGAGTTAGTATTTCGAGTCAAACTTTGTAACGGTAAAAAACGGCATTTATTAAAACTTATGAAAGCCAGGGTACCTGCGTACAACAACAGTTTAAATAAAACATGCCTTTAAGAGCCCTTCAAAACTATTCAAATAAAACAGAATTGCATAGTTATTTCAGTACAAATGACATTCAATAAACTTTTATTTCCAATTCAGTGAATATCCAACTAATTGCATTCGTTACAGATAACTGATAAAATATTCTCTTTTGCACAAAAAAGTAACATCCAATATACGGAATTTAATATCAGGCTCAATCAAGCGGAAACTAATTGAATTTAAAATAAAACATATTCGTTGCGTTCAAACGGAGAGAGTAATCAAATATTCCGTTTGTGCAACAGTGGCATAGTATGGAGTGATATAGTCCAGCTGTCGCGAGTGATCCTTCAAGTCCAGGTAGGCGTGGAATGTCACACATTCTAGGTCCTATGTTACAGGGATACAATTTTCGTTCTGGGGGACTGTCTAATAAAATTTTGACGTTGAAAAAGTGGCGACTCTCAGCCTTATTCGAATAAATTATTTTTAATTTTAAATGCCCGTTTTCAAATCACTAGAGGACACCTAAATTACTTGAAGAAGAAAACGTGTTGAGCCGACCCCGAGTAACACGGTACAAGGGCAGGAAGGTAATAACTACCGAACCACGAAAATAACGTGGCATACATTCTTCCCGATCTTTTTTATTGGCTGCCGCAACAATTGAGCCAACCCAAAAGTTATACTACACACAGCTTGGATAACTTATGTAAAAAGTAAAAAAAAACCTTCAGGTGATATTATTCTAAGGGTATCCGAGTGTGTTAAACTTTACTGCTCAATGCACTATGGAGGAAGACGATAAAACTTCGCACCTGCTGCCTGACCCTTAAGTTTGTGACAAAGAAATATCCATAAAGCTGATGTTTTCCAAGCCATATCACTGTTCATGTTTTAATACACATTTTTACAGCATGGCATAATAATATAGTTTTATAGTTACTTTTAATTTAGAGTGCTTTTTAGAGATAAACAGGGAAACAACAAGGAAACTCAATATTTCAAACAAACAAAAGTTATAAATTTCAAGATTGTTTCGAAACTTTACGCAAACTGCCACCACATATTTGCCGGATAATAAATTGACCCAATCTTTTCGTTCATATCGCAGTTCAGCGAGCGGTGCTCCTGTGAAGAGCCATTGATGGCCGCAGTTCATTCCCGATCCCATTCATTCGTTCAGTCGTTCTCGTTTACCCGTCATATGAACAATATTGGCACAACTCGTATTTATTAATGAAGGTTTAAAATATTGGTCGGTTTTAAAAACAAATATTTTACTTATATCTATGCCTTTTTGCTCTCATTCTGATTTTTTTTTTTTTTTATTCAGATTGTGGAACTGGCTATTTTGCCACCACGACCACAAACATTATCAATTTCTTTACTCACGTACACTTACTAGACGCTTTTTGAAATAAAATCAATTATTATTATTTTGATTTTCTATTGTAACCACTAATATAATACCTTTACAACCATCCCGTGACAAACCCGCTTGTTTCGTAACAAAGGGTTACTTTGTTAATCGAATTATGACAGAACCCAATTTCCGGGATCCTCCGCCAAAACAAGCTCATATTATTAATTTGAATGTCCGTAGAAGCTAAACAGCGATGCCTATTATTAGTGACAATTGCATGTACAATCAATATAAGAGGTTAGTATGCAGGCAAGAAACAAATCTTCGCACGACGCAACCATTTGTATTATTATACCAGCTTTAGCCTGCGGCTTCGCCCGTGTGAATGTCAGAAATTATCCCACGGGAACGAGCTATCGGGACAAAAAGCCTATGTCCTTCCCCAGGATGGTATGTATATCTTCGCAAAATTTTATCGAAATCCATTCAGTGGTGTAGGCGTGAAAAGTTAACATACAGACAGAGTTACTCTCAAATTTATAATAAGTATTATTTAACGATAGATAATATACATTTTATTTTGTTTAAATAAGATGATCAATTTTACAGTCCTGATTCTACGTGTTACATGGATATTACAATACACAATATAATTTGTATTACAGTATGAATAACTGTTATTTACCGAGCGAAATTGGAATAGGCCTCGCGTTTAGTTAATCCGATTATTGTTTAGCGCTGATTGGAAAATCACAGAGTATTTGATGTTAATTTTATTGTTCTGTATCGAAAGCGTTTTAAGGAAATAGGTCACTATTTCCTTTGTTAATAATGACTTATTTAGCCTAATGCAAATGGTGCCATTTGGCATGGTCTTTTGTTTTACACAAACCCTGTTAAAGCTCTGACATCAAAATAAAGTGTTCAAATTTTGTAATGAATACTTAATTTACTATCACAATGAAAAATTGGTACCTTGGTAGACACAATTCAAAATATATTTAAATAATGGAAACCCAATTCCAAGCACTTTATAAATCATAATTTTTCCATTTTACAGCTCATTGAACTGAACGTAATAAGTCTTCAAAAACAACGAAAAAAAACCATAAAACAGTCTTAACGAGGACATTAACAACTCCAGCCGGGCAAAGCGGCGTGTCACGTCGCCCGGGCAAAGCCGACAAAGAGCAAATTAAAGCCGCTTGTCGCTCTCGGGTTGCTATGGGAGATTGTCCGTAACACGATCCCGGGGAGACTGGCCTAAACTGTTTGAAGTCAGTTCGGAGGAAACAATTTGGGTTGAGGTATTTTTCTTTTACTGGGGCATTTGAACATAATATAGTTTATAAATGTCAGCCAGATTCTGGAATTTACAACAAAATTGGTGATAGAAAAGTTGTAAAACATCTCAACTTCATGGCTAAATATCTGACGTCTTCAAAATCATTACAACACCAGAAAGTCTTCCTGCAAGATAACTATGATATATAGATATATGTGTGTGTCTTGGACACAAAACAAAACATTCAAATACACAAGAAATGTTCACGGAAAATAAACTTAATTGAATAAACTATACAACTAGTCTTACCAGATTGAAGCCTGCGCCCCGACTGCGGAGAATACGCATATATCGATACGCATTCCCAGAGTACGCAGTTCCGATAAAACGCATATCGGCTCGATAACGTAATCTCGTTGTTTTTTTGCGTTTAAATTAATTGTTACTGTTAATTATGACGATAAGTGGTAGCCGGCGGGTAATGAGTTCAGATCTAATTAGTTTTCACTAAGTACCGGTTTGTTATAGTTCTTATTTATGATTTGTTATTTTAAATTAGGAGTACATTAAAATAGTGTATTCTATTAATATTTAATGTGCACGACTAATGAATTATTTAGACTTGTTGTTTGCGTAAATAATTAATGAACTTCTAACAAAAATGGTCTACATAAGAGGATTAAATAAAAAAGGTTTACTACCTACTAAAATATTCCAAACCCACACTTTTAGATAATATCTAGACCCTATTTCTAGTCCCAAATATATTCATTATACTACCCTTATTTAGAAGGTTGGTGACCTGTGACGTCACGACACCTGTTCATAATATTCAAACAAAGCAAAAGACTACTTAGCATATCTACAAACGTAGCGTCGTCGTAGCAGGTGCGCTACGACGTAGCATCCGTAGCGGTCGTCCACCCAGCCTCGTCTCGTCGTCTTGTCTCGTAGACATGTGCTACGAGATACGTTACAATGAATTTCTTGATTACAATGGCTGTTTAGTTTATTCAATTTTTATGCAATAATATAAGCAATGAGATGAGAAAACGTAGATTTGAACGTACAATGCGATATCTTATTTTGTGTGAAATTGAGTAATTACAGTCAGCTGATTTTGTTAATTTCTGGTATTTTTCGAAAGTGACGACTTTTAGCCTAATTTCAATAGAATGTGTTTCAAAAGTATTGTTCAAAAACACATAAATTAAAAACGATCACATTATTTCGATTTCAAATTAAGTTCATAATTATTATAACTTCTATGCTCCGTGTATAACATAAGTTCTCAGTGAGCACGTTACAGGCGCATTGCGGCCGCAGCGAGTGTTATCATAAACGTGGTTCAACTTAACCGCTAGTTTAACGTTAACTGAAGGAATAATCGTGGTAATAGGTTACTATTGTGCAGTTTATAAATTGGTGTATTTCTTGTTCTGGTATTAAGAAATTTAATTTAAACGAAGATTTTATTTCAATCGTGTTTTAGCCATTATCGGAAGATACTGTTTTGCTAAATGTGGATAAGTGTGTGGTCGCGAGCGCGACTGCTGAACGTGGGGTCCTGGGATCCATTCCCAGGTCGGACAAACTGTTATCGGGGTTTTCCATAAATAATTTTTAAGTAACATCCAGGAATTTGGAAGTTTACGGTGTGTTACCCCCGTGGCTCGGAAAGCACGCCAAGGCGTTGGTCTTGTAACTAATATCTCTCCGGTCGTGTCGGATTGCCGTCCCATCGAAACTATGAGAGTGAGAGAAGAGAGTGCTCCTGTGTCTGCGCATACACATGTACACGATAATATCTCTGTTAAGATTGGCCGCCGTAGCCGCAATACGGGCTGGAGGACTGTTATTTTGTTAACACCACCCTATTATACTTGTTCTGCCTTAATTCCTCAGAGCTAATATTTAAATCATTCCTGTGTTAAAATGTTTATTATGTAGTAATAGAGTCGTTTACTCCATTTTGATCGGTCCTTAGGAAACAATCATTTAAATCTGGTCACCGATTCTCTAAGATATTTTCGTATCATGAAGTTAGCTCGCACAATGTCTACTCTCCCCGGACAAGCACTATACGTGGTCAGAATATTAAAAACCACTTTACTTGGTGGGTGAAGGCTGGTTATTTATTAAAACGAACAACGTGTAGGCGTCGCCGCGTCGCTCCGCTGTATACAATGTAAATAAAGTACAGCACAGTAGCTGTCAGTTCGACAGGCGATGATGATGATAGATTACTTTTAAGTAAACTCAATAACTAGCTGACAGGTGAATATTAAAACCAAGCTGTTGTTCAGTTGTTATTCATAAGTTTATATTCGTCAATGAAACTTGTAATTTGTTTCAGTTATTTATATCATCACACTAATATTATTAAGGCGAAAATCTGTGAGTGTTTATATGTTTGTAACTTCTTCACGCTCAAACGGCTGGACCAATTTTGATAAAATTTTGTATGGAGGTAGCTGACACCCTGGATTAACATATAGGCTACATATAGGCTTTTTATCCCGATATTCCCAATGGATCGACATTTGCACGGGTGAAACCGCGGGGCGCAGCTAGTCTTTACATATATAAATGGACGATGATCATGTAGTGAGATTGATAAACACCAACACCGCTTAACCAATCAACGTGAAACTTGGCTGAACCCTGTAAAAACCTTCTAGGCTTCCTTCTTTTTCCCGTAACCGTGATTTTACTGGTATCGTCTCGGTATGAACTATGCGAGAATACCCCACACCGCGGTAAAATAGATCAGAAAGCCAGTAAAGTGGTGTGATGATGATAAATGATTAGGTTTGTACAAACACTTTTACATGTCAATAATGACATGACAATATGAAAAGGAACAGTCGGACATGATCATTATCAACACAATTTTTAATTGTATTAGTGACCGTAGTATAAATTAGACAGCAATAATAACTTTAGAATCAAAACCCAACATTCTAAGATACCTAAAACGATAAAAAGTCGGTGGCAAAACACTAAAATACAGATCCAAAGACACCGACTTCCGAAATAAAAGTTATTTTTCACTTTGTAGTGTTTTTTTTGGAAGTCGGTTTTTTTTTTTGTTAAAAAGTTTTTATTTCTCGCTTTTTAGTGTGTCTGTTTATAATGTATCTAAGTTACAATAGCCTAATGCCAACTTGCTCATCGCCTTTTACAAAATATTGCTTTTCCCGATGCAGGGACGTTAATTGTTGAGGAGTTCTCCTGGTATTCCACCATCAGCTCCGTTTCACCATTCGCATTGTGACGAGCATAACTTGCTTAGTAACCATATTAAAGTAAGTAATCGAATCGCAAACCGGTAAATACTTATTATTGAGTAGTTCGGGTGGCCATCTGTGGTTTTCATCATCAGTTCCATTTCACCAAATGATGCTTTCCGAGAGCAAATGCACGAGTTACTATAAAAAATACCCAAATAGCTATAGGTGTGCCTATAATACTTGAAGAGTTCCTTCGATTTCTCCAGGATCCCATCATCAGATCCTGACCTGATGACAATGGGACCACCTGGAAAGTATACCCTTTCAAACAAAAAAATAATTTTTGAAATCGGTTCAGCCGTCTCCGAGTAATCGGGGAACATACATAAAAAAAAAAAAAAAAAAAAAAAAAAAAAAGGTTCCGACGAATTGAGAACCTCCTCCTTTTTGAAGTCGGTTAAAAATTAATATAGTGGTGAAATCTCGATCTCATCAAATTCTGATCTCTCACAATCAGGCACGATGTAATTAAATTACTATCGCTAACTTTAGGGATCTGCTGGACTGTCAATTTGTTCAGATGAAGTTTCAGACAGAGCCTAACTGAAATTATAGCTGAAGCTGTCATTACAATAATATTGTTACTCGATTTCAAGATTTGTTAGTTTAGACAAGAAAAGCCTATTTCGTGCTAAATATCGAACTGTGTTTAGTGGATTGTGATGAACTACGTTGATTGATTATACTTATAACATTCAAAGCACTATGATTCAAAGACTGAATTTACGTTTTACAAATACAATGGAATACGAGTAGCACATAAATAGACCAACACACACAATACATATTTTCAAAAATCTGCACATCTTTAGTACCACATTAACCCGCAACATTTTTAATTTCAGCAAGTCCTTAGAGATTTTTCTCGCTTCAAAAGACCTCAGCGCACTACAATTTTAAACACGAAACAGTCAACAAAACCTTTAACTACAGTATTACCAGCCAACAAAATTAAACGCTGTTAAAATTAAAAGTCTCTAAAAACAGTACTTTTTTTTGAAGTTCCGAACGAAAACCACTAGAAATATTACCATAAGGTAAGCAAGACAAATATTTGGGCTGGCAACCCCGGCGGCCGGCGGGAAGCTGAGCTCGGCTGCTCAGCTTCATGAATATTCAGCAGCGAAGTGGCGCGACTGGCAGTACTTATGCGTGTTTTATTATTTGTCGGATAAATAAATGGTAACACTGGTTGCTGTTTACACGCATTCGTTTGAGGAACACTGTAATTAAGGAGATCACCATCTTCGTTAAACTAATTATGGTGTCGCATTTACTAATTCTAGGATACGTAAGAGAAGAATTGTTTTTTTTTTCAAATGTTATGGACACAACAATTTGTTTTGTTTTGATTGTTCTTCCTGTAAAGCCGTGTCTCCTGCGTGTGTTTTTTCAAAACATTACACAAAAACCTTACACATAAACATTTATTTTCATACACAAGCTGACTCCTGCTTATAAAAATATTTTTAGATTACTATCACATTTTGTGTAGATGTCGTAATGAGTTCTGACGAGGAAGACGTGCTATCAGTTTTAGCAATTAGAGACTGAATATTGAGGAGAAGACACAGGTTTCGAGTCAGACTGTATTTACGACTTCGAAATGTTGACATTTACCAAGATCTACGGATTGATGGTCGGTTTAGATTGGGCAATTTCTTTCGTGTCTGAAACCTAGTTTGCAGAATTGGTTTTACTTATACGGTCCAATGTGCAGATGAGAAGAGATTAGACGTGGCGGTGCGCGGCGGTTGAAAATTAAACAAACCCTACCCATCTCCACCCGCGCGGGGCATGTTTGCCATGAAGTTTGGAAAACAAAAACATCGTGTTTGCGTACACAAATGTGTATGGCCACGCCTCTTTGTTTCGATGTTTTGACGTGACAACGTCTTAAATTAGGTTGCGACTGGGAGTCACTTATGAAAAAGTGTAACGCTCGGTAACGTTACGATGAGTCACCGAACGAGAGAGAGGCCCGCCGAATGCCTTGCGTCTCTCTCCCACTCAACTATGATCGGATGATCGGTCGTTGTCACGTAAAATCTTCGCCCGTAAAACCGACTTTACAGGCAACCATTTTTTTTTTTGTAATGTTTCGAAAAAACACACGCAAGAGCCACGGCTTAAAATATACTTTGGTTCACAAACAATCTAAGCAAACAATGCATCCTGAGAATTTTTCGTGAGAACGTAGACCGTCGTACTTCAAAATGTAGTAAAAACTTTCTTAATTATTTTTGTTTACTTTGACTGCAACTTCAATAGTCATCACTACGACTTACAAAATTACAACTTAAAATCCATTTCCAATCATTTTAATACTTTCCAGAGTTTAACAAATATAAAGACCACGATTTAAACGTTAAAATACAAATTCAGGAACCTATTTTATTTTTCACACCAATTCTACAAAATGGAACCAAGAGAGAGTTGGTTAAAACCCGGCACGTAAGTATTACACGAGATTTTAAGCGAATAGCTAATGCACTTATCGTAAAGGGAAGGAAACCGCACACTCACTTGAACGAAACGTAGATGTTTACGTTAAGTATACGTTTTGTTACATCACCGAAATCTTGAAAAAAACAAAACGAGGGAGATGAGGTGTAAACAAGCTGCTAATAAGTTCCTTATATTACGTTCGTAAAATGTGTAGAATAATAACTATAGCTGGTAATAATGTTTATGTTGTGTTAGCAAGCAGAAACTTTTCTTATAAGAAAGTTATTTGTTCCTCATTCACACCTGAACATACCTAACTGGATTTCATTTCACACGAACGTCAGTGTATACAAATATAAGTCATTTACACAATAAAATATGTCGAAATAAACCTTACCTTTCATAGCAACACTCTTCAATCTTTTCACACGCGAACGACACTGCAAACACGTTTAAAGTAATTAACTGTCAAAAATCGTTATTTTACTGCAGTCATCTGAACACACAGTCTAATAAAATAGCTGCTAATCAGAACCATCTTGAATCTTCCATTCCTCTAATCGTAGGACGGTGGTACATATTACAAGGAAACTGATCGCACGTGTGATACCACACAATGAGACAATGTGAGGGGTGGAGGAGGGAGGCTGCTTACAAGTGTGGGGGTGAGGGGGTTATGTAAGAGATGGTGGATGAAGACAGGTAATGAACGTGTCTGTGGCAGGATGATGGCGGAAACTTGGTTTTGATTGTTAACGGGATTTATTTATTTTTATATATATTTTTTACATACCGTTTTCCTATCGTGTATTTTCGTGATTGGTCCAAATAACTGTCAACACGATTTAAAAAAAAAAGAAATAGGAACCAAATGTATCTCACGGAATATATGCCTAATTTCTGAGTCGACCACTATGCACAATCATCATTATTGTGATAGATACTCCAATAGGGAGTCGGAATTGTTTCTCCTAAATACAGAATACTCAGTAATCTAGCTAGGAGAGCAGAAATTCACCCAACAATTCGTTGTACAGTCAACAGCAAAAGTAGATGATCTTAATCAGAAATTCAATACTAATGAACGGAGTTCGCGTCAGAACTGTGTGGCGTCGAAGTGATTCAAAAATATGTGATTGTAAATTATACCAAACATTTACTACTAGTACAGCTGCCATATATATTCGTGATCAGTTTTGACTCCTATTGAATTTCTGATTTTGATCATCTACTTTTGCTGTTGACTGTACCTACACCATGTAATTAATAATGCATACTTTGTAAGTCCCTCATTTACTTCAAAACCCTTATGTACCTTAATACATTATATATGAAACTCCAAGCGAAATAAAGAATAATGTTCGAAAACCGACCCGACACTTGTCGCAAATTCGGTAACAAGAAAAACTCAAGGATCAATCATGTCCCATAAATGACTCTCACGTTTATCACGGGACACCCCATAACAATAATATAATATCGTTCAGATACCGATCAGCTAAACACATGAAAAAACAGCATTTTCCTCGTCTCGTACACTTGTTATCTTTTCCTATTATACCTTCCATTTTGCTCGTTCGCTTTGCATTTCCTTGATAAAATCAAAGCTTGCCTGCCGGGCCGATAGGGCCGCGTCCGATCGTGCGGACCGGCAGATATATCGCCTGTCCGATAATGCTTGCCGGTGGAAAGCGCTGAACGGCAGCGAAACCGTTTTAGCACTCTCTGGCGATTTTAAAATAAGTTTGAAAGTCGTGTTGGATTTTTTGTTGGCGATTTACGATGATGGCTTGATATTTTATGGGTTGGATATTTTAAGTACCTAAGCTGATTTATAATGCCCTGAATTAACTATAATCTATACTAATAATAATCTATATATATATACTAATAATAAAGCTAAAGAGTTTGTTTGTTTGAACGAATAATCTCTGGAACTACCGGTCAGATTTTAAAAAATATTTTTGCATTTGAAAGCCCAATTCTTGAGGAAGGCGATAGGCTATTTAATATCACGCTATGACCCTTAGGAGCCGAGCAAAAAGAACGCTAAGCGAATACGAAGTGTTGCGAGGCGTACAAGAAATTTCACGCGGACGAAGTTCGAATATTTCTCTTGTAAATGTTCAAAAAAGCTAGTCATAATAATCCAATAAAGGTAGTTAAGGAAGTTCCTATTAAAGTTTATGGGCGGAATTTTTTTTCCGAAACTAACCTGCCACTCAACAAGTCTCCGAAACTAAAGTAATTAATTCAGTGAGTATTTTGGTAGTTGGACTACAACTATTCAAACTTGTAGCCATGGCAACAAATTAATCAAACAACAAATCATCTTATTGTGTATCGACGTGAGTCAATTACTTAAATCAAGCTTGTATACGTCGGATATTAATAGAATCTTGGGAAAAAAGTATATTTTCTTGAAGTTTTCTACTTATTCCCAGTGTTTTATTTTAACCGAATTTTGATATTTTACCTTTAAGATTCGTTTCACGTTTCGTAACAATAGGTAAAAAACTTTTATTTGGTTGTAAAATTAAACATAAGTTTATTAGCAAAACTCTAGCTACAGCGCAATATGTACCCATCAACAAGTTCGAGCATAACGTATTGAAAGCGATCATTTCTCGCTGAAAACTTTACTACAGTAGAACTAAAGTCGTTTGCCTGTATGACGAACTGAAATGTTTCTGCGAACTTACACAACGTTATGAAGCGATGAATATAACTCAATGTTTACCAAGAATACCAAAGTTCGGAGAAGTTATTTTTTTTAGCGACGAGCTCGGCTGAATTATTTTTGTAAGATATTTTTTCTGTTACCTTTTCTCTGAAATCCGAACAGGTTCCGAGAAGTGAAGATAAACCGAATTTCAACAGAATCATCTTATAAAAATGGCTTTATAACAAAACACATTTACAAAGCCTTTTTGTTTTATTAGTTTTCTAGTTTTTGTTATCAATTCAAATCCTCAAACACCCTAAACGTCCGCGACAAATCGGCAAAAACGTTGAGTTAGGTGCCACCCGCAGTCCTCGCGACGGCGAAGACGAACGGCCTCGGAGGCCCTAAAAATCCCCAAACAAAGGTTTTATCTAACGAAAGTCCCACAAATTACTTTCCACAAATACCTTTCGACACACGTATTTATAGGAGTTTTGAACTTGGCGGTAGTTTGGCGAACGTATTTGGCCATCAAAATTCAGCTGAGAGATTCCGGCGCCAGACCTAATCCCGGGTTTACGACACATAAAAGTTGCAATTACTTTGAACATCATTGTGGGCATAGTTCAGACGATCGGCGCGCGGCGCGTGCTGCCGCCGACGAATCTTTGCGGACGTTTACCTGGAAACAAAGAAAATCGAAATTAGGACGTTTTAAATTGGACACGAATTGTATTGGTGTTTTTCATTGCCAATGTTAGTTATTCAGATATTCCTAAAGTTAGTACTTAGGTTTTGGAAAGACCTCGAAAAACGGCTGCCGTAGGTTGACTGGCAGCAAATACGTGTGGCATAAGTCCGCTTCTGTATACAGAGTGGCGGGACATCGACGCGCTACTGTGCCACAACCATGGATTCAGTATACGATTCTGAACCCCCTGCGTTGACATTTTTCATGTTATTAAAAAATAAAATTGCTGTTCCTTACATTTTGACAGCGTAGGTCAAACTTACACTTTTTTGAAACAGCACATGATTCTAGACTTAGTTTACAATCATGTGCTGAATTCATGGTTACAGTGTGCGCGTCGGTGTGCCTGCTACCCTGAATAATATGTGTGTGTGCTAGAAGTATTAAAAAAACAAATAACAGTTTTAAGTTAGTTACATAAACTTGTTGGAAAACAGTTATTTTTGAACTAACGACAACTCTTTTATATCTGCTTTTAAAATTCGTAACAACGCGAACGATAAAATATGTTTATGATGAAATATCTTCGGACACTTTAATGGACACGTGGCCATATTTTATTTAATATTGTACGTAAAAGAGTTCTGCATTTTCAGTATAATAAACGGAGAAGAGGCGGTTGGTATGCAGTGGGGCCACTAGCAGGCTGATATCATTTATGTATAACACTACGTATACCTGTGCAGTGGTTATATAAGTAAACAAGCATAAACATACATGCCTTTAAAGTTCATGAATTATTAATAAGAAGGGATGTATTGTGTTGAACCCAAAAGTTTAGTCTGTCGGCACTAAAACGGACCACGTATCAAGATTAATGAATGCGGAGCAGCGTCTGACTGTAAACTGTATGTAAACATGCGGCATGCTCCTTTTACACACTCTTAAAACAACGTGATCTAACTTTAGCACTGTTTTTAAAATGTAAATAGAATAGAATAGAATAGAATATTTATTTGCGTAAAACATGGTATACAAGGGTCTTAAATAGGTACAAATTGAGGAACAAGCATGTTTAGCTAGGATAAAACATAGCATGCAAAATTTTAAAAACAAGTTAAGATGGACTGTTTAGTTGTCCGAAACTGAATAAATAAATAAAATTAAACAACAACAACCGTTTTTTTTTTTTTTAACAAACTTCAAAATTTTTTATCTATAAATTCTTTTATACTATAAAAACTACACTCGAGTAACCACTTATGAAATTTAATTTTAAATAATTTTGTATTTAATGCTTTGAAATGCCTAGGTATTTTATTATAAATGCACACACACATTGCCAAGCAGTTACGATTGTATTTAGACAGTCTAGGCAAATCATTTAACACCAATTTATATGGATCTCGTCGGTTCCGAGGATTGACATCATTTGCAGTCTTAAATAGTTGCTTATTTTTCATAACAAACACACATATTTCGTAAATGTAAAGCGACGCTAACGGTAACAAACCAAGTTTTTTAAATATTGGTCGACATGAGTCGTCGGGCTTAAGTCCACAAATTGCTCTCATGCACTTTTTTTGAGCGATGAATGCTCTTTGGAAGTCAGTGCTGTTACCCCACATTATTAGTCCATAACGTAACAACGATTCGACGTACGCTTGGTATGATATTACGGCAGTTTTTATATTAGTTACATTTTTTACTTGTTTTAATGCATAAACAAATTTATTAATTTTAGTGCTAACATTGTCTATGTGCTCTTTCCAGTTAATGTCTTTATCTATTATAACACCTAAAAATCTGGTACGCGTTACTTCATTGATTTTATTAATATTGAGTTTAATGTCATTTTTGGAATTATTTGATCGATTAAATTGGATGTAAACGGATTTGTCTAAATTTATCATCAAATGGTTAATGTCAAGCCAATGCAATAATTTGTCAATTGTATTATTAATGTCAAGTTCATGTTCTGAAATGGTATTTAGTTTTTTATTAGATGTCACTATAATAGAAATATCGTCAGCAAATAATACGCATTTATGGTCAGTAATTTTTATGATGTCATTTATATAAATAAGGAATAATATTGGGCCTAGCACACTTCCCTGTGGAACGCCATATTTATTATGTTTATATTCCGATGAATAGGTTATTATTACATTATTTTCATTTTTTTTTATTGATGATGACACATTGTTTCCTATTGCTTAAATAGGACGATAGCCACTGAAGTGCCGGTCCTCTAATACCAACAGCTTCCAATTTTTGTAGCAATATGTCATGTGACACCAGATCGAAGGCTTTCGATAGATCAAAAAAGAGGCCTGTAGTTATATAATTATTATTAATATTAGAAAGTATAGTTTGCATGAGAGAAAAAATAGCTAACGATGTGGACTTGTTCTTTTGGAATCCAAACTGCTGGTCACTTATAATATGAAATTTATTGCAAAAGTCAGTTAACCTTATAAACATACATTTTTCAAAAACTTTAGACACTATGGGTATAAGAGTTATAGGTCGATAATTGTTGATGTCACATTTATCTCCCTTCTTGAATAAGGGCTTTATTAAAGACAGTTTTAATTTTTCAGGAAAGGTGCCTTGTGAAAATGACATGTTTATTAAATGCGTCAGAATACCAGTCAGTTCGTTGCAGCAGGCTTTGACGATTTTTGTATTGATCTCATCATAGCCCTCCGACCTAGTGTTGGACAGAGACATTATTTCCTGTCTTACCTCGTTAACCTCCATTGGTCTAAGAAACATAGAGTTGACACACGTGCTTTTGAAGCGGTTTTGATTTGTGCTTTTTTCTCCTTGTACATGCGTTAATTTAACATAATTGTTATTGAATATAGTAGCCATTTGTACAGGGTCTGCAGTTATTGTTTCATTGAATTTAATACTTTCTATGTTGTCTTTGTGAGTGTTACTGTTTATTTCGGTTTTAATGACATTCCATGTGGCTTTACACTTGTTATCATGATTATGAATATATTTTATATTTGCACTCCTTTTTGAATTAAAAATGCATTTATTTAGCAGACTGGAGTAGTTTTTATATTTAGTTTTATTAATTACATTTTTATTTTTATAATATCCGTACCGTAGCTTCCGTTTAGTTTTACAACTTTGTCTCAAACCTTTACTTATCCACTTTTGTTTGTTTTCCTTATTACTATTGATTTTAACTCTTACTTTAGGAAAACAGAGACCATACAACAGACACAATAGCTCATGAAAATCATTGAATGCAGAGTTGGTGTCAGTTTTGAGATAAATATCGAACCAAGAAAGATTTTTCAGACATTCTTTAAATTTTCGGATGTTGTCTACGTTATAGTCTCTTTTATAAATATAGTATATTGTTGATTTCTGTGGTTTCTTTCTGATTGGAAAGCTTAACATTTGTGCTGTGTCGTGATCAGACAGATACAGGGGCAGTACAGTGGCAGTTGCGTTGGCAATGTTGCTTAAAATATGGTCAATACAAGTCAATTTGCGAGTTGGTACAGTGATGTGGATTTTTAAATTATGATTGTAAGATAAATCTTGCAATCCATTTGTGATGTTACCTTTTTTAAGAGTATTTATGTTTAAATCACCGGCCACAACTATATTTATTTTGGACTTATATTTATTTGACAAATCGTGCAAAAGATTGTGTAATTTTGTCAAAAACAGATTTGGATCAGATTGTGGTGTTCTATAAACACATATTACTATTAATTTATTATTTTTAATTTCTATGCCACAAGCTTCAAACGTGTTTTGAGTTGCATGGTTTTTCACAAATGATAGCTCTTTATAAAGTAAACCCATTTTCACTAATATGCATGTGCCACCTCTTTGTTTTTTTATTTTTGTTTGTTTTTTAATTATTGCAACATAACTTTAATAGACTTTCGTCTGTACGGTCAGCTGCACGTCAGTGGTATTAAACAAGTATAAGCTGGTCTCTTTATTCAATTGAAACTCCGTACTGCGCTAGGCCAACTCAAATCAAAGTGTCACCACGACGCGACGTGTGGCCTACGAAACTATACGAATAATTATGACTAGCAGTTCTTAAATGAAATTATTTGCAGATCTTTGTAAATTCAATAAATTTGTAAAAAATGGCTGAGAAACCGCACTTTTTAAACGTCAAAAGTTAGCAAAGAAAGTCCATAAAATGCCAAAACTTCACCACGTCTAGTGTTTTAACTGGGAAGAGGAAGTGGCGCAACAAACCGTCCAGCAACATGTCTGTCTGTTTATATTAGTTTATTAACCTCGCTACATCATATTTAATATAATAAATAATAATAATTTTATTTATTTCAGGTAAATGACACCCATTAATGATACACGTATACAATCAAATAAAATCAGATAAATTACAATAAAATAAAATCAAATCAAATCAAATGAAAAAAGTCCATCTTACAACGAGAAGAATAATATTTATAGTTTTAATATAACTTGCAGTCTTAATAGAATTAAAAGCGGTGAGGACATCGCAAACTTCGGGGGAGTCCGGGAGATCCGGAACGGAAATAATTATGTTGATAAACATAATGGAGGGAAGGGTGGACTCGCAAGATGGCAGACTTTATTAAAATCTACTGTTGTTGTGGCTAATGGATTAATATCAAGGAGAGGAAAGTTTTCGCGGCCGGTTCTTATAACTTAACGATCTTAGATACCTATATGTTCGGGAAAATGCCACGCGGTTTAGCTCGAATTGTGCTGAGCCGACCCGATCATAACTCATGAGTAAGCGAGGGTAGATGGCGAAGTTTGCCGAATGTCGAATATCTATAGTATTTGCTTCGGCTCGGCTTGTAGTTCAACAAATACTGCCAAATCGAATGTGACGACCTGGACTTATCTGTATTACAGGACCCCTAATTACATAAGCAACCTAAAGCTACTTTAATCAAAAATGCCTGAAATTAAATTAAAACAGTTTTCATGATCGCGTTCCTCCAATAACAAAACCTAGTTAACTTTTAGTACTTACCCTACCCTTGTCCTAAAAGTAATAAACAACAGATAATAAACAACATCATCGTAAAATCTCATTCGACTCCAGAGTCTTGTAACTTTAAAAAAATATGATTGACGTGTAAAAGTGTTTGTACAAACCTACTTACAGAAATAAAATCACTTATCACACGTCACGTCATCGTTAGTGGTACATTTACCTACCTACTTGTAATACCTAGCTACCTAGAACATTTACCTACCTACTTGTAATACCTAGCTACCTAGAACATTTACCTACCTACTTGTAATACCTAGCTACCTAGAACATTTACCTACCTACTTGTAATACCTAGCTACCTAGAACATTTACCTACCTACTTGTAATAATTGTACTTTGTGTCAAGATACCCCTCGACCCTCTTACAGATTTAACCAATAATTTAATATTCATGATAGCCTTTCTTAAAAGACTTTTTATAAAACTTCGGAGCTTTAATTAAGTTCCAATTTTATACTTTGGTGGGTCTTCCCTTTTTATCCGAAGAATTTTGATGGAAAAACTTAAAGGTGATGAATAATAATGTGTTTTCCTTGAAAAGAGGTTCGTAACGGTAGTGAATGATTTTGGTATCAGGACGACTCGATAGTTTATAATAAAGGCTGTGTATTTCTTAGCATTGATTAATTTTTTTATCATTTGGGACGTTCCAAAACTTACTTTTGAAGATTTTTGGATTTTTTTGTATTTAGATCACTTTTTTTTTCGGAAACTTTTCTGAAAACATTGTTGATTAGCTTGGTGTTAGCTTAAAATATTGAAACGAGTTTCCTGCTATTAATCTATTGGAATTCTACATGGACTTCAAAAACTGAAAATAATTTCTGAAATGTTCACAAAGACTGTACTATCCTAATCCCAACTATCTTGTTGTTGATAACACTAATGAATAAACAAGCGCCATCCAAAGCCTTAAACAAAAGAATCGTATCTAGGTCATGTACCAACTACCCGCTATCCGGTACAAAGCAGAGGCTGGGCCTAATCTCGTTTTTCTCAAAGGTATAAAGCCGATAGTGAATAAAGAGAAGATTTGAACAAATATTGCTGTTTGTACAGAACGTATAAATGTAGTTAGCAGCTGGATTTTGTAGCAGCCATTACCAAGATACAAGACTGACGTAATAATCATTTTTTGGCTGTCGGAAATAATTGATAAATTTTGTGTGTGTGTGTGTGTGAGACACAGCTGGTACAGGAATAAAGTTGCGTTAGGGAGTGGGCAAGCATTGCACAATTGTCAATATTCTTTTGGCTATGGGAAAACACTGCAAAACGAAGAAGAGGAATCTAATGATTACATCAAAATACGCGCATTGACGTGGAGTTGCGGATACCAGCCCATAGTAGGTACCTATTACCTATTACATCAAGGGTACCCCTTATTTCTAAGAACGTTCGCATTTTAATCTCAGTCTCAATCTGTCAAAAATACAATCAATTTACATATTTTTTTGAAAAGTTTTTGATATTTGTCGTCGCTGAGATGAGATTGGGACGTAATTTTTAACGTTTTGCAAGTACGAGAATTGGTCATCAGATTTCAATATATTCAGCGTCGACAGGAAAACGCCAATCTGAATTTATGACACTGTATAGGGTACCAATTGTAATGTAAATGATTTTTTTATGGTATTAAATAGGAATTTATGACATAGTATAATTTTAACGATGATTTTGCATGCCTGAATTGGTGGACTTCATGGACTTTGTGGATTCACTTGACATCTAGAAATGTATTATATGTACTGTGTTGAGCAATAAACATATGAATTAAATTAAAAAGTGTCTAAAATGATCCTATAATAATGTCAACACATCGAGTAAATGCTTATAGATAAATACTCGTAGATAGAAAAAATACTTTTTAATTTACACCATAACAAATAACAAATAAGAACTTTTAAGAGTTACAAGCTTATGTAATAAGCACACAATGGCGAAGGTTCCATACAACTCGATTCCTACCGGCTTCCCTTTGAGAAATGACACAGTCAGTATTCTATAGACAAAAAATATAATCATATTAAAGATATCTTACTCCCGCTTACCTCTTACAAAAATTGACCCTTGCATCATGAGACATATGAAGGAAAATTCTAACAACTAACAACGCTTGTCCTTCACTTTGTACTTTATAAAACTACTTCAAACACGACCAACACCCTCAAGTAGACGCAATAAGTCGAGTGGAAGGTCCTCACTCCTAATGCTCTGCCATTAACCGGAATGTCTCACTATTACGTGCGTTACTAAGTTAAACTTGAAATGTTTCAGACTATTGGATTACATCTTTCACTGCTTGGAAATTCGTTTTATATTCAATAAAAGAAAATTTTATTCATCATCATCATCATTTCAGCCGAAAGACGTCCACTGCTGGACATAGGCCTCCCCCAAGCACTTCCACTTCGACCGGTTCTGAATATAATTAAATTCGGTCTATAACAATAATGATAAGTTAAAAGAAAATCTTTGCGTAAAATTGTAGAGAATCCCCTCTAATCAGTCTCTACATTTTTACTCAAAAAAACTCAAGCTCAAATATAGACTTGCCAATTTCATTGAGGAAACCGACATGTCCTAGAAATAAAAAAACACTGGGGCCACTTGGCGGATTACGGCCGTCACCCTCTCACAGAGCGGAGGCCTGTGTTCTAGCAGTCGCAACATTATGGGCCGATTATGGTAATTTCGTTCTGAAAGTGTACAGTCACGAGCACTAATATGTCAACACTTGGCAACTTTCCATTGCGATTTTTTCGTGAAATAACGAATGAAACGTTGAAATACGACACTTTACATAAACCTATGGGTTCGAAAATACTATGTTCGTAATAACATAAAATTTCATTAAAAATTAAAGGAGAAAATCGCCTTTGAATAAAGCCAAGTGTATACATACTTATGCTCGTGACTGTACGCCCGCACGTGTTTAATAAGCCCAAATTAAAATGCTCATTCAGTAGCAAACAGTTTGAGTATGAACATATTTTCGGAATTGGGTCACAGATTAAGCCGCGCCTGCATTTTCTACTCTACAAAACACTCGGAACAAAACTTAAAGCACACCACAAAACAATGCGGTGCAAGTTATAAGCGACCACGTAATTAAAGACGTGTATGAATGAATTCGCCCGTTTAGCTCGTGATAGATGAATAAGAATGGCCAAGGAGCAATCTCCATAAAGTGCAATAGGAGAGACGTGTAAACTAAGAATGTATATGATAGAAATAGCTTCAAAGCCTTTTTTTTTTTTTTGGGTGGGAAATTATCAAAGCCCAGAGCGGGAGGGGTCACCCCGCTCTGAGCGGAGCGGAAGGAAGTGGCAGACTCTTATTGACTAAAACCCACCCGTGTTCCTTCAGTTGCCTGTCCTGCTATTCATTCTTAATTAGGCTCCACCATTATGGGTACTTAAGTATGTATTTTTTTAGGCCCGTTAGCCAGACTTCTATAATTTATGAGTAAAGAAGCGGCGCCAGCGTAGTCTAAAGTAACAAATGACTTGCATCGTCTCAACACTATTTAGACAGTGCTACTTTTATTGTTGCTTCAACCTATGGTACGCCACAGGCAAATAAATTGTACCGTGTAAATTAAGGACACCCCCTTACGACGACCTTAAGAAGGTTGCTGGGACAGACTGGATGCAGAAGGCGGAGGGCAGGGTCTCCTGGCGCAGCCTGGGAGATGCCTATGTCCAGCAGTGGACTGCGATAGGCTGAGTTGATGGTGTAAATTAAGCTAAATAAACTCTCCAATAACAAACCTTTACTAAGTATTTTATAAAAACCAACTTTCTTAAATGTTCAGCAAGTTTTCCAAGCCGCTACCGCTCCTGCTCATAACTTAGCCCCCTCACTACAGAAGCACAATCGCATTGTTTTTCGCGTCACCTGCGCGGTGCGGGCGCATTGTTCGTACAAATTGTGCGACAACATTGTAGCCGGGGCTGTGGCGGCCATTCTGAACAAAATACACGCTCTTTGATACGCCTTTGAGCGTTAGATAACGTTTGCACAAGTTTCAACTGGGCGTGTGTGTGCAGGCTTCTGTTATTTATAAAAATCCTTTGTTATTGTTAATTATAACACTTTTCACGTACATTTCTGTCCTATTTTCATGTATGAACTCCTTTTTCCTTTTCGAAGCAAAGAAAAACTTGTGACATTTCTTTACGCAGATGAAACTAATTATTGGTGACTTCTTGGTATTTAGCTAAATCCGGTTAGACTTGAAGGTGACCCAAACCTAGCTGGCCTAATTATTTTGACCTACAACCAAAGCTGCATCAATAACTCCAAACGAAATATCATCACAATGTGGGTTAACCCAGTCGACCGACCCCAAAATCACAGTTGCCAAATCTCAAACCGTTACAAAGCCACTTGATCTACCTCAAGCCCAGACAATCAGCCAAGTGACACTGTAGTGGCCAGGCGGCTAAAATAATAGCCAGAGCTACTAAATGATAGCCAGAGCGGCTAAAATAATGGCCGGCTAAGGTCGCACCGGACACAGTCTGTAACGAGTGCCACTTGGGGGTTTATAAATTGCATCTCCAGTGCATCGGAGGAATACACAGAGGAGAGATTTGTGCGGGCACTGGAGTTGTCTTGGGATGTAATAGGATTTAATCTTTAAAGGGATTTGAAGTTCGCAAAGTAAAATTTAATAAACGAGTATTCAATTTATCTTTGCGCACTTCGTTCTTATAGATTTCACGTCGTTGTTAATTATTATTAATGGCTATGTTTACTGTTTGTCGCATAACTAAACCTACAATTATCCCGTCACGTTCAATTAGGTACAACGAAACAAAGCCGGTGATTAATCAAATAACAACTATTATTGACACTTCACCACCATCTTTGTATTCACTCAATTACTTCAACATCTAATTTCACTGATTATTTTAACAAAACTAAACTATAAAATGCAATACCTTTACATTTTCAATTAACTACCGCCGCGGCACCGCCTCCACCGCGGCCCCTATGTTTCCAAACTAGGAAAATTAATAGTGGTACTTAAGGCAAGCATTTGGATGGTGTGGGACAAAGCGGGGGTTACCTGGCTCGTTTGTCTGCCCAGACCCGGTAATAGGGCTCGTTAGGACTTGCTATTAATTGCAGCGGATACAGATATTGTTAGTTAATGACCAGTTAAACGATGGCTGAATTTTAGTGTGGTGAAATTGAGAGTTACGACGCTCCCGGTGTTTAAAGGTTGGACAGGTTCAATTACGGGTCTGATTTAAAAGGTGTTAATAATGACACGCAGGTCGCAGAGGAGTTGCTAGTTTATTTTAGCGTAGATTTTATCCTGCAGTAGCTAAGCTCATAGTTGTTTACTGTCTTTATATAAAGCGGGTTTAAACCGGCAATAATGTTAAATTGTGGCTGCGCTAGTCCGGGTATTAGAACAAGATATTGATATTAGAATAGAAGCTTATCTTTAACGACCACAACTAGGCTATAAATTGACCGCCTCTGACTAATATTACAAGTTACTCGAAAAACATAATATTCCACAACTACTTTAGCCTTTCGAAATAAATGAGCGCACTTTAAATTCAAAGCTATCCTGTGGTAGCTGATAACACATCTATAAGAGTGAAATATTCCAGTAAAGTGACATAAATAGCACCAGTGGGGACATAAATCAAGGATTTTCGTGTTCAAACGAACCGAATTCAGAATATCTGGCGGATATTATCATCAACAGGAATAAATCCATCGAATTTTTACAAAACCTCAAATATAGTTATTTGAGGTCTACAGTTGATTTTAACGCCGCGTTCTTGTCGCGGTAACGCCTCCGTGTGTTTTCTCTGATAGTAAAATCGGGCGCGTATTAGGAAGTCGACTTAGCCCGCAATGCGAAATGACACACGAAGAAGAAAGAATATATTATTATTATATATTGGTAGAAAGGTAGGTTCAGGTGCTAGTAGGTGATAAAGTTAGTCCTTACATGCTTTGGTTCTTACTAGAACTAGTTACTTAGGGGAAATGTAAAGAAATCGTTTTGTAGCGGCAAAATACTTAAAAGTTTTTTACTATCCGTTTATAAAGGTAAGTAGTGCTTCTTTTTTTCCTCATAAGAAATACATAAGACTTTATATTGCTCATAAACATAAAGGAAACTAAGAAAACAGGTTAACCCATTTAAAAGCCAAGATAAATTTTACCGAGGATTAATTTTCTATAAATATCTAACTGAATCATTCAGAAAGCTCCTGTGTATCGCAAACATATTCAATACTACAATCGAACTTCCCCAATTCACTTCAATCATATCCATCTGTCATTCGATAAAGAAAGTCAAAGCCTCGTAGTAAAGAGGTTACACTCACCGACGAACATATATAAATATAAACCTTCCATTTCATGCAGCACATGTTACCGAAAATATCTTTTATTTCCGTTGAAAAAGATCCTGGAATCTATGAATGGAAATAGCGTTGTCCCTTGAGAAACAAAGGTTTGTCTTATTACGTATTGAATGACTTTCTTTTTATCGCTCTATAAAATTTGCTCGCACTTATAAAATAGGGAGGCAATAAACCTACCTTCATACGTATTTGGCTAGTCTGTACCAGGGTGGCAGGACATCGACGCGCAACACTCCGGGCCCACCATACCCCTGGCCATACCCCTGGGGGTAGGATGGGACTGAACCATACCATCATAGTAGTGTGGGGATTTGAAAAATTGTAAAACAATATCGCACCTTGGATTCAGTACATGATTCGGAACCCTCCTGCGTTTAAATTTGTCGTCGGATAAAAAAAAATGCTGTTCCATACATTTTTGCCGCGTAGGTATTGCACTTTTCTATGAAACAGCTGTTTATCTAGAATCATGTGCTGGATCGGTTCATGGCTACAGTTTTCGCGTCGACGTCCCAGCCAGTCTGTATAAATATAAAAGAAATGCTGTTCATTTGTAAGCGCATGACTTGACAACGGCTGGACCGATTTGGCTATATTTTTACCCGACTACGGCGAAGCAAAAAGAAGGGTTATGATTTTGACCGGTATGTATGTGTGTATGTTCATCTGTTCCCTCATACCTTCAAAAGTACTTATAACAATTTGATAAGTGAGGTATCGTTAGAAGCGTCTTGGCCGTCCGCTGGTTATACGCTATATGGCGTCACAATAAATTCAATATGACGCCCTCTAGAGGAAATAAAGTAATGAATGTAAAAATAAATATTTTGGGATGATGCCTTGTGGGGTATTAAATAAAAGGGCTTAATTTTTCAAAAATATGAATATTACTGAAAGAAGCCCCAAAATGATTAGATAAAAAAAGTTTAAAACAAGAAAGTAGGTACCTTCCCGTGGTCGCATGCTACCATAGTTTATAATAATAATATGTTACTACAGCGGGATGCGACAACGGGAAGGTACTTTTTTGTTTCATCCTTTACAGTAGTCGGATTTTAGTTTTTAAACTCTTTTTTAATTTAATAATTATTTTGGGGCTTATTTCAGTAATAGGTATTTAAACTTTTTGTTGTTTGTGTTCATAATAGTCCGAATTAGGGTTTTATGACATTGCAAAGTTTCCCTGAAAAACGGAGGCCCTTTTTTCTATGGGATTTATGTATGAACTATTGATATTTGGACAAGACAACGTCTTTCGGGTCAACTAGTCTAAAATAAAACTTGGATGCATCTTATCTATCTAGTTTGGTCAAAGCGCTTAGTTACACTCTAGTCTTATCTTATTCTTGGTATGATTAGGTGAACTTTCAGCCAAGCTAGAATCTAGGTTGGCTGAAAGTTTTTGAAGTCCTAGACGCGATAGTTACAAGATGTGAAAAAACGTTTTTCAATGCATAACCAGATAACTACGTCTGCAAAAGCTCAACCAATTCTGTGCTTTTGTGATTTCGCGAGTCTTTTAGTCTACGCTTTTAGTGCAATTAATAAAGGTTTTACCTGTCATTATACAACATAGCCCAAACTCCCAAGATGTCCTTACTTACCTGAGCTCGTCCTATTTAACCACAAGCCCTCTTTTATCCTCAATAATCCAATCTCCTATTTATAACCGAAACGTATTGAATACCTTTATCTCCCCTACCTATATCATTGCAATTGTGTGATTAATTGGAGAAAATTCTTCTTCATTCATTCTCTAAGAATGGGACCGAGACACTTTTATTGAGGTTTCTATAATTTGGGGTGAATTATTTGTTGCCGTGAACCCTATTTGAATTAGCCTCGTCAAGGGTACATGGGTAAATTAATCTGTATACACCTAATTTGTCCTCCAAGAGAGGTGATTATAAAAAATTCCTATTGTGAGCATTCATTGAGATGATGTTCAACAGTCGACAAATACTGACTGATATGATGATAACTAGAGATATTAATTCACAGCCTAAGCTTTGATCAAAGAAAGTAGCATTGAGAGGATTGAAACCCAATCATCCAAGGATTAGCAACATACGTAGTATTGACATTCAATCAATTATACCAATACCTATTCCCGAATATAATTTGTAGCTACTATGAGTGATACCCGAGTTCAATTAATGTAAAGCATGGCACATACTGCCATGCTTTGCCTAGATGCCATGCTTTGCCCAGATGCCATGCTTTGCCCAGATGCCATGCTTTGCCCAATGGTAACGGCTCCGACATCCTACGAGTTGGAGGTCGTGGGTTCCAACCCAGGCAGGGGCTTTACTTTGTGTAAATATTTTCACCACCACTGCTCCTAAAACGGTAAAGGAAAACATCGTGAGGAACCCGGCATGTCCTAGAACCAAAAATTCGAAGACATGTGACATCTGCTAACCCGCACTGGGCCCGCGTGGTAGATTACAGCCCACTCCCTCTCGAGGCCCGTGTCCCAGAACAACATTAACATTATAGGCTGAAACGATAAAGGCTGATTATGCTATGGCATGGCATTCTTTTAGAGGCATCTAGAACAATAACAAATATTATGATAAGGTATATTTTTTTTGTTTTGTAAGATCTTATCTCTGATTACAAATAAAATTTTACTGATAAAGGATTAGAAAGGATTGGGTTTACCGTCTCTGTAAATCGTGCCCCGGATCCAATAAGGGAATATTATTCCTTTTTGTATGAAATATATCTAAAGACTAGAAATCAGAAAAGATTTAAAAGCAGTAACAAAGAAACAAGTTTACGTACTCTAAATACAAGACAAATAATTTAAACAAGTTACAATTGAAACGCAATCTCGGATCGAACCAACCAACTTCGAATCGAAAACTAATTCAACTCGATTCTATATCGATAAAACCCAGAGTACAATCGTAAAAGTTGGAGCGACCGACATTATCAGCTCATGTAGACGACACTTTAAATACTAATGTTCTGCTTAAAGTTACAAGTTATATAACTTGGTGCGTCAGCGCAACGACTTTGCTTTTACAACTAGGTAAGTAGATATGTAATCTATCAAACAGTTTTGAAGTTGGGAGGAAGTTTGTCACTGAGATACGTGAATGGTAGGAATATCGATGTCGTAGGTACTCAGGGCTGGTAAACTGAATGACAATGTTTGTTCACAACATTATATTACTCTGCATGTGAATGTAAAATAAAATGACTGGATAATTATACGAGCTAAAGATATTTTATCTCTTGGCCTATGATTTTCGCTTTTCGAGTACGCGAAGAAGTTATGTAAAAAATGGTTACAACAGAAACAACAGAAACAGAAAAATCGGTTTTTTTGAGCGCAAATTTTCAATATCCTTAAGTTATCTAGTTTTTTTTTAAATACACAAGTATTTATCACCTATCTATCTAGTAAGTGTACGAATTTAAGTTTTGATAACTACTTAATATAAATTCCAAAAAAAAAAAAACACGTTTTTACGTAATCACGAAACACCAAGTTTTTCGATTGCTTTTTAGCTTACTGGTAGCAAATAACGATCTGAAAAAAAATCCTAAATACTAGGCTTAGAGTATATTAGTAAGTGTACGATTTATTTTTTTTAAGTTTAATGAATTAGTACTTGTAAAAAAATGTTGACTACGCTGAAAAAACCCAATAAAGTCATGCGCAAAACCGTCGTCTACGCGTAACAATTTATTGAAAATAGCAAAAAGTGTTGATTATTTTAAAATTTGAGGTGTTTATCTACCAAACTCAATTTTTATATTTTTATTTTGACTACTAATTTAATTGTAGTAAAATATCTAAATAATGCCTTATAAACCGATGCGCTCGGCTCGATGCATTCAGTCGCGCCCAAAGGCTTACTTACTAGATAAATAGGTGATAAATACTTGTGTATTTAAAAAAAAACTAGATAACTTAACGATATTGAGAGATTTGCGCTGAAAAAAACAGATTTTTCTGTTTTTAGTCCGCGAAACTGATAGGGACCCTTAATACCTACACTCACGCCTTCTTACAATGGGGTAGACAGAAACTACAGAACGCCACCTGCTACGATTCTCACATACTCCTATTGCTTCGTCATACACGTACCCCGGTTGTGAGAACTACGTCCCTGACCTTCCTGAAGAACCTCGCCTTGTTACATTTTCCAATAAAGTCTACAGTTTGGGAATAAGTGGACGTGTTAAGCAGCAAAGACCAAATATAATAACTTAGTAACATTCTCGACGTCTCCCAAAACTTGTGTGACAGCCCTACTACAATACAAGTCAAAACCAACATTAGTAATAACAGCTAAACTCCGGCGCTAGTAAGTAGTAACGTCACGACCAAAGGTATAACGAGCCAATAGCGTCGACTTGTGCTTCCAACTGCAAATGTACTCACACAAGTGCGGCTAACAAACCGCAAGTTTTAGTAGCAAGCTTGTTGAATATTCGATGTGAATCGATGTTACTTGCGCAAGTTGGGATGTTATCGGACTTGTAAGTGCAGCGATTGCATTTGAGTCGCGAAATTCAAATAGTCTTACGTTTTTTGCAATTTGCTGGTCAGTATAAAGTTGTACGTTGATTAAAATATGATTCGCTGTCGTAACAAATAGGTATTTACAGAATTATAATGCGTCACGAGAAGCTTAAAATATTACGGACAGACGAGTAGCTAATTCACTGTGTCAAAACTAGGTTAGTATTATGAAACCTCATCCCGGCCACAAAGGTATCAATCCAAAACCTATTTTACACCATACCTAGTGATTGTAGTACCTAAACTACAAAGTTTGTAATAGAGCTCGATTTAATGAACACTATTATAGGTGAGAATGAGGCCGCTCGACGAGGCGGACTGAAGTTCGTGAGTTTGGGCTAATATTGACAATCAAAGTTTGAAACTGAAGCGCCCCTTTAGTTACCGATCTAATAGTTCTGGTGACAGGATGATTTTATATTATACCCTACATCAGTTAGTTACGGTGTTAGGCAGTTTATTAACTGTTTTCATATCTATTTACTTGTGGTCTGACTATAGTGACAGCACCCTTTAGGCACCTGTCTTCAGGCAGCTGAAACGACTAGCTATCAACGATGATCTCGCTCAAGAAACGTACAAATTATTGTAGATCCCTTGTAAGTAAAAGAGATACATATACTAATAGTTATCCGCCGACTGTTCACTGCACCGGTAAATACTCGTCTGTTGCAGTGACAAGAGTTATCAAAGAGAGTACCCGTTCAGCGACGTTCGCTTCGCGGGCTGAACACTTGCTCAGAGACGCTTGGTATAAACGCATGCCAGCGCTCCTCGCCGTCGCTCACTCGATACTCGCCAGATAGTTTTTAGGGTTCCGTACCCAAAGGGTTAAAACGGGACCCTATTACTAAGACTTCGCTGTCTGTCCGTCTGTCTGTCACCAGGCTGTATCTCAAGAACCGCGATAGCTAGACAGTTAAAATTTTCAAAGATGATGTATTTCTGTTGCCGCTATAACAACAAATACTAAAAACAGGACAAAATAAATATGTAAGGGGGGCTCCCATACAACAAACGTGTTTATTTTTAGGCGTTTTTGCCCTGTGGTACGGAACCCTTCGTGTGCGAGTCGGACTCGCACTTGGCCAGTTTTTTAGTTTCTTCAACTAGCTTCAATTTTGCGACTAATTGACAGACTATTTAATTCAAAAGTGCCTGTACCTGGTTTAATTGAAATAAATGCTTTGAGTTTGGGTTTGAATTTGAGTTGCTAGCTCTACTGACTTCTCGTTCGTCGCCGGCGGTGAGCCAGGTGCCTTGAATCCTAGCAAACTTTCAAAGTCCTTCAATTTCAACTTAAACTATAGTATTTTAAGTTATAACTAACAAACTTGATGTAACAAGCAGTTTGTTTCACTATTCACCGCGGAACTACAGTAGCTGTAACTGAACGCAACTTCCCTACGTCACGCGTGAGTTCAACAACAAGTTTGAATGTAAACAAAAGACGTGCGTGAGAGTGCGCCGCGGGGGAGCGGGCTCGGGGAAGTTTGCCGCGTCCAGTTTAATTAGTTTCGGGATGTAGGTGCGAAATAATTATGTTCTGAGATAAGTTATTTAATTAGTTGGTGTTTTCAGAAAACTCGAGGGAAGTTTACATGAGATCTGTTTATCAGTTAGTGGCTTGTTTTGATTAAAATAATCCAAGTTTCTAAGGCCTTTTGTACACATGTTTTTCTTGCCGTGTACAAAGGGCCTAATACCGAAAACCTTAACAGCGAAATAATATCATTCATTATACTAAGAAATGTCTTTATAATAAATACAATAATCAATCAATCAACTCAGTCTATCGCAGTCCACTGCTGGACATAGGCCTCCCGCAGACAGCGCCACAACACCCTGTCCAAAAAATACAATAATAATTCCCTGGGTATTAATTTCCCTCCCAATCTAGTCTGAAACGTAAATCAGAATTTATTTCGTACCCAGAAAAAGGCAAAAACGTAAAATCTTTTATTAAAATGAGGTTTACCCCAGAGTAACTCTAATTTACCTCCCTGGCAATATTAGCAGCGATAGGCAAGGGGAATTGTGGAGCAATTACAACCAGATCTAATATCCTCGCGTCTGGGGGAAATTAAACTGTCCCGGAGTCTGTGGCAAATTAATTAGAGGAGAAAAGTTTGATGAAATCTAGACCGAATGTGCGGAGCTTCGCTAACATTGGGGAGTGTGCCCCGGCGATGTGTTATAGGGAACTGGGATTATTTGTAGAACCGGAGATAGGATAGTTGTGTTTGACGTAGACAAATAAAGTACATAGGACCTAGTTAGTCATAAGTAAGTAGTTGTTCTTAGTCATAAGTCGGTGAAATAACGATGATCTAGCTAGTAACTTTCTTTTTTCTCTCTTAACGGCATCAACTATGTCAGAATATAAGTCAATCAACAAGGCGCTAAGGTGGCTCACTGTGACAGATGTTCACAAAAGATGTCACAACTCACTTTCCTCAACGCAACACTTAACCCTCCACCCTTCCACCAATCATTCAACCCTTCCACAACCGTTTGAACTCACAAACAAACCAACCGCCCCTCCCTACCACCTATCACCATAGCAGCATGTCTGCCAGCTGCCGACGCGGACGGCGCATACCTCTCGTTAATACTTGATGACCACCAACAGGTCTACGACTGTATGATTTACCTGTTGACTGCGAATGGTTGGATTCTTGGAAACAGTTTAGTGAAGGTTAGGGGTTGATGATCAATGTTGTTCGTGCATTATGAATTTATAACATTTAAGAGCCTTGGCAAACCACAAACTTTCTATCAGCCGATAGTTGAGTCGATTTCTTAATATTAGTGGTTTATTTGTAAGGACACCAAACACGTTAGCCATATAATTAAGGCATATTTGATTATAATTTTAAGTACCTATATCACTAAAATATGGAGCCTTATTTAATTATACAGCCCATTAATTAAACGTAATTACCTACTAACGTACCTACTATAAATATTTTACGAAAAGACATTCTTCATCAAACCTCCAATCTCAAACACTAAGGAAATAACGCCGACAAATAAAGTAAGGTCAAATATTTGAAAATAAAGTAAGGTCAAATATTTGAAAAGGAAATTCCTATGTAAATTATTACTTACGATTCAGTTAGCAAAGTGAAAATGTGCGCCAGCGAATGCAAGACAAGCAAAAAAGTATAATTTAATTAGGAACTTTAAAACATTCTAGCAACTCAATCAAATCCAGATAAAACTTAATTAAAAGAACAAATAATAGCAGGATATCTATTTTATTAGTTTTTCCGTCTCAATCGAAACGTAAACTTCACTTTCACTTCAGTAGCTCAAACATGTAGGTTTTGCTGCCTGAAATCAGTGAGCAAAATGCGATTTTGCTCACTGAGTGAGACAAAGTAACTTTTTAATTATTCTTCTTGATTCTTTCTGAAAGCCGCGAATATCTTATTCAGCCTTGGGTTAATCATACAATTCGTAACATTCACACTCTATCTCTTTCCCGCCATTAGAAAGAGAGAGAGAGACAAAGACCAGCCCTTTCGAAGTTCCGATTTTGAATTCGACCTCAAAGAAAAACTCGTTCGGAATTTCGTACTAACTAAAGAAATTTTTGCAAAAAGATAATTATGTCTTTTAATGTAATTTATTGAATTTTTAACTTATTGTTGTATTTAAACGAAAATAAGTATTTACTGCAAATAAAACTGATATTTAACCTGTAAATATTTATTTTTAGTTTCAATAATGTTACGTAATATATTTTGAATAATAAAATATCATGGGTGCTATTTCCGGCGTGAAAGTGTTCTCGCTGCTGAAGTGAAAAGTTATGTGTGTTACACGAGAGCAAAGTTTTTTGCATCTCGTGCCTTTGAATCCCTCGCCACACTCAGGATTCAACTTTAGAATCACTCCCTACGCTCGTGATTCAATCTTTGAATCCTTCGCTTGCTCAGGATTCAAAATCAGCACTCACAGCAAAAAACGACTTTGCTCTCTTGTTGCACAAATAACTATTTCCTGTTCGGAAACAAAGAATGGCGCGCATTGCTATTTGACAGGAGAAACAATATGGCGGTTGAAACAGCGAGCGAAATCTCTGGTACCAGGCGAACATGAAACATGTAGAACGCTCACGGTTCACAACCCACAAAGGATTTCGGTTCGTCTGTCTAACGAGAAAGCAGTAATTTTGCTTATAAAATAATATGAGCATCCGTCGGCGTCGGTACGTCCGTTCGTGGAAATATTTAGAGAGCTCGTTGAATTATGCGAGCTTTATTTTACATTTGAAGTACGAGAAAATATGGTTTCAGAGATTTTATTAAACAGACTTCTTTTTGAATGTATGTAAAACCAACAGCTTTTTTCTGGCACTTTTATCATTTTCCTGTTTCAGCTAGTATCCAGTATAACTTAAGTTAACTGAAAACAAAAGGCAGTGCTCTCAATAAAACGTCATACGTCCATGCCATGCTACTTCAACATGCAAGTAAATAAAAAACATTATTAAAAACATCCCGAATATCGCGTAACAAAAAGCCTTTACGAAACGAAATCCGATCAACCCTCCGGCTACCCCGTCCATTAACAACGTCACATTCATTGGCAGCCATGCATAACTGCACATGCAACACACGCCTGCGACATCAAAGGGAAATGCTACCACTTATTTGGACCTAATCGACCCTCATCTCATGTATCCACATAGGTTTTAATAAACATATACAACAATTCCAGAAATATCACAACACCTAAGTTATATTAAATGGAAATGAGGACCACTTAATTTAAACAGAAACCTCTTCAGAAGATGATCCTCAAGCTTCCCAAACATCTGATATTCTTAGTGGGACAAAATCATAGTGTGAAACTATCAAGTTAAAAGGTTTTCATTAGCAGAGGTCGCGACTCTAACCGACCTACCCTCACTACCCATTTCAATATACATTAGGGTTGTCTAACTTCGACTTGTAAGTGCATTTAAAAGCACGAATAAAATATCTGTTCATTTATTATTTAGTGGCTTTAGAAGTTAGAGACTCGTTTGGAAACTTTGTTTAGGTAAATTATTTATGCATTTGTTTGCAAAATTGGATGTAATGTTTATTTAAAACAAAAGTTCTCTTTGCATTAGGTATTCTTGGTTGTTATAAAAATCACGGTTGGCATGCCAAACATTGTCTGACAAAATGTTGCAGAAATAAACTAAAGTTTTAAAACATAATATGTTTTATGGGTATTCTTTTTGCGGGGTAATTGCGTAACGCACATAAAATGGTAACCGATCGCAATGCTGTTATTTCACATCAAACAACTTTATATACGTTGGTTGATGTACTTGATGTGAAATTCACAAATTATTGTTCGCCAACCCTACTCTCGCGCGTCGCCATTACTGTCAGAATTAAAAACAAAAACGGTTTTATTTCCGCTTCTGTTGCGGAACTTGCTTTTGATTATGCCAATATTGCCAGTTAGTTTGATTATTGCCAGCTTTCAGTTATTAATACTTCAGGACTAACTGCATTTTAATGAAAGTGGATCGAGGTTGTTTGATGTTAGTGTTTTTTTTACTTTTCTATATTTTAATAAACTTACCTGTAGGTAGGTTTGCTTGCTATCTCTCTGCTATTATTTCTAAGTTTTATTCTGTAGAGTTGAACTTGTATGTTCTTACCTAGAACAAAACAAACAAATCATTAGTTGGTGACACATATCACATAAAACATAAGTAGGTAATATGACAAAACCTATACAAAATCTTGGTTACAGACAAAACAAATAAAGCTATTTTCAATTAATATTTCACCAAAGTGGTGCTGAGTCCGTTATCGTTTGCTAAAGATCGATAACGAACGATACAGGTCAAAGTGAACTGCCAGGACTATCATTAACAACAACAGACTCTCAACTGACTTCAAACTTTCAAATAACTTACATCAAACCAACTCCAACTTACTCAACACCACGTTTCATCTTACATCAACTGTTTTAAACTTAAAACGAGTATCGATGTCAATTTCCCGCGGGACTGGCATCCATCTGGCACATGGCACAGTTGGCAGCTGGTGCCAGAACCTATCAGCACAATACTTGTTATTAAATCGCTTGCCAGATTAATGTCCGGCTCTCTGGCGGAATAATTTAGAGCTTTTTAGGGTTGTACCAAAGGTACCTAAATGAATGTTGTTACTTTAAATTTCAAATTAATTTATTCACATTTAAATAGAGTAAATACTTACAATCGGTAGTCTCCCACATGTTACATGATTTGGTCTTACATTCTATTTAGCCTTAGTATGGCATGTGAAGCTTAATAATACAAGATATTAAATTAACGTATTATGTACATAAAAAACTGGCCAAGTGCGAGTCGGACTTGCACACGAAGGGTTCCGTACCACAAGGCAAAAACGCGCGTTTGTTGTATGGAAGCCCCCCTTAAATATTTAATTTATTTTGTTTTTAGTATTTGTTGTTATAGCGGCAACAGAAATACATAGGTACCTAATTTGTGAAAATTTCAACTGTCTAGCTACCGCGGTTCTTGAGATACAGCCTGGGGACAGACAGACGGACGGACGGACGGACAGCGAAGTCTTAGTAATAGGGTTCCGTTTTTACCCTTTGGGTACGGAACCCTAAAAATTAAAATAAAAAAGTATGGGTATTTAGTCAAAATCAAAACATGTTCATTCATACTCTGTCTACGATAGGGCCTTATGTCAAATATAGTATGTACTTGGCTAACTACAGTGTCTAGTGCCAGTGAAAAGTTAGAATAACACATTATTCCTTCAGAACTTATTATGTTATTTTTGGAGCAGTCTGAAAACCTAGCAGAGATAAGTTCTGCTTATTTTTAACCGACTCCAAAAAAAGGAGGACGTTCTCAATAAAATTCGGTTAATATTTTTTTTTATGTCTGTTACCTCAGAACTCCGTTATTTCTAAGCAGACTTGCAAAATTGTTTTTTTATTGGTTAAAGTATGCCTCGGGGGTGGGCGTCCCATATAAATTGTATTAACTTTGCTTGGGTAGTTTTTGAGTTAGCTTCAATAATACGATTTTTTTCCACTAAGTTTATATTGATGATGTTTTAATAACTTCCTGTCATTGATATTTACATAGCAAGAAGTATTATATGAATTTGTGTGGGGTAGGTACCTACTTACAACTAAAAAATGAAAAATAAAAACATTTTTATAAAAAAAAAACAGTGCAAAGTGGAAAACAATTTTAATTTTGGAAGCCGATGTCAATAAACGAAAATGCGGAACCAACGACTCTGACTTCCCAAATTATAGTAATTTTTCACTTTGCTGTGTTTTTTTTTTTTGGAAGTCTTTTTTAATTTTTTATCATTTTATATATTTTTATTTGAATAACTACCTACCGCATGTTTGCCGGCTACATGAGCCATGGCAATTTATTCCTCAATTTTAACGTTTCTGCAAAACCTCGTTAATTTATTCTATGCTAATAAACTTCCTATTTCATAGTCTTTTTTTACAATATTTCCTGATGTAGTGCAAAGTTATGAAAAAACAATAGCGTGTTGAGACTAAAAATAGTTTTGTTATTCTAGTGGTAACAGTTGGCTGTTGATTTATAAGTATCGCTATGAAGCTATTCTTAGTTCACGTTTCTAGCACAAATTACACAATTCATACAAAGTAACTATCTCTATCAGTATCAGTCCCTAAGCTCCTCCGTTACAAAGCAATTCATCTGAGACTAGGGTAACCATCCGTCCGGATTTGTCCGGATATGTCCGGTCTTCTAGACTTTTGTCCGGCTCTTTAATTTGTCCGGATTTTTTGGCTTAGATGGAATACAAGTAATACCTAAAACTTATATAAGAAATACCAAATAAGTCTTTAATATTTATTAACTTCTTATTCATCTCAGCAACTTAACGAGATCAATTCAACTAGTTCAAACATAAAATATTTTCTTCAAAATAAAAATAGTTTTACGTAATAAAATTCCTGGTACTTCTAGGTATTAATTTTTATATTTTTCAGCGCACTTTTTTTTTTATCCCTGCACTCTGCAACCTCCGGATCCCCTCGCCAGCATCATACTGCCATGCCTACCATACCACTGTAACTAAGTGGGTAATGTTTGGATTTTGTGACTAAAATGTCCGGACTTTTATTGAAATGTCAGGCTTTTTGTCGATGGACTTTCAAATTTCTAAATGGTAACCCTATCTGAGACCCAATCGACTAGATTTTATTACTTCGAAGACAGAATCCTCTTAGTTTGCCATTCTACTTGGACTAAGCAAATACCTCCTAGTAATTGAAATGTTCCATTTAAAATGTTCGCCTCAGGAATAAATTTTAAAATATATAGGAAAAGATCCATTTGGTCCGGAAGATTTATCACTTTCAAATGGCAAACAAATAGCGCATTACCTGACAGCAAGGTGAAGCTGCAGCCAATTGATGCCAGTTCGCAACCTGGCACGGATCTGGCAATTTCTCAAACTTTCCAGAAAATTCGTTGGAACGTTTGCAGATTACCTTCCAACGTATCGGATCGTGTTGAGTGATGGTTGAGTGACGATAAATATCGCGAGGCGTTCCAATTTCAAGAAGGATTTTGAATTTGGAAACTTTACATCGTTTTGTGAACTCGCTCCATCGTCTTTGCATTCGGAGAGGTCGGCCATATTGTTTTACATCTAGCAATTTCATAATTTAGGTTTGCCTCGATTAATTTTAAAAATCAGTACTAATTAAGTTGGTCTACCTAAACTTAATTAATATGTACGTACTGTCAGTTTCATAAATAAAAATCACTTAATATCAGCTAGTATGTGTTTTCAACTTTTCGGTCGCACCTGATCATACAAGAACCCAACCCCAAAATACTTTTACAATAACGATAATAATATATAACCCGTTCACAAAGTAATGTCACTTTTCCACAAACTTTTAGCTCAGCTATCATTTGTGTAACTTTCCGCTTAGCATTCCTCCACTTGTGTAGCGAGTGGTCCACAGATGCTGTAAGTTATTCTGTTGCGCTGAGCTCGCGTAAATATTTGATGCGCTCGTTAAAAACTCCACCTTTATATGGAAACATTGGGGATTGTATACTGAGCGGGAACGCGTAGTTTGGACGGGAAATCCAGGCGATGTACTGTCATCTAAATTAAGGGCAATAGTGACCTAGAAAAGTTTTCATAATCCGCTTTTATTGGCACAATTTGTAGATGTGTTTGTTACCTACGAAAGCAAGGTCCTGCTGATTTTACGTCGCCAAACAGAACCCGTTGATGACATCAACAAGCGGTCCTGTGGCTTGAATAAAAAAGCTTTTGGTAGTTTAACTGAGTAAATTTTTGCTCCTTACTCTCCTGTCATCATAGTGGGTCCGTCCCAACCCCGTGTGTTTCCGCATCCGACAAGGCGAACTGAATATTATACCCAAGTTTAAGGCGCGGGCATTTTGAGCGCCCCTAGTTTGTGCTCGCTTAACCTACTAGAATTCTTAACGTAGTTTAAAAATAGCTGAGCTTATCTTCACATGGATTATGTTAAGGCATAAGTAAAAGTTTAAATATTCTAGTATAACTAGATTTGATTATTTATGCTTACAACTTCAGGCCAAAATAAGGTACTTGAAGTAACCAAGTGACTGCTTAAAGTTTCAGTCACCATTGCTACACACTACCGCCAAAACAAAGTAAAGAAAAAGAAAGAAAATACGTTTATTGTTTAATGTCGTCGATGAAATGAAATAAAACACGTCATATAATAAAATAAAAAAAATAATAAGCTAGATGAGATCGGCGTTTCCTATCTGACTACTCTGAGAAGGAAGGCCGAAACAAACTCAGAGGTCACAATCTCTTTTAAAGTCCAGACATAACCTTAGTCAGATCATGTGAAGACATAATTATATGTAGATTGATGTATGAAATGGTCTTTTTGGGACCTCAATAGTCCACAGTCTAAAGCATTGGTTTCCTAAGAAACCGATAAACGGTCTCTCATTACCGGCCATCCGAATACAAACCATTTTCTGACATCTAAATGTCAAAAACTGGTGAAACTTACAGAGTTTCATGACGACCGTTATATTATCACGGCACCGCTTCATTGGGGAACCAAATCGTAAGCCATTCACCGATACCCTTATCCCACTGACAACATAATCCCTTTGCTAAAAGTATGGCTACACCCGGCTATACCCGGCCACTAAGAACATGTGCCAAAAAAATATTAAGCGGACTCGCGTTCAGAAAGGAAATAAGTTGATGGTGGTGGGAGTGAAGGGGTCAAGAAGAAGGGGTGTGCTCTTACTATTAACCCTTCGTATGCCGGAAACGTGGATCTACGCGAGACACAATGGTTTTTTAATTGTTTCTGTAATTACGGCATTGAGCACTATTTGTCTTTGAATGTGGTGGACCCTTTGCGAAGGCTTTCAGGATTAAATTCTCCCTCTGTTACTAACAAAAAGTTAATTTTAAAATCGTATAGCGCGTTAGATAACTAATAATAATAATTAACAATAACTAATTAATTATTACAACTAATTACTTTTTAATAGGTACAATTTTAGCTCAAAGTATAATTTATAACAAAATGTTATGTTTATTAAGTCCGTAGGTACTTATTGAAATTCTTGAAGAACTTTCCAAACTAGCTACATATTTTCATTTAATATTACTTGAGAATTTATTTGCAAAACAATTAACAGCACGCGTCCAATGATCGTAAACGTTCGCTTCGAACATAATGCTTAGTTAATTATAAGCTGCAAGCAAGCAATAAACACATACACAATATACACATAACCTTACATAGAAGGCACCTATATATAAAACACGTACTTATCTCTCTCACATATTCATACATAGGTTATAGGTACATAAAAATAAGGGTCCCTTTCAGTGGTCGTTATATTTTTATAACACGGTTTTCAATTCAATGTTCACCCCTTGGCTTAATTGCAAAAAAAGGGCTCTGTACCCATGGAAATCGAGTAGATTGAATTTTCAAAAATAAAAAGTTGGTGTAGGCCGAAACGGCCTCCACGTAATGAATGTTTTTACAAATACAAATGCTCGAATTGGCGAAAAAGAGCATCAGAAAAAAACAGGCAATCTAGGAGTCACGACAGAAGTGAAAACTTGAAAAAGCATTTTTTTTTTGTTAGCCTGGTTTGTGTCCCACTGCTGGGCAAAGGCCTCCCCTTTTTCCTTCCAAACCTCCCTGTCTTGTGCGATCTCCGGCCATGTTGGCCCTGCGAATGATATTAGATCGTCACGCCACCTTCGCCTTGGTCTACCTCGACGGCGATGTCCTGCCTCAGGCGTCCAGTGAGTGACGATCTTTGCCCATCTCTCCGAGTGCATTCGTGAAAAAGCATAGTAATTTTATAAATATGTTTGAAGGTAATTCTTCCCAAAGAAAATGTACCGCGCGTTGATGTCTTTATAATGGCCAAAATTTAAAATAGAGGTGTCGGTTACGGTAAAAATGCCCAACGCGCCTAAAGAAGTTTGCACTTCAAAAAAAAGTAAGTACTAGGAGTCAAATAAAAGTAAGTACTAGGAGACAAATAAAAGTAAGTACTAGGAGTCAAATAAAAATAAGTACTAGGAGTCAAATAAAAGTAAGTACTAGGAGTCAAATAAAAGTAAGTACTAGGAGTCAAATAAAAGTAAGTACTAGGAGTCAAATAAAAGTAAGTACTAGGAGTCAAATAAAAGTAAGTACTAGGAGTCAAATAAAAGTAAGTACTAGGAGTCAGATAAAAGTAAGTACTAGGAGTCAAATAAAAGTAAGTACTAGGAGTCAAATAAAAGTAAGTACTAGGAGTCAAATAAAAGTAAGTACTAGGAGTCAAATAAAAGTAAGTACTAGGAGTCAGATAAAAGTAAGTACTAGGAGTCAAATAAAAGTAAGTACTAGGAGTCAGATAAAAGTAAGTACTAGGAGTCAGATAAAAGTAAGTACTAGGAGTCAAATAAAAGTAAGTACTAGGAGTCAGATAAAAGTAAGTACTAGGAGTCAAATAAAAGTAAGTACTAGGAGTCAAATAAAAGTAAGTACTAGGAGTCAAATAAAAGTAAGTACTAGGAGTCAGATAAAAGTAAGTACTAGGAGTCAAATAAAAGTAAGTACTAGGAGTCAAATAAAAGTAAGTACTAGGAGTCAAATAAAAGTAAGTACTAGGAGTCAAATAAAAGTAAGTACTAGGAGTCAGATAAAAGTAAGTACTAAGAGTCAAATAAAAGTAAGTACTAGGAGTCAGATAAAAGTAAGTACTAGGAGTCAAATAAAAGTAAGTACTAGGAGTCAAATAAAAGTAAGTACTAGGAGTCAGATAAAAGTAAGTACTAGGAGTCAAATAAAAGTAAGTACTAGGAGTCAAATAAAAGTAAGTACTAGGAGTCAGATAAAAGTAAGTACTAGGAGTCAAATAAAAGTAAGTACTAGGAGTCAAATAAAAGCCCTCTTCCTCTCTCCTACTTTTGCTGTGCCCGACAGGGACCACAATGAATATATTCTATTAACCAACTTACTCGTAAGTTCACATGTGGAAGCAATAAATATAATTTGAGTTATTAAATACTGACTCGGTTCAAAACATAACGTCACGTTTGTAATACCCGAAGGCAGCGGTGTACCAGTGTACCTATAGTACAGTCAACAGCAAAAGTAGATGATCAAAATCAGAAATTCATTAGGACTCAAAACTTTTTTTTTTTTTTTCTAGTTTTCTACAGTCCGGCCGTAAAGAGAAGGCGTTTCTGAAACCTGTCAGTGCGACAATTATAGTTTGTTATTTAAACTAAATTTAAACTGATCACGAATATATGGCAGCTGTACTAGTAGTAAATGTTTGGTATTATTTACAATCACATACTTTTGAATCACTTCGACTCCACACAGTTCTGACGCGAACTCCGTTCATTAGTATTGAGTTTCTGATTTTGATCATCTACTTTTGCTGTTGACTGTACCTACACCCACATTTCGCCAGTTTTGTTTAAGTCAGCCTCCGAGCTGCCACTGTGAAATTCCTGACGAAAGAACCCAATAACACTTTAAACGGCCTGGGAATCGAACTCAAAACCTCATCCCTACTCAGCAGTAGCGCTTGCGACCACCAGCTAGATTAACGAGGCAGTCTGCTCAAAATAACATATTATGTTTATGTGGCAACATGTCACTACTCTACGCATGACAAGACAAGCGCTGGGAACAAAATAACCGAAACTATTGGTGTTGACATCTACCAAAATAAAACCAACATTTTATCAAACAACGTTCATGCAAGAAGCTCCACTCTACAAACAACTTGCACAAGCAACCAAGTTCGCTTGCTAAATTTTAATGTATTTCCTTTACCATAAACTAGTGACTATCTTCCATATATTATGGTGAAGTGCGCTCGCAAATGGGTTTTTCATTAGCCGCAGTATCCAGTGGCATCCAGCACAGTGTTGCATTTGTTTTGTTTTAAAGTCGTAATTTATATTTTTATACTGGCAGCTATTACTTAACTTTATTTGCTTCTAGGGCTTTCAGATCTTTAGTTTTGCGATTTATTGCAATGTTATCGAGGAATGTGCTTATGTAATAATGAAAGAAACAAATTAAGGCACAACATTTCAATGTGAAGGTGTTTTCTTAGTTTATTTTGATTAACAAAGTATGAACTACGTAGTCATTTCACCCCTTTTGTACCCGACTCCGCGACAGCAAAGACAGGTTATGTTTTTTGTTAATATAAACGAGAGCACTCGTTCAGAATCATACTTACATTAACACAAGATCAAAATGCTTTCAAAGTTATTGGCAATAATAAAGTTAAGGCACAGCGATATGAAAATACGTATCCAAAACCCGCCATTGCACATTACATATCAGTGTATTTAACTCAGAATATTGGTCCAATTTACATTTGATATCGCATACACAACCCCCCCACCCGGTGGGGGTTGAAACAACTCTGTGTTTCAACCCCGGGCTATCTTATTTGATTTCATGTTAATTAATCCCTGCACCGAATGGATGCGGTTCGATCGCTTTAGTTTCCAAATTTATGACCTTAATTAGTAGGTAGATGTTGGAGCATAATTAGTGGTTGTCAATTTGCAAGCTATGCCTAAACATTGAGCAATTATTGCAATTTGTAAAGTCGTTGACATAACACCCTTTGTTTTCTGTTTGTCATTTAAAATGGGACTCTAACAAATCACAACTCAGCCCATACATTCATTCATTCTTAATACAATTTCTCCGTCGTAATTCCAAGGAGAATATATATCTGATTACTTTTTAATCTCATTTGATCCCGAATTACGTTTAAAAGCGAAGTAATTACATCGGAACTCCGGCGGGGTTGCGCCGGATCTACTAATTAATATTTCGTGCTTCGAAGCGCTTCGTAAATCATGAGATACACGGAACTCGAAGTTATTGTATGTTTACGACTGTTTCTGTTTTTAAGTGGGACGAAATTAAATCAAATAATTGTAAGGGGAAGTAATTTGAATGGCATCGGATGTCCTTAATTGGTATTATATTAAACTCGGACTGAGTTTCATATGAAACAAAAAAAAACAAATTCTGAAAAAAATAACTCTCTAAAAGCTAATAGATATCCGAGGGGATACTTTGTCAGATTTCATTGGATCCCTCATTTGTTATTCCATAACGAGTAAAGGTATTTTTTACAAATCTGAATAATTAAAAGCACGAGTTGATTGTGTACAGTGTATTCGTCGAACATGGAGTAAAAACCAGTCTCTAAGAACCACAAAACTCCAGCGACCTAAATATTTAACGACAGCATTACAACAGCCGGATCGCTTAAAACCACTCTATTTTAATAACTTTAACATAACGCTGAACCACAACAGCTTCTTAAAAGTGCGGCGAACGTCTTCAGAACAAAACTTCTCACCAAGCATTGTTTTCAACTAAAAATAAATTGCGGACAAGAGGAAAAACAATCAAGTTTTTTCCATCCCAACTTTGTAGACGACCACAGTCTAACAAAATGGTTGCAGTCAACCACAGCATACCACTGAAGTTTTGAGAAAAAGTTGAGATATTGCAAAGAGACTTGCCTTGAAACTCGCTGGCAAAAACTAGGGTTCACGAAGTAAAGGAAACTAATGCGCTTTTCGTTTTTCAGTTGGCTACACTGAGGGAAATAAGTACAGAGTGCTGGAGGTAATATATGGATGGGGAGAGTGGTGTTCCAAGTTTGAGATAGATCGAGTGTAGAAATACGAGCCAAATAATTTAAGCTTGTAAGAACTACTGCTCCGCATAGTATACAAGTACGAACAGTAAAAATTCAAATTCTCTCAACAAAGACGACCATCTAAATATTTGAATGACAGCTGTCAATCACGTCACTCTTATGAAAGCTTATGTCACTTTGAAATTTCACTACCAACGGACGATTGGATGTTGACGTTTGAGTTTTTGTTAAGACACGAAAGTTCAGCATGATAAAAGGAAACAAACCATTTGGAATATAACAGACAAGGACGCATTGCGGTGAAGAAGCAATTGTCTAGTTTAGCGTGCAACCGCAATGCGTTCTGTTTTGCACGTAAATTACCTGTCTGTGCTAATTATTAAGACTTCGTCTGATTCAGATTAGGTAGCTGATTGTAGTGGTTTTAAAATCACCTGACGGTGAAAATAACTCTACAAGAAACCCGAGATTTTCTGCAATTTTGAATTAGCAGGTTGAATTCCCACACACTCTGTGAGCGTGCGAAGTGTGGTGTGATCTGTACCACAAATTGCGTAACACACTTTCAAACACAATCCAATATATTTTGAAGGATATTTATTGCCAATCCATTGCTTCATATGTTTGAAAAAATCATCTGCTCGACAACGTAATTAATGTTTTTGAATTGTCAAAATAAAAGGCATTGTCATTGTTAGTATGTTACGCAATTACCGCTGTACTCATTATTTGTCTTTATAAGAAAATGCATTGCCCTAAAGTGAAAATATTACAGGATATTAAAAATAATTTCCTAAGTAACAACCTGCTTGACGATTAACATAGATATCGTGTATAATTAATAGAGCAGCTGTCTTCACAGAAGCGAGTGTAGGTCGAGTTCAACCGCGCTGACCCTTTGATTGATGACGTCACACAAATTGACCACTTACGACGTTGTATACGAGCTCTTGAACTTGTAAGGAGTTTCTATACATGCAAGTCATTTTCATAGGGCACATAAAATATATATTCCTCTCGTTTCGTTATATATGAATGAAAATGAGGACTTTTCTCGTATTTTAGTAGGCAATCAGCCGACTTTGGGAGCACTTAATTTTGAGTTTCCCCTGAATTTTACTGCAGATAGATACAGAGAAATCTCAATCAAACAACAAAACAACTTACTTTCAAACTATTCGGCAAAATATCCGAATAACTTAAACCTACGCACACGAGCACAGAACATTACATTAGTAGCCGGAAGGATTCTAAAACATGCTCAAACAACTTTAATGTTCAAATAAAATAGTTATACAGTTCCCTTTACGGAGTCCCATAACAGCCCGGATAGTGTCCGGGCGTCCGGGCGTCCGGGCCGCGTCCGGCTGCCGGGAGCCGGACGTCCGGTTTACGAGCTCTTTCACTGCACTCATTAACTCACTTTGACATGTTAGTGGCGCTTCAAAGTGGTCAGGACATTTTATGGATTATTTTTAAGTTTATTACTATTTATTAATATTTTTTGCTTTTGTTAAGTTTACAATGTTTAGTATCGTGTCGTGTGGATTACTTTTATTTATTTATTAAAACCTTATGCACAGGTAAGGAAAATACCGTACAAAGGCAGCCGAGGCATTTTTTTCTAATCAACTTGAGAGACAGAGAACATAAGGCAGATGCAACTTATGAGATAGATAACACGAAAATAATTATACAATACAAAAATAAATACATTGATAGACATACATATAAACAGAATAAACTTTGTCAGGAGAAATAACGATAGGTAGAGGAGAAAACGAATCCAGCAAATCAGCGCTGGGATGGTTCTACGAACTTCTTACGTAAATGTTCACGTGCCTCCACTTTAAAAGATAACGGACTGGTTGCCATTTTGATGTTCAGATGGAGCACACCAAGAGAAGACCGCCTGGACAAAGAAAGAAGAGTGAATGAAACCAGAGCGGTGAGGAGGAAATCGTAGCAGACGATGATTACATATTTGGGATGTTCTTTACTAACTTCAAGTTATACGTTAGAGATACTGTTTTTACATTCTGACAACAGAACCAGAAGAAAAAAAACTCAATAAAACAGTGTGTCATTAGCACTCTAACCTAATCGCTGGAATCGCTGGTTTAAAATGTTGCTTTATGTTACTTCATGAAAAAAGTCTCCTTTGAAAATGTAAACAAACCCTGTTCAGGTATTGTGTTCAGGTTAAATTCTAACGCAATTACTAATTAATAGGAATTAGTAACACAGTCGCATATATATTTAGAAGGGTTCAACTTTTTATTTCATCACTTTTCCGGACAATTCATCATCTGCCTAGCCTTTTCCCAACTATGTTGGGGTCGTCTTCCAGTCTAACCGGATGCAGCTGAATACCAGTATTTTACATGGAGCGACTGCCTATCTGACCACCGCACCCAGTTACTGGGTAATACGATACCCCTTGGTAAGACTGGTTGTCAGACTTTCAGGCTTCTGATGAACCGTAACGACTGTAAAAGATCCAAGAATGACAGCCGGGGCCAACGGCTTAACGTGCTTTCCGAGGCACGGAGGTGGCACGGTATGTAAATATGGTCACCCATCCACAGACCAACCGCGGCAAGCGTAGCTTGACCTGATCGATCGACCTTTGCGACTGTTATTATGTAGCTACGGACTTTTCCTCAGTGGAAGCCGACCTCAATTTAATTTGGTAAAAACTAGGCAGATGATGATTTTTGGAACAGACTATGTATATGTATTAATTTATCACTAGGTCTGTATGTATTTCTATAAATTCTCGTTACAATCAGATTCACCCACCCCACATTTCATTCCAACACCGCTAACAATACCGTCGGAACTCGACCGCTCAATGCGTCAGCGGCCGGCACCGACAGCCGGCGCGGGCGCGCGCTGGTGCGGCGCCGCCCTTATTCATCGTTCGTATTCAATGGCTCGAACTAACTCACTTACTGCAAAAATAGATCGCGCTGTCACTGATACATGGGTTGAATAGGACTGGGTTTGTGCCTAGGTGCTAACGTTTAGCTGAATAGGCTTTACACGTAGGCAATCTAGATTCTAGGTAATAAAATCAAGTTGTTGCATGGGAGGTTTGGTTGCCAGCGAAAGTTTTGAGAATGAATAAATAAATTGAGGAAGACCGAGGAATTGATGGCTGTATTTGGTATAAGAAAATATGGTTAATATTAACCCCCCAATACTGAGGTGACGGCTGAAAGAGGTATAAAATAAATCTACACTCACTAGACATATTATTCAGGGATATTTTTCTTTAATATGTTTTATTTGAATCTGTTCCACGTTACGTTCAAAAGAAACAAACACCAATACTTACAACGTATTTATAAAGACAGTAAAGAACCCGACGCGGACGCATCGAGTAGCAAACTCTCTTGTTTTACTTCACTTTGTTAATTCCATTCCCAAAGGAAATTCACTGAACACTATTCTCTCCAAGCAACATTTAATTCCTTCAAAGAAACCTAACATGTAGCACTTTTTAAAGGATCTCTATGGATCTAAACAATGTGCACTAAACAATATGCACTAAACCAAAACATATTCCAATAATAAGCATATGGTTGTACTGGGCTAGTTTCTTACTTAGTTATAAAAGATCGCAATAAACTATTCTAGAATAACCTCAACTGCGTGTTATGAGCGTTTAAGCCATACGGCATTTCATACAAACTTTCCAGCCCTTGTTTTTCGAAATGAATGAACCAATTTTAATGAAACTTCATACGCATAAGCAGGATACAAATGAGTAAAAAGCTACTTAAATTAGACCGATTTTAAATTTTTCATAGAAACAGAGATTTCCAGTTATCTTTTTTTAAATAAGCCATTTCTAAAATGTTCTTAAGTAACTTTTTAGACCTCTGTATCCTGCTTATGCCTATGAAGTTTTATTAATATCCGTTCATTTATTTCGAAAAACAAGGGCTTGAAAGTTTGTATGAAATGCCGTACGGCGTAAACCCTCCGGAATTCAGAACATTTCACTCAAGTCCCTATTTCGATACAGATGGGCTTCAAATATCTCACCACACTTTTCTAAAACAGTTTATCATGTCCATTTGTATTCAGATTCAGTTCCGAAAATCCATATAAGCCTCAGATCTTATCTTAAGACCTTAACACTAGAACAGCCCACTGATACTAACCCACCAGCGGTAATGGCAGGACAGTAACGGCCAATTAACCCGTTTGCGGCCAAGAGCTGAGCACTAAGGGTTAATGACTTTTTCTCTCAGTAACTGAGTTACACGGCTTTATAGCCTGTTAACAAGACTAGGGTTAAGTTGACTCAGTAAACACGTATCTTAAGCCACTTAGTGCCTAAGGAGGATCTAGGCTAGTACTTTAATCACTGTAAACTTTAAAGGAAAAAAGCTCTCTTTAAAAGGATATTTAAGATGCTGTGAACTGGGCTAAGAAAAAGGTAATAAAAAAATGGAGCAAACTTGAGCGGCAACAAGATTAATAAGGACAGGTGAAAAGAAAAAGTTGTGGAAACTTTTACTAATAACTATCGAGGAAAAATACGATGTTATGTGTGTTAGTGACGTAACGTAGATCACAATTTATGTTCTATTAATACTGTGCCGAAACAATGCTGTGAGAGTAAAAGGATGCCTTAGAACCAGTGTGCTTTATAGTTTCCATGAATAACACTAGGCAGATAGTCCACCTGTGCTAAGCTTACACCTCTACCTAAAAATACATATTTTGCCGGAGGAAGTCTTCATCAAGAACCTCTCCTACTGTTTCATAACGGGCTTACTGCACAATTTTTTTTGATAAGAAGTGTTTTCGTTATAAAATTTCCTGGTACATTTTAAGCCACACATTGTAACATTTCCCCATACATTTCCCACACGGGAACAGTAATACCTCCGGGATATACGATAAGCCTCAAGTTCCGTTACAAGTTTGGCAAAATACGGGACCACAGGAGTTGGTTTAAATCATTTACTTTTACCTTTCCATTGATGAAGGACTTCAAGCACTCCCTGAATTTAACCGTGTTATCGATGTGGGGTTTAGTCTGAATTAATAAAAAAGTTTGAAAAAATCTTCTACCAGGAAAAGGGAGTTATGCGAATAGATTTCGTTAATCCAAAAATTTACGACCGACTTTGAAGCGAGGGTTTTTCTTGTAAAGATTTTGTGGCTCCATAATTGATCGGAATTTTCTTCCTAATCACACTACAAAAGTTTTTGTATTTTAGGACCAGACGGAAACGTATATAATTTATATACGAAATCATGACTATTCAATAACTATATCAATAACTCGACACCCAAAGTCATTACAAAAGATTAGTATTAATAAAACGAAAGTCAAAATTTACCCGGTTTCAACTTCGAAAGCCTAATAGCGTCGATGAATGGCCGCTGAAAGGTATGAAAGAGCATGATACGGTTGGTAATTAATCGCTAAGTCGATCCAACTATTAGCGGTGTTGAAGACTGTAAGTTAGGCTTCAGCGCTGTTTCAGGGGCCACCCCCTTTGGTAAAGATCGCCGAAGTTTGGGCGGGAGTTTACATAAATAATGTTAATAAATAAGCGTAGTAAACTTCTCGTATATTGACAACTTTTCGTATTTTTAGGAGGCCGAAAATAAGAACAAAAGTAAGTCAAGTTACAAGAGGCAGTTCTATGTAATAAAGAACAACCCTTTTGCAATGTCAGTTTCTGATTTTTTCCTCAATTGTTCTGCCCTACTTGTAAATAGGGCCAGCTTCAAATCAAAGGTCCTGAATAACACCTACGCGTCGTAAAACTGTTCCTAACATTTCACACCTCAGAAAATACTAGATAAAACCCCTGGAACACAGGCACATAATTCAGGCGCTAGCCTTCTCTAATCCCAGATTAAAACATCAAACCGAACCTGGATAAAACCTAATTCCACGTCGATTTTCAACAGCGCAATTCTATTGCCCGGCATCCACCCGTTCACTAGCGCACTCCCCACTACGTCTACTAAACATATTTCACATTTAGCTACCGTAGAGACGGCTAATCCCTGAACGTTACTTTTTTGCACAAAAATTGTTTTACAGAGGAATTTTCGGAAGCCTCCGGCAGTAGAAGGGAAACTAATGGATCGCTTGAATGTTCAAGTGATTAAATTGATGGCTCTCGGTAATGTTCGACCTGATTTTATGAGGATGTTGATTTATCGTTTATATCGTTTTGCGGTTAAATACGAACAGTTTCATAGGTAAGGTAATAAGGTATTGCTTCATAATTTGTACAATATACATAGTTGAATACGACGCTTTTTGATTAGGTATCGATAAACACTAAACAATGATTGAATAAATGGGGAAACACGTTGCTCATAATTGGGAACACAGTAGGAAATTCTCTTAGTCCTTTAATAACCATGATAAAGTACCATAGCGAATGGAATCAACAACGATTTCGTATTTCAATACCGTGACATTGTTTGCATCTGTAGCTCTTGTTTATGCAAAACAAAAAAGATGACTTTCTTCACTATGTGGATATAATTTAGCCACCCAGCCCCGTCCGCTACATAGCCAAGTACAGAAGAACATTATTTGTTGATAAGACGATGCCCCGGAGCATTGTCTGCCTTCAAATGCATAACAACTACGTCCCGGCAGCTCGCAGTATAATCTCATAAACTTCAACTGCTGGATATTTAGTGACGAGAGTTTTAAAGTAATGATAAATATAAGAACCTCATAAGAGGTGGTTCTTATGTTTTTCATTATGTAGATAATCGGGTTCATGAACTTATGTCAGCTTAATTATGAATATGAAAAGGTGACTAGAAAAATCAGTTCCAACTCATAATGACCGGATAAGAATATGTAGCTTGATAAAGATTTTACAAAGTTGAAAAGTAGTTACTTATATCATGAAAATTTTTCAAAGTCGCAAAAAGCAACTGTCGGATGAAAATAGCTTAAAACATTAATTTTCCATGAAGATTTTATGCAAATAAAATTCACAAATGAAAAATAATATCAACCGTTAGCATTAATACCCAAAATCCGCGAAACCGAGCCCCCATAAAATAAATCAAGCCCACATTTAGTAAACATCGTACAACTTTACAAAAAAACTGGGTAAAAAAAAATGTACACTATCCATTGCGCATCGGTCGTGTCGGCGGCAATGTAATCGGGAACGGAGCGGGCAGTGTACATAAATTTAGCGACCGGCCGTGCTGTGGCAATGGTAAACATAAAGTCGGTTTGATAGTACCGGCACTGACCTACTTACCAATTGTATAGGGTTGACAGTGACACATATTTTACGAGTTTTAAACAACCCAGATTTTTCGAGGGCATTGCTTTGTGCTTTCTTTTTGAGGCTTTCAGCTGAATGTTTGCAGATTTTCTTCTTAAATGGCATGAAATAAACGGGGACGTTCAAGGTGGGTCTTGAGGTTAGCTGAAATATTATTTGGAAGTTGGCCGTTTAGGAAAATTGCTTCACTTGCAAATTTGCCTAAGAATTATTATCAGTGATAGGAAAATTTAAGAAAGTAAGTTTGATGTCTACGGTATAGCGTATCTGTAAAGTTTAAACCAATTAAAGCAGTTCTGTTTGAGACGCTCATAATTCCATCTAAGCTACAAACGCAGAGCAAAACACGTACCAAAATGAATTATTGGCGGACCATAGACGAATCTGTGCCATCCATCTAATCCCAAGTAACTTCAGTTCGGCATTTCCGCGTTTGACAACCCATAACTCAACACAATCACACCATATTTCGTTGAATAACCCAATAAACTGGCCAGTGACAACCCTACGTACAGTACATGTTTTTTGTTCGCCGGTCGGTTGCTGCAGCACGTTTTGTGTTGCAGCAGCTCGTTTTATTGTTGCTGCAACTTCGTTAGCGCGCTCCGACGCCTGTCGACTATCGAGGCATCACTGATGCTGTTCTTTATTGACTAGTTTTAGGAAGCCTGTGAAACTAGGAGCTAACTCTATATTGTAGCGAGTGAAACCTTGTATTGTAGCTAGTAATATAAGATGTTTTTGTCAAAATGTTGCAAGTTCTGCAAAAATGTAAAGTTAAGTTTTCTTTTTTAGTGCTCATGTTAGAAAATGAAACTTATTTTCAGCGGACTAAAATTACAACTTCGGTACGTAAAATAATCGCAGAAAGCGATAAGGCCACCCATTGTATATTATGTAGTGTTCAACCTATTTTCTTGTTATGTATTTTTGTGGTGTACCTACAAATAAAGTATATATAAATAAATAAATAAAATTCCTAATTGTTCGTAAAATTCCTAGGGGTTTTGCAACATTTATTAAGATTATGGCGTTAGCGCATGATAGTCGCCTTTTCACCAATCGTGAACACTATATTTTTGGCCAGTGTACCTTTAGTGTTAACACGAACAAGCCACTGAATAAAGTTAATTGAAGTTAAAACACCTCTGAACACGGGTAAGTGCGTGTGCTCATTCAAAAACATGCCACGGCAATCGTTAACAAAAATACATGCAAATAAATATAATTGGAACAGGACACAGCGAAACATTTCAAGTTCACGATAATGTCCCCGTCGCGTGCCGAACGATATAATGCCGCCAGTTATTAGAGAATCAAGCCACGAAACTGCCGATATACATCATTTACTTATGGATTTCTGTGGAAAGTAAAAATCGTGGTTTCTGGTTACAGGCGAAGATAATTATGTGAAATTGCATTTAATATAACCCCTTGTTTTACTGAAAAGTATAAGGTTTATAGCGCTGCTGCTGGCTGTTTGATGATTCAAAACGAACTTATGAAAAACTTACTTCTTTTACCCATAAAATATAATTATTATTATACAGGATGAAAAAATATGAACGCAACCTTCTGTCATGTTTACGAACGCGACGTTCTTACCTACGTGACAAAATTAATTTTGTATTCGTCTGTCTCCTGTCTGCTTTGGAATACACGCTTTGCAACGATAACTCCGCTTTATTATTTTAATCTTTCTTATAATAATCTAGTCAAGGCATAACTCACAATTTTTCATCAGTCTAGTAACGTATTTTGTGGGTAGAGTAACCGAGATTTAATCCATTCAAAAAAGTACCAGTTTTTCTCATTCTGGCAAAAAAACTGAACATTTACAAATACCTATTTATTCTCAGAAAATTGTGTAATATAGAATCTATTGTTCTACTACAATGACAAGTCCCCTCACCTCTAAAAGTAAAAGGGCAAACACTTTGAGCAAAAATCTACATACACACTTCAATCCACTTTCGACTTAGTCTGAAAGGTCTTCAAGCTCGCTTCAGTGGCTGTCAAAGTCACTAAGTTACAACATTGAAGTTCGCTACATTATCGTGCTCGACTTATCAAAGCTGTACAATCTAATAACTGTGACGTAATAACGTGCTTTGGAAGTGATCTATGAGAATCTTCACTTGATGAGAACTGCGAGAATGAGGGTTGCCAGCCTTTGACACGTTTGATCTGGATATTACTGTATTTCAATATGGTAGATGTTGAGCTGTTAACGTACATACATTGAAAATTGATTTGGAACCGGTTATTGGAATGTGCGTTGTTCACTTTGATTGTAATCGGTTTGTTTTACGCCAAATAAGTAGAGAGCCGCCAATCAATATACCAGCCGGTCGATTCTGTAAAAATCTCACCGTGAAAACTTAGGTGAAGTGAGTTTGTTTTTGCTAGGAATTGACACTATTGACAGCTCACTCCACGCTCACTTCACCTAAGTTTTCACGGCGAGATTTTTACAGAATAGCACCGCTGTATTGTTATGTACTTTGTTTGTTTGAACGCGCTATTCTCTAGAACTGCCAGTCGGATATCAAAAAATATTTTTTTGCAAAAGATAGCCCAATTCAGACTAAGCTAGGTTAGGCTTTAAAGAGGTGAACAAAAAGAAAACAAGTCAGAAAGAACACTAAGCGGGATCAAAGGAATAGCGCGAGCAGGCGATGCGATGCGACGGGGTGGATGTGGGGAACAAGAAATTTCATGCGGACGAAGTCGCGGGCAGAAGCTAGTGACATATAAAAGCCAACGTTTATGTTTAATAGAAAATATTTGTTCCTCGTAAAAAAGTTTCATTCTGAGTAATTTTTACTTTTCTGAAATAATTTTGTGAAAGCTGCCGCAGTATTACTTAGTTATGTAAGCTAAGTAATACTGCGGAAAATAAAGATAACAGTATCCATTCGGTTTCCTTGCTAACTACTCTCCAGAGATGGCACTACATTTTCCTTAAACGACCGATGACCATAAAGTTGAGAACCCATAGCACCCAAGTTACCCTCAAACATGGGAGAAACACGCACGCTGTGGCAACACAGACATTGAGGACGCTCTTATATACCGATATGGGAATAAACGGAGCATCGCATCACAAGACAAGACACGTGCAGAAGGTATACTAGCTTGTAACGAAGTCTTTTTGTATAAGAATACAAACAGCAGATGCTGGCCGCATAGCTGCTGGACTAAAGTGGAACTGGGCTGGCTACATCTGTAGCATGTCTGTGGCGACCACCACTCAGTGGATCCCAAATAACAGGAAACGACTTCTCGGCAGGCCCAGAAAGAGATGGCGGGATTGACCCGAAATCGCAGTAGACCGGGAAATGTGGAAAGAGGGAAGGGAGGCCCAGCAGTGGAACAGCACAGGCTCTTTCTAGTTATTATTATTATTAAAATGACTTTAACGTCATTGGTCTTGCTGTGTTGGTTATTATACAGGGTGATTGGAAGATGGGTGCAAAGCTTTAAGGCGATGATAGTACAGGCAATTCAGAACCATTTAAGCCATGGTTGTCTTAGACGAAGTCTTACCACTTTTTTTTTACCAATTTCTTAAGATTTTTTTCGAAAATTCCCAAAGTTTTAACTAAACTACTTATTTATGGCCAAATTGAATGATAAACGAATTCATTTTTATTGTATTTAATTAAAGTAATGTGTAAGCAATCTAGCAAAACATGTTTTAGGCCTCTGTGTCGTTAGACATTTTTTTTACAGATATTTAAAGTTCATAACAAATTTTAAAATTTATAAATACTTTTTGTAAACCTTATTTTAAAAATCACGGAGCGTGCTTTTTTTGTTCAAACCTTTTTGAAAACATGCTTGATAATCGCTCTTTCTTTTGAGGTAACATTTACGCAGATATCTTACAAATTATTGAAATTAGGACCTAAAAACCAATTTAAGGGAGAAATTTTAAATTTTAGGCAGTCTAAATAAAACAACATTTGAATTAAATTTATTTACGTTTCATGGTCAAAATGTTGTCCGTGATTCCTAATACAAGCACGGCTCCGTCTTCTCACTTCTGTTGTTGTTATTTTCAACATCATCTCCAGCTTCATTGTTTCAAACTCTGAATTCATTCTCTCTATCAGTTCTTCTCTCGTGTTTATTTCAACATTCGTATACACTAGCTCCTTGGCCCGGCCCCACACGAAAAAGTCCAGCAGGGCCAGATCTGGTGAGCGAGCGGGCCAAGGGATGGGTCCATCTCTGCCAATCCAGCTGTCAGGAAAACAATTATTTAAGTGTTCCCTTACATTTAACATCCAATGCGTTGGACAGCCGTCTTGCTGAAAGATGACTGTACTGTCTCTTGCGAATATCGGGACACCGGTTTCCTCTATCAGCTCTGGTAAATCCACTTGTAGAAAGTGCAAATCATTTTCACCATTGAAAGTCTCCGGTAAGAAGTGGGGCCCAATCAACGTCCTGCAAATTACTCCAGCCTCCAGAATTTCCTCTGAAACGACACCTGCTTCTTAAAATGTGGATTGTTGTCTTTGGCGGCCCATTCATGAAGGTTATGAAAGTTTTTAATGCCCTCCCTAGAAAACTTTAATTTGAAATCAATCTTGTGGACGGATGAAAGCAAATTTTCTAGGGCATTACAAACTTTCATAACCCACACAACACATGGGGAACATTTAAATAATTGCTTTCCTGACAGCTGGATATGGATGAGATGGATCCATCCCTTGGCCCGCTCGCTCACCAGATCTGACCCTGCTGGACTTTTTCGTGTGGGGCCGGGCCAAGGAGCTGGTGTATACGAATGTTGAAATAAACACGAGAGAAGAACTGACAGAGAGAATGAATTCAGAGTTTGAAACAATGAAGCTGGAGATATGATGTTGAAAATAACAACAATAGAAGTGAGAAGACGGAGCCGTGCTTGTATTAGGAATCACGGACAACATTTTGACCATGAAACATAAATAAATTTAATTCAAATGTTGTTTAATTAGACTGCCTAAAATTTAAAATTTCTCCCTTAAATTGGGTTTTAGGTCCTAATTTCAATAATTTGTAAGATATCTGCGTAAATGTTACCTCAAAAGAAAGAGCGATTATCAAGCATGTTTTCAAAAAGGTTTGAACAAAAAAAGCACGCTCCGTGATTTTTAAAATAAGGTTTACAAAAAGTATTTATAAATTTTAAAATTTGTTATGAACTTTAAATATCTGTAAAAAAAATGTCTAACGACACAGAGGCCTAAAACATGTTTTGCTAGATTGCTTACACATTACTTTAATTAAATACAATAAAAATGAATTCGTTTATCATTCAATTTGGCCATAAATAAATAGTTTAGTTAAAACTTTAGGAATTTTTGAAAAAAATCTTAAGAAATTGGTAAAAAAAAAGTAGTAAGACTTCGTCTAAGACAACCATGGCTTAAATAGTTCTAAATTGTCTGTACTATCTTCGCCTTAAAGCTTTGCACCCATCTTCCAATCACCCTGTATATTTATTGTCGTATTAACTGCGCCACCCGGGTTTCACTCGCATAAGTTTCGATCCCGTCATCCCGTGGGAATATCGGGATAAAAATTAGCCTATATGTTAATCCAGGGTGTCAGCAACCTACATACCAAATTTTATCAAAATTGGTCCAGCCGTTTGACCGTGACAAATTAACAAACATATAAACACACACACAAACTTTCGCCTTTATAATATTAGTGCGATGTTAAGCACAGAATTAACACTGGATGGATGAAATGGCGGCAGGTCACGGGAACAATCTGCGACTTTCGCATTCTCCTTAAACTTAAGGCGAGGCCATTAAACTTAAGGGGAAGATATATAAAACCATGATTGTATGGATATTGTAGCTATCTTGTATGGATCAGAATCTTGGGCCACAAAAGGGATGAGCTGAGAATGCTAAGAGGGATGTGTGGTGTTACACGAATGGATAGAATAAGAAATGTGTACATAAGAGAAAGTTTGAAAGTGGCACCGGTAACTGAAAAGTTGTGTGGAAATCGGTTGTCATGGTATGTGTATGTGTTAAGGAGCAATGAGGAAAATGTCGTGAGGAGAGTTTTGAGTATGGATGTCTTCCCCTACTCTTATAGCCATCGGGCTATAAGAGTAGGGGAAGACCAAAGAAACGATGGATGGAATGTGTAAATGATGATATGGTTAGAAAGGGGTGACTACCGAGATGACGACTAATAGAGAAGTCATCATCACCTGCCTAGCCTTTTCCCAACTATGTTGGGGTCGGCTTAGAGAAGAAGAATAGAGAAGTATGGAAGAAACAGACATGTTGCGCCGACCACAAATAAATTGGGATGAGGGCAGGATAATGAAATGAGTGTGATTAGTGTGATTAGCTAGTAAACGAAAATGTTGTGTGTACTGCTAGAGACTGCAGTCATTACAAATACTTTGTTGTTGTCTGTCCGTTCAATCTAGCTTAGATACAGAGTGAACATTCTACAAACTTTATGCCTAGAAGTCTTCGCACCCGTAACATAATATTGATGTACAAAACAAAGCAACAATATGTGTAAAATTGAAGCTCAAGACAACCAAAAGCAGAAATGCAGCAAATAAGAAATTCTAGTTAACACTCCCAGAAGTGGAAGCAAAATCTCTAAAGTTACAACTACTTTCAAATAAATTCTAGAGAAACTAGAAACTGGAACTTCAATTTTAGGTAAAAGTTCAAACTAGAAATTCACGTCGCTTTTGCAATGCAAATGCAGGTAAGTAGTTGTAATACCTCGATTGGAAAGAATGGAACTTCTATTCTCTTTGCATACTGTGACCATAATCGTATGTAGTTAATAGTAGTATGTGAGAGGGGGTAAGCACAAAGGGAGGCTCAGCGGTAAAGAGGAAGTAACAAAGACAAAATTGGGTTCGTGAGACAGGGGACATTTTTTAAGGAAAAAAGGGGTTGAGGCGATGCCAATGTAAGCATTCCGTGATAAAATTATATGCGGGAAACGGTAAGAATTGGTTTTTAGAACGGTTGGTCTGTTTTGGGAAGATATTTGCGCTCTTGTGGTTGAACAGTCGAGTTCTTTTACTAACATATCAGTTCGATAAAAAATCGAATGTTGTCAATACTTTGTGTCGATTTTTAGTTCACGATGTAGACCATCACAAGTGAAAGAAAAACAACACGACTACATCACATTGTTAACAAAGTTAGGCAGTAAACACTAATGACCTTCGATTCTTTGCTTTCAACATTAATTGAGTTTTCTATCTTCTTACAAACTCGTCTAACTACAAACAGAATCAGCAATCGTAGTTCTAAATCAACATTGAATCGCCATATTAGTTCAACATTTTTATCGAATCGCAGTTCAAAGCGACGCAACTGCATTCATTTAAATTCAAAGGAGTAATCAATGTTCTTTGTACGGGGAGGTGAGGTCTTGCCGAACAGACAATATTTTGTTTTAATTAACAACTCCATTCGATTAATGTTTGAACATGAGGAAAGTGCAGAACTTCGCAAATAAATCTGTCTACATCCAGGAAGGCGAGGGAACACATAGATCTAGAGATGTAAAAGTTGCGCAGAAGTGTCACGTTCACACGTTTTATGACGGCCACCGAGGTCGGTTTATTTCACATTACTTTGTAGAAAACAAAGAGTTTTAAAACTTCAAATTGTATGACGTTTTACAACCGCAACGTTGTATACTAAGCCTATATACAGCTACTGTATATGTACAAGCGGCGCCGCGCCTGTCTGGCGCTCGTGTATTTTTGAGTTCACTCGCACAGAATTTTATGTTTCGTTCAGTCGTTCACTAACTTCTTTATTGAGTGAACTTATTTATTTAGACAACTTGTACTTCTTATTCTTTTACAACGTGTTTTCGAATAGCGTTCGAAGAACTCTTAATAAAGAAAAACTTTTCTGAAGTACCAATCCAAGTAGGTAATATTAGCGCAGAAAGTTGTCTGCCATCAATTTAGTATTTCGCGGGTAAAATGTAATAACCGTTCCCTGAAGAACCGGTCTTAAACGGAAAAATGTAATAACCGTTCCCTGAAGAACCGGTTTTAAACGGGAAAATTATATTACTGATTGTACATTCGATTCGAAGAAAGTTGTGTTGAAATGGGAAAATATGGATTAGGGCCCCATTAAACCTCGGTTACGGGTTTAGACGACCATTTGCAAATATGAATGAAAGGTAGGATTTACCCTTTTCACGTTTTCGTGAAAAACGCAAAGCTTTTATGAGTCTAAATAAGAGGTAAAGAGAAGAATTTCAATAAAATTTACAAATGATGACGTCAAACAGTTGGTGAAAAAATATTTCGCTGGAGCAACCAGTTTGGGCAGACCTCCGATACTTGACACTTTCTTTGAAACTTAAATATCTCAGGGGTCTTGTGAACTGGTGGAGTTCGCTCAGTCTACTTATGAGGCATGGATTGTATCATTTCTTCTGATTCGTCATACAAATAAATTACACGAGGAGTTTGTGCTTTTCCTTGTGCGCATATTTCATGTGTCGTTTCGGGATTTTTTATGTAATACTTGTAATGAATGTGTAAAAATAAAACGTAGCTATTTGAATGTTCGCTCTTGTAATAATACAGTTATGTCAGAGGGCATTTGTGTTACGGTTGAATCAACAGATGTTATTTCTGCGCTGAATTTTTTGCATAATGAAAGATGATTTTATCTCCGCACACACATTAGGTACTGTTTTCTTCTCAATATGAGAAGAAGCATGTATCTTTGTGGGACACTACAGGCTGATAAAACCCGACTACTGAAAAGGATGAAACAAGAAAGTACCTTCCCGTGGTCGCATGCCGCTGTACTAACATATTATAAACTATGGTAGCATGCGACCACGGGAAGGTACTTTCTTGTTAAAGCCGGTAAATTGCGGCTTTATCCTTTTCAGTAGTCGGGTTTTAGTTTTTAATATTATTTTTATTTAAATATTTTGGGGCATAACTCAGTAACATTTACATTTTTTAAATGTGCTAATTGAGCCCTTTCATTTGATACCCAACACGGCATGATTATTTTTGTTTTTAAATCATGACTTTATGTCCGCTAGAGGGCGCAATATTCAACTTCACATAGCCTATAACCAGCGAACGATCAAGACGCTTCCTACGATACCTCATTTGTCCAATTATGACAAGCAGTTTAGAAGTTATGAGGTTTAGATGAACATACATACTTACTTGGTCAAAATCATAACCCTCCTTTGCTTCGCCGTAGTCGGGTAAAAACAACATCAAATCAAGAGGGGGTGAATCCAAACAGTGGGATATTCTAGACCAAGAATCCAAGTCTATTTTCAACACAACAGAAACAGAGCTTCTATTCATCTCCGAGCAATAGAATATTAGAAACCTTAGAAGAAACAAGAAACCAACACATGATACCCTGACAATAGAGAAATTAGATCTATTGTAGATACAATATTGAGTATGATCCACGGCACCCATAGTAATACCCTGGCATTGTTGAAGCTTTTGTTATATGAAACCGAGTCCTTCAACCATTTGTCAGGACCTGCGTATTAGGTATAACTGAACAACCTACCATGATGTAACAGAATATTCAATTATTATACTTACCAAAGCAAAAAATCGTAGTAATTGTCCTTCGTAATATCGGTTATTTTACCTAATACTTCACTATTCCACAATGTTTCTGTCATGGTTTAAAAGCGGCCAATGTACCTACTCGTAATAAGGGCCTATTTTTTTTTATGTGCCTCTTTTTATCTTTCTAGCCTATTCTCCCACTTGGTCACAGTACATCCTACATCCAAGTTGGTCGCACTTACAATTGCATGTATTTTTAAAGCATGCGCTTTATATAACAAACAACCCTAAAAATAAACAAATTCAATTCGTCATAGTAATCGTACATCGTATTAATCTAAACGAAAACCAACACGAAATATTACTAATATCATTTTTACGTCCCTAGATCCACCTTTCGATAAAACACACATTGAACCCAATAACTCGAACGTAACATTTACTAGTGACCCTTATCGCTTACAAATTACATTTACGCACCTTTATAATAAAAGACTCAATAATATCTAAAGCTCAACAGCTCAACATATTGGTTACAACGTGTTGAGCATCAGATATTGATCCGAAATAACCATTCACATTTATTTGAAAAAATGTCACAGTTACCTGGGTAAACTAGATATCGAATCACCCAACGTATGTTGGAGGTCGAAGCTCGTTAAAACATGTGAAACAAGCAATGTGAGAATGGAATATTAATGGTAAAACATTATAGGTTAATCTAAAGGATCAGAGCATAATTAGTTGGATATTAGATAGATATTTATCAATTAAATGATAATTGAGCCCGATTGGATCGGTTGTCGCAATTAATTTCATTGGAATCCAATTAAACTAATAGATTACAAATAAATGGGTTACGAATGTGTAAAATGATGGCCATCATCGTATGAAATCGAATTTATTTTGATTTACAGGATGTTTACCTACAGGTATTTTATTTGCAGCTCGTGTTATAAGGGACAATATTTATTATACGATTGCAGAATTGTTGATACGAAATGTCTGCAGGGAGCAATGGCGCACCTATTAGCTGGTTTAAAATTTTCAGTAAAGATGATTTAGAAAAAGTAGGTATAAAACATCGTTATTTTCTGAGTTACACTTAGACTTTTTCTTTTGACGATTAGGCACTAAAAAATTAGCTAGAATTCAAATAACACAGCCACAATTTCTTTGCGCTCGAATTTCGTTTGTTTGTGCGATTGTTTTGTGAAATGTATTGAAAAATCAAGATAGCGGCGTTAGTTCCGAATTTAACATGAATGAATTTTTAACATGTTTGAATTTTTTTTTTTTATATTAGACAAAGTTTCAAAAGCACCAGCTGTCTTTAAGTCTCCATTCGCGTGGAAGTCGGACAGCCACATCATTTTGCAAGTTTTTATTGTTTTTACCCATTCTAATTCTTATGTAATATTAATGCTTTAATTCAAATAAAAATTATTCTATTCTGTTGAGCGTACAGAGTTTCGTCAGCGTATTACTAAGACAAGCCGAAGGTATCGACCTTCGGCTTGTCTATGTCTTGAATATGTTGTGACGTATTATACACAAGTTGTATGTATTGTGATCACGCACTAAAAGACACATTATGAAAACCGCAGGATTTGTCTTCAAACGATGTGTGCTGGGTAACTCCTGCAACTGGTGTTACGATTGTGTGTTAATTATCATTATTAACTTGGTAAAAAAGAGTAAAGTAAAGTAAAAAAAAAAAATTACAAAAAAATTGAAATAAACGCTTTGATAATTATGGTTCAGGAACTTTATTGTTTAGGCTTATTTATTGACGGAAATAGCTCTTGTAAAATTAAATGAAAAGCGTTAGTTAAGAAAATAAATACATTAAAAATTATTTTATTAGCGCTCCTCGGACGGGAGAGATGAATTTTAAAGGAATCCATTAACTGCAGCGAAACTGGTGCTCGCATTGAGATATTCTACTGAAATATGTTTGGAATGTGTGCAGCACAGTGTAAGTTAATTGAAACAAGTTGTATATTTATAGAGTGCAATTTATTCTACAATCAACGGAGAGTTGCTTAGGTATAAATTTACATTCGCATCATATCGTCTTTGCTCATGAGCATGACGTCCTTGTAGGACCAGCGGACCAGCATGTCGGTGTCCAGGTACGTGAGGTCGTCCCTCTTCATCACCATGTCGGTCGTGTCCACGTCCTTGATGGTGTTGGACAGGCCCATGTCCTTCCTGTACACCATCACGTCGGTGAACTTCATTTTATGGGTGAAGAATTGGGTCATGTCGATCTTCCTGTCGAAGGGGAAACCGAGCGGCATCGTGTCGAAACATACGCTCCAGCGACAAGTCCTGCGCTCCTTCATGATGTTCATGTCAACGTAGGGCAGCACCAGGTTGGTCTTCACAGGGGTGATGATCACGAACATCTGCAGAGGCATACCGCCAAGACGACCCAGAGGCAGGAGGAGCCTGTGCGGGAAGCCAACGCGAGTCTTGAACCACCAGCTCTCAACGTCAACGGTCTTGCTGATCATGCCAACTGTGTCTACCATGCTGTTGAGGAGGCGGCGGGTCCACGGCCTCTGCTCGATGACGCCGTGCCTCTCAACAGAGTTGCGGACGATGGTGTTCTTGCCGATCTCCATTTTGTACATAAAGGTGTCGATCTCAACCATGTCGTTGCGTTTGTCGTTGACGCTCAAGAGGCGGCCCATGCAGTCGTATTTGGGACCGATGAAGATGCGGACGACAGCGTCGACTGTCTTCTCAGAGGTGACATCAACGGTGACCTTGAAGGGGTGGTGGTTGAGGCGGCGCATGCGTGCAACCATGGTCATGTCGGAATGCTTCTTCTTTAACTCGCCGTCGTTGAGGTACAGGGCGTTAGTGATGTCCATGTCATATTCATCCATGAAGGTGACGAGTTTGTCGGTCGTAAGGCGGTCTACCTTGACGCCGGGGAAGTCAAAGTCGTCGTGGGTGTATTTGGGCAGCATCTTCTTGAAAAGCATGATGGTGTCGGTGACGCGCTTCATCAGCCTCCAGAAGACAGGGTCGCGCAGACAGGTTGTGTACATGTCCAAAGCGGTGGGCACGTATGTGTACCTGTTGAACGTGATGTTATTATAAACTTGCTATACGGAAATACAACAAAACTTACCTATCTATTAGTAGGGGAGGCCGAAAAGGAAATGATTTGTGTAAGAATTACTAGACTTTTTCAAAGTAACGCTACCGCCCGTGCTATACGAAAGTCAGCGGTAGAGATGGGTAGAAGTCTACTAATTATTTATTACAACTTTGACATGCTCTAACTTTGGACTCTCCCACTACTGGAGCAGCAAGGATAAACTATTTCTAGTATGATTTTCAGCCGTTATAAAATTACTTTTTCAAACTTATCCCAAAGCCCGTAATATACGAGAGTCAGAGGTAGAGATGGGTAGCAGTCCACTAATTATGTACGTAAAAAAAACCCTCATATAAATTGGGTTATGGGCAACAAAATTATGATACTCTCCAGGGTGTTTGAAAAGGGTTGAAATTTTAAAAACGTAGAGATTATTAGTAGAGTCAGCTGTGTCGTGGTACTTACTTGTCAATACACGTTGTAGGTGAATCAGCTTGTTGTGCGTCAAAATTACATAAAACAGCCAATACGCCCGTCCTTCACAACTTCCTAGTGTTTTAGCTGGGAAGAAGTGCAACAAACTCCCCAGCAGCAACATTTGGTAATGCCTATCAATTAGTCCTTAGAAAGGACTCCGTACGTTACCTATATTTCATTTTGTATATGCTTCTACTAGACATAAAAATGCAAAAATATTATGTTGTACTCGTCACGAATAAGCCACAAGAATCGTACATTATCTCAGTACCACGGATATCTATGCTCAGTACCTACACTACATTATTGAAAGCCTGATGAAAACATGTTAGCAAATTAAATTAGCGAGCAACAAAAACGCGTTCCAATTTAGGTACCTATTACTATTAACTCTATGGTTAAAACCACACTCAGGAAAAGTTTCTCTTTTATAGATATTATCTTGAGAGAGAACATTGTTAGTATCAATTACTTTCCTTTCGTTTTGTTTGAATTAAGGAAATTGGTCGTACTTAACTAACGATCGATCAGGTTAAGCTACGCTTGCCGCGGTTGGTCTGTGGATGGGTGACCATCTTTACATACCGAGACCCCTCCGTACCTCGGAAAACACGTTAAGCCGTTGGTCCGGTCTGTTATTCGTGGATCTATGACAGACGTTACGGGTAGTCAGAAGCCCGAAAGTCTGACAACCAGTCTTACCAAGGGGTATCGTAATACCACAGTATAGACTGTGGTAATACCCAGTAACTGGATTGTGGAGGTCAGATAGGCAGTCGCTCCATGTAAAATGCTGGTATTCAGCTGCAGCCGGTTAGACTGGAAGCCGACCCCAACATAATTGGGAAAAGGCTAGGCAGATGATGGTAGTACTTAACTACTTTACTCGTGAACGGAAATGCGTTGTACCGTTGCACGTTGCTTACGAATTTTATAAACAATGTTTTGTTACTATGGATAGATATAAATGCTTCTGCGAGTGCGGAGTGATATATACTTTAGAACGTCTTGCGCACTCTAGGCACTCATTAGGCAAGTAGGTACCGCTTTAAACCAAGGTATGAAGCTTTTCTCATATTCGTGCCGACACACATGATAAAAAGTAACAGTCCTTTTGACAACCTACTCCAATTTGAATAAGATAGAGAGAGAAAAGTGGAACAAGATTCCTGTCTCTTTGGCACATTGAATCCTTACAGGAGGTACTTTTAATACTTGAAAGAACATAAGATAGATACCTACCTCCTTAAGTTCTGAGTTGAGCTGCACAATAACTGACAAATGCGTGCACTGACTGGACAGGTCCACTCAATCTGTGTGGTTCTTTCCGCAAAAGATCATTTCAGACCAATCTACATGGTCTTCACACGATCTGACCAAGATTTTGTCTGGACTTTAGATACTGTGACCTCTGAGTTTGTTTCGGCCTTTCCTCTCAGAATAGTCAGATAGGAAACGCCGACCTCATCTAGTTTAAAAAATATATAATTGACGTGTAAAAGTGTTTGTACAAACCTACTTACAGAAAATAAATCATTTATCATTTATAGAACACAAAATTACTTACTTCAACATGACTGGCGACTTATCAAAACATTTTGGCACTCAAAGAGACAATTTATTTCAAATCACACACCTTTCAACAAATCGCTGGAAGCCTTCCGAAAGTTCCCCAAGTCGATTGGGACGCAACACTTACTAAGAAACGAAAAAAAACCTCTTAAGGATTATTACTTTCGTTGGCTCGTTTTTTGACGAAAAAAGCAAATGAGAATTACGTAAAGCTGCTTAGAAGCAAAGCGACAAAAAGTTGACGTCTGTCGATAAAATTACCAGCACTTTTACGCAAAGCTCGAGGCATTTGGATGTTCTTGTAATTATAAAAAAATATATATATGGTTGACCGTTACAAAACACGAGTTTATCACAATAGCAGGAAATGCCGGTGATACCGCTTAACTAAAATAACGTGTTTCCAATATTTAGGTGTGATAGAAATCCATTTTTGGGACTTGAACATAACTGGCGAAATGTGGGTGTACCACAGGTAGGTACAGCTTTGTCTAACACTTCAGGATACAGGCGTGATGCTATATTAATAATAATTTTAGGATAAAATGGCCACTGGCCAGTTGCAGTTAAAGGCAATATACAGGGTGGCAGGGCCATCGATGCGCTAACTGTAACCATGGCAACAGGTTGCGAGTCGATGTGTCATCCTGTATATTATTATTTACAAATCATATACTCATCTCAAAGACCTCCAGACATACTGACATGATAGTTAACTCTGAAGAGTCAGGTGTGCCCATTCCCTTATCTGCACATTACCAAGATTTCAACATTCTTCTTATAAAAGTCTATTGAATGAGCCAGCGTTTTCCTAAAGACCTAAACTTCTAGGCCGTAATCCAGAAAGGCATTAACATTAATCCTCCCCAAGGAGCCATAACTCACTCTTTTAGCACCTTTTTGTTGTAATTAACTTTCCGCCTTACCTGGAACAAATAAATTAAAGATATAAATACATTTGTGATTGCTAACAAGAGATATTCATTAGCTTTACGTGATAATAATGTTAGAACAATGAGCATTACCTAAATGTTCATTAGCATTGCTAATTTGAGCTAGCAGGTAATATTCCAAAATATTTAAAAGTTAGTTTTCTGAATTTTCCAAAGTTTGTTAATAGCTTGTTTTTTTTATGTCAAGCTTGTAGGATCCTGTTGCTCATCACCACACCAAGCCTCCCGTACAGACACGCTTCACTTTCAACTGTTTCCCGCCATTCTTGGTGACTGATAGTTGACATTTTTGACAGCTACCTCACTACTGATGTGCATGAGATAGTGCTTACAAATCTATCACTGTCATACCACAAAGGCATGTAGTTAGTATGTACTATAGGTATAGCACAATGGTAACCGGTATTGTTCCGTTATAAAATGAAATGCAAAATAAATAAAACTGTGATTATATTGACCAAGAAAATGTTTTGCTTGAAACACCAGTAATTATAATCAAGCCCGTGAACGATAAGTACAGACGCCAGCACATCAAGCTACTACAATATGTCAAATTTCTTTAATAGATTTTCAACTTTATCGCTAAAGCATTAAGTTCAAAGTTGATTGGGAAAATTTGACTGTTTCGGGTAGCTTGATGTACTGGTGTCTGTACATACGTACGTGCCTAGGGCTTCACCCGGGCACTAAGCGGTAAAGGTCGGGCGTACCCACCATACGCCGCTAATCCGTACGCCGACGCTACGTAAGCGTATGTCAATGTCAGTGTTACGACAGTACGCCGAGAAGGAAGGATGAAGGTACTACTAGTTGATACTAAAGGTTGATGCTTACGTATTCCGGCTTTAATGGCCTTCGAAGAGAGTTAGGTAGGTAATCTTGGTCTTGTCCAAACCTCGTGATATTATCCAGGGTGATTCTAAATCTAATTGATTTCAGAACGCAGTAGTTCTGAAATCAAACGCAGATGTAGAATCGTAGTCGTCGCTGAAACTATCGTGCTATCTAGTACCTAAGTCACCGTCAACGAAGCAATATATGTCAACTTCAAGAAATACTGTAACATCGAATCACACCATATCTATTTCCAAAGTCAACTAAATAAAAATATTCAATGCAATATAGAAAAATCGCAATATACAGCAATAACGCTAAAAGAAAACAGAATCTATTCAATAACAGCGGAAAAATTGCAAACGAGACCAAAAAGCAACGAACAGAAGCCCAATGCTGCACGCTGCATGAATTCGTTAACTGACGAAATAAAAGAAAAGGGGATGTTGTGAACAGTTGCCAAGATACGCGACACAACAAATTAAAGGCAAAAAAACCCATATAGAAGTCCCACAACGCTGCTTTCAGAAGACTCACGCCCCGGTTCCTAATCGCCTTCAATGTAACCCTCATAATTCAAAACTTCTTACGTTTTTTGCAAAGAAATTTTGAATTTCACGGGCTTTCAGCTTATGTAATGCTGAAATAGAGTTTGTAGGCTAGTTTTCATAGAAATGATTCTATTCTACTAAAATCGCGCTGCGACTTGTCTCGCCTCAACAAGTTCTCAACTTCAAATTCGTAGTTGTTCAAATTGCTTGTTATTACAGTCAATCAATCATATCAAATCTGTGATCAAATCCTTCTGAAGAATTATGAAACCGAGTGTAAGAATTAGGTAAGAACAGATTAAACAGATTCCAAATTAAAGTCAGCATTTTCGATAAAGGCAAATGATCCTTCTGTATCTTGTCTATGGTCAATGGCTAAAAGGGGGTTGTTGTAATTGCCTTCTCTACTCTTTACTATTTCCGCTCTGAGTAAAACTAATTGGACGCCCACGATGCTACTGATAGCGAGCATAGCATAACACAACACAGCACAGCATGGCTTGACATGGTAATTGCAACACCGCAGAGGTAATTTAAAGATTACGTCTAAATTAAAACTTTGGCTTGCTTTAGTTTCAGACCATCATGAGCAAGTCACCAGATTCTCCACTAACCAGATTCGCAACTGAACAGAATGTACTATCAACAACAAAGTAATTATATAACTTTCAAATAAATTATTCCGCTCTTGACCTCGATCTCGCCTCGAGGTCTATGATGGAACAAGCGTGCCCAGAAGATGCCTGTTCAGTATGGTTTGGAAAATAGTGGTCAGATAACTTGTTGTGACAATTTGATCGTCTGACAAATTGCTGTGCTCGTCACAGCGATGTTTTGGCGAGTAATTAAGTTTTAATAGACTAGTAGGTAATGGCCGGAAACTGCATGTAGGTAACGTTTATTTTTTTTTTTACATTGATAGTTACTTTACAATTTGTGTTATTAGTTATTATAGACCAAGACCAACTGAGAATTGTTTGTTGCCATATTTTTACCTTTCTCCTGCCCATAGCCCATTTTTCTTGGGGTCAGTGCAACATGTCTTTTTCTTCCATACTTCTCTATTAGTCGACATCTCGGTAGTCACAGACACCCCCTTTCTAGCCATACATGGTTTTTTTTGTTTTTTGGTAATTTGTTGCTATCTCTTACCGCCCGGTCCGAAATATTTGGTTTTAACTTCCTATGTTCCCGAAATTAAATTTATCGACATCTGCCATTCGACTAACTTGGTCTCCGCTTACATTGCACCAATTTGAGTTGTTTTCCCTGTGGTTTCCTTTATTTTATTATCACACAAACTTTTCTATGTGCTGTCTAACACTAAATTGTGCGACATTTTGTAATTGTATCTTGTTTTTATTAGATTAGTTATTTTCCATTAGTCTTCGTTTACATTTACTTTGCAAAAGTGGGTTAGTTATCTTGATTTACAAAATTGACTGGGTTTTCATTAAAAGTTGCCGTTTTAATTTAATGAATCGTTCGTTATGCTTGATTAAGGTTGGTCTTCAATTTCATTTTAGTAATTACTAGTGCGAACTTCACACCGCCTCAAAATCAAAAATTAATTTTCTCATACATTCGTTCTTAACGAATGTATGAGAAAATTAATTATCTTCATTATTATTTTTTTCGTGAATTTTGCCATGTAGTTATTCAGGGCCAAAAATCAAAGATCATAAAAATCGGTCCAGCCGTTCTTGAGTTATAAATAGTGTACCTAACCAGACTTTGTTTTATTTATAGAAGATTAGAAGAAACAAAAAATACTTTACGAGATTTGGCAGAAATTTTGATAGGAGAATAAAACATATTCTCTGTGTTGTAACTGTTTTCCATGTTATCATAAAAACTCCATACATGCGATTTCCTAAACAATAAAATATTCATATATTTTCATGAACCTGTCCTGTTTCCCTATACGCTTGCGATCGCACTGACACTACTCCAGATAATACGACATCTCAATCTTCAACAGTGGCAGACTCAATTGATTCCAGCTCGCGTGCCACTCGTAAAATTGTTTTTCAGAGAAATCAGCGTCTTCCTGTAAAATATCTGTGAAAACATTTTGTATCGTGTTTTCTTCGAATGCTTTCTTAGGTTTTTATTTATTTGCTGTCTGTTGCTGTATCATTCATGGCAGGAAATTGACTGGGACACAGTCCTGAGTCTGCACAATTTTCATGTTCTTCTTGTATCACATCAAGCATGTCGACTGAACTGGTTTCAAGTTATTTATTCATACTTTTGGTTCCATTTTTACTTTTGTGATGAGTTTGGACAGAGGTTACAAGTAGTCTTTATAAAATTTTCATATCTGTGACAAAGTTTCCTATGTTAGTATACTATCAACAAATCTTTCATCATTACATATCATGGAGGAGTTTAAAATACTTGAATTCATATTAAATCACAGGCACTTTATAATTGTCAGGGAGTCCGTGAATCAGAAAAAATTATCTGGTTGTCCATTCCAAAGTGTAGTAAGTTCCTATGAAGAAGCACGGGCAAGAAAGTATGACAATCTTTTAAATCCAAATATTGTTACAACAAAAAATTTTTAGATTTTTCAAAATCTGATATCCCATGCTCATACCCAAAGCCTATAGCCCATCTATAGCCATGTATTCTCATGTGGGCCCCAGTAGTGATGGTTAATTGACAGCTGTCAATACTACTCACCAATTCATTGATCATGCGTGATAGACATCCGATAAATCAGTCCAACGTGTCGCTTCATTATATTTCATACTCATTTGGGGATTACCGACAAAATTCAATGTTGATGACGGGTGAAACATGTCAATAAGATCAACTTGTCCAACGAGCGAGGAAAAAACTATCTGCCATGTATCTCCCTAGAACTTACGGTCTATAAGAAAAGTTAGAGATGTAGTGGAGGTAAAAAATCCTTTGCTACCCAAAAACAAACAAACCCAATTCAAAAACTGCCCGATATGGCTTAAAAAAGTTCCTGTAGACATACCAAGGATATGGGAATTACACTCCAAGATGACGACTAAGAAGGAAGTAATGAGAAGCCGGAAGATGGATAGGAAATAGAAAGAAACAGATGTCTCGCGCCGACAACAAATAAATAATAGGATCAATAACCCTGATACTTTCCTCTCCCTTCTAGCAATGTATTTCTTATGAAATGGCGCGGAAAATGCAAGATCATTTCTCTCATTTATTCTTCGATCGGAATATGGGAAATATTCCTATCGTGATCATGAAAAAAGGCTGATGATGAATCGTTTCCCCTGACCAACCCGAAGCATTTTCATTAATATTTTAGATAACAATATTGTTTAACGTAGTGTGAACGTCTCGAACAAGATGGATCGCCAGGTTGAGGGGACAAAGTGTTCTGACGCTATCTGGAAAGGCCTATGTCTAGCAGTAACCTAGAAAAGTCGGAATTTGTTACATAATCTATTTCAGATAATGTGCCATCGTCAAATACCTAACTATGAATAGGTAAGGGTGTTTCGTTCGGGGCGCTAGGTTTGTAGCGGCTGACAGTCCAGTGCTCGTTGGGCATACTTCATGAGACTTCGTCTCTGGTATTGGTACTTTTAATACTGTTTTATCATCCACAATAATGACACTATTGATAACTTCTTCTCCCAATTGTGATTCCACACTAATATTACAAAGAGGTATAGTGGTTTGTTTATATGTTTGTAAGAGGTAATCTCTGGAAGTGCTGGTCCGATTACAAACATTCTTTCACTGACAGAAAACACACTATTGCCGAGTGCCACAGGATATGTTTTATGTTAAAACACGCGGGCGAAGACGCGGCTAAAAGCTAGTTAATAAAAAATTGTGATTTCAAGATCAAGCAATGAATTCTAATTACTTATTCTTCCTCGACGCGTGATCATTGGACCAAGATCACGGGTTCAATGCCCATCTGAGTCAGATACTAAAACAGTGAGACAATTAGCGAATGCTACTTCAGTGTTGCAAATTCAGTTAAATTCTTTATTTATCTTTCCACTACAGCACTATTCAGGATAAGAATGTTTTGGAACATTTCTCCTGAGGACTTTCTTCAAAATGGTGGATTGCGACGTCAAAGGACCCTTTTGAATACTTATTTAAAGGTGTAGTGTGCTTGTAAAAGGGTCTCGTTGAAGTAAATGCGTTTACTTTGAAAACGTTAAAGACCGTTTGAGACTTGACCCGTTGAAGGACTAAACTTGGCACATCAAAAAGACGTAGTTGGGTACTCGTGAAGTTTTATTTTAAAAGAAGTCGTTAAATATCGTTTACCATCAGGTATTAAATTGAATAACCCAGCGCACAATATAATATACATCGTTGTTATGATGCGAAGCATATTTCAACTAAGGAAATATTTAAAAACGTGGTGTGCACAGCCGTGCACACCACGTTTTTTAATCGCGCCGCCTTAATATCATTACTCGTAACAGAGAACCCACCCATCAAAGCAATCCCAACAGTATTCCAAAAGCAAACAAACCCAGAAAAATCAATTCCAAAGCCAACAGCATTACTTCACGTTACACGTGGGACCCTCGTTTATCGTCATTTCCGCACGATTTAGTTTCAGTAAGTAAATAAAGCCGCCGTTTTGACGTCACAGGGGCCGTCCCTAGGGACCTGTGGCCCTTCAGGACGAATTAGAGCCAAAAGGTGTGGGTCGTATGGACAACTATTTATCGCGGCACGCGACCTATACCAGGTCGTCTGAAGAGGCTTTACAAAATTGTAATTGCCGAAATAGGTGAGTTTTCATATATAAGTTTCTTAAGAGATATTTCATAAGATTCCATTCAAAGGAATATTTCCAAATGGGTTCGTTTCAATGATGAACGCTTTCATAAACTTTGGTGCTGTATTATTACATAATAGAAATAATATCTAAATATTTAAAGGAGCGGTCTTTTTATAATAGAAATAAATAAGTATCGGAATACTTAGAGCTTTCAAAATTACTAAGATTCACAAATACAGAGCGAACAATATGAAACCCATCTTTTTAGGTTTTGATTACAAGCCGTCATCTACGCATCCTGTACCTACATCAAACTAAGTAACTTTCTGCAAAAATAATTGCTGAAAAAGGACTTTTATTTTTTGTGTGAAAATTCGCTGTTTACGGTAGCGCGCAAACGCACGCAAAACATTGTGTTTATAAGTGCAAACATCTGTACAGAGATCGTGGAAGCATTTAAAGTTAAGTTATATCATTTAAAACTTGATTCCGTAAAAAAAACAGCAAATAGAGTTGGAACTTTAAATATCTCCGTAGCCAGAGGGCTCCCACTGCTCCCAGGTATGGTCCAGTACAAAGAAAACATCATAATAACTGGAAGAACAAGTGACTCTCGGCTTCTTTATACCCGTATTTATACCCGTTAGGTAGATTTATTCCGGTCGGATCCCCTGGATCCCCTGCTAGTTATTCTTATGTTTTAATTTCTGTATTAATATCACAATAACTAGTTCTGCAAAAGAAAGGGTACTCTTTTTGTAGTACAGTCAAGAGAAAAACAGTTGATACCTCTCCCTAACCAAAGAAAGAAAACTACTTAGTGCGACTCATATCTACAGGAAAATCACAAATTATAAAATAAACACAGTTAAAAATAAAAAACCATTTTTTTTTATAAAAAAAAATTAAACAAGGTCCTATACGAGGCCAAAAGGATTCTATCTCAGCATGATGCTGCGACATTTAAACAATAAATGTCTGCGCTGGTGTTCTGATAGGGCCCGCGTCTACTCATGTTTATGCATGAAATAGGACTTCAGCATAATCAGCCTATAACGTTCCCACTGCTGGGACACAGGCCTCTCCTCTCTGTGAGAGAAAGTGGGCCGTAATCCACCACGCGGGCAGTGCGGGTCGGTGGATGTGATAAATCTTGGAATTTTTGGTGCTAGGACATGCCGGTTTCCTCACGATGTTTTTCTCCACCGTTTTGAGGGCAGTGGTGATGAAATTAAATACACAAAATAAAGTGCCTCTTATTTCGAACTCGCGACAACTCGTAAGTCAGTGACGAACCCCTGTGCCCCGGGCCACCACTGCTCTATAGGACTTAAATAAGGGTTTAACTGAGATAATATCACCCAAAACAGCAAAAGGAGTAAATATTAGTACATAATTAACATTAAAACTACTGAAACTTAAATATAACGCCCTTAGAGGTACGTACTACGTAGGTAGTTATAATATCTCTAGTATCCCAATTAAGTGAGATGTGCAGTTACCCATATGAAAGCAATTATTCCTCTTATATAAGTGTGTCCCCTGGCGCGGCCCGGGTTTGGACCGCAACCGGGACAATTGTCACGTACGGCCCAATTAGTGGGGCCCTCGGAAAACTTTTGTCCACACGATAACCAAATCATTAATATGCTGGAGAGAGTTTCAGTGATATTATATTGGCAGTTATGGTCTAAAAGTAATTAATTAATGTCATTACAAAATGTAATTTCGTTAATTATAACGAAATTACATTTTGTAACATCCTTAATTATAAAGAGTAACTGCTGAAAACTATTACGAAAGTGTTCGGTTTTCAAAAAGTTCATATTCGTAACAAATTATTTATTATTTTGTAATTATGGGTTTCATTACAAATTTTCTTTAAAATATTAGTGTCACTCATTTATCTACCTTTGTAATTTCTATCGTAATAACATTTTAGTATACCACATCTACTCAACAAAGAAACAATCTGTCCAACCTTTGTTTGCCACCCACATGACATTTAATATTAATATTGTCACCCACGGATTTTGTACAGAAATATTCTTTACCTTTTTGATGAAAACAAAAAGAACAGAACCCGAATTCCGTATTCATCTGATTTCCTTCAGAAAAGGTTTATTACCTGAGTTACAAGAAGAAACGTCTGTAAATTGTTACAGCTTTTCATATACGTGACTAGAAAACCAACAAACTACGGAACAAATACTAGTGATAACTAGTAGAATGGCGTACCGCACATATATTTCAGTAATGTATAGCCTGCGCGACAAAAATATCATACAACATGTGTTTGTAGTCTGATATTTCATTTTGGGCGCAGTCCTTGGGTATTAAATCTTCGGAAAAGAAATGTGACAAAAATAAGCAGTTTCAACCCGTCAACCGATAGCCTACTAGAAGCCGTTTGCATGTAAGCGCTCAAAGGTTTTCACGATTATATACATATAGGTATATTGTCGTTTCGAGTGTATTTTTCTTAGGAAGAAGCGCTGGGTCAACGAAATTTGTCGGGTTAACCATTCGTCTTATAGTTTGGTTGGGATCAGCAAAGCGAAAATAAGTTCTTCAAGATACATAGTTTAGCTGTTCCTAAGTTTCTGCATAAAATCAGATGATACTACATCTGCTTTTGTGTAGAAACTGAAGGATATGAATTGTCAAGTGACATTGCTGCCAAAAGTTTCATTTTTAAGTTAGAACAAACTAAACTTCTCAACGAGACATCCTTACACATACGACTGACTAACATTTAGACACAAAGCAATACCTAAAAATATTTGAAAGTTTAGGTACATAAGTGATCTCCTAACACATGTAAATGTTTATACATATACTAACATAATACAAAGCGGGCACGTCAACTATACAATATAGCCGTAGTTTCGCTAACTTATCTAAGATACGGCTATTTCGGGACAGCATCGGGACGTCCCGAGGGCGCACTATTGTTTCAGGGCTACCACAAACGAGTAACTATTTTATTATTACACAATATTGTAGCCGTTAGGTGTTATGTGGTGATCAGTTTGCCGAAATGAAGGTAATATGTTCTGAAGGTACAATCATTTTGTAATAACAGCGGAATATAACAGTTATAGTTACCGAGAGTCCTAGATGATAACCATCTCATATGCAATTAAGTATCCCAAAAGTGTGCTAAAACTCAAACAGACTAGATTATTGCCATACAACGACGATAGGACAGTTGTGCCAGTGTCCACCGCTCAAGTTCTTTCTGTCAGAATTGAATGTCTAAAAACACTTAATTATGATCAGTGTATTACGCAACAAGCCGGACACCCAATGGGATATATCAACGGCAAAAATGTCGTTATTTTTCGACACTGTCATCATCCCTTATTTAAACCCTTTCGTAGATTAATTTTTAAAAATCCTTCCGTAGTGCTCACTTTCGTTACGTAAGGAACCCCTGTGCAAATTTCATGCCTCTAGCTAGACCCTGCGGCTTAGGGTGTGCGTAGTCTGTCAACGATTTTAAGATTTTGATACACGATTACACGCTAACCAATAAGATCTATAAACACTCATAAACTACAAACAAGAATGTCCTTCAAAGTCTATCTTCAAAGGCAATAAAACTTGTCAAACACCTAAAGAGCTGTTCTTCGTACAGTCTCGCCGAGTAAATGACTCGTAACTGTAATCCGACACATCCAGTCTAAGTGGTGCTTCCTAGGCGCCATTACCACTCCAGTGTTCTTACTTCGTTACAAGCAAATCGGAAGCACTCCACAAAAGATCTAGCTGTGAGTACTTTGGAAAGTCTTCTCTTTTTTTTGAGAAGTCAATTTTCTTTGTAGGTTTATAAACTTTGCAACTGGCAGGCTAAAAAAGCGGATAATTTTAATTTCTACGCACAAAATATTCCTCACTCTGAGCAGTATCATATTTGTGGTATATCAAGATAAATGATAATGATTTACCGTCTTTTGATGGCCTTTAGAAATTGGACAAACAATTGAATAATATCCCAGCAGATTAACATAGCGTTCAGAAAACGATATACACTCAACTACCGTTATATGCAAATTGTAGATATACATCGGTTTCAAAACTTACACTCCGAAAGGCAGAATTCTAAAAAACCCTTTCCACAATTTCAACAATTCCCGTTAACCGTAAATTTAAACAATGATCTGTAAAATGGCGCGGCTATCGACAGCGAGCCATCGACTGTTAGTGGCAGCCCTAGGTCGTGGAGCACGCACAATCATATTTTGTACAGAGATTACTCAAGGGTGTTTCATTGTCATTGGCAGTGGCAAGGCTACAAAACCATGGAAACTCATGTTTATTTTCTAGATGCGCCGAAAATTATCTTTAAACAATCTTATTGTTGAGACAATTATAAATTTCCAAAATCAAAACCATCATCATTATTTAGCTGAGATACGTCTACTCGTCCACTGCTAGGCAACCTTCAAGTATTGCAACAAATACTTTTTCTGTGCTTTCCTCATCCAGAGCGAGATGACTTGTCATCGGTCTACCATGGACCAAGATCTGAATAACGTCAAAAAATCGACCCCTGTTAATTTCCAGCCACTTTTTATAGAATCCTGTATTTACAACTGGATGTAGTTGCAGAAGTTGTTTTCATGAATGTGAGGGCTATGTGGGTCATTGTTTCCGTTTTAATCATGGTCTGGCAGTTTGAGTAGTTTATGCGGCCTACCCAAATGTCGGAATCGTTGAGCTCCTTAAGTTCTGAGTTGAGCTGCACGATTTTTGACAAATGCGTGCACTGACTAGACAGGTCCGCTCAATCTGTGTGGTTCTTTCCTCAAAATACCATTTCAGACACCAATCTACATGGTCTTCACATTATCTGACCAAGATTTTGTCTGGACTTCAAAAGAGACTGTGAGCTCTGAGTTTGTTTCGGCCTTTCTTCTCAGAATAGTCAGATAGGAAACGCCGACCTCATCTAGTTGAAAAAAAATTATTGACGTGTAAAAGTGTTTGTACAAACCTACTTACAGAAATAAATCATTTATCATCAATTTCACTTTAGTCACAATATTTATAATATTGGAGCGAGCGACAGCCCTAGTGCGACCACGGGCACGCACAAATCATATTTCGTACCGCACCGTCCCGGCGGACTACTATAAGTGGCTACATTTATGAATACGCGGCGTATTCTGCGTACTGCAGGCTTTGTGGGCGACAGTGCGACTGGGGCGTATACGCCGGACGAGGAAACAGTAGGTCAGTGATATGTGGGGGTCAGTGATATGTGGGGGTCAGTGATATGTGGGGGTCAGTGATATGTGGGGGCATGTTTTGATATGAGATTGTTTGATAATTCATATATTATCCGTTTGCTGGATGCGGCAAGTCCATGACTGGTTGTTGTGACGATGCATGCTTACGGGAGGCTTATGTCCAGCAGCAGTAATCTCTCTAGCTGTAGATATTGAAATGAGAAAACTTGTAAGGCGTCTAGTTGTCAGTAAAGGCGTCTAGTTGTCAGTAACTTGTACAATCTTCGAAAGGGCAATTTTCTACTGTTTCTCTCAGACACTTTTCGCTCGCCGTTTTTGAGGAGCAAACGTCAAATATTTTACAATTTCTATTTATATTTCAGGTTCACAAACATCAGCGTTAAAACGTTGTTCCACTCAAGTATATTAGCAAGTTCCACGGATATCGACAAGTTCCATGACCCCAGGCGCCGGCGCCCAAATGGATGGGCGTTGCGCAGTGTCGCCGCACCCTCGTGCTGCGCCACTTATCTTTATATCGCGATAAACCTGGAGATACTGCTTCTAGACTTCAGTTAGTCTTCAAATAGGTAAATGATAGGTATGCACGTATAATCTACTCCGCTTATCTAAAAGTGGCAGAGGTCAGAGGGCTAAGACAAGTATCAATCGTTTTCAATGCGTTTCATGTTTCAACAGCGACTTTCAGCGCGATTGACAGAAAACTTTTTCGGTAGCTCGTGTCAGTCCCAATATATTTTTGTCTTTTTTATCATTCGCAGATTCGGGTTCGCTGGGAATTTCACTTTTTATCGCGACGTACCTGCCCTCAAGTAGGTACGCCTGTTTTTTCTGAAGAAAGACAGACTGGTCAATATTTCTTATTAAAAGCCTGAAAAGTCCTACTAAAGACTAGAAGCTTCCCCACGCTCATTCCTAACGCTGCTCAGGATATCAATTATATTATATACCACCACGCAACTCCCATTCCCATGAAAACTTAAGTTTCCAAAACAAATATTAATAAATTCAGCACAAGGTAATATTAAGACGCTTACAAACCTCTCGTCCCTTCCACTACACAAACCTCCAACAAAGTGACACATAAAGCTAGTTACACAAGTCCACAACATACCTGCAGGCTCCCTCAACTACTTCCACTTCCTATTACAGCGCCTACAAAGAGCGTAGTTAATCCTATTCCACGTGTAATCCCGCACGAGACGGTAGAGCTCGCCTCGGCACGATAACCGGCTAATAAATATGTATCGGTACTTCCGAGCCATATTGGACGAATTCCATTTGCTGCACAAATAGGATTGCTATTTGTAATTACTGTGAAACGCGAATATGTTACAAAGTAGAAGAGTTAGTATAATACGGAAGGAAGAACAAAATATATTAGCAATACGCAGGCTTTATAACTGTTGGAACGCAAGACAAATTCAGATGGGCGATGACAAAGATTTAAACACGAACAACGTGGGTTTAAAAAACTTGTAGTTATAGACTGCATACTTATCTCGTATATTGATTGTATATTAAATTCGAAACATACAGTAACAGTTATAATTTTGTAAAATTGACGACAATGTGTAATGAAACCGAATCCCGGTCCCACGGTCGTGAAACTTTCAATTTCCCGGTAGAGCGTAGGGTTTATCATAAAACCGCTCGCTTCTGTAAAACCGTAGGATTCGCAGTACGCCGTGCTCGGTTATCGCGGCGTATCACGCACGCAAGTGTGTACTGCATGCACTTTTTATGTTAATGCCGAGATGTTAATTTACCTGTGTGTATGTTTTGTTTGACACTGTTTATATAGTTCACATAAGGTCATTGGTAAATTTAATCTCAAGAGAAGAAGAAACTAAATATAGAAGAAGAGATTAAATAGAGCAATGACCGCTGTCACACGTTAAGTAAAATAGTAATTAGTGACCCAAATATCAACATAAATATCACGCAAAAACGTTTCGGAAAACTTACTATTCCTACAAAATCAACAGAAAAAACAACTTTACAAACTTCGTCTCGTGTTTCCCAAGTATTTCGAGGCATTATTTCCAATTTCTCACCGACTTTCATTATGAACGTAGTTTGGAAACAACTCTATATTCTTATTTACGAGTGCGGGCCAACCGGCCCACACGGGACACTCCCGGCAGTTTGTGAGTAGGGTTTATTATGCCAGCGTTTTAGCGCATGCCTAAGTGGAAAGACAAACAAATTAACTAGAGAGCTACAGTTTAATTTTTACAAAAAAAAAAAGCTGAAAATAAAAGAATTTTTTGATTATAAGGGTAAATAAGTAAATAATATTTTTTTTTTAATAATAAGGTAGATTTATTTAGTTGTTTATTAGAAATGTTGTTATTTTTGTGTTTTTATTTTATATTTTATATTATTATCCCACCAAAAACATTTTCATGTAAAATGTTGCCAAGACGAGACCACATACGGCTCGCACTGCCAAAAAGTTATCAGATCTCATGTAGAGCCAAGGTTCTAACTCTACACGCCCTAACTTCACAAACTCTACACCTTAGTCAAAATATGAGGCTTGGCCGTTTCGTTACTACAAAAACTATTGTATAACAGAAAAGTAATGTGGGTCATTTTACATATATTTTTTTTTTTATTATTCTCTGTGTTCTGTTAGTTTTTTTTTTTTTAAAGGTCTGGCAGTTTGAGTAATTTATGTGGCCTACCCAAATGTCCTTTCTTTGGTATTGTTCGTCGAATCGTTGAGCTCCTTAAGTCTTGAGTTGAGCTGCACGATTTTTGACAAATGCGTGCACTGACTGGTCAGGTCCTCTCAATCTGTGTGGTTCTTTCCTCAAAAGACCACCTCAGACATCGATCTACATGGTCTTCATATAACCTGACCAAGATTATGTCTGGAGTTTAAAAGAGACTGAGACCTCTGAGTTTGTTTCGGCCTTTCTTTTCAGAGTAGTCAGATAGGAAACGCCGACTTCATCTAGTTTAAAAAAAAAAACATGATTGACGTGTAAAAGTGTTTGTAGAATATTGAAGATCATCAGTGAGTCAGTGACGAAATCGGGGTATTTTAGATATCAATAAAATCTAAAGTATAAGAGCTATGCAATTGAAACTTTATAGGTTTAATAAGTCAACCACTGACATCATATCCCGAAAATTTTGTTTATCTGGTATAATCCAAACCCAAGTTATGAAAGTTCAAAAATACGACGAAGTGCTTCGAGAAAAGGTAGGTAGTGCCCTTGCGCTTCGCTTGGTTGGCTCGTCTTGGCGGGGGCACTCCCGTGCCCCCAGATTAGAGCATAAAATGTCCATAGTATAAGTGTTTTGTATTGTATAATAGAGTTTAAGTAGTATACAAGTTAGGTATTATACCTACCCACGTGTACAATCACGAGCACTAATATGTCAACACTTGGGAACTTTCAATGTCGATTTTTTCGTGAAATAACGAATGCAACGTTGAAATACGACACTTTACACAAACCTATGAGGTTCGAAAATACTATGTTCCATACTAATATAAAATTTCATTCAAAAATAAAGGAGAAAATCGCCTTTGAATAAAGCCAAGTGTATACATACTTATGCTCGTGACTGTACCTACATTAGGTTCACATTATAAATATTCGTATTAGCGGCGGATGTGTTGAACTTATCTATTTATACCAGCCAACTTTGTACCTAACTACCTACCATATCCGACGAATGTCTTTGTCTTTGACGTAAAAAGGCATTTTTTTATGTGAAAAAAAGAGGAAAACTTTTATAGAAGAACTTTTTAGGACAAACAATATTGGCAGGAAGGTGAAATTGGAACACGTTCAGAAAGTTCAAACGTATTTTTAACTGAACTAGGAATATACCAAAAAGAGAAAGAATGCTACGTAACAAATCCATTTTAATCACTAAGCAGATGGGAAAGTGTATTCCTGAGTAAACAAAAAGAAAAAACAAATATTAAAATAGTACAATACAATAGGCGGTCATATCGCTAAAAGCATTTTCTTTAAAATACCCATTGGATTTAAGAGAAAAGATTCGCACAACAAATAAACATAGGAGATATTAAAAGTACCCGAGTATCGTAAAATTAAGGAAGAGTAAGGACCATCCATTGCCGTCACTATAGCCATTAAAATGCAGTTCCAAGAGGCACTTTACAGATGGCGCCACAAGAGCGTTGAGCAGAACTAATTAGGTCAGAATAATTAACAGTTGAAACCACGGAATTAGCATGATTAGAAAAGTTTTACTTTAATATGCAACCCTTAACGGTAATCTTTTTCTGTTTGAGGGTAGTTGCTAAGTTTTATCTTTCGCAATGGCGGCACGTGGATGTTGAGGTGGTTGGGGGAAGATTAAGTTAGGTTGGGTTTGAATGTCCTTCGTGATGAGGATTTCAAGTGCAATGATTTGATCATTAGGTAAGTACTTATAGTTAGTATGTTGGTATACTAGTTTCTGCCCGCAACTTCGTTCGCGTGAAATTTCTTGTTTCGCCTGCCCGCGATATTACTGTGTTTTCGCTCAGCGTTCTTTCTGACCTTTTTTCTATTTGCTCGGCTCCTAAGGGCCCCAGGGAGATGTTAAATACCCTATAGCCTTGCTCAAGAATAGGGCTATCAAATGCACAAAGAATTTTTCAAATCCGACTGGCAGTTCCAGAGATTAGCACGGTCTAACGGACAAACGCTTCAGCTTTATTATTAGTATAGATAGATGTAGGTTAATATTCGTAGCAACAACCGTACCTATATTATAAGGGGATTGATCTTGCGGGAATTAACTTTCAGAAACGAAAAACTCTCAAGTTAGCTTCAACAGAACTGAAAGTAATCGTTGGATAACTCGTATGTTTTCTTTTGAATAACAGGTCGCTTTCCACAGATCGCTGTATACCCGGACTTCGTTGAAGACATACAAAAGAATACTTCGTCGTATCTTTGTCAAAGAACACAGGAATTTGATTATGAAGAGATCTGATCACTTCAAAAATTCCTGAATGGCTTTAAGGAAAACAATATTGTAAAAATAAAGGAGCAGAATATTAACGAATTAAAGATTTCAGATAAGCTGGATGAGGAAGAAGGTATCAATAATTCACTCATGTTAAACACAATTTAAAACAAAGACATTACAAACTCTACACCACTCGACAAAGACGTATTTAATTCTACAATTCCATTCAGTCCCATTCTACTTCCACACAAAGCAGTAACAGTGCAAGGCCTCAGGGGAAGCAGGTAGGTAAACACATCTACATACCTACCTACATATAAACAAACAGGTCTCCTTGATGAAACGTCAACTGCCGTGCAGGTAAACTAAGTAAAACTTAAGATATATATTATGGAGACCTCTAATTGAAATAAACTTAAAGAGAAAGAAATAAATAAAGAGATCAATTTGCTTAGAAGCAGTAAGTTATACCTAATGGTACGGTCTTTACCATTAGGTATAACTTACTGCTTCTAAGCAAATTGATCTCTTTATTTATTATAATATAGCAAAAAAAACTCTTTTGGATTCATGGGCATTCATGTTGTCAAAGAGAGTAAATCATTACTGAGCATTTTGTTATAAATAATAAATCTAGAAGTAGAAAAAGAATCTAACACGACCACGGCAAAGGCAAACCGAATATAGTATCATATCACACATAACACAGTGGCAACCAACCTATACGTCACATTATACCAGTGAAATGCATTTCATTCTCAATTCTTCTCTCATAACACGCTTGACTGCACTTCCTTACCACAAAAAAGCAGCCTGTAGAAATGCTAGATGTCTTCATGATACTACAAAAACAGCCCTGCAGCTAACTTTCAATTAAGATATGAAGTCTACTAATTGACATAAACTGGGAACTTCAGAGATATAATGAGCAACACTAGTTTGAAGCACGTTTGCAGCGAGTGCGAGAGGTTAATGAGGTCTCATTTATTTTGTTATTATTTCCTCATTATATTATTTTATGAGCTACCTTTTTAGGTTTTTTGAAACGTCTTGATATAAGGATTAAGTTTTCATAATGACTGAAGGCAAGCTAAGTATATATTCATGTAACCCATAGTTACGAATATGTTACTTCTTCTTTATGTCTACAGTGACATATAGAATTCCATAAATCCTTGTGGATATAAAACGAAAAACTTCTTAGTTCAACAATAAGCAATAAATATCTGCTGTGATCGATAAAGTGCTTGATTTCCAAAAGTTTTTCCCTGAATCAGATACGAACATAGAAGTACCCAAAATAAAAAAGACGCTGACGTAAAGAGAGATTCTCTAATTGTATAAACTCTATCGAAGAATAATGTAAGAAAGAAGGGACAATAACTCAAGTTCAACTCAAAGCATTTATTTCAATTAAACCATTAACAGACAGTTTTGAATTGTCAAGAAGTCGATCAGTCAGAAAATATGAAGCTAGTTGCCCTTTCCAGGTAACTATGGAGAAGAACGGACAAGAAACTCCATGGACACTCTTTTTAGATTATATTTTACAAAAATATTAGTTACATCATTACTTTTGAATTTATAAATATGTGAGAACGATGTAACCCCATACACAATACAAACACTTGTTGATGGTGCCTACTGCCTATGTTGACCGAGCGCTGACATAACTGTCTGCCACAATATTTGTCTATAGGTCCGCGACCGCGACTATGCGATGGTGGTATCGAACGTATTGTGCTAGCTTTACCACTTTTTTCATTATCTGCTTCTCTATAATCTATAAGTTTGAAGTCATTATTAACTGGACCGTTGGGTATAGCGTTATTAAACGTTGTATCAGTTGGTCTTATAGCAATACCTATAGAATATTGAAGACTATTTTCATTAAAATTAGTTTTTATTTTTTCTTAATAAGGTTCCATTAAAACCAACTATTTTATCATTGATTGTGGTGGACCATGATAGCTATGGAGCTATATCCTACAAAACTCTAATCTTTTATAACACCCAATGGAAAAAAAACATAACATAATCTTAGAAACAGTCACAATATGACCACCAAGCAGAACATACTATAACATACATTCGGTATTGTTACTTTTACAATCTACCGCACTGTGGGTACATACTACATACATATGTGTACAAATGCGGAATCGAATCCGATCCCCTAAGGACGGGAACCCAATTACTTGGTATGACACCCGCGAAGCCGTGGTACATGCAGCTTTCAGATATAAACCGATTACCAAAACTTAGTGATATGATTCTTTTCTCGAAGTTCTTGTTTTAGGACTTTGTTATTTAGACTCGGGCGGGATATATAAAACCTTGCGGTATTCCACCCTTCCGATCAGTCTTTGGTGAAAATAAATGATATGTTGTTAAATGGTGCTGACACCCCGATGATAGACGGAGACATGATTCATTACGGAGATCAGAGCATGCGTGTAGTATTTATGTATATTGTTATTAATTTTTTTTATATCCTTCCCTGGTTAAAGTGTGTTTGACTATCAATGTACAGCTTACAGCGATCTAAACACACTTTGAAGAGCGATCTAAACACCTTTGGCGTGTTCCAGAGAAAACCAAGTCTTTCAGACTCTCAAAACCCTCAAAGTATATTACAGCTTTCATCAATTGACTCATGAACCAGACAAAACTGATTCTTCTTGGTCAAATAACAACGCCCTATAATCGCTTCTTTAACCAAATTCCTCCCCTTCATATGAAGGGTTACTTTATCATTCAAGCTATTAAATAATAATTCGTATCTCACAATCATTTTATAACAGCACGCGCTGACGTTGTAACGGCGTGCGGTCTCCATACATCGCGTTCATTACTCCAGGCTAGGGTCACCATCCGTCCGGATGTGTCCGGACATGCCGGCTTTTTGACCCCCGTCCGACCTTTTTTAAACATACGAACATCACGCCTGTAATCCCCTAAGGAATAGGCAAAGGTGTACCTATAATAATAGTACACCCACATTTCATGTAAAGTGACCTCTGCGCTGCCACCGACAATGCTGTGAAAGTGGCTGTTTTGGGAAAACCAGATTTAAAATACAGTCATGCCAGCGACACGAAGAAGACCCACATGTTGCCAGTTATGTAGCCTGGCTTATAACTCACTGGGATAACATGGTGGCGCAACCATGGTTGCCCTGCCAGAAAAGTATATACAGCTTTATGGTCAAATCAAGATACAACCTGACACTGACCTGCAAATTGCCAAAAACGTAAGAAAATTTGAATTTTGCGGTCTACCACTGCGCCTCCACTATAAGATGAAAAATATCCGGACTTTTTTGGAAATGTCTTGCTTTTTTTTAGTCTGGCCTTAATTCAAATTTCGATATGGTGACCCTACTCCGGGCTCTCAGCTCGCCGGCACCGGGCGCTCGGTGCTCTATGCGAGTGTGCGCGGCTATTTGCGATCGCTTACATTAACATAATGGCGCATTACGCGTAAGTGCCCGCTATTTTGAATTAAAACTGAAGACGTACGCAGTTATAATGGGGACGATGTTGCTTAATGCTAATGTTATGACGTGTGTTTTGATTTGTGTTTGTAAGCTTACAGTATCAAAACACGAAAAATAGAGCAAGAAGTGTTCTTAGCATAAATGGAAAAAAATATAAATCAAAGTACAAGTTGAGCTGATTTAATACATTTGTAGTTACATCAACAGATAAATCAATTGCCTGTTCTAAATAAAATGTCTTCGGAAACAAATACACGTTACATTAAACAAACAAAAAACATTAAACATGTCTAATTTCTCTAAAAAGCTATTATCAACTTACAGTTCGTAAATTGTTCGCCAAACTTATAGCAAGCAACATTTTAGCACTAATTGCAATTCTGCTGAACTCATTAATGTGTAACAAGCGTGATTATGTATATACATAATATGTATGTTAAATCTATTAAACATTCAAAGTGTACATTAGTCTACCTAACAAGTTTGCAGCGTGCACCCGTTTGCCTTTAATCACAAGCTGCTGCAGTGATCCAAGCTGCACATACTGTCAAAGGCTTTTGATAAATCTACAGGAGCAGAAACCTATTAATTTGGAAACAAGTTTCTCTAAAATGTTTTGAATATAATATGTAAGTATATAGAACGGCACCCTAATTGAATATAATATGTAAGTATATAGAACGGCACCCTAATTGAATATAATATGTAAGTATATAGAACGGCACCCTAATTGAATATAATATGTAAGTATATAGAACGGCGCCCTAATTGAATATAATATGTAAGTATATAGAACGGCACCCTAATTGAATATAATATGTAAGTATATAGAACGGCACCCTAATTGAATATAATATGTAAGTATATAGAACGGCACCCTAATTGAATATAATATGTAAGTATATAGAACGGCACCCTAATTGAATATAATATGTAAGTATATAGAACGGCACCCTAATTGCGTAACACACTATCAATCGCAATCTGAATCATTTTGAAGAATATTGCTAATCCATTGTTTCATATTATGTTCGAAAAATGTGTCTGCTCTGTGTTGTTGAGCAGACACATTTTTCGAACATAATATTATGAAAAAGAAAGTCGTGTTAGTTACACTATTTATAACTCAAGAACGGCTGAATCGATTTAGCTGAAAATTGGTGGGGTGGTAGCTTAGAACCAGGAGACGGACATAGGATACTTTTTATCCGGTTTTAGACGGACATAGTATTTAATACTTCTATTTACTTATAATCTAATACGTAGGGTAATAGTAGTGTAGGAGTAGGGTAAGAGTAGGGGTAGGGTAGGGTAAGGGGTAGGACACCACGCGAACGAAGTAGGCGCCGGGTAGCTAGAAATAATTTATATGGCAAAACAACGTTTGCCGGGTCAGCTAGTAACGCAATAAATGTTGATAGACTGTCAAAATGAAAACCATTGCTACTTATAGTGTGTTACGCAATTACCCCGCTAATATTTTAGGCAAAAAAACCCTTTCTGGAGAGACCAAACAAAAGGTTTCAATTCATTATCATCAAATCAAAAATCGGATTATGTTCACAACTACTGAAAAATACGCTTACTCTAATAAAGATTTGATGTGAAGAAAACTTTTACGTGTAGGAACTTTATTCATTTATTTTTAGTACCTCATGGAGTATAAACTTACTTTTTATTCAACCCAAGACTGAGGTTTATGTCATAAGCACTTTTTCTAAGCAAACAAAGTTAGTTTCTATAAAAAACCTGAATTGCCTACAAACATAATTACGGAGCTATAATTTATAGCAAACTTATGTATAGCGGTGGAGTAAACTAGATTTTATAATATTAGCGTGAAAAGTTATGCAGAATAAATAAAAAATAGCGTCGTGAATGAAATGCGTTGAACTGGGGCAGATAGAAGTGCAGTATAAATCAATAAATTAATGCGTGAAGCAAAGATATTTAAATCGCTAGATATGCTGTCACCTCTGACACACAATGTCACAGTGACTTGCCTTTATTGTCATGGAAACGCTGTTTAATAATGTGTGAGCTCACTCTTCTCAGTTTAGCATATTAAGTCAAGTCACTGCGTCATTGTGTGTCAGAGGTGTCAAAACTAAGGAATAGAAACGCGACTACCTTCTGACGCGGTAGATCGAATCTAACGATTTAAATATTTGGCATTAAGTTGCCAATTATTTAAATTGTTAAAGTATCAGTATATTAAAAGCACAAAAATCAAAATTTTTATAAAAAATTTAACTCCAAAAACTTAATTAATAACTCTAACGTTTTTTTTGTCTTTAACGTTTAATTTTTAACTCTATTGTTAGGTAGGTAGGTACTGTTCAAAAAAATGTGAAGGTGCATGAGTGTGTGTCTGTTTTATGTAGTTTGATTGATAGAGCGTAGTTTTTATTCAAAATGTCAATTTCCAAAATAGCAATAGATAGGTATCTTTAAGACGAAAAAGTAGTTATTAAATTCAAAAAGAAAATGATTTGCTCAAACCAATATACCCAAACATTAAAATAAGCAGATTAAAACACATTACCTTCACACTAATCAAATCATACATGAATTATTCAAAAGTCTACATTCAGAGCATTTCTTTCGCACATGTGAAGCGATAAATGTAATAAATTATTTTTCAACACACTTGCTCGTAAAGTGGCTCTTATTGAACCGCTTTTAGGTCCATAATGGAGTGTATTACGAACGCGTGCTTTTTCTTTACTTTAATCCACATGTTCTGTAATACCACAGATAACTATTTACTAGTCGGAGACGCGCGCTTTTTTAATCTCATCAAACCCTGCGTTCCGAATTGGGAAATAATCGATGTGTTCCGAATTGGGAAATAACCGAATTAGCGTGAGCGCGATAACGATAACGATGTCCCGTGAATCGTCATAGATGACGTCATGACATTCGCCATCTTGCGATAATGCCGACCATGCCCTAGAATAATATCACCGTGAGCGCTGTCAAAAATGACAGTGTGTGTGTATGAGGTTGTGTCAGTGTGTGTTTTGTTTTGAGTTGCATCATCTTTAAATTAAACTAACGTGGCATTTTTGAAAATGTGAGCGATTATAGCTAATTCATGGCTAATTCGGAAAGCGCCCAAAGAGACTTCATGCCAAAAGAAAAAAATCCGCGGGCTATATTTCAATTTTTTTTTTAAATAGTCTGTATTGTCCTTGGTCGCAAAATGAACTCGCAGGGGACCACAGACAATTTAAGGTGAATGCGCAGTGGTAGACCGCGAAATTCTTAGGTTTTTTGCAATTTTTAGGTTTGTGTTTATTATATTTTTCTATAGGCTGTTAAGCGGTTTTGTCTGTGCCATAGATTAATATATTTAAAATGAGTCAATGTTGCGCGCGCATCGCTAGTGCTGGCTGGCACGGCGCGGCGCGCGGGAAAACAAAACCAGCGTGCCATTTTCCATACAAGTTAATATTTAACAATACAAGTCTGTTTTTTTTCCTCGTAAGTGTGTTGAAAAACGTCGTATGAAACGCGTGTGCATTAATCAATATACACTCGGCTTTCTTATCGCTCTCGCCTGCGGCTCGCGCGATAATATCGCCTCGTGCATAATGATCAACATAGCACACATGTATCATAATGTACTATAATAAGCAGTCACGCTACCCGTGTACAGGCTTTTATTATTATTTTTAATAGTTAGAACATGTGTGTGCATGGCATATAGTACCTTATACGACGTGCCTACCTGATTATTATGGGGATAACGTACCCGAGGAAAACCCGGGTTAATTACACCTTCTATTATCTAAACTCTCTGTATTGTTCTACAATAAATTAATTACAGCGGGAAATTCCGGGTTCAACTCGGTATTTAACATAGTATACATTGTCGGATGTTTAGTAAAATTTCAGCAAAATTGGTGTACCTTACGTACCCCATATATCGCCGTAGATAAGTACTGGAAATTATTTGCTAAAAGACAGTGTTGTGCGTAAGGTTTGATATCGTTAACAAAGATATTATAGGACGCATAAGTATCATCGGCGGAACGACGGTTCTTAAAACTAGACTCCTACAGATCAGTGTAGGAGTCTTGTTTTAAGAAATCGTCGTCTACGTCGATTTCGGCGGTATCGATTCGAAAGATTTCAAAGAGATCTAATCTAGTAATCTAGAAATGAGCAGCATTGTCCATTGATCATGCAAATGGTACCTCTCTGCAATTTCTACTATCAACACGACGTGCAATATGTATTAGCAGCATAACCCAGGTGTCAGTCATGCGGGCACAATACCACATGTAACAAAGGTGTCAGTGAAGCTCCCTGCTAAACCAATCGAGTGATCCGTGTGTCGGGCGCAGTGCGGCGGCTCGTGTAGTGTACACAGTCGGAATTCTGCTGGTATTGAGTAAACATTGCACTTGTTAGGGCAGTGTGTAATAGGGGTCAAATGATTGGGGCAAGAATGAATATCGTTCAGCATAAAGAGTTATGAATATTCGAAGACGACAAAGAGAAATATAAGAGATGGTGAGAAAAAGCGAGATATACATACATACATTAAATATGAATAAGTACAGTGAAAAAATCTCGGCTTTAGAGGCAAAATAAACTAAACACAAGATAGACAGAACGTTAAAAATTCAATTAAATACAGCGAAACTAAGCAAACGGAACCGCAAGACACACAAATTAACATAAAAGTAATACAAAATTCACAATCATCTTGGAAATATTAAATATAGTAAGTAAGTGTATTTTACATTTAATTTTATTCTCAAACATTCACTCAAATGGAGAGGCAAGTCTTAACTCCGGCTTTAATTTAAACACTGAAGCTTTCACGTTATTACACCTTTGAAGGCTCGCGTACGATATAATACCTACCTTTAACTTAAGTGAGTTCTAATTTGTTACAAAGTTAAACGCTAGGAAATACTTAAGGAAACTTGGCACAAACTCTGGGAACAAGATATTTTATTAGAGAAACAGATATTTAAGTGTTAAGTCGCGACGATTGTGATTTGGATGTCCTGGATCTGGAGCTAGAGATTACTGTTTGTCGGTAACAAGTTGTTACAACAAATATGGCGAAAAGGCCATGGCTCATTGACCCTAACTCAAGAGGAAGAAAGTCTAGATAAATAACAGCAAGGCTACAGCATCTACATAATGAATCGTATAATAAATGTAGAAGTCAATACCAGCCTGTCAGCGGGATTGTCCGAAAGGGTCACCGCCACCCCGGAACATAATGGGGCTAAGGAAGGAACACGGGTGGGTTTAGGTCAGTAAGAGTCTAACACTCCCTTCCGCTCCGCCCAGAGCGGTAGATTCATTTGATGATTTCCCACCCAAAAAAAAAATACCAGCCTGTTATTGTCCCACTGCAGGGCAAACCTCGAGCAGCTTCTCAAACAGAGAACGCTTGCTCAAGACCAGTTGTCAGACTTATATCCATACTAATGCGAAATGCGAAAGTGTGTCTGTCTGTTACCTCTTCACGCTTAAACCACTGAACCGATTTAGATGAAATTTGGTATAAAGTTAGTTTAAGTCCCGGGAAAGGACATAGGATAGTTTTTATCCCGATATTCCCACGGGAACGACACTTATGCAGCTAGTCCCGGGAAAGGACATAGGATAGTTTTTATCCCGATATTCCCACGGGAACGACACTTATGCAGCTGAAACCGCGGGACGCTGCTAGTTAACTATAAGTCCAGGTTTCTTCTCGCCATTCCTTCACCGATGAAAGTAATTTTCAAGATAAACTCAGAGTGTACATATGAATTGAAGAAGTCATAACATAAAATAAAACCAAGAATTGAAATAAAACACGAACATTAGCATAAAAGCCGGAACCCATGTGACATCAACATATTCAACATTACCTCATGCGTCCCATATAAATACATTACTTTTAAACGCTTCACAGAACGTGCCTTAATAACATTTAAAGATCGCAATAAGATAGGGGAGGGAATACTTCAAATAGGGGATGATATCATCTAAGAGGATGACGTCACGGGGCGCCATATTGTATGAGCAGGCGGCGGTAATTCGTGTCACTCACGAAAGCAATAAATGCATGGAGACGCAGAAGGTTCAGGACTCAAGACACGTATCTAGCTCATGGCTTTTAAAGATCCATCAAGGCTGCAAGCTCTACGGCAAACAGATCAATGAAGTCATTCATCTTGGCAACTTAGATCGTATGCTTTAGCTGTCACACAAATAAGGAAGTCGTGGATAATCAGGAAAATTACAACTGAGCTACTACTTCATCCACCGAGCGACGGTCAAAATGTTTTTGTTATAACCCTAAAAATGTTTAAGGGATTATAGATATACAAGCCCTGACACGTAACCGAAGAATCTTGAAAAGAGGAGTATATAACTGTTTAAAAGGAAAGTCCTTATACTAAAAGCTGCCTGCATATATAAATAGAAGGATAGTTGGTTAAGTATCCAATTCTGGATACAATTTCAAGGTCTGCCAGGAGTGACCCTTCTCCTCCGTCTACTACATACAAGAGTAGGACGGGTGTCGCCGTGTCACCAATCACTACTCGCGTTTAATTCGATGTGCGACATGACCTTGCCCCGGCGCGGGCGTCGACCAAGATTTACTGCGCGTCTGGGCTAGATACCGTCCAGTCAAGGTCCATCGGAAATTTATATCTACTAGATTGTCTATGGTGATCTGTGCAATGTCCTTGTCTTGACACGCTTAAACCCTGTTTCTGGAAACCTGACTTTGATCAGGGAATCTGCTGTCAAAGTCATTTTAACTATGGTGACTAGAATAAGATTGACAGGAGATTTACATTGATCTATGATTTATGTAAATAGGCTTATTTGGCAGTATTTGCAGATGTATTACAGGGGCAAAGCTAAGGCCTCCAATAGTGTCTGTAAACCTGATAAAGTCTTTGATCGCGGAATCTGCTGCCAAAATTATTTTATATATTATGATTATGATAACCAGAATAAGGTTGACAGCTGATTTATACTGATCTGTGATTCTAGACTTAAATATTAGTATTTATTCATATACACACATCAAAAGTGTCTAGGGATCAAGCATTTTTATGCGGATTTCTTGAGATTGAGATGTGGCTTTGTAATAAATTTATGATTTTATAAATTTATATGGATCCTTTTTGGTGCATTTCATAATTTGAATCAGGAACTGTGAATCAAATTCGAGTAAAAGATGAAAATCAGCTGTCAATATTTTCCCTATAAAAACATACAACGCATTGAAGACATTATTAGTGCTACTGTTTCCCTACTACTGATTAAAACCAACGTTATTATGGAGCGGCGACGTCATTTAAGCAGGGAAGAAATGCTCAGAGCCGTGGGAATGATAGAAGCTGGTTCCCGGCAACGTACTGTGGCTTTAGCTCTGAATACAAGTCAGAGTGTTATCAGTCGACTTTGGACACGTTACCGAAGCACTGGTACCGTGGCTGAGCGCCATGGAGGACGGTATCGCTGCACCACACGGAGACAAGACCGATACATTCAAATCTTAACTCGAAGAGCTCCAACAATAACCGCCATGATGTTAGCCGTGAGGCTTCATCACTCTTCAGGGAACTTAATTAGCGACCAAACAGTCAGAAACCGCTTGCATGAAGTGAACCTTCATTCCCAAAGACCGCTACGGGTACCACCTATAGCAATGCACAATCGTAGGATTCGATATCAATGGGCTCTTGAACACAGAAATTGGGCAGAAGAACAATGGCGTTTCGTGTGCTTTTCTGATGAGTCTCGTTTTGGTATGAGACCGGATACAAGACGTATACGACACTGGAGAACCCCTGGACGCCAACAGCGATTAAAATCCTGCCAGGAAGTCCATCCTTATAGTGGTGGAACCATCATGGTATGGGCGGGTATTTGGATCGGCGGAAGAACTGAGTTGATTTGGATCAGAGGCAACCTCAACGCTCAAATTTATGCTGAGACGATTGTATCAGACGTCATCGTTCCTCTACAAGTGCAAATCGGTCCCTTATTTCAGTTAATGCATGATAATGCACGACCGCACACCGCAAGAGTTGTAAGACAGACTCTCGCCGCAGCTAACATCAATGTCCTGCCCTGGCCTGCTCAGTCGCCAGACTTGAACACGATTGAGCATGCATGGGATATGCTACAGAGAAGAGCTCTGCCGAATATGGAGGGTATCCAGTCGCAAGAAGACCTTTTTTTGTTGTTGCAACGAACATGGGCGGCCATTCCACAGCGTGATTTGGATGAACTCATTTTGAGTATGCCAAACCGATGTTCTTGTGTTGTTAGTGTTCGCGGTAGAAACACGGATTATTAATTGTTTAAGTTACCCAATAAAATTTTAAAGAAAACTGTTATTTCAGTCTTTTTTTCGAACTTTTGTGTTAGTGGTTCAAATGTCAAAAATCCCTTTATTAGGAAAATGGCCAATTTCTTTATTAATGCAAAGGTGACTTGGTTTATCGTTACTGTGACAAACGAAAACACTTTATTTGATGAATCCTTAAAGAAAATTTTAATTAATATCAATCAGGAGAAAAGTTATTGCAAAAATATATGTTGATCCCTAGACACTTTTGATGTGTGTATTTCAGGAACAAAACGTCTCTAACGTCTCCAATTAGAAGTAATATATTTTACTACGGATTTCTCGTAAATCAACATCGAATGCTAACTCCGAACAATGACCCTCGGCCGGTGCGGGCGCGGGGCGTCTCTGATTACAAAGTCTGTCTGGTCTGAGCGCGAGCGGCCAGACTATAATTAGGTCAGCAATGATTAACTTTAATCTTAAGTAGGAACTCCTTCCATGACACAGACGCCTGAGAAATTTAATCCAGGTCTTAGCCTCAGTGTCGTGTGATAATGTGCTAAACATTGTCTCCGTTTGAGACCGACTGCCACCATTATTTAGGTATACATGCCAGTGGTGAAGGTACAAGGTACAACTCGATTCCCACCGGCTTCCCTTCGAAAATTCAGAACGATGAAATATAATCATATCATATTGTAGGTATTTAATACACCATATAATTAAAACATTGCAAAACGCCTACAATGCCTACATGCATTTTTTTTTTGCTCCGGCTTACCTCTGTCATGAATTCACCCTTCGCCACTATATATACGATATATGCACCACATTACAGATTAATCCCCAAGGCAATTAATTATATTGGCGAATGACCTCTGAGCTAACATTATAATGGCTTTTGTAACAACAGTGTCAGGGACTTCGCACAATTTGTAACCACTTTCTTATGTAATAAAAAGATTATTACATAATGCTCTACTTAGTTTGTATAATTATCTTCCTGTGCGAGTCCCTTCTTCTGCTTCGTGGCACGACTTTCTCAGATCTTGTTTGTCCATAACTTACGCATAATAAATACTTTTTTCCTTTTACGGTTCCGTACCCAAAGGGTAAAAACGGAACCCCATTACTAAGACTTCGCTGTCTGTCCGTCCGTCCGTCCGTCTGTCTGTCACCAGGCTGTATCTCAAGAACCGCGATAGCTATACAGTTGAAATTCACAAATTATGTATTTCTGTTGCCGCTATCACAACAAATACTAAAAACAAAATAAAATAAATATTTAAGGGGTCTCCCATACAACAAACGTGTTTTGTTTCGGCGTTTTTGCCTTGTGGTACGGAACCCTACGTGTGCGAGTTCGACTTGCACTTAGCCAGTTTTTTCACTTGTTTTTAAGCTTAGACGAAAAAGTAGATCATTCGGGGAATCCTTAAATCTGTTTGTGGGATATTAGTATAGCATTAGTCTACTGTAGACTGTTTACTTTGCCACTGGATATAAGCCACTTATGTGCTAAAAATAACTATAATACCTTGCTAGTCTAAGGGGCTTCTGGCTAAGTAATAACAGCCGCACGGATCGATCGATTAGGTTAAGCTACGCTCGCCGCGGTTGGTCTGTGGATGGGTGACCATCTTTAGATACCAAGACCCCTCCGTGCTCCGGAAAGCACGTTAAGCCGTTGGTCCCGACTGTCATTCGTGGATCTTTGACAGTTGTTACGGGTCGTCAAAAGCCCGAAAGTCTGACAACCAGTCTTACCAAGGGGTTTCGTATTACCCAGCGACTGGGTTGTGGAGGCAGTCGCTCCATGTAAAATACTGGTACTCAGCTGCACCCGGTTAGACTGGAAGCTGATCCCAACATAGTTGGAAAAAGGCGAGGCAGATGACCTTGTTAGTCGAAGCCCAACGTTACAATTATTTAAAACAGTAATCTTGCTGCTATACGTACATATGTTAACTCACCTATGCTAGTCACAGTAATTCTTCCAAAACTAATATAACTAACACATGATACTGATCAATTTCCTTCTATTCGGAGTAGTAATAAACGTTCAACATACATTTAATCACTCGGTAACTCTGTCGAGTAATTGATAGCCGTTTTGAGCCAACCTTGTTCCACGAATAACGGATAACAATTTGTAACGTACTCGCTTTTATTGAAGTGCTGCTTATATTAATCAAACCTTATATCCTCCATTTTCAATTTAATTTGCTTCTACTTGGAGTGACGTAAAGTATTTCGAAATGAAGTATTGAATCAAGTGAACATGAGTTATTTATTCACTGATGAATTTAATACCTACTCGTACATGTCGCATCTGTGAAATTCGCAAAGACGCGAACGAACCTCGCTTTATTTCCAGACCACGCTGTATTAATGTAATGGGTTCAATGTCAATTGAATTTGCAGAAATAAAATGTCTGTGTCGTCTTATTACGTCATGTGCTGCCAAATGTCTTGCCCCATTGCCAAAAAAAAACAGTGGCACTCCGGGAGTGCCTACAGAAGTGATAACATGACACAAACAGAATACTTTGCCATCACTCACTGACATATCGGATATACATTAAAACCGAGTACATCCCGAGGACAGCCGAACACACACGAAGCGGGTATTTTTTTAATCGTCTTATAAACTAAACACGCGCGGTGTCGCTTATTGTAACAGTGGCGCGAGTTCAATGGCCTTTTACCATCTCAAAAAATGCCCAACGCGCATAAAGAAGTTTTCACTTCAAAAACACAAAAGTCGCCCAAATCTGGTTATATCTTGTTGATGTTCTCAAAACCCAAAAACAACCCGCCAGCCATGAATTCAACACTGTCCCTTCCTTATCAAACAATACCACAATCCCACTTTTCCAATCTCGCAATCTGATACCCACTTGCCTACACCCCAATCCCTTCGAACGACCATCATTTTCCTTAGAGACGTTAAGACTCTCCGGGACGTATCCGACACGACTGCAGTCGTGAGTCGTGACGTATAAACGCAAAGTGAGCGAGGTCACGCGATACCGAGGTCGATCGATGACACCACATCGCTTTTGCACAACAATCACGCACTTTCTTTAATCTAACACTTAATTGAGTCATCTAGACGATTTAGGGGCCGCATTACTTTGATGGTCGGAATTAAATGTCTGGACTTAAAAGAGATTTCTTTTGATTTGGGGCAGTAGTTCCTTGATTAATCTGATTAGTGAGCCATTTGGTATGTACTATAGGGTACTCAATAGACTACGTGCAGAAAGCGGAATGAGAAAATTGAATCTAAAAGTAAGATATTCTCTGAGTGTTTTCGCATTTCGCTCTATTTACACAGGGCAGAACTTCCGCAGTGCTAAATTCTGGATCTCGATCCGAAAGTAATCCTATTGGGATAGGATAGTTTGGATTCTAGATATTTGATTCCAATTTCCACTGCGACAGACAAAAGAAGTGCAGAATTGTAACCGACAATACTGCTGCAATTTTTTTCAATTCTATACTCATTCTAGTAACGTGACATTAATTAAAAAGCACTCTAAATTAACGATATACACCCAAATAAAAGAAACAATACAAGAATACCCACCACAAACCCCTCTTCACAAACTAATTACGCATTTAATACGCTTAATTTTCCATAATTTGTCTTCCTTACAAAACTTCATCCCCGGATAGCATGCACGGGAGACAAGGGGTACTCCCGCACCCCAGCTCATTACCATCCCGTTAATATTGCTCACTCGCCGCAAATAAATCACCCACCATGCTGGCCCAGTGACCTCATAACCGGCACATGCGCCTAATCTCCGGCAAAGGGTTCGACGTACTCATATTTAGGGCTAAGCGTTCCATATTATCGGACGCTTCACTTTATGAGAGAATTCTGCTAAGATAAAGAGGCATTTTTATAGGAATTTATATCACCCCTTAATCAAAGGGAGGATCGGAGCTTATTTGTTACACGTAATCTTTGGAAAAGCGGACGACGTCCCTTCCAACCCCAAATCAAATTATTTTCTGACCATTTTCCGTCTAAAAGATGCTTATTTAATGCCCGTATCGTGACCGAGCAGAGGCACTTTTGCATCACGCTAAGTATATTTTTGCTCATCTTCAGAGTTTGATCAGAAACGTTAGAATCTTAATTCATACAATACTTTCGTACTATTGCATTTACGTGGGTTGGCCGTGTCACTTTCTCGCCACGGCTCCGACCTAGCACAACTTAGCATCAATCTTCTCCAAATTTCCCCCGAATTAATCCATGTGAAGCCCCAATAATTCCCTGTCGAATTAACACTTCTTTTAATCATGCTTCCACATACAGACGCTACATAATCACCCTCGTAAATACTCGTCAACCCCGATGCGAGTCATTACCATGGCAACACAGCCACCACAGATAAATCACTGAGTGTTCATGATTGCCCCACTGACCCCCATAACTCGATACCAAAGGGTTCAGATGAGGCTTTTTTTTATTTGTTTGCAAATTTATTGTAGCAAAAAATGCGAGCCATTTTTGTTAAGTTTAATTTAGCTTAATTTGTTTTGTGTTTTCATTTTGATATTTCAAAACGAACTTGTCTGAATAGAAAGCTTTGGATTTAATTGAACGATAATACCTTTGAAAAGTTGGAATTTGAATTTTCCAAAGTTCTTAACCGTCGTCGTTGCCAAACTATAGGTAAGTAGTTGCTTACTTTTAGTTTATATCTGCTTTCACACATTTTCTAGTTTCATCTTAGTCATTATAGACTCTTTAATCAATTCCCATATTACGTCGCAACAGTGATCACCAGTCACCACCGTATTTTGCTCCTTCCGCAAGAATCTCAAGCATCCTTATCTTTCTTGCAACTTGATTCATTTCAAGATATGCATGGCTCTTCAATTCCTCACACGACAGCTAAAGATAGTGATCAGATTAGCATTTTAAGTGGGTCTAACCCCAAGGTCAGAATTCTTCCATCGCAGTGCTCTTGAAAAGGTCAAAACGGTGCTTGATTAAGTTTAATACATTCAAGTGTCTTCAGGTGGATGAGGGATGGTGAATGGCACTCGTATCCACGTACATCTCATCCGATTATGGACGAGACGCAATAAAAGGGTTAATTTTGAGAAACTTTTTATAAATTCAGAGTACCTAGCGAGTTCTGGGTCAAGTTGAACCCTTTCTCGTTTCGGGAATAAAATGGATTAATTATATTCAACAGCTTTAATTTACTGTATATATGCGGACTAAAAATATTTGGAGTAAAAATACGCACTTTAATCTCGAGGGTAAAACTGTCCCAGTACAAGTAGTCCTTGGTTCTATACGTATCCGGGTCTATAGTTACTTGCCGGACGATTTTATCCACTAAATTGGTTGTCCAGCATTACCAATGTCAGTGTGAAGAATGCGGTGCGGTGGTCCGATTGATTGCACCGTACATGCATGCGACGCGAATCGTAGATGTGAGTCGGATGATTGGAACTTGAATCATCATAATATTATCATTATCTCCCTCTCTCTGTTTTTCTCTTTCTATCTAGGCAAATACAACTATAGCCTAAATCAACCACCATGAAATAAATGCCTATTTCTAGAACAACAACACTAATATTTACAGCAGTAAGTCCTATTATCGCCTGCATGAGTCTGTCAGAGAAAGTGTCGTATGTCTGCCGCCGCGGTAGTGTGGAGGTAATTACTAATTAGCAATTACGTTGTAGTTAAACAACCGACAGATTGACACTCAGTAATTAATTACACGTTTTCTAAAACTCTGTAGTCATTTGTAACAATTAAATACGTTTTAACTGGAATATTGAAAACTGTCTGTTATGATTTATGGCAAGTCATCAGCTGGTGACTCGATTAGATATTTTATTTCATTTTTGAAATAATTACTTTTATGTTATTATTTAAATAAACTTAACGGATCATGTTCGAAACACGCTTCGCTTCGCTCCAAAACAAAGATAGCTGACGTGGCTCAAAAGGCTGCTCAACTTAAATGGGACTGGGCAGGACATGTCTGCCGCATGCCGGACAAACTGTGGGCCCAAATAGCGCAATATTGGTGCCCTGACACAGTGAGGCGGGTTCGCGGCAAACCACGTAGGAGATGGCGGGACGAGCTGGATAGGTTCCATCCAAACTGGAAGAAGGAGGCGCGGGTTCGCGAAAGATGGAAGGAGTGGAGGGAGGCCTTTGCCCAGGAGTAGGACAGGGAAAGCTAGAACAAAAAAATGTTATTACATTATTTTTTTGTGGTGTTTAATGTTATATGTGGTTTATAAAATTATGAGAGCATAATGATTCATATAATAATGCTGAAGTTTGTTTGTTATCTCTGGAACTACCAGTCGGATTTGAAAAAATCTTTTTTTATTTGATAGCCCAATTCTTGAGGAAGGTTCAGATTCTGTAGGTTATTTACCATCACGCTCAGACCATAATGAGCCGAGCAAAAAAAAAAGTCAGAAAGAACGCAAAAATGAAGTAATCGCGCGGACGGGCGATGCGATGCGACGGGGTGGGTCGGGAACAAGAAATTTCACGCGGACGAAATCGCGGGCAGAAGCTAGTACAAATAAAACAGAACATTGCTAATTAGGCAATGAAAATGAAAGGTGCAAGATAAAAGTAATGGGTACGAACGTGTAACGTTCATTAAAAAAAAATATGCTAATTTTACTTAGTCCTTGGTTTTCAAATCTCTGTATTTACAACTTTATAATTGATTTAGCTTACTTTAATCATCATTAAGTGTGTAATAAACCTGCCTAACCTTTAGAGGATACTTAACAGGTTTGTTGTGTGTGTACAAGGTAAAACACAACAACGGTATTCCCACCCCAGAATCTTGTAAACAAACAAAGCCTTCACTGCCGAACTTCGTCTTAATTAGTATTCCGACGGTGCCCGCTCGCCAGAAGAAACAATTACTGAAGACCTTCCCCAGGGATGTATGGGGAGACAGTGTTACATTGATCCTATAGGTATTGATGGGGATAATGGAAAGAAAATACTGGCATATAAGGATAATAAAGACAGCACACCGTCAGGCCCTTTGGACAAACTGCGGTTTGTTCGCCGTGTGTAGGCACGGTCGTTAGTGTTGTATGCAATGCAATTAGGGTGTAGATTTTCCATGTCCCCACCGCCAGCGATTAACGAAAAGCGAATCGTTGGGGGGCAACGAATAGCGACTGCGACGAGCGAGAAGTCAGCGAATATTCTGCCCGCCAAGCGAGTGTCGCTGAGCAAGTCAGGGGATATTCTGCCTGCCAAGCGAGTATCGCTGAGCAAATCAGCGAATATTCTGCTTGCCAAGCGAGTGTCGCTGAGCAATACTGAGCATGTACAATCCCTTTGACAGCTCTTGTCGCTGCAACAAACGAGTACTCTCCAGCGGTATGTTATGTACAGTCAACTATTAATAAATATATCTCTGTTACTTACACGGGACCTACAATCTTTTGTACGTTTCTTGAGCGAGAAAATAGTTGATAGCAACTTAAGTCGCTTCCTTAATCCCTAATGTGCGAGTGATTTTTTACTATGAAGTTGACTTTCTGTGCCTTTCTACTTGGTGGCTCATAGTATGCTGATCCCAAGGGTATGATCGTGTATGGATGGATTGTGACGGTTTTGATGCATGTGTGTGTGTGTTAACCTTGTTAACAAATATTAGGCTATGTTTCCTTATAGTCCTTGGTTTCTACAAAGACCCCAAGGACCGTTTGTCTTCCGCTTTTCATTGAGTTTCCGGAAACGAGTAGACCATTCTTTACCGATCGTTTAGGGAAAATAAGCCTATAGGTACTGGTCCTAAGTAGCCCATGGAGCCCGGGGTATTTTCGGACCGAAAATTAATCTTTACCTACTATAACTATAACTTTCAACTTAAATATAACAAATGGAAATCACGTTTCCTGTTCCACTTTTATATCTATTGTTAGTCTGTTGATATCCATTTAAATATGTTTTGTACACTTTTACTAAAAAACTATTCGATAAAACATTTCGTTATCGATGTTTGACCCTATAAACTGAAACTATCGACACAACTTACAAATTAACGTCCAAACTGCCCATTAACCGTCATAATTAACGATTAACGACACAACAAACTATGTTTTGTTATTTTTGACGACACGCGATAGTTCAGTGTATCATTATGTATTGATCTATTGATTTAATATTTTACAATACATAAAATTATAGCCCAGATACCACTGCTGGACGAGAGTTTCGCAATGTTATCATATAAGACATTTAAACGTGTGGTCATATTTAAATACCATCAAACTGTACAACTATCTACATGGGACTAACATCATAATCGTGAAAAATATATCTACTATCCTATCCCATACAAAACTTCAATACCTACTCGATCAAAATGTATGGGACAGCTGATAATTTTTCGCTATTACGATGTTGGTCCCACGACTCCCACGGAGAAAGTTGTTCAGTTTGATGATCTGTACCTACTGTAGCACACCTTTCTGCAGTGCTGGATGATGCCCTAAGCAATCCACGCCTGTGGGCCATCCTATCCACTAGTCGCCTCGTATTTTTTCAAAACAACGACGAGCGATTTGTAAAGACTGGCGCACATCTCTAGCTAGAGTGACTTATGGGTCGTGTAATATCTTGCTGATAAACAGCCTTGCCTTTCATGTGCTAGCAAATACTGTTTCGTTCGGTGCTGTTTCTGCCTTATGGTGCCCCCCGAGACGTAATGCCCTAAGCAATTGCTTAATTTGCTTATGGGCTACTCCGGCACTGCCTTTCTGACACATGATGTAGAAAGGCCAAAGGAGACATTGGCCTAAACGTTAGGCTTGAAAAATGCTTTAGTACCTACTGATTGCAGAAATATTGTAAACTAGCTGCGCCCCGCGGTTTCGCCCGCATAAGTGTCGATCCCGTGGGAATATTGGGATAAAAACTATCCAATGTCCTTTCCCGGGACTCAAACTATCTCTGTACCAAATTTCATTTTTTCAGGAGTTTAAGCGTGAAGAGGTAACAGACAGACAGACACACTTTCGCAGTTATACTAGTTAGGATAACAAAAAGAAGGTACTGCTTGTGGTACTGCTAACAATATGTGCCTAAGTCACTTTAATGAAACCCAACTTTGAAAAAACGGAACCACAAGGCAAAACCTACATGACATAATGTTAGATTATCAGTAATAATGAAATCATGAAACAGTTTACACGTTCGCGATAATAAAATCTTCCATCACACTGCCATTCATGTAATATAATGAATGACTGACACAGAGCAATACAATAGAATCGTACGTTTTTATACGTTCCCATTCTAGCTTGTAGTCAATGAAGTAATGAATTACTCCGAGATACTACGTCAAGATTATAATGTCTACGTTTCATTGTTGTATTCCTGCCTGGAAACAACAAACAGCCATTATTCTAGCTCTTTTTTAATTATGAGTGATGCGTCGTGCGGAATAAAGCGTTCAAAAGGATTTAAAGGGTCAATGGTGGCATGGTGGTTGGTTGGCAGTTCTTGTCCATGGGGGACCAGTATCAGTGTCCGGCAGTGGGCGTCTTTTAGCTGATGTGATGATGAAAATAAGGTCAATAAGTCATGGGAGTTTGGCATGCCAAAAAGTCACGGTTCACAACATTAAAAACAAGCATAATCAGCCCCGTTCCTACTGCTGGCCTCCTCTCGGTGTGGAATGGGCCATAATCCACCACGCGGGCCCAGTGCGGGTTGGTAGATGTCACATGTCTTCGAATGTTGGGTTCAAGGATATGCCGATTTTCTCACTATGTTTTCCTTTACGCTTTATGAGAGAGAGCAGTGGTGATTAAATAATTTACACAAAGCAAAGCGCCTATCTGGACTCGAACCTACGACCTACAAGTCGTAAGCCGTGGCCATTACCACTGTTCTCCAAAACAAGCAAAATCATGGAAATTACACTTAAAATCCCTCCTAATGTCTGAAGTGGCACCAATCTCTCCCATTTCTCCTGATGTAGATATTAAGAACAGCCCATCATCCCAAGGTAATTGTTATGCTAATTACAGAAGAAGCCTCTGAAACCTTTGAATTCAGCTGAAACTGAAGTTTTAACTGACAATAACAAAGTTTGAGAACAGTTTTGTCGAAGAAAACAGCCGGTAAGTAGGTACTAAAGGAAGTACAATGAGGTTGGGAGGCTCATGTGTTTTTGAAATTTTATTAAAATTATATTATTGAATACAGTTGGGAGGCTCATGTAGTTTTGATTTTTTTTGTGGTGTACAATAAATTATATAAATAAATATATTTTTATCAATACAATCAACAGTGTTTATTCAATTATTAATTTTAAGCGACGTTGTTTCTGTCTTTGGACTGAGATAGAGGTTCCATGTGCCCAATGACAGACGCAACGTCACTCACCGAGTCTTCGGCTTGGTGCACTAAGTGACGTAATACAAGGAAGGAGGAAATACTCTCAGAAAAACACGTCCCACTAAAATATGCAACAAATTCATTCAATCCATTTAATACACCATTTGCCTCATCAAATAGTTATTAACAAACTAAATGAGTTCATTATAATAACTTAACTACGACACTTATAGAGTAATGACAGGGAGACACCCCTAATTAGAACCTAACAAGAAAATAGTTGTCAAACTTTGGCGCGAAACGCCATTCGTGTAATTTTGTCCCGAAGGACCGAAATTTGAATTAGGATCGGAACATAATTTACTATAAACTTTAGAGCAACGAGTTTCGTTGAGCAAAAGGACCAAGTTTTTTTCTCAAAGGAGAATATTATGTAAGTACAGTATATAAAGTGATACATCTTGTTGGAAAATTGTGAATAAAAGGCGTTGCGGTTGTTAGTTGTCATAAGTTTTGGGTACTATCCGCCTCGGGCAAAGTGAGAGGCGCTTTGATATTTATGAAGATAGCTTGTTGGTGATGAGGCGAAAGAAGAAAACTTGTGTATTTAGTTTCTTGAGTTTATTTGTATCTTTAGAATGGAAGGGCCAATTTAGACTATTGTGTCAATCATGTTGGAAATCTACCATTTGCAAAGAAAAATTAATAGGTATTTTTCCTATGATTATTTCAATGTCAATCTAGATGCATCAAAGTTCTGATTCAAAAATCTCCTTTCTCTAAAAGCTTTCAACAAAACGCATTTCCATTCGTATTCCAACCGCTCCTTTTCCCAACATAATCCCAATTTAAACATTCTCATTTAAGCAGAGTTAGGCCGAACATTAAATAAGATTACATAACTCACTATAAATCATCGTAGAGCCGAGATTAGCAGCTCACAGCTTACAGCTTACAGCTTACCTGTAACAAAACAGACAGTTATCGAAACCGTTGATTAATTCGATGTAAAGCCGTCGTTACAAGGGTACAACATAATTTGGGTAACACTGAGATAAACAACAAACCTTTGGGGGGTATAACGGTTTTGTTTCTTGTGTCCTGAAGTGTAAAGAACCATTGATACCATGTTGATGAGAAGGAACCAATGAATTGTGAAGGGTATCTCCGTGATTGTTCGCTTGGAATAGATAGGCTAGTAAGACAGAAAAGTTCCAGTTTCTAAATAACAAAATAAACATAATAGCTTTAAGTAAATTTTCCTGAGAAAGATAACTATAGGTTACAGATTTAACAGAAATACGATAGGTAGGTATAGGAAAGGATAGGCACAACTTAAAACTATTTTATAATATTATTATGGTTTAAGACATTTCTCTCAAAAACAAGAAACACTGGGTACATACATATAAACGTTCCTTGGAACGAGTATTGATACAGCACATTTGAAGTTAAAAGTAGGTAAGTATAGACGCCCGTACATCAAACTACTACAATCTGTCAAATTTCTTTAATAGATTTTCAACTTTCTCGCTAAAAGATAAGGTTCTTTGATTGGGAAAATTTGACAGTTTCGGGTAGCTTGATGTGCTGGCGTCCGTACATTATTACTAGTCTTTGACTTATCATTATTTTAGTAGAATAAACTATTTTAAAAGACATCCGAGTATAGGATTTTTTTATATATTTTTACTTGATGTATACAAATCTGCAAAAATTATGTAGGTACTCTAATATTTATTTAAGTAATTACCATAATACCTATTGAACTTCACAATATGGATACCTCATTCTGAAAAAAATATATAATTCAACAGAGAATTATTCAACGTGACTTATTCTCAATATATTGAGAGGACACAAAACGCTCGATAGAATATAACTTCGTCAATTTACCAAATCGAAATTGTGCTACCCAAATTCTAACTTACCCTGATCTAATCAATCAACGAGTTTATAACTTTGGTAAGCATTAGAAAGTTTATCTAAGGAATGGAAAGTATGATATAAAGGACGTTAAGTGTAATATTGACAAATTGGGTAAAAAAGCTTCAACTTTAGGCTAAGAATAAACTCAGGGTCGCATCCCAAGAGTGTCGTTAGATATAGAGCCCCCGCAGATTACAGACTTTCTATCTTTTCTCTGTAGAAGTGTAGACTGACTGAGTGACTTTCTATCTTTTCTCTGTATTTTCTGTAGACTCTAATAATAAGTTTCCTACAAGTATAGCCTTAGCGTTCTTAATTTATAGAACATAGACATAGTTGTTAAATGATGAATTAATTGTTATTTATGAGTAATTGGACAGATAATAATTGTACTTATATAATAGTAATTTTCATTAAAATATAATAATTGTTTTTTCATTTTATTGACATTTTTAATTACAGTTATTGACATTTAAATTTATTTCAATGACATTAGCTTTTGAATATTGACATTTAATTTTATTGTATTGACATTTTATTTTTTAATTTTTTGTAAATTTTTATAATCGGACAATTTAAAGTAGGTATTGAAATGCATCAATGTTATTTTGGTTTGGTCTGTTTTTTATATTTTAATGTTGCGTTTGCGTTTTGGGTACGATGTGAAAATTAATGACTTTATTATTGAATGTAATTTGCACGCTTGCTTGCAGGCAGAATACAATAACTTTTAGGCTTCTCCAAATGTACAATGTATTTTCTGGCAAATATATAATTGAATTTGAATTCGAATTTCCCCTTGTAAAAAACGAATGTTCCGATTTCTGTCTGCTCCCTTTGTATCCCGGTAGTTTGCTTCTGCGGACAAACGCTAGTACGTAATAAAACTGTCAGTCAGTCAACAATCAGTATGTGGGCTGGTTCTGCTAAAATGTGTTCGAGACGTCAATCAGAAGCTGAAGAAGCTACCGGACCTGGATCCTGTTTCTCAACGTTCTGTATTTAAACCAGCTGCCTTGAGGGACTACCGTCAGCGGTCTCCTACTGTACGCTATGATTCACGGACTGAAGGACCAGTCCACATGAAAGTGCAAAAGTTTCTTGAATATACACTAGAAGTGAAAGAAAGATACGAGAAGTTGATAGAGAATATTCTACATTTCAATAAAAAGACGGACGGCATACTCATCTCACAAGCGGAACAGCTGTTTATTGAACGTCTATTTGCTAGGCTTCTTATCTAGCCCTGACAATGAACGCTGCGCTAGGCTTCCTAAGATAGTATTTACATAACAACCGTTAAGTAATACCTAGCAACTCCGTATTGCTAGGTATTACTTAACGGTTGTGGTCAGTTGGAAACGACCGCGACTTATAAGTCGGGTCGTAGGTTCGAACCCAGCCAAACGCTTTACTTTGTTTAAATTATTTCATTACCACTGCTCTCAAAACGCTGAAGGAAAACATCGTGTGGAAACTAGAACCAAAAGAATAATCGAAGACATGATGACATCCACCAACCCACACTGAGCCGGTGTGGTGGATTACAGCCCACACACTCTCATCAAGTAGGCGTGTCCCAGTAGTGGGTACATTATAGGCTGATTATGCTAAACAAGTACCTAATACGTATTCTGTGGTAATACACAGCTATCTAAGTGGTAAATCAGAACTGTTTCCCAACAGATTAAGAATAGGTCGCGCATGAAAAGTCTAAGCCAGTTCTGAGAGAAATTGTCTCAAACAACTCAAATAAAAATCTATAGACTGCCGGATTTCCTGATCACTGAACAGAAAAAAAACAATAAAATCGTAACAAGCCGCTAGAATTCTACCCAAACGAATGAAAACCAAAACTTGGCGCGTCCAATGGCAAGTGAACATGGACAAGTGAAGGATAGTTGTAAATATGAGCGTCCTTGACATGTTTGGAACATGTCCAATATGCGTTACTTTCTCCCATTTTACAACATATCTATGACAAGGTCGGGGTGAATGAACTTGAAGGTTGATGCTTATTTTTGTGGCATGGTCAAAAAAAGACTATCAAAAATTGAGTGACTATCGAAGTGAAATGGATACAGGAGATCGACTAACGAAGTAAATTGCGGAAAAGGGGAAGACTGCGCGGTAAAGTGCGGAAGGCTGAGTGAGGATGGTTTAGTGTTACTTGATCTTTATCAAGTTGTCCTATCGTAGTCATGGTTACTTCCATGATTTTTGAGCTATGTCACAAACCATGCTCCACCTCCTATCCTACCCTCCGTGTCCCAAAACATGCAGTCAAAGTGACCTCTGCGCTGCCACCGACAACGCCGTGGAAGTGGTGAAGTTTTGGGAAAACAAGATTTAAAATACATTCGTGCCAGCGACACGAAGAAAAAGAAGAAGGGTTCCGTACCCGAAGTGTGCCAACGGTACCCTATTACTAAGGCTCTGCTATCCGTCCATCCGTCTACCACTGTATCTTTTGAACCGTAATAGGTAGACATTTGAAATTTTCATTTTATTTTTCTAATAATAAAAATAAAATTAAGTTAAAAATTAAAAGAGGTCCCCATACAAAAAACATCAATGAAACTCAATCAAGCCGAACGATAAAAATAAGCCTTAATTTCAATGAATTCCCTGAAGTCACTAATTTTCATTTAGATTTGAACGATGTTTTAAATGTGATGTGTTAACAAAGTACTAAGTACTAAAATTGTGATTTTGTATACCAGTGGTCAGTACTTCGTCGGTCAGTGGCGGAAAGAACACGTGCCAACGCGCCCAGGGAAACCGGAAATTGTGCACTATCTCAAACGATACACGACATAACTTAATAGAGTTAGTATTAGAGCACCCATCACCGGGAACTACCCGAGCTGACCTTTCCGAACGATTGGGTTCAATTTATAAGGTTATTGGGTACTTGTAATTTAGTTATTGGTCAGGTTAGTAGTGGGTGTTATGAGATAACAGCTTTATGTTTGCTACCGGCATGAGTTTTGAATTTGACATAACATGGTTGCATATAGTGATTCGGGATTGAATTTTGTGATTCACTCAATCAACTCAGCCTATTGCAGTCCACTGCTGGACATAGGCCTCTCCCTGGCTGCGCCACAACACCCAGTCCTCCGCCTTCCGCATCCAGTCTGTCCCAACAGCGTTCTTTAGGTCGTCGGTCCATCTAGCTGGGGGGCAACCCACACTACGCTTGCCGATACGCGGTCTCCACTCCAGGACTCGTCTGCTCCACCGGCCATCGGTCCTTCGACAGACATGGCCAGCCCACTGCCACTTCAGTTTGCTTACTCTGCGAGCTAAGTCGTAGAAAATCATAGACATGTGACAACCACCAACCCGCACTAGGTCCGCGTGGTTCATTATAACCCACTCCCTATCACAAAGAGGAAACCTGTGTCCCAGCAGTGGGAACGTTATAGTCTGATTTTACTATAGCCCTCATAAGCCAATGTAATAATTCATTAAAACTTCAAACTGTATTCTTATCATTTATCAATGCATTATTTTTAGTAAGTATTAATTACCTTTCTCTGATAACGACTCATTACGACAATCGATAACAGTAATTAAATAAATAGTTATAACACTATTAATAAGTATCACGTTTTGTTAATTTCGTTACTACATAACATAATATTGTTAATGCCGGTTTGATAACACTTATTATCTTGGTTCCTGTTGGCAGACTTAATAATCTATGTTTTATTCAGGAAATACATTTTTTGCAGCGTTATTGGGTCAGTGTGTTTCCATGGTAATTGTAAGCTACTACCTACACTCAGTATTTGCTAATTGATTTCGTCAGTTCTTCTGTATTTCCTGTGAGTTCCTGAAAGTCGAAAAACCGCTAGTTCAATATCCAATCAGAGCTTTAAGAAACATTTATCAGGTCCTTTGAAAGGAGATGGCGATATGAGCATTTTTAAAGGAGGCTTACAAGAGGCTCATTATCTGTCAAATTCATAATTCCATCCAGTCTAATCGGATTGAGCGACTGCCTATTTGACCTCCACAAACAGTTACTGAGTAATACGATACCCCTTGGTAACCCTGGTTGTTAGACTTTCGGGCTACCATCCCTACTGTCAAAGATCTACAAATGCGAGGCTCCGAGGCACGGAGAGGTCTCGATATGTAATGGATGAGACCGGGAAAGTTGTCCCTGCTGGGACAACCTAGGCTGATAATAATAAATTATTTGAAAGGGAAACGCTTGTAAACTATTGAATAGTTCCCCTGGGTCAGGCTTCTGTCAAGTCCAGTAAATCAATAAATCCTTTCGAAACTACAAAATGCAAGAACACCATCTATAAACCAGAGCAATTCGCTCGCTTCTAATAAAAGTCGGAAACATTACTTGTCGCCATTACTTTGACGACAACGCACACACAGTTACTACGCCCAACATCGTTCACGTTGACCCAGAACAAGTGCTTGTAATAACCTTAACTTTGGCTGGTATCAATAAAGCTAGTTCCGGGAACACGGCGCAGTCACGCAAAGACATAAAGTTTCGGCTCAGCTCGCTGACTGGAGGCAATAGTATTGAGTTTGACATACTAGTTGAATTCGACATCATAAATGTAACGACGTAACTTCGTGTAAGACAATAAACTGGTTTATTTATGATCCTACTAGCTGCGCCCCGCGGTTTCACCCGCATAAGTGTCGATCCCGTGGGAATATCGGTATAAAAAGTAGCCTATATGTTAATCCAGGGTGTCACAGCTACCACCATACAAAATTTTATCAAAATTGCTCCAGCCGTTTGAGCATGAAGAAGTATCAAACATATAAACACACACACTCACAAACTTTCGCCTTTATAATATTAGTGTGATAGTGTGATGACGTTCCCACCGAACCCAACAGTGTGCACGGTGAGGTGAAGATGCCAAGCAAAAGAAGATAAAAGCGCTTTCTCACTACGATATAGATATTTGAAACACTCAATTATGTCTATAGTAACCAGAAAGACAGATTTTGACCTCGTAAAAGGTTTAGAACTTTTTTTTTTTTTTTTTTTTTTTTATTTCTTAAAAATTAATAGAGGGTTTTTATCCACATGGATACGCCAACCCCATTGTACCTTATCACTACTCTTACACCACTATTTTTTAACTAATTAACATATAAAAACACTATTCTTGTAATCCTTATTTAGCTATTCATTGATCAGGCTGTTGTACTAGACCACACAATTTTTTTGCAACATTTGATTTAGGGTTCGCTAAAATAGTGAAAATAAGCCCAAGATCTAAAATATTTAAACCAAACTCCCTAATCAATGAATCTCTTTCATTTTTGTTCTTAACGCATTCCATCAGCAAATGTTGCACGTCTTCTATTTTGTTGCATACTTCGCAGTTTGGAGATGCTGTCTTACGCATTAGGAAAGCAAATTTTGCTGATGGAAAGTGCCCAGAACGCAGTCTTAAAGCTACTTTGACGTAACTCCTACTTAAATTAGTGTCATCAAACCAGGGCACGCGAGAAGGTTCACTCTGAATTACTTTGTACCATATACCTTTTTTTTTCGAAATCTCGTTGAAATGATCTTTCCATTTATCATAACAAGACTCCTTGATTTTTGAGACATATTCCCAGTGATCAGGTAGGTAAGAAACTTCATTCCCTGTGTTAATTGCCAATTTTGCCAACCGGTCAGCCTCCTCGTTGCCGCGTAATCCTATGTGTGCTGGGACCCATTGCAATATAATTCTAATTTCGTCTTTATTAATAATGTTTATAATTTTAAGAATGTTGTAAGCTATCGATGCACCTCTGCAACCAGAGGCGCATCGAGCTACATGCTGTAAAGCGCTTTTGCTGTCGGTAAAAATAACTGCTTTGTTTAAATTTTGATTAAGAACATAAGCTACTGCTTCGTATATTGCAATGAGTTCCAGTGACATTATACAAGTATTTGCATCGATTTTAAAGCTAGCTTTATAGTCTAATTTTTTATGAAAGAAAGCTGCCCCACCACCACTAACATTTTTTGATCCGTCCGTGAAGATTTTATCCCAATCGTTATACTTATTATTTAATTCTGCTACCACTTCATTTACCAATAAATTAGGGTCATAATATTTTTTTGATTGTTTGACATATTCTAGATCACATTTAATAACCCCTTTAGTTTGTATGGCGGACACCCACACATCGAGAGTAAACATTTTCAGAACATCTGAGGAGACAATATGCAGCTGACTTAATTCGTTATGCGTAGAAGCTAGCAACGGTTTTTTTTTATTTTCCCAATAACTATTATTTATAAGAGAACTTAATTCAGAAATTACATTAATATTTAAATTATTTGTCCATGATCGAGATTTCAAAATGTGCTTATAGGAGAGATATTGCCGCCTCAAAAACAGTGGTGGTATGTGCAATTCGCTTTCCATCACATGAATTGGTGAGCTTTTAATGAAGCCCCCTACAACTCTTAGGGCTTGGTTCTGTACTTTATCCAATTTAGAGACATGTGTCTTTGCAGCAGAATCATACAAATAACAGCCATAGTCAATCCGACTTCTTATGACGGAAATATATAATCTTCGCATGTGTTTGGTGTGAATTCCCCATGAACTACCCGCTAATACTTTTAATACATTTAGATATTTTGAGCATTTTTCAATTAATTCATTAATATGTTTTCTCCAATATAAACTTCTATCAACCCAAAGCCCTAAATACTTGATACATTCTACCATATTTAATGGTTGACCATACACTTTCAAAGCTGGCAATATTCGTCTTCGACCCCTACTGTAAACACAATAATTAGATTTAGTCGACGATAAAGTCAGTCCAATCTCACCCAATAAGGCTATAATACAATTAAGGGCATCTTGTAACTCATGTTCACAAATTGAGATTTGTTTGTTACTAATGTAAATAACAAAGTCGTCCGCGTATTGTGACACTATTACATTGTGTATTTGATGACAAATTTGGTATGTAACTAAGTTAAATAAAAGGGGGGAAAGCGGGTCCCCTTGAGCTAGGCCTCTATTAGTCCACCTACATTCAGACCCTTGGCTATTATAAGACTTAATGATTAAGTGTCTTTCACTTAGAAAAGACCAAAGGTAAACACAAAATTTGGAACCAATTTGGATTTCCTCCAGTACTTTAGTAACCGATTCAATTAACACATTGTTGTAGGCATTTTCAATGTCCAAAAAGCATGCGACTGTAGGAGCATTTTTAGTAAATCCGACTTGAATATAGGATACCAGCCTAGAAAGTGCATCTAGAGATGATTGTGACTTTCTAAATCCTACCGTATATGCAGATAGCAATTTGTTCTTTTCTGCAAACCATTCTAATCGTTTACAAATCATTAAGTGGAAGGTTTTACAAATACAAGATATTAACGAAATGGGTCTTAGTTTAATGTCTGTATTAAGATTATTTGAATATTTTGGAATGGGAATGATTAGAATATTACGCCATTGGAGTGGAACAATACCGAGTGAAAATACCAAATTGTAGATTTTAAGTAAAAACTGTTTTCCTATTTCGGGTAAATTATAAATCATTGAATAAGATATACCGTCGTGCCCTGGAGCCGTGTCCTTCTTTTTTAAGCAATTTTCGAGTTCTTGACTACTAAAATCAATTTCTAAAACCTCATTTTTGGAACTAAAATAGGGCATACAACTAGAAACGTAGTCCGGAGTTAGGTTTTGTAACAATTCATTTTGTTTTTCAACCGGTACACATGGCCGTTGATGTTTAAAGCCCTTCATCCACCTCATCCGACGCCACATCTCAGGGGCTGAAGTAACTTCATCAATTGAATTACAGAATTTTTGCCAACCCTGATTTCTAGCTTTTTTAATTAGTTTTTGGGATTCTAAAGTCATTTTTTCTAATTTATTTAAATTATCTGGGGTGGGGTTTTTGCGGAAAGTGGACAGGGCTAATCTTCGTTGGGCAACTAATTGTGATAAATAAGGGGTCCAATAATTCTTAGGTTTAAACTTTTCATCTGGCTGATCACTATATTTATAATATGGTATATGCTTATTAGCCGCGTATTCTATAGTTTTTATAAAAAAATCATACATTTGTTGGACATTAACAGGTAATTCCTTAAATTCTAAAAATTTTTCAGAAACCATTTCGCGATAATCTTCCCAGTTAGCATTTTTGAAATTTCGTTTTTTATTTACATGAACGGTGGTCCATACGTTAGCCTTCATTTTAATAATAAGGTGGTCACTACCCAAATTTTCATTAAATATCTGCCAGCCGAATTTTATTGCAACATCAGAAGAGATAAATGATACATCAGGTGAAGTCTGTTGTAAATTTCCATTCACTAATTTAACCCGAGTCGCTTGGCCATTGTTTATAGAAATAAAATCGTTATCTAGCGCCGCATCCATTATTTGTGTACCTCGAATATCCGATTTAACAGACCAATTGGTGTGGTGTCCATTAAAATCGCCCGCTATTATTGTTTTATTCGGAAAGTATGAGAATATATCATTCCAGTCAGACGATTGTGTTTGTACGGATGAAGGACAATAAAGCGACACTACATATTCTAAGTCCTTGCAATTTAATAACTTAACACAAACCATTTCGATACCCACATTATTAATATTTAATGACACTAGGTGAGATTGAACCGACTTGTGTACCAACAAAGCGACACCACCGTATCCGTCATATCTATCGTTCCTATATACATTAAACCCGCTAATATTGATATCAACCTCACAGTCGAACCATGTTTCGCTAATAATTGCGATGTGTATATTCTCTCGAATTAAAAGTTCTGAAAAGGATACAAGTTTAGGACGTAAACTTTGCGAGTTCCATTGAAATAAGTTCAACTTAATTATTTTTTGTAAACTATCCATTACTAAAACAATTTATGTTATTCAAAGTTTCTTCCCCTAATATCAACTTAATTACAAATTTTTTAAGTTCCTCACAAATGATTTTAAACAAAGACATAATTTTTTCTTCAAATTGACTTTCGGATTTGATGATACTTTTAATTTTTACCCATATTTTCTTCCATTCAAATTTGTATAATAGTTGTTCGCTTCGCTTCGTACTTTCCTCATATTTCTGTGGTATAGAACTTTCTTCATCTACCCGCTGCTCTAAAATATCATCATTTTTGTTTTGGTTTGTTTTATTTATGTTTTTCGTGGTACCCTGTTTTGAGGTTATGACTTTTTTCTTTGTGGTTGCCACTGGTGTTTCGGTCTGTTGTATTTCTTCGTCTTCCTTTCTATTTGCTTGCGGTTCCTGGTGTACTAGGCCCCTAGTCAAGATACTACTATAGGTTTCTGTATTCGGCGTGATTATTGATCGCGTATTAGCAATTTGCTTTGAGGTCTCCATTGTATTTTTATTTACTACTTGCTTTTCCTCCATAAAACGTTGTAGGGCTTTCTTGTATGTAAGTTGTTCCTCACTCATTATTTTTCTGATAGCTTTTTCTTTTAAGTACATGGGACACCCTTTGTCCAGAACAAAATGATTCCCCTTACAGTTTAGACATGTGTATTCTTCCAAACTACAATTATCATGTTTTCCTCCGCACTTAGGGCAACATATCTTTTTAGATGGACAATATTTAATGATATGGCCAAATTGCCAGCAACCTGAGCATTGCGTCACTGGGAAGATATATGCTTCTACTATAAAACGACAGTCATAAGCATAAACATATTGAGGTAGTATATTTCCTTTGAAACTAATTCTTATCGACTCACAATCAATCCATTTTCCTTCCGAACTCAGCCGTTTTAATCTCTTAATTGATAAGACCTCAGTGTTTGATTTTAAAATATTCTTAATTTCGTCTTCGTTTAATTCAAGGTCGATACCTTTCACAATTCCATAGGATATCGTCATTTCCTGAGTTAGTAGACATCGTAAGCCCATGTCTTTGATTTTCTGACAGTTTAGAAGTCTTTCAGCATCTTCCCTTCTTTGAAATTGAATCATAGCTTTATATGAGCTTTTATATTTTATTCTCAGAATATTCTTCATATTTTCAGAACTCAGCAACTTAGCCATGGCTATAGGTTTTGGCAGATTATCCTGTGAGGTAATACACACTTCATGATTGTCCATTAATTTTGTCACATTCGTCTCAATCCCATTACCATTCATTGTCTCCATGGACTCACTCCTTATTAAACGTTTAGGTCTCCTTCGGTTCACAGTTATAAAATCATCTTCGCTCGAGTCCTCTTCTCGTTCTTTCCTCTTCTCCACAGACCTTATTATTCCATCAGCTCTTTTTTCTGTCCCTCTACTTTCTACTTCCATCTCAATTAGTTGCTCTTCACATCTCTGTATTATTTCTGAATCACTTAAATCCACTCCACTTGAATTTTCTCCCATTTCACAAATAACCGGGTATAGTTGTGTCACTCGTTACAAAGCTGCGAAAGCATAAACGCGTACGCACAGCTCCACGACTCGCGCCAAACTGGTTTAGAACTTGTAGATGCTTACTTCAGTCAAGACAACAGAAGAGCACAAAATGCAAGTATAGCAAGTTCTCAAAAAAAGAAAGAATTAAAGTCCACCACTCATCCACCGCAAGATGAGGTAAGCCCTGACGTCATGGCTCCGACACGTCAGACCGATGTGTCGACGATTTAAGTCGAGCCGAGATGAGCAGAGCCCCGATCGATCGCGACCTTATGAGAGATACTAATAATATTACCTACGGCAGTGCATTTATGTTAACAGCTTTGACATTAGACCCTGGCGGTTTATAGCATACTCCATAGATGAAGTCAACGATCTATTTGTAGTTGAAATGCTTCTAGGCATGATTTTGTTTCAGATTTGTTTATTTTTGGTCTTGATTAGAGACTTATTATTGTTGACCAAGCATGTCGATCGCCCGTTTCAAATAATACTTTTCTTCTAAAGAAAATAACACATTCGTCTTCACCTTTTTTTTTCACAGCAGTCAGATTGTCCGCTTTCTTCTAATTCCTTCAAATTGATATTTCGCGCTCTACATTATTTTCACATTCCGTCATTACCTCATTCGGCATAACCAACCTCACACGGTCCGCTAATTAGCTCCAAATCAAATACGAACCAAAAGTTTATATAAACTAATTTGCGTCTAAACCTCGTAATGAGCTGAAAATCAACCGATTAACTAAATGCTAATCCACTTAATTACCGACACGTAGACCCAAATAAATCTCGCTACTAGTCGGAAACATTGATCTTTCCACCGTTTTCCAGGATAGTCGACACTAATTTACATAAAATAACTGTGCTAACTGTTAAGCAAATAGTCCAACTTTTCTACGAAGCGATGTGGATTGGCAAACGAATTACATTATTAGTAAACTCAGGATTTCACCGAATCTTTGTCTGCTCCTAAATTCCTTATTCGTTCTCTATAAGATTCGATAGTGGAAACAAACGAAATTGCGAGTCTTTCTAATGACTGATTTTCTAGAGATTGCATGCTTCACCAGTATCTTTCTAAAACTATTCCAACTTTCTTGCCATGAGGCTCAGTACGAACAATAACCCTCAAAAATATCAAAATATTCTGACATATTCCAAGGTAACATCCGCCGCTACACCGATACACCGCTGCACCTTCAGGCTAAGTGTTGCAATGAACTCTTGCGTATGAATCGTGAATGCAGATCATGAGGTGAAGGTCGGGTCAGCCGCGTTGAGAGCTTGCCAACGGCCCGCGTCCGGTCTGCCAACTTTATGCGAGTCATGCATCACGGTGATAGTGAAATTAAGATGCATAGGTTACTGTACCACAGCTAAGATGAAAGATAGTTAGTAGTAGATAGGATGTCATCAATGATAACCTACCTACCCTACCTAACCTATATACGAGTACATATACTTATATTAAAGAGGGGCCCGTGGCTAAATAATAACAGCCGCACAGGTCGATCGATCAGGTTAAGCTACGCTTGCCACGGTTGGTCTGTGGATGGGTGACCATCTTTATATACGGAGAGGTCCGTACCTCGGAAAGCATGTTAAGCCGTTGGTCCCGGCTGTAATTCGTGGATCTTTGACAGTCGTTACGAATAGTCAGAAGCCCGAAAGTCTGACAACCAGTCTTAAATTAGCAAGCGGTATCGTATTACCCAGTAACTGGGTTGTGGCGGTCAGATAGGTAGTCGCTCCATGTAAAATACTGGTATGGTAGCTGCATCCGGTTAGACTGGAAGCCGACCCCAACATAGTTGGGAAAAGGCTCGGCAGATGATATATTTATATTTAGAGTTTTCTTTCGTATTTTTTCAAAGATCACCCATTTTGTTCGGCGACTTTGGATAAAAAAAATAAAAAGTCGGCGGCCAGGAGTGAATTATTATTCTATTTGAATGGTCGCAGTAGTAGAACCATTTCTTTGTATGGCGACAACGATGTAATTAATTTGAGAACAGATTTATACAACGATCTTATCTTTCGATCCGCATCCAAATATACTGATTATTTTAATAACATATCTCTGAATCCAAATTGTTCTCGACTTTGACACCTTAGTAAAAAATAATGAGTTATAATAATTATGTGTACTTTAAAAATATGTGAGTAATTATTAAAAATGGCCGCCAAAAACAAATTCTGCCAGAATGGGTCCTTTTTTTTTTTTTTGGGTGGGAAATCATCAAATGACCCCTCCCGCTCTGGGCGGAGCGGAAGGGAGTGTCAGACTCTTACTGACTAAAACCCACCCGTGTTCCTTCAGTTGCCTGTGCCAGGGGCCACGGTATCTCTTTCGAACAACCCGCGACCCTGGCGGGCATCAGCCCTAGCGGACCCCGTCAGTTGGTGATGACATCTCCTTGAGGCGCGCGTGGAACACAAAGCGCCGTCGACCCGGGCCTGGTCCTTACCGGGCGGCGAGCTGCCCATTGCTCGCCGCCTGCAAGCCCGCGCCTACGGTGGCCGGGAATCGGCTATCGACTCCCGACGCCCGGGGCGTCTCCTGCGGCGGCTGGGGGCGTGAGGGCGCAAGGATTGCCTCTCCCTCACGCGCTCCGCCTCCTCCTTCGCGAGCATCACTGCTTCGCAGAAGGAGGCGATAGCCTCCCATGCACTCTCGCTCCGTACCATGGCCCGGACTAGGGCCGGACGCGAGAGATCGCCGCCGCCGATCGCCGCCGTGAGGACACGGCGGTGCTCTGCCCAAGCTGGGCAGATCTCCACCGTATGCTCCACCGTGTCCTCCGGGCGGTCCACACAATGGTGACACCCGGGCGTTTCCTCCCGCCTTATTCGGAACAGGAACCTCCCGAAGCAGCCGTGTCCGGTGAGGACCTGCGTTAGGCGGAAGGTGAGGACGCCGTGGCGCCTCTCTAGCCACTCCTCAAAGAGGGGACTTATCGCCGCGATTGTGGCGTGCCCAGCACTGGGTTGCGACAGTCGCACTCTCCATGTCGCCATGAGATCCCGCCGGAGCTCTGTCCGCTGCACCGCGATTTCTCGCGGCAGCGGAGTTACGCCCCGGCGTTTCACCTCCTCTCGCCACTCCCATATGTGGGCGAGGACTTTGGCCTCCAGATCCCATGGCGGCAGTCCGGCAAGGAGGCTCGCTGCCTCCCCGGAGACCGTGCGGTATCCCCGGACTAACCGGACGGCCATGACCCTCTGGGACGCGTTCAACCGCCTGGCTGGTCGCCGCCTCAGTGAACGCGCCCACGCCAGAATGGGTCGTTAGTTTCCTTTAAGGTAGCAACGAAATCGCTTCATAAAAAAAAAAAATGGTTGCCTGTAAAGTCGGTTTTACGGGCGAAGATTTTACGTGACAACGTCTTTTTCTCGGTAGAATATTTATTGATATGAATATAATTAAATTGCACAATAGGAACAAGGAATTAAATGAAAATAAGAACGTAACGTTACCGAGCGTTACACTTTTTCATAAGTGACTCCCAGCCGCAACCTAATTTAAAATAAGAACGTAACGTTACCGAGCGTTACACTTTTTCATAAGTGACTCCCAGCCGCAACCTAATTTAAGACGTTGTCACGTCAAAATAAAAAAAATTAAAGCAATATCTTTTATGATGATGTTAGGAACCTACTGGAATCCTAACTAACCTTATTGATTCTGATGCACTTGAAACTGAACTCCGCCAATGCAGAACAATTAACAACAATCAATTTAATGGGTTTACCAACCTTAACAATTGTTACAAAACGTGCATCTTACTGCTACTGCAGTACAGAGTTATCACGAGATTGTCGGTTTTGTTTCATTTTAGTATATTTCCGATCAATAATATAATATGCTAAGAGCCTTTGGTCAGTAGCAAAATATTTGTCAATTTAAGTAAACGATCGAGGGACGCCCTCTCTATGACCAGAACGTCAAAGGTTATTGCTTCATTGTGATGGTTTTTTGGTTATTCCACTTCCAATTTTTCTTTGAAGTTCCCAAAATGTAAGTTCAAACCAGTTAGTATTTTAAATAAGAACCGTGGAGGTCAGGTAGTTATTTCTGTCTTAATCCTTTTTTTAATGCATAGGTAATATAAATAAGTATCTAATCTAATTTAATTATATAACGAACCGGATCCGGACTTACCTCTTCGGTAAGCCTGGATACTTTATGGATCTCATAAAAACACACTATTTGCTCTATTATACATGAGGGCCTGTTTACAGTGGTGTTTTAGGAGTCTCTCTTTTAGTGCTTTGCGAAATACCACCACGAATTCAGCGTTTATTTATAGTTTAGGAGCAAACTAAGCTCAAAGGGAAGTTAATTAAACAAAGGGAGTGTGGTGTGGAAAAGACTTCCGATGGTTTTTAAAAAATAGTCTTGGACAACTGTAAACGGGCCGCCCTGTACGTGTACCCGTGCAAGGTGTAGCTAACACACTGAACATTTCGCCTGTGGTACCAGAAGGGGGCGAAGGGTTAGGCAGAACCTTTGGGCGCATTATGTCCAATTCGCAAAATGTCCATTGGGCTCAAAAAATCCAATTCACAACTATAATACAGTTATGTTTAAGTTCCATGTAACAGGAGGCGACTCTATTGACATCAGCCGGGCACAAATCCGACTCCGGACTGCTATTAAGAAAACAGCCAAGTAAAAGAAATCACATAGACAAAGTACATCATAGTGTATCGTTTGAAATATAAACAGTATCCATCACCCATCGGCCATCACCAGGGCAATCAGCGGCCCCCAAGCAACACAACAACAGCTATTTAATCAACTAACTAATAACAGACCAAACGCTGTTATTATCGACGACATTACAGGTTTCCTGCTTGTTACAATATGAATATTTTAAACGGGTTTTAACACATGAAATACAGGCTAGGTGAAGACGGAAGAACAGACTTATATGTAGAAAGGCGAACATGTACATATTGGAAGAAAGGAAGGCAGTTGAAGAATAAGAAATAAAGCTTTCAACAAACTGTGAAATTGTTTGAACTGTGCAGAAATAATAAAAATGCAGCGCTGTTCAAAGAAAAATAAGTTTATTTTTGTTGTCTAGGACTGGAGAAGAAAACCTGCAGTTTTTGTTTGTTAGTTTGAACTTTAAGGAAACTTAAAAAATCAATTCGTCCTCCGAGAGACGAACTTGCAGAGGATCAGACCGGAATAAATCGAGGATTCACTTAGGTAACGGTGTAGTTGTGAATCATTTACAGATTCTTTGACGAAAGCGGTAAGCAGAAGATATTGAACCTCCATTTTCAGCATCGTATTCATAGAGAAATCATTTCATTTTTAACCGACTTCCAAAAAGGAGGAGGTTATATGTTCGACTTTATATATGTTTTTTATAATCTGGAATCTCCTAAAATAGAGTATCGTCTAAATTATTTTCAAAACCGACTTGCGTTATGACCAGCCGGTATTTTCTGTAAAAATTACAGCGTGAAAACTTAGATGAAGTTAGCTGTCAGTTGTGTCAAACCCAATCATCAGGTGGAATGACAGCACACTTCACAAAAAAATCTACCCTTAGAAACACGACGAGATTTTTTGTATCTCTATACCAAATTTCATCTAAATCGGTTCAGCGGTTTATGCGTGAAGAGGTAACAGACAGACACACTTTCGCATTTATAATATTAGTATGGATGTTCAGTCAGGTCGGCAACGAACATTTCTTTTACCTACATCCTGTACGGTTAAAGATTTCAGTAAAACGTCGGCAATGACGTATGGTAAGTAATTGTGTCCTTGGAAGCCGGAGGTCACCATGCTGATACGGAAATTAAAAGTCGTACGCGCGTTAAAATGTCGGCTGTGGGAAATAGAGCGACTTGTATAATGTATTACACTGAACTATGTAGGTAACTTTAAGCAGGACTTAAGTTAAAGAAAGTTTAAATTGAAAGATTAATTTAAGGAGGAAGATCAAGAAGATATCCAATCATTTCAGATATTAATGTAACAGATTGAAGATTTTATGTCAGTGTCCTTATATGATCTACATAAATGCGGAATTTTAAAAGATTAGATTAGATTTAGATTGCTTCCCACCAAAATTAAAATTTTCATAGTTAAGGCCACACAGCATTTAAAAAAGTACATAAAGTAACATCAGTAGCGCTTGGAAACTTTATATATGATGGCTATTCTAATTCAAGATCTTATTTCCTACTATTTTGATAGCATTCGTAAAGGTCTGCTAACATCTCTATCATATAGCCTTTTAGACGCTATCAGTAATAGAATCTAAAAAAAAGGGTCCGTTAAAGTACCTTCCTACGTTTCCTATCAGTTTTTTCACATCTCGACGAATCTCCAACTCTGGTTTAGTTTCAGTATTTTCCTACGATTGTCATACTGCTATTCGAGTCAGATTTGGGTACATTATTTTACAAGGGTAAAATTGTTCGCAAGCCACTATGCCACGAAATTTTGGATGTAATCCTGTCTGGAAGTGGATTCTACATGTAATCCAAGACTGCGGGGCCAAAGTCTTACTATTTGAAATATGACGATATGACTACTATATGTAAAGGCGAATAGCGGAATTTGATGTATTCAATTTATGTCTGGTGGCACAGTGGTATCGGCCGCGACTTACGAGTTTGTAGGTCGTAGGTTCGAACCCAGACAGGCGCTTTACTTTGTGTAAATTATTTCATCACCACTCCCTCTCATTGAGAGGAGGCCTGTGTCCCAGCAGTGGGAACATTATAGGCTGATTATGGTAATTTATGTCTTGAATAAGTTGCAGAGCATTTGGGAGAATAGATGTGAGAATAGGTATGTGATTGCTGAAGGGGCCAATCGAAAACGTTATGAATGAGATAAGTTTAAGATTGCTTTCAAATGTTTTTACAAAAACCCGATATTCTTTCCCTTTTTGCACGCCATTTATGTAGCTTGTAGGTGCTGTACTTTAATTACATCAGAAATTACGAAAGCGAAAGTGTATAGGCAAAAAGTTACCTCTCCATTTTAAAACTTCACCATACAGAGAAACAAGATATACCACTCCATATCACTTCTGAACTGATATTCGGATACCAGACAAAATTCTTTAGGAAAGGCTAGCTTAGAACACATTATGTTACGAAGACAGTCACAGGCAACCTGCTACTACAGTTTGAGACCACCTTTCCTCCATCCAGCGTAGCAATCTATTCAATAGCTTGAACTGCTACAAGCTAATGTGATGTTAAACAATGCTTCCACTCAAGTAGCAAGCTATCTGCAGGCACACGGAGTGAAGTGGGCCAATGCATTCACACACGCGAGCCACTATCTTCAGACCATCAAGAGTTTGAACGCGGGTGGTGCAGTGTTTTACCAGCTATTAGCTTTGTTTGTGCAGGTAGTTTAGCATGCATTTTAGGAACAGAATAGCTAAGTACTTTTGGTAGTTCGTCATTAGTTTTTGTTTATTTGGGAGTGAACTTAGCTGTTATGTGTTGGACTGGTTAAAACAGTGACTAGACTACTTAGAAAGAGTTGTTTTGCCTTGTTCTAAAGTTGGAAGTGCCAGCGCATACGCGACTGGACGAAACTATGTCCGGAAGTGGACTGCAATAGAACGAAATGTGTTTAAGTTTAAATTCACTTCAGACCGCCAAAAATATACCCACCCCTATGTCGACTTTTATATGGATCCAATTTGAATATCTTCATGAACTCATGGCTTCGTAAATTTCTCGGCATGACATGTCTTGCTCTTCACCTCCTAATTAAAGTCAAGCACGTGTAATGGAAGTGTTTCCAACATAAGGTCGCAAGTATCGACCGTGTCTTGAAGGAGGTTGTCCAATTAGTGACACAAGGTTGATCATCATTGCGTTTACGTGAACTTGTCGGATTCCTGTCTGGGGATTAGAGGCACGTGCTTCGTAATGAGCTGTTTACCTGGCGTGGGAGGAAGCTGCCTTCTTAACGGAGAAGAAATTGTGATCTCGGTTATGTTTGCTCGGCTTCGTTTGTCTAGTGTCAGAGAGTATGACTCGTTGGCGTGGGGTCCTAGTTTGTCTAGTGTCAGAGAGTATGACTCGTTGGCGTGGGGTCCTAGTTTGTCCTAGTGTCAGAGAGTGTGACTCGTAGGCGTGCGGTCCTAGTTTGTCTAATGTCAGAGAGTGTGACTCGTTGACTCGGTCCTAGTTTGTCTAGTTTTTATTTTTATTTTTTTTCTAAAAGACTTAGCCTAGGTAACATCAGTGTTAATTCAATAAGGGATGGGAATGGCTATTACATTTGAGAAGATCCCTGCCCCTCAAACTAGGAGAATCCTGAATCTTGAAGGACAGTGTACCTTTAAGGGATTGACACTTTTTACAAAATATTCATAATATTCTTAACTGCGTAATAACTCTGATGCTAACATACATATTTATTAAAGGGGCTTAGAAGCTAATTGTGAGGAGTGTTTGTGTGTGGGGGTGTGTGTGTGTGTGTGTGTGGGTGTGTGTCAGAGAGTGACTCGTTGGCGTGGGGTCCTAGTTTGTCTAGTGTCAGAGAGTGACTCGTTGGCGTGGGGTCCTAGTTTGTCTAGTGTCAGAGAGTGACTCGTTGGCGTGGGGTCCTAGTTTGTCTAGTGTCAGAGAGTGACTCGTTGGCGTGGGGTCCTAGTTTGTCTAGTGTCAGAGAGTGACTCGTTGGCGTGGGGTCCTAGTTTGTCTAGTGTCAGAGAGTGACTCGTTGGCGCGGGGTCCTAGTTTGTCTAGTGTCAGAGAGTGACTCGTTGGCGTGGGGTCCTAGTTTGTCTAGTGTCAGAGAGTGACTCGTTGGCGTGGGGTCCTAGTTTGTCTAGTGTCAGAGAGTGACTCGTTGGCGTGGGGTCCTAGTTTTTCTAGTGTCAGAGAGTGACTCGTTGGCGTGGGGTCCTAGTTTGTCTAGTGTCAGAGAGTGACTCGTTGGCGTGGGGTCCTAGTTTGTCTAGTGTCAGAGAGTGACTCGTTGGCGTGGGGTCCTAGTTTGTCTAGTGTCAGAGAGTGACTCGTTGGCGTGGGGTCCTAGTTTGTCTAGTGTCAGAGAGTGACTCGTTGGCGTGGGGTCCTAGTTTTGATCCCCGGTCAGACAGTTTATTGGCTTTTCCGTTGGGAAATTCTTAGAAGCAGTCCTTAGCCTGAATTTGATTCGGTTACTGTTGTGTTTCATTACTGGCACTGGATTTCTTTTCTTATCGACAGGCTCAATAAAGAAACCCTTCTGGTAAGTAGATATTATTGCTGAGCCGCTGTTGAAGTTCGGGTTTAATTTCGTATGCAGTTAAAAAAAAAATTTGAACCGTAAATAAATCATTCACATTGTTGTCACGTATTTAATTGTTAGGTTATCTACAGGTTAAGCCTAGTGCTCTGTGCTCCCGACCACCCACTTATTCGCCGATAACGTTAACTTAACACTTCGCGGGACACTTAACGCCTCTCGACGTAATAACAATAAAACTTCTATTGTGTCTCGGTCAGTGTCCTTCAATGTGTTAATTATTTTTTCTTTTTTTTTTTAAACATTGCCCCACACTAGGAATTTCTCCTGTATTGTAGGTGCGTTTACAAACATTTAAACTCACATACACAAACAGCCAGACCCGGAACAACTACTTGTAGGTCATACAAATATTTGTTCCGTGGAGGGATCGAACCTGCGACACGCAGCGCAGCAGTCCACTGCGCCAACCATGCCGAATTAACTATTGTCACTTGCTAGTCTTCGAACTGTGCAGCTTGTGGTGAATACAATATCGGAATAGTGAATGAGCTGACTTCCGAACCCGCAAGCTCACAAGAAGATAGACTTTGTAAGAGGCTTTTACTAAAAAACCTCAGAAGATTACTCAGCACGTACTTCGGCTAAGCCTTATTTCTGTCACTGTCGCACAACTGACAGACCACATTGCAAGATAGTGACGGGAACATGTTTAAGTGAAAACACGTGCTAAGTAACGTTTATAGATCTCGGTCTCAGAGATTTAAGGTCGCATTTGAGAACAGCCTTAACAATTACTGAAAAGTAGTTACAATGATCAACACCAGGGGGATGGTATTGATCATTGTACTTAGTGGTAAATGAACGACGGCACAAGCTACCTACTTCCTAAATAAATAAACAACAATATGCACCAAAAATCATACCAAAAGCAACCCAAACATTAGGTACCATATAATTGAACGTTCAAACGAATCCCGGAGTGGTTGGAAAGAGTCTACAAATCCACGCTAATGAGGCAGGTATTCTGCGGAGGGCCCTTGTATTTAGCGAGTGGAGGGTCCCTTTGACGGCCCTCTCGTATTTGCGCCCTCTGCCGGCTGCCACACAAAGAGCAGTGCCGACGGAATTGTAGCGGTTTTTATAGTTGCCGATTGTTGGTCGGATGAATGAGAATTGGCCGAAAGCCTGCATTAATATGCTCTGCAAAGGACAATTTGGTGAAATATTTACGACGCATTGTTGAAACTACACCATTAACAAAACGCAAACCTAAAACAGACTACTCTACACCTTTTTTTACGGTACAATCACCTGTTCAAACCTTACACCATTTAAAAGAACCATTTTTAAGATTCAAAACGATGCGTTAGTTGTTGATGCTTAATCACAATCAGCCTATAATGTTCCCACTGCTGAGACACAGAGCCTCCTCTCAGTGTTAGGGGGGAGTGGTCCGTAATCCACCACACGGGCCCAGTGCGGGTTGATAGATGTCACATGTATTCGATTTTTTTATTCTAGAACATGCAGAGTCCAAGAGAGAGAGCAGTGGTGATAGAAGTCACGGCCGTTACGATACACTCACTGTTGTCGGTGATGTTGACAGTATCCCCAACACTCCAAGTCCCCCACACTACTTCTTATACTCTGCCTACTATTGACCTCGATCTGATACAAACATCTAAGGTTACTGTATCCTTAATACGAAATACTGAAATGATTGTAAACATGGCGCCGGTAATACGCGAACGTAATAATCATTTCCAACTCCGGAGTAACAACAATGCGATAAGTTACCAATTCTTATGATTGCATTCATAATAGCAACACGTGGTCAGTGCGATAAATACAGACGCACGATTGTAAAAGAAATAGATTGAAAGAAAAAAGGTCGGCTACAAATAGTTTATATTATAGCGTGCTCAGTAGACATTGGCAGTAGATTATATAAAGCATGAAGGTTTTAGTTTTAAGTTTTCACCCTCAAAAAACCACATGCTGTTGTGCCAAAACATATCAAAGGAAAAGTTGGTTAATATGCCAAGGTTAGTAAATCCTAGGACGCAGAACAGAGCCTCTTGGATGGTGGAGTGATGCCAACTAGACTTTGCCTTGAGCTAGATTCTGGATACAGTTTATGGGATGCAGGCTACATCGATACAAATTAATTGCTTCTTGTACGAGTATCAGTTTCGATAAATCTTGTCTTTGGTTTAATGTAAAATAGATAATTTTGCAGCTGCGGGACATTTCTGCTTAATGAAAGACAGGGTTAGTCTCATTGCAAATGATGGAGATGACTGTGCCCAAAGATGTAAGCATGAAAATTAAATGATGGATGACGCAAGAGGTTTTGCTGAATCTACTTTCTAAAGGTTTGTTGTCTTAATATTATTCAACAGTTATCTTACAAACACGGAACGGACTTTTGGAAAAAAAACCTAATAAGTATTTCCACGTGTGCGAAGCAACAAACGTAACTTATTATTAGCCGTAAGGAAAAACCTGTCACAAATACAATTACCTACGTCAAATGTAAATCTCAGCCATTAGCAGTGATTATAATATTTTATGTTCTCATTTTCCTAATAGTTTCTGCATGTTCCATAAACGTCGTGTCATTTATGAGGTCATAACACTTGGCCAATTTATTAATCACTAACATATACGGCCACTGGTTCATAAAATTAGTGGAGCTACTAAAATATTAACTAGCAAGGCGCCCTGGTTTACTTGGATTCACTGGAAATATACTGGCTAATCCATCTGCACTAGTTTGGTAGTTTAATACTGAAAGGATTTTGGTAATACGGAATTGAAGATTCTTGTCAGCTTAAGACTAGTCTTGCAGTGTTTTCTATAATCTCTAGCTTCAGACTTCCACTTGAATGGTTTCAGGGACAGATTATTGCTCCAAAACTTTAAAACCATCAAATGTTAAAAACTTAGCCGACTCTGAACTCAGCAAACAATCAAAGACTACAATATGTGTCGCGGTGTATCCCAGTCCGTAAGAAATCCTTTCAGCATGAATTTGCGCTCACACCAAAGAAACCCTTTGAAAATACAGATTGCCAACAAAAGCAAATCCGCAACATACGGCAAGACAAGACACGAACCCCGAATAATCCGAACACAAACGAACAGAGAGTACCACACTGCCTTACCAATTCACTTGTACATCAAAAATTTCCTTCCACCCTGCGTGAAAGAGGTGAAGACATCTTCCTTCCCCTTCCCACATAGTAATGTAGGTCGCAGGAATATTCTGACAACTCAATTGTGTGGCGGGTACACTCGGCTCCTGAATTTTGCTCTGGATGTAAGAAGACGGAAGAAGTCGTAATATTGTTGAAGATGTTATTACCTACGAATAATCTTTTATTATTCGTAGGTTATTATATTAACTCATTACTTACGTGAGAACTATTATTTATTTGTTAAATGAAGTTAGTGTCAAAATGACAAAACTGTTGCCTTATTTCCGTCCGAAGTAATATATTTACAAAGTACTCAGTTTTCAGCCTACTTAGGTGCTTCGTTGATTCTATCTTTAGCCTAAACAAGGCGAAAGGCCTCTTTATTTTCGCCTGAAACCCACCAAAGCGTTTTATGTAAACCTGGGACTAATAAAATCGATAAGTGTCCGCATTTAGAACAGCCAAAGATGGTTGTAGAAGCGATATTAAAATAAAGATGATAAAAGAAAACTTGCGATATTGCATTTTGCAGTCCAGGCAAAGTTGGGTTGGTCCGCGATGCTTGATACCAAAACTTTACCTACATAAATCCTAACTTGAGGAACACTTGCCTGTACTACTTACTAAGTTCTAAGATAATTATGTCATCTACCCGACACTATCCGTTACATATGAACTTTATCCAGATTGAGGATAACCCAGTTCGATGAAGATAATTTGTATTAACGCTTCAATTGAATCGACTATTTGCATTTCGCAATTACGCATCACTTGTTTCCGTCTTGAAAGCCTCTGCTCTCAATATTTAGTTAGGTGTTGATTGATTGATTAAAATAACAACAAGGTAGACAACCAACAACTATTATATAGTACTCATACATACTAATTCCACGACTATTAATACCACTTGACATTAGTTTGACAGCATATTCCAGATTTGAATTTTAAACCGAGGCTAAATTTCGGTGCATATCAATATTGCTACAGATCAATTTTAATTGAAAATTTTGCAAACAGATCGTATTCATGCGCACGGTTAAAAATAAACAATTTCATCGAGCAACGTACAATATTTGCAACTTTAATGTCCAAACCAACGTTATGCATGTTCCTGATATGCACAGAGCTAACTATTTGTACGGCTTCCAGCCGAATTCGATATTAAAAGCAAATATTTGTTCAAATACTTGCTCCAATCCAATATTCAACAACAAGACTACATAGCCAGTACATGTTGACATTCGGCGGAAAAGGAAACTAAATTCAAATGTACTGACATTTGCCGTTTCTGTCATATTCATTTGCATGTAACGCCGCCATATTATGAAAAGATATACTGGGCACACTATACTTGTGAATAGTGTTGTGTATTAGAAACGGCGCGGTTATCAACACACGTGACCGCGCGCTGCGGATATGTGCTAATCTTTGCACAAATTCAGATAACGCATTGTCTGGCATCGTCAGTCTGTTGTGAATTGTGATCGACGTTTTTATGCGTGTTGTTGGGAAAATCAATATTTGTTCAACAGGTTTCATGTTGGCAGAACGTAAATACTGGGCATGTTATTTTGTGAAATGTTTTATTGTTAGTTCACAATTACAAGTATTTTTAGTATTTGGATCCTTTTAGGTTGTCTGTTAATATTTTCAGAAAGCTTCAATACTTGAAATAACTAGCTGAGATTTAACAAATTGCCCAGAACTTGTAAGCTTGTAGAAATGTAGAGAGTATAGAGGTATGAGGAACAGGGTGTAAAGTTCACTCCTCCATAGAAAAGGGAGGATCCTCCGACCAGACGGGCGTTGTGTCTGGCGGGCAAATGCCCGATGATTCATGTCGGGCCGTTGTATCCTTGTATCTATGCTAGTTGCGCGGAAAACGATGCTTGCGTGATGCAGGATTTTGCGTGACGTCAGTATGACGGGTTGTTCGTGTGTGGCGTTGTAGATACCGCTACAGTAGAGTTAGACCCCTTAAGATGATGATGATGATTTTGATCACAAATGTTTATTAATATTTGTTTAGTCAGCTGCTAACTGCTCGTGACGTGGGTGTCACATTCACATGGTGTTTACATTCTGTGGTATTTCAACCATACACCTTCACAGATGGATTAGTAAGTGAAGGTCTCTTTTCATTTCGTTCTTGCCTTTGGTAGTACCTACTTCTATAACTTTTTCAATGAAGACTCTTATAATCACAATGAATCGAGTTGTATTGACGTTTATTACGTCATTGGTATCATGGCAGTGATCCTCGATCCGTAACGATCAAATAACACCAATGTTATCGGATCCAAATTCCGTCAAATCATAATGTCGTGTTTCGAACAAATCGTTCAAAATCAGGAGTGATGTAAGAATGTAGATATAGATACCGTGATTGTTCATTGAGTTCCAAGTCCCATAATAATTACATTTCCTCCTATTGTTAGGTCAGTAGTTCAGTACATGTTTTGTGTGTATTGAACTATAACTACATTTATTATTGGTCCTCTTGTGCAATTATAACCGTAAGTAAATATGAATTCTGTCATTATTAGATATAATATTAGTATTTACGTAATTATTTTAGGACTAGCAGTAAGATAGTTTCACGCACTCCATATTAATACTCCAGATATTAAGAAAGCTATAATAACTTAGATATTATTATGAAAGTATTAATTTATCCGACAAAGCGCTTCGTATTTCGAATATTAAAAAAAAACAACCGACTTCCAAAAACACTATAAAGTGAAAAATAACATTAATTTCGGAAGTCGGTGTCTTTGGATTTGTATTTTTGTTTTTTGCCACCGACTTCCGAAATTAAAGTTATTTTTCACTTTATAGTGTTTTTGGAAGTCGGTTGTTTTTTTTGTAAAAAAGTTTTTATTTTTTACTTTTTAGTGGGTCAGTTTGTAATTTATCTAAGTTGCCTAATGTCAACTGCTGATCACCTTTTACAAAATATTGCTTTTCCCGATGCAGGGACGTTAATTGTTGAGGAGTTCTCCTAGTATTCCACTCTCCTAGCTGATAATCCTGGCTGCAGCATCAGGCCAGACTAATGTCAACATTGCATTGAACCTAAAATTTAGTCCTGTTTAAAATGAGCCCAAACACGACTACGGTGCTGTAATTTCAAGGTTTGTACTTTTTCTGGTGCTCCTGGCTTCAGCATCAGGTCTGTAAGTACTTCGGTGTTCCTCATTAACAGTACGTTTATCCACACATCGAGCCCTTTTCAATGAGCCTAAACACGATATATCTGCTGTTAGTTGTCGAGGAGTTAGGTACTCTGCAGACTATCCTGACTGCAGCATCAGGTCATGACTTGATGATCATGAGACCAAATGTGGCAAATGCCCTATCAAACATCAAAACAATTTACTATAAAAACAGTCCTTGCCTGTTCGAGTAACTTCTTACTGTTAAGGAGTTGTACCTTCCATCATCAGCCCAGCTACCTGAGATAGTGACAACCATACGCAAATACACAAGATACTTCATAAAATATGCGAAAAACAATAAGTGAGCCTATAAAATTTTAGGGTTGCCCTCGATTTCTCTAAGATCCCATCATCAGATCCTAACTTGGTGACAATGGGACCACCTCAGAACTATCTACTTTCGAACAAAAAAAGAATTTTGAAAATCCGTCGACAATTGGCGGAGTATTCGATAAACAAACATACAAAAAAAAAAAACATACATACACCCGAACATAGTACCTGCTCCTTTTTGTGAAGTCGGTAAAAAGATGAGTAGGCACGGTCCAGCTATAAATCGGATCTCGTTGTCTGTGATCCGAACAAACCAACCGGCCGGGCCTTTTAAAAATACGTTCCGAATATGAATCAACATTGAACTCTGTCAATTCGATATACCTAGGTATATCGAATTGTATTTCACACAGTATGATAAATAAAATTGTTTTACTTTTTATGTGCAAAACCATATACTTATAGATATAAATTGCACTTCGCCTTTCACACAAATTATTTTCGTTTGTACGCGGAATGTTTGTTAGTTCTGCAGCACCCAAGTGGAACGTCTGCATAGATAAGTTTTCATTATTGTCAGTGACGTAGGACGTAAGTAAGGACTACGTATAAGTTAGTGTTAAAACATTCACATAATATGATCTCATAAAACTGAATCTGCAAAATACGGCTATGGAATGGCTATGATGGAATATTGTTTTCATTTCAGGCCGAAAGAAATGTTGTATGTACTTACAGCAAAATCATAATGGCTGCCGTTCGAAATTCGAATGAATCACTAGTGACGTCACCCGCTTGTTAATTCGTGACTAGCGTTGCGATATGTGATTTAATAAAATAGCAGTTTCGCATCGTTAACTGTATTAATTAGGAACAATTAGGATGTGATACAGATTCGCTGTCTGTTGATAAATTGTTGTAGGAAGTATGGAGACAAGCAGATAGCCTGCCTATTTTTAATTTAATAAATGCCTGTAAGGTATTGTTTGCTCAATTTGAGGTGGGTAACAGTCATTTTCGCTACCTCATTCGAGACTCCGGCTTATTAAAATATTTAATTATTTTATGAAAAAAATTAAAGGCAAAATTAATTAATTTATATTTCCCGTGAAGTCCCCCAGGCCATAGAAAATTGTAAAATAATCTAATTGGATCTGCCAAAATGTAGGGGGGTATTTCAGGGTAAGTAATTAAGTACAGTACAAGAATAAACTTTTTCAGAAATATTTCGTTACCCCTAAGACATCTTCTTATTAATAAAGTCGGAGTATTAAGACTAATAACACTTCAACAAAGATCTCCGTAATAAAATAAATAATAACTGCTACCTTTTACGCGTTATTTTTCCAGACAGTTGCCTAATGACTATATTCTTAATCTTCTGAATTATAAAGGCATTTACCGGATTTATTAAGAGAAACGAGCTTACTTTTGTCTTGTACGTAAAGGCGCCACGATAATTAGGTACTGTAAATTTTCGACATCTATCATTATTATATTGAATATAATAATGATAGATGTCGAAAATTTTCCTAACTGCCACCCTTCCGAATATAATATATTCGGAAGGGTGGCAGTTAGGAGAATTTTCTTCATGAATGTTCTTGGAACCGAGTATTTCACAGAACAAATCGAATGACCCGCCTTCGCTATAATCAAGCAGCAATCATAATTGCGATCACGTTCGTCGGTGATTTACGATGCGAGACAAAATATGTTTAAGTAGTATGAAAATAACTGTAATATACAATACATACGCACAACTGTCGTGAATGAACGAGTCTTATCGTTATAAATGTCGTCATAAGCATACGGTAAACTACCATAGTATTCATTTGTTTTTATTCGTTCTTTCCATATGATGTAGTAATTAACCTTCTAATCGATTTAGGTCATTGAGTATTTAGATCTTCGATCAACAATACCAAATTTAGATGGTGCAATTCGGTTGTATGTATAGTATGTATAGTCATTGTGCAATTCCGTGTCATCAGCATGATCGCTTAAATAAAAGAGATTCAACGTAGTTATTATTGTGTTTAAAACCAAAAAAGCTTGTAAAAAAGGAAGCTTTTCTTTGATGCGAAACTCAGGTTTTGCTGAGTCATACTGTCAAGGTTGTTTTGGAGACTTGTGTTCAGCAGTGGAAGTTTACAGGCTGATTATGATTCAGAAGTATAATCCCTTCTTTAAAGTTAAAAAGTTTCTGTAGAGTCGATTAATTCAGTTGCCTTAAGCTTCGGACATAAACTTTGTTCTACTTCAACGTCATACTTTTCCCTAACAAAAATCTATACTAATCTATACTAATATATAATATTATAAAGCTGCAGAGTTTGTTTGTTTGTTTGTTTGTTTGAACGCGCTAATCTCTGGAACTACTGGTCCGATTTGAAATCCTTTTTGCATTTGATAGCCCAATTCTTGAGGAAGGCTATAGGCTTAATATCACGCTATGACCCTTAGGAGCCGAGCAAAGAGAAAAAAAGTCAGAATGAACGCTAAGCGAATACGAAGTGTTGCGACGGGATGGGGATACAAGAAATTTCACGCGGACGAAGTCGCGAGCAGAAGCTAGTAAAGAATAAGTAGATAGGTAATAAAACCTTTATTTATTTTAAAATAAAACATGATATTTCAAAAACAGAATTGCTATACAACATGGCGGAATGTCGAGACCAGTTGCTGCCACATCCCAACCGAAACAATTGTAATTCAACACAGAATCCCGGTAATCCTCGCCAAGTCTACAAATCCTCTCGGACAGTGACCACAGCAGCCAGATTAATTATGATACAGAAACTGACGTAGTTTATTGATGACTGGCTTAGGATAGGTCGGCGCTGGACATACCGACACACGAGCGATGAAAAATTGCTCCCAAATCCGCAGTCCTAGTCTAGTATCTAATTTATCACTGTTCCAAATTGAATTTGGAATTTGTAGCTGACATACCAGATGTACGTTTAATTAAAGCTTTTATAAATAATTATCTCTATTCTATGGAATTTGGAACAACTAATACCAGTCTAATTACGAACAATTAGTCTGTAAGTAATTTAATACTTCTGATCTATTGATCACCTATTTCGATGAGTAATGACTGAAAATGAAAAGATAATAATGTTATAAAGGACCAACATAAGCCATTTGAAAGATAAAAGAGATCAGACGCATTTTACAGTCTCAAAAACCGCTCAGTAGCTTTTGATGCGCTTTTCATCTTTATTACTCTTTAAAATTGTTTCGTAAAGAAACTTTGCCGTCATTATTGTTTATTAAATGTGTTTATCTACACTCGTGCTATAAATCACACTAATATTATAAAGGCGATAGTTTGTGAGTGTGTGGGGGTGTGTTTATATGTTTGTTACTTCTTCACGCTCAAGCGGCTGGACCAATTTTGATAGGTAGCTGACACCTTGGATTAACATATATAGACTACTTTTTATCCCGATATTCCCACGGGATCAAAACTTATGCGGGTGAAATCGCGGGGCGCAGCTAGTCCTTTAAAAAAGTTTCTGAAACAGTTAGCTTATTGCCAACATTAACAACCAGTTTCATAGTAACCATAATAATTATCACCCAAACGAGTGTTATAATGTTGTAATAAATTTCATTACAACTCCTTTGCTTTTTCGATCCCTTCCTTGCCACATTCTCACTTCTCAATGCACGCACGTTTCACTACCACAGTGCCGTAATTTAAAAAAAAAACTTATAGGTTATTCGAATTCACGTCGTATCCCGCCATTTTAGTTCGATATTAGTATTGCAAAAATGTATTACTTTGTTGTTCACAAAAATGAGTGACAAGCTTTGATACTCAGCAATTAAACTTTCCATGAATATAAGAGTTCTTACAACACTACACATGTTCAGCACCCTATCGTTTCAGAACCTTTTATGGACGATTCATAAGGTTGTAGATAAAGTCTTGTATGCATTACTGTACATAATTAGGTATTAAAACACTCATGTGATAAATCCACATTCGTGTTTTAATACCCCTTATTATATAACAGTTGCCTAAATAACTATCACATACGTCATTACTAAAGGAAAAGCGATACTGGGATTATTGGCGATAAAAATTCAATATACCTAAGGTATTATAACTTGATTATAACCAGGTTTTCCTATTAGTGCTAACTAAATAATAAATAACGGATACAATACAACAAATTCCCCTAACGCAACGTAATGTGGAACACGGAATCATTGGCAAAAGAACGTAATTATTACGTGAACCATTAACGTTCATAAAATGATGAACTAAAGGCGAAAATAACTAGTCTGGGTGTCGGGCCTTAATTAAATGAATCACGAGCACAAGTCCGAAATAACAATGGACAAATCCAATTCCCCTTGTAATTACTTATCTCGGGAGAGCAGAAGATAATGAGTGCTCATCTGTGCGCACATCACTACGCGAATAACAGTCACTGTGTTTTATCATCGTGGAACTGTTATAATTATAAACTGTTATTTGTGTTGCATGAGCACAGCACTATTGGACAATGTTTTATGTTTTCTTTGCCATAGGTCATTTTACGGGTTTTAATTTTTTTGTGTTTATGCCTTGCTCAATGCTTGCTTGCAACTGTTGCAACACTCGTAATTATTTGTTTTTTTTTCTTGATCCATTTTGTTACAGTCGGCAATCAGCCTGAAGTTTGACTACTGTTGGATTGTGAACGTTCTTATAATAATGTTCAACTGATCAATGATGTCCATAATAAATCATTTATAAGTACCGCTACAATCAAAGCAACGGCGTAAACATTATCGTTTCAATTTCCTTTCGAATATAGCGAATGTCTAGTAAAGTGAAAATAACGCATCAATCATTGATTTTCCCGTTGATTTAGCCCACAACATAAAAGGCTGTATTCGGAGGATGTGTGGCTATAATATTTATCACCGCTGTGCAGCGGTGGAAGATAACCGCGATATACGGGGAACTGTTATCGTGCTCAATTTACTACATATTGGCAAAACCTTGCAGAATGCAGCTTACTTCACTCGGCTATGCAGAGATGTCATGTTTTCGCTGTCGCGGAATTGTGTCCGGAGTCGGACTTCTATTCCACAAGATGCCTTGTTTAATTAGGAGTTTCAAATGGCTGCTTTTCAAAATACAGCGACATATTCTTGCAGTCTTAAGATTCGTCACGGGTCTTTGCAATATTTTCGACAGCAATGTCTAAAGTAAACACAAAACGAGGCGTTCCTCAAGGTAACATATTCGAATAGCGTTTAATTTTAGATTTGTCAATGAGTCAGGAGCTAGAAATCGATGTGGTCCGTGTCTTAACGATAACTTATTGAAATAGTTATATGAAAAACCCATTTTAATCAATAATTCTGCCGATAAATGCCATTGTTATGAGTCACCGTGGTCCTGAGGCTGTAGTCAGTAGGATCCATCTGTGAACTCATGTTTGGTTACATCATACCGTATTAAAAATAAATAGCGACGTGTTCGGAAGGACATTGTTTTCCTTTTATCTTTGTTACTAAACATCGGGCCGATGTTCTATTTGCTACTAAGTATAGAACACATAAATACGCAGTAGCAAGTTCTAACATTGATCAAATCTACGGCCTGACTTCTTTTGTAAGCTCCTTACTGAAATATTCCTCTCAATACCTGTAAGCTGTAGCCTGTACTTACAGGCTACAGCTTACAGGTATTGAGAGGCCTGTAACTTTAAAAAGAACAATGCTTCTACCGTATCATGTAGGCTTTCGTAAGTCTTATTTCTCACAGGCAGGACAATGGCGAAAAGGCGAAAAACCCGTAAATAACTTCATAAATATGGAGAGGGTGACTAAAATACACACCCAATTCAGTTCGGAGACTCATTCAACTTTCGGACACAAATTCGTGGAATTCTCACACAGTTCAGAAAAGAATTAGCTAACTAAAAATTGTTTCTTTTATGGATAGCCGCGGATCCAACGAAAATTGGCTCGCTCCGCAAATTTGGGGAAAGTAAGGGAAAAGTTTTAAAAGCATACCGCTGTTCAAATTCGGTATTTTCAATGGAGAACGATCACAAATAAATGTTTGTTTTCCATCTTCTGTTACGACCGCGACGTAATTTACTATGTAAGAGTTTGCTCATTAACTTTGCCGGCGGCGGCGGCGGCGGCGGCGGCGGCTGGCAGTATTCGCACGCGGAACCAGATGGGCCGAGGACCCGAGGTGCTTAAGACACAACTTTTCACAATAAGTAGAACTTTGAAAGGGAAATAGCAACGATACCGACTTAGTTTGGTTACGGCCGAATGTCGGTTAGTGTAAGTTTTTTCCACTTTTTTCGCTATCGATCATTAACATTAGCCGTGTGAGGCTTTTAGACCTTGACATGGAAATGTTTCATTTTCCTGATTTCAGGAAGTTTACGGTATTAAGTAATGAGAAAGTATTTTTGTAACGCCATTTTTTGTGTGGGTAGCGAGGGTATCGCAACTTATTATAGTAAGTATTTCCAGTTGCTTTCTAACTTTCGACGGACTTATCAATTTATGCCATTGTCATGCCTGCTGCCCACCTGCAATTATTATTGTTTGTTGCAGTGCTACCTAATAAGAGCTGTGTGCATTTTTTCGTAGCAAAAGTACCTAACACGACAAAAGGCAAAGGTATTAGTAGGTGCAGCCGTTATCTAATCTGTTATCACTTCAATATTATGATCACCACCTAGTCCACCTAACTACCCCCTACCTGTTCAGTAATCTTGAGTAATCTGACAAAAAATTATATCAGCCTAATAGACGCCACGTTATATTAAAATTGCCTACTCGTGCTTTCACGCACTTTCTGGCTGCCGTGCTCAGTCAGCAGATTACATTCACTGTAATAACGCCAATAGATTAAGTAGATGGTCAAGGCTGCTCACTGACGTAAGCGAATAACGGAATCACAAAAATGTTGCAGTAGACTACTACGAAATAGTCGCATACACATTACGCGTGGAACACGTTCTTGGCTAAAGAAATGTCAACAAAGTTGAGTCACAGACGATCTGTTGGTGCAGCGGCAAGCGAAGCGATCTGTTGTGATTGTTTTGATGTGCACGTCGTTGCCGTCGCAGGCCGTGGGTGTCGTCTGTCGGCGTCGAGTGGCTGCGGCGTGCGTACAGTTTACACAACAGAGGCTGCACGCTCGCAGCCGTCGCTCGCGGCTCAGGTGAGTGCTGTTATAAATACGGCACCGGCACTGGAGCGTGGTCGCCCCTCTCCCCATGCCCGCAGCCGCCAGCTCGCGTGCCGCTCATCGCCATTATCTGCGGGACCTTGGGCCGCGCCGCGCGATAAAACCACTCACCTTTTTTATTTGGAAGTGGTCGGGGCGCAGAGTCTCCTGGATCTCCTGCTCGGTGCCTCGCGGTGCCGCCTGCACCGAGCTGCGGAACCCGTCGAGCACCCCCTTGAACGTGAACTTCTTCATCGCGAATAACCGAGTAGCGGGTCCTTTGTCCGAAGGCCGCTCGCGCCGGCCGCGGCTACATCACAGCCGTCCGCCGCGGACAGCGAGCCGGTTTTGGCGGAAGGAAGGTCGGTCGCTCCCGCGCTACACTTGGTCGCTACTGCGCAGGGCCGCCCGGGGCCGCCGCCGACGCCGACACGCGCCCGCCACGCCGACGATCGACGAAAACTAGGCGAGGCACCGCCTCCGGAATGTACGGCAATGCGGCTTCACTGACGGATCGATAGCCCGGACAACGGAGTACACACGCGCACTGGCGACACGCTGTCAGAGAGACCGCCGCGGACTGGCTGGAAAGAGCACGACACGACCGATCGATGCATTCGTCCCCGCTCGGGAAAGAGATGAACACATATTGCGCATGTAGGCGCGTCTTGCGGAAGAAAAATTTCACAGCTGATAACTAAATAGTTCCGCATGCCGCCGCAGGGTGGCGCGCGCACGATAACAACTTGTGACATTTCACATCTGTCAAACCGGCTTTGATAGCCTACCTGTCTGTCATTACATTTGGAATTTTCTATGAACTTCATAATATCGGTGATTTTCGGTTAAAACATACACAAAATGTCGTATAAAGTGATAACGAGGTGTTTTAACACGCTGAGTTATGTGGAGACCTACAAGAAGATCAGGGACAGACCCGCTTACAGGTGGAGTATTTACATTAGCATTTTGCGTATATATAAACACCAATATTGTTCGATAATAAAAAGGTTAGGAAAGCACTATTAGCTCGGTTTGATATTATTGATAAAGAACGTGTTATATGCGGTAAAGTAATTGGGTATTACTCAATGATTTCAAAAGTAAGTAATATATAAGTCAATGGTATTACTGTTTATAATGTGTGAAATTGGCGTACGTGATCGAATGGTTGTCGAGTCATCGGTCTGGTAAATAATGAGTATATTGTGAAGAACAGACACTTATCTGAAGGATTCATTGATCTTTTGAATATATTGTATAAACATCTTCATTCCAACAATTACAAGTAGGTACAATTACAAAGATACAGGATTACCCTACTTGTTGAATTAACATTTTAATAATACACTGCACCTAAATAAAAACAGTAGGTAGTTAAATGACCTTATCATAGTAATCCCTTGCCTATTCATCTTGGTAGGCAGTAAATGATTTCCAATCTTACTGTGAAAGATAAGAAAAGTAGGTCAACACCACTTGTAGCACAGCTGACACAGTAAAATAATAAAAACAAGTTACAGTAGTCTTGGACAAGACACGCATAGTGAGGAGGTGCCTTTCTCTAGAGCCCTGACCACCATTAGCCTGGACCTTGTCCCTGATGCCGATGGTCCACTATTTTTTATATTTTTAAGGTCTGATTTTTCAATAATCAGATAAATTTTATCTGAAGAATATATATAATTATGTCAAACTGTCATTATCAGTCTAATTAGCCCTAAATTATTTTTTTAAAGATATTTATAAAAATACTAGCTGACTGAAACTTCGTACCGCTTCAAATTTTTTTCTTGTTATTTTTGCCCATGTTTTAATAATTATTCTGCTATTTGGGGCGAAAACAAATCCACCAAATAAAAGATCATAAAAATCGGTCTGGCCGTTCTTGTGTTATAAATGGTGTAACTAACCCGACTTTGTTTTATATCAGATAGATATAGATTTTAAAATGTAATAAAGGAAAAAACTAGTTATATCTGTTCTAAAAACGTGTTTACTGCTATGTTGCATACAACTAAGTTTAATTACCAATATTTGGTTTAGCCAATAAATCAACAATTTGTTAATATTAAAATGATCTTGGTTGTGGCTTATGACAAAGTGTAACCAACCAGAGCTCACCTTATGACATAGTGTAACCAACCAGAGCTCACCAACCCGTCGTACTCTGAACAAATTATTATCTAATCGGCTTTTTATTAGACAAAGTAATGCAAACATATAAAAATGCTGACATATTACATCATCATCATGACATTCAGCAAATAATTCCTCAGGTTTAATAATAACTCAAAAACTTATCACCAAGTTCATTGCAGAAAACTTACCACCAAGTTCATTGCAGAAAACTTACCACCAAGTTCATTACAGAAAATTAACATCCAATTTTTCCATAATGGGATGCGCTAGGTAGCCCGCGAAATTCAATTTTTCTTACGTTTTTTGCAATTTGCAGATCATCAATACAACCCTCTAACTAAGTTCATTTAATCCTATTTCATCATGAAATAATCATTCAGTAGTTTATTGTATAAACTCCGACAGTGATATTGATGATCTAATCATATTTTAATCAACATTCAACACCATACACCACTGACCTGCTAATTGCAAAAACGTATGACGATTTGAATTTCGCGGGCTACCCTGGCACTTCCCCCTTAACCATTCTTTGTAGCCTGTAAAACTGCCACAGACTGCATAAAAGTATTACCATAGACTATCATCATTGTGGTTTTCAGATTCTACTGTGCAGCATTGCTAGGCACAGGCTATGCAGCATACAACCAGCTGAAAAAAAACAAAGCAGAGATGAAGGAAATAATGCAGCTTAAGAACTACATGGCTGATCCCATCACACCAGTGGCTGACCTAGAGAAAAACATGGATGATATGAAGACACAAGTGGAACTGCTCATCATGAGGATACAGGCAGAGTTCTGTAGGGCTCTGGAAGCAGAGGAAGACCAGGTAAGGAGTTGTTCTTGACATAAGAACTTCTTGTAGGAATATGTCCAGAAATAGTGAAAGTAGACCAAAGCAAGGGATTTTCTTCAAACTAAAACTCTTCTTCTCTGTTGTGATTCAATTAGGTAGTATTCAGGTAAGTAAGGTTGTTATTTGAATTTATTTTACAAAGTGTAGGTAAACATTTTCCTATTGTTGTTGATCAAACCTTCATTTCTGAATGGTGCATATGGAATAAATAGAATTAACACAATTTTTCTTTTCACATAATAAATTCTAAATAGTATGTTGTAGGTCATAAGGTCATGTGAAATTATACATCAATCTGTATTTGTTTTAAAGTGATACATATTTCATATTGCTATCTCTTTGAACAAATACATACATATAAATTATTTTCTTGTAGGCTTGGGAGGATGAGAAAACAGCTGATGAATATGATATCGAAAACGATGTTTTCTTAATGTCGCCGGTACGAATTTATTAAAATTATTATAGTTGCTTAACAGGATTAAAATGCCAATAACAACATATTATTCCACTATATCACCACATAAAGAGTGCCTACTCCATAGTACTAATATTGATTCAGTAGGAGTCAAAGGGGAATCAACATCCTGCAATTTGCAGTGCAGGAAACCCAAGCACATGTATTTCCATGACTTCACTTGTATTTTTTTTTTTTATATAGAACCCTCAACTATAAATTAATAATAGTAGCTTATCAGACATCTATGTGTAACTATAATACACCCACATTACTGAAATGTGGGTGTACTATAGCTACTCCTCTGCTTCACCCTTTGGAGAATACCGGCGTGATGTTATGATATTTATTTAAATTGCTGGTTTATGCGCCACTCCCTTTCCCAGTTCAAACTTCCCTTTACTTTTGTAAGTTTTCAAAAAAGTGCCCCCATCCATTTTAATTCAAGCACCATCATTCATTTGCATGCATCAGGAAGCCAAATTCCAAGTGGACAGATGGCAACGTAAGGAAGGAGGCGGCGGCATCACGTGCGTGTTGCAAGATGGCCGAGTCTTCGAGAAGGCAGGCGTCAACATCTCTGTCGTGTCTGGCACCTTACCGCCGGCCGCAGTCCAGCAAATGAGGACCAGGTCAGTCATTCCATACCTTATTTTACAAATACTAACTCTGTAACTCTGTGTGTCTGTCACCTTTTCACGCCTTAACGGTTGAACGGATTCCGATAAAGTTTGGCACACAGGTGACACAGGCAGACCATAACTTGGGTTGGGACATAGGATACTTTTTATCCCGGTAGTAGTTTGTGCCCATGGGATAATTTTTGACCGCAACCCGGGCGAAGCCGATGGCAAAATCTTAGATATTTATATGAGGACTTACATGAAGCTTCCTGAAAGAACTATAGTACCCGGCCGTCAATAATTTGATACATTCTCATTGCTCTACAAAACCGAACCTTTTCTAGAACTCGAAGTGTCATAGTTACGGTCGCGAACTTCGCATTAATACGAAGCAACTAAGCTGTGAAGTCTGATAGACAGGGAAAAGCTATCCATCTTCGGCCCCAAATACTCTAGACAGGTCACGAGTGGCCCTTCTGGACATAACAGTTCAATTCTGTTTTTTTTTTTATATTTCTTTGGTTCAATTCGTAGTATCTTTGCTTGTAGAACATGCCCGTTAAAAATAATTCCGCCCGTTAATAAAATTCCTTACATTCTTAATAATTCGAAGGCAAGTAGTTCTTTAAAAAAATGAGTTTATGTTCAAAGAAATGTTAGAATGGTTTGAAACAGGCGCGGTCGAAAAATTTAACAATCCGCCGTTTGGGTAGGTTTTGATTTATATTTTCAAGCAGAATTAGGAGTTACATTATCGACTTATGCAGGCAAGGCCAAGCTACTATGAGAATGCAGAATGCAAATTTTGCACACTCGGATAGGTTCGATTTTCTTTTTATTGTCATTTTAAAAGGACTAGAAATTACTTCCTTTGACGACATATAAAGAAAAGCTCAAGAATCAACAGAATGCAGATTGCAAGAGCGAGCGAAGTGAGCCCGAAAATTTTAACACCCCACCTTGAATAGGTTCTGTTTTTTTTTTACTATCATACAGAAAGAGAATTTATGCTTTATCAAATTATGGCGAAAAGCTTAAACTCGTTTTACAAAAGTTTAGGTTTGGGACCCTAAGCCTTTCCACCTTAGGTACGAACGGGGTGTCCAATATCCAGAGCTTGCTTCGCTGGCTCTTGCATCCTATAGATTCTACAATATGAAATTGAAAACTTGCACCAAATCGAAATAGGAGGTGCAGTAACTGCTACATAAACATTATAAATTATCATTTCCCAAATCAAAATTCTTGAAAAAAATCGTGTCTAATCGTGTTAAAAAAATATTCGGACCGACGATTATTCGTATAAGTAATACGAATAATCGTCGGTCCGAATATTTTTTTTCAAAATTATCAAAACAAATAAGAAAATTAAAGTGTAAATTTTTCATCCCAAACAATCTATTCGCACGTATGTGCATCCCTTTCCTTAATGACATGCTCTAAATTTTCTTTGTTTTAATTTGGCGCACCTATTTAATTTATAACAGGCTTTTTGAAGTAAAAACTTTTTTACGCGTGTTAAAAATCCCACTGTCATTATTTTTATAGTAATTGTAAGCCTGCTTTGAAAACAAATGCCTTCATTCAAGAAGGTACTCAATGAGACGCTTCAGAAACGTATCTTATCGCTCGTATTTCCGATTACGATTGCTTTTCAGAGTGCAAGATTTAAGCTGGATTATGTAGATATTTCAGTTACCTTACACCTACAATTTCCTGAATGCTTTCTTATCTGTAACTAGTTTCCCGTCAAAATTCTGAGAATTGATGATTATTTATACCGGTTATACAGGAATATATAAATACGCAATTCCAATGCAGGTGACATGTCACATCTGTGCAACCAGCGGTCACAACGTAAACCGACATGCTTGTTAATTCCCTTATGGGCTGATTTTTCAATCATCTAATAACTTTATTCCAGGAATAATTTTGAAATGTTGACTGTTATTTCATACAGAAACTGTCAAACGTCAATTTTATTCCTCGAATAAAAGTTATCTGGCGATGGAAAAATCAGCCCAATAACATAATGCCCTGAATAACATTTTATCGGTTTTATCAGTGTGAATGCTCTTTGATTCTTTCAAAGTATTTTATCGAAGCGGGAACTTAGAATTTTGGAGCTGTCCATAGATAGCGATATGACCCGAAATGTTATCAAGTCCACAAAGGTCAAAAACCAAAAATAAATTCTTTTTACTTTATGGTAAACTGACTATTAGGTATATTGTCTTTACTCACTTGCATACTATCGTGATATGTTTACATGTTTACTTACTCTATGATCGTGATTTCCCGTCTCTTGGAGAACTCTTAGGGAGCTCTAGAATCCTAAAATGTATTTTTTGATGTATATTATGTTCTTACCCTGGAGGGTAACAACCATTTTCTAGGACACTATTCTTCTTTCTATTTCTTCAACCAACATTTATATTAAACCAACTACATATTTCTAATGCCTACCTATGCCATTGTTAGGGGTAAAAAGCTTGAGAACTCCGAGCTTCCATTCTTCGCGGCGGGAGTGAGCGCCGTGATCCACCCGCGCAACCCCATGGTGCCCACCATACACTTCAACTACCGATACTTTGAAGTCAGAGATAAAGATGGTAAGTCGGGCCGCATGATCATTTATTTATTTATGTACACACAAAATAAATACATTAAGATAGAAGAGCACAAAGGTACCGCTCATTTCATTAGCAATTTCTTCCAGTAGACGGGGCAGTTGGATGAGAGGCGTAGACAGTAAGACACTGTGTAAAAAGACAATACAGTAAAATGTAAATACTACTAGGTATTATAACATTGTTCTAGTTCAAGAGAGAGATGGAGCTATACCTACAGGATGAATAGCACCATCCCTTTTGCTGTAAAATGACTAGCCGAACAACTTAGTTCGAGACAACTAGTAGTTGCATAGATCCTCTACATTGATTGTTGTTATGTCCAGAGGGACCTGAAACGATAAATGGTTGGGATGCCGCGTTCCACCCAGTTGTTTAAATTTATTTTGGTCGGCTTAAAATTTAAGCACCGCTAAGATAATGTTTCGTGTTTATGTTAATTCTTCTGTGTAATAAAACACAAATTTAATGTTGTCATTATTCAGGTGTCCAGTGGTGGTTCGGCGGCGGCACCGACTTAACGCCTTACTACTTGAACGAAGAGGACGCAGTATATTTCCATCTCACGCTAAAAAATGCATGCGACAAACACGACGAGACATATTATCAGAAGTGAGCTTTAGAGAACATTCTTAGTCAAAGTTTACCTGCTCGAGATTTATATTCGTGCCCGATAATAACAATGTCACATTGCCAGATAAAAATTGTACAAGCATTTAATTTTCTACCATAATGTTAGTCAGATTATATTTTTCAACTTAATGGTAGAATATTATTATTTCACTGGCAACGTTAAAATACCAATCAATCAATTTTATTTGTTCAGCACATTAACATACCGTTTCTATTTTCCATTAATGTTAATTGAACATAATGGTGTTGTTTGAAATCACGAAATAATGAAATAATTATTATAAATTTCAACTGGAGGCTGCATGCTTTTTTGACCCAATTTCCTATTTTGATAATATTATTGTAGAGATACTTTTTATTTTATTTTGACTGTCTTTATTTGTTAAACACGTATTCTATTCTCTTTTATTAATGACAATATCATTGACCAGGTTCAAGAAATGGTGCGACGATTACTTCTACATTCCCCACCGAGGCGAGCGCCGCGGCGTCGGCGGCATCTTCTTTGATGACCTGGACTCGCCGAGTCAGGAGAAAGCTTTCAAGTTCGTCACGTCCTGCGCTGAAGCAGTCATCCCCAGTTATATACCTATTGGTGAGGAGTTTATAGTCAACACATAACATCACGCCTTCTTCTTCTTAGCGCGTCAATAGCAATCTAAATGGACTCGGCCCAGAATTCGGCTACTCGATTTTAGGCAACCAGTGATGATCCGGCACGTTTAATTCAAAGCTTATTCACTAGCTTGCATGGGCAGAACGACTGCCTGTAATCCCCGAAGAATAAGGCTGCTCTGCTTTATTCTGTACACCCACATTTTGCCAGTTATGTTTTAAGTCCTATGAATTAATAGGGGGCTAGTCTATTGCTATCAACCGAACACAAATCCCGACTCCAGGCTGTTACTGAGGAATACCTTATGGAAAAACCCAACAACACGTTGTCCGACCGGGAATCGAACCTAGGACCTCATGCTCGGCAATAGCGCTTGTGACACAGAAGTTAACTCTCATTGAATTACAAGTCACTCCTGCTGTTTTTTTTCTAAATGGTGTATTCAAGGAATTATTTCTTAATATTCCAGTTCAAAGGCACAAGGATGACGCGTACGGCTACTACGAGCGCCAGTGGCAGCTGGTCCGAAGAGGTCGCTACGTCGAGTTCAACCTCATGTACGACCGCGGCACCAAGTTCGGCCTACACACGCCTCAGGCGCGCTACGAGTCGATACTCATGTCGCTACCTCTTAACGCTGTGAGTGTTAAGGGAAAAGGCTCTCCCGGCGTTATTATCGGTTGATAATAACGCGCCTTTGGTGGAGAGCCTAAAATCACACAGGGCTGATTTACCAAGTCAGTTGACTTATATCCTTGGAACACAACTGATGTTGTTGTATGGAATAACTGTCAAAAAAATAAAATAATTTCCAGGATACGTTTAAAGTTTGATCGAATTCGCCCTAAGTGTACCTTCCATGACGATAAGACCATTGTTACTTAGTTAATCTCCCCTTGGTCTATCATTTAACACCTGAAATGAAACTACGGTAAATTTGAAACTAACATCGACAAACCGCCGAATACTCACACATCTGATGGTTTTATTCTTTGGCACAGTACACGTAATTTTTTTTTTGTTTCAGAAATGGGAGTACATGAACGTACCCAAACTAAATTCGCCTGAAGAAAATCTAATGCGAGTCCTGAAAGAGCCCGTCGATTGGCTGCATTTAAATAAACAACAGCAGCGGACTGCTGCTTGAAAAATTAACATTTATGGGTGATGAGTTCAAGACACACAGTGTCAAAAACGCATTAAACGAATTATGTAACTTTTAGATATTTATATATTATAATAGTAAATTATATTTTTTTAAACCGTTTTTTGTTATAAAACTTGCCTTTCCCCTTTGGAATTTTAACTTGTGATTCTTTGAATATAATTGAAAGACAAGATGAGCGGAAAATAATTTTGCAAAAAAACAGCCAATGTAACAAACTCCCACATTATACACCACAAAAGCAAGTGCTCCAAAAACAGCCACACGGCAGTCTTTCTTTCTTGTTTTAATTAACTAGGGTCTAACAGATGCTCCACTTCTTATTTATTGTTTGTAATCCACCGATGTTATATTTCGACATTCCCACAGATTCCATTCAGCATCTTTCAATCTCACTCCGAATGATCGAAAAATGAACTGTGAAACAAAGGAAGGTTCATTATTTCAGCTGAAAGACGTCCAGTGCAGGACATAGAGCTTCCCCAAACACCGCCACTTCGGCCGGTTCTGTGCTTCTCGCACCCAGCGGATTCCTACGCCTTCATCGGTCCACTTTGTGGGAGGCTTTCCAACGCTACATCTTCCGGTACGCGGTCGCCACTCCAGAGCCTTTCAGCCCCATCGGCTATCTGTTCTGCCCCGTCCACTGCCACTTAAATTTGGCCATTTTTCGGGCTATGTAGGTTGCCTTAAACTCTCTGTTCATTTCTGATTCAATCAATCACGTAGTGAAACTCCAAGCATAGCCCTCTCCATTGCCCTTTGGATGTCATCTAATGAGGGCCATTGTAAGCGACCACTTTTTTTTTTTTAAACGTTGCCCCCACTAGAAATTTCTTCTGTATTGTGGGTGCGTTTATGTAAACATTTAAACTCACATACACAAACAGCCAGACCCGGAACAACTACTTGTAGGTCATATAAATATTTGTTCCGTGCGGGAATCGAACCCGCGATACGCAACGCAGCAGTATTATCCACTGCGCCAACCGTGCCGTTTCGGTTTCAGTGCCAGTGCGTGTCATCACTGGCAACACGCACTGGTCTTGGCACGTCACACTGCGGGACGAGGAGATATTGTGTATTTTTTCGAACGCTGCCCGAGTCGGATTCGACGATTGACCTTTTTCTCGAAGTTGGACCTACGTAACTAGACAGCTTTTCCTAGGTAAACAAATAATCGCCCACATCTTCGAGTATCCGATCTTCGTAGAGTGGGTGTTACATGGTCATTTGATAATAACAAAGGTCATAATTTTATGACCTTTGTTCTTATGGATTTTGATTCTGAGAAGAACTCTTTAAATTAAATAAATCTACTAAATTACAACATTTTCTACTAAATTAGTGGACATTTTAAACATAAAATGGCAATACCAAAATACAGCTGTCAAACCAAATTGTCACTTTCTCGATGGCTTCAATGTTGTGAACGTGAATTTCTTATTTTCATAATACCTATGTGTTTACTCGACAACTTTTATTGCTTTCCACCGATACACCTACGTCATCGCCACCGTAACATAAATTCGTTCAAGTGACCGGTATTACGTCGCGAATTCAAGACGAAATGTCATAAATATGTGGCGCGCGTAACGGATGCATCGTTTCCTACATTCCTTCGCCATAAACGAAACGTAACGTTTGTTTCCTATGTGATGTTATTGCAAAGTGGTGGCGGGTAGCTTAGGAAGATGCCTTTCAAGTTGAAGCTGAAGAAGACGCGGCAGTATAATGTTGCGTCGAAGAGTTTGTTTGTGATAAGTGTGGAGCTCCTGGATGGTGGGGTGGCGGACTGCACCCTGTCAGTGGACAGCACGGGCCAGGAGTGCCTAGACAACGTGTGCCAGCGGCAGGCCGTCATGCAGCCAGACCTGTTTGGGCTGCGCTACGTTAACCGCAGCCAGCAGCCCCGCTGGGTGCAGCTCGAGCGCCCGCTCAAGCGCCAGCTCGAGAAGTACGCGTCCTCCCACCAGCTGTATCTGCGAGTTATGTACTACGTCATATCTGGGACCAGCTTGATCACTGACGAGGTCACAAGGTACCATTACTTCTTGCAACTCAAGAATGATTTAATAGAAGGCAGGATTATCTGTGACTGCCAGCAGGCAGTGGTGCTAGCATCCTACAGTAGGCAAGCAGAGTATGGTAACCATGACCGGGAAAGACATACAGTTGAGTACTTGAAGAACTTGCTGACTTTCCCTAAACAAATGCTGGATGGGGGACAGATCATAGATGGAAGTACTTTGGCTGAGACTGGGCGGCTGGAGTGGCTCACGGAGGCAGTCATACAGCATCACATGGCACTGCACAACATGTCTCAGGTAAGAACTCATAATCAAACTGTAGTCTGCACTATTTAATTCAACCATTTAGTCGGCTGAATAAATCATCCAGCAAACATAACAGGAACATGTGTGGCTGCTATAAATAACTGTACTGACCAGTCAATATTATTTATAAACATGATTCTCATTTGAAATATTAGATTTCTACTTGACCTTAACAAACTTTCACAAAATATGTTTAATAAAAATCTGTATGTATGTATGTCAATAGGTGTCTTAGTAGGACCAATCAGATCTGTTAATGTATATAAAACATACATTGTGTGGCGGGTTTGTTCCCATATGAATCATTCTCTGGGAAAGTTTCTATAATGTCTTCTGTTATATATTTTCTTGTCATCTCACTGTTGTCATTTGTAAACTAAAGATCTAACTGATAGAAGTAATAATAAATCTTTTGTTGTACCTATTAATAAATGTTAAAAGCTTTCTTATAAGAAATGAGTGTACAGTCACAAGCATAAGTATGTATACACTTGGCTTTATTCAAAGGCGATTTTCTCCTTTATTTTTTAATGAAATTGTATGTTATTACGAACATAGTATTTTCTAACCCATAGGTAAAGTGTCGTATTTCAACTTTGCATTCGTTATTTCGTGAAAAATTCGCAATTAAAAGTTGCCTAGTGTTGACATATTAGTGCTTGTGACTGTACACATAACTTAAAATAGGTAATTCTTTCGACAATACAATAATTTAAAATAGAATGTGACCTGTTAATATTGCTTTAGTCATTATAACCATAACTAACTAGGTTTTGAAACAGAAAACAGACTTTTATTAAGTTTTTGTTAAAATGTTACCGAAACTTAACATTGTCTTTATAGAATCCTCAAAATTTGTAAAGAAAAGTAGACAATCATATTTCCTTACTTAAATACACTTAACAGGCTAGAAATAGCTACTTAAGAAAAACTGTTTTAAATAGAAGTTCAATCAAATCATTTTTAAAATATCAGCAAGCACTTTGTTAAATCTACAACTGCTTAGATTATTTTCCCACATTCTTACAAGCAACATTACAGAAACACAACTGAGGTGCCACAGATAATCATCACAAATTCATAACATAAACAATACAGGCTGTTTGTAACTGTCGTAAAAGAATTAAATTATAATCCTATTCAGTTAACTAACTGAATAGGATTATAATTTAATTCTTTACTAACTAGTAAAACTGTCATGAGTTGCCACCGAGCATACATTATTTATAACTGTATCTGTGCTAATATAATCAACTGTTTTGCTCCGTCTGTGTGGAATTTTACTGTTACAGACTACAGACGGATTTATTTGAGTATGAGATATTTTATTGGCAAGCTCAGAGTTGAGTTATCAAGAAATTGTAATCATATACAAATAACTCAGTCAGTTATAACAATAAATATTAGTATAGTTACTGTGGTATACATAGCACTTGACTTTAGCTACCTTATTTGTGATTTTTGTATGATTTCGCAGTATCGTGGTAATGGCCTAGTAATGGTACGTCAAATATGCGTTGACTGCTTGTTACTTCGGCGTTCCTCAAAGAATACTTACCACAAAATTAAAAATAGCTACGAAAGCCTTGTGACATAAAAACGGGACCCTATTACTAAGGCTCCACTGTCCTTCTGTCACCAGGCTTTATCTCATGAACCGTGATAGCTAGACAGTTGAAATTTTCACAGATGATGTATTTCTGTTGCCGCTATAACAACAAATACTAAAAACAGAATAAAATAAATATTTAAGATGGGCTCCCATACAACAAACGTGTTTTTTTCGGCGTTTTTGCCTTGTGGTACGTAACCCTTCGTGTGCGAGTCCGACTCGCACTTGGCCAATTTTTTATCCTTTGGTCAGTCAAAAACCAGTTTTTTGATTGAGATTAACTTATCAAAACTTGATCTTGTACTGGCGCTGGTTTTCCCGCGTGTTTGGTTGCCGGCGAAATTCTCATTTCGCCGATAGTGGGTAACTGGATGTCAGTCTTACAGCACTGGATCGTCTGTCTATCAATTTCCTTCAGCAATGGTACTACAAAGTGAGATCACTCTCCGCGGTGTAGTGGAATTCAGCCTTCGCTATTCAGAAAGCAAGTACGCTTTTGACTTGTCGGGTGAAGCTCAGACGATGCCGAGCTCGGGAAAACTATTACACAAGCTTCTTGCCTAGTTTAGAAGTCAAACGTTCATTCATAAACTGTATCTGCTGTACAGTCACGAGCATAAGTATGTATACACTTGGCTTTATTCAAAGGCGATTTTCTCCTTTATTTTTGAATGAAATTTTATATTATTACGAACATAGTATTTCTGAACCTATAGGTTTATGTAAAGTGTCGTATTTCAACTTTGCATTCGTTATTTCGTGAAAAAATCGCAATTGAAAGTTGGCAAGTGTTGACATATTAATGCTCGTGACTGTGCAACTAAATCCTGTCACTAAATTGTATTGTTTGGTTTTTGTGTACAAATAAACATTATTATTTATTATTATTCTCCGAAAGAAAGAGCGTCGTAGAAACTCTTCATCTTTCCCAGAACAAACACGATTTCTTTTCTCCACTAAAGAAGACGAGACCGAAAGCAAAACCTGATTAAAGAATGTCCGCGAAAGAAATGAAGCGACTGCATGCGTTATTTAATTCAGAAAGCAGTCTTGTGTTGCTGTGCAAGTTGGGGAAAACCTATAGGTACATTTGTCCAGCTGTTGACTGCGAATGCTGAGTTGCTCGACTGACGTGTCATAGCCACGCCAGCATTTGACTTGTGTGCGTCTCCGGAGATTGTAGATGTATGATACCACATTTTGCTCATTCATGACCCATGAGCAGAGCGGCACTGACCTAACGTACCTACCACCTAGTCATCAAAATGGAAAATTATACTTTAGAGGTATGAGGAACAGGGTGTAAAGTTCACTCAACCTCCATAGAAAAGGGAGGATCCTCCGACCAGACGCGTGTTTTGTCTGGCGGGCAACTGCCCAATGATTCATGTCGGGCCGTTGTATCTGTGCTAGTTGCGCGGTAAACTCTGCTTGCGAGATGCAGGATTTTGTGTGACGTCAGTATGACGTGGTGTTCTCATGTGGCGTTGTAGATACCGCTACAATACAATAAAACTCCGTCATTATTTCGTTGCAAATGAAACCATGTAACTTAATGAAAGTAAATGCGTTTCAAAGCGTTCGCCGTTATCTCTCATGTAATCATTATGTATATTTGATAAGACACGTCGGTCGACGCCTCAAGTACCTACACGCCTTAAAATATCACCTTGTCTCATTAACGCGATATCAATCTATTTTACAAGCAGTGTTTATAGATATCTGCAAAACATAGTAGTTCCTTAGCCAAGGAATATGAACTGTAATAGGCGATCTTTCTAAACATGTAGGCTTCGTAACTCATAACTTGTATGTTGAATTTGATACAGTTAATAGGACACACGAATTGTCTTGCCTGTTAACTTAAATGGGTGTTAGAACATAGTTAACTGTGTTTAGGGAAACGACTGAAGGAATCAGTAGTTTGCTGAAACGAAACCTACCAATACGATCCACCGCAGATCCGGGTGCCTCCTCCCATTTCTGCTGAAGTTCATTGCCTGAAGCCTGCAATGTGGAATTCGAATAACACCTCTACCTTGACCTCGTATAGAACTTTTTGTAACTTTTTTTTATATACTTGGCCAGTTTTTTTACCTTTCCTGTGAGCAGCGGTGGCAGTGGTAGCGGCCCCGACTGAGTTGTAGGTCGTGGGTTCTAACCCAGGCAGGCGCTTTACTTTGTGATAATAATGTAATGACCACTGCTTTGAAAACGGTGAAAGAAAACATTGTGAGGAAACTGGCATGTCCTAAAACCAAAAACTCGAAGACATGTGAGATCTACCAACCCGCACTAGGCCCGCGTGGACCCACTCCCTCTGACAGAGAGGAGGTCTGTGTTCCAGCAGTGGGAACGTTATAGGCTGACTGCTATGCTCAACCTTTCCTAGAAGGAAGGCCAAGCATGAGGAATTTCATTCTCGGGGGGTTCTAATAGATACAGTGGCTTAGACAAAGCCAAGTACCATATTGCTTCTGCTTCCTAAATAGCATAAATATTTTGCGGTCCACCAAATGCATGATAAGGCCTATGAGAAAGAGGATGTACTGCATTCGATGACGACAAAGTATTGCGGCTATGAGCTCCCCACGTCGCCATGTAACCACCGAGCACATGAGTACGTCCTCCGTACGCCTGCGTACTATTATTGTATGTGTACCTAAATGTGAATGAAATCAATTCGACACACTTTATGTTTAGCGTTGTGTCCCACGTCGCCGGTATGTTGTCAGCTATCGTTATAACTATTACTGATGTAGTTATTTCAGTAAATATATTTTGGGAAGGAAATATGTTTAAGGCTGCAGACATAATCGCAAGAAGCGAACTTACAAAGACCACCTTCCATCTTTTAACATAGCTAAATTTTATCTTGATTTAGATAGATATAAATAATACTAATAAAAAGGCTAAATAATTAGAATCACCGGGATAATACCCAGGCGTCGCATCTCCATAATCGAAGCAGCAGCCCTAAGCAGAGAGCAGAGTAGAGTTCGCGCGACGGCCGTCCATGACACGCACTAACAATATCAATATGTAATAGCCCTATTACAGACCACTCCACACATAACCCTTTCCAGTTACACGCCGCTTGCCCAGACTCTCTTATAATCAGTCGTAAGTATAATGTTCTCACTACTGTGACACAGGCCTCTCTGTAAGAGGGAGTACGCCGTAATCCACCACGCAGGACCAGTACGGGTTGTTAGATGTCCAATGTCTTCGAATTTTCGGTTCTAGGACACGCCGCCGCCGGTTTACTCACGATGTGTTCCTTCACAGTTTTGAGAGCAGTCTCATTTACCTCTTACCAAAGAACCAGCGGAGATCGTCACTCCACCCACTTGCACTCCTTTCTATCAATACCCCCAAATAAACCACATTCTCAACTCCCACAGGCGCAAGCAGAAGAAGGCTTCATTACAACATGCCAGCAGCTCCGCGGCTACGGCCAGGAGATGTTCAGTGCCCGCGACCAGCTCAACCAGAGCGAGGTCACCATCGCCATCTCGCTCACTGGCATCAGGGTGTTGACGGAGACCAGCGAGACGCCGCTCTTCTACAGGTAAGCTTGACTACAGGGGCATATCGCCGATCTCGCACGACTGAAGACACACACGACGACACGACTGAAGTAAAGGCTACACTGTTTACAGCGTACTGTCAGTCGTTCTATACCTACAGCCTACAGTCTGGGGGACAACTACACGCAGAGGGCACAGAACGCTCTGCTCGTACAATACAATAATGCTTTCAGGGTGTTGATGGGGTTGCCGCGCTACTGCAGTGCTTTAGGCATGTTCGCAGAGGCGAGGGCTAATTCATATGCCACATTGGTCTGCATACCACTGTGACGTAGTAATAAATAGTTCGTGTTGTTTTTCTAAAATGTAGATGTTAGTACTAACACTAGTTTCTTAATCGCACGATTAAGAAACTAGTGTTAGTACTAACATACTTATATACTAGCCAACCTTTATTTGCCAACATCTGCCTCAATATTTTACAGGACATAATGAGCAGTGAATTGATTTACATACTGACACAGGTATTTGCTAAAGCTGTGACATCACAGGAGGCAGTATATTTTGTGGTGAATTAAAATAACCTCTACTAGTGATGATATTGAAATACGCGTAACCTAAGTCCCGCAGCCCGCTACAAACCTTACTAACTAGCTAATCTTATAAAAGTGGCTTCAGCTATCCTTGTATCAGGTTACCAGTAACTAGTGAAGCCCTCTTTACTTAGTATACATTCAAGAAACAGCAGCCCTAATAGTAATTGTTGGTAGAACTTGAATAGTAATCTGACTGTCATTCACATTTGACCGTGACACACACCGTGGCTTGGATTTGAAAGGAAGCATCTGATTTTAAATGTAGTTTTGTTCGAAAGGAAGTAGAAAGTTAAATATAAGGTCGATTGAACCCACACTATGTCAGAAGGGCTACCTTTGTAGAGACATAACAAGTAGGATCAATATTTACATTTTGTAACCTGGAAACATTTCGTTTGTATTCATTGTTCATATTCAATGTAGGTTTAAAATACATAATATTCATTTATATGGGAAAAAACTAGCTTCCGCCCGCGGCTTCGCCCGCGAGGTATGTCGATAAAAATTATCCTATGTCCTTCCCCGGGATGCAATCTATCTCTCTGCCAAATTTTCCGTTCCGTTCAATGGTTTAGGCGTGAAAGGGTAACATACAGACAGACCGACAGAGTTAGATTCGAATTTATAATATTAGTATGGATTATGAGTCTGCGTCCCGTGTCTACTGCCTGATAGGTACAGCTGCTTAGATTTTCAAAGCTGTTTTCCGTATTTTAATCAGTACTTTTCTAGCTAGGATATTCAGCATCATCTAGTTTCATTGAATTCGTGTTACTAGCAGTATGATTGTACTTATCATTGGGCATATGGGCATATTATTATAGGTATCACTGCACTAAAACATACTTTATTACCTACAATGATATCAGAACATAAATAAGTTATTTAAAGTTGGTACTAGAGTTACCTTAGTCACGATTAAGTATCGTGCAAATACCTTAGTGGTGACGGCTTGGATTTCCTTACCCGACCAGAGACAAAATGATATCAGCTCGTTCCATCATCTTTATGACAGTAACCTCTTCTTAGGCACAGAAGGAACTAGCGTTGATGACTACGCGATGACGTGCAAAATAAAAATTAATATTCCATTCTCAGAAATATTAAAAGAAACAATATATTAAACGAATAATATGATAAATCTCTCGGCACATTTCTATTTGGCCGGCATCCAGCGGCATCTTGGAAATTGATAAAAAGTAAATTTATTATGGGCGTAATTATCAGACAGAACCAACATCGTTAAGATTCGCTTTATAATGTTTTATTGCATTATAATTTATTAAGCTATTTAGTCTAGAATGCTGGTAATTTGCATACATCTTATAGGAATATACAAGAAAAACAACAACGGAATTGCTGCAGTGTTGATAGCGGGGCGAGGTCAGAGAGGCAGTCGTTCCGTGTAAAATATATTCAGCTGCAGCCGATTAGACTGGAAGCTGACCCCAACATAGTTGGAAAAGGCTAGGCAGATGTTGATGTTGTTAGCGGGACCGACTTCCCAGGAAGAAGCCAAATATCATAAACGTATACTCGATGAAGGTTTGGTTTGTGATGGCAAAAAAGTAGCAGAGACATAGCAGAATTCCCTCGAAATTTACGGTTTACAGGTTGTTGGCCTGTCATGTTCAACAGTGGGCATTCGTGCTAACAGGACACGGTCCCAGCTTACAGCAGTAATCAGTTACTTGTCGCTCCGACAACCGATTACGTTCACGAATGGCGTGCAAACATTAATTTGCCACATCAATATTCATGTTGATCTAAGAATGAAAACGTGTTTGAATCGCGAATTCGCGAGTTGTAGTTTATTGGGTAAAGGATTATATTTACCACCACCGTTTCTATGTATTCACTTCTTATTTATTGGGAGAAAGTTGACTGTCAGTTGGAAAGAAAGAAGTTTCTAGTTTTGTTTAAAATAGCTGCTTGGCTAATTGACGATTTTACAACTATTCAGTACAGCTGCGCCCCGCGGTTTCACCCTCGTAAGGGTCGAGCCCGTGGAAATATCGGTATAAAAATTATCCTATGTCCTTCCCCGGGATGCAATCTATCTCTCTGCCAAATTTTATCGAAATCCGTTCAGTGGTTTAGGCGTGAAAAGGTAACATACAGACAGACAGACAGACAGTTACTTTCGAATTTATAATATTAGTATGGATACAGGGTGGCCGAATCCCGCACCCCCGGCCATAAGCAGAGGTGGAACACCGCGGTGGTTTTAGCCGGTAAGAGTCCGGCATGCCCCTCTGTCACCCCCACGATGGAGGAACTCCATGAGGATTTCTGCGCAACAAAAGTCCATGAGGATTTCCACCGCGCACCAACAAAAAGGAGCAACGATTTTGATCTTGTATCGCGTTTAAGGTTCATTTCTAATCCTAAATTCTCCCTTCACCCCAGATGGATGGACATCACGAACGTGATCAACCACAAGCGCACGTTCAGCATCGAGTGCCAGAAGCAGACGGGCTCGGCGTCCTTCACGCTGGCGAGCCCGGAGGACGGCAAGTACGTGTGGTGGTCCTGCGTGCAGCAGCACACCTTCTACATGAAGCACCAGAGCGCGCTGAGTGAGGCTCCTAGGGATGAGCATAGGCCTAAGTTCCAGGTAAGGCCCTTTTTTAAATGCCTCCTCAATTGGGATTTGGTCATCGTCATGCAGAATCGCTACAACGCGGCTAGTATCCAGCGTATTCCCGATACCTTTCTTAGGTCTTTGTACAACTTCACCTTTTGGGGGCGAAGGCCGTACACGTACACGGTCGCCACTCGTAAACTTATTTTACCTACTACAGGGTCAAATTAAATTAGCTAGCCAAACTGTACCCACGTGTTGAGTGAGCATCGATATCGAAAACACATCAAAAAAGAAAGTTCCTTTTCATCATTTTCAAATTAACTGAGTCTACTAAACTAAAGGATTAATTCAAGAAGACATTAAGCATTATACAAACAGTTTCATGACATTTTCTTTATTTTTAGGCAATAATTAGTTGGTTTAGATGACTTTTCTGACTACCCCTTATCAAAACATCTCTTAGCAACTCATCTTAACCCAATTACAACCGCTTTCATCATAACCTAAGTTCCTATATAGGTATAACTCTCAAGAAACCATCTCACATCTATTGTTTACAGTTCTTCAAATTGTAAATTCTTACTGGAAAAGTGTCTGTATAATTTCCTATTCTACAACAAATATGGCAAAAACCTCGCACATTATGCTAAGTGTTATTGCATAGTTTTTGTGCGACGTTCGATCGACATAGCTTAGTAAAGCGTTAGATGGTGTTACCGTTAAATAATAATTAGTATGTTATGTGCGGTATGAAAGTGTTCGCGCCTTCTCTCACTTGGGGGTACCATGCATTGGGTGATGCGATCGTGCGACTGTTACTTCTTTGTCTGTGATCGTGTTTTGTTTGTCGCAGTTGTAGTTTTCTAGTAGTGCTTTAGGCCATTGCGTTTTGTTCTGGGCAGTCTGGGCTACATTTGCCCAAATTGATTATTTTATATTATTGCTTATCACCAATCGCAAAAAAAACATCACAGGCTGTTTTCAAGCTAAGGAAGGGCTAGGATTTATAACATACCTAACTGGCGAAATGTAGGTCGTGTATGACAAGATGTCAACAAACAAATACAGGTGAGATGTTATGCCAGTGGGCTCAATACTTCTATGCAACAGTTTTCCAGTTATGTTTACAGCTTCATAACGTAAACTGTATTCAAATAAAGATACAATGAAAACCGGAACGAAGTGTACTTGGAACAACAAAATTAATGATCTACTACGCGACCGGAAGACAGACAACGATCACAATCAGTAGCAGCATGAACAGCGCGCGTTATAGATCGCGAGATATCATCGCACGCGCACGCTCCACGACGATCAGAGAACACTTCCGATACCACAACATAAATAAGTACAGAAGGACAGCTTCATAGAATAAGCGAAAATTAGCGCACGCACACGTAAAGTCGTCCGCAGGCCCGCGCCTACGGTGGCCGGGAGTCGTCACGTGGCTCCCGACGCCAAGAGCGTCTAGCCTCTCGTCCCGCGGCAGCTGGGACGGGAGGCTCTCTCCCTCAGCCATCTTGCCACTTCCTTCGCTAGCATGACTGCTTCGCAGAAGGAGGTGACTGCTGATAAAGAGAGAGCGTGATTGATATTGTAGAAATAACATCAATTGGAACCAAGGAAATGAATAGGCCTTAATAAATGTACGGCAATCTCGATCGAATGCCAACTTCACGAACAGCGAGTACGCTTGCACTCGCTGTTCCTGAAGCATGTCTGAGTTTTCGCTCGGTGTTCGGAGCCCACCTTCTGCATCTATCTATTTAGTGTCCGCGATCTATCGGTTATTGAGTTATTTTACTAAGTATACGTTTGTGATCGTGAAAGTGGACGTCACTGCATGCCAAGCAAGATTTATTTATGGGTAATAAATCGGGCTTATTGGTCTTATTAATAAAGTGTTTTATTGATGTTTTGTTGTAAATCAATTTAGATTAAGGATATTGACTTTGATGGCTTCCTAATGGCCACAAAAAATTATATAGTCATAACAAAACTGTTATAACTGTTAGTTATAGCGTGACGGTATAATGTGGCTGTACTATGGGTATTTATTTTAGTTTTTATTTAATCTCAACACAAACACACACACATGTATGTCACACCATTTTATTTGATTTTTTATAAGCTTTTTTTATATTAAGACCTTTAATTTATTATAATGGACACACATTTCCCTATGTGTTTGTTATTCTACCGTATGGCACTCGTGGACTGCAGGTGAAAATCAGCATCCTTGTGTTGTCATCTGACATTATGCTGAGCTGAGGCCCTTTTGGCATTATAATCATTGTTTTCTGTTTTTAGGGTTCCGTACCCAAAGGGTAAAAACGGGACCCTATCACTAAGACTCCACTGTCCGTCTGTTTGTCACCAGGCTGTATCTCATGAACCGTGACAGTTAGTAGTAGTAGACAGTTGAAATTTTCACAGATGATGTATCTCTGCTGCCGCTATAACAACAAATACAGAATAAAATAAATATTTAAGGGGTTATTAATAAAAATAGAATAAAATAAATATTTAAGGGGGGCTCCCATACAACAAACGTGTTTTTTTTCGGCGTTTTTGCCTTGTGGTACGAAACCCTCTGCCGAACCCATCGTTAAATAGAAGCGTGATGTTATGTTGTAGCATGTTGTCAAATTGGGTAGCCAGAGGAGTAGTACAGCCACCTTTTAGTTACGTTTAAATCCCATTTAATAAAGATCGTTCCTCTTTCCAATAACCAGGCATAAATCCAAACTCTAGGCTGCTATTGAGAACTTTCTAATGAAGAAGTCCAACAACATAGATTTGCCATTGATTGATTAACACTTTGTCCACCCCGAGCATCATACCCAGGACCCCACACTTAGCAGTAGCACTTCCAACTACGAGACTCTGGATACTCTAGCCAGACCAACGAATCGGTCTTGTCTTGTTAACAACAGTTTATGAATGTGTTGTTCCACATATTTGGGCTGATTGCGTTTCGTTTGTGCTTCTTGTGTAGCGATGCGTGTGGTATTTTGTTCTAATTTAATTAAACAAATACGTTACATATTTGTTATTTTTGTTAGTTTGTAGAAATTCGTTTTGCCAGTAGGTATCTAATCTGGAGATATCTGTTTTGATCAGCTGTGGTAAATTTTTGGTTAGTTACAGTCTTAATCTTTTTTTTGTATGTTGTTCAAATTCCTTTAGGAAAGTTGTGTGTGAGTAGTATTTAAACATCCTGTGGAAGAGTGCGCTCAACTATATTTGTCGTTAAAGTTTGCAGTGTTCCAGTTTGACAGGGTATGCCAGTGAAATTATAATTACTTTCAACCTGAGTGTGCATACACACGGGCTACATGCGTCGACGATAGAGGCGACTGCATCCGTCGACATGCGTCGACGTCAGCCGCCGACGCGTCGATGACTGCAGTTGCCTCTTTTGACGACGCGTGTCGCTCGTGTGTAGCAGTACTAATATGTCAGACTCAAAACTGACCTACAAGTGAAAATAGCCCAGCTCATTGCAGTTCCAGGAGAGATCACAGTTAGATATCATCTGACATCTGTCTTAAGATACTTCCTTCCACTATACGCTGCTGCTAGACATATGTAGACCAGACCAATTCCATGACACTGAAGTTGAGATTCTACTTCATCCTAGCGAATTCGCGAGAATTTGCATTTCGTCTGTATCCTTTGTAAAATCAAGATTAATAAGCTACTAGGCTTATTTTTCCCAGGAACACGGTCTATCAGACAGTCGAGAGGAGCTGGACGCGCGGGAGCTGGGCAGCGTGCCGCGCCTGGAGCCCCTGACGGCGGCGCACAGAGCCTACTCCACGTCCTGCCTGGAGCTGGACCAGCATCACATGCAGCACCAGCCGCCGCCACAGAACAGGTGAGCTGGGGACAGGGTGGCTTTATCAGACAGTCGCGAAAAGATGATAGAATAGAATTCTCTCTCTCTCTATGATACCTAGGTTGGCGATTACAAAAGAAATAAGTTCCGCATTTCTAACGGATCTGATGGATAGAGGCCGGTAAAAAAAAAGCTATGAAAACATTTTTACTATTCGACTTAGATTGTAACGCATCAGCAATTCTTTGATTCAACAGGTATGCATAGGAAACGGTGGAAACCATCGTCAAACAAGAAATCTGCGTTTAAATTTGAAAATATATTCAAACGCGCTAACGGTGATAGATCTCTCTCTGCTATCTAACCTTTTAAAAGTTATTAAACTATAGTATATTAAACTGTTTTTTTTTTGTTTCAGAGCACTCCTACCACAATACCGACCCGCGCCCGACTACGAGACAGCAATCCAACAAAAATACCAACAACAGAGAGCGGAGGCCCAACTCCGATACCAGAACCACCACGCGGCACCTCTGGGGCCCGCCGCGAAGCCCTACGGCTCCCACCCTGACATCCACCGAGTGTACCCCGACGTCACCCGCCACACGGGCCCCGCCCCCCTGGCCCCCCTCACCCCTGCGACAGACGACTACCCCTATCCCTTGAAATTCATGGGGACGAACTACCCTTTTGCAGTCAACCCCAACGTTCAAACTGATCTCAACCAGCTACATTACGTGAATGTCTACAAACCGCCTCCCCCCTACCCCTCTAACGGTCTCGCTTCTAACTCAACACCCGACTTAGCCGTCGCGAGCCAAGCATTAAACTACCACAGAGGTTATATCAACTCTCATGTGTCAGGATCCAGTCCAGACCTAGTGTCAACGAGAACAGCCCTGAACAGGCAGTATTTAGGTTATATCAATACTAGTCATATTAACTACGGAAGACCTAACATAATGCCAGGGACTCACGGAACATACAACAATCTAGCGTCAGTCTTAGACCCCAAACCACACATCATTATCGACCCCCATCACATATCAGATAATATACAAAAAGTTTACGACGAAAGGGGGAATATTATGTACTCTATGCCGATGCATAGGATACCTTATCAGAGGCATGTGGTCCTACCACAAACACAACAAATTAAACTAGGAGATACTCAAGAACCTATTTATGAAAACGTACCCTTACCGTGGCAAAACGAGGGAAAGATTACCATGAGAGATCGTGCGCAAAGTCTGACGACTACAGACGAAATCGCGCGACTAAACGAACGGAACAGCAGTCACCCAACGATAAACAAATACCTGTCACCGAACATGAACGTACCTTATGTTCCTGTCAAGATTGAGAACCCAGACGGGCACTACGTGAATGCACAAATTATCAAAGGCGTTCGTGAATCCAGCGTACCGAAAGACCTGACTGTTTCAAGCAGATCTGTTAACCGAGACGCCGAATTCGAAAACGTAGCCTTATCCATCGATAGGTTATCTTTACAGCACGACGAACGGGAATACGATGAAACCCCCTATCAGAGTTTATCGACACACCGAGTATCGAATAACAACACTATAAACAAGGCTGATAACGTGACGTCGATCGTAGTGACTGACTCGCGGCCGAACGTAGCAGACATTAGCTCCAGTACCATTGAAACAGTTACTAGTGTCACTACGAATAGTAGTATGGATACTGAAACCAGTAAAACGAGTAGTAAGGAGAAGAAACGGAGAAGATGGGGAGTGTTCATGGGCAGGGCGAATAAGGGGGAGGTTAGAAGTGCGACGCTTGGCCGGAATAGGGCGACTCCTGCGCCGCATACTCATAGGTGGTCGACGGGACTGCCTAAGTTTCAGCCACTGCCGCCTAGTATCACCAAAGAGACTATGGTAAATGCCTTATAATCTCTTGATTTTATTTGTATGGGCAAAATTAAAGAGATTTTTTTTTCCCACAACAATCTATACTAATATTATAAATTCGAAAGTAACTCTGTCTGTCTGTATGTTACCTTTTCACGCCTAATCCACTGAACGGATTTCGATAAAATTTGGGAGAGATAGATTTCATCCCGGGGAAGAAAGAAAGAAAATTAAATAAGTACAATATAATATTTCAAAATTATGTTATAATTTAGCAACAAATAATATTGTACTTAGGTATTTACATTAAAACATAATTAAAATAATTGCAAAATAATGTTTTAATTTGTGAATTAAAACATAGTTTAGCAAAAAGTAATACAGTACTTGGAAAAGATGATAACAAATTCCATATCTTTAATTTAATCTAATTTTGGAGCTTTACAACAATCAACATTTGCCGAAAGTATTAAAGCAATTACATTGCTGTTTTACAAATTATTTTAATTAAAAATATCTTGGTTGACCTTGCTTACCTAGTAAGTTTACAGCTATTATATAACATTGAATTCGAAGGAGTTCGCAAATTCTTAAACGTTTCAGTTAAAATAGTCTTGAAGATCTCTCATTCTCACTAACGCAACATAGCTAGCTAATCTAGGTCTTATAGAAGATAATGTTTATGATATCCAGTTATCCACGTCTCTAATCAAATAAATTTATTTTAAAGAGCATACATTCCTAGGCATGTATTCTTTCTTTATGTCTATTTGTGCAGTCTAAAACACCAACACATCTATTTGACAAATAACAAAGTTGCATCCAAGATGCATAGCTACTTATGCTACTTATCTGCAACATCTCCACAATGCAAACACACTGATCAATGTTATGATCCACGCGTTGTTTATCAACTACCTGCTCAGATATACAACAAACAACAACACACAACAACAGTTGATGCTTGTTCAGTATTATGTTTCAGTTAGATTGTATGGTTCGGTCGCATCAGTGCTTTTCACATCTGGTGCTGATGCATGGATCTATTTATATTTATAAATTATCATAAAACGCAACGTGTCTATCCGTATAACGAGATAATCATTTAAATATACGGGAAATGAATGTGTCGCTAGCATAGCTAGCACTAGCATCACTAGCATAGCTTCGTGATGGCCCAGAACTCCAAGGATACGTTTCTTGAGCATGATGTCGCTGGTTTTAACCTGGTAAGTACTTGCAAAAATGCAAAAAGGTTTATTGGCAAGAGAGAAAAGATGGTGACAGACGGTAGCTTACATTTAACACAATTAAAATTGTAAGTCACAATGTTTGGTTCGACGATTGACCCCCAAACTAACAGGGCTTGTAACTTGGGTGTCGCCAACTTACCCATGTATACTTCATTATCAATTTTCTTTCGGTCTTTGATTTGGCCATTATGCCCTGTGACAGCAACCAAAACTCTATCTCCAGAATTACGCTGGAAATATGAAACGCCAGCGCAACAAGTCCACAGCAGTCCAGTTCTAACACTTCAATAAGTAACTTGCATTTCCCGGCCACAAATAAATATACTTAACACATGCAGTTTAAAAAAAAAAAATCGTCCGTCTCTGTCACACCTCTATGTGAAAGTCTCTTTCTAAAGCTCTGCCATAATAACGCCCGGATACTGTAAAAATTCGGCATCTCTTCACTGATAAATGTACGTTTAAAACCTTACAGCTCATATTTATAATTGCATTTTTTTATGATATTTCGTTGACGGCAACATATAACGTTCTTTTAATTAATTATAAGATCTGTATTTTTCGTTTACCTATGTTCTGCGAATTAAAAAAAAAACAATTTGGACCCATTTTGTTCTTCAACAGGTTCAAATCCTAGAACGCAAGATGTCGGACGAGCAGCTATCGTTCGCTTTCGAGCAGATCCCCAAGGGTCGTGACACCGGCGGCGAGTTCCGTACCGCCCTGTTGCCGCAGCACGCGGCTCTCAACGGGTTCTCGTCCGACCACCTGCCGTACGAGGACAACCGGGTGCGGTTGCATCCCACGCCTAATAATCCGCACGGTTATATTAACGCGTCGCATATTACTGTGAGTATTTTTGTTGTGTTAATAGTGTCTAAAATTTTAAAAGAAAATTTGTAATAATGACAGGTGTGTTCGAATAATTAAGTTTGGTGATTTTTGTCTCGTCGTCGTTTTGTATAACTTTATAACATAAAGAGCCTCCCGGCGGGTTGGCCTCGGCATGAATTTGGACAAGACAAAAGTCATGTACAATTCCCACGTCTTGCCGAGTCCAATCCACATCGAAGGGTCGCTTCTCGAAGTTGTGAAGGATTATGTCTACCTAGGCCAAGTCATCCAGCTCGGTAGACACAACTTTGAGAAAGAGGCCGACAGGAGGATCCAGTTGGGTTGGGCAGCATTTGGAAAACTTCGTCAAGTCTTCTCGTCGCCTATCCCGCAGTGTTTGAAGACTAAGGTCTTCAACCAGTGCGTCCTGCCCGTCATGACATACGGTGCTGAAACGTGGACACTGACGGTCGGGCTGGTCCACAAATTCAAGGTCGCTCAGCGCGCTATGGAGCGAGCTATGCTTGGAGTCTCTTTGAAGGATAAAATCAGGAATGAAATTATCCGGAAAAGAACCGGAGTTACCGACATAGCTTGCAGAGTAAGCAAACTGAAGTGGCAGTGGGCTGGCCATGTCTGTCGAAGGACCGATGGCCGGTGGAGCAGACGAGTCCTGGAGTGGAGACCGCGTATCGGCAAGCGTAGTGTGGGACGCCCCCCAGCTAGATGGACGGACGACCTAAAGAAGGTGGCTGGGGTAGACTGGATGCGGAAGGCGGAGGACAGGGTGCTGTGGCGCAGTCTGGGAGAGGCCTATGTCCAGCAGTGGACTGCGATAGGCTGAGTTGATTGATTGATTGATAACATAAACGAACAGGCAACATAAGAAATGGAGCAGTATTTTAGGCTATTTTTAACCGATTTCCAAAAAGGAAGAGGTTATTTATGTTCGACGTTATGTATGTTTTTTATGTATGTTCACCGATTTCTCCGTCAATTGTGGACCTATTTAAAAAAATCTTTTTTTGTTTGATGCTATGTTCACATGCACGCCGTGCAGCCCGGCGGGCTGCCTGGCGGGCTGCGCGGCATGCAACCCGCCCCAGGTCGGCGAAAATTCAAGCTGTTCACACGCACGCCGTCGTGTCAGTCAGCACGCCCAGTTCGCGGCATTCACGTTCACAGGCGCGTTTACGGGCTCGGGCGTACCGTTTACACGCTCGTGAATGTGAATGTGCACGTTGAATGTCGAGTTGAACGCGCGCGTGTGAACGTAGCATGAAAGGGTATGTGCTCGAGGTAGTCCCATTGTCACCAAATCGGAATCTGATGAGGAAATCCCATGGAAATCGAGGGAATCCTTAAATTGATTAGGCACACTTAGCGCGATTTAGACATGTTTTATAGTGAAGTCGTACATTTGCTCTCGGAAAGCATTTTTAGGGGGTCAGTTTGTAATTTTTGTTTTGCGAATCCATTCTTTCAATTCCCAAATGACATTTGATTAAAGCTATGGTGCTCAACCCAACAATATGAATAATTTTAAAACTAAAGCACACCCTCCTATAAAATGCGACAAAAAAGGGTCTCGGAATAAAAGGTTTCTGGATTTAATTAATACATTACTAAAACAATAACCAAGGCTTAAAAATCCCTAAAGAAACATGGTCCTATCCTCAGATGACTGTAGGCAGCACACAACGCTTCTACGTAGTCGCCAAAGTGGGCAACGCCACGACCACCAGCAGCGGCGCGGCGGGCGCGGCCGTGTGGCAGGCCGCCTGCCAGGTGGGCGCGCCGCTGCTGGCGCGGCTGGGCGGCGCCGGGGAGCCGCACTACCTGCCGCACGACAATACTACCAAAGATTTTGGGAAGGTACGTTGCTGCGGTAAAGCCAATCATTGTTATTCACTGCCTTAAATATGACATTGCTAAGTAAAGTCAATTTGATTCCAACTTTATTCCTAAGACTATTTCGGTTAATAGTAATGCATCGTTCAGTGATTGGGCTACCATTGGTATTCATAAAAGTAGAACACGGCTTTATGAACTGTACAATGAAAGGACTTATATTAACACTGATGAATTTAATTTGTATGTTAGAAATTATTCAAAATTATTTAAAAAAGTTTGTTATATGGCCAAGTCACGTTATTTGGGTTCAAAGATTAAAAACAGCAGTAATGTAATTAAAACGACTTGGAATATTATTAATAGTGAAACGGGAAGATCTAGTAACCGAAATACTGACTACAGCCTGTCTATTAATGACAACATAATAAAATCAGACACACAAGTCGCCGAGGCATTTGAAAATTTCTTTTCAGATATTCCCGTTTTAACTACTAAATCACTAAACTCATCACCTTCTGTTGCTGAGTCTTTGCTTAAAGAAAATGTTAATGGTTGCGATTCGGAATTTCATTTTGAATATATTACCTGTAGAGATATAATTAAAACCTTTCACACTTTAAATGTAAAAAAGACTGCAGATCTGTGGGGTAATTCTGTAGAAGTAGCCAAGTCTATTATTGACATTGTAGCGCCTACTCTAGCTATTATCTTTAATAGTTGTATTGACAATGGGGAGTTTCCTGACCTTATGAAAAATAGTAAAATAATACCTTTGTTTAAATCAGGTAGTACATCAGACCCAACAAATTATAGACCTATTTCTGTACTACCTACCTTTAGTAAAATTTTTGAGAAATTAATTTTAGACCAAATGCAAAGATTTTTTAATAAACATAAATTATTACATAGCAAACAGTTTGGTTTTACAAGGGGTCGTTCAACTACTGATGCCGGCGTTGAACTATTAGGACATATTTATAATGCATGGGAAGATAAATGCGATGTCTTGGGCATCTTTTGTGATTTGTCCAAGGCATTCGATTGCGTTCTTCACGAAACGTTAATCAGGAAACTCCGCCACTACGGGATCCGAAACACTGCTCTGGATCTTCTTATTTCATACTTGAGTAAAAGGATTCAGAGCGTTGACGTTAATGGAAAAAGATCACCTGGATCTATAGTAACAATGGGAGTCCCACAGGGCTCAATTCTTGGTCCTTTCTTGTTTCTCATTTATATTAATGACTTGTCGTACCTTACCTCATAAAGGATCATCATGATATAGTGTTGTTTGCAGATGACACTTCTCTTTTGTTTAAACTTAAACGTCAGTAGTTGGTTACTGACGATGTAAATAGCGCGATCTCGAAAGTAGTCCACTGGTTCAATGTTAATAATTTGCTTCTAAACGAGAAGAAAACCAAATGCATTAAGTTTACGCTACCCCACGTAAGGCAGGTGAAAACTAATGTGTTGATAAAGGGCGAGGAATTGAATCCTGAAGACAACACAGTATTCTTGGGCATAACTTTGGATGCTAAACTTCAGTGGGGTCCACATATAGATAAATTGTCAAAAAAGCTAAGTTCTGCAGCATACGCTGTTAGAAAAATTCGAAATTTAACTGATATAGAGACTGCTCGTTTAGTGTACTTTAGCTATTTTCATAGTGTAATAGTACGGCATTATATTGTGGGGAAATGCCGCCGATATTTAGACTATCTTTGTTTTGCAGAAGCGAGCTGTTCGATCAATTTATAAATTAAGTCCGAGACACTCTCTCAGAGACAAATTTAAAGAGATTAATGTAATGACTGTGCCTTCTCAGTACATTTATGAAAATCTTTTATATGCCCATAAAAATATAAAATTGTTTAAAAAATACAGTGATATCCATAATATAAATACTAGAAACAAACACAAATATGTTGTACCTACAACCAGGCTCAAGAAAATAGGTGGCTCGTTCAGATGCCAATGTATACGCTTTTACAATAAACTACCAAGCCACGTTCAAGATCTAAGCCTTAATAAATTCAAATCTTTCATTAAACGTAAGTTGTGCCAGAAAGCCTTTTATACCGTTAAAGATTATATTGAGGACAAAAAGGCTTGGGATTGAGCTGCTTCCAATTTCTGCATTTTGAATGATTTTTTTTCTTTTTTATATACACATTGACATTGATGAATATTTTTTTTTAAACAATGACATTTGCTTACTTTGTAAAGTATTATATTATTTTTTCATTGTGAATGTGAAGACGATGTGGGTCATTTTACATACTTATATATATTTTTTTATTATTCTCTCTGTTCTGTTTTTTTTTTTTATGGTCTGGTAGTTGTAGTAATTTATGTGGCCTACCCAAATGTCCTTTCTTTGGTATTGTTCGTCGAATCGTTGAGCTCTTTAAGTCTTGAGTTGAGCTGCACGATTTTTGACAAATGCGTGCACTGACTGGACAGGTCCTCTCAATCTGTGTGGTTCTTTCCTCAAAAGACCACCTCAGACATCGATCTACATGGTCTTCATATAACCTGACCAAGATTATGTCTGGACTTTAAAAGAGACTGTGACCTCTGAGTTTGTTTCGGCCTTTCTTCTCAGAGTAGTCAGATAGGAAACGCCGACTTCATCTAGTTTTGAAAAAAAAACATGATTGACGTGTAAAAGTGTTTGTACAAACCTACTTACAAAAAATAAAATCATTTCATTTCATTTCAAAGGCCTCTCTTGCTTTATACAATTTGTATTGTTTCCGAGATTTTTCTAGCTGAGGTTGTCGTAAAATTACTTCTGTTCACCGATAAATCTACATTGCTGCTATTAGTCATCGTCATTGCAGTCTCAAGTTGTTCCAGAATTATGTTAAAAGGCACTTGCAAATTAAAGATGCAACTCAATTAGATATTAGTTCTTCTGTTCCTTCGAAAACTTTAGGGAAATTTTGCAACAATACCTACTTCACTGTTTACCAAAGAGAAAGAGTTTTTTTCAATGTATTCAAAAAGATAATTTTCTAAGACAATGGTCGTCAAATCTTTACGACCTTACAACTTTTCAGAAATAGTCAGATAGAAAATATTGGCTCCATACAGATTTTTTTTAAGCATGACGTGTTAATGTGATTCCGTTATGAAATGAAATTCTTTTCCTTCCATCTTTCTCCCAAACCCTCACCTTCCACGCCGGCCATGCGCCTCCAGTTCCAGGTAACGTCGGGCACGTCGTCGCGCACGGCGTGGGGCGCCTCCGTGCTGGTGCGCGTGCGCAGCGGGGCGCGCGTGCGCGACGTGTGGCACGTGCACTTCGCGCTGTGGCACAACGCCAGCTCCGCGCCCGAACACACGCACTTCCTAGGTAAGACAACTCACGTGTGGCACGTGCACTTCGCGCTGTGGCACAACGCCAGCTCCGCGCCCGAACACACGCACTTCCTAGGTAAGACAACTCACGTGTGGCACGTGCACTTCGCGCTGTGGCACAACGCCAGCTCCGCGCCCGAACACACGCACTTCCTAGGTAAGACAACTCACGTGTGGCACGTGCACTTCGCGCTGTGGCACAACGCCAGCTCCGCGCCCGAACACACGCACTTCCTAGGTAAGACAACTCACGTGTGGCACGTGCACTTCGCGCTGTGGCACAACGCCAGCTCCGCGCCCGAACACACGCACTTCCTAGGTAAGACAACTCACGTGTGGCACGTGCACTTCGCGCTGTGGCACAACGCCAGCTCCGCGCCCGAACACACGCACTTCCTAGGTAAGACAACTCACGTGTGGCACGTGCACTTCGCGCTGTGGCACAACGCCAGCTCCGCGCCCGAACACACGCACTTCCTAGGTAAGACAACTCACGTGTGGCACGTGCACTTCGCGCTGTGGCACAACGCCAGCTCCGCGCCCGAACACACGCACTTCCTAGGTAAGACAACTCACGTGTGGCACGTGCACTTCGCGCTGTGGCACAACGCCAGCTCCGCGCCCGAACACACGCACTTCCTAGGTAAGACAACTCACGTGTGGCACGTGCACTTCGCGCTGTGGCACAACGCCAGCTCCGCGCCCGAACACACGCACTTCCTAGGTAAGACAACTCACGTGTGGCACGTGCACTTCGCGCTGTGGCACAACGCCAGCTCCGCGCCCGAACACACGCACTTCCTAGGTAAGACAACTCACGTGTGGCACGTGCACTTCGCGCTGTGGCACAACGCCAGCTCCGCGCCCGAACACACGCACTTCCTAGGTAAGACAACTCACGTGTGGCACGTGCACTTCGCGCTGTGGCACAACGCCAGCTCCGCGCCCGAACACACGCACTTCCTAGGTAAGACAACTCACGTGTGGCACGTGCACTTCGCGCTGTGGCACAACGCCAGCTCCGCGCCCGAACACACGCACTTCCTAGGTAAGACAACTCACGTGTGGCACGTGCACTTCGCGCTGTGGCACAACGCCAGCTCCGCGCCCGAACACACGCACTTCCTAGGTAAGACAACTCACGTGTGGCACGTGCACTTCGCGCTGTGGCACAACGCCAGCTCCGCGCCCGAACACACGCACTTCCTAGGTAAGACAACTCACGTGTGGCACGTGCACTTCGCGCTGTGGCACAACGCCAGCTCCGCGCCCGAACACACGCACTTCCTAGGTAAGACAACTCACGTGTGGCACGTGCACTTCGCGCTGTGGCACAACGCCAGCTCCGCGCCCGAACACACGCACTTCCTAGGTAAGACAACTCACGTGTGGCACGTGCACTTCGCGCTGTGGCACAACGCCAGCTCCGCGCCCGAACACACGCACTTCCTAGGTAAGACAACTCACGTGTGGCACGTGCACTTCGCGCTGTGGCACAACGCCAGCTCCGCGCCCGAACACACGCACTTCCTAGGTAAGACAACTCACGTGTGGCACGTGCACTTCGCGCTGTGGCACAACGCCAGCTCCGCGCCCGAACACACGCACTTCCTAGGTAAGACAACTCACGTGTGGCACGTGCACTTCGCGCTGTGGCACAACGCCAGCTCCGCGCCCGAACACACGCACTTCCTAGGTAAGACAACTCACGTGTGGCACGTGCACTTCGCGCTGTGGCACAACGCCAGCTCCGCGCCCGAACACACGCACTTCCTAGGTAAGACAACTCACGTGTGGCACGTGCACTTCGCGCTGTGGCACAACGCCAGCTCCGCGCCCGAACACACGCACTTCCTAGGTAAGACAACTCACGTGTGGCACGTGCACTTCGCGCTGTGGCACAACGCCAGCTCCGCGCCCGAACACACGCACTTCCTAGGTAAGACAACTCACGTGTGGCACGTGCACTTCGCGCTGTGGCACAACGCCAGCTCCGCGCCCGAACACACGCACTTCCTAGGTAAGACAACTCACGTGTGGCACGTGCACTTCGCGCTGTGGCACAACGCCAGCTCCGCGCCCGAACACACGCACTTCCTAGGTAAGACAACTCACGTGTGGCACGTGCACTTCGCGCTGTGGCACAACGCCAGCTCCGCGCCCGAACACACGCACTTCCTAGGTAAGACAACTCACGTGTGGCACGTGCACTTCGCGCTGTGGCACAACGCCAGCTCCGCGCCCGAACACACGCACTTCCTAGGTAAGACAACTCACGTGTGGCACGTGCACTTCGCGCTGTGGCACAACGCCAGCTCCGCGCCCGAACACACGCACTTCCTAGGTAAGACAACTCACGTGTGGCACGTGCACTTCGCGCTGTGGCACAACGCCAGCTCCGCGCCCGAACACACGCACTTCCTAGGTAAGACAACTCACGTGTGGCACGTGCACTTCGCGCTGTGGCACAACGCCAGCTCCGCGCCCGAACACACGCACTTCCTAGGTAAGACAACTCACGTGTGGCACGTGCACTTCGCGCTGTGGCACAACGCCAGCTCCGCGCCCGAACACACGCACTTCCTAGGTAAGACAACTCACGTGTGGCACGTGCACTTCGCGCTGTGGCACAACGCCAGCTCCGCGCCCGAACACACGCACTTCCTAGGTAAGACAACTCACGTGTGGCACGTGCACTTCGCGCTGTGGCACAACGCCAGCTCCGCGCCCGAACACACGCACTTCCTAGGTAAGACAACTCACGTGTGGCACGTGCACTTCGCGCTGTGGCACAACGCCAGCTCCGCGCCCGAACACACGCACTTCCTAGGTAAGACAACTCACGTGTGGCACGTGCACTTCGCGCTGTGGCACAACGCCAGCTCCGCGCCCGAACACACGCACTTCCTAGGTAAGACAACTCACGTGTGGCACGTGCACTTCGCGCTGTGGCACAACGCCAGCTCCGCGCCCGAACACACGCACTTCCTAGGTAAGACAACTCACGTGTGGCACGTGCACTTCGCGCTGTGGCACAACGCCAGCTCCGCGCCCGAACACACGCACTTCCTAGGTAAGACAACTCACGTGTGGCACGTGCACTTCGCGCTGTGGCACAACGCCAGCTCCGCGCCCGAACACACGCACTTCCTAGGTAAGACAACTCACGTGTGGCACGTGCACTTCGCGCTGTGGCACAACGCCAGCTCCGCGCCCGAACACACGCACTTCCTAGGTAAGACAACTCACAGTTTTCTGAAACACACCTTATTGTTCCTAGATTATAAGTGAATGATCTCTACTCCTTATAATTCGAAACGCACACTAGTATTTGTCCCTGTTCTTGTAAATTTACATGTTATTGTGTAGCCTCTGTTGGAGATCTTTACGACGAATAGATAATAGATTTTTCAATGCCATAGTGACAAAATCCAACCCCAAAAACACCACCCTTTAGGCTGCCTTTCCACCAGAGATGAGCGAGGATGCGTCGCGATGGATGTGTGTAAAACTAACCAATACCAACGCTAACTTAGTTCAAGCTATAAAAATGAAGCGATGTTATTGGTTGGTTTCACACAGCCACATCCCTCGCTACGCATCCTCGCTCATCTCTGGTGGAAAGACAGCCTAACAGCTCCCCAATGTTTTAGTAGTAATGTGTCTTCTAAACTTCATTTGTTCTTCCAGCATTCCTCTCTGAAGTGAACAGTCTCCGACTTGCATGCGAGGCAGAGGCGCACGGAGAGCGAGGCGCAGTCAAAGGCGCCAGTGCTCCCATCGTGTTCTGTTGTGAACACGGCGCAGGGAGAGCAGGAACGGCCCTTGCAGCCGACCTGCTGCACGATATACTGGATAACAATCAGGTACGATGGGCAACATATAGGACTTTTTCTAAAACGTTAGCCGTAAGACAAGAAGTTCGAAAACCGTACTTACTGCTACGACATAAAGGCCGTGTCAATGTCAAATTGATACCATGATGTGATTGACTTCACATAATACTGAATGAAAACACCTGAGAAAAGTATGTTGAAGAGAACCACAGAACTTACCTTTTATTAACATGACTATTGGCAACTAACAGATCTTTACTCAATATCTGCTTTTGGGCCTCGTGTTAAATTGCAAGTGCCAGTAAAGTTGCACACCTCATTCTAGTCTTAAAAAATAAGCTGATTCGCTCTTACAAACTGAACAGAATCCTCACGCGCATATTTCGTGCTAGCTAGTTCTGGAAGCAACCAAGGCTCTTACTTCTTTTGTCACAATTACACATCAATAAGCTAAATTAAAAATAAATGTGTAATCTCCCCAGGAGCTCGACATCCCGCGCACGATCGGCATGCTACACCAACAACGCGCCAACTTGATACAGAACGTGCACCAGTACAAGTTCTTACATCAGTTGCTGCTACAATACCTGAAACAGTCGCGACTCATATAGACCTGCTACTCTGCTTACCACCGTACGTCGTCAAAGAACTGGTTTTAACTAAAAAGAAGTAAGGAAGGAATCTACCAAGTGTAACCTAGGAATATGCCAGATGCATTCTAGGCTTTAGCCAGATGTATCCTAGGATTTTGCCAGATGTAACCTAGGAATACGCCAGTTGTAACCGAGTAATATAGGTAGGTGCAAACCAGGAATAAGTCCGATATATCCTAGGAATACGTCAGGGGTACCTTAGGAATACGTCAGGTGTAACCTAGGCATTCGCCAGGTGCAACCTACGAATATGCCAGGTGTAACCTAGAAATACACTAAGTCTAACCAAGTAAGGTCTACAGTCATTGTTGCAGTCAGATGGTACTGATAACTGCATTATAGTTAGACTGATAGTCTTTTTCTGCATGTTTTTTTCAAAAGGGCCGGTTGTCACGGCTTCTACAAATGAAAATAATATTGATGGATGTTTACATTGTTCTTCATTTATAAGAGGAATAAGCAGGACTGCTAATTGAATCTTTACTAAATAGTTATTAATAAAATAACTACCGAAAAATACGAAAACACAATAATACGAATCGAAATTTTAACAGAATTAAGATAACACGGTAGTGCTTTTAAAATGCAAAAGGATTTTTCCTGCAATTTAGTTTGTAGTGCAGGATTAGGTCATAAGTGAATTAACAACATTCTAATAAATTATTGCATGTAATTGACTAATTAGTGCCTTATCTACGAGTCAAGATAGTTACAAAGTATCGATAAATCCCAACTCTAGGTTTTATCGATATATGAGTGAACTGATGCGAGACGATTATATCGATATTTATGACGTTTATTCGATACTCTGCTAGTTGCTCAACACGACGGTAAATATAAGAGCATGCCTTACACAAATTATACCATAATTTGGCCCTAAGGTTGAAACAATATTGTAAAATATCATATAATTCCAATATGAACCTTATTCTTGTAGATATAAGATAAAATATCGATCGACTGGATCATAGATCTAATACTTATGAGATTTTTACGATTTATGACTGAGATGACAAAAAAGTTCCACCTTCATCTAGTGATTTTGTATATTATGTATTTATTTAACGTTTTTTAATTGATGTTTGTATAGAAAGTGATTTTTTTATAAACTTACAGAGAGTTTTTTTGTGATTGTTGAATGGATTTTTATATGATATACCCGTTGTGGGGATGTTTTAAATGGATTTATATGTAAATTGATGAAAAGTATTATATAGTAACACAAGAGGCAGGGTATCTAGTGCCCATTGAGTGAATTTAATGTAAATGTGCTAATAATCTTAGGTGTGATCAAAAGTACATTGATCTGATCAATGTACTTTGTGTATCACAAGATAACTAAGAATTACATGATCAATTTAATCATGTAATTAAATGTTCGTGCTAACTACTATTTACTTAACTAAAAGACTAATTCCTTAAAACATAACTTATTTCTATTCAATTACCGCTACACATTTTTTCTCTCTACAAAAAGATGCAAAAATGCAGGTAAATAACCTTCGCTCAAGTAAACCTACACAAAAAATACTCGCAAATGCTTTTAATTCAACCAATATACTCTACACACCAATACTCCTTACGTATCGTGTTTCCAAGCAGATATCCTGCCTCGCAGTAGTTAGTGTGAATCGCAACGACGTGCCTTAGTCAGAGATTACCGAGGATCTGATGAACATATCGCGTGCCTTCTAGACTTACGTTTTATGTTAATTGCGAGGAATTTTAACAATCTCATTCAATTATAAAATTAACGTTCTTTCTAAAAATGACGTTATTTATTTCGCGTATCGAACGCACACTTTCTCACACGAGAATTTGTGCGTTCACCCTAATGCTGGCAGTTCACTTGGTTGGCAATGTCTTTGTCCAAATATTTGTGTAACTTGTTCAATACAAAATATACCCTTCGGCTATTGTAATAAAGTTAATTTTGTGTTAATGAAAGAACGCGGATGTGTGCACAAATACGTTAACTGCCAAGTGTACCCAGCATTAAAATGAATGATGAATTAGGCTTGCATGTAAACACATCAAATGCAATCGATAAAGATTATTTTACTGCAAAGAATTTGTGTTTTTGTAGAATAGTTTTTTTTTATATTGAAGGAGCGTGATATTCTCAACGTTGTGTGAAATTGTTAAAAGTTTTCGTAATAACTGTTTTATACCGTTTGTATTCGATGTATAGTCGACATTGTCAGTCACTGTCTTAATTATGTTCAAGTATTATGCCAAGTTGTTGAAATTTATTTTTGAAAATCTCAGGTATGTGTCGACAGTGGGACTGTATGGTTTAAGTCGTTTACACAGCCGCCGCGCATTTAAAAAATAACTCAAAGCATTTAAACAAGAGGTGCTTTTTAATTGCTTCTGAATTTATATTTTTAAGAAGAAGAATGTACTCCATGGTAACTCTTATTTATTGTTATAGACGTATCAGTATTTTTTTTTTTACGTTGTTATATGAATAGCAATAAGCGTATGGTCCTTTCTGATGAATGGTATTTACTAAACCCTTATATGGGTTAGGTGTATGTCATAAGGGAGATGCGTTTCATTTATCTAATGCAACTTAACTTACTTGTCAATTTCCTTACAGAGCGATCAGCCTAAAACTGCCCAAATTCCGTTCCACTGTCGATCCATATCCATTGTACAGTTAGGGGAATTAATTCTTATGCTAATTGTCACCCTACGACAATTTGCCGTGTTGTGATTTTAAAATACGGACAATAAGTTGGTAGGTATTTAGTCAATTTGCTTAGCGATAATTTCCCTGACTTTACATTTGGTGCATTAATGTGTTCATACCTATAGGTATGTAGTGTAGAGTTGGTCTGAACTAAAATTGCGCGCCCCTCCGCGAAACGTTTTTGTGAAAGCAGACAATATGTACGATCACCTTACGAAAACGTTGATAACTTTTGGATTTAACTCGTTCCTTGAGCGTCACGCCTGGGTACTCTCCAAGTCCGTCAGTGAGGTTACGACTCCGTCCGAAAGTAGTCCCATACTTCGGAGTGAATTCTATCCTGGTTAATTATTTTTCAGACGATCAAAAACACGTGAGGAAGGACAACAGTAACTGTCAAATCGTGGTGTTATTCATTCTTAGTTCGGGCCCCAAACTAATGCGATGTTCGTACGTAATGCGGAGTAGGAAACGTCCGTAACTTCGGCTTACACGTACGGATTACATACTTAGTGATTAGACATCCTGCATCGTACAATTACATTAACCTTTTGCGTCGCATAGGTACTATTATGACAGGAATCGACCATACTAAAAATACACTTTCAATGAAGGGGTGCTCAATTTCAGCTTAGACAAGCTATATACCTGTCTAGTCCGACGGCAACTCCATATTATTATTAGTTCGCGTGTACATAGCTTGGACCTTGTTTGTATGCACAAAATATTATTAGGTTTACATTCTTTAGTCACTATGAGTTATGATTTACAGTGTTCATCGTGTTCTTGTTTGTGATGTATTTATGAATATGACTAATTTTTTTATATTTTACTACAGTAATTACTATAATATAATTCCAGTATTGATATCTTTATTGTGGATTGTCCTGTCGGCCTGAGTGCCGTGTTCAGACAGGAGAACATTCTAAACTTCGTGAGAAACTGACAATAAAATATACTAAGAAACGTTTATCGTCTTTTTATTTCAAATACTAGCTTCTACCCGCAACTTCGTCCGCTGAAATTTCGGACCCCAACCCACCGCGTCGCATCGCAACGCCTGCCCGCGGTATTTGTTCGTTTACACTTAGCGTTCTTTCATACCTTTTTTCTTTTTGCTCGGCGATGTTACATAGCCTATTGGCAATAGGTTCGCCCCCTGATAGGGGGCTTAAACAACTGGCGAAATGTGGGTGTATAGTACTGTGGTAGGTGCACTTCTGCCTAACACTGGGCAAACAGACTTACATTGTGTTTCTGTTTATGTTAAAAGTTGATGGGTATAAAAAATACAAAATTCTTTAAAAATCAGAAAATAGACTGATTACTTGTTGGAGTGCTCCAAAATGGTGTCAGAGATGAGAACTCGGAATCTATTAAATTATTGGCATTACAAAAAAAATCGAGAAAATCGGCACCAGTCTTTTTATTCCTGTTGCTACAAATCCTGACTTTAAAAAAGATATTGTTATGGGATCCTAAATAATGTTTCTGTAAACTCTTGCCTACAATGTGAAGCCAACTGCTCCAGCTTGAAAGAAAATGTCACTTTTTGCCCAACCAATGTTGTCTCATTCACATGTCGGTGAAGCCCAAAAAAAACACAAAACATAGTCTAAAATTATTATATTTCAGTAAAAAATTATACAATAACCTATTGCTTACACTAGGATCACGGCGGTGGGTAGTATGGCCGCGGCGGCGGGCCGGGAGGGGGCGGCCCGCGCCCCGGCAGCGGGGGGAAGTAGTTCGGAGGAGGAACGTTCACCGGGGGGAAGCGCGGGGGCGCGGGCGGGGGCTCCGAGTACACCAGCGCGGCCGGCGGGGGGCCCGTGAGCGGCAACCTGGGGGGCGGGGGGATGGAGGGCGGCGGCGCCGTGTACACCGGCGGGTACGGCGCCGTCAGCCCGGGATACGCCGGGTACGTATACCGTATCGGCTCCAATTTCGGAGGCTCTAGTTTAATTTCGGCGCCATTCTTCATGGGCGTCAGCACCGGTTTAGAAACGACAACGGCGACAGGAGATGCGGAAGTTGGCGGTGTAATGGAGGGGGGCTTCTTGTCGTTTTTTGGCTGCTTGGGGGCGACAGAGGGCGCGGGGGGGGAGTCGCCGCCCGCCGACTGCGGCTGCGGCGAGTACAGATCCAGCACCTGGAACAAAAAGATTGCTTAAACTGCTAGTGTCCAGGCTCCAGCCTATAGTTGCAGCTAGCACATAGGTAGAGCCTAGGTTTCTAAAAGTCAAATATCATAACATTAGCTTAGTTTTGATATGAGAAATTCTCATAATGGAGTCAAAACCCAAAGGTCAGAGCTACTCAAGTAAAATTCACTCTTTAGTCATGCATGATACTTAACTCACATAATAAATAGCAAAATATCCATCTATCTGGGGCAACATTTTGCTTAGTTTCAGTCATAGGTAGGCGACTTAAGTCCCTAACTTGGCCCAGTTGTTTTAAAGCTACCACCTTGTAACATGGGTTATAAGTATGATTATTTCATTGGCATGTGTATTGTGTATATAGCCAATACAAACATTATAGTCCAGTTAACAAAGCAGTTGTAGAGTGCGTGAGCTGGGCCCTAAGCAATATCTTCAGAAACTTTTTCAGGGTGCTTAGGGAGTAAACATACTAAAAGTCGTGTCATACTTTCTAGCGGTGACATGAATTTATACGAACTTCAGTCTAATTTCTAAAATGTACGAAATTGTACCCTAAATTAAGGCCCAGCTCACGCACTCTACATCTCCTTTTGGGTCATTTGTTGAGTGGACTATTAGCTATAACCATGACAAATGTTAATTGGCAATTAATTTATTGTATATACAAATATTAAATAAGCTGTACATTTAAGGCTTTTATGGATGTTACCTAATTACCCAATTACATTTTTCAATTTAGTTTCATAAGTACCTACTGCATATTTTAGCTAAGAATTCTATACTAATATCATCATCATCATCAATTCTATACTAATAAATTATAGTACCTACTCATGATTTTGTGAGTTAACAGTCAAATAATGCAAAGACAAACACACAACAGATATGTTTATTATTGTTAACCAACCGCAGAGCCTGTAGCTGCACCGCGGAGGCTTTTGCTCAATCGCTGCACGACACGTTTGGCTTGTAGTTCGCTGAGCTCTCAACAGGGACGCTACTATCGCAGTGGCGGTAGCAGAGCGCTAGGGCTAAGGGCTCCGCGGTGCAGCTACAGGCTCTGCGGTTGGTTACTATTATGATGAATGATGCAGCTACATTAGTAACTAGCTGACCCAGCTAACTGCGTACCACCTCAGAATCAATAAAAACAAATGTAGGACAAAATTAATCATTTATTATTTCCTGAATTTTTCCCCTGTTGTATATTAATATTTATATTTCTCTCTAATCTTTGAAATACAAAGGATTATTTGACTGTTAACTAGCAAAATCATGAGTACTAGAGGGAAACAAACGACTTTAACTCTATGTAATCAAAAGAAGATAACAGATTTTTTGTAGTTGTTTGTACAGTTTACTTCACTAATAATTTGTTTCAATAATTTGTAGTTTCAATTGGCAAAAAATATTAAGAAATACTTTGTCAATGATGTCAGTTACTTCCAGTATTTCAATCAGGATAGCTTTATCTGATATACTGGATATTTTTTTAAGAACCCACTTTTTTTTTCCTTTTATAAATAACATAAAAATGTTTTAAAGGGGTTTTATACTGAAATTTTGCAAAGTCAATAACCGGGAAATGTTTTAATTATCACTGTTGGTGATACTTTATTCACATTACAATCTAGCCTATTAGCCAATAAGTTATTTAAATATAACTTTAAACTGCTAAGTAACTATAAAATTAGGTAAACTAGGAAAACCCCTTTGGTAACAAAAACTCACCTGATGGCATATATCCTCTAGCAATTCCATTGTGATGTCTTCGACGAACATGTCCCACCATGCGCTATGCTTGGGGTTTCGTCCATTCCAGTCCAGAACTTCAAACTTACTAAGTTTGCCTGCTAGGAACATCAGTGCTACGGCTATCACTTCGGGCTCCCATTGTAAGCACAGTGTCGTGCATAAACTGGAAAAATAAGGGTTGTAATAATTTGTGAATTATTGATTCATTCTGTTCAGCCAACGTCGAGTGTAGGCACAATATTAACTCAAATTGTTTCTTATAGTCAGTTGACAATATAAATGACCACCCCAGAGAAACCAACCAGCCACTAAACCATTAAAAAAACAAAAGAATGAATTCATGAGATTCACCAATCCTCGAGTGAAAAGTATTGAATGTGTGAACATTAATTACTTAAGCTAATTACATATCATACTATAATGTATGAATGGTACTGAATTGGTATCATTTTTGATGCAACTTTGTTCACTGTTGGGATGATTTTAGAAGCTAAAATCTTGCTCATTACTGACCTGTCATTAACAAATGTCCAGGCCATTTGTACCATCTTCTGTAGCTTGGCCTTGTCGCCCTTCAGGCACTTGGCGTACTTCAACAGATAGCCGTACGGGTGCTCAACCTGTAGGTCGAACTTGATCGTCTGCAGCAGGATCCTCTCCAGCGTCATCACCTCTTCTTTGGGATCGTCTCCGAAACTTGCGAACTTCAGCTCAGTTAGCAAAGACTTTGCAACTTTTATGATATCTTTGCACTTCTTTGGCGTCTCCTCCACTTTACCCGCGAGGAAGAGGCAGCAACACGCGGTGATGTACCTCGGGAATGTTCTGAACGAGTGGAACATGTAGAAGCGATGGAAATAAACAACGCCAGTGGCCACTGTGTTATAACCTAGGTCCATCTTCGAGCCAGTGTCGATAATGAACCGCGCGCCTTCTTTTCTGTACCGGTTCTCCGTGTCCGTGGATATGGCATCGCGGAACGACGGCGTGTTCTGCAGATCCTTCTTGTCATAGTACCAGTAGGGCATTATCGTTGACTTCACTATAACACAAATATTATCGGTATACGGTCACTAACCTCCACTGCCATTTATTTATTACTGACAACCAAGCTGATAACTAGTACTACACTATTGAATTGTAAAGCTTCGCAAACTCGAAATAATATTGGAAAAACCGAAAAACCTCAATGATACAATTTAGTAGGTTTATAGTAACACGTTTGACGTAATTGTGTTCTGTCCGTTTGACGTTTCAGTTGCGGATTATTGCCAAAAAAAGAAGAACCGTGAAAAGGAATGTTGCTATGATAAAAAAATATTTCGTAGTCGGAGTCTTGGGATCTGTATTTTTTAATTTTAGTTTTTTTTTTGTCACCAACTTCCGAAATTAAAGTTATTTCATAATTTTGAGTTAATTTCTTTTTGAAGTCGGTTTAATTTTTTTAAATTACTTTTTATTTGGTAATTTTTAGCGAAGCGAACGAAGGCGAAGTAGACCGAGACGTAACGCACCGGATCAACTCAGGATGGATGAAATGGCGACAGGTCACAGGAACAACTTGCACAGAGTACTTTTTGATAGACTTGCGACCCACGGATGCCCCTCAAGTTAAAGGGGAAAATTTATAAGTCCGTGATAAGGCCTGTCGTACTGTATGGGTCTGAATCACAAAATATAATTTTTTTTCTATTCCGTGGTCTGAATGCTGGGCCGTGAAGAAGACGGATGAAAAAAGATTGCATGCAGCGGAAATGAGAATGTTGAGATGGATGTGTGGAGTGACGAGAATGGATAAAGTAAGAAATGAGTATTTATGAGGAAGTTTAAAAGTGGCGCCCGTGACAGAAAAGTTGAAAGGAAATCGTTTGTCTTGGTATGGGCATGTGATGAGAAGGGACGAAACGCATGTGACTAAAAGAGTGATGGATATACACGACGGACGAAACGCATGTTGATGGATGGAGAGGGAGACGAAGGCCGAAGAAAAGATGGATGGATTGTGTGAGGAATGATATGAAAGAGAAGGGAGTGAATGATAGCGTGACGGTTGACAGGGGAGAATGGAAGAAGAAAACGTGTTGCGCCGACCCCCGAAAAACATGGGATAAGGGCAGGAAGATGATGATGATTTGGTAATTTTTAGTTGTTGCACTAGAATTGACCAAGGTTTTGAGATGTTTTCCCTTTGACACTACACCCGTAGCTCGTATCAATAAACCAGGCCGTCACACATTCACGTCTTAGTCCATATCTTGAAAATTACTGAATCGATTTTGATGAAACTTGCACTGTTCCCTAAGTTGAAGTAAATGTAAGCCAATAAAAAAATGGTCACGATCCGATTAATAGTTACGGAGATATGCGTGGACAAACATACATACATACGTCTATAAAATTTAGTATATTTGTTTGGAAGCCCTAATAGATTGTCATATTATTATGTGAATATAATGCAATTCCAATAATATTGCATACATACGTGTCGAATTGATATCCTCCTTTTTTTACCGACTTCAAAATGTATGTATGTTTGTCCACGCATATCTCCGGAACTATTAATCGGATCATGACCATTTTTTTTTTATTGGCTTACATTTTCTCAGTCGGTGGCATAAAACTAAAATACAGATCCCAAGACACCGACTTCCGAAATTAAAGTTATTTCATAATTTTGAGTTAATTTCTTTTTGAAGTCGGTTTAATTTTTTTAAATTACTTTTTTTTGAAGTCGGTAAAAAGAGGTTATAGAATAGGCAGCGTTGTAAATGCGTGACACACTATCAGTAGCAAAGGGTTTTATTTTGACAGTTTAACAACATTCATTGCTTTGTTTACGTTGTTGAGCAGACCCATTTTCCGAACATATGAAGCAATGGATTAGCAATATCATTCAAAATTATTCAGATTGAGATTGATAGTGTGTTACGCAATCAGGGTGATTACGAGAACTTCAGCACCGACAGCAAAATAGTATTGCTTTTAAGTTTCAGGCCATAAATTAGGTAACGAGGTGTAATTTTCTACGTGTTCTTTGTTTTATGAAAATGATTAAGTATCCTCCAAGTCCCACTTAATGGCAAACGACATCGTGGCAGGCCCAGACGGAGATGGCGGGATGAGCTGGACTCCTTCAACAAGAACTGGTCCTTAACAGCTTTGAACAGAGAAGTGGAAAGAGAGTAGGGAGGCCTTTGCCCTGCAGTGGGACATCACAGGCTAATAATAATAAGTTCGCGGCCCGCGACTCGTCAGCTACCTAAACTAAGGCATACTATTGTTTATTCGAATCAAATGCGCTTTAAATGAAAGGAAGACGCCCATGCTTGTAAGAATTTCAGTTTATAATAGTACTTCATCTCAAGAAAGATTAGTATTTGACCTCATGACCCCAAACCCGTCATCTGTTGAGGGTTTTGTATGGCCCGGGTGGTTTCAAAATATCGTATACGTATAACGCCACGCTTGTGTGATCGCCTTATCACAACGATTATAGTTTAATTATGTTGACGTCACGTCAGTTAGTTACCCAGTATCACATTAGTACTCTTTGCGTCAGTGACAAAATGGCGTTGAAGACGGGAGCTCGTGTTTTGCGGCTCAACACGCTACGCAATGCCGCTGTAAGGGTTAGTTCAAATAAAAATATCATTAAAATATGGGTTCTATTACGAATAAACATGAATAAAAACGTGCTAAGATTTTTGTACAAAAAATATGTTTTCCGATATTTTTAGGTGAACGAATTACGAAATCAGTGCGCCGAGTGATTATACACTGATAATCGTGTTTTGTTTGAATTTTTATCTACACTGTCAGTCAATATTGAACTTTGTGGAAGAACAATAAGTTTGTTATTTTATTACATCATGTTGTGAAGCTAAATACGATTATATTCAATTAAGTTAGCTCATACACAAGTAACTTATTTATGTAACTAATTTGAATATTATTTAAATAACAATTCTGCAATTGCTACGCGTTATCAGTGAGTAGGAAAATATTTAAAGAAATACGTTCTTTCATTGATTGTTTTTGTCGTTTTTGTATTGTCATGTTTGTAACTGTTTCGTTAAAAAATTAAATGGAAGTCACATGGACGGGGAGTAACGTGGCAAACTTACCTATCCTGTGATCATAAAAGTATGTCGAACGTATTTTACAGCTGCTATCTACCCACACAAGGCCGGAAGTTGCCCAAAACAACACAAAACATGCCGAGTTTCCGGGTGCCAAAGCTCCCTACGTTACGGAAATGAAGTTCCTGAACGAAACGAGCTACGATCCCATCCCTATCTACCGAGTGTTGGACAACAACGGCGCAGTGATCGAAAATAGGGAGGAGCCGAGTATCGATAATGACCAACTTGTGAATATGTACAAAACGATGTTACAGCTTACTCAGATGGACAAGATTTTGTACGAGTCTCAAAGGTAAAGTTATGTTACGTTTTTAATATATAACGGCTTACTATTTATACCCTTAAAAACCTCCGTGTGTAAAAAGTTGAAACAATACCTAATTAACTCCATATTTATTATTTGTTTGATTTTTCTGGTTTGTTGTCCTTTAAAGCATGTTTATCATTTTCAGACAAGGCCGTATATCGTTCTACATGACCAACCACGGCGAGGAAGGTATCCATGTTGGTAGTGCAGCGGCCTTGAGCCCCCGGGACCTCGTGTTCTCTCAGTACCGTGAAGTGGGCGTGTTCCTCTACAGGGGGGTGACTGTCACTGAGCTGATCAACCAGTGTTACGGCAACCACGAGGATCCTGGGAAAGGGAGACAGATGCCTGTCCACTATGGGGACAAGCATCGCAATCTTGTTACTATCTCCAGTCCTTTAGGTAAGATAATCGTATGTGTTGTTGTTGTAAATATCGAAATAATATCATTGTGACGTAATTGTGTGACCACACCGACTTTCATTAATAATTATTCATTGTTCTCAATAGTATAGAGAGAATCTGCTACAAAACGATAATCTTCAGAGTTTTTTTTTTGGGTGAGCCAATCTTAGCAACATTTGGTTTTCCAATAAAATGAAAAATCATGCCTTTATTCATAATGTTTCAGGAACCCAGATTCCTCAAGCAGTGGGCGCAGCTTACGCACTGAAGCGTGAGCCGGACAACGACCGCTGTGTCATCTGTTACTTCGGAGATGGTGCCGCATCTGAGGGTGATGCCTTCGCGGCATTCAACTTCGCTGCTACGCTAGATTGTCCTGTAATTTTGCTATGGTAAGTTCTTCTTTACAGATCGCTCGAGTAAGCATACGGCCATTTTGGATTACACTGCCCGATGGATTTCCAATTTATGGCATGCGATGTGCAGTGCATGTTTTATTACAAGTTCTTTTTAAATATTACAGCAGAAACAACGGCTACGCGATCTCGACTCCAACCAGCGAGCAGTATAAAGGCGACGGCATAGCAGCCCGGGGGCCCTCGCTCGGCATCCAAACCGTCCGCATAGACGGGACTGACACCCTCGCGGTCTACAACGCTGTCAAACAGGCGAGAGAGTTTGCTATAGCTAATAACAAGCCTGTGCTGATTGAGGCTATGTCCTACAGGTATGGAAATAACTTCTCCGTTTGAGAAAACAAACTGTATTATCTGCCACTTGGCTGCTCAACCGATTAATCCTATCTCTATTAGGTACTTTTAAAATAATTTACATTTTAGGGTGGGACATCACTCGACGTCAGATGACAGCACGGCTTACAGATCGATAGAAGAAATACAAAAATGGAACAGTGATGAGAGCCCACTTCAGAAGTTTAAATTGTATTTGGAAAGCAAAGGTAGGTTCTTCGGGTTACACTGACAATGGCGCCGATTCCCTTGTTGACAAACTAAACTAAATTTAAGTTCAGGCATCTTTTTCTTTCTATTTCAATAAGACAAGGACAGAAGATAAATATTAGTTTAGTCCTGTCAAATTAAGATACTCCATAGCAAGTTTAGACGTGATTAAAAAAAAGACTACTAAAAATACGTCAATTTACGTTAGGCGCTGTCTAATTTGACAGGACTAAACTAATATTTATCTTCTGTCCTTTTCATAATGAAATAGAAAGAAAAAGATGTATGTACTGAACTTAAAATTTGTTTAGTTTGTGAACAAGGGAATCGGCGCCAATACTTTTTATATTTGCCGTTTTTTTAAAATGCGAATATAGTTAAAGCAAAGCTTCATGAGATGAGTGCCGATGTAATTTTATTATAATTTTATGTTTATATCTACAGGCATTTGGGATGAGGATGCAGAAAAATCTTGCCTTAAAGAATCAAGAGACACGGTCGTTAGAACTATGCAGGAAGCAGAAAAGAAGAAACTGCCTCATTGGAAAGAAATGCTCGAGGATGTTTATTATGACATGCCTCCTAGGATTCAGTGAGTGTATTGCGTATTTCTCATTACATACTAGTGTTAAATCTTGACCTGGTGGTCACGGGTTGGTATCCGTAATGGGTCCTTGTAGTGGATTATGGCCCACTCGCTCTCACAGAGAGTCCTAGCAGTGGGACCGGTCTAGGATAATTATGCAAAATCTTGAAGATAAACATGCACAAAATACATTCTACAACTTTAACGAAACGTCAAGCCAAGTTACGATTAAAATGAATAAATCCTCATATTTTTTCAGAAAACAGATGCAGCAAATGGAAGAACATTTGAAGAAGTACCCGGATAAGTACCCTCTTGATCGATACCAGACTGATTAATCGGTTTAACCATTGGTTTAACCTGTATAAATAGCTACCTTTTGTATCAAAAAATAAATTATATTTTATTATTTGTCGATGTTTTTTAATTTGTTGTTGGACAGCCCTGTTTTTTTTTTTTCCTATATCAACCCACTTCCCAGGTTGAGATGAAGAGAAAATAAAACTGATTTATTATGCAAAATCTTGAAGATAAACATGCACAAAATACATTTTACAACTTTAAACGAAACGTCAAGCCAAGTTACGATTGAAATGAATAAATCCTCATATTTTTTCAGAAAACAGATGCAGCAAATGGAAGAACATTTGAAGAAGTACCCGGATAAGTACCCTCTTGATCGATACCAGACTGATTAATCGGTTTAACCATTGGTTTAACCTGTATAAATAGCTACCTTTTGTATCAAATAAATTATATTTTATTATTTGTCGATGTTTTTTAATTTGGTGTTGGACAGCCCTGTTTTTTTTTTCCTATATCAACCCACTTCCCAGGTTGAGATGAAGAGAAAATAAAACTGATTACATACAAAAAGAAAATACACAAATAGCTAGTATTTGTGGAATATTTAACTTTGTTTTATTGTAATAATCGCTCACAGGCGCTCACTGCACATCATCCTAGTCTTATCAAAGTACTCTGTGACATCATCTCACATGCGTTCCGATTATTACGATTATGACAGCGCCAGACAGCGCTGACTAAGCTGAGAGCTGGAACGCTCGTCGTGAACGCGTTCACAGTACTTAATCAATGTAAAAAACTATATTAATACATTACAGTATTTCTTTGTATAAACACCCGTAAACACCACATTTCTTCTTCAGTTCTTCTTCTTTGGTTAGGTGGTTAGGTGACAACCTATGAGCTATGAGTAATAGTGTTCTGTGGTGACAACTGTCAACCAGAAGCACAATTTCGAAAATGCCACGTTAGGCTAAGCGCGCACTACGACTTTAATCGTTGCGATTTAGTTATAAAATCGCAAACACATGTTTCCAAGCGAATTCTCAAGCGATTTTTTTCCGCAGTGCGCGGGCTCTAGTTTATTAGTATTGTCTACAGATTGGCGATTATTTATCGCAACGATTAAAATTCGTAGTGCGCGCTAAGCCTTAGTTTATTTTAATTATATAATAATAATTTTATTTATTTCAGGTAAATGACACCCATTACTGATACACGTATACAATCAAATAAAATTACATAAATTAAAATAAAATCAAATCAAATCAAGTCAAATGAAATCAAATGGAAAAACAATATATAAAATTAAACGAAATCAGAATAAATCAGGATAATCAAAATAAATAATCAAAACAATAAAACTAACATAAAAATAAAAATTAATAAATAATCATAATCACACCAATAAAATCAATACCCCCTCTCCGACACTGCCACAGCAACATGTCTGCTGGAACAATGTCGGATGAAGGGGCAGTCCAGCCTTCCCGCAATCATCATGAGAACGATGTTGGGGCTACCCCGTACCCTGCGCACCAAGGACGCGGCGCGCTTGCGTATGGTTGCGTGAAAGCAGTCGGTGCGCGCCTCTGCGAACATACCCGAGGCACTGCAGTATCGGGGCAGACCCATCACCGCTCTAAACGCGTTATTGTACTGGACGCGGATGGCGCTGTAACTTCTATTAGAGTAGTGAGCCCACAGACTGCACGAGTACAGCGATGTACAGTACGCTCTAAAGAGCGTAGCCTTCACCCCATTAGAGCACCGCGCAAATCTGCGGGCGATCATGTTCGCTCTAACAGACAACGCCCTCCGCTCCCGTTCCATGTCAGCGTGATCCTTGAGGTCGACAGTCAAAACATGCCCCAAGTACGTAAACTGATCAACCCTTTGCAAAGGAACCCCCTTAAGACTTACTGGATGTATGTATGTATGGTAGTCTCGAAGACCATACACTGGCTCTTCTTTACATTATACGATAAACCGTGACCACAAGCATACTCTTCACATATCTTTAATAACTTCCTCAAGCCGCAGACCGAAGCGCTCAGCAGCACCATGTCGTCAGCATAACTTAAATTATTGACACAAGTACCGTCAATGTGACAGCCGACATGCTGACTGCTGAGCGCCACGATCAGCCCGTTAATATACAAATTAAACAGGGTTGGAGATGTTAAGCCACCCTGTCTGACTCCGCATTCGAGCTGATACGCATCCGACATTGCCCCCGCCCACCTAACACTATTAGACTGGTGCGCATACCAGTACTGGAACATGCTGATAAGTTCCAGCGGCAAATCTATGCTCCTCAGCTTACTCCACAGCAGGTCATACGCTACAAGGTCGAAGGCCTTGGACAAATTATGACAGTCATGTGAAAGTCCTATAGGACCACTGTCCAGCCAGGCACCGCGTCTCATGTTTACTTTAAACGCCGACGCCGGCGGCAAGGAGTCGTTTTTTACGCGAAGGACGTCAATTTTTAATTTATTACCACTTTCCAGCGTAGCATAGGTCGACTTTATACCTTCAATTTCGGCTTTCAATACTTGCATGTCCTTTAACAATTTGGAACAATCCAGGTGATCTATCAGGATTGGCGGTAATTTGTCCAGTTGTCTCGCTACAAATATTGGAATAATGTCGGGCTCTGTCGATTTAAATAGATTTATGATATCTGTTACACCGCGCTCCTCCTTTCCTTTGTTTTTTCGCGATATTTTTCTTATATCCGTTGGAATCGATTCAAACAGGAGTGACTTCGAGTTCTTGATTTCATCACTTGTGAATGTAGCCTTACAGATACGCACTAGTGATTCTTCGTCGATTATTGACACTTTATTTTGGATATACGACAACAACTCATCAATGATGATATTACACACATTGCACTTTGCAACGTTCGTCATTTTATTTTAACACGCAAATCCACGCTCTGTTTAGAAACAGGTCCGACAGCGGTAGGTGCGCGCGCGCGACTCGATTATTATATGATGCAACTCAAAACAAAACACACACTGACATATCCTCACACACACACTGTCATTTTTGACAGCGCTCACGGCACTGACCTTACAAACACTACTGTACAGGTCAGTGGCTCCGGGGGCCTAGACAATATCCAACGTGTACGCGTTTTCCGCTCGTGCTAAGCGACGCTATGGACTTGACGGGTGATATTATTATAAGGCCGCTATCCCACCCACTGGCGTGTCTCGAACTCTCGAACGTCTGCGCAGCGTCAACGTTGCGCAGACGTGACGTTGACGTCGCGTTCAGCGCATTCATATAAATTAGTCAGTGGTCAGCGGACGTTAATGCTTGTCACGCGACGACGCGACGTCAACGTCGCGTCTGCGCAACGTTGACGCTGCGCAGACGTTCGAGAGACGCCGACCCTCGTAAAACGCCAGTGGGATAGCGGCCTAAGGCATGGTCGGCTTTATAATTATCGTAAAATGGCGCATGTCATGACGTCATTTATGACGATTCACGGGATATCGCGATGTCCCGTTGTTCTCCGTAACGATGCATGCATCGTTATCGCACTCACGCTAATTCTCACATCGATTATTTCCCAACTCGGAACGCAGGGTAATGTTCCAGGACAGTGCGGAAACAATACTGTATGCATAATTTATATTTCGTTCTCTTTTTTACACCGTTTAAGCGGAGCCATGCTATGCTACTCTTACTTATGTCAAAAACACATGGTGGTGGTGGAGTTTATTGACGTTTTGAAAAGGCAAACATCTCTGTGGTGCACATTTTTAGCGAAATTCACAATTTATTTACGAATTTCTAGAATAATTTCGTACAGAAATGTCTTTACTAACACGTACTGATGTTACTGCTGTGAAGTTTTACAAAAACCTCTTGTTTGCCGGTGAGTTTTCAGGTTACAATATTTAAAAAAAAAAATAGATTTCCAATAGGCCTCAAATTAACCCATTTATTACTCTATCCAGGCATTGGAAGCAAAATAAACATATTTGACAAGGCATCTACTAAGTTATTACAACGATTATGCGGTTTACACGGTCAAAAAATATATGGATTTGTGCCTGCTCAATGTGGGGATTTTGTATTCGTTTTTGGTGGTAAACAGTTCACTGTAATTTCGGCGAACTCTTCTGAACCACCCAATGAAGAAAAGGGGGTATTTCATAGAGTGTTTAAGCCAATAGTATGTGATGACTGGCTGCACTCAGCAGTGTGGGTTGATGATGAAGTTGTTGCTCTGTTGACAGCCCACAATGTGGTCCAGGTAAGAATTTATCACATACAATTTATACATATAGACGACCCACTGACCCATTACTTTCATAAGGTAATGGGTCAGTGGATCGTCTTAGGGGTGATTTATTTACCAAAATACTTAGCCTAGGTAACATCAGTGTTGTTTCAATAAGGAATGGTTATGGCTATTATGGCTTACTTTGTTTTGCTGATATGAAGATATTTTCTGCAATATCATCGGATGGTGATATGGATGCTCTCCAATCTGACCTGTTGTGATTTGATGACTATTGCTTGATGAACAAACTTGATTTGAACCCTGCTAAATGTTCAGTAATCTCCTTTAGCAGGAAACGCGTCCCTCTCCCTACTACATATAAATTTAAAAGGCAGCTATAACAGAGATGCGACAGTGTATGCGTTTTTCATGACTCCAAACTCTTATTTGACGTGCACATTGAACAAATAGTGGCCAAAGCTTCGAAGTCATTGGGTTTTGTTATGAGACTCGCAGGGTGTTTCAAGAAAGCCAAAACCCTTAAGATACTTTATTGCTCTTTTGTGAGAAGCCATCTTGAATATGTGTCTCAAATTTGACAAATAATAATAATAACCTCCTGCATAGACCGCGGTTTAATGCCCACCAGAGATCAGTTAGATTTAATCTGCCGATTTCCATTCCTTTTTCCTCTTCTAACTATAGGCAAAACTCATACATGGTGCGAGCGAGTAAGGACTTTAATATTCTTTGCAAAGAGTTCTCATTTGACCCATTTACCATCAAGACCTATTCTGCATGCACTCGGCTAAAAGCTGACTTTTTTTAAAGTGCATAGTGCTTATATACCTTATATTTGTATTCCCTTTTATAGTGCTTGTTAGTGATCCCAAGATTTCTACTACATTTTCTGTTTTTACCCGTGAGAACCTGTAATTGGCTTTATGTCTCATAAACTATTGTTATACTTCTGTTATAGCTGTTGGTTCTCCTATAAATAAATAAATAAATTACAGATGAGTAAGAAATGCCCTTCAAACTAGGAAAATCCTGTATCTTGAAGGATAGTATACTTTAGTGGGATATTCTTATTGATAACATGTAATGGATGAAATTCGTGCACAATACAATTACATAGAGGAGGATTATGCAATGAAATAATAAAGAGATGTAGGATGAGTTATAGGAGAATTTTTATCTTATAAAGTAAAGAAAAATAATTATTTCGAGATAGTTTAATTTAATTCATGCATAAAATTAAACTATCTAAATAATAACTGAAATATCTGTTTTTGATGCTTTTAAGTTGTCCAAACCTGTGTAAATTTTGTTTCTTTAAATTTTAACATGGACCCAGGAAGTAAAATGACTTAAAAAAAAAGACAGGAATTATTACTGCCATCTACCAACACGCACTGGGCTGGCGTAGTAGATTACGGCACACTCCCTCTCACTGAGAGAAGGCCTGTGTCCCAGCAGTGGGAACATTATAGGCTGATAATGTTATGTAAAACTTAACTAATTAAATTTGACATTATATTACAGAAATGGAACACAATCACACAGACACTGATAACTCAACATGTTAGTCGAGACAACTCAATATTATACAGTGGACTGCTGCTCCCACTGCAGGATGATGTCCTCGTGATGGCTGGCACTGTGTTCTCCGATGTCATCATACACAAGTGTAGTGGGGTTCAACCATTACATAACTTGAGAGGACATAAGGTTTATATAGAACAATTTTAATGAAAGATTTTTTTTTTAAACTTACTATACTCCATTTGTAATAAGATTAGACATTTAGATAAACCTTTTTTACAGTCCATTCAACCGATTTTGAACGGTTTACGGTTTTTACCTTAGTGGCATGAAATATGGCAGCTGCAGTAAACAGTTGGTATTGTAACCACTGTTTTGCTTTTAATACCATCCTTATGCCTACGGTATAGAAGTCAAAATCGGTTGAACGGACTGTAAAAAAGGTTTATCTAAATGTCTTATCTTATTTCAAATGGAATATAGAGTTTTGAGATCAGCCTGCAGGATGAAAACCAAAACTATGTTATCATCATTCTCCAGCCCTTATCCCAATTTATTTGGGGTCGGCAGGTTTTCATTCTAAACTTCTCTGTTAGTTGTCATCTCGGTGGTCACCCCCTTTCTAACCATATCATCATTTACACAGTCCATCCATTGTTTCTTTGGTCTTCCCCTACTCTTTACAAAATAGCCATTTACAAAACTGTGTAATCAAATTACCTGGTTTATCTAAATTGGGGCAATATGGCTTCTATTTAAAGGGCCACGTAATTGTTACGTAAATGTTAGTTAACAATAAATATTAGTAATCAATAGTTTATTTTCAGGGAGTAATATTCTCAGTATCCTGTGAACCACGTATGAACATAATAGTGACCACTTCTGATGACAGATCTGTTAGGATATGGGGCCCTGACACTACACCATTACACCAATATGACACCGCAGAATATTGGGAGAGCATAGTCATTATTTGTAAACATGAAGTCTATGGCCATTTAGCTAGAGTTATGAGGAGTTGTATTACAAACAATATTATTGTTTCTGTAGGTGAAGACTCTGCTATTTGCTACTGGGATTATGATGGCAAGTTGCAAAAAAAGTCCCTAACTCATCAGAATGGTTGCATCTGGTCTGTAGACACTGATGGCCATAGTTTAGCCACTGGTGGAGGTGATTGTGGAGTCATTTTGCACCCCCTAACCATAGCCACTGATTACTGCCATGATGATGTTATTGATATTGGTGTTACTACTCCCAAAAAGGTTGTATTCACTGCTAGAAGGAACTTATTGGTAATGGATGACAGTAACTTGATATACTATGATGTCATAAACGAAAATAAGACTGAATACAAATTAAATCATGCATCTACTTATAAATTGCTGTCACTATCGTCTTGTAAGCAATTGATTGCTGTTGCAGATATGAATGGCAAACTAGATATATTTGTAGAAAAATGTAAAGATGAGGCTTTTATTTTAAATGTTATTGATACAACATTGCAAGGAGGAAAGGTTTTGTCAATGCAATGGGCTGGAAACAGACATTTAGTTTTCTGTTTCAGAGATGGCAATATAACTGTCTTAGCTTCAAATAATGCGAAAGTAGAAGATTATGCCAATTTTGTTTTACCAAACTGCAAAGAAAGATGGCTTACAGCTACTGCAATAGATTCCGTGAACAATAACTTCGTTTTTGGAGACAGATGTGGGAATATACACGTTTTTGTAAAAGGTCAGAAAGATCCTGTTCAGAGTTTTCCTAAAGTGCATGGAAGATATGGTCCCACATCTATACATATAAGAAATAATAGTATTATAACAACAGGGAAAGACGGTACTATCAAATATTTTAGTTTAGATAGTAATTCTGTAAAATATATGAGCAGTAGAGATCTAGCTTTTGAATGGGTCGAGAAATTCCTAGATAAAGACGAGAATATAGTATGTGGATTCCAAGAAAGAGTTTTTGTTGTACATAATGTTAAGGATAATAGCAAAATACTAGAATTGCCTTGTGGAGGTGGACACAGATCCTGGGATGCTGTCAGATACTTTGATAAAGTGTATGGAAACTATGAAGAATTCATAAAACTGATCTATTTGAAAAATGCAGAAATCAATGTCACAACATTCCAACTAAGTAAAATTGTGTCAAGAAATATGATAAACGGATCACATGCTAAAGAAGTACATTGCTTGAAAGCACATAAAGTTGATAATGCGAGAGTATACATTTCTGGTGGAGAAGACACTACACTGAGAATTTCTAGTGTTGATGCAGAAAATAACTTTAAAGACGAAGTTTGTTTTAAACATTTATCTAGTGTTAGAACTCTAAAAACATATCCATTAGAAAACAAGCATTTATTAGTTATATCTGCCGGTGGGAGAGCACAGCTTTGCATAAAAGATGTTAAAATAACCAAAGAAAATAATAAAATCAACGTAAAATCAGAAGAATTAATAGATTATCTAATTAAAGGGACTGATAAAGAAAGGAAAGGTAATACAAATTGGAGGAATTGTTCCATTGACTTTGATCCTGAAATGAGAATCATGGATTTCGATTTGATAAAAGATAAAGATACCTATATTATTTTCGCTGGCTGTTCAGATTCTTATCTTAGAGTGTTCTCGTTTAAGAATGACAGCAAAAATGTGGTATATGTTAAAGAATCGAGATATCACAAAACATGTATATTAAAAACCAAAGTAATTCATGCTCTAGATAAGGATATCCTAATGACTTGTACTACAAGAGGGGATGTCACATGTTGGGATGTAACCACCATAACAGAAACAGATTTAAAGCCATTTTTCACTACAAAAACTAACAAATCCGGTATAAACAGTATAGCCACTACCATACTACCAGAAAACAAAGTACTTATAGCCACAGGTGGTGACGACAATGCTATCCATATAATTGTAGTGGAAATCCCTGACCAGAATCACTTGAGCTCTACAAAGGTTATATTTTCTTGGAATAGTTCGAAGTACCATAGCTCACAGATAACTGGCTTGTCTCTGGTGGATGAATTTCTGCTATCCACGTCGATTGATCAGAGGATCACGTTGTTTAGATGGCGGATAAGCGAAAAGGGTATAGAATGCAAGTACTTGTCTCAAACTCATACGGATGTCGCTGATGTTCAAGGAATGGACCTTTTGGAGCACGATAGGTAACTATGAAAATTTCTTTATTTCTTTCGGTAATTTAATATTTACAATATAAATATATTAAAGTACTTAGATGTTAGGTCCCGAGTTGCAGTATGTCTACTCTGGCGTAAGCGGCGTCAAATTTCTTTGCGAAATTGTGAGCGTCTGTATCTGTCCTGCGTCCGCAATTTAGTGTCCAAAAATGTATTATAATATGTATTTTGGCCTCGGTACCTCGGGTCGCTTGTCCAAGGAGATGGCGAAGTAGACCGAGACGTAACGCACCGGATCAACTCAGGATGGATGAAATGGCGACAGGTCACAGGAACAACTTGCGACCCACGGATGCCCCTCAAGTTAAAGGGGAAAATTTATAAGTCCGTGATAAGGCCTGTCGTACTGTATGGGTCTGAATGCTGGGCCGTGAAGAAGACGGATGAAAAAAGATTGCATGCAGCGGAAATGAGAATGTTAAGATGGATGTGTGGAGTGACGAGAATGGATAAAGTAAGAAATGAGTATATAAGAGGAAGTCTGAAAGTGGCGCCAGTGACAGAAAAGTTGAAAGGAAATCGTTTGTCTTGGTATGGGCATGTGATGAGAAGGGACGAAACGCATGTGACTAAAAGAGTGATGGATATACATGTTGATGGATGGAGAGGGAGAGGAAGGCCGAAGAAAAGATGGATGGATTGTGTGAGGAATGATATGAAAGAGAAGGGAGTGAATGATAGCGTGACGGTTGACAGGGGAGAATGGAAGAAGAAAACGTGTTGCGCCGACCCCAAGTAAACATGGGATAAGGGCAGGAAGATGATGATGAATATGTATTTTGGCTTTTGAAACATAACTTCAAAAATCCACACATAAAGTTCAGTTTGCACTACAACTTATTTTTTCATGATATTTGTAACATCAATTGGAAACAAATATTTGAATATGCAATATCTAATCTGGCTTTATAATGGTAGTTTTTAGCCATTAATGTGTTACACTTGAACGCAGTAGGATGTGAGTGCCTGACACTCGAGGGTAGGCTTTCATAAGTTTCGAGAGGGTTTGACACGTGATGGTAGGCAACTGTGAGTGGCTAACCCTTGAAAGTAGACGGTCGTTGGTGTCCGACATTCGATTAGCTTATACAAGTATCTGCTGCAACACGTGTCTTCATATATTATGTACTAGCGACCCGGCCCCTGCTTCGCAAGGGTGCAAAGCCGACATGACATCGAGATTTCTGTACTACATCCAAGTTAAATAAGAATATATTATGTACATAAACGTCCCTGACAAATGCTCTAAATTATAGTAAAATCCGCATCTATTGTGTTGTTTAGAATATCTTACCGGTCACACACAGACACGAAAACCGACTTTATTTTATAAAACTAGTTGCGCCCCGCGGCCGCATGACTCTCGATCCCGTAGGAATATCGGTATTAAAAGTATCCTATATCCTAATCCAGGGCATGGTCTACCCATGTGTCAAATTTCATCCAAATTCGTTCAGCCGTTTTAGCGTGAAAGCGTAACAAAAAAACATACAACAAATCAAATCTTTTCTCTTTATAATATTAGTTTAGATATGTATTGATAAATCAAAAATTAAAAAAAAAAGTAAGTAAGTAAGTAGTAAGTATTAAAATAATTCTAGAATCTATGTTGACGTGGCCGTGTGGGTATGATAAACAATATCTACTGGTATGATCTGCTTTCAACTGATTGTTGATGATAGCAGATCATACCAGTAGATATTGTTTATCAACAATCAACAAGTTTGATAAGACGCTTTACAGGCATTTACATTTTATCATAGTCAAGAGATTCTAAAGTCTATTCAAATTTAAGTTATTTCAAAATAAACAAATATCAATTTTATTTGAATGGTAATTAAGTTGATTTCAGAGTGACTTAAGACTATTTAAAAAGTAATAAAAATGTTTGAAGTTGTAAACTGCACTTTATTGTGAAGGAATTAAAGTTACTTTTCTATGTACTCATACTTGTTTACATTTTTGGCAAATAAGTCGCGAATGCAGATTATATTGCGATAGTATTTTATTACAAGTAATGTTGATCTATGTCCCAGCACAAGTGAGCAGTGGCGCAGGTACCATACAACTCGATTCCCACCGGCTTCCCTTCGAAAATTCAGAACACAACCACTCTATAGTCAATTCGTAATTGAAATATAATCATATCATACATACATATATAGAATTATAGTTGAAGTATGTTTTGTTTTGTATCTGTGTAGTGAAAGTACCTACGTTGTAATTCGGTATTTGGGGTAAATAGATAGTTACAGTTCGCGTCAAATAACTTTGCCGCTCTGAAGCTAGGCTCTTTCCTAGCCGCGCCAATCCGCGCCATGCGCGCTGCTGTTGTATTCATAGGATTAACTACTGCGCAGTGATTTGTTGCCTACTTCAGAGCGGCAAAGTTATTTGACGCTAACTGTAATTAACTTGAAATTACGTATTTAGAGTAGATTTGTAAAGTAATCACTAGGATCATTAGGATGGCATTATTGGCAGTAGATTGTTGTTTGACAGATTATTTGCTTTGTGAGGAAACATGCTTTTCAAGGTTAGTTTTGAAAATAAAAACACGTAATTGAGTTAGACCGTGCTCGCGCCCAGTTAGGACTATAAATTATTTTTTATTGTCTTTTTACGATAAATATCAATGGTTGACTGGCGGTGTAAATGAAATAAAATGTATTGTTTCCCGTGTTTACTTTTCTCAGATTGTAGTAGTTTATGGAATTTTTAAAATATATATAAATTTTAAAAGCTTGAGGCACTGATGTACGGTATCCGATAGACAGGTGTACCTACTACATAATAACAAAGCGGGATTCGGGGGATTTCGGGGGAGCGGGGTCATTTGATGATTTCCCATCCGCAAAAAAAAAAAAAGCTTTTAAAATTTATATATATTTTAAAATGATAGTGTCACTTAAATTTATTTTTTTCTTTTTAGTTCGTGTTATTCTTTATTTTCTGGGTTACGTTCTTATTTAAATAAAAGCTTGTTTTTAAAAACTTTTTATTACTTATATATTTTTCCGTGTTATTTTTGCCATCTACACGTTAAGAAGAATATAATGGATACATGCTTCCCAGGCATGCCCTGAGTCCCAGCAGTGGGAACATTATAGGTTGATTATGCTTATGCTACAGGCATGATGCTAATTATTTCAGAATTTATCATGGCCACCGTTGACTTACGGCCGAATGGAGGCCTCTTTAAAAAGAGTACTGTGCTGTGGCCTTCAGAGGGGCGGCCGCCCTCTGAAGGCTGATACCATTGTATCTCTGTTATCACTAGAGGTGTGTGATCATATTGGTTAGATTGGGTGCACTCCTATATGTTGATAACATTTTTTGTCATCACATGTTAACATAACGTTGCTGCGTTGTTGCGTAAGTTATCTAACTAGCGTCATATTGCACAGGGTGGCAAAGACATCGCCGCGCAAACTGAAACTATGAATCCGGCACATGATTCTAGAACCCCTTAACATAACCAGCCTATAATGTTCCCACTGCTGGGACACAGGCCTCCTCTCGGTGAGAGGACCCCTTATAAAGCATAAAAAATTTACAAAATGAAAATCGGCTGTTTAATAGAAAAGTGCAATACCTACGCGGTCGAAATGTATGGAGCAGCAAATTTTTATTTTTTTATTTAACTGACGAAAATTTTCAGAAGGTTTCAGAATCATACACTGAATGTTAGCAGGTGGCGCGTCGATGTTTCTGCCACTGTATACTAATTTATACAAGGTAAAATTATATTTACTAGCGAAGCTTCAAAGACATGATGGTAGATGGTAGCGAATTATCGATATACACCACATGATTCCGAATCCCCCTGTGTTGAAAAGTTTCGTCGGAAGTTAAAAAGACAAACTGGTCCATACATTTTTTACCGCTATAGCGCGTTACAGTCTGCGTGTCGATATACCACCCTTCATAATTTAAAAAATAAAATATTTTTGTTAATTCTTTCTTTCTTTATAAAACAAAATCAGCATAACTTCAAGTGTCAGATGGTTACGGGGCCAACGGCCGCTGGTAGTGTCTGTGAAGTTTCGCCAGTTCACTTAATTTGACCTTGTATGTGTGACTTCCTTTGGAAAGTATAAATCGTTTGCTATTTAAGGGTACAAAACTTAGATTACTTATACAACAATTTCAAATTCCTACTATTCCCAGTAGGACATTAAATCTTTTCGCATTTATTGATCCTATTTTCCTTCTTCCAGCGATTCTATAACAGTGTGCGTATTCGGGAAGGGAATGGAGATTATAGCTGTGCCGAAAGTTGCCGAATAATCGCACGGAGTTGAGACAAGGACTGATCTGCATATGAAGAAATGACGACTCTGCTAGGTAAGAGTTTCATCTGTGCTACCGTTTATCTTATACTGACGTAATTTTTTCAAATATTCGCGTTACTTGTGTATTACAAAATATATCGTATTCTTAGTGGAGTAAAATTCCTTTTGCATTAAGAAGGTAACGCGAAATTTTGTGCTAATACGCCAAGTATAGTGCACGCATCACATAAGGTGAAAGAAACCACCAACTAACATACGAAAGTAAGCCTATAGTCGCTTTGAGCAAGCGTGGTGGGGTGATCATTGTTCGTGCCTTCTTTGTATGATAGGAGGCTTGGACTCTGCAGGGGTACCTACAATGATAGGTTGAAAATATGTTGCATGGATGAGTAATGTTCTCTAGGTTCGGCTGACAGTCCACTAAGGCGAAGCGGAGAAATCAACCGATGAATATTGAGCATAGAAATTAACAGATAAGAGTCGTTTAAAATAAATGGAGGTTGGTTAACTATCCTTCGTTTTGCTTCGCTTCTGGGAGAGTGTCAGCCTTAGCCAAAGTTGTAGGTTTTTATGTCCTGTAAACATTAGACTGATAAATCACTGCGTTTTTTGCGAAAACTATATAAGATGTTGACCAATTAATTATGATCAAACCTTCGTCAATAATATTATTGTGTCGGTACCAGAGTCAATTTCATGCTTGAAGGAAATAGTAATGAAAATTGTATTTCACTGAGTCCTTATATCGAAGTGAATCTAGCTACTGTTAGAGTAAAACATAAATGTTGACATCTGTGTTATTGTTGGCTATTTTTGCACGATATGTAGATCACGGGGAAGCAGATACGTTACAAATGCGTGTGTCTGTGAAATATGATAACGATTTACGGAACATCAAGGTGAGCAAATGTATGGTGTAACAATTTTACTTTGGTGCCGATTCTCTTGTCACAAGCCTCTAAACTAGACTAAAAATCACCAAAACTTATTTTATTCCTGTCATTCGACGATTTCCCATTCTGAAATTAACTAAAGTGACAAAACCTAACTATATTTTAGTTTGACAGCACTAAGATGGCACTGAGTTATTAATCTATTTAAAATGGCAATTTTGCTATTCTGAATTTCGTTTTTACACCTGAACTTTTGATTGTCATAACTAAAATCTGACTATTTTTAATCGCGATTTGTACAATCTTACGTTTATGTTGATACGTTTAAGGATTTTAGTACCTAATGTCTCGATAGATGGCGTTGTTCATTTAGCACTCTCCGCTGAATCGCGGTGTCAAGATTCTCCGTGAAAACATGACCTCAGCGAGTACATTAAAATAAATTGTCTTCGTATAAGTAAACATTGGCTTTTATTCATGGTCCTTCGAGCCGGATTTTCGGATGCAGCCGTGACTAATACACCGTGAGTTTTGGAAAATACGACAGTGGCGCCCCCTGTCGGTGATATTTGACTTTTGTGAAAAGTGTTGTGACAGTGCAAATCATTTGGACAAACTGTGAGTACTTTAAAACATTACAAAACTATCTTGCATTAATGGACTTGTAAAATTTCTATGCAAAAGTGTGTTTAGAAGGGGAATCCATGCCCAATTTCGGCAAAGTGTTTACAAACACTTAGAAGAATTTACCAACATTTTGAACTTATAAATTTTTTAAGAAACATCAACAAGTCTACCAAATTGGGACTTGTAATTTAAACTAGTTCTGGAAAAACACTTTATAAAAATGGATTCATTCATACGATTGCAAGTAGACATTATGCAAAAGATGCAAAGAGGATACATCAACTTCAAAAAGGCTCCTAAAGAAAGGATTACCGTTAGCTACGTGGAAACAAGGTTGGAAACTTTAGAAAAACAGTGGTCGAATTTTGAAGAGATTCATAGTAAAATAATATCCCAGGTAAAAAGGGAAGAATATGAAAAGTCAGAGTACCATTTAGGGGATGTTTATAGTCAGGTGGAAGAGTTATATATGGATTACAAAGTCGAATTAAAAGAACGTTTGACTAAGAAAACCACTTCTGATTGTGCGGAAAACAGCAACCCGATAACTCAGACTGGCGTGAAATTGCCTAGAATAGCAATACCAACATTTTCGGGTCACTATTCTCAGTGGACAACATTTCGAGATCTCTTTCAAACATTAATACACAAGAACCAATCATTAGATAACGTGCAAAAACTACATTACTTAAAAACTTATCTCACCGGCGAAGCTGAACAACTGTTGCGACACCTACCTATTACTAGTGATAACTATTTGACTAGTTGGAACCTTTTAGAACATAGATTCAATAATAAGAAGTTTATAACAGATTGTATTTTCAAAAGATTCTTTAATCAAAAATGTATAACTACTGAATCATCAAATTCTTTGAAAGAACTTTTTGATACAACTAACGAATGTCTTAATGCTTTAAAAAATGAAGGTATTAATATCGAAAATTGGGATCTTATTGTTATTTACATATTGTGTTCTAAATTAGATAATGAGTCTCGCAAACAATGGGAAGCTAAGATTTGTAGTTCAACTAAGGAATTGCCTACATTACAAGATTTTTTAGATTTTCTTGAGCACAGATTTAGGTCACTTGAATTTTTATGCACTAAAACTGTAAAGAGCACTAACACAAAGTCACATCATATAGCAAAAAATGCAAATGAGAATAAACCATCTGTATGTTGTACCTTTTGTTCAAGCGATAATCATAAGATAGGAAATTGTAAAGATTTTGCTAAGGAAGAGTTGCCAGCACGTCGTAATTTTGTCCAAAATTCAGGTTTGTGTTTCAATTGCTTAGGCGCCAATCACATGGTAACTTCGTGTCGTTTGCCCACCAGATGTAGAATTTGCAAAAAGAAACACCATTCGTTGCTGCATTCGAATAATAATAGCCAATCAACTGATGAACCAAACAAACAATCAGTTGATAGTACCAATGTTGTTGAAACTGCAACAACATCAAAAGACGAGACCGAGGTAAGGAACATTACAAGTTGTATGTCTAACACAAATTGTCAGGTTGTATTAGCAACAGCCTTAGTAAAGGCAGAAACTAACACAGGGTCTTATATAACACTGAGGTCTCTAGTGGACCAGGGATCACAGGCATCCTTTATAACGGAGTCTGCAGTCCAATTACTTGGGCTTAACAGAATTAAATGCAACAGTGTTATATCAGGAGTGGGGGGTGAAGACAACGCTTCACTTAATTGTAAACATGTGGTTTATGTTAAGCTACAATCTCTCCAGGATCCTAACTTTACTGTAAAAGTCAAAACATACGTCCTTCGGAAATTAACTTCATTTCTACCTGAAAGAAAACTTGTCGTTCAGATGTGGCCAAACTTACCAGTTATGAAGTTAGCAGATCCGAAGTTTAACATACCAAACAAAATCGATCTATTGCTTGGTGCAGAAGTCTATTGCCAAATTGTAACTGAAGGATTGATTAGAGGTCCACCAGGAACACCGATAGCACAGAACACCAGATTGGGTTGGGTTTTGTCTGGCAAAGTGAGTGATAGTGAAACCAATACTTTGAGCTGCAATAGTACTATCATCACGATGCATACTAACATTTGCAATGAAGATTTTAATCTTAAACAATTTTGGGAGCTTGAATCTGATAACTTCATTCTGAGCAAAAATGAATTCACTCCAGAAGAAAAACGTTGTGAAGAAATATTTGAGGAAACGACCAAACGCGATAGTTCTGGTAGGTATATTGTAAAATTGCCTTTTAAAGATGATGACCCGAGCTGTAAATACGGCAATTCGCGCAATATTGCTGTAAAGAGATTAATATCCTTAGAAAGACGGTTCTTAAAATTACCGGATTTAAACACTAAATACTCTGAGGTTTTTTCAGAATATTTAAAGCTCGGTCATATGCAAATAATACCTTCAAAAGAAATAGATAATCCAGAAGCAGTTTACTTGCCTTACCATGAAGTAGTTAGAGACGATAAAACCACTACCAAATTCAGGATCGTATTTAACGCTTCTAGTCGCGATAACAATGGTGTTTCACTGAACAGTAACCTTATGGTGGGACCGACATTACAAGATGACCTTAAGCACATTCTTATGAGGTGGAGGCTTCACCCTATTGGCTTGGTAGCTGACATCGTAAAAATGTATCGACAGGTGAAGGTGACTGACCAAGATGCAGATTATCAACGTCTAGTTTGGCGACCTGACTCTACAAAACACATACAACATTTGCGTTTAGTACGAGTAACGTTTGGGACTGCTTCAGCTCCATACCTGGCGGTAAGAGCTCTTCACCAAGTCGCTTATGATGAAGGAGCCCAATTTCCACTAGCATCTGAAAAAGTATTACATGATTTCTACATGGACGATCTCATTACTGGCTGTAAAAGTATATCAGAAGGAAAACAAATATTCTCAGAAATGACTAAACTGCTAAGCAAAGGAGGCTTCGAAATGCAAAAATGGGCAAGCAATAATGATCAATTACATAAGGAAATAAGCAAAGAAAGCAGAGTTGTAACAAGCAACCTAGAACTGAAAGAAAGTGAAGCAATTAAAATACTGGGACTTACCTGGAATCGACGAACCGATGACTTCGAGTACTCCGTTCAGCTACCACCAATCTCGGAACCTGTAACAAAAAGGAAAGTAATATCTGATATTGCAAAGTTGTTTGACCCAATGGGTTGGATATCACCAGCAATCATAAAAGCTAAAATTATGATTCAAAAGCTTTGGCTTGCAGGAATAGAATGGGATGATAAACTACCACCTACACTATTAAATGAATGGATTAATTACCGTGCAGGTCTGGTTGAACTTACCAAATGTCGACTCCCACGATGGATTAATGTCAAGGAAAACAGCACCATGGAACTTCATGGGTTTAGCGACGCATCTAGTGAGGCTTATGCTGCTGTGGTCTATATACGGGTTGTTGACGATTCAGGAAACGTCTACATTCATCTGGTAACTTCCAAAACCAAAGTAGCTCCAATTAAGCAAGTATCCATCCCAAGGCTTGAGTTGTGCGGAGCTGTCTTATTAGCCAAATTACTACAGGAAGTCTCAGTAGTGTTAAACATTCCAAAAACTAACCTACGTGCTTGGACAGACTCAACCGTGGTCCTGGCTTGGTTAAGCAGCCACCCAACGCGTTGGAAAACGTTTATAGCCAATCGAGTGTCGGAGATTTTAAATATATTAGACAGGAACCAATGGTCACACGTATCATCTCCTGATAACCCGGCAGATTGTGCGTCGCGTGGAATTAACCCGTCAGAGTTACCGATGTTTGAACTGTGGAAAACAGGACCATTATGGTTGAAACATGGACCCGAAACTCATGACAAAAGTGAAATACCAGACACCAATTTAGAAGAAAAGACAAAAAAGGTTTGTCATGTAACGCAGAATGATAATTTTCAGTTGTGGACCAAGTTCTCGTCTCTCCGTAAATTAGTTCGAGTTGTAGCATACTGTAAAAGATTCATCAAAAAGTTGAGAAACGTACATGATCATAACTTACCTGTATGGTTAACTAGTATAGAATTGAATGAAGCTCTTTATATTTGTGTGAAACAATGTCAATCAGTGAGTTTTCAGCAAGAGATAAAAGATATTAAAGAAAAAAGAATGGTACAAAAGAAAAGCAAACTTACCTCATTAAATCCATTTCTAGATGAATCGGGCATCTTGAGAGTTGGTGGTCGTTTAGAGAAAGCTGTAATAAAAACTGAAATAAAACACCCAATAATATTACCTTCAAAAGCTCACCTCACTGATTTAGTTTTAAATGAAACTCACCGTAACACGTTGCACGGCGGACCACAGCTCATGATTAATTATCTGCGAACTAAATACTGGCTCATTGATGCTAAGAACCAGGCAAAATTGGTTGTCCGTAAATGTGTTGTTTGTGTACGCCATGCTGCACAGACTAGGGACCAACTGATGGGACAATTGCCTTCAGCTCGTGTTACACCAATTCGAGCGTTTTATCGAAGTGGTGTGGACTACGCAGGTCCCATACAGATTCGAACTTCTAAAGGTAGAGGCCACCGGGCCTATAAAGGGTATATATGCCTTTTTGTATGTATGGCTACAAGAGCCGTACATTTGGAAGCAGTGAGTGATCTCACATCACAAGGTTTTATTGCTGCTTTTAAACGATTTGTTGCCAGACGTGGCCATTGCGCTGACTTGTTCAGCGATAACGGAACTAACTTTGTTGGTGCCGCTCGCGAACTCCGAAGTTTGTTCGCCCAAGAAACGTCAACCTTGACGATGGAAATCGCCGAGTGTTTGGCAAACAACGGCACTAATTGGCATTTTATTCCACCCCATGCCCCGCATTTCGGTGGGCTATGGGAAGCTGGAATAAAATCCACGAAACATCATCTAAAACGCGTAATAGGTAGTGCGACTCTTACTTTCGAAGAGATTTCGACGCTATTGTACCAAATAGAAGCTTGTCTTAACTCCCGACCACTATCACAAATTAGCACAAATTCGCAAGACCCAACACCCCTCACTCCAGGGCATTTTTTAATAGGTGAATCATTAATTCTAGTTCCTGAGCATAATTACGAAACATCGTCTATTTCATCATTAAAACGTTGGCAATTAACCCAAAAAATGCTGCAACATTTTTGGCGTAGATGGTCAAGTGAGTATTTATGTCAATTTTTACATCGTTATAAGTGGGCAAATAAAACTCCTGAACCCGAGATCGGAGATTTAGTTTTAGTAAAGGAGGATGGTCTCCCTCCAGCCAAATGGCTTTTAGGAAAAATCATTTTAAAACACCCTGGCTTGGACAATATTACGAGGGTAGTCACTCTCAAATGTAAAGGTATCACATTTAAACGACCAGTAACTAAACTCTGTGTATTACCTGTCGCTCAGTGAAAAGATAATGTCTAATTGTGTATGTTACCATTGTTAAGGATTTTGTCAATTGTTTAAACTGTTTATTTTTAGCTTAAGTGTATTTTGTTCTTAGCCACCATGACTTACTGACTTAAAACTTTGTTTTTATTTTTAACTATATAATACAGTCCATTTTTTCGAATGTGGTTGGTTCATGGTGGGCGGAAACAATGGACATTCTGTCCATAGTGGGCGGAATGTACAATCTTACGTTTATGTTGATACGTTTAAGGATTTTAGTACCTAATGTCTCGATAGATGGCGTTGTTCATTTAGCACTCTCCGCTGAATCGCGGTGTCAAGATTCTCCGTGAAAACATGACCTCAGCGAGTACATTAAAATAAATTGTCTTCGTATAAGTAAACATTGGCTTTTATTATTTTTTTTTTTACACAAAAAGGTGTGGAATAAAATTAGTTCTCTACTTCTCTTGTACTAAAATTCACACCAACACCTCGACTTCCGCAGCCTAATTGCGTAAAACATTTTCTTTCTGATTACAATTCCGAAACTATGCCAACTGCAGTTTGAATCGATATCAGTAAACGGAATTGTGTAAATCTATATCATCCCAATTGACTATAATTGTATAGAGGTGTACCGACTGTCGGGCAGAATTTGTTTGGTGAAAGCGTGTTGTTTCTTCATATAAGAACTATTCGCTTCCAAATAATTTTGCTATAATTAAATTTTGTTTTGATTACAACTGATGGTCTACTACTGCATATAAATAAAAATGTACGATGATTGCCGAAAAATGAAAAACCAATTTATAATACACTTTCTACCAAAAACTACCATAATTGAAATACGCAACGAAACGTTTTATTTTTCACGTTTTAGTTATCTGTGGCCAACGATAAAATCGTAAAAAAGCAGTGTTGTCAACTTAGTGGGAGTTCCACTAAACTTGGGGGTTTGGACACAGGGGTGGGGTGCTGGTGGACAAAATTTTGTTTTCAGTGGCTGGTGGTTAGACTAATTCAATTTGTAGAAAACAATACAATTAACTACTTTAACTTTTGCCTCGAGAAAATATTATATTAACACGATAATGGGCATGTTTTATATTTTGTTTAAACCTTGTGAAAGTGAGAAATAAATCATCAAACTACTGACGTTTTAAGATTTATTTCTTTCAAATGCGGAAACCACTGCCGATTTGAAAGTAAGTAATTTCGAAAAAAATCCCACGGCAACATACTACTAACTTCTTGAGTAATACATTATTTTATGATATTGTAATAGGATGATGCTAAAAAAAAAGTACTGTGAATAAGTTATGTTTGTGTCCATTCTCAAATCTTAAAACGGACCTCCATAACGGCGATCGAACGTCGCTAATAAGAATAAACATAATATAAAAAAATTGCGCCTTCTAGTGGACTCGGGAGAAAAGTTGGCAACACTGACACTGAGTAATTATTAGTAAAAGTACTCTGTGGTAATAAAAGTAAATAATGAAAATAGGATACTTTTAAACCATAATATACAAATAATCTTTGTTTGGTTTTACCTTGAATGTTGTTTAAATTAATACTTGTTTTATGTTTTTTAACATACTAAATTGTTTTTACTATTTTCATACAGAAACATGGATAAATAGTTTCGGAACATTTTTGTTGTGGTTTCTTGTAGAAGGCGTTTGTAAACTTCTCCGATAGAATAGAGGACAAGGAGGTTTTAGCTGGCTGCACTAAGACTTAGGCTGTTTTGCTCGATAGCGAAAAGCACCTTAGTCTGTTATATGTCAATATAATCATAAAAGTAAGTAACCAAATATATCTAGGAAAAAGTGGTTCGTATCTCATTATTAGATTATTGTAGCTCGTGTAAGTACTTACCCTTGATACCGATGATCAAGGATAGAACTATATTAGCTTTCGACCTCCCTGGACATGGGTTTTCGTCGTAGACTGCCGCGTACACTTAATCAACAACTCACATAACTAACATTGCTAACATACCTACTCAATATTAAATGATACCTTCTCCCCTCTTAGGTACACATAATTGCTATAAGAACCAAACACACAATCTTTGAGAATTCAATGAAGATTTCAATATGTTTTTAATTTTCAGTTATGACTTACAACAAATGGGACTGGTTGAGGATGATTTTGTATATAAAAGAGCATTTCAACTCGGACAGTGTCCTTACTGTCTCACTCTATGGGAGCAATCGCTGGCTGCACTAAAACTTAGGCTGTTTCGCTCAATAGCCAAAAGTCAATTTATCTTCATCACTACAAGTAAGTAACTCAATATAATTAGGAAAAAGTTGTTTGTATTATACACATACTGACAATCATTCCTTTGTTGTATAGCTAAGCAACTTATTTAGCTTAGCTTGGTTAGCTATTTGTTGTGGTTAAAATAATTAATTATCATAGTATGTCTGTTAACCTCCATTCTAACTGAAATTATTAATTCAGTTTCTACATAAGTAGTTATTGAAACAAATTATAATTACCATTAATCAAGTAACAACTAAGTATACAAAACATTAAACATACTATTTTTGCAGACGGTGGTGGTAGAGCTGAAAATACAAGAATGGAACACTGCCCTACTAACATCATCTAGTTGACATACGATGGATTTTCGTCTTGCAAAGAATGAAAAACCTATCTGCCGTATTAATCATTAAAGGTAAGCTTTTTGACACCGTTAAGAATCAGCAACTCACATAATTATGATATATTTATCACTAGCAGCGCCCCGCGGTTTCACCCGCATAAGTGTCGATCCCGTGGGAATATCGGGATAAAAACTATCCTGTCCTTCCCCAGGATGCAATTTATCTCTGCGAAATTTTATCGAAATTCGTTCAGTGGTTTAGGCCTGAAAAGGTAACATACAGAGACAGACAGACAGAGTTGCTTTCGAATATATAATGTTAGTATGGATCATAATATTTTATGTATACCTAACTAATGTTTACCGTTCTAATTTAGTGTTATGTTACAGCCCGCGCGGAACTAGTTGGCCGCTGAGGTGGAGACAGGAGTGAGGCGGCGGTTCGCAACACACGTACTGAGTAATGCGCCCCAGCCCCTCCGTCCCACCGCTCACATACCTAAGGCGCGGCCGACAAGTTCCGCGCGGGCTATAAATAAAAATATTTGGAGACTGGAAAACTGGCCCTAAACAAAGAAGAAATTAAACATTGCACAGCATGACAAGGCCTATGAGTAGAAAATAATTTGATTTTGTTTTAAAACTGCAGGAGAATTCTCGGGGTGTTACACCTACGAAGACATGAATGAAGGCAGCATATTACATACATTACTGTTCGCTTCGGCCACTGCTACTGCTGCTCAGCAACTACTTCAGTTTTCAAACTTCTCAAGTACAAACTCAAGATTGTTCAAAAACTGTTGAATGACAACATAAACATATGTACCTATTATGTAATTGATAACAGTGTAAGCTTTAATATAAAGTTGAATACTTACTAAGCCTTTTTTTAATAAAGACATCAAGTGATTATTATAGTGATACTAATTAGAAAATAGTGGTGTTTAGCTAAATTAACTGTCATGCATTAGGTACTTATAGGTAAATAGAAAGACAAATTATGGTAAACAAAAAAAAACTGGTTTTATTTATATTATTACAACCTATCTGACAATATCATTTATTCACATTTAGCATAGAATATTTGGTCATGAGGCAAGAATAAATTGGAACAAATATTTATATTCTATAGATTGGTGGAATTTGGCATCTAATGTCTTCCCATGTACTGCTGGCTAATGCTTCCTGTGAGAACAAGTTAGTATTATAGGTTGTCCAGAAGTGGAAAATGAAAACGAGAGATAACCACTCACTATCTTGTTTATTAAATCAGCTTAGCAATGAGCAAACACACGACCAATAAAAAACAATGTCTCCGTCACCGTAGGCAAAAGCAAGCAGAAAAGCCCCGTCTCTGCAGGAAGTCAGCTACCATCCCCTTTTTATTATTATTGTAAAAATGTTCGAAGCACTTACATAAATTGACATACTTACAAAGTTTATAACAAAACTTATAATAATGGAAGCTATAGATATGTAAACTACAATTTTATAATCAAATATGATTTACATGACTATTTCTAAGACAATGAAATGAATGCTCAAAGAATTACGGACAAGTTATTAATATTTATAATGACTACAACATATTAGTTTCTCTATGAGGCGACAGATGGCGTTAGTATGTTAAATAGATTGCATCACTAGATCCTGATGATGACTGTTGTTATACTAGTTGCTTTCAATGCCGGTAGATGGCGCTGTTTGTATTATTGACGGTGCGTGATGTGTAGATATTCCCGGGCTCACAGCTGCCTAGCTGGCGAATAACCGTAACATTAGTTTTTCCTGAATAATAGCGGCAGGCCCAGACTGAGATGGCGGCATAAGCTGGACTCCTTTAATAAAGATTGGTCCTTGGCAGCTCTCGACAGAGAGGGGTGGAAGGAGAGTAGGCCTTTGGCCAGCAGTGGCGCAAGATGTAGTTGAGCCTGACACCTGAAAGATAAAAAAAGAATTTAAGTAAGTAAATCCTCATTATGTTACAACCATCCACAAAGTATTTAAAAGGCTCAAATCTATGTACATATTAGAACAGTAATATACTGCTATAAACACAAATTAGATGCCTACAATTCTATTGATGGATGAAGCATACTTGACTAAAAAGTACCTACACAAAGATACAGCAAGTATTTTTACTTATTAGGTAATAGATAAAAAGGAGGATGGGCCTATGATACATATTACACACATTACTAATTGTGATATCAAACAAAACCAATACAATGCTAAAGAGTATTTTGAAGGGCTCCACATAATAATGTAACAATAAACACTATAAATAAATATTATGGTACTTCCATATTATTATAGTTGAATATTTAGAAAATAACCTTCAAGACTACCTACCATAGTGGTGCTAGGAGACTGATATTGATTTTGAGGATTTACACCGGACATCCTAAGGTTTATGACAGAATACATTTTTATTAATTGACTTAGATATTCTTACTAATAATATTTAACAATAATTGAAAACACATATTTTCAGTTGCCTACCTAACTTACCTACATACCTACTTTCTTTAATTTAGTTTGTTGTTATAATTGTAAATATTCATCCCATCGTCTTTTATGAAGCTAAGCTATAGGTACTATGGTCAGTAACAATAGAAAAAGTAATTGTCTTGTCATTAGTAGTTGAAGTCATTATATTACCAATGTTTGATGGTGCCCTATGTATCTAGGTATATTATGTAGGTATTCACCAGTAGATACCTGACAAACAATATACAGTTTGTAACATCTTTGAAGATGGTCAGTGGGTCGTCTTAGGAAGATACAACATTTAGGTTAGGTTAGGGTATACCTATAGTGGGCCCATTCAATGTTCAACACTTATAAAGAAAATAATACTGACATTACCTTGAACAATGATGTTTAAAAGTAGGTCTATGTATGGTGTGTATTTTCGTCGAAGTCCTTGGATAGATTTAATCCATCGATTTATATTGCTTCATAGTGTGCTTTATATTTGTTCTTCCTCTTTAGTTATTCCTTTTCCAATGAAGTAAAACCTCGAATGGGTTGCGCTTCTGGCATAATAAGTTAACGTTTGTTATGGTACGAGATACGAATTTGTCTTTCGTTAAAATGCCACCAATATAGGTACCTCGTTTCTGAAATATCATAATAAGCATAATTTAGGTTGTAAGCACTTATATCAGAATAAAACTTTTACAATTATTTTACTAAATTCACCTCACTGCCTTAATTTTTAAAATACTATTAATATGGTTTTATCATTGAGGTTTTACACTAAATCACATTCACAATTTATCAGGAAGGCTACCACTTACATTTTTTCGAAATAATTATGGGGATTACGCGTTTAAATCCTAAAATATGTAGATCGGAAAATGATTACGACGAGAAGCCTGCCTTCTCTTTCAAACCAACTGCAGTTGGTTTTAATTTGACGTTTGAAGCCAAATCTAGCTTGTCAAAAAAGTTACACAATACGAAAAATTGACTTTTGCCCAGTTTTTCATGACGTATCGTTCACTCTAATAGCGATTCAAACAGAGCCGTTGGCTTCCCCTTCAGACGAGTTTACGCAATACGAAAAGGTTAAAACGAAGCCAATTGGGATCAAAACGAAGCCCACTAGTCTGCATCATTACTCGATAATGTGTTACGCAATTAGGTAGCCGGTGCAAAAACAACACTGTATCTTTTTTTTCTTTTCTCGAAAATGGTGTGTCCTATCGCAAAAAATGAAACCCCATTATAAGACTCATAAACCCATAAAACTCATCATGTAGATAATAATTTTTCATATTTTCCCTATAAAAAGTGAACAATTCCAAAATACGTCGAGGCTGTACCAGTACGCGCCTCCGGCTCTAAAAAAAATCACGGGGTAGGGCAAACAAGTACCACGTGGAGTCGCGATTGTCAAATTCGATTTTAGTTGTGTCAAAATTATTTTTAAATTTAGATATTTTTTTTTGCAGAACAGCTTTAAGATTCTCATAGCCAAAAGTAAGGAATTTTAGTAATCGTTTAGTTCGGTGTACAAGAGAATCGGCTCCAATTGAAAGTGCCTTTATGTCGTAGTAGTAAGTCTGATTTTTCGTATTGCTAGTGTTACAACTGATATCATATCCAGTTGACTGTACATAAATTACTATTTTTAATCTATGAAAGCGAATTTTTCTAGAAGGTCACAAGAAAGCACTATAGTCGGACTTTTAATTAGCTGCAGTAAAATGACAGCTTATGTGTTACATAAATGACTGAAATTGGCGTATTTTAGTTTTTTCGCGGCCATCAACCAAATCTTGTTTCTCTAGTACAGAATATTGTAACAAACAAAACTTATTTGACATGCGTATGTCTAAATTTAGTCCGAAATTAGTTACTAAGAAGTGTCATTTTATTGCAGCTAATTAAAAGTCGGGCTATAGCTTCATCTTTCTGACTGACCGACCCCTTGACAATTTAAAAGAGCCTGTAATATTACAATTGTTTCATCACCCTCTCGCAATGTTATGACATCAGATATATCCATAGAGCCTACACCACTGAAACGTTTATTATCAAAAATAATGTGATAAAGATTATCCACATAACAATAAACTTTCTTGACTCAATAGAGTTTTTTTATCGTGTTTCGGTACAAATTGCCAACTTATCTCATCACCGGTAGCTGTCAGAAATCCCACAGTATCAGCTAAGCTTGGTACGTTGTTATTCTAAAATTAGACATAAGTGCTTCTGAACTGCTATCAGTATATGCAGCTGTAATCTATAATTCTAGACAACCTGTTTACAATGACATTCATCATTTTGTAAGTAGATAAAAAATATCCAAGATTTTTTGCCAACACATAAAACAGAGTAAGGCTTTTTATACTGTTGACAATCAAAAGTATACAATAATCCTATAGTTCGAGTTAAAACACTAACCATTTGTATTTCAGTATAAAAATAAAAAAAAACAATTAAATGACTTTAAGTCAGGATATCTTTCTTTAAGTATAGACTTCATTCATGGAAATTTGTGTTGTGGGTTGCCCCAGGGCACTCACTTGTGACCTAATGTGTTTAATAACATTGAGGTCATTGGTGAACGATATCGAATGAATTATAAGTTTTAATAATACTTTTATTTTTTTAATACCAGATATGTAAAACAATGTATAATTTTTAATGATAAAATAGTATTTTAAAGTGCCTATAACTAACAATATGAGTACCTACTTAAAATATTTGTGAACCACTTAGAAATGAAACAGCATAAACAATAGCAGATTGAACACATAACTAATTAAAGTGGGCTTCAAATGCACCATTAATTTTATACCATTGGCATTGTGTTCAGAATATTATACTCTGAACACAATGTATAAAATCACAACGTTGGTTGTTGCCTTTATTAACGGTGCTGACGGCCTAGAATATTGCCGTGAAAATAGCTGATATAACCGATTTTACAAAAGTGAGTGTAAAATAGAAAAAACGCGACACCGCATCGCAGTTTTCTGCCAATAAAAAACTACCTAATCTTTACTAAGCAACATTCTTTACCATTCAAGAGTAGGAGTCGTATCGGCACTTGTTATAATTAGATCTTCAGGAGATAAGATTAGATAATTGTAACGCTATATAATAATGATACAGTTGACTCTCCCTGCTTTTGTTAGTGTGACTGTGACTATCTGTGATATATGTAATAGTGAGTACCTATCTATTTTGTGTTATTATCATTGGTTATTTGGGTTACGTAACGATACAAATAGGTATTATTTAGTAGTTTTTAAGAAGGAAACATTATTTGTACCTATAGAAGTTAATGTAGAATTGTTGGTATGAAATAGTTTTCTCTTAAAGATGAAGTGGTTTGTGGCTAATGGCTAATTACCAAGTGGCACGGTCATGCTTTCCATGGGTGGCTGTTCTAACAGAACGAGACACTTACATGTCAAAACGAAGGCACTAGCTACACCCTTATAAAAATGAATTAGTCTTATTCCGATAAATCCAACGTCGATTTTTGGGAAACTGGTGTCCAGAATAAAGACAAATATCGTTTCAAAGCCATGGGAATAGGTGTGTGAGCGCGGTCTCTTTTTGGAATCGTATGAGAGCGTATATTTCGAGTATTTATTGCAACCCCTGAAACGCTTTCTACCCCCTTTGTTTTCCTTACCTTTCAGACTGTGGAAGGAAGTTCAATGCATAGTGCCATTTATTGATTACACATTTTTCTATCCTCCGCCAATTGCATGCAGGAGCTGCTGTTTATTTAGTATTTTCACCGTAATTGATGACAAAACAATTTACAAAAATGTATGCCTTTAGAAGTTTTGTAGTTCCGCACTTAACATAGAAAATTGCACTATCTACCCTTTGTTATTTTTTGAGTACATATCGATAAAGTGATTGATCGATTACTCTCGCATCTCAACACATTATCTTTAACAATGACGTCAATTACTTTTTAGATTGCGTCATTCGAAAGCCCACCATGTTAGTTCTGCCATTGGTCGTATAATATGTCGTTTGCCTACATTGTTTTCGAATATATCTAAAAGTATGATGGCCCCGTGATAGTCCCAATATATTTCAATTAGGCTTTTGAGATCGCAAGAAACGTATTATCTACATTAATCTTTACTTGCATCTGAATGAAGCTGTCTGTTGATGCCCGTTATAGGCCCCCCGGGGGTATCGCAACTATATGTAGATGATTAAATTGAGTCTCATTGGTCATCGCTTAACAGGTTTACGAATTTGGGTAGAGGCAGAGCCAATCACAGATATAGATTGAGGAAGTCCGTAGTAAAATCAAGGTCATAGCCATAGTCTATAACAAAAATATAATTATTCTAGTGGAAACGAGTCGAATGGAAACTAGTACTCGTATGGTTGGTCCATCCGTCTAGTGTGTCAATAATTCACTTTACTGTTCAATCGTCATTTTGAAATATTAGACTGTTAAATTGACGAACCAGAGGTAAATGCGCTCATTTTTATTTTCTTTGTTTTGTATTCACGCGGACTGCGGTTGTCCACTAGAAATCACTCGGATTTACGATAAAACAATAATTCAGAAACAAAAACCAGGCACATTATTGTTGTACTAACCATTGGACCTATGTTGTCGAATTAAATAAATAAATTATTATTACGGGTCGTATTTGGAGTGAGATGCAAGAAAGTCGTAAAATCTTTAAAAGCCGGTTAAAGTGGTGTCAAAATAACAGTGAGCAACTTAAAATGGACATTCTGGCCACGCATCACGCCAAACATGATTTTCGGAGTTTTTGCAAGTCTACTAATAAGGTAAACAGAAGGCCGGGCTTGCCTGTGAGCGTTGGTGGCATTACTGATCCAAAAAACATAGCTGAAATGTTCAAAAGCCATTTCATGGTTACTTCTCCGTTGGGACCATCAAGGTCGGGGCTTGATGGTGTGACTCGGGGGCAGGTGCTCAGTGTAAGGTTTACGGCTAAATATATTAGAAAGGTTATCACGACCATGACCCGAGGCAAGTCTCCTGGCCACGATGACTTGAGTATCGAGCATCTTAAATATGCTGGCGTCCATCTTCCAAGGGTTCTGGCTATGTTTTACTCCCTATGTCTAGGACATTCTTATCTTTCTCCAGCTATGATGCAGACCGTGGTGGTACCGATCGTGAAAAGTAAAACTGGTGATATAAGCGACGTCAACAACTATAGACCCATCTCTCTGGCTACAATTCTGTCTAAGGTGCTTGACAGTCTTCTTAACACACGTATGAGTGGCTGTCTCGAGTTACATGACAATCAATTCGGTTTCAAATCGGGACTCTCTACCGAGACAGCTATTCTGTGTTTGAAGCAGAATGTCAAGTACTATACTGATCGCAAAACACCAGTTCTATGCTTGCTTCCTCGACCTTACGAAGGCGTTTGACCTAGTTTCCTATGATATCCTCTGGGATAAACTTAACGACACATCCCTGCCAAGCGAATGCATTCGTATTTTCAAATATTGGTACGGGAACCAGGTCAACGTAGTTCGATGGTCAGGGACGTTGTCTGAACCATATAGGTTGGAGTGCGGGGTGAGGCAAGGGGGGTTGACCTCACCAACGCTCTTCAACCTTTATGTAAACGCACTGATCGAGAGGCTGAGCAGCACGCATGTCGGATGTCATGTTGGTGGAGTTTGTGTAAACCAAAGACATTAAATATTATTTACATAGACGGGACATAGCGAACAAAACCGTGATCCCATACTTGCTACATATCGGTAACAAGTCTCTCAGTCTAGTATGGTACGCCTGCGCGTCAAGTCGCATTGACGCATTTGTGTCCAACAAAAGAAAAATATTTTGTATGGAAATATGCCGAGTTGCGCATTACGACACTGCAAGTCTCGTTATGGTAGAACAACTGAACCTAACTTCAGTTTATTTTCGTATGTATTATCTATATTTACTCAGTAATTAGAATTAAATAATTTTCATAAATAGATCTAGAAAATTTCCTTATTTTGTATTAAACGCCATCTATTGCTGAGTAGCTTTACTATAGTTGGGTAAAATGACAGCTTAAGTGTTACCACTTTTTAACGAAATTTAAATAGTGGTGTGACAAAATAATCGATTCATTCAAGTAACATTCAGTTCAAAATCGATCCATGTTAAATTGATTTTTTAAAAGAGGGTAATAATTATATGTAGAATTAAAAACTAATTAAAAGTCGGAGTATACTGCCTTACAGAGATGTGATGTTGTATATCGATTTTGTTTTCGATAATATTCATTTAAATGTATGAATCTAAAGGTTATCTTAGGGAAACCACCTTTTAGACATAGAGTATATTTGCAGAGGCGTCTCTAGCCCATGTTGCGCCCGTGTGCAAACATTACCCAAGCGCCCCCTAGTAAGCGCGCGGTCAAAATGGATGGGTATATAGTACAAGTAACAGCACATCAAGTTACCACAAACTGTAAAATTTCCCCAATGGATAATAAACTCTATTGTTTGGAGATGAAGAAGAAATTCGTTGGTTTTGGTGCTGTTGAATGTATTTAGAATTATACAGGATGTTCTGGTGTTTACCCTAACAAGCCAAAACGTACCCATGTTAACATGTCTATTTATAGATGTTATGTTACACCCAAATTTTGAAATTTCTTCATTCTAACTACGACCTCATATCAAACAAAGTTCAATATCAATTGGGAACATTTGACAAATTTGGGAAGCTCCCTGCGAGCGAGGCTCACTGTACACGGGTAAAAAGTATTTTTAGGAAGGAAAGAGTGACAAGAAAAACAAAGTACACGTTTATGTTTTTTTTTAATGTTTTCTGTTTTCAGTCTTATTTGGTAGCAATTTTTGACGAGTGCTCCGACGCGGTCGAAATTCGCAACAGTTGTGCTTGTGGCAGACTGACAACAAATTCAGCTAATATCAAAATTAAATCTTACTTATTAGGTCAATTTCAATCAAAAGAAAAGCCGCAAATATGAAGTAAACATATTTACATGTTTACTCAAATATAAAACTTAATCCATTGCGCCAAGGCTTATTTCGCAAAATTACGTGTAGCGAGCGGTAGAACACAAAGTGCGGCACGCGCCACGATTTTTTTTTTTTCTGATTGGAAATCATCGTTCCGGGCCAGCGATAACCCTTTCTCAGGACAATCTCGCTGACCCGGCAGGCTTCGGCCCTATGGGGCCCCTCCTCGATGCTGACATCTTTTTGAGGCGCGCGTGGAACACCTACGCGCCGTCCGGCACGGGCCTGGTCCTGATCGGACGGTGAGTTACCCATTACTCTCCGCCCGCAGGCCCGCACCTACGGTGGCCGGGAGTCGTCCCGTAGCTCCCGACACCCGGAGCGTCTCCCGCGGCGGCTGGGACGGGAGGCTCTCTCCCTCATCCGTCCCGCCACCTCCTTCGCTAGCATGACTGCTTCGCAGAAGGAGGTGGCTGCCTCCCACTCCCTCTCGCCCCGGACCATGGCTTGCACCAGGGCCGGACGCGAGAGGTCGCCGCCGCTGCCGATCGCCTCAACGAGGACACGGCGGTGCTCCGCCCAAGCGGGGCAGACCTCCACCGTGTGCTCCACCGTGTCCTCTGGGCGATCCTGGCAATGGTGACACCCGGGCGTTTCCTCCCGCCTGATGATGTGCAGGGACCTCCCGAAACTTCCGTGTCCGGTGAGGACCTGCGTCAGGCGGTAGGTGAGGGCGCCGTGGCGCCTCTCTAGCCACTCCTCAAAGAGGGGTCTTATCGCCGCTTTCGCGGCGTGCCCTGCGCTGGGTTGCGACAGTCGCTCCTTCCATGCCGCTATGAGATCGCGCCGGAGATCCGTCCGCTCCACAGCGATTTTCCGCGGAAGCGGAACTTCCCCCCGGCGGCGTAGTGCCTCCGCGCACCACTCATATACGTGCGCGAGGACTATCGCCTCCAGATCCCATGGCGGCAGTCCGGCAATGAGGCTTGCCGCCTCGCCCGAGATCGTGCGGGAGCCCCGGATGAGCCTTATGGCTACCACCTTCTGGGGCGCTTACTCACGCTTTTGAGAAATGCCGCGCGCTTGACGTTCGTCCATGGTAATTAGTACTTTATTTTCTATCCCAAAACTGTTGAATTCGCATTATTCGCAATATGATTGTCGGCGTGTTTTCAAACTAATCATTGAAACAGGTGCCGCCGAGCGATGCGACACTCGCTACTACACCAATTATAATCGTTAATAATGTTCAATTCATTTCAATTTCATGTTGAAAAAAAAGTTAATATTGTAAAAGCCGCTCGCGCGCTCGTGGCGCGACTAGCTTTGGTGTAACTCGACAAATATAAGAAGAGCTCCAGATGCTATACAAAATGTATGCAAAGCGGAGCTCTTTTTACGCGAGTGGGGCGCCGTAGCGAGCGGCGGCGGCGCTCGGCGCCCCCTCGGACCGCTGCGCCCGTGTGCAACGCACACCCTGCACAATAGGTAAAGACGGCCCTGTATATTTGTATTATAGGCACAAAGTTAGTTTAGGACACTTTAATTTTTTATTTTAAACATTGCGAACGAAGACCCTTAATAATTATTCTTTCGCGTTATAATGTTGGCACGAGGCAGGCACGTGCCTCCCCCATTTATTATCCTACCGCGCAAGCGCGCGGTAGGATAATAAATACACGTCTACGCAGTATGCGTGTGGGCAGCGGACTAGGCACCACAGAACACTATTACTCCTAGCGGAGCTGGGCACTGGTGCGAGGGGCGCGCGTTCCACGTACCTTCATCACAACGGCCTGGCGAGGGAAAGAGAGAGCTTATTCTCTATACCGTTCCGGAACGCGACCGCGTATTTTATTTCAAAATTTAAATAACTACTTAAAAACACACTGAAACCGATACCTTGTCATAGACGGAGATACGGACAATGAATAGTAGCGAATAAAATTGTAGAATATTTTTTCTGTCTGAGACAATTTTTGCCTAATTTGTTTAGTTTTCGATATTTATCTAACTGATTCGATTTATATTATGTTCTTCAGGCACCACTGATCCGATTTTCAATCCACCGATTGAAAATCGTATCTGGCAACACTAGCCACACTGGCCATCTACCGAGCGATAGCTGAATCTAATTGAATAAATTGCCGCTCTAATTTGGCTATACTTAGCTAGATGGCGTCACTGAGACATGGGATCACAGTTTTTCTAAGACATTTCTTTGCATAGCCCCTCTATGTAACTATCTTAAATCTCTTTGGTGTAAACAATATTAGCTATGCGGACGACATGGTGCTGCTGAGCGCCTCGGTCTGTGGCCTGTCTAAGCTGCTCGGCATTTGTGAGGAATATTCTCTCAGTCATGGCCTACTCTATAACACCAGGAAAAGTGAGTGTATGGTTTTTCGGGCCAGGGGTAGTAAATGTCCTATCCCTAGCATTAAGTTAAATAATGTACCGCTAAATAGGGTTGACACCTTCAAATACCTTGGGCATCTGGTGACCTCTGACCTGAAAGACGATTCGGACATAGAGCGGGAACGTAGGGCGTTGTCTGTTAGAGCGAACATGATAGCTCGCAGGTTTGCACGATCCTCGATGGAAGTAAAAAAACACTCTTTTCAGAGCGTATTGCACCTGTTTTTATTCGAGCGCCCTGTGGGCTAACTATACTCAAAAACAAAAACAGTACAGCGCCCTACGAGTCCAATTCAACAATGCCTACAGGATGTTGTTGGGGCTGCCTCGGTATTGCAGCGCGTCGGGGATGTTCGCTGAGTCGCGCATTGACTGCTTCTTTGCGACGATGCGGAAACGGTGCACATCCTTGGTGCGCAGGATCCGCGCCAGCTCCAACACCATCTTGAGGATGATGGCTGAGAGGTTCGACTGTCGCTACATTAACCATTGTTGTATGATTAATGTAGTGACGATAAAAATTTAATTGAAATAATCATATTGCATTATTGTTAATTATCTGTCCCTCTTTTCCGTTTACAATATTAAAATGTTGAATAAATGATAATTATTATTAAACAACTTTTATATTTTTTTAAATTATGTAACATTTATGATTATTTCTAATTTTTTATTAAAATTTTGTTGACTTTGCCAATTTAATCTGTAATAATGAAATTGTGTGTTGTGTTTTGTCTTATTTTTCTATATTTTATTTTTATTTCAAGTTTTTTTTTTTTTTTTTTAAGTATCTAATGCTATTGTGTATTGTGTTGATCGAAGTAAAGGAATTGTATTGAATAATTCTGTAAATCAACCAGTAGTACCTATTTCAAGTTCTAGTTCGTGTTGACGACACTCATATTTACACGTATTGTATGACCGTTCAATACTTTCTTAGGAAACCAAAGCTTTAGGACTTCTGACGTCATACTTAATTCATGCCATATAAAATTTCCCAGTAGATAAATCCATCCATACTTTAATGTTAACCGTCTACAAAACTAGTTTTACCTTTAGGTGTAGCCCAAACCTTCGTACCAGTTATTGTATATTGAACTTTATTAAATTTATTAATACAAAAACTGACTTAACACATTTTTTTATTTAGAAGAAAAGTTCTTCGAATTTGAAAAGTCGGCCGGATTCGGGATTAAAGTTCAAATTACAATGACTGGTTTGGATGTTTAAACTTGAGGTAAAGTAAGTCAACTCGTTCAGTAATAAGACGGTAAAAGTTTGAAGTTTGGAACATTGCCAGACACGGAATTTGAACCCAAAACTGTTCCATCGGCAGCCGCACTTTTGACCACAAAACCTAAATCAATAGTGAAGTTTATTCCACGTAATAGCTTCCTAATCTAGTTAAGTGCTTTATAAGGTTTCCTACGTAAGTGGGAGGTGCGGTTTCCAGTAATTAAAAACTCGTTTACTGGAAATGTATTAAAACCCACGTAAGAGGTTTTCGTTTTATATCTAAAATAAATATCTTTGCATTATCATTCAGACCTTTTATGGCTTTAAAAACATATATGTTGAATAAGTGGTGTGCAACGTGGCGAGACTATCAAACTGAAGTTTTTTGCTGTAATTAGTTTGTCTGACATTGCGTTGTAGACGACCATTATGAACTAATGTCAGTTTTTAAGTATAAATAACTACAAAGTTTCTAGTGTTCGTTGTTCTTTATTTGAAATTATTTATACGAATTTAACTTAAAATCTGTGATAACTTAGAAAAGGAAACTTATCACTGGTAAGTCCTAAAAGTGTTACTAGTAAAATAACAGCGATTGGGAGAACCCCGAGATTTACTTGCAACGGTACTCACATAAAGGTACTTATCTCTTTAGGTATTCATGTGAACCTCAGATGCATACGGAGCTAGCCTAGATAACTAATTTCACAGTATTACTTAATTCTAAAGTTTTATTTCCCGTCAAAAATCTGGTTTCCGTAGCTTTTAGGGCTGGTCTTCTGCACTACCTACGAGAATAAATAAATCTACGCAAAACTTAAATAATTGTTTACGTGGGACGAGCTAAGGTAACCCGAGATAAAACAAGTTCTTACGTTTTTTACCCTCTAAGTTCATATTCTATTGATTGATATTTCATGAAATGAACTTAGAGGTGTGTTGATTATTTTAATGATTATAATTCATATTTGTTAGGTACGGTTGCGAATCATAATTTGTTCCACATACAACCTGACATTGACAAGAAAATTGCAAAAAACCTTGGCGTTTACGCCGTACGGCATTTCATACAAACTTTCAAGCTCTTATTTTTCGAAATGAATGAACCGATTTTAATGAAACTTCATACGCATAGGCAGGATACAAAGGTCTAAAAAGTTAGTAGAGAACACTGCCTCTCGCGAAAGGCGAACGGCAGGGTTGTATGGGACTTTCGTACACCTAATAAAATATCGTGTTTTGGGATATTTTTTGTTTTAATTGGTAGTCAATACGATAGACAAGCCCTTTTAAAATTCTTAGATTTTTAGAAGTTGGGACCTAAAAGTTATAACCAGTTTTATTTTTGAGGTTATGTCTCAATAAATATTATTACGTGTAGGCACATAAACATTGTTTTGGTGAAAAAGGATATGTTCTAGATAGCTGATGCTATCTTTGTAGTGTTTTACTTATCATTAAGTTGGCAAATTGACATGAGAATTGTACCTATTCAGTAGGGTGCTTTAGGAGAGACCTACGTCCAGCAGCGGTCTGCAATAGTCTGATGATGATGAAGTGTTGATGGAGTTTTGAGTGTGGGTAAATAAAACAACTTTTTTGTTGCAGGAACTTATATTTATTTTATTGTTCTTATAATTAATCGATTCTTAATATTATTTCATCTAAGAAAGGGGCAGGTCAGGTCATACCTTCATGACGAGCGTAACTAAGGTACCAAATAATGCTCATAACATGTGAGCAGCATCCCTTCCATTAACATAAAAATGATCTCCTCTATGTGTGTGGAAGTAAAGCTATTAAGGCTATACTCAGCAGTATACAGGTTTTGATAATTAGCGTCCTGTCTATGTAAGGAGCAAATACGAGCTCCTCTTGGTATAAAATATTGATACCTAACCAATACACCTTGTCTGGTTTCTTCAGGCACAATATTTCGCTCTGGTTCCATGCACTCTTGGAAAATGCAGTGTCTTGCTGTTTCAGCCGCTCTTCTTATATTGGGCAACACAATATGTTGGGGTCTTTCTTGTGGTCCTTCAGGAACATGGAAGCTCAAATCTCGAGCTTGGCCCCAGCAAACTCCACATACTTCATTCATGGATGACATCTGTAAATAAATAACATTGATGAAATACAAATTAAACACTCAAGTTTGATAGACATAAATTGCGCCCAGCATGACCAAGCTACAGAATAGTTCTTGACATACAATGATTGGTTTTCACCTTACAGAAAACCTTTACCAAAAATATCTATGTTGTGTTAATATGAGAGAGAAGGGCTATGTGACAATGGAAAAACCAGTATCCTTTTGTTGTTAGAGCCAACATCATCACTGTCCCAGATTTAGCAACATAAAATAGTAATTGCCCTTTGCATGACACGTTTTTATTAAAAGCGAATTACTATAAATATATTATTTCATATATACCTGCTGGTGCTCCAACAAACGAGCAGTGTTATCGGGATTCCACTCTTGATCTGATGTTGGGGTGGATAGACTCTGACCACATACAGCACACATCAAATCAGAATAATTACCCTCCAGATGATCAGGTACAATGGGTTGAATATCTTCATTTGGTGAAACAACCCTAGTTCTTCTAGCTCTTAGCCAACACGGCACACAAGCTTCATCTTCAGAACGAAGCTAAAATATAAATAAAGAAAAGCTTGCATTTAAAAATGCATAGTATTAGTGGGAAAAATTGAAAAGTTATAATAGTTAAAAAAGTTATAATAGGGACATGTTGTTATACCTCTCGTGGTTGGATCCAAGTAGCAACTGTGTTAGCAATTCTTTGTCCTTCTTCAGTGGCACCTTCAATCAAAATCCTGCGTCGACTGATTCTTAGTATGGATCGTCCGCATACAACACAAACACTTTGATAGCCTATGCGTCTCCTCGGCATATTATCAGAAGAATGTGGATGAGTAGCTAGCTGCCAGCATGCATGGCAAACATGGTCAGCAGGTGTTATCTGGAAATAATGAAGTGATTTTGAGTATGGCCCAACATTGCTTTATATGACTATGACACTATGACAATCATACTAACAGAGTAATAACTATTATAACAGTGTTAGGCAAACCAAGTTAGGCAACCACGCGTTAGGAAAGTAAACAATAGGTACATGTAAACAATCACTTATGTGTTTGTACATTAAATAGGACAAATTGTAAATATTTATACAACCACAAGGGTGTTTGTTATTTTTTCAAATTATGTTTAGATCAGTTTTAGTACACACATATTATTTTAGTATGATATCGTGTAGTTTAAATGGTAAGGACTACTTTTTAACACGTAAAAGTTATCACTTCGTAACTGGCACACTCGTACGCAAAATGTTATTTGGAAACTACTTACATCTCTAGGATATGTCCACAGCCGAATAGTATTGACGATATCTTCACTCTCATCGGATAGAGGGTTAAAATTTCCTTTAAGTCACAAAAAATTATGGTGCGGAGAGGGGGAGGGGAGGGAGGGGGGAGGGGGGCAACCCCCTCTGTACCATCCCCACCCCGCGGAACCCCATAGTTATGGAGATATCCATGGTTAAAGTTTCTAGGTTAGGTTAGGTTAGAATAGCATTATTTAGTCAAATTGGGGGGGAAAGATTCCCTCTCCCCCCTCCAGTTTGCCCCCTGTACCATCCCCACCCCGCGGAACCCCATAGTTATGGAGATATCCATGGTTAAAGTTTTTTTTTGTATCCTATGTCGACGTAGCCCCGCTTCGCGGGGTACCTATTTCTGGGTAAAGGGTTTAAAGTAACCTAACCAAACCGAACCTCGGGGTGCCCTTCGCTCGCTCTTGCATCCTATGTCGACGGAGCCCCGCTTCGCGGGGCCCCTATTTCTGGGTAAAGGGTTTAAAGTAACCTAACCAAACCGAACCTCGGGGTGCCCTTCGCTCGCTCTTGCATCCTATGTCGACGGAGCCCCGCTTCGCGGGGCCCCTATTTCTGGGTAAAGGGTTTAAAGTAACCTAACCAAACCGAACCTCGGGGTGCCCTTCGCTCGCTCTTGCATCCTATGTCGACGGAGCCACTGACAGAGTGACAGCTAACAGATAAAAAGACGCTATAAAACAAAATGGCGTCGCTTCACGTTTCGTTCCGCAGTGTAAACAAAAATTCGTTATTTTTTGTGTAAAAAGGTCAATGTAATTGCATAATACAGCACGGTTATTGTGCACATTAATTACACACAAAATTTAATATGTGAATATTTAAAAATAAAATTATATTTAAGTAAAAAATATGACATAAAATTGAATAAAATACACGTCTACTGTCAACGAAACGTGAAATGTCAACTTTGACGTCTATCATGACAATTTATCCAACCTAAAAATTTGCTAATGGCGTGATATTTTCCAATTTGTATGGAAACTTTGAAAAATTATATCTCGTAAACCGTGAGTCTCCGCAACTTCAAAATTTGTAAAAACATTTCTATTTATGAGTACTATCTACAAAAAAAATATGAACTTCCAAATCTTTGGTACTTAATGGAAAGTTTATCCTCCAAAACAACAGCAAAGAACTGAGCAGAGACTCGAAAGATTTTCCTAATCTGTCAATAAAATAATTGCCAATACAAAAAAAAACATTGATGGCGAAAATAATTCCTATCATTAAATAGTTAATTATTAAGATTGTATGCAATAATTATTAATTGTAAGGTATAATGTGGTATTGGTTAATTATATTTACTGTTATTTCTATTTTTAAATAATTATTTATAATTTTGAGCCTCGTGATATTTTACAAATGGCAACTTCTACAAACATAACTACGTTTAGTTGCGTTTAGTTTAAGATTATGTTACGTTTAATTACTTAAATCTTTTAAATTGATATAATTAATTAATCCGGACTTCTAAAAATACTAATGTTACATGAAAATGAATAGTTTAGTTGCCTTAATAAGTGATACAAATTCTATCACAGAACAGCAAAAAAAAGTATGTGGTACGAATTCTGCCGTTCGCCTTTCCTTAAACCATTCATATCTACCAGCGCACGGGTCCACACTAACAATTTGAACCTTGACCTCCTACAAATAATGACTCAATTTAATTACACAATAAAACTCAACATTTTAATTTTCCTCATCATTTGCGTCAAGTAGAAACGCGTACCAATGACGTCACGACCGGTTTCCCCGAGCTAAAAGTTACCACTACTCAGAGAATCTGACCCGCAGGATAATCGCAAGGTATATTTATTAACTATGTTTACTCCTTTAAGACCGGAGTAGAGTTTAAGAGAGTTTTCCACCTAACTTTTTTTTTTTTTTCGCTGAGAAATGATGTTACGCATCTCCGCTCGTCGGGGGAAGAGACGGAGTATGTGGGACTCCCTGCCAGGGTGGCAGTATACCCACTAAAACTCAGCGGTGTTCCCTCATCGCCTTGATGGGGAGGTCATGGGAATCCGGCTCAGCCTTTGCATCCACAACCCCCCCGGCGCGTACCCGCCTAGCTGGCGGGCCCCGCATGTCCCCCCGTCTGGGGGGGGGCTACGGGAATGGCCAGGAATTCCCGCCCGGCACTGGTGGAAGCCTGTGCAATACAGGCGAGGGTGCCCCCGCACCCGTCGCCTGCTGGCTTCCACCTGGGAGGAGTCGGAGATGACTGTCATACTGACGTCTTCTTCGACCCCTCCTCCGCCTTCGGAGCGGCGCCGCGAGAGGGTCTTCCTCCCGCACGCGCTCCGCCGCCTCCTTCTGGGACATGACGTGTTCGCAGAAGGAGGCGACTGCCGCCCAGGACCCCTCATCCCCTAGCATGGTCCACCTAACTAACTAACCTAACCTTTTTAACTTACCTTAACAAATGCTGTTATCTTGTCCCTGGTATCGTATAAACCGGTATTTTTTTTATTTATTTTTGCGTTTTACTACTATTGCCTATGGCCTATGTCCAGCAGTGGACGTCTTTCGGCTGAAATGATGATGACTACTATTGCTTTCCAAAGCTTCTCTTCTAATAATAAACTTGTACACACGGCACACATTTATAAATTTCCAATTTTAGCTGACCTCGCATTGGCTTTTCGTACAATCATAAGTCAGCTTGTGCTGGTTATGTATAGCTTGGTGTAGCCGTGCGTATCTATGCAGCTTTGTCTAAATTAAGGGTTTTTCCGCATCCACTGTTATTGTATTTTTCACTATTTTTGTTAAGTAATTTAATAGTTACACTTTTTGAAGTGAAAACTTCTTTAAGCGCGTTGGGCATTTTTTGAGATGGGAAAAAACCATTGAACTCGCGCCACTGTTACCGTAAGCGACACCACGCATGTTTTGTTTATAAGACGATAAAAAAAATACCCGCTTCGGATGTGTTCGGCTAACCTCGGGATGTACTCGGTTTTAATGTATATATATCCGTTATGTCAGTGAGTGATGGCAAAGTATTTTGTTTGTGTTTTGTTTTAACTCAGCACGAATCACATTTACTAGAACATCTTTTTCAAACTGTACGAAATATTTTAAATTTTAATTCCCGGTTTTGAAAAAAACAAATTCTTTGGCACACTAGATGTGACGGATTCATATGGAATTATGTTTATTTCTGTTTACAAAAAAAAAACGGTAAATATAAAACCCTTAACCTAATTTAAATACTTACCCTTATTTTTTTTTTCTTTTTAACCCCCGACGCAAAAACGACGGGGTGTTATAAGTTTGACGTGTCTGTGTGTGTCTGTGTCTGTGGCATCGTAGCTCCCGAACGGATGAACCGATTTTGATTTTGTTTTTAATATTTCAAAACTAGATGGCGCCGGCATTTCCTAGGTGACTGATCCCTGAGACATTTCCTAGGTGACTGATCCCTGAGACATTTCCTAGGTGACCGATCCCTGAGACATTTCCTAGGTGACTGATCCCTGAGACATTTCCTAGGTGACTGATCCCTGAGACATTTCCTAGGTGACTGATCCCTGAGACATTTCCTAGGTGACTGATCCCTGAGACATTTCCTAGGTGACTGATCCCTGAGACATTTCCTAGGTGACCGATCCCTGAGACATTTCCTAGGTGACCGATCCCTGAGACATTTCCTAGGTGACTGATCCCTGAGACATTTCCTAGGTGACTGATCCCTGAGACATTTCCTAGGTGACTGATCCCTGAGACATTTCCTAGGTGACCGATCCCTGAGACGCCGAAACAAACTCTGAGGCCATGGTCTCTTTTAAAGTCCAAACATTATATTATTAAGATAGTATGTGAGTCTAAGGCTAGGAACTCACGGAGCGATTTTCGCCCGCGTCCGCTGCGGTTGCGGGCCCGCAGCTTCTGTAGAATGCAAATATTTATATAAAAAATTAAAGCACATTTCACGACGCGTTTTACGCCCGCGGTGTTCGCGGTTGTATGCGGCTCCCGCTGTACCGGCGGGCAACTCGTAGAATCGCGCGGGCCGCGGTTACCCGCAGCCTCGGCGGGTGGCGCCCGCGCGCTTTGCGATCGGTTGGCGGGCGACCGCGGGGGCCAGCGGGCGGCGCGGCGGGAGGTACGGCCGGCCGGCCGGTACGGAGGTAGGGAGGCGGCGGCCGCGTAACCGCGCGAATAACCGGTCTCGTGAGTTTTGAAATAAAACCGCAGATCCACGACCGCGGCGGTTGCGGGCGAAAATCGCTCCGTGAGTTCCTAGCCTAACAATCCAGGCCCATGAATAATCATGCTTATTGTGAACTGCTGACGTACTAATGTTTTTGCAAAATTACTTAGCCTTATTTTTATCCGTATCGAATCTTAGGTCAACATAAATGATTGGTTGTTTGATCAATCAATCACAACATTTAACATAAAAGATGACAGAACAACTCTTGGACGAAAGAGGTAAAGTTGACTTGACCAAACAAGTCTTTAGTAATCCAGTCTCCTAAACCCCACCTTCGTTTCCAGATGAAACCAGAGTTGGCGCTAGTGACAGACCCGGTATGGCTTGGCGAGGGCCCGCATTGGGACGAAGAGGATGAGGCGCTGTACTTCGTCAGCATCTTCGACCACACCGTCCATAGGTACTTGGCAAGAAACGGCCACCATACTAGGTCTAAGTTGGGTGAGTTTATTATTTCTATGAGGACTCCTACTTACATTCTAATCGTTACAGGGTGGCAGGGCCATCGTCGCGCAAACTGTAACTATGAATTCAGCACCTGATTGTAAGTCCCCGTAGCGTAGACATTTTTATACTATGACATGATTGTAAGTCCCCGTAGCGTAGACATTTTTATACTATGACATGATTGTAAGCCCCCGTAGAGTAGACATTTTTATACTATGACATGATTGTAAGTCCCCGTAGCGTAGACATTTTTATACTATGACATGATTGTAAGTCCCCGTAGCGTAGACATTTTTATACTATGACATGATTGTAAGTCCCCGTAGCGTAGACATTTTTATACTATGACATGATTGTAAGCCCCCCGTAGAGTAGACATTTTTATACTATGACATGATTGTAAGTCCCCGTAGCGTAGACATTTTTATACTATGACATGATTGTAAGTCCCCGTAGCGTAGACATTTTTATACTATGACATGATTGTAAGCCCCCCGTAGAGTAGACATTTTTATACTATGACATGATTGTAAGTCCCCGTAGCGTAGACATTTTTATACTATGACATGATTGTAAGTCCCCGTAGCGTAGACATTTTTATACTATGACATGATTGTAAGCCCCCGTAGAGTAGACATTTTTATACTATGACATGATTGTAAGTCCCCGTAGCGTAGACATTTTTATACTATGACATGATTGTAAGTCCCCGTAGCGTAGACATTTTTATACTATGACATGATTGTAAGTCCCCGTAGCGTAGACATTTTTATACTATGACATGATTGTAAGCCCCCCGTAGAGTAGACATTTTTATACTATGACATGATTGTAAGTCCCCGTAGCGTAGACATTTTTATACTATGACATGATTGTAAGTCCCCGTAGCGTAGACATTTTTATACTATGACATGATTGTAAGCCCCCCGTAGAGTAGACATTTTTATACTATGACATGATTGTAAGTCCCCGTAGCGTAGACATTTTTATACTATGACATGATTGTAAGTCCCCGTAGCGTAGACATTTTTATACTATGACATGATTGTAAGCCCCCCGTAGAGTAGACATTTTTATACTATGACATGATTGATTGATTATTATCGGTTATCAAAAGAAGAGGGGCCCAGTATCTGTCCTGCCTGCCCCTTTTGTATTTTTAACCGACTTAAAAAAAGGAGGAGGTTATCAATTCGTCGCGTATTATTTTTTGTTTACCCCAACTTCTTTTTAGGGTTCCGTACCCAAAGGGTAAAAACGGGACCCTATTACGAAGAATCCACTGTCCGTCTGTCTGTCTGTCACCAGACTGTACTCACTTATGAACCGTGATAGCTAGACTGAGACAGTTGAAATTTTAACAGATGATGTATTTCTGTTGCCGTTATAACAACAAATACTAAAAACAGAATAAAATAAATATTTAAGGGCCCTCCCATACAACAAAGGTTTTTTTTTTTTGCGTTTTTGCCTTGTGGTACGGAACCCTTCGTCGTCTTGGCCAGTTTTTTTTTTCAGATCACCAGTATAGGCTAATGATCTGGAAAAGGCAGGAAGTTTGATTAATAAATAGGGCTCCTACCCCTTTTGTATTATACTAATAAGCGTTTTATACAAATATCAACCTTATTCGTATAATTGTAAGGTTCACATTCGCATGAAACGCATGATCATATTCGCTATAGGAGTATGCATGATAAAATTATAAGGAATAAGGTTTAAGGTTTATCATCAATGAAGTAACATAGACTCATACAATTTCAGGCATACAATGTCAAAAGCAATAATTACACTTAAAAACAAAAATAAATAAATAAATTATATTCGTGTGTAACGCTTACTGTACTTAGCTTGACCACATCATCATTTCTGAAATACTGAACAAACAAAACATTCAAGGAAAAAAAAATTAAATGAAATGTTTAAGATTATGTTAGAAGATGGATGAAAGATAATAAATAATAATTAGATAAGTATTAATAATGTTTTAATTTTTTTTTTTCACTTGTTTACATTTTGCTTATTTTACAAGTGTTGTGTTTTGGTTGTTAAAATTGTTATTTTCTTGTGTTTACATTATTTTTTTAGGGTTCCGTACCTCAAAAGGAAAAAACGGAACCCTTATAGGATAGGATCACTTTGTTGTCTGTCTGTCTGTTTGTCTGTCGAGACCCTTTATCTTGAAAACGCATGGAAGTATCGAGTTGAAATTAAAACCATATTTTCAGGTCTACAGTCCCTTGAAGCTGTGAAAAAAATCAACCTTCCAAGTTAACGTAAAAAAAAGATACGGCCGTTTATGCAGCAAAAAACGTATATTTCGACACTCTCAAGAGAATCAAAATTTATAGGGTACTTCCCGTTGACCTAAAATCATGAAATTTGTCAAGAAGCAATGTCATGTCGCACAAGTAAAGGATCCGAAAACCGTAAATTTGTAGTTACATAGGTACTTACAAATTTGTACGAAACCCTCGGTGCGCGCGTCCGACTCGCACTTGACCGTTTTTTTTTAAATTAACCTACTTTACCTAGCTTACTTAAGTATGTGTTTGTGTCACTTTTTAGTTTGTAATTTGCTCTGTACACGTCTTGGGATTCAATTCTGTAATGTTGTGCATGTAAAGCCGCAATTATAATTAGCCCGCGCCGCGTGTCGTCACGCGTGGGTAAGCTATCGGTTACATACATTTAGTACTGGATTGATTACATTAGTCCCGTCCCGCGTGTCGCAGAGCCTACTGACGCCACGCAGACCGAGCGATTTCGATCGGCGTGGGGTCGGTGGTGGGGTTTGTGACGCGTCAGCCCAGTCGGGTCTAGTGTAATAACGCGTGGGCACGCGCAGACAGCCGAGTGGCGACGTAGAACAGTGGACATTTTAAATGATACACTCATTTAAAATGTCAGACGAATTAATTGAAGACTTGAGAAACTATGAAATAATATTGTACAATCAAAAGCACAAAGATTATAAAGACCAATTTCCCTTTATAAAGACCATTTTCTTCAAAATCCGTATCCGAGTCTGAAGAAAACATTGTAGACGTTTACTCCAAAGGCCACCGCTGTACTGACTGAGACGAATTTTCGTGGGGCCGCGTGGCGACACGACACGCAAATGTAATAACCCGCCCGTTGCGTCAGGCAGCGTGGCGACACGCAGCGCGGGCTAAATATAATTGCGGCTTTATCCATACTAATATTATAAATGCGAAAGTGTGTCTGTCTGTAACCTCTTCACCCTTAAACCGCTGAGCCGATTTAGATGAATTTTGGTATAGAGATAGTTTCAGTCCCGCGAGAGGACATAGGATAGTTTTTATCCCGATATTCCCACGGGATTGACACTTATGAGGGTGAAACCGCGGGGCGCGGCTACTCGTAATTAAATAAATAAATAATTTCAGATGGCTTGCCAAGCTTCATAATCCCATTGGAGGGTAAGAGACACCACTTTGTGGTGGGTCTGGGCCGAAAGGTGGTGGAGATCGTGTGGAACGGCAGGGAGAACGGAGCCAAGGTGGTGAGGATCATCGCGGAAGTAGACAAAGACCTTCCTCTCAACAGGTTCAATGATGCCAAGGCGGATCCTAGGGGAAGACTGTTTGCTGGTGAGTCATGGACTAAAATACTTAGTACCTACCTTTTTACAAGAAGAATAATAATCTAAGATGATTAGATTATTATTCTTCTTTAAAAGCATGGATTGGAGGTGGATAGATTTTCAAATCCGAGTGCTTCCAGAGATTAGCGCGTTCAAACGAACAAACCCTTCAGGTTTATAATATTGGTATAGATGTCCACTCAAAACTCAACTTAAATACATAACTCTAAAGTAGACAGTTGAGTAATTGGCGATGGAATATAAATTAACTCAGGTTATGTATTCAAATAATAAAAAATAAAAAAATGGTTGCCTGTAAAGTCGGTTTTACGGGCGAAGATTTTACGTGACAACGACCGATCATCCGATCATAGTTGAGTGGGAGAGAGACGCAAGGCATTCGGCGGGCCTCTCTCTCGTTCGGTGACTCATCGTAACGTTACCGAGCGTTACACTTTTTCATAAGTGACTCCCAGTCGCAACCTAATTTAAGACGTTGTCACGTCAAAAAGAATAACAATAAAACAATAATTTAAGCTGCTGAAGATGGATCTCTGAACGATTTAATAAACATTCATAAGAATCTGTCATGTTCTCCTCAGAGTTGTAAATGTCCAGTAATAAAATTGAGGGTTTTTATTAAAAACCAATTAATGAGAAGATTACCGAAACTACCGACCTATAGAAAGTGAAGACTATTTGTATCGCTAGTTTTATCTTTCATTCAACCGAGATAATTTTTAAATCGGCTGGCTTTAATGTAGTGTGGCCAAATAAGTATTTTAACATGATTACTAAGTATGAAATTTGTTGTCATATTACAAGTTTCCTTGTTAATAATAATAATAATATTCCACAACTATCACACAACGCCGTCTAGTCTCAAGCTAAGCAGAGCTTGTGTTATGAGTACTAGACAACTGATAAACATACTTATATATTTCTAAATACATACATATATAGATAAATTACACCCAGACACAGAACAAATGATCATGCTCATCACACAAACATTTGTCCTGGGTGGGAATCGAACCCACGACCTCCGGCATAGCAGTCATAGTCACTAATATTTTGATATACTTGAAAACACAATAAGTAAATTCAAATTTTTATTAAGTAGATTGCTCTTGCCGACCACCTCTATTTATCTCATTTCAGAGCGAGTTTAAACTTGTAGTCCGTTATTGTATTTTGAGCTTTATTCCGAACAAATTAAAAATCATAATACAAAATTAACAATTTAGATTCCATTCTAAAGTCAGAGGAACTTTAAAAACTTAGTCGGAATAATTTTCAAATACAAAATGAAGCGATGGTTTATACCTGATCTAAAAATAAAACTTGTTTTACAATAAGGCCGTATGCTTATCCTTAGCTATTTAAGTGTACAAGCACAACAATACACAATAAATAATACAAAAAAAAAAAAAAATACATATTGTTATGTATTTTTTTCAAGGAACCATGGGTCATGAGTACGAGCCAGGCATGTTCACTCCAAAGAATGGCTCCCTATACCGCTTCGACGGAGACAAAGTGCGCAAGGTGGTCCGTGAAATCGACATCGCCAACGGCCTCTGTTGGGACCTCGAGAGGGAAGCTTTCTACTTCATCGACTCATTCGAGTTCACCATCAGGAGATACGACTATGATGTGGAAACGGGAGATATTTGTGAGTACACAATACTATACTCAATACTTTTATTGCATTCCATATGTAGGTATTCTTGGGTGGTAAACTTATAGTTAGATCATATGGACCCTGTCGGGCGCATTAATGTTACTTTTGTTAGTTGTTGACTTACAACGCTACAAGGTTCTATAAGCGCGTGACTAAAATCGGAACTAACGTCGCCAATACAATTTCTGTTTTGTGAATACAATTTCTGTGACAATTTCACAAATGTTTACCAACAACGCTCGCCTGCAAATCAAAATCAAAAGTCATTTACTCTTTTGATTTTGATTAAAAAGAGCCGACTCTCATAGCCTAGTGGCTATGAGAGTCGTCTCTTTTTGAACGGCAAAATGACATGACACAGTCCCACAAAACGGCCGCCCTTCACCACGTCCTAGCGCTTTAACTGAGATGAAGAAGTGGCGCAACAAATCCCAGCAGCACAGCTCTAAACAATAGTAAGTAATTAACATTACTAAACACAAAACATTAAATTAAATTATTGTATTCGCCATGTCAGCTAGCACACGTCAATGTACCTTCACAGCTCATAATTATGTCATTCAGGCGCCAAGAGATCTCTATCAAGGCTCTTTTGACGCCTGATGAAGTCTTGGCATTCGGTATGTAATGGACTGTCTCCGGTGGTTGACCATGCATTACCGACTTCGGCAAGCGAAGCGGCTGTTATTAGGTGCTTTTTTTTTTTGTGGATGGGAAATCATCAAATGACCCCTCCCGCTCTGGGTGGAGCGGAAGGGAGTGTCAGACTCTTACTGACTAAATAAAACCCACCCGTGTTCCTTCCTTAGCCCTTTATGTTCCGGGCCAGCGGTAACCCTTTCGGACAATCCCGCTGACCTGGCAGGCTTCGGCCCTATGGGGCCTCTCCTCGATGCTGACATCTCTTTGAGGCGCGCGTGGAACACGTGCGCGCCGTCCGGCACGGGCCTGGTCTTGATCGGACGGTAAGCTACCCATTATTCTCCGTCCGCAGGCCCGCGCCTACGGTGGCCGGGAATCGTCCCGTGGCTCCCGACGCCCGGAGCGTCTCCCGCGGCGGCTGGGACGGGAGGCTCTCTCCCTCATCCGTCCCGCCACCTCCTTCGTTAGCATGACTGCTTCGCAGAAGGAGGTGACTGCCTCCCACTCCCTCTCGCCCCGGACCATGGCTTGCACCAGGGCTGGACGCGAGAGGTCGCCACCGCTGCCGATCGCCTCTACGAGGACACGGCGGCCTCCACCGTGTCCTCTGGGCGATCCTGGCAATGGTGACACCCGGGCGTTTCCTCCCGCCTGATGATGTGCAGGAACCTCCCGAAACTTCCGTGTCCGGTGAGGACCTGCATCAGGCGGTAGGTGAGGGCGCCGTGGCGCCTCTCTAGCCACTCCTCAAAGAGGGGTCTTATCGCCGCTGTCGCGGCGTGCCCTGTTATTAAGGTGGTCCTGTAGCACCTTCGACGCAGCTGTACGGATCCCGTCTGCATCACTCCACGGTGGCTGAAGACATCTTGGAATACATCAGAATCAAGACCATGTGGACCTTGAGAGTAGAAAAGTTGGAATCGCGCCACAAAATAAACTTCAAATCGTTTGTGGTGCGGGAACCAAGTCAGTACCTAGAAACCTTCACGAAGGAAGAGTTTTAGCCGAAAGGTGTGGCGTACCGACGTTTTCGTGGAAGGTTACGCGACATCACGCAGCGCAACACAACGCCGACACAGTCATCACTTTCGTGCACAATAGTTTGTTTTTATAATTAAAATATGGGTGTTGAGGTTAGGCCTGTGTCGCCTGAAATAAATGGATTATTATTATTATTTATTAGCCACGGGCCATATGGCCACATGGCATGGCATGATATAGCATATGGCACGGGCCAGCGGAACAAATTCTGGCGCCAACCGGCGTCTCAGTGAGGTACGACACATGGCCTGAGGGATTGCAAAAACTTGAAATTGAGTTGCGGCAAATTTGGTGTTGCGGCAGTCTTTCCGTGGCTGTAACACCTGCCACAGAAAGTTGTCATTAAGCCGGCTATCGGCCATTTTGCCTTATTTACGTTCACATCTGCGGGATAAATGCGTAACACACTATAAGTATATAGCAATGGCTTTCATTTTGAAAGTTCAACAAAATTCATTGCGTTGTTGAGCAGACAAGTTTTTCGAACATACTCGTAATTTATGAAGAAATGGATTGGAATGTCCTCAAAAATGATTCAGATTTTGTTGAACGTGTGTTACGCAATTAGGGTGCTGGTCATACACACTCGCCGGTTGCGAGTACTACGCACGCCGGTTGCGAGTACTACGCACGCCGGTTGCGAGTACTACGCACGCCGGTTGCGAGTACTACGCACGCCGGTTGCGAGTACTACGCACGCCGGTTGCGAGTACTACGCACGCCGGTTGCGAGTACTGCGCACCTGACTTTTCTGAAGAACGTCACCAATAATGTCACTATATGTCCTACTAGGGCGTTTCTTTTATTTGACAATTATTAACTTTACCTTGTTTATTTTTCAGCGAATCCTACCATTGTGTTTTCAATGAAGAAAGGAAAAAATGGCCTCAAATATGACCTGCCCGGTATCTTGGACGGCATGACCATCGACACCGACGGCAACCTGTGGGTCGCCAACTTCGACGGAAGTCAGGCAAGTCAATGAACTTTATATTTATGTAATAACTAGCTGCGCCCCGCGGTTTCACCCGCCTAAATGTCGATGCCGTGGGAATATCGTAGTCCTGTAAATAATCCATACAAAAAACCCCGAATGTTTATATTTTTCGGGCCACTTCTTATATTTCTTACCCTAAAACCTTAATCGGACTATAATGAGGAACATTTAAACAAAACAATTCTGTCCAGCCAGTCTCAAGTGATGCTCTTACCAATGAACAGCGTTTCATTTTTATGTATATAGGTAGTTAATTATATTTATTTATTAGAATAGAATGAATTTATTTGTCAGAATATTGTACAAAGTTGTTATGTGCATTTAGCCTGCATTATGTATTACGATCATAATATTCTGCCGTTTCCGGCGTACAAATTTCGTATTAAGACAATACATAAGTGTTGCCGAAATTCAAAGAAGCAGGAGCCTCCAACAATCTTTGATAGACACATCAGTTAGTCACTCCAGTCTGTTGTCTTGTCTTAGCATAGGTGGGAGTGGGCCTTTTGGTCCAGCTATACAGTTTGAGTCTTCATAATGTGCACATAACGAAATGAGGGAAACATAACTTAATTTTATCGAAAAAAATATATAAAAGGATCTTTACCTGCTAGTATGGTGATTGCAAGGCCTTTCTTTAACAGTTGATAGGAAATGTGATTGAGTTATAAACATGGTATTTTTACGTTTAGAAATCTGATACAATGGAGAATAATTTAAAGTAATCAAAAAGGGTAGGTAATCGGGCTTTTATTGAGTAATTTTACAATTATTGTAAAAATTTATGAAAAAATATCAGATTTTTGTTAAAAAAAAACCATAACTCTCAATTGAGGGGCGATTGTTTACACAGGGGCAGGGGTCACAGCAGCGAAAAAGAATTTAAAGGCCCGGCGCACACTATCGGCATCGGCACGGCTCAGGATTTTTATGCGACGAATAAAAATGTAACCTAATTGTATGACAATAAAATTTAAATTTCAATGACACGGTATGTCGGATGGGTATCCGATAAAATTGAAATTTTAATGATAATAATCATCGTAGGTGCAAAAATAAAGATAGGGTTATCTTTATTTTTGCACCTACGATGATTATTATCATTAAAATTTCAATTTTATCGTCATACAACTAAGTTACATTTTTATTCGTCGCATAAAAATCCTGAGCCGTGCCGATGCCGATAGAGGGCGCCGGGCCTAAAAATGCTACAAAAAATATTTTTTCCGTCGATAAAATTAAGCTTAGTTTCCCTCATTTCGATATGTGCACATTATGAACACACACTGTATACATCTTCTACTCGACATAAAGATGTTGACACTCTTACCCTTGTCTATACTAATATTATAAAGAGATAACGTTAGTAAGGGTAATCTCTGGAATACCAGTCGGATTCGAAAAAATCTTTTTGTATTTGATAGCCCAATTCTTGAGGAAGGAGGCTATTTAACATCACGCTACCCTTAGGAGCCGATCAAAAAGAAAAAAGTCAGGAAGAACGCTAAGCAAACATGAAGTAATATCGCGGGCAGGCGATGAGATGAGACGGGGGGGGGGGGGGGGAACAAAACATTTCACGCGGACGACGTCGCAGGCAGAAGCTAGTTAACAATAAAACAATCCGCAAGCGTGGTGATCAATGCTCATGCTTTCTCTATTCATGAGAAGAGACCCGTACCCTGCAGTGGCACAGTAACAAACTGGTATTATTTAAGCTGAAAGGCTTTAAAGATCAGTGTCATACCTACCTGTGCCTGTGTGAAATGATGTCAGCTATCGATTTATATAGGTCTCATGCGTGGCCGCCATTTTGAAAAACAAAATGGCGTGACAATTCACGCCATCACTGAAATCGTGAAAAAAAAATCAGCTGTTCCCTACATAAATATTACGAGTTATGCGAACGCATAACTCGTCAAAATGTAGGGAACAGCTGTTTTTTTTTTCGCAATTTCGGTGATTAAAATTTCAACCTTTATATTAAAAAAAAACATAAAAATCTTCTGTTTACATACTAAGGGATAATATGTAAACGCATGTTATGTACTGAAGAGTGAATACATGGTCTTTAAGGCCGCCGGTGGATGCCCTGATCATTCTCACAATATTACCCTAAATGGCTTGAGCATAAATCGTGTCGTGAAGTGTAAATATCTGGGACATTTCCTTACCGACGGCCTTCAGGACGATGTAGACATTGAGAGGGAGCGTAGGGCTCTAGCGGTCAGAGGTAATATGCTGGCCCGCAGATTCTCCCGTTGATCTGAACAAGTGAAAGTTACGCTTTTTAAGGCATATTGTCAGAGCTTTTACACTGGAAGTCTGTGGGTCTGTCACACCAAAAGATCGCTAGATGCCCTTCGCGTCCAGTATAATAATATCTTCAGGATGATGTTGCCACGTTTCTGTAGTGCATCGGGGATGTTCGCGTTGTTTCGCACTGATGGCTTCCATGCCATCATTCGCAAGAGGACGGTATCCTTGATCTGCAGAATGCGTGGCAGCCGCAGCGTAATCTTGAAGACTGTGGCTGACAGGGTATCATCTCCGCTGTGGAGGTCCAATCAAATCGGTCATTTAATTTTAATTTACATTTTAATTTTGTTGTTGATTTTAATTTTGATTCTCATTTTTAATTTTCATTTTTCATTTTAATCTTCATTTTTATTTTATTTATTTATAACAAATAAATTATCTTTATATAACATCAATACAACCAATACTTATGAAGTGCTCACTTTTTCCAGGTGCTGAAAATCGACCCTATAAAACAGCATGTATTAGCAATGATCCCGCTTCCGGCTCTGCAAATTACGTCGGTGACGTTCGGCGGCCCCGAGCTGGACGTGCTGTACGTCACGTCGGCCGCGATGGACCGCGGCACGCCCCAGCTGCCGCCCGCCGGCTCCACCTTCCAGATCATGAACACCGAATCTAAAGGACACCCTAATGCAAAAGTCAAATTTAATTTTTAAGTTTTTTAATAAATGGACTGTAATGTACATATTTCTTTATACTGGCGCCGATTCGGTTGTTCACAAACTAAACTAAATTTAAGTTCATTCATCTTTTCTTTCTATTTCAATAAAAAAAGGACGGAAGATAAATATTAGTTTAGTCCTGTCAAATTAAGATACTCCATAGCAAGTTTAGACGTGATTAAAAACATGCATGGCTACTAAAAATACGTCAATTTACGTTAGGCGCTGTCTAATTTGACAGGACTAAACTAATATTTATCTTCTGTCCTTTTCATAATGAAATAGAAAGAAAAAGATGTACTGAACTTAAATTTAGTTTAGTTTGTGAACAAGGGAATCGGCGCCATTATGTTACTAAACAGACCCAAATTCAATTACCCAGCAAATGGGTAGGTTAAGATATGTATCTATGGGGCTTTGTTCCCTGAAAATAAATGGTTTATTATTATTATTTATTTTTATGTTTTAACATACCTCGGGACCGTGGGGTCCCGGTCCTTTGGAAGGCGAACGAGTGGCCGAAACCAACTCGCAGAGGCCCGTTAGACGTTTTTAATGAAATGAGGCACCAACCGACGATTATCCCTGTTCGCACTATGCAAGTGCACCCAATTACAACCCCCAGTTGGTGTAGGACTATTGCAAAACATGGAAACAAAAATATTGGATTATGGGTTTTGGTGGCTAAAGTGAACTGGTTATTTAGGACTATAGATAAACTGTAGCCCCTGCCTGACCGATGTTCTATATAAATTACACAGATAAAATGGCAGGTGTGCGTACGCGCAGCGGAATGTTGTTGAATTTAAAGATTTTAATTATGCAGATATTTAGTGTATGACGTCGTATAATTGTGTATGGTAAAAAAAAAATTGTGCACGCAACCATTGTGGAGAAATTCACCAAAAACTGATTCCGCTGGGCGAACGTTGTCCTGGCGGAACTTTTTTTAATCCATAGACTTTAGAAGAAAAGAGATGTGTCCAAAAATTAGTGTGTATTTGTGTGTAATTGTGTATGTATGAATAAAACTAGTGCATGCATAAACTTCGGAGAAATTCAAGTTTCCGCTACGCGAACGTTTGGCCATTAGCTAGTTTTCATATAAAGCGCTTACATAGAGAACTGTAGATTTTTACATACGTTGTTTTGAATTTGTTTATATTTGTTTAAAAAACAGATTTAGAAAAAATCGTAGGGCTTAAAAGATAAAAATATAAACGTAAAATACGCTTATTAGGTCTTAGTTCTTAAAGTATGCACTTTGGGGTCTAGATTTTCACGTTTATACAAACCTTGTAAGTGTCTGCAACATGTTGCCAAGTATCAATGATGTTCCGTTAGTAACTAAAGAGTTATAGGACAAATTTACCATGAACAGATCACTGTTTACAAAGCAGTCAAATATCACGACGTTCTGAAGGAATTGCATGGTAATATGTATGTCAATAATTAGTGTATTCATTCAACTATTCTTATGCAAAATTTCATGTCATTAAATTCAGTAATTAAAGAAAAACAATTATAATACTGACGAAGCATCGAAAACCTACATAACCCGACCAAGTTCGGATGGCTACCAAAAAGCGGCCGTGCCATATATCTAAGAAACGTTCTTAACCTTCCAATATAGTATTTATTAAATTATGGTACAGTTGCGTACACAAGCGTTAGGAAAAAATAAAACAATTGCATTTCTTGAATGAAAAATATTTTTTTAATAATAACGCCACTATCTACATAAACATATACTATATGAATATTTACATATTATACAGATAAATATTTACCTAAACAGTAGTACATACTTACATGTGGTAAATATTTAATTTCCCTAAGGGGTCTATAGTTAGAATCCTGATCCGTGAAATCTTCAATAGAAATTAGCTGTATGAATTTTATTTGTCTTAAATAATATATTTAGATTATATCTCAAGTCTCAAGCGCATACTTAAATAAAGTACCTACGTAAATAGTACCTACTTTCTGTCATAGTCAAATACATTTAAAAAAGTAGGTGTACAAAATGTACAAAAATAAATGACCTATAAATTATATCGAAACAACAATTGTGTTATCACCTATACCAATTCAATACCGGTATTATACTGTAAATTTTGGGATGTTACCTAAATATATTGCACGGCCGCTTTTTTGTAGCCATCCGAACTTGGTCGGGTTATGTAGGTTTTCGATGCTTCGTCAGTATTATAATTGTTTTTCTTTAATTACTGAATTTAATGACATGAAATTTTGCATAAGAATAGTTGAATGAATACACTAATTATTGACATACATATTACCATGCAATTCCTTCAGAACGTCGTGATATTTGACTGCTTTGTAAACAGTGATCTGTTCATGGTAAATTTGTCCTATAACTCTTTAGTTACTAATGGAACATCATTGATACTTGGCAACATGTTGCAGACACTTACAAGGTTTGTATAAACGTGAAAATCTAGACCCCAAAGTGCATACTTTAAGAACTAAGACCTAATAAGCGTATTTTACGTTTATATTTTTATCTTTTAAGCCCTACGATTTTTTCTAAATCTGTTTTTTAAACAAATATAAACAAATTCAAAGCAACGTATGTAAAAATCTACAGCTCTCTATGTAAGCGCTTTATATGAAAACTAGCTAATGGCCAAACGTTCGCGTAGCGGAAACTTGAATTTCTCCGAAGTTTATGCATGCACTAGTTTTATTCATACATACACAATTACACACAAATACACACTAATTTTTGGACACATCTCTTTTCTTCTAAAGTCTATGGATTAAAAAAAGTTCCGCCAGGACAACGTTCGCCCAGCGGAATCAGTTTTTGGTGAATTTCTCCACAATGGTTGCGTGCACAATTTTTTTTTTACCATACACAATTATACGACGTCATACACTAAATATCTGCATAATTAAAATCTTTAAATTCAACAACATTCCGCTGCGCGTACGCACACAAATGGCAGGGGGTGACTTGCACACTCAATAATGGGCCCCCGGAAACAGTCGCTAGCACATAGTGACGTAGCGACAAGGAGGCAACATGTCCTGAGGTGCTTATGAGGAGTGGAGAGGTATTCCACAGCTATCAGGACAATCCCGGAAGTACGGTCAAGATCCCTACCAGCATCTTACTGGAATACTTCCTTCCTCTCCTCCGAGCTCGTTTGCTTTTGCGAATCTCCACTCAACCCGGCCAATAAAGGCAAGAATGAGGTGGGAGCTCTGTTCCTCGTCATTCTTCACTCCAGCCGGCTAATAAAGGCCAGAGGTGAGGAACAAGACTTCTACCTGGAGATAGGGTCCGTGGGGTCGCTACTGCCAAACAGCTCGCCACATGCTGCCCTGCGGATTTCTGTATCACTCTTGGTCTGGCTCCTAACTTTAGACCTGTTCCGGCAAAGTAAACCCTTCCGGCACAGGCCTAGAGTTCTGAGCGCGCAAGCCCCACCACGACATTAACGTAGAGATGCGGCGGTGGGGTTATTATTATTATTATTAAAACTCCGCAGGCGTGATGACATCAATATCTAAACATGATAAAACAAAAAAAAAAACTGGCCAAGTGCGAGTCGGACTCGCACACGAAAGGTTCCGTACCACAAGGCAAAAACGCCGAAAAAAACACGTTTGTTGTATGGGAGCCCCCCTTAAATATTTATTTAATATTTATTATTAAATTAAAAATACAACTGAGTATTCTGTGAATATTTCAAGTGCCTACCTGTTGCCATTATTGATATCGCGCAAAAAAGGGCAAAAAAATCGCGTTTGTTGTATGGGAGCTCCCCTTAAATATTTATTTTATTTTGTTTTTAGTATTTGTTGTTATAGCGGCAACAGAAATACATAATTTGTGAAAATTTCAACTGTCTAGCTATCGCGGTTCTTGAGATACAGCCTGGTGACAGACAGAAGGACGGACGGACGGACAGACAGCGAAGTCTTAGTAATAGGGTTACGTTTTTACCCTTTGGGTACGGAACCCTAAAAAGGAACGAATGAAAGGCAATTGCATGCAGCTGAGATGAGAATGTTAAGAGGGATGTGTGGTGTTTCACGAATAGATAGAATAAGAAATGAGTACCTACTTATAAGGAAGTTTTATTATTTTTATTTTATTCTAACATAAGATATACACATGATTTCACATATTACTATCATAAATTGATACTCCTTCAATGAGGGTTATAGTGTTTTAATGTATCTGATGATCATTATTCACATTAGCTATTTCGTCGCTATCCCTAATAGAGCACATATACGTTTCAGAACTATACAAAAAAGATGCAAATAAGACAAGATCGCATTACAAAATTATAACTTAAAATTACTCTTTAACATTATAATTGGCAAGAAAAAAATACACATGAATATTGATTGTATTATGTAGCGTTATTTTTTGAGTATTGACTGACCCCTAGGATATGTATTGTATAGAATCATTTTGTTTTACCATTTTTTTTAAAGGCTGATGTGTCACTGACCCTGGCAGGGCCACCATCACGGATTTTAATTTTGATAGCACAAAAAAATTGTCGCTAATTAGTCGAAATTTGTCGCCAAATATCAGAATTTGTCGGTCACTGGTTCAAAAGTTATAAGGGTTTATAGGTGGCCGATCTGGAGAGAGTTTCCCCAGCAGGGCCACATTTATATCTCGAAAACTAGGGCACCTAGCGAAGATCTGTTTTCTCCCATATTTAGTCGCCAATTAGTCGGAATCAGTCGCCAAATATCAGAATTTGTCGGTCACTGGTTCAAAAGATATAAACGTTTATAGGTGGCCGATCTGGAGAGACTTTCCCCAGCAGGGCCACATTTATATCTCAAAAACTAGGGCACCTAGCGAAGATCTGTTTTCTCCCATATTTTGTCGTCAATTAGTCGGAATCAGTCACCAAGTCACAGATTTAATCGGGTTTTCGTTTAAGAGATATAATGAGTTCAATTATTAAGGTATAGTCCAAGAGCTAGATCGAAGAGTTTACGAAAAATTGCCAAGAAAAAATATTTCTATTAATATGTGTAATATACTTCTAGTTTTATCGGTCTAAAGTCCTTAGCAATGTCCGAGAGAGATAAATTCTCAATTAAATACATGTTTTTATGTTTTAAATTACTAGGTTAGAGTGGCTTAAACTTCTTTGAAAACATTAAACCTTGCTCTTGGTCTATTTGGTGTCAAGATGTACAGTCGCATGCAACTGTTTTACCAGTTTACAATGATAACCTCTAATTGACGTTAGAATAATAAAAAAAAAAATCGTACATTTAGTAATATAAAAAATCCTTTAGAGCAAGTTTGTTTATTTACCTATTTTTTTTAAGTACTTTGTGCGGCGCGAACGCCGACGTTCTATCTTTCTCCCCGTTTTTGTATTTGCGGAATCTAGAGATAACAACACTAGAGTTCGTAAATATTCATAATAAGTTGCATTTTAATTAAACTTGCTGACTTTAACTTACGTGACGGGCAACTTGTTCTAAGTAGCTCGTCTGTACACGCGCATCTATCTCTTTTTTACCCGACTGCGGCGAAGCCCAAAAGGAGGGTTATGTGTTTGACCTGTATGTATGTATGTATGTATGTATGTCCGATTCTTTGTTCCCTCGTAACTTCTAAACGAATGAACGGATTTGGATAAATTATACGTCTTTAGATTTGTCTTGGTAGCGCGAGTGTCACTGGCTACATTAAAATCAAAAACAAAGTAAAATGGCGGATTTAGGGTGCCATATTGTGGAGTTCGTATTTTTTTTTCTTCTAATACCATCGAGTGAAATATCAAAATTAAGGGTTTTAAACGGTGATTACAAAAATATATACAACTTATATGGTTAAAAGTAATTCGAAGTGACAAATAGTAAAAAAACACGTTAAATAAAATAATTATTTCTCGTTCCCTGTTGAGTGACTTTACGGGTCAGCTAATAATTAATACATAAGTAAATCGTCTGCAAAATCTTTCAAATTTGTAAACTAAAAAGCTGGAAATAAAAAACAAGTAATTAAAAAAACTAAAAAACCCGACTGCGGTAAAAAAAATTAGTTTAAAAAAAACTGAAAAGCTAAAAACAAGGCCATTTTAAATTAAATAAAAGTTGGAAGCAGGCGGGACCCATACCATTTTTATATTATATTTTCAAACTCAAATGGGTCCCGCCTGCTTCCAACTTTTATTTAATTTAAAATGGCCTTGTTTTTAGCTTTTCAGCTTTTTTTAAACTAATTTTTTTTACCGCAGTCGGGTTTTTTAGTTTTTTTAATTACTTGTTTTTTTACTTACCGTAAATGAAACGGAGCGCAGCGATCTATCTGCCAGCGACTAAAGTGGTAAGTGCACATTGTGTTAGATAAATAATTACGTAAATTTATTGTAGATTTGTATAAAGGTAGTGAATAAAGCTTTCCTTTTGTGGGTTGAAATTATAGAATAAGTTTATTTTTATTCAAGCTCTGCTTAGCTTGAGACTAGACGGCGTTGTGTGATAGTTGTGGAATATTATATTATTATATTTAATTCTAAACAAACATTCCTCCTTATGACGTCATAGATATTGTCTAGAAACTACACAAAGTATTTTGTACGTGCTTGTACCAATGTATGGGGAAATTTAATTCTTTAATATCTTTTTAATTACACACCGACTAAATCTGTAACTTGGCAACAAATTGCGACTAATTAGCGACAAAATATGGGAGAAAACAGATCTTCGCTAGGTGCCCTAGTTTTTGAGATATAAATGTGGCCCTGCTGGGGAAAGTCTCTCCAGATCGGCCACCTATAAACGTTTATATCTTTTGAACCAGTGACCGACAAATTCTGATATTTGGCGACTGATTCCGACTAATTGGCGACTAAATATGGGAGAAAACAGATCTTCGCTAGGTGCCCTAGTTTTCGAGATATAAATGTGGCCCTGCTGGGGAAACTCTCTCCAGATCGGCCACCTATAAACCCTTATAACTTTTGAACCAGTGACCGACAAATTCTGATATTTGGCGACAAATTTCGACTAATTAGCGACAATTTTTTTGTGCTATCAAAATTAAAATCCGTGATGGTGGCCCTGCCAGGGTCAGTGACACAAGGCTGATTATTTTGCAGTCTGCAATTCAGCCTTTAAAAAAAATGGTAAAACAAGCAGACAAAATGTTATGATAACCATTATAAATAAACAGGACAACAGGTTGTTAAGTAAAAAGCCATGTAAACAACGAATGCGTATATTATTTTAAAATAGTTTCTCAATACATTGTGCTCATAAAAGTCATAAAACAGGAGTATAAACAACAATACATTCAACATGGTATAATGTCTTTATAAACGTTAAAATATCGTATAATTACAATAATATTCAGTCTAATATCGGTCTCCTTTTTGCCAGTTTTGCATAGTTATTCTTAATTGGGTACACTTTATATACTTAGTAAATTATTGATTAAAATAGAATTATTATTTGTAAAACGTGATGTTTTTGATAAAATTGCATGTTACAAATATTTATAACATGCTTATAAAACATGATTGTATAACAAAATTAAAGCTTAAAATTAACATTGGGGAATCCTTTGACCCCCAAGCCAGTGACCATGAATGTGGCCCCACATGGGGGATCCTGTGGTCCATTAATATTTAAACTGGCGGTGGTAACGAACAAAATATCGTAGTTGGGGCCCCCAAAAGTGGCCGATGTCACTTGCAGGGCCGGAATTGGGATCTTTTGCAGCAATTCGCCGGTCCTGGGGTCAATTTTGATGACGCTTGAGCCGTCGAAACAGGCCACCCATAGATTGCCGTCCGTATCTATGGTCGTGCCATCGGGAACACCTTCTACTTTGTTTTTCTCGAAATCGAAGATGTGCCTGACATTGGCTGAAAGGCAATTATAATAATAATAATAATATTCCACAACTATCACACAACGCCGTCTAGTCTCAAGCTAAGCAGAGCTTGTGTTATGAGTACTAGACAACTGATAAACATACTTATATATTTCTAAATACATACATATATAGATAAATTACACCCAGACACAGAACAAATGATCATGCTCATCACTTAGTCAACTGTTGAAAAAGCTGAATTATGGGGAGATATTTTCCAGTACTTATCTTTTTCTACAGATACATGTCAACATTATTTCCTGAATAAAGTTGTAAGACGATGCCTACTGCAAATGTACAGCTTATAAGTTAAAAACATAAGGTGTATCATGAGGGCAAGCTGACCATTTAACACTAATTAATTATTAACAAAATTAGAAAAAACTAAATTTGTATCAACTTTCGGCATTTTAGGGACTACATGGATATAGCATAATCAGTCGATAATGTTCCCACTGCTGGGACACAGGCCTCATCTCTGTGAGAGAGAGTGGGCCATAATCCACCACGCGGGCCCACGCGGGTTGGCGGATTATGTCATTATGTCTTCGAATTTTTGGTTCTAGGACATGCCGGTTTCCTAACGATGTTTTCCTTCACCGTTTTGAGAGCAGTGGTGATGAGATAATTTACACAAAGCAAAGCGCGTGGCTGGGTTCGAACTTCGAACCTACGACCTACAACTACGTAAGTCACGGCCGCCGGCCGTTACCAACTAGCCACCACTGCTCTCACTTGGCTATCAGTACTCTCCGCCACGGCTATAACTTTAAAAAATATATATATACACCGTGTTCTTCACGTTATGCATAAACTTTGTCAAACGCTTCTATAGCTTTTACAAATTAAATCTAACACAGGGAGTAGTACCTAAAAAGGCTTCGTTACAAAGATATTTGTAATTTAATTTAATGAAATTTAATTGAGCTATGCAGTAAGAAAGGCTCTTAATTTAGTTTTCACAAGTTTCAGCCCACCAAATCTTATGAATAAAATACGTCGTTGGCAATTCGGATAAAGAGGCATGCATATCAGGTGATTTACGTCAAGGTATTTAGTTTGTATGAAAATTAACAAAAGATAAAAAAATAGAATTCATGTGTCCATAATGAAAAATGCTTATTTCCATGGTCTGAACATCTGGTCGAAGTTTATGTATATCGTCCGGAACACGGTGTATACAGGAAGATTCCTGTAAATTATGCTAATACGAATGAGATGCGTGACCATGTCAAGAAATTACTTTTCTCTACAAAACAGTAGTCACTACAGTTACTCACAAATCTCTCCCGTTTCCACATCATAGTCGTATCTCCTGATGTTCTTCTCCATGGAGTCGGTGTAGTACATGGCCTTCTGCTGAAGGTCCCAGGCCAGGCCGTTGGAGACGGTGATACTGTCTGCCACCTTCGTGATCTTGGTCCCGTCCAGGCGGAACAGGCTTCCCTTATGCTTGTCGAAGTTGCCTGGTGGGTCCTCGTTACCCATGGTTCCTGAGGGTAGTGGTTAAAGAAAGTTATGTAAAGCAACCAACAACCAGCCTTTCGACTGGTTGACGATTTCATATTAAAGAACATAAACCCGCCAACATTAATAGGACGTCTGCTGACAACGCGACGGTAGTCGCCGAAACGAACGCAGGCGCTGATAGCCAAAATATCTAGGTACCGCGGGAACACATTGTAATGGGATTTTATTAACCTTTTGACCGCCACGCGTCAAAAAATCAAAAACGTGTCCTCGGCGTCAAAGTCTGTCATGTGTAGTCGAACCGTGGCGTGCTGGGCACATTGTGGTTTGTCATCTATACATGACTGTGGGGGTCAAAAGGTTAAAGGGAATACGCTAAAATAGCTCGCGAAATTCAAATTTTCTTACGATTTTTGTATGTTAATCAAAATATGATTCGCGATCGCGACCTGCAAATTGCAAAAAACTTAATAAAAATTTAATTTCGCGCGCTACCCTAACGCTTTCGGTTTATGAAACTCTAGAATGCAAGAGCGAGCCAGGAATTAGGGGGACCTTGGGTAGGTTAGGCTAGTGAGCGAGTGAACTTAGCGCACGTCATCCCCTTTGGTTGGTTGGTTTGACCATCATACAGCAAAAGTCGACTGTATTACTTGCAACTGACAGTTAAACTGACCTGCGAACACCCTGCCCCTGGGATCCGCCTTGCCGTCGTTGATCCTGGTGGTGGGCACCTCGCGGTCCACCTCGCCGACCTCCTTCACCACAGAGACCGGCGCCCCCTCCCTTCCGCACCACTGCACCACCTGGAACTTGCGCTCCACGCCCACCAGGAACTGGTCCGATGTGCCTTCTACCGGCACCATGAAGCCCACGCGCCCATCTAGAGGATAAGGGTTAAGATTTTGAGATATCCTGGGTGTTTTTATTTCAAATCAAAGTCATTTAAATGTCAAAATTTAAACATCAAAGTCATTTCAAATTAAGCAGCACTTTTTTAACGTCATAATTACCTAAAACAGTCCCTAAAATGTCCTTCATAGGAAGAAGAGTGGCGTAACAATCATAACCAGCGACACAATAGTTAGAATATTCGCTTTGAAAGGCCACGAGACGATTTGTCAGGATTACCTATTTGGTCCGGTCGGTCGGCCTAACCTACGATGCACAAAGTTGGTCACTTACTGAACAACAGAAGTCCAAACTCAAGATTTTCCAACGGGCAATGGAGCGCAGCATGTTAGGTGATAGCGTACAGATCGAGTTAGAAACACCACGCTGAGCTCCATAACTCAAGTAGCGGATGTTGGAGAAAAAACAGACAGGCTGAAGTGGAAGTGGGCCGGATACGTCTCACGAATGCACCCGGAGATCGTCACTCACTGGACGCCTGAGGCAGGACATCGCCGTCGAGGTAGACCAAGGCGAAGGTGGCGTGACGATCTAATATCATTAGCAGGGCCAACATGGCCAGAGATCGCAGAAGACAGTGAGGCTTGGAAGAAACAATGGGAGACCTTTGCCCAGCAGTGGGACACAAATAGGCGAAAAAAAAATCAGCTGTTCCCCACATTTTGACGAGTTATACGAACATAAATGTAGGGAACAGCTGATTTTTTTTTCGCGATTTCAGGTTTGGTCCCATAGTAAAAGTTGTTCATAATGATGAGTAGAAAGACCTCTTAAGAGGTTGTTAATGTTTTACCAATAACCAGCTGTTATATATGGTCCGGTTATAAGCACTCACCAAGTTTGGTCCTTGTGTGCGCTCCAGTAGCGGGCACATACTTATGGATGGTATGCTCTTGAATGCTGACGAAGTACAGAGCTTGCTGCTTCTCGTCCCAGTGAGGACCCTCGCCCAGCAGGACGGGATCCGAGATCTTTTGTACCTTTACCGACATCTGCACATAACATAGGTACACATCACAATTAGTGAATAGGAGAAAGGAATTCCTCGGCAAACTGTTCTATTAATTATTTAGCAAATGAAAAAGCCAAAAGATCAGATCAGACACAGGTAATATCAGTTTTTATATGTTAATTTTCGAAAAACATTTCAGTAGGTACGTATTTTCTTTATAAAATTACCCATTTTCGAAATGTCTGATTTAAAGAAACATAACTGGAAATCTGTTTCTATGGAAAATTAAAAATCGGTCTAATTTGGCTGTAACACAATTTTTCGGACTTTTAGACTTTTGTATCCTGCATGCGTATGAAGTTTCATTAAAATCGGTTCATGCATTTTGAAAAACAAGGGCTTGAAAGTTTGTATGAAATGCCGTACGCACGCACGGCGTAAACGCACCTAACACTGTCACAGTAATTATACACACATTTTGTGACCAGTGTGCGAAGTTTAATTACCTTCCAAATTGTTCTTTTAATTAGTTTCATAATGAAGTAAAATCTATTTCACAGTTATTACAGTTTTAACAAAGTGTGAAATTAAGTTTTGCATAAAGTCCGAATTCCAAAGATAAACGAAATAATACGTGGTGAAGGAAAACATGGTGGTGAAACCGGCATGTCCTAGAACCAAAAAATCCGTAGACATGTGACACCTACCAACCCGCACTGGGCCCGGGTGGTGGATTATGACCCACTCCCTCTCACCGAGAGGAGCCCTGCGTCCCAGCAGTGGGAACATTATAGGCTGACTTCGTAGAATTCAAGAAACTCTTAGAGGTCTGGTCCTCAGAGCCTACTGCAGATGCTGTTTATTGATTTGACGCGCGAGAACGTTTTGTGATCAAAATTAAAGGCGGAAGCGCCAGGGTACTAAGGGTGCCCGCGAAATTCAAATTTTATTACCTACTGTTTTTTTTTTCTATTTGCGTCCACCTTAAGTCGGGTGACTTTAACACCTAAATATCCTGATAGTAATTCAATTCGTCTGAAGATTAGAATGGATGTCTACTTGAAAAGTAGCGCGTCGGCAAAATAAAATATCAGCATACCTCCGGTGGGTGAATGCGGTGATTGTCCAATAAAAGGCGACTTGCCAGGTCCCCGATTTGATCTCTATTCGTGCGCTCTGCAAGCAATTTACTTTTATTAAAATAATGACAAAATTGTCTGGAGTGTGTCACATGGGTGATCTAAATTCTAAACTATTATCTAAAACTAGCTGACACAGCAAACGTTGTTTTGCAAAAAAAAGTGCCTACGACCTATTCCGACCTAGACCGTTTCGGAGGAGTTCGATACGACACTGACACGAGATTTTTATATTATATCTATACTAACATACTAATATTATAAATCTTTGTCTGTCTGTATGTTACATTTTCACGCCTAAACCCACCACAACCTATGACCTATGTCCTTCCCTGGAATGCAATCTATCTCTCTGCCAAATTTTATCGAAATCACTTCAGTGGTTCAGGCGTGAAAAGGTAACAGATAGACAGACAGAGTTACTTTTGAATTTATAATATTAGTATGGATTTGAATATGAGGGATAGTGATATTGAAATTACCGTTTAACGCCTTAGAAGCTGAACATATTCCGTTTAAATCTGGCTAACACTACCTAAGTACCTGGATATGTTTTATCCTGGTTTTATTATTTTATTTTATTTATTTATTTCCCCACCATACAAATATCATTACAGGTTTGTCACCTAATGCGATAATGTAGACAAGACAACTTACAAACTACCGTTGCAAACTAACAATTGTTGATTATATTATGTCCTAAATATAATAATATCTATGTCCCAGTAGGACCATAACTTAGTTCAAAGAGAGCTCTCACTGTGAACCCACCCAGAGTGCAACAAAATATATCTATATCCTCCGCTATACTGTTGAGGACTCGGAGTGCGAGAGTAAACGGCGCTTCATTCACTAGCTTCGTGCGGCCGCGCGGCACTGCCAGCAGCCGGGGCCGCCGCCGCCGCCACACGTATCTGTCCGGAACACACATGCACACCTGTTGCAATACGTCTGGATTGTGAATCTTTCCCCTCATCACCTTGAAGATATATGAGACTAGCGCTAAATTCCTTCTGACTTTTAACTCATTGTAACCTAACATACCTAAAATGAATAAGGTAGGATACTTATTTTGGTAAAATGGGTATACTCCGTAAATTTTTTTATATAAATATCTAATAAATTTATTCTGCACTCTCTCCAACATGACACTATATTTAGTTTCATGTGGAGACCAGATGACTGCGTTAAACTCTAATTGACTCCTCACTAAAGAGTTATACAATGCAATTATTGCCTTGATATTAGTAAAGCCCCTAGCTACCCGAAGCACGAATCCTAAATTTCTGTAGGCTTTCTTACAGATTTTAGTAACACACTCGCGAAATTCTAGTTTAGAGGAGAAGCTAACCCCTAAATCTCTGACTTCAGACACTTTCGCTAATGGTACCCCGTTAATTTGGTATTGGTATGTAACCGGCGAGAGTGTCCGGCTGAAAGTCATAGTCATGCACTTCGAGACGTTAAATTGCAAATTATTGTTATTGCTCCAGGTTACCACCCTATCTATATCTTGCTGTAACTTTTGGCAATCTTCCCTGTTCCTAACCGCAAGATATAGTTTTAGGTCATCTGCAAATAGAGTGCAATGAGCCTCTTTGACAACCGTCGGAAGGTCATTTACCATCAATATGAATTCCAGTGGCCCGAGGTTGCTACCCTGGCTTACTCCGGACCTAGTAAAATAAGATTCTGACCTACACCCCGCATATTCTACATACTGCTGTCTGTCCCGCATGTAACTAGCAAAAAAGGTTAATAAGTGGGGAGTAAACCCTACACCTGCCATTTTTGTCAGCAGTATGTCATTATCCACTAGGTCGAACGCTTTTTTGTAGTCAAAGAAAGCTACATCTGCCTGCCCTCCAGCATCCACTTCAGGTACAATATAACTCATGTAGTTAATTAGGTTACTGGTGGTGCTTCTGCCGGGTCTGAAACCGTGTTGCTCATCTGAAAGCTGCACATTAACCTGTGAGAGAATGCTCTTGTGCACTGCAGTCTCCAGTACTTTAGCTGGTGTCGAAAGTACAGCCACCGGCCTGTATTGGTCCACGTTCGATGCTGACTTCCCTTTGGGTACCGGGACGACCTTAGTTATTTTCCACCTTTCTGGAAATACTGCCTCCGCTAGGCACTGATTAAATATATAAAGAAGTGGCCTACAAATTGCTAGTCGGCAGTCTTTGAAAATGTAGGGCGGTATCCCATCGGGTCCCGTTGACTTTTTTGGCTTGAGTTTTTGCAGAGCGCTAAGTACTTCCTCAAGCTGTAGTTGTTCTAAATGTACCCTAGCCGCTCCATTCTCACCACCAGCCTGTTTCACAGCCGACTCCACGTCCAGCTTGGGTATCTTATGGTTAAAAACAGAATAAAAATATTGCGCAAACTCATTAGCACACTGCTCCCTCTCAAGTACCCTATCGCCTTTTAAAATCCTGCGTGGACTTCTGCTGCCTTTTTTTGAGTTAACGTAAGCCCAAAAAGCCTTTGGATTTTCCTGGAACTCGCTTTGCATCCGGTCTTTATAATTTTTATATGCAGAGTTTATCAAACCCTTTACCTTCGCCCTACATTTAGCAAACGCCTCATAATCGGGCCCTGATTTGCTACCCTTATACTGCCTATGAAGCCTAGCCTTTAATTTTATGTTGCGAATTATGTCTATCGTGTACCACTCGGGGTAACTGGAGGCCTACCACAACCTCTTAACGCGATCCATTTTAGGACCTAAACTGAACTGTTCGTCTAATTCGTACCATGACGTCAGTTTAACGATTCAATTTAGGTCACTCCATCTGACAGCGAATATCCCAAACTGAGTCGCAAGTTTTGGGTTCATTCATTTAATTTTGTACTGTGTTTGGTACAGACGCCAGCACATCAAGTTACTACAATCTGTCAGATTTCTTTAATAGATTTTCGACTTTATTGCTAAATCATAAGGTTCAAGGTTGATTGGGAAAATCTGACAGTTTCGGGTAGGTTGACCTGCTGGCGTCCGTACCATAACGTCCATAGAGCAGCTCAAACTGAAACGCTAACTGTCAAATTAAGCGATTCACTAAAAGTTACTATTTCTCTACATAAACTGAAACGTTTTGTGAATTATTGGCGAAAACGAAGTTTTTTTGTGCTATTTTAGTGGAATTTTACAAAAACCAATGTAAGTGTACTTTAATCTTTCCTTTAAAGTCTAAAATACTTATTTTACATGCATTTTTTAACCGCATTTGTTTTTCTTTACAGATGTCTGATGAACTTCTCGAAGGAATTATTTAGTTCTAGTACATAAACAATGTTAAATACTTACGACATTCCTTGAAATAATGTTAAACTTATACACTTCACTTTAATTTTCCCACCGTAATCACAACCACAGAGTACAATAATTTAAATACGGGGATCACAACTCCACAGACTACGTATCTAGTTAAACTGACACTGACAGTGACATGACAACTCGCACAACTTATTTTTACTCTGGTACGTTCGAAACAGAAACATTGTTTTATTACGTCGAAATAGAAATATTTTTTCGGTTAATAAATAGCAAAAGGTAAATAAATATCTACTGTGACTAAGAATTATTTTAATAATAGTTAACGTATTAACGTGGAATCTTAAAAACAATTGTTGAGTGTCTGTTTTACTTTTATATAATGATACGAGATAAGAACAAATAAAATGTTACTCGCTTCTGAACGTGTCGGACACTAAAATGTGCGTGAAACAAACTTATTTGATAATAATAGCGTTGTCTCTTTTTCACCAATAACGTTTCAAATGCGGTTCAGCTACAAATTGCGATCTTTCATTCACTTTTAACGATCCAAATGCCGATGAGTGTATTGGACGTCATGGTAAGACTTTGAAGCGATCCAGTTTAGGAACATAAACTGAAATGTCTTGCTTTTGAATCGTTTTTAATTAGATCATGGTAGGCATCCTGTACTCCGAGTTTACACGCCTTCGCTTTTTTCTTGGAACGCAGTCATCCAAAACCTTGTATATGACCTCATAAAAATAATCTAAACAATCATTTACATCTAAACTATACATTGGCGTCCAGTCTATAGCCACTATTAAAGAATACATTAACGGAAAGTTTGCTTTGTAAAAGTTCCAACCAGTGTGCGTCTGCGTGCCCTCCTCAGACTCGCTTAGCGGCGGCGCGGGCGCGGGCCGCTCGCAGCGGCGCTCTCGCCCCCGCCGTGGCACTACAACAGCGAGCGGCGGATGATACGGGTCGGGCGGTACAATCGGCTCAGCCGCGCGCACCTCCAACCCGTCCCCCACTGAACGCGTACTCAAAACAAGATCTAACTGGCGTTCGTTACAATTTCCTATCTTGTTGCACTGGGTAAACTCACAATAAGTGCTAATATACTCAAAATAACTTCGTACATTTGTTGAGCTAGAATATAAATTAAAATCGCCTATCACTAATAAGCTGTCGTAGTTATCACGATAGCTTTCTATTATACTAAACATACACATATATTCAGTATCACCACAACTTGGTGGAATATATACTACACACAACACAAACATAAACTTATTATGTAAATAAACCGCCGCGCTAACTAGTTCAAATGCATGATCTTGAATACGTACATCGTTCGGTGTATTTAGTTGCCGTAGCTCGTACCGCGGTGTGGCCACTAAACACGCGCCACCTTGCTTCCGCCCGTCCGCCCGATCACACCGAAGTATCTTGTATCCAGGTGGGACTAGTTCTGAATCATAGATGGAATCGTTGCATCCTGTTTCCGTTATTGTAAACAGATCATAACTATGGGAAGAAATTCCCATATAAAAATCCTGTAATTTTGTTCTCAGTCCTCTAACGTTCTGGTAGTATATCTCTACAGAATTTAGTGTTTTCTTATTGCTTGTTGGGTGGCTTGCGAAACCACACCCATTCACAAAATTCAATGTTAACTGCCCAACATGCTGGCTTACATAGTATTTCGTAAGAACTTTCTGGAACTCCTATAACAAATGACGCATAGTCTCTTTCCGTTCTATGTTTAATTTTTTCCACTGTTATTTCCGTCTCTCTTCCACCTAATATGTTCTTTACATGTATTTCTAAATTTTCTACTGTAGTATCCTTTTTTAGACGCCAGACATGTAAAAACTTTTTCCTCTCTGTACCTTGAATATTTACTGCACTAGTATTTCCTCCTCTTATGACTTGCTTGCCGGGATATTTGTTTTTCTTTTTCTCTACAGTAATCCATGGTTCATCCTTTTTACGTTTTATGTTCCTTTGGAATACATTTTGACCTCCACAAGGGCAACAATTACCTTCTCATCATTTTTAATATCATTAAAAAACTTATGTTTTTATAAATAAATAAATAAAAAATAGTGATTAGTGTTAAGACAGATAACATTACTGTTTTGTACAACTGATAAGCTTACACATAATCATAGACTGGTCTGGTGTGATGATTACTTACCAAATAATAACAAAGATATGACACTTCAATGATAAGATAACAGTCTGTGAGCACATAACAACAACAAGTTTTTTTAATATTAGGTGATAGGTACCATGAAGGTGCAATACCTATTCTGGGTGACAGAAGGGTTTGGAACAGCAAAGATGGGTCCCTGAAGCACGCAATTACTGTTGGTTTTAAATAAGTATAAATTTAGCAATAAGTTCTTACTTGCTGATATTTTTTTTTATGTTCACCTAACTATGATTTATTTTAAGATGACGAGTTGATGACTATGGTAAGTTAGTAGGTACAGTCAGCAAAAAAAGTCGATTAGCACTTCAGTTTTTTTTACTCTTAGTTATTGAGCAAAATATTTGTTCAAAATTGCAGCAGAAGTACAATTTTTAGAAAATAAACTTTTTGCTAATATGTCAAAAGCTAAAATGCAGTTTATTGAAAAAAATTGTAGTCAATTTAATAACAAGTAAAAATTACAGTGTTGATGGAGTTTTGTTGCCGCCCATACACCTGATGATAAAGTGGTTTTGGATTTCTAAAAAATAATAGGACATTAATTATTTATTACAACTATTGGTCATGTTCAGGGTAGAGTTCACTTGGGATTTATAATGGACATTTAAACTTGGATGCTAATTGAGAGCTTATTGCCACTATACTAGTTAGAACTTTAATCCTATGTATATCAGAATAATTTAACTTTATATACAAAACTAACTGATATTACCTTACAATAAACAAATAATAAAAAATGCACAACAAAACCGACTTAAAGCGACCACCTACCTTATACCCCGAGCGTCGCGTAGCAAATAACGCGGATTGCAATTGAAGAGCAATTATATATATCTAAATCTTTACAATCCTACACTTTATAGCTAACGCTGCGTTTCCGTCGCAGTAGGCTTGCTACCAACACAAACAAGAGTGTTATTGATACTCTCGAGCTCTAAACGATAACAAACCACTTGTGTGCACAAGGTCAGGCGATTGCCGATTGTCCCATACCACGTATGATGCACTCATTAAGAGTTATAAGATATACGGTCATTAAAGAGCTCTTTTACTAGTCACAGACTACGTAGACGTACCAACGTACAATAAAACTTCTGTGCTTCTCTACTCGTGCTGCGATAAGAATTTACGCTACAAAAACAAAATAAATACCTAATATAGAAAGAAGAAGGAATCAGAGTTAGCCGCCTAGCCGGTACAAGAAAACATGATGAATTGAATACCATATTCAAATTATTTAAGAGGAAATATAAATTAAACCATATTTAACAATGTTATGATAGGATAAATACTGAAATACTTTAGAAATCGCAAAAATAATAACATGAATATAGGTTACTTACCAGTTACCCGTCAAAAACGGACCCAAACAAAAGTCAAAATAATAGTGATGGATGATGATACGTGGGTTTTTTATTAGTCGATTATCCTTTTTTTTTGATAACCGTTAGTATCTGAAGATTAGTTTTAGATATTATTATTAGGATATGTTAATAATAAACTAAAATTAACGCACTCGTGTTGAAAAATAATTAGAATTCTCAGGAGCGACCCCAGCGACACCTTCTTAGTGAAAGTTTTCGAATGTTCGACATTTCCAAATTAGTCAGCGCCTGACGTAAATTGACGTCATTCTTAGTAGCCAATTTTTTAATTTCGTCTATGTCTATTGCAGGACTAAACTAATATTTATCTTGTCCTTTTCTTAATGAAATACAAAGAAAAAGATGCACTTAACTTAAATTTAGTTTAGTTTGTGAACAAGGAAATCGGCGCCAATGAGTTGCAAATAGCAAAAACACGTAACAAAATTAAATTTCGCAAGTTACCTTATCTTAACCAGCTTTTATGGACAAAAAAACGGCTGCTTTCGTGGTGTATTTGAGATAGGGCTTGGAACCGGTACCAAAAGTACAGGTTCTGGTACTGGCACTTAGCGGTTCTTGCCATTTGGTACCAGACGGGTACGTAGCAAAGACTACAATATGATGCTGGTACGTAGACGTATCGACGGCTGCCGTCAACACGTGTCGAACTGTCGACAGCTGCGAAAATGCGGCTGGAATGTGCTGTAGCCATAAAGTAATATATCGGGTAGTAGCATGCCCCCTTTTTCGGCGCTCATGGTGGTCTTGCTGAAGGGAGCGTGACTACCGCCCGGACCACGTTCAAAGTCGATTTTCTCTAAAACTACTAAGGTACCAATTTTGTTGTCCGAGTACCTACTAATTAGAACCAATTGAGTAATAATTATTTACCACATATGGAAGCGATTGGCGTTGGTGGTCAGGCGGAAGTCACGGACATTGTGGACAGTCACCAACAAAAGGAAGTAACCACTTTCCAGTTCCAGATTTATTTAATTACCTACTTATGTATTTGTAGCAAGTTATTAAGGGGTAGGGAATAATTTAATTATAAGTAAGATACGAGGAGGGGGGGGGGGGGGGAGGCGTAAGTAGAATAATTATAAGTACAAAAGTGAAGGGAATAAAAACATAAAATTGAAAAACTGTTGACATTTATTTGATGGAATTTGGAAAAAAAAAATACAAATAACACTTCAAAGGCGGACATTACACTATCTTTGAGCACTGTACAACCATATAGTGAAGACATACATCTACCCATATAGTATAATTATTCACAACACAATTATTGTATTTCTGTATATTTTTCTTTAGGCTGATATGACAACGAGAATTTTGTTCTTTGGCAGTCACGTTGATCGTAAGTACGGATGTAACTGCCAATTTACATAAAATACATCAAACTTTTTATAGGGTTATTGGTAAAACATTAACAACCTCTTAAGAGGTCATTGTACTCATCATTATGAACAACTTTTACCATTGGACCAAACCTGAAATCACGAAAAAATAAGGTAAATAAGGTTTGGTCCCATAGTAAAAGTTGTTCATAATGATGAGTACAATGACCTCTTAAGAGGTTGTTAATGTTTTATCAATAACCCTGTATACTTGGCACACTCTTATTATAACTATGGTGAGAACAAAAAATATATATTTAGCGCCCTAACTGACGAGATTACAAAGTAACTGACGGTATACTTAAATAAAGTAATACTAGACTATCGTTACATAAACAATAATTAACGACTAACATAAAATTCTAACTCCTAGTGATTTAAAACTAATACTGAAACACCGAAAATTACTTTAAAATAAACATGAACATGACACATACTTATAGAGAACACTTACGTTTTTTGTGTATTTTTTGTATAATTTCAACAATGGTCTGTACAAAAATAAAGATTTTGTTACGTACGTTATACGTTAAATACATGTATATTTAAAGAAATATTGTATGCGTAATTAATTCTTGCTTACGCAAGAATTGTAAAATATGGATCAAAAATCATGGGCGGAATTATCGAGATAGGTACATCCGTAGCGATCAAGAGAAGATCAAAATAAAGGAATTATCAGGATAAATAGACACAGGCCTAACATCTATAATGGTTACAGTGAGGAGACAATATATACCTAAAGGGACATCTATATTACGTCTTACAACAAGACGCCAACATCACGTTTCTACGCTCTGAGATTACTTCCGAATCACAGCCAAATATTTATATAAACATTCCAAATATACGTAAACTAAATTTTGTCATCGTTAGGAGACGCGTACATCGCGGTTATACCAACGGTTCCGAACCGAACGCCCTCTTCGAATGAAACTTTAGCTAGATAAGATCAGTGAAAGGAAATTTTACATTAATGATGGCGTACTACAATACTACTGCTGACGGTTCCCAAAAAGGAGATCTACATTTGGCTCCTTTGATCTTTCAGCCTCTGAGACGCGATAAATGCACATAACTTAGGATAGTAAATGCAGAGACTAGGTGCGATTCAGAGAAACATATTAATTAATTAGTTTGTTCTTCTCTGTGAAAAGTGGATTATTGAATCAATGTTAAGTCTATGTTTATAATTATTGTGGAACGAAGTTTTTTTATTTTCCCGCATTATTATAAAATGTTAGTGAAATTTAATTACTTAAAGAAAAATAAACGACTACCCAAGCACCCAAGGTTTTGCTTACAAATGATATTTTTACGAGATCAAAGTAGGATACTTATATTGTGTTCACACCTTTTAATACTAAGTGCTAAACTTTTTTTTTTTTCATTCGAGATTCAAAAGGTCTGCGATTTCATCGTGAGCCTGAGATCTGGGAATATTTAAAAGAAAACCTACTCTATGTGCGAGTCCTAAATTGTGGCGTGTGAAACCATATTGACTTATTACTAACTAAACTAAAATTAAGCCAAATAATAAACTAATCACTACACACGACTCGCCTAAAATTGCAAATTAGGTAACAGTGCTACTGAACCTGGCTGAAGACAAAGACACCTTTAGGTATGGCGTGTATTAATTTGAGCGCATGTGTTATGAATAGCGACTAAAAAACTAAGGAAACAGAAACTTAAATTTTCGAATTAAAAACTACATTAAATTGGCTTAAAATGTACAGTTTCACCTTACATTATAAGGAATGATATACAGCGCCTAATTACTACGCAACATTGTATGTATGTATAATGTCGAACATACAAAAATATTACGCTAACCCTGTGCTAGTCAATTTAGCAGCACCAATGAACACTTCAGGGATTAAAATATATCAAAATGGGTTCCTATATAATAGTTATATAGTATACTAAATTGGGTACAAAAATGGGTAAGTCTTCAGTCCGAATTGATCACAGAAGGTGCGCGATAATAATCGGGAATTTTAAAGAGTTTCAAAAAAGTTTGTTTACTCATGTTCCTAATCTCACGTGCTTTTACAAAATCTCTCTCCTTAAGTTAAGTACACATACAATGTAAATTTACAAATTTTGCGACAGCAATTGTCGCTTAGTTAGTTCGAAATCGTAATAAATAACAAATAAATCATGCCGTGCTGTGTTTAGGTCCGTTTGCATCTAATGCCAGACTATTTAAAGATTTCGTTATCCTTACAGGATCTAAATGTTTGTACAATAAATACTCAAAATGAACGCGTTGAATTAACGGTTTAAAGAGGTATGTTCACATAATTGACGCAAGTTACTGTACCGAGACTTATTTTTTCCCACACACAGCATGGCATCATGGAATAACACTGACTTGTTTTCAGGATGTTTTCATATGAGTCAGTGTTTATAGAAATTCTTATACTGATCTTTCGATGAGCATTATCGTTGTTTGCGAACCATTAGTCACTTTTGCTGCCATTAAACGAGTCTCATTCGACTCGTTGGTGACTAAGTTGTTTGCGGCCGAAACTTTTGGATTTTTAATATCAATTTGGTCAACAAAATTGTAAAAAAAATACCAATTTAAGTTTAATTAAAAATCGAATGAATCTCGGCCGACAGTTAAATTGTATATCCGAACATACACTGAAACATCTGCGATATTTACAACCTAGGCACGATATGCTTTAGTATTCTGACGAATTTATTTAGTTTTGATTGTAGTTTTCTGATGCTTTCAGTGCATATTCAGTTGATAAGTCACACGTAAGCAATTAGCTTGGCAAATGGAATATGTGTAACTAATCATTAGTTCCAGTGTGAACTGGGGATATTTTTAAATACTTAGCATTTGAACTCTACGATTCAAATGGAAGATTATCCTCTTCGTGTGTACAATTCAAACTATGTATTTAAATGTATCAAGTAAGTTTTACCAGTTTCAAGTGGCCAAAGACGTATATGCAAGTGACACAAAAATGTTTTTACAGTTTGTAATTTAGTAATTTGCAATGACGTCCAAATAAATATTAAGTGCCAAAATGTATTCTTACATTACACGTTAGTTTTACGAAAATTTAAAATACAAAGTCACTTGGACGTGGTGTACTAAAGCAAAGTTGCCGGCGTTATTCAAACCACAAAACTAAGTATTGAGACCACATTGTTACATTTCCGAATTTCGATATCGATAGACTTAATTATCGATATTAAAAGTGTACAGACTCAAAAGACTATTTAGTCGAATAATCGACTAAGGCTATAATGACCAAATCTATTTGATTGGAGAACACTAATGTGCAGTTTTCACTAGTTACTAGACATAAACTGTACCTAGTTAGTAGGTACATAATTTGTATTTATGCTCAGATTGGCTTTAGATTTAGTAGATTATTCGAATAATTGACACCAGCTGTGAAACAGGTAGGTAGTAAGCTTTTAAAGTGGAGTTGAATTAAATAGATACTGAATGAGCTTCGACCTGCGAAACGTTACAGTTCTTAAAATTGTATTATTTTGTGTCATTTTAAAGCAGTAAATAACTACAAAGTTTCCATTAGTCCCACCTCCAGTCTAAAAACTTACTCCTGTCTCACATCACTCATTTGTGATAACTCGCATACACAGGATGCCGGTAGTCCTGCGTTCAGACCTTTTATCTCGCAAAATAGAACACAGAATACTTACTGAAGGCCCAAATAGCTGTAACCGTTTGCAAGTGACGCGTTGCATACAGGACAACGTGGACGACGTGTGGAGCTACTAAGGACTGAACCAATCTATTCTTTATAAGTCTCGCCATTAAGATTTTTGTAGAATACATCGGTTGAAATCTGTGTGTACGAGTTATACCAAGCTGTTAGTAAACAAATGAGTGTTACTATCCCGGTACATGGTCGCGACGCCTACTTGTGCTCGATGTGGTGCGCGTGCGCATGCGGCGGCGGGTAGTGCGGCGCGGGGTAGTAGGGCTGCATGCCGGCGTCATACACGCCCTCGTCGTAGCCCACGTACGACATGCCACCCATCATGCCCATCATTGCTGGAATAAGGATCATTTGTTACATATTGTACTGCTTAACTTGACATCAGCGACGCTTGCTACGTATTGGGATGTCAATAAGTCACTAACGAGTAGTAAATAGACAAGCTATAATACCAGCCTATTATTGTCCTCCTGCGGCTACTGCAGGGCAAAGGCCTCCCATACAGAAAAAGAATGAGCATAGAGACCAGCTTTTAGACAAGGAGTCGGTAGAAACTGTAGAAAGGGCAACAATCTTCATTGTTCACCTAACCTCTACGCAACCGGGCCGGTTGTACGGATTTCGATGAAATTTGGCAAACATAAGAAGCATTATAATATGTAGAAAGCTTCTTTTGCTCACATATAGAAGCAACAAGAATAATATACTCAGGATTTTGTAATATCTTGATTTAAAAGAGTGTCCATGGAGTTTCTTACCCGTTCTTCTCCATAGAGATCTACATTTTGGAATGGGCAACTAGCTTCAACTTTCTGACTAACTGACAGACTATTTAATTGAATAAATGCTAGTTTGAGTACCTGAAGAACTTCCCCGTGATGAGATTGGAACAAAAGGTAAAAAAAGTAAGTTGTGAGTGTCTCACCTGGGTCAGTCTCGACGGGGTAGTACTGTATGGGGTACATGGGCGGCGGGTAGGGGATGTAGGGCAGCGTGAGGAGCGGCTGCTCCATGACGCACTCGCCCTCGCCCGCGGCGCCGTAGCCCACGTGTGGCCCGCGCGCCTCGCCATGAGAGTTGCGGCTGTAAAAGAACAAGAAATAAACGTTTTATATCCAAAAGAATACACGAAAATATGAATTAAAAATTAAGATGAATCTAGGCAAGTTAAAAGTGCACGTCACTCCTCAAGCTGAGCTACCTAAATTAGTTTATTAAATCTTAGATTCACAACCCGTGGAGTCTGGGAATCTCGCCTTCGCGTCATCGTGAGTAGAAACTTGTAAATAGCCTTCAATTTTCTATTGTTATAAACATTGTAAATGCTAGCTGTAAGTGATCCAAATAGGGTAATGAAATAGGTTGAAATGACTTTGCTGTATGAAGTTAACATTTCATAAGAATGTGAACTTTCTATGCTAGTATTGCTAATAAAGTTAACAAGTTTTCTTAGCTTGCAACCTAAGTTCAAGTACAAATGTAGCTGATGCTGACACAATAGAAACAGAAAAGAATCTCACATAGTAGTTTAGTTTAAGAATCTGTTTGGAACTATCTGTGGTATTCACGACAAAGGAAATCTTAGTGCGAGGACCAGTGTATTAAAGTAATGGTGCAATTTTTGAACATTTTGTTTTTTTTATGTGTAATATTATACCAACCGGTTGTTAGGTCCCTTGTTGCCCATGTTGTTGTTATGCTTGTTCTGATTGTGGTTGTTGTTCTGGTTGCCATCTTGATTACCTCCGCCGCGCTTGAATCTGATACCAATATGAAAATTAAATAAAATGTTGCAAATAAAAATGTTAGGAAATACAAAACAAAGTGAAAAAGTCATCAAACAATTGAAAAGCCGGTTTGAAGTAGACAATATGAAGGCACTTTTGTGGCCTGATTTTAAGGATATTCGTTGAAGACACTCCTTTTCTAGCCATATCATCTTGGAGCGACTTTTCATGCATGCTAGAAAGTAGTAGTAGTAGTTCTCTAGAGGAAGTTGTATAAATCACCTGGGTCCCAACAACGGTCGTTGTCCATTCCCCTTGCCCTGGTTTATCTGCGGCTTATCATTCGGCTGTCCAGGCTTGTGCTTATGGTTCTGTTCGGGCACGGTGTGCGTCATGAGCGGCCGGTCGTGCAGCGTGATCTGCTGCATGTCCTGCGAGAGGTCGCGCGGCGAGTAGTGGCGCGGCGGCGGAGGGGGCGGCGCGCCGTACGTGCCGTACACGCAGTCTATGCCCTGGTTGTAGTAGAAGCGGAGCGTCGGCATGTCTAGAGGTGGAATGTTTGCATTAGTTAGGTGTAAAGTGATACAAGAATCTTTTGGCGCCTGAACGACACTGAGGGACGCGTTGTTGGTAAACATTTGTTAAATTGTCACAGAAATATCATGACAAAACAAGATAGCGGCGTTAGTTAAGATTTTGCCCAAGCGCTACAATAAACCTTCAAGACGATGAAAAGGTCCAGAAAGTTTCAGTTAACTGCAAAATTGGCAACACCTTTATTTCGTAGCTATAAGAGCGATTTTCGTAATTCAAGTGTTGTCACTGACTATCGGTTAAACGTATAATATCGAAATAAAAGTCGCCAACCAAACTTTTTTTAAAACTGAAACATTAATTATTGCAAAGAGTTGCTTTTGCAATTACTAGACCAGTAAATGCTTTAGTAATTGCCCACTGCTTCGCCCGCATAGCCGCCATTTTGAACTTTTTAGTACTTATAACTGAACCGATTGCTTTCAAAATCAATTTCCATTGTGTCAATACTCACCATTCAAAGGCAAATCCGAGCCATTAGGTTGCACGCTCTTGAAGACGTGCGGGTTGACGCCGGGCGGCGGCGGCGGCGGCATGTGGCCCGCATGCGGGGAGTGCGGCACGGGCCCGGCGCCCGCGCCGCCGCACCACACCACGCTCTTGACGCCGCACACGTAGGGCGCGCAGCCCGGCCCGCCCCCGCCCACGGTGTAGCCGCCGTTGTTGGGGGGCGCGCCCACGCCGGGGTTCATAGCATCTACAGGAAAGTGTTTAGTTTATTATGGCTCGATTTCAAGCTGAGAGATGTCTCGAGAACAACCAAAAAGTTACTCAATAGACAGAAGAGATCACTCAGACAAATATCTCGCTAATGGTGGTGCAGATCCATGCGTTATGTTCGTGAACGGGCACCGTCAGTAGGGACTGGTCATCTGTTAGCTGCCACGGTTTATTTAAATGAATAAATTGTTCACTATGGATGCTTTTAACGTGCACGTCTTTCTACATCATTCTCAAAAATATAATTTCAATTCGAACTCGAATGATGTAACATATTTTGATTTAAGTGTGTCCATGGAGTTCCTTACCTGTTCTTCTCCATAAGAACCTACTTTACCTACGCTTTGGAATGGGCGACTAACTTCATATTTCTGACTGACCGACTCCTTGACAATTCAAAAGTTTCTGCAATATGTTGAATTGAAAGAAATGCTTTGAGTTTGTGTTTGTGAACATAAGAGCTGGTATCCATCAGAGAGAAGATATGTCTTGTTACCAATCAAAAGGTAATTAAGTGAAGATATATGATTGTTCAAGACATTTTATCTCGTAGCAGCCCTCTTGCAAAAGCAAACGTAGGTAGGTCACGACCAAATTAAACGCAATTCAGAACGAAGACTTAATTACTACGTAAAAAATCCATTACTCTTTGAACGTAAGTCCAAAGTTTGTAGTTAGCATCTTGTGGCATACTTACACATTTGTGTTACATGTAAGAAAGAAAGAAATAAAATACGTTTATTTGTGTATAGGATAAACCAGTTGTAAAAATTCGAGATTTGAAATTACAACAGGCACCAATGACCTAAAACAAACCACTGACCTAAAAAGCGCACGTTCGACAACTACCTAACCTGACTCTAGGTAAGCGATGAAATCTTAGAAGTAACCTATTCTTACTGGAGTTGAAAACTTTTAACTTTCGAAAGCACCGACACGGGCAAGGAGTTCCACCTCCTAGCATTATGCACATGCACAATTAATGATTTATTTTGTTTTCCAGCTACGAAGTAACAGACAATACAAACCGTGGATCGATATTTTTCGCAAGTCTAATTAACAAAAGCATTCCGAACCCTAATAACATCCACCCCTTCAGAACATCAAAGTGCACTCAAATTACACACATGTGCATACATGGGTCAGTTTTAATAAACAGGGCTGAGCTAGGACTTAATAACGTTCCCCCAAAATGAATAGTATACATAGGTAAGGCTGCCGACAATCATTTATTCTCCAATTACGAATTGGATCGGCCCATCCAGACACACAGTACCCCTCGCGGCGAAATTTTAATCCGCGTCGCTTTGAATGTGCCTCATTTCGATCTGTCTGTATGTTTTGATGTTTTCAATAACTTGTCTCCCCTCATGTTTCGTCCCTCTCGAAATTTCGCCGTGTCTGGTCACCAGGTAACAGATTAAACAGGGAGATGGACATGTAGTAACATTATCATTAAATTTAAAGTCTACTGCACTAATTTGCTGTTTCGCAAACGAGTGTCTATTATATCAAATTACAAAGGGTCCAATTTGAGACTATAATTTTTATAGCGATAACGATGTGAAGCTGTGTTTTGATTTACCTACATAACAGTAAGTATGTAGTGCCACTCTCCAAAGAACTAAGTGGCCAACAACAATTAGAGTCAACAATACACTTTAAGCTTACATAAACGTGAAACAAAATGATAAGTACCTACATAACTTATAATGCTTCAAATTTTGCAAACAATTTGTATTTTCGCCTGGATGTAAACATCGTTTGTTTCGAAACTTCGACCTTAAATTTTCTTTAGAACAGTTGTAATTATTGAAATACCTTTTGAAAAGTTTACGCCTTTCCAAAAATGGCTTACCTACCTTTTTGTTATGTTAACATTTAGATTTTCCTTATCCCGACCTCCACTTACAGGGCTTTTGCTTGCAATTGTAATTAAGATGGCCAAATAAGTTGAATAGAATCAGGTTTATTTGTTGTACTCGAGTTATTTCGGTACCGTCAACCGCACGCCAATGGTATGGCCCTGAAACCGTCTGTATGTTGTAGCAGTAAGGTCGGTTTTCGAAGTGTTACTACTGACCTGCGATGGACGATATATGTACTACAACGCATAATTATTAACTTTGCAAGTGTCCCACATACTACGAAGGGATTCTTTGATAGTCGAAAATTCGTCACGTAATAAATTAATCTATATAAATAAAAATCAATGTTTGTATGTTTGTCCTCTATACGTTCCGAAATCATTTGATCAGATTGTGATGAAACTTTGGTAGGGTGTTCTGGGGACGCCCGTGAGGGTTCCTAATTATTAAAATATGGGAAAAAATAACAAAACAAAATCTGAGGCGGTACGAAGTTCGTTCTGAGTGGTATAAGTATTTATAACAGCATCATCTATTACGTCATGCACCTAAATCTTCATGATCGCCCCTTTGTACCTACCGACCTATTATAATATATACCTATTATAATAAGGAAAACCGGTCTATTGATTCTCGTGACCCTTATTTGTAACTTACAAAGAAATGATGTCAAGTGAGTGGGCAGGAAGACCGTTCTGTATATTTATATAATCTCATTCGTGTGAATGAGATATATCAAGGAAGGAAGCCTTCTGTTGGAAGGCCTCTTACAAGGTGGACCGACGACCTTGAGAATGCCGCAGGAACCAAAAGCAAAAAACCGGTTGAAGTGGAGGTGCTTGGGGGAGGCCTATGTCCAGCAGTGGACAGTGATACACACTCAATCTGTACAAATCTTAGAAAACCTGACTTTGTTCCCGTACGTATTTTTTCGGGTGACAACTGAAAATCAGCGTTGTACTGAGTCCTTTATAGCACATCATCGTGCTGAGTGGTTGTATCTCCTCAGTTACGACGAGCAGCTGCCGACTATTCCACTTCTGTGATCGTAGATCTATTTTTTTTTATAAGGTATTCGAGTCAACTTATCATTTTGTATGCACTTGTTTCTGGGACCAATAAACGTATTTTTCTTTCTTTCTTTCATCGATTCCCTAATTCCGAGATATTTTTAATGAGCATAATATACCTAGTAGGGGGGGAGGTACTGCTTCATTTTTGCCGCCTATTTTATTATATAAATATCGAATAAATTTCATTGCAAGTACTTAATTGTTTATTATTAAAGTTTTGTCAGCATGAGAGTCAGTCGCCGAATCCAAAGTTATAGCATGTAAAAGTTACATAAAAAAAAACAATAAAACAAGTCATTCCATACCGCCGCTCCAAGAACTTATGGTAGATTCGAGATCTTCTTCATCCCAAACATAATCTCCAGCTGCATGGAAGTGAGGGGAACATAATGTCAGTCGTGTAAACGAATATGATTTTGCGATGGCACATCAGGGTTAAATTCGAAACTATGGATAGTAAGATACCACTTGGTCAAAGGCACGATGACCTAAATTTTGAAGGAAAATATATAACAAGCAGGGCAGTAGATACAATACTGTGATAGTTAAATTTTTGATTACTGAAGACTTTTAAATTGGCCCACAAAATTATATGTACGGTTAAAGATATTTATCTCTCAAAAGAATTACAAATTACAAAGAAAGAGAAAACATAAATAGGTTTAAACATTAATGTGCCAACAATCGTAGCTTAATAATGCAACACATAGTATATCTTAAAACTAACATTGGCGCCGATTCTGTTGTTCACAAACTAAACCAAATTTAAGTTCAGGCATCTTTTTCTTTCTATTTCATTAAGAAAAGGACAGAAGATAAATATTAGTTTAGTCCTGTCAAATTAGTCAGCGCCTGACGTAAATTGACGTAATTTTAATAGCCAATTTTTTTATCTCGTCTAAAGTTGTCTATGGAGTGTCTTAATTTGACAGGACTAAACTAATATTTATCTTCTGTCCTTTTCTTAATGAAATAGAAAGAAAAAGATGCATGAACTTAAATTTAGTTAAGTTTGTGAACAAACAGAATCGGCGCCATTGTCGACTTATCAGTATATGTACCTAGGTTTTAACAGAAAGCCCGAATCTCAGCTGTGAATCTGAAGTTAGAATCTAGAATTATTGTGTCGCTATAGCGAAAAACAGGGAACTTTTCAATCTCTTCTCATAGATTTCATGGGGTATGGAAACATTAAATAGAGCATGTCTCTTTTCACAGTGCTGTACAGTCACGAGCATAAGTATGAATACACTTGGCTTTATTCAATGACGATTTTCTCGTTCAGTTTTGAATGAAATTTTATGTTATTACGAACAAAGTATTTTCGAACCCTTAAGTTTGTGTAAAGTGTCGTATTTTAACGTTGTATTCGTTATTTCCCGAAAAAATTGGAATTGAAAGTTGCCAAGTGTTGACATATTAGTGCTCGTGACTGTACTCCAAATCACAAATCGCCGACGTCACCCAAAAAGCAGCCAAGCTTAAGTGGGACTGGGTTGGACACGTTTGCTGCATGTCGAACGAGTCATGAGCCAAATCTACCACCATGTGGGTGCCAGAACATGTCCGGCGATATCGAGGCAGACACAGAAGATGGCGGGACGAGCTTGATGCCTACAGACAGGACTGGTCCACACTAGCTCAAGACAGAGAGAAGTGGAATGAAGAAAGGGAAGTCTTTGCCCTGCAGTGGGACAACATAGGCGAAAAACAAATAAATAACGGCAGCGGCGGCGGCGTTCTAATGACAACAAACATTAATATGATCCATTCTCCAAGCAGCCACGCCGATGAAGACGCTGATCATTAACGCTGGTCGCACTGTTGCTAGTATTTACATTAGCACACCGTGCGATCAGCAAATTACTTCAATCATTTCAATCTATCTCATAAGCTTTGAAAGGCGAATTGCTAGCCTCATAGTGTCTCAATTATAAGAGTTAATGTGGCTTAGGATAAGTGCATTTTACTCATTGGTCTTGTGGTAAATATGGAAATTTGAAAATGAAATGAATGAAGGCGATTGTAGATACCAGAGACTGATTGATTTGCAAGGGCACTCGGTTACAGTTGAGGTAAATATTTCTTGGTTTACTTCTGGAGAACCTAGTGTTAGGCGGAAACGGGCATTATTCTTTCTAGATGTTTATAAGTAGGTACTTACTGGTATAGGTGGTAAGCGTGTTGGTGGAGGCCGGAGTGGAGGAACGCACCGACGCCGGGGAAGCGATGCTGTGCGAACCCATGTCGCCGCTACCTCCAGCCTGCGGAGAATGATTGACATCAAATTCAAAGCATTTATTTCAATTAAACCAATCACAGGCACTTTTGAATTGCCAAGAAGTCGGTCAGTCAGAAAAATGAAGCTAGTTGTCCATTCCAAAGTGTAGTTGGTTCCTATGGAAAAGAATGGGCAAGAACCTCCATGGACACTCTTTTAAATCAAATATTGGTTAGACCATTTTTATTGAATTATCGCAAATATGTCAAAGTCAAAGTCAAAGTCAAAGTCAAATCATTTATTTCAAATAGGCACATTAAAGGCACTTTTGAACGTCAAAAAAAAACTAAATAGAAATGATTCTAGTCGCCCATTCGAAAAGGTAGTTTTCGTATGGAGAAGAATGGGCAAGAAACTCCACCGTTACTCTTTTAAAAATGTTTTGCAAGGTCTTGTATACATAATAAAATTTATATGTGAACACGATGCACCCATAATAAAATTAGTCTACCACAAAAGGTAAAAAGAATTAAAAATTAAGCAATGACAGGTAAATCAAATAAGTGATAGATACATGGTGCTCACATATTTACAAGTTATTTAAAAAAAAAAGAAAAATGAAAAAATGCAAAAGTAGTTGAACTTTAACAAGTGTGTGAGCCACTGTAGTCGCAGATTGTAAAATTGAATTAGAATAAGATGTCATAATTAAAAATATACATATAAATTAAATTAGGAACAAGTTTGATTTTGTCTAGACTTTTAGATTGTCCTATGGAGCAGGACCAGCATGTTTCCAAACATTCTTATCTTGGATATAATCCTCTAATTTGTAATATCCTTGTTTACAAAGTGTACTTTTAATATGAGTTTTGCATGCATTTCAGAGGCCAATATGTGCCCGTTTAAATCAGTGTTGCTGAGTACCAGTTTTAAGGGTAAGGGTGCCTGCAGTAAATTAAGAAAATACTGTAATAACAACTCGCAACAGCTTTTATTTTTGTTTGCAATTATTTATTGGAATAAAAATTATTTTAATGGCTATCTAAACATTGAAGAAGAGACCATTTAATTTTAAAACCTCGCAATGTTTTTGTGGTAGTGTATCCCAAACTTTCGCCGCAAGCGCGCTACGCAATGTGCTAAGTTGAAAGGAACAATAATTGCATAATGAAAATGTACTAAAATAAATAACAATGTTCTACTAACCTGGGTATGATGGTTCTCAGTAGGCGCTCCTCCATTCGGCTGAGTGTGAGCGAGCTCGTGGGGCGGAGCACCCGCGCCCGGCCGGCAGTCCACCATCAGGGGCAGTGCTTCAACTTCAACCTGACGAAACATCCCACCAATAAAACATACGATAAGATTTGAGGCCACTAACACTGACTTTGATAAATTACTGACAGTTTTTGAGAAAGATGAAAATGTCGATTTTATTATTCTTCAAAAAGGTGCTTACTAGATATTTTTACTATTATGGTAGGTAAAAAGTGAGACTTACTACCATTACCAAAATAGTTCGTTTAGGGTCCGTGGTACCGATTTGCAAGACACACGTGCGATATGAACGAGGTGCATAAAGTGATTGATTGCAACTCAAATAAATTTTTAAATGAAAGTTTCTACTCGGTGCCCTCCCCGCGAACCAATCGCGAGCTGTAAGCCGGCGAGGGGAGCCTGCGCATGCGCGGTCGACTGTTGTCCAGCTCCAGTGCAATATGCACTAACCCTGATTGTTTTTTTTTTTGCTCTTCCGATGTTATATTGAAATTGATAATAATATTTCGAAGCGAGTTTAAAAAAATAAACAAGGTAATTATCTAATGAACCCTAATTATTCCTGTCAGTAATTTACTCCACCACATTTAAGTAATTACTAAGACAACACAAACTAATGACTACTTACTACAACAAAACATGTACCTATCCCAATTTGATTACCTCTAGAATAGCTACGATATGGTACTTGTGGGATAGATTTATAAGCACGTCACTTATCTTTTGTTGAACTTTTACAAGACGTCGAATCAGTTTACTTAGGTTTCATTAAAAAAAATCAGTAAACAGAAAAAAACTTCTGTAAAACTTATCAGATATTGTATGAAAAAATGTAAATGAAGAAATGAAACGTATGACATGTTACCGTATGTTTAATTTCATAGAAGGTAGACAAAAAACAATGTGCACATATGGTAGCCCTTTGATGTATTTGATGGGGCTTATGAATGCTTACATGGACTTAATACTATTAAAATTTTATTAATAAAAAAAATGTTATACGTAATTGACTTATGAATAGAAGGCAAACTTAGAGAGTAGAAGGCTTCAGCTACGAAAGAATTCTACCGCCTCGCAAAATTTTATTTTAGAACGCCATTTCCGTTTTTCACGAGAAAAACATTGTGTAACAGGATTTTCTCGGAAAACTTGTGTGGAAATAACAGCTCGTTAAGTGATATGCTTACAAGTCACCCACAACCTAGTTCTATGTGTGTCTAGCTACAACTAACAGGCATTGGTTCAAAGTTAAGAAAGTCCAGGTGTTGGTATGTGAAATCGACGTTGTTTTGGAAGGATAGCTCTGTCTCTTCATTCCACGACACTTTGCTCGGCTTTGTTGTCTTTTCAGGAGCCTTCTCGTCCGTAGCTACCTTGGATTTGTTTCGGGCCTTGCTCAGACCTTGTTTCAGAGTGATGTTGCCTGGTTGTGGGACATGCATTGAGTACGGGAAGTATTCAAAAAGTTTGTGCGAAAGTAAAGTTGTATTTTAAGAAAAAAATTGTGCTGAATACTAAAAATCTGTGCAAAAAAAAATAGTGAAAAGGGCAAGCATTTATAAAATATTCTTTTTAATACATTTGCAAAATTAATAAGGTCAAAAGTTAATATTTTGAACAATGTCGAACCTATTTGCTGCAACATTTGGCTTAGGGTCAGGAACTGAGAATGAGCCCGGGAGTATCTGTAGGGAGGGGCCCAGGGTCTTATTTCCTCAAGGGGAAGCGGTTCCAACTGCTCAAAATTCACTATTCGCTTCTCGCCCAACTCCTCGATAAACACGAGGCAGGGGCCACCATCAGGTCTCATTTCTTGGATATGGCAGTGGTATGGGACTGTCTGCTCGGGCTGCAGTTTGCACAGACATTTGACGCCCACTTGGAGGGTAGTTCCATCCGAATATCTCGCGCCATAACGCATTTCTGTAATACTGTTTCATAAGTATCGAAATAGGTAAATTGTATGTGAAAATAATTCCTTCAAAATGAAATGGAATAGGGAATGGAAACGCCCAAACAGCACATCTTGAGATTGATGTTCTGACCTTGTTACATAGAAAATGATCCGGCATTTCCGTTCTTACGAAAACCAATAACGAAATAACAAGAAACTCGCAAGAGAAAGCAAGTATTAATACGAAGACGAGTAACGTCCAATCGATCGAAAACTAAATGCAAGGTCGCTGAGAATTATTCCAATCTAGCGAAACATACACAATGTTTGTGTAGGGTTTCTGCTCCTATTCCATTCATGGCCAAAACTTGTGTACCTCGTCTCAATTCGCTCCAGACATCAAACTCTATGTTCCTATAGATATCAGGATCCAAGGCTTTTGCCACTTTGTATGGAAACGGTGTGATTCCGTTGTCGAGCAAGTCTTTCGCGCTGTTGACGTTCAAGCAGTTCATGCAGACATTCTCAAGTTGTATTAGACTGCGGTTGAACACGAAGATGCTTAGAGATTCTTTCAACAGACTAGCTCTTTCCAAGTCTTCGGTATGGTGCTTACATTTGAGCGCCAAAGCGTTGTTAGTCCTGTCTTTGTCATCATCAGCAGCTTCAATGAATATCTTAGCCCTTTCTTTCTGCTTCTTACGACGTTCGACGTTCTCTGACATGAAGTACTCGATATGGTTACTAGGTACCTTGTCGTGGAGCATTTTTTCGACGGCGTAAGACAAGTCTTTTAGCTGGTAGACGCCGTCGTAAAGTATTTCATACACGAGAGCTACAATTATAATGCTGCATTTTACGTTTGAATTTGAAATAGATATAAAAAGTTAAAACGAAAAGGTATTTCTAAATATAGAAAAGTAGGTACGAAAAGTGTTAAAGAAATCTACTTAGTTGCATCCATTTGTAGTACTTTCTCCGACTGATCTGAGACATTTAAAGAAGAAAACGTTGCATGTTTGCAAGCCTAGGAAATAGGGAAGGAACAAAGTTTGGGACCAGGTGCTGCGGACTTTGAGAAGTTGTTGTCGACTTTCAGGATTGGCTGACAAATATCCCAAGCAGTCAGTAACTCAGCAAAGATATGTTGTTATATATTTTGTTTCTTACTCCCTGCCAAGTTTCAGACTCATCATCTGCCTAACCTTTTCCCAACTATGTTGGGGTCGGCTTCCAGTCTAACCAGATGCAGCTGAATACCAGTATTTTACATGGAGCGACTGCTTATCTGACCTCCACAACACAGTTACTGGGTAAACCGATACCCCTTGGTAAGACTGGTTGTCAGACTTTCGGGCTTCTGACTACCCGTAACAACTGTCAAAGATCCACGAATGCCAGCCAGGACCAACTGCTTAACGTGCTTTCCGAGGCACGAAGGGGTCTCGGTATATAAAGATGGTCACCCATCCACAGACCAACCGCGGCAACGATAATTTATTGAGCAAAACCATTATTTAAAAGAACCACAATGAAAATAAAATGGCTTTTACAAGCTACTGCTGTTTTTGTGTGGAAATGGCCAAACAGTCATCTTGAATGTTATCTAGGCTAAATTTTAGGTATGTAATAACATGAATTTCATTTTAATTTGAAGATGAGATGAAACAACTCTTTAAATAGGCATTTGCATATTTTGTTGCAGTAGCTTATCCAATACCTATAAAAATTATTTGAATCAACCTGCCTGCCATACAATATTAGACCCTATGACAAGGATTTGTTTGTTTTTGCATAGCAACACAGTTATTATTGCCAACATAATCCAAATACTTGCAAGTTCAATGAATCAGATCAGTCAGGAATGAAATCAAACCAAACTATCCGCAAAAGAAAGAGAAATCTTAACTTTGATGAGAAAATCATGAGTTCAGGTTAAAATTATAATTTGCGTATCATTGGATTTATAGATATTTAAAGACAAACAAACTTACATTGGCAAAAAGATGATGTGTTAATGAAATCTTTTGTGTACACCACGTCAAAATGCTTAGTGTCGGGTGAGTAAAACAGGTATATCGGGTCTCCATAACCATTGCATATTTTTGTTTGTGGACCTTTGTTAGCTTCAAATATTACAAAGTCTCGTCTGCAAGGTTTTAATGGCAAGTTATTTTAGTTTGAGGCTGTGTGCCTAACACAAGTTGCAAAGCATTGGCATTAAAAGTGAAGGAAATTGAGGTGATTCATATATTTGTAATGAAGGTATGCTGAATTTATTTAGAAAATGTGGTGCTACATATTTCAGGATTATTGTAGTTAATTTTATTGTTTGTAAATTCATCAAAAATCATGTTTTGTGTACTAATTAAGTATCAAGCTTGTATTAGGCACAGCGTCAATGGAAATTAAGTGTAAGAAATTATAAATCAAGAAGTGGGTAGTCAAAACTTCATGTAAAAATGTTCTTACCTATAAAGATGGCTCATAGCCGATATTTCAATTAAACCACCCCACTCGGATGGGTTTGACATCTCTTTGAGATAATTTTCAAACGGACAAGTCAACGACTACAAAACAAAAGTATTTATGTTAACATCCTGCCTGAATTTGAATTACATTTGACAAATATATAGCATATCCTACCCCTTCGAAGAGGTGTCTTTTAGTTGCCATAAACTGAACGCAGTCCAGGCGAACTTTATGAAAGTATCGCTGGGTGTTATACATGTTCTCAGAGACAGCGCGAAAAAGGCAGCTCGAGTCCCTAGCTGTATGTTTACGGAAAAATCCCATCTCGTCCAACCATCTGTCCGGCTCCGAGGAACGCTTGTGTATCTTCCACGGCCCGCGACAGCGGATCGGGGAAGGCGACATTGTACACTGCTAACAATCTGCAGGTAAACAAAAACAAATGACGCTGCCGCTTCCATCAACATATCCGCCAAAAATTTCTAACAAACCGACCCATTTCACAACCAGATTTGAACAGAACAAAGTTAGTTAACGGATAAGGTATCCGAAAAACCATATCGTAGCTATATCGTCTGGCGAATGCAAATGGTTGTTTTGCTGTCTACGTTAAACAACACGTGCAAACTTTAAATCTTACGTACGATGCTAAAATAACATGAAAACACTTACCAAATTAATATATCCCAACCCCAACTGTCAGCATCAGTGTTAAACTTTGTTGTATGTGCGAAGTTGTATTTTACCAAAATGTAATGAAAATTGCACGTGCCAAAAGCAAACCGTCAACAGCCGGCGGGAAGCAAATCAAAATTTACAAGACCACGGCATTTTTGCAACAATGTTACCAAACTAGGAGCGCATTCCAGGTAAACATTTGTCATCTCATTTTAACTTTGCTTGAAAGTGTATCTTGCTATTTCATCTGGGCACTTAAATGCTAGATATATTGTTATTGTAGTTCGTCGGAATCGTACTTTGCCAGCCATAGACAACGTCAGAGAGTAAGGAAATAATTAGTGAATGACCTAGGTAAAAAATAAATATTCAAAAGTTTTATCGCGGTTTTTACTTAGTTTTATTTTTGTCATTCGATTCTTTTGTGCATTTTTTTTTCTAGTTTTTCTCTATGACAGCAGTCAAATAAAATACCATAAAATTTTATTTATAAATAAAATGAAAAAATGTGACATTAGACCAAAGACTACAATATGATGCTGCATTAGACAGGGTTTCCAATTAAAGAAAAACTGCCGCATTCGAGGGAATTGGCTACATATTAGTAATCTGTGATTGCAGTCCCAAGCAAAGTAAACTAGTGGATGGAGAGTTAGGACCTGCAGAGGGTAAAAACCACAGAACATATATACCCTACCTAATAATAATGCTTCTCTTATTACAAAGCGTAAAGTTTAAATAACCTTAGTACCTATCAATGATTTCAAAAGAGGCTGTAAATTGAACTAAACGAGACAGCAATTTATGTTTTACTTCGAAAAACGACACGAATAGCGACAGCGTACATTTCTTTCGCAAAGGAGACGCGTAGCCTAAGACACGGTATTAATAGGCTACCATTATGCTCTAGTTACATCTCTACATAATTCTAAATACCTGTTGTAAAGTTGTTCAGTTTAGAACATTTGCATGTTCTCCCCTCCTCCTTTTTTGAAGTTGGTTAAAAATTCAAATCCTGTTTCGGTTTCGGTGGAAAGAAATAAAAAACACGACACATTTTTAAAATCTATATTTATAAAAAGCACCGTCTGTAAAACATACAAAATTCCGGTAAAAATGATTTATTGGCATCGACAGCGTTATTATAAAAATGGAAAAATGTTTGATTATGGTTGTATATGACAATATAAAAATTATGATTGTTCACATCATTGCTTAGACAAACTATTGCTTCATTTTTGATTCAGACCGAATTCTTATACCATATTTTGGTTGAGCAAGTAATATCGTTACAGTACTACATTCGATGATTCATACCATATTTCTAGTTAATACAATGCAAAAATACTATATCAACGCAGAAATATAGTAAAAAATTAATTTAGACCCAAAAGAGATTTGGTAACTACACTTCTAATTTATTGACCAGAGCATCACACACACGCAGATGCATAATTCTCATGAGCACTTATCTCAACTTCAGGGAGAACACAAGCACAGAACAAGACCGAAGTAAACCATAGCATGTTATTTGGAGTGCAGTGTGTTCCCGACTTAAATAAATCAGTACTGGACATTCATACTTAATTATTCCTTTCAATATAAATTAAATTATAAAATGCTCGTAAAATACGCTTATTAAATATACATATTTATTATACCGTTAAAAAGTGACATAGAAAATTTGGTTCCTATAAACTAATGATAAGGACCAGTTTACAAAGTCCATTCTAAGCCTAATCGAACCTTGGTGTAGTTCTGTCGTTTGATAAAAGTAAAGACTTGTTAAAACGGACAGCGCAAACGGCCTATGACTTATATCGAGTTTAAAATACGGGCGATACTAGCGAGATATAGTTGCGGGTGGTTATTGTATGAGGATGTTCAGGCTGTTTTCTCCTGTTCAATGACGTCCTTGGTAGGCAGAGGGTTCTTCTCGCAAGTCTCAGTGTGCTTCAACTTGGTAGGGTCGAAGTTCTCGATGCCGTTCAAGAACTTGTTCTTCTCCTTCTCAGCCTCGATAGCTGTGAGTGGAAAAAATCCGTTAGAACATGATTTACTTAGTTATGACATGATTTTATGGTCGACCCGTGTCTAAAAAAAACGATTATATCTGCTTTGCGTCTTATTGGGTCTGTTTACTGGTGATGGCGGTTTTCCAATGTAGGACAAGAAAAGTGTTTGGGCTGAAGATTTACCTAAATTAAGATGCACTTTCTGATTTTTTGGAGGTGTTAACTTTACATTTGTTTTTTTTTAAACTAGCTACATGTTTAAGCCCTTCTCAGAGCGCTTACTTTATATTTAAAGGCGATTGATACGATGCTAATTAATAAGGGTACTAAAGGCTAGAATACTTTTGGTTTACAATGCCCATTACGTACACAAATCACGTGCATCCAAACCAGACTGAAGAATAATAATTGTATGCGGGAATTGAACCCACGTTTTCAAATCAAACGACTGTTATACTATGAAACCAATTGATAGTCTCGGTACTGCCTGAAGTTCTGCTCTCTGCATAAAGAGAAAGTAAGCGTGCAAATAATATATAGTCACGCAAAGGCAGCAGATAACTACAGACAGTTGTGATGATGAAAATATACACACAGCACAATAAGACATGTTTTTAGAACACTGCAGCAGGCAGGGATTGGCCACATTAAGTACAAAATATACATTTAAAAAAATAGGCAGAAAATTATAAAGCAGCAAAAATAAACCTTCAATAGGCGGTAAGGAGTTCTTTTCTTCAGTCGTCGTATGCTTCATCTGAGTCTTGTCGAAGTGTTCAACGCCATCCAAAAGATTCTGGTGCTGTTTCTCCGCGGCAACAACTGATGCAAAGCAAATCGTGCAAGGCAAAACACAATAAATACAAGTAAATAATAAAAGCATTGAATGCGTCTTCGTATTTGTAACACAATAATACATAGAAAGGCAATATACATGCTAATTGACTCAGACACGATATGGAGTGCTCGGAATAAAAAGTGTGTCAGACCGTTGGTTACAAAAACATTGATAAGCTAATGACAATGACTCTTCGACTTGTTTAGTTATTAAAACTGCATAAGATTATCAGAATAAGGATATGGGGTTGGTATATTGCCACTCGTAAGTGCATTAGGTTTTATCATAATGTTTTATTAGAAATAAACTGTATTTGGCAATATTATTGTTTATATACATGCGTAATGCTGGTGCTGATAATGTAAAATTATATAAAAGCATACCATCTTTGTCAGGAAGTTGGTTCTTTTCCTGAGTTTCTGTGTGCTTCAACCTGGTAGCATCAAACTTTTCAATACCATCGAACAGGGACTTTTGAGTTTTTTCGGTGGCAACATCTGAAAACCATAGACAAAACTTGTCAAAAAATATTCGAAATTTGAATTATTTGGCGCACTCTCACACAACGTCTAAAAACATGCGCGTTATTATTTTAGTAAAACGTAGGTAGTTAGAATTACAACAATAACTGCAAATGAGTCGTAAAATACATATTAGCTTCGTCCCCTGGTTTAGTTCCCCAGTTAAAATTAGAAGGAATGCGATGAGCAAAAGCAGCCACGTCTCACAGGCGTATTGCGGCTCGCTATTATTTATTAGTGGCGCGGCATTTCACCCAGTGATATACCTAGTGCGTTTGGTAGCACGATTTTTTCCACCGTCTCCGTTTTTCTGAGGGAGGATGTCTGAAATTGTTCTACGCCTTGAAGTAGCGCGTTGTGTCGCTTTTCTTGCGCTACGTCTGTTGTGAAATTGAAATTTTCTTTGTTATTCTGTTATCGATTACTCATCGAATGTTTGTTTTCAATCGAAGCGTCAATATTGCCTGGCTTCAAGATAAGGTCTTAGTGTGTTTTGTTATGGATTTTAGATAAGGCGAATTACCTACTAATCGATGTCGATTAGCGCCAAGTCTTTCCTGTAGGTACGTCTATCGACCAATAATCTTAACGCCGACATCGAACCAAAAGGGTGTGGTGTGCTTTGTTTCTATAACGTAACTTCCTTCCATTGGCTATACATCGGGCAAACAACCTCTACGTAGGTTATTGAAACGGAAGGAGTTGGATTCCTGATTGATAACTACCTACTCTCGCCAAATTGGTAAGTGATTGCAAGGGTGAATGCGGGCCCCCGCTGTTGTACCCAATCGTCTAGATTGCATGATGTATTAACGATCAAAAAGGTCATATAACTTCAGGATATAGAAACGAAAGAAGAAATTGTCGATGGCTCAACCAAATAGGTTCACTTCAGAATCAGAACCGCAAAGTAGTCAAATTGTTGATTTAATTAGACCTACCTACTTAGTTAACTTTTCTAATTCAATTAGATAGGTACTTGCTATAAGCTCCGATCACCTCAATGTCTAAGTACGTAAGTACTCCTATGTATAAAAGTCAATTAGATCAATTTTAGATTGCCTTAATAGGCGATGAACGATAGACGAAGAGTACTTACATAAAAAAAATGCTTGTTTTATCAACTCATGTAAATAACATTGTTAAGTTTGGAGTACGCTTTTAAGCAACGATTTGCTTGTACTTACTAGGTGGTTCCGCTCCTCCAGTAGATGTGTGAGAAAATAAACAATGTAAATAATTTTGAAAGCACGACATACTCATTGTATATCGTTAATCACGGGAAGATTCGACTTTTAGAAAAGTTTATTTGAAAGTTCCATCCTTTGTGACTGGCACTTCTGGCAAGCCTATAGCTTGCTTTTCAAGGATTTTCCGAGAAAGAGGAGACACCTACAGAACAGAAACCCACAGATTTTTTTTTTACGGGCGGAAATCTGATGTGCGCCACTGCGCCCATATACTTAGGTAGGTATACATCTACAACATCAAGGAGTTAAAAAATCCCATGTGAAAGTATTCAACACTCTTCTTCAAACCATTTACAAAATCAGCTTCCCCGAAGAGCCTACAACCGACGAAAAATACTAAGGAATCGAGCTCTCAAGCAAGGACCTCATCTCCCACCATTTCCTGAACATACCTTCTGCGGAGGGCAACACGATCTTCTCGTTGGTGTCGACGTCACGCAGGCAGCTCTGGTTGAAGCCTTCTAGCTGGCTCTTGAGGTCGACGGCTACCTTGGGCAGGTCCTTGAGGGAGGGGGCATCTACTGAGCAGGCCATTTTTTAGTGGTATCTGGAATTAAGAGAAAATTGGAAGTTAGTTGTGGAGTATGAGAAAAAGAATATGAATGACGCATGATGTGGGTCACATAAAACTTTTAGATAATCTGAGAAGGGAAAGTTACTGCACAGAATGTGATATGATCAGTGGTTTACCGACTGTCATTGGGTCGTTGACCTCTCATACGACGCCCACGCTCTTACGTGGATGATTGACTTTGATAAACCGCTGGTTTTCAGAAACCCATAATTATTTATAGGAAGTACTGTTATCTAGAACTATTTCAAGTAGATATTGTTCATGTATAGCAACATGATAGGTAACAATTCATTTATTGAAATTGCGCTTATATAGCTAGCAGTTACGGTCGAATCATCATCCAGATTTCCTTTGTTTGAATTTCTCTGGTAAACTTAGTATATTTTGTAAGATCGTTGAGAAGTGACTCAAAAAACCTCATTTAACGACATAAAAGAATGTTAAAAGTTACATTAGATGTGGGTGTACCGCTTTCACGTATCGCTAGCGAACTAAATTGGTAGACGATGAAACATCGCTGCATTAGTCGAGTTGGTTCAACGTACAACGTCGCGCAGACTGTTTACTAACAAACAATCGATAAAGACTGGAATGGTGAAGGTGTTAGGAATTATCATGGACGTATATACGTCCATGGGAATTATTGACACGTTTTGATTAGTTTACAATTGATTGGGTTCCGTTTAGCAGCGGCTTGCACAATTGCACATGTCTGTATTGTATGAGGGATAGGTAGACACCTCACGGCCACGCAGAACCTCCAGTAATACCAAAAAAAAAAACAAATGTCCCGCGGATTATCTTTTGTAGTCCCTATTTCTTTTCTTGGTCTTTTCGACGGCAAGGCAATAGTCAATGCCAACTGATTTAAACTTTATTTCTAAACCGCAGCTTACTGCGATCTTACAGCAACTCGTTATTAGTCGTTATACTAAATCGAATTATTTCTTTCTCATTGAACTATCATTAGTTCATGAGTTAACCGCAATTCGTCACGGTTTCCGCGACCTCTTCAATTACAAATCGCTTGTCGAGCGGAGAATGAACTAACGGCAGTTAAACAAGCATATTATGCGTACCACGGCCATTGTTGTTGTAAGCTAACTGTTTATATCTTCGCCCACGTCATGTAAGGGGTAAGACGCAAATAAACACTATGGAGAGCTGGTCTTTTTTTTTCTATAGAATAATGTTATAAAGAACGTCTCAATAAAATGTTTGTTTGTACTTTTGTTGCGGACGCTCAAGATTGTGTGAAGTGATGATCATTGATATTGATGAATGAATTTGTAATGCGTCATGCCTAAGAGAACCTTGGCAACCACAAAAGAGGCCTGGAAGACAGGGGTGTCTTCCAGGCCTCTTTTGTGGTTGCCAAACAGGCCTCAAACATGAAGCCACGTTCTTTTATAAAGATTCAATCTTCCGACTTCCGTAAAATTTTATTAATATTCGAACTTATTTCGAACTAAAATTCCATTTTATTCAGTAGCATTCAGTGCGAATACAGATAAATAATTAAAATATGTCTATGGTATTTTGCTTTTTTGAAGTGAAAACTTCTTTAGGCGCGTTGGGCATTTTTGAGATGGGAAAAAACCACTGAACTCGCGACGCGACACTGTTACCGTAACCGACACCGCGCTACATTCGGATATGTTCGGCTGTCCTCGGAATGTATCTACTCGGTTTTAATGTAGGTATATCCGATATGTCGGTGAGTGATGGCAAAGTATTTTTTCTTCAGCCTTTATTCCGCAGAACACTATACTTACTCCTAAGCGGTCTCTCGATGACTATGAGTGATGCATGGCCGCAGTCGTAGCTAACGTTCGTTGCATATTAAAACACGGGTCATTGTTGCCGGCAACTCGGCGTGTATACTAAACCAGAATACATCCTGTGGCCAGGGAAACAATCTTTTGTTTTCAATAGGATGTTTGTTCAGGGTTGATATCATAGGGGGTTTGATGACAATGTTACTTATTATGTTTTTTGCCGATGATTTAAAGGTTCACATAGACCCCTGCTCCGTGGTTAGCAATCTTGAAAAAAAATCTGATACTTTTCTTGAAAAGCGGTGTGATTTCATTTGAATGGCATTAGGTAGGACACAATTTGTTTCCTGGAGATTAGGAATTAAGGACTTTATGTTCTTAAAACATGAAATTATTCAACCAATGTGGAAAGAAGAAAACATGGGAAAACGATACAGACCTACGGAAAAAATATGTCACCATACCATAATTATATCATTTATCAAAACAGATAACAGAGCTTATTGTATTTTTACATAGTTTATACAGGGTAAAATACCGAATCAAAACATTCTCAAACAAAACTAATAATAAACCAAGTAATAATAAAACGAGGATAAAGTCTATTGTTATAACGAGTCCTCTGATAGAGCGATCCAGAAACGTCATTAAATGAAATGGAATAGACTAGTCATTATAGTTTAACTGAATTCGTGTTTGATATTGTTGATTGACATAATGCCAGCCAGTTTTACATGTTTAGTTATCGAAGCGAAAGGTCATTGGCCTGTGTTTTAAGAGTTTTTAAGGGGCCGGCGTAGCATGCGTAGCTCATACACAAACGTAATCTATACTAATCTATACTTAATATTATAAAGCTGCAGAGTTTGTTTGTTTGTTTCAGTATCCATTCAAAATATATTTGGGAACCTAGATATTCTGTAATCCAATCGGAATAAATACACACTACATTAAGAATTTGTTTAATTTACGTACAAATTATTTTGGTATTACGTTTGTATGAACTATGCATACTCCGCCGGCCCTTTAATTGTGAATAAGTCGTTAGGTAGGCTGCGAAGTTGAGTAGTACTTGAGTCGTCCGTTATTGTTAGAATTGTTATTTGAACAGCCTTTACTATTGTTATATTAGTACAGTCATATTTTCGACCTACTTTGGGGGATTACTAAGTGCTAAGTTCATGGTTATGACTCGCTATCTATTGTTTACCTACTAAATCCATCCAATGGTCGAAGTTTTTTTTTAATGAGGTACTAAATAATAAATAAATCTATGACGAACTAATTTACTTGTTGTGAACTGCATTAACTTGTCTTTTGTAGTTCAGTTCAGTTTAAAAAACATTACAATTAACATGGGGCCCAAGACGCTGCCTTGCGGTATACCATGCAAGAGCAGTAAGGCCAGTAGTCCGATTATTATAATTATTTTTTGGTGTTATAAAAACTCGATAAAAGAACTCTTTTTAGAATTTTTGGTCATTAAAATTCAAATAAAAATAATTGTCTATGGTTATAATTGCTTTAGATTGCGGTATTAAAACGATTAAAAGAGTTCTTGTGTGAAATATAGTGAGTAATATTTCGTCACGAGACGGCATGTATACCTGCAGGCCGGTTTTACCTGTGTGTATTGATAAATACAAAACCTGTGGAACATGTTGCTGCAAGGCGACATGATAACACCTCGCGATTCGCGAATACTGGGGCAGTTTTACAGGTCTTTAAATATTGGGCCTAGAAAGACAACAACATCTTAGAACTCAGATCACCCTGCTAGTTAGATATAGCTATAGGTAATTCAAATCCATCTTGTAGTTGTAGATTAGTCACAGCTTTATCAATTAATTAATGAAACGGCAGCGGCCGACTAGGGCGTGGACGAATCATCATACATTCCGTTACCAACCATTGTGAATTGTGATCTTCTAATTATTACGGGCATGATAATATTTATACTTTCATGGACATTGTTTAAAAAAAAAATCTTTATTATAATAAAAAAGTTAAGTTACGACTTACGAGTAAGTTATAAACATTTCCTAAGATTCTAAGATGTATTCTACTACTTTTGCCGTTTTTGCTCAGAAAGATAATATTCAGTCATTCTCAAACCTTTTCCTTGTAAAAGTTATTGAACGGATCTTTGGTGCCTAACTTTTAAAGCAGATAACTACGCACGTGAAGAAAAAGGTCGAAAATATTTCCGATGTTTCCAATGAAATCCTTTGAAGATTTTGTATCGGACGTTTTGCGAGGACGAGGGTGAAAACAAACAATATGTTAGCAGTAAAGAAACAATAAACTGCCATTACAGCCAAGATGTTCACACAACACGATGTTTACATGAGGCTTTCTTTATGAAATTCTTGAAGCGCGTGCCTGTGTAGGACTTCGTACTATAATAGGTAATGTATACGTAAACGGATCATTCAGATTTTATGAGCTTTAAAAGTTTTATGAGACTGTTTAGTCTTTTCAAATAAGTAGGTATGAAAAGAGATTGATGTTGTCGTTACTTTGGAATGGCCTGGGATTGACGATGCATAACAGCAGAAAATGTGCTGGAAAGACAAATTTTGGCAAAGAGCCGGGATACCATAAGCGCTAGGAAGTATGTAAAAGGAGATTTGGCAATTTGATTTGGCACCAGGCACCATGTGGCGGAAATTGGAAGGGCACAAGTTGGCACAAAACAAATCCAGAAGAAGATATTCGCCAAAGTTCGGAAATAAGATACAGATATCCACATTACCTTAGTTTGGAACTTTGGCGATTAGGTACACTTCTGGATTTGTTTTATAGCTGTTTACTTTGTATTACGAACCACCCACGGTTAACTTCTAAATAAGGATCCTTTCTGCAATAAACTTCCAAACTACATAATTCTATTTCTGCGCGACAGAAAGCTTTAGTATGCTTCTACAAAGTTTCGAGACTCATTGCGTCCTCCTTATTTCTTATTAAAAACTACGTTACTTAATACTCCGTAGATGTAAGCAGAATTAAATGTCAGGCCCTTAAATAAATGTAAATTAAAGTAAGTTATCGAACAATTTAAATTACACTGCAATATTTATCAATTGGCCTCAATAACTCGGTCCTTGTTTATCCATGGCTGTCAGGTTTTTCAAGGTTTTTAACCGATAACTGAGTGGAGAATCATCCGATGCACCAATCATCAATACAGTGCAGTGGTGTAAAGGAAGCGAACCAAGTTTACAATGGATAATGGAATACATATAAATATTGGTAGGAATTTATTGTTTGTGTTGATCAACGCAAATAAAGATAACGCTACACACAGACTACTGCATCGAAGCCCGAAGCATTGATTCCAGACCGTTTGTCCAGCTTTTAGATACACTTTTCTATGGACGATGCGTACCACGTTCACTAGAAGTCTCGCCAGTGTTTCAGTTTAGGGAATGTTTCGACTGACGTTTTCGTTTGCTTTATCTTTACTTCACCTACCAGCCGAATTTTATCGTACCTACCTGCCATTAAGCACTGAATAAATCTGATAGCACCTAGTTATAAAACTCAATACAAAAGGGAACCCTTTCAGTAGGTAAGTAATTTCAGTAATTTGTGAGGGCTCCTTTACATTTAAACTTCACTTCCACCATGGGTTTGGAGACCCTCAAGTCATTACATGGGTCCATTATTTATAACTAAGTTAAACTTGAGTTAATGTATTACATATACGATTTCTATCGCCCGCGCGTCCTTTACTGTCCTAAAATACAAGTTTTGAGCTACCTAATTAGTGCTACACAGTAAGTAGATAAGTAGTAATGTATTCGGTTTGCGGTGAGGTGTTAGTTAACATAAATACGTCCCGCACATATCTCGTTACAGAGCCGTACCGCTCGCGTCTTGCATCGCTATCAGAGCATGATTGTTGCTTTAATGTAACTTTAAGAGAACAGCCGCTGAACCTTTTTGAGCATCACCTCAAATCACCTGTTAGTTCTAGGAACACGACATAGAAAATTAAAAATTGTCTATGGCCGCTTTCTTTTTTTGGAGTCGTCTCTTCTAATCAATTCATGTGGATTTAGTAGGGCCGAAAGAAGATTAATTAAATCAATGATTTATTGGCAAAAATTACTCATATAGGTACCTACCCGAAAACCAAGATGAGGTCATTCTAGTCACGCGCCACCTTACTTACGGTTTTATGTCCAACGTTGATAATAAAGTATGTGGATGCGTCATAATTGATTCATGCCTTTTAACTACCTTAACCATTTAGAAATACCTACTAACATTTCTGTCTCGTATCGGGAAGGGATGTGAGTCATGTCACGGCCATGCCTAACGACATCGACTGAGAAAAAGAAAACAATGGGCCTTATAAAGATATCACCATACTTCGCTGCAACAATGGTTGTCTTGTCTTGTCACATACAATCTAATATGTCCGCGACTCTGACCATCTGTCTCGCACCGTCTCGTCGAAATAAAATCAGAGTTCTATTGTAACTTTAGATTCTCAGCTTAACGGTGCGTGGCGTGTCATGGCGCCTTTCCAAAACCTTATATGGTATAGAACCTGCAAGAACGGGTACGTTAAACAACTCGTGATTCTTGGCGCCATAAAAAATACGAGGCATGCGCGCCATATGGTCAGAGTTTTCAAAATGTCAGCCGAAATGTTTTGTTTTTAAACATTCGTAATCTAAAAAAAATTAAGATATGTTAATAAGATAACGTTGTTGTTTCGGGGTTCTGTTTCTCATGACTACAATACAACATTGTACAATCATATTTTACATCTGTCTGTGTTTTATACTTAGTTGTTTCATTTTATGTAACGATTTAACGAACAACTACGGCGTCCTCCATTTTGAAATGCGTTTAAGTAATTGTTGTTCTTGATGATGAATTCTCATGCAAACTAAGAATCAATTGAGTAACAGTAACTAAGTACATTTTTGCCAACATTTGGGGAATCAATACCGGCTTAATGGCAACGTCTGCCGTATTTTGGTGGGGGAGCGTACAGTGAACCGACTGAGTCATGCGATGCACGTCTGCGAGCCGACACCGTAGAAAGTTTAAAGTTATTAAAATTTCACCGTAAGTAGATCGCTGGCCTCGACACGTTCCGTTTTTGCTGATTTACAACTGCTACTTACTATGTTTTGCAATTGTGGTAACACTTACATCTCAAACTGACCGGGCTGTAATTAAATACGAGAAACTATGATTAAGTTGTACTCCTCAATTAACATACGATAGCTGTGAAGAAAGAAACAGCTTCCGGGGAAACGAGGTCTTATGTAATTCTATTAACAACCGCATTTTATTCAATCTACGGAAATGCTCAAGAAACTTCTTCCTTGAGGAAACCTTCGAAGACTTACTACTGAATGTTCTCGGATGGAAACTAAATCGTCTTGTTTCCCTTTTACTTGGACACGAACAGATGGACGCTCCGTCAAGACTAATTAGGAACGACTTGCAGGCGAGAATATAAATGAAGGAACAGAATTAACAGCGCTGATTAGATTTGAATCTAGTTGTCTTTAACGCCAATGTTTAGGCAACAATTTCAAACAGATTTCAAACTTTCTACAACATCTCAGAAAATATGGAATAAGTGGCAAAAAGATTTGGACGATCATTTGGCCAATAGTTTCAGTGCACTAAAACAACCTTTAAAATTGTTCATGCATCATTAAAACTGCACTAACAACACATGATAGAACATATTGTTGGAACTCTACTTATTCTATTTAAGAAACAAGCGTAGGCGATACCGTACTCCAATGAAACATAAGAAGATTTAGTATAGATAAAACTGCGTATCTAATTCAACCTTCAATCAAATAGATGCACATCAAAGAAATCGATAAACAGCTGTCAAATAAGGACTATCTAGAATCTAGATATGCCACAAATGTGAAGCCACGGATCGACCTTGCTGCTATTAATACAACGACTTACTTCACGATCCAAGAGTCGTGACATCTGCAGTGCATAGCAGCTAACCTTGGGGCTAGGACGTCCATAGTTCATACATGGTGCAGTCGTCACTTTCCACTTAAGGTCACAAACTATATGGGAATCGGGTCGACTGAATTCTGTGATTAGATACGGCAAACGTTCAATTGCTTGAGTGTTTTGTTGTTCATTGTCACTTTTTTTTTTCTTCTTTCATATTATTATATTCACGACTAGAATCATTGTTGATGGTCTCCACACGCTCATTTACGCATTTTCTAGCAATGTCCTATTCAAATAGAACCCCTAAACAATTTATTTTCTTAGAGCAGAGCCAATAAGCAGACCTATTAAACTTGTCTTTATTTACTCTCGCCTCTACAAATATGTTTTGGTCTCGAGTTTCAGTCTGGCGAATGTCTGTCGCTACTTCGCTAGCTTCCAGCCAACGCCGCCGCGCCGCCAGCATTGCTATTTTTTTTAACGCAATGTGGATATATGGTTTATGTAAATAGTAATTACAGGTAAAATGTGGCCTATGTTTTGATCAAACACGAAACAATTCTTAGAGCCAATTCAACGCTAGCTGTTTTAACAGGATATGCAGTAGCCTAAGCAAGGTGTGACAAAATGTCACCTAGTTGTATAGCTGCCATCACATAAATTACGGACCCCGGATCCCGGACATTTGGGTGAAATAAAGATCTTTCCCCGGACTCACTCGAAAAAAAATTACAATAAAATAAAAACATCGCTATGTAGAGCACATCAAGTTACTAAAATCTGTCAAATTTCTTTAAAAAAAAAAATCAAGTTTATCGCTAAAGCATAAGGTTCAAATTTGATTGGGAAAATTTTACAGTTTCGGGTACTATTCAAAAACTTCGCCCGAACGCTACCCGGACGCCCTCCAAACTAGGACAAATCCGGGGAAACCCGGAAGGATGGCAGCCCTACCTAGTTGACGCAGTGTTTATAAGATTTATGAGCTGCAATGTGAAAGATTTAATGCATCGCACAAAATATGACTAGCAGGTGTTTAGAGGTGGGCGCTTCACGAATTACGACCACTGGATCACCTGATCAACCCATTTCCTAAACGAAATACTTATCAAATATTTAGAGGCCGCTGAAAATGGATTGGAAGTTCTATGATCATTAAAACGGTCAGTGTGGGCAGTGGAAAATTGCCATAATCAGTACCCTTGGCAGGTGCATTGGTGAGGGCAAAGCTTTTAGTCGTTCAATTTATAGAATGTCACTGCAGTCACCAAAAATAAAGGCACGACATAGGAATGGGAAGCGAGATCTGTGAACCATGGAAACTTTTCTCGAAGTCCCAGAGCTCGAATTCGTTGGTCGAACCCTGAACATAAACATAACAAGCAGTTGATTACTCTAAAATTGTATTATCCTCAAAATTCTCGGAATTTTACAAATATATTGAGTTCTCGGCGACAAAGCACTTGTACGGAGTATTACTCTTATCTGAACTTCTACGTAGTTATATCCTTTATCGGGGCAATCCTCATTTGAGTCAATATTCGGTTATCAAGTCCAGCATGGACTATTCCAAAGAACATACTTACGATGTAGGTATATCTATTTCGATACCTTATCGAAATGATTAATGCAGTTCTGATAATTACACAAAGGACAAAACAACAAACATTGTTGATTACTAATTGTACTACATGTAGGCATAGCAACACAAATTGCAGACTGTTTCTGCCAGATTATGCAGAAAGGAATGCTGAGGTGGACAGCTGCAGACCATATTATGAACTAACGACGCAATACTGTCATGATATCGACCGGTCAACCATATAGGTTGCAGGGATCAAACGGAACTCGGTTAGCTGGAAACTCATTACATTGACATGACAAAACCTGGTCATACATTAGCTAATGAGCAATTGCCACTGACTGATTGAAAGCTGGAAATAGATGCTGGTCCACCAGTCTGGAATTAGGAAGTTTAGTTCTAGAATTTCGATGAAGAGACTTTTACAACGAGCGCAAGACCTAGCCAAAAACTAGCCATTTTACATAAACAAAATTCGTGTCTTTCCATAAATATCGTTCCAGATGTGCGTCAGTTGGCACTGTTTTCATGCAAATCTGAGGAGGGTTAAAACTAAACATTTTACGGTACACCAAAGCCAAACAGCAAATTGATCTACCGGTGCCACACTTAAGGACATCAGACATCCTTTTAAAGGGTAAAATGTTCAAAGGGAGCGTAATCAACCATGTTGGGTACGATTCCGTTTTTATCTGAGTGGTACCTACGTGGTGTGATTTCTGACGGGATGTTTAGAACTTCAAGAGGAAAATAACAGGATTTTATGCTCCGATAATTCTATAGTATATAAACCTACATATTATAGCAAAGCTAAAAACCATATTAGTCTCTTATTGAAAAAAAAATCCCTTTACTGTTGAATGTCATGAGTATGTTGGTCATGTTTCCCAAGTTATTGGGAAGCATGATCAACTCATGACATTCGACATGACTACTTGGCTTACATAATGAATTCTATTTATATAAAAATACTTTGAAAAATATTGAGTTCTACAGGAACACTCACATTATTATAGGAATTTGCCCTTCATCAATTTCATTTGTTTAAATCATAAGATTCATAATTAAGTCATAATCATAACACTAGGTTAGGAAAATAACTTGATTCGACATCGGAAGGGTACTAAGACCGACAAAAAGACATTACAATCTTGGAATGTGAAATGCAAACATTCTCGCTTTTCAATTTCACGACGTTGCGTTGATCATTGGAAAAACTTTTAAGATATCGCACTTCCATAGGTCTTTGACCTAAATACGTATTCTAAATTCCTGGAATACATTCAAGTCTGGAGCGAGGTAAAAGCCTCTTGATCATTTTCTGTTTAAAAGAAAATAGTTTTGTAGAAAAGTAACTATTGAAAATAACTTTAGCTGTAAATTCATTTCAATGGAATTCTACAACGGACTTCCATTCAAAAATCGATCGTTGTAGCAAAGATGGCGCCAAAATGTTTTGACCAGAAGAGTCGTAGAGATACGAAATCATTTCCGAATGCCAATCTTTTTACGATTTCCGGCATTTTGGTGTACGTAAGAAGATGGATTGTGTTTCTTTGAAAAATATGCGTCTTCGCTTGTAAATATCTTCCCACTGCAATCATTGACGATAATATTCCCGCCGACTCAGTACCTTGCTCCAAATATTAGGTATTGGTGCATCAAAACAAACAAGAGAAAGCAACTGTAATCTTTCTAACTCTGGCTGGAACAACCTGGCTCTTACAGCTGTTTCTGAATGCCCGATTCATTCGCAGTCCATCAATCACAAAGAACAGTTACCTACTTGATAACTTCTTATAGAAGTTATTTTTATTCTATTCCATCATAAATTTTGCTTCGTGTAGGTACTTGTTCAATTAATCTAAACGTTTGATAATAATTCTCCAACTTCTGTGTTATTTTTATTCTACTTGAAATGATTCATAGGATATCTGACATTTCATTCATTTCGCGCATGATTCATTCGTCCCTCAGGCACAGCGGTGCTATTCTGTAAAAATCTCACCGTGAAAACTTAGGTGAAGTGAGCTTTCAATAGTGTCAATTCCAACTCACTTCACCTAAGTTTTCACAGTAAGATTTTTACAGAATCGACCGGTGGATTCACTTGACTGACACTACTGCTACCGGCCGGTCGATTCTGTAAAAATCTCACCGTGAAAACTTAGGTGAAGTGAGTTTGTTTTTGCTAGGAATTGACACTATTGACAGCTCACTCCACGCTCACTTCACCTAAGTTTTCACGGTGAGATGGTTACAGAAAGAAGTGACGCTTTTTAAAGCATATTGTCAGACATTTTACACGTGCAGCCTCTGGACAAGTTGTACGCAGAAAGCTATCAATGTTCTTCGAGTTCAATAGGTACAACAATGCGTTCAGGATGCTGTTGGGGCTTCCACGCTTCTGCAGTGCTTCGGGAATGTTTGCTGATGCGCACACTGATGGCTTCGCAGCGATCAGACGTAAGCGTGCCACGTCGCTGCTGCAGAGGGTCCGGGGCAGCTCGAACAGTCTCCTGAATGTCATTGCAGGGAAATTTGATTGCCCGCTCGTCCATTATTTGTCCAATCTCCATGTGTAGTACTAACAGTTTTTTTATATGTTTTTTTTTATGTTTTACTAACAAATTATGGATTTATTATTCTGAAATAAAATGATTATTATTATTATTATTTTTTAAGCTCACTTCACCAAGTTTTCACGGTGAGATTTTTACAGAATAGCATTACTGTATAATATATTATACTGTGCCTCAACTCACCTCAAGTGTGTACTCGGCATTAGCTTCAACCGTGACTATCAAAGAATGTCCAAATGTTTGAAGTGCAGTTGCAGATAATATACGTAACAATTGCGATTTGTGTCAGTAAACTTCTGTAAACTTTGCAGTCGTGATAGTTGTACAGATCTAAATCATCAACAGCGGGTTAAAACGGGACTACCGTTTTAACCCGCTGTTGCAGAACTTCCAGAGAGTAACAACGATAAAATTAGACCAAAGATATGGATGCGAAATGAGAGCAAGAGTTTAGACAATTTTGTTAGTAAAATTAATTGTATCGATAAAACTCATAGGTCATTGGAACGTTGCGGTCGCTCTATCGGTTGAAAAATATTCTCCCATCACACATTAAGGCAATGCTTGTACAGTCCCTTATCTTCACCATAATTGACTATGGCGATGTGTGCTACTATGACCTGAATGCAGATCTCCTCAATAAACTTGACCGACTTCTTAATCTGCATTCGATTCGTTTTTAATCTCCGCAAGTATGATCATGTATCTGCACATCGACCGCTTTTAAAATGGTTACCTATCCGGCAGCGCAGAGCGAGCGTTGAGGGCATTGACAACCCTGTTTTCTATTCTTCACAAACCCACTTCTCCTTCTTATCTGACTTCTCTTTGTCAATATTTATGCTCTGCACACAGCAAGAATCTTCGGTCCGAGAATAATCGTCTTCTTCGTTGTCCTTCTCATCGCTCTGGTTTTATAAAGTCCTCATTCTTTGTCCAGGCGGTTTACCTTTGGAATACGCTCCCTCAGAATATCAGGACGGTAACCAATCAATTCACATTTAAAGTGAAAGCTCGAGAACACATACACAAGAAGTTGGCAGATTCGTCTCAGAATTAAGTTGTTGCAGGTTTTCTTGTTTATCTCTCATAACTTTTTATTTTTTTGGTTTTATATTTTGTTGTATGTATGTATTTATTCTTATATTCTAGTTATTAATATTTTCTAAGTTGTTTTCTGGTATTGCACCTATACTGTGTATTGTCTCTGCCCTCTGCATCACCCTAAGGTAGCCTGGTAGAAAATGCCCAAGGCATTAAGTCCGCCTTTGTACAGTGTTTACTTGTGCTTAAAGTTTTAATAAATAAATAAAACTGGCTTGGATATCTAGTAGAAAAGTCAGATACAAAGTCAGCTAAGCTACCCGATACGTTCTAATCAATGAAATAGTGCGTACAGGTTCAGTAAATCTTATAAACGGGATAAGGTAACGGGCTACCACGAGATTGCTCCGTCACTTTGGTAACATCAATCTTAGGTCCCGTTCAGTACAAGTTTCAATAAATTGCGAACCAAGGTAGGTAGTTAGGTACTATTGAATAAGTAATGCCGCAAGCCAATACCATCGAAGTCGAGTGTCAGATTTTGAAGAATCATGTTGGATAATGAATGTTAGATTCAAATGGTTAGCTCTATATTTTGATTCATGGATATATTGTGAATTAAACTCAGTCACTGATTTAGTTTAGTTTGTTGAAATTAGTTTCAGACTACCGTTCGAGATCGTTTCCGTGGTCGAAGATGCAGACTACCATAAGTAGTTAAAATGTCTATTGTCTATCTATACCTAAGCAACTTCTAACTCAAGACCGTTTTAGGATTTAAAGACCGACTTCTTGACAATTCAAAAGTGCCTGTTAATGGTTTAATTGAAATATATTATGCTTTGAGTTTGAAAGCCTCTGTGTCATACCTGTTCTTAGATGACTGCGGCAGTTTCTGCTTATCCATATCAAAATCTATAATCTAACATAATCTTTTCTACAACGCAGTTATTCGATTATGTAATACAATTACGAGCATTTCCTCAGCATAGTTGAGTCAAACAATCGATATAGACCATTGTCTCAGCCGGCATTGTTGGACGAGTCGAGCCGTGACTCGTGAGTCACACAGAGGATCCTTTAAGCCAGCTACACTTTCATTGTAAGTGTGTATGCCAAGGTATTCCACGTTGTAAGTGCACAGACAATAACGTGGAACCAGTCCTGAGGTAGTACTACGATACTACAAGTTACGCAGCTCTCTAGGGCCATGAATTGTCACTGTATTACTACACTCCAGTGTCGGAGTTTGTTGTATGTTACTGGGTAGGTACATTTAGCTTTTGTGTCGAATCTTTCTAAAGGAGCATTCTCATAAAAGGTCACCTTTGACATTTGTATTGTCTGAGAAACTATGGTCTGTGAAATGATGGCACATTTTCCAGATTCAAGTTGTTATCTCAATGAATATTTCAGCTTTCTACTAGTTCGTAAACTAAACACGTTTCATGAAGATTGTATCTTTTAAAAACAGAAATATATCATGAAAACAAGATGCTATTTCAAGACCATTCCACAAATAACAAGACAAATGCTTTCCCATCTGTAAATATAAAATGTTTGTGGAACGCTACGACGATTCAAGTTATCGAAAATGGTTAATTAACGATAGGCCGCCATCTTGAAATTGAAATCTCATTTGTCAATCGATCTCTCGACATTTCTGTCCGTTTCACTGCACTTGTGAACGTGAAGTATCCACTAGCTTTAGCTTTCCATTTTCTTTGACGTACAATGATTAATTAAAGCTGTTTTAAAGCTCACTTCACGTTAATTACTGGCTTGATGCGGTACGCAACTTTCAGTCGTTAGAAATGCTTATAGTAAAACCCAAAGATTTTAATGTTTGGTAAGATAACTGGGAAAATAATTAAACGATACTTAAAGGTTTTAATCAGGTAGTTGAGAATGGAATTATTTATTTTAGTATGATACCTAAGTATTCCCCTATAATTATTATAATAAAGTAGGTAGTAGGAAAACTATCAAATCTAAGTTAGGAAAATAACAACATTCATGAATCAAAAACCCAATTTCATATTTCCATACGCCACAACTGTGTGCAGCACATTAAAGGATTACTAATATTTTTTCGTGTAATGTCTACTATCTTTTTTAAAGCAGTTTCGTATTTATGGTATACCTACTTTGTCACCCTCGCCACGGTGAGGGCAAGGGCGCACGAGGGCGTCCCCTCGACTCAATATGCCAAGGGCACCATGTATTTTTGTCTAATGCCAAATATAAATGCAGTTACAATTCAATCGTAAATCAACTAAACGATGATAGGACTGGTAAAATGTTCAAGTTACCAAAAAGGAATAAATAAGCTGTACCTATATTGTTGCCAGACAAAATCAATAAATGGAACAGTTTGTGAAATTGACTGAGGCATTGTTGTTCGTATAAATTGCCATTGAATCTAGCTTCAGTCAGGTCATTTCTAATTCCTTAAAGTTAGGTAGATGATTTATTAATAAGATACACCTCTCAAATAAATTCAAAAGTCATCCTCATTAAGTTGGCTAATTAGTATAAATAAAAATTGAGAACAACAAAAATAATAAAAAGTGGTCGGAAATTCAAATATGGTGTGAATTACCGTGATGGTGTCATTGACCTCGCCTAAGCTAGAGCGTATATCAGAGATACGTCTCAAATTTTATGGAGCGTCAAGCCAGCATCGGCAATTAAGAGATTTTCAAGTGTAAGCATCGCACGGATGGCTGAGGAAGCACTGTGTAACGTTTGTGCGCCACATTTTTTACACGATCTAAATCTTTCGGTATGCACCAGATGCCCAGACTAATTTAAAATCACCTCTGGTAAATGTTAATAATTAGTTAACTACTTAATACAAACTGTAAAACTATTATCTAAGCTAAACAATTCAATTATGAAAATGGAGCTGAATTAATTGGAATATATTATAAACGCATTATTCAGACCATAACGTCTCCATTTCGCGAATAGAGTTTTTTGTCCTACCTACATGGGTGGGCATTTGCGAAACGCTCCGATGCGGTTCCCCTCACCGTTTATTGATCTATAAACCAACATAGGGTACCTAGGGCTTCATAATATATGCGACTGCAGGAGGCCCGAATGGTTCAATGGTTGCCACCCTCGCGGATTTTGGGGTTAAATTTTCTCTTTCTAGTTTGAAGTCTGAGTTTGAAGTTATAATGAACTGTAATAAACTCTAAATCCTACAAAGTTCGATGCAAATCCTCGTTTTATTGAATTTTTTTCTAGCTTGACTTTTGTACGCCCACGACTCCACGTGGCGTATGACAGGAAGCAGAAAAATAAGGAGCCTCTCAGCCTCATTTCCTTTCATCCCTTTCTTTGTCTTATTTCCACACTTCATCTACAAGATATAAAACAACAACTTGAACAGCTCGTGTTTATCTCCATCGTGTTCCCCAGCACAATTGAGTACTAATTCGATTAAAGCCCTCGCAGACAACCCTAGCAGTTAGGCATTAGGGGTGCGACGGGTTGTTTGGTCTCCGGGAAATCGATTCGCGTATTCGGGAAGTTATTTCTTCTCTTTCTCGCAAACAGGTCTGTGTATATCCCTCTCTTTCGCGCATGAGCCAGTGTCCTGTCTGGACAGATTTCATTACAAACCAACTCACTTGTGCATCGATGCTGTACCTACATTGGAGTATTTGAGTTATGTATAAGGAAATGTTTCCATGCAGAAGCTATAAGCAGCTATTCAGGCTATTATGATTCATATTATACGCTTGAAAAACGTTAATATTTACTCAACAACAGGAAAATTATTATATTTGGTTAGCGGTTTCCTGCATTCCTATACTTTATAAATTAAGAATAAACTAAATCGTAAATTAAGCACTTACATACTTATATATTTTTTTTTTATTATTCTCTCTGTTCTGTTTTTTTTTATCATGGTCTGGCAGTTTGAGTAATTTATGTGGCCTACCCAAATGTCCTTTCTTTGGTATTGTTCGTCGAATCGTTGAGCTCCTTAAGTCTTGAGTTGAGCTGCACGATTTTTGACAAATGCGTGCACTGACTGGACAGGTCCTCTCAATCTGTGTGGTTCTTTCCTCAAAAGACCACCTCAGACATCGATCTACATGGTCTTCATATAACCTGACCAAGATTATGTCTGGACTTTAAAAGAGACTGTGACCTCTGAGTTTGTTTCGGCCTTTCTTCTCAGAGTAGTCAGATAGGAAACGCCGACTTCATCTAGTTATAAAAAACATGACTGACGTGTAAAAGTGTTTGTACAAACCTACTTACAAAAAATAAAATCATTTCATCATTTCATTTCATTTCATTTCAAAGCTCGATAAATACTAGGAACTTCTTAAAACGATGACATAAAACAGTTACGTGCAATAATAGCGTGTGTACCTACTAATTAAAGATTTCGTCAATGATTACCGTTCAATATTCTATGATGCGTGAAAGCGGCGAAAGTCCTAGCGTTCACACGAACCGGTTAACTCTTTTGTAAGTTATTATCCAGTGTGGTTTATGACTACTGCGCTTTTTTTTTAACTGGAAAAAATTGTAGTAGGCTCAATGTAATAAAGATATGTTTGCCTTGATTAAAAAAAAAACTGGCCAAGTGCGAGTCGGACTCGCACACGAAGAGTCCCACAAGGCAAAAACGCCGAAAAAAAAACACGTTTGTTGTATCCCCCCTTAAATATTTATTTTATTTTGTTTTTAGTATTTGTTGTTATAGCGGCAACTGGGTTCCGTACACAAGGGTAAAAACGGGACCCTATTACTAAGACTCCACTGTCCGTCTGTCTGTCTGTCACCAGGCTGTATCTCATGAACCGTTATAGCTAGACAGTTGAAATTTTCACAGATGATGTATTTCTGTTGCCGCTATAACAACAAATATTAAAAACAGAATAAAATAAATAGTTAAGGGGGGCTCCCATACAACAAACGTGTTTTTTTTTCGACGTTTTTGCCTTGTGGTAACCCTTCGTGTGCGAGTCCGACTCGCACTTGGCCAGTTTTTAAAGTTAAATCTATCAGAGGACGATTTATTATTCAAAACATCAACGGACGGTTATTGGCTGTGTCAAGCATATGTTGTGCATTAGTCAGATTTCTATATTTAGCGGCCGGCTGATACAAAACTTGGGTTCATTAACACCCGTCAATGGCTACTGTTAAGTTTAAGGGCCACCATAAATGTAAACCTTTACGGTTTTACTGCATCATAGACAAGGCTTGAAGATAGATAGGTAGTCAACCATGTGCTCGACTAATCAATAATCTTCATTTTTTTTCGAGACATTTTCAAGTTTTTAATGCGGATCCTCGACAGTCTCTGAACTCTAGATCTCTTTATTCTTTTGTACCTACATCAAAATCTAAAGTTGAACGACTCGAAACACGCCTGAGTTAGCGAGACGGGTTAATTGTATTTATTAACATAATATCGCATGATGTTAAACGAACCATAACTGAACGGTTAATTCGGTTAATTTCTCTTGTTTTTGTCAGTTTAAAAATTGCTTAGGTACACGAAAAACTTTGTTGACGAATTGATTCTCGATGGAAAAGCCAGTTGTTCCGGTATACGTTGTATTTCTAAACAAGACTCTTTTTGTTGCGCCTCACTCACTTCCCTCATCCCTCCACCCCATGGAATGTCTCTTTGTCATTTTATTTTAATGACTGTGACACTCTCTCCCTCTGATTTATCAACAGCGTTATCCAAAGTGGTGCAATACAAGGGAAGGTTGAACCAACATTAAAAATGGATCCACATTCACAATGGACGATTTTTTCTCATTAAAAGGAGAAGGAAAAGTTAATAATATCTAATTTAGTCTAGATTAGAATAAACCCATTGTGTTATTAAAATATACGGGAAAATCTGTGTGGATTAAATTGGGAGCAAATTTATTGAACCGTTGTGGGTAGGAAGGAAAAACGGCTAAATATTATGTAGTTTTATCATCACGTACACTGGTAAAACAACGTTTAAATTCTTACGGAGCAAATTATCGGTTTCATTAGTCGGTAAATGCATTACTTGCTACCATAAGTAGGTACCTACAGTGACAATAATCGAACAATATAAATGTGCGACGTGTGCTTTAAAAACAGCCGAACAGCACCACATGATAAAAAAAAAGAATGAAGTCATACAACCGCTCGCTCCCATTCCGAATGACAAACAATGATTCCGTTAAGTACCTAATCAAAAAATACATAATTTCCAATTCGATTCATTGTAACGAGAAAAAATCTCCAAAAGGAATTCCTGATCAATGAGTCCGCGATGCCGCTACTCCACCTCCACTATTGTACATCCGATCGCCGGTTCCCAAGGGAGGGACTCCGTAAAAACCGTTCAATAACTGCGTAAAAGCACACAAAGTTGAATTGTTGCTAATGTTTTATAAACGGAATCGTATCAACAGTGGAATTTTGTACCGAAATAGTAAAAAACCGGTTAAAACTATAACTCACCAAGTGTTATTTGATGTGGAGAAAGAAAGGCGTTGCTCCGTGCACTGTGTAGCGACGTCAAAATGCGACTGAGGCGAGCGGACAGAAGTTGTATGCGGGCGTGCGAGTCGGGGGTGGCAGCGGCGGCGGCGGGCTCCGTGCGGTGCCACGGATACAATAATAATATTTCACTGTACAATGATTCACAGCACAGCTCAGCCTGTCGCTCGAAAAACAAAATAATGAAGGAATTGCGTAAATTGATGACATCATTAATCTCGTATGTAAATAATTAAATATACCTGTGAGCAGCCAGTTGATTATACTAAGCAAGATAAAGGGCGTTCGTTCTACAATCAAACGTTTTTTTTGTTTCTTTTACAATTAACATTCCTCTGTTTATGTGATCGTCGTTTCAATTAAACGATTTTACGGCCTAGATGTCTTAAATTAATGGGTAGAGAATATTAAAAGTAAAGAAATGCTACTAAAGATTTTATTATTAAAGATAAGTAATTACTTACTCACAATAAAGATATAGTCTTAGCTTCTGAACAAAGAAGTACACTTACAATTCCACGAGTTTGTAGTTTTAAAAAGTTGGAAGTTAAAAAATATTCCGCTCCCTCTCACTGCACCGCGGGCTGTGAATCATTCGTCACATTGAGAAGGGAGGTCAACTGAGTACCGCTCGCTTCTTAAATCCAAAGTTTTTTTTATCAACAGTTCAGTTATTCAGAGGACAAAATTAAAAGATGACGCTTCAGCGTTCCGATCTCGAACCCGATATTACTTTTATTAGGCTCGTTTTTTTTCCAGATTTTTGCTCTCGACTTTGCATCTTTCCGTCTGCTGTATCCGAAAGTGTAATTTATTGCACAATTTCACGAAATAGGGCTCTGAAAGACAGGACTGTACGACGCCGGTTGGACTCCGGTCTGGATCCGGCGGCTCCTGTGCATATTCCGGGCGGAAAACTGCGGTTTCATTAAATGTACCTAGCTTTACACTTTTGCAAGACCTTTGTATAGCCGTCACAGCCTAATAATCTTGGTATTAGGTACAAGAGAGATACCAATCCTCTCTCATTTCGTCATCTTCTTTCATATATCTATGGGTATATACAACAGTTAGGCACCTACTTAAAAGCAACATGGTAGGAGGATAGTGCCAGAGGTGGGTTTTCAAACAACTGTAAACGGCCCATGAAAAATTTGCCGGAGTTTCCTACTAGGTACCTAAACTTTCCTACCCTAAACCTTTTTGAGTGATCACAACCACATAACACTACTTGCCTACCTTTTGAAATAACATGTATACGAAATAAGACAGTAGAAAAATCATTCAGCAGCTGTTATCGTGTAACTTCTCTTGGTTTATGAATTGAACCCACGACCTAAAAACAATGTAACGCTCCGCTGCGCCTCGTACTTTTATCTTACTGAAAGGCGCAGCGCAGTGGCTTTCAAATTCAGACACTTGGTCTGCTAGCTCAGGCGCAGTGCTTTTTGACGTTGATTTAGTTGTCTTTTGGAAAATAACAGGTATATAAGCCGCGGATATCAACAAATAAAATACCGTTTCCTGCCAGTAATAAACCAGAATTCCATTTTGCCAAAAACTATTTTTAATTATTTAGCCAGTAAAAGTAAAAAAAAAAACAATCCACACCGGTATCTTATAGTAGGTACTCTTTGATCCACACCATACCAAGAATGTATTTATTTTTATTCCGCGAAAAAAGGAATTAATGCCAGACCCCTTACGACGCACTTCCGGCAAAGGAAATGCGCCATTATGAATGAAGCCCGTGGGCGATGGGGCTAGACTCTAGACTCGATTATTATTGCCATCTTTAATAACAGACGTTTTAAAGCATCGTTGACTCGAGATATCTCAGTTCTCTACTACAATTCCATACAAATAGCCTTTGGTTTTATGATTCCGTATTTATGCATGGTGCCTAGCCTAGGATCGATTTCTGGATTCTAACTAAAATGATGACATCGATCTTCAATACACATCCCTAGGTCCTATTACGATACACACTACACAGTGCTTGCTTTTTGTGGATTGCCATAGAATATTTGTTCAATTCAATACTTAACAAGGTGTTTGCTACTATTTAAACATCACAAAGGGAAACATTCAAAACAAAACGCACGTATATTTTGATAGACACATCAATTCAATCTCCACTTGAACGTGAGGAAACCTACAAGATAACCATAATAAAAAGTCAAGTGTACATGTTGATGATATACATGATAACACTGATATGGTGTCCCATCTGGCGAAACGCGTTTTATCAACGTGAAAAAAATAGCAATGGCTCTCAGAAATCTATTTGCTGTCGATACTTTTATAGATAAGTGTTTGATAGCTTTGTTAAAATTATCAGTTAGTTTTTTAACTGAATTCTTGGTAATTCTTGAACGTTGTGAAGTGGTATAGCATTTTTTTCTGCTTGAAATATTTTATGTACTAATTAATTAGTACACACATAAAATAGTTTTATTTCTGTTATTTTAATTAAAAATATAGGAAAAAGGTTTTTGTAAAAAAAAGGCAACATTCCTGAAAAAGAAAAGCTTTTATTATTATTTTTTTCTATTAAATCGAGTTATTTTTTTCGATAACGTATTTTTTTTTCATTTTTTTTTTCAAAGTGTTATAATTACATAAATTTAAACTTTAACCTATCTGTACAAAAGCTAATAAGAGATCTACAATTTAATAACTAATAAGTTTTTTCTGAAATAAATTCTTTAAATCTGTAACAAGATAATAATCCTCTGACCGGTAGGAAAGGTGGTGGGTTAGATTTTAAAAAGATCGATCCTATAATTACAGGTAGGTATATAAATTTGCATTTTAATAAATCTAACTTAAAAATAGCTAAGGCCGTATAGTGTTTTTGCGTAACTTATTGCCAGCCTAAGGGAATATACAACAAATATACAAGTAGTGCAAAATGTATGAAATATACACCTTTTAATGACTAAATAATATAATGGGAGAGGCAGCGGTAAGCCTGAACAATCGTGATCCCGACGCAAATATTTGACGCCCAATAATAACATTCAAAACGGTTTATAAACTTTTACCAGGCCAGCACGCTAATTGCGTAACACACTATCAATCGGAATCTGAATCATTTTGAAGCAAATTTCTAATCCATTGATTCATAAGTTCGAAAAATTTGTCTGCTCAACACGTAATAACGCAATGAATGTTGTTGAACTGTCAAAATGAAACCGATTGCGATTGATGTGTTACGCAATTGCCCCGCTGGAGCACTCCGCATTTTAGGTGCAGCTACAATACGCGACGGGCTCGACCGAGCTGTGGGGCAGCCGCGCGCCGCCCGGCTCGGAAATAAAATAGTTTTCTTATCTACATACTACTAAGAGCCTATGTCTATTTGAAAAGTAATTTATTCACAAAAGTAGAGAAACAGGCACATAACTAGTACTTACATATTCAGATTAATTATTCTTTAAAAGAAGACGACTCTAACGTAGTCAGAAGGTATAAGACTTACGCGATAGAAAGAGAGGCAACTTGTGAATATTACTGTAGGTAATTAGCGCTGTGCGACCTGAATTGCACTTTATGGTGTCGTAGCAAGAGTCGCTATTCCTTTTAATGATTTTGCGGAGTGAATCTCATGTACTTGTACTATTATGTATTCTGTGACATTACATGAAAGTGAAAAAACTGTAGATAGACTACTCATAAATACAATAAAAGTATAATAAGGTATGTACCGTATTTTATTTTTCTTTCCGGACAGCCCTAGTACTCGGTCAAGCGGCGTAGCTATGTAAGCGTATGTTGCGGACGAGAAAGAACACAAAGTAATAACAACTCTCAAGCGCGGCGATTAAGTGCAATTTAGCTTGCGCGTTGGCGGGGAAGCGATTTTGTAGGCTATTATAAAACCGGCTTTCTTCAAGATCAAAGAAGTACATCTTCTGTACGTTAGTACTATTACTTTAGTTACGCTTTTACGTTCATTTCGGGGACTTGATAAGAAAGTAATAAAAAAAAAAGGTTTTGGTTATGGTAACTAGATCATATCGCATTCCTTCTCCCATTTAAAATATGAATGTTTATTAAATATTGTACAAGTAACTTGTCAGTTTTGTAACAAATATGATTCTGACACGATAATAACATATTAATTCTATACGCAAGACCACGCTCAAATTATTTTATTAACTAGGTACGTCTTAACGATACACTTCAACTGTTTGATTTTTTTCACGACCAAAGACAATTATTTTTACCGTTTTTTTTTTTACAAATAATTACATAAATGAAGAGTGTAATTTTTTAAAATCAATATATCAATATTTTAGCAACAATACGGTACCTAAATATAACTTTAAAATCATTATTCAAAAATGTTTCAACTTTTTGGCATTAATACAAAATAGCCAATAATTTTTAGAAGTTCCCTAAATAATAAAAGAAATATATTAATCTGTTTCGTTCGGTGGTCGACGTCTCTACCTATTTACAATTATTATTATTTATATTACAGGAGGGTACCGGAGCTTAGTTTTTAATATTTTATCATTTATAAAACTGCATGTTCCGTACATTAATAGTATACAGTTCCAAGTTCCAACAACTTTGAACTTTATGCTTTAGCGATAAAGTTGAAAATCCATTAAAGAAATTTGACAGATTGTAGTAGCTTGATGTGCTGTGGCGTCTGTACTTTCAATATCCCCGAGCTTTATATTTGGCTCTTTGATATTCGCTTACGGGAAAAGTTTTTGTAAAAGTTAGCAGACGCAAGAAAGAATCCAGCATTCATAAATATCATCAATATTATAGCCTTGTTGTAAACAACATATCGGTTTCATCTCATAGTATACACGTAATAATTTACTATACCTCCTTACTAATTAACGTTTTATAGTTACATAAATTTTTGTCTTCTTCTTTCGAAAGAGATGACTGAAAGAGAGATATCGGTGTGTAACTATTCATCCATACTTATATTATAAATTCGAAAGTAACTCTGTCTGTATGTTACATTTTCACACCTAAACTACTGAACGGATTTCGAAAAAAAAATTGACAGAGAGATACATTGCATCCCGGGGAAGGACATAGGATAGTTTTTATCGACACACTACGCGGGCGAAGCCGCGGGCGGAAGCTAGTCTGATATAATACGTTTATTAGTAAGGGGGATATTGTATTATACAAAAGGCTGATGTTGACTCTTTGTTATTTTAGCCAAGCCCAAAGCAATCACAGAACATTTTGCAGAAGCTTGGTAATGCTTCCAAAACTCGAGGCAAACTATTAATGTATGAAACATGTAAACATATTATTAAATCATTTAGCCGAGAATGTTTTAGCTACCTACTTTCTACCTAAGAACCTACTATCAGATTGTTATCACAAGGAATTAAGGGCATTTATTGATAGGTCGATACGAGTTATAAGATAGAGATTCCTTTACAAGTATATTATTGTTTTTGAAAACTACATAACACATAATCCTATAGATCCTACCTAAGATTGTAATAAATAGTGAGGATGTGAGAATTAGGACGAAAGCGCCAGGGTAGCCCGCGAAATTCTTTTTTTTTTTTAAGTTTTTTGCAATTTGCTGGTCAGTATTAAGTTATACGTTGATTAAAATATGATTCGCCACCGTAACAAATATGTATTTACAGAATTATAATCATTAAAGTCATCAACACAACTCTCTAAGACCAAGTAATCCTACTGAATGATTATTTCATGAAATTTTGACATTTTAGGATACTAACTTAACAAGTTGTATTATTGATTGTAATTATTATAATTCTGTAAATACATACTTGTTACGCTCGCAAATAATATTTTGTTCAACCTACAACCGGACACTCACCTGCATATCGCAAAAACGTAGGACAATGGAAATTCCGCGGGCTACCCCTGGCGCTTCACCTTTAAGGTGCCACTAGTCGATATTTTTTCCATACAAATTTTAGGAGAGTATTACTCCACTGTTTGACATTGTGCATCCAAAGTTAAACATGATATCGTTTTGACTTATTATTAATTTTGTCTCTACGGAAACAGAATAATAAAATAAAAAGCCATTAAAAAGTTATGAGCCAACAAAGATTCGTTTTTCTTGCTATTTTTTTACGTAACTTTGGGTGTAAATAAGTAATAAAAGAACTGTAAAATCTTCAAAACCAAGTCCGTACCGACAAAGCTCAGTTATCGAAGAGTTACTAGACGTTGTTCGTGTAGACTCGCGTCTAACTGCTCATCACTGATACTAGCTCTGTCGGACACGAAGTCAGGTGAGACAGCATGCTTTTTGGCCATGACCACCAGTGAGTTCGAGCTCACGACAGTTTACTCTTAAAACTTTTATCCAGGTTCATGATGTTCCTCTAAGTTGCGAGTGAAACCGAGAGCAATAACATACGTTTAATAAAACGAAGTAATTCGCTATTTTTGACGCGTGTAGTGTTCTGTAATTCTTTCTGCATAGCCGCAACTGAAATAACCGCTTATCAAAATAAGTTACCGTGAATTTAAACGACGATTTTCTTTTAAGTTTACGTCGTTTTACAACAGTTTGACTGTATTGCATAAAATAAGTTGAAATGAAACTTATGACGTACATGTATTATTATTTTACTTTGTTGTTTATCGGGATGACGTCAAGTAAAGGAATCTCTAACTTAAACTGAAGGCTTAGCACTAGTTGGCGTAGATTCGTTTAAATATAATTATTTTTTCACTCACACAGTCACACTACACACTCATTCGCAAATAAGTCATGTTGACCACACTTTAACTTCTATAATTATTAAGAACTCGTCTGAACAGACGAGTTGAACGACGTCGTCGACGTTGTTGACGAGTTGATTGTAAAATCAATCACTCAATAGCTCTTTTATCCCGAAACTCCTTTCTGTGCACGCGCGTGAGTCGATATTCTGTCGTCGCATTATCCCGCGACATGACTATGTTCACGTATGGTCATGTCTCATTCGGCGCGAAATAATGCGCCTTCAAAATTTTTTCATGGTGCGCAGGAGTGCTAACAATTGAGTATTAACAACTGTTTAAATTAAAATTAGACTTTTTTGGAAATACTTTAGCAAGAAGTGTATGTATAAGCTCAATCGACAATAATCATTGTTGTTGTGTGGTCACCATTCACCATTATGTACAAACACTTGCCCATATCAACTTTCTTCACTCACACTTGAAAATGACCACCACTTCACTCACTCTTCCATTCATTCTTTATTCAACTTACAAAGTAATTCCCGGCCTTATATCAACTCCGAAACCTAACTTGCGACTTTTTTGGACAATAAGAAATTAATGAGGAATTATTTTGATATACTTACCCATCCTTATTGGTATTTTTTAAATTAAATTAACGTAAATTTTATTTTACGCAAACAAGCCTTCATATTTTTGTTTTTTCTTTTATGGTATATGGTAAAAGCCATGGGTATTAGAATTTTGATATAAGGAATAAATAAACATTGCACACGTATTATAAAAAAAATACCCAAAAAAGTATTAGAAATCAGGTGAAAATCGTCCAAAAGTCCTTCCACACACATTACATAACCACCGCCTTCAAAACATTACTAACTTTACAATTACAGACGGGACAGCGCTTAGCCTTGGCCCACACCTTGACAGCGCACTTATAACAACAACAGATATGCGCTATCCGCCCGTGAACAAACACACCGGACTTCGGCTCAGATATACAAATCATACACAAATCCTTTGCTTCCATCTTTTCAATCAAACTATTCGCTATCACCTTCTTAGTAATCTTAACCGGGGGTTTTTCTTCGATAGTAATCGCGGGATCGCTGATAGTCTTAACGAGTGGTCTCACGTCGATTTTCGGTTTGCAATTGAATAGATCGTCGTCAGAATCTAATTCCGTCTCAGAGTCTGTGCGTGCGCGTTTGCGTTTCGTTCTGCGGTCGGCGGATTCCGCGCGTCGTTTGCGGTACGAACTTATGTTAATGCCGGGTTTAGGGTTGGAGGGGCCCTCACCGAGGTTGAGGTCCTGGCTGGGAGGGAACACGTCCTGACTTTGAGGGAACACGTCCTGGCTGGCAGGCACGTCTGTCTCTTGGCTCATGGGTGAGTCCACGCCGGAGTCCTGCGACAGTGTGCGCGGTATTTCGGCTGTTTTGGTGAGTATGTTCCGTTTGCGTCTCGGCCTCGGCGGGAAGAAGTTCTTGCGTACCTGTAACGATTTGGTGGTTGGTTAGATTCAAGTTTTTATTTTGGGATTTATAAAGAGAAATACGTTGTGATGAGTAGCGTAACAAACAGAGCAGTCTGTCTCAATCGTGAAATGTGAGTTGAAAATTGCGTCCCAGAGATGTGTGTGGGGCGTGTGCTCGCGTATGATATTTACAACTCTATTTTATTCGTGACCAGCTTCAGCCCGCGGCTTCGCCCGCGTGGATGTCGGACATTATCCCATAGGAATGACCTAGCGAGACAGTTCAACAACATTTATTGCGTTATTTACGTTGTTAAGTAGACTAATTATTCAAACATTGAAACGATGAATTAGGAAATTCCTTCAAAATCTTTAGAATTGTGATTGTAATAGGTGCTGGTCATATTTCGCCCAGCGGCCTCACGGTAATATTTTAGAATTAAATATTTTTCTTGTGTTAAAATTGTAAAATTATTATACATGTACCTGTCTGTGTTAAGCAAGCATAGTTTCTTCCTAAGGCTATACGCACACTGATCCTGACTACGGCCACGACCACGACCCGGCTGGCCGCATGCGGACAATAACTTGAATTTTGTATAGAAACGCAGGTCGGGCTATACACAGGAGGGCTACGGCTGCGAGCTGCATTTCTAAACTAAGCTCAAGTTATTGGCCGCATGCGGCCAGCCGGGTCGTGGTCGTGGCCGTAGCCAGGATCAGTGTGCGTCGTGGCCGCCTCTGTCCGCATTCGCTCTTATAAGTTTAGTTACAGATAGTAGACCGCCTTAGCGACAATTACGCGTCCCTCCACTGCATTTACGCACACATGCAAAGTTTGTGCGTGTACGCAATACACTCAAAAACGTCACCGTCATTAGCCGTTCAATCTTTGTCATGAGTTACTCAGACACTGTCAGAGCACAGAAAACTACGGAAGGTCGCTCCATACATCGTCCGAAAACAGGCGCGTACGTGTGACGTCGCGTCGAATGCCAGGCGCGAGTGCGCTTGCATTCGCTGTACGTGACGTGTGTCTATGTGTGCGTGAATTTTCCTTGTATGGAGCCAACCTTCCGAACTATTCAGTGCACTGACAGTCACTGAACTCTCTATTTTGTGGTCAGTGACAGAAACTGTTAGCATGTTTATCATCTTCTGTGACATCAAAATCAGCCTATAATGTTCCCACTGCTGGAACACAGACCTTGGACTCCTCGATCTTATTATACTAACAAGTTATATATACCCAAAACGAATCTCACACTCACATCAAACAATAGTTATATTATGTGTATAAAATTGTATAATAAAATTCCAAGTACCATAACGGCACTGCCATTTTTTTAATTCAAGCGTATTCTAACAAAAATATTAATTGATAAATGCTTTTATAGTGTACTTGAGTTCCTAAATTATACCTTTGTCACATTATGAATTGTTACCAAATTAGAATGAATTTAATACAAGTAATTGAATGCATGCACAATTCAAATTAATTAACTTTTTTTTAGATAATAAATAATTATGTAAGCATGCTGAAATTAATGGCAGAATAAGAGATCAATATAATTATCTTTAAGAACCTTCGGTATCTTATTTACGCAAATTGACTGCTGCGCTGCGTGTCGCGGGTTCGATTCCCGCACGGAACAAATATTTGTATGACCTACAAGTAGTTGTTCCGGGTCTGGCTGTTTGTGTATGTGAGTTTAAATGTTTGTAAACGCACCCACAATACAGGAGAAATTCCTAGTGTGGGGCAACGTTTAAAAAAAAAAAAAAGAAATAAATGATTTTGATATAATCTACCAAGCGGGGCCAGTGCGGGTTGGTAGTCACATGTTATTGAAATTTCGGTTTCCTCACGTTGTTTTCCTTCCGTAATGAAATTATTTATACAAAGTAAAGCGCCCGTCTGGGTTCGAACCTACGACCTACAACTCATAAGTCGGGGCCGTTACCAGTGGGCCACCACCACCCTTCTTCTTGGGTGACAGTAACACAATAACCGATGACGGTAAAACCTTTCGCGTATATTGCGATACCTACACATACTATGCACATGTGCGCAAACGCAGCGGAGGGGCGCACAATTGTAAACAAGGCGATATATACCTGGAAACACTTATGACAGTATCTGTAGAGCGGGTTGTTGTTCTTCGCGCGGCACTGCGCGCAGTTCCAGTAGTCGTACAGGTCCATCTCGCTGTCGCTCTCGTACGAGTCCGTGCGCTCCGAGTCTGCGAACTGGAGCTCGCCATCGTCGCCCACCGACACCTCGATCACCTTTGTCGCTATTATATCGTTCTGGAAACAATATTATGAAATGTAAATTTCAAAGTTTTTCAAAAGTATTATACAACGTGTTACAAAATACCCCGTAAAAATATAATTAATTATCAAAGTCAAAAATTTTGTCAACCCTAGTAAGCTGTCATGTCAGGGAACCAGATTATTTAACAGAAAGGCCTACGTACCTATTTTACCTAACAATTGTCTACTTTAATAGTTTTTCTATTTTTCATTCATAAATGTTTGCTACCTCAATACAAGGCAAGTACTGGCTTCAAAAAATGTCAAGTTGGAAAAAAAATATGTTGTCAATTTCAAATCTTCTAATCGATATCCTACAACTGTTTCGAATTTTGTCGTTCCGCAAATTAGGTAGAAATGTAGGCACATTCTGCGTAGTTTACTCTTTAATTTTACTGAAATAGGGTTTGCACATCAGTGAAAATAATAATATTTTTTTGGGGTAAGTATGTTATACAGCGTTACTACAGTTCTTAAATATTGTGAATGGACTCGTTATAAGGCCCCATTTAACCTCCTTTCGGCTTTACGGGTAGTTTTGTAACACCCTGTATATGTACTGGACACATTTATGCGATGTAGTTGTTCTCCCTAAAAAAATGCACCAAGTTTTTTAATATACATGAAGCAACCGTTTGGTGTTTTAGTCAATGTGTAAGTAGATCTCAATTTTATGGGGTGAGGCGTAAGAATTGATTACCAAGCTAGTTAAAAAGAAACGGTTCGGCAACAGTTTCCCCGAAAAATTTCAAACATACAAACAAATAGATATAAAATGTCAATCTGTTTATTTATTTATATTTAACTAGCGGCCCGCCCCAGCTTCCCACGGGTGCAATTGTTCTTTCGAATTTCCGAAATTTTCTTTCATATGTATAAACCTTGTCCTGGCAATACCGAACACAAAAAAATCTGGCCAAGTGCGAGTCGGACTCGCACACGAAGGGTTCCGTAACCACAAGCCAAAAACGCCGAAAAAAACACGTTTGTTGTCCCCCCTTAAATACTTATTTTATTGTTTTTAGTATTTGTTGTTATAGCGGCAACAGAAATATATCATCTGTGAAAATTTCAACTGTCTAGCTATCACGGTTGATGAGATGAGATACAGCCTGGTGACAGACGGACAGTGGAGTCTTAGTAATAGGGTCCCGTTTTTACCCTTTGGGTACGGAACTCTAAAAAAGAATGATCCAATTTGGTGCAATCATTCGGAAGTTCAGTTGGAAGGTTTTAAGTCCTCATTGGAAAATAATGATGCAAAGTGTCGTACAGAAATTTAAACATAAAAATAAATAGACCTGCCCTAAATTTGACCTAGACTAGAGTCAAGAGCAAACCCATTTCAAATAAAAAAAAAAAACAAAAATTAAATACCGCCGAACAATGTCGAAAGTGCCGATTGACGTAGAAAAGTTACGGCGTATATAAGTGATGATTAATGCAATAAAGTTACTGAAATACATAAAAAACAGAAATACCACCAAAAATGTCGTATGTAAAAATGTTGTATGTGAATGTAAGAAACGTTACGTAATCTGTGGTTACGTGATAAGATAAGTGACATGGAAGGACAAATAACATTGTAACTGCGAGTGCACTGCTACAAAGAACTTTTGGCGCTCCAATGACGTGACAGGGGGGCGTTGCACGCTGCAGCTGTTTGTAAAAAAAAATATGCAGGTGTGTCCGTGGCATCACAGCGAGCATATCAGAATACCAGCGCTGCGGGATTTATTTTTTCAATATCGCAGCATTATCCTGAGATAGGAGCCTTTTTGGCTCCGCAAAGGTCAAATACTTATTTTTTTTAAATGTTATCTGGTTAGTTCACTGACCTGTATTATACGATAGAGGTCAGTGGGTTAGTTTTAAACGCTTCTTTTTTATTGTTTGTATTTCCTGTGCGTGTCCCAAATAAAATATTTTTTCTTCCAAAATGTCAATTGAAATATATTAAAAAAAAAAAACAAGACTTTGGGCTGGCGCTAAAATAACCTTGGAGCGCTATAGATAGAACTTACGATTTTATTCGTATTTCAACGTCCGTCATTAAATTCTAGGGGTAAAAAAAAGCGTGTTAAAAACGCTTTTACGAGGAAAATGACAATGTCGTAAGTGTACTTACGTCGCTGTTCGCAGATGTGCCGTCGTCGTCGACGGGGCCGTCGTCCTCGGGCTCCGTCACGGGCTCGTATTCCACATCGCTGGGGTCTGTCGCGTAAGTCTCCGCCCCGTCCGTATCGCTCGTGTCGCGCGCAATATCTACAACACACACATCGTTCAACAAATGCGCTAGAACTGCCGTGAAGCCATGATCCGTGGTGCACGTTCCAGGTGTAACCGTGTCTGCAAAATGTCGTAACTCTGTGTCCTTTAGTTACTTTATTTTGTAATTTTTTTTATTATTTGATATTAGACTGTCTTTTTTTGTACTTTACTTATAGTTTTTTTTTTCTGAATTTCCACTGAACTTTTTTTAGCACATAGTACTGTTTTTTTTTTTCAGTTGTCTGTCTGTCTCTTTCACTCTTTTCCAAAATGTTTTTCTTATTAATTGTTTTTGTCTGTCCAAATTCTGTTTTGTTTTCTTATTCTTTTCATTGCCAATATAAACATACATACACAATTTAATCTTCACACGCTAAATATACATGCAGATATGGCTGTGGTGATAAAAAAGTCCAAAAATATTTCCGATTAAGATAATGGTATATTGAGAAAGCGAAATAAATCTTTGAATTATGCATAGACAAAGCAAATTTCAAACAATAGTGTTATTATTAAAATAAATCATGTAGCCACCAGAGTATTTGCAATTGAATGGAATTTCTTGACACAAAAGCCTGCTGAGCAACTGTGAGAGATTTCACACAGTGAGTATTGCGATCATTTACGTACGAACGTGTTAAGGCTCCCACACACAGGCGTGACGCGACTCTGGAGTCTGGTGGAACAATTTCTAAAAATACTCAATGGAAATTGTTCTACCGGAGTCGCGTCGCGCATGTCTGCGGGAGCCTTTAAGCGTGACTAAAGCATTTAACAATCATGTGAAATCAAACGGTCACCGATGAGATCTGATCTATATTTCAAATTACCTAGAAATCAATGAATCATAGATATTTTTAGACTATTTGCCACAACCATGAAATGAACTACAAACTAGCTAAATCACTAAAATCAAAAGTACAATCACACAAAAAACATATTTCAAATTAGGGTTGTCACTTAGGGATGCGGTAATGAGCGTGCAAAAATGAATTATACTGTCTTTGTACAAGTACATACTTACCCTGCCCTTCTTTCAGAGAATAGGGGGACTTCTTTCGGGCAGGTAATTTAGTATTACAATCCGACCCCGTATTTTTGGCTTATGATAAATCATACATAAATTATGAAAACTTCTGAAGTTGTTAATATTTATAGAGTGTTAAGCCATTCAGTTAAACCAAACACAAATGAGTATTATTTAATCATAAATCAAAAATCATACTAGCTAACCCGGCGAACTTCGTACCGCCTTAGAATCATCAAAAAATCCATTCCATACGTATAAGAAAATGAATTATCTTCATATTTTTTTTATTTGTGGACTTTTCTCATGTTTTAATAATTTTTCTGCTATTCGGGGCGGAGACAAATCCAACAAATCAAAGATCATAAAGATCAGTCCACCCGTTCTTGGGTTTAAATGGTGTAACCAACCCGACTTTGTTTTATTTAAATAGAAGATACAGATTATCGTCATTTATCATTTGCGACAAATCAAGTTTCCACATTGGCGGTCGCAAAAGCAAAATTGCGCGTCATCATCTCATCATGCAATATTTATTTTGAGAGGTTTGTTTGTCCAAGTGTCAGCCATTGTTTTGAAGTAAGACCACTTGAATATGAACACGTCATGACGCCTACTAGATGGCGTTAGTAACTTCCATTTATATTGGGTTACAGTTTAACTTGTAAGTTTCCTTAACATTTTCCTCCACCATTCCAAGCTGATTAGGCATACAATTTACCTGTTTTAACCAAAGGGCGCAATAAAAGCTGTACTTTTAAGAATGATTAAATCAAATGTTATTATGAGCGAATGGATAACCTGAATTTGAAATATGTTGCATATTACAATACAGTTAATAACAATGTTCTAAGTAAAATACTATTTAAGAGGTTCATGAAGTATGAGTGATGATATAACTATGTGTGGTGACATCAGAAGGACAATGTCCATCTTTAAAAATAAACGTTACATGCACTGTTTCTAACACTAGACTTATTACAAGTTTAGTGATATTCACACTAGTTCAAACATTATCTGCCCAGGCTTAAAATGTCTATTCAGTTATCTTGTAAAAAGTAAATCTATTCAAAGATTAACTTTTTCATATCTGTGTGAATTTATGGTATACACCTGGACATTCAGAAATATGTATCGCAATGACATCTTGTAGCCCTAACAGTCGACAATAACATAAGCATACTGTAGTCAACAATCCATTGAATATGTTCATTCTATGCTACATTGCCGAGTAATATCCCATAATCATCAAGTCTTCGGGTCGACTGGATCCTGTGTACCCTGGCCCTGGCTCCGGGGTCCACCATGTTGCAGTTCAGAACCATCTGACAACCACCAATTAAAAAGTTAATATTGATGACTGCACATCCTAGTTGAGGTTTGGCGAATCTTTGTTTTAAAAATAAGTAATTTTAACATTATATTTTAATTGATTAATGGATGATGAAGTGGGATGATGCAGACTAACAGTAATTGTAATAATGGTCCGACAAAAAAAACCATACATTTTAGTCACTCCGAAGCACGCGTGTCAAAAATTCGCCAACCAGACCTAAATTATAGACCAAAAACGTTTGACCAATTTTGTGGGTAACCTAACGTATTATAATAATCCGACCATTACTAATTAAAAGGAATAAATTAAGAGGTAAAACAGTTAAAATTAGACGCTAGATTACCATCAAGTGTAACTTGGAACTTTACTAATTATCATAATCGTGCTTCCCGCTCATTACGATTCTCGTTACACACAGGGGCAGACAAGATCGTTGCCTCAGTGTTGTCGGGTGTCGAACTCATTAACGGAATCCTCTTACTTAATTATTCTAAGATATTCTTTACATAAGTATATTTAAATTCTTAGGATCAAGTCACAATATCGTCAATGGTTTTTATAATTGGTTGGCATGGGTATCAAAGATCGTATCTCTATCAAGAAAAGGGATTGAACCTCTTTATATTTAAAATTCAGATTTTTTTGGGACCTTTCTTACTCCAACAGTAACTTAACTGTATCCGATTGGCTCATTGGGCCACTGAAACAGGCTTTAAGAATATTTGAGATTGCCTTTGAGCCCAAAATAATTCTTTACTTAGTTGCACAAATATACAAAGCCTTTTCAACTCGGCGTATTATTTTCAAAATTTCCTGTCTGTTTGCTACCCACTCAATGATATCATGCATGCCTGAATTCCGACGATTCCCAACCCGCTCGTATGACCAGTACATAGCAGGCCAGATAAAGATGTCACAGTAGATTACCAAGCGAGGCTCCTGACGTAATGCAGCCCACTGGCCACATTGTGAGTCATGCTTACCATAAGTCTTGTTCAAACTTGCATAGACTCAGGACTTTGACACCTGCAGTTTTTGGAAGAAGCCATATTTGCATTCAAGGCGCAAAAAAGGAGATAGCGTGTATGTTTTGTTTGTACGACAGTGGCTATTTGCAGTGTTTTTTTGTAAAACAACTCGTTACTTGAGTGATTGCAGGATTTGCTGCGGCTTATAATATTGATTATATTAAATGAAGGCTGATAAGCAAAGAACATTATTAAAAATGCTCTACAATTAGTGCAATGGTAACGGCATGATAAAACAATAGCCCCCAGAATCACGTTATGGTCTTCACAATTTCCTAGTTTATAGAAGGGAAAAAAAGCGACACAAACAAACTCAATGGCAATGAAAAAAATTAATAATATTTTGGATGATTGTATTTTTTTTTACAATTACTTAAAAAACGGGAATTTTGAGAAAGTTGTCTTCTAGGAAGAAACAATAGTACCTACAATTTTTTTTATAATATCTGGCACGAATTTCATTCAACGATCCGCGTTTTTTTTTGTCAACTGTTCCGATTTTTACAAAAAGGGGTGTTTTTTTTGGTATCTGACAATAGACGATTCAAGTCTAGATAAGTCTAACTATTGTACCCAGGTTAACGACTGGAGAATCATGTTGTAACTGGAATGCACTTCCGCCTCTATTTTTGGAAACCGACAATTAAGTACGTCTAAAAGCTTGCGTTTGAGCTCAAAATTAGTAACACTACACACAAGTTTAGACTTGTCTGCACAAATGAGTGACTAACGACTCAAGCATTCTGTAAGGGCTTTTGTTAGTTGTAATATCCGGAAATAAACATTAGGGGGATTCCCCTGATGTGAAGGGTGAGTCTGTTTTTAGAATAACGGCCTTTTATGTAGGAATGGATAATCATTTTAGGCAGGATGTTTAACAATAGGACTACCGGCCGTTAGACTGATGAATACTGATGATGAAATACATAACAGACAGACGAGATGACTATTTTGACTATGTATAATGAAATACATAACTTAGAAGTTTGGTCCGCTTTTTTCCCTTTCAAGCGTAGAATCAGTGCTGCCATTTTAGCGCTTTAGGCGCTAAATCTGCGCTTTTTTGTATGTTTAGCGCGCTTCTGAGGATTTTAGCGCTAAGCGGAAAATTTGGCATTTTGATAGCCTTCAGCCTCAGTTTGTTTAGCAGGTTTAAATTTAATGTGGCAACTCAATTTAGGGAAGCACCGAAACTCGTAGAAGAGTTCTGTGGTAATACGTGTGCTTTATTGGCAAATCAGTTTTTAAATTAATTATTAAATAAATAATGTTAATTTTTTGTCTGATTTTATGGTAAAACGACATAGTCTTGAAAAGTTAGCGCTGAATCTAGCGCTTTTTGTTTTCAAATTTGTTATGATCCAGCGCTTCTTATTGAACCGTTGTTAGCGCTGACTTGGATTTTTCATCTGGCAGCACTGCGTAGAATTATAGGAAGCCGTGAAGTGGAGGGCGTTCTCGTGGCCTGTCTTTTGAGAGCATGTCGTTTGAATATGCTATATTTAGTTTAAATAGCATTTTTTTGTATTACTGAAAGGCTGCTCTTAACCTCTATCTCGTCTGATGGAAAACGATGGATGAAGTCTACGATTGAATAAGCGTACCCAGTAGTCAGTACGCATTGTCTGAGTTTGATGTTCTTTGTCTTGTTATCAGCATCTCCATAATATAATTAGGTACCACTGTAAATGGTTTATTTTATAAATAAACCACTTTTTATTTTATAAATAGTCCTTCAGAATAAACACTTACGTTCGCTGTTGAGAACGTCATTTAAGATAAAACACGAACATACTTCTGGACCTATAGGTATTACAAATACAATCATAAGCACGTTTTATACTCGAGGGTACTCTGGGACATATGATTGTATGTATAGTTTACCACATGTCACATTAAACTTACACAAAAAATAACTAGAAGGTACTAGCCTTGCCATGTTCTAAAAAAAAATCGGTCATATCCATCATTAAAACTCCCGCAGACAGTGCGACATGTCGCGTCATGCGACGTGTCGCGCCAATCTGCGGGAGCCTTTATTGGGGTGATAATTATATATGGGATATCAGACTGTTTTTGGGTACATAATTAAATTACATAAATAAGTAATAAATAGTTGCAATATTCGTAAGCAGTTTTATAATGCTTAAAAATAAATTTAATGAGGAATAGAATATTTTTACATTGAATTAAATACATATACCTATTTAAATTCGGGCAACCATAATAGTAGTATTTGCCGAATATAATATGTACTTATATTAATATAAGTTTTTATGGGCAGCCCTACATGCTACTAAACTAGTAAGTACCGAAAATGACAAGCAAAGTCTAGTGTTCAAACTAGTACTTTTATTGACTAGTTCTCAATCATAACAGACATGTACTTTTGTCCAGCAATGAATGCCTTGTTGTCTCTTGATAATGAATGAATTATTACGATAAAACCGCTCATATCGTAAATTCAATAACATTGTGGGTACTTAATGAGGTTTCCAAAATCATCGAGACATGTTCCAACATGTTCGATGCGAGTGCCAGGTCATTGAATGACGTGGTGGAAACATTACTTTCCGTGAAGCGTGAAGCCACTTGTTTTGTACAGTCATGTTTAAAACGATGCACCTATACCTAAATATACTTTACCAAATTCGTATAGCTTTTTTTTTTTAATTATTTATTTATTTTATAATTTATGTACACACAGTAAAATACATAGGGATATGACATAGTTATAATTTGAGTACAAAGGTTAAAAGGTTAAATTATTGTCTAACAATAGAAAATATTTACTATAGGTGACAGTAGGTGCATGATATTTGGATTGTTTTGAAACTTGTCACTCATTATCTATCAATTATCTATTTTTTGTTTAAGTTTTCTTATACTGTAATAGATTTCGATATAATGTAAAAATTGTTATTGAAAAAAAATTTAATAGGTACTTTAAAGGTTCAATCTGTTTGCACGCGGCTGTACCATGTGAAACATTTTGGTCATTTTGATTATTATACCTAACAGAAAAACAGTATAGTAATTAGTGAAGAAGCATAGTTTTGAAGAATATTGCTGAGATGGACAAGTTTTACTGACTGCTACATACAAAAGTTATCTATTAAAATAAATAAATATGAAACAAATCTCAAACTATAAATACATAATTATTTCAATACATGAGAAGAATATAACATAAATAATAAATTCATGCAAACAACACTTGGGGACAACCACCCAGACAAACACAAGGCTACACAACATAAAGTAAGTTGTACAATCTTAGGGTGCTTGTGCTTACATAAAGAAACAGGATTCCGGTGCAGGCGAGTCTGTGCAGGTCGGTACCGATCAGTGCATGTTAAATAGTCCCCACATTAACTTGTGCGCTCACACATAAAGAAAAAGGTAAAACATGGTAACCATTTCCTTCCGAAGATCATCATGCAGAGACCTGTACCGGGAGTCGGGACCGAAAACCCGCTTCTTTATGTAAGCACCCTATGCGGTTAAAACTTACCAGTTTCCTTCCCCTGTATGCTGAACACAGTCTCTGTTGAACACCGTCTGCTCCACGAATTATCTGTAAAGTTATTTTTATGGTTACCTACTTGAAAAATGACAACTTTTTCTTTTTTTAACAGACTTCAAAACAGGATGTAGTTCTCCATTTCATTGTATTTTTTTTGTGGGTTAGCTACTACAACTAAAAAATACAAACAAAAATGTAAGATCCAATAATATATAGGAAGGTCATTCACATAGGTTTTTAATTTATGCACCAGAAAATTCATTTCTATATTCCTACAGTTACTTTTTCCAATTTTTCTTATTCCAGATTTCAATATTAGCCCAGAGAAACTTGGCAAGGTAACAACACCTGACAAGTAGAAAACTCAATATAGGGTTGGTTGTTTTTTGAAAAAAGTTTTTTTTTCTTTATTTTTGTATAAAAAAAATTGACACAACTATAATCAATGTATTGTGCTAAAATAATATGATAGACAAGACTATGTTTTGTCAAAATATTAATTTTGACAAAACATAGTAACTATGACTAGACTATGTTTTAACCTTATTACCATAAAAATAGAGCTTAATGAATTTTTAAAGTAAATAATAAATGATTTTATTTCTGTAAGCAGGTTTGTACAAACACTTTTACACGTCAATCATATTTTTTTTGTAATAATAGTGATACAACACACTACAAGTTGTTAAACATTGGGGAAAGAAGGAACCTTAAATAAACTTTTAGAAAAGGCAGCTGGTACACTTCCTATTCATTTAAATATATTAGGAAACAAAAGGTAGTCTTCTACCGGCCCATCTAAAAAAAAAACCAATGTCCTTGATAATATTTATCAACATGTAGGTGTTAAAAATGCATCTTAATAATTGTTTATAATATCTTTTACTTATATTTACAGTTTAAGCTGCAATCTAAACTAAATGATTTCAAACAAAGTTTATTTCCCGCCCAACTGAAAATAAACACAAATACTTTTATCGCGAGTTATCAAAGATCACCAACGATTCTTTTCAAAAAGCATTAAACAAATAAAATAAAGTCCAATATTTATCATGAAACTCAATTACCTTGGTAAGTAGTTTTGCTAGAACATATTTTTTTACGCTACGGAACTACGTGCAAGCAAGTTTAACCTCATTTGGAATGTTAATCATTTTTGACATCTCGTACGCACAACGCTTATGAATGAACATTGATGCCGGGGCAAAAGTGACCTCCCATATGAGTATAATATCTTTTAGAACCAATCTATGGGTTTAAATGTACATCACATAAACTGGGCTATCATAATAATCCTCCATAACCACTGTTCACTGACCACACACAATGGCACAGAATTTTCCGTAAATTAACACAATCAACACTCACCTGAAGAGAACGTTGCTGTCACAGACGTTGCTGTTGTGTTCATATTTAATAATGATTTGGAGAACTTCGTAACTTCGTTACGCGCTTGCCAATTTTGCTACTGCTGTTGTGTTCATGTTTAATTACAAATAACTTTATATTATGAACAAAGTAATGGTTTGGAGAACCAGGAGAACTTCGTTACGCGCTTGCTAAGTTTGCTACTAGAAAAAAGAATAAAAAAAATCTTATAAAGTTGTGTTGGTGTTGCCAGACGTCACAGATAAAATACGTCGCGCATAGACTAACCCCCTTACTAATAAACGTCGTATAGCGTCTGTATAGCTCGGATGAAATTCTCAGTTATCATACTTATCATCAAAGTTCGGTGGACAACCGAAGCCTGTTAGTCACTGACCATGAAAAAGATAGCCAATAGCCCTGCAGAACAATAACTAAAGCACAACGTTTTGTCTTCTTCTTTCGAAAGTCAAATTACTGACGACTGAAAGAAAGGAATCGGTTTGTAACTAAACTATTAATTTGATATAATATGTTTATGGAGGACGTCGACGTCGCCGCGTCGCGCACGATGGGCCGATGACGCGCGGCGCCACCGCCACGCCAGATTACAATGTTGTCAGCATAGTATAGGTTAAATGCTCTAAATGTCAGACGTAACAAGATTGCACTTCTTGCGCTGAGCGATTTTTGGTGGGAAAAAATCTTATGGGTTCGCGTCACTAACATGCTAATTTGTTATCTATCAGTATCTATCTGTAGCAATGAGTATGACGTGTTGCGCTTGTCCAGCAGTAAAAGCATGTTTTGGTTTTAAGAGCGGTTCTGCACTACATCCGATCCGAATCCGACTTCAATCCGCGGATGTCGTGCAGACTGCAGACTGCAGACTGCTGCTCTAAGTCTTCACTTTCGGCGGCAGACCTTATTACTGCCTATGTTTTTTTTATTACGAAGAAGGAAGTACGTACCTAGTTGTAGGTTTATGTTATTTAACTCAATGCTAGGCGTTTCTTTCTTTCAATTCCTCACAGAATGTAGGATGTAAAAACGAGCGAAGTCAGCTCGAAAATTTTAATACTCCGTCTCGGAAAGATTGGTTTTTCTTTTGACTATTAAATAATACCGACAGAAGATATAATTTGTCGACTTATAAAGAAAAGCGAAAAAATAGGCCCCCACTTACTAAACTACTAAACTTTAGCACGTCACCTCGTATGTAAGGTTTTATGTTGACCATTCATACAAAATTAGTGTGTGTGTGTAGTGAGTTGGTTGTCTGCATTATGCAAGAGTGTATTTGATACATTTTGCATACGTGGGGCACCCAACTACAATGAGGGCCAGCAGTGGTCCTGCCTACATCTCAATCTCGGGACCCGGAGCCTGGGGCGAATCCACGGAAGTTTTTTCTATTCCGTGGGCGAATCGATTGATCGTAACCGCCTAGCCTAGCCGTGCCTAGCTATAATAATTCTTATGACTGGTATACCGGTACGGAAACTCCAAAACTCAGTTGATCTTCAGCATAGCTTATCATTGCACAGTGCCTCAACAATATCTAGCTGTTAGGCTATAGTACGGACTCATATAGACATTGACCTATCATTCAAAAGGCCCTTTTTATTTTTACCGACTTCAAAAAAAAAAGGAGGTTATCAATTCGATACGTATGTATGTAATATTATTGGAATTGCATTATATTCACATATGATGATCTATTAGGGCTTCCAAACAAATATACAAAATTTCATAGGCGTATGTATGTATGTATGTATGTATGTATGTATGTATGTATGTATGTTTGTCCACGCATATCTCCGGAACTGTTAATCGGATCGTGACCATTTTTTTTTTATTGGCTTACATTTTCTTCAATTTAGGGAACAGTGCAAGTTTCATCAAGATCGATTCAGTAATTTTCAAGATATGGACTAATACGTGTAAGTGTGACGGCCTGGCTTATTGATAAGAGCTACGGGTGTAGTGTCAAAGGGAAAACTTCTCAAAACCTTGGTCAAATACTAGTGCAAAAACTAAAAATTACGAAATAAAAAGTAATTTAAAAAAATTAAACCGACTTCAAAAAGAAATGAACTCAAAATTATGAAATAACTTTAATTTCGGAAGTCGGTGGTAAAAAACTAAAATACAGATCCCAAGACACCGACTTCCGAAATTAAAGTTATTTCATAATTTTGAGTTCATTTCTTTTTGAAGTCGGTTTAATTTTTTTAAATTACTTTTTATTACCTTAGCTTTTTACGCTTTATTATATTCTGGAACAGCATGGGTGAAATAAATGCAGAATGTTAGGAAATACGGAAGAATCAAAAAGTCACGAGTAAGTTTATCTTATATTCGTTTATTTGAAGTAGCTATGAATGCAGTAACGCCTTGGAAGATTTTATTCCTATTAATATTGTTCTCAGTTTTACAGATTTTTTTGTCTTAAAATGCGATGATTCATTTACCATAACGCGACAAAGCGACAAAATTTGATAGTGGTTCTCTGTAGGCTCTTTGTAACGTATTGTGACTACGTTTTTATTTTATAACATTATATCATTTTTCGCTATTGGTAACACAATTATAAATTCGGTTTCCTTTTCCATGTGGCATGGTGTCGGTGTAAGGTGAGTTTGTCAATCTTGTGAAATAAATTACAAATTACTGCGTAATATTAGATTAGATTGCAATTACAAAGTACGTATTACCGCTTTTATTGAAAAGAAACAATATAAATGGTTTTTAACGCGAAAGTGAACTTAGATTGTGGAAATATACAAACACGTGCAAGTTGGTGTTGGATTTGAGTATCGAGGTGGGGTTTCGGAAGATTCAGTTATTTGCAACATTAGCAACGCTAACAAACGTTAATTTGGCTAAATGTGAGCGTATAGCTAGTTCCACGAACAATATAGTGAAAACACGCATCGAAGAGGTTAGATTTGTGAAGAAGCTTTTTGACTTTGGTAATTTTGTTGTAGTTGCCGAATAAGCAACCACAATGCCGCAGAACGAATATATTGAACGCCATCAAAAGCTTTACGGTAGGAGGCTCGATTATGAGGAGCGGAAGCGAAAGCGTGAGGCGCGTGAGCCTCACAGGCGTGCTGAGAAGGCTCGCAAACTGCGCGGTATCAAGGCCAAGATCTACAACAAGGAGCGCCGCAATGAGAAGATACAGATGAAAAAGAAAATCAAAGCACATGAGGAGAAGAATGTTAAACAGAACACAGAGAAGGTGGCAGAGGGTGCACTGCCTGTGTACCTACTCGACAGAGATGTGCAGTCCCGGGCTAAGGTATTATCCAACATGATCAAACAGAAACGTAAGGAGAAGGCTGGAAAATGGGATGTACCTATACCTAAAGTCAGGGCACAGGCTGATGCTGAAGTGTTCAAAATACTGAAGTCGGGAAAGACCAAGCGGAAAGCATGGAAACGTATGGTAACTAAAGTCACATTTGTAGGAGAGAACTTTACACGTAAACCACCAAAGTTTGAGAGGTTTATCAGGCCAATGGCTCTACGTTTCAAGAAAGCTCACGTCACACACCCAGAGTTGAAGGCAACTTTCTGTTTGCCGATCATTGGAGTCAAGAAGAACCCAAGTTCACAGATGTACACAAGTTTGGGAGTCATTACTAAGGGTACCGTCATTGAAATTAACATTTCAGAACTTGGTCTGGTCACGCAGGCTGGTAAAGTTGTGTGGGGGAAATACGCACAAGTTACAAACAACCCGGAGAATGATGGATGCATCAACGCGGTACTCTTAGTTTAATTTTTTTAAAGCATAAAAACATCTGACTAGGTACTACTTTCAGCTCTGAAACTGATTGAAACTGTCTTTAAGTCTTGCTAAGAAAATGTTTGATAACATTGTGATTGTAATTTATGACTATTGTATCATCTTGGCCTGCCAATAAATACTGTGAAGCCTTTATCTCTATTTTATTCACTTACCCATTCTGTAGGCTTGATCTTCAACACAAGTATTCAACATAGTCTGAACTATGAAACTGATTGTTTTATAGTTAACTATGTGAAACTAATGAGTCGGTGTACTCATTAAGTACTAGTAATTCACTACTTACTAGATCCATTATGATATGCATCTAATGTTCTTATTTTGTTCATTTTACTCACACATCGACGATGAAGTGACAAGAACCTTTATCTACCAGAACATAATTTTACTGGAAACGAAAAAAACATTTTATTTATTTTAAACGCAAGGTATGAAAAATATTATTATTGGTTATATATTATACAAGGAGCGGGTATAGTAGGATATATGAGACTAGTGTATATACAATAATATATATATACACTACTATTTCAATATGTAATACTACGTAAAAAAATTAAAATCGCAAAAATGTCACTTAGGAGTTCTTGTCACTTCATCGTCGACATGATGTTTGTACTTACTAACAAAACACTTGGAACTTGTTTCTTACTTGTACTGGGACCTTGAACTTCCCGCGGCAGATAGCGGTCAAGTTCGAGGCGGGAAAAATTCAAACTAACATTGACTGGAAATGGAGATTTGCACAAATCCTTTTTTTTCTTGGATTTATTTAAATTTTCTGATGAACTCGCTACGCCCGCCGATCCGAAGTTGGATTATGATAATTTCGATTTCTTGATAAAAGGTACCTGTAGACAAGTTACTTTGACCTGTAGAAACTTGGTGACTTATTCTTCATTTTCTATTGTTCAGGTGAACCAAGATGCAGATTTTTGTCAAAACCCTTACGGGTAAGACCATCACTCTTGAGGTCGAGCCCTCGGATACCATCGAGAATGTGAAAGCCAAGATCCAGGATAAGGAAGGGATCCCTCCAGACCAGCAGAGGTGAGATATCCTACCCTCCATTATTAGGTCTTCTCGAGGTGGCCTAGGCTGTGCTTATTTACAGCCAGAGCACTAGCCTTCATCAGTTTTTGGAGAGCGGCATTTGATTTGGGTCGGTCCTAAACTCGCTGTTTCGTATTTGAGCAATCCTCTAAATCAAAATATTTTATTCCACATAACACATGAGCCTACATGGGCACTTATGAAACGTCAGAAGGTAGGTGCTCAGTTCCAATTGGTCGTTTCCTATCGAGAAGAACTGGCAAGAAACTCCATGGTTACTCTTTTTCAAAATATTTTGTTTTAAAACTTCCTAATATTTTAAACGAAAAATTGTTGCGACTTTAGGCAAACTGCTGAATAATTTTCAATAAGCACATCTGTGGCCTAACAAACTTGTTTCGCGCAGGAATCAAACCCGGGATCACTGCGAGAACCTTACTGACGGCAGCCTAATTATTGAGTCTCAAATTCTTATCTACTTAATTGAAATAACATATTTTAATTGGGCGCAACACTAGTATCTACTACTAGTTTACGATAGCTTAGCATGTGTCCCACCGGTAAAACCAAAGATTTGCCCCCTTAGCGTGTGGGTGTAAATCTGACGCGGGTAACATCGGTTGACATCATTGGAATGCGGTTTAATCGCACGCGATCGGTTTACAATCCCACTGGGAATTGATACTGTGAAATACGCTCGTAAAGTCGTAACAACATTCCGTACTAAAAGGATGCACCTTTGATACACCTAGTTTTGTTCTATGCATTCCCAAAAGTTATCAAGGTCATATTAAATTTGTTATATTTCCGTCTAAACGAAGCAAATAACACAACAGGCTCCAAAAATAACAATCACAGCTACACATGATGGGTTCTAATGGTCGAACTAGGGATATCAGAAAATGAAAATTAGATTACTAACCATTAATTTTTTCCTAAAATCATATAAATCCTAACAAAATCGACCTTTGTCTACCCAGATTGATCTTCGCCGGTAAACAGCTGGAGGATGGCCGCACCCTGTCAGACTACAACATCCAGAAGGAGTCCACACTCCACCTGGTGCTGCGCCTGCGTGGTGGCGCCAAGAAGCGCAAGAAGAAGAATTACTCCACCCCCAAGAAGATCAAGCACAAGAAGAAGAAGGTCAAGCTAGCAGTACTTAGGTTCTACAAGGTGAGTCTTCATTATTGGATTTCTATACAAGCCGCCTGTACATGGCAGGAACTACCTACTTCATTCTTAAAATATTTACTTTACATTCTCGCTGCGGAAGTATTCCGTTCAACAGAATTTTACTTGTAAATATTTCCGAATTATACTGAATCTTTCCGAAGTATTGTATTTGTAACGCTAGACTCGGCAAAAATATGACTGCTACTACTTACTATATTGGCGAAAAAAAAAAAAAACCGTAATCAAGATTAAGGCTGGGCGCATACGCTCGGTTTCCTGATTCGGTTTCCGGATCAGGAATTCAGATTCGGAATTCCGTGTGCCTAGCGCAAAGATCAGTTTTTTCGAATTCCGAAACGAACGTGGGGTTTTTTTTCCGTTTGGAAATAGTAAGGACGTGTGCGCCTTGTTGAACATTTTGTATGTAAATGAAGCATTCAGGTTTCTGAATCTGAATTCCTGATCCGGAAACCGAATCAGGAAACCGAGCGTATGCGGCCAGCCTAAATAGGACAGCTTTCGAATATTATTGTCATCTTGCAGATGCATTATCCGACATATTTCTTAGATAAAGAAAAAAAAAAATCACAAAGAATTTTATTATTCTCGGACGTTTGGCCTATCGGCCGTATTGAACTAAAAAAAAAAAAACTTATTTCTGACGCCTCGTGAAGTCGTGATTTTTTTAAAGAAATTTCTTAGTGGTATCTCAAATATTTCATTGATAACTCACGCGTTCCTATTCATAACACGCACCGACATGTTCGCAACAAGGAAAACCCGGGACTACTTAGCAGTCAGCAAATAAAAGACATGCCGACATGCGTTTCAAAGAACTCTCCCGGTGATTGAAAATAAAAGCTTCGAAAGTGGAATACTCGAGACAGGTCGCGACTTGCGGGGCACCTAGCCTGTTTGTTTGTTGTGTTGTGACTTGTGAGTCAGGGAGGGTAAGTAGACTTGTTCGGACACGTTGCGTGAATCATGGGGGTTAGCAGAATACTGTGATGATGGGAACGGGTCATGTAATAGTCATATGGACGTTAACAATGCATTGTTTTTGTTGCGACAGGTGATGCAATCATTTATGCTGTGAATGATAAAACAAACGTGAATGTGTTCAAGTTCATGGGACTAGCGGATTTTCAGAATGCCTTAAATACTCGTAATTGTTTCTGGATTTAGGTACATATAGTAAAAGTGCGCAGTGCTGCACAAGTTAAACAAATATTTCAATGACAATTTAGTTGATTTCAGAGTGACTAGCACTATTGAAAAACTTATAAAATTGTTTGAAGTTGTACCATAAACTGAACTTTGTAGGAATTAAAGTTATTTTTCCATTAATTCATATTTGTTTACATTTTAGGCAAATAATCGCGAACGCAGATTAGTTAACATTGTATTTAATAACAATAGGGGTTATTTCGCTGGTAATTTTTTCGTTAGAACTTTTGGATCTTCTTGAAGACTTCATTCGGATAATTATAACTACCTACGTGTACCTACATAATTAAATCTCGTCTTTCGGTCTTGTCTACAATACGACCTTATCTATTGAATCACGCCTTCGCCTGACCCCCTATAATAGTGCACGGGTCTCATTACAAAATTACATAACTAATAATCAAAATCCCCTTATTTCCAGGTTGACGAGAACGGCAAAATCCACCGCCTCCGTCGTGAGTGCACTGGCGAGCAGTGCGGCGCGGGAGTGTTCATGGCAGTCATGGAGGATCGCCATTACTGCGGCAAGTGCCACAGCACGATGGTGTTCAAGGACGATGAACGGCAATAGATCTTAAGACCAATCCACTTAGACTTCTGTGTATGATGGATTTATAATAAATCTTGACACAGTGTCCGAGTAACATTTTGGTTTTATTTGACGTAATATCTTATTTTTTACCAGATGTTTTCATGGTTTGGTAAGTATTTCCCGTAACCTACGGCTTTCGCCATTTCCCTGCCATAATATGCGTGAATACTAGCATGCAGTATAGATCTAACCTCGCGTTTATACCAAGGTATAAAATTTACGTATTCTACATGTTGTGTTTACTGTTTGTGTTTATCGTTAAACCTCATACCACTTGTAAAGACTAGTTGTGTACAAAACTTTTCAAGAAGGTGACCAAAATAATAAAAAGGGTCAATATATTATGTTTTCGACAAGTCTTCTCACAACTTTTAATTATAATACGGGTGCAAACGCGGGGTATTACGATCACGTACGTACAACTACTTATATAGTATTTAGTGCTTATTTATTCTAAACTACAGCTTATATACTGATCTGTTTATCCAAGTGAAAATGGTAAGTATTTAGGTCACATGACCACAGTCCATTTCTTTTTCTATAAGTTTCAATACTGTCCTGCGCCAGGAACCTCGTTGGAAAATATTCTAGGTGAGTTCTTACACCGTGTAACTGAAAAGATAACTCGTCAATATCGAAATAAAAGTTTTTACAAACATTTTGTATTTTATTTCCAACTGTCCTTTAAATAGGTGGGAAAAAAAAAATTGTGGATGCCGATTTACTTACCATCCCGCCTATCCCACAAAATTACGACAAATTCGTGACTATAGTCTCAGTAACATCCCGAAAATGTGCCCCTCGCGGATGTCGCACATTATGCACCCCCAGCAAATCCTAGGAATCTGGTGAACTACTAATGTCCCGTGACTACCGCCGGACCACCAACGCCAATCGCTTCTAACCTTTTGACCGCCACAGTCGTATAGAGATGACAAACCAAAGAGTAATTCCACTTTGCCCCACCAAGCCCGCCACCCTGGTGTGGCAAAGTGGACTGCCTAAAATTTTGCAGTGGAATATGCCCCACTATTCGGTTCTCGATAGCCTGTTAAAAATAATCTCTTTTTTCCATATTTTTTTTCTATATAATTTAGTCGTTTCTGGCACTCGCCGGCCGCTGCCGCGGCACCGCTCGCTTCGCTCGCTCGGCTCGTGCGTAGGAGGTCACAGTTTTAACCTAACCTAACCTAAGCATTTTTTTTTAAATAATTAACCTCGTATTTATGCTAGTGTTATCCGCCCCATCAAATCAGAATAGTGGGGCATATTCCACTGCAAAATTTTAGGCAGTCCACTTTGCCACACCAGGGTGGCGGGCTTGGTGGGGCAAAGTGGAATTACCCAAACCAAAGTGTCACTGTCTGTCTCATCAGTTCAGTGATGCAATACGGCCGGACTTATACAGCATCATCGTCTTTGGGCCGGACTACAGAGCTGATTGTTTTCGAGTAGATAGTTTTACTGTTTTTTTTAGTGGAGTAGTATTGAATGAGAAGGTAACGGAGCACGCATTTGGAGCCCGCGAAATTCTATATTTTTCTTACTTTTTTGGTATTTTCGGGCGAGTGTCAGGTTGTATCTTCTGGAAAATCTCAGGAAAAATGCTTATGGAACAAATCTAACTTAAAGATATATTAATGATTCAAATGACTATAATACTGTAAATACACATATCTATTATTAGTCTCGAATCATATTTTGATCAAGATACAACCTGACACTGACCTTGAAAATTGCAAAAAACGTAAGAAAGTTTGAATTTCGTGGTCTACCACTGCGCAGAGCGCCACGATCGCCTATTCGTGCAACGATCCTTTCGAATAGGACGCGGCCGCGTAGCGTAGAGTCTATTTCTGGTTGATTCAGCAGCATCTGTTTTTAGTATGCATAGGATCATCATTTCAGCCAAAAGACGTCCACTGTTGGACATAGGCCTCCCCCAAGCACTTCCACTTCGACCGGTTCTGTGCTTCTCGCATCCAACGGGTTCCTGCGGCCTTCACAAGGTCGTCGGTCCACCTTGTGGGGGAGGCCTTCCAACGCTACGTCTTCCGGTACGTGGTCGCCACTCCAGAACCTTTCGTGTACGTTACCCCAGCAAGAAAGTGTCTCCTAGAGTTATATGAGTAGAACGTATAATTTGTGCCTTATTTGCTGTAAATGTGCCCCCACATAAAAAATGTGTGCCCCCTGTCGTTTTGGAAAAAAACGGAAAAAACGATTCCTAGCAGGAATATAATCCAATAACAACTTTATTTTATTACTTTTCCAGTGTACTCAGGCACAACACATGTGAACCGGTTAGTGAGTAAAGTAAAGAAGGTCATCAATATGTATGAATCCGTCGCTTTTTAGTAGTCATTCAAATTTGGTCGGATAACCAGCCGTTGCTTAGATATTTTGGTTTTTTGTTAATATTTACTTAATGCGAAACATTCCAAGCTGAATATTTTCACCATATATTTTTGACTAAAGGCACAAGATTTTGGTTTACACCTACACATCTGGAATTGAGCCGGTTCCTTGTATTTTGCCGTCAAAGTTATGACACCATCGTTTTGACTGCAAGATTATTCAAAAACGCATGCATGTACAGTTTTGAAACTTTGTATGGTTATTATTAGCGACAAGAAGGACCGAATAGTTTTCAGCGAACTTATACCTTGTCTCATTTAGGCGCTGCGATGTTTTTTCGGGTTTTCATAAAACCGCGATAACTTGAAAACTATAAATATTTTCTGAAATCTAATTGGGGGCACAAAGGGGCACACATTAAGAGCTACTCGTGTATGTTTATTCTACAGGGGCACATGCAATGGTTTTAGAGATATACGATTCATCAAAACGTTACTCCAGCAGGAAATACAATATCTCGAAAACCTGAAGGGACACAGATTTTTTTTGGGGGCACATTTTGGCACACATAAGCTCTCTGGCCATGCACAATTTTTCTCTCCGATCATTCGTTTAGAATTTTCCTGCTAGGAAAACGTAACCCCAGCAGGAATCGTTTTTTCCGTTTTTTTCCAAAACGACAGGGGGCACACATTTTTTATGTGGGGGCACATTTACAGCAAATAAGGCACAAATTATACGTTCTACTCATATAACTCTAGGAGACACTTTCTTGCTGGGGTAACGCGTACACGAACCTTTCGACCCCATCGGCCATCTGTTCTGCGAGCAATGTGCCCTGCCCACTGCCACTTAAGTTTGGCAATTCTGCGGGCTATGTCGGTTACCTTGGTTCTGCTGCGGATCTCTGCATAGGATAAACAAGTTAAAAACCGACAAATTCATTAAAATATTTATTCAATACTGAGAATAGAATTGTCTAACTTACATAATCCATAACACCTAAATGGAATTAATTGTGCAATAAATCCACCATAGTTCTGGCAAGCGTTCCACTTGACGCAGACAACGGACATAGGAGCGGGCATCGGTGCGTTAACATCAGGAATTGTTTCTTTGCGCCATTATTGACAATAGGTAGATACGTTTTTATTTTCTTTGGCAGTTATACTTGTGTCACTGACCCTGGCAGGGCCACCATCACGGATTTTAATTTTGATAGCACAAAAAAATTGTCGCTAATTAGTCGAAATTTGTCGCCAAATATCAGAATTTGTCGGTCACTGGTTCAAAAGTTATAAGGGTTTATAGGTGGCCGATCTGGAGAAAGTTTCCCCAGCAGGGCCACATTTATATCTCAAAAACTAGGGCACCTAGCGAAGATCTGTTTTCTCCCATATTTAGTCGCCAATTAGTCGGGATCAGTCGCCAAGTCACAGATTTAATCGGGTCTTAGTTTAGGAGATATAATGGAGTTCAATTAGTAAGGTATAGTCCAAGAGCTAGTCGAAGTTTTTTCGTGAACTATTCGATCTAGCTCTTGGACTATACCTAACACATATAAACCCTAATATCTTTTGAACCAGTGACCGACAAATTCTGATATTTGGCGACTGATTCCGACTAATTGGCGACTAAATATGGGAGAAAACAGATCTTCGCTAGGTGCCCTAGTTTTCGAGATATAAATGTGGCCCTGCTGGGGAAACTCTCTCCAGATCGGCCACCTATAAACCCTTATAACTTTTGAACCAGTGACCGACAAATTCTGATATTTGACGACAAATTTCGACTAATTAGCGACAATTTTTTTGTGCTATCAAAATTAAAATCCGTGATGGTGGCCCTGCCAGGGTCAGTGACACGTTATACTTGACATTATAGATAAGAAGACTGGTAGCAGGCAGAAATAAACCGGGTTGCAGAACATATCTCTAATCCTTTTTTAAATAGGCAAGAGATCTCTTGACCTAAGGAGTAACAAGATATATCTGAACTTCCAAGTTACTACTTAAAGCATAGTCAGTTGTGTCACAGCACCATTTCGATAATCCATGCAATTAATTGACAGTGGCGGCCCTAGAACTTTTTTTAGGTGCAAAATCTTAACGTGGTGCCCATCTATGTACCATGTTCCTATGATATATGCAGTTGCTTGCTTGTGGACGATAGGTTTTATAGTAAGTTACTATCATCAATGACTGGTGCCTGGTGGACAGTCCACCAGAGTCAATCAAAATCAATCGGTGGTCGCATTTCGGTTGATTTCAGCGCCTCTCCCATGATGGCGCCTGGTGCCGTCGCACCGCTCGCACCGCCCTAGGGCCGCTACTGTTAACTGATAAACTATTCTCAATGACTTACGGAATAGAGTTCAAAATGCTTAGTAAGGTTATCGAAAATAGTTCTGAAGTTCTGCTCTGCAGAGTACTACTCTACGTTAATTACAAGTAGGAATGTGCGCTACGATTTCGACAATAGAAATGTTAAGATTAGCTCTCATAATGTTCCTGCACCATTGCCCGCTTCCGCAAGACTAACCGACTCCATTTTACATTAGAAATGCACAGTAAAGGTATATCTAATAGGAATCTATATAATTTGTCCCACCATTCCAACTTATCTATATTTATCAGATCATTTCACATTTGGAATGAAGTTTTAATACAACTGCGGCGAGTCAATCATTTAACAATTTATTCTAAAGGAATTACAGTTCCCAGTGTAGGTATATGTAAATAGCTCAGTGGCATTTCATTGAATATAATGTGGACTCCATCTAATGATTTCCCAATAAATAATAACATAATTGACATGTTCAATATACAAACATCAATTTAAAAAATAACTAAAAAAACATTACATTTTTTAATAAAACTAGAGCACCGAAACATAACTAGATGTAGTAAAATATTTTTACAATAAGAGATCGTTACTACAACTGAAAAATTTACATATTTTCCTTTTCTATCTAGTCGATAACATTGACTTACTTATATTTAATACTCTTTGAATATCCTAAACAACACCGTGATAGTTTTCTTATATATCTTTTTTAATTTTTACATGTAAATCTATATCATTTTAGATTTGTTTCTGAACATAATTAATTCGACTATTCACTCCATAAATCTGACATGTATCGATTGTCAACTCTTGAATAATATAAACTTTTATATTTTATGTTCTATGCTAACGAACCAAGAGTGTTATTTTACAAATCACGATTTTATTTATTAAAATTCATCAGACGGTTAGGTATTCTGGAGGACATGGGACATATTTTGTAATGACATTAGCATTCTATCTACTCTACTAAAATATAAAAGGCTGCCATAACATCGATACATGTCTGATTGAATTCCAAATATATTTATAATTTAAATGACATAATATGCTAGCTCTTAGCACTATGCCGCATATGGCGACGTTTGGCGATAGTCAACTACACAATACCCTTATACTTGTAATTACTCTAAACTGTTGAAATGCAACGACGGAACCTTATACCAAGCGTGGTTAACAATTTTTGGTAGAGCTGTCAATAATTTTGTTAAATACATACATATTTCTATGTACCTGGGGAAACCATGTATATTATACGCTTCATAAGATTCATTAATTATATATATTTATAAAAATGACCATATATAAGGTCATTTTTATAAATATTTCCTTTGAAATACGAAAAGTATAAATTTTTCCATTCAAAAATTGCAGGCGCCAAAAAGTTTATAAATTATGATATATTACATTATGAAGCGATCGCAGTTTCCTAAGCATTAATTGGTTCTATATTTTTTATATTGATAATTAACTATTATTGCGCCTGCGTAATTTACATCAACCGTACACAATATTTTAGGCGACATGACATAATAAATAAATAAACATTTTATCTGTACATTTATAATTTCAACATGAATGGACCTTATTGCATATATGTATTTGCAGCTATCTTGCAGTCCAAACCCATTTTTAGACGCTGAAATATTGTGCACCATTCCTTCATCTTTATATACATGAATATAACTGTCGTAAGTACTTATTACGTTTATAACGTAAACTCAAGCCTCGTTTGCACTGTACTCGATTTCTTACTAGCCTTTCACAATGACTTGATATGGAATGTTTAATTTGTGATGATAGAGCGCATATCAAGGTAGAAATGAAGTACAGTGACTTGAACCCCGGGAAGGAGGCTGTAAAAGTACTGAGGCAAATAAGGCCCTTTTTGTAGCGTTCTGCCGAACCTCGTGTGAGGATAGTGTGATGATAGTAACGAGGCTGGCATCAACCACCTTTAAAACTAGCTATTAATTCGGTTAACATAAAGTCTTAATACAAAACTGAAGCAACAAAACCTAATGTAAGGTCGCACTGCACTTATTCAGATAAACCCTCAGGTCTATGCAGTCAGAGGACTTCCACGAGACCTTAAAAAGTTAAAAGTTCAATCTTACATCTATAGATACAGCAAATCGAATGTCTATGGTAACCCTTATTTCGTAGCAGCAAGGGCGCTTTTAGTAGTTCAAGAGTTGCTTATGACGTACGTTTCACCGTATTCCTTATCACAGGGCCCTATTAACCTCCGCCGTCGTACTCAAATTAAACTAAGCATATATTACAATAACATTAAGCAAGGAAACTGGAAAGAAGTACAAACGCTTAGCGTCATACGTCACGAAGGATTACAGTATTCACTAGAGGAATAAAATTATTATTTGTATCTACTTTATCACAGTGGGGATCTGTGAGGTTTTCTTTATATACAGCGAGGGGGAGGGGGAGGGGGAGCTGGTCAAAGTTACAAGTATATTTTGTTGAGTGATAGAAGAAAATATGAGACATGCTTCATCAATCTTTTTAGCGTGTTGTTGGCGATCGTCAGCCCAAAAATGTTTGATCTTGTTCATTGTTATCATATCTCGCCTCCAGCGAATTCCCGTGACGTTTACATGCTAGGAAATTATTAGGGGGTGTCTACACATCAATTAATACAATAGACAGGTGTGGTGGTGTATGTGTAGACATCCCCTAATAATAATAGACTAATATAATGCCGTATTGGCTAATATAATGCCGTATTTATTTCCAGAAAAGGGCAACTTGTTGTTTTAGTCAACTTGCTGTTCAAAGTAGGAAAGTAGAACAGACAAAGTTGTAATAAAGTTCACTCAACAAAAGATATTATAATTACAAATAATAATAATTGTGTTGCGGATTATAAATAGATTAGGTGTGCGTTTAACTAAATTTAAAAGGGTGTTAGTTGGGAAATGTCGAGAAAACCTCTAGCAGACGTATTAGGATAAAATATGTTCCACTTTGCCTAGCACGCGTATGATTTTATATACATCTTCATTTTGTAAAGAATCGTATACTCTTTAATCTTACAGCGAGGCAAATTGAGCAATGTCCAAGGTATTCAGAATTTATTAGGTCGGTCTATCATGTCATGAACTCATGACCTAGTACCGATTAAAATGAATACGTAGTTGCAGCCCGCGAAATTAAATTTTTCTTACGTTTTTTTGCAATTTTCAGGTCAGTGTCAGGTTTTATCTTGATCAAAATATGATTCGGGACTATAACAGGTACGTATTTACAGAATTAAAATCGTTAATACATCTTTCTAAGTTAGATTTGTTCCTGAACAAATTTCTCATGGAAAAGTGCTTATGGGAACAAATCTAACTTAGAGATTTATGATTCTAATGACTATAATTCTGTAAATACATATCTAATAGAGTCGCGAATCATATTTTGATCAAGATACAACCTGACACTGACCTGCAAATTGCAAAAAACGTAAGAAAAAATTTAAATTTCGCGGTCTACCACTGCGCAGTCACCTTCGGCTGTCGCTGAAAACCAGCGTTGGGGCTCTGTCTCGCATAGGGTCCCAGCATTATGCTGAGCGATGGCCGTTTTGCGAGGATGTGACGCATATTTTCCTCTAACCTGTTCTTTCTCTGCGTCATGTTTACCGCAAAAAAACTTATTTTATTTCTTTTCTTTCTTTAGCAGTGTGCAGCACTCACGAGGTTATGATTTTACTGTTTCTAACTTGGCAATTTTTCAAGATTTTACGCTTTTTATAATATTGTTCGCACTATCTGCAAAAATATTTTCTAGAGTTAAAAATAAAAAAAAATGTCATCATCCCCTCTTGCCATACAGGTTCCCAGAAGGCAGCCTGCACGAAGAGCTCAGCTGCTGTCAGTAAACCCTGCCATGATATTTCTACTTCCCTGTCTAGTATACTCTGTAGCTTCCTACGAGTCGGTATATAAAACCACACGCGTGTAAAAGTGACATAAGCGTTTCGCTCAGAGCTCGTCCCGCGACTCCGCTTCTTTCTGTGCTTTCTCTAGCGAAGGCTTTATCGTCTCTAATAGCTTCGTCAGCGCTTGCTCCGTCTGGAATAAAAATAGTAACATGCGGTATTAACAAAAATAACGAAAAGACCCGTCAATCTGAGTAAAGTAGTAGGAGTAGGAAATCGATAGCTGACATCGGTCTTATTGTTTTCTGTTTATATTGATGTCAGCTATTGATTTATAAAGGTTTCATACATGGCCGCCATTTTGAAAAAAAAAAACCGGTCAAGAGCGAGTCGGACTCGTGCACCGAGGGTTCCGTACAAATTTGTAGGTATTTAAATAGTTTATCACGGTTCCCGCGACGCTCACCGCGCCCGCGTGCCCGGGTAGATTTTCAAAATAGCATTTTTTGCTGTTCTTCCACAATAAGGCTTAAATATCCATTAAGCATTGCGTAAAATTTACTTCAGTTTATAATTTGTATTTTTTTTTGTAACTAGTAATAAATAAAATCATAATATAAGTATGATAAAATATTTAAACTTACAAAAAACTATCCTGGAAATCATTTACCTCTCCGTTATTTTCTACACTACATTTATTGATCTCATGAATACTCAAAGTTCTTGCCTAAATTTTGTTTAATTTCACCCCATATGTAAAAATTATAGTGTATACTGAACAATTACTATATTAGTTACATCGGAATTTACCCCTTATGTTATTATTTAACCATTTAAAATTTTGTCACAAAGATTTCATCATTAACTTCGGCGATTTTTGTTTGATAAATTTTGTCGATCAAAAGAACTAAATTCAAGTATCCGAACGCATTCCGGGGGCCTTACCCCGCGCGGCCCCTCAGTCGTCGTTGATTTGTCCACCAAGCTAATAAAAAATAATAAAATTTCTCACAAAAATTGTCAAAATAAATCATAAAATGAAAATCTACCCGCCCACTATGGACACTCAAGTGAAATTCTTATATTTAAGAACGCCGCGGCGCACCCGCCCCGTGCCCGCTGCCAGTCTGGCCGAGCACTAAGAGTAATTACGCGCCGAAGATGCGTCATTGTGATTTAAATAATAAATAAATCAATAAACCTCGCGGTCGCGGTTTAGCTCGCTACCTCGATGTCACCTCCATGTAAAACAAATACATGCTAACAAACACGCCGCACATGCCAGGGATCGAAGTAAACCCCCAAGCAGCCCGCGATGTATCGCAGTGAAGTTAGGTAATGAACTCCGGTGCGCGTGTACCTGTGCGAGGTGCGCGACGGTCCTGTCGAGCGCGTCCCGCCACGCGCGCAGCTGGCCGCGCTGGCGATGTGTGTGTACCTGTGCGAGGTGCGCGACGGTCCTGTCGAGCGCGTCCCGCCACGCGCGCAGCTGGCCGCGCTGGCGATGTGTGTGTACCTGTGCGAGGTGCGCGACGGTCCTGTCGAGCGCGTCCCGCCACGCGCGCAGCTGGCCGCGCTGGCGATGTGTGTGTACCTGTGCGAGGTGCGCGACGGTCCTGTCGAGCGCGTCCCGCCACGCGCGCAGCTGGCCGCGCTGGCGATGTGTGTGTACCTGTGCGAGGTGCGCGACGGTCCTGTCGAGCGCGTCCCGCCACGCGCGCAGCTGGCCGCGCTGGCGATGTGTGTGTACCTGTGCGAGGTGCGCGACGGTCCTGTCGAGCGCGTCCCGCCACGCGCGCAGCTGGCCGCGCTGGCGATGTGTGTGTACCTGTGCGAGGTGCGCGACGGTCCTGTCGAGCGCGTCCCGCCACGCGCGCAGCTGGCCGCGCTGGCGATGTGTGTGTACCTGTGCGAGGTGCGCGACGGTCCTGTCGAGCGCGTCCCGCCACGCGCGCAGCTGGCCGCGCTGGCGATGTGTGTGTACCTGTGCGAGGTGCGCGACGGTCCTGTCGAGCGCGTCCCGCCACGCGCGCAGCTGGCCGCGCTGGCGATGTGTGTGTACCTGTGCGAGGTGCGCGACGGTCCTGTCGAGCGCGTCCCGCCACGCGCGCAGCTGGCCGCGCTGGCGATGTGTGTGTACCTGTGCGAGGTGCGCGACGGTCCTGTCGAGCGCGTCCCGCCACGCGCGCAGCTGGCCGCGCTGGCGATGTGTGTGTACCTGTGCGAGGTGCGCGACGGTCCTGTCGAGCGCGTCCCGCCACGCGCGCAGCTGGCCGCGCTGGCGATGTGTGTGTACCTGTGCGAGGTGCGCGACGGTCCTGTCGAGCGCGTCCCGCCACGCGCGCAGCTGGCCGCGCTGGCGATGTGTGTGTACCTGTGCGAGGTGCGCGACGGTCCTGTCGAGCGCGTCCCGCCACGCGCGCAGCTGGCCGCGCTGGCGATGTGTGTGTACCTGTGCGAGGTGCGCGACGGTCCTGTCGAGCGCGTCCCGCCACGCGCGCAGCTGGCCGCGCTGGCGATGTGTGTGTACCTGTGCGAGGTGCGCGACGGTCCTGTCGAGCGCGTCCCGCCACGCGCGCAGCTGGCCGCGCTGGCGATGTGTGTGTACCTGTGCGAGGTGCGCGACGGTCCTGTCGAGCGCGTCCCGCCACGCGCGCAGCTGGCCGCGCTGGCGATGTGTGTGTACCTGTGCGAGGTGCGCGACGGTCCTGTCGAGCGCGTCCCGCCACGCGCGCAGCTGGCCGCGCTGGCGATGTGTGTGTACCTGTGCGAGGTGCGCGACGGTCCTGTCGAGCGCGTCCCGCCACGCGCGCAGCTGGCCGCGCTGGCGATGTGTGTGTACCTGTGCGAGGTGCGCGACGGTCCTGTCGAGCGCGTCCCGCCACGCGCGCAGCTGGCCGCGCTGGCGATGTGTGTGTACCTGTGCGAGGTGCGCGACGGTCCTGTCGAGCGCGTCCCGCCACGCGCGCAGCTGGCCGCGCTGGCGATGTGTGTGTACCTGTGCGAGGTGCGCGACGGTCCTGTCGAGCGCGTCCCGCCACGCGCGCAGCTGGCCGCGCTGGCGATGTGTGTGTACCTGTGCGAGGTGCGCGACGGTCCTGTCGAGCGCGTCCCGCCACGCGCGCAGCTGGCCGCGCTGGCGATGTGTGTGTACCTGTGCGAGGTGCGCGACGGTCCTGTCGAGCGCGTCCCGCCACGCGCGCAGCTGGCCGCGCTGGCGATGTGTGTGTACCTGTGCGAGGTGCGCGACGGTCCTGTCGAGCGCGTCCCGCCACGCGCGCAGCTGGCCGCGCTGGCGATGTGTGTGTACCTGTGCGAGGTGCGCGACGGTCCTGTCGAGCGCGTCCCGCCACGCGCGCAGCTGGCCGCGCTGGCGATGTGTGTGTACCTGTGCGAGGTGCGCGACGGTCCTGTCGAGCGCGTCCCGCCACGCGCGCAGCTGGCCGCGCTGGCGATGTGTGTGTACCTGTGCGAGGTGCGCGACGGTCCTGTCGAGCGCGTCCCGCCACGCGCGCAGCTGGCCGCGCTGGCGATGTGTGTGTACCTGTGCGAGGTGCGCGACGGTCCTGTCGAGCGCGTCCCGCCACGCGCGCAGCTGGCCGCGCTGGCGATGTGTGTGTACCTGTGCGAGGTGCGCGACGGTCCTGTCGAGCGCGTCCCGCCACGCGCGCAGCTGGCCGCGCTGGCGATGTGTGTGTACCTGTGCGAGGTGCGCGACGGTCCTGTCGAGCGCGTCCCGCCACGCGCGCAGCTGGCCGCGCTGGCGATGTGTGTGTACCTGTGCGAGGTGCGCGACGGTCCTGTCGAGCGCGTCCCGCCACGCGCGCAGCTGGCCGCGCTGGCGATGTGTGTGTACCTGTGCGAGGTGCGCGACGGTCCTGTCGAGCGCGTCCCGCCACGCGCGCAGCTGGCCGCGCTGGCGATGTGTGTGTACCTGTGCGAGGTGCGCGACGGTCCTGTCGAGCGCGTCCCGCCACGCGCGCAGCTGGCCGCGCTGGCGATGTGTGTGTACCTGTGCGAGGTGCGCGACGGTCCTGTCGAGCGCGTCCCGCCACGCGCGCAGCTGGCCGCGCTGGCGATGTGTGTGTACCTGTGCGAGGTGCGCGACGGTCCTGTCGAGCGCGTCCCGCCACGCGCGCAGCTGGCCGCGCTGGCGATGTGTGTGTACCTGTGCGAGGTGCGCGACGGTCCTGTCGAGCGCGTCCCGCCACGCGCGCAGCTGGCCGCGCTGGCGATGTGTGTGTACCTGTGCGAGGTGCGCGACGGTCCTGTCGAGCGCGTCCCGCCACGCGCGCAGCTGGCCGCGCTGGCGATGTGTGTGTACCTGTGCGAGGTGCGCGACGGTCCTGTCGAGCGCGTCCCGCCACGCGCGCAGCTGGCCGCGCTGGCGATGTGTGTGTACCTGTGCGAGGTGCGCGACGGTCCTGTCGAGCGCGTCCCGCCACGCGCGCAGCTGGCCGCGCTGGCGATGTGTGTGTACCTGTGCGAGGTGCGCGACGGTCCTGTCGAGCGCGTCCCGCCACGCGCGCAGCTGGCCGCGCTGGCGATGTGTGTGTACCTGTGCGAGGTGCGCGACGGTCCTGTCGAGCGCGTCCCGCCACGCGCGCAGCTGGCCGCGCTGGCGATGTGTGTGTACCTGTGCGAGGTGCGCGACGGTCCTGTCGAGCGCGTCCCGCCACGCGCGCAGCTGGCCGCGCTGGCGATGTGTGTGTACCTGTGCGAGGTGCGCGACGGTCCTGTCGAGCGCGTCCCGCCACGCGCGCAGCTGGCCGCGCTGGCGATGTGTGTGTACCTGTGCGAGGTGCGCGACGGTCCTGTCGAGCGCGTCCCGCCACGCGCGCAGCTGGCCGCGCTGGCGATGTGTGTGTACCTGTGCGAGGTGCGCGACGGTCCTGTCGAGCGCGTCCCGCCACGCGCGCAGCTGGCCGCGCTGGCGATGTGTGTGTACCTGTGCGAGGTGCGCGACGGTCCTGTCGAGCGCGTCCCGCCACGCGCGCAGCTGGCCGCGCTGGCGATGTGTGTGTACCTGTGCGAGGTGCGCGACGGTCCTGTCGAGCGCGTCCCGCCACGCGCGCAGCTGGCCGCGCTGGCGATGTGTGTGTACCTGTGCGAGGTGCGCGACGGTCCTGTCGAGCGCGTCCCGCCACGCGCGCAGCTGGCCGCGCTGGCGATGTGTGTGTACCTGTGCGAGGTGCGCGACGGTCCTGTCGAGCGCGTCCCGCCACGCGCGCAGCTGGCCGCGCTGGCGATGTGTGTGTACCTGTGCGAGGTGCGCGACGGTCCTGTCGAGCGCGTCCCGCCACGCGCGCAGCTGGCCGCGCTGGCGATGTGTGTGTACCTGTGCGAGGTGCGCGACGGTCCTGTCGAGCGCGTCCCGCCACGCGCGCAGCTGGCCGCGCTGGCGATGTGTGTGTACCTGTGCGAGGTGCGCGACGGTCCTGTCGAGCGCGTCCCGCCACGCGCGCAGCTGGCCGCGCTGGCGATGTGTGTGTACCTGTGCGAGGTGCGCGACGGTCCTGTCGAGCGCGTCCCGCCACGCGCGCAGCTGGCCGCGCTGGCGATGTGTGTGTACCTGTGCGAGGTGCGCGACGGTCCTGTCGAGCGCGTCCCGCCACGCGCGCAGCTGGCCGCGCTGGCGATGTGTGTGCTGCTCCAGTAGCGCCGACCAGTCCGCCATCTGAGACCCGCTTACGCTGCTCATTCTAGGACAATATTAACACTTATTTATACTCTAAACTAGCTGCGACCCGCGATTTCACCGGCGTAAATGTCGATCCCGTGGAAATATCGGGATAAAATGTAGCCTATATGTTAATCCAGGGTATCAGCTACCTCTATACAAAATTGGTTCAGCCGTTTGAGCGTGAAGAAGTAACAAACATATAAACACACACACACACACACACACACAAACGTTCACCTTTATAATATTAGTGTGATTAACAATACACAGCCCCCAAAATCCCACTCTTTTCCACTGCTTGAGCATGTGCTGGAAAGCAATGCAACAAAATGTGAGAAGACTTAAAAATCTTAAAGCTTTCAAAAAGCATTGTAAGTGTCGATGCCAAAAAAAATATCAAGGGAGCTCAAAGACTGGCTGGCGAGGCTTATTCAGATTCAAAATCGAATCAATTCAGAGTTTCATCCGTCCGATCGGGACGTATAATTATTATTATAACAGTGCTAACTCTCGTTATAATAATAATTATGCCAATAATAATTTTGCTGCTTACACCAATGCTTTACTAGCACCAAATAACCAATTTGATTCTTACCTGTTCTGCAAGTCATCCAAATCGAAGCCATAGCCGCTCCTGTCCGTATAGTACAGTTTATAGTATAGCGCCGCGTTGATAAGCAGCAACACAGCCAGCACAGCCGCCAACCAGGTGCCGGAGCGCCCTGGAGGCCTGTGTACCCGTGAGACCGAAGCCCTGGGGGCTACCAAACTAGCTGTGGGGAGCTTCACCGCTGTAGGTATTCCTGGCTCTTGTGAAGACGCTGAAAAAGTAGAAAATTATATGTATTTGGAATTTTTTGCAAGTATACACGTCATGCTTTTTAATGTTACATGCATTGATTATCGACACAAAATAAGACAAATAGGAAGGTAAGGTCTACACTCTACAAAGTCGTTGTAAAGCGAAAAGTCATCAAGTTGAAATAATTCCAAAAAATCGCAAAATAGGAAATAATTCTTTGCTGTGCATTGAATTTAGTCTAGCCTTTTAATTAGTTTAGCTACTAAAAAGCACGGTGTGAACAGCAAACCATAACTCTACGAGATACTGAACGTAAAGTACCTACAGTCAGCAGAAACAATGACACATCGGACTAGACTACTTTGCTATACGATATTTAATGTCTAAACTTGTGAAAAGGCTATAATGAATGTCTGAACTTTAAAAGAGGCTTTGACCACAGAATAAATAGTACAAGTACAGAAGAGGCACTTCGCGCAACAACTAATAGAAATAGCGACTCTTGGTACTAAGCAACAAAGTGCAATTCAGCTCGCATAAGCGCTCGGTGCCTGACGCGATATTCACCTAAACGTTGCCGCTCTCTTCTAACGCGTAACTCTGTCGCTATCTGGCGCGGAGTGACGCGCTAGCTGTGGCGCTAGGGTTGTCGGCTTGCCGCTGCTAATATAATATTCATCGCCTATCTACCTACTTGACCACTTAAGTAAAAAGTTCGTAGAACAAAAACATCAAAAATTCTGGTTGTTTACATTTTCACTATACTAATTCTTAACTCCTAAACGCGTGGACCGATTTACATGATTCAAACGGATAAAATGGTTTTAAAACCGTTAAGATATCTCAACAAACATAAAATCTCATTTTCAAGTTGGTCTCCACATCCGTCAAATGAGCAATGCAGCCAGCCGTTCTTGTTGTTCACTATTCGAAACTTATAAACATTACGCACGCGCGAGCTCTGCGCGCGAGCGGTGACAACCGACTGACGGAGTGGCGACGGCGCCACGCGAAAGTGTAGGCATTTATTGCTGCAGGTACGGCTGAGTGAAGAAGGTCTGCTTTTACTCCCTGTGTTTGTTTCGCCATTTCTTCTCAGGGGTAGTCATATAGGAAATGTCGACTCCATCTACTTATTTTTTTTTTATATGACGTGGAAAATTTATTCCAATATCCTATCTACAAAATAAACATTTCATTTCAGAAAACGTTCGGCTATGTGTCGTCTCTATCACTTATCCCCATCTCTATCTAAAGTTCGATGTATCATTATAACTTCTGGGTGCTGTGACCTAGTGACTTGTCGCTCTACGCGGACAGAAGGGGACGACCACAGGAGTGTAAGATGTGTTCGGCGCGAGGAGGCCGGCTGAGGGGAACAGCGCTCGGGTCGGAGGCACGAGCTTGAAAGCTGGGAGGACAAACAACATACAATTATACAACACATTATGTGCCATTCATAATGGGGGATTTGTTGTGAATAGTTTGAGTAAGATGTAGGGAGAATAAGATTGTGACAAAGAGGATATGGCTGGAAGGGGCATGAGTAGTAAACTTGCTTATAATAAATTGTTGAAATATGTGTTTGTGTAATATCGAGTTTTTCTTTCGCGCGATTATGTAAATCCGGCATTACTTTTCGATATACAATATCAAAACGCTTCATGCTACGACTATATCGATACGCTCATACAACACTAAGGCAGAGATTAATAAAGCTTAGCACGTACTTTGGATTAGTATGTGGCATTATTTCTGTCACTATCGCACAACTGTCAAACTACAAGTGCAAGATAGAGTCTGTCAAACCAATTTCGAGTTTACATCACCAACCTAAAACCATTTGGTCTGGCCACTTTTGTTTTTTTTTTAATTGTATTCTCAGCGTCTTTCAGTGTCACATTTTTAATTCGGTCTGACATGTTAAGGAGATGGCTTGATTACATTCTGCGGTTTTGACATGGGCAGACAAAATTAGCCCTTAAGGTAACGATCATATTTTGGATGACTGTACATGGCATGTAACGTTTATCAATGTCAGGCCAAGCCAGAGCAGTGGGAGCAGTGGGAGCAGCCCGCGCAGTACATACCGGCCACCCGGCGATGTCGGCGTGCCTTGCGCGCGGCCGGCACGCCGCACTCGGCCTCGCCGGCCAGCTTGGACTCCAGCAGGCGACTGAACTCCTCCAGACCTGATATTGTGTTCTTTTCTAGGAATGCTGCAGAGGAAACATGTTGGAGTTAGTTTCTTTTTTATACACAATGAGTTATAATAATAAGTAAATATTTATTCAGAATTAATATTGCTAAAGTATTAACCCTCTGCAGACAGTAGTGTACTTGTAAACTTTTTTTTGCCTATGGGATATCATCAAATGACTCCTCCCGCTCTGGGTGGAGCGGAAGGGAGTGTCAGACTCTTACTAACTGAAACCCATCAATGTTCCTTCATTAGTCCTTTATGTTCCAGGGTAGCGGTAACCCTTTCGTACAATCCCGCTAACCCGGCAGGTACTTGTACGCTGCAGTAGTAACATATACAGAGGGTGACGTACCTTTGATCATGGGCCACATGCTCTTCTTGTAGTGCACGTGTCCGTACAGCGACAGGTCGGTGAGTGACTCCGACACCCTCTGCAGGCAGTAGTGTACTTGTACGCTGAAGTAGTCTGCGTAGGGAATGCCTGCGTTCTCGCTTGTTGAGTCGATCGAGTACAGGACGCCAGGTTTCGAACATTTGTTCATTACCTGGAAGTTGATAAGGTCTTCTGTAAATTGACAAAAAACTTAATCCGTTTAATGAAAAAAAAAAAAACAAGCTGTATTCTGTGATGTGTGTTGAAATCTTGAAATACGCATTGCCGACTTATTGCTTATTTATTAATGTATGCAATTAGTACTAGAGCTCTTTGTTTTAGCTGTTAAAAATTTTTTAAATAATTTATTTGCAAATATGGGAAACAAATATGTAGATTTTATACAATCATGTAACGATGGTATATCACAATTTTGATATCAGCATATTTTACATTTCGGCAAACATAATACACATCTACAAAGAATCACTGACACTTTTGGTATCAAGCAGTAAGTAACGTCGAAGTCAACTTTACTAGCCATATTTAGCGTCAGAAGAATATACCCTAGGAAACTAGAGTGAGGAAAGTTTCGAGTACGAATTAGGGTGGGCGTTGCGACGACGAATCGTTTCCAAATACCGTTTTGCATTCTGCAACGATGCAACCGTTATGGGTTTTCTTACGTCCTGGGTTCAAACAGTCTTCGTTGCACAAACCAGTCTTGGAATTACTTGGTGCGATTTTTTATTTTACGCATATGTAAATACATTCGAGAATGCAATGGTTCAACTCTATCACACTTGTCCGTCGCGTCGTCTCTCGTTCTGCGTTCGTTTTCGTTTACAAAACAGTACTTACAATAAAAAGAGAACTTTTTGTCAATAAAATACAGTCGTTAATGTATTATCAGTCTTGACAAAAAACGAAAACCTCGAAAACGCAATTCTATTCCATGTTGGACAAATTTCGTCCATTAAGCGGTTTTCGTCGTCGGGAGAACGGTTGCGTGTCGTCCTTCAAAAATTCGACAACGACCCAACACTAGTAGGAATGTGGATGGCTATATGAGTAGGGGAAGACCAAAGAAACGATGGATGGAATGTGTGAATGATGACATGGTTAGAAAGGGGGTGACTACCGGGATGACGACTAATAGAGAAGTATGGAAAAAAAAACACGACGAAGTCTCCAAATAAAATGGGATAAGAACAAGAGAATGGTGATGTAGTACATACCTGCGTCTCGGTGACCTGCACCTCTTTGGGTCCGATGGGTCCGGACGTGAGCCCGAGCGTGTAGCTGATCTGACGACACTTCAGCCCGCCTTGAGCTTGCCACGGCGCCTAGACATCATACAAACAAATTTAATCCAAATGAAGAAGTCTTGGGCGAAATAAAGCTTACGAAAAAATTAAGGCGTAACACCGCGCTAGTTAAAAGCTAGATAATAAAACATTTATAATTCTGTTCATTTTACAAATGTTTCGGGCTGGCCCAGTAGGTTCGGGGACGAACGGAGGCCTTTTGGTTGATCTGCACATCGGGGAAGGTCGTGTGTTAAAGTGTCAAACAGCAAGAAGGACCCTACTTGCTTGGTCACACCACAATATAAATTTTTTTGGTACCTCTAAATTTTATAATGAAAACTGTATTACTGTTAGAACTACACTTGTGTGCAGAATATAAAGTGTATTGTGTGGGTAGTTCAATAAAAAGTGGTGGTCACAAGATTCGATTGTTAGTTAGAACACTACACGATTGTGATACTGAATAAAATCGATTAAAAAACAGCTTGAATCAAAGTTACCTGCACGTAGTCTGTGGTCCCCCTGGCTGCCAGCAGTTCCAGGTTGAACTTGGAGTTGGTGAAGATCATGGTGAACATCTGATCGATGTTGAAGGGGAACTCTTGGCGGAGGAGTAGCTTCCCATCGTGCAGCGCTGTGCATTTCTCTACGTCGCCGCCACTGAACAACAGTGAATAGAATATTATAATAAATCATCGAATGAATTGATAATTATTATGAAATGTTTTTTAATAATAGAAATAGTGCCATGCTTTTCCTTATAAGAGTAGGGGAAAGAAACGACGGATGGACTGTGTGAATGATAATATGGTTAGAAAGGTTTTTAGTTGGTAAGCCTTTAAATAAACTAATTAATTAACATTCCGGTCGAAATTAGATTTCTTTAAAAACGGAGTTTTGTGCAAAACTGATACAATTACTTTTAAAACAAGATAAGTCAAAGAATGATTTCAGGAACGGAACATTATGAGATAAGATAGTTGATACTTGTTTTTGGGCCCTAACATGGTGATGTACTCAGAAGTTAACCTTAGTCATAGCCTGTAACTGTGTGTATGTTGTGCAGTAAATAAAGGTCCAATTTAAATGTTCACCAAAATAATTTTTGAACCTACCAAAATGGATAAATGCTTACCAAATCTTGTTTCCCTGAAATAGTAACATTAATACCCAAAATGAAAAATATTGGCGACGTAGGATGCAAGAGCTAACGAAGGGCACCCCGAGGTAAGGTTACTTTTAACCCTTTACGCAGAAATAGGGGGCCCCGCGAAGCGGGGCTCCGTCGACATAGGATGTGGCATAGAATAAAAAGGAAAATAGGTTCATTTCTACAATACTTTATGAAACAAAATTTGGTGAGCATTTATCAATTCTAGCAGGTATTTCGAATTTTTTGGTAAAAAAATATGTACTTTTCTGGTAGGCGTTTAAACACAAGCCGTAAATAAATAGGTTGGATAGACGATGGTTGGCGAGGCGCACAAGTGAGGTGGTGGTAGTGTACGTACTTGTGCGGCTTGTCGGGCTCGCTGTCGCTGGTGTCCGACATGTCGGTGGGCAGCGTGTCTCCGGCCTCCTCCTCGCGGTACTCCGCATCACCGTTCGTCACTGTGAACAGATACAACCTTAGTATGCACGGAGATACATTGGTCCATCAGACCTCATCCATCGCTTTTCACCAGGCGAGATCAAGGTCAAGAGCGGGCCCATTTCACAATAAAAAAAACAAGTGCGAGTAGGACTCGTGGTTCGAAGGTTCCGTACAAATTTGTAGGTATGTAAATACTTTATCACGGGAATTGTGTCTCAAATATTTTTCCTGTTTTTTTGTAAGTAATGCAACTACATTTGGTTTTCGGATTTTTTTCCTGTACTTGTGCTACATGACAGTGCTTCTTGCCAAATTTCATGATTCTAGGTCAACGGGAAGTACCCTATAGGTTTTGATTCCCTTGCGAGTGTCACAATATGCGGCATAAACGGAACACAAACGCCCGTATCTTCTGATTGCGTTGACTTAGAAGTTTGATTTTTTTCAATGCTTCAAGGGATTGCAAACTAATACTTATCTTCTGTCCTTTTCTTAATGAAATAGAAAGAAAAAGATGTACTGAACTTAAATTTAGTTTAGTTTGTGAACAAGGGAATCGGCGCCATTGTGTGGTTTATGTGGTCAGTCGCAAGGCGGATATGAATATATCTTACGGAAGTTATAATAAAGGAATGATTTAATTATTCCTTTACTTAATGTGACATAATCTTGACTAGGCTTATTTTCTAGGCCAGGGTTTGCTAAAATACCTATACGGACCTCTTTATAAATTAAACAGTAGCTATACTAAGTCGCAACTTCTATGATGATTTAATTTTGTAATTAAACTATTTAGATTGTAAAGTCCTGCTAATAATCAATAAACATTTTTCACAGTAGATCTATACTAATAAAATAATAAAACTGAAGGGTTTGTTTGTTTGTTTGAACGCGTTAATCTCCGGAACTAACAGTCGGATTTGAAAAATTCTTCTTGAGGAAGGCTATAGGGTATTTAACATCACGCTAGGACTTTTAGGAGCCGAGCAAAAAGAAAAAAAATCTGAACGAAGTAATAGCGCGGGCAGGCGACGGTGTGGGTCGGGGGAACAAGAAAATTCACGATGAGGAAGTCGCGGGCTGAAGCTAGTTAATCAATAAAATTACCAGGAATGTCTAGTGTAACCATCTCAAAGTCACTGAAGTCAACATATTCCGACTCAATTATTTCCCACATCACATCATCTGAATCTACAACCTCCATTTTTAATGCACTTCTTATGATTTTTGACTAAATAAACAAAATTTTACGTCAGTCACGTAAAAAAAACTGAATGGCTTCTGGTAGATATTTAATTTCATAGAAATTTTCTTAGTGACACTATTTTTTTTAAATTTAAATTTTCACTCTTAATTTTTTTTTTCATAATAATTATCATTTTAGACGTGACACATTTTGTTCAACTAAACTTATTATCACTCAAACAAAACACTGTTTTCACTGTTACATCGCCACAAAGGTTAAACAGTTACTATTTGATCCCACGACTCGACCAGTCAATTAACAGTAAGTCGCCTTTATTTGCTATTGTTAGTTCATAGTTTTATTTTGAGATAATTAGACGGTAAGACACAACAATATTATTAACTAATGTCCAATACAAACGACACTTTCTTCACTGTAACGATTTTTTAATTTAATTAAGATAATGGACTCATTAGTATTATTTTTTTGTATTTACTATTTATGACACAAAAACTGAATAAAACATTTGTCTTGTAACTTTAATAAAAATAGTCAAAAAGTGCTCATTTTCAGATGAAATTCAGAATAAATTATCTTTAACCATTGTTTATGCAATACATTATTCTGAATTCACACACTATCTTCAAATTTTTATAAACAACACATTTTTTTTCTATATAACATGTAGTTAATATTACAATCTTCATATTATTAAACAGCTCTATCCAAAGGCGATCGTCACAGTACACTCGAGACTGAGAAGTGCATGGTTTAAGCGCTACGATGCTATTTTAAACGATTCGAAAACAAACCTCAAATTTAGTACATTCGGGGGTTTACCCTGAACTGAGGTTGGTTAGTAACAGGTTTGTTTGTAAACATTAAGGCTGTTTACAATTTCCTTTTTGTAGTGTGATATTGTTGTATGTAGCTTTGAGCTTGGATCTGGCTAGTGGGTAGGCAGAGCTGAGTTAAATGCAGATTATAGTTTCTTTAAGGTTTTGTTTACAGTATACAGTATTGCTACTGTTGAGCAGGAGGTCCTGAGTTCGATTTCCAAGTCAGGCAAAGTGCTATTGGATTTTTCTAATAGGAATTTCTCAATATATAGCAGCCCGGATTCTGAATTTGTGCCAGGTTGATTTTGATGGCGTATGGGTGTAAACATCTGCCCAAACCTTGCGGGAAAACAAATCGAAGTTATGTTTTACTAGCAGCGCCCGGCGGTTCCATCCGCATAACTGTCGATCCCGTGGGAATATCGGGATAAAAATTCGGCATTATATAATAATAGTATGGATGTTATCCTCGTAATTGTTAAACTAGTTTTTAAGATTGCTAATAAAAGATATTTGAATCCTTGTGATTAAGATGCCTTTGCCCTGCAGCGGCATAATATAAGGCAGGTATTCGTAAATCGACCGACGAATTAATAGGTAGCTCAAATACAAAGATACTATACCTATAAATATTAAAGATACGTTTTCTGACTTGTTTGACCACCAAGAACAGGGTAGGTAAGTTTTTTTTAGTAATTACGGTTAAAATTATTTGCAAACTGGCAATTTCAAAGAAGTATCGGGGATTTACCTTTACTTTTTAGCAATTCAGACCTTTAACTAATGACCATAAGGTTCATAATAATATGCGACAACCATTAGTCTATTAGTTGGAAATCCCCGCAAGCATTCTGAGCGATAAGGAACCTAAGGAAGCCCATAAATTAGTTAATAATTATACTTAGGGGCTGTTCATTTATTACATAAGACAATTTTGACCACTTTCTGACGCCCCCTTCCCCTACATAAGAAAAAATAAGATTTGGATGAACGCCCTCCGCCCCCTTTCAATCTTACGTAAGATCAGTATCTAACCAAAATAACAAAGAAAAAGTAGCAAAAACAAATATGATTTGGTTATTAGACGCCTAGAATACTGCGCCTCATTGCATGTTGGCAAACCTTGAGTTTGGACTTTTGAATGCTTGTCAAAGACCAAGTCTGAGTCAAAATGGAAGAATGCAAATATCCATGATTTTTCGCTTGAGTGACAAAAGAAGGCTTTCTTTCATACCTAAGCTATGTATGAAGAAATATTAAAACCTGCCTGTGTTTTAGAAGTCACGACCTACGCCACTGTACCACCACCTCAAACCTGTATTCTGCAAGAGTGGTGTGTACGTGTATACTGACCGAGAGGCGGCGACGAGTCGCGCGCGTGCGGCGCGGGGCGCGCGCTGCGGGGCCCGTCCGCCTCCATGCACGCCGCCTCCACCAGCTCCTGCGGGGGGAAACTTGTTACTGCTAATGTACTCATGTGGAACACATCACACTCAGATTTGGCGACTAAAGAAGCGTTGAGAAACACGCTACAGTCGACAACGTAGATAACAACTGGCTATGCAATTTCTATGATCTATGATTACTATAAACAACTGCTACGGCTTACGGCTTTATTCCGTATTTTCCCGACTAGTTTCGAACCTGGATAAATTCCATGAAGGATTTAGCACCGCGTAGACCACATACATACGCTGCGACAGGTTATACAGACGACGGAAGAGCCTCTCTGAAATACGTACACGCGAGTAAAATTGTAAACGATAATAAATTAATATAAAAGTGTCTCATTCAAGTTGAGTTAACGATCCATTGTTACAAGTAATCTGCCACAATACAACACAAAATACTAATCTGTACCTAACTTTTTGAATATTTAGTTAATTCTTTTTGTGATAGATAATTCACGCGACGCATCTCAAACGGGTTGCGTAAAATAGCGTGACGAATATTTTGTGCATGTGTACTTATTTAATCATCTAACAGTAATCGTTGTAATCTATTTGTTTATCACTAACGTGTTATTTAATAATCGCAGCAGGAAAATACTAAAATAGGTATCCTTCTTACTTATAAGTTTTAACAAAACTCAATGGTATTGTTTCATTTTAATTCAGACAAATGACAAATATTATAAAATCCGGAACACCATGCTGCGTTCCGAAACGGGTATAATAGTCGGAGGCAAGAAAGCTGCCAGGCTCAAGTGGGATTGGGCGGGTCACATCAGTTCACAGAATGGGTGCCTGAAGATGGACGCCGCGCCACCGAGGTCGGCTCAGAAAGCGTTGATTTTAATGATTATAATTATGTAAATACATACTTGTTACGGTCGCGAATCATATTTTGTTCAACATACGACCTAACACTGACCTGCAAATTGCAAAAAACGTAAGCCTTTTGTAATATCTTTTATCCCTACAAAAACTTGCTCCATGTAACAAACTGTTATTCAGCTGCATCCAGTTAGACTGGAAGCCGACCCCAATATAGTTGGAAAAAGGCTCGGCAGATAGATGGGATGATGTGGAACGCAAAAAATGAATACGACTGGCGAAATATGGGTGCACTGTAACATCTGCTCACCATTTAGGAGAATACTGGTGTTGCGTACACGCAAGTACGTGATTAGTCGGGTAAAATGAAAAACAGTTCATTCGTTCAAAGTGCCTGAGATCCTGCGGCGGCGCCAAGTCGTGTGATCGCGGGAGTGCGCACTGTACGATCGCTGCAGACGAACTGAGCTCGCGCGCGCCGCTCGCGGTCGATGCGCTCGCGCAGCGCAGTTGAAATGTTTGCCAAGCAAATGTGAGCTCTACGATTTCCGGTGTTGTAGCCAGACGACGTGATTTCACATAATTAATTCGATGTACTTATTTTATTTCAAAGAAAATATAAAGATGCTTAAGGTCGTAATACACAAATAGCTGACGCTGGCCGCACAGCTGCTGGACTAAAGTGGAACTGGGCTGGCCATATATGTCGTATGTCGGAGCAGCAATATGCAAAAGCACTCAGTGGATCCCCAATGGCAGGAAACGACTGCGCGGCAGGCCCAGAAAGAGATGGCGGGATGAGCTGGACTCCTTCTTAAAGGATTGGCCCACAATCGCAGTAGACCGAGAAAAGTGGAAAGAGGGAAGGGAGGCCTTTGCCCTGCAGTGGGACAACACAGGCTTATAATAAATAAATAAGGTCGCAGTGGCGGGGTCTCAATCACTAATCCATATTAATATTATAAATGTGAAAGTGTGTCTGTCTTGTTACCTCTTCACGCTTAAACCGCTGAACGATTTAGATGGGTATATAGTTTGAGTCCGGGGAAAGGACATAGGATAGTTTTATCCCGATATTCCCACGGGATCGACACTTGTGCGGGTGAAACCACGGGGCGCTGCTAGTTTATTAATAAAGACACAAAATAAGTGTTATTAATTATTAAAAAAATGTTTCAGTACGTAACGGCGTGATGTTATGTTTTAAAATCTCGCTGTATATTGTGATCAGCAGCTTCCTGTTCGCTAATTGCACCTGTTACTGTTATAGCGTAGCAAATCATTACGACTCATTATCACTAAGGAAGGTCGGTGTACGTCCTTCTAGGGCAGTGTTTACTATTATTTATGTACTTAATACATTATATTTCCTGACTGGATTTTAGAATCTCCACACAATGGGAGGCCGGCCCAGAAAGAGATGGCGAGATGACCTGGACGCTTACCGCGAGGGCTGGTTCGAGGTGGCGCGGGAAAGGAGTTCCTGGAAGGATTTGGGGGAGGCCTTTGCCCAGCAGTGGGACGGCATATGCTAGTAAAAAAAAACCATTTCAAGAAAATCCTACTTTTTTTTAAAAATCACGCTATAGGTCGTGTTTTTATCTCAGAGACTAATCTGACAGTGTAATGTCAAACTTCTATACTAAAAAAACGCAAATACAAAAGACTTAAATGTCAGATTAGTCTCTGGGATAACAAACGAACTATACTTTACTTAAATGTCAGATTAGTCTCTGGGATAACAAACGAACTATACTTTACTTAAATGTCAGATTAGTCTCTGGGATAACAAACGAACTATACTTTACAGAAATCAGAATATTTTACTTCACATTAGTTTCTGCCCGCGACTTCATCCGCGTGAAATTTCTTGTTCTCCCGACCCACCCCGTCGCATCGCATCGCCGCCCCGCGACATTGATAATTAACAACACCAAATACTTATATCTCTAATAGTTGGGATAGCAAATATCTTTACATCTAAACGCTTATATCTCACTAAGACGCCATGGTAGCGCAACCATGGTCGCGCTGTCAAAAATATATGGTTGGGTAAGCCACCAAGCGGACACGAAGTAAGGTATTCCACAGAGCTGTATATATTTTGTGTGTAAGGCGACTGGTTGCGCCCTCACTGGTATGAGGTATCCTAGTGAGATAGGGCCCTTAGGCCGGGGATACACATGTAAGTAGCTTGCTCACTAGCATACCAACTCCTTGCACGTGCCAGCTACTGTCATGTGTATACGCTAACTGGCATGCCTGTAACTGGCATACAAGTAGCTAGCACAACATTTGATTTACTTGCATGCCCGTTGAGGGAGGGGACGCGGGGGGTTGCCAAAGCATACTTTTGTGCGACGCGATGGTAATACTGGCATAGAAGGGCACAATTTGCTCGCCAGTATTACTTGCAAATGCATCCGCAGTGTGTCAGTTACTCGTACATGCCAGTACCTTTCATGCCAGCTACTTTTCCGATTTACTGGCATGTGTATCCCGGGCTTTAGATGTAGAAAGGAAACCGTCATGTGTATGCTAAGACATGTCTTTACAATCTTTTCTTTAGGTAGGTATCTTTATCTTTTGGAGTTTGGTTTTAAAAATATACTGATATTATTTTTTTTTAACTGACAGCCTCTAAAATAAATGAGATACAAATACAACGAAAATAATAGTCCTGAGATTCTTAATATTATGATTAAACTCACTTTTTTCCTCCTCCCGGGATACCGCATGATGAAGTCTGCGTGTTGTTATCACGCTACCACTTATCGACTGATACTGACAATGGCTTGATTACCGATTGATTTTTTTTAGGTATTTCTAAAGTTATCGCGTCTTATCTAAGTGTATGCCACTTTAAAGATGAGACAGGCTTTAGGATTTTGTACTTTAATACTATTACGGTAAGGTTTAGTTTTTGTTACAATTATAGTTGTATTTACGACATTTTGGACGCATTTTGTCAATCTAAAATTAGCTTTGTTTTTTTATATATAAAGTTGACATTTGTTTAGGTTGTAATAATATTGTATTTTCATAGGCTTTTGATACACAGGTGTTCGAGATTATCGTGAACGCAATAATTTTGTTTATTCGCAGTAAGTGAGTCACAGTTTGTTTTATCTTAAAGGCGTAGTAGTAGAGATGATTACACTCTGTCCACTAGGTTCTGGGGGCACGGCAGTGCCACCGCTAAGACGAGCCAAGCGAAGCGCAAGGGCACTACCTACCTTTTCTCGAAGCGCTTCATAGTTTTTTTGAACCCTCATAACTTGGGTTTGGATTATACCAGATAAACAAAATTATCGGGATATGATATCAATAATGGACTTATCACACTAATATTATAAAGGCGAAAGTTTGTGTGTGTGACTTTATATGTTTGTTACTTCTTCACGCTCAAACGGCTCGACCAATTTTGATAAGATTTTGTATGGAGGTAGCTGACACCCTGAATTGACATATGGGCTACTTTTCATCCCAATATTCCCACGGGTTCGACACTTATGCGGGTGAAACCGCGGGGCGCAGCTAGTTAAACATATAAAGTTTCAATTGCATAGCTCTTATACTTTCGATTTTATTGATATCTAACAAACCCCGATTTCGTCACTGACACTGATGATCATCAAAAATTCTAAGGGTACTTCCTGAAGGCCTACAAAGCTAAAATTTGGTATGTAAGGTGAGCTTACCCAGAAGAAGCCTGTTCACTCTTACTTTGAAGTGATTCGGGTTGTATGCGCTCGGAAACTCACGCAGGTAAAGAGGATATAGGAAAGAATTTAAATACTGAGAGTCAACGTGACCAATCTCAATGGAGATTAGCCCAGGTGCGCAGGAGACACACACACACACACACACCCCCAAGTGTGTGCGCAAACACAGGTGCAGTCTCTATTCCTTTATTCTCATAGTCTTTAGGGACGGCAATCCGACACTCGCGGGGCTCCAAAGGCAGGCGCAGCCTCGCGCGCGACACACAGGGGCTTCAGACCACCAACTCCAGGCTTCTACTGAGAAATTTCTAATGCAAAAATCCAATAACATTTTGCCGGACCTTGGAACTCAGGACCCCACGGTCTGCAGTGGCGCTTGCGACCACGAGACTAAACGGGGCAGTTAAAACAAAGAGCTCACTGTACATACCGAGTCGGGGTCGTGCGGGAGAGGAGGCACGTCGTCAATAGCGTCGCGGCCGTAGCCCTCCTCGTCCGAGTTGAAGCCCAGCTCCTCGCCGTAGCTACTGTGCACCTGCAATACAAACGTATCAATATTAATATCTATAGCTCAATATTCATTGAAATAACAGACAGGGCTGGTGAAGTAAAACTCCGGGGCTCTAGCTAAAATCTGCGTTATCCAGTGTAAAGTGTCCAGGGTGCGCTGGACCTTTGACGGAACACCGATAACGCCATGCTTCACCAGTGGCGAAGTTTCGGGCAAACTACATTTGAAATACTGTCGTGCTAACGATACAAGAAGAAGATCGGCTACCTCCTGCCCATCTGCTTGGCGACTTAGATGCGTTCACGGGAGATTGGTCCGAGAAAGCAATACACAAAGTACAATGGAAAGCTGTAGGGGAGGCCTTTGCCCAGCACTGAGACCACAAGCGTGGTGAATATAAAAAAAAACAGTGGCACTCCGGGAGTGCCCACAGAAGTGAAAAACAAAACACAAACAGAGTACTTTGCCATCACTCACTGACATATCGGATATACATTAAAACCGAGTACATCCCGAACACATCCGAATGTAGCGCGGTGTCGGTTACGGTAACAATCTCAAAAAATTCCCAACGCGCCTAAAGAAGATTTCACTTCAAAAAGAAAAGCGTCAGCCCGCGCGCGCGCGCGTTTGAAGTCAACAATACCATAAAACCATAATTATGGTATGGCACTCGGCAGGGGATTCGTATTACCTAGTAATTGGGTTGTGGAGGTCAGATAGGCAGTCGCTCCATGTAAAATACTGGTATTCAGCTGCATTCGGTTAGACTGGAAGCCGACCCCAACATAGTTGGGAAAAGGCTAGGCAGATGATGATGATGATGATGACTCGGCAGTAGTGTAGCTTTGTATCAGTGAAAGAATGTTTGTAATTGGATCAGTGCTTTCAGAGATTTACCACTAACAAACAAATTTGCCCCTCTAAAGTCCTCTTTGAAGTAGGTAACATGAATTTTCTGGCTAGTTTTTTTTGGCCGGAATATAAGACTGTTGTAACATTACCGTGCTGATGTGGACCTAAACTGTGTCATTCCAAACCTGTTTGTTTAAAAGAAGAGAATTGTTAACGCACGTCTAAATTTTATTTAATTAAAAAAAAAGTTTCTAAGAGTAACTTAAAACATTAGTAAATACATAGAATCCGTCATTACTAGATTGTATAGATTGAACACTTGATAGGCCGTTGAACTGAAAAACGGTCAAAAACTGCTATTACGATAATATAAATATGTACCAAATAACTATCGTCACCCGTTAAGGTCTTAAACATTTGTTTTTCGCGTTTTTATCTTTTCCTTAATTTAACCACAAATTTGAACAAATAAGTATTCACTAAAATATCCTGTTTTGTGTTGATTTTGTCACGACACTATTAAATGCTAATCATAAATAATATTATAATATCTACTACACTAGGATATCCTTCAAAAATTGTGTACGCAATATTAGTAAGTATGAATGAAATATTATGTACATTATATTTCACAGAGGACAGTGACTAGCACAACTTCAAGATGAAATAAATAGAATAAGAAAAGTGAGTTATCAGTTATCACTGGTTAAATATTAACTTTACCGAATATATCTTTTCACAAAAACTCATCTAAACGATAAGAAATCTTCACTTTAGAGTTAAATTGCAGGAAATTTCAATCAAAATCATATGATTCTTGACACTTGTATGAAAACGAGGGGAAATAAAAGATTGGGCAGAACTCCAAGTGGATTGGCCGCGGTCCAATCAGCGCAGAAAACATATAAATAAACAAAGTTTTACAACAACAAATTATCGTAGTGGTTGGCAATATTATCAACAGTTCATGAATGAATGCTAGCCAAAATAGCACTCACTGACTCACCATGAAATCTCCGGAAGTATTTAAAGCTAGTAAACGCTGAAATTGAGTTCCTTATGCGCTACAACAGGTATTTTTGCATTTAACGTTTTAATTTTTATGCGAACGATATCATATTATAGAAAAGGCAGCACCCAAATGAAGAAACAAGTAATTTTCACTGAGCTTACCAAGCAGATACCACAATATTTTCTGAATAAATAAAGTGAATTACTTAAACCAAACCTTTTCTTTTCTACGCATTGCCTACAAACACGGTTTAAAACCCCGTGTTTTATTTAAAATTCTCAACTAGATGCACACACAAAATAGGAAATTTCGGCTTCTTTTGAGTCTTGTATAATCAGAAATCCGCAAGAAAATTCATCTACATGATCATTAATTTTCAAAATTTATAAACATAACAACATAACTGACGAAATTTGAGTGTACACAAATACACCCCTGTTTAACCTTATGTGTATTTAAAAGCATGTTTTACAGAATACCTGCCCCTGAGGTTCCCGCGCACGCCGCACTGCGTCCCGGGGCGCACTGAGCGACAGAAGCTTGAGCGGCGCACGCGGCGACTCCACGCCTCATCAACTTTATAATGAACACCCTCCCGGACAAATGCGAAGGAAACTGCGAGCTTACATCTATTTACTTTGAATTTTCTTTGCTTCTTGATCACAGGGATTTTGTTGGCAATATAGATTTAATTATTGCAATTCACATAGGATTAATTAAATTTGTTGGTTAGGAAACATCCAATGGACACAATTATATTTCATTAAGGGGCTTACAGGACCTAAACACAAAAAACGCAAGTTTTAGAAACAATAAAAGTATGATCGACTACAGTAAACAAAATCAGAAAAATATATGATATTCTTCAGGATATATGCTAGGTAGATAGTGTTTTGAAAACATAATACAACTAATTTGATATGATACTCGTAGAAAAAAATCATGAAGATACCTCTAAAAACTTTCTTTTTACAATAAAAACCTTCGATCAATAATAGTACTAGATGAATGATTAGGAACAAAAATAAGTCGCTAAAGTGGCCGCGTTTGCACACAGATAAACATTTATATTTCTTATTACGAAAAGAAAGTTTAATAATATTAACAACTTCAGATTATTATAAACCTTAACACTCTAACATAAAGTTTAATTACGATTGCAAATGATTAATATTTAAGTCCTTCTGTCATCGAAGCAATAAATTTTAAATGTCACTTGAAAATAAAAAGTCATTTTTATAATAACTACAAAAATATTTATTCTAAAATGAAACTTAACGTCTAAGCAATAAGGTTAAAAACATTTTGTTGACAATTTCGTACTTACTCGAATTTGGAACTAGACGTAGTTCTTGGAATTACATTTCAATGCTTCAATGTTTGTTAGAATAGTTGGCGCGTTGTCGCAAACATTGGCCAAACAATAATAATATTTGCTTATTGATTTATATTTACTATTTAATTGTGTTACTATTGTATGAAAAACATTTAATGATAAAAACTTACCGAAAAAAGATATTCCTTCCAAAATCTTGGTGTTTCGGTGGTTATTTACACAACTTTTGAACGCGCACTGAGGCATTTTGACGTCTTAACATTGGCTATGATTGGACCATACTAATTTGAAATAAGAGCACAAAAGTATTCGTGCTTGTATTTTTTGGGCCGTTTTTGAAGCGCTTATCGGGCATCTAGTACTATTATTGATCGAAGATAAAAACAATACTAATTTACATAATTTTTTTGTCAGATTATTCTACAAGCAACATACTAAAATACTTGTGTTTTAATTTTTTCGTCCAAACAATAGATTTTTGTAATGAAATAATTGCTTCATATTTTGCAATAAATTACCAGCGTTGTGTGTGCGCTTCTCTTTCTTTTCTATGCAGTCCGACAGTGACCGCGCTTTAGGTCATGTAAGCCCCTTAATGGGAGAAGACACTGCCTCCTGTAACACAGGTGTGGGTTACCTAGCGCAAGAGTCAAGGCTTCACTTTGTTTGTACACATTTTTATGCCAATAAATTATTTGTTTTTAAATAGGAGTATGTGACAGTCACATTCCCCCCTTTGACAATCAGACGCGTGATTAACGGTTTAATTTTATATTTCTATCTAATAATTCACTTCTTAAATACGGGTTTTAGTCGAAGTACTTCAATATAATGAAAAGTAGACATTTGAAGTCGATATTCGCACACGACGTTTTAATATTCCATTGTTCGAAACAATAAAAGCGAAATATAATTTAATTCGAATAAACACTGTTACTTATCAGTATTTTTAATTAATGAAACTGGAACGTTTTTGTTTGTTGCACTGGGTGCGGAAAGGTGAATCTAAAACGCCATTGATAGATATCGGCTAGGTCATCATACAAGGTCAGATTAAATTAGGTAGCGAAACTTCGCAGACGTGACGGTTATCGATTTCTAAACATGATAAAACAAGAAAAATAACATGATTTTTATTTTGGGCCAACTACCCTATGTATTGTAGAACAAAATATCGGTTTAAAAATTGTTTTTTTTTGTGTAATTTTCACAGACGTGATGGATATTGACATCTTAAAACGGTAAAACGAATAAAAAAACTGATTTGCTCAATTCATACTTCGACTAACTACAATACAAGTGGTCGTTGACCCCCAAAGAAGACATCAATACTTCTTTTGTTAAATAGTATTTAGATATCGATAGGTACCCACACGTCACGTCTTCAGAGTTTCGTTAGCTAATTTTATTTGACTTTGTATGATGACCTAGCCGATATCTATTAATGGCATTTTAGATTCATCTTTCCGCACCCAGTGCCAACCAACCCTGCCGGTATTAGTATTGCACTTTTCTATGAAACATCTGATTATTTTTTGATAATCGACGAATAATCTCTACGCTAGGGGTTCTAGAAGCATGTGCTGAATTCATGGTTTCAGCGGTGCTATTCTGTTAAAACCTCACCGTGAAAACTTAGGTGAAGTGAGCGTGGAGTGTGCTGTTAATGGTGTCAATTCCTAGCAAAAACAAACTCACTTCACCTGTTTTCACGGTGAGATTTTTCAGAATCGACCGGCTGTTTGCGAGTCGATATCCCTGCCTCACTGTATACTTCAAATCGGAAAACTGCACTGCAGCTAAGCGGCAAAATAAGTATTACATGGACGAAATCTTTTTAGGGTTCCGTACCCAAAGGGTAAAAACGGGGCCCTATTACTAAGACTCCACTGTCCGTCTGTCTGTCACAAGGCTGTATGTATCTCATGAACCATGATAGCTAAACAGTTGACATTTTCACAGATGATGTATTTCTGTTGCCGCTCTATCAACAAAAAAAAAAAAGTAAAAAAAAAAAAACGTTTTTTTCGGCGTTTATGCCTTGTGGTACGGAACTCTTCGCGTGCGAGTCCGACTCGCACTTCGCCGGTTTTTCAAGGAGTTTTCCTAATGTTGCGCAAATCGGTGAACAAACATATTTTATACACAAAGGATAAAATATTTTTTAATATCAAAGTATCTGTTTACTGTATTCAGTCCGTATATTTAGTTCAGTTTTGAGGTCAAACGTATTTGAATTATTTTAAATTTCTAATCTGTGCCAAACTGGGGTTGCCTGCAATCAAATAAATAGAATGTATTCAAGTCATGTTTTTCAGTTTTGTATTTATTGTTCGCTCTTTTGGAATTTACTTCTTCATCAAGATTTGCTTTAGGATTTATGCTGAAAATAATCACACTAATATTATAAAGGCGAAAGTTTGTGGGGGGGTGTGTGTGTGTGTTTATATGTTTGTTACTTCTTCACGCTCAAACGGCTGGACCAATTTTAATAAAATTTATATGGAGGTAGATGACACCCTGGATTAACATATCGGATACTTTTTATCCCAATATTCCCACGGGATCGACTTTTACACGGGTGAAACCGCGGGGCGAAGCTAGTGGATTCATAAAAACAAATTTTAATCGTAGATCACCTACCCTACCTATTATCTTCTGGTGTTACTAAGACGCAATTGTCTTTTTTCCAGACTAGCGCGACAGCGAAGACGGGGTTTTGTTTTGTTTTCACGCGTATTTATGTACGTATCTTAGAACGTGGGATTCTTTTTACTAATTAATGTTGCCTTTACACTCACCGAGAACTAGTAAACAATAATAGAAAGGTTTTTATAACAACCTTTCTATTATAACCCCAATGGCAGGAAACGACTGTGCGGCAGGCCCAGAAAGAGATGGCGGGATGAGCTGGACTCCTTTTTAAAGGATTGGCCCACAATCGCAGTAGACCGGGAAAAGTGGAAAGAGGGAAGGGAGGCCTTTGCCCTGCAGTGGGACAACACAGGCTTATAATAAATAAATAAAAATTATAACAACTAATTTATTATTGATAACTGGCAACACAGTTACACATGTTGCCAAACCACCCCACCTCTTGTTTTTCACTTTTAAGTGGTAAATATTTATTTGGGAGCGTTCGGCTATGCGCATGTTTTACAATAATATCTCTATCTGTGTCGTGGCTCTCGAATCTATTTGAATGATCAATTTTATGGCTCAATGTGTTTGTCCAAGGTGGTCGTGGCAGAATTAATAATAGGAAACTGTTCAAAGAGATGAGAAAATATTAAGATCAAATTGTCAGACAACGGGCGGGCCTGCATGTCTATGTAGTCAACTATTAACTGCAGTTCAGTAATATGATTTCTTTCTAACCATACGAGTTTTCAGTTTTTTAACAGAAAACTGAGCAGTGGTGGCCCAGTGTGAGCAGTGGTGGCCCAGTGGTATCGGCCGCGACTTACGAGTTGTAGGTCGTAGGTTCGAAACCAGACAGGCGCTTTACTTTGTGTAAATTATTTCATCACCACTGCTCTCAAAATGGTGAAGGAAAACATCGTGAGGAAACCGGCATGTCCTAGAACCAAAAATTCGAAGACATGTGACATCTACCAACCCGCACTGGGCCCGCGTGGTGGATTATGGCCCACTCCCTCTCACAGAGAGGAGGCCTGTGTCCCAGCAGTGGGAACATTATAGGCTAATTATGATGATAACAGAAAACTATAAATGGAACGCACTTGTTACACGTGCTACACACTTGTTCCGGTCAGCCTGATGCGGCACATTAGCCGCGGATATATAAAAATAAATTGACGTATGTTAGTCTCACAAATACTTGAAAATGGCACCACCGATTGTGATGAAAATTTGGTAAGTTATTGTTTACGCGCCGGAGAAGGGTTTAAAATATAGAGGTATGAGGTCTTCCTGACTGAGGGTGTAAAGTTCTCTCATACTCTATAGAAAAGGGAGGATCCTCCGACCAAACGGGTGTTATGTCTGGCGGGCAACTGCCCGATTATTCATGTCGGGTCGTTGTATCTATGCTAGTTGCGCGGTAAACTCTGCTTGCGAGATGCAGGATTTTGCGTGACGTCAGTATGATGCGTTGTTCTCATGTGACGTTGTAGATACCGCTACAAAAAAGTTAAGTATTTAGATAAATGTTAGGGAAAAGGCCACTCGGCTTATAGCTCGAATTGTGCCGAGCCAAGCCGAACATATTCAAAGAGGGTACATCTCGAACGGAGTTTGCCGATTGGCACGAACAGAATGAAAGCCGAATGTGTGTAGTATCATACATCGCATCGCCTGTCCGCGCTATTATTATTATTATTTATATCGTTTTCTCTCTGCGTTCTTTCCGACTTTTTTTGTTTGTGCTCGTCTCCTAAGGATCCTAGCGTGATGTGAAGTACCCTATAGCCTTCCTCAAGAATTGGACTATCAAATGCAAAAATATTTTTTCAAATGCGACTGGTAGTTCCAGAGATTAACACGTTTAAACAAACAAAATAGCTGAAGAGCTATATTATAATATAATAATAATAATAATATTCCACAACTATCACACAACGCCGTCTAGTCTCAAGCTAAGCAGAGCTTGTGTTATGAGTACTAGACAACTGATAAACATACTTATATATTTCTAAATACATACATATATAGATAAATTACACCCAGACACAGAACAAATGATCATGCTCATCACACAAACATTTGTCCTGGGTGGGAATCGAACCCACGACCTCCGGCATAGCAGTCATAGTCACTGACCACTAGACCAACAGGCCAGTCATTAGTACATAGATAGCAGTGTGGCAGTCTCTTATACTCGATGTGTCACACACACCTGGGTACTGTGAATATTATATGTTTTTCGGCAAGGGCTCTATTGATTAGGTGTCTGATAACTATGATAACAGGGAGAAACCTAGACAATTACCGCTGTGTTGCTGCTATAACAACAAATACTAAAAACAGATTAAAATAATTATTTAAGGGTGCTCCCATAAAACAAACGTGTTTTTTTCGGCATTTTTGCCTTGTGGTACGGAACCCTTCGTGTGCGAGTCCGACTCGCACTTGGCCAGTTTTGTACAATTAAGCTAGCTCTACGGTTCATCTATCAAGAAAACTTTCTGCAGGCTGTGAACTAAACATGCTGAAGGGTAATTGAGTAATACACATAAAATGGCAATCGATGGCAATGCCTTTCATTTTTACAGTTCAGCCACGTTCATTGCGTTGTTGAGCAGACGAATTTTTTAAATTTTTGAAGCAATGGATTAGAAATTTCCTACAAAACCCTCGGATTGTGATGTGTGCCACTACCATAAGGGTACCGGTCTACTCACCCACTGCCAGAACTCCTGGCTGCTCATAGGCTGGTCCATGAGCGCGTTCTGCCATATCCTGAACAGCATCAGGTACGCCTTGTCCCGCCCAGAGAATGATGTGAGGAAGTTCTTCTCGCCCTCCGTGCAGACTAGGATGGCATTTGGTATTACCTGGACAGTGAAATAAAAGGTCACACACATAATTAAGAGAAGTCGATTTACAGCTAGAGTACATAAATATTGTTTTTACCATTGCCTTCCGAACTTCATATGAAAACAGAGTGGCAATACTCTTCATATTAAGAATGTTCTGTCTCAATCTAAATGTTCTGTCTATTTTAAAATTAAAGCCATAATGTTTCAGTTGCGAGAAAGAGATAGTGCTAATGTGCTCTTCGTCTTGTATAGCTCGACCAAGTCTGAATACTCCTTCGGGCCTTCAGAAACCGGGCTTTCACTTAAGAGCGTTTACGCAGTACGGCATTTCATACCAACTTTAATGAAATTTCATACGCATAAGCAAAAAAAAAAAAAAGTTAAAAAGTTACTTAAGAACATTTTCGAAAAATAGTGTTACAGCCAAATTAATAATAATAATAATATTCCACAACTATCACACAACGCCGTCTAGTCTCAAGCTAAGCAGAGCTTGTGTTATGAGTACTAGACAACTGATAAACATACTTATATATTTCTAAATACATACATATATAGATAAATTACACCCAGACACAGAACAAATGATCATGCTCATCACACAAACATTTGTCCTGGGTGGGAATCGAACCCACGACCTCCGGCATAGCAGTCATAGTCACTGACCACTAGACCAACAGGCCGATTTTAAATTTTCCATAGAAACAGAGATTTCCACTTATATTTTTTTTACATAAGACATTTCGAAAATGTTCTTACGTAACCTTTTAGACCTTTGTATCCTGCTTATGCGTATGAGTTTCATTAAAATCGATTCATTCATTTCGAAAAACAAGTGTTTGAAAGTTTGTATGAAATGCCGTACGGCGTAAACGCTCTTAAGAAAAGTCGGGTGTATGTGTAAGTACTCACAAGTGCAGTCTTCTCCTTAGTGATGGCAGTGACGTCCTTCCACCGCGTGGTCATGCAGGTCTCCCAGCCGAAGATGCTCGCATAGAAGCACAGGTAGTTCTGCGACGCGTACAGGCGTCCGTGCGCCAGGATGTCCTTCTGTAGTGCGCACGAGTAGTCTGCCGACGGAAATAAGTGGATTATTGCTGGGTCAACATCATCTGCAGTATGGTATTAGAGTAAAGGTACTATTTGGAACCGAGCTGCCAACTGCAACTGCCGACAGCACGTGCAGCGACTGCATGCAATCGGCTTGCGACGACTATAGTCGACGCGCAAGTATCTACAGCCGCTGCACGTGCCAGTTGCAGTTGGTAGCTCGGTTCCAAATAGTACATTAACACATACAAACTCACACCTTCTTTCCATAGAGATAGGCAGAAACTACAGAACGCTACCTGCTCCACCCTTACATATTCAACAACACACAACATAAACACTATCGTTGGATCCCTTAATTAAATTTACGATGTTTTTCCCTGCTTTTTTGCCTGATTTAGTTTTTGAGTTAGGTAATATTTTCGAATACAACCGCAGAGATAACTTCGTTTTTTAGGGTTCCGTACCCAAAGGGTAAAAACGGGACCCTATTACTAAGACTCCACTGTCCGTCTGTCACCAGGCTGTATCTCATGAACCGTGATTGCTAGACAGTTCAAATTTTCACAGATGATGTATTTCTGTTGCCGCTATAACAACAATGACTAAAAACAGAATAAAATAAATATTTAAGGGGGGCTCCCATACAACCAACGTGTTTTTTTGAGAATTACTATGAAGTACAAACTTTTTGTTGTCGCTAAAATCAATACTGTGCTTGCGTTGTATATTCGTTCAGACTACGAAACCCTTCACTGTGCCTGGTCGTGCACGTAGCCGGTTTTTTTACTATTATTTCAGTTTTTCTTCTTTTGTGTCGACAATACATCTACATATATTATTTCAGTTAAGGTTGGCATACTGACCGACTATAAGCCGCTCATCGTCAGGCAGGTCCTTGAAGAGCCTCTTGAAGTCATCCGACTTGCTCTTGTATGTGGGATACAGCGCGTTGTACCAGCTCTTCTTCTTGGTGCGCGAGACGTCCAGCGCCTTCGACGGAGGAGTGCCGAGCTGTGGTGTGAGTATCAATTATTCACAGAAAATAGCTGGGGTTTGGTGTAAAGAGGAGGAGGAAGAGGAAGTGTGTACCTCTGCTGGATTGAGGTGTCCTCTTTCGTACGTCCACTGGTGCTTAACCCCGCGATATTCAAAATATTTTGTTATATATGTATTTTCTGGTGTACAAAGTATATTATGTGTGTAAATTATATATATATAACTAAATAAATGTTTTTGAACTGTCAAAAGCCATTGCTACACGCATTACTCTACAGGTGATCAAAAAGGCTAATCTTCAATTCTTCATCTTCTAATGTCAACACAAAAAAATAATGTTAACGGACTATTAAGTGATTTGATTGGCTGTTGCTATTTCCATCAGCTAATAGCATAACACACCATGAGTTTAAGGATCGGTTAAAGAATGAATTTGTTGCCTTTAAGATACCGGGTGTTTGTCACCCATGTGGCACCCAGGATCAAGTATATTTTTACAAGGATATTTTGACGCTCGAATGAGGTTGACAGAGCGCTGTTGGTAGGAATTGTTTTGTGAAATGCATTCAGAAACAAGATGGCGGCGTCAGTACCGATTTTGCCCACGCGCAAAAATAAACTTATAGCGCAATTTTTTTATTTTTATAAAACGTTGCCCCACACTAGTAATTTCTCCTGTATTGTGGGTGCGTTTACAAACATTTAAATTCACGTACAACTACTTGTAGGTCATACAAATATTTGTTCCGTGCAGGAATCGAACCCGCGACACGCAGCGCAGCAGTCAATCGCTTAACCACTGCGCCAACCGTGCCGTCAAATATCATGCAAGTAAAGGGCCACAGAACAGATCTCACCCTGGGGTTGTCCTTGTTCTGCGAGGGGGTGACGCTGACCACTGTGACGGTGAGCTCCCCGCTCGATATGGACGCGGAGTCGCCGCCCGCGTGGCACGGCATGTGCACTGAACTCTCGCTTGTCTGGAATTATGACACTTCTATATTAAATGCTAGGTAGGAACGTCATATTGGGTGATAAAATTAACCAAGACAGACTTTCCAATAAAGATATTGGAAATCATTCCTAATCTTATTTTAAAATATAATAGACGACAACATTTATAATTAATCAAATGGTTATGGGCTGAATTTCTACCACCGGGGTCGCTCTATGGCGAAAAGCCGTTTGTTATCAAATGTAATCAGAACCCTGAAGACAACTAGTATCTCATAGCACAATACACTTATTGAGAAGGCAATAAGACAATTGTGAAAATATCGAAATATTTTCGTATCTGGGAGACCCCAAAATACATTATGTACAGACGCTAGACGCCAGCAGTCGGCACATCAAGCTACCCGAAACTGTCAAATTTTCCCAATCAACTTTCAACCTTATGCTTTAACGATAAAGTTGAAAATCTATTAAAGAAATTTGACAGATTGTAGTAGCTTGATGTGCTGGCGTCTGTACATGGTTGGAATAAGGCTAGATTCATTCTTAGCTTTTTTGGGGTTCATTAAACAACATATTCAAAAACAAAATCAAATGAGTTGGTTAATTAAATGTTGCCTACATTTAATGACCGGGAACTACAGATAATACATACCTTGTCATTGTCCAATGCTTCACTGGCGCTGTCTGTATTTCGAATCGAGTCGCGAGTAGACGGAGAAGGTGATGGCGAACGAGACACGCTCCTGAAACATATCAATATTTCAAAGTCAAAGATGTTTATTGTGAGACAGTGGTTACAAACTTGTTATCGAGTTATTTTGGTGTGCGATAGCACTGCTCCACCATGTTAGGTATATAATAGTTTGAACAATTTTCTATGACCTAAGCATAATGTGATTATATTAATTCAAATAGACATTTTAATTGAAATAGAGCTATATTTTGCATCAAAACATAAAAAAATACAGTTTGGCACTAACTCATCACGAATCTGTCGGACAAAAATTCATGTACTGTATGATATGGTATATTTACCAAGAAGTTATTAAATTCTTTAAAAAAATAATGTTTTCAATTTCTCTTATTTGCTTAGGAAGCTTATTATAAATTCGTGAAGACATTCCGAAGAAACTTTTAGAAAGTAAGGCTGTTTTTGAGGGCATATTTGCTATTTTGTCGGTATGTCGTGTATTTTCGTTATTCGCACATACATAAACTGCGCTTTTTCCCAGTAGGCAGAAACTACAGAACGCCATTTGCTAGCTACGATCCTTCCATACTCCTTACATACTCAGTCTAGAATGTTCCTACTGCTGGGACACAGGCCCCTCTCTGTGGGAGGCGTCCATATTCCTTCTATAATAAAATACCTTACATGTTTAGTTAATATAAGCATTTTTTGCTTTTTCTTTTGCGGTATTTAGTCATCATAGATGCGGGAACCACTGTGGCGATGCTTATAAGGAGGCCTGTGTAGTATATGTATGTACAGTGGACGTCTCACAGTGAATTTTAAAGATGAACCACCAAAAACATTCAATAACCATTTTTAGTAGGTATCATAGCATGAACATGTCATAATCTAATTTGTCTATTATGATATTCTCATGCTGTAGATTAGAGACTACAATTATTAAACGTCGTGAGAAACTTTTATTACCACAAAGAGCAATCAGGTTGTTGTAGAAACAAAGAAATATACCTACTTCCTTTTTTATATTCCTAGCATCATGCCATGTATTTATAGCCGTAGCGATTATTTTATAAATCAAAATCAAAATATTTTATTTCACATAAGCCTACATGGGCACTTATGAAACGTCAGAAGCTAGGTGCACGGTTCCAATTGGTCGTTTCCTATGGAGAAGAACCGGCAAGAAACTCCACGGTTACTCTTTTTAAAAATAATTGGCTTTTACAATATTTTCAAATTACAGTAGGTATGGGAGGATGGCGTAGGCCTGTCAACAAGTATCAGGTACTTGATAAGATAAAAAATGGTCTACAGATCTAAAGTCTACAAGGCCTACAAAGTCCTCACATTTACAAAATAAGAATCTATCAAAAGGATAAAATAAAAAATAAAAACCTAATAAAACCTAGTGATATGATTCCCATTACAACCACTAATAAAGAGATGAAAAATTTGAATTGTCTGTATATAATGTCAAGTAATAAAGAGATTATGTCAAAAAAGTATGTAAAAAAGTAAATAAAGTAAAGTAAATAAAAAATGAACATCGTAATTTGAGAGCAGTTAATAGACATTTAAATAGTTAAGCCGTTAATGAAGAGCCAGGGAAGCCACATGTGCAGAAGGTATTATTGCCAAACTACCTTGTCTTCAACGTAGTCTTTAATCTTATAATATGCTTTTTTTGATATATACTATTAAGTATCCAATAGCTAAGCGTTGTGGGCTGCAGTATTGTCTATAGGTTTTATCTATTATTATTATTTATTTCTTTAATTAAAACGGTTTAAAATAAATATAATATTATTATAAATCATCATCATTGTTTTGTTTTTTTTTTTAATATATTTCTTGTTTCTATGTTTTATATTGTCGCTGTTTGTTGTTCCATTTACTTAGTTAAAAAAATAAAATGCAGAAACTTTGCTAAAACTCACTCAATTTTCAGTTCCCTCTTGAACAAGATAATATGGTGGTTCCCCATGCCTTGTGCAACATATTGCCAACATTTCCAACCAGCAAATGCGTGGTTTTACAAACAAATTAAGTGTGCAAACATCCGGGGTGTTAACAATAATTTGTAGGTCAGACCAATATTTGTCCAAATGAGGGAATGAACTGAAAGGGACGATTACTCTCCGTACCATTTTTCAATGTACAGTGTACGACAGAAGATATTTTGATCTTAAGCTTAAGAGAGTTCTTATTGCGCGGTCTGGCAACGTCGCATTTCTAGTGGATTTTTCGTGATTATTTTATTAAGTTTAAACCAAAGTACATTTTTTTTACAGCCAAGCACTGGATCGTTGGTAATTTTTATGAGTAAATACCAAAATAACTGTAAAAAATTGCAAACAAACTTATGAATACCAACGATCTGGTACTTGGCTTTAAAAAAATAGTAATTTGATTTATATTTTAAAAAATAATCACGATAAATTACTAGAAATGCGACGTCGTCGCATCGCCAGCCCACGCCGGATGAGCGCTCTTAATTCCAACAAACAAATTAATAAAGGGGTTATTTAACACAATACCTGGCCCAGCTAGCCTCTGGCATGGCTAGATATCAGACACCCACCTCATTCACATAAAATAGAAAACAACACACGAAAGGCACAACACCACTTCTCCAAATGGCCCTACCGATTTTAATTACTCCATAATCTATGAAACAGACTCGTGTTACATTAAAAACGTAATTATTATGTCACGTTATACTCACGAATTTGTACATCAAATAGTTGTTCTGCGTTTACCATACTAAGTTTACTATATTTGAACAACGTATTTGTGCATGATATAAATGTCGTGCACAAAGCTGATTGTAATACTTAATACCATTGTTGATATTAATGCTTATTTTTTGCCTAATTAATCAATTAGCTGCTATCTTTCATGACGGCATTTGAAGGGAAACAAAAGAAAATTGTATCGGTTGTAAAGTCCCCGTCACAAGAAGCTATACATTTTGTAAACACACATTCAGGGGTTCGCAACTATTTGGATAAAAAAACAGTTTTTTGTTTGCAGTGTGTTTGAAATAAAAGTTTTCCTTGTACTGTGAGGATTTTGTGAATATTATTCCTTGCATTATGTACTAAATTCTACTAATATTTCTTAAATTTCTCATACATGTGTCTACGAATAGTTGAATTGCTAATTGTACCCTAGTAAAACGAATCATACATGTTTGATGGCTGGTATACCCTGGGGAGCAGTTATCGTGTAACACGTTACTCCCACAAGCAAACATATTGTGTGAATAAAAAAATACTGCCACTGCACGCACGCGTAGTAACAAAAATATAGTTTTATTGTTCAATTAATTTATTTTAATTACTAATGCTGGAAGGCCATGTTTGATTGGACGCCGATTTGATAGCGATATATTAACAGGCGTTGACTACCGTCAGAAATACAGTGAGCCCTTTGAATTCTAGTATAGTGATGAATAGAGCAGTGGTGACTCAGTGGAAAACTGGAAACGGTCCCGACTTACTAGTCGTAGATCGTGGGTTCGAACTCAGGCAGGCGCTTTACTTTGTGTAAATTATTTCATCACTAATTCACTATACCTACACTAAAACATCATGAGGAAACCGGCACCACTCCCTTTGGAAGAGAGGAAGCCTGTGTCCCAGTATTGGGAACATTATAGGTTGATCATGTGACAAATGCAAAGATAAACGTTTTATTTTTAAATAAATGAATGGAACGCTTGCAGCAGATGCGGAATTTCAAAACATGAGAGCATTGATCAAAGGAAACTTCTATTGTCCCGAGAATCTTAACTATCACTTGTTTTGGAAATAAATGGCATAGAAATCCTAGATGGGACATTCTTTTTCGATGACGTTTCTCTACTTAAAGCTCTACAAGAGATTCGAGTTGCCCAATAGAGGGAAAATGATACAATCTCATATCAAATCGGTACTCAGACTCAGACAACAAACACACTGAAAAATGCACATAAAAACCAGCACCTTAAAACTAATTTTTCAACTACACAACACAATATCACTCACATCTTCCAGAAACTAGTATTTCGTTCACAAAACACATTTTAAAGTGACAAAGTGCCGCAGTGGTCTGATCGGGCGCGCGTTCACGCTTGGTTGCTGCACAGTGAAAAAACCCCGATTGCGACATTTATTTGACAGTGGCATTCACTACAACACTACTCTCATAAAAATAATTAAAAAACCAAGTAATTTAGCAATTTGGTCGTTTAGCTTATAGATAGGGTCAGAGCAATCATGCTACTTATCAGCTATTCAAATTAACGTGGCGCTTTGATGTAAAAAACTAACAATCTCGTGGTTTAATTGATTTTTCCAGAAGAATTGCGAAATGTAAACAAAGTGTTTTTGCTGCCAGTACATTGACTGACTGTAACTAGTTGTTTTTTGGACAGTCGTCATTATTTGATGAGTTACCTAATATTTAACCTTTTTAGTGCCAGCTTCCGCTCCTAAAACGACCACTGACCCTTTAAATAGTGCTTGTGACGTCCTAGTAGGTAGTCAAAAAATGGCACGCTTGGTTTTCATACAAATCGTGATACTTGCTTTATCTAGGTCAATCTATATCTGTGGGCCCACACCTTGGACATCTGCAATACCAGGAGTATTACACCTATCGGTCTCAAAGCTGAAATGACTCATGGTCATCATTGGCAGCCTTGTTTCACCACTGCCAAGTATAGGACTCCTCCCTTTTGTGCTACACTGTTAGCACATTAGTCTGCATCATCCTTTGTTGATATTGCGATGAGTCGTACTCAGCGCTTCTTCTCCACTCTTATTATGCGCACAGCCAAAGAGTGGAACTCTCTGCGTTCCCTCCCACATTTAACCCGTCTGCCTTCAAAGCAAGAGTGAACAGGCATCTTCTGGGCACGCTCGTTTCATCATAGATCTCATCAATCGCTTTTCATCAGGTGTGATTTCATTTAGCAATAAAAAAAAGCCACTGCCGGGTAAAGGCCTCTCCCTATGAATTCCAGCTCTTCCGACCCAGGGCTAAAGTGGACCACCGGTCGTTTGTTTTCTCCAGCTCGTCCCGCCATCTTTTACAGGGTCTGCCGCGAAGCCTTCTTTCTGGCTGTGTCAGGGGAGGGAGCACATAGGGGTGGTCCCGCTTCCTCTTAAAATACCAATTCCGGAAATCTCCCATGCAACGCCTGTAAGGCACATCTCTGGGGAGACTTTAAAGGGGCCTACCCTGAGCCTCGCTATGCACGGCAGCACGTGACCACTGAGCCACCGTCTTCTCTGGGGTCACTTGGTGGGCGGACAGAGGCCCCATTCTGTGCGCCCGCGACCCCAGGTTAAAGGTACTGTAGAGATTTGTTATGTGTGCTAACCTTAAAGTAGCACTGGCTGATAATATTTATTATTGGGTGTAGATTAAAAAGTTAAGACGTTAAGTTATGTCAGAGAGAAAAAAGATGACGATTGAACAGCATAGAAGTAATTTTTATATTGTCCATGTTGAGTAAGATTATCTAAACCAATATATAGAGTTAAAAGTCTACGACTCTTTCATTTATTAGATGTGGAGATCCCATCAATCTTCACAGTACCTATCATGGTAGTATTTACTTGCGCGGACGAGCCCTTCACAAAGACTTCTACTACTAGGTACTGTGTGTGTGCTGAGGTATATCATGCCGAGTTCACGAGTACTACAACATGGTTGCTGTTACTGATAAGCAATTATGTTGATCTACGGGTAAGATACGCAGCTTATCACCGAGCCTACCATGCGGGAAAAAGCGGTATGTTTCCGCGAAAATTTTTGCTACTGAATGTTGTTGATAAGGTTTTGTAATGTATTTGGATATGTTTTTTGTTTATAATGTTTTACTGCTTATTTTACACCTGACATAGGTACACATGATTACGCAACATTTTTTTATTTATTTAACGTCCATTCATGCCAATGATCTATTCAAAATTAGTAGTGCATTAGCATTTATATACCTATCTATAGTTTCTATATTTATTTTGATTGAGGTACAATTCTATTCGCACTAAAAATTATGGGTAATTTATAGCAGTGTATTGTTGTAATGAAGTAAGCCCATTATCTAGGGCAACCAACTACTCCAATCAAAATTAGATTGATGATTAATCACTACGTAATGCGCGTACATGCTGATAAACCATAAAATTACACCTCAAAAAATTTACAAAAAATTACCTGACTATAAAAACTTTACTCAAAGATTCCCACTGAGTGTACAGCACATGAAACTTTTCAGCTTCCATCACAAAACAAGAGGAAAGTCTTTCTGTCACAACACACACACATCCGACTCAGAACTAATACGTTTGTTACGTTGTTAACGTGATAACTAATCTATAAGCTTGGAAAATTCGATGACACATGGCGAAAGGTGCACAATTAGTGATAATAAAGTATTCCTAATTTATCTACATTATATTATTTAGTGGCAACAAACAATAGGTGTGCAGTGCAGTTGGAACAGAAGGTCAAGTAACTCGGTTTGTAACAATTCTTTTGTTGTTCACTGTGCTATTAAACTTAAACTTGAAATGAGCGTGTGTGGATAATTTAGGATTCAATCATTGTTTTTTATATCGTTAACTTAACATTGAATTAGTTTTAAGTGCATAACAGTAAACTTCGTATACAAGGTCAAATGAAATCAGCTAGCGAAACTCCAGAGGCATGATGAGTATCGATATCTGAACCTGACAAAATAAATAATTTGTCGCTGTGCTACCCGAAACTATAAAATTTTCCCAATCAACTTTGAACCTTATACTTTATGGATAAAGTTGAAAATCTATTAAAGAAATTTCATAAATTGTAGTACCTTGATGTGCTGGCGTCTGTACATTGGTATCGATATCTAAACACATACTATAAGTAACAAAAAAAAAACCTCGAACTTTTAATTTTTATTTTGTATTGTTTAGATATCAATACCCATCACGTCTGCTGAGTTTCGCTAGCTAATTTCATTTGAACCTGTAGATTTCTGTTTTCGTTTTGTGTGTTAGCAAAAGACTTCTCCTTATCGAAAGTGGTTACCACCCGTGGAGACTGCTCTTTGTCTCAGTCATTTCTCTAGCGCCTGTCATGTCATACCACTGCCAACTTTCGAACTGGTACCCAGCAATGGATAGCTAAACAGCACTATGGTAAGGGGCCATAATAAAATTAACTATCATCATCTAGCCTCTTAACAACTAACTAACTTAACCTTACCCGATGCAGTATTTTACATGAAGCGACTGCCTATCTGACCTCCACAACCCAATTACTGGTTGTGACGATACCTCTTGGTGTGAATGGTTGTCAGAATTTCGGGCTTCTAAGTACCCGTCACGACTGTCAAAGGTCTAATATTGACAAATTAACCATGTAGGTAATAATAAATGACCCTACCTAGTACAATATGACCGACGGCGACGTAACTTGGCGGGGCCAAACTTTGCGCAGAAGACTGCGCAGTAAGATTTTTTAGTCCCCGTTTTTTAGTACCCGTCTGGTCGGAGGATCCTCCCTTTTCTATGGAGGTTGAGTGAACTTTACACCCTGTTCCTCATACCTCTATAGAACCAAATGGTGACATGAGGCGAGTGCGAGTGAGAGAACATGCGCGAAAGTTCTTAGTGCCTATGTTCAGGCCCACCAAGTTACGTCGGTCGTATTGTACCTCACAGTAGCAAGAGGCAGCATAGATAGTGTTATCGGGTAAGCGGACGGGAGCAACCACCTGTGGCTTGATAACGGCCTATTGTGACAACTTAGCTTCCTTAACGGCAACGCATGATAGACAGGCAGACACGGCAGTCGATGTGCATAATCAGAGTCTTGCCATCGAAATTGAAAGTTTTTTTTTTTTTTTTAAAAACGTTGCATCACACTAGGATTTTCTCCTGTATTGTGGGTGCGTTTACAAACATTTAAATTCACGTACACAAACAGCCACAAATTAATTTAATTTGCATAGCACTTGCTAATGAAGCCGATTCCCTTGTTCACAAACTAAACTAAATTTAAGTTCGGTGCATCTTATTCTTTCTATTTCATTAAGAAAAGGACAGAAGATAAAGTTTAGTTTAGTCGCGTAGGTCGCACGGGTTGCGGTTTTCTATGAAACAGCTGATTTTTTAGGGTTTCGTACCCAAAGGGTATTTTAAACGGGACCCTATTACTAAGGCTCCACTGTCCGTCTGTCACCAGGCTGTATCTCATGAACCGTGATAGCTAGACAGTTGAAATGTCCACAAATGATGTATTTCTGTTGCCGCTTTAACAACAAATACTAAAAATAGAATTAAATAAATATTTAAGAGGGCTCACATACAACAAACGTGTTTTTTTTCGACTTTTTTGCCTTGTGGTACGGAACCCTTCGTGTAAGAGTCCGACTTGGCCGCACTTGGCCAGTTTTTTCTTGATAAACTACGAAAAATGTCTACGCTAGGGCTCTAGAATAATGTGCTGAATTCATGGTTTCCGCGTCGATGGCCCTGCCACACTGTATTACTATAAAAAAGGTTTCGTTTTAAATTGTTTGCATTGATTAAACTAAATCCTCTCACCACTCCATATTCTACAGATTACTAAAGACCGTAATTCTTTTCGTCCTCGTTTTAATTAATGACTATAATGAAGGTAGCGCTGCGCTGGTATTACTGAGGCTACCTACAGTCACGCATCATGTACTATAGCATACATATACACGCATTAGTGTATCTTCACGCACGGTTTAACGAGGTAGGTAGGACGATAGCCTAATAGTACTGTAAAAGTAAATCGTCGGTAGCGTCTACAAAAATGACAGGAAGTGTTTAGTTGACTGTGAATAGCCATTATTTTTAAATTAGGTCAAATGCCATCACCCTGACCCATAGTTGTTTAGAGATTTAGAGGCAAAATGGGTTGCTTTGTTCTGTACACGTCTGTATAACCCAAAGGGACAGACTGAGAAGTGCAGGTATTTCACACACATTTAGAAAAGAAAGAAAAGATTTCATCAGTTCAGTTTTGAAGTCCACGTAATCGGATGGGAAGCCATTAATCGGACACAAATCCAGACATAATATTATTGGGTGTTTCCCAAAACCGAATAATATTTTGCTCTACCCGAGGATCGAACCCAACTGACAAGCTTGCGCCCACTAAACCCACAAGATAATCAAGAAACATATTATATTCCAATTCCATGTGTGCGTTGTCAAGAACCGTGTAACATTTATCAAATAACGTAAGGAAACGCCGCAGATAGTCATGAATATGTTTATAGCCAGAAAACAATAATATTATTAACTAAATTGAACCCATGACCTTCCCATCGCGCGACTAGTCTATTGTCTGAGTGAAAGTGTAACAATAACAAATATAACCTTGCTGAGTTGGGAGGAAATTATTGCAAATAACTACTTATTTGGTAGTACTACTTCCGGTGTGGAGGTTGCAATCAACAGATTGCATGTTTCAAAGGCTATAGAGAAAGTGATTGAGATGAAACCTCGTCGTTTACACGAGTCCAGGGTTAAGTAGAGTAGTGAGTTAGGAGGTATTTAGAGTGGTTTTGTGACTCGAAACGTGTTGAGTAGTATTTTACTGTTTACGATGTCTAACGAGGATGATGTGTCATGCATGACATTCGAACGGAGAAACGCTTTCTACAAAAACTAAATCTCGCGTAATAGAAAGAAAATACTATTCAATGAGATTCGCTAAGGGACTACAGGAAGTTGATCATAATATAATAATAGCATAATCATCATATATGTATATCATCATATAGTTAATCATCTGCCTAGCCTTTCTCCCAACTACGTTGGGCTCGGCTTCCAGTTTAACCCGATGCAGCAAAGTATCAGTATTTTACATGAAGCGACTATCTGACCTCCACAACACAGTTACTGGGTAATATGATACCCCTTTGGTAAGACTGGTTATCAGACTTTCGTGCTTCTAACGGGTCGTAACGACTGTCAAAGATCCACGAATGACACTCGGAGAGGTCTTGCTTTGGTATGTAAAGATGGTAACCCATCCACGGACCAACCGCGGCAAGCGTATATGAACTACTGTTAAGGTTGTTATTACTTAGCCACAAGCCCCTCTAACTACGGGAAGTTACACACATAAAAAAACAAACAGTATAAAAAGAAAGTCCTGCTATGTAGGTATGAGGCCAGAAGGCCCCTATCTCAGCAAGTCAGCATGGTGCTGCGACATTAGCCAGCTGGTAGACTAAAGTAAAGGCTGACACATTCCTAAACAAGTACAATATCCGTTTTGTAGACTGATCCTAATCATACGAACTGCCGAAGCTTTCACATTTTTGTATAGCAACATTCACACAAATACGACTGATCTACAATGTATACCTACATTGTACTACTATACAATACACACTGATGTACATCAGAAGGTATAGGGTCAATTTAAATTAGCTAGCGAAACTTCAGAGACGGTGGTTATACTGGTGGATATTATTATTTTTATCTGTATACTGCCAATTATTTTATTTGCTCAAACATAAGTTCTAATATCAATTTCTTTTTTTGTTTAGTTGAAATCCAAAGTAAAACGTATCATTTTAGCGTACAAAATGATTACTACTTATTAAGGATGATAAATGTTTAAGAATGCGTGTTTTTGGAAACTCATTAATGTATATTATAATTAATTTGGAAATAAATTCTATTCTATATTCAAACATGATAAAACAAAAAGAAACCTAAAATATATATTTACTAGTAACTACAGCTGATAATGAGTCAACGCCCGGATGTTTCTGTGGTTCCAATCCAGAGGATTCCTGCGGCCTTCACAAATTTAACTTACTAATTTGTTATAGCATTTTAGAAAACACTAAAAAACTTTTATCCCAAATATCATTGGCACAGCCATGCATTTTTGGGAATAAACCAGAATATCTTAAACAAGTATTTTAAATAATTGAATATCTTATTTTATTAAAAAAGTGTCCGTGGAGTTTCTTCCCCATTCTTCTTCATAGTTACCTACTTACTAAACATTGGAATGGGCAACTAGCCTCATCTTTCTGACTGACCGACCCCTTGGCAATTCAGAATTGCCTGTAATTGGTTTATTTGAAATAACTTAAAAAATAGCTTTGGGTTTGAGTTTTTTAAGCAACTTTAATATCTTGTTAAAACTGAATTCAGTCTTTCCATTAGTCAGAAATAAAGTGTTAATTACCAACACAGTTTTATCTCCCGATTTATGCATAGCCATAAAAACTTGATACCTACTCAATGATGATTGTTGTACAACGGCCATTGTTAGAGCTAGTCTCACCTGTTTTCCTGTATGATGTTGTTGGCATGCTGTGTGATCACTCCTGAGAATGTGAGAGCTTGACTGATGCTCTGACCGATGGCATCCTGCGATGATATCACCAGGTTCTCCACTGATTTTCTCCTGTTAAATATAGATAATTGAGCATAATATTTCTCACTGTAAATTGAAAGAATCACCGATTCTGATGCACCAACCCTCACTGGGCCTGCATGGTGGATTATGACCCTCATCTCACAGAGAGGATTGTGTTGGGATAGAAGTTCGAGGAAATCTAGGTAAATAACATGATTGCAGACCTCATCCATTGCTTTCCACCAGACAAGATCAAGGTCAAGAGATGGCCCATTTTGCAATAAAAAGAAAATGAATGAAATATAGATTTATTAACCAAAGGACCATGCGTCATTTTGGGCCCACTTTTTCAACATTGTTCAACAGTGATAAATTATATGTCATATGAAAGCTCTTAAAGTTTACGTTATTTCATTCTATGGCAGCTAAGTGCAAATCCAGCGCGAAAACGGTTTTTTTATGCGTTTTAAAAAAATGTTCAACATTGTGCAACAGTAATGAAACCTATGTCATATGAAAGCTCTTGGCGTGTACTTTATTTCATTCTATGGCAGCTAAGTTCAAATCCAGCGCGAAAACGGTCTTATATGCGTTTTTATGCGTCATTTTGGGTTCATTTTTTCAACATTGTTCAACAGTGATATATGTCATATGAAAGCTCTTGGCGTGTACTTTATTTCATTCTATGGCAGCTAAGTTCAAATCCAGCGCGAAAACGGTTTTTTTATGCGTTTTTTAAAATGTTCAACATTGTGCAACAGTGATGAAACCTATGTCATATGAAAGCTCTTAAAGTGTACTTTATTTCATTCTATGGCAGCTAAGTTCAAATCCAGCGCGTAAACGGTTTTTAATCGTTTTTTAAATGCGTCATTTTGGGTTCATTTTTTCAACATTGTTCAACAGTGATGAAACCTATGTCATATGACAGCTCTTGGCGTGTACTTTATTTTATTCTATGGCAGCTAAGTTCAAATCCAGCGCGAAAATGGTTTTTTTATGCGTTTTTTAAAAATGTTCAACATTGTGCAACAGTGATGAAACCTATGTCATATGAAAGCTCTTAAAGTGTACTTTATTTCATTCTATGGCAGCTAAGTTCAAATCCAGCGCGAAAACGGTTTTATATGCGTTTTTATAATGCGTCATTTTGGGTTCATTTTTTCAACATTGTTCAACAGTGATGAGTTATATGTCATATGAAAGCTCTTGGCGTGTACTTTATTTCATTCTATGGCAGCTAAGTTCAAATCTAGCGCAAAAACGGTTTTTTTATGCGTTTTTTTAAAATGTTCAACATTGTGCAACAGTGATGAAATGAAACCTATGTCATATGACAGCTCTTGGCGTGTACTTTATTTCATTCTATGGCAGCTAAGTTCAAATCCAGCGCGAAAATGTTTTTTTTTTTGCATTTTTAAAAAATGTTCAACATTGTTCAACAGTGATGAATTATATGTCATATGAAAGCTCTTAAAGTGTACTTTATTTCATTCTCTGGCAGCTAAGTTCAAATCCAGCGCGAAAACGGTTTTTTTATGCGTTTTTTAAAAATGTTCAACATTGTGCAAGTTGTGCAACAGTTATGAAACCTATGTCATATGAAAGCTCTTAAAGTGTATTTTATTTCATTCTATGGCAGCTAAGTTCAAATCCAGCGCGAAAACGGTTTAAAATGCGTTTTTTAAATGCGTCATTTTGGGCTCACTTTTTCAACATTGTTCAACAGTGACAAGTTATATGTCATGTGAAAGCTCCTAAAGAGTACTTTATTTCATTATATGGCAGCTAAGTTAAAATCCAGCACAAAAACGGTTTTTTTATGCGTTTTTTTAAATCTGTTTTGTTTTGATATTAAATTATAATTAGCTGTCAGTCAGTAGCTAGGATTATAAATAGCTCTTGTTTGACTAAAAATACACTAAAAAGATCACACTGTTGCACAATGTTGAACATTTTAAAAAAACGCATAAAAATACCATTTTCGCGCTGGATTTGAACTTAGCTGCCATAGAAAGAAATAAAGTACACGCCAAGAGCTGTCATATGACATAGGTTTCAGCACTGTTGCACAACTTTGAAAAGTGGGCCCAGTGTTCATTCAAAAGTGCCCATGGTCCTTTGTGTATTTTTTAATTATGGTTTATGATCATAGCAATGTTTTAAATTAATTGGAAACAATACAATGCTATAAAAGCTGTAGGAGTTTTTAAAGCATTGTATTATTATACCATTTGTATTCTGAAAGTTTTTAATAACCAGTTTGAATGAATGTTAGGTTAGGTAAGTAGATAAGATTAAAATAATTATTTAGCACTTGTAATCAGAGTAATTAGGTACCAACAATATTTTAATAAATTATCATATTATTTGAATAAAATCTAATAAGATAAATATTAGTAACACTTTAATTCATCAAAACTACAGGTTGATATTATCTGAATATTGATGAAATGAAATGAAATGATTTTATTTTTTGTAAGTAGGTTTGTACAAACACTTTTACACGTCAATCATGTTTTTTTTTTAAACTAGATGAAGTCGGCGTTTCCTATCTGACTACTCTGAGAAGAAAGGCCGAAACAAACTCAGAGGTCACAGTCTCTTTTAAAGTCCAGACATAATCTTGGTCAGGTTATATGAAGACCATGTAGATCGATGTCTGAGGTGGTCTTTTGAGGAAAGAACCACACAGATTGAGAGGACCTGTCCAGTCAGTGCACGCATTTGTCAAAAATCGTGCAGCTCAACTCAAGACTTAAGGAGCTCAACGATTCGACGAACAATACCAAAGAAAGGACATTTGGGTAGGCCACATAAATTACTCAAACTGCCAGACCATGAAAAAAAAAAAAAAACTAACAGAACAGAGAGAATAATAAAAAAAATATATATATGTAAAATGACCCACATCGTCTTCACATTCACAATGAAAAAATAATATAATACTTTACAAAGTACGCAAATGTCATTGTTTAAAAAAAAAAAAAAAAAATCATCAATGTCAATGTGTATATAAAAAAGAAAAAAATCATTCAAAATGCAGAAATTGGAAGCAGCTCAATCCCAAGCCTTTTTGTCCTCAATATAATCTTTAACGGTATAAAAGGCTTTCTGGCACAACTTACGTTCAATGAAAGATTTGAATTTATTAAGGCTAGATCTTGAACGTGGCTTGGTAGTTTATTGTAAAAGCGTATACATTGGCATCTGAACAAGCCACCTATTTTCTTGAGCCTGGTTGTAGGTACAACATATTTGTGTTTGTTTCTAGTATTTATATTATGGATATCACTGTATTTTTTAAACAATTTTATATTATTATGGTATATCAAATGTATCAGCATAATTAATTAATCAAATGTTCTTTAAAAATATTAGTTAGATATTTTCAGATTAAATTCAGTAACACAGTGAATTTGAGGATTATTTACTTAAAATTATTAATGTAATGCTGTTTACTATTAATGAAATACATCTTAAAAAAATGTTTTTTATTTGTTTTTGTTTTACATCATTAAATTCAGGCCTTTAATGTTCTTTTAATATCTTTGAAATGAACATCGCTTATTACTAGAACTCTGCCCAGGTTTAGTTATTTGAATACAATAGGCATTTAGTCGGTCTAGCAGTTACAACTAACTGTAATAATTGCTCAGATTGAGCTGTATGCTAGCCATATTCTAGGTAAACAGTCTTGTAAAAATTATATGTACATACTGCTTAGACATGTCTAGGAATATTTTGACATGGAATAATACATTGGGAGAACGTTTCTACGGTCCCAATGGAGCTGATGATGATTTTTAACATCTGCATTGCGGGGACGACAGTGCACAAAGATCATCGACCTATCATCACCAATCAGACTGTTTTGACGTATCCTAGACTTGCGAACAACTAGTACTAACTAGTAAACAAGATAAACAATGCCCAGTGACGAATACAATAACACAATCGTTCTATAATTAGGAAAAATGCGTATATTACTCACATCGATATGGCGATGTTCCGGCTGTCTAGCTCTGAAGAAGTCATGATAACCGTCCAGTTTAGTTCACTATAGTTTCTGCCACTAGTGAGCTATCATTACTAGCTGCGTTTTTTGCTTTCATCATCCAAATAATGGATTTTTTTGCACAAAAATATAAAATTGATCTCTTTCTTTAGCCTGTAGTCAATGACAACTGTACGTGGTGTTGCAAGGTGAATGAAATAAACATCTGTAGTTTTTTTGTAAAATTATGATGTGGTTTTGATTTTGATTTGTGGCGAAATAGTCTCTAATAGTAATAGATTAATTCGATTTTTTCATAAAAAAGATTAATATTTGAATTACCTACAAAAAGCTTTTGGCTTATAATTTTTATTGAAAGTAATACTTAAAAGACTAAAAGCCACTTATATTTTCCCAATAAACTTTGCCTGCCACAATTTAAAAAACATGCTGTCACTTTCACTTTGGACATTTAACACGCGTGAGGTTATTTTTAATATTTTGGGATATTTGTGATGTGTTCTCGCAGTTATTATAAAGTATAACCATGGCAGACGAAACTGCTTTTGATAAAAAGAAGTCGCACCGTGCTAAGCAAGCCGGGCGCAAAGCAGAGAAGAAGAAAAACAAGACCAAACTTGATCAGTCTAACCTAAGTGCTCGACAGAGAAATCCTAAAGCTTTTGCTATCCAATCCGCTGTGAGAGCTGAGAGACAGTTCCGTCGTCGTGAAGATGTTATCTCAAAGAAGCAGCACATCCCACAAGTGGACAAAACTCCCCTGGAACCACCACCTATTGTTGTGGCGATCGTCGGTCCACCTCGAGTCGGCAAAACCACACTCATCAACAATTTGATAAAGAGTTTTATCAGAACAAACGTGACGAACACAAACGGTCCAATAACTATCGTTACGTCGAAGAAACGGCGCATTACACTGATAGAATGCAACAATGATGTTAATTCAATGATCGACATCGCTAAGTGCGCTGATCTTGTGTTGTTGCTATGCGACGCCAGCTTCGGCTTCGAGATGGAGATATTTGAGTTCCTCAACATATGCCAGGTACATGGAATGCCTAAAATTATGGGTGTTCTCACTCATCTGGACATGATAAAGAATGCTAAGACACTAAAAACCACAAAGAAAACTTTAAAACATAGGTTTTGGACTGAAGTTTATTCCGGAGCCAAGTTGTTCTACCTGTCTGGTATTATCCATGGGGAATATTTGAGGAATGAAATAAAGAATTTGTCCAGATTCATCTCAGTGATGAAGTTCAGGCCGTTGAGCTGGAGGATGACCCATGCCTATGTGTTGGCGGACCGTTTGGAGGATATTACTAGTCAGGAATTGATCAGAAAGGATGCCAAGGTGAACAGAGATGTGGTGCTGTATGGCTACGTGAGGGGAGTGCCGCTGATGAAGGAGTCCTCAGTTCATATAGCAGGTAAGATTGTGTTTATTTACCTATTACCATCACAAGACTGTCAATGTGTTTTAAAAGGCTCTCTTAATGAAGTTTGATTTTAAATAATCACCATGCCTTACATTGTCTTGTAAGGTTACTTGTATCAATTTTCCTTTGTTCTCTCCTCTAATTCTACAGTTTGATAAATGGAGTAGTTTTGTTTTTTTATGAAAGCATTTGAGTTTTATTTATACTAAAACTGGCCTCCATTGTAGTGAAAAGTTTACCATAGTTGGTCTAGTAAACTAAGAGTCTTCTTAAATCATTCCAGGTGTTGGAGACATGAAGATCAGTGAGCTTTCCTACCTGCCAGATCCATGTCCACTCCCAAGCAAAGAGAAGAAACGTCACCTCATGGAGCGAGAGAGACAGATATATGCACCCTTTGCTGGTGTTGGAGGTATTGTCTATGACAAAGATGCAGTGTACATAGAGCTGCAAGGTTCTCACTCACACAAGAAGGAAGATGAAGAAACAAATGAAAAGAAAGCTCTTCTCAAGAATGTTGTGGAAACAAGGGAAACAGTTGACAAACAGATGCAAGAATCAGGATTCAAATTGTTCAGTGGAGGTGCAGTCATCTACCCTGACATGATCAAAGATGATGAGTATTTAAAACAGAATAAGAAAGCAGATTCAGATGCATCTGATTCTGAAGATGATGGCAATGACATTGATTCTGATAATGATAGTGGAATAGATCAAAGTGAAAAAGAAGAGAAGAGAAATAAGCTGCCATGGGATAATAATTCTGAAGGTGGCTCTGAAGTAGAAGATAATGAGGATGGAGAAATGAGTATTGATGGGGATGACAAAGATAAAGGGGACATCAGTGATGATGGAGATGATAGTGAATCTGATGACGAACCTCAGAAAGAGGAAGATTTTGGAATGAAATGGAAAGAAAAGTTAGGAGAGAAGGCCACAGAAGCATATCTAGAAAGACAAAAGACCTCAAAGAACATAATGAAGCTGGTCTACGGTGAATTTGAGATTGGAAACAAATCCAAAAACAAGAAAGACGAAGATTCTGAAGAAGAAGATGAAGAGCTTGGTGGTCTCTTTAAAAAAGTAACAGATACACAAAAGAAAAAGCATAACGAAAAGGAAAGATTAGATTTAGATGAGTGCTCATTCTTTTATGCCTTGCACAAACCAAATCTTAGAGATTGGACAAGTGAATCAAACAAACAGTTTTTGATTAATAACTTCGTAACTGGTAAGAGATCGGCTGACGAAGATGCATCTGAACTATTGAAACTAGACGATGCTAGTGATGGTGAAGACGAAGAACTTTATGGTGATTTTGAAGATTTAGAAACAGGAGAGAAACATAAAGCTGAAGAAAACACAGAAACAACTCAAGAGACTAGCACTAAACGTAAAGCAGAGCTAACTAAATCTGAAATCTTAGACAAAAAGATGAAGTTAAAAGCTAAATTCGATTCTGAGTATGACAATCCTGATGACCACAGGATCAAAGGAGATCACTCTTACTACGAAAATTTAAAAGCAGAAGCTTTGAAACAATCAGAACTCAACAAATCAGTGTTTGAGAACTTAGACCAGGGTCTGAGGGTAGAAGTTGAAGGTTTCAGACCAGGATTATATGTCAGAATGTTATTCAAGAACATGTCATCAGAATTTGTTACTAACTTTGATTCTAGCTACCCAATACTTATTGGAGCTTTGAACATGGCTGAGCAGAATATAGGTTTTGTATCCTGCAAAGTTAAGAAGCACAGATGGTATAAGAAAATACTGAAGACCAATGATCCTCTGATCATTTCGTTGGGTTGGCGACGCTTCCAAACGTTGCCCATCTATTCGAAGATAGAGGATGACATGAAATGTAGATACTTGAAGTATACACCGGAGCATGTCACATGTAACATGCATTTCTATGGTCCCATAACACCACAGAACACAGGTTTTCTCGCCTTACAGAGCGTTAATAACAGCACAAATGATATAAAGCGAGTAGGCTTCAGAATAGCTGCTACTGGAAGTGTGAATGAAATTAATAAGTCAACTCAAATAGTAAAAAAATTGAAATTAGTTGGTACTCCATTGAAAATATACAAAAAGACTGCTTTTATCAAGGACATGTTTACAACTACTCTTGAAGTCGCAAAGTTTGAAGGAGCTAGAGTTAAAACAGTTTCGGGCATCAGAGGTCAGATAAAGAAAGCCTTGAACAAGCCAGAAGGTGCTTTCCGAGCTACCTTTGAAGACAAAATTCTGATGAGTGACATCATATTTTGTCGTACTTGGTTCAAAGTTGACGTCACGAAGTTCTATGCGCCTGTCGTTAACCTACTACTGCCTGAGGGAGCTAAGAACGCCTGGCAAGGCATGAAGACTAAAGGGCAGCTCAAGAGAGAACAAAACATCCAAAACGACGCGAACACCGACTCCATGTACACTGAAATAAACAGAGCTCCCAAAGTTTTCAAGCCTTTGGTGATACCTAAAAACCTACAGAAAGGTTTGCCATACCGATTCAAACCTAAGGAGAAGTCCACTACATTGTCTGGCATAAACCCGAAAGATAAATTCAAGAACAGGATAGCGGTTATCAAGAATCCAGAAGAACAAAAGGTTTCGAACGTCATGAAGATGTTAAAAACTAATTTCGAGAAAAAGAAAGAGGTACAGAAGGAAGCCACTGCGCAAAGATTGCAGAAACATAAGAAGCAGCTAGAATTAGAAGAATGGAGGAAGCTGAAACGACAGAAGGAATTGAAGAAGAAAATATGTAGGCATTTAAGTAAAGTTGGTAATAAAAAGAAGCCTCAAATGTAATTACTGTTTGATTTTCTTGACAATCCTAACAATTCCTATAATTAAGCAAAAACTATACTCTATTCTTACTACATATTACCAAACTTTACAAGTTTTTAGGGTTCCGTACCTCAAAAGGAAAAACAGAATCCTTAATAAGATCACTTCGTTGTCAGTCTGTCAAGACCCTTTTTCTCAGGAATGTGTGGAGTTATCAAGTTGAAATTAATAAATACCTAACGAATATGTTCTGAAGTATAGGCAACTGATTCCGACTAATTGGCGACAAAATATGGTAGACAACAGATCTTCGCTAGATGCCCTAGTTTTTGAGATATAAATGTGGCCCTGCTGGGGAGACTCTCCAGATCGGCCACCTCTTTTGAACCAGTGACCGACAAATTCTGATATTTGGCGACTAATTTTTTGTGGTATTAAAATCCCTGATGGTGGCTCTGCCAGAGTCAAGTGACACGAAGCCAGCCTATAAGTGGCGTCCCGCAAGGTTCCCATTTAGGCCACACTCTGTTAGGGTGTTCCTCTGGCTAGACATTTATTCTTGTGTGATTAGTAACTTAGGAAGCATTTAGAATTCACATCTTTGTATCTTTCGTAAGAAATTATAACAGGTATGAAGTAAGTAAATAAAACGAAACATTGTATCGTGTAAATTGTATTTACCTCTTATCATTATGCACAACGTATGCCGTCATCGCACTTTTGATAAACGTTTTTACAAACGTACAGATTACACATTAGTACAGATTACATTGGTCAAAATAAACATTGTCTAGTTAACAATTTCGTTATGACATCAAAACAATGGCCGTTAGAAGGGTTCACCTGTAACGATATACCGATTATCTAGTCGAGGGCCAAAGCGATCATTTATAACACGGAAAGCCTTGGAATGTAACGCGCACGGTGACGAGACGCACCCACTCGCGCGCAACTCGATAAATATCCCGTCACTATAACAAGCTATGCACACACAGGCCAAATTATATACATATCCAATTTTCTTTTACTAATTAACATATTTTACATTAATTCCTTAACGTGAAGGTAACTTTATTCTTTGGTAGCGCGAGCCACTGGGACTTAAAATCTTGGAAAAATATTTGATTTGTTTTTGTTCGATACGGGTCCGATAGTGCGTGATCGGAGTATGTTGGAATGTGATAAAATTATTCTAGTTATTGTTCGGTCGCGTCCGTTCCAAACTGGCGGTTACTTGGCACTTGTGGAGTTACACACGTTACTGCACTACGGTACACACCGAGGACATGGAAACAACTGGCAACACTGATCGCGTTAACACAACATAGTGGAACAGCTAGCGTCCGGCTTTGACACTGGCTACGGGTTTGTAACATTAGATATGTAACTTCTTTAATTAATACAATAATACCTACTGTACTTAAATGTACGAAATCTCAGTGGACAATATTCGTCCACTAGAAGTGATTGGGTTTTCTTTCCAATCATTATAACAAACATAACTTCATAGAACAAAGTGGAGCCATCCAAACAAATGAACTAGTGTAACAGTAACAAGGCACGTTACGCACTCGTAACCGAACATTACCGACTCGCACCGAACGTTACAAACTCGCCACCGAGCGTTACGCACCGGACACTAAAGCGGAGTTTAGATTAGCAACAAAACTTGCACAAGTTGACTTCCGCAATCAATCTTACCATGTTAACAATCAGCAATCTGCAAGTTTTCAAACAAGAATTACTTGCGGAAATCGACTTCCAACAAGTTGTGCTGCTGGTCTAAACTTCGCTTAACATAAGGAACCGGACGATTGACGTTACCTACGCTATCTGACGGGAACATATAAAAGTGTATGAATACAAAGGGACCGCACAGCGGCCATGACACTTCGGCTATACTACGTCATCCAAACCACTTTATACAAAACTTGATTAGCTACGTCGAAAAGCTATAAGTACGCTAACAGTTAACTAATAACCATCTCCATAGTCCATACTTGCATTGTATACAAACTTTATGTAGCTAATATATATAATTTATTTATATTTTGATAATGAAACGATGATGTGTACGTATGATATTGAGTCAGGCTTTATTGACGAGACGTCAGAACGACAAACAATCAAAGTACGAAACGTGGGGTTTTGACACTTTATTAATTTTCTTACAACCCTGAGCCTAGTAATGAATTAGGCTACGCCATGCTCAAGAATTATTGATAAACATTTTTAATAACACACGAAATGTTGTTAAACTCAAATTCAATTAGACTACATTTTGATAATGGTGACTAGGACAGTGATATCATACTACCTTGTCCGTTCCGTACTCCGATCGCTCGTACCACTAACCTACGCACGCCTGCAACGCGTTGACTAGCCGCCGCAGTGCTACGTAGCAGTGTGTGACTGGACGGCGTGCTACCTAGCCAGGGTTACACTTCCAGCGGTTTAAGATAGCGGCGATATAATTTGGGAGTATTTTTGAGACTATACTTTGTTCAGAGTAGCAAGATCAAAATTATAAACAAATTACTAGACATTTTTCAAATAATTCGTGAAGTGATGACTGCACGAAAAACTAGCAATATTTGTAAAGTAAATAGTTTTTTTTTTTGTTGACACTTTTAGTCTTGTTTCCCTGAAAAACGTATTTTGTAGTATCGAGTGTAGTTCTGGAATTTGGGACCGCAGAAGTTTCTCCCCTGGCTCTGACCACATCAACAACAATGAACGCACTCACGACACGTCCCTCACACCGTGTACTTGTCACGTTTACCTGCCACGTCGCAATACAAAGTAGATACCATTCACTTTCCAATTTATTATGAACATTTTTGAAAATGCACCGCGTCGAGTGTTGCAAGATGTCTGAGGGATTATGAGCAAAATGCTGAATAGGATAGGCGCGAATTTTATATTATGAATGTTATATTTTTTACATGTTGCAACATTTGACGACGGCGCAAACTTACTTCGAGAAGTATATATCCAAATGTTTATCTACAATTAAAAATTAATTAATTTTATAAAAAAATCACACCGGTGGCGCCGTCTGTCACCTTACTTTATTAATACTGTTACTCGATAACTATACATACATTAGCTGAGGCCTACACGCGGCCGTGACGTCACGGCGTTAACATTACTTGTGATACGCGACAACCGTAAGACAAACCATTATTGAGGTATTTTTTATAATAAACCGGTATATTTAATACATTTCCTATAATAACTTAATAAATAATAAAATCTAGTTAATAAATAAGCGGTTATCATTACAAAGTAATAATACAATAAAAATCCTTTCAGTTTTGAACACATCTTAGCTAAATATTGCTATTACACCTACAGTCGATAGAAATTATATATAAACGATAATATTTACAATATATTTGCTACTGGTTAAAAAGATTCACTTTTCAAACTAAAATCGCTTTAGCTATACATTTCATTAAGTTTTATTTCATTATCTATTGAAGTCGGCGTGCGGTGTGCGATTGATTCAGTTAAAAAACATAATCATTAATTTAATTGTGTAATTATCTTAAAAACACATAGTGGCGACAATGCCAATTTAATAGTGAGCGTGTTATAACGCCAATTACATTACAACAGTCCAATTCATCACAAAATGTTTTCATTCGCACGCCGCACGTCGACGAACCAAATAAAACTACAACATTCATGTTATACGCGCGGCAGCCCTACCTTCACTCATCGTAACGAAGACTTGTATACACAAAGTGCGGTAGGGCTGTCGCGCGTCAGGATATTTGTAAAACGCTTAACAAAAATATACCTAGCTAAGTTTCAGCTGATCTAGTAGCGAGTTAATAAAATAGAAGATTACAAAACAATGTAATAACACTGTACATAAGACTAGTAACGTGCACTCGAGTGTCGGCACTCGACATCTGAGAGGCACACATTCAACTACATAAAGCTATGTATATACACACCTCAGCGAGGCACTTGGTAGACAGGTAAGACGAAACATCTTGCTATGTTACACAAATTAACTAAGAAGATTTTTTTTGTGATCTTGTAGCCATATCTTTATTATAACAGTGTGATTTATCCAGAAGTACACTAATATAAACTTTGGAAACTTGTCGTTAAATTGTGTGACACAGAAAGACAGCATGTATTCCAACTATTAAGACGGCCATGCATTTTTCAGAATGCTTAACAGTTCAACCTATTTACTTTTATTCATTTTAATAGATCCTCTTGTAAGAGGTGCACAATCCCAAATACGATGTTAACGTCTAGAACAGTTAATTAAATGTATGGTTAGAAAATAAAGATACATTGATCTTTATAGTTTCCGAATACCTTGCAAACCTAGTCTGGGCTAGTCTGTCAAAACCTTTAATAAATAAGCCATTGACTTTGTTAGAACACTGACAACAGATAATTCACAAAAACAAAAAAATCTTTCTTCATGCAAACTAGACACTCTGCGATGAATTTCAACACAATTTTTTCTCTGAATCATTTTCTACTAGACTATTTTTGTAATAAGGCTGACTGTCAAGTATACCGTCAAATGTGTGGCCCTAACACAGAATCACAGTCGCGCCACAGTCCACAGTTGAAATACACAGAACTCGGCGACCCAGATGGCCGCCGACCAGCTATAAAGTCATCTCTCACAACACAGTAACTTTACGAGTAGCTAGTTGATCGCACAGCCTGTAAACTGGCATTAGTTAAAGTTAGAAAATAAATAATTATAAAAGATTTTAATTCAAATTGTACTTTTATTAAAACTTGTTACGCATACAATAACAATGAATATTAATAGCGTATTAAAAAGATGTTATTTTTAACCCTTTTCCAAAAATATTTTCTTGCCTGCACTATCAAGTTCATTTTCGCAATATATTTAAAACAGTTTGTTTTTCCTCTGGCAACTTGAAGAGGAGAGTCAGTTTCAAGTCCATTTACTTGCAGTCATTTAAACTTTTTGAAACAAAAGAAGTGTGTAAGCAATTCAAAATGAAATGAAGGTATGTCCATTTGCAGACTGTGCTATCGACAATATACAAATGTATATTAGTTAAAATATAACTAATATTTGGCATCAGAGTATGACAATGTTTATTTGCGTGTACCGTGTTTTGTCAACGTATAAATAAAATGGCGAAGATTGTCAGACTCCTAGACTATCACCATTCTATAACAATGTGAGATGATAGTCTAAGAGCCTGACACTATAAACTATTGCGATATAAGGCTATTTGTTTAAATATTTTGTATAGGTGCTTGTGGTCCTATTCATCTCAAATTAACAACTTTATATACATTTCCTTATGTATTATGTTCTATTTATCAGATGAATAGTCGCACAAATAACAGCCAATAATGCTTCATAACAAGTATACTGTACATCTAAGAGAATACTTTAAGGCGAGTAATACTTACATTAGTGTATCATTATATAAAAACACGGTACATCGCGCCATAGCTACATTTGTATCCAAGTTACAATTAATAAATATCAGATTACAAGTTAAGTACATAGTCTACAGATTTCAGAGCACTTTGTTATAGTGAAGCCTTAGCTACGACTGTTTAGTTCAATATACACTTTACGGAGAATATTATTGTATCAAGTATCAACAACTTACTCTATGATAGCATTTTATAGTACTTTGGTAGATAGTTGTGGCGACAAGAGACTTACATGTTTGTTATTAATAATAAGAAGCGGAATCGTTCAGTAAATATACTGACAACGAAGTATTTACATTATGAACATGTAAAAACTTGTTTATATGAGTGAAGCGTTACTATAAAATGCCGCCATATTGCCTCGCCCGCACGGAGCGGCGGTGAAGGAATTTGTACCAAATAAATAGTGTAGTTAACGTATCGTATGACTATAGACTCGCGTCGCGACGCGCCGATCTGTCGGCAGTCGGCGGCTGGCGGCCAGGCTAGCGCGGGTACGACGTGGCCTGCAACACAAAGTGGGACTTGTAGGAGAAAACTTATAAGATTTCTCTTCAAAAACACTAACGTGTTGGATAATTTACTTCCCTTCAAGATGGTTGAACTGAAAGGTGCCGAACTGACCTAGTTGAGCGTGTGGTGTCAGGAGGTGCCGAACTGACCTAGTTGAGCGTGTGGTGTCAGGAGGTGCCGAACTGACCTAGTTGAGCGTGTGGTGTCAGGAGGCGGCGTGCCGAACTGACCTAGTTGAGCGTGTGGTGTCAGGAGGTGCCGAACTGACCTAGTTGAGCGTGTGGTGTCAGGAGGTGCCGAACTGACCTAGTTGAGCGTGTGGTGTCAGGAGGTGCCGAACTGACCTAGTTGAGCGTGTGGTGTCAGGAGGTGCCGAACTGACCTAGTTGAGCGTGTGGTGTCAGGAGGTGCCGAACTGACCTAGTTGAGCGTGTGGTGTCAGGAGGTGCCGAACTGACCTAGTTGAGCGTGTGGTGTCAGGAGGCGGCGTGCCGAACTGACCTAGTTGAGCGTGTGGTGTCAGGAGGTGCCGAACTGACCTAGTTGAGCGTGTGGTGTCAGGAGGCGGCGTGCCGAACTGACCTAGTTGAGCGTGTGGTGTCAGGAGGTGCCGAACTGACCTAGTTGAGCGTGTGGTGTCAGGAGGTGCCGAACTGACCTAGATGAGCGTGTGGTGTCAGGAGGCGGCGTGCCGAACTGACCTAGTTGAGCGTGTGGTGTCAGGAGGTGCCGAACTGACCTAGTTGAGCGTGTGGTGTCAGGAGGTGCCGAACTGACCTAGTTGAGCGTGTGGTGTCAGGAGGTGCCGAACTGACCTAGTTGAGCGTGTGGTGTCAGGAGGTGCCGAACTGACCTAGTTGAGCGTGTGGTGTCAGGAGGCGGCGTGCCGAACTGACCTAGTTGAGCGTGTGGTGTCAGGAGGTGCCGAACTGACCTAGTTGAGCGTGTGGTGTCAGGAGGTGCCGAACTGACCTAGTTGAGCGTGTGGTGTCAGGAGGTGCCGAACTGACCTAGTTGAGCGTGTGGTGTCAGGAGGTGCCGAACTGACCTAGTTGAGCGTGTGGTGTCAGGAGGTGCCGAACTGACCTAGTTGAGCGTGTGGTGTCAGGAGGTGCCGAACTGACCTAGTTGAGCGTGTGGTGTCAGGAGGCGGCGTGCCGAACTGACCTAGTTGAGCGTGTGGTGTCAGGAGGTGCCGAACTGACCTAGTTGAGCGTGTGGTGTCAGGAGGCGGCGTGCCGAACTGACCTAGTTGAGCGTGTGGTGTCAGGAGGTGCCGAACTGACCTAGTTGAGCGTGTGGTGTCAGGAGGTGCCGAACTGACCTAGATGAGCGTGTGGTGTCAGGAGGCGGCGTGCCGAACTGACCTAGTTGAGCGTGTGGTGTCAGGAGGTGCCGAACTGACCTAGTTGAGCGTGTGGTGTCAGGAGGTGCCGAACTGACCTAGTTGAGCGTGTGGTGTCAGGAGGTGCCGAACTGACCTAGTTGAGCGTGTGGTGTCAGGAGGTGCCGAACTGACCTAGTTGAGCGTGTGGTGTCAGGAGGCGGCGTGCCGAACTGACCTAGTTGAGCGTGTGGTGTCAGGAGGTGCCGAACTGACCTAGTTGAGCGTGTGGTGTCAGGAGGCGGCGTGCCGAACTGACCTAGTTGAGCGTGTGGTGTCAGGAGGTGCCGAACTGACCTAGTTGAGCGTGTGGTGTCAGGAGGTGCCGAACTGACCTAGATGAGCGTGTGGTGTCAGGAGGCGGCGTGCCGAACTGACCTAGTTGAGCGTGTGGTGTCAGGAGGTGCCGAACTGACCTAGTTGAGCGTGTGGTGTCAGGAGGTGCCGAACTGACCTAGTTGAGCGTGTGGTGTCAGGAGGTGCCGAACTGACCTAGTTGAGCGTGTGGTGTCAGGAGGTGCCGAACTGACCTAGTTGAGCGTGTGGTGTCAGGAGGCGGCGTGCCGAACTGACCTAGTTGAGCGTGTGGTGTCAGGAGGTGCCGAACTGACCTAGTTGAGCGTGTGGTGTCAGGAGGTGCCGAACTGACCTAGTTGAGCGTGTGGTGTCAGGAGGTGCCGAACTGACCTAGTTGAGCGTGTGGTGTCAGGAGGTGCCGAACTGACCTAGTTGAGCGTGTGGTGTCAGGAGGTGCCGAACTGACCTAGTTGAGCGTGTGGTGTCAGGAGGTGCCGAACTGACCTAGTTGAGCGTGTGGTGTCAGGAGGCGGCGTGCCGAACTGACCTAGTTGAGCGTGTGGTGTCAGGAGGTGCCGAACTGACCTAGTTGAGCGTGTGGTGTCAGGAGGCGGCGTGCCGAACTGACCTAGTTGAGCGTGTGGTGTCAGGAGGTGCCGAACTGACCTAGTTGAGCGTGTGGTGTCAGGAGGTGCCGAACTGACCTAGATGAGCGTGTGGTGTCAGGAGGCGGCGTGCCGAACTGACCTAGTTGAGCGTGTGGTGTCAGGAGGTGCCGAACTGACCTAGTTGAGCGTGTGGTGTCAGGAGGTGCCGAACTGACCTAGTTGAGCGTGTGGTGTCAGGAGGTGCCGAACTGACCTAGTTGAGCGTGTGGTGTCAGGAGGTGCCGAACTGACCTAGTTGAGCGTGTGGTGTCAGGAGGCGGCGTGCTCGTGCTGCAGACGCGCCGCACGCTCCGTGCCGCCCGCCAGCAGGTTGCTGAACTCCAGCTCCAGGATCTGCCGCGCCTGGACAAACGTACACGTCGTATAAATACTGAGAAATACACTCGGTAACTATGAGTACATTTCGCGTCAAATAACTTTGCCGCTCTGAAGTAGGCAACAAGTCACTGCGCAGTAGTTAATCCTATGAATACAACAGCAGCGCGCATGGCGCGGATTGGCGCGGCTAGGAAAGAGCCTAGCTTGAGAGCGGCAAAGTTATTTGACGCGAACTGCAACAAGGTGTAAAGTTCACTCATCATCTAAAGAAATGGGAATATCTTCTACCTGGCAGTAGCCCACCAGACGCAACGCATCTGGTTGTGTCAGATGCGTTGTGTCTAATGGGCTACTGCCCGGTAATCGATGTCGGGACGTTGTACTCGTATACAGGGTAATTGGTAAAACATTAACAATCATTGTACTCATCATTATGAACAACTTTTACTATAGGACCAAATTTGAAATCGCAAAAAAAATCAGCTGTTCCCTACATTTTGACGAGTTATATGAACACAAATGTAGGGAACAGCTTTTTTGTTTTTTTTTTTTATGATTGCTGTACGCGAAAATGTTAAAATTTTTCATCATGGGTGTCGTTTTCGTGGTTTTCTAGGGAGCTAAGCCGATAGTCAGGTCAAATTGAAAATCCAAGACAGCGGACGCGAAAAGTTAAAAATTTTTCGTCATGGGTGTCATTTTCGTGGTTTTCTAGGGTGCTAAAGCCGATAGTGAGGTCAAAATGAAAATCCAAGATGGCGGACGCAAATAGTTTCAAATTTTTCGTCATGGGTGTCGTTTTCGTGGTTTTCTAGGGTGCTAAAGCCAATAGTGAGGTCGAAATGAAAATCCAAGATGGCGGACGCAAATAGTTTCAAATTTTTCGTCATGGGTGTCGTTTTCGTGGTTTTCTAGGGTGCTAAAGCCGATAGTGAGGTCGAAATGAAAATCCAAGATGGCGGATGTGAAAAATTATCACATGTTTCATCATGGGTGTCGTTTTCATGGTTTTCAGGGGTGCTGAAACCGATAGTGAGGTCAATATCGGGTACTTACTTTTTCAAGTAAGTACCTTTATTTTATTGTATGATCCTTTTTTTAATAAGAAGTATGTACTACACGGTGTTTCGCGAATATTTCGATCTTGAAATAAATATTGTCAATGTTGGCAACGAAATACTTAAACGTATTAGATTATAAATATGATATGCCATGACGTGTTTCCCGGTAGATTACTTGAAAAAACTATAAGTTAGATTCAGAATTTATCACACAATTAAAAGAAACAAATTATTAAAAAACAAAAATTATAACAAACAAAAAAAAAAACAGAATCTGTTCAGCCGTTTGGGAGCTACGATGGCACAGACAGACACACAGATACACACGTCAAACTTATAGCACCCCTCTGTTTTGTCGGGGGTTAAAAAGAAAATTATTATTAGAGTACCTAAGTCAAACTAGAAAGCATTTATTTCAATTAAACCAAATACAGGCACTTTTGAATTGTCAGGGGGTCGGTCAGTCAGAAAGATGAAGCTAGTTGCCCATTCCAAAGCGTGGGTACCTATGGAGAAAAACGGTCAAGAAACTCCATGGACACTCTTTTAAATTTAAATAAAAGTAATTTGTAAAGTATTCTACCATACTGAATAATAAAACTATTTAACAAATGTTTTGTTTGTCTTAGCCTATTGTGACAACCCTACCAAAAGGTAACAATTTTGCACGTTCATATGAAGCTTTTTCTCTGTTTCGTTTGTCTACTCATGTGTTGATAGTATGTCGAGAGCGCTTCTCTCAACATTTTTGGCGCGCTGGCGGCAGTGAGCTCGGGCTGCGCACAGCGGGCCGGGCGTCGCGCGCTCAGATACTGCACGCCTCCCCGCAAGTCTCCCCGCATGGTTCCCCGCAAGCCTCCCCGCACGGCTTCCCGCAAGTCTCCCCGCACGCCTCCCCGCACGGTTCCCCGCAAGCCTCCCCGCACGGCTTCCCGCAAGTCTCCCCGCACGCCTCCTCGCACTGCTCCCCGCAAGTATCCCCGCAAGCCTCCCCGCACGGCTTCCCGCAAGTCTCCCCGCACGCCTCCACGCACGGCTCCCCACACGGCTCCCCGCAAGTCTCCCCGCACGGTTCCCCGCAAGCCTCCTCGCACGCCTCCCCGCACGGCTTCCCGCAAGCCTCCCCGCACGGCTCCCCGCAAGTCTCCCCGCACGGCTCCCCGCAAGTCTTCCCGCACGCCTCCCCGCACGGCTCCCCGCAAGCCTCCCCGCACGGTTCCCCGCAAGCCTCCCCGCACGCTCCCCCCCCGCACAGCTGCGCGCCCGCTTTTTACTAACATCCACAAAATTTCTCTTGTTTACATTTTAAACCGACCATTGTAATTTCATTTCTTTTCTCTTCTTCATTATACATGTTATACAGTCCGCTATCCTTTCACTTTCCTTCACCGCGACCTATCGTCGCGATCAATGGAGTAACACCGTTAGGTAGATTATAAATGGATAATGTTATAAATGACTTATAATACGGTAATAGAACATAGTTTCGTGCCGTTACCTGCGTGTTCTGCGTGGGTATCTGCAGCGCCAGCGCCATGCTGTTGGCGTCGAAGTTGTCGTCCAGCGCGATGAGCGCGCCGTGCACGCCGCTCTCCGACAAGTTGTTCGCGTACTCCTGCAGTATACATTCTTTTTATACCACCGTATTTGACAGAATACAGTATTAGACTAAAGTCATAAAAAGCGCTATAATGTTTCCGTAAAACGGTATAACCCTTCTTTGTTTTTTAGGCAGTTCAATCCACAGAGCGGAACGAAGTTACAAGGGGGCTCGATATGTTTGACACTAAAGGTAGATGTTACCTCCACAGTCAGTTGATAAGCGATACTATTTAAAATTTCAATTTATCTGGACCTCTTATTTATCTGACACATAAGTGATGATATAAGGATAGTTAAAGCTTTAGTGTACCTTGAGATTAATAGCTATGAGCCAGCGCTGCAGCCTCTCGTTGGTCCACACGAGTACGTCTCTGCTGGTGTGCTCGGCGGCTCTTCGCCTCTCGTCCAGTGCTCGCACGCTGTAGCCCACACGCTTCAGGCATGCTACGCCGAAGTGCAGCGACGTTCTGTGATAATCACATATAATAACTTTTGACGGCACGGTTGGCGCAGTGGTTAAGCGATTGACTGCTGCGCTGCGTGTCGCAGGTTCGATTCCCGCACGGAACAAATATTTGTATGACCTACAAGTAGTTGTTCCGGGTCTGGCTGTTTGTGTATGTGACTTTAAATGTTTGTAAACGCACCCACAATACAGGAGAAATTCCTAGTGTGGGGCAACGTTTATTATAAAAGAAAAAAAATAAGACACGAAACAAATCAACAAAATAACTACCCATTACTTAAAAGTAACAAATTCGCGAAACAAAGAATTTAATCTTTCAAAGGCCTTTGAGAAGGTAAGTCATTATATTTGCTGCTCGAAACAATAATTCAATTTACTGTGTTGATGAATTACTGAATGTGTAGCCTCTTTATAAAAATACTATTTGATTTGGTGACCGATCATGTTTGAACTCCACGTAATATTTAACCAATCAAAATTTTTTCATGACTAATATACAGGAGTGCCACAAGGATATTTCTTAGGACCGGCATGAAAATTGCGTACAGTTTATGAATTTTGAAGAATGTGTATTACCTGTGAAAACTGTCGACCATTTTGAGTTGCGTCCGAAGGTCCCTCTTCGTGAGGTGTTCCAACATCCGCGCGTCTACCAGACACTCCATGAACGTCGTTCTGTATTGCGGTAAACCTGAAAAGAACAATTATTTATGATATATTTCTGGAGAAGCCTAGATGATGTGTTATTATTTTATTTGGATTGTCTATTGTTTTTAAGGCAACAGATTCTTTGAACCACCAGCCGAAAGTATAGGTCGGAATAACATTAGCGGTTAAAATACCGGTACCGATCGGTGCGGGTATAATATCCCTGTATTAGCATATGCGCATATTGTGACCGTTTCTCCCCGTAGATCAACCTGCAGCGATCTGTACCGAAAAACCCGCTGCTTTATGTAAGCACCCTTAATCAGTAGCCTCGTGTCCTACTTAATGTGTTGGCTCATTATGTTGCCTATTTATTTCGTATCCTAAGCACTGCGGGGTAATTGCGTAACCCACTATCTCAAAATGAAACCCGTTGCTACTGCAACGGGTTTCATTTTGACAGTTCAACATCATTCATTGCGTTGTTTACGTTGTTGAGCAGACAAATTTTTCGAACTTAAGAAGCAATTAATTAGCAATATCCTTCAAAATGATTCAGATCGAGCCCGTAGTGTGTGACGCAATCAGTGTGCCGGTGGCTACAGCACCTAGGGAGGGCAGCCACACGTTGCCGATCCACTCGTGGTTCATGTCCCCGAAGGCCAGCGCCGCGCACGCCGTGCCGCGCGGGGCCGACGGTGACGTCAGCGACACCATCTCCTGGATGGCCAGGCGCAGCTTCAGCCGGTGTAGGGGGTTACTTATACCTGCGAAACGACATCGTTATCAATGTATTAGTTTTAGAGTTCAAGATGAGTGGTTTCTTCTGGAAAGGGTGATAGTATACCTAACGATGTAATTATGATCCTTAGGAATTTGTATGGCATTGACCATCAAAGTTGCAATGGATGCAGTTAATGTGATCTGAGATGCGACAAAAAAAAAATAGTTTGTTAGATATTGGTGACTCAAATGATACAGTACAGTTTTAACGTTAACATTTTTAAAGTTTGCCTGAAACTTCTATGTTCCCTGGTTTTGAACGGACTGTTGTAAAATCATATGTTAACATGAACTATTCTGTCATAATACTACCCAATCAAAATTGGGCAAATAAAATAAGATTTAACTACCCAATCAAAATTGGGTAATCAAAATGAGAATTATCAACAATAAACTGGAATTCAATAAAGATTTCCTTGCCAATTCAAGGATGTAGTTTCAAATCAGTTTTTGTTAGCTAACTCAGGATCTGCGATTCTTTTTTTCTAGATTTAGCTGAGCAGAAGTCGGCAAATAAGTATAACGCACCGATCTCCCGCTGGATCTCCTGGTCGGACAGCGCGGACATGATGGCGCCGGACTTGACGTTGGCGCGACAGGCGGCCACGTACCAGGCCGGCATGCCCACCCACAGCTCCAGCCAGGCCACCACGGTGGGCCCGTTCCACAGCGCGAAGGGCGTGCCGGCGCGCATGGCCTCGCCCAGCAGCTCGTGCCGGTAGTCGCGGTCTCTGCAAGGGTACCACATTCATTTTATTACAGTTGATAGGGAGGATGGAAAAAGAAAACGTGTTGCGTCGATCGCAAGTAACACGGGACAAGAGCAGCAAGATGTTACTGACTCATAATAGTAGATTATGCACCGAGGGGCTAAAGTTGTGTCTTATGTTTCGGGCGTCATATTGAATCTCGAGCGCAATGAAGGATTCGGGATTTAACTCACGAGCGAAGCGAGGGAGTTAATACAAGAATCCTGAATGCAGCGAGGGATTCAAGCTAGCCCAAGGCAAAGACACCTTTAGCCCAGAGGAGGATACTCTACTTTTTACACCTACTGTGAGCCATAGCCATAGTATGAAAAACAAAATAGAACTGGTTCCGAAATGGACTTGACGCCTTTCGTACTTTTCCATTTTTGGAAATTGTCGTAGGCTTATAAGTTTCGTTTGACTTTTCTGGCAGTAAATCATTGGAAATATTATTAGCTTCGGTTGTAATGAATTCAGGAGTACAATCACTCGACATTTTATAATACTTTGTTGATAAATTTAAAGTTTAAATGCCAAAAGTCCGCGCCTTTATTGCGTCTACCAATAAGTAGCCAAGCAAGACACGATCAATTCGATTTTCAAAAAAAAAGTCTCTTCTACGGTTTTGTCGTGTGTGTCTATTGATATCACTCTCATGTAAGTGGCGTTTGTGTAAACTAAGCTTTAAACAGGGCTGGTAGAATGGTTTTGGATGATTGGCTGTATACATTTTGAATTTAGAACGTCATTGGAGACACTCGTGAAACTAGAGTATTTTTGATAAAATGTGATAAATCGACTGTAGTATAGATAGGTGTTACTATTTATTTATTTATTCACAAAATCCACAGCAATCTTTGCGCAGTTTACTTAAAATAAATTAACTAATGTTACAGCCAATTACTATTACGGTATTACGGCGCGGTACGGTATTTGTTATTATTAATGCCAGTTTTAATGTTATTCCATTCCTTTTAAAAAATGGTTCGTAGTTATCTAATTATTCTTACAATATTATGTCTTCGAAAACAAGGCAACGATATGAAGAAGCAGTCGTTATGATTTTGTAGGAAATCGAGAATATCATCCACGCGTAGTAAGGGTATCGAGAATAGCTTTCCTCTTTCTGGCACCAAAGGGTGTTTGTTAGTACTATACTGCCAATTTAGCTGAGCATGTCAGATTCCAAATTCAAATCACATTATTGACCAGCGGGTCATAATGAAATCCAGTACAACATTATTGACCGGCTGTGCCCCCGGCCACTAATGAGTCACTTTAGGTTAAGGTTGCTTGACATATAATTTGACATTTTCGAGCAGGTGGTGTGAAAAGTCTATTTTATCTATATGAGGCGAGGGTTTTATGAAGCGCAGGCCACACCGCCAGCTAGCGGGCGGGCGGGCGAAGCGAACGAAGGAAAATAAACAAACTACGCAAAATATTGGCGAGCTAAACTATGGGGTTCACACCGAAAACTACGGACAGACGAGCGACGGGCGGAGCGGGCTAACAGGCCACACCGCCAGCTAGCGGGCGGGCGGGCTAAGCTAGCGAAGCGCGGGCGCGCCAACGAGGTGAACGAATAGCTTCGCTGGAATCGTCGGATATTTCGTTAGCTTAGCTCGTTAGGTTAGTCGGTAGCTCGCGGTGTGCACCGAAGTATGTAAAGAGGTGAAACGATGTTCGTCCGCCCGCTAGCTGGCGGTGTGGCCTGCGCTTAAGGGTGTCAACACAGATATACTGACTTGCTCTTGGTCCTGGCGTAGTCCTGGTGCGACATGGGTGCGTGCGACATGGGCGCGTGCGGCGTCATGGCGTCGCTGCACGCCGGGTCGTCTGCCAGCGACGACAGGCCCAGCGACGACACTGACGACAAGGAGCGAGGGCTCTGTCCTTGCTGTAGATGAAACAGACAGTTGTTCATTCTAGGTGCTGATGCTGTAAGATTTGCTAGGATGAACGGGATACGTGTAAAAATAAAGTGTATCGGCACACTTGCCGAAAATTACGTCGTGTAATTCGACGTACAAATGTAACATTCCGTTGCTATATATGCTTATAACATGCTGGAAATTACGTCGTGTAATTCGACGTACAAATGTAACATTCCGTTGCTATATATGCTTACACCATGCTGGAAATTACTCATCGTAATTTCTATGCCAAACAAAGTTTTGTTGACGTTCGAAGTTCTGACCGACCAATTTTTACGTATAATGAGTAAGTATTGATTTTTAAGAAGAATAAGAATAATATTTATTTGCAAGAATACAATTACAATAAAGTCGACAAATGTGTATCATTATATTTTACCGTATATTGTACCAGACCTGAGGAGCAATTCTCGTAACTTTAAGAACGTTCACAGTCTGATCTCAGTCTCAATGTGTCAAAAAAACCTCAAATTTCGCTACATTTTGACAAGTTTTCTTATATTTGTTTGTCGCCGAGATGAGACTGCGACTACATTTTGAACGTTTTAAATTACGAGTATTAGCCTTCTGGTATCGTGTGCAAATCCTCAATGAAGGAATTTCGGAAAGAACGAGTTTCCATCACGTAACTTCGGCTGGTGTGTCGCTGTACTGCTCTAAATAAATGAAGCCACTCACCGGCATCCCTGCCTTCTCCTTCTTACTAAAGAACCTTCCGAGCGAGCTCTTGATGCCCCTCTTCTTCTGCTGGTGCATGGAGGCGAGCGAGGCGGCCGCAGCCCCGCCCGCGCGCGCGGCGCCGCCCCAGGTGCTGGCCATGCCGCCCAGCGGGACCGACACGCCGCCCAGGGACTCTTGGCTTGAACTGGATGAAATATTGCTACGTGAAGAAATTTTACAGTTAGTTGATGGTTATGGTGTATACAGGGTTATGGCTAGGTTGGAGCGAAAACTATCAAATATAAAAATATAATATGGACTAAATAAATAGCATAATGCATCGATGATTTGAATACTGAAAGCTTGGAAGATCTGGATTGTGCTATAAACATACAGAAAGATTTGAAGGTCTGTTTCATAGCAAATATAAGCCTAGAATAATGTTACTCAATCTTTAATTTACTCAACACGCAGACACTAAGCATATGTATTTTTTATGACTATTCCTTTCCTTGCAAAACACCAAAATACAAAGTGTAACGTTAAATGAGCAAAACCTCTTAAGGGGTCATTGTACTCATCATTATGAACAACTTTTAGTATGGGACCAAACTTCACAAAACTTGAAATCTCAAAAAAAAAAAAACTGCTGTTTAGTACATTTTGACGAGTTATGCGAGCATAAATGTAGGGAACAACTGTTTTTTTTTGCGATTTCAGCTTCGGTCCCGTAGTAAAAGTTGTTCATAATGATGAGTACAATGACCCCTTATGAGGTTTTGCGCATTTAACGTTACACTTTGTATAACTTTTTCTCTTTTTCCAAACAATTATTGCGCCGCACGAAGAATGCGTTTGGCTGTTCTAACAGTGGTGGTGCTTTCTTAACCAGCGGTTAACCTTCTAGCTAAAATGGAATTACTAAAACAGTATTTAAGCCATATCGGAATCTACTATGGATTTGGGGATCACACATAAAAATAATCAAAAAACATACCGTTAACAATTAAAAATCCCATATCCATGACGTTATTGGGCGGATAGAATTAGTAATTCCATTTTGTAAAACAACAATTTATTAAAATAAAAATAGTTTGAAAATAAAGAAATGCATGCAGTTCTTTCAACAAAGCACAATTTTAAGCTGGCTGTCTCGATACATTGTTTTTCCATGTACAGTCACCAAAAGAGATAAGTAACCAAAGTCGTCGGGTATAGCTGAAGTTTAATAAGAAACCGATGGATGTTTTCGAATGAAATTTAATTTAATAAATTAACTGTTTCTTTTCTATTAATAGGTGATAATCAGAAAACGAATGTAAAAATTATGTTATTCTTTTTTATAGACAGAAAGTGCGCGTCAAGGTCTGGGCTCAATGTTATGAATTCGCTCAAAGAGGTCGCATATTCAAATAAATTGTGCTTTAATAACTGGTTAAGGCACATTAATAAAGTAGCTTAGTTACATACGCAAATCTCTTTTGTAAGGCTACGTATGCACTGACAGGTAGCTTGCTTCGTGCCTAGCGAGTAGCGAAGTGCAACGAAGGCTCTAGAATCTACGCGCGGCCGCATTGCGCGCTTGGCGCCTAGCGTGTATATAAGGATTTTAAGTCACTAGGCTTTAGGCGCTAAGCAATCCACCTGTCAGGGGTGTGATTGCGGAGCTATGTCACAAACCATGCTCCACCTCCTATCCTGCCCTCTGTGTCCCAAAATATGCAGTCAAGGTGACCTCTGCGCTGCCGACAACGCCGTGGAAGTGGCAAAGTTTTGGGAAAACAAGATTTAAAATACAGTCGTGCCAGCGACACGGAGAAGAAGAAGAAGTGCGTCTGTAACCTAACTAGCTTTATACACTAGGTATCATTAATTCCCATTTACATTCAAATATAACTAGCCGACTTCACCAAACACGGATGATGGAACAGATAGCTATCAACGATCCGATACATGCTGGATTTAAGGCAGAGCCTATGTGGCACATAGTTGAACAACGTGTCGGGACAGTCGCACCACAAGTGAGCTAGGTTCACTTGCGGGAGGGACGCGGGTTTGAGTCCCAGGTGAGGTAAAGGCGGAGACCTGTGCATCGGGATCCGCGCGAGGCTCCCCGACATTATTGAAGTCCTGGTTGCGTGGAATGGAGAAGTGTTAGTTGCTAGTTTTGTTAATTAGTTGTTAACACATACACAGTTATGTTGTAATATTATAGTTGTTAATACATACAAATGTTACACCATTTGTAAACATAGTTCTTTTAAAGAGGCCTGCTGCATTGATTTAAATAAAAAAATTAACACGAATTTCTTCAACAAAGTTCTTTGAAATAGGCTTGTATTTACTAAGGTAGTAATACCCTTGTATGGCTCTTTCTTTTCAAGACGTTTTATAGAAAACTGGTGGTTAAGTCAAACCTTTAAGTTTCTTTAGAAGAACTGCGGAGTGATTGCGTAACATACTATTATAACAGCAGATATGGCTTCCATTCAAAATGGAAGCCATATCTACTTTCTTTTTTTTTTTTGATTCTCGCATAGGCATTCTCGCCTCTCGACGGTTGAGTTGAGAAATTATTTAGCATCATCGTATATCTGCCATACAAAGCTGTGTAGGATGTGTACTCACGAGTCATATGGCGGCTGGTAGTGCGTGCGCAGTCTGTCTCTCTCGGCGTGTATGGCGCGCGCGGCTCGCTCCAGCCGCAGCGAGCGCGCCGTCAGCGGAGACTCCGCGCCCTCGCCGCCCACTACTGGCCCTCCGCCCTCCTCACATAGTTGGAGCTGTATGGAAGTAACACGTGAGACTTTAAATTCAGGATGTACATCGCACTAGCGTTCGTTCATCGTCGACATTCACGCGGCATTGAAAAAAAGAGAAGGCAGGCTAGCCACCTAGGCTTTTCACCAAGAAATAAGACAAATGTCATGATATTAGATACCAGCTATGATGGGGGTGCTCATGTCTAATGATACCATCCCCTTGGATCTGCTACCGGTCCAAGCTGTGTTTTGGAACCAAATAGCTGTTATTGCCTGTTAATCGAAATGAACCGACCGGTTTTTGCGCGAGCGAAATTGATGAAATGCTTGCACCCTACGAGAGCTGCATGCGGGCGCTTATGGTGCCCCCATAAGCGCCCATTTGGCGCTTCATTTGGTGTATTTCCCCAAGTATCGCGTTATTAAGCTATTACAGAAAAAACTTGATTCGTAAATAATAGAGTTAATTTAATGTGACCATAATAACAATAATATTTTTTGGACAAATGCAGTAAATAAATGAAGAGCTAGTATTGTGCTTCCGAAACGCCGACGTTACACGAACGATAGTTTGGTAAATGATAATAATGTGAGATTGGAAAGTATCTACTATCTGAAATTATCTAGACGATAGAAAACAATGTTCAAGGTTTTTCTCAATATTACATGCAAAAATAAACATAATACTTAGGTCATTTTTATGCGTGATATCTATACCATATTATGTTTTGAAACTAATAAAATTTATATTAATTTAGTATGTACTAAAGAAGTTATAAATGATTTATTTAAATTAATTTTGCTAAGATTAAAAGGATGAGTCTATTCGTAATGATTTTTGATAAGGTTCTTTTGACTCTAACAACCAAAATAACACTCATTAAGATTACTTTTAAACGATACATAATTTAGACTAAAATTAACATCTTTGATGAATCTATCACAATAACACAATCTAAATGGACAAATCTTTGACGATTTCTATAAATAATAAAAATAAACTAAATATTATTACATGTATATTTGTAGGTATAATGCATTATACAGATCAGCAGTTTGTTTTACTCACTAGTCAGCAATACTCAACCATTTGCTCGGGTCCAAAGTAACAACTTTAAGTAACAACTAGAAAAAATCTATATAAGTAAATAAATAAAATTTAAGTGTCCAATAACAGCTTCTTACTAAATGCATATGAAAGTATATAAGGTACTTATAACAAAAAACTTTTGTTTTGTCCGTCTTTCTGTCTATTTGTTCCGGCTAATCTCCGAAACGGCTGGACCGATTTTGATGAAATTTCGCATGGGGATACTTTGAACTCTGGGGAAGGACGTAGACTTTTTATCGACATACCACGCGGGCGAAGCCGCGGACGGAAGCTAGTAAAAAAATTATTTCGACTAACAAAATATTATCTAGATGCTAGTGAAGGATGGACCGACCGCATGTTGAGTGCCGCTGCATCGTCATACATATAATATTATTATAATTATCTTGCACATACAAGCATGGCCTAATGTCTACGTTGCGTCAAGCAGTGCTGTGCACCTTTATGACATTATTTAATTTAATTAATTTATAATGTATACATCTATATGATATACTACTTGCTAATACAAAGTGTTTTATATTTATAGTATAAGGGTATAGCTGGCATGCCGCTGTTTTAATAAAAGGTTGGTTTTGGCCACTTTCCCATAAAATAAAATACTTTTTACATAAGGCGATGCCAATACAGCCTGATTCAAACTTGAAGGAGCCTCGGAACATGCGCCCGAGTCGCTGCGCAGTAACAAATTCACATGTCAGCGGGTGTGAGGGGAAAGGTACTGCGCAGCGAGTAACGCACGTCAGAGCGGCCATAGTTTGTATCGGTCTGTACCATGTAATCTTTTGGCAAACATTGGCGATGGACCAGCAAGGCCAAAGTTGGTTAAAAGACGGATGGAGGAGTGGTAAAATCAATCTTAATTATGTAATTGACAATAAGGCATAATACCGAACCATAGCATTTGATCACAATATCGAGGCCGTTTCATGCTAAATGCTAGGATGTCACATATTTACATTTTACTTAGGAATTATTCACTAAATATAAGCTACAGATATAACATTCGCATTTTAGACGAAATTTGGGTGAAGCAGCTTGTTTTAAAGTTTATATTTAAACTAGTAATATTAGAAAAGATTAGGCTTTTTGTATGTTTGTTTGTTTGTTATGCTTTCACACTAAAACAGCTGAACGGATTTGGATGAAATTTGGCTCATGGGTAGATCATGACCTAGATTAGGACATAGGATACTTTTTATCCCGATATACCCACGGGATCGAGACTTGTGCGGGAAAAACCACGGGGCGCAGGTAGATGTCAAATTAAATGCTTCGTTTGTCTCCCAAGGCCACTTTGAGAGTTTAACTAAACTTTAAAGATGTTTTCCTACCCAAATTGTAAAAATCTATGTGGGTGGCGGTGAGAGCTGCAAATTGAGCTGTAAATTTTCGGCTATCAGCGCCAAACCACTCAAATAATAAACACTTAAAAATAGTCATCAAACAGAGAGGTTAACACTTTATAGATATATTTTAAAATTTAAGATAAATAACATCATAAAATAAATCGGTACAATAAAATAAGTTTTCTATCATGAGGACAGATATTCGTTGAAAACTACATCAAGCTGTTTCACCGCACATAGACATGTTGATAAGTGACGCAAACTTCCACACAGCTGTAAGCCATTCCTGTGTATGCGTGCTACCTTCTTGTACAGAATGTACCGCTAAACTGGCTTACTCAACATAATTCTATATTTGGATATATAAGTACTGAATCAAATTACATATATGATATTTTTTGGAAAGCCTTGTGTGTGTTCTTTATTTCTTAATGTTCGTCAATTATTCTTAACCTTTTGACCGCCACAGTCATGTATAGATGACACACCAAAATGTGCCCAGCACGCCACGGTTCGACTGCATGACAGACTTTGACGCCGAGGGCACATTTTTGATTTTTTGACGTGTGGCGGTCAAAAGGTTAATGATTAAGTACACTATACACCGTGTTCTTTACGTTATGCATAAACTTTGTCAAACGCTTCTATAGCTTTTACAAATTAAATCTAATAAAGGAAGTAGTACTTAGAAAGGCTTCGTTACAAAGATATTTGTAATATCATTTAGTGAAATGTAATTGAGCTATGCAATAAGAAAGGGTCTTAACTTATTTTTGACCAGTATCAGCCCGCCAAGTCTTATGAAAGAAAATACGTCGTTGCCGATTCGGATGAAGAGGCATGCATGCAAAAAATAAGAATTCATAATGTGTCCATAATGAAAAACGCTTATTTCCATGGTCTGAACATATAGTCGAAGTTTATTTATATCGTCCGGAACACGGTGTATAGAAGTGATTATAAAGGACACTATGCAGAAGCTTCCTTAGAACTTTTTTAAACCGTCGTCACCGAAACAATCAATTTAGGTCAAGATCAAAGTATTCTAGAGATGATTTAGATTCTTTTAAAGCCCCGATACTTAACATCAGTTCAGCGGTACACTCTCATTAGTACGATAGGTACTGCAGTATTTGGCAGTAAGTAGTAATGTGACGGACCTGGCTGGCAGGCAGGCTCTCCGACGCAGGCGGCGCGCGGTAGTGGTGCGCGGGAGACATCGACGCCGGCGCCTAGAGGGCGTACACCATCGTTCCAAGTTAAGTTAGTAAGCTATGGCACCTTATGATTCTACATGAAATTAGTTCCCAGTGTTTCCAGCTGCTTATGATTATACATTATAGTTACTAAATATTAGTTTTTAATAACTTTACAACTTTTTACCAAACACCAAGTTAAAAGATTCTATTCAGACTATGTTAGTATATCAAATATCATACCGGATAAGTAAACTATACAGGGTGTTTAAACGAAGTTAAGAAATGTTTTATTGCATATTTTATTCTGAATGTAAAGCTGTCCATTTAACTTTTTAATTTTCGTATCATGAAATTGAACATCGGTTATGTACACCCTGTATAGACAAAACAGTTTAGTATTGGAAGGTAAACTACAAAGGACTGAAATGATTGATTGGTTGACAATGCTCGAAGTTGAAGTTGCCCCATGTGTTTGGTTAGTGACAACTGAACATTCTAGTATGTTTTGTTTTGAGATTGAACATCGCAACAGGCATATAACATCGGTTATCTTATTTCAGCATATCTGACAATTTAATTTTAACAAAGTGTATAGATAACTAATAGAGTTCTGATTTTATCTCCAAATGGACACAGATTCACTATGACAAGCTACATGTGACGCGATCGCAATTTTGTTTGCGTTTTTTAGTGGCGCTTCATAGGACATTTGACAATGTGTTAAATTTAGTAGCGACTGCATTACTTGAAATTCTACAAGGATCTTTTGGCTCTTGAATTTAGAATTAAAGAAAGAAAATACATTTATTTAATGACATTGACAGGGAGACGTTGTTGGTGAACATTTGAGAAAATTTGTAGAAAAATCAAGATGGCGGTGTTGGTTCCGATTTAGGCCACGCGCCAAAAGAACCTTGCGTTGTATCTTTTATTCGTGAAATAAAATTGACGTCTGACAGATATTGTATGAAAAAACTTTCAGATTCAAAATGGTTCCTCGAACATTTGGCGTTGGTAAAATGAGCTGTAAGAAATGTAGCGCTGCGTGTACACTTGTATAGTGTGCGTACGTACGGTGTGGTACTTGTGGTGCTGCAGGCGCGCGCGCTCGGGCGAGGCGGCGCGCGGCGGGGACTCGCGCCGCGCCAGGACGTTCATGTGCTCGTAGCTGCCCACCTGCCCACACCACACCCGCTTATATACATCCTGTTAATAGCGCACGGGGACTCAGGCCGCGAGCCCGACACACATACCGGTACTACGACACTATTATTTGAACATGTTGTTACATCGACAAGAGCGAGCGAGTAAATGTTTCAAGTATTCTGAGAGATACCAAAACTGAATTTTACAAGGCTACGAATATTGGGAAAGAACGATTAGTATGTAGTATTATAAGTTACATTGGGTACTACACACTGGACCCTATTTTGAAAATCCGGATAGATTTAGGGCAAGGATATAATAAAGATTGTACGTTTCTCTCTTATAGCAATTCCAAGATGAGGAAATAATATAGTGAATGCTACGCCGTAGCTAGGCTCGTAGCAGATTACCTCGTTCAATAAAATACGCAATTCGTGTTTGACGAAAATATACGGCTTCTTCCAATTTAAGACATTTTAAGATGACTTACTCAATATTTAAACATAAGTAAAACTTTAAGCTTATGGCTATCACAGTTTTGAAATTCCCAGAAAACTCTCATATTTTCTCACTCAATTTGTGAAACTTTGAATAAGGAAGTTTATCCGTAATTAGCACGTAGTACAAATATGATGTGGGTAGCTACTGAAGTGATTCTTGGCGATGGAGTTGTTACGAAATTTGAAGTCCCATATACTTATATGAAAATATGAGGAGTGGCGGCACGTTGAAAATCGCCAATTAAGCTTTTTGTCATATTATAAAATGTCAAAACTAATTGTTTGAAGAGTTATCGCGCCGCCACTACAGAACACCATATAAAAACCATGAATTGAACCGATTGGATGACCCATCACCGAGAATTCTATTATATCACTTAAAAAATATAAGTTGTGTGGATAAGCAGAATGCAAGCTGAAACATTTTAATAAAATTTATGATACACAAACGTTGATCGAGGTGTTATTTTTCCACAACCATTGACTTCTTATTTATTTCTATTCTATACAAGATGAAACCATCAAAGTATAAGCTAGTCTGTAAACTAATCTACTCCCACCAAAAATGATAACCTTACCTTATTAATTTCTTTATCTGCATCTCACCAATTAAATCACTAAGAGGACCTATTAAATCTTATTTGACTTCTTCAATCTTTATATCCTATTCTTTTCATCAATACTATCTTACATTTCAGAATCGTCAACCCCAAAATAGACTAATAAAACGATGTTCTATGTGACCCTTATTTGAATTAACTACAGCAAGTAAAGCTCGAGTTTTCTATGAAAGCGGTGCCACCACATCATGGCTACAGTACTGCAGCTGATTTTAAAATGCGGTGACGTCTGACAGGGGCGCCGTATAGCGGTGACGTCTGACAGGGGCGCCGTATAGCGGTGACGTCTGACAGGGGCGCCGTATAGCGGTGACGTCTGACAGGGGCGCCGTATAGCGGTGACGTCTGACAGGGGCGCCGTATAGCGGTGACGTCTGACAGGGGCGCCGTATAGCGGTGACGTCTGACAGGGGCGCCGTATAGCGGTGCTGTCATTTCCGTTACTAAGAGGCGGCACCGCTTTCACACGAAACTCAATCTTAAGTACCGCAGTTGTTTAGAACAGTCGTCGTCTCCTAAGCCCACAAACAGAAGCAGTGCTCACCCTAGACTCCAGCTCCTCAGCGCGCGCCTCTGTGGTCTGCTTCTCCTCCTGTATGAGGCGGATCTCGGTGTTGATGGCGTCGAGCTGCTCCTGCAGCATGAGCGCCAGCGCGGCCGCGTCCGTGTGGCCCTCCGCGCCGCCGTCCGACTCGTCGTTCTGTGGGGAGTGGGATTTATGCGAAATGTGCCTGTGTTACCAATCTATCGTTAATCTTATCCATCTATCGTCTAATAAAAAAGACAATCCTGAAGAACGATGGCCGTTTTGGACTGGGATAAACAGAATTTGTTACGGAGATAAAATAATTTAATCTTAATTTAATTTAATCTTTTTGACTATTCCTAATATTTGACTAATTTACAATTTGAATGTTATTCTAATTTATTTAATTCAATGTTAATCTAACAAAATAAGGGACAAGGGAAAAAAAATCTGCTTGATTAATAACTTTAATGGCTTCTAAGGTCGCCCGCGAAATTCAAAATTATTTTGCAAAACGTGAAAGTTTAAATTTCGCGGGATACATTGAAGGAATCGCCATACGTGGTGCAAAATTTCAATTTCATAAATTTCTATGTGCCTATTTTAACTTAGTTATAAAAAGAATGACATGCGATAATAATAAATGTGCAACAACTAACTTCGTATAGAGAACTGACCTCGGCGTCGCTGGCCACGTCGAAGGGTGTCTGCACGCCGGCGAGGGCGTGCGCCTGCTGCAGCTTCTCCCACGAGCCGTCCAGCTGTCGGGGATACATGCCCTTCTCAACTTTACTTACGTCGTCTCATTTACTTCTATTATTTTCGTGTGACGGTACTTTGCATGAATATAATCTTATTTGTGGCCAGTTCTCACTAGGCAACATTGATTGTGGTATCATTTAAAAACTGGCCAAGTGCGAGTCGAACTCGCACACTTAGGGTTCCGTACCACAAGGCAAAAACGCCGAAAAAAAACACGTTTGTTGTATGGGAGCCCCCCTTAAATATTTATTTTATTGTGTTTTTAGTATTTGTTGTTATAGCGGCAACAGAAATACATCATCTGTGAAAATTTCAACTGTCTAGCTATCACGTTTACTGAGATACAGCCTGGTGACAGACGGACAGTGAGTCTTAGTAATAGAGTCCTGTTTTTACCCTTTGGGTACGGAACCCTAAAAATCAAGACTGTAGAAACGTTTAAAAATATCTGGCTATGTTAGAGACAAGTTTGAAATGCAAGGGTAGTTAATTCTCTTTTCCCAGAGCTAACGTAAATTGTTTTGACTGTACACGATAGAGCGTTTTAAAGTAAGGGAAAATTAAATTAACTAAGTATCAAATTAAACTCTGGTTTTTAATTTGCTAGAATAGAATTGAGAAACCTCCTCCTTTTTTGAAGTCGGTTAAAAATGACAGCTGCGATCGACCTTTTTTTTATTAACATGACATTGTTTGTTTAGGATATAGCTGTTAATTTTAGTCTAGCAAATAAAAATCAGACTGAGTGCTACAAGGATATTTTGGCGCCAGAATGACATGGACAGGGAGGCGTTGTTGGTAAGCATTTGCAAAGTTGTGTAACGGCAATTGTGTTGGCAAATTTATTGCTTTATCAACACAATTTCCGTTACACAACTTTGATGGCAACGTTAGTTCCGATTTTGGCCACGCGCCAGAACCTTGCAGAGTTGTTTATGTAAATATTAAAACCACAAAGTGTCATTCAATTGTCTGAACGCGACAAATTGATATAGTATGTTAAACAATTAATTTCCATGACTACTCGTACATTATAGATTTTCCTATTCTCTCTATCTTTAAATCTAAAAAGAAATGGTGTGTTATATACCTTTGTCTGGAACAGTCCGGGAGGCGGCTGAGGCTGGGCGGCCGGTGACAGGGAGCGAGTGAGCGCGTCCGTCTGCTGGATGTTGAACGCTATTTCTTGCTCCAACATCTGACGTTTTAGCTGCAAGGACACATTTAAAGGTTATTCATGCCAGTTTTAATTAGCAAGTTAACTTAAAAACTGTCTCTTCTACATTATTTTTAGGCAAAAGTGTTGTTTTTCTTTGTTATCATCATGCATGTTACTTGTAGTCAGTGGTAATGCAATATTATTTCTGACAATAGGGTAAAATTCATCTAGAAAAGACACGTGTAATGTAATTCTCAAAAGAACCTGAAAGTTTCATCATATTCACTCCTGAACTAATCTAATCTAACTAGCCTGTACTGTGTCCCACTGCAGGGCAAAGGCCTCCCTCTCGCTTTTCCACACAATTCTGTCTTTTGCGAGTGCCGGCCAGTCCTTACGGTAGGAGTCAAGCTCGTCCCGCCACCTTCGTCTCGGCCTGCCGCGATGTCGTCGTGCGTGTAGTGGGACCCAATCGGTGGTTATCTTAGCCCAATTGTCATCTGCCACTAGGTACTCCTGAACTAGCCATATACATTACCTGTTCAGTCTCCATACGCCACTTGGCGAGCTCCTTGAGTATCTCCTGCTTCTCCGCCAGCAGTTCGTCGGCGTACTTGCGCGTCTTCTCCAACTCTTGCGTTAAAGCATTCTTTTCGTCTAACGCATGCATGCGTTCTTTGAGGTGTACTTGTAACCTGGAGGCGAAAGAAGAATATTGTATTACATTCAAGTTATGTCGGACAACAATAAAAGTCAAACACACACTCACTAGATCAAACCTTCGGAAAATATAATCATAAGTTCCTGTAGTACCTATATTTCAGAATACGTTTTTTTTTAAACATTCCCCTGTCCTTTTAAAGCTTGTCTTTCTTTAACTTATTTAAAGACCGGCTCTTATGTCGAAGGCAATTACTTTAAAATTGAATAACTGTACCGAATCTCATAAGATTTCTCTAGCCAGTCGCAAGCATGTATCAACAAAGTTATCATAATAGTATACACACCTGTCGTTAGACTCGGAGAGCAGCTTGTCCACAGTAGCGGAGAGGCGCGTGTTATGTTCCTCGTTCATGCGCAGGCGCTGGTTGAGCCGCATGAGCTCCGCGTTCTTCTCCTCGACGCTGGCCTCCAGGCGCTGGATGCGGTCCTCGGCAGAGCCGTGGCGCTCCTGTGCCTGCGGACAAACAACCTGGATTATAGAAAAAGTATGTTAATTTGGTCAATCTTATGTTCTTACACATCTAAGGGCTGATTTTTCCAACGCCAGAAAGCTAATTCCCGTAATTTAAAACGTTCAAAATCTAGTCGCAAGCTCATTTCAGCGACAGGCAATCTCAAGAACTCGTCAAAAATGAAACTGAGATTAAAATGCGAACGTTTCAACAAAATATAGGTACGGGAATTGGCATCAGATATCTTTTATTTTGTTAAAATTGACGCCAGACCAGTTTTTGTACGGAGAAACGGTAAAAAATTAAAAATAATTCCTCGGATATAGATATCTGGCATTGGAAAAATCTGTACTAAATCAGATACAGTTATTTCTAGAAAGTTTTAATTGCAAAGTTTACTATTCTAGTAGATAAAAGTTGTAACAAAATGATATGCTGTTAATGCTTTACTATCACAAGTCAACTTGCAATTTCAAATTTAACTTCAATTTTCTACGATCTACGGAGAAAATTGAAATTAAATTGCATTATCATTGTCTTTAGCCGACATATATTATTTTAACTCATATATAAGATTTGGGGGGAGGGCGCGTGGTGGATTAGGGCCCACTGCCCTCATCCAGCACGCGGGCTCGGTGCGGATTGGTATTCGGGGAATATATTTATAAAATTAAATCAAGAAACAATAATATTAGGTACGTTATTAAGTAAGTCGGCTAACAAAATCTAAATAATTCGAAGACGATTTCAGGAACATTCGACATTACAGAGAAAATGAATGGGAATGGGGAATGAGAAGCACGAAGCAAGACTGTTTTGTTAGTTGTATTGTAAATAGAACTAGAAGCATTAATTACAATAATATATGCCAGTCTCCAAGTCAGAGTTTCAAATAACTTAAATTCATAGACAAAAGATTGTCCCCTTAACCTTGCAGAACATGGCCCAAAAATAAAGAAAAAAAATGTTAAACATCATGTCAACTGTATTATTCGTTATACTATTTGTTTAACAAATTATTACAGTTTACATGAGATTCGACAAACCCCCGGGTCTACTCCGAAGTGGTTGATTGTCGTGTCGGTCGAAGGTTCGGTCATTTTCTGATTCGAATATTGTTGTCCTACTACGAATTAAAAAAAAAAGGTAAAAAAAGGGTAAGGGTTCTAAAAAGGTTCGGATTGGCACAGTTTGGTCGGGACCTATAGTCAATATTGGAAATGAAAGGTAGTAGAAAATAACCGAACATTCGGCCGATACGGTGGTTAACCGCTTCGGAGTAGACCCCCAGTAGTAGTACTCGTAGTTCAGAAATCTTACTCTACGACCTAACCGAAAGCGACTGTCGCGCTAATACGCGACTACGCGGTCGTTTACCCAAATAAATACAGTAAAATAGTAACAAAGAATTTTGTCCGTTTGTTATCGATATTATATGTTCAGGAATGGCGTAAAAACGGCTAAACGGATTTGGATAAAAATTGGCACACATAGTTCATAATGGATTAACACCTGCTTTAATCCCGGTAGTATGTTCCCGTGGGATATTTTCCGACATTCACGTGGGCGAAGCCGCGGGCAAAAACTAGTATTCATATAAACGAGCGCGAACATCGCATACTCGCGCGATAGTCGCTTTCGGTTGGTTTAGTTAAGGCATTGGAAGTAAAATATTGTTTTAAGAGTCAGTCATTATACCCCCCAGAACTAAATGACAGTCCTACATCTAAACATTTAAAGCATTTCCATCCACATGCCCCTCAACCCACCTGGCTAAGCGCTTCCATCCTGGCTTTAAGCTGTTCCTCCATCTCCGGCAGCGAGGACATCTGCGCCAACTTCTGTGTGGACAGCTCGAGCTTCTCCTCAATGGCGGCGATCTTCTCCTCTTGCAGCTGCAATGCGAATGACGTGGCATGGTCTATGAGAGTGCTGACTACTGGAAGCGGGGCTAGGTTAGTTTTGTTAGTTACAAGGCTCTGCTAGAAATAATGGGTTAAAGGTTTTGTGGCGCCATTTTATCGGCCGATGATTTCTACCTTTGGGCTCGACTTTTACATTTTCACCAATCATATAAGAAGTTGTAAACATAACTACTGAAAAACGCCATTACTAACCAATCTCAACAAATGCACAGGATTAGACTAGATTACTCTACAAGAAAATGTTATTTAAATATATTTGCCTTAGAGAAAACATTTCAATCCGTGTTCTAGATTTTAATTTGATTTCCGACTCAATATTTTTTTTTCTGAAACAATTAACATCAATGCTATTTAATTTGATCCCTCGAATTTTATCCCCCCATCCATATGACCATAAAACATCATACAAAACCTATTTTACTATAGTTAGATCAAGCCCGCTGCACCGCGCCTTACGTGTGCGGGGGGCACGGGCACTACCGGCGCAGCGCTCTCGGCCAAACTATACTGATACTTTATTAAATCCCTTGATTTTATCCCCAAAGCTTATAAAGGTCTATTGTCCGAAAGGGTTACCGTTACCTAGGAACATAAAGGGCTAAGGAAGGAACACGGGTGGGTTTTAGTCAGTAAGAGTCTGACACTCCCTTCCGCTCCACCCAGAGCGGGAGGGGTCATTCGATGATTTCCCACCGTCAAAAAAAAAAAAAAAGCTTATAACTACTTATCCATACAAAGTACAGTTCCCGGCCTTTAAAAACAGTTCGGATGGATAGTATCCCAGCCTGAGAGTTTCTTTCTAGAGCTCGATGTGTAAACCCTCGGGTACTATATAATATGTTTACCTTAAGCTGCGCCTGCTTGTGGTTGAGCTCTTGCTCCAGCTTCTCGTTGAGGTCGTGCAGTGACGTGGACTCGCGCTGCGCGTTCAGGTACCTCTTCTCCAGTGTCGTTATACGCTCCTCCTGAACAAAGACAGCACGTTGATCATTGTGAACATAAGGGAAGGATTAATGCATGAGAAAAGTGTTGTCAAATGTTGACATTGAAAATCATCAAAGTGAGTGCAGAACCGTGGCTAAGAACAGTTGCTGGTGGCAGATTAGTAAAACTAAAGCTAATATCATATTATGCTTCACTAAGGTGAATGTTCAATTTTGTTTTTTTTCGCCATTCCATGACTCACGACGACAAAATAACGTACACGTTCATCTGGTCATTTCATCTTACGATTATTCACAGTGCCAAAATCCAGCATCGTTGAATAGATTCACTAATAAATTTTTTTTTTACTTATCTATTTCCTTTTATTTCATTCATTCAACGTTTCAGTTCGAATAAAAGATGTAGAATGAAAGACAAAAATGAACAAAAAGTGAAACGTCTCATAAGTGACCCTCAGAAGTGGCACAGACTTTCCTATCTTGGAACAGGTGCTCCAGGAAACTATACTTAATCAAATCCTCGTCGTGAGGACAAGGAGTCCCACAAAACGAGTCTTTGCAAAACCGTTCTAGATGCGAAGAAAACGATGGTTTGTAAACGACCTTTACACCACTTGATCTACGTATACAGATGCGACATTCAAGTGCGAAGTTAAAATCAAATTGAGATGCTCACCTGATCTTCCTTCTGCGCCACGTTCTCCCTCAAGTCCCTCTGCAGCTTGACGCACTCGTCCTGCTTCTTGGCGAGTTCCTTCTCTCCCTTGGACAGCCGGTCCTCGAGTTCGGACACTTTGTTGTTCAGCTCGGCCACGCGGCGCTGCCACGAGCTTAGCTCTGCTGACTGTATGAGGAAGAGGGTTTTAGTTGATATGGTAAATGTGAAAGAGGGTCTAAGAATTCTGAATGGTAGTTAAATAGGTTAGTTTCGAATTGTACGAGCGATGGATTCTATATTTTACTTTGCAATAGATGATTAATCATTTGATAGTGGATTTTTGGGATAATATTATTTACAGTTTCTATTAATATCCTGAACCATACTTACCGTTAAATTAAATTCTATCTAACACTACCTATACACTTTGGTTAGAACAGTTCCATCCATCCCTCCCTAAGTAACTACATTGATATAGGTTTTGAATACAACTGAAGCGATGGACGTAACTGATCCCAATTAGACTAAACGCAGACCGAAAGGGACGCAGAGTAGATGATTTTCTGATGACATTGAAAAACAAACTTTATTATCAAAGTTTAGAGTGCAAATCTGCCCCCCAAGGAGCTGTTTGATGCCTGCGTGAATGTTTGTAAGACTTTGAACTTTATGACTCTAACAATAGAGTCTATTATTCAATGTCATTGGATAGTCTTCTGCCTTGCAACCTCAACCTGTGCATAGCCACAGCTAGCCATTGTGTAAAGGGGGTACAAATACAGATTACCATGGAGTATCCCAACTACAGAGGTGGTATCACCGGTGAGGGTTAGTGTTAGTGTCAATGAATGTGATCCTATGCCCCTATGGTAGTCTTACGTGATGTCAGTGCGCGCCGATGGTTAGACTATGGGTTGCATGCTATAGATAGATAATACAATTCACGACCGAGCGTCATGTGAGTGTGAATCTTATTTCCTTGCAATAAGGTATAAATTGGAATGGTTGACGCTCGTTCTTAAAATGCAACATCTATACACTAGTTGGGTAGTTTAGGGTAGGCTTGAGCAATATATCCCAGGAGTATACTCATTTAGAAAAAGGTGATAGATTGCTAAATCTGACCCTAGAAGAATAATAATAAACCTTTTGTCAAAATTGTTTTGGTCCTAAATTATAGATCTAATTATTATATGCATTCAACAAAGCGGACTTATTTCTGCGACAGGAATAGTGGCAAGCTATTGGTAGGATTCCATAAAGGCCGTAAGGGCATGCTGTTTCATTCTTGCATATAAATAAAAATATGTTGGTTCCTTTAGAAACCCAAGAATTTCTAATAACGTTATGAATACTGCCATGCAGAGCCTAGTGTGGCCGAATGCCTTTTTTCACATTGACTCCTAATATTCAAACACTAAGGTTTACTTTTCAAATGTTAAGAATGCAGTTAGGTACTGCCATTTAGACTCTGCACAACAGAATGTGTCCAGTTTTGACAAACGGTCAGATTAATATAGTGGCTATAATTATTTACAAATGAAACTAAACTAAATATGCTTCATATTTTGTAGGTTATTTTTATATTTCACAAGTTCGAGTCCTCTGGCCAATGCATCGTAATACCAGTATAAAAAAGAAAGGAAAGTAAAATAGAAGGAAAAAAAGAAATTTACTATGTAAGATAATAATGAAAGTGGTCGGTCGTCGCCGGTCGAGGGCGAGGCATATTAGGTTTCCAGATAGTACGTCTACGATAATGCTTATCAGGCCACATTTGGGTAGGCTATAAGCTAGAGATCAACCCAAGATTTGGCATATGGCTGGGATGATTTTATCTTGGAAATTTTGTACGTTATTTCATGCAGATCCGTGCTTATTACAGTAGTTTAGTAGATACCTCATGTTACTAATAACCCTCCCATCTGTCAAATCTCCTGTCAACATATACGATAGCAGATTTACTGATAATGCTTTCAGAAACTTACTATACAGAAATTTTCACGATGCAGTGGCCAAAAGCCTTTAGGATTTGCACTACATAATCTAGCAGGTATTAGTACTAAATACATTTGGTTAGCAATATACAGTAGTACATGTTCATATGCGTATTAGTACGATGTATGCGTTATAGATGGCGACACGATCGTGCAATGGCGACCAGACCGCGGTGTTAGGGGCCTGTTAGTTTGATTGGGTGGTGTTGTAGATCTGGCTCCAATGGCGAAGATGGACTTCTAATAGGCATAACTTTTGAAACAAATAAAAAAGGAAACTTTTTTGAAGTAAAACTTCTTTAGGCGCGTTGGGCATTTTTTGAGATGGGAAAAAACCATTGAACTCGCGCCACTGTTACCGTAAGCGACACCGCGCGTGTTTTGTTTATAAGACGATTAAAAAAATACCCGCTTCGGATGTGTTCGGCTGTCCTCGGGATGTACTCAGTTTTAATGTATATCCGATATGTCAGTGAGTGATGGCAAAGTATTCTGTTTGTGTTTTGTTTTCACTTCTGTAGGCACTCCCGGAGTGTCATTGTTTTTTTTTTTTTGTTGAAATGTTTCATTAATTGATTCCCCATATTCTTGTATGTTGGAAAATATACAAGGGTATCGAATAAAATACTCACTAGCACTGAGAATTTTAACCACGACAATTGCTATTTAATTTCTTTTGAAAACATCTACAAACTAAGTACGAGATATCGTTGAGATGAAACATTATTTATTAAAAATCTTTGTTTTACTTTTTTTTTATCAAATGTAATTGCACTTAAAACTTGCTTGTATTTTTTAAATTACTTTGCATCCGAACTTCGACTTCACTTGCTTCACTTAGCTATAAAGCTAATCCCGTTTAGAATAAACAAAAACTCATATTATTTTCTTTCTTGTAAGGCTCAAAATTATGGCTCCTTTCATTCCGAAAGGGATGACAAGGGCAGGCAGGGTTAATGAGAGTTACATAGATATTGTCTCGCCTTTTTTTAGGGTCACAGCCAATGTTGATGAAAATTTCGCTGAAGCGGAAGAGTGATTTACGTAGATGTAGATACGATACGATATATTACACTGAAATGTTTACGTCGTAAATAACACGAAACCCAGACGAAATGTTGTGTAGGTAGAAACCTGATAATTTGCATATTTTTGCAGAGATGCCATTCTATTGAAGAAATAGAATCGTTAATTTCGTACTGGCTGTTACACATAAGCCATTGCTTTATTGCGGGTCTGGCTGTTTGTGTATGTGAGTTTAAATGTTTGCATTGATCTGTTCGACAATCAACTACACGCCCCACATCTTTGACCTTTTCCTTTCCACACCTGTGTCAGGTTTATCACACCTTTATTATTATTATTATGCCATCTCTTAGAATGTCCATCTAACAGCCCACGGAGCCGTACCCACAACGCCACCTGATCCTCAGTACAGCATGATGCTTCAGCATGTATCTAACCTGCTTGGCGATCGTATTTTGGAGCTCACTGATTTTCCTTGACGTCTCCGATTCGCCGTTTACATTATTTGGATCCTGGGTCGTCCATCAAAAAACAAATTTTCAATGTAAAAACTAAACGCTATTCACTTTAGTTTGTTTAAAGCGGATTTTTGCTAGAAGTGTTTTACTTAATTCATAATTTGCTAATCTATTTAAAAGCAAAATTACACTCACTGACTGACCAACCACGAAATCTTAAGAAATATTAAACTAATAAACTCTATATTTGGCAAGTAAATAAACGAAACGCTTAAGTAGTGGTTATAAAATTATGAATTAAGTAGAACATAATATCCAAAAAAATTAATACACACAACACACACATGCCTTTTCTGACATAATTATAGTTAATTAATTTAAAGTCTATAATTAAAACTTGTAAAAAAAAAATCAGAAAAGGTACGTAAATAATTGAGCACAATCACCAACAACTAAGGCTGCGAACACATCAATGGCAGACGAAAAGATCGAAATGTCGGGAAGTTGTTAAAAGTATTTTTAACTTCACGAAACCTCGAGCTTTTTACTGAGTTTTAATTGAGGCAGTGACAAGAGTCAGCAACGATAGAAAAGGTTCTTTTATGAAAGATTTCTTTTGTTGTTCTTTAAATGTGGAAAAATATCTCTGGACCCGTGAAGATGGTAAAAAATGTTAGAAATTATATAGAATTCAAGTTAGCCTTTGTTACATTCGCAGCCTAAGCATCTAAAGGGATTAAGTAGTAACACATATTCCTTTAAGTGTGTTTCTTTATATATTTTCTGTTAGTGTCATGTACTGTGTGTATTGTAGACTCTTTTATAATTTACGTTAATACTGGTGCTGTTTGTCTCCCGTGAATTTGTTTAGGATTGTCCGTATATTACAAGAATTGTGATGATACTAAAATATAACAAATTAAATAAAAACCGAGATATATATAGGGTGACTGGTAATTAGTGACCGATACTTAAACACGTGATTTTACTCATCATTATGAACAACTTTTACTATGGGACCAAACCTGAAATCGCGAAAAAAAATCAGCTGTTCCCTACATTTATGTTCGTCTAACTCGTCAAAATGTATAGAACAGCTGTTTTTTTTCACGATTTCAGGTTTGGTCCAATAGTAAAAGTTGTTCATAATGATGAGTAAAATCACGTGTTTAAGTATCGGTCACTAATTACCAGTCACCCTATATATACAAAATTCTTTATATATAGTAGAAAAGCCATTGCTTGAAAAACTGAAAATTCTTCACATTAACACCATTATCTTCCTAAACCCTATCCAAAATGTCACCCTGTATCATCTAATAGAACGAAACATCTTCCTGAATTGGTTAAATAAATTAATCATGAAATCTCTTAACACAAACACTACTCCTTTTTATCGCTAAAATACTTTTACGAACTATCCAAACATATGTTTTTCGTGTAATTTACAGACAACCCCACAACACTGAATGTACAACATTTTGTATAGCCCTGCGAACTCTCAGCTCACGTGTAGTGTGTGCACCTACCTTAGGAGTCTGTTGTTCCCCGTTCTGTTCGGGCGCGCCGGTCGGGACGGTGCCGTTCTCCTTCGGCTTGTCGTCCTGCGATGACTTGTATTGCTGTAACTGATATAAAAATTCTGTGTTAGAAGGTTTTGATTTGTAAAATAATGGTAAACACGATTTGCTAACTTTAGTAAAGGAAAACATCGTGAGAAAACCGGATTATAATATTAGTGTGATAAAATTTGCGATCGATAACCATTTTTGTGCGTTATGCAAATACCCCTTGCGTAACGCACAAAAATGGTTACCGATCGCAAATAAAAAAAAAAAAATATAATAATAGGTAATTAATTAATTATTATAATTATTTTTTTATTATAAAGGCGAAAGTTTGTGTGTGTCTGTGTGTTTATATGTTTGTTAGGTACTTCTTCACGCTCAAATGGCTGGATCAATTTTGATAAAATTTGGTATGGAGGTAGCTGACACCCTGGATTAACATATAGGCTACTGTTTATCCCGATATTCCCAAGGGATCGAAAATTATGCGGGTGAAACCGCGGGGCGCAGCTAGTGTATTATAAGTCTGAAATCGCAAATCCAACTTGAGCAAGCGTGGTGCTCATTACTCATGCCTTCTCTACATGAAAAGAAGCATTTGCCCAGCAGTGGAACAATAATAGGCATGTTTTGTTCTATGGTATGCGGAACAGGGTGTAAAGTTCACTCATACTCTATAGAAAAGGGAGGATCCTCCGACCAGACGGGTGTTGTGTCTGGCGGGCAACTGCCCGATGATTCATGTCGGCCGTTGTATCTATGCTAGTTGCGCGGTAAACTCTGCTTGCGCGATGCAGGATTTTGCGTGACGCATGTTGATGTTGTTCGCATGTGGCGTTGTAGATACCGCTACAGTATTATAATACCATAGAGCAAAACACGCTAGACCTAGCCTATGTAAACCTCTAACGAAGTTTAAATAAAGGCCAACACGTCATTACGAGGTGTTGCTTCCAACTTCTATATCTCCAATAGCCAGTAGCTAGAGTTACCATGAAAAGCTGATCGTACCGATTCAAAACAACGTGATTGTACGTATTGGCAGGGCAGTTCCTTAGCAGCGCTTAATCTGACTGCTATTGGCAGTTCAGGGAAACTCAGCTGTGTTCTACATGATGAGCAAACAGACATATTGCGAGCTGTTTGGGAAACTATATTTGGAAGTTTAATGATAGCAGTGTTTCAAGTGTATGTCTCTTTTGTCACGTTTATTTGCACACATACTGTTTTGATTGTAAATTCTTAATCAAACATTGAGATGAGTCTTTTATGCTCTAAGAAAACATGTAGGTATATAAATGTTATATAATTATGTATATATTATATAGATATTCAATTTCAGCCAGAATAGCGGAAGATTGTTTCAGTTCATACCACCCTAAGCTTTATTCCGCCATATAACAGGAATTGGTCATTTGAATAAAACCCTGTCCTAAATAATTTCCCTAAAGTCGCACCCATCATGATGATAATGTAAAAGATAATAGAACTTACTTCTTCCTTAGTGAGTGCTAGTTCTTCTTCTAGCGCCGTGTTCCTCTCTAACGCAACACGCAACCTTTCCCGCACCTGTAACACGTCCCAACAGACACACATTACTACAGAATCACCAGATATTTGTACCTAGAAATAACTTTCATCTCCTCATCATTATCCAACCCTTATACCAATTCATTCGGCCGCAACATGTATTTTTCTTCCATAATTCTCTATTAGCCCGTCGCATGTCCAATTAGCAGACACAATAGAAATTCTATTGTTATCGGTACATACCCTGTACACGCGACATGACGACTAACCCTTCGCGGGTTAGTCGTCATCTCGGTAGTCGCCCTTTCTAAACTAGTTTTTTTTTTATCTATGAAAAAAAACCGTTTGTTAACTACTTTTACTAGATACCGCCATACATACTAAAGAAATACCTATATTAGTAGAAATAGCTTTATTTGTAAGCATATCTACGTGAGAAAAACGGTTTTCTTTTATTAGGATACAGGCACGTTACTACAGAAATACCCTACATTTGTAGAAATAACTTTGTTTGGATACACATCTCCGAGAGAAAAACGTTTTCTATTGCTAGGGAAATTGGGAATAAGTAATAGCGATAAGTTTTAGCTACGTGCGGATCCTTTACGTTTTTCTTTGACGCAATTCGAGTTCCAGACGAAACTATTGAGCATATGCTGATTTTGTTGTTAAGTTTTTCAATTTGATTTGAATGTGGGGTCCTAGTGTGTCCTAGTTCAAAACTTGAAAGTACAGAGCGCTTTTTGGGATTACCAAGGCATAACGACGTCGAAAATTATTGACAATTTGATATTATCAATTTATTACGAATTTCCCTACTGTTTCTGGCAGTGAATCGGTGCATTTGCCACTTATAACACTAGAAGAAAGGTGACTTTTACGCTCATTCTAAATAACCTAATCCCAACTCGTTTCAAACTTCAAACACATATTGATCGTCACATGAATATGAGTAATCTTACCTTTTCGTCTAACGCCTTGTGATGTTCGAAGAGGCTCTTCAATGCCTTCAGAACCTCGACCTCCGAGGATACTCCTGACTGCGCGGCCGCTTGTCGCTTCACTACTGTCATGCGCAGCGAGCGCTCGTGTCTCGAGACCAGGCATTCTAGGTGCTCTAACAATAACTGTAAAATAAATACAATATTTAGATACTTCACTCATCATTAAAATCAGAATCATAAGTTATTTATTCATATCAGGCTCATCACTTTTTGAACCTTTTTGATCATCACTTTTTGAACCTGAAAATTACATAAGAAAGTACCACGGCACGCCCGCCCTGCACCACTTCTATTGCTTTAGCTGGGAAGAAGTGAGTGTAAGGCGGTAAAATGTCTACATATTGTTTACCTATATTTATTATGCAAATAAATGATTTTGAATTTGAATTTAAATAAATATCATCACCGTGTTATGTAGTGTTTATAAGAGAAGTGGCGCAACACTCCCCAGTAGCACATCTGTATGATATGTTGGACAAGGTTGGACTCTACAGAATAGTATGCAAAGAAATGAATATTCAAAAAACAGGCCAAGTGCGTGTCGGACTCGCACACGAAGGGTTCCGTACCACGGCATAAAACGCCGAAAAAAACCTATCTTTTATACCCCTTTAAATTTTAACTTTATTTTATTTTTATCATTTGTTGTTATAGCGGCAACAGAAATACATCATCTGTGAAAAATTCAACTGTCTAGCTATCACGGTTCATGAGATACAGCCTGGTGACAGACAAAAAGTGGAGTAATAGGGTCCTGTTTTTACCCTTTGTCTACGGAACCCTAAAAACAAAGAAACACAAAGCATCACCATCCTCCTGCCCTCATCCCAATTTGCATGTATTCTTTTACCATACATCTGTCCACGTTCACACATATGACCAGTAGGTACGATATTTTACTGCATAATTTTGGGATCACATGGTAGTTTCCGGTTCATTCTTAATGCATTTTTTAACCGTATCAACATCATTGGGGTGTTGATGTGAAATGACGTGTGATTCCATTGATTTTTACCGTAAAATATTCGTCAGCACAGCGCCGCGTCGTTTCAGTTAAATTCATAGAAGTCTGAATGGTAACTTTACCGATGGATTAAATCTATAGTAAACGGACGTACAATTGCAATATGCAAAGTTTATTTTAATCCACAATGCAAATAAGTTGGGTTAATTAAATGGTTTACCAATTCGGCTTTTTCCTTTATGTAGTAATATGTATCCTGTTTGTTGTTTTGTCAGTAAAGAATATAAACCACATTATACGTACTAGAATTTTCTCTATTAATAACTATTTAGATAATGTTATAGCGGACGCAATCGGCAGCCGAGATCACCAAAAGAGCGTCAATGAAGGCTTAACTAATATTGTACTCGTTTGTGTCAACGACGATTCAGATAATATTACTGAAGGACAGTACAATAGAAACACACACCATAATAATCAATTAGCAAACATAACAAAAGATACAAAGCAAAAGAGGACAGAACTAAATGAGTCGACTTGGAGGCACTTTGACCGAGGAAGCCGGGTCAACGACATGGGCGAGATAAAGAGATTAGTCGCTGATCGCAGCTTACTCGCATCTTACTACGAGGAGCCTTTGAGATAAACAGGGGACGGGACATAACGTGCATTCTTGTTGTGGAGATATTTGAAGAGGCCTATATGTGAACATGCGTAATGGCAATACAAAAATATAGGTGGAATTTGTAAGAGAAAGATACTACGGATAGTGACTGTAAAGTTTGTAAGTTTGTAAGGGAACTAACCTACATTTGTTTGTAATGCTTTAAAAGTTTTGATTATTATTTGAACAGTAATAATATACTTAATATATCCGATTGTCTTGAATTGGAAATGATTGTCGTTACTATTCATGCTGTAAAGTTTAGGCCACACATCCAGAACGAGACCTTTCACTTTGGATTTTGGCTAGGACTTCGACACACTTTACACCAAAACTTTTAGGGTGAAACACTTCCAAAAGGGATGACGCGATAAGCGCTAATCTAGTTAGCACATCAAATTCAATCAAGCGCTGAAAGCTCCAGAGAGCTAAGACCGAGGCGTGGTCTAGATGCGGAACGTCGTGAATTATTCAACGTCTTTCAGCGAATAGCTGGAGCACCTTTTATATGGGGCGCCAAGATATATCGGAAAATATTCTAATGTCATGTTTGTAGATGATATTGAGGTAAGTATACTCGTATATTGTTGCCATATTTGAATTCTGATCGAATAATGGTTGAATAGATTACGGTTACCCTAGTCTTTGACGCTAAGATAGTTGAACAAGTTCGAGATTTGTATCATCATCATTCTCTCTTGCCCACGCCCAATTTATTTGGGGTTGGCAATATGTCTTCTTCTTCCATACTTCTCTATTAGTCGTCATAAAGCTTGAGACTCGTATACGGCGCCTATAATGTAAGATGGATCTGATGGATGTATGCCTAATATTTTAGGTATTCAAGAGCTAAGTTAAAACTCATTGTTCAAGTGCTCGTAAAAGAAGACTTATGTGCACATTATTACTGCTTGATCGTCTGTTACTGTAATTTCATTTCTTCACTACTATATAATTTACTGCAGACAGGATATCTTGAGTATCATCTGATTCAGGCAGACATCCCCGGAACAAACCCAATTAAAAATCTTCTCAACATTTAATTACCCAAGGTTGGTAAAATATTTTGTCTAGTTCATTATATGAATGACAATGGGCGACCTTTCATCGTTTCGTGGACCTGTCAACTACGAGTGTGGGCGGGAAGAGTTAATGGTCGCACCGAAAATGTACTTTGTGATTCAGAACACTGGGCCCTTTCTAGACAGGTGCCAGTGGGCTTACGGTGGGCAAAACCAATCTCGTATGCATAAACGGTCAGATCGTTATCAATCAACCGTAGTATATTATAAATATTTGTTTTTTATGGGAAAATAATACATACATAAACTCAAGCCTCTTTCCCATGGCAGAAACTACAGAACGCCACCTGCTATGATGCTTACATACTCCTTTTGCTTCGTATAATGTAGAGCAGAAGTAGACCGCTCAGTCACTGAGCCAATCGTGTCATTAAAATTGACTATACACTTAAATTTTTAACAAAACTAAATAGTAAAGCTCTTGAAAGCGCAATATTTTTCAGCAAAAATATTTGGAAAGTGAAAACTGTATAAAAATGGCGAGATTGGTTCAAGAAGCTCGGTGAGTGCACCGCGTCTGGTCGGCTGAGCGTTCTAAACGGCTTCTCGCCTGCTCTCTAAAGGTTATTTACGTGTTGTGCACTCTTCATCCGGGCCAGGGCACAACTGTGTCGTTGTAGCAGCTTTATACTATCTTAACGAAAGTTAGTGCTAGTTTATCTTGAGAGCTTTAAACATTTTATTGGTATGTGACGGCAATTGAATGCTCTCATTGCTGATTGTTGACGCCGCTAACGTGCATTTTTCCACCAAGGTATGGGCACTTTCAGAACATTGTACCGTGCACCGAATGTTCGAAATTACGCGCGTCAAATACCGTCGCATTGTTCCGATCCCGTTTGTCCAAAGTCCTAAATAAATCTCTCATCATGTGCATATCTATGTTTAAAAGCTTGTGTAACTCACCCTGGTGTTGTTTCTCTCCGCTTTGAGCTCTGAAATCTCCTCTTCCCTCTCGAGGAGCTGTTCCCGTGCTTGGTTGAGCTCTTTTGTGAGAGTCGCGAATTCCTGCAGACAAAAGAAAATAACAACGTTAGAGAAATGTCTAAAGCAATCACCTAAAAGCCTTTCGCTGGTCGTGCTTTTATACGAATATAGACATAACGGTTGCTCCTAACAGTCGTCATTTTTCAGTTTCATATTTTATGATACTCTTAGACAACAAGCCATCAAATCCGAGAACACAACTCGTGGCGACAAAAAATGCATTGCAAAAAAAATTAAAGTGATGTAAGAATTTATAACAACCGAAGATATATTATGATCACAAGATACATCAAACGACGTGAACCTAAATCCGCGTAACTTGTAAAAATCACTTTGTCGGATGAGGCTGCGAAGATTCGAGTCTAGACGGCACAGGTGTACCGCAAAGTAAGTTTAAGCCTCTCGGGGATGAACGAGGTCGCGGTACTGACACGGAACGAAACACCAGCACCCACCGGGGCTTACAGGCTAAAGTCTATCCGCTCAAACAGTGACGGTGCACTCAAACAGCACGAATGAAATTTAGTGTTATCATAAACACCCTATATTATTCCCACTGCTTGGACACAGGGCTCCACTCTGCAAGGTTAGGCTATAATCTACTACGCGGGCCCAGTGCGGGTTGGTAGTTGTCATATGTCTTCGAATTTTTGTGTTTACTGTTACAGTTTAATGTTAATTTCATGTAATAATTATTAACTTTCGTTGCAGCGATAGAGATGACAATATTTCTTCCAGTCGACCACTTTTGTTAACAATTCCATGCAGTAAATTGAAACTTCTCACCTACAATTTGGACCTTGTCTTTTTATGACGTGACATTCAAACTAAGGGTTTTTCAAACTGTATAGCAATTACATGATCGACTATACTCCGTCGGTGGTAGCAGGTTCGGTCGTGTCTCGCGGGTAATTTTCATAGCGCTGCATCATCAAAGCAGACGGACTCTACAAACCACTAGCACCCCACTGGGACTTACTCCATAACGAGATCACATCGAAACAATATAAACCTTTGATTTCCAACTTCGAAGCAGTTCAAATCATTAAAACAAATTCTCTCAATCGTACGGTTTTTCCAACTCTGGCTGACTTTGCTCGAGTTTCCAACATGCAAATTGGAGAACTTGTTTTTTAATGGGCGTTTGGACATTTGCATATTATAATTATGGGAATCGTCGTTGAGATTGGATTTGCTGGGTGTATTATTTTTTTCTGGCGAAATGGAAACTATTGGCAGTCCGATGAGTAGACAAATATAATCTGCCAACGAACTCATCAGCCTTGAATACTATTTCTAGTGCAAAATAAATTAATTCCGACGCTTTTAGCAAGTGGTACTCAAGCAGATGTATTGTACTCGGATTCATTTCCACGTATCGTTATTATTTTAGCGGTAGGCATGCAATCAGATTACAACGTTCCATAAAAGTGCTGATATTCAAGCAGGATTTTGGGTTGGTGTCGTTGTGGTGATGGAGATTTTTATCCCATTGGAGTATTGTGGCTAAGTTTTTCATAAGAATGAGTTCCAGCTCAGATCACCTATCCTGGATTAAAAAGAAAAATAGTTTTGTTGTCATAACAACCAAGTTTTTATTAAAAAGTAAAGATATCATCTTTTAGCCCCTACTTATTTTTTAAAGCACGATATAAATTAACTGGGCATGGATCTTCGGACTGCCTTTAGCAGTAGACATAAACTTGGCAAATAGACCTCGCATATTCTAGCAGTTAATTAACCACCTCCCTTGTATCTTCATGAATTATACAGAGAAGCGCTGGTCTTTAATATTTTAATAATGAACACTTAACTATACGCTGTAATAACCACAGTTTCTGTATTATTCTGACTTGTAAAGATTTGACCTAGTCTCCTCTTATGCAGTGATCTTAAAATTATTTTACACTGATGATAAGGACTAAGGATTCATCCCTTGCATATTACGATGTTAACCGTAAACGTAACCATATAAATGAATCACACAGTCTCAATTTATTTTAAGTTGTGCTATAATATTTGGCTCTCCTATGCTGACCATAATGTTCAAAATTCGGTAACTCATGAAGAAATTGGTCAAAGTCAAGATTTTTTACTCCTCATAAGACCAAGTTCCAATTCTTCATGTGGTCAGTCCTTTAAAATCGTAATGCACACAAACTACGAGTGCATTTCCTAGATCACAGTACATGGCGGTATGTTTTAGTGCCTGCACGTCTCACTTTTATAGTCGGCTTGCAATGTACGCTGTAGTAAAATATTCTCTATTGCTTTGTAGACTACATGTTGGACAGTGGTTTATGTTCTGAAAACGAGGCTTTTTAGACGAGGGTAGTAGTAGGTAAGGTACTGTGTCGTGCAGGAAGGCTGAATTCAGGAATAGGGTAAAGTGTGAATCAGAATTGTTCTCAATTGTTTAGGTAGATAAAACATTTTTTATTGTACACCATAACAAATTGTATGAGCTGGATTCCTTTTACAATAACTTAGTAGTTTGATTTTTTCACAGCTTCAAGGGACTGTAGACCTGAGTATATGGTTTTAATTTCAACTCGATACCTCCACGCGTTCCCGAGATAAAGGGTCTTAACAGACAGACAAACAGACGAACAACAAAGTGATCCTATAAGGGTTCCGTTTTTCCTTTTGAGGTACGGAACCCTAAAAAACGAATTACAAATTAAAAACTATTAAGTTACAAAAGGTGTTAAAACGAGCAGTCTTATCGCTAAATAAAAGCGATCTTTTACTTTAAAAAAATATCATTTATCAGGCCCTTATTATCACTTAGATTACTTATAAAAAAACAAGCTGTAACTCGCCTACTTCAAACATACTCAAAATAAGTACCGAAAGAAGACACGTTTATTTTAAGACTTCAATCTTCATAAACCCATCAAATAGGTGTCCCGAGATTTATAACACCAAAAACATCTTTGCCGACACACGTAAGCTTACTACCTTACTCCCACATCTTCCTCCTTCAAGATACAAGAAAGTAACTTAATCAGCGAAGCCTTTGACTCCACTTTTAACCGGATCAAACTTATTATCAGTCGATCTAATGTAGCCAAGTTATATCCTTCCAATAAATCGATCTTGGCTTCACACTTGAGGCTGTAAATTAAGGAGGATATCGCCAAAGCCTTCTCTCTGCAGTCACGTCGGTAGATAAAGCTAGGGACGAGGGCGGGGGAAGAGATATTTTATGTAGTCATATTTCGTATTGACGTGGCGAATTGAGAGTTACAGTCCGGCCTTCGCGAGAATGCGTTTCTGACTTCTTTCAGTGCGACAATTCTAGTAGCTAATAAAGGTCAAATTCACAAAATACTTTGTAATAAACTGACAGGTGTCACCTTGTCAGGAACGCATTTTCCCGCTGAAGTATAATGCGTTCTGTGAAACCGTGTAGTTTCGAAGGTCCTTATTATGTCGTATCTAAAAGTTAGCTTGAAATCGTTAAAAATACAGATCGACGACTTTTCGTAGAACTTTTTAGAAGTGCTTTCCAGATTTTGTTCAGTAATTACCTGCTCTTAAAAGCCTTTTCATGTAGGCAATTAATGTAGCTATTGTGCTGGGCCAACACGTTGTCAGAGAGAGTCAGGCATTCAATATACTGGCTGACATTCAATTAACTGTGCATATACCGTATATACCTCACATATACACATAATATTATGTGTGTGAATAGAATAACAGTGGCTATGCCTAAGCTTGGGGGTGGTGTAAGAGCTAGTGCACCTGTTCGCTAATAACATTGTTTACCATAATTAGTCTGTTATCAATCATTCACTAACGGAGAGTGGCTGTGACGAAACCACAAAAAAAAAGTAAGAAAGTGACGGGTAGACTTTATATTATAGCCTTTCTGTGATCAAGTCGAGATGTTAATAATTTATGAAGAAAAAAGAGATTTTACGCTTTAATTTTTAGGGTTGCCCAAAGGTTGCCCGTGGGACCCTATTACTAAGGCTCCGCTGTCCGTTCGTCTGTCTATCACAGGGCTGTACCTTTTAAACCATAATAAGTAGACACTTGAACTGCTTTGGCCGCTATAACAAAAAATAAAGTTAAAAATGAAAGGGGTAGTATGGGGACCCCCTCCATACTGGGTTCGTATTGTACGGCGGTAGGCAACCGGTGTGAGAGTCCGACTCGCGATTGGCCGCTTTTAATATTTTTACAAAAACCAAGGAATAAAATGTTATTATATATTTTATGTTATTGCTAGTGTCAGCTTGTCTAAAGTGAGTGTTTCTGTGAGAAGTCGTCCATGTTGGCATTTGTTTGAGCTAGCTAATGAAACAGCAACATCGGAGTGTAGCTTCTTATCTTGAACAACAAACTGTCTTTGGATTACAAGATGAAAGAGACGCTGATATTATTACAGAGTGTCGAGTAGTGTTGGTAAAAGATATTCTACTGAACTTACCCAACAAAAAAAAAAAAAAGTTTAAAAACTAAAACCCGACTACTAAAAAGGATGAAACAAGAAAGTACTTAGTCGCATGCTACCATAGCATATAAGTATGTTAGTACAACGGCATGTGACCGCAGCCGCTAAAAATTGCTTCTAAAAAAACACTTACTAAGAAATAAAATGACAAAAAAACCTTTTGCATCTAAGAGCTAGAAGCACCTACATAATAAAACCCATTACTTATTTATTTTCTCGAAGTTCTGTGCCTTCCTCCTTTTTCTTGCTTTCTTAGAACTCCATAAATATGTAAATTCTAAATCAATTTCTATAAATCCGTGGTCTCCATGCTTAACAAACGGCTTTTCATATTCCGTTTTCACCATATCGCCCTCCCATCCATTTAAAAAGCAATACGTCCTTCCTTCCCAACCCAATAAACATTTGAGCAAGTGATCGGCAATTCATTGGCCCAATTCTGCTTATCCTATTTCTAGTAATAGTGCACGGTGGGTGGTCTCCCCTCACCCCCTCCCAACCCTCCAGCGGTGTCATCGTCCACGGCGCACTTTGCACCCTGCGGAGAAACCTTTCATCTGAAAGACTCAGAAGATACACTTCGCGCAATACAAGATATTTTCTTGCCAGCCGTCTGAGAGATATATATGGGCAACAATAGATTTAAATAGGCTTAGTTCTCGGATCTGATGAATGATCAAATGATTAAAAAACGTAAACATTATAAGGCATAAGATTTACCTTCGAAGCTACAGATCAGCATCCATAATTATGACAACCAACATAATATATTCGAAATTCCTGCCTTCCCAATGCCAACAAGTAACTCTAGAAGAAACTTCCTTTTGGGAGATTTGAAGGTCAATTCTCGCCCTTAAAAAACGAGTCAAGTCACAATCTTATCAGAGAGAATTAATGTCAAGAACTTGTCAAAATTTACGTAAATAAAAGGGTTTTTTGACAAAGTGAGACGGATTAGAATGCGAACGTTCTAACAAATACGGAAATTGTTCCTCAAATCGTTGCCCTGCAGTGGGAGTCCTTTACAACGCTTTTTCAGTTGTTCTACCGACTCTCCTGTGACGTGGTATCGCCGCGTTGCCGCGTTGTATTGACAGCCTACAGATCTATTGAGTTGTTTATTCGCTTTCATTTGTCTGTCGTCCTTGTCATGTGGCTGTGGATGGCAAACACTGGTTATCTACTGAGTGAGTGGATGATTTTGTGCTTTGTTCATTATGTTGCTATTTTCTGCTCGTTTGCGATGATATGGGTTTAAAAGAAATGGGATTCTAGTATTTATAGGAACTTTTTGAAATATACTTATTACCTTATCTTGCTCTTTTTATTTAATTTTAATTACTAGAGTCTATCGAAACAAAGCTTTTTCCTCTTATCGGACATACCTATTAAGTATTTTTGCAAACTAAGTAAGCCATACAGTCTCAATGGTACTTCTCAAAACTAGGTACAATTGATAATTCTAGTAGTGTCTGGGCAGAAAACTGTGTGTCTGGCACCTTGCCAGGAACTAACACCTGAAACACGTGTTCAAAAGTAGCGATAAGTCGAGTATCTAACGCGACGGTTTCGGTATCGTATCGTCAGATGATTTTTTTATTATGCACTTGTGTTTAATACACGTGCACTTATAATATTTCTCTGTTAACGTTTTTTGGGTTGCTGAAAGTGAGAGCGCATCTTCATTTAATTTTGTCGTTGCGATATCATCTTTATCAGTATGAAAATTCACTGAGCTTATGTGTTCAGGAAGGAGTTACTGAAACGTAGGCGTTTGTAGATTTCCGTTCTCAAACAAAACGTTCACATACCAAACTATCAGACAACGGTTTCATTTTTTGGCCATCCATCACAAGCGACATATACGATGATGTATGGTCGCATCATAACACATTTGTCAAAAAAGGCATTATCATAAATCCGGCTTTACCGAATTCAGGTATAAAAAATCTGCAAATCTTGATAGATGACGTCACAACGCCGGGGTGACGGGGTGACGGGTCAAGACCACGTAGGTGACTCCACTGACCGCGATGTCCTCAGTGAAGCCGGTGGAATTTCATTAACACGTCATCCTGCAGAGCGAGGCATCTAGTAATTAAGCAGCTTACATGAATAGTTTGCATATTTAATATTAGAAGTTATGAACAGGATGAAATGTTATCCTTGAGAGGCTTCAACTACCAAGTTCAATCAAAACGTCATCTCATAACAAACCTAAAGTAGTTTTTAATTTAAATTAAAACCGGAGTGTTTCAATCATTTTTGAGCTTTAACAAAAAAAAAAAAAACTAGAATAAACAAGACTTTGCCTCTGTCATTCCACTTAACGTGTCGCAAAACCAGACGTTTCAAAACGGCACAAAGAACAGTCGTGCAATAGTCAAAACGTTCCCAAACCTAACCAAACACACAGTTATTATCGCCCACTTCCTTCACTCCACCAAGACTCGCTCCCACATTCCCCTCATAAGTCCAATTTCCTTCTACAAACATATCGTGGCAGTTGTTCCAATTAGCAGCCCGCTAGTTTCAACCGAATCAATTTCCGGCGATACGACGAACAAAAAATATATATTAAACATGACACTCGACACACAACGGTTTTCCGGAACGTTCGCGATCAGTTTTTACGGTTTTCGAGCTGAATGAGCGCCGAGATGATGTGGCTGTGGGGGGCGTCATAAATATAGGGAGCAAACCGTTCAAAATGTACAACGAAGAGAATGAAACTGTATCTCAATTGGATAAAATATTAGTCAGAATAACAGAAGGTCGATTCCCGTAATTAAAACACGTTCAAAATCTAGTCGCAATATCATCTCAGCGACGATCAATGTCAAAAACGTTATTGAAATTACGAGAATTGTGTGTGGATTCCGAAACACCTCTTATGTCATTGAGATATAGTTTAATTTTCTGAGTTGTTCTTATCATTTTGAACGGTTTATTCGTCCTTACATTTTTGCCCTTGGCTGTACAGTGGAACTGTGTACTTTGTCAGCGTTATAGCGGTTCCAATTGTGGTTCGTTAAGTTATATTCCGAGATAAGCTGAGGAAATGGATTTTCAATAAACTGGTTTCGCGGTTGGTTGAAAAGTGTAATTTAATTGAAGATTGAGAGTTGTTGTTATAGTAAACTAAACTAACAATGGTTATTTATTGCGGTTATTATTCCTCGTAACTACCTTTGACCGTGTCTTAGTTTTAATTTTCACAGCGTTTGACAAGTATTTTGTCAACGTTTGCCGCTTATCTATGACTAGGTTGTTCGAGGTTCTTGTTAGTTTCTAATTAAGCATAGACACATCAAGAGACAATAGTCGATCAATATTTACACTATTATAATAACTGCAAACGGAAATCTCATCTCGTTTCTTGATCATCACATTTCTCTTATTATTCTAGAGCACCAAAACAAGCTCGAATTCTAGACATGCATTCCTTATTTAGTGGCGCGCTGCGATCTATTTCTGGTCAGTCTGTCTGTCCGCACTTCTACTGGCGATCGGATTGGTTACTATTCCTCGGCAGCTGAATTAAATATGAGTTTATGATTGGTTTCGTTAAAAATGTTTTTAATCCCATCGGGTTGGGAGAACACTGCATCGCATCCATTCGCGATTCCGTTCGTAATATTTGACGGATGTAAAAAAATTTGTACGAGGTTGATTAGGGTTGGTTTCAAGTAATGCGGGCTTTATACAGGTGACTATAACTATCTAAACGGCAATTCGTCTAGGCCGCTTGTGACTAAAATCGCAAGTTCCAAAGTAGAGTAGGTTTCGAATTTTGTCGTGCAGCGACAGGTCGTATGCGGTCGGTAACTAAAATCGACCCTGAAAATGCTTAGTCGCAGGTGATTGCCCGCCGCATAAAGGTCGACATTTTGATGCAAAATGTAACTACTACTACATGCGATATTTATCGGCCTGTGTAAATGGGGTGGCGATTCGGCTTGTGATTGTGAGGCCATTTGGTAAGCGATCAGCCGCACGGCGAAAATCGAACATATCATATAATCAGTGGCGGTACCTTCATAGAAGCAGAAAAGCCCGGCTTGCCCTAATAAAATCATAATTCACAACAACAAAATCAATAAAAAATATATTCAAAAAATTCCAGTCAACTCGAACTCAAACATTCATGACATATATTACAATTTCGAAATCCGAACTAGCGCTAACTTTGGGATAGGTTCGCGCCAAATTCGGAATTCGGCTCTAAACGCTATACAATGCGTTCAAATGCGCCTTCTCGCTCACACTTAGTCTGGCTTTTTACCTGGCTTGCCTTTCCTTTCTCTGTCTCGCAGTTTTCGCATACAAATTGCTATAGAAACGTTTACATTTGTTGATATATTGGTAAGTACTTATACACAGAGTTCTATGAAATGAAAAGCCAGGCTTTTGAGAGGCATGAAGTTCGCGCAAATGCACTATCCGCGCGTTGCGTTGACCCGCGTAAAGTTAGTTGCGAAAGCACGTGTGGCGGGCGCGATGAGTCGATGACACGACGCGACTCAAACAAATTGTTATTGTTTTGAAGTTTTGAATACTTACTTTGAGAATTAGTTTTATTTGAAAAAAATATTGATTGTGGTGATTGGTGATGTCATTCCCTATGATTTTGTAAATGGTTAATGAATATGGTGTTCTTTTATCATTATGTGTTCGGAATCTGTCATCGAAAAGGTACGTAAATACATTGAGTTTTCTGCAATTTTCTGCCAATAAATAACTCTTTACTTCACCGTAGCCAATCTTAAATTACTGTCGGACTGTCGGTACTTCTCGGAAATAAAAACAAGTATTTTTGTCAGTCAAGAAGACAGAATAAATAAAATAGGTACCTACTCATTCGATCGTTTATTAAGTATGAATATGATATGACAAACCTATGTAGTGGCTCATATTAAAATTATCAATTGACTTTAAAAATGTAAGTACCTAATTCATAAAATAATGCGTACGAGAAAATAACAATAAATCGATAATATTTGGAGGCCATCTAGTGCATTTTGATTGAACAAATTTTGCAAGTGATAAGCAAAATGAAAATAGGTCCGGCTAAGCGTTGTGGTTCATTTATTTTACGCATTCATTAGTATAGATGGCGCTTATGACAATTACGTACTGATGCTTGAAATAAGTTTTTCTTACCAAAATTATAATAATGATGTTAGTACTACTAACAACCATTAACAACAAGAAAATCAGCCAATCCCTCAGTTGGGCTTTTTTTTTTTTTTTTTTTTTTTTTTTATACCTTGAAAATCTGTGGGCTTGCCCTAATTTTGACCCCTAGGCACGCCACTGCATATAATATCGAGTGTAAATCCCCCATAAACACAAGCGTCGAACGACTTAAAATCAGAAACAAAAAATTCACCATTCAAACAAAAAAAAAAAATCAAAATCGGTTCATCCGTTCGGGAGCTACGATGCCACAGACAGACACACACACACACAGTTTTTGCGTCGGGGGTTAAAAGTGGATGCGTGCACAAATACCACAAGGTTTTTCAGACACACGAAGTAAAACGTTACAAAGTTCACATCTTTCCAAATGACATAAGAAAATACTCACGTACCTACTGGTGGAGTCAAAATTTTAAATTGCATTACACAAGACCAAACTTTGGTGAAAATCTCAGAATTGTAAACTAGATTGTGCAAGGAAAGTGTGCAAAAGTTGTTAGCAGTAGGTAGTTGGAGCTAACTATTATCTGGCGGCAGCGCAGCGCGGGCGTCAAATTGAATCAAATCGGTCCTGAGTGGCTCTGAAGTCCGACTATATATCACGACATGCCTCTAGTGTGCTATACATTGCAAAGAATATTAATGAAATATTGTTTTCGAATAAGTGGTATTTGATTTAAGACACATTGTGACCATGAAGGTTAACCAGTCTTACCAAGGGGTATCGTGTTATCCAGTAACTGGATTGTAGAGGTCAGACAGGCAGTCGCTTCATGTAAAATACTGGTATTCAGCTGCATCCTGTTAGACTGCAATGCGACCTCAACATACTTGGGAATAGGTAGGCAAATTGATATGACCATAAACTTTAAGCCAGAATTTGTCACACATGTATGTGACAAAGACGACGTTTTATAAAGCTGAACTTTTACGAAAATTTCACATGTAAATATTAACGAAGATATAGTTTCTTTCATATCCCTATCCACTTGTCTTGAAAGTTACGTTTATTTATTTATTAGTAGGCTTTTCAACAATGAGTACACTGTTACTTTACAATTAGTAAATTTATTTACAGTACGCACAGCATGCACTATGCGCAGATAATAACACAATTAATTAAGGGCTGATTTTTCCAACGCCAGATAATTTTATCCGAGGAATAATTTTGAATTTTTGACAGTTCTTCCATACAAAATCTGTCAGACGTCAATTTTATTCCACGAATAAAAAATATCTGTCGATTGAAAAATCAGCCCTAAGTTAGATATTTTTTTATCTAAGGAATAAATATTGCGGTTTGACAGTTTTGTATAGAAATTATGACAAACTGTCATATTTATTCTTCAGATATAAATTATCAGACTATTGAAAAATCAGCCCATAAATAAGTAAAACATAGTTTGAAAAAAACAATAATTAAATTATGATTAAAAGCTAAATTGATTACAAAATTAAATTACATAGATACAATGTTAATTAAAACGAACGTTAATATAAACGTTTAATTTAAGTTTTTCTCTCCGTCTACTCATACTTATTAGCATAAAAGCGAAGCGTTCAGCCAGAGGTGGGAAATTAATTCAAGTTTAAGTACCAAGACCTTCGTCTACAGGAACACACGCGTTCACAACCGACCTAATTACATACGCGGTGTAATTATAGACTTTCGAGTCGCTCGAAAGTGTTTAACACCTTATCGTCATCTTCAAGTATTTAACCTAAAGTCAGAGGCTTTCGACCACATAATATTATGTGGAAAAACTGCTTTCTGAAAAAGTTATAGCAAAAACTAGTGTGGGTAAGGTGCGCAGAGTTTCGTATCATCAGTTTCGGTGTCAATTTTTTTCTGCCAATTGGTCAGAACAGAACGTCAATATTACCGAATCATGCGGTCTTGATATACCTGTGTAACGACCAGACAACTAGACGATGGGTAAACGTGTCGTGAATGAGCATCCCAGATATATATCTCAGATATCCTCATTAATTACAGTAATGGAAAATAGACAAGACCACCCAATCTTTCACCAAAGAATAAGTGGAAGAACTTTTATGACAAATAGCCAGTAAAGTACCTTTACAAAAGCTATTAGGAACAAATTTGTTTTTCAAGTGTCGTGTTTCAAATCGTCTATTGGAAGATCATATTCCCATATTTACCTGTAGCAGTGCAGTATGCACGCGGCACGCGCACACGGCGCCATTCTTGCGCGCGCAGGGCGTGCCGAGCCACGCGCACGCGCCGCCGCCACGCTTCATCGCGCGCGACCATCCCTCGTGCGCGTTAACAACGCGCAAATGTTCTTAGATGAGCATTTTGAATGGACACTGCACTTGCACTTCGTTTTTAGGCTCACTTACGTTTGAGGTTTAGTTTCATTGCCTTTTATAGTTATGTGTGTTTCAAGTTTCTGTATTTTTTTATCAATTTAAGGTTTTAGTAAGAATTAATGGGCTCATAAGTGCTCACATTCTAGTTCCGTGCACTCTCCGTATCTCATTTCAATTATCAGCGTTTCTAAAGTTAAACGTCAATTTATTAAATATGTATAGATAGATACGACTCATAGACGGTAACGATGAAACTCAATTGAAAGAAATGTTTTGAACTAATTAAATTTTATCTTAATTGATTTAATTGACTGCTGGTGAGCATATAGGAAAATTCTTATTTATGAAATGCAGACCCGAGAATTGTAGAAAATAAATCCTCTTTTACTAGTCATTCAATGAGAGTTCTCGGTGACATCAACAGATGAGGATAAACTAAACAACGATAGGGAGAGTATGAAAAAATCCAAAAATTATCTCAAAATTTAACAGCAATAAGACTAGGATACCTGAGATTCATTGTTAAAACGGATTACTACACACAGTTGTGTAAGACGGTTCAATACAACCGACAGTCGTTATCAAATTCAGTTTCAGTCGGCCACTAAACCAGGTGCCGACTGTACGTTACCGCGGCCATGTTTTATTGAAAGGTTTGTCTGTAGCTGTAACTACGAAGGCAAGTCTCATCAGGAATGCCAATTATAATTTAGGATACAATATTGGAATTGGAGATATATCTGGAAATGCCAATAACAATACATTAAGAGGCAACTTGGCAGGGTTAGAATCTCCAGAATGTACACACATCAAAAGTGTCTAGGGATCAAGCATTTTTATGCGGATTTCTTGAGATTGAGATGTGGCTTTGTAATAAATTTATGATTTTATAAATTTATATGGATCCTTTTTGGTGCATTTCATAATTTGAATCAGGAACTGTGAATCAAATTCGAGTAAAAGATGAAAATCAGCTGTCAATATTTTCCCTATAAAAACATACAACGCATTGAAGACATTATTAGTGCTACTGTTTCCCTACTACTGATTAAAACCAACATTATTATGGAGCGGCGACGTCATTTAAGCAGGGAAGAAATGCTCAGAGCCGTGGGAATGATAGAAGCTGGTTCTCGGCAACGTACTGTGGCTTTAGCTCTGAATACAAGTCAGAGTGTTATCAGTCGACTTTGGACACGTTACCGAAGCACTGGTACCGTGGCTGAGCGCCATGGAGGACGGTATCGCTGCACCACACGGAGACAAGACCGATACATTCAAATCTTAACTCGAAGAGCTCCAACAATAACCGCCATGATGTTAGCCGTGAGGCTTCATCACTCTTCAGGGAACTTAATTAGCGACCAAACAGTCAGAAACCGCTTGCATGAAGTGAACCTTCATTCCCGAAGACCGCTACGGGTACCACCTATAGCAATGCACAATCGTAGGATTCGGTATCAATGGGCTCTTGAACACAGAAATTGGGCAGAAGAACAATGGCGTTTCGTGTGCTTTTCTGATGAGTCTTTTGGTATGAGACCGGATACAAGACGTATACGACACTGGAGAACCCCTGGACGCCAACAGCGATTAAAATCCTGCCAGGAAGTCCATCCTTATAGTGGTGGAACCATCATGGTATGGGCGGGTATTTGGATCGGCGGAAGAACTGAGTTGATTTGGATCAGAGGCAACCTCAACGCTCAAATTTATGCTGAGACGATTGTATCAGATGTCATCGTTCCTCTACAAGTGCAAATCGGTCCCTTATTTCAGTTAATGCATGATAATGCACGACCGCACACCGCAAGAGTTGTAAGACAGACTCTCGCCGCAGCTAACATCAATATCCTGCCCTGGCCTGCTCAGTCGCCAGACTTGAACCCGATTGAGCATGCATGGGATATGCTACAGAGAAGAGCTCTGCCGAATATGGAGGGTATCCAGTCGCAAGAAGACCTTTTTTTGTTGTTGCAACGAACATGGGCGGCCATTCCACAGCGTGATTTGGATGAATTCATTTTGAGTATGCCAAACCGATGTTCTTGTGTTGTTAGTGTTCGCGGTAGAAACACGGATTATTAATTGTTTAAGTTACCCAATAAAATTTTAAAGAAAACTGTTATTTCAGTCTTTTTTTCGAACTTTTGTGTTAGTGGTTCAAATGTCAAAAATCCCTTTATTAGGAAAATGGCAAATTTCTTTATTAATGCAAAGGTGACTTGGTTTATCGTTACTGTGACAAACGGAAACACTTTATTTGATGACATCCTTAAAGAAAATTTTAATTAATATCAATCAGGAGAAAAGTTATTGCAAAAATATATGTTGATCCCTAGACACTTTTGATGTGTGTATTTTGTAGATAAGATTCGGTAGAATAAAACTTATACCACCCTGACCCATTCCGACTTTATTTCATGAACGATCTAGAAAACTAGAATATGATCGGAAGGCATATCGACAGCCTACACAAAAAAGACAAATATACCAAAAATCATTTACCCCAACATCACAGAAAACCCATCACGAGAATCAAAAGCTTTCAAATTCCCCTTTACGCGTCGTTTGACAAATCGTCTTAACCCCGACATGTATCTATCAGCGTTCACTCCAACCCCAGTGCAGGCGTGTAACCGGGGGTAGGGCATCGTAAACCACGCCAATTACTAGCCCCAACAGGCCCCAGTGGGCCCCGACACGACCAACGGCAGGAACCGGCTGCAGTATTAATGAGATATGTCAAAATTGTTGCTTGCTGTTTGCCGATTGTTTGTTTTGAAAGGGCAATTTCGGGGTGCAGAAAGAATTCTTGATTTGAGTTTAAAAGGAGTGACATTTTCCGAGTATAGTATATTTCACTGGCAGCATTCATTTTACTTACGTTTTATATGTATCCATACATATAAAACGTAAGTAAAATGAATTTTCATCTTGACAAGACATCTATCATAATAAATGGTGTAATGTCAGAAGATGGAACTATTAAGAGCCTAGAAAATATTCTTCTAGTCTAGTTAGTCCTCAGAAAAAAAAACACATACCTTAATTATAGTAGGTAATTTAGTTTTAATCTGGGGGCACCTTAATGCCCAGCCAAGACGAGCCAAGCGAAGCGCAAGAGCACTATACCTACCTTTTCTCGAAGCGCTTCGTCGTTTTTTTGAACCCTCATAATTTGGGTTTGGATTATATCAGATAAACAAAATTCTTAGGATATGATGTCAATAGTGGACTTATTAGAAAAGAAAGAAAGAAAATACGTTTATTTGCGGTAAATATGACGCAATAAAGAATATAGACACACAAAAAAAAAATAAGAAAGGGTTGGGGGAAACATGTGTCACATCCACGCAAAACGACGGCAATTCAGCCGCCAGCCCCAGCCGCATATTTTGACTAAGGTGTAAAGTTTGTGACGTTAGGGCTTGTAGAGTTACGGCGGGCGTGTAGAGTTAGAAGCTTGGCTCTACATGAGATCTGATAACTTTTTGACAGTGCGAGCCATATGTAGTCTCGTCTTGGCAACATTTTACATGAAAATGTTTTTGGTGGGATTACTTAGTCTAGAAGCACTTCATGTTCTTACAGTGCATTCTTCCAAATTCATGGTCTTAAAACCATGTTGTTTTTCCCCATCTTCACAAACGCACTTTATGTCACCCCAAAAAGAATAAACATTCCCCCTAAAGCCATTATTCATGAATATTCTACAGTTAAAGGAAAAAAAGCAATTTTTAATACTCTTATAGCAGACGTTTTCCTCCTTTTGTCTTTAGAAAGATGAAGCAATAATCCCCTTGTTTCTGATACGTTTTCAACGGAAGCTTGTTTAATCGCCACGGACAAAGAAAACAATAAGGAATGGGTATACCACTGTGCAGGTCGGGTAGTCGGGTGCAATACAACGGATTTACAGAGCGCCCACGTCAAAGCAGACGAGGTACCTAGTGCTCATAGGATTTAGAAAATTGCTTAGTTACTTGTTGGAAAAAGACAAACTTGTTGGCTTTATATTATTGTCGGAACAGCAATTCTATCAGACGAAGACAGACATCAATTAAAAGTTAGACGAACTAGTAGTGGATGGTCTAGGTATATTTTTGACCAAATTCCAGACAACTTCGTGGTCCTAAAAACAGACGTGCCTATTTGTGTGTTGCTTCCCAACTTGAGGTGAGTGAGTTGAGTGACAATAAGCTGACTGGCGTAAGGAAAAGCCGACATGACACATTTCAGTGCCTAAAGAGTAGACCACATTTTTAGAACCTTTACCTGGAAAGATTTTATCTCAGTTCTGGTGTCTAGACTCCCTAAAATATTAAAATGAAAATCTGTCGCGTTAATTAAGTCGAAAATATATTTTGAGACAGTTTTTCCAAGTCTCGAAAACCATTTGGTAACTTGGAAAACGTTTAAATTGTGTGTTCATTTTGTGGTCACACTGGTCACCATGAACACTTCTAACTTTTGATTGTACTACGGACGTTTACATTATGTATTATCATAATATACATATATCTGTACCGAAACATAGATCCCTAAACCCATTGTATTGCAATCTAAAACTGAAGTTTCTACATCAGCAACGCGCATTCTATCGTAATTGCTTTATTATTCAGCAGTAGTCTGCAAGTTTTCCTTGCTCGATACAGCTTTGAATTTAACTTTGAAGACTTAGGTATCACAGCCCATGTTATCTTTAGCTGTTAAATTAACGTTTGTAACATGATGTTCATTTCCAAATACGCACGTCACCGTCTCAACAATCATCATCATCTGCCTCGCGTTTCCTCAACTAGGTATGTTGGGGTCGGCTTTCAGTTTAACCGGATGTAGCTAAATACCAGCCACCATCTCAACAATATCATAAATACTTGTACCAATTGTATTGTTATCCACCAACTGCACTATTATTCCCAGTTCAGTTGTATTATTCAGCTTGTCAGTCTGTCATGCTAACGGGAGGATTCAACTTTTGTGAGCAGCGCGCAGCGTGTGTATTCTCATCGGTAAAGTGTGCCTGAGATGTGTTTTAAATACATATTAAGACTCCTGCCATTTTGTCGCTCTTCTCTATTGTTTGAATGAAATTGTTATAATTTTCACCTCATAGCGAAAGCCTAATTTCTGTAAGATTACAAAAAAATCTTGAAACGAAATTCCATTTCCAAATTAAAGGCAATTTTGCATATCTTTAACAAAACGATTAGGTATAAAGCGATTGGAAAATTAAAGGAATACAATATTTCGTTATTTCTCGGAATGGTTAAATTGTATTTGAGATGAAAGGGACTATTGCATAATATTGATAAAGCTCTTTGAACAAAACCGGAGTCTTTTTACTTTGATGTTAAATCTCAACGAAGATAATTAAAAATATTAACAGTAGGATCAGGAATTTAATAAAGCGCAACCGGAGTCTAAAAAGGCAGGATAGGATGGAAATGACAACAGTGTGGAGAGTGCTTTTAAAAGTAACTGGACACCGAGCCATCGAGACGAGGTCTACGGCAGTGTGTACCGAGTGTCCCGATGTTCGAGTCGAGACCCGAGCTGTTGGTTCAGCAGTGATGGATAATAAGTGGAAAGTGAATTGTTGTAGTAGTAATAGTACCTACGTAGGTTGTTCACGATTAAAGAACTCTTAAAAATAACAGCCTATTATTGTCCCAGGACAGGGCAGAGGCCTCTCCCTTCTCATACAGAGAAAGCACGAACATTGATCACCTCGCTTGCCCAAGACGGAATGAGGTAATTATTTTCTGAAATTAATAAGGAGAATATTAATTACTGAAAATGAAAACGAAATTAAGTCCGCCTTTGTACCTTTTTGTGCGAAAAGTTTAAATAAATAAATAAATAATAAATTCTGTAAACACTGATAACAGTGCAGAAAACCACAGTGAAGAAAATGTGTGGAAAGATGAAGCTCTAAGGCATAAACTCGCTGATGTTACAACAACTAATACCGTTGAGGAAGTCTAACGGCGTTAATAAAGTTTAATCGATAACCACAACATTGTTAGTCGTTAATTCTATTTTATTTTAATATACTCTTCTCTCTACTCCTCATTCTAGGTCCGCTAGCGCTTAGCATACTTAGCGAACATTAAGCTATGCAGTTATGAAATTAAACTTTTACTTTCGTCCTTTGAAAACGTAATATCGCGTCAGAATCACGGGGGTACACTATTATGAAGAGTTAGAACGGCGGCAGGACGCATTCACGCCCTCCCGAGTCATAATGTTACCTTTTTATAATATTGTCGCTAAACGCTGTACAGTTGTACAAAACCGCAATGCGTCTGGGGTATTCAACGGGTCGTGAACTTCGAAAACAATGGAAATTCTAGTCAGTCTAGATAAACAGGAAGATGAGAGTTCAAAGAGCTTGGATCTACAGTGTCTTACCATATTGAAGTGTTTATATGCGATAAAATGTGCGTTGAAAAGTAGAAGTGGAATATAAAATTGAGTCAACATCATCTGCCTGCCTTTTTCCAACTATGTTGGGGTCGGCTTCCAGTCTAACCGGATATTTACACAAACCTATGGGTTCGAAAATACTTTGTTCGTAATAACATAAAATTTCATTGCCGCGTGGATGCGTATAGATAAAGTCGCGTGGTGAATCAGATGTGGGCAGCTGATTACCAGTATGTTACATATTATAGAATATAAAGTTAAGTATTTACATTTATCAAAAATAAGGTACAGATAAAGGTTCAATGCAACCGGGGGTGCCTTTGCAATACTTGGTGAAGCCTTGTGGATAAATTTTCAGATCAATCCCAACCTTCGGCACAGGATTCAACTCAACACAATAATATTTGAACATACACACACTCATACCTAGCGCTGTTAAACGCTTTCATCTTGGGAAATAATGTTCAAAGGAAATTGTTGTTTATTATTTCTTATTTCCGCAACGTAAACAGCGACGTTTAATTATTTCTTTCTTCGCTTGTTCTGCGACATGAGAAAATGGTTAAAATATAAGCTTGGATATTATGTTCGTGATGTCCGCTTTTATTATGAAATTTCGTTATTTTATTTCCCTGAAACGATCAATTGCTATTGTCAATATTTACATGATTGATACACATTGATGCGCAAATTGATCAGTCTACCAAATGCAATTGAATCGATTGACAATAAACACACAAAACACTTGCAATTGGGGACCCTCTACCAGATATTACTCTATCATCATAGTATTCACATAATAACTCTGCAGGTTCCCAATTATTTATATTTCCAATCATTTATCTGTCGGCTTAATTTTCAATTCTTGTACCGATTGAAGTATAGTAATTTTATCCCAGGTATAACGACTTCACATAAAATTATACAACTACTGAATGCAAAATATTGTAAGACATTTTCAAATAATAACTATGGAGTTTCATGTTCGGTTTTTTTGTCCTTTTTAAATAAGTAAAGAATTTGTGTTTGACAAATTTTGTTGTAAAGTGTTTTTTTTTAACCGACTTCAAAAAAGGAGGTTTCTCAATTCGACCGTATATATGTTTTTTTTTTATTCTTTTTTTGTTGGAAAGGAGATATGCCAAGGGTGGTCCCATGATAAGGAAACCAGGATCTAATGATAGCATCCCAGTGAAATCGAGGGGAACATTCGAAAATCGTAGGAACGACTAGTGCGTTTGTTAATTTTTTCATTAAATATTTTAAAGCACTACAATTTAATGAAGGCCTGGAGTCGATCTGATGATGGAGCCGAAAGACAGTCGAGGGGACTCCTCAACGATTTACAGCAGTTACCTTGTGCTTGGGCTTGATTAATTTGTAGTTAAGTATTGATGTGAACTTTACACCTATATGGGTTGTGACTGTCATTAGGGGTCTGATGATGAAGACGAAGAACAGTTAAGGGAACTCCTCAACAGTTTACAGTAGCTACCTTGTGTAAAGTAACTTGAGCATTTGCTCTCGGAAATCATCATTTGGAAATTGGAGCTGATGATGAAGACCACAGATGGCCATCGGAACTACTCAATGACAAATATTTCACGGGTTGCGATTCGATTACTTTAATATGGTTGCTAAGCAATTTATGCTCGTTACAATGCGTATGGTGAAGTGGAGCTGATGGTGACTTCTCAATCAGCTCCAGTTCTCCTGGTTCTTACTAGGAGAACTCAACAATTAACGTCCCTGCATCGGGAAAAGCAATATTTTGTAAAAGGTGATTAGTAGTTGACATTAGGCTATTGTAACTTAAATAAATTACAAACTGACCCACTAAAAAAGTGAAAAATAAAAACTTTTTTACAAAAAAAAACCGACTTCCAAAAAACACAACAAAGTGAAAAATAACTTTAATTTCGGAAGTCGGTGGCAAAAAAACTAAAATACAAATACAAAGACACCGACTTCCGAAATTAAAGTTATTTTTCACTTTGTTATGTTTTTTGGAAGTCGATTTTTTTTTGTAAAAAAGTTTTTATTCATATTTTAAAAAATAGGTACCTAGCGCCTGAGCGGCATAAAATGATTTCATTTCCGATTAACTGAGAACGTTTATAAAAAGGAATCCTGCTCTCAAGATTTCACACCCAGCTTATTACGTGGCTAGAAAAAGACGTCAAATTAGTTGGGTCCCCTATTTTTTCTCGCAAGGCTGTCCTCGTGTTCGCTAACTAATCGAGAAACGAGGTCTGGGTGTGTTGGGGTCGGATTGCACAATTTTTCCATACAATTACCTTCGAAGCTTGGAGCCATGCATCGGTTCATTAGAGCTGGCGCGGTTGCACACTCCAGCTCAAGCTGTTGTGCTTATTTTTTTAGGTTGTTAGCTTGTATTAGGGGCGGAAGTGTTAATAAGAACTGAGTTTCAATATACACAATTGGTATAATCTGGGAATAATTTAAAATTAAATAAAAATTGCGATACTAAAACAGTTTTGTACATGAGGGCACCGCACACAGAAGCGTTATGGATTATTATAACTTTGAAGATGATGTAGCTGTATTTACACACACATGCAAACAACGCGTTATCCTGACATCACGCAAAATCCTGCATCACGCAAGCAGAGTTTATCGCGCAACTAGCATAGATACAACGGTCCGACATGAATCATCAGGCAGTTGCCCGCCAGACACAACACCCGTCTGGTCGGAGGATCCTCCCTTTTCTATAGAGTATGAGTGAACTTTACACCCTGTTCCTCATACCTTTATAATGACATCAGTCCAGATTGATGTGAATTAAAGAAACCTAGATGAAAGCAATAACCAGAACTTATAAGCATTGTTTTAACAAGTATTTAAGCCCCCCCAACATACGGAAGTAACGTTTGGCATGTAAGAAGAATTTCTTGAAGAACATCTCGCGAGGTGAGGCTAAAAGATGAAACGCAAGACGGATTTTCAGACTTGGTATGTTAACGAAACTTTTACCAAACAGAACCATCCTTTGAATGTTGGCAGATGAATGACAGAGCAAGAGTTAGAGGGAGCGTGAGCAGTAATGTGTGTTGAATTCACATAACACGATAAATGCATGCCTGCATTTGTGGCGGAAAACGGTGAGTATGCAACATGGAACTGGGAGGTTGGGATGCCAACAAATTGTACGAATACTTGATGCAAGAACACAGTTATAGAAGTAGAATTTAATGTTAAACATACACTTTTACTGCGAAAAAAATCACCGCAATTTATATGAAGTGTGGACAGGAAACTGGACTTAATATTCTTTGCATCGTATGTTACACAAACTTTTACGTCGTTTTGCGGTTTCATTTCAGTTAAACAACCTTTTAAGCAGGGACGGTGAAAAATGGATGTGTTATGGTGTTATGTTAATTGAACACAGCGCAGACAGTAAGTAATTAATAATCTACCGTGCTGTCTCTATGTATTACGTTATGTAACGAAAGAAATTATACCAACTCGTACATGAGAAGCCTTAGAATAACAATCAGAAACATTACAAATTACGTCTATTTCAGTTCATACCGTGTCATCATGATCACTGTAATCACAGGGGCTACCACGAACCCACAGAGTAAACGTTTGTAACGTAAATTTGTAATGAAAATAGTCGTTTCGCATATTATATTTACGAAGTTTTAGGATTGTATTCATATCTCTGGGTGACACTATACTGAAACTCAAAGCATTTATTTCAATAAAACCAATTACAGGCACTTTTGAATTGTCAAGGGGTCGGTTAGTTAGAAAGATGAAGCTAGTTGCCCATTCTAAAGCGTAGTAGGTTCCTACGGGCAAGAAACTCCACGGACACTCTTTTAGATGAAAATATTGGTTACATCAGTCATGTTGAAATTATACTGTGAGAACGATGTAGAAAGACGCGCACAGCGATAAAAGCGTGTTGGAAAACTAATTGTGTTTGTCGCAAAATGCGAACAACATACACAGTTACAACATATACATACATAGTTGTATTTTCGATAAAAAAAATCGTCCGAATTTACGTTACGTTTATGTCGCGCGTTCGTAGTCGTACTAATACAAGCTTGACTTAGTTTGGGAGTTGGTAGATCATCAATTACGTGCTGCTATACATCATCAAATACCTTATTAAATTGTACTGTACATAGATTAAGTTTTTGTTGTACTTTGAGAGCGAAAATAATTTTATTATTATTATTAGGTACTAAGGCCTCTATATCTTACAGTATCTAAGTATAGGAGATGACTGGCCTAACTGGTAAGCAATAGATGAGCCTATAAATCACGGAGGTGAGGTATACCTGTGAATTGTTTAGATCTTGAGTTATGATCGTGTGGTGGACCATGATTTGTGAGGTGAAAAGGTTACAGGTGAATTGTAGCGGTCTATTTCCTAATGAATAAAGGGACTGTGAAACGGGGAATATTATAATGTGCCAACGTTCCTCCTTTCTCAAGGACATACAACTTTTATGAAGACTAATGGCCTATTACTTGTATGGCCTATTATACCTATAATTTACGGCCCGTTATTGGTTAAAATTAAGACTCTTGTATCTTAACCAATAATGAAGTAAATATCTCATAGCTTTGTGTAGTAGGTCGTCCCATATGAAAGTAGCTATCTCGCAGGCAAAATTAGTTTACGAATCTATTTATATGCCCAGTTTGGCAATAAAAAATGCTACCATTGGTAAGCAGAACGATTCGTTTTTGTTTACAAGAACCGAGCATAAATTAAATTTTAATATTTGTAAGCATTTTGTTTTACAGTTCCAAAGGAAACCTTAAAATTGACCAGCAATGAAAATACCAGTAAAATATAAAGGTATGCCTATAAATCGCGCACCACAAAAGACGGCCCTGACGTCACGTAGCTCACATAAAACGTGAGGAGACAAACGGCAGAAGGTAACACCATACTCTGTCTGCAATGGTTATGGAGATATTTCTCTCATATGTAATGTATGATGACCTTTGATTTATCATATACCCGGTGTCTTAACCGAAACCGAAAGCACTGTCGCGCAAATAAGTGATTACGGGAATATTTATATGAAATAAGACGTCTAAACGCGACTTGTTTGATCGCGCCAGTTTATTATTATTTTATATTATATATGTCATATTTTAGAGGAAATAATTTACATGATGTCAGTCTAACTGTCATACCTTTAATAGAAAACTGCCTAAGTGCCTAACAGAATTTAATCAAATTCATAGAGAGGTAGCTTGGTGCTTGCAGGACTTAGGAAAATATCCGTCTATGCAGGCAACATACCAACAACCAAATAGAAAAAACTGGGGCATACAAAGCAAGAATTTAAAGAATATAAATTAGTTTCAGCTATAATTTTACTACTACACCTAAGTTTGATAGATAATTTCAGCTAATCCTACGACAAACCAGCAAAGTTTTAACAGCATATTACAAAATACGTCACTTCTAAAGCTCTAACTTAACCCTTAATGTGACTTACGCGTCTCTAGGGGACCACATACAGTTCTAGCAAAGACCATAAACTAAATTATAGCTAGATTTTAGTTCTAGGTACTGTTGGGCCGACTTATAGTTCTGTTGCGACATAATACATATGCATCTTGACCGTACTTATATACAGAAGGCTTATGATGAAGTTCAAGGACTCGGGGAATTAATTTGATGGGGAATTCTGTATAGATGGACAACAGAATTATGATATACAATAGAAGATTAGGCTGAGAGTTGAGCCACACATTGAAGGATTAGCCTGAGAGGTGCACGATGGGCGCAAAGTGGACTTTGGAAATAGTTTAGAATGACAATAGGACATTGAGAGGGCCTTAATTTTTTTTAAAATTCAATCTATGGCGATGGCTTGACCTATTTGTTGTATGCACTTACCCCACACAAATTCGTATAACACTACTTGTTATAAATGGCAAAAATACGTAGTTATTATTGAACCTTGCTCAATAACCACTCATCAGAACTTGATCTTTATATGCGACCACCCTATAAGTATACTCTTTCAACAAAAGGATTTTTCAAATCGGTATATAAATGGAGTTTATTCTGGAGATGGGGGTTCACGAACGGCTCTAATCTCAAGTGCGTTTGCGGCACCCCCCACAGACAATGGCCCACCTTCCATCCAGCAACCTGCGCCGCATGCCCTGTCTCCTGTGCACTTGATGATCTTATGATTGCGCCAGTAGGCGGAGTTCACACAGCTAATATTTGGGCCAAAGTTGTTTGAACTTTTTGCCATCGATACGCTAAGAAGAAAGTTCTGGAGTTCTAGAATGAAGGAGTTCTGAGGTAACAAACATTATAAAATAAAAAAATACAACCAAATTGAGGACCTCCTCCTTTTTTGAAGTTGGTTAAAAAGATATTAAGGTTTGTGGTGAGGCTGCTCAAGATAATCTGGAGGTCATTAAAGGTTAATAAAACCACCAAGGTTAATAAAGGCACCTTTAGGTCTTTGCTCCATTACTGAAATACTTTTATTTACTGCGTGCATGCCACGTAGTCGCCTATACGAGTTATTAAACTTGAACTACAGGTAGAATTATACTGTGCTTGAACTATGGATGGCGTAATAAAAGGGAAAAAAAGCCTCAGTGCTACGGTTATTATTACGACCAATATTTCTTTATTATTCACGATTAGTACGGTTCAACGGGCTAAGATTTGTACTGTACTCACTTTGTTTATGAAACAAGTACGATTTTCCTACAAAAATGTTTACTGTATAGTTTAGCATAACAATATGGATCGATACAAGGATCAAGTTTGCAGTTTCAGACAACTTAAGAGCGTTTACGCCGAACGTCATTTCATACAAACTTTCAAGCCCTTGTTTTCCGAAACGAACGAACCGATTTAAATGAAACTTCATACGCATAAGCAGGATACCAAGATCTAAAAAGTTAGCAGAGAACATTTTCGAAAAATAGTGTAACAGCCAAATTAGACAGATTTTAAACTTTTCATAGAAACAGAGATTTCCTGTTATCTTTTTTTAAATAAGACATTCCGAAAGTGTTCTCTACTAACTTTTTAGACCTTTGTATCCTGCTTATGCGTATGAAGTTTCATTAAAATCGGTTCATTCATTTCGGAAAACAAGGGCTTGAAAGTTTGTATGAAATGTTCGGCGTAAACACTCATAAGAGTGAGAGCAATGAAACTGTCATGATAACTTTATTTGCTATGAATGTAGGTACAGGTATAAGATGTTTTTGGTGAAAAGTTTATTGTTTTACTGTTACTGTTAGCTTGCATCATCCAACTGCTCCCCATGACTTCCAGCTTTTTCGATCCAGGGCTAAAGTGGACCACTGGCCGTTTGTTTTGTCCAGCTCGTCCTACCATCTTCTTCGTATTGTTTTATTGTAATTAAATATTTAATTTAGAAGTTGGTCTTTTGAGACTTTTCACAAGTCACTGTTATATTAAAAAAGTTTTCACCTTAATTGGATTAACTTGGATTTCTTTCAGTAGGATTAGGTTCTTAAGCAATACTAAATCAGTTTTCGACAGGTTGCACCTGTTACAATGCTAATATGCATACAACTGTCATGTGCCCCCGAGCCTCGGAAAGCGCGTTAAGTCGTTGGTCCTGCGCCTGATCTCTCTCCGGTCGTGTCGGATTGCCGTCCCTTCGGACTATGACAGTGAGGGAAGAGGGAGTGCTTCTGTGTCTGCTCACACACTTGTGCACTATAATATCTCCCGCGCCAAAAGCTAGTCACTGTTGAGATTTGCCATAGCCGAAATACTGTCTAGAGGACTATATACATATCGTAGTTATCACACTATCATTTCTGTTCAAAAACTAGGAGGAATTAAATCATACTGGAAAAGCCCTCATGAACTCTTCATTTCATACGAATTCCCATTAAGATGTCTCGTCTGTTAACGAATCTAATATCTTAGCATCAAGCTAATCTCACTCTAAAAGGCACATAGAGAATTCTCAAACACAGTTTACTTAAGCATCAGTATGTGCACTTTTATAAGTTATCAAGTTAGACGAGCTCGCTAGTTCAACGACTAATAAGATCTCATACGTAATTTGTTTGCTTTAAGCTAAAGTTGGCAAGTTTATAGTAGAACGCGGGAATAGTTTGTGCTATCTTTTACTGTTTATGCTAACATAGCGATCGGTTTTTCAACAAATTTTCCGCAGACGAGGTTGCGGACAGGAGATTCTTGAGTATAAGAATAAAAGTATACTTGGCACTGTTTTTACAGCAAGAGCCAAACTATAAACATATCATCTTATTTTACTTAGGTATACTAAAGCCAAACTCCATTTCGATCACATAGCGAGTAAGTAGTAGGTAATTTCTCTCTTAACACGTGCACTAAGTGAGCCATTTCCCTGATCCTCTAAATAGTGAGTTTGATACTACGAAAGTGAAACCGAGTCGGTTTCTAAATCCTCTTCTTTTACGAGACTACTCTCATAGTTGACCTTTTTACGTTACTAGTGATGGAAATAGACGATACCTCACAACTTTGGGGATTACCCATTTGAAGTTAGTATATGGCATTAAGCATTTTTGGACGTGTATTTTTGTCACTGTTATTTAACTCGAAAGCCCGTGTTTTATTTACAGCTTTCAAAAGGCGTTGAAAAACTATACCTAAAGGTGTTTACGATTGTGAAATTCTATCTTGCATAAGTTTTTGTATCCTTGCTTTCTTTCATAGTTATTGTGAATGATTCTCATTATTTCTTGAGCGCAGGTATCTGTCTATCTATCACTTTTATGAGGGCAGAAACAATAGATTGGCAATTACTTACTAACACAATACCTTTTCTCTCATTTTCATTCGAATAAACGACAAAGCCTTTCTCTCATTTGCGTTCTCATAACCGACTACGATCTACCGGAAAAACACTGATGTCAAAAAAAAAAAAAATTTTTACCTCATGTTTCGTGCCAGTAAACACACACGACATAGTTGTCAACAGCTAACATATTATATCACTACAAATATTGCCAAGTCACACCCTTCAAATAATGTAGTCGAGGCGCCCCTCTATTATGTCTATTGTTAGCACTATCACAGGAATTACACATCACTAATTTTGTGGCGCGTATTTGTACTCCTAGTTTAGTTGTGACATTTCGGGTATAAGTTTGGGGTGCATTTAGAGCCTCGTGTCATAATACGTAGTAGTCAGCTCCACTACCAACATTGCTGTTCTAAAGAGGAGCTGTTTTCGCATAGCTCGTGCCGACGCGAGATAAGGGTATATGAGTTTAGAATAGTAAGAATAGAAAGGGTTAGTAACAATTTTACTCAACTTCTGGTGTTAGTAAGTTAAGGACACAGATTAACGTATACAATTAAAATTCAGCGTCCACCTGCATCCGCCTCCGGAACATCGGGGAATCCCATCGATCTGCGAATATACTGAGAATACTGTTCGAGCTGCCGCGAACACGCGTTATGATGGGGTTTAATATTCAGGGGTATTTACTAATAGAATGTAGGGTTTCTAAATTGTAGTCATTCATTGTAATGTATAACATTATCATACTGTTTTGATATACTTTGACTTGACATAATTTGACTGCCTTCACGGAACTCGCTCATCCAATGAGCGAGTTCCGTGAAGGCAGTCAAAATACCGTAAAATTTAGATAAGTTTGGTTCAGTAATATCATTCATGGAAGTTCTAACTCTGGATAAATTCTAGACAGACAGCTGTTACGACAGTTCGTGTAAGTAATGAAGTTTGTTAATTACCTATGACTTCAGATAATATAACTGTTGATCCTGTAATCACTATAAAATAGGTAGGTATGTAATTGATGTATGTTGGCCCACAATTACAGTAGACCGGGAACAGTGGAAAGAGAGAAGCCTTTGCCCTGCAGTGGGACAACACAGGATTATAATAATAAATTTCCTAGAGGTCAACGGGCCTCTGTGAGTTGGCTTCGGCCTCTTGTATGCCTACCAAAGGTCCGGGACCCTATGGTCCCGATATATATGCGAAAAGCTTAAAAATAAATAATGATGTGCACTGAACACAAACACGCACGCACGCAGTTTTTTGAGGCCTTAGTCAACATTTTCCAGGAGAAAAATCACTACAGCAATTTGTTACGATGAAACTAATCTGATTATATCTATACCCGGGCTTATACACTGAGATTTTCTGAGACAATAAATCTAATTCTTATTCCCAAGAGACTCGACCTTTGGAGGTTACAAGGTCATACTTGATATTCCAAACTCTAAGCTCCGAAATCAATCAAACAAGGGCGTGGAAGATTGCTAGGTGAAGGCAGGAAGTACTACCGATACCGGTATAGCACTTACGGCGAACAGTCAACACGGTGACTGTAACAGAGTAGTTGTTATTGTTTTAAACAGATTCTAAAACTGCTGGTCCTTGTCATACGTTCATATTTTTGGCGGCACGGTTGGCGCAGTGGTTAAGCGATTGACTGCTGCGCTGCGTGTCGCGGGTTCGATTCCCGCACGGAACAAATATTTGTATGACCTACAAGTAGTTGTTCCGGGTCTGGCTGTTTGTGTATGTGAGTTTAAATGTTTGTAAAACGCATCCACGATACAGGAGAAATTCCTAGTGTGGGGCAACGTTTTTTTAAAAAAAAAAAAAAAAAAAAAAAAAAATATATATATATATATATATAAAAAAAAAAACAGATTTCTGGGAGTCTGAGTACAGCAAATTTTGCTCGTTTTTTTGGAGCAATTTAAATTTTTCGAGGTTTATAAATAAAAGAAGTTCGTCGCAGTGAAATATTTACGTCCTGTTTTGTCTGGGTACACTGAAATTTCACCCCAAAATACTACGGAAAAGGCGGGGTAGGAAAACGAAATACCACATATGAACCAACAAATACTTTGAAACCTGTGTTTGCATACCAAATGAGCTCCTAAGAGGAATCGGCTACCTTACCTATAACACTATACTACCCAAGTAACGTACAGACGCCAACACATCAAGCTACTACAATCAGTCAATTTCTTAAATACATTTTCAACTTTATTGCTGAAGCATAAGGTTCAGAGTTGATTGGGAAAATTTGACAGTTTCGGGTAGCTTGATGTGCTGGCGTCTGTACTTGGAGTGAAATTAGCAAGGATATCCTCCCATATTGTTCGAATAACGGCCTCGTTGGTCTAGTGGTGGCAAACGCTACTGCTGAGCATAAGGGCTCACCCCCCCTATTAATTTATTATTCCCCCCTATTATAAAGGACTTGGCGAAATGTGGGTGTACAATAGGCACACGTCTACCTAACCTTTCGAGTATTACAGGCGTGATGGTGATGTTTCAAATGAAACATAAAGCCAGTAAAATGTGTAGCATAGATTGCCTACAGAGCTGAATCACAGCTAAAAAGGGCCTGGAAATAGGATTGCGAAGATCAAGTTTCTAAAGTTAGCGGAAGCCGGGGATTTATCATGTCCGTGGATGAAGCGCGACTAGAAATGTTATTTTAGTTTGCTTCGGAGTTAGCTTTGAGAGGAGATGTTTTGATTGAATGCTGAACAGTATTTTTGATAACTTATTTGCAGAATTAATACGTGCGTACAGTCACGAGCATAAATATGTGTAAGTGATGTCAGATATTTTTGATCACAACGAGGTATCACATTCTTCTGAATTTAGGTGAATAGGCAGATATATTTATAAGAAAAACATGTCCAATATTAATGCATTCTAACAGGTGACACATCTTTTTGAAGCCTATACAGCATCCTATATTGTGACGTCGCATGACTCGTCAAATAGTTTTGGTGTTCCTTCGATGTCACATAATATTTGTGCTGCCACCTTTATATGCCTTCCACAAATTATCACATATATTTGCCGTCATATAGTTATTGATGAATCATGAAAACAGATATTATTGCCGAGCCGTCCATAGTAGTACCTATATTTATACTTGTGACTGCCGTACGACGCTTTTAGATTGACTGGATATTCTATGTAATGGGTTTGGTTTCCGCACTTAGACCTTCAAGTGGACCATTGTGCGTGTTGACTGGATATTATTTGAATTGTACTTAAAGTTAACTTAAATTCACATTCATAAATCATAACTTAATTCAACATATATCAAATTAACGAAAACCTTATCAGCAAACCAAGAAAAACCACAACGCAAAACGTGAATTCGTGTCTCGAATGATTAGCCGCACGAACGCAGTGGGTTCAATGTCTGGACGAGGCAATAATTCCATGAAAAATGCATTACAACTTTCAACTTCTTTGTTAAAATACTGCACGGAATCTGAAACTTAACTGAATGATTTATTTAAGGTTTTATTTTTGTGTAAGTAAGCCAGCAGACACGCATTACCAGTAAGATACATGAACAAGATGGAATTATGCGTTACAAGACTTAACTTCTGCTGATTTGTATCGATATGTTTTGCTTGGTAATGCTTTGAACGAAAAAGTATATCGCATCACTAAAAAAATAACGATAACAATAACGATAAATTGTTCCACCGAACCGCACGTTACGAAATTTTGTTTCAGTGCGGTTAGTGGAAGTGCTCAGGTGCCGTTCGTCCAAGTGCGGTTCAAATCAGTGCTCTGAGTGGAATACCTCAGCCGAAGGATATTTTTATGCTTTGATGATAAATTAAGTCTGCGAGACGATTCCATTAATAATAGCCTCTCGACCGATTTCGGTCACGGTGGCCAATGTCAACGGAGATTACCCAGGTTCGCAGGAGATATTATAGTGCACAAGTGTGTGCGGAAACACAGGTGCACTCTCTGTTCCTTTACTCTCATAGTCCGATGGGACGGCAATCCGACACGACCGGGGAGAGATCAGGCGCAGTACCTATGGCTTTACGTACTTTCCGAGGCACGGGGGTATTATACCGCGAATTTCTCAGTAGCAGCCTGGAGTCTGGTTGGTGGCAGTAGGCTCGCCCCCATTGCATGGGACTCACACATAACTGGTGAAATGTGGGTGTACTATAGATAAACCTCTGCCCAACTGTTCCCGGAATATATGCGTGATGATCATTTGATAATTAGAAATTACTAGCTGCAGAGATTTAGATGAAAATAGAGCAAACTAACATGTATCTAGGTTTACTTTCCTAAGCACTCATGCATGTGTAAACTTCGCCACACACAGGCCTTTTTCGGGTCAGAAGGGATTGACTGAACATGACATATTTGATCCCAAATCTCTTCCCTTCTTAAATATGTAAAACCCGATAATCAGCCTAAGTGTGCCCATCATAAAATATAAAAAAAAAAAACAGTGGAACTCCGGGAGTGCCGACAGAAGTGAAAACAAAACACAAACAGAATACTTTGCCACCACTCACTGACATATCGGATATACACACTAAAACCGAGTACATCCCGAGGACAGCCGAACACATCCGAAGCGGGTATTTTTTGAATCGTCTTAGAAACAAAACACGCGCGGTTTCGCTTACGGTAACAGTGGCGCGTGTTCAATGGATTTATCCCATCTCAAAACAAAAAATGCCCAACGCGCCTAAAGAAGTTTTCACTTCAAAAACTATCTTCTATTCTACTTTCTTATTGCTTGGAGTTCATTATATTTTATCCATCTTTCAAACAAAATCGTCCACTACCCCCCCCCCCCCCCCCCCCCAACCCTTTAATTAAAGTAAGTGTAGAGAAAAAACGTCTTTCTTTAGCATAGTTCAAGTAAAAGAGTGTTTTCAGGGCATTAATGATGCGGCTGAGTACGACGCGGAGGTTACAAGGGTGGGCGCACTTTTGTCCTTTACAGTAACTATAAAGAAATTAAACTATAGAATTTGTGGACAGAGTAAAGAACTATCATTCATTAGATATACGAAGTATGTTGGCTTGGAACTTAAGGGGTTTGGACTTTTAGAAAAGAAAAGTCACCTTTTTTAAAGTACTGCTATAAAGGCTCTCCACCACAGCCCCGTTATTATCGCTCGATAATATCGGATGCATTATTGCTATAATGCGTCCCGATTCCTTGTAACAGAGCTGCGTTCCTATCGTCCGATATTTCTAACGTGTGCGCGTAACATATACTACAGGCCTCCGCCCGCACTACACGTTACTAAGTCATTAACGCAGGTGTGAATAAGATTGTATGCGTCCCAATACAAAATATTCTAAGAACTCATATCGGAATATCGCAGGACGGAGAAACGCAAGCGTCCTACTTCTGTTGCGTCGTTATTATCGCAGCAGTGTGTAACTTCGTGGCCGTCCTAATACAAAATGTACTGAAAACAGATATCACAATAACGCAATCGATATTATCGACAGATAATAACGCGCCTAGGTAGACAAAGGTAGATAATAAAAAACGATGACGCAGCATCAATGACAACCAGCGATCCCTTATGCAAGCTTTCATGAAGTATATTAGAAGACTTTCCAACATTACAGGCTGATGACCTACATAATGTCGAGATAACAAAATATCAGAGTATATATACGCGACAGATACGTTTTCATAAAAGCTAGAAAACTTAATTTGCTCACTCAAAGGACGTGAAACCACAACGCTGCATGGGAACTAAGGAGTAAGGACGTCTCACTTCGGACGGAGTCGGGGATCTTAAATTAAATTAAAGTTTGGTCGCGTGATCCCCCTAATAGACGGGCTCACAGTAGAACGGGGGAAGCTATTAAAAATGTTCAACTAATAGTTCGCGGTACGTCTGGCATGTCTGTCGGACTGTTTGTGGAAGATTTTATGAAGAAAAACTTGGTGTATTTATGAAAAATTCGTTTCAAGTTGAGTTTTTTGCTTGTTGGGAGGGTTAAAACTTAAAATTGTTAATTGGTGACGACAGCATGCTTCGTTAATGTCCTAAAACTAATTTTAATTAACTGTCAACGGTTAACTAACATGTTCAATGTTAAATTTTTCTTTGTTTACCGCAAAACACTGAACACTTATAGTTGCAAGTTTTTACCGGAATTTTAATTTCAAACAATGAAGTTTAGCAGCTAATAATGACCTCACCAGCAAACTTACTAACGGAGGTGATAGAAAAGTGAACTAACCAATTTCCATTATAAATAAAGCCACACAGAGTGGTGTCAAGCCGTCAGTTACCGACAAGGCGCATTAGCTAAACTAAACTCACCTTGCAACTACAAAGTTAAATATGCATAATGAGAAATGCATGCATGTGCAAAATAACAAGCGAGTTCGAGGCAAGTTTTAGGCAAACCGCAAGAGTATATTTTAAGTTGATAGCTACGTAACAGGCTTCTGTAAACGTTAGGAAACGAAACGAGGACTAACTACGAGGTTTTTTACATTTTTGAACGACGTGAGGTCTTTTTGGGTCACAAATTAGCTGGAGATTTAGTTTGTGTAAGACTCAAAAAAAGTCTTTTACGATACAAATGCAGTCCCATTTAGCTCTTAATCGAATAGCACTCGTTGGCATATGAATAAACCTTTGGAAAAACATAAATTACAGACCTACATTTATCTCCCTTCATTAATTCCTCCGCTTCCATTTACAAAAACATTCTAACCACCGTCTTCAAGATTTACAGCCAAGTCATAAATTCTATTCATTCAGCCGACTAGGCCCCCGAGAACTGTGGCCTAAGAAACAAAAACAACGCCAGGTAAATTGGGACAAATTTAGGCGTTTGAAGCTATCTAGACAAGTCAAACAAAGGTGTCGTCCCAAAAAACGGTACTGAGCTAGACAGGCCAGGCGAAATTACTCCCAAGCTCCACAATTGAGGTGTCCGGGTCTTCTTGGCTTCATTTCGTATTCTAAATCACGCCAGCAAAAAGTTTTTAGGCAAACAAGAAAATTTTATGAAGATTTGTAAACTAAATTAAACAGGGAAAGTTTTGGTACCTACGTTGAATGCATGGGTAGTAAGTTCGACTTCGGGTGCGATGGTCAACTTCAAGTCTGACAGAAATGATAAGTAAGTTGGAAGTTTTGGCAGAATTCGTATTTTAGATTGAGCCTCTAGCAGTTTTGGGATTGATCAAATAGTTGTTTCCGTAACAAATTTAGTTTAGTATGCCGTATTCGACTGTCTGGAGATCAATTTTGAGCATTCTGCCATGTTTTTCTTCGCTCGAGTTTCCCGCCAACTATTTGCTATTCCAACTCCAGTAAATTTACTCAGCAACACAAACTAAGGTTTCTTAGACAACGATATTATGCAAGAGCTAGAAATTAGCCAGTTCACCGTGCTTTGAACAATATGATAATATTCTGAACGTTGAGTTGCTCGTAGATCAGAGTGGCAGTCTTGTTATAGAGACTGAAACTGACTGCTTCGTTAGTGTAATGGTGAGTCCTCGAGATAAATGTCCTTGTGTTGCGGTGAGCTTGTTAAAGCTTGAATAAACTATGAAAGCGGTAAATCTATGAGAGTATTTACTCACAAAGTCCATGTTACATTTCAATTTTTAGATAGAACCTTTGGTTATTTTGAAGTCTTGTTTTCTCTTCAATAAAATTGATGCGATTGCCGAGAATAGAGGTAATCCAATATTTAATTCTAACTTTACCTTCAAAGGATTATTGGTAAAACTCGGCGAATATTTGATAAGATAATCAATTTTCGTAGAAAAACTGCCCTAAATACTTAGGTATACCTACACAAAATAATTAATTTCCGACTTATGAACGTTTTCCACTTAAAACTCGGATGCGTGAGAAAAATTGGGGTCTGTGGGTAACTAGGGCTCCATATTCCATCAGAGCTCGATGAACAATTTGCATGTGAAAGCGAGACCGGCTGGCGCGCGTGATCTGAATTAATGAGCGCACGATTTGACGTGAGCTAATGGACGCTATTGATTGAGATGTCGCCGCGGTTACATCCGACCAGTTTGTGGTCAAGCCAGCCGAGATTTAGTGGACTGCGCACGGTTTTCAGTTCATCACTATGAATCTGTCTGTCGTGGTTCAGGTCCTGAATTTGATCGAATTGTCGAAACATACGTTTTGGGAAATACAATACACGAAATACTATATTGGCAATTTCCGCAAATAATTTGGTTAATGTAAGTATAATTCGAAGAACAGAGTAAACAAAAGTATTGCAAAAAAGCTCAAGGGATTAACAGGAATTATCTTAAAAAGCTTCCAAGGTTTCCACAAAATCAACGACTAAAATCCCAAGACGCTTACAAAATCCTCAAGAAAGCCTTTAACATTTACACCAATTTCCGATACGAATGAGTTTACTCCGCTAGTTAGAGGCTCCTTCATTGTGGCTTTATATCTCCCGATTGCCTAATAATTTGTCGGCTGAAATGGTCGCTATTGATCTGTGGTGGTCAGATGGACCGATTTAGATAGAATTGTTCACGTAGTGCTGTCGGCATTAAGGTCGTCGATTAGGTGTTGAGTTTCAGTGCCTTTGACTTGTGTTGATGACTTGTTGAGAGCTTTCAAAGGTTGCTAGAGGGTTTGTAATGCTTTATGATGTTCAGAGGCTACTTTTTCAAGTGGGAACGTAATAATTGTGTGTCATAAGAGCAACAAGAGAAAACGGGTTCGCATTTCCATAGTCACTTTGTAGAAATCAGGATAATATTCCCTTGTGAAATCTTTTGCGAGTCTCCTTAAAATATTGCGCTGTTACAAAAAACACGCATCGCGTGTGATAAGAGCACACTGTATGCGTGAGGAACGATTTAAAGGCTTTTATGTGCTTCAGCATTCAGCATATCCACCCGGAAAAGAAAAAAAAAAGATGCGGTAAGATAACAAAGCAATCACCCTATCTGTTGATCTGAGGGTAGTAAAATAAAAGTTTGCGAACTTTTCCGATGTCTTGCGCCATCATCGTTACGTGGTTGGGACTTATTATGCTAATAGCAGTTCCGTGAAGGCGAGCTTCTTGCCGTAACGGGTTTTATGTCACATTACTTACTATTAGTGGTTAGTTATGTCAATTTTATTGATAGGGATTGCTTTTGTTTGTGATTGTTATCAAGGGGTTACAGCACTGCCTAAATCTTTGAGGATTTAAGGGGTTGAAGGGTTGTTGTTTGCCGTAAGGCTCTTTGAATAAGAGGTTGTAAACTTTCTTGTGTTTGGGGGACGGATCAACATGCCTGATCCATTCATAACAAAAGCTAAAGGCTCTTGCTCTGAAAAGGAAAATCAATTCTCTCGACCTTAACTGAATATTAATATTTGATGTTGAAAACATGAAACAAAAGCTACACTTTTTTTTAATTAACTGTCAATTCACAATTCAGTGACAACTTTAACGAACGTAAGTCCACATGTAGTCACACCTAACCATCTCACTATACTGACTGTCCCACCTCTATTTACCGATCCATCCAAAACCCGATCAACTAGTAGCAAGCGTTAGCCACAGCGGCAGTGAATTCAGCAGTTTGTTTGTGAATAACCACACGAATTGACGAGGCCGGCTGTACCGAACATTGCAGTATTGCACACGGCATTCAATTCCGTTTGAATTTTCAACACTTATTCGTGTGGCTCCAACAATTGCTGTGGGACTTTCGATGGAGTTGAGTGAATGCCGAGCTATTGTTGAGTAAATTGGACTGCGGGATTGATAGGTGAGCGATATTAAAGTGAATTATCTTGGGACTTGTCTCGACGGAGATTGGATTGGATGAATGGCTGACCCCTGGTATCTGATGGTCGAATTTTCAGACGAAACTCAATTTTAAGCCGCCGTTAAGTCTTCTTCTGTCTCTGTCTGTTTAACTTTTATTGTAGCGAAGGACAGACTTTTTAGAACGTCTTTAAACTAAGTGTCGTTTTTTAATTCGAGGTTGAGAATCTTAAAAATAAATTATACGCTATCAAATCTCAAGAATAGAATCTCTATTTATTATGTACACCATATGAATTACAGATACAAATGCTCATCATTATAATCAGCCTATCATGTTCCCACTGCCTAGCAAGCCTCCTCTCGGTGAGTGGGAGTGGGCCGTAGTCCACCACGCGGGCCCAGTGCGTGTTGGTAGATGTCACATGTCTTCGAATTTTTGGTTCTAGGACATGCCGGTTTCCTCACGATGTTTTCCTTCGCCGTTTTGAGAGCAGTGGTGATGAAATAATTTACATAAAGTAAAGCGCCTGTCTGGGTTCGAACCTACAACTCGTAAGTCGCGGCCGGTACCACTTGGCCACCACTTACTACTTACTAATTATTTCCAAATTGCACAAAAAGTGATGCCCAATTAATTAGCGTGGCTATTATGTATTCTGATACGTTTCAGGTATTCATAGCCGATATTTAGTAAACCGTAGCTACTAATGAGCTAATGTAATCAATAGTTAGCTTTAGATATCATATTTATGTAGTAGGTATCCAATTAGTCAGGTGTGCCGAATTAGATAACATAAACAAAGCTGGCTAATAAGCTAATTATCTGTGACGAGTTAAGCTGAATTAATTGGTGCAGAGGTAATTGAAACTATTAGAAACAGTAAAGGACTTTGTTACAAGTTGATAGCGACATTTAATTTTTACCCTCGAACTCCGCTATAAGCTTATACTACCTCAAATAGCTTAGCATGATCCGCCGTTATGTCGATAGTATTGCAGCATTCATTTTGAAATAAATATATGGTAAAGTTGAGGATTAATGTTAAGTACTTTGTTTGGCGAAAACACGATTACATAAAGTTTTCTCGATAGAAATGCATGCATGGGGTCCAAAATCATGTACTGAATCCATTTTTGTAAATTGTGTCCTGATACTTGTTCCAAATAAACTTTTATTATTTATTTATTATTATTATTATTTATGGTGAACGGTTACGCGTCGATCTAAGAGTCCATGCCAACCTGTATTTTTAGGGTTCCGTACGTCACAAGGAAAAAACGGAACCCTTAGATAGATAGTGCCATCCATGAAGACGCGCCCCACTCTTCTTACTAATCGCTAGTGGTTATCGCTAGTTAATTCTGCTAGTGTTTCAGTTTTTTAATACACACTAATTACCGCACCTGGACGGTTTTTTTTTTTCTAAAATTAATTTAAGTACACCAACAATCATTACTTGCCGGTGGTAGATCTATAATATCGTAAATAAATATTTGCTCTAGTATCATTAGTCAGGGAGAAAACCGAGGAACGCGTGTGTATGGAATGAACGCCAACGACCATTTGAGCACGATTCTTCTTAAATGTAAGGATAACATGCTCCAGTGGATGTTTTGAAATACCGACTTTATTTGTATTGTTACTATTGTGTAAGGAACAATAAATGTACCTGTGTAGAGTGCACTTTAGAAAACTTAGCAAGTCAACGCTGTACGTGGTTCTAATCTACAATAGCTTCCAACAGAAAAGAGGGAGGTGTGACGGTCTATGTTTTGGTCGAAAAATGGCAAAAGTGATACAATAATATAATTATATGAAGGTGTAAGCACTTTTTAGGGTTCCGTTCCGTACCCAAAGGGAAAAAACGGGACCACTAAGACTCCACTGTCCATCTGTCTGTCTGTCACCAGGCTGTATCTCACGAACAGTGATAGCTAGACAGTTGAAATTTTCACAGATGATGTATTTATGTTGCCGCTATAACAACAAATACTAAAATCAGAATAAAATACATATTTATGGGGGCTCCCATACAACCAACGTGTTTATTTCGGCGTTTTTGCCTTGTGGTACGGAACCCTTCGTGTGCGAGTCCGACTCGCACTTGGCCAGTTTTATTAAGTCTAGTTATTATGTAGATTCGTAGACCGTTTTCTATTTTGTTCAGTATCTGGAATTTGTTGACACGCAAACACTGACCTCCAATAACTTTTCATTGTAAAAGCCAATTCTTTTTAAAAGAGTAACCGTGAAGTTTCTTGCCAGCTCTTCTCCATAGGAAACGACCAAGAGCACCTAACTTCTGACGATTCTAAATGCCTATGTAGGTTGTTTATGTAAAATAAAATATTTTGATTTATGTAAATTGAGTTTACAAATTAACAGTCTATAAAGGAAAGAATGATGGGCATTTTTGTATGGAGCCTGGCCTGATGACCAATAGGAGTTCTAATGCATGTCAACTTATTGCTTATAACCGGCAATTACTGTAACAAAACATTTTATCTCCGAGGCACGGAGGAGTCTTGGCTTGGTATGTAAAAATAGTCACCCATCCAGGGACCGACCGCGACAAGCGTAGCTTAACCTGATTGATCGACCCGTGCGGCTGTTATTACTTAGCCATAAGCCCCCTCAATGTTATGAGTCAATAACTAATATTCTTGAGAACTGCAGTGAACATTAGTGTCATAAACTAATACGTTTATGACACTAATGTTCACAAATACGTACTTGCAGGTCTGATATCTCTTTAACCCGGTATTTCACAGCCTTCTGCTCCTAATGAAAATCGATGCTTATGATTTAAACTTTCATTTGATGTATAGGTGGTTTTTATTGGACATACCGGCCAAAACGCCCATCTAAGGTAAGATGGGTTAGGAGCCTTAAGATTTAAGGTCATCTCATTTTTATTGCGCCGTAAAAACACTGATTCTCGCCGAATAATTTGGTGCTTTCGATCCTAGTGTTCGATTACCTATTTAAAGTGATATACCTTAGAAATACCACATTATCCATTTCCCTTATGTATTTTAGAACATTAACATCGACGTACTTTTGCCAGCAGGGTTCGCCGCTACTTTTAACATTCGAACGAACATAGGGAGGTAGTGACGTAACGAAATCGGTCAATCCCAAGGGCGGTATTAAATATCGCTATAAAGTACGCTTGGAGGCAATAAAAGTACGGATAGGGAGGTTTTATAACTGAATGTATTATGTTGCATGTTCTGGTTGAAAGTTAATAGTTGAAGGCTTTTAGAAAGCTTCAATAAAAGTCTAGATAAAAGGCCTTTGGTCCATCGAAAGGTTGTATGGAAACAATCTCTCTTAGAGATAAGCCTAACCATTCAACTTTAATGTGGACTTCCAGACAGTTGTATTATCAGAAATTTTGAACACGTTGGTTTTTAGTGAAAATTGATCCGGTGGGCACACCTTGGTAACAGGCGATTAATTATTATCACACCGGCGAGAGCCAAAAGAAAACCAAAATTGATATCCCCATCGGGCCATGCCTCCCGTAAATATGAAAATGTGACGGTAATTTTCAAAACGCTGACATTTTCTGCCGCATTATAAACAGCGGTAGCTGAAAATCTACTGCGACTAAGGTAAGATATTAATTACCTTCCTTAGTTATTACCTAAATCTATTTGCAAAATTTTGGCTTCAATCGAAATTGTTGGAAGCCCAAAACATTTATGACATCAACATCAAAAGTCAATTATTCAAACTAGGCTGAGAATCAGCACTTTTTGAACGTCACAATTACCTATGACAGTCCTCCAAAACGCCCGCCCTTCACCAGTTCCTAGTGCTTTTTCAATGACATATTGCCAAAGAAAAACTGGTGTGATGACTGACAGGTGTTTATGGGAGACTGGCCGGAGAAGGGAACACACAGGGAAGAGTGGAAAGCTGTGGGAGAGACATTTGCCCAGCAGTGTGACAATACACAACATCATCATTTCTAACATCGGACTGTGCATTTTTTTTTTTTTTTTATCTGATGTACGACTATTATCTGATTATATGGTGTATTGTGTCTTTTAGTCTGTGCTAAATAAATGTATTTTCTTTCTTTTAATACAGGTTAAATAAAAATATTTCCAAAGACAACAAATTCATACAAAAGTCGGTTAACAATAATAATTAACTGAATATCCATGTCTTGTAGCAACAGAATACAATATCACAAACTTCCAAGCATCTCACTGACTGTTCAGCTGACTGCGCTTCAAACGGCAAAGTTGATTGAGTTTGAATATTGCAATTGTGGAAGTGTGACGGTAGTGTGTATGTGTGAATGTTAGTGTGACGAATCACGCCTGTGCAGTGTGTAGTCAAGTGACATGGCTTCCTTGAATAACTTGTACACGGTATGTAATCCATACTTAATACGCGAAAGTAACTCTGTCTGTCCATCTGTTAACATTTTACAAAACCACAGAGCCAAGCATCATGAAATTTGACAGGTGGGTAGTCTGGAAAACACTATTGGCAACTTTTTATCCTGGACATTTATACAAAAATGGTAGAATGTGTGGATGTGGAACCTCTACATCCACAACTCCATAGGAAAATGCCGTGAGTTTATGTATGTATGTTTGTATAAAAAAAAATATTAAATACAAAATACACGCAGAAAACCCCGGGCAACAGACACGTCATATGCATGACTGGTAGGTACATACTTTTGAAAAAACAATCGGGGATAAAATAAACCACCTATTCATGACATAATTTATATAAAAATATGAGTGTTTTAGTAGAGCTAAAGCTTTTGTAAAACCCTGTTATTTACATACATATAGTCGTATATGTATGTAAATAACATGGTTTTACAAAAGCTTATTCAAATTTCAATTTCCTGTAGGTCTCACGATAAAACCAACAAAAAAGTTCTGAAACAATGAAAACCACACAGGGGTACTTTCATAGGTGGGTTAGGTACTCGTATTGTCGTGTGTTTATCCACAACTTTACACGCGTTTATAATTATTTCTAACCTTTACTGTTTCAATATAACTGTCACTTCGGCCAGTAAATTGTCATAGGACATGTTCAAATTATAATGTAGTCGTATGAACAGGTAGGTATATTATCAATGTCTGATTGACATTGATAAGTTTAACTAGGCTATAATGGTGCTTGACTAATTTGCCTTTAAGTACAAGATGGCGGTATGGTATTTCATTTAATGTTGGTTTCGCCGTAATACTCAAGATGATTGTAGGGTGTATCTCTTGAATAAACTTAATATTAAGAGCGTAGACGGGCTGCATTTTTTCCATACAAACGTATTCCCCTATTCTCTTCCTGGATAATGCCTCTAGAGTAATCATTTTTATTTATAAAAATCTAGGTTTATTGAAGGCATTTTTTTTCAAAAAAATTATTACAAAAATAAATATGATTTTCCGAAAACCTAAATTAATGCCCCGTTTTTACCTTACGTAATCAGACGACTACCAAAGAAAATTTAAATGTTTTAAAGATAAAAACAAATTATAGGGGCATAGATCTATTCTTCCTTTAAATTTTGATACCAAAAATATTTTAATCGGCTTAGGTTTTGAGGAGAAAACAGGGGAATACGAAACGTCGATCGGTCATGGTTTTTTCTAGGTAAAATCGTTCTGAGCTGCAGTTGTCCCTATCGCACTCTACGGGGGGAGACTAGAGGGAGAGAGACGGCAATAGTTTCTTCAAATACCTATTTCTCAATTCTCGCGCAGCCCGTCTACGCTCTTAAGGGTCCCCGAAACGATCAATTGCGATTAAGTTGTAGTAATAGTCAATCGCTTCAATTGCATTTGGTAAATGATCAATTTGCGCATCAATGTGTCAATCAATCACGTAAATATTGACAAGTGCAATTGATCCTTTTGGGGACCCTTCAGGGACGAAGGTACATTCAAATGCACGTCCTTGATAACAATTTGCGTTTGACTGACAATACGCTTTAAATCATAGCGGTAAGGCTGGTTTTCGTAATTTCAAGTGTTTTTTGCGACATACGGTGACCGTACCAGGCGATCAGTAATTGAAAAATAACCCCTATCATTGAAAGACGAAGCTGAAGACATCCGATTTCTATCAAGTTCAAATGAAACACATTCCAATGGTTACAAACGTTATTACATTCCCAGACACAGCCCCCATATTAAAGCTTTCACACCAAAACTACCTACATTTACGAAATCTCAAGAAAAATGGCTTCTACACTGTCGAGCAGATAAAATACAAAGTGGGAAAAAGGGAAAAAAAAAAAAAAAACTGCGTAGTAATTCTTATTTGTGCGATGTCGTGCGTTAACTCCGTCTTATTGGTCCCGTGGTGCCGATGGGTGCCTGTTGCTACTCTCGACGGATACCGACTAGAGGTACCTACAGGAAATACGTAGGTACTTCAGATGCTAGGAAATTAAATACAATTTGTATGAGTTCGAGGGAGACGCTTGTAAATTGTGTTGTTCAATTAGGATGTATTGTAGTACTGGATTCAAGCTTGGATGTTAAAAACCTTTCCATGAAGAGGTTTAATGAAACAGACATCCCGGCTAGATTGGATTGTCGATTAGATTCAGAACTACAGACATGTTTCGAACCTTACTGTAGAATAATGTACGCTATGAAGTTTAGTTATTAGTCGGGAAAATCTAATGGACCAGGCTCTGTCAAAGTATGTAGGCTGTAGGACAAGCCTATCCTGGCTTATCCGTCTGAAAACCGCTAACATGAGATACGGAGAATAACGAACCAGAACAAACGAGGCGATTCTAATCGGCTTATTCGACTTCGATTCATTCAAGCTTATTACTAACTTAATAAAATTAATTTACATAACGTGAGTTACGTCATTCTTATGTGGGACCAACATCAAACATCATGTTAGTCTTATTTTACCCCAGACTGGGCCTACAAACCTAATAATATTCAATTACCCACTAATTTATCCGTTTACAAGGACAACCCGAGCACAACTTAATTAAACGAACATTGCAGACAGTCTATTTTATAGCTAACATGTAGCACCACTAGAGATATAAATGTTCAATCCAATTGGCACCTATTTGATTAAAAAGTAAAACAAATCCACTATTGAATCACTAGTTTATATTATCACTATTCAACTCTCACGCACATGACGCACATCCCAACACTAAAATTTACTAAAATCACGTGTCACTGGCTGTCAACAATAAAAATGGAAAAACAATAAAACCGTTATTCTATTTTTAAAATTGAATTCGGTGCTCCAATGGTTAGGGGTATTTATTCGCGGCGCATGGGTCGCGCGAGGCGGGCGGTCGGCTCGCTCTTCCCGCCCATCTGACGGGCTTGCCGCCCTCGGTGACGTACGAAAACATTGCAGTCTTAACGGACCGGTTAAATGTTGTGTTACATGAGCTTTTAAATGTGGTATTGGTTTGTTTTATTGGTTAATCGAATATATTGAGGGATATGATTACACAAAAGTTGCTTTTTCATGTATTTGTGGTGGTTAATATTGCGGATTTGCACCGCAAAACCGCTGATATTAAGTTTCAACCACGGAATAGATAAACCTTATTTATCTATTCCGTAGTTTCAACAATTTCGTTTGATTTCACCGGGTGTTTGTAATGTAAACTTTGTATTCCGCCGCACTTATATCGTTACCCACATTACTGCTCCCCCTTTTCCGAATTGGGGCACTTTTTCCTTATTCTCCGGTAACAAAAACTGTCAACCACCTACCGCTTTAAGGTACCCATGGGGTTGCACCCCTTTCTTGCAATTAAGTGTCCTAAGTGCTCGTCCCCTTGTCCATAATGTCTTTATGGTCCACCGCAGCACTTATTTTGGGAAGAAGTGCCAATTGTGTGATAGACGGGAGGCTGGTAGAATTACGTAATCAACGTCGGTTGACATAAAAGCGATTTGGATCAGTTTTTCGCGAACGAAAACCTAATGTTGACATTCTCCGATTATTTTCTTCCAAGCAAATAAAAAAAAGAAGGATTTTTTTACACGATTGCTTAATCTATCGGTTTTCTTCAGGACTAGGATCCTTTCTTTTTCGACTCGACAAAAACAAAGTTTACTAAATAATCTTACCAAAACTTTCTTTCCATAGGTACTATTTTTGTATTTACAGAGGCTTTTCTTTTAAGAAAGCATCCCCCGCCCCTGGTACACACGGACGCCATCGCCATGTAAACACATTTCAGAAATGATATTGGTTAAGTAAAAGATTGTCAAAAACAAATCCGCAAATCATTTCCCAAATTACCGTATCCATATTTCAGCAGCTCGTACCGAAGGCATACATTGACAGCATTCTTCACATCGTGCGTGCGTAAAGGTAATGAGGTTTCAGCATTTAATGAACATTCGCTGAAAGGCCCCTGCTCACGGCACGCCCAAATGCATTTCAATGATTTACCACTGAAATGCTCAAAACTGGGTTATCGACTGGGAGTTCCCTAGAATGACTCAAGTTATTTTTACGATTCCAGAGTTTGAGGTTAATCGAATTCTGGTGGTATCAATACTGTTTTTTTATGTGACAAGTGCATGAAAGGTAACTGACAGTGCTGCTATTTGTCTGTATATTTTAGAGAAAGAACGTAACAAAGTTATGAAGTGCCCGCATTTTGCACTGTATTCAATGCTTTTAGCGGGCACTCAGGTGAAGCCGGGTATGTCATCTTGGATATTACTGGGTGCATTTTTCGTATAACTTTTCCAGACTATTTTACAACTAACGTGTTGCTATGGTAGCATTTTTAGGGTTCTGTAGTCAACAAGGAACCCTTTTGCAGTGGGGCTCGATCTTTTTTTTATATTTTATCTTTTATGTGTATGAGTACAACCCGTGTCTTTAATTTTTGTACTAGGTTTTATACCGTTTTAATTAAAGAAATAAATAACACAGGCTGGTTATTATTATTAATATTCTCACTCAAAAGACACAAAACATCAACGGAAATCGAGACAAATACATTAAATTTCTTTTCCAAACTTGAGGATCGTTTGAGAACCACCAAAAATATTACCCACATACAAAATATCTTTCGAAATCAAAATATATTCAGCATTCCAAACTTGAGGATCGTTTGAGAACCACCAAAAATATTACCCACATACAAAATATCTTTCGAAATCAAAATATATTCAGCAATATTCTATCTCCGAAGTTTAGCGGGGCTTTGTTCGAGAGTGGTCCAACAACCAGCATGTTCAAATAAACACATCATCGTTGAATCCCAGCGGAGTTCAATCGATGCACACGACTCTGTGAGGGTGTGTGTACATGAGTGTCCCGTATCATTGAGCAGGGAGTGCATTCGATCGGACACTCACTACTAGAGGTGTTGTAGGAAATTGCGGACCGATGTTTGAGGTATGGAGTGTGTTCAGCTCTAAAGATGTAACGTAAGTGCAGGTCAAACCTTGGTGGTGGCACATTTGGGAGGGTGTCGGTGCATGCATACTATGGTAAGTAGATATTAGAATCACTCATTGATTGCTGTATTCTGTAAAATCTCACCGTGAAAACTTAGGTGTAGTGAGTTTGAATTGAGCTGTCAATACCTAGTGCAAATTCCTAGCATCAGATGGGATGACAAATAACTTCAAGCACACTTCATCAAAATTTTCGAGGTAAGATTTTTACAGAATAAACGACCGGCTGTTTTTTGAATTTGTAGCAACAAGAAGGTTAAGTTTTGAAGCACCACAAAGCACCTCAACAACCGTTCAGATTTTAAATCAAAATCTTTATGCATTTTTGAATTTGGATAGACGTTCTAACTTCGATGATGGGTGAGGAACGTGGTTACTTATTGTTTTTTTTTTTTTTATTTTGCTTATTTTTGTGTACCTACTGTGCAAATATTTCGACACAAATGTATTTTTGTTATGAAATAAATAACTTGAACTTGAACTATGCTTGTAGTCGCAGCAATTGGCACTTCTCACGACTCCGTACCAAAAAGATCGACTCAACGCTACACCATACATACTACAGACATCATTACAAAAGTACATAAGTTCGACATATACTCCTCAGAGATATATTTTATCTAACGCTAATGAGCCCGTATTTGCCCACCGCTGTGCTCTTATCTGTAACACGCCACGGCCTTGTCCTGATCAATGCCAATCGTGCCAATCGAGCCGCCTTCAATTGCAAACGAATTTCCGCGATCTACTTTTACGCGAATTTCGGAGTGGAAGAAACATCGAAAATTTATTACTCAAAAAGATCTAGTCATCAAAAGGTTTTAGGATAATAAGTAGGTATAATATGATAAGTTTTTCTGACAAGATTATGGTACTTTTTATAATTGGTTAGGGACTTGGGATGGTAGTTATAACAGATCTTTCGTGACCACGAGGCTTTAAAATCCCTTTCAACCTCCTTTTCCGAATATGAATGGCGTTATTAAAAGTAACTGCCATGAAGTCACCATTTTGAATGATAAGGTGGAGTAAAACTACAGGTAACAAGCGGTCCTCTCGATGGGATTTCTCATCGGCAAAATGATGAACTTCTATGACAAAATTTCATCCCCTATTAATATAATTAAGGGTACCATTTTTGTTAAAGGAACATTCATGAAAAATGGAGTTGGGCAGGACATTTAGCAAGGCGCAGTGATGGCAGGTGGAGTAAGGCAGTGATCGATTGAGTCCAAGGACTGGAAGACGAAGTGTCGGTCGTCGGCGGCGAGATGGGCGGATGATATTGTTGTAATTGCGGGTAAAACCTGGAAGAGGCTGGCACAGGAGCGTGGAGACAAAAAAAAACAGTTAAGTGCGAGTCGGACTCGCGCACCGCACTACAAATTACGGTTTTCGGATGTTTTCCTTTGTTCTTTGTTTTACTTTTGCTCCATGACGTTACTTCTTGCCAAATTTCATGATTCTAGGTCAACGGGAAGTACCCCATACATTTTGATTCCCTCGAGAGTGTCGCACAATATACGTTTTTTGCGGCATAAACGGCCTTATCTTTTCTTTACGTTAACTTAGAAGTTTAATTTTGGACAGATTCAAGGGACTGTAGACCTGAATATAGCGTCTAGTTTCAACTCGATATCTCCACGCGTTCCCGTGATAAAGAGTCTTGACAGACAGACAGAAAGACAGACGGACAACAAATCCGATCAAAATGATCCTATAAGGGTTCAGTTTTTTTTCCTTTTGAGGTACGGAACCCTAAATAAGAGAGGCCTATGCTCAGCAGTGAGTGTAGTCGGGCTGTGGATGATGATGTGCAACATGTCATGCTTCTAGATCTATCGGTTTTCGCTGTGAATTGTCGTATCATGGAATGAATGTAGTATACAAGATTTTTATTAAGACGAACAACGAAAAACGTTTAAGGGGGAAGCGCTAAGGTAGCCCGCGAAATTCAAATTTTCTTAAGTTTATTGCAATTTGCTGGTCAGTATTAAGTTGTACGTTGATTGAAATATGATTCGCGGTCGTAACAAATATGTATTTACAGAATTATAATCATTACAATCAGTAATACAACTTGTTAACTTAGTATAATCCCCAAATGTCAAGATTTCATGAAATAGTCATTCTTGGGGATTACTTGGTCTTAGAGAGTTGTGGTGATGACTTTAATGATTATAATTCTGTAAATACATATTTGTTACGGCCGCGAATCATATTTTAATCAACGTACAGCTTAATACTGACCAGCAAATTGCAAAAAACGTAAAAAAAAATGAATTTCGCGGGCTACCATGGCGCTTTCGCCTTAAGTGTTAATTTGGAATCATTACAAAAACTATTCGAACTGCCACTCTCACAATGTCGACCTTAACTCAATCATATCAATATAATACAACCAGTGATTGCACATCTCTGCCCCGTTCCCAGGGGTGTCACAGTATTTGTGCGACCCGTAATATGTCACCCGGACATTAAGCGGACATGCGACGGACTGCCCGTCTACCCACAATAATAATTTATCTATCGATACAGCTAACAAACGGACGATAAAATCTATACTGCTGTCAATTGTAGTGCCCATGTTGAACATCTAAATTGGCAGTTAATCGATTATTCTGCCGGTAAGGTTATTCATTTTCCTTTTTAGACTCGCGAGTCATGGAGTCTTTATGTTACTATACATATGACTGCATGGTTAATTTGTATATTTCATTATGATATATGAACTGTTTGGATTCGTTATGAGACTCAAATTCTTCAAACCGAATAAAGAGTGGGTTGTTATGACTGACTTTTAGGATACCTGAGATATTATGTTTAAAATGAAGAGTAGGCAAAACTGGCCAAGTGCAAGTGCAAGCCGAAAAAAAAAAAGGTTTGTTGTATGGGAGCCCCCTTAAATATTTATTTTGTTCTGTTTTTAGTATTTGTTGTTATAGCGGCAACAGAAATACATAATCTGTGAAAATTTCAACTGTCTAGCTATCACGGTTCATGAGATACAGCCTGGTGACAGACGGATAGTGGAATCTTAGTAATAGTCCCGTTTTTACCCTTTGGGTACGGAACCCTAAAAAATGACATCTAAAACGTACATACGACATTAGAAGCCTCATCAATATTTATAAGCAAAAAGTTTTATACAAAGCTTAGCTTTAAAGCTGCCTTGTTAAAACTCCTAATGATAAATTACCGTGACAAGTTTACCACCCCTTTTAATCGCGTTCGCTGACAACAACTAATTAATTATCGAATATTAGCTTTTGCCCGTGACTTCTTGAAATTTCTTGTTCCCCCGACCCACCCCGTTGCGTCACATCGCCTGCTCGCGCTATGACTTCGTTTTCGCTTAGCGTTCTTTCTGACTTCTTTTTGTTTTTGCTCGGCTCCTAAGGGTCGTAACGTGATGTTAAATATCATACTGCCTTCCTTAAGAATTAGGCTATCAGATGCAAAAAGATTTTTTTTAATCCGACAAGTACTTCCAGTGATTACTGCGTTCAAACAAACAAACTCTTTAGTTTTTCTATAGATATACATAGATCAGTGGTTCCTAACCTTTTCAATATTGTTACCCCTGGACCTATTAGGAAAACTGATTTTACCCCGAAATGTTATCAATACAACCAAATACAAATATCTTTATTAATCACAAATTGCACAAATATTAAAATTTTAACGTATTTTATTTAAATAAACAATGAATTAAGTAAAAATAGTTAGTGTTTTTATGTTATGTTGTTTTTTTATTAGATTAGGTCTTTATTACATTCTTTGTTACCGCCAAAGAATAACTGATTTACCCCCGTGGGGGTAATTACCCCCAGGTTCGGAACCACTGATATAGATAGATTGTTTTGTCTGAGTGTACTGAACCATTACTATATAGCTGCCTTTAATTGCTACTCGTTATACCATACGTTTTTACATTCACCAGAATAGCCAGTTTTATCGTCGAGCCTAATTCTGGGAGTATTGGACCTAAAAGTTTTAATTAAACCAACGGCTTTGTAAGCTTTACTGAAAACGCATTGGCATACAATTTATGATCTAGTTTTAATCAACGTTTGGTAATGTAATGTGTTGACGGATTAGTGTTTAATGTTTAAATTACAAATAGAAAATTAGTTTATCTGTTCATATGTCCATAATGAGAAGAGGAAGGAAGTGAATGATGGCGTGACGGTTGACAGGGGAGAGTGGAAGAAGAAAACGTGTTGCGCCGACCCCAAGTAACATGGGGCAAGGACAGGAAGACCATGAGGGTGATGTCCAAAATGAGAAAAGTCAAAGTTTTTAAACATAGGTGTAAAAATTGGTGTTTGAAATAGAATAGGTACAGAGATCTCTATTTTTTGCCGGTAACGGTGTACAAATATCAAGTAGGTGGGCCATACGAAATTACAATTTAGTAGGTATTAAAAATTTTGTTTAAAATAAAATGACAAGCTAACAGAGTTAAACTATACCCAATATCCTCTATCAAAATTAACAATATTGCATACATAATTTGTTTAGAACATTTAAAATCTTAGAAACATAAAAGGAGATGGCTAAATGACTACCTCAAGCATGTATAGTAATCTCACATTAACTCGTAATTTTTAAGTATTCATTCATGAATTATTTAGTGTTTAATAATTTCCTAGAACTTTCGTGAACTATTATACATAAAAAAAGTATCTTAGTTGCTTTTTTTGATTAACATGACAAGTTTAAGGGGAAATAATACAGTACTGCAAGCTAGGGAGGAGTCATATCGCTTTTCCAGAATGTCAAACCGAAACTGTACCTATATCGATTTTTGATAATAGGTATCAAAACAATTTATTTTCTGAAACTAAGAAGTGGCAATCAGAGTTTTCGGGTTGTTTTTAAAGTGACAATCGACTCTACTCAATTCCACTCTTTTCTACTCTATCAAAATCAAATAAAAATAACTGAAAGCATAGGAATGTGTTTCTTCGTCTCCCTATTTCTCTTACTCCCTATTTCTCTTACTTATATCTTACTACCTGTTTTGTGTCGAAAAATATTAACTGAATAGTGGTCGACAAAAACTAATTCGATTTTTATCTTTCAACCCATCCGATTATTTTATCGATTCTGTTTCACTCGACGTTCAATCCCATCTCTTTGAAAAAAATAAACGTCAGATGTCTGACATCTGACGTTTATTTCGTTTGCTTGTTTGTTGTGATTTTTTATTTTGGATTTTCATTGACCGAGGGTCAATGAAAATCCTTGTATAATGGACTTATTTTGTGTGCTCGCGCGACTACGTAGCCTCTCGCTACTCGACACGAACTTGACTTGCAATCAGTTCATCATGAGATGCTTAAACTGGGGTGTAGCCACGCAAAGACTGCGGCGGATATCACCTCTTCATTGTCTGCTGTTCTACTCACTATCTTAGCACGATGGTTGACAATTGAGTAAGTCACAAGGTAAGTCATCTACAGTTAGCATCATTCTAGAACTAATAAATATAATAAACATCACAAATGTGACTTCAAGTAGTTTATAGTGTTTCTCAAAATACATAATGACTCAATGGCAATGAATCAGAAAGACTCATCTCGTCTCATCACGACCACAACACGTCACGACTACAACAGACTGGTTGCTTTAGATGTCATAATGTTCAAATGTGTAGGTGTTACAGTTAATTCATGTTGGTACTAAGGTAATTATGTTTGTTCCAGGTTCCAAGGGATGCCAACATTTGTCATCCTTGTTATGAACTGCTGAATTCAGAAGCAACTAGTGATGTTCGTTTATTTGGCCATATAATGGTGTGCATATCTTTTGGCCGTTCTGTGAGAAGTATACAACGCCATACAGTGGAAAGAAGCGATTCAATGTTGCAGAATTTACCAACGTCGCATCCAGCTTTCCACCAGTTAAATAAAATGATTTTTAAACACAGTGTGTTCTTTACATTTACATGCCCATTCGGTAGCATGGATCATCTTCCTCTTCAGATATTAAATCCAGATCGTCTCGCCATCTCTTTCTGGACCGGTCTCGGCGGCGCCGTCCATCTTCAGGCACCCATTGTGTGGCGGCTTTTGCCCAGCGGTCATCGTGCATACGGCTGATGTGACCCGCCCAATCCCATTTGAGCCTGGCAGCCTTCTTTCCTACATCCAGTATGCCCGTTTTGGAACGCAGCGTGGTGTTCCGATCTCTGTCCTGTCTTTTTACACCCAGAATGCTGCGTTCCATTCATAGATATAGATAGACCTAGATAACAAGTATCACGATCTGTATGAAAACCAATCGTGCCCATTTTTTAACTACCTACTATGACGTTACATATTCAAGGCACAAGGCACCCGTCTCCCCCAGCCCCGGGGCCTAGCGCCAGCGCTCACGCTCACCCAACCAGCAGTACACAGGACTGAGCGCGAAAGTGGCGGCTTACGATTTTTGTACGTAAGATGGTGCGATTTTTGGCACGTGAAGTAGTTGCTCTTGCGTTATCTAGGTGTATCTCTATATCTGTGGTTCCATCGCTCTTTGGCAAACTCCAAGGCGGAACTTTTGCGATTCGGTGAGCGATCAGGTCTGAGCACCATAGATTAGGTTCAGCTATTCAACCACTTATTTATATTATTTATTGTCTCTGAAAACTGTCTTTATTTCAACTCATTTGGAAAGTAGCTTAGGATTAACAAGAGTTTCACGCGTGCGGGGAGTGATTTTTGCGCGAATTGTAGAATACCTGTTGTATCACGTTTTTTGGTGCAATTACCCATTTGTACATATTTACTAAACGGGATTCGGGGTGGGTCGCTAGCATAGATATCCCAGTCACTAGTCAAAAATACAATTATCAATATTATCGCAGATACATCCTAAAGCCTAGGTAAAAGTTCATAGCAATGTCATTTGTTTGCAGTTTTTTAAATGCCTTTTGACGTAGGAGTTACACGATTTTATTTTCAGGATTGTAAAGATATAAAAAGTTCCTGTAACTTTTTTTATATGAAATATTAATATTCAGCTATTCAGCATTACATATTGCTAGGTACCATATTTATACATTGCTGGTGATTCGTCCATACATCGATTTAGCCATGTCCTTTACATTTCTTATGTAGGTACAGTCAGCAAAAGAGTTAGGTATGCAGGATCGTCGGATATAGTTGAATTTTAGTAATTTGCTGACTGTACCTAGTCTAGCCATAAATTCTGTCCCTCGTAAAATGGTCTCCAAATATTTTGTTAAAAGAAAATTATTTACGAAAATACGTTACAAAGGGTTAGTTTTCAAAGAAGGGTGTGGTACAGTACAGCCCATCAAACTGAACAATTTTGTCCATGGGACCAACACCGTAATCGATCGGGGGCCGAAATTTCGCGGGTAGAAGCTAGTAATAGAATAAAGTGAATAACAGAAGAATTTTTATAGGTATATTTTGTGGATCAAAACAACAAGGAGGAATTGGTCCAAAAATCCGATATTCCAGAGCCGAAAACCCTAAAATTTCAACACAAAAAGTTATCGGAAAAACTTCCCGAACAAAAGTAAAAAATGGGTTGTGAAAACGAATCCTTTTAAATATAAAACAACCCTAATGTATTATTACCATTCTTAGGCTGTCAAAGTTAATGGGTCCTAATTTATATGGACAAAACAAAGGGAAAGAGGCTGGTTAATCATAAATATGGTGTAAAAGTAGGGAACGAAAGTGTGCTATAACACGAATTGTGAATTTGCGTTATACAACGTTATTATAGTATATGCGAAACCGGAATATAGTTTGTTCAGAATAAGTAACTGAATCGATTTTAATAATGTTTACCCAATGTTATATTTTGTCCCAAAAATATTTAAAAAAGGTTAAAAGTTGGACACCGAGCGACACTAAGTAGGTTATCCAATCTCCGCGCCGAACGGTTAGGTACCTAGGTACTATTATCAATTATTACTATTATGAGTTTGTTTCAGCCTTTCTTCTCAAAGTAGTCAGATATATGAAACGCCGACCTCATCTAGTTTTTAAATTATGATTGACGTGTAAAAGTTTTTGTACAAATCTACCTACAGAAATAAAATCATTTATCAATTAACCTTTATACCAACCAGTCCTAGGTATACGTGGTACATTGTAATTAGGAAGAAAACGTAGGACCTTAGTTTTTTAATAACACCTTATATACAATAGATGTTTCTAGGAAAACCAAAACACAAATAAGGTAATTTCTCGCATAGATTTCCCAAATAAATTGGACAAAAATTGGAATACTGTAATGTTAGATAGGCAAATATTTGATGGGCCTGTCGGAGTGTGTCACATGAGATATAATTGGAGAAGCAACAGATGAATCGGAAAATGTGAGGTATTGCATTTTCCCGAACAAAATACCATAATATTTTTCATACCAGAGAAACTTATACAATTCTTTATGGCCTTTGTTTTACTACTCTTTTTTAATGTGACAGTTGAAGATGTAACATAGGTATTGATAGGTATTTCTCTCAAAATATTGTAAAAATGGTGTAGCATTACATACGACCGGAGGATCAAAGGAAATAAAGGACACAATGTATCCTTAGACATGTTTATGTCATCGACAAGACAATAGAAGAAAATGGTGCCACGGTATACACCGGACAGTCCAACTGTTTTAATAATAAAAATGATTGGAGGATGAAACAGGATAGATGATGTAACTCGCCCACACCTGTCCTGGTTTAGTGCATCATGCGTGGTGTTCACGTAATGTAGAGTGCAGTAAGTGCAACAAGGTTGTCGAATGCCCTACCTACTAATATTTCTTTTAAGTGGGAGAAAATATCAAGTCTCACGAAAGAAGTCCCGCGGCAATAAGTGGAACTAATTATTATTATTATATAAGTTAGCTACATTCCTACAATAACCCTCCTACTTTAGACAACTTAATCTATTTATGAATGTAGGTACATTTTATTACCCAGTGCCTGTAATAGGAAGATGAGTTAGATAAAGAATTCGGTTATTTGGACACAGTTCGTGAAACACAAAATACAAATAACAAAATAAAAAAGTGAAAATAATATTTAAACTAAAATAGTGTGTGCCTGATAGATAAATAAATAAGTAGGTAAAGATTTATGTTTCCGTCGCATGCCTGGAGCCGCGTCTGCGAATCTTATTTCGTGAGACGGACTCTACCGTGAAAATTGCAGAAAAAACTTATGCAATGCAACATGAAATATAACAATAACTATGCGAATATGTTTCCATGTCTGTTACATTTCAGGTTATGTTTCACCAATCCGTACCGGTATAAACTGTCCAAAACTGCAGTCTTATTCGTATCGTATTACCTTCTCACATTCGTACAATCTTAGAGCTACAGTTGGTAGTTTATTTCTAATGCAAACCTTTCCTTGCATGTCAAACATGAGATAGGATCAAAAAGCATGCAGGCACATATCCGCATACGTCCGGTTTAGTACTGTAATGTTGTTCAGTGCATTCCTCATGACTGGACGGTGGGCAGGGCTGTCAAAAGGGTTTCAAAATATTTGTTGAAAATTGTAAATGTAATTTTCGCGGACCAGAAAAAAGATTGGTGCTGATAAATTAAATTAATTTTGTAGAACTCTAAAGCTGAATGTGGTGTTACGCTGACGTCAGTTATGCGTGCCAAGACGCTGACGATAAATGGACGTATATAATATGTAGTGTAGCACCTACGGTCAGCGAGCGCGAGTCCATCTCCATATATATTATGTCAGTACGCGACTGATGTCAGTGCTGACCGTCGGTCGAGCACTAAATCCAGCCTTAGGCATACAATTTTATAGCTTTAATCTGTATAACTAAACCTAGAAATAACACTTATCTAAGAATTTTAACAAAAACTATGCGGTAATTCTACGTGGGATGCACCCGGTCCGACCGAATATCTTGGCAACGTAAAAACTTTGGTATTAAGATTAGATGAGGGAGGCACAATTCCACTTGCTCCGCTATGTACTTTTTGCTCAAAACAATCTCGTTTGCTTCTCCGCTCTGTAGGATTGCGTATAATGTTGCTTATAAATATTTTTATTTCTTGAAAAATCTGTGCCTGAAAAGGCTACGCTACTGCAATCTAGGATACAAACTTACAAGTGAAGTGAGAAATTGTTAAAAACTTTTAAAGCGCAATAAAAACAATCCACACCGTTGCAATCGGACTCCGCATCATAGTTGCGACAAATAAATACGCGACAAATGTTAGGGCGACAGTATTCTCTGACACAATGAATTGCGATATTGACGTGATTAGCTAAGGAAGGTTTCGAGAAAACTCAAACTCAAACTCAAACTCAAATCATTTATTTCAATTAAACCTTGTACAGGCACTTTTGAATTGTCAAAATTAAATAGTCTGTCAGTTAGTCAGAAAGTTGAAGCTAGTTACCCATTCCAAAGCGTAGATCTCTATGGAGAAGAACGGGCAAGAAACTCCATGGACACTCTTTTAAATCAAGATATTACAAAATCCTGGGTACATTATTCTTGTTGCTTCTATATGTGAGAACAATGTAAAAAAGACAGAAATGAAGAAACAATTCAAGACATAAGATTAAAAATAAGCCTTGGCAGTTAAGAGATGACCAGTCTCAACCGACGGCGCCCGTTCACGAACATGACGCGTGGATCAGCACCATCCAGCTCAACCATTTTGTAGGGAACCGAATGATCCAACACACGCGCCACCATCGGTGAGACATTTAAGTGAGCATGACACGTTCTCAACTGCCATGCCATTTCAAGTCAACATCAAAAATCATAATAAACGGAAACATGGTTCTTACATTTACAAAATAAAAAAAAAATGATTCTAAATTATACAAAACTACAGTTTGCAATTTATTTAAGAGGTAAATAGAATTTTATTACCTACCAAACAGGAAGAGATATTTAATATTGAAGTATTCAACAATTAAAAATTGATTGAATAAATTAAAAAAGTTATGTTCGTAATGTCAGAAACACAAAAAAAGAAAAAGGGAAGCACCTCTTCCAAATATTGAAATTAACTACAAAGATAGTCTTACAATCTTCAGCAGCTCCAACAATACTTTCAAGTGTCAATCAATTAGTTGTGGTTGTGGAGCAGGACCAGCATTGAGCCAGGCATTTTTATCAGCGATGTAATCCCCTAACTTATAATATGCCTGACTGCATAGTGTGCGTTTTATACAAGACTTGAATTTTGTCTCATTCAGTTGAAGAATGTGGGGAGGTATTTTATTATAACATTTTAAACAGTACCCCATAAAAGATGAATCTACTTTAGCCAGTCTGAAACCTGGTTGAACTAATAGGTCCCTATTTCTAGTACTATAATTATGTCTTTCACCTCTTTTACTAAAAAGATGTAAGTTTTTCCTTACATACATGATGTTTTCGTAGATATATTGACAAGGCACCGTCATGATGTTAATTTCCTTAAACAGTTCCCTTAGAGAATCGCGCCTGCGGAGATTATATATAGCTCTGATGGCTCTTTTCTGCAGAATAAAAATAGAATCGATGTCTGCAGCCCGTCCCCAAAGTAAAATACCGTAAGACATGATACTATGAAAGTAACTAAAATAGACTAGTCTCGCGGTATCTACATCAGTAAATTGACGGATTTTTCTGACAGCATAAGCTGCTGAACTTAGCCGTCCTGCAAGAGATGTTAAATGAGGACCCCATTGTAGCCTTGAGTCGAGCGTGATCCCCAGGAAAACAGTTTTATCGACGAATTCCAGTTTCTCTTGATTCAATATTATCTCACAATCACTACTCTTGACATTTGGTAAAGAAAATCTTATGCACTTAGTTTTATTTCCATTTAATACTAAATTATTAGCAGTGAACCAATTTTGAACCTGCAGTAGGGCATTATTTACGTCGTCAAAATTTGTAGCACGTCTATTTACCTTAAAAATTAAGGAAGTGTCATCAGCAAATAACACCATTTGGAGTTGATTTTTTAATAAATGGAGAAGATCATTAATATACACTAAAAAGAGGAAAGGACCCAATATTGAGCCTTGTGGCACACCAATTTTTACTATTAAACCAAGTGAATTGACACCATTTATTTGAACTTGTTGTTGCCTATCATTTAAATAAGAACTAACTAAACTGAGCGCAAGTTTTCCAAGTCCGTAATGCTCAAGTTTCAAAAGCAAGGTTTCGTGATCGACGCAATCAAATGCCTTGGAGAGGTCACAAAAGATTCCTATTGCGTCTTGGGCCTCTTCCCACGCGTTAAAAATGTGTTTTAATAAAGTTACACCGGCGTCGGTCGTACAACGCCCTTTGGTGAAACCATACTGTTGATCGTGTAAGATTTTATTCGTGTTAAAATGATTGAGCATTTGATTAAGCATTATCTTTTCAAACACCTTGCTGAAAACCGGCAAAACGGATACGGGTCTATAATTATTGGTGTCTTTACTATCCCCGGATTTGTAAAGTGGTATTACCTTACTGTATTTCATTAAATCGGGGAAGACTCCTTGATCCACGCACGAATTAAATACTAAGGCTAAGTAAGGCGCAATAGTCTCAATTATGGAGGTACAGACCTTAATGGACATTCCCCAAAGATCTTCTGTCAATTTGATCTTAATTTGCTTAAAAGCTTTAATTACTGTTAAGGGGTTAATATGCCTAAAGTTAAATTCAACCGGGCAGGCTGAAACGTTCGCCCTTACTAAATCAAAAGCGAGGGAGGGCGAGGAATTTAAAGTTTCAGTTGTTTTGAGTGGGATACTAGTAAAGAAATTTACAAATTCTTGAGCCACTTCTTTGTTATCGGAAATGAGACCGCTTGACGTCTGTAGTGTGTAATCAGAATTATGCTTTTTATTCCTGTTCGTTTCATTATTTATAATTTTCCAAACCGTCTTTATTTTATTGTCTGCTGATTTAACCTTGTTGCTAATGAATAAGGCTTTAGCTGCTTTACAAGCGTTCTTAAAAGTTCTAGAGTAAGTAGCAACATACTTATTAAAAGTTTCCATGTTAATATAAGGCTTAAGGCCATACAGCTCGAAAAGTCTTTCCCTACTTTTCCTAAGTCCTTTAGTTGCCCAGTCACAAAATAAAAACTTAGGGCTGATACTTTTAGTGATCTTCTTAAAAGAATTATTGAACTCGGTTTGGACTACCGAAAAGAATTCATTATACAAAATATTAACATTGTTCACTGTAAGGTTCTGATTACTTAATTTACAAGATAAAGTGCTATTAAATTTATTTAAATTACCTGATGATATTGGTCTGGATTGGATCTGCACTTTTTGTATTGGCATGTTGGACTCAAAACTTACAGTTTGACCACTGTGATCGGACGGGAGATAATTAACAACGGCTTTATCTAAATAGTCGCAGCAACAAAACACATTATCAATACATGTAGCAGTAGTCGTAGTTGTTCGGGTTGGTTCTACAAACACATTTGACAGATTGAACGATTTAAACAAATTTAATAATCTACTGGTATTTAAATTATTTTCTAAAATATTAATATTAAAGTCACCACAGATAATTACTGACCTATTACCAGTTGCAAGTTTTGCCAAAACATCTTCCATTACTGACTCAAATATAGAATAGTTTTGATAATTTGGGGGTCTGTAAACGCACACTATAACATGCTTATCTAGCTCAACACAAGACAGTTCAATGCTATGTTCAACTGATAGTTCAACTATGTCTTTACGAGGTTTGAATTTAATACAACTTTTAATTAGGATTAGTGAACCACCACGCAGCATTGACTTTCGATTAAAACAACTGGCCACACTATAATTGTCATAGTTAATTAACATTTCAGAATCTTTTAACCAATGCTCAGTTATACAAATAATGTCAAACTTTGTTTTTTCTAAAAACAACTCAATTTCCAATTGTTTGGAAGAAAAACCTTGAATATTTTGATGAAATAATTTCAAGGATTTCTGCTTAGCCCCTTTTCTACAGTTCACTATTTTATTGCTAGAAAATACCTTTTTGTTATTAAGTGTAACTATACTGTTATTGGTACCTTCTGTTGTCTTACAAACTAGTTTAAAATATCTGAGCTAACCACCTTAGCATTAGTACTATTACTAATTGTGGTGCTAATTATGGATGACTTCGACATACTAATTATGTCTGGGTTAATATTAAGTGCTATTAGCCTAGCTATTTTACGTCTAAAACTAATGGGCAGATACACAGTATCCCTAGTCGACCTTAACTTATCAACAAAAATGTTGGTATCAAAAAATATAAACTTGTCACTATGGTGACTAACTAAGAAATGCATGTAATTATTTAACATGTGAATGTATTTGTTTTGTCTGTTTGACAAGTGCTCAAAATATGGAAAAGCACACAAAATTATTTTCTTACAATTTAACTTCAATAGGTCGGTGACACTATCAGAGATATCATCTTTGATAACATTTAAACTATTACCTATAAGTACAGTAATAATGTCATTAGGATCATATTCATTCCTGGTTATTGAAGACATTATTTGTTTGTAGGAAGTCTGAGGCATGCAAAAGTTTTGTGAAGAATGACACAGGTTGTTGCTAAGTAATTTACCTAATCCTTTTCCAAAACTATCAGAAAACATAATAGAGCAGTAACAAACTTTACTACTCCAAGGGAGAGAACTAGCATCTGTCTGAAGTACTTGCAATGGACCTTGTTCAATATCTGGCGTATCTTGATGTGGAATAAAGACCTGAGCACTTCCTGACTGGGACGGGTCCTCCGTTCCCTCAGTTTGGAGAGTGCCAAGATTGGATGTGCTTTCCAATGAGCAATGAGGGCTGCTGAGAGTCAGCGGGTCCACTCTGTCTGCATTGGAGTTGCACATGTCCACTAACTCATTTGCCGCAAGGATATGCTCCTGAATTTGTTTTTCAGACCGCACATACTTAGTATAAAGTGAATGTATCGACTCTTCAAGTACCTGAATTTCAGACTGTAAGCATTGTGTGTCTATCTCATAAATGTTCTTACTGTCTTCTAATTTAATTTGATAATTATTTAATTTATTTATAAGAAAAACACGTTCTTTTCTTAGTATAATATTATTAGAACTGTGTTTTTGTTGTTTTCTAAATTTATTGCATTTATTTATGATTCTATTTAGTTTTGCATATTTTTTAATTTTATTTTGACTTACTTTATAGCAGCTATTGTTATGTTTCATAATGGAATCTTCAGTAAGATCTATTGTTATTAAGGGGTTGCAAGTAGTGTTTAATAATTCATTATACAAGTTATTGGATTCCTTAGCCTGAGTACATTCTTTTTGTTTCTGTAATTTATTGATTCGAACATTTGCATGAATTAATTCTTCTTCTAGGTCCCTAACCCTACATAAAGCCTCCTCATATATATTACTGCAGTTGTTGAAACCATCCGTGACCACCCGCAGTTTGTCCCGTTCATCAACAACATCCAGGTATTGTTGATGTAGGTCTACCAGCTCTTGTTTTAAGCTAGTGTTTTTGAAAACGACCTTCTCGATTTCCTTCTCACTATCATCTATTTCCTGTAACAGCTGTTGACATTTGTTGTTTGAAACCTTAAGAGCTTCAGTGGTTGTTCTCAATTTAAGCTCCAACTCCTGAGCAGCAGCCTTACGGGTCATCACAGGCATGGTTTCAGGAATTAGTACTGAAAGTAGAATTAAAGGAACGGTGAGAACTAATAAGACAGACAAACAAAAAAGGAAAGCTAGAAATGAAAGGAAAAAAAAAAAAAAAAAAAATGGGAGAACTTAGTGTTGCTTTATAGAGAAATGAGGTAGGCTCCTGAATCTAATCGAAATGCAACTAGATCAAATCAAGTACAAAGTTACATTTATTCTATTGACTTATAATTTTACTTTTCCTTAAGTGGGTAGGATGCCTAGATTAAAAAGTTTTTTTTTTCTAATTTTAGTTTTACAAACAGTTAACAATGCAATAAACGATAATCAACGTTCTTGTTGTTAAGTATTCAAATATATTATACCTACTATGGATCAATAATATACGATATTTCACTACTTTATTTTCGTTAAATAATTATGTACTTATATGTATTTTAAGGTGCCAAATCCACCAAGAAAAGTGATTCAAGGACTCAATGAAAGCGTGTTACAGAGTCTAAGATACGACTATGTGGTAATTAAATAATAAAAGTAACAATACTCCCCGTTTAGATCCGTGGGTCGAACATCAGCTGTTCGTAATAGGTTACCGGTAACGGTGGGCAACCAAACACTGCGTTTTATGAATATTTGCAGGAAAACAATAATCCTGAGTAATTATGCACTTATTTTACATTTAGTTATATTAAATCACCTTAATTACACTTAAAAATAATTAAAATTAATTTTTAAAATACGGAACAAAATTTTGACATGTTAGTCAGGCAGTGTTGCCAGCAAAAAAAAAGAAAAGGGATCATGTGAGTGTTCATAGTGAATTAGGGCCCAGCTCGACGTACGTTAGTTCGACTAATTGTTTTCTCGACAAACGACAGAACGATGGAACTTTTGAACGACGAACGATAGCGCGATATAACTTTCGCTCGACAAACTAAAGCGCGACAAATGTTTCCATATTTTGTTGCTAAAAGCAATTTTTTTTTAAAGAATGTTGTGAAATTGTAGGTGCTAAACAACCGTACGCTACCAGTGATCCTACAGCTAAGTATTGTTGTTTTTAAAACTCAAACTCAACTATTTTATTGAATATTCGTGTGTGATGTTAAATCGAAAACTACGCATGTAGCAGATTAATAAAATAATCTTTTAACGACAACTCATCTAAACATATTATAAATTAATTTAGTCGCTTTTTGTGTCGTCTGTGTGACCGCGTCGCGTTGTTCTTCTAAACTACGCAACGGATGTTGATGCAGTTTTCACCACCACAGAAAATTATTCCTGATGATTTAGGTGAATAATACATTAATATTTAACTTACATTTACTACTGTTATGTAAAGTCGTAAAAACGGTGCGAAGCGGGGGAGGGTCGCTAATAAATAATAAGATATTTTTCTTCTTTACCCTTGTGGCAACCCTGTTATAAGTAGCTGATCGGGGTCAGGGTCGGACCGCGGCGGTCATCGCCTCCAAATGCTTCCACTGAACACACTGCACATATTTTAGTGTTTACTTACGTGTGCGTTGCATTGGAACCTCTCCAATATTTACAAACAGTCATGAAACTGATGAGTATCCAAAAAGTTTTCATGTCACCAAAACTTCTTTTTGCGTTGTGAAAAGTCGGGAAATTACCTGTAACAAACATTGTTAATGTTATTATTTCGAATTTGTGTTTGTATTGTAATAACTTTTTACAGCTGAAAATAACGAAAGGCAGAGTCTTTCGTTTTTTTTTCACAATATGGCGAAGACAGTCCGTGTTTTCTTTTTTTCGCTGCACTACGTAGGTATAATCAAAGATTAGGATTAGATTTGGATTGGATTGATTGGTATTTTAGCACGGACAAAATAAAATAACTGAAAAATCCTTCACCAATGGGATTTCATACGATTAACTTAACAGTTAACTGTCCATTATGATTCATAATGTTATCCTTTTATGATTCTGCCAAAGTGGCCTGTTAAGTCCCCTGGTCTCAGTTTCAATCAATCAAAAAAAAATGGTTGCCTGTAAAGTCGGTTTTACGGGCGAAGATTTTACGTGACAACGTCTTTTTCTCGGTAGAATATTTATTGATATGAATATAATTAAATTGCACAATAGGAACAAGGAATTAAATGAAAATAAGAACGTAACGTTACCGAGCGTTACACTTTTTCATAAGTGACTCCCAGCCGCAACCTAATTTAAAATAAGAACGTAACGTTACCGAGCGTTACACTTTTTCATAAGTGACTCCCAGCCGCAACCTAATTTAAGACGTTGTCACGTCAAAAACCTCTAATGATTAATACATCATGCCTGTAGGATTATAGGCAAAGGATAAGACATAGGAAAAAAACCCTCATTTCGCTCATTATGTTTAAGTCCTATGTTTGCCCACATAGGACTTATGCCTATACATATAATATATCAAAACAATAATGTTGCATTTTATGTCTTTTAACTGGACAAACTCCTTATAAAATGCATTAGCTGGTACAGTTCTGACGTCAGCACAAACGATCACACATGTGACATGCCATGTACGTCATTAATTAACTGTTTAATTGATTTAACCCACATTCCGGTACAACGTTATTGACACGATTTATGTACTTAATGGAAATTAATATTTATTGAAATAAAATATAATTGACAGAACAGCCGACAGACGTAATTACGATTGTGGTTATAAAAATATTTGCAGCATGTAACTTAAATAACGTAGAAGATAAAGTGCTTAAATGGAGAAAATTGCAAGTCGGATAACTTTAGCACCCCTATTGCGTAACTTCAAGCAAAATCCGAAGGTTTTCGTAGGAAATTCATAATCCATTACTTCATATTATGTTCCGTACGCAAAATACGCGCATTGACGTGGAGTTGCGAAAACCAGCCCGTATTACCTATTACCTTATGTTTAAAAAATTATTCTGCTTATCAACGTAAATAACGCAATGGATGTTGCAGAACTGTCATTGTGTCGTTACGCAATTACTACGCAGGTTGAAGAAAAAGCGATTATGAGTGAAACAGTATTTTCTTGCTCCACGTCCTTTTAGTGCAGAACTATTCTGTACAGGTCTTATAATTTATTAAACAGCTTTTTACCTTTTTTGCCACCAAAACAAGGCACGGCAGTATAAAACCCACATTAGTTACACGCGTTCTCCTTTATCAGCTGTCTCATTCACATACAAGTCGGTTGCCATGGCAACACTAGCTATCCCTTTCAGAAGCACTATAGGATTCGGCTGATTAGATACTGATACCGATAGTACTCCTGATTAAATGGCTTGTTTTACCAGTCACTGTGATTACGGAGAAGCCATGTTGTGTGATTTTAGGGCTTCTGATAACAGTCTGGCTATTCAAATTGGTGGCAGTTTTATGAGGTTCATCGTAATGAGTTGTAAGTGGCACTGCCGCACTGGAGGCTGAAAAGTTGTGTGGAAATTGGTGGAGATGGTATAGGTATGTGATGTGGAGGAATAAGGACAATGTCATCAGTATAGTTTTGAGTATGAATGTGGATGGCTACAAAAGTAGAAGATCAAAGAAACGATGCTGAGATGACGACTAATAGAGAAGAACAACAACAAACAAAAACAAAAACAACAACAACGACCGACGACGACAACGACGACGACGACGACCGACGACGACGACGTCCGACGATCGTCAACAATTTTTCTTTCTTTTCTTCTTTTTTTTTAGAAGTATGGAAGAATAAGACATGTGGGGCCGATGCCGAATAAATTGGGATAAGGTTAAGACAATGAGGATGATATAACGTGGTGAAAGATCATTCGTTACAGAAGTATTAACAACACTGGGTAACAAACACTTTAAATCAATAGCAGTAAGTACATTTTATTGAGGTATAAATAAGCTAAGCAAAGTGATAAAATTAAGATCATAATTCAGAATCCACCGTTATCTATAACTTTCCAAATGACATAAATACTGACTTCGGCACAGTAATGCTCAAAAACAGAAGGTTCTTCCACACATTGTAATTGAAAAACGTTAACCTTTTTGTAAATTATGGGAGGCCGAAAAAATATTATGTTATCTCATAAAATATGAGAAGAGAAATGGTACAATGAACAAATTATCAGAGAATTAGGGATAGTTAATAGCTGGTCGGTATACGAGCTCCAACTAAGAATAATTAGATGGAAATTAAGTAACTTTCTAGTAGTTTTATTACTGCAGGCAATAAAACGAACAGTGCGCTGCTGTTGAAACAGTGAAGTTGTGTAACTGGATTAGATGTGATTTATGATACTGTGGCGACGCAGCTAGTTCCTAGTACTGACAGCAGAGCATCTTAAACTATATTAGATGCGCATGATATAACAGTAAATATGAAAATCGGTACTTAATTATTTTTAGGGTTCCGTACCTCGAAAGGAAAAAACGGAACCCATATAGGATCACTTTGTTGTCCGTCTGTCTATCAAGACTAGGGCTTGTAAATATTCGAACTTTTAGATTTTCGAATATTCGAAGTTTTTACAGGCAGTATTCGAATTATTCGAATATTTATTCGAATATTAGCTTTTTCCTTTGAAACCAAGTTGAAACCTTGAAGGGACAACTTGCTTATACAATTAATACACAAGTTTGAGTTGAGTATTTTTATTATATGAAATTGAATCACCTTTAAGCAACATAGTTTGACATTATAATGAAAAAAAAAAACAAATCAAAAATATTAAGAGGTAAGCTAAGGTAGCCTGCGAAATTCAAATTTTCTTACGTTTTTTGCAATATGCTGGCCAGTATTAAGTTGTACATTGATTAAAATATGATTCGCGGTCGTAACAAATATGTATTTACAGAATTACAATAATTACAATCAATTTGTTCGACGACACTACTTTTCACCTCGCTGCTTCCCTACGACTAGGCACTCCTTGCTGTTCTCCCCATCGCTGTCACTGTGGCGAAGATGTCAACAGCCTCGGACACCACCACGGCCTGTCTTGCAGCCGAAATGCGGGTCGCTTAGCGCGAACATTAATGACATCATCCGAAGAGCTCTTGTCACCGTCGGCGTTCCAGCTGTATTAGAACCCAATGGCTTGGCACGCGACGATGGCAAGAGACCGGACGGTATGTCTTTATTTCCATGGAAGGTGGGTAGGCCTTTAGTGTGGGACGCTACGTGTGTTGATAATCTTGCGCCATCCCATCTTCCTGGCTCGGCATGCTGTGCTGGCGCTGCTGCTGTGGCTGCGGAAAACCTCAAGCGGCGAAAATATAACAACCTCATCGGAAACTATATTTTCGAGCCGTTTGGGGTTGAAACTCTCGGGCCGTGGGGTCCGAGTGCTCATGGTCTTTTTAAAGAAATTTCGAAACGGCTGGTTGACAATTCCCGTTACCCAAGGGCTGGCTTTTATCTTGGCCAGAGGCTAAGCATCGCCATACAACGTGGTAATGCCGCCAGTCTCTTGGGTACATTACCAGTCGACAGCGATGCGGATGAATTTTTCGACGCTATTTTTTAGTTTCTGTATAGTTTTAGTTAAGTTAGGATTTAATTTTGTTATTTTTAGTTTGTATAGCCAAATAAATATTTTCAAAGAAAAAAAAATCAGTAATACAACTTGTTAAGTTAGTATAATCCCCAAATGTCAAGATTTCATGAAATAGTCATTCTTGGGGATTACATGGTCTTAGAGAGTTGTGTTGATGACTTTCTTCATAATAATTCTGTAAATACATATTTGTTACGGCTGCGAAACCTCGGAGTGGCGGCGCCGGTAGGTAACAACTTGTAAGACAGACGTAGTTCGTATTTTCAAACTGAACTAAAAATTATTCGAATATTCGAATTTAACATCAGTCAATATTCGAATAGCAAAAATGATCGAATATTCGCATTATTCGAATATTCGAATTACAAGCCCTAATCAAGACCTTTTATCTCGGGAACGCGTGGAGGTACCGAAATGAAATTAAAACCATATACTCAGGTCTACAGTCCCTTGAAGCTGTGAAAAATCAAACTTCTAAGTTCATCATCATCTTCCTGCCCTTATCCCATGTTTACTTGGGGTCGGCGCAACATGTTTTCTTCTTCCATTCGCCCCTGTCAACCGTCACGCTATCATTCACTCCCTTCTCTTTCATATCATTCCTCACACAATCCATCCATCTTTTCTTCGGCCTTCCTCTCCCTCTCCATCCATCAACATGTATATCCATCACTCTTTTAGTCACATGCGTTTCGTCCCTTCTCATCACATGCCCATACCAAGACAAACGATTTCCTTTCAACTTTTCTGTCACTGGCGCCACTTTCAAACTTCCTCTTATATACTCATTTCTTACTTTATCCATTCTCGTCACTCCACACATCCATCTCAACATTCTCATTTCCGCTGCATGCAATCTTTTTTCATCCGTCTTCTTCACGGCCCAGCATTCAGACCCATACAGTACGACAGGCCTTATCACGGACTTATAAATTTTCCCCTTTAACTTGAGGGGCATCCGTGGGTCGCAAGTTGTTCCTGTGACCTGTCGCCATTTCATCCATCCTGAGTTGATCCGGTGCGTTACGTCTCGGTCTACTTCGCCATCTCCTTGGACAAGCGACCCGAGGTACCGAAAGTCGGAGCAGATCGGTAAGGGCGTTCCGGCGAGAGATATGGGCACAGGACTGGAGAGACCGCCAAAGTCGCAAAACAGGTACTCGGTTTTGGTCCGACTTACTCTCAGGCCAACGGTCTCGAGTCTTTCCCACCACTCCTCCAATCTGCTCTGGACCTCTAGGTCGTTCTCGGCAACCAGCACAATGTCATCGGCGAACAGCATACACCAGGGAGCCTCTTCTTGGATATCCGATGTAAGAGAATCCATTATCAGCACGAAGAGGTACGGGCTGAGTGCTGAACCCTGGTGCAAGCCGACAGCCACATCGAAGCTGCCAGTAGTGCCCACTGTAGACCGGACTTGGGTACTGCATCGACTGTACATCGCTCTAATCAACTGCACATACTTCCCTGGCACACCTTTCTCCTTCAGCGCCCACCACAAAACTTCACGAGGCACTCTGTCGTATGCCTTTTCGAGGTCAACAAATACCATGTGCAAGTTTTTATGCGCACTTCTGTATTTCTCGCACAGCTGGCGGATGGCAAAGATGGCATCTGTTGTTCCTCGACCAGGCATAAAACCGAATTGGGTTTGCGAAATTTCAGTCTCTTCTCGCAGTCGCCTTTCAATAACTTTCTCCCAAGCCTTCATACTATGTGACATTAGCTTTATTCCTCTATAGTTGTTGCACTCCAGCACATCACCTTTGTTTTTAAAGATGGGCACCAGCGAACTGTTACACCATTCGTCAGGTATGGCTTCTTCCAGCAACAACTTATTGAAGAATAAAGCTAACCACGTCCATCCATCTACCCGTAATAACTTCCATACTTCAACTGGTATTCCATCCGGACCTATTGCTTTACCATTCTTCATCCCATTTACTGCTATTCTCACTTCATCCATACTAATCATTCTCACTAATCCCTCATTTACTGGTTTATTCTCAAGCACACCACTCCAGTCATTCTCCTCATTCATCAGTCTCTCGAAATAGCTCTTCCACCTATCCTTAATTTTCTCAGCATCCGAAAGAACTATTCCAGTTTCATCCTTTATACACTTTATCTGACAAATATCCCTCGTCTTTCTCTCTCTAGCTCTAGCAAGCCGGTAGAGATGTTTTTGACCTGCTGGATTATCCAGTGTGTCATAAATCAAACTTCTAAGTTAACGTAAAAAAAAGATACGGTCGATTTCGACACTCAAGGGAAACAAAATTTATAGGGTACTTCCCGTTGACCTAGAATCATGAAATTTGGCAAGAAGCAATGTCATGTAGTACAAGTAAAGGAAAACTTCCGAAATGAAAAGTTCATTCAAGAAAACAGCAACGGGTGTTTTCTTCCGACTTCAATTATGTAAACGAACGCAGCACTCATAAACACGAGTACACACAACCATAAATCCGCTTCTCAGTGAAATTGTGATGGCAAGGCGGCAAGACGAGCCATTGAGCAAGATTGATGGTACCCGTCATGTTCCTACGCGTAAATATGTTGCAGTACGTGTGATTAGCGCTGTCGTTAGTAATGCAAGATGCTCAGATGAGTTGGTGATAGTATGTCACTGATATGCCGCTGGGGAATGTTACACAATCTCTATATTTTCTCGATAAAATACGCTGACGGTAAAGAAAGAAAAGACATTTATTTAGCACAGACTAAAAGACACACAGTACACCAGGTAGTCAGATAATAGTCGTACATCAGATAAAGATAAAAATAAAAAGTGCAAAGTCCGATGTAAGAAATTAGCAGGAAAGTGTGCCTCACGGTTGCGCCAAAGAGGCCCAGTTCAGCAAAAATGCCAGACAACTAGTGCCTGACGCTGGTTTTCAACTGGACCTGATGTGTGAGGTGACTGATGTAAATCAGTTTTATACTGCATCGTGATGTGCGTATGCATAGTTAAATAAATAAATAAAAATAAATTTGTGTCACATAAAAACAGTAACTAATAGTAAAGCTTTGGTTTCCTAGGATGGTTCCGTCATTTTATTACGGTCGTCACGCAAATCTGTAATTTTCACCAGTATTTGACATTATGGAGTCGAAAAACGCTCTGTATTTGGATAGCTGTTATTATGTGACCGTTCACCACTTTCTTAGGAGACCAAAGCTTTACCATCCGCTTGAGAGTTGCGTCTTAAGTTTGTTGTACTTCTACTGGCGGACACAAAACCACATAGTGGCCAAGTTTACCATAAAAGATGGACGCTTCCAGGATTTCTTGGGTAGTTTCGAACATTGAGCTTAAGATCACCAGAAGCCAAAACCTGTAAAAATATACAGAGGATAACAGGTGATCTATCTAGCAGAATATTTTAGGCAATGTAACTTTGTATTCAAATGATAGAGAAAATAATTACTAGAAAATTAGAAGCATAATTATCAGCCTATAATGTTCCCATTGCTGGGACACAGACCCCCACTCTTCGACAAGGAGTGGGCTGTAATCTACCACGCGGACCCAGTGCGGTTTGGTAGATGTCACATGTCTTTGAAATTTGGTTCGAAGATATGTCGGTTTGCTCACGATGTTTTCCTTCACTGTTTTGAGAGCAGTGATGATGAAATGCAAGCGGGCTCCTGGTTTGTAAACCATAACCTACAACTCGTAAGTTCACTGTTCAAAAACATTGAAAATTAAATGAAAATTATTTTCAGAATACTAACTAGCTCATGCATGCGGCCAGGGATGCGATCCTTAGCACTTATAGTCGTCAGTGCAGCACAGTAACAAGATCCACAACGTACAGAGTTATTAGCAATAGCCACAGTCAACTGCACATCAAACACTTGGAACTGCGGAGACGGTCCTTATCGCAACTACATAAGGACGCATTGAAGGTCAAAGTGTTACGGTTGACGCTGCTGTTGACTGTGCTATGGTAACTGTATCTTCGTACGCTCAGCTAGGTGCACGTTTGATTAACAATGTCCGTCGTTAGTAACACTAGACGCTTTTACTAAAACCAGGAAGCTTGTTATGTGTCTTTAGGATGGTCCTCGTTTAGCTGGGAACAGTTTTGTCCACGTGAAATAATTTGCTGTCACATTCATACGTTCATTGTGAAAAGGCGATTCTACCTATGGGTTGTTACGATTTAGGGATGAGGCTAAGAGGATGGGCAGTGTGGGTAATTTGTTAATTACGGTCACCAAACCGTTCAAGTATGGTGCCTTCTTGGCGTCGTCGTATGTAAAAGTATCTTCTAAGACACTTTTAACCATAGATTTTATGGTCAATACTTTTAAACTAGATGGCGCCGGCATGTCCTAGCTGACTGATCTCTGAGCAGAATTGCTGGAACAAACTCAGAGGTCATGGGTCTCTTTTAAAGTCCAAACATTATAATATTTAGATATTATTTGAGTCTACCAATGCAGAGCCATGTCTGGAAGTGCCTTTTGAAGAAAGAGCCGTTGTAGTGTTACAGGCACCAACAACAAACAACAACAACAACTACTTTTTTATTTATGGTTAGTACAGAAAGCGTCACTATCTCCTAACCCCTCAAGTTTTAAAATGTTACACTGCTACAACATTGAATTCCTTACGAATAATCTAAAGAATACTTCAAAAAGAGTCCATTGTGTTGACTCGGATTCGAACCATCGCATCACCGAACGTCGTCATACTCATACCGGCAGTTTGACGAACTAGCCAGCGAGCCCATATGAATTGCGATGAAATTGTTATCTACTATCGGCTGAGTCATTATATCTTTAGGTCCCTGTCTAATCGAAAGATGTTATAATTTGAGGGTATCCATTAATTTTACTTACTTACGTTGTCTTTATAAAATTAATCCATACCTTCAAGTTAGAACTTTGTATACGTTCACTTAAAACGGCGAAGAGTAAACGACTACTATTTATCAATTATTTTTTTAAATGATTTCTGATTTTATGAGAACTAAAATAGTTGTTCTGTTTGTTGTAAAATAAGATCATAGTTTTGTTAAATAATAGCAATAATAAATATTAATAAATGATTAATAAAGTATTTTATTTTTCTTGATTTTTTAATTCTTTATAAATAATTACTACTTAAAACAAAATAGAAAAATATATCAAAATAATATAATGAACAATAAGCACATTTCGTGCCTATATAGGATTTGAACTTCCAATCTTATGCACGGTAAGCGGTCTTGAAACCTCCAGTCTATTTAGACGATGAATAAGTTGTCGTAAATGTTAACCCTATTATTGTTGCTTGTCGTCGCAAAAGTATTGTTTTATTGAAAAAAACAATAATAAAAACAGAATTTAAAAAAAATACTTACTTAAACTTATTTATTCACTAAAACAATACATTATTTAAAATAAAATGTTTTTGCAAAATACAAAAACCAACTTGGGCCTATCACGGATTTGAACGCACATGTCTTTTGGTGGGGTAACTACTTAATGCAGCTGTGTGTACATCTATGAATGTATAAGATAAGCTGACAACTGAATCACAATGAAAAGAGCACTTGAAAATTGGAAGCATAGCAGAGTTGAAAAATCGCAACAAACTCGCATTTTGTTCTATTACTAGTTACTGAGAATCAAAGAGAAGAAAACAAAAACGTAGTTTGATTAACCAATCGATTGGAAATATTTCTGATTAAAATTCTGCAATTTACGCGGCTAAATTGGATGAAAGTTAGCGTTCAATAAATAAATTATTTTCTTTCACAATATTTTGGATTCGCTAGCGATAAACACTTTGTGCTGAATGTAGCATAAAGTGAACATTGATAAAGTCACTGCTTTAATTGGCCACTTACAACTTATAGGTACTAATAATAATGCTGAACAGTTTGATTGAAGTTTTGAACGCGGTAATGTCGGGGAAAAAACTTTTTGCATTTGATAGCCTTTAAATAAGTAGAGACTATTAAGATTAAAAACTGGCCAAGTGCGAGCCGGACTCGCACACGAAGGGTACCAGGCAAAAACGCCGAAAAAAACACGTTTTTTGTATGGGAGCCCCCTTAAATTTTTTTTTTATTATCTTGGATTTTTATTTTACTGTGTTTAGTTTAGTTTGTGATCTTCCTGTACGAGTCGCAATAAATACTTTTTCTTTCTTTCTAAATATTTATTTTATTCTGTTTTTAGTATTTGTTGTTTTAACGGCAACAGAAATTTATACATCATCTGTGAAAATTTCAACTGTCTAGCTTCACGGTTCATGAGATACATCCTGGTGACAGACGGACAGTGGAGTCTTAGTAATAGGTTCCCGTTTTAACCCTTTGGGTACGGATTCGGAACCCCGAAAAAAGGCAGGTAAAAGAAAACGAAGTATTAGCGCGGGCAGGTGATACGATGCGACGGGGTGGGTCGGGGGAACAAGAAATTTCACGCGGACCAAGCCGCGGGCAGAAGCTAGTTAAATGATAATTATGTAGAAATGTATTAATTTAGCATCTTAAAGCTCTTGTTCCTAAAAGTTTTTACTTCATTATTATTTACAGACAAGTCTGGGCGCCTACTTTATGAAATTAAATAACTTGATAATAAAACAATTCTTCACCCGATACCCAAAGGACCATAGCTTCGTAAGATCCTTCAACAACAACTGTTTAACTACACAAATTGCGTTTTAAAGTAATCACAAACGTAGCGTCGATAAGACCTTTATCCAACTTCAGTAGATCGGTCCAGTAGGTACGTAATCAGGAAACAGTTTTAGATCATTCTCATCACCATCAGCCTTGTACATACGCCAGCACATAAAGCTACTACAATATGTCAAATCTCTTTAATAGATTTTCAACTTTATCGCTAAAGCAAAACGTTTAAAGTTGATTGGGAAAATTTGACAGTTTCGGGTAGCTTGTTGTGCTGGCGTCTGTACCACCCACTGCTGATTATAAGCCTCCTTATGTGTTTGTCAGTCTCATCTAGTGGGGTAATCGCGGAATACTCAAACAGAGCAATGGCTTTCATTTTGACATATCAACTACATTCATTGCGTTATTTACGTTGTAGAGCAGACACTTTTCGAACATATATGAAGCAATGGATTAGCAATATACTTAAAATCATTCAGATTGTGTTTGAAAGTGTGTTACGCAATTAGCCGTTCCTTTGTGACGCCATTTAGTGTGCTTGCGCAGCTTGCGTGACAGGACTTCCGGTTGGAACTTCCGCAGTCGGCGCGTGCGATTAAACACTAATATTATAACGGCGAAAGTTTGTGAGTATGTGTGTGTGTGTGTATGGTTATATGTTTGTTACTTCTTCACGCTCAAACGGTTGGACCAATTTTAATAAAATTTTGTATGGAAGTAGCTGTCACCCTGGATTAATTAGGCTACTTTTTATCCCGATATCCCCACGTGATCGACATTTACGCAGGTGAAACCGCGGGGCGCAGCTAGTTAAATTATAAATGAAACCCACAGAACTGCCTCACAGCTGATTACCAATGCAACAAACGCATGAACATAACAGCGTACAAGCGTCTGTTGTATTCAATTCCCGGTATGTTTCCCGCGGGATCCAGCGCACATCCCTAAATGTTCAATTATAATTTAATTAATACAGTTACAGCCGTTTAGGAGAGCTTTGTTGGAGCTTTTATGATTATTATTGTTACAGTATTTTTGGTGGTATAAGCTCTATTAGCATTACTTTTGTGTTTGGAAAGGCCTATGTCCAGCTTTAGACTCTTTTGGGACAGTAGTATATATTTCACTTATTGATTTTCTTTATAGGTACTTTCGTTTTCACTCTGGACTCAGTTTTCTATTTCGACTACGAGCTAAAAGTTAATAGAAAAACCCAATAAAACTTTTCCAACTTGGGAATCGAAACCTGCAGGACTCCACGGGCAGAAGTCACACTTGTAATTACTATACAAACGAGGCACTCTTTGGCTCAGTGACATAAAAAAACATTGATTTTATTTATTTAAACTTTTAGCACAAAAAGGTACAAAGGGTATGCATGATTAGTCGAGTCGACTTATCATGCATACCCATACCCATACACGGTCAAGTTTACTGGAAACTGAACTGTTTGCGGCTTCAAGTCCGCTGCAAACTCGACGGTGAACTTGATCGTGAGTGGCCCGCATTAGGCATTCTCTACCAGTCAACCAAAAGTTTTTTTGAATGTGTCAGTACTGTCAGTAGTGTGTGTCAAGTTACACCGTCAAGTTGTTTTTCTAATATTTTGTACCTACTCTCTTTACGAGTTTCATACTTAATACATTAAAAGTCTTTCACTGCAAAAGGTGCATTAGCACTGCGATATCCTAATTGCATAAAACACTTTCGACCACAATCCGAGGGTTTTACAGGAAATCTAATCTATTGATTCATAGGTTTGAAAAATTGGTTTGCTCAACAACATAAATTACTTTGAACGTGGCTGTACTGCCAAAATAAAAGGCATAGCGATCGATTACCATTGTATGTGTATTACGCAATTACCCCGCAGGTATTATAAATTACGCTAAAGGAAAAACTAACGAGTATGGTCAGCTTGGATCGTTAATTTGCAGTCTAAAAACGTCGTCCTAACGAGCTAGGACATCAGGTATTATACATTCCAGTACAAAATTAGTTTCCATATGGAACATGGGTGAGAGCAACAGTATCGTATATCAAAGATCACTTGCCTCTTGTTGGACATCTATCCCCCATTCCTGTGTCCACTTGGCACGAGAGTTTGGTAACTAACAGTTGTTTCATGTTGCCATACATTAGGACTTCGAAGCGGTAGTTTTTAAGGTTCCGTACCCAAAGGGTAAAAACGGGACCCTATTACTAAGGCTCCACTGTCCGTCTGTCACCAGGCTGTATCTCATGAACCGTGATAGTTAGACAGTTGAAAATTTCACAGATGATGTATATCTGTTGCCGCTTTAACAGCAAATATTAAAAACAGAATAAAATAAATATTTAAGGGGGGCTCCCAAACAACAAACGTGTTTTTTTTCGGCGTTTTTGCCTTGTAGTACGGAACCTTTTGTGTGCGAATCCGACTCGCACTTGGCCAGTTTTTTTATCTTAATAATCTCTACTTAAGTATTTGATATGCAATTTTTTTTCGAGAAGAACGAATCTGTTTAATATTGTCCTATCTAATTCCCAGCATTTATCATCATCATTCTCTTGTGCCGTATCCCAATTAATTTGTGGTCGGCGCAACATGTTCCAGGAATTCGTCTAGTATTATTTGAATTACGAGTACACGGAAATGAGTTGTTTCTTTATCGAATAATGGTCCCTGATGGCAGTAAATATTAATGGGAGAAGCTAAATCATAGCACACTACATACAGTGTGTTCAAAATACTAGGTGCTTAGTGTTTGAATATAATAATCCTACCGTTATAAAGACAGGCTATTCTAACAAAAAGATGAGTGCACCAGTCTAGCGTGTTCTTGCGCAATTTCCAAGAAGATAATGATGGGAAATGGCTGATTATATTCATAGACGCTGAGCTGATCCATCATTACAGGTAATTTTACTCATTACCTGAGTGCGTCACATTTCGCATTACTCCGTTACTCGCGTACTACAAATGTATGGAATCTAGAATAGTAAATGTCCTATTTATATTTGTTTGTTACGACTGTTTATTATATTATTTTTAATCACGTCTATTAAAAAAGAGCTGGTGTTTTCTACGTAAACAGGGACTAAAATACCTCTTTAATCCCTAGGGACTAAAAGTGATTTGAATTTAGAATGTGGATATTGTTAGTAAAAGTTCCAATCACCAAAGAGATGAAACATTGTATGAACAAGTAACAGGCTGAATGATAAAGAAAAACGCGCGTGAGCTAAATAAAATAAAAAGTTTATGAAAAAATAAATGACGCGCGAAAAGCATTCTGCCTTCGTTTGTAATAAAATTGTTTACTCAAATTAGGGTTTTACGTTTTATAAAAAATTAGTATGTCTTCCTCCAGTAAATGTATGTAAATAAATAAACGTACTATTCTTAATCACAAGTTATTTTTACTAATTTTTTCATAGAGGGTGATAAAAAGTAGTGTCCACCTCGGGAGCAACCCTATTTTAAGCTTGGATGACGTACTTTGAATCCCTCGCTGCGCTCAGATTCTACTTTAGAACCCCTCGCTGCTGGTTGATTCAAAGAAACACTCTCGCCTTCAAAATAGTTGTTTGCTCCCTTGGCAAACAATCTACTATTTTTAGGGAAGCTGTTTTGTGAAGATCAAATTAATTGAAACTGATGCTGCTAATAACGGACGCAACAGAAATATTCTGGAATTAATTCCAAGAAAATGGCTTAATTTAATCCATTTCTTCTAGAGTTCTCAGATTTATAAAAAAATATGGACAAAGCCGTCATTTTGAATATTTTGTTAATACTGTAACTATAAAGAATTCTCCAAGATAAGATGAACATGATAAGCGCTTTACATATAAAATTTCACTGTTCAGTTATCCGCTAAATGATGAGTTATGGTCATAAAACAGTGAAATACTTAATTCAAAGCATTTTCATTTAATTTCAATCACATTGAACGAACCAAACTAAACACAAAAGCGTTGTACCTACGTTTCCACGGAACCCGATTACCGCTACAATCTGCCAAGATAATTCAGCATTTAGCGGATAACTGAACGGTGCAATTTTATATATGCAGAGCGCTAAACAAAAGGTAGGGCCGCACCGCCGCACCGGCGTAATAGCGGTTTCATGTACTTGCCGCCTAGTGCGCAACTTTGCCATAAGAGCTATAAATCTAGTTTAGGTCGGCACTCGCATCTGTGGCAATTTAGGGCTGACTAGTGCGTAAGTCGCAAGTTTGTTTGGCAAAGATCGATAAAACTTTACCATAAGCAGAAGATGGAGTAGCCTATGTAGCTATTTCACTAACCAGCTAACTAGCTGGGGGCCAAGTCTGTTCAATGGTTGGTCATTATGACAACTATATTACCAGGGTTAGGTACACCGTTACCATTGGGCCCGCCAAAAGTTCGTGAGCTCAAAAAAATGTCAATGGAGTGTCATTGGCACGCCATCTGAAAACCATAATGGCGACGCCATTCAATTAGGACATTACCAAAATCAACAATTGCGGTATCAATGTTCGGCCATCCTGACACACTTGCGTTAGCAGACTTCGTCCTCTGAAATTCAGGCAGCTGATAGGAATGGCTGATATAGCATCAGCCTTTCCTATCAGCTGGCTTAGAAAAAAGTTCATTGGAACTTATTTTTTCTCGTACGGGATCGAACTCCATGGTATTCACGCCGTGGTAAAAATATAAGCGGGTTACAGTCAAGGAAATTAATTGTATTATTGTAAGCAAATTCACACCCTAAGTCAATTTGCCATTTCATATAACTGTCAAAGAATGACAGGTGTGATTAGATAGTAGTTAATTGGCTCCATAATTAAATTCCCTGGCTTTACATTATTTGAGTACATCAAATACCAACGCCAACTAACGCCACTCTTCGAGGCTATTTACCGACTTAAAAAAAAAAGGAGGTTATCAATTCGACACGTATGTATGTAATATTATTGGAATTGCATTATATTCACATATGATGATCTATTAGGGCTTCCAAACAAATATACAAAACTTTATAGACGTATGTATGTATGTTTGTCCACGCATATCTCCGGAACTATTAATCGGATCGTGACTATTTTTATTGGCTTACATTTTCTTCAACTTATGGAACAGTGCAAGTTTCATCAAGATCGATTCAGTAATTTTCAAGATATGGACTAATACGTGTAAGTGTGACGGCCTGGCTTATTGATAAGAGCTACGGGTGTAGTGTCAAAGGGAAAACATCTCAAAACCTTGGTCAAATACTAGTGCAAAAACTAAAAATTACAAAATAAAAAGTAATTTAAAAAAATTAAACCGACTTCAAAAAGAAATTAACTCAAAATTATGAAATAACTTTAATTTCGGAAGTCGGTTGCATAAAACTAAAATACACATCCCAAGACACCGATTTCCGAAAATAAAGTTATTTCATAATTTTGAGTTCATTTCTTTTTGAAGTCGGTTTAATTTTTTTAAATTACTTTTTATTTTAATAGACCCCGTTTATGTATATTTTCCAGCTCTACTGACAAAGTCTAATTCAACTCGGGTTCTATCGGAATCTGCATGTCTTTAACTTAGTTTTAGTTACTTACAATACAACAGTGGCAACACTGGCAACCCTACACAATGTGCCGACAAGTTGAAAGGGTTGTAGTTTAGCACTGTAACGTTGTTTGAGTTTCAGGTTAACTTACAGTTTAATTTGATGATTTAGCGGTTCACATGTAGGTATTATTTGTTGGCAGAATTTGGCGTTTGGTTTGGATTACAAGGCCCTAGAGACCCACAATACCCACACAGATGTGGCGAATGTGGCGACTAAAGCAAACCGATTAAACTTCAATGGGGCCAAAAACGAATTATCTAGGATACATTATTATAATTTGCCTGCTTCCGCACCAGACACCTAAAACATTAAGTAAATAAGAAGGTAGGTACGGTTTTCCTCACTACTAAAAGGTAAAACTCCACAATTTTATCTTATCTAATCATCTGCTTAGCCTACGTATGAAAGTTCGCTTTCATTTCCCTAATATTGAAGAATTTAGTTTGAAATCAAGGCTTTCTATATTGGTCCTTTTGTACGAAACTAACTGTTTCAGACGACAGTCGAGAGAATGTGTTTCTGTCACCTGTCAGTGCGACTATTCCAGTAATTAATAGAGATCAAATTCGCAAAACACATATTCGTTTGTACGAAACTGACAGGTGTCAACAACGTAATTTCTCTCGACGGTCGGACTGTAGAGGGGTAACAACAGTGTTTCATGAGTTCTCAAATACGAAATCCAAGGAGAACGTGTAGGTAAAGTGGCAAGCGTATCAGACCCCTCAAAGGATACAATTATATGTAAAACACGCCAACTTTACCCAAATGAAGGAAATTTTCGTCATAAATCAAAGATTTATCGTTTTGGGAGGAAACATTTAAAAAAGCCTCGACCTCTTGACGTTTCAACTGTTCGGGGATTTCTTTATGACTTTTTGTGTGTTATGAAATTCGAAATGTTTGTCGTCAACAACAAAGAATCGTATAAAATGTGCAAACAACGGTTAAATTAAATACAATTAGAAAAGAAGGAAACACATTTTCCTTTCCGCGACATCTGTATAATGTAATGTAAATAATGAGTACAAATATTACAGCAACAATGCACTGAGTAAATTCCATTATAAGCGGGAACAGAATGCATTCAACCCTGGAGCGAGGCGGTTGAATCGGGTCGCAACTGGTTCGAATTGGATTAAACCAGACTTCACAAAAACGTGCACTGTAGTACGCTGGCGTAGTATTTAGTTACGCTAAAGAGTAGTGCGATGGAGGGGGTGGGGGGTACAGTTTTGACTCGCTAATGACGTCACCGGCTCACAAGTATTCAGGATAGTCAGGATTCAGACAGAATGGGCGGATTCATTGCTTTGGCAAGTAATTACAGTTTCGCTAAACTGCTAAAAGGGATATTTTTATGAAATGTTGCTTCCAGCTTCAGTGATGTTTTAATTAAATAATTAATGTTCATATTTTAAATTATTATGCATTAGGTACGGATGTTAAATAAATCTATTATTTCGTAGATAAAGGTCCACTATAAACGTGGCACTTGATCCATCTTTCATTGATTTCCATTTCGAAATAGCCCACGGTCTAAACTCTCCAAGAAAAACTGCAGTTGAAATAACTTAGCAAACTTCAGCACTACGGAACATGATTTAGCAAGAATATCATCAACAACGTCGAACTCAATAATAATACCACCACCACGATTTTCTATTTGAAAGTTTCCTAGGCGACTAGTGACTCGAAGGACCACAATAACTCGTTTGAATCACACCACAATAACAATTACGAAACTGGCATTTTGTATTTTTTATCAAATAATTTAAACCTACTTGAGTTGTCACTGTCATTTCATTGACAATCATAATTGCCATATTTTCTGCCTTCATGACATATGAAAGGGCGTCAATTATGGTCCTTGGGACATAATACGTATACTAAACAAAAACACCCGACGTTCAAAACACAAACTCTCATCAGAATATTTCTTGTCGGAATTTCGCAGGCGTATGGAAATGAAGGCTTCCCTCCTACAAACAACGATGTAAACTATAGACGCGTCGAATGAGTCTATTTACATGCACGAGTCGGGAATCGAACCGCGACGTCTCCGCCACCTGGCCTCAACTTTTGTCGGCAATTGAAATCCTATTGTGTTGGCCGTCCGTTGTTCGCGTTTTTCAGGTGGGGTAGGGATCGTTTGTAATGCCAATAAGACCAAAATGTGCTCGGAAATGGAAATAAGGCCGTATTGTGTATTGTAATACACGCTTTTGTTTTCATCTTGCTGTTTTGGGAATATTTGAATATTTGATCGTTTTATTTTGGGTTGGTTATGATGTGAGAAAATTATCTACTTGTACCCTGAATGCTATAGCAGATAGGTGGGACAATGGATACGCCTACAGGCCACTGCTGTGGCGTAAAAATAAATTAGTTATCAAATGAACGTTGAACGTCTGAAATAAAATATTTTTTTTTTAGCACTGAAAACCAGTTTTTGAAAAGCTCTCGCTCAAACGCCACATATCAAACAAATAACTCAGTAATTCCTGTCCTAATTATACCTTTACCACTTTGGAAAAAAGGGTGGTATTGTGTCATACTACGTACAGGTTCATTGGCCTATGCTACCGTCGTGGGGGCTTGTATTGTGGAAGCTAAAAGGTGCCATAAGCAGCTTGGCAAAGGGGAACGTATTTGCTACACGTGTATTTGTTCCATGTGTTATAACTATAAGTGTTGTTCTAGATGTACTGTATGACTCAATACTGGCTATGTTTTTGTAGTTAGGTGCAGTTTATTTCGTCACAATATTGAATTATGTATGAACTTAAGAGATGGCAGAAATCAGACTGTCAGTAATAGTTCGACTTAAAGGACAAACCTTTACTACACAAACATTATAATACCTACATGTTTCATAGAAAACCTTTGCAACTTTTTTGACAAGGTCCTTTAATCAAATCAGAGGGGCAATTCGGATTCTCTTTATCTTTCATCTTTATGACATAAAAAAGTCGTTACGAATTGTGTGAAGTCTCTGACTCTTGTGCTAAGTAGGTGGTTAACCTGTGTTACAAGAGCCAGTGCCCTCTCCCGGGAGTAATTCTCTAATCTTAGTATGAAGTTGTCGAAAGCACCTCAATTTTACCTACATTTTTGCAGTTGTTGCAGTGTTGCAGAGATAAGATTGCGACTAGACTTAGGACGTTTTTAATTACCGTATAGCGACTAGATTTAGTTTTATTCAACTTAATATTATCTACCCTATCTTGTACCCGTAGACAGTTTTCTTTTTCAAAAAAACTTAGCGTGAACCCATAATTTGTATTTCATTCCTTCCCATTCATTCTCGCAATATTTCTGTCACGTCACTCCAGTAGTGCAGCGTAGTTAACAATAGATTCTCTCAGCTTTTCCTGACAGTTTCCGCGACGCCTTCAGCTTGGCTAGTCGGTTGCTTGTAACAAAAACCTGCACTTTACAGTCGACGCCTGACGTAAAAAGAAAATGTCCAGGTTTTAAAATGTTTTTTAATAAAATTGTAGTTAGGTTTTTTTTAGTTTTTTTGTTGTTGTGAGGAACAAGGATAATAATGCAATTTGTTTAAGATTTTCAGGTTAGATTGAGTTGCTCTGTTTTGCAGGCTAAATCGCGTAAATCTCTTGCAACTGCCACGACCAAGACAGGATGTTGATTGGTCTAGATCTACATCAAATAAAAAAATTGTCACAATGACATCTAGATTTCATACTTATTGATATCATGAGTGTTACTTTATAACTTCATATAGCTTCTAAACATATTCATTCATACAGGAAATAACGTACCAATCAGGAGACCTTCAAAAGAACGTACTCTTCCTACATCCGAATACATTTCCTCACATCACACCTAATTTCCATCCTTGTTTATCGCACATAACTTGAGCTACACTTGTCAGTTACTAAGGTAAGTTTACAGAGTCCTTTGAGGCAGTATTTCATTAGTTGTACCGTCACAGGTGAAGGGAAGATTAAGGGATCAACGCATTTGTACCTGGGCAGAGACGAGACGAAAAATGGAATTGTAGGAGCATACGATTCATTGTTGTGTGCGGGCGCGCGTCGTTTTGTCTTTTCAAAGGGATACTTTTGGTGGAATTCTTGTAGATCAGAAGATCACTTCCCGTTGAAATATTGTTTCATTATGGTTTATGTGAAATCGAATATTTTTATTTGTATGAAATAAGAAAAATGAAACTAAGCAAGGATTCAGCCGCGTAAGCACATACATAAACTCACACCTGCTTCGGGGGTAGCCAGAAACTACATGCGTGTATGACCAGATGTATGAAACTATGAACGTAAACGAAGCAAGAGGAGTATGTAAGGATCGTAAGCAGGTGGCGTTATCCCTCTGGCAGTCAGTTTAGTAGGTAAATATAAGCTATTAATGGGAAGTTTCACACAGAATCTAACTAAATCCGGGAAACGCAGAGTGTTTTCTCGCTTTAGTTAGATTTCCATTGCATTCCAAGAACTCTGAGTAAGCAAATTGGTGACTCCATTCCGCTTCAAAGCACTAACATTAGATAGAAAACCGTTCAGAGGAAATCGAATGTACACACCATTTCCTACCCAACTAAAACTTCAACGTTCCTAAGTGACATATTTCGACAAACTACCTCCATTTCACTTTCAATAGTCACAATAGAAATAATATTCATATTTACGAGGCTGTTAAACAAAAGGGTGCGAGATAAAGTTTCTCGTCCATTGTCTTGTCAGACATTGTTTCGATCATGAGAGAGGGTACAAGTAGTCGATAAAGTACCATATTTGTCGTGGGCTAATAGTATCGTAAAGGAAGGGATGCTTTGGAGAGGATGCTTTTGTGGCAGTTCGGACTACTTCGGTGCTATTCTGTAAAAATCTCACCGTGAAAACTTAGATGAAGTGAGCGTGGAGTGAGCTGTCAATAGTGTCAATTCCTAGCAAAAAGAAACTCACTTCACCTAAGTTTTCACGGTGAGATTTTTACAGAATCGACCGGCTGTTTCTACGAAATAGGCGTGTGATACTTAAGTAAGTCAAATGTGGGAGTTGAAAGGATTTAATTTATGTTTCTCTTCTTAGAAATTCGCCCACTGCTGGGTAAAGGAAGGTCTTAACGTAAAATGTTAATTACAGCTAAATACATATAATCAAAGATATAGTTAAGTATATTTAAATGGTTTAGTTAAAAGAAGCTTTTAAATAAAATGTGAACTAAGGGCTGTTTTCCAAACGACAGATAACTTTTATTCATAAAATAAAATTGCCACCTGACAGATTTTGTATGGAAGAACTGTCATAAATTTGAAATCATTCCTCGGATAAAATTATCTGGCGTTGGAAAAATCGAGGTATTCCGCTCAGAGCACTGATTTCAACCGCACTTGGACGAACCGCACCTGAGCACTTCCACTAACGGCACTTCAGCCCTAAATGAAGCAAAACTGATAATGGTTGTCTTGAGTGACAATCAGATGTCCTTTTTATTTAATGAAAACCCATTGACAATTACTTTAACGCAGTTTATCGCCCACTTCACTATTATACGTTTCACAGTATACCTACAATCAACCTATGGTGTTTTCATTGCTGGGACACAGGCCTCCTCTCCGTGAGAGGGAGCGGGTTGCAGTGAGTTCTTCATTTCATCATTCTCCCTCCCTTATCCCAATTTATTTGGGGACGGCGCAACATGTCTTTCATAGTTCTTCATATATATAAATACATAATTTATTGTGGACCAAACACTTGTACACATATCATAAACCTGCCAAACTGCGTGACAGTTTGTCGACAGTATATTACATAACCGTCGGCATTTATCATCGTCTCGTAATTCCTCACACCCAACTTAGACTTTACCACGCACACCAATCTACCTCGGCATCGCGGCACCTGACAGTCTGCCATAAAATTAACACCAACCATCTAATTGAAACCTACTAAACCTTCCATCGCTAATCTATAACAGCTGCTTACCCTCAAACTATTAACAAGCGCCATCGATTCGGCTCATCATTCCCGTCGACGGAGCGTGAGAAATATCGGCGGCGGCAGATTAGGCGACGCGACGCGCCGTTATTAGTGTATGTTAATATTTATGGGAAAACCTTGTAAATAATAGGTCCTGAGAAGTTAAGTGAAAAAGTTTCATTCAGACCAAAGGAAAATACTGTGTGGAAAATGAGAAGCGAGGTACTTAATGCCAACAATAGGATCGTTTAATTCCCTAATTTTTTACGCACCCTTTGTCACCATCATTATAAATTGGTGGACAAACGTTTAAAGGGGCATCGTCCCTACAAACGTATTCAGGCAATGAAACGACATGAAGAAGCGATGTAGCTTATTATGACCAAAGTAGATCTATAATTCCATACTAATCTATACTAATATTATAAAGCTGCAGAGTTTGTTTGTTTGTTTGTTTGAACGCGCTAATCTCTGGAACTACTGGTCCGATTTGAATGATTATTTTAGTGTTGGGTAGTCCATTTATCGAGGAAGGCTATAGGCTATATTTTTTTTCTTCAAAATTAGGGATCCGTAATAAAATTGCTATTTTGTAACACAAGGTGTAAAATCGAAAACCTATTTTTGCGTGCGCTGCAAAAACTATTGACAATAGAACAAAATAATGTACTACGGGTTTGTAGAGCCCATTAAGACCTACAAAAAAGTCCGCGAGAACATATATCTAGCTATCATGGTTTAATCACAATAACCGATTTTGTGTTCAAAATAATTATTAAATCGTCTGAAGAAAAAAAAACTACGTTAAATATGTATCGTAATATTAATCTTTATCGAAATTAAGCATTATGTTATCAAGAGTATTTATGAAGAAGTAAAATACTTTTTTACCGACTTCAAAAAAAGGAGGTTATCAATTCGATACGTATGTATGTAATATTATTGGATTTGCATTATATTCACATATGATGATCTATTAGGGCTTCCAAACAAATATACAAAATTTCATAGACGTATGTATGTATGTATGTATGTATGTATGTATGTATGTATGTATGTATGTATGTTTGTCCACGCATATCTCCGGAACTATTAATCGGATCGTGACCATTTTTTTTTTATTGGCTTACATTTTCTTCAACTTAGGGAACAGTGCAAGTTTCATCAAGATCGATTCAGTAATTTTCAAGATATGGACTAATACGTGTAAATGTGACGGCCTGGCTTATTGATAAGAGCTACGGGTGTAGTGTCAAAGGGAAAACATCTCAAAACCTTGGTCAAATACTAGTGCAAAAACTAAAAATTACGAAATAAAAAGTAATTTAAAAAAATTAAACCGACTTCAAAAAGAAATTAACTCAAAATTATGAAATAACTTTAATTTCGGAAGTCGGTGGCATAAAACTAAAATACAGATCCCAAGACACCGACTTCCGAAATTAAAGTTATTTCATAATTTTGAGTTAATTTCTTTTTGAAGTCGGTTTAATTTTTTTAAATTACTTTTTGTTTCATCTCAATCGGATATTTCGTTTAAAAGTTATCACGTGTGTAAGATGTTAAGAGTTGGTACCTATTAAGGAGTTATGGGCCATAGAGTTTTTTATCTATACTAATACTAATAATAAAGCTGAAGAGTTTGTTTGTTTGAACGCGATAATCTCTTTAACTACCGGTCAGATTTGAATTCTTTTTGCATTTGATAGCCCAATTCTTGAGGAAGGCTATGGGCTATTTAACATCACGCTATGACCCTTAGGAGCCGAGCAAAAAGAAAAAAACTCAGAGTGAACGGTAAGCGAATACGAAGTGTTGCGACGCGACGGGGTGGGGGTACAAGAAATTTCACGCGGACGAAGTCGCGGGCAGAAGCTAGTATAAGTAATAAAGCTAAAGAGTTTGTTTCTTTGAACGCTCTGGAAGTCTGGAACTACTAGTCGGATTTGAAAGATTATTTTTGTATGTTGATGGCCCAATTCTTAAAAGAGGTTATAGGCTATTTAACATCACGCTACGACCCTTAAGCGCCGAGCAAAAAGAAAAAAAGTAAGAAAGAACGATAAGCAAAAAGGTCATAACGCGGGCAAAGTGGTGGGTCTGAAGAACAAACAAATTCACGCGGTCGAAGCAGCGGGGAGAAGCTCGTTATGTTATAGAAAGTAAGCATTGCATTTTGAAACAAATATTTTCCCAACACCTTATTACCTCTACCTAAATTTTATAACATTTTTTAGTTAACAAAATAAACGGTTCGGGTGCCTCAGTGCTACTTCAGCATTATGTTAAAGTGCCAATCAGTAACCGAAATTACGCAACACGTATCTTCTTAATTAGTTGAATTCGATTTTGGTATAACTGTGTTCCTTCTGTATTTAACTGTTTGTGTGGTTACAAGGAATATGTAATAAGCTGTGTTAAAGCGATTACGAGGATAAGTGAAAACAACAGCATTATGGTCGGTTTAATTGAGTAGGTAATCGGTTACAGAAGATTTGTGAGGTTTACCATGTTTATGGCTTAGGAAAGATATACTAGATATATTCAACAATTAACGTCCCTGCGTCGGGAAAAGCAATATTTTGTGAAATATGATGGGCAAGTTGACATTAGGCTATTGTAACTTAGATCCATTATAAACAGACCCACTTAAAAGCGAGAAATAAAAACTCCTTAACAAAAAATAACCGACTTCCAAAAAATACACTACAAAGTGAAAAATAACTTTAATTTCGGAAGTCTGTGGCAAAGTTTTTATGGTTCGACAAGTTTCGCAGCTCGCACCGAGACATGATAACATCCAACATAATTTATGTACACAATCTAAACGAAAGTCGAAGGTTACACAATATTCCAGCCGGCTAGACCTAACAAATGATTAAGGATGTGGGCCCTAAAGCAATTCTTATTCCTGAAGGGTTTAACCCTTTCAAACTGAAAGCGAAACTCTTAAAATGTAAAATAAAAACGGCTTCTGGGCTGAAGGGAGTTGTCTGTGCGGAAGTCAAGATTTCTATCTTCAGCCCGTTGTCTGAGTACAGAAAATTCGTTTGTTTTATGTAGATGAAAATGGGGTAGGTATGAACTTTGTGAACGACGAGAACAAAGGACCAGATCCCATTTGTTCAGTGTTCATCGCATATGTACTAGTGTTTAAGGAGGATAGGACTCCTACAGCATTACTAAGGGCCAAGATAAGTATAATCTACGGAATTCTCTAACAAAAAAATGTTAATTTCACGCTAATATCCCTCTTGCGAGGATAAGTAGAGGCATAACTAATCTAGTTTCAATGTTTGCGGAGAACGGCGGAAATACAATGCCTCGGCGGCAAACGCGTAGTTTGAGAACTATGCAACAGATGGCGCTGGAAACAGGTTCCATTTCGTATCCGAGTTTAAACTAAAAACAAATTTCAAATTTGAAATTATGCTGTTTGAAATCATAGTTGTTTTCAAAATTAGAGATCAAAAACACGCTTGCTAAACAGTGATTTTGATAAAACAGCAACACGTAAATTGTTGTATATGGCAATTATTCAAATGGCATAATTTTCTATTGTGAAAGGTAAGGCCGTTTTTTGAACTGATATGGCCCCTTTAACCTAATTCATTGAACTTTGGTCAATATTAGGCCACTGGATACTAGATCTAGTCTCCAGACTGTCTGACTTCAAGGCTGTGCTCATGCCAAGCAGGACACGACTCCAGCCAAGTCGGTCAGCAAACAATACTATTTCAAGATAATTTATTATGTAGGTTCTCTACCCGATGAACTGTGCATACAATATTCAAAATTACAATGTGTAATGGAATCTTGTGCCCATAAAGGTTACCTAAGACAGTGGTACCTTCACATTAGGGGATACACACTTGTGTGTGTGTGTGTGTTTACATTAAACACCCAGTGTTCTTCCTCCTCTCTCCTACTATCTATGATGTGCCCGACAGGGTCCATAGTTGTGACTAATATATTTATTTCCCTACCAACTACATACATTATCGTACGCAATACAGAATTGAGAATTGAATTTAATTTAATAGAAATGGGTTATGGAGGTCAGATAGGCAGTCGCTTCATACAAATTCAGCTGCATCCGGTTAAACTGGCAGCCGATTCCAACATAGTCGGAAAAAGGCTATACAGATTGTACTTAGTAGGTAGATAGATACATTCTTAAACCTACCTTCTTTCTTTTAAACCTACCTTGAAAGTACTTAACTCTGAGGATGTCCTACATTGTGTACCAGCTTCCGCCCGCGGCTTCGCCAGCGAGGTACGTCGATAAAAACTATCCTATGTTCTTCCCCGGGATGCAACCTATCTCTCTGCCAAATTTTATCGAAATCCCTTCACTGGTTTAGGCGTGAAAAGGTAACATACAGACAGACAGACAGTTACTTTCGAATTTATAAAATTATTAGTATGGACAATCATATAAATTATTCTATCCACTCTACCATATTAGTCATAACTACAGCATTGATACAAGGAAATGCCATTACGACAAATTATGAGTAACCAGGTTAATAAAACAATAGCGTGCAACATAAACACGAATCGATGTTATAATTTTTTACTGATCGACATTAAAAACGAATTATATATATATACCCTGTCCATTATGTAAGCCGTTTATGACAGATGGAACTACTGATTGCAGCAACGTTAACATTTCGATTATTTACACTTTAATTTGTTTGTAGTAGGTAGGTATCGATTTATCTATTTTTGCTGTCGAATAAAAATGGTGCGGCTTCTTAATTTTTTATGTCTGTATCTTTTTCCTTTATTTCATTTAAATACTTATAAATTACATTTTTAAATATTTTTTATAAACAAAAAGATTTAAAAAAACATTTAATAATGAAAAATTGTAGCCCACCGGTATCGGGAACAGGGTCCAAGCTACGCGCCGCGCCGCCGGTCAGGTCAGCGGGATTGTCCGAAAGGGTTCGCGCCGGCCCGGAACATAAAGGGCTAAGGAAGGAACACGGGTGGGTTTTAGTCAGTAAGAGTCTGACACTCCCTTCCGCTCCACCCAGAGCGGGAGGGGTCATTTGATAATTTCCCAAACGCAAAAAAAAAAAGTTACGCCGGTCAGGGCTCCAGCGACGACCCTCCTTACAATGCGAGTCATGTCTTATTGTTTTCGTTTCCCTCTCTAAAGACGCCTTGTGTTTCGAGAAACCGTTTCTGTTGTCGTGTCGATGGTACACTTCCTGGTTTTTTTGTTATATATAGTTTGAGCCCAGTAGGTGCCCACGTTGATTGCGGTATCAGTGGCATTGTTTAGGTCATCCAAGGTGCAGGTGAACGGGCACGTCGGGCACTTAGGATCCTCTAGCAAGTGGGACATGGTCTGATTAGAAGCACCGCACTCGCACTGGATTTTGGATGGGTCAGTGGAACCGCTACAATTATGGAAGCTTTTTTTAAACAACCACTAAAATATAACAACGCTTTCTATTAAAGATACCGAAGAGTAAAACTTTCTTTTGTTACCGATAGATGGCGTAACGGTGCTATTATCCATTAGAAGAGAGTGGCAGAACTGTTGTTCAATACTCGGTGGTAAGCAGAAGAGAACTGATATTCCTACAAACCAGTTTTTAATCTTAGCCAGGCTAAGACCCCTTTGTACACGGCATGGTTTTTTTTACAGTACGGCGTATAAACTGCGCCGTAGAAAAAACGTGTGTGTCAACAACACAGTGATCCATACAACACTGACGACCGTGCCTACACACGGTGTATAAACCGTAGTTTTTCACGGCAAAAAAAAAAACGTGAGTGTACAAAGGGGCAAACTCTAGTGTTTTATTGGAATACAATTAAACGCAGAGTTAACTAATGGTTTATAACTGAGATAATAAGTTCTCATAACAATAATTTCATTATATTCGTTCTGAATTTATACACAGTAAACAGTTCAAAAGAAAAAATCTCCTGTCGACTGAAATTTCAGGATTTCTCAAGTTGCTTATTAAATCTGAATGCTTGTGGATAACTGTTCAACAAAAAATCGTGGAAGCTCAACGACGTGAACAAGTCAGGCAAATGTTATCTAGATCTATCTGCCGGCATTTAATTGACGGAAAACCTTCACTTAGAACCTACTAAATCTTCATAGAAACAAAGTCTAGAGTTCGACAGTTAGTGACAAACTCACGCGATCCCATTACTAACCATCCCATTTACTGAACTCCAACCTTTAGTTCAGTTCAGTTGAAGAACTCGCAGGTCAACGATGATGTACTCTCCCTCACACATGAATATGAAGGCATTACGTCTCCTCATAAATATTAATAGGGGTACCACGGATATCTAAGGGGTACCTACACGATCGAAAATATCGGGCATTCTTACGGGCAAATTTATACGCATACCGATTTGAGGCAGGAAAAAAATTCAATGTATCAACAAATAGTAGATTATGTGACGCGCAACGCAGCACTACAGTCAGCGTATGAACGTAAGTACTTTACATGTTATATGAGGAAATGGTTTATTCAATATACCATACCAGGCTCATACGTGAAGAATATTAAATGAAAGTATCGACAATAACTCTCCTGGGACTTGAATCGGGATATTTTTGGTGTTGGTTGTTGCAGAGACGAAAATCGTAGGATAGGTAATGGGTGCTTTCTTAAGAATAACATACCCTATGTTTTTTTTGGTTCCAATGTCAAGAACTTATTGTTTGGGATACTAATAATGAGTCTTTGGTCAACTGGACCCACTCGAACTGCACCGACGTAATCGCATTTTGAATACGTCGACTGGACCCACTACCCAATTTCATCATTAGTACAGTCACGGAGTAAAGCCGAATCTTTTAGTTTTATTTCTATAGGGTTTGGCAACAAATGGTTGTATCACGGATAACTCTTGACACGCAGTTTTAATATCTATGCAGCGACAAAACGTGGGCAAGCAGTGCTTACGTGTGATTATGAATAATGTTGCTGCAGCTTCTTGTAGTTGCGTTGTGGTACAAGATTTCGATGTAGTTGCGTTGTCGCTAGTAGTTGCAATGGGGTTACGTTGTGGCTAGTGTTAGCAGACAAGAAAATCGACTTCGGCTTTGTGTTTGCGATGTGGCCGGCCGTTAGTGCGCGATCTCGCTGGTGCCTGCGACGTGGACTTGATGTGGTCGGTGTCGACCACAGGGTCGATTTTGATGGCCAAATGTGAACCGTGTGAATAAACTAAGTATTCATTTTCATAGAAATTAGCGCCCATCCACATGTTGTCATTGTGGTGTGGTACGTGTGATCGGGCCCATGTTCTAGAATCAGAGACGTCCAATTATAACCATGAATTTAAAAAATTAATGGCACCTAATTCAATTGAATGATATCGTACATTTTGTAATAGAATATCTTCAATTGGATATTCAAAATTATTTAGTGAAAATATTTCCCGGGAATATTCTACGTAGTTTCAAGTACGAAGACGTGATCGGCATGGATAATATTCGTTGGCTTGTTCATAAATTCTCTCATTATTGTTTTAACAAAATTAAGTGAATATAATTAAAGAAATATTGTACTTTTACCCTACTTCAGCTAGGTTTTCACGCTGTTTACCTGTAACAAAATAAATAAATAAATTAGTAACATTGTTGACCGCTTTCAAAGACTTAAATGAGATATGTATGTGGGTCACAAAGACGTCATTATTATCATCTTCCTGTCCTTGTTGCATGCTATTTGGGGTCGCGGTCGGCGCAAAATGTTTTCTTCTGCCACTCAGCAGCCTAATTAGGTTACGCAATTGCGTAACGCACTATTAATCACAGAGTAATTTTGACGGATATTGCTAATCCATTGCTTCATGTGTTCGAAAAACGTGTCTGCTCAACAACTTAAATAACGCAATGAATGTTGTTGAAAGCCAATGCTACTGTTAGTGTGTTACACAATTACCAGTCAGGTCACAGAAACGTTGAAAAAAATGTAAAAGCTGCACCTTGTTTGGGTACAATTTTACCTTTGAACCCTTTTCAATAATACATGAAAGAGCTGTATTCCAACATTTCGCACATCTATGGGTGCCATAAATAAATCATAAATTCCTGTGTACCCCGCTATAAGCATGTTCCCGATTTCATAGAAATTGTCGGTATTGTTTTTTTTTTTAATACTTAATAACAGTTCGTGAATGTATGCAACAATTGATTGGCTTTTAAAATAGTTCGTATATTTATGCAACTGGGAGCAGCGGTTGCGCATTGGTAACGGCCGCGACTTACGAGTTGTAGGTCGTGGGTTCGAATCCAGACAGGCGCTTTACTTTGGGTAAATGATTCCATCACCACTGCTCTCAAAACGGTGAAGGAAAACATCAACCAAAAGTTTGAAGACGAGGGAATATCCACCAATTCGCACTGGGCCCGCGTAGTTGATTATGGCCCACTTCCTCTGAGGAGGCCTGTACCCCAGGAGTGGGAGCATTTTTGGCTGATTATGCTATATAATATACTGTGCTATGTGTATGCAACGATTGCTTGGATTCAACCGATGGGTAGGTAGGAGGTATGTTCATATTAAAGTTATCAGATCTGTACCAGGTGCAACAAAAGGGTGTCCTTGGAACTGTGTTCAGGTATCTACTGTAATAGAAATAGTTTCCGATGTTAGCAGTGTGGTTCTTAGCTAAGATCAAAGGACTTGATGTCAAGATTAGTATTATTTCTGAACTATCACAATTATTATTAAGTATTGCAAATGTGTTTATTTTGCAATCACACTAATGTTATAAAGGCGAAAGTTTGTGTGTTTGAATGTTTGTTACTTCTTCATGCCAAACGGCTGGACTAATTTTGATAAAATTTGGTATGCAGGTAGCTGAAACCCTGGATTAACTCATCGGATACGTTTTATCTCGATATTACCCCGGGATCGAAACTTATGCGGTTGAAACGGAGGGGCGCAGCTAGTACTAATATATTTTTTAAATTCTGATAAATTGCAAGCGTTAGAAACTCCTCCATTTTGCTCCTCACTGTCGTCAAAATAAAAATCATTTTTTAAGCACATCGTAGTCGATAGGGCTAACATGCAGCCGATTCCGGAGCACCCCAAACGCGACCACATATTTTGTCTGAGCACCGCGCTCGGTGACACTTACTTTTGAACAAAGCTATAATTGTAAGTCTACATGGAAATCACTTCACACTAAATCAATATCCAGCAACACAACATAATCATCCAACCAAACTTCCTCCCAACAGATCTACAAACTCCCTTCATAAAAGCGAAGTCCCCAATTGGTTTGCAGGCTCATGTAACGCGATACGGCCACAAAAAATCGATGTGACGTAGTCTTTTGACAAACACACTAACATCGGTAGGTACCTACATGGTGTACACAGTGCGAACGACTAAAAGCTACCACTTGTTAAGGCATGTTCATACTGTATACTGAACCACACGTCTGTCACCCTTTTTAACTACGAAAACTGCTCTTATTACTACGACATAAAGGCGCTGTTAATGCCAAATAGTTAACATGTACGTGTGGAGGATTGTACGTACGTACAAGTAATAAGTAATGGGAGCGATCGGAGAAAAGTTGGTTTAGCTATAGGATTTGGGTCCATTATTTTAGCCAGACTTCAACTTCGATTTGCTGTGATGAGCTTTGCATAATGTTCTCCGTTTTGTAAGTCTGTTAAGAATTCAAAGAGCCTGCTTTTAAAACGACTGTTGTTAAAAAGGGACGGTTTACTTGCAGCGAGTTTATTCAGAAAATGACGTAATTACAATCTGCGCCTTATCCAATTAAATTTGGTTGAAGACATTAGGGTGATGGTTAAACATAATTAAACGTTAATGTTACTGATTGTTTTCGGATATGCTGTGGATATTAAGTTAAGGTACCTACTATTCAATCAAAAGCTTTGAGATCAGAAAGCCACTGAACGCATTTCCATCTCTATTTAAAAAAAAAACCCCTGACAGATAGATACTTAACGCACAGCAACTGCTGGGCTGGGTCTTGAAGCATGACATTTTGCACTAGAGTTTCTTATACAATGAAGGTTAGCATTAAGAAAGAATTATTGAAAAAAAAATCCCCAAATGGGTTTTAATAAGAGATGAAAGTTTGTATGGAACTTCGTAATTTTTGTTGAAAGGAAATCCCATGGGAAGAACGTACGACTTGATCACAATAAAAAACTTTTTTACTAAGTGGAAGTCGGTGTCGTTGGTTCTGCATTTTCATTTTCTGACACCGACTTTCGAAATTAAAGTTATTTTTCACTTTGTAGGTAGTGTTTTTTTTTTGGAAAAAACTTTTTATTTTTCACTTTTTAGTTGTGCCTACCTACCCCAAACAAATTCATATAACACTACCTACTTGCAATGTGAATATCAGTGATAGGAAGCTATTGAACACAACTGCCTACCCTTTTAAAGGTACAGGCGTGATGTTATGTTGCGTTATTGCGTAAACAATGGATACATATGCGATAGCAGTAATCGCTGTTGATTTGCTGGCATTTATTGAAGAGTTCCGTTGTCTTTCTCCGACACTCACCATCAGATCTTTACGAAATTTAAATGGGACCATTTCGGAATAAACTTCTTTCGAACAAAAAAATAATTTTGCAAATCCATCATATAGACGGAGTTATGCCAAACACCTAAAAAAATATAAACGTCCGAATTGAGAACCTCCTTTTTTGAAGTCGGTTAAAAAAACACAAAAAGTAGCCATACAACCAGCCCCTTATCCCCACTCGTGCCAAATCCAGATCCACATTGGTAGAAACAAGCGATAGATCAAAGTCAATCCGCTCACAGATAAGAGCTCCGCTCGCTCGGCTCTCACCGCTCACAGCTTCGCTCTCGAGATGCATCTGAGAACGTCAGTCGTGTGGTTTTAGTGCACGCTGAAAGCTAATTAATTATCAACACAGCTTCCGACTAATTTAGGTTTAGATAGTGTAACTTTAGCCACTTTTAGTTGGTGTGTGTTATGCGAAGTATCTTAGAATGAGGGTTTACGTCAGTAATAATAAACAAGAGTAGAGAAATAATAGGATGCAGTCATGCATCAGCGAACGAAGCTCGCTCGACATTTTTAATATTCACGCCTGGGATAACTTAGGTATCACCATCATCATCTGCCTACCTTTTCCCAACTATGTTGAGGTCGGCTTCCAGTCTAACTGGATGCAGCTGAATACCTGTATTTTACATGGAGCGACTGCCTATCTGACCTCCATAACCCAGTGATTGGTTATTAACGTCAATTCTTGAATAAACTTCCTGTAAACAACCCCTTTCAACTACAGTCGGTTTAACGAAGACGAAAGTTCAAATATTTAGCCTTCGATTTATTCCGGTCTGATCCCCTGAACCCCCTGGATCCCCTGCTAGTTATTCTTCTGTTTTAATTTCTACCTTATCCACTATAACTAGGTCTGATCCCCTTACTCTCTTTGACAGGTAAGTACACTCAAGAGAAAATAAACTTTTCATCAGCGTCAACTCCGCTCTCTGACATAGTCATAAGGTCATCAACTGCACAGGTGACAAGATGGAAGGCGTGTCATTCTCACCACGATCGCAAATATAAAGACTGCTTAAATAATTCTACATTTACGTCCCGAAACGAATAAACATTTATGTCGAAGCCTATTCATCCTAATCCACAAATTAAAATGCAAACGATATAATCCTCGAAGGCACGGAAAATCTCAGCTCAAATATACCTAGTGGTGAAAACATTTAGGCAATTTATCAAACTGTAGCGCTGGGGTACTAATTATATCGGTAGCTATCAAGTGGGAAGATGAATGGGGCTCCGGACGGCTCAGATTTGTGGTACCGGACTCTAGGAGCACCTAGGTGTCCGGTGTCTTGGGCAGGATAAGAAAATTAGAGGGAAATTCTGGTGGAAAAATCATTAAAGAGGTATGGTCAGTGTTTGCTTTGCCTTATGTCTTATACATGTTTCGATTTGTTGACCACATTACTTTGGTAAGTACCAGAAAGACAATTCTCGTAACTTTAAGAACGTTCAGTCTGATCTCGGGTCTCAATCTGTCAAAAAAACCACTATTGACATTGATTGCCGCTGCGATGATATTGCGACTAGATTTTGAACATTTGAATTACGGGAATTGGCCTCCTAGTACTTGTTGACAGGCCTGCACTTTCCTCCCATACCAGCACAGTAATTGCGTAACACACGATTTCTCTCAATTTGAAACTTCTTTTTTTTTTAGGTTACCCAAAGGGTAAAAACGGAACCCTATTACTAAGACTTCGCTGTCCGTCCGTCCGTCTGTCTGTCACCAGGCTGTATCTCAAGAACCGCGGTAGCTAGACAGTTGAAATTTTCACAGATGATGTATTTCTGTTGCCGCTATAACAACAAATACTAAAAACAAAATAAAATAAATATTTAAGGGGGACTCCCATACAAAAAAACGTGTTTTTTTCGGCGTTTTTGCCGTCTGTCTGTCGCCAGGCTGTATCTCAAGAACCGCGGTAGCTAGACAGTTGAAATTTTCACAGATGATGTATTTCTGTTGCCGCTATAACAACAAATACTAAAAACAAAATAAAATAAATATTTAAGGGGGGCTCCCATACAACAAACGTGTTTTTTTTTGCGTTTTTGCCTTGTGGTACGGAACCCTTCGTGTGCGAGTCCGACTCGCACTTGGCCAGTTTTTTTCATTTTTTTTTTACAATTGTGTTTGTGAACAACGTAAATAACGCAATGAATCTTGTTGAGCTTGCAAAATGAAACCCATTGCTACTGACTGATAGTGTGTTACACAATTACCCTGCTGGTAACACTGTAATTTGAAAGCATTGTAAAAGCCAATTATATTGCTAAATAAAAGAGTAACCGTGAAGTTTCTTGCCGGCTCTTCTCCATACGAAACGACCCGTTGGAACCGTGCACGTTTTGCATAAGTGCCCATGAAGGTTTATGTGAACTAAAATAAATTGAATTTCGAAAGAAGCGTAAAATATTATATTTAAATCTTCGTAAATTATATTTACAAAGTATTCTCTTTTCTGCGTAGGTAAGATATTGTATCACATTAAATAGATAAGTTTGAAATATTGAATCGATATTTCAAACTTATCTATTCATGATCTTTAGAGAATTTGACTTGTCATTTGAGTGTTACGAAACGGAACTCTGACAGTGACTAAGTATTTCATATTTCCGTTTAAATAAAAACCCGTTGGTAAAAAACGAAAAACTAAATCGGCCGTTAGAATTCTTGATAAAAAGAAAGTGTACGTACGCTATTACCTAGTTCAAACGGACCCTACGAAGGTCCTATCTACATAATTTGCCATAAAACAATGATCCTTGGAAGTTCGCGTCCTCTTTTGTGACAAACGACGTCAGTTGGCAGCCGTCGCACACTGATCAATTATTAAAAGTTAGCGTCCCATAATTATTTTTGGTCAATGTGTCGGAACTTCGAAAAATTATTTTATTAGGACTTGAAGGTAAGTTATTTACATTATACTAAAACATCACCGTTATGCAGACAGTGGTTTAATAGATACGCCATTTCAAAGTTATCTCGGAAGCTAAACTATTTCAACAAGACTGATTTATCGTTGTTTTGCGCTCCTATTCAAGTTAAGTTGGCTAAGTTAACAGTGTAAACTGTATTTTGAAAAAAATAGTGCACATTAAGGAAGGTCTGTACTTTTAATTGGTATATAAACAAAAAATAAAATAGATCAATTTATATGATAAAAAAAATATATTTAATAATGTACTGATATTTACAAACTTTTCTAAGTTTGAACTGTGTTACGTTTAAAAGTACAAATTAGTACATTATCATTTCGATTCCATTATATAGCAGGGACTATTAGCTATATAAAAATATGTATTTTTTTACCGGTGATTACCGGTTTCTATAGTAAAAAGTGTTTTTTTAGGTAATGGTGCCTCAATAAAAAATATTGATTTATTCAATATTTTGTCATTACATCGACCAATGAAGCCGCTATCAAAGGACAATAAAGATAAACTACTTAACTATATTTTGGAGACATTAGAAGTATCGGAACTGCCCACTACAAGCAGGGACAGTCTTCAAAATGTTATTATAACTTTTACTGTAGCAACTTAAAGGTTTTGGAAAAAATGTTCCCTTTATATTATTAGATTCCGGAATCAAAATGAAAAATGGGTAGATCAAATGGTAATCACCTCTGTCGGGCAAGAAAGTGCACCCTCTACGTCTACGTTTAGAGAAGCAGGACGTCCAAAAAGAGCTTTTGTGACCTATCCGCGAAAACTAAACGTAGAAGGTTACATATAGAGGTGAAATCAAAAAGTAAAGAAGAACTCTGTCTCGCTGCTTCGATGAAGTTACACTCAGAAAGAAAACCGCAGTGCAGCTTCACTTGTCCTAGACATATCTACCTCACCCGATAAAGGCCTGATTGCAAAAGAAGCTGGTAAATCGCAGGACAACTGTATATCTCATTCATGCCAAAAACCATTATCGTTATTTACTAATTTGAAATTAACCCGCCATCAATATACTGCTTTAAGGGCATCTGCAATCCGTAAAAACTTAAGAAACTTGTTTCCTTATAATACAAGATTATTGAAGAAAAACGAAGTGTTATCCAACAGTCCATAATGTTCTTATACACGGCAAGGACATCATCGACAACTTTTTGTTGCCAATTGGTATGCTTGGAGAAGACGCACAGAAAAGTCGCCACAAAGGTGTCAGATATCACAGAGAGCATAACACCTGGAAGATGACCAGGAATCAAACGAATAAAGATCTAATTAAAATTTTGCTCATATCTTCAGATCCTGTAATATCTAACATCAGAATATTACCTGTAAAACAAAAATAATATATATAATGCCAATTGAGGTACTTAATATTTTATAAGAACCAGAAATTGTGTTAGATGAGGAGTGATGTAACAAAATACATAAAATATTAATTACCAAGTTAAATTATGTGAAAACGTTTTTTCGATACTATTTAATGTTATAAATATACCTTTAAATCACGATTTCAGTATTTAATAATTTCGTCCCCCTAAATTTTTAAAATTGATCAGTGTGCGTCGTGTAGACAATACATCTAACTTGGGAGTACTTACCCAACAGTGAGAATATCAAGGAGATCAGTAGGCGTAAAGCGAACGCGCGGACTAAACGTACTTAGGTAGTCTCTTCTTCTCGTTAACAGCAGCGTCAGTGGCGTTAGATCCTCAAAAGTGCAGGTGTATGGACACTTGGGACATTTCAGCAAGTGTGTCATGTTCTGGATAGAACCGCCCTCAGATTGAGTGACGGACGGGACTGTAATCGGCGCCCCATTGCCAAGTTGTATTTACTTAGTTTTCAGACTTTATTCATATGTATGGGTGATACCGATATCCGTGGGTGATACTAATTATGCTTCTCGCAAAATACATACTACATAATATTCAGCCTATAATGTTCCCACTGCAGGCACACAGGCCTCCTCTCTGTGAGAGGGACTGGGCCATAATCCACGACGTGAGCCTTGTGCGGGTTGTTGGATGTAAAGTCTTCAAATTTTTGCTTCTAGAACATGACGATTTCATCATCATCATCTGCCTAGCCTTTTCCTAACTATGCTGGGGTCGGCTTCCAGTCTAACCGGATGCAGCTGAATACCAGTATTTTACATGGAGCGAGTGCCTATCTGACCTCCATAACCCAATTACTAGGTAATACGACCCCCCCCCCCCCCCGGTAAGACTGGTTGCCAGACTTTCGGGCTTCTGACGACCCGTAACGACTGAGAGAAGAAAAAAAGAGAGAATAGAATAGAGTAGAATAGTTGTATTTATCTTTATTTATGTAAGATAACTAACTATATACACTAGGTACTAAATTAAATGACTAACAAACTAACTATACAATTTGTATTTTGGATTAAAAACCGTTGGAATTTAAGTTACTTTTAGTCCGCGCGGTCGTGCTAGGGCCTCTGGGGGGTTGTGCTCAAGTTAGAAGTAAGTAGGTAAGTACTGGTTTTCTAAAGCGGTAGACTCATTAAGTGAGATAAGGATATTTAAGGGCGGGAGTTGAAGACTTAAGATGTTATGAATACTTTTTAGGGTTCGGTAACCAAATGGTGCCAAGAGGGGAATTACTAAGCATGCGCCGTCTGTCTTTCTGACACAGAGTATATTTTAAACCAGTTGAAGTATATACAAATAAATAAAAATAAATAAAGGTGATTGAAGTTTTTTATATGGAGCCTGTAACATACCCACCTGTCCGCCATTTTAATTTTTTCATAATGTCGGACACGCATGAAACCTATATACAACGATAGTTGACATCAATGCAAACAGAAAACATACTAGGGCCAAACCCTGTAAGGCGTCACGTTTCCGAGATATTAACGTTCAAAGTAATTGATCACGTGACATCCATTTTTTTTTTTATTTATTACTTAATAATAAAAAATTTTATTGATACAAAAACCTCTAGACTAGGATACATAAGTTGGTTAGCTAAAGGTCATACGGATAAGGTAAACCCTGACTCCTAAACTAGGTGATGACTTAGGAAGTTAGGAGTCAGAGGATAATCTAAAGCCCTTTCAAAGTATTTGTGTCGGTGTTATTATGACCTCAACTATGGCAAAAATAAAAGAAGGTAAGCTTATAACCTGTAATTTTAAAATAATACATGTTCATGATTGTATCATTTCAGAGTAGACTTACTTACCTTAAAGAAAATATTTACCAAAGAAAGAAAGGAAAATTGCGGTCGACTTTAAAAATCTACCCACCATTTGTAAGCGAGAACAAACGCACAATAATATTATTGTTATTACGCGACCTTACTGCCTTCTAATTAAAACTTTTTTGAGTACTGGTAAGTGGTATTTGAGTTCCGTAACACAGCATATAAAGAGAGCCTAGATTTAATGAAACTAACTTCACTTTTCTGACCGACTCTTTGACAATTCAAAAGTGCCTGTAAATGGTGTAATTACAATTAATGCTTGAGTTTGAACGCTAAAGGTTCTATTATAAGAAAAATAACACAAGAATCAACTGGTGGAACGACCGCTTGGTTCGTAAGTGTTGATTTGTTAGAATAGTAAGTTTGTCAGAAGTTCGAGATGTTTGAAAAGTATTAATAGCCAATATAATTACAGGCACGGTTGACATTACAGCTTTGTCGCTGGGATGGCTAACTTTCGGGCGTCTGATCACCCGTAAACGACTTTCAAAGATCTACGAATGACAGACAGGACCAAAAGCTAAGCGTGCTTTCAGAGTGTATACTTGTATACCTGCATAAACTGCCTGACGCAGTCCGCGCCATGCTCCCTGAGGAAGCCCTGCAACGTCCTGATGCCCTGCACCGACAGCCTGTAACCGTTACCGTTCTCCCCGGCGCAGAAGAACACCCCCGGCAGTGAGCCCTCACCCATAGCCCTCTCTCACATGTTGATAACACTCGCACTAATTTGAAATAAATGAAAATTTTAACCAGATAAATTATTAATTAAATTGAGGATAATTTATCAGCATAAGCTCCAGTTAATTGAATATTTATAGTTAAATTAAAATTACAATTTCACGCACTTGTTAATTCATAAACGTCACTTAAAAAACAAACAAACTTCACTTCACAATATACGCTACGTCAAGTTCAAACGCTACGAGTTCGTAACGTCTCGTAGCGTTCAGCCAGCGCGTCTGACGCGCCCGTAGCCACTGCTACGCGACCGCTACGAGCCGCGCGTAGCTCGACCGTAGCAATGCGACGCGAAGGGTCGCGCCGAATTATGACGTAATGGCCGAAAGCCGATTTTTCCCAGGTCAGCCGTAAATGTGGAATCAGTCGTACGATATAAGTGCAATGATTTGTCAAACTATAAAGTATTCGGGCCACGTATTGTTATCCATTTATACGTTTTGGGCGGCATTCCGCGCGAGTTAAACTTTTTTACTCACAAAAATATTAAAAATATTATTGAAATTATGTTGCGGTTACATTGCGAGAAAATTCCGCAGCAGTTTAAAGCTTTTTTTGACGTGACAACGTCTTAAATTAGGTTGCGACTGGGAGTCACTTATGAAAAAGTGTAACGCTCGGTAACGTTACGATGAGTCACCGAACGAGAGAGAGGCCCGCCGAATGCCTTGCGTCTCTCTCCCACTCAACTATGATCGGATGATCGGTCGTTGTCACGTAAAATCTTCGCCCGTAAAACCGACTTTACAGGCAACCATTTTTTGACGTGACAACGTCTTAAATTAGGTTGCGACTGGGAGTCACTTATGAAAAAGTGTAACGCTCGGTAACGTTACGATGAGTCACCGAACGAGAGAGAGGCCCGCCGAATGCCTTGCGTCTCTCTCCCACTCAACTATGATCGGATGATCGGTCGTTGTCACGTAAAATCTTCGCCCGTAAAACCGACTTTACAGGCAACCATTTTTTATCAAATAATTAAAAAACTATCACTTTACCAAATTCAAAAATGTGCTTACCATTTACAGAAGCAATTTTTTTTCTATTATAAACTTATTCGTGGTTCATACTTAATTTAAATTTAGCATCACGTACAAAACAGTTAAATACAGTACATTTATTAGAATTGACATTTTGTATTAACAAGATATTGTGTGCGAGTTGGGGTTGTCATCAAAATACTGTTAACATTATAATCCTGTGGCTCCTACAACGGTCGACTAACTAACGGTCAACTATTGCGCAAATTGCCAATTCTGTTGTCAGTAGGACTATGACTGAACGAAGCTAATAATTCGTTCAGTGAACGCTTCTAGTTTAACGAGCTGATAATTAAAACTTTCAGCTGGGAAGATTAATTATCGCTTTGTGTACTTAGTCTTTGGTGTATTTTTCAGGTGAGCTTGAAGTTATTTAGTGGGTGTTGGATTAAGAGGAATAAAGTTGCGTGTCAACGTATTATTTTTTAATAAGGGAACAGGTAGGATATTAGTTTCATTCTAGCTTAATCCCGGCCAAGGCTAGGCCAGAACTAAGCCAAGGTTTTATCTCTACTGTCTTCACCGTTTTAGTTTGTCTTATCTATTTACCGTTTAGATTGCGGGTGCACAAACCTTGAAACTGTCTGGAGACGAGAAAACGTACGTATTAGTAGTTCAAAATCTTTATTTCCGCACAGGTTTCCAGTTTAAAAATGTAACATCAAAAGCAAGCACTTTTAAAGCGCTTTTTGATAGTTTCTCAAGGATTTTACGTTTATAACTTGTCATAAACTGTGAAATCTATTTTGAGATATAAATCTTCTAAGACGAAAACTACTTTACTTTACGTCAATCTAGAGTGTATGGTAACTTTGTAACTTTATACTGAAAGGGGAAGAATGTAAATTTTCTAGAAAATTTTTATCAAAGTAGTACTTATTTTCTTTGATCACACTGTACCACTTTTCAAATTAATGACAAAGTGGCTCTATATAGCCACGGGACGACTCTCGGCCACCATAGGCGCGGGCCTGCGGGAGGAGAGTAATGGGTTGACGGCGCGTACGTGTTCCACGCGCGCCTCAAAGAGATGTCAGCATCGAGGAGGGGCCCCATAGGTCCGAAGCCTGCCGGCTCAGCGGGATTGTCCGAAAGGGTTACCGCTGGCCCGGAACATAAAGGGCTAAGGAAGGAACACGGGTGGGTTTTAGTCATTAAGAGTCTGATATTCCCTTCCGCTCCACCCAGAGCGGGAGGGGTCATTTGATGATTTACCACCCACAAAAAAAAAAGTGGCTCTATATAAAACTACTAGCTAAGCCCGCGACATCGTCCTCGTGAAATTTCGGCCCCCGACCCATCGCTCACCCGCGTGCTACTACTCCGTTTTGCTCGGCTCCTAAGTGTCGTAGCCTGAAGTTAAATAGCCTATAACTTTCCTCAAGAATTGGGCTATTAAATGCAAAAATATTTTTTCAAATCCGACTGGTAGTTCCAGAGATTACCCCTACATACAGACTTTACCTCTTTATAATATTAGTATACCTAGATATAAAATGATTAGGTACCTACATCAAATTCTGACCATTTCATGTTTTAACTCATTTAAGGAAACCGAACGAGACAATAGAAGTTTAGTTTTTAGGGTTCCGTACCCAAAGGGTAAAAACGGGACCCTATTACTAAGACTTCGGTGTCTGTCCGTCCGTCCGTCTGTCTGTCACCAGGCTGTATCTCAAGAACCGCGAATACATTATTTAAATTATTTTTAAATAATGTATTCGCGATAGATTTTTATTTATTATCAAATTATGTATTTCTGTTGCCGCTATAACAACAAATACTAAAAACAAAATAAAATAAATATTTAAGGGGGGCTCCCATACAACAAACGTCTTTTTTTTAGGTGTTTTTGGCGGAACCCTTCGTGTGAGAGTCCGACTCGCACTTGGCCAGTTTTTTCTTTTTTGTTATTCGTATTTCACGAACTCTGTCCGAATAAACTTTATTATTTCTTTTTTATTGTTATTACGTTGAGGGGCGTTTAGTGTCCCTCATAAAGAAACAAAAAAACTGGAAAGCATACCTACTATATCATCTTACCGAACTGCCCTACATTTGACAGCACCAACCCAATATTTCCGATGACGTATGAGCATCCAATAAATATCACTTAAGCCTGTTCGTAAAGTCTATCGTTACAACAAGTAGAAGTACCCTACATTTATACCGACAGTTACAAAACTGGAAGCGAAGGCCTAGTAGCAAAACAGGCTCCAAGACAAGACATCAAGTAGGATTTTGGCAAGTACTCGTACTAAAACACATCCAGTAAAATCCTTCTAAAAGCTTACGTAGAGCAGAAAGCCTTGGGAGAGGATTACTGTATCGGTAGTGGCGAGGTATGTACATGTACGGCTAGAAAGATATTGAAAACATCATTTTCTAGAGCTCATAAAAAGTAATTTAAAAAAATTAAACCGACTTCAAAAAGAAATTAACTCAAAATTATGAAATAACTTTAATTTCGGAAGTCGGTGTCTTGGGATCTGTATTTTAGTTTTATGCCACCGACTTCCGAAATTAAAGTTATTTCATAATTTTGAGTTAATTTCTTTTTGAAGTCGGTTTAATTTTTTTAAATTACTTTTTATTTCGTAATTTTTAGTTTTTGCACTAGTATTTGACCAAGGTTTTGAGATGTTTTCCCTTTGACACTACACCCGTAGCTCTTATCAATAAGCCAGGCCGTCACACTTACACGTATTAGTCCATATCTTGAAAATTACTGAATCGATCTTGATGAAACTTGCACTGTTCCCTAAGTTGAAGAAAATGTAAGCCAATAAAAAAAAATGGTCACGATCCGATTAATAGTTCCGGAGATATGCGTGGACAAACATACATACATACATACATACATACATACATACATACATACATACATACATACGTCTATGAAATTTTGTATATTTGTTTGGAAGCCCTAATAGATCATCATATGTGAATATAATGCAATTCCAATAATATTACATACATACGTATCGAATTGATAACCTCCTTTTTTTTTTGAAGTCGGTAAAAATGTAGAACATGTTTTAATGTTCATTTTGTTTGAGTAGACTCGAAGGACCAGAGTCAATTAATGTTAAGTAGTGCACAACGGATTTATTACTTTCTAGAATAGGTTTGGGCTTTTTTCTAGAAATGTTACTGTTAGTTCATGTCTGAGGGGCAATTTCCTTATTTTAATGATGGTTCGCATACTAATCTTAGTCTCAATCTGTCAAAACTACCACAAACTTACAAAAAAAAAAATGTTTGACATTGCTGCGATGAGATTACGAATAGATTTTGAACGTTTTAAAATACGGGGATTGACCTCCTGATGTCTGTGCGAAAATGTAACACCTACACTGCCTACACATGAGCTTTCTGGTAGAAAATGTGGAACAGAGCATAGTCTCACTACGCTTGGCATTCGGAAAAGTCAATTCATTTCCATCCCAAATCCGGCTGAGATATTAAATAATATGACCACTATAACTTACAACAGCTGTTATATCGTACGATACTCTATGTAGAAGTAGATAAAGTAGGTAAGCAAACCCACCCTAGTTCCGTACCAGTAATATACCGTATGCAATGCAAGATACAGTTACTATCATAAAGATGAAACCAGCTTCAAGATCGAAAACTGCAGTTCTAAAAAGTACTAAAGTCCATATTCATAATTCAAGATCCATGTTCAGTATTTCATGTGCTCCTTGATTGTATGGGGAAGTTCTGATACGGGATCGTGTGAAGTAATGGCGGGTTTTTGCCTGAGGCTGACGTTTTGGGTCTCACGATTCCTTTAGATTTTTGGTGAGAGAAGTTCGCTTTAAATATTTTTCTTTATTACACTCATAAGCGTGAAAAAAGATTGGTACGACCAGACAGCGGCAGATAATTACTTTCTGTAATGGTTCTATTCTTTGGCGACCACAACAAATCGCAGCCATAATCGTCTAACACGCATGTTAAGGGTTTCTAAACGCTGAACAGCGCGTTGTAATGTGATTTTAATTTTTTCTCTCGGTGCGAATCCAAGGAATCGTCGATCACGTCCACTGCTGATCCCATTCGCAGCAATCAATCACCCGTCAAGCCTTGACGAGTAACGAAAGCCCTCACACTCACACTAAGTGTACTTTCTGATTCCAAGAACTGGGAAATCGATCTCCTACTTATTTGTGGGTTGCTGAATTCGGAGCGAGATAAAAGTATCGGCTTCCCGCCTGATAACCAATTTGATAAATTGAACCAATTGATATTATCAATAATGAAATGTAAAATTAAATGAACGGTGACCAAAATTTTGTTCAGAGAATTGAATTATGTGCAGTGTGCAATTTATGTGGCCACATATTACGTGCAGCGTTCGGCTTGGAAACTATTACGAAGTTTTGAGGCGATAATGGCCGAACGGGTAAGTATAGACTTTAGATCAGTGGGCCGGGCATGATTTAGAACCCGGGCGTTTAAAGTGTCCTGGCGTAAGAGCATTTTGTTGGACTTGAACTTTATTGAAATTTGAAAACGTTGTATGTAAGCATGTATTACGAAGGAAATGTTCCATCATGGCAGTTCGTAGCAATCTCTCACTATTATGCGAGCCGTCACTAATCACGATGTACTGTATTCTGTCTCCGAGTACGTTTCTGAATAAACATGGCTTCCTTATTACTTGGTGAAAGCATTTCTTTGTCGAGACTCCCTTTTATATATTTTTAAACGTCATCAACATGTTTAAGCTTCACAAAAATAAGGAAGAACACCGAGAACTTAATTAAGTCGTGAATAAACAGACTATCCTAGTTTAAATCTTCTGACCGGCTTCACTAACCGTCACAAGAAGTAAGAATTGTTGTCTGAAAATAAGCGCTGGACAAACACCGTTTACACAATTACATATTGTAAAAACACACTGGACTCAATATGCAACAGGCCCGGTTGTAATAAACACGTTAGGGACAGGAATGAGTTTTCTAATTCAAACTATGAATTTTAACGAGTATGGCGAGCTGCAGATTGCATTTATAATGGGTAAACGCATAAACGCTTGCAGCAGCTAATCTGTGCTATCTTACAGTGTTGTTAGTATTAAAACTTGTGTACTAATCCAGAATATAGAAACAAAATTAAAAAAAAACATTTTTGGTCCTTTTTCCCACTAGGGTGCAAAAACTTGGACCATTTTTCTCAAAGTATTTACCTACCAGGTCAACAAAACTAGTACTGAATTACGTCGCTCCTACTTTAACTCCGTCCTTCGCCTATTTCCGTACTTACTAAGAAATGATTTTACAAAGAAAACATCTAATCCTTTGTCCGAGGGGAGAAAAAGGCGTAATAACAGCGCGACGTAATAAGAGGCGGAGGCTGGAATCGCGAAACTTTAAGTAACGAGGGTTCTTCATAAGCTGTTTATCATTTAAAGGGAAGGTGCTCTGATTGTTAAGGGGAATTGTTTCAGTTTCTGAAAGTTTATCTAGGTTGGCGTTAGAGTTTATTTATAAATGACAGAGTTTTTGGAGACTTGGGAGTTCCCAAACAAATACTAGACAGAGAAAAGATTTAATTGAGTATACCTTTTCATCCTTAGCGCAATATCCTCGAGGCAAAATATAAAATCTCCTAATCCTATTAAAGCGAACCATTGACATAGCTTCTGCCGAACCTATTTCTGCCAAAGACTTGTAAAATTCAGACTAAAAATGAATCTAAAATTCTAGATCCACGTCCTACCCATCCGAGCAGAGCAAAAGAAAACAAAAGAAAGACATTACCGGGCTCATTCGAGCGCAGATCCTCTAATCCAGTTTCAAATAAAAAAAGTATGAAATATTTACTATTCGGGGGTCGTCCTGCTGGCTGTCAGCGACTTTGACAAGTTACAAACTTACTTAGATTAGTGAAAAGGACGGATCGCTTATGGAATACATTAGGGCAAAATATTGGGCCCAAAGATATTAGCGTGTTCCTAAGATATTGATGAATATTTGAAGATTAAACACACTCAAACTAGATAAAGTAACGTCGTTAAGTGTTAAATATATGGAGACTCCGAGAGGCTATCATAAAGTACATGATTTATCATGATGCTTGGTCGAGACAAGACAGTCTATTTACAACGTTATTTTTAGTATATGCGAATCCTGAATATAGTTTGTTCAGAATAAGTAACTGAATGGATTCCAATATTTTTTACCCAATGTTATATTTTGTATGCGTATTTGGTATTAATAAATCTTTAGGCGTATTAGTAGTCTTATTTCTTGTAACATGGTCTGTAAACAGCTAATTGAATGAAAAAAAAAAAGTTTTCAAACTTCATTGTATTAAAAACTTCCAAGCCACGTAAAAGATGAACAAAATCAAAGCTAAACTTTTACTTCGGAAGCCTCAGGCTAAACTTCTTACATTATTTTACTAGCTCCTGCCCGCGACTTCCGCGTGAAATTTCTTGTTCCTCCGACCCACCCCGTCGCATTGCATCGCTTGCCCGCGCTATTACATCACAACGGTTATATTTTCTCATTGTTTGTCTTATTTCTTTTTACCGACTTCAAAAAAAGGAGGTTATCAATTCGATACGTATGTAAGTATGTAATATTATTGGAATTGCATTATATTCACATATGATGATCTATTAGGGCTTCCAAACAAATATACAACATTTCATAGACGTATGTATGTATGTTTGTCCACGCATATCTCCGGAACTATTAATCGGATCGTGACCATTTTTTTTATTGGCTTACATTTTCTTCAACTTAGGGAACAGTGCAAGTTTCATCAAGATCGATTCAGTCATTTTCAAGTTAAGGACTAATACGTGTAAGTGTGATGGCCTGGCTTATTGATAAGAGCTACGGGTGTAGTGTCAATGGGAAAACATCTCAAAACCTTGGTCAAATACTAGTGCAAAAACTAAAAATTACGAAATAAAAAGTAATTTAAAAAAAATAAACCGACTTCAAAAAGAAATTAACTCAAAATTATGAAATAACTTTAATTTCGGAAGTCGGTGGCATAAAACTAAAATACAGATCCCAAAACCGACTTCCGAAATTAAAGTTATTTCATAATTTTGAGTTAATTTCTTTTTGAAGTCGGTTTAATTTTTTTAAATTACTTTTTTTAGTAAGTATATTCATGTATTTATATACTTATATTTATATGTAATTATGTATATATATTATATTCATAGTTTTAATAGGTATATGCGTATCTTTATATTTAAAATATTTATTCCTTAATGTTCATGATTGCACTGTTTGTCTCTGCATCACCAAAAGGTTGAGTGGTAGAAAATGCCTATGGCATTAAGTCCGCATCTGTACATTTATGTGCTTGAATTACCAAATAAAAAGTAATTTAAAAAAATTAAACCGACTTCAAAAAGAAATGAACTCAAAATTATGAAATAACTTTAATTTCGGAAGTCGGTGTCTTGGGATCTGTATTTTAGTTTTAGTTTTTTGCCACCGACTTCCGAAATTAAAGTTATTTCATAATTTTGAGTTCATTTCTTTTTGAAGTCGGTTTAATTTTTTTAAATTACTTTTTATTTGGTAATTTTTAGTTGTTGCACTAGAATTTGACCAAGGTTTTGAGATGTTTTCGCTTTGACACTACACCCGTAGCTCGTATCAATAAGCCAGGCCGTCAGCGGGATTGTCCGAAAGGGTTATCGCTGGCCCGGAACATAAAGGGCTAAGGAAGGAACACGGGTGGGTTTTAGTCAGTAAGAGTCTGACACTCCCTTCCGCTCCACCCAGAGCGGGAGGGGCCATTTCATGATTTCCCATACGCAAAAAAAAAAAAGGCCGTCACACTTTCACGTCTTAGTCCATATCTTGAATATTACTGAATCGATTTTGATGAAACTTGCACTGTTCCCTAAGTTGAAGTAAATGTAAGCCAATAAGAATGGTCACGATCCGATTAATAGTTCCGGAGATATGCGTGGACAAACATACATACATACATACGTCTATGAAATTTTGTATATTTGTTTGGAAGCCCTAATAGATCATCATATGTGAATATAATGCAATTCCAATAATATTACATACATACGTATCGAATTGATAACCTCCTTTTTTTTTTGAAGTCGGTAAAAATAGACCACCAGCTTTTGTCCACACATTTACCTATCGCATGTGACAGCTCAGTAAAACTATAGCCCAACGACATGTAACCATGCACTAACACGGCGCGGAACCACCGAAACACACCACAACCGGCACGCCCAAGCTCGTAAACATACGCGTCGTGTTACACCTTATTGATACCAGTGTACTCATAAAACTAAATTGTTCTGTACACTTTTATACGGCTGTAGGAAGGTCGGGAATCGTTTGTTTTTTTTTACTTTACTACGTATGCGAGGAAGGAAGACTGTCTTTTGTTTGATTTGGCTTGGGAATTCTGAGAGATTTGACTATCATGTTGAAGATTGAACGGGCGCTTGACGCGTGAGCACAGCTACTATTTCAGTCGCGTTTGCCCTGCGTATCTTTAATACATTGTCAGGAAGTAAAACAATTTTTCGTTCAAATGTTTGTCTTTTTTATCCAAATTCAAGAATATCAAATACCTTTGTGTTAATTAACGTCTGGAAGAAGTAGCAAATGTTTTCTTTTATGTTCCCATTCACCATAAAATATACCCAAACCCGTTTAATGAATATACAATTTAACACGAAACCAACATCAACAATCTATTTTGCTGCTTTCTCCCCTTTGAAATCGGAATTAAACGGAATTCTAAAAAGAAAATAAAGGGGTCATTTGGACATGGAAATGTGAGCGGGGCTTGCAAAAAGACGTATTATGTGTTGGGAGCCGATTCACCTACCGCTGTACCTAGTACCCACCGCGACCGTCGCGCCCACCCGTCTGATGGAGCATTTTGTAAGCAGACAGAGAATAAGCTAAGAGCGATTTCTCTGCTAAGGCGGCCTTTGCGTATACAAAGCAGCGTCTTTGTTTATGCAAAGGTTCCTAGTTCTGTATAAAATTGTGGTAATTATAGAATAGAAAGGCATTGACAGGTCATAATTATTGCATGACACCAACAGAACGGAAAGAACTATGATGTTGTTTTGCTTTACATATAAGTTGTTTTCATTGCTGACGCGGGATTTATTTTATTTTTATTTCTTTTGGACAACAAACAATTGCGTAATGATGTTTAATAGGGATAACGGATAGTCATCGCTTACACGCAGCACACGCGGGGATTAACGCCGCCGCGCATTATTTTTTACTTACAGTGTGAACGAAGCCTTAGCTTCTTTACTTTACGCTTTCCGAGGTGAACGCAGATATTAATAGATGTAGCCTGAGTGGAGTCGGTGTGACGTGACGTGAGACTTAACAGTATTATAACGGAGCTGCCGTTATAATACTGTTAAGTCTGTGCCTGATATGGTGGTTTAGATTATCAAAGGACGGCCTGCTAGAAAGTTGGCCCTAACTGCCAATAAATTCTGGGTTTGTTAATAACATTGTGAAAAGTTAATTTAAGTAATCCTAATGTAATCTAATACCGTAGTCAATATCAACAAAAAATTTACGCAACAGTAAAAAAGTTAAGCCCCGCTTCCACCTCAAGCCTCCAAAAACCTCAAACCCCGCTTCCACCTATTCCTTGAACCACAAAAAACTGTAGAGGGGCATTTCTAATTGAATAGCCGCCCGGAGGCAGTTGCTTTGATTGGCGCTCTGTACCGGGGACTCCTGGTGGCGTCTATCCCCGCGATACAAGAGTCTTATTCCGCTACTCTTCATATTTCCACTTTTTAATCTCGAAAACAATGCAAGGGTAAGATTTGTTATTAGATTTCAAGTGCTACACTTGAAAATATGTTTCTGTATGTAATGGAGTGAAGACTGATTGGATAGAACTTGTAGAAGGAGCATGAAATCTACGTTAGATTAGCCTCTATTATTTTAGTAAAAAAAAAAAGTGATTTATTGCCACTGAAACGCTTGCATATAAAAAAGATAATTTAGCTTGAATACATGATTCATGAGTAGCTTAAACAGTACAAATCTGTAAATACGAGCACAGAAAAAATATAGTCATGACTGTGAAAAGAAGCTGCTATGATAGACCCACAGTACAGCGCTGATTTGCTGATTTTATTAGGGTTCCGTACCCAAAGGGTAAAAACAGGACCCTATTACCAAGACTCCATTGTTCGTCTGTCTGTCACCAGGCTGTATCTCATGAACCGTGATAGCTAGACAGTTGAAATTTTCACAGATAATGTATTTCTGTTGCCGCTATAACAACAAATACAAAAACAGAATAAAATAAATATTTAAGGGGGGCGCTCCCATACAACAAACGTGTTTTTTTCGGCGTTTTTGCCTTGTGGTACGGAACCCTTCGTGTGCGAGTCCGACTCGCACTTGGCCAGTTTTTTTTATGTTTACATTTATAGACGCGCGATGGATAGTGTCTCATTTCAAAACTTAATAGTTAAAGGTGGTCATAACGAACTGCGCAAAAGAAACCTTAAAGTGTGGTAGTTATAAATAGTTGGTCCATTAAACAAGATAATAACTACCACTTTGTTTTAAAACTAAGTACTAACCATGTTCTTAATTACACAAGTTTCTAAAAACAATGTTTATTGCCAGTGATGAGTGGACAGTGGCTGAAAGTCTCACCTATTAATGTAGACTTCTGACAGTAAGTGTGTGAAAACATACGGAGTAACGTTCTTGCTTATTTTAAGTTTATTCAGTTGATCCAATGGTTGTCTGGAAGATATCGCTATTATTTCGTTGAAAATCAATCTATATGGTCTTCACATGATCTGACCAAGACTATGTCTGGACTATAAAAGAGACTGTGACCTCTGAGTTTGTTTCGGGCTTTCTTCTCAGATTAGTCAGATAGGAAACGCCGACCTCATCTAGTTTTTAAAGTATGATTGAAGTGTAAAAGTGTTTGTACAAACCCACTTACAGAAATAAAATTATTTATCATTTGTTAGCGACTAGCTTCCGCCTGCGGCTTCGCCCGCGAGGTATGTCGATAAAAACTATCCTATGTCCTTCCCCGGGATGCAATCTATCTCTCTGCCAAATTTTATCGAATTCCGTTCAGTGGTTTTGGCGTGAAAAGGTAACATACAGACAGACAGAGTTAGTATGGATAAGACCGCTATTGTACCCATAGAATTAGCAAGAATTTGCTGTGTAACAATTTGGGTTTACAATAAAGTATTATTCTTTTCTATCTATCTGACGTCTGGTGAGACGACCACCCAACTTGAAGGAATATTTTCAAAATATTATGGTGCTCTTAGGGAAATCCAAGGACTTGTTACTTGATTTTGTAAAAACCGACGCAGCCACAACTGAAATAGCAATACGGATTTATAGCATCGTTGCATTTCCCTCCAAAAGAAGTTTTTTTTAAGCATAATGGACATCAAACGTGTTTCGACTTCTGATGTTTCTTAAAAGCTACTAATAAAACGTGCAATGTGAGTTTTTAGCTGACTTGGGTATGTGGGCGCATGCGGAATGTTGGATCGATCGTCGATCGCCATGTATCCCCAATTACGGATGCAATAAAACGTTTTATCCATGTTTCGTCTATATTAGACTGTTATTTTTTATTATGTATCGGTAGATACACGCTACTTCACCAATGGGAAAGACTTAATTATTTTGTGAAAACAGTTTGTGATTGTCATTACAAACAATTTTTGAAGTGAAAACTTCTATAGGCGCGTTGCGCATTTTTTGAGATGGGAAAAAACCATTGAACTCGCGACACTGTTACTGTAACCGACACCTCTGTTTTAAGTTTTGGCCATTATAAAGACATCAACACGCGGTACATTTTCTTTGGGAAGAATGACCTTCAAATATATTTATAAAATTTCTATGCTTTTTCAAGTTTTCACTTGTGTCGGCACTCCTGGAACGCAAATTGTACATACAGTAATGTTGTACAGCCATTACTGTATGTACAATTTAGATTAAATAGAAAACTAAGTATCTATAAATTAAATTACTATACATAACTGAAAAAAATACATTTAAATATTTACTAACCATCGATTATGCATAGACAGAATATCTACTTGTTGTCTGCAAATAGAACTGCGAACATGCTATTTTACTTTTATTTACCTAAGTTTTAATTTAGTTTTGACTTTATACTAATTGTTAATTTATTACATTAAGGGCTGATTTTTCCAACACCAGATAACTTTATTGGAGAAATAATTTTGAACTTTTGACAGTTCTTCCACAAAAATACTGTCAGACGTCAATATTATTCCACGTTTAAAAATTATGTCGATTGAAAAATCAACCCTAAGTATTCATGCACTTTCTAGCCTGAAATATCATCACCACTGCTCTCAAAACGTTGAAGGAAAACATCGTGAGGAAACCGGGATGTCCTAGAACCGAAACGCGAAGACGTATGTACCAACTCGCACTGGGCCCGCGTGGTAGATTATAGCCAACTTCCTCTAGATGAGAGGAGGACTGTCCCAGCAGTTCCTGATGTCTACAGATGAAGTAGCATAATCAACCTATAATGTTCCCAACATTATAGGTTGATTATGCTACTTCATCTGTAGACATCCTATAAGGCGACTGAGAGAAAACATGATAATGAGGAAGTAGGTACCTACAGTAGCGTCCTCTGGTCCGCTAATAATAATATATTGTTTTCCCTTCTATGGTGATTACCTTTGGAACATAAGTACAGAGACTAGAACAGTAAAAGTAAGAACTTCATCCTCTTTATTATTCCGTATGTTGCAGCCATGTCTTCTGCGGCTAAAGGGCCGGCTATAAATCGACGTAAGTGCCTCAGGACAAACAAATGTACTGTGAAACTACACGATGACCTTACGACCTCTCTATCTCGTTTCTTGATGGGAGATGAGCACAGTTAATGGCAGGGTTTAAATTGGGAGAAACGCTTAATTTTGATAAGTTTTTTTATTATTCATGAAATCATGAATAAGTTTTTGTACCTACGTTTATGGTTCGATATTACTGGCGAAATGTGGGTGAACTAAAGGTACAGACGCCAAGCACATCAGGCTACCCGAAACTGTCAAATTTTCCCAATCAACTTTGAACCTTGTGCTTTATCGATAAAGTTGAAATTCTATTAAAGACATTTGACAGATTGTAGTAACTTGATGTGCTGGCGTCTGTACACTTCGTGAAACTGCGTGACGTTATGTTATACATCTGTATAACACAGTTGCACGAAGTGTACCTTTAGTTGCTGCGGGAACATCGATGTGCAACCTGTAACCGTTGATTCTATACATGAAACGCACGTTGAAATTTTTCGTCGGTAATTAAAAACCAACCAAGTGCGAGTCGGACTCGCACACGAAGGATTCCGTACCACAAGGCATAAAACGCCGAAAAAAAACATTTCTTTTATACTTACCCCTTTAAATTTTATTTTTATTATTTGTTGATAAAGCGGTAACAGAAATACATCATCTGTGAAAATTTCAAATGTCTAACTATTTCGGTTCATGAGATACAGCCTAGTGACAGACGGACAGACTGCCAGTCGAGTCTTAGTAATAGGGTCCCGTTGTTACTCTTTGGGTACGGAACCCTAAAAAAGAATTATGTCTAGAATCATGAGCTGAATTCATAGCTACAGATGGCGCGTCGATTTCCCTGCCATCATGTTATGGTACGATCTCAATGATTGGTAAGGTAAATAAAATAATAGTTACACAATAAAACCCTGGAATAACGATTATGTAAAAGAAACGTGTTAGGTACCTACTGTTGTAGCGTTTACTGCACATATTGGTCCCATGGAAACATGATGATCATGGTTTCGCAGCGAGAACAAACTTGGTCCTTGTGTTTTTTTTGTTAGAAAGAGTTACAATTAAGACCCTGGGTCGGAATGGCCCTCGTTAAATGGCTAAGGCCGGTCCCCTATAACATGGGTCTCAATCCCGTTATCGAAAACAGTGGCTGTACAACAATACACCACATAATCCTTATGTAACGATTATGTTCAGTGGCGTAACTATACCGTTTGGAGCCCGTGGCAAATTCAAGGGATGGGGCCCTCCCTCAATGTAAAGAAGCTCAACCAACTTTATAGTTTTTTTTTTACTAGCACTTTTCCGCGACTTCTTCCACGTAGATTTCATATATTTAACACCTGACTGCTTCGTTGGTCCAGTGGTCGCAAACGCTACTGTTGAGCATGAGGTCCTGTCCAAAAAATTAGACAAATAATGGGAAAAAGGTACAAAATGTTCGAAATAGGAATGATGTCCTTTGTTGCACATTTTCAAATAAAGCTTGCATTTATAAACTTACGTTAGGATCCTGTGCTCATGGCCCTCTCGGGCCAGGGGCCCCCTCTGACTGGGGGCCCGTGGCATTTTACCCCAATGCCACCCTATAGTTACGCCACTGATTATGTTTATACCTATTTGAGACTGCTTCGTTGGTTTAGTGGTCGCAAACGGTAGGTACTGCTGAACATGAGGTCCTGGGTTTCGGTTCCCGGGTCGGTTTTTTTGTCTAGAATTTCTCAGTAGCAGCCCGGAGTATGCATTTGTGCCCGGTTGATAGCAATAGGCTGATAGGCTCGCGTCCTAATACTTTGGCAAAATGTGGGTGTAGGTGTACTAACTCGGGGGAACAAGGCGTGATGTTATGATGTTATGTTCATACTTCGTTGTTACCACAACTGCTAACAAAAACAAATAAATCTTTGTGCGTATATCGTCATGCTACGAAAGAAATTCGATACGTGACATAGTCGGATAATCTTACGTAAATAACTAGAATCAACTGAATAAATAAAACCAACTGAGATCCATTTTTCTTATTTCGAAAGCGAAAATATTGTCGAAGCTCATATTTCAGGCGTTTCACGATAAGAAAAGCATCTCGCAAACTGATTATATTTGGTAAGGTATACGGTAACACAGCCACATCTGGAAACGTTGAAGAGTAAACCCAACGTAGAGAAAAAGATGATGATTTGCGTATCCAGGTGAATTGAATCTGAAACATTTAAGCTTTTAAGCTTGCCCCTGAACTAACCTAAAAGTTGCGACTATAGTTAAGTTAGTTTAATCAGACGATACACTGCTGGGATACAAGGCAGCAGCGGGAACATTACAGGCCTCCTCTCTGTGAGAGGGAGTGGGCCATAATCCACCACGCGAGCCCAAGGCGGGTTGGTAGATGACACATGTCTTAGAATTCTTGGTTCTAGGACATGCCGGTTTCCTCACGATGTTTTCTTTCACCGTATTGAAAGCGGTGGTGATGAAATAATTGACACAAAGTAAAGCGCCTGTCAGGGTTCGAACCTATAACCTACAATTCGTAAGTCGCGGCCGTTTCCACTGGGCCACTACTGCGTTGCTACAGTTAAAGTGTAGTATTGTAGTGATAACCCCTCAAGCGTCAAGTGTACACCAAGTGTACCTAAGAGAAAGTGCTTCAAACGTCAACAGTACACCAAGTGTACACAACTATTTTTATTGTTCTATTGTCATTGTTAAAACAATGACTTCACTGCGTCCATTCAACTACTCCGACGAGTGGGGTGTTTTGACGGGTAGGCGGGCAAACGTGTTGTTGTAGTAGCGTGTCACAGTGACAAACGATGTCATCATAGTAAACAAGTTTGCGTCGGCTTATGAATCACACATTTACTACTAGTGCACTGTCAATCTTTTGCCAACAAACTATTAAAGTGAGCGACAAATTGTCGGACTATATTGGAAACAAAACGCTGCCTGGTCAGTGAGAGCCGAGATGCTGTCACCCACCTTCTTATCCATCCATACTAATGTTATAAATGCGAAAGTGTGTCTGCCTGTCTGTTACCTCTTCACGCTTAAACCGCTGAACCGATTTAGATGAAATTTGGCATAGTTTTGGTTTGAGTCCCGGAAAAGGACAGGATAGTTTTAATCCAGATATTCCTACGGGATCGACACTTATGCGGGTGAAACCGCGGGGCGCTGCTAGTAATATTATAAATTCGAAAGGAATTCTAGTCTGTATGTTACGTTTTCACGCCTAAACCACTGAATGGATTTCGGTAAAATTTCGCAAGGAGAGAGATGGCATCCTGGGGAAGGTCAAGGGCTTTTAATTTTTGCTTATAATTTCCGACATTACAAATTTGCGCTGGCCAAGCTGCGGGCAGAAGCTAATACCTACTTACATAATGTTATAAATGCGAAAGTAACTCCCAAACGGCTGAACCGAATTTGGATGAAATTTAGCACACGACCTGAGTTGACTTTGTAATGGGATACTTTTTATCCCGGTACACGTGGGATATTTTCCGACTTACACCCGAGCGAGAGCGGACAAGAGCTAGTATGCTATATCTCAACAGCCGTAGAGCTGCCAAGAGATACTTTGATTACCTGTGAATAAATCACAGCCTAATAAGATATTCAGCGAATTTCATAACACTGGTGGTAGCACAAATGATTTATGCGCTGTAATTGGTCGGGCAGCGCAGGCTGTGTCATATTGTGAACGAGGACAGATTTATCGCAATGCAGGCTATTGCATGTACTAGCAGGTGTATTGAACTTATTGCTGTTGGTTGTTAGCGGTGATCAGGCGACGGGACTGGGGAATAAATTTAGCTGTGTTCAGTATTGATTTCAGTTATTTTGTGGAAGGATTGCTATCAATGTTGCTAGCACGAATATCTGAGTCTAGTCTGAACCTTAACTAAAGTCATCATCATCTGCGTAGCCTTTTCCCAACTATGTTGGGGTCGGGTTCCAGTCTAACCGGATGCAGCTGAATACCAGTATTTTACATGGAGCGACTGCCTATCTGACCTCCACAACACAGTTACTGGGTAATACGATACCCCTTGAGACTGGTTGTCAGACTTTCACGCTTCTGACTACCCGTAACGACTGTCAAAGATCCATGAATGACAGCTGGGACCAACGGCTTAACGTGCTTTCCGAGGCACGGAGCGGTCACTGTATGTAAAGATTGTAAAGATGGTCCCCCATCCACAAACCAACCGCGGCAAGCGTAGCTTAACCTGATCGATCGACCTGTGCGGCTGTTATTATTTAGCCCTTACTAAACCTTAACTAAAGTAGCGTAGCTAATGTCTACTTACCTCTCGTGCCAGTCTGCTGAAGTATCTCCGCCGTTGCAAGCAGTCTCATTTCCGCTTAGCTAGCGTTTTATTCACTAGTATAAATTAGTTACCTCATTTTCGTCGTTTCAAAGATATGTATTCTCAAAAAAAAAAAGCGCAATGTCACTTACCTTCATAAGAACAATGTTTTTAAGCTAAATTATAAATAAGAAGATCGTCACAATCGTCACTGCATCAATTATGATACAACCATTTAATGCATTTAGTTTTTAGGAAGGGTGTTATTTGCGATTAAATATTCAGCTAATGATCTAAGACTGGTAATATAAACATTCCAGCACCCTAAGATATTTTTAATCCATTGCTTCATATGTTCGAAAAATGTGTCTGCTAAACAACGTAAATAATGCAATGAATGTTGTTAACTGTCAAAGTGAAACCCATTGGTACTGATAGTGTGCTTATGTGCTACGCAATTACTCTGCAGTTGTACCTGGCTGAAACTCAGACGTAAGTCGATCTTTTGAAGTCTACAATCCAAGTTTAGTGTCGAATTCTAAAGTACGTAACCTACCCCCAAAGCCTCAGCCTTGACCGAAACCCGCTGGAGCGTGTCAGTCAAGATTTTTTTTTTTTTTTTTTTTTTTTTTTTTTTGGCAGGAGTGGGAAATCCTCATGGACACCCAGACTGTCCCACTGGTGATGCAGTCTGGGTAGTGCCGGACTCTTACCGGCTAAAACCACACTCCTGCCCAAGGACCCGGTTTTCTCCGATATTGCGGTCGGAGGCTTTTATGTCTTGTTTCCTTTAGGGAGCGATCAATTTTTATTTTTCATATTGTCAGGTGGTGGCATGTTTTTTCCCTTTCTATGTTTGTTCCAGGTAGGTCTGCAGAGGTTTGAGGCAATACTATTTCATAAACTAATTTAAGTTATTCCTAATGTTTATTTCTATTTTATTTCTATTTACTTATTTTTCTATATATACTAAGACTTTTTTATTTTTCGTATTTTCAGGTGGTGATATGTTTCATTCCTTTCTGTGTTTGTTCCAGTTTGGTCTACAGAGGTTTGAGGCAATACTATTTCTTAAACTATTCTAAGTTATTCCTAATGTTTATTGCTTTCCTAATTTTTATTTCTATTTTATTTATATGTATTTAATTATTTTTCCTGTTTGAGGCAGTTCTATCTCTTTACTATTGTATGTTATTCCTAACATGTTTCTTATCCTATGATGTTTCTATTAATTATTTTTCCTATATATACTTAGTTTTTTTTTTTTTTTTTTTTTTTTTTTTTTTTTTTTTTTTTTTTTTCTTTTTCTTTGTTTTTAATTACTTAACTTAGTTCTACTTTAACACTTAGTATAATATACTTTACTATATTTACCGTGTTAATTTACTTAGTCTATTTTTATTTCTGTCTATTTCTATTTTCATTATTTTTAGGCAAAAGTCTATGTATCTATTTCTGATGTCTTTGTTTTTCATAATTTCATATCTATTTTCTTTACATATATTATCATCTATTTTATTTTCCAGGTTTAATCTGTCGTGCTGAAACTCTGGACACTCAACTGTCAGGTGCAGGATCGATTCCTCCGCGGCTGGGACACAAACACAAGCAGGTGAGTCTTTTTCCTTAGGTCGGTTTCGGTACTGGGAGAAGCCCCCATGTCCTGTGAAGAGTTGTGTGTGCAGGTGTATGAGGTGAGTGTTACTGCTTATTCTGTAGGCGTTTGCATCTTGTTTGCGTTTGCGTTGGCATCTCTCCTCCCATCTGTCAATCGAGCCACTTCTTATGGTTCGCTTAACAGATGAGACAGGACATTTGTCAGGATCAGGTCTCTTTTTACTTTTCAGTAACTCCATGGCTCTGTGTACCGCGTACAGCTCCGCTTGAAGGACGGTACAGTACTCCTCGAGCTTGAATTCCTTTATTTTAGTTTCGTCTGTCCCTTTCCTCCAGGAAAGAGCAGCACCAACTTTTCCTTCTATTCTGCTCCCATCTGTGGAGATTTGTACTGTACCCTCCCTCATGCGCAGCTGCACCTCCGGGTCGCTCTCTAAGCATTGGAATCCAAGATCCTCCTTCCCAGCTGGATGAGGCCCCGCCAAGAAACCCGCTTTCTCCTCGACAGAACGGTCCCTAAGAATTGGCTGAGGCTTCCCTCTCTTCGCCTCGTAGAGGGATGCTGCTTCCTTGACTCTCAGGTCAAGCGGCAGCAGTCCCGTCAGTATTTGGGCCGAACTCAAAGAAACCGTCCTGTACGACTTGCATATTTTCTGGGCGAAGCCCCTCATAACAGTGTAGAGCTGGTTTTTCATGCAGATCTTGTCAGCCGCTCCCACATAGGGTTCTTGCACATGAGCGTACTTAGCTTTCCTGCGCTCGGCTTTGAGTATATGTTCCTCAGTGGCCAGTTTTTTCCCTTGGGGGTTCGCCTGCACGACACGATACGTGACATTGGTATTTTTTGCTCCTGTCCCCGTCACCACCTTAACAGTATGCCACTGCCGACCTGGCCAGTGCATCCCATTTTTTCCTCGTGGGACACTCGCTGTCAAAAGCGTTATGTGCTGCGTCCTTCTTGCTCTGACTGCAGTTTCTGCATTTCGGCTGCTCGTTGAGGGTGAACCCAGGACACTCTGCTCTCGTGTGCGGTTCCCCACAGTGGCTGCAAAGGACTGCCGGTTCTGTGCAGTACTTCCTGCTGTGCCCGTATCCGAGGCACTTTGTGCACTGGATCAGCGGGCTCTGGTCTCTTACGACCACCCTCTGCAGGTCCACGTGGATTCGACCCGCTGACGTCAGCCGCTGCCAAATCACTGGCTTGACGCGCAGCACCGCGTGACTCGTCAGCGGGTTCCTCGCCCTTCGCTTATACATGACCCGGATGTCACCCTCGCAGATTTCGGCGCCCTCCAGGAGGTGTCCGTTTTGGGATCTTATTGCCGTCACCAAGTCGTCGTCAGTGATGTAATTCATCACATCCCTGACGACCACGAGCGGGTTCTTGTTGACTGCCTCCTCGACTTTCAAGTCCCCTCTGGAGTTCTTGAGCCTTGCCGATACCTTTCCTATTTCTTCTTTTTCCGAGCAGCTTATAATTACCGACTGGTTTTTTGCTCTGCGCAGATGGTCTATCCTCAGCCCTGTACTCTTTGCGTCGACAGTCGCTCGAATTTTGTCGACTACAGTGTCAGATGTGTCGCTCTCGTGTGACGATGACACTATGATCGAGTGCAAGTTTTTCCTAGCCGATGGTTGAGGCGGCATCGCTGCAACTTGCGCGTAGGTTCCGATGCTTTCTATTCGGGCTTCTACTTTCTCGACTTGTAGCTTTGACACCGCCTTCAGTTGTTTAATTTCTGCCATCTGCGCATCGATTCTATCGCTTAGCTCCACTTTTGATCTTTCTATTCTGGCAGGGATTTCTTCCTTTTCATTCCTCTTCAAGATTTCTTTAATATCCAAAATTTCATTTAGTATTCTGACGCTGTTATCTCCAGATTCTCCGAGCTGCTTAGTTTCTCTCTCGCCCCTGCTTTCCTCTTCTTTAGCCTCCGGTTTATCCATTCTCTTTACGATTTCGTAGAGCGCCTTTATGCATTCTGACACCGTCTGTTTTATGGTGGACTTTATGTTCCCCGACATGTCCAACTGTGCCTTTGCCTTGAGCATGAGAGCGCGCGCCTCAGCAACAGGTGCTGAGAATTTCAGCCTGAGAATTGGAGGTGATCTCCCTTTTGCCTCGATGTCACTTGTGTTCTTCCGCACCTGTGTGATTTTTGAGGGGCCCGCTCTCATACCGTCCTCTCCTGTTGGCGATGTGCCAGGCTGCTGCGACTTCTTCGGCGGCGTCGGAGTTTTGGAGGGCTGCCCAGACCTCAGTCCATCAGCCTCCAACTCCCCGACACCACGCCTGTCAGACGGGCCAGCCTGTGTGCTCTCTTCCGAGACCTTTTGTTTACTCACCGGAGTCCTACCGATCATTTTGATTGATTTGCTCGGTTTGCACTTGTGTCAGTTACTGGATCCCTGTACAGGGGGGATCAGTAGCAAGTGAAAAACTTTGTAGAGTATGAGCCCTGTAAATACGGACTTGGTCAGGTATATTTGTTTGTTGTCAAAATGAAATAAAATTTAAATAAAGATAAAATATAATAAAAACGCCTTCAAGAGGCGGTAATAGTCATAAAAACCGTTTTCTTCCCCAGCGTCTTAATATAGAAGGTAATAGAGTACCCGGGACAATAAAAACACTAATTGATTTTTCCGTCGAAACTGAAAAGTTTACCTACCCAGACACGAATGGGTGGGTGGGAGGGCAAATTTTTGAACTTCTATGTGAGCTAGGCGTGCGTGCGAGGTGTCAAAAGACGTGTCTCGGCGCGGGCCAGCTAACTGTGAGGTTTTTGGAATTTATGCAGAACAAAAATTTTGAAAAAAGCTGAAAATACGTGTTTTACGACCAAAAAGTATGAAGAAATTTGGAATAACACCGCCAAACGGGACTCGAGCTCGCGGGGCGCGCGCCGGAGTGCAGGTAAGGCAGGTAAGTGTCTGTTAAAATTATAAGAAACGTAGTTTTTGCTGTGAATTTTGAGATAAAAATGTTTTAAAGAGGTTTTTTACTGAAATTTTACTAAGTCAATAACCGGGAAATGTTTTTCGCGGATTTGTCAGTTTTTACGTGCGGGATAGTCGGACGGAGTCTAAAAACGATTAGTTTTGCTGAAAACAGCTTGTAAATGCGTCACCGGGATGCAAAGTTATTGAGCGTCAGTCAGTCAAGATTAGGAAGCTCTCACGAAGTACCGCTCAAGTAGGAAACGCGTGGGTGCGGAACACATAGACATGTTAAGATGTACAAGTGGGGGAAAATAAATTCAAGTCCCGAAAAAGCCTCTTCAACACGCCCGACATATTTGGGGACTCCTTGAAATGACAACCTTGTCAATCAAGCTTAGGGGATACACTTTTGTGAATTCGTTGGTGCGGAAATTAAAATCATAGTACCTATATGAATTCTGAGTTACTTGCTTCCCGATCGATATAAGAATAACTTTTAATTTTCCCGCGCGATTATAATTTAACCGCGACCCTGTCATGCTATTAATAATATTTCAAAGCAAACGGTTTAATTTATTTTAGAGCTGTGCCGGGGACTTAGCGTGGATGTCGGGTATCAATAATGTGTGGGTTAGAAAAGGTACTACTCGTCCATTGAAAACAAAGAAATATTTTTCTTTTTCGCGCGCTAAATACTCTAATTCACCTTAGTTAGTCCTTATAACATCAGCTTTCTGCCAGTGAAAGTCCCGTCAATATCGGTGCAGCCCTTTCGGAGATCAGCCGGAACAAACAGAAAGACAGACAAAAACAATTTAAATTGTTTTTTATGTATAATTATAAGTACCGATACTTTCTTAAGCATTTTGTAAAAAAGTTGTTATTTTGACATTAAAAACGGACACTTCAATTAATAAAGAAGGAACTTAATCCATCCCGGCATCGTATTTGAATACCTATTCCGAATCAAAACTAAACAACTTCCACATAATTTTGTCGCCTTGCCAATATCATGAACCGCGGCCTCAATTAGACAGATATCCGATCAATTCTGCGCTGATCCAACTATGACAATAGTCCCAGTCCATCGGGCACACATGGCAACCGTACATTTATCCATGTAGTGGGTGGGGCACGCACTAACCCACATAATAACTGGTGTTCGTACAACCGATTCTATTGTCAGACTATATTTGTGTTGGTGAAGTATGTTCAGCTTGTTTGTTGGTTTGGATTTATTGTAAAGCATAGAAAATTTGGCGCAATCCGACGTGCGGGTTTTGTGGCGTAATTTGGGAGAGGCTTATGTAGAGGATCGGATTATTATATGTACCTATGTGATTATGACCACACGTGACACGACAGAAGAGAAAACTTACGACGAGGAGCCGACTATATCCGATTCAGCGTCACTGATCCGAGCGTGACGGTATATCAATAACGATAAATTGTTCCATCGAACCGCACGTTGCAAAATTTTGTTTCAGTGCGGTTAGTGGAAGTGCTCAGGTGCGGTTCGTCCAAGTGCGGTTGAAATTGTTTTTGTGTGTGTAGTGCTCCGAGTGGAATGCCTCTTTATATAAAGCGCTAAGCGCGACTAAAGAAGTTTTCACTTAAAAATGTTGATGGTAACAAATAATGACATCAAATCTATTCTCTGTCTATCTAGCTTAATTCCAAAAAGCTGATATTCTTCACTGCATGACAGAAAATTCAAATAGACTTATCATTATCTACGGCTGAATTAGGAATGTTCAAGTATAATGAGGAGCTGTAGTGGCCCAGTGATAACGGCTTCGACTTACGAGGTGTAGGTCGTGAGTTCGAACCGAGACTTTACTTTGTGTAAAATATTTCATCATCACTGCTCTCAAAACGGTGAGGGAAAACATCGTGAGGAAATCGGTATGTCCTAGAACCAAAAATTCAAAGACGTGACCTCTACCAACTCGCACCGGGCCCGTGTAGAGGATTACGGCCCACTCCCTCTCACTGAGAGGAGACCTGTGTCCCAGCAGTGGGAACGCCACAGGATGATTGTGGAAGTATAATGAATGAATCGACGACTTGCATAAATGAAAATTTGCAGCGTTATTCAGCGTCAGATTTCATAGGCTATAATTTAAAATATGTACACAAGCAAATTTATCCCATGTTTACAAATACTGTAAATGTTTGGTATCGGAGGCTAAGCTTAAGGGGGAAGCTCTAAGGTGGCCCGCGAAATTCGAATTTTCTTACGTTTTTTGCAATTTGCTGGTCAGGTTTAAGTTGTACTTTGATTAAAATATGATTTGCGGTCGTAACAAATATGTATTTACAGAATTATAATCATTAAAGTCATCAACACAACTCTCTAAGACCATGTAATCCCCAAATGTCATGATTTCATGAAATAGTCATTCTTGGGGATTACATGGTCTTAGAGAGTTGTGTTGATGACTTTAATGTTTATAATTCTGTAAATACATATTTGTTACAACCGCGAATCATATTTTAATCAACGTACAACTACTGACCAGCAAATTGCAAAAAACCTAAAAAAAATTGAATTTCGCGGGCTACCCTGGCGCTTTCGCCTTAAGGGCTTCGAGATCCCAATAGCGGGTAACATGTGTACCTATCGATGTATGTGACGAACAGCTCTCAGATTCAATGCCACGTTAATTGAATGCTGGTCCTGACGACGTTTTAATGCTGATTCCGTTTGTCCTTCCCGTTATCCTAGAATTAATCTAGGATAAGGACCTAACACGCGAATTAGCACAAGTAAACCTCGTTTTGAGTAGTCAATCGGTTAGATTGCAATAGAGACTAGCTTCTGCCCGCGACTTCGTCCGCGTGTTTCTTGTTCCCTTGACCCACCCCGTCGCATCGCATCGCCTGCCCGCGCTATTACATACTTTGTTTTCGCGTAGCGTTCTTTCGAACTTTTTTAGGGTTCCGTACCCAAAGGGTAAAAACGGAACCCTATTACTAAGACTTCGCTGTCCGTCCGTCCGTCTGTCTGTCACCAGGCTGTATCTTAAGAACCGCGGTAGCTAGACAGTTAAAATTTTTACAGATGATGTATTTCTGTTGCCGCTCTATCAACAAATACTAAAAACAAAATAAAATAAATATTTAAGGGGGGCTCCCATACAACAAACGTGTTTTTTTTTCGGCGTTTTTGCCTTGTGGTACGGAACCCTTCGTGTGCGAGTCTGACTCGCACTTGGCCAGTTTTGTTCTTTTTGCTCGGCTCAAAAGGAGCCTAGCGTGATATTAAATAGCCTATTAGCCTTCCTCAAGAATTGAACTATCAAATGCAAAAATATTTTTTCAAATTTGACCGGTAATTCTAGAGTAATTTATTAGTAGGTAGTACTTTATTATTAGCATAAATATAAATAGATTGAGCCTTGTCCTAACTAGAATACCTACAAGCCTTCCTAAATTTTGTAGTACTTAATTACGATGATTGTCATTCACACGTGTTGACTCAAATAAATCTCAATTTTGCCATTCCAAATTGTATCAGCTCCGCTCAAGTCACATCTCTAATAGTAATATATTAGATTGTTGACCCATCAATTGACCCGACGCGTGTGGGACGTTCAACATCTGATACAATATTTTATTCCCAATTAAACTACAAATTACACAGCAACACCGGATATTTACCAGTAACGGTGAGCTAGGTGCTATAATTCAATCATCGTCTAGTTTAAACTCACTCCCAATTACTGAAGATTCCCAAAATAACATAGACTCAACATTAAACGGAAGGAAACCGTAAAAAGTTATCGACAATCTAATTAGTTGATATGACAACCGCACACGCAGCAGCGTTCGTTCGCGGCTGCGAACGAACTGACCGAGTACAACGCGAAACGTCACGTTCTAAATTTAAACCGTGAATTAATGAACTCTAAATGCGTGCGCGCATTCAAAAATAGTGCCGTGACCCCCAGGCGGTGTGCCAAATGAATGTTATTGATTTTTTTAAATATTTTAAATTGTGTTTACCTTCGTCACGTAGATGTTATGTGTGGTAAGACTCAAATGCTTTGATTTTTTTGTTGTTTATTTTCGTAAACGTTTAAAAAAAAGTGTTTAACGATTAAATGGGAACACTTACTTTGAACTTCGGCGTTAGATCTCGATTATGATTCGGTCAAAACTCGTAAATGTGAAAGGAACGTACCTGAAAAAACAAAAAAAAACTTAGTTATTTATTTAGCTGGAAAGAAATTACTTCTACTGCTCTTCGTAAAAGTTAAAACATGTTTTTAAAACGCCAAACAAATAAATAAATAGTAGATAGTATAATAGGTATATAGATACGTCAAAGATTTCTCTACAATGTTTGCTCTACCCACAACTACTATAGTAAGATGCAATCTGCAGCAGTACCAAACACTGCAAACACCACTGTCTTATTGGACACATGGCATAACAAAGTATCGACAACCAGAGCATACCAGCCAACCACCCATCTAATTCCAAGAACAGCTCAATGGAAGTCTGTCTCACCACGTGTTCACACTTAACACTCAATAAACGTATCCCCCCTTCCCCTTTGAGCTGCATTTGCACGGAAACATTGACAAATATAACATGTCCGCATCATCAGTTTCCGAGTAATCGATTCATTGGTGTCGAATTTTAGATTCAAATACGTGCTTTCATTTGAATAATTGTCATAGGTACTCTTGTTTCTGTTACCATGCAGCATTGCTGTTTTGATTTGGAAGGTATGGATGGGTGCCGGTGAAATTGCAACATCAGCAGGCGAATCTTTTATTTATGTACTTAATAAAGAATACCAACGCAAGCTGAACACAGTTCTAATCTAACCTAAACTAATTGGTCAGAGTGCCCTAGCTTAGTAACTGCGACCGATTCGGCATGAGAAGCCACACCAAACGCTTATTGTGACTGCAGATAAGCAATTCTGCATTACGTCTAAACGTGGATAGCAGTTTTGTTAAAATTAACGTAATGACAATCCATCTGAACCGTTCAACAGTTTTATAAAACGGCGTTGTTTTGTAAAACGGCTAGCGGTTTCGACAATTCATCTGCGACCTGCGACACATACAAAAATACTTAAAAAAAAAGACATTGGACAGAAGCTGTTTTTAAAGTAGAAGTAAACTGAAAGAAAATTTGTCTCTGATCTATCGAACTTGGTAACAATCAATGGCTGCTATACAAAATAAGGTTTAATTAATTACAATTAACTGCTACCACAGTAAAAACTCACGACGACGCGAGTCCATGAGAATCAAAGACGAGCTTTCACGCCCAGTGCAACAGCTAACGCCATCTAGTTCCGAATTCTAGAACTAACAGCCGTGAAAAACCTGGCTGTCTAGACCACCATCGATGCCAGTAAAACCTAACATTACACCTCTGACGTCACTCTGCACGCGCCATCTGCCAGCATTGTTTATAATAATAACCGGCTCGGAAGTACTCGTAACTGCCAATGACGTCATAATTATAATGCAGTTTAACGCGGAGCAGGCGATGACGGACGCACATAAACATAATATCTTGGGAAGTAATCGCTATTGTATGGAAAACTATGCAATAACGAGAGTGTAAGGAGTTCTTGTATGAAGATGAGGTGTTTTAAGATTGTTGTTGGAATGATTAGCAGCTTTTTTGGCTTGATTGTAAACATTGCAATCTTTTAATCATTACGTAAAAAGTAATAGATATTCGTTCAGGATTGTCTTTTAGTGCTAAAAACTTTTTTATACACTTCAGAGCTACGCCAAACAAACTTTAGCAAATATAATTATTTATTTAGAACATAATCAACGATCTAAATGAAATTACTTTTAAATACTAACAAAATAATACTGCGACAAAAATATCATGTTCCTAGTTATACAGCAAGACTAGAAGAAGCGTGAACACATGGTACAAGTAACGCCATCTATCAGAGGGTAGTGAAACTAAAACGAGGGCGGAGGCGCTGACTCGAAACACAACCCTGTTGCTGAACTGAACCCTGTTGCTTCAGACAACAGTTCCTACATTCACCGCTAGGTGGAGGTAGCGAACAAATCTAAGGCGAAGAAGTGAGAAAAGGGTGAAACAGAACGAAGTCACGTAGAAAATTGTAGATGAATGTAATAGGAGCCGAGACAACGGTTGATTAGTTTGTTACATAGCATGCTACAGAATACACATACTTAAATATAATGAAAATTTAATTTAAAAAGCAAAGTGAGAGAAATCACATAATTCTTTAACTGAATCAGAAAGATATTATCATTGGCCACTATAACATTCGTTCTATGAATATATTCGATGTGGTTTTTTTACCCCTAAGACGTATTTAAGACGAAGTCTAAAAAAAGAGACACCGGTGATTGAAAATTTGTATGGAAATCGGTTGTCATGGTATGGGCATGTGATGAGGAGGAATGAGGAAAAAGTCGTCAGCAAAGTTTTAAGTGTGAATGTGGATGGCTATATGAGTAGGCAAAGACCGGAGAAACAATGGATGGACTGTATGGAAGATGATAATGGCTAAAAAGGGAGAGGCTACCGGAATGAAAACTAATAGAGAAGAAAAAGATATGAGAGAAAAAGACATGTAGCGCCGACCACAAATAAATTGGGATATTGGCACATAGAGAAAATGAGGTCGGAGAGACTTTTGAAAATCCTAAGTAAAAAGTCGTGATTCGAGGTTTGGCTCTCGCCTATTTCTTCCTCCAATATTGGACCAATTTAAAAGATATTGTGGGATTCTGTTGACAGCGGCTTAAATCGGCATTTTTTGAGGGTTCTTGTGCTTATAAAAATAATGTGTCATCAAAAAGGAAAACATAGGGACATACAAGTAGTTATTATTTATTATTCTATAAAAAATCATTGCTTTGGTCATTAACCAGAAAGAAAACAGGCGAGAGCGTTTCTATGGAGAAACGACCACCCGCGTAAAAATAGAAACGAAGAAGTAGACGATAGAACAAGTCAAATACATAGAACATTAAAAATATTCAAATATACAGCTACAAAAAAATAATCCATGTCAGACCAGCGTAACCTATCCAGCACATCGTAAGCACAGACTTCCGAGTGATGCCAGATACCAGAAAAAGGACAACAGCCAACCTGAAGTTTCCATGATTGAATAATGGGACCTGACCTGCAAGACCGTCGTTATATAATTCTCAATAACAAATGATCTCCTGCACCTCAAGATGTTTGTGATCCCACGAGATAAACCAATTGTGGAGAATGGATAATTGGGGTGCTCATTGACACAATTGTGATCACAATGCGATATCACGACAAATGGCTTGCGGGTTCCGCACTGACTACAATACGGGGAACTCGGTTGTGTGGCAGTTTGCACTTGATATTTGAAGTGATTCAAATAAACAGGCAGCGGCGGCCCTAGAATTTTTCTTAGGTGGTGCAAAATCTTAGCGTGGCGCCCCTCTATGTACCATGTTCCTATGATTATGCAGTTGCTTGCTTGCTTTTGCTTGCTTGTGGACGATCGGCTTTATAGTAACTTCTTTTATAGTAACGTCGAGGCGCTGAAATCAACCGAAATGCGACTACCAGGTGGTGGTCGCATTTCGGTTGATTTCAGCGCCTCTCCCATGACGGCGGCGCCCGGTGCCGTCGCACCGCTCGCACCGCCCTAGGGCCGCCACTGTAAACAGGCAGCGAGTAAAGAATTGATCACTTTGAAATCGGAGAAGTGAAAAGATGAAGGTTCTCACTTAAGTATATCATGTGACTTCGTCGGCGTGAAATTTCTTGTTCCCCTGACCCAACCCTTCGCATCGCATCGCCTGTCCGTGTTTTTTCTTCGTCTTCGCTTAGCGTTCTGTCTGATTTTTTTTCTTTTTTGTTCGGCTTCTACGTAATGGTAAATAACCTATAGCCATCATCAAGAATTGGGCTATCAAATGCAATTTTTTCAATTATTTTTTCAAATCCGACTAATAGTTTCAGAGATTAGCGTGTTCAAACCAACAAACTCTTCAGCTTTATTATTAGAATAGATAGAATATACCTAGTATAGATAGATATAAGTGAGAATCTGACACCAGCATATAGACCCATCGATGATCTTCTCACCTGCACCCTAATTGCGTAACACACTATTACTCTCAATTTGAATCATTTTGAAGCATATTGCTAATCCAATGCTCCATATGTTCGAAAAATGTGTCTGCTCAACAACGTAAATCACGCAATGAATGTTGTTGAACTGTCAAAATGAAACCCATTGCTACTGATACGCGATTACCCTCTGATGATGGTCCTTCAGGCTGATGCTGCTGGCCTCGCAACAACAACAACGGGAGATTATCTTTCCACGGCCTTATAGCCGATTCCAATAATTTACGGACTGTTATTGGTTAAAATTAAGACTCTTGCATCTTTACCAATAATGAAGCAAAGACCTCATCTTTGCCTTCATTTTCCAGGTAAAATTAGCTTACGAATACATTTTTATGACCAGTTTCGCAATAAAATGCTACCATTGGTAAGCAAAACGATTCGTTTTTGTTTTTAGGAACCGAGCATTAGTAAGGACAAGGCGTAGGAATGGCTGCAATAAAAACACCTGTTAGTTTCATTAAAGCCACAATAGAAATGATGGAACAGATGTACGAGTTAAAAGATATAATATTTACCATGTGGACACTCGTTAAGCGATAACTATTGAACCGATTACTCTGACAAGCTATGGGCAATACATCTATGTTACTCTGACAATAAAACACCTCCCAGTACTATTGCACTATAAACTCTCATTCCCAGAACCGGACAGGCGAGAACAAAAATAAAGTCAATTATCCAATAAACCGTATCCCTGTTTACAGTTCGGCGTCGATTGTTAAAAGCCATTTACTTCGGCAACGATTAACTTAACCGGCATACAAAACACAATAGATAAGTGGAGAAAAATAACTTGATACAGTACACGATATCGCGATGCGTCAAAACAAAGAAATTAGTAATTGATAGCTACAATGAGAAAAGAAGAAAGTAAGAAAATACATTTATTTGTATTATATTTATATTTTATAATAATGCGGGCTAACGTGAACTGGTGTAAAGAGTTGCCTTTATCAACAATACAGATGTCTCAGCGACAGACAACGCTCTAATGCATAAATGCGAATTCGATAACGCGGGATATTTGCGTAACACGCCAATACTAGGAATGACAACGTTCATTGCGTTATTTACGCAGGTGCAGGTGTTAATTTTATATCCTCTATTGATAAACTAATCTCAGTCACGCCATCTAAGGCAAGTTCGCCAAAGCGCGTGGTATCCGAGAAGTGTCGTCACTAGCTTGTCACATGTAGTTAACAAGGTTCCTCATTAAATATGACTAGAACTTAGCCTTTTGCACTTTCTTCTATTGCGTCCTATATCCGCCGGCCGGATATAACCGGATTACGGCAGATCGCGCCGGATGAAACCAGTTCCGAGTAAGAACAACGGAGTCGCGGAATTGTGAAGACGTTCGTTTGAATAAGATGAGTTTGGTGATTATGAGTATTGAAGAGAGAATGGTTTTAGGTAATTGGGTCGAGAATACGACAATGATAAGGTTTTGTTATAATATGGCAATCTAGGTAATCACCATCAAGAATTGCACGAATGAGAACTACGCATTATTTTGAAGGCCGAAATAGTTTTCTAAGGCTTTCCTACTACACTTTAGCCATTTTGCAGTCTAAACCTCACTTAAGTAAACCCGTAGACAATTCACACATATTCCCAAAACAGGACATCTTTATTCGAATATTATCTACTTTTATTTAATTTCAAAATAACATTTTCCTTAGACACAACAAACACTCGTTAACCGTGAAAACACGATCCAAACACAAACATTTACAAAACGCCCAAGTTTGTGCATAAAAGGTCTAACATGGTACGGTCACGAGCACAAATATGTCAACACTTGGCAACTTTCAATCGCGATTTTTCGTGAAATAACGAATGCAACGTTGAAATACGACACTTTACACAAACCTATGGGTTCGAAAATACTTTGTTCGTAATAACATAAAATTTCATTCAAAACTAATGAAGAAAATCGTCTTTGAATAAAGCCAAGTGTATACATACTTATGCTCGTGACTGTACAGTAACAAACAAACAAACAGCATCAAGCTTTAAGTGAGTATACAAATTAGCTGATCAGTTGGTCGCAGGGGATTCTATGGGGGAAGTTTGAGACCCACAAGTAGGATGAATCTATACTGGATGATTTTTTTTAACGTCTCGAAATTTTTACAGGATGTTTTACCAGTGAATATGAACAATATTCACTACGGCACCAACTCTGAAATCACGAAAATAAATCAGGTGTTTAAAAGTTCAATACGTACTTGACCAAAATGTATGAAACAGCAGATTTTTTTTATATATAAAATTCAAAGTCCTGACTGACTGATATATCAACGCACAGCCTAAACAGCAGGATCTAGAGACATGAAATTTGAGGGTGTGTTCTTTGTGAAGAGTACGTACCTATCCATTAAGAAAGGGTTTTACGAAATTCTAGCCCTAAGAGAGATAATGGGGGAGGGTGAAATTTTACGCGGACGAAGTCGCGGGCAGAAGCTAGTATGACATATAATAGAACAGTCTTTATGAACACTCCCATTTTCGTCGTCATCTTAGCGTTTTGTGGGCCGATGATGAGCTATTCATCGTTCCTTATTTCAATTAGAGAGCAGTGGAGGCCCAGTGGTGTTAGTGGCCCTTTGTGTAAATTATTTCATCACCACGCACTGCTCTCAAAACGGTGAAGAAAATCATATATTATCGTCAGGAATTTAGGACCAAAAATCCGAAGACATGTGACATCTACCAAGACGCACTGGGCGTGGAGGACTCACAGAGAGGAGGTCTGTGTCCCAGTAGTGGGAACGTTATAGGCTGATTATGCTATCGCAATTTATTTGGGGTCAGCGCAGCATGTCTGCTTCTTCCACATCCTTCTCTATTAGTTGTCATCTCAGTAGTAACCCCTTTTCTAGCCATATCATGTTACCCGATAATGATATATAATAAGCAAGGTATTAGTCAAATTAGTGCTTTATCATCGCTTATCATCAGGAGAAATAGTGGAGTAACGCGAGCTTATCCAATATTAAGAAACATGATCATGTTAGCTTTCTCGCATCTAAATTAATGTGGCAACGTTACTCGTTCAGTAAAACCAAAAGAGTATTTTTTTGGAGCGGTAGATCTTGTCATAAGAGAAAATCCGTTAATTAACTGATTCATGCCTTTGATGTTAACCCCAATTAGGATGAGTATGCTTGGATTTATCACAGTTGTTGAACAGGCTGAGATTATCACTAAAGACCCTTCGAGACATTGTTGTCTTTGGGAATGTAGAACTTACATTCCTTCCGAAACGAGCTTGGACCTTTGTAGTCAAGTCTAGCAGGTTTTAGGTTTAGAAATTGCAATACGTGTAACGTAACGCATAACGTTCCTCTCAATTGACTTTCACAACGTTTGCGAAAGTGTATGTGGCCGATAAACTACTATACTACTTACTTACTTGATACTTTTTGAACGACAAAATGGAACATGTGAGAATTTACTTTAAAATGCGGCTATTCTGGCCCTTTGGTACTTTTATGGAGGACTTACATTCGGAAATGTAGATAAATATATCCTATTGAGTAGATACTATAGGATTAAATCGACACCTTCACATAATTATTACTTTATCAGCTTCATCATTTCACTTAGATAGAAGTAAAGCCTATAAGTCAGCTCGAACTGTAGACCTGCCAATACATCAAAAGCAGCTATTATAAACGTCATTTCAAATACAGGACACGTCAATATAACTTGTCAAACGTGACAAGTAGCTCAAGTTATGACCATTCACATTAACCAAGCCACAGCAAACAAGACACAGTCAAGTCATTCATAAATCAGTTTGGCAAAAGGAACATAAGTAATCCGTTTCATAAATTAATAATTTGGCAAACAGAACGCCAGGAGTGTTCAACTTGGCCAGAAATAACCTACTTTAGAAGGGAATTAAAGTTAAAATAGGACTGGGTGAAGACATCTGTGTAAAAACTTACGGTTGGGCGGAGTTCCCCATCGAGATTATATTTAACATCTTTTTACACGCACGCTTTTTTCTATTTGCACGTTTCTCGGACTTTTGTTTTTTCTTAGCTGAAAGAAGTATTTTGATTAGTCTGGGATCTGACATTAAAATTTGCCTGTCTTTTGATTGGAACAACAAAAGGTTCTAAAAATAGAACCACAAGGCAAAAAACGTGAAGAACTTGTAGATACTAAAAACTTGGCTGAAAGCTTTGAGAACTTGAAATTTAAAATTGCCCTTCAATATAAAGCTCGTGTGGGCGCAGACGTATACATGTGTCAGAGCCGAAAGCTGCCCAGACTTCGCACCGAGGTTATATTTAACAACTTTTTACAGTAAATTTTGCACATGGCCTGTGCACCGGGTCTTGATTATATTATATTTAGTCAAAGTTGATGAATACGAATATATATTGGAATAAAGTGAGAATATACATAGAATCTAGAAGCATTACAGTAAAGGAAGGTTTGTCTTAAAAGTGGCTAGACGTAAAGTCTGCTACGCAAGCAAGGAGTCATTTTGTCAGTCGGGCGAAAACTTACATCGACCAAGATTGCATGGAAATCCACATGAGCAGATATCATACGTTACTATATCAATATCTGCATATATGTGACTTGTGAGACATTCGCCCATAAACCTTGGAGTAAGCTATCAGCTTAGCATACATAATCAGCCTATAATGTTCCCACTGCTGGGACACAGGCCTCCTCTCGGTGAGAGGGAGTGGGCCGTAATCCACCACGCGGGCCCAGTGCGGGTTGGCAGATGCCACATGTCTTCGAATTGTTGGTTCTAGGACATGCCGGTTTCCTCACGATGTTTTCCTTCACCGTTTTGAGAGCAGTGGTGATGAAATAATTTACACAAAGTAAAGCGCCTATCTGGGTTCGAACCTACGACCTACAACTCGTAAGTCGCGGCCGTTACCACTAGGCCACCACTGCTCTCAGCTATCAGCTTGCTATAATAAATTCATAAGTAACTAACTGCTCTAAACGCAGCTCAGTCCCGGGTCTCAAGTTCTGAACTAATCTGCTAACTGTGCCGCATGGAGGATAAACTCGGGAGGGTAGTTAAAGCTATTCACTTCAATAAGCAATCGTTTAACCATGTGGATGGTTTATTGGCAAAAGTTTTTAATTTCAATGCTCGACTGTACGCTTAATAAATATGTGAAAGTAAATAATTTATTAATTGTAATTTTCTTAAAAGGTAATGCCACATTTTACTATTGAACACGTGTTGTGGATTGATTAATTATTAATATAGTATCAGCATCCTTCAGGCATTATGTAAGTACATGTGTGTGTGGTCAAGTGTTCTGATAAAAGCTTAAACGTGCAAATCAGTAAATCGCCAATTTCCATCACCTTAATGACAAAAATCATTAGGAGACCGAAACTTTTTCATTCCCAGAAACGTTTTTCCAAACCAAATCTAGGAGCGCAAATGTTGCCCATTGTTCAATAAGCCAGAAAATTTTCAAGTACCCACTTTCAGCACAATTTCGGCCCTCTCGCCGCCTCTCCGCCGCCATGCCCCATCCTTCAGAGAACACATTAATTATTTACAACGTTACGGTCACTAGATATAACCGCACAGCCGACTGGCAAATGCGTTTAAATTTTCGCTGAGTGCCCGTATGCTGGCTAATGGACTCGGTACAATCATGACGTGAGAAGACTCAGAAGGCCTGTTTAGAATACCAAACACATGGAGTTGCTGGTGATATAGTTATATGGATTTCATGAACAGATTCATATACTTCTTTGATGAGCTCGTCAGACGAAAAGCTTTCTTTATTATTGTAATAGGAGCCTCCACCATATAGTTGTCTAGATCTAGTAGCATGATTGTTGTGGCGAGTCGCGGCGACAACATGGGATTCCTGCCTAACAGTAAATGTAATAAGGAAAATACATAATATGCTGTCAAATACGAAATCAGGTCCTAGTGCATCCAACATCGATAAGAAAAATGAAAAAGTTCCGATCATACTCACTTCATTGACTTTTACGTTTCGTTAGGTATCCTGTTTTTTCCGCCACTTTATGTGGTTGGTTCTTCTGTACTTCTCTTATATTTACTACTCGGCAAAACTAGTATAAGCTGTCAAGGTGAAGTATTAGGTGAAGCATAACATGCAGGACAAATTTCAAGGATAAATGGCCGCACAAAATATTGATTACTGCGTCTTTTTTTAGAGATCGTAAATTGATTGTGCGGCAAAAATGTTTGGTGGCATTGCAAAGTAGTGGTCGTGGATTTGATATTTATGTATAGTCAGTTTTCTGGACTTAACAAAATATACTAGGCCCAATAAGTGACTACCATTATTTGAGCTACCAATAGTAATCCCACCAAAAACATTTTCATGTAAAATGTTGCCAAGACGAGACCTCATATGGCTCGCACTGCCAAAAAGTTATCAGATCTCATGTAGAGCCAAGCTTCTAACTCTACACGCCCTCACTTCACAAACTCTACACCTTAGTCAAAATATGAGGCTTGGCCGTTTCGTTACTACAAAAACTATTGTATAACAGAAAAGTAATGAACAGTGAATCAATTTTTCACCTTACTCCCATGTGATGGTAGCGAAACGGCCAAGCCACATATTTTGACTAAGGTGTAGAGTTTGTGAAGTGAGGGCGTGTAGAGTTAGAAGCTTGGCTCTACATGAGATCTGATAACTTTTTGGCAGTGCGAGCCATATGAGGTCTCGTCTTGGCAACATTTTACATGAAAATGTTTTTGGTGGGATATTTTTTTTTGGGGGGTTCTTTACTAAAAATCCTGAAATATGTATTTTATGATTTATTACAAGGAGTCCCTATATCAATTTTCAGAACTCTAGCATCAAAATTTGCGGAAGTCTCTTACAAACTTCCATCCCCTAGTTTAAGGGGTTGGAGGGTAAAAGTTCCAAGTTTTAGAATTGTTTTGTTGTTTGTGTACTATTACTAGCTTACATACCAAATTTCAGCTTTCTAGGACTTCAGGAAGAACCTTAGAATATTGATGCTTATGAAATAAAAAAATATTTTTTTGGGATTTGGGGGGTTATTTACTGAAAATCCTGAAATACGTATTTTATTATTTGTAACAAGGAGTCCCTATATCAATTTTCAGAACTCTAGCATCAAAATCTGCGGAAGTCTCGTACAAACTTCCATCCCCTATTTTAAGGGGTTGGAGGGTAAAAGTTCCAAGTTTTAAATTTTTTTTGTTGTTTGTGTACTATTACTAGCTTACATACCAAATTTCAGCTTTCTAGGACTTCAGGAAGACCCTTAGAATATTGATGATCATCAGTGAGTCAGTGAGTAAGTGAATCAGTGACGAAATCGGGGTATTTTAGATATCAATTAAATCTAAAGTATAAGAGCTATGCAATTGAAACTTTATAGGTTTAATAAGTCAACCACTGACATCATATCTCGAAAATTTTGTTTATCTGGTATAATCCAAACCCAAGTTATGAAGGTTCAAAAATACGACGAAGTGCTTCGAGAAAAGGTAGGTAGTGCCCTTGCGCTTCGCTTGGCTCGTCTTGGCGGGGGCACTCCCGTGCCCCCAGATGTTCAGACAACTTGTCTAGATCATTTCGAGAAACTCCCATCCAAAAAGTACTGTATTTTTGCTCTTAGAAAACTGACGTCAATAATTTCGGAACTTCATGAGTCGCCAAAGCTTACTTTAATTATCAGTGTCAGTATATCGGGGAAATTATTTCCAGGTACAGTCAGCGTCAGAGAAATGGAACCCCCCCAAGACTTAAAGACTATCGCCCGAGCACGCTCGGGCCCGCCATCGCTCGTCGCTCGAGCGACGCGGCGCGGCGGGCGGCGGCGGCGCGGCGCGGCGGCGCTGGCGCGTCACGTGAACCTTGAGCAGCTCCCTCCCCCGCCGCCGCACCCATCTCTGCCCGAGCGCATCCAACGGTCCGCCTCAGATATTATTTGCAAGTTTCATTCAAGTTTTTAATAATTCTTTAAGGTATTTTTTCGGCTTCCTTCTGGCCGAACCGTATACCAAGAATAACTTACAAAAAGACACTTTGCGTGCGATTAAGATACGAACCCGCATCACCAGGCGCCAGCCGATCATCGAGACCGTGTCTTATACTACTAGGCTATTGGCTCAGTTGTCAAACTCAACGAAAATTGGAATAGTATTACTCCATAAAACGAACAAGGTTATTAACGGTCTAATCTTCTAGTTAATAAGGTTTAAATTTCAACTTTCGTTTTATATTTAATACCTTAGTTTTACAAAATGCAATACGCATTAACTCCTCAATTAACTAAAAGATAAGGTTGAAATTAGCTTGTTTGGTTGAATATAATGTGTTGATTCCGATTGTTGCACTACCGTCATTTTACTTCAGAAACTTAACTGCTGTATGAACTGCGAGTTAAGGTTGAATTTAGAATACTTCTTCGCTTTATTTAGTAAACTGTGATTGAGGGTATAATAATTTTTTAAATGGTTTCGTTTTCGTGCCGATTCGCTTGTGTGTAATTATCTTCGTCGTAATATTATCAAATTTATTAAGTTTTTGACCAGTTGATTCTATTAACCGATGGTATGGTTTGATTAACAACTTTTTTGAAGGCTAAAATTGTTGTTATCTGGGAACAGGAACAAAGCATAAAGAAAATAGCACGAGTTATGGGCATAACGGTAAGATTTATGTTATACTTCCACATATTACCTATTTATTGTTGCAATAATGTTGCATTATTACTTACTAGTTGAATGTTTTTATGTATTTCTAATATTATTATTTTCATTGCAGAGAAAAACAGTTCGTAGATGGATACAAAGATATCAAGCGACGGGGTGATGTGAAATGTGATCGCCAAGGCCAGAGAAAATACAAATGGAGCGACAACGTAATATTGTGAAAGTTCATTTAGTGGCACCCTTCAAAACTTCAAGAAGTGATAGACTGTGACATCCTCTCCGTTATTATAAGGCAATTTACTCGGCAGATTGATTGTTAACGTATCTGATAAAATTGCGTTGGAACATATATGAGCAAGTGTTATTAATTCCCAATATTTGTGGGATCCTTATCTCGTAGTTAATCAAAAACAAACAACCTTTATAATTATTATCAATCCAGATAATCTGGTTTACAAGTAGTCTTGTAATGTATTAACGATGCACCATCTGACCTCACATATTTTTCTAATGTTGTGTTAAATAAGGGTTATTAGAAAATGTGATAAAAGAGAAAGATGTATATTGCTATACTATATAGTTTAGCATGTTGATTCTTCCTCTGTAATTCACAGACACAAAAGACAAAATTTCTTTTTTTTTAAAGGTCTTTTCCGATAAGTAAGTATAAAAAAAATCTGTTTTCACAACTAAATATATAAATAAATATTATTGTAGTTATGTTTCTATAAATGTATAAACGAACCTTTATCTAGTGTTAAACGTTCTAAACCTCATCCAGGGTATCTCTTTTGTGTTTAGTTAATATTCTAAGTAAATAACCCCAATTTAACACAGATAGAAAACTGTATACTCAACCTGGAAGTGGATTCCATGAAGTCCTAGAAATGTAATTAGAAAAATAAATGAATATTGTTTATCAAAATGCCTAGCTTTTATTACAAACCTCCATTTGATTTCTTAAATAATAATTAACGAAAATCACCTAATAAAGAAACTAAAAAAAAGGGTAAATAAATAAATAAATAAAATAAAGGAAAAAGAAATCTTCTCAACCGCGGATTTGAACTCGTGACCACCGCATCGCCAAGCCGCAGTGTTAACCATTAGACCAACACGCCACTTACGTTACATTACGAAAAACTTAAATAGGTTTGATGTCAATACCAAGGGGGGTACCTTATTTGTGAAGCGAACTGTACCTTGAGACATTACTGGATAAAGCTTTGACCATCCAATTGAGGCTAATATAGGCCACATTCAGTACATTGGGCTCGAATGACGTCGTTGAAACATATGTATTGCATACGCTCTACTTTTGCTGTGCCCGACAGGGTCCACAGTGATCATATTCTGTAAAATCTACCACCTAAGTTCACATGTGAAAGCAATAAATATATTGAGTATTGAGTATTCCCAAAATTGAGTTCCCGATGATTCAATCAGTATTTCGGTAGACGCAATGTAAGTGTACTGCGCGGTCCGCTTGTACAAATAAATTGAGTTTGATATGAACAGGCTATATCTATATCTGTCTGTATGTCTATCTGTACTCTTTAACTGACTAGATAACTGTTCCATTTCACAACTTTATAATATTATATAAAGTACCCAGGATTTTGTAATGCCCCTGGAGTTTCTTGCCCGTTCTTCTCCATAGAAAAGGTTTGGCTCACTATTTGGAATGGGCAACTTCAACTTTCTGACTCTTTGACAACTCAAAAGTGCCTGGAAATGGTTTAATTGAAATAAATGTTTTGAGTTGAGTTTAACAGTCCGTAAAGTTCTTTCAATCTGTGTCTACAGAAACAGATGTGTTTGAGTTCAGAAATGATACTAATAGTGACGATTTATTCCGGTCTGATCCACGCCGCTAAATTCGCGGGTTTGTAATGGTGACATGGCGATGTTTTCTGTGCCGTGGTGGATTAACCTTGTATTTTTACCAGCCTTAGCTGTCCTACTCTTGGGCAAAGGCCTCCTTCCATCTTTCGCGAGCTTGCGCGGCCCACTTCAAGTTTTGATGGAACTTATCCAGCTCGTCCCACCATCTCTTACCCCGCCTCATTATCTAGCTATTAGAATTTCTAAGACCTTTTTTTCTTTGACCTAACCAATATCTTAACACAATATCAAGAATGCTATGATCAGTGACCTCGTTCTATGCAAAATTAAAACTAGCACCTTTAAACTAATGAATATTAATGTTTCTTGATTGCTTGCAAAGCGTGATCTTGATTATGTTTGCAAAATCTTATGTGCGTGCAATGCTCAGTAACTAAGAACAAAATTGCTTGAATACTTACAAAATGCATGGATTTCATGAGCAAGTATGTTAATTAAGATACAGATTTAGGTCAAGTTTTGAAGCAGCAAAACGAGAACCAAGCAAGATCTCTTTTGTAAGATAAGGAATCATACCATTCCCAAATGAAAGCCTCCGAAGAGACTAGTGAGCCGTGTTCAGTTAATGTGATCACTGCAGACTGCCCTAATCCAGTTCCCTTAAAAAAGCTAAAAGGATTAATAAGCGTGAAAACTGTAGTCCATTTTCGCACTAGCTATCGAGAAACTGTTCAAAAGTGCCTTTTGATGGCCTACCTGAAATAAATTATTTGAATTTGACTTTATAGAGGACACATTTTTAACCATGTTTCTATCTCATGGCAGAAATCAATCGTTTTCTTTCCCATTTCCCAACAAATTCTCAATTAAAAATCCCATTAGCCAATCAAAACAGCTTCACAGACAAAACATCTGTTATATCAGTCCCTTCACCGCTCTAACGCAGGCACCAAATAGAGATGGCTATTAACATTCCTCGCCAAGGTGCGATACGTAACCCGTTCGCCTTGACAAGGTCGCAGCGACCGGTTCAACACAGCACCGTGGGACCAACTCATTCATACTATTGTGATGCTTTTTTACGTTATGGGTTTTTAGGTGACTACTGTTCTAAGGATTAGGGGTTATGATTGGTTAGTAAGTAGTATTTCCAAAGGTGAGATTAGTTTTTACGGTTTGGGTAAATAAAGGAGCCGACATGTTACAGAAACGTTTTCAAGACCTCTCTCTCCAGATAAATATTAACGGTGAACGCAAACACCGTGAGGAAACCGGCATATTCTAGGACCAAAAATTCTAAGACACATTTACTAACCCGCACTGGGCCCGCGTTTTGGATTACGGTCCATTCCCTTTCATAGAAAGGAGGCCTGTATCCCAGCAGTGGGAACGTTATTATAGGCTGATTATGCATGGATGCTTTCACTGGCAGGTAAGTATTTAACTTTTTCCTTCCCTGCCATGTAATAATTCCGCGAAAGTTTAGCTCCACGTCCTTCAAACGTTTCAAGAGGAAACTCTCATTCTAACATATTGCGTAATACGTACAACAAAGCACCTTAAGTACTGCGCACTTAAAATACGCCAAAACAAAACTTCCTCCCAATATTTCACACTGATGTTGCAGATAATGGTGAACTCACATCAACGTTAGCCACATAATGGATGAGTACAGTAGGCCCATTTCATACAATACGTTATTTTGCTGTTTGCACATCGCCGCAAAGTGTGGTAATTATAGAGATTGCAGAATGAGATGTAGAAAAATCGAAGGGGCTACGAGCTCTCGCCAGAGCTCAGCATTAGCTCATCGTCAGAACGTCTGACAAATAACATGTTCGGACGAACCAAATATGACTTTTTTAAAGTTTGATAACCTAGCAGTGATTTGAAAGTATTTTTTAACGTACCTACAATGTAATGAGTTCTCTACAACGGTCCTGCAAGTGTTCAGATTGTGTGGGTTGGTGGTTGGTGGTACCGTTCAAAACTTGACATGATTAATGGAAGTAATTAAATCACACTCTGTTGATAACTGTGTACACAATCGTGCTGGACAATCATTATTACGAGTGTGTTCCTAATGATAGTGTCCTTGTGCTGGGTATACAGGAAAAGGACAATAACAATATGCATGCATTACATTGCAATTAGTATTGAGATTCGTGAGAGAAAAATTTGAAGTACCCACCACATTAGAACACACGGACAATTTTCGTAATTTTAAGAACGTTCACAGTCTGATTGTTCTAAGTCTCAATCTGTCAAAAATACCTCTATAAAATTTTCTTAAATTTTTGACATTTATAAGATTGCGACTAGATTATTAACGTTTTCAATGACGGGAATTGTCTTTCAGATGGAAACAAGCACTACGCCCATGTTTTCTTCTATGGTATATGTAGACATATTAAAAATGATCTCGCTTTTTGTGTCTGTCTGTGTGAGCGCGTTGTTTGACTAAATTCAACATTCTCCTGCCCTCATCCCAATTTATTTGTGGTCGGCGCTACATGTCTTTTTCTCCCATACTTCTCTATTAGTCTTCATTCCGGTAGTCTCTCCCTTTTTAACCATATCATCTCTCACACAGTCCATCCATCGTTTCACTGATCTTCGGCTACTCGTAGCCATCCACATCCATACCTACTTAAAACCTGACAACATTTTCTTCATTCGACCGCTACACATGCCCACCGATTTTTCCACACGACTTTTCAGTCACCGGTGTCACTTTCAGACTTCCTCTTATATGTATACTAAATCAATGGAGCAGATTTTGATAACAGAATTTATTCCGGAAGGCTTTTATGTAGGTATAATACCGGTTAATCACGGACTTGGGCGCCTTCGAGATAACCACGAAATGTATCTAGGGCCCACACTACAGCTAATGCTTCCCGCTCCGTCGTATAATACTTACTTAAATTTTTTGACGTTCAAAAGTGCCTTTTTTGTGCCTATTTGAAATAAATGCCTTGACTGACTTTGATCAATATAAAACTTACACATAATAAAGAAATCTTGATGTTTTTTTTTTGTCAAGTCGTAAAAACCGTGCGAAGCAGGGGCGGGTCGCTTGTAAAGTATTACCGTTACAGCTCTGTGATCAATTTTATAGTCTAAACTAGCTGCGCTCCGCGGTTTCACCCGCATAAATTTCGATCACGTGGGAATGTCGGGATAAAAAGTATCATATATTATGTGTTAATCCTAGTTATCCATACTGATATTATAAATTCGAAAGTAACTGTCTGTCTGTCTGTATGTTACCTTTTCACGCCTAAACCACTGAACGGATTTCGATAAAATTCGGCAGAGATAGATTGCATCCCGGGGAAGGACATAGGATAGTTTTTATCGACATACCTCGCGGGCGAAGCCGCGGGCGGAAGCTAGTAAACTATAATGTATACGAAATTTCATCTTCACTGAACGGATTTCCGTTCAGTAGCTTTTGCGTGAAGAAGTAGCAAACAAACAGACACACTCACAAACTTTCGCCTTTATAATATTAGTGTGACAAGGACCAACAATTATCTACACACCAATTTCATTTGTGCTTGACCATGTTAAAGTAGGTAGGTGATTTTGAGACAATGAAGGCTAAACGGAACCAGAGCTGCTATTAATTCCTAATGAAATAAAGAATTAACGTAAAACTACCGTCAATTAGTGACTGTTAACAAGTAATTATCTGCCCCTATTACTAACGTAACTACATTTTAATTATTACGTCCGCTACTATAGGTACGTGTCATTTAAAATTAAAACTTTTTCTGATTTCTTTTTCTTGTAAACCCATTTTTACGTAAATCTAGAATGTTCACTTGTCTAGAATTTATGTTAAGTATATAAAAAGTTTCTTTGGATTTAAAAAAAAATCGTTATAATTTGAAAATTTAAGAAAGCCTGTAATGATCTTTTTAATTATAAAATTGAGTGATATTGTCAGCCTGTCGGGATTTTGAGTATGATTTCAAGAATTATCTCTTCAGATAGACACGAAATTAATTGAGCTGCTTCGTCAGGGTTCAGTCTGTAAGTTATAGGTAAGATCCATACTAATATTATAAGTGCGAACGTAATATATAAAAGTCTGTAACCTTTTTTACGCCTAAACTACAGAACCCATGGTTACGAAATTTGGCAGATATTGTAGTCTGGCGGACATAATTAAGCCAATGTTCACCCCGGATACAAAAAATTATGAATTACAAAATACACGCAGATGACGCAGATGAAGTGGCGGACAACAGTGTTTTTATGAAATTTATTAATCAATCACAAAGATTATATTGATCACTGACCACTTACTTAGTGACACGTAGATACTGCTTGTCTGTTCGAAATAAAGCCTTCGATAGATGGCTAACCTGCCCTTATCCCAATTTATTTGTGGTCGGCGCTACTTGTCTTTTTCTGCCATACTTCTCTTTTAGTCTTCATTCCAGTAGTCTCTCCCTTTCTAGCCATATCATATTTCCCATGGGGGAAGGAGGTGTCCAAGAACCACATTGGCATGAACTATACCATTCTCTTGCTCTGATCCCAATTTATTTTAGGTCGGGGAAACAGTCTTATTTTTCATCTTCCATACGTCTATATTAGTAGTCATTATTATTATTAGTAGTCATCTCAGTAGACTCCCTTTCTAGTCATATCATCTTTCACACACTCCATCTAACATTTCTTTGGTCTCTCTTTCTACCCTTATAGCCATTTACATTCATACTCAAAACTATCTTCACGACATTATCCTTGTTATATACCCCGTACCATGACCACCGAATCCACACAACTTTTTCAGTCTTTGCACTACTACTTGCTAAAAACTACGCAGTCGATCCAGACAGTAAATCAATAAATACTCAACAAAAATTTATAGTAGGCACATATCGACCGGATCGGATTAATTTATCCTGTGGCGTATATAACAAAGTAATTAGTCTCCAAAGTAAGCAGACTGATGTACCACGCATTTAGGTCTGATTTCGAACATCGAGTCTGGAGTGAGTATCGACCAGGCTATTTATATCAACGTCGGCCCTACGGAGAGCCCCACACGATTATAACCGGCGGCACTGATATATTTTTTATTTAAATACAAATATAGTATGCTAGGTCTAGAAAAGGATAGGTCTTAAAAACTTGATTCTGTAACACCTGAGTTGGTAGGTTGGTTTGAATTCATTTAGTTTATATGTAAGGATTACATTTGGGTCATCGGTAATTAACTTGGCAGATCATAATTATATGACCCCCTTAATTAATTCGAACAGAGTTATCGTTCGAGTTATCTTAACGATGTTTTAAGATCCAGTATGGGTTTAATCTTTAACATGTTTGATGCGATGTGTCGATCAATTTGGGAATCAGCTGAACAACTAACTCTACATGGAGTTTATCTCAGTGCACTACGTTAATTTTATAAGTGCTTGGACTCGACAGCAACAACTACCTCCACGTTTTAAAAAATCCAAGAAATGTTAACACCAGATTCTAAAGGAAACTGAAGCACAAATTCAAAAACAGGCCAAGTGCGAGACGGACTCGCACACGAAGGGTTACGTACCACAAGGCAAAAACGCCGAAAAAAACACGTTTGTTGTATGGGTGCCCCCCTTAAATATTTATTTTATTCTGTTTTCGGTATTTGTTGTTATAGCGGCAACAGATATACATCATCTGTGCAAATTTCAACTGTCTGGCTACCACTGTTCATGAGATACAGCCTGGTGACAGACTGACAGACGGACAGTGGAGCCTTAGTAATAGGGTCCCGTTTTTACACTTTGGGTACGGAACCTTCTTCTTGCTTCTATACAAAAGTAACTATTATAGACAGCAAAGGGTACGATACCGTTTCATCTGGACTTGGACACAGCATATCGTCGACGTAGATAGACAAAGTAAATGCAACTCACGTTTATTACTATTTCCCCGTACTGTTTGTTTATCGGGCAGGGTATTGACTTTACTGCACTTTATCTCATGTTGATAGTTTATCTTTATTTAGACATCCGTAAACGTTTCTATCTTATTACGGAACGATTATCTCGTCTTGGAACTTACTATCAAAAGTGCATCGTAATATTGTCCAACCTGCACTATCTGATAACCCAGATAAATTGGGACTGGTTTTGTTATTTAGATCAGTGGATAGACTGCTGTAAAACCTTTCGAAAAATGAAAATAAGTATGAATGACAACTGAATAAAAATTTGGTGAAATACAAGGTCGATAAGATCAAATAAGGTCAAGTTTCAGAGCAATATATAGGAATGGATTTTAAATCAGCTAAGAATCCGTCTAGAAGATTCTTTGTAACCAAACTACTCCAATTCGAAAAACAAAGGAGGGTTAACGAACAATACACGCGCCAAACAGTCACATTACTCAATCATTGTGTCACAGAAAATAGCAACAGGAATAGTCTATTAGCTCAGCTTCCAACATAATTTCCTGCTCATCCGCTCAGTATCTAGCCCGACGCTATATAATTAGGAAAATTGACAACATAACGGCATAAAGCCGCGGTAGCAGTACTAATCTAAACAAAAACAGCTTGTAAATACTTCGGGGAGGCCGTGCTGAGTGTTTCCTGTAAATATTATAGCGGCCAGAGGGTTTGTGAACACTGCCCTTTGCCCTAAACGAGCTGTGGGACTTGCGAATTTGGGGCAAGCCTTTTTGCTTGGTATTCAGAAAATTTTGTAAATTGACGTATAAAACGATTACTTAGAAACTTTTTTATGAAAGGTAGGCGAAACGGTGTTAATGAAGAACGATTTATATTGTAACTTTATAATAGAGACGAAGTACCTACTTATGTAATAATTGAACTAGTTCACGAACACGAGTTTCTTGCGATTGTTGGTTTCCGCTACAGCTTAGATTCATAGTTGAGGCATACGCAATTCTCGGGAATTGTAAAGTTCTTTTTTGGAAACAATTTTCAATTCTGAATAACTTGCCCACAATTTAACTTGAAAAACACAGCCTCTGCCCGGGTAGAGTACCGGGTACTCATTGTCGTCGCTGTTAATAATAAATGACTGCTTCTGTTGAAAACAATGTTTCCCAGACAAATTAACAATTCTTGTTAGTCTATTACAAAACGTTTTCACCCGCGCATAGGGCTTGTAATTCGAATATTCGAATATTCGAATAATGCGAATATTCGATCATTTTTGCTATTCGAATATTGACTGATGTTAAATTCGAATATTCGAATAATTTTTAGTTCAGTTTGAAAATACGAACTACGTCTGTCTTACAAGTTGTTACCTACAGACCGCGCTTTACACGTACACACACAGTGCCGGCGCCGCCACTCCGAGGTTTCGCAGCCGTAACAAATATGTATTTACAGAATTATTATGAATAAAGTCATCAACACAACTCTCTAAGACCATGTAATCCTCAAGAATGACTATTTCATGAAATCTTGACATTTGGGGATTATACTAACTTAACAAGTTGTATTACTGATTTTTTTTCTTTGAAAATATTTATTTGGCTATACAAACTAAAAATAACAAAATTAAATCCTAACTTAACTAAAACTATACAGAAACTAAAAAATAGCGTCGAAAAATTCATCCGCATCGCTGTCGACTGGTAATGTACCCAAGAGACTGGCGGCATTACCACGTTGTATGGCGATGCTCTATATATGGCGATGCTCTATATAGCCTCTGGCCAAGATAAAAGCCAGCCCTTGGGTAACGGGAATTGTCAACCAGTCGTTTCGAAATTTCTTTAAAAAGACCATGAGCACTCGGACCCCACGGCCCGAGAGTTTCAACCCCAAACGGCTCGAAAATATAGTTTCCGATGAGGTTATTATATTTTCGCCGCTTGAGGTTTTCCGCAGCCACAGCAGCAGCGCCAGCACAGCATGCCGAGCCAGGAAGATGGGATGGCGCAAGATTATCAACACACGTAGCATCCCACACTAAAGGCCTACCCACCTTCCATGGAAATAAAGACATACCGTCCGGTCTCTTGCCATCGTCGCGTGCCAAGCCATTGGGTTCTAATACAGCTGGAACGCCGACGGTGACAAGAGCTCTTCGGATGATGTCATTAATGTTCGCGCTAAGCGTGCCGCGCTAAGCGATCCGCACTTCGGCTGCAAGACAGGCCGTGGTGGTGTCCGAGGCTGTTGACATCTTCGCTACAGTGACAGCGATGGGGAGAACAGCAAGGAGTGCCTAGTCGTAGGGAAGCAGCGAGGTGAAAAGTAGTGTCGTCGAACAAATTGATTGTAATTATTGTAATTCTGTAAATACATATTTGTTACGACCGCGAATCATATTTTAATCAATGTACAACTTAATACTGGCCAGCATATTGCAAAACACGTAAGAAAATTTGAATTTCGCAGGTTACCTTAGCGCTTCCCTCTTAATATTTTTGATTTGTTTTTTTTTTTTCATTATAATGTCAAACTATGTTGCATAAAGGTGATTCAATTTTATATAATAAAAATACTCAACTCAAACTTGTGTATTAATTGTATAAGCAAGTTGTCCCTTCAAGGTTTCAACTTGGTTTCAAAGGAAAAAGCTATTCGAATTATTCGAATAAATATTCGAATAATTCGAATACTGCCTGTAAAAACTTCGAATATTCGATTATCTAAAAACTTCGAATATTTACAAGCCCTACCCGCGCATAACTTGAAGCCCTCAATTTTATTATGACAACAAAACAGAAATACAACCGTTTCACTGTAATAAAATAAAACCTATTTACTTGTTTATTCGACGTTAAGCCATTGTTGAGTTGAGATAATAAAATTTTAAGGGCGCCACAATTAAAGTAGACTCAATATTATTTTTATTTTATGAATTCACGAAACTTCGGAGGTGATAACTGTATTGATTCGCAATCAATGGCATGCCAGTTTTATCTAATCATTAGCGGTCCAAGCTGAGGGGTACGAATGGATCCCTATTATTGCGTTAACAATTTCCATTCGTTTATATTCTTTGTAAATCAATTTCCAACTTACATAAATACATGCATACATAAACTTAACTTTGTAAGCGATATATATTTAAGTGTTAGCTTGTAAATAGTAATTTAATAGTGTTATTAAATGAGTTAAATTAGGGAAATTTAAGTGTCCGCTTTAGTAAACCATAATTATAATACTGTTTGTTCAGTTCCTACAGACAAACCGTGAAAACGGTTTTGTGGGGCATAATTAATAAGTTAAGATTATTTTATAAACTTGTAAAAATAAAATAAATAAAATATTAATAAAAGTCGCACTCTTCCCAGGGGGTAGGTAGAAAGTACAGAACGCTACTTGTTACGAACGTTACATACTACTTTTGCTTCGCTTACGTTCATTTCTGTGCCCACTGCTGGGACACAGGCCTTCTGTCTGTGAGAAGGACTGGGCCGTAATCCACCACGCGGGTCCAGTGCGGATTGGTAGACGACACGCCTTCGAATCCGCACTGGACCCGCGTGGTGGATTACGGCCCAGTCCTTCTCACAGACAGAAGGCCTGTGTCGTCATAGGACATGCCGATTTCCTCACGATGTTTTCCTCCGATTTGAGAGGAGTGGTGATGAAATAATTTACACAAAGTAATGCGCGTGCAGTGTATTTTATGATAGTTTATCAATTATCAATATAAATTATCAAATAATAAATAAACACCAATAAACCCACGAAAGATTAATCAAGTATTTTTTTTAATTGTAGCCTTATTTGAAGAGCTGAACCGCCCAAGAACACCCAACAATATATTACTTGAGCCCATAAAATCTCGACTCGATTTTTCATATTGAGCTTGTAACAAAAACGTTAGGAATCTGGAGAAAGCCCCTAATTACGGCGGGACGTTCTATAAAACGTTTGATTGATGAAGCTGCGGAACCCTCTATCAATTACAATCACCGTGAATACAGCTTAAGGTGCAGTTCGTGAATCTTATTAATTACGGTGGGAAATTGGTGTTTACGTTTGTGCCTACCATGATTTGAATTGAAGTGAAGCTTTCACCTGTGAACTTGCGATCAAATTATGGCTGTAGTCATGGCAACCGCCCGACTGTCGAGCTCTGTCTACTTTGCAGACTTTACTTTCGAGTTTTAGCCTGAAAGACCGACTTCTGCACCTTAAGATTGTCACACTAAATTTTTTCCGCTACATTACATTTTTTAGTTGTACAACGCACAGTATGTATCACAAAGCCGTCTTTCTAATAAAAAGTAATTTAAAAAAATTAAACCGACTTCAAAAAGAAATGAACTCAAAATTATGAAATAACTTTAATTTCGGAAGTCGGTGTCTTGGGATCTGTATTTTAGTTTTTTACCACCGACTTCCGAAATTAAAGTTATTTCATAATTTTGAGTTCATTTCTTTTTGAAGTCGGTTTAATTTTTTTAAATTACTTTTTATTTGGTAATTTTTAGTTGTTGCACTAGAATTTGACCAAGGTTTTGAGATGTTTTCGCTTTGACACTACACCCGTAGCTCGTATCAATAAGCCAGGCCGTCACACTTTCACGTCTTAGTCCATATCTTGAAAATTACTGAATCGATTTTGATGAAACTTGCACTGTTCCCTAAGTTGAAGTAAATGTAAGCCAATAAAAAAAGAATGGTCACGATCCGATTAATAGTTACGGAGATATGCGTGGACAAACATACATACATACATACATACATACATACATACATACATACATACATACATACGTCTATAAAATTTTGTATATTTGTTTGGAAGCCCAAATAGATTGTCATATGTGAATATAATGCAATTCCAATAATATTACATACATACGTATCGAATTGATAACCTCCTTTTTTTGAAGTCGGTAAAAACTTTATCCTCGTTATCAATATTGCTGTCGAAATTGGGACAGCTCTTTTTCCACAAAAAAATACCATTACCAAGATTTTTTTATTATCTACATGTTTTCGAACAACAAAATACCCTTTAGCCCTGACATCCTCCGACCACACCAATAAGTTTAATCTTCAATACTATTCTAACGTAATATGCAAATACCGCCCTAAAAACGTGACCATGCCCATATTGTACCAAAAGGAATGTTATATTTGTTTTATTTATAGCTTTTAGCAGTATTCTTTTAAAGGAGCTCGTCTTCAAGTATTTTTCAGGCAAAGCATTTATTACGTCCGAGGCGTTTTACCGCCAGGATTCGAAATGTCTTATTTTAAGCCACGTTTTGGCGAGATTCGGGTTTTCTGCGAAGTGAATTCTTGCCGACTCACGGAAAAAAATTAAGACCAGCATTGCCTGAAATTCATGACAAGATAGAATGATTTATTCCCTTTATGTCTGACACGCCCATGTGGACTATGGAAACATGTTTTATAAGTGCCAACAAGGTCTCATATAGAAATCTGCAAGGATTGCAGTCTTTCCAAGCCAATAATTTTACCAATACTTCGAGGAACCCAACAACCTTGGCAAACATATTTCCGAACATTGCAAAATGTCTTGATTCACTTACGCCTTCCAATAAGGCACGAGTAGGTGGTGCTCCAGCCAAAGCGTTGCCTCGAGAAATTAAATTAAATCGCTTCTCAGTTTAAAGGAATACAACCTTGCATATTATTGATTTTTGCTGGCCAAGATTGATATTGAGGTGACAAGTTTCATGCTGTTGTTTTAAACAGACATATATTTTTGAACAACAAGACAATTGTGACTTTTTTGACGAATAATGAAAAGGCATGACGATCTGCGAAAGACTGCAGGCAGATGCTGGATGCGTCAAGCTGAAGACAGGGCGCTATGGCGCTCATTAGGGGAGGCCTATGTCCAGCAGTGGACTGCTATAGGCTGATGATGATGATGATGAATGAAAAGGCATATCTATTAGGGGCGTTCAATGTATTCTCGGTATCGGCATGAAAAAAGATGCAAATTCAATTAAAATCATTTTTACTTTTCAATTAAAATCATTTGTATTTATTACTTCTCGAAATTAACTTTTCAATACCCTGTAAAAAATAACTTTCCTCTTTCTCTGAAAATCGTTTCCTACGAAGGTCTTTTTTCAAATTAGGGAACAAATAATAATCACTCGGGGCTGGGTCCGGGCTATAGGGTGGGTGGTTAACTTCTTCGAAACCACAATCTCGCACAGCAGCCTTGCAAACACGCGCCGTGTGGACCAGGGCGTTTTGTCGTGAAGAAGTAATACATCGGTGGGTGGTCAGTTTACCCCGTCTGTTTTCTTTAATTGCTTCCCGTAAATTTCGTAAAGTGGATGCATAGGATGCTGCGTTTATGGTTTCACCTTTTTTTGTGTACTTAATGAGCAAAATTCCCTTTGAGTCCCAAAACACTGTGGCCATGATTTTTCCGGCAGACGGAACGACTTTGAATTTCTGAGGGAGTGCAGTACCCTTCTAGTGTTGGTAAACAGCCACCATCTGTTCGTGAATAGTTTTATGACTTTTTCCTTGTTTGGTAAGGACTTTAATAACAGCGCGGTGCTCGATCTTCTTCAATATTGTCACGTTAGCCATTCCAGTTGTCGTTGACTAAGAAGGATAACTAGCAAACTAATTATCATAACTATATGAAATTTTACCTTTATACCCTTAGATAATGTCATTAATTAATTAGTCAAATTACCCACATCATTAGTAAATCATCCTGATACCGAGAACACATTGAACGCCCCTCGTATATTATATACTAACAATAAAGCTGAAGGGTTTGTTTGTTTGAACACGTTAATCTCTAGAACTAAATGTCGGATTTGAAAAATTATTTTTGCATTCATTTGATAGCCCAATTCTTGAGGAAGGCTATTGGCTTAAAATCACGCTAGGAATCTGAGGAGCGGAGCAAAAAAAAAAAAGAAAGAACGGAAAACGTAGTAATAGTGGAGCAGGCGTGGGACAGGCGATGCGATGCGACGGGGTGGGTCGGGACTAACAAGAAAGAAAAGAGTGGAAATTTTACGCGGACGAAGCCGCGGGCAGAAGCTAGTATAAAATAATCAAAGGCTCGTTAACGGGTCTAATCAGTGCTTATGGTCCTGATCCTGAGTAAAGAAGCATATTTCAATAATGAAAGAATGAACCTACTTGTTGGTGATTTGGTGAACTTACTCTTGAGTATCGGGTTCAATTTTCAATTCTTAGCAAAAGTAGAATGAAAGTAGTATTTTAATTGAGCAAAGAAGAAACCAATTGGGTTTAATTGATGTTATTTAGTACTTGAAATAACAAAGCATTTAACTTAGCAACTCGGCGTAGCTCAATTACCATCATGGCAACGGGATGACCTTTGTTTGCTCTTCTAACTCAGAGGGCGAAAATAAAATTTATCTTACTTTAGTAATATTTTTCTTGTTACACAAGAAATATTTATTACTTTTTGGCTTCTAACTGAGGACGTCTTATATAATATGTATTTATTTTCAGTTACAGCTACTAAACATTACATGCAAAATAATTATTTGAAAATGGTCCCAGTTGGGCGCCAAAATGCCGAAATGGTAAATTGAGCCTCACTTTTCTCGCAAATTCGCAATGAATAAAATTCGTCCTTGATGAATAGTTTTAGTAAATATTCTGAATAATGAACTTTTGATGAAAGCGTTTTAATACTGAAAATTGTAAAGAAATTCCACGAAACAAATTAGAATTTTGTATACAATCGATACGGGCGGTAAAATACGTTTTGTGTACATAATAAACATCTCTAAATTACTCAAAACGAACTCAAGATATAAGACAAATAAATAGACGAGCCAAAACATAAGGTGGGTTTTCCAATTAGTACCAAATATATACCAATTTATGGAAGATATATTATAAAAATGATTTGATAAATTGTCTTAAAGGTTACGATTACTCCTCGATTTTGATTTACATAGTAAAAACATATCGTAAAATAAAAAAGATAGTCTAGTAGCTACACAGCATTGTCGAAGCAACAGGTTACTTACTGGAATAGCCACTACCTACAATATACGGCAGTGGCTAAGGTACCATACAACTCGATTCCCACCGGCTTCCCTTCGAAAATTCAGAATGATGATGAATTGACTATATAGTCAATTCATCATTGAAATATAATCATATCATACTGTAGGTATTTAATACACTATACAATTAAAACATTGCAAAACGTGATTTTTTTTGACTCCGGCTTACCTCTGTCATAAATCCACTCTTCGCCCATTAAACAGAAACCAGGAGACATTAGTAGTAGATTTATAATTAGCTCCGATCCTATCGTCAGAGCTTATTTCATTCCAAAAACAAACCTCCCAACTTTTAATTGCGTAAACCTTTTCGATTTTGTTACACGTGCAATTTTATCAGAGCAAATAGCTGATGAAAACATCGAGGCAGATACAGTTCGTATATTGTTGCGGCAGCAATTCCCTTCAGTGTCGTGTGTCATTACTTATGGTACACATGGCCGGATAATCAGTTACATAATCAATACATGTCTTCCCGGGAGAGAGGCGTTGGAGTCTGTGATATTGGCGATGGTTCGTTAATTTAATGGACACAAAATCGGGAAAAAGTAACGATGTTGAGGGAGAAGCAAGTTTAACAGGCTCGATTCTGTTTTCAAGAGTCATTTATTTACTTATTTATTATACTTTATTGTACACCACAAAAATACATAACATGAAAAAATATATCAAACATTACAAAATATATAATGGGCGGCCTTATCACTTTCTGCGATCTCTTCCAGGCAACCTTGGAATGGACAGTGATTTTCCTGGACATAAAATCGGGCTGTCGTTGGTGCAAATATTATGTACAATACACTAAAATAGATACACAGACATATCTAAAATTATATATACATAAATACATACATACTAAATTATAAGCAACGAAAATAAAAGAAGACTGTAGATGATTGCAGTTAGAACAATAAGATCACAACGACAAGTAGTGTTCTTTTAAGAGTTTTTTGAACACATGTAACGACTGCGCGCTTTGTATTTTAACTGGCAATGTATTCCACAAACGAGCGGCCTGGACACAAATTATTAGTAAATGCACATAGCGCATCTGAAAACATGCCCAGGTAGTGCTTAACCTTAACATCGTATTTCCTAAACGAACAAAGTAAAGAGGCAGATAAATTACATCCTTATTAAAATATCTCAAATCAAATCACTGTAACAGGACAACGTTAACGAGAAACATCTTCAAGATTAAAAACCTAATCAGCTAAAGTAAATTCGGGAGATGTCAGAGAAAGAGACAGGTTCATCGACCGGCGACATTCCAAAGAACAAGATTCGTATAGTACCCCATTCATCATCAAAACCTTTACGGCATGTAGAAAATGAACAAGACACTGCCAACGAAATCTAATTCTTTTCTTAAAGCCTTAAAGTATAAAATTGCTTTCAATAATTCTGATTACCCTAACGACATTGCCTCATTGCATTGAAGGAGCGATAATCGATATTTGATGTGGTTACGTATTAAAATCAAACAATAAAATATATTTTAGAGTATTTACCAAGGGTATATTGAGCCAAACGGTTACAAAGTAACAGTAAATAAGTATAGTACTTATTGGTTATGAAGTAAGAGATTCATATCGGGCAATTAGTCTCCAAATAGATTGGGGCTCAATTCCGGAGCCTGTCGTATCGGTAAATTAAGGTAAAGCTGGGAAAGCAATAAATTTTGAAATAGTCTTATTTGGAAAATTTATCGTATCTATTTCTTTGCCAACTGTTACCGAGTTTCTAAATTGGGTAGCTTCTAGCTAAACTTTAAGGATTTATTGGAACGAGTATTCATAAAGATATGAGAAGCAAGGAACGTGGATTTTGTTAAAACGTGTCAAGAAATGAAAATTCCAGGAAACTAACCTAAAAACCTGTTCGTAAACTAAGTACCATTGAGTACCATTGAGTATTGGCCTTATTTTGTATAAATTATTACTTACTGTATTGTTTAGCTGTAAGTTTTCCTAAAATAAATAAATAAAAGCGAAGACTGAATTTATTGAACCAGCCTTGGCGAATCACACATTCCTATGCAATATGCATGAAGCCAATTTGAGCGTTAACCGTACCAAAATCTACCCAGTAATATTCAAGATTAGTCCTGAAATAGAAACTAGCGCGATCGACAACTTTGTATTTTGTATTCAAAAAGGCACCCGAAACATTGATTTTGTAATGGGTCAGATCTAATTCATATTTAATGGTGTTCCACAGAGGTGCATTACCCTATATACAAGACATCAATTATTTACCCAGACAAGAATCGCTTTTAAGAAATACAATATAGGGTGGATTTTCTTTTGGGGATTTATGAAATATTTTGTAGCTTTCTTGTGATATCTTTGGGCAGCTTTAGGCTTTGCTTACTTAACTGTAAGGAAAATAATATTATGAAATAATTATGATTGTTTCATATAATAAAAAGCCTGCCTCAATTGCAATGCATTGTTTATGATACAAAGACAGCAATTAAAAGGACACAACCATTCAATGCCAAAGAGCATGAAGGAAGATTTTTTTCCACAGCCACAATGAAAAATGCAAGTCAAACTCTTCATCAATTTATCTAAAGAAATAAAGGCTGCATTAGCCATTGTTTTGTTTTCGATAAAACCGTTGAACCGAGACGTAATGTTATTGGTGAACTAGATTTTGTCTGGAGTCTGAACGCTCGCGCTGCAGTAATTAATTAGTAGAAATAATTATTACAATGATATCAGTTTTAAGACACCAACATTTGAAAGATACAGTTCCTATTACGCAGAAATAGCTCTTGAACATAACATACTCGAAAATGTACAAACGCAGCCATCGGAAACCACCTAAAATCTTTGAAGCAATCATGAAATTGGCAAATTCGCGTTTCCTTGATGTAAATGGCAAAGCTCGACTAACTAATTAGATTGCTAACGTAGCTACCGTAGTTGAGTTCTGCCATTACCTAACACAACACGGCGTTGCTGCGACGACTGAAACGCGTAACAATATCCGAGTGAACGTTCGTATGAAAGGGAACGCCCGTTGCGCACTGATTATCTGCTAGACGCGAATGGTGCAAGGTTTGAGCTGCACGGATTTAGCGTGAACATGGTTTACACAAGGGTTTCGCCCCGGTTTCGCTCGAGATCAGAAAATAGTTTTGCAGTTATATACTTAGTTCTAAGCTTTCATCGAGAAATTATGGTGAAAACCACATGCAAATCTATAACGCAGTTTTGGAGATTTATCTGAATATACGCGGCAGACAGACTCGGCCGGGTGACTCGATTTTATAATACAATTTGAGATCTTAGATGTTTCAAGTACTGACCTGTACACATTCACTGCTACTTAATTTTATTGGATGCGCAATAATTTCAGAACTTAGCAGTAATAAATAGCAGCTTATAAAATTTTCCACATTCTACGGCGTTATAAAATTTCAGCTGTGCATAAAATGTGGGCTACGATCCAAAAGCTAGATTCTTATTTGGTTTTTAGAGCTCGCGCTAAATATTTTCGGAACAGCAGGGCAATATATTTCTTAATAACGATATGAATGTCATTTTTACGATGGTGTGGACGAAAATACCACCGGATGTTTTGTGGGAACTCTTGATTTCTCAGTTGTATTTGATAAACGTGATCTTATCATCCACATAGTGTAGGTACAACCTTTTTTTTTTTTTTTTGGGTGGGAAATCATCAAATGACCCCTCCCGCTCTGGGCGGAGCGGAAGGGAGTGTCAGACTCTTACTGACTAAAACCCACCCGTGTTCCTTCACTTGCCTGTGCCAGGGGCCACGGTATCTCTTTCGAACAACCCGCGACCCCGGCGGGATAGTGTACAACCTTACACACTTTTAAGTTTATTTAAGTAAATGCACATTATCGCATGCAGTATTACCGTGTATAATATTTGTAATGTGCGTTTTATTTGTGCAGAATAAATTTTGTATTCTTCTTTCTTGCTTTCCCTTCTTCTTAAAGGGAGTACAGAACCTAAACGCAAAAAACGCAAGTTTTATAATGCCTAAAAGTACCTATATAATTATGATCGACTACAGGAAACAAAATCAGAAAAATATATGATATTCTTCAGGATATATGCTAGTTAAATTGTGTGTTAAAAACAATACAACTGATTTGATACGATAGAAAAAAAATCATGAAGATACCTCTAAAAAAATTCTTTTCACAATAAAAACCATACTAAATATATACAATCATTCTGTTTTTTTGTCAGATTAATCTACAAGCAAAATACTAAAGCACTAGTGTTTTAATTTTTTAGTCCAAACAATAGATTTTTTGTAAATAGATAATTGCTACATATTTTGCAATAAATTACCAGCGTTGTGTCATCGCGGTTCTCTTTCTTTTCTATGCAGTCCGACAGTGACCGCGCTTCAGGTCACGTAGTCCCCTTTAATGTACGCAGAAACGCCCAGCCCTTACAGATCAAAGTACCTACGGACACGGCTAGTCTAGGACGTCAGTGGCTATGAAAGAAGCTGTCGCGCCCTGATTAGCTCGCTGCGACATGGGCGCAGCTAGGAATTTGGTACAAGTCATAAAAGGTAGCAGTATCTAGGTATTACAGAAATAATAAAGTTAGTAATACACATAAGTAGAACGTCTGTGACAATTGCAAAAACAGTACAGACAAAGAAATTCTTAAGTTAGGGGACTGACAATACGCACATTACATAACATCACGCCTATTTCTCCCGAAGGGTTATGCAGAGGTGTACATAATAAAGAAAATAAAAGTACACCCAAATTTCACCAGTTATGATTAACAAAATGGTAGTGAACTTATAAACACTTCCAAATTCAGAATACTTAAATCTTCGAAATAAAGAATAGGTTCACAAATTATTGTAACATCTAAGGGCATTCAGATTTGCACCAAGACGTGAATCTAGGAGTGAAATCGGACCCAGGTGCAGCCTTAACTTATTTCGTCAGATCCACAATCACAAATAAAGCCAGTGTTTCTACGCTCATTCATTATTCTGCGATGTTTTCTAAAATGGTTATCCAACAATTCCATCATGCATTAACAATAATGTCAACACAGTGCTGCTGAAGTGGTGACCATTGTCCGTTCGGCCATGCGTATCTTCTCACGATCATAATATCATTTGTTTGCATTATCAACCGTTACGAGATTTCACTTATTCTGGACAAATCTAGCCCAAAAAACCGTTTCTTGTAGTTTTCTGGCGTAGAAGATTTAAAACCTAAGAATTTGTCACAACTTCACAAGTCATACTAGCAGTCAGTTCTGGTAAGAAAACGGGAGAACCCCGACTCTTTTGAGGGTGCTGTGGCCATAAAACTGGATCAAAAGCCAAACCCTATTTCAAAGGCACACCATTTTCTACGGCAAACTGTTTAGTACCTTATCGTTTTAATAGCTTGAATAGTTTAGTTATAGGATCATTAAAAAATTTAGTACATTCGTACCATTTCTGTTGGAGTTTCTCTTATCACGGGCTCACGGCGGCGCGCTAATTACTAAAATAGGAAAGCTACACAAAACTCAACACGGATCGTTATTTGAGAGAAAACACAAACAAAAACTTTACGATTCACAGATATTATTGTCTATCAAAGTTGGCTTGAAGATAAATCTTAGTACTGGAGTTCATTTGTGAAATTATTAGCAAAACACGAGACAAAAAAAATCGGTATTGGTTAGGTACTAAGAAAGCGCCTACTGTCGTTTGTCTCAAAAACTAATTAAAACAAACGGGAATCGACAAATTAGGCACAATCTTGCATCGTGTTAGTATTTCCCGTTAATTGTCCAACAGATTTTCATGCAATATCAACCAGAACTAATAGCGATTAGCTCCGCTAGAACCATGACAATTTGATTGGAGGATCGTGATGGGATCGAATTGTGACAACAGGTTGCTTGAGAACCCACAAAACCGCCAAGAACACTCAAAGTGTGAAGGATGATCCAGTTTCACAAGCGCACGTTTTGGTATTGAACTCTATATACCAATGAAGACATCCTTGTTCTTGTTCAAATGCAATCACACGTAAAAGTAAGTCATCAAGGTAGATGCTATACCTTCTCAATTTGCAAACAATAACGATAAATCCCCATAATCCTCAAAACACGCAAGTGCAATATCAGGATCAATAATCCCATAAAGGGATCCTTATCCGTAGAAACATCCCGGTGCGCCGCCTATACGGGCACGGATGAAGTTAAGCGGTATTCAACTTATGATTACGACACGGTACCAAATGGCAATTGGATTTTGATATGGCTTTACATGGAAAGGTGAAGTATATACAGTCTGAAATACTGGGAAAAAGCTCTAACGTAGAATGGGAAATTAATTACGTTTTTGACAATGTTTTTGTATATTTCATTTGTTTTGCGGTGAAAACATCTTTGTGTTGAACTCTAGATTCTCAGTCACTTCAGTAGTTAATCTTCACTTTTCCAAAGTGGACGGCTTTGAAGTCCAAATCCCCTGTAAATATTCGAATGTAGCTGAAGCTACCGTAAGCACAGAGGCCTCTTTCTAGCTAAGAACGCCGGTCGCCTAATCCGCCAGTGTATAGATCTGCGTTACTGATAAATCTGTGCTCGCTTAGAAAGGTAGATCCACGTGGGATCTACTTTGGGAGTTTCTAAATAACAGCACATGTGCACACACAATTTCTCAACAAATTCTGTGTAAAAAGGTCCTAGGTAAAACATTTACTTAATAAAGTATATATATAGTAATATTCCTTTTATGCTTTACAAAAACGGTGTATTCTGAATCTGCAGTTCAGCCGTCTGCTTCAACAGTTCCACTCCCTTCGAATTCATCTTCTGAGTATTGTGGCAGTAAGTTTTTGCGCGAAAAACCAATATTGTTGTGTCCCTTAACTACAGCTGCTTTACGTAATATTACTATAATGATGTAATAACTCTGTAGTAGTTCGACTTCCATTACTCCAGCATGTAATTCATAACGCCCTTAGTTCGCGTCAACATTTTCTTTTGTTTGCAAATCAGACGTCACAAGAAAATCCGCTTGACGCAAAATGCCTCTGGGTTGCCTGGATGATGAATTTGTCTAAGGAATGGCAACGCATCTGCTATGCTTCTGGCATTGCTGATGTTCATTGTTCGCAGTGATCACTTACCATTAGGTGCATCGAAGCCTTGTCTGCTATTCAATAACATTAGCATAGTTTTGGTATTAAGTGGAAGTTTTATTTAGTAGTCCCTAAACTTGTTTTACGAGCCTCAGTCAATGTTTTCATATAAGCCTTCTCAAAATTGCCTAATTGGCCTGTTCCGACAGATCCAATACTATTTAAACTTCGCAACCAAACTACCCGGCATTTAATAATATTTTCTACGAATCCAGATTCCTCTTAATAATCTGCATACGCAATATAACGACGAACTCTGCACGTCATTCGACTGCCATTACTTTAGCATGTAATTCATTACGCCAATGCGCCCACGTCGGTACGTTCTTTTGTTTGCAAATTAGTATGTCACCATTCGTCACTGATGGTAAGCCAATACTCACTTATCATACGTCACATATTCAGTGGAGAAGTGGGGCCTTTCTGAATGAACGCTTCAACCAGGCTTGTGCTCTAGAAGGAACAGACCTTCGGCACCTATTCCAAACATTTCATAACCGAAATCGTAGATTTTGTTGATCAAGCCACCACTACTTGTCATGGATTCTCCCAAGTTACGCCTCAGAACAGAATCCTTCATCTATCTGGTGGTTTACCACCCTAATTTGAATTAATGACTTGATTTTGCCCTTAGAATTTATTATTTTATCGTTAGATTGTTATAAAATACGACAACACTCCACCACGTCACTACTTGCACTACCATAGCATATTTCATTTCGCACTCCTGTGCCCGCGACACCATTTTACTTTCCTCTTGTTCAAACGTTTGACGTTTGTTTGTAAATCAGGCGCAGCTTGTTGTGTACATACAGAGAGAGAGTAAACAGATTTACTTGAGTAAAAATTTAGACAAATTTAGTACCGGAAGATGGTTAGTAGTACAGATTTTATCCTTGCTGGAGTTGAATAAATAATGCTTCGATGAAATGTGCTGCAGATAACAAGGTCAAGAGTCTTAAATTCTATTACAAGTTACTATTGATATTTTTCGTTTATTTGGTGGACAAACGTTGTCTATCAAGAAAAACGTTGTCAAAGAAATTGTTCTTTTTTTACTATTGAACGCATGACTAGTTCTGAATGGGGATGCCTCTCATTTAATAAATAAAAGCATTCTTCTCGCTAGCTTAATCATAATCAACGCTTGAAGCTCTAAACTATTTAACGACTAAACTTTTAAGGCTTTTAGCACATAGAAATCTCCGTTTGATTAGTGCTCTCCCAAAGCTGTGCTTGACATCTAGCGAACGCAACTAACACTTGGTCCAAGATACAGATCTAAAGAGTATTCACAAAGACGTGTTAACACACACAAACAATCATGGGGACATCCCCAAAAGCCCAACAATAACGTGTCCGTTTATCCTAATATCTGCAGCCATAAACTTCAGCGTCGTGTAAAAGAGTATGGCGGATTGTGTAGAAGTTTATGTCCCCGTTCGCGCTCTAACGCGCACTGGCTCAAAGCCAATAGGGGCTGTTTTCATATCGACTTTGTTACCAGTGTGTTTATTAAATGCTCCAAATAAATAAATGTATAATTGTGGTCGTGACATTCTTCAAGGGCGGGAAAGCTTGAGACCAATGTCCGATGAATATTCGAAGATGTTGTTGAGTCATTATGATGAGAAGATTTTGTTGTTGTGTACAGGTAGATATTATAATGGAACATATTATGATGTTGTGATTTATCTGCTAAACCAAGCATTAAAGTGCGATATGTAAATAGTCAGAGCCGGTTTTCTAAAGATGCGCAGAAAACACAGCTAGTCTTGCATGGGTATGTTATGTAAGAGAACTTAACAAAAATAACGTTGGCTGATCTTAACTTTCCTGCTATCAGTGCTACAGCACTACAGCATTTCCACGTTAAAAGGTTTACCAATAAAAGTTATGACAACAAAACCGTCAAGCATTCATATTTGCTCGTAAATTGTCAAATTACACAGGTTACACAAGACGAACTTACAAGGAGCAAGCACAAAATATTTGGCATACCTACTTGGAACAGAAACTTGGGTCAAATTCAGAGCGGTCGACGGGTTGAAATCGGGGAATTTTATCATTCACCTAACAACGTGTCGAAGGCTTATGTTTGTTGGAGTTAGTTTGTGGTTACGTCACAACTTCCACCGATTTCACGGGACCCGCAGAATAAACAGAGCTTATGTAATTCTTATATTTCATTTTGTTGAGTATATTTAATTTACGGTGAACTTATGAAATAGCTAACTGTGCCTGATCAGGTTTTGATTGGATTTCTCACAATTTAATTTAGGTTTCGCGAAATGGCAAATGAAACCACACACAAACTAAAAGACATTATGCTGTGACTTGCGGACTTACGTCCGCAAGTCACAGCATAATGTCTTTTAGTTTGTCGTACTGTTATTATAATCGTTCGTGGTGCGTGTTCCAACACATCATCTCGAGAAGTTCCTCAAGGAAGAGTTCTGGCCGAAGGGTGTTGTGTACCGCCGGTTTCGTGGCCGGCTTCATTACACCAGTCAGCGAAACACGACGCAGACACTTCGTATGCGTTAGTTTTTAGTTTTTAGTGTAAATATAATGTTGTATGTATTTATAGTATTTTAAAGTTATATTAATATTGTATTGTATGTGTTTATATGGGCCTTGATGCCTGAAATAAATGGATAAATAAATAAAAAATAAAAAAAAAGGAAGGCCTTATTTTGCAAACACAAAGAAAAAAGCAATTATTGACTAGTTCTATCAGCAAATAATATCTAACCCAATAGCATGGTAGCGGAATGACCGTTTCGGGAGGTACAGAGTCGCCAGTTCGAATGCGACATCGCGACAAATATTTGTATGGCCTACAGATGTTTGTTCCGAATCCAGATGTTTGAATACATGTGATTCAAGTATTGTGACTAACGACCATGACGTTACCCCACTGCGAAGCATTCTTTTTAATTATTTCTCAGTTTGCTTCAGTAACTCATTCTTGTACACAAGATAGATATTGCAGAAAAAACTAATTACGCAAAGTAGCAAGGCAGTTGTTGCTTAGCTAATTAGTTTCTAAACCGCAAGCCATTAAACGCAAAACGGTACTTGTCCAACTCCGTTAGTTGGCTTACACAAGTATTAGGTGTCTTTCAATTATCGATTTTACTGATCAACTTTTTAATTTTCGCTTGTTCATCGATGCCGTAAACATTTATTTCATTAGTAAAAATAATACGGTAACGGTTTGGATCTGGTTACTAAACTAACAAGATTAACACGCCAAAGAAACAGGCGTTGTTAGCAACTTGGGCAAGATCAAGACTGCAACAGGCTAATTAGCCGTCATTACAGTTTTTGACGCTCGAAAAGTGCTGATTCTCAGAAATGAAAAACAGAGACAGACAGACACACAGACTGACAGACAGATTTCACAGTAGTCGTGTATTTTTATGTCCGAATCTACATTAAAATCTTCAAGTAGGATAGTTGATTGATTGAAGAGCAAAGATCGCCAAAGACACCATTTAAATTCGGACGATATTGCCTACTAATGATCTAAAATTATATGTTTTCAATAATTTAAATATAATCAAACGATGGATGGACTGTGTGAATGATGATATGGTTAGAAAAGGGGTGACTACCGAGATGACGACTAATAGAGAAGTATGGAAGAAAAAGACATGTTGCATCGACCGCAAATAAATTGGTATAAGGGCAGCAGGATAATGATGATGAATTAAAATATAATCAAAACCAAACCACACTAATAGCTATCGTTTGACGGCACCGACATTAGTAGAAAGCGTTCCAAATTATCTCCGATCTAAATATAGGGGGGCATTAGAAGTTCATTGATATTTTGACTCGGCCACGCTGCTGACCGAAATAGCTGCTTCCGGAAATGTGTAGTGGCATTCTAGGAAGACATTGATTATCAGGAATGTAGGCGAGCTCTGGGGAAGATTGTTGGACGGGATGCTTGAGAAAGTAGTGGAGATACAACAGATCGTTTTGTTACGGTCGCCGTAAAAGAGCGGGGTTAAAACGTTGTTATTTTGTGTTTAAATGATTTAGGGCTGAATTTTCCAACGCCAGATAAATTTATCGGAGGAATAATTTTGAATTTTTGACAGTTCTTCCATAAAAAAACTGTCAGACGTCAACATTATTCCACGAATAAAAATTATCGGTCGATTGAAAAATCAGCCCTAAGTATGATGTAATAACCCTGTTGGGTATTATTCAAGGATCGAAACACATTAAGGAACATAAGGGACTAATCACAGCGCATGTTCACGCCAACAAGACAGCGCTATTAATAGAGTTCAGAAAGCTGTTAAAAAGTTTTTATGACACGGCCGAAACTATGCTCATAAGAATAAATATCTTCATTAAACAAAACTGCTACCGCCTCGACACCTTCTTAAACCTTTTCCTTTTCAAAACATTCCAAAGTTAATAATAACACTCCATTTTGGAACCCCTCACGGCTTCGCAACATTCTTTAGTGAAAAATTCCACCGAATTACCTTCAGGTACTTTAGGTTTGCTTAATTCATGCAAAATCGCTGACAATCCAGCCTAATTGCGCTTCGGATACATTCATAAATCACTGCAAGGAAAACTCTAGTCATTCCCTACGCAAATTACTTCGTATAAACTCAACACAATTATTTGGGCGAATATAAAAAGACTGAGCGAATTTTTGGCGCGAGTGCGGGGTCCCTTAAAATTTACGGGGTCGTAAGTGATGGATCATTTGACATGGCCGTAAATTGCATTTGAATAAAGGTAGTATGAGGTCGTAATTTTTCATGGATTTGTATTATTTAAGGAGTCCCGTCTATGGCTCCCTGTCCAGTTAAAAACGCGGAAGTCGAAGATGTTGATAGTGGGTGTTCCGCGCGATATTCGGACCAAACCAGATAAGTGTCTTCTTGAAGGCGATATTCATTGTTTAACGGAACACGACTTCCTGACAAATGTACCCGACCTCGTCACTCTACGGGCAGCATCCGTGCAAATCGGAACGCTACCATTAGATGTGGAATTGGGGCATCTCGAAAAAGAATCCCGGAACCCACCTTAGATATCACAAGAAGTTTAAGCGTGTCTGTTACCACATTCGAAAAGCCATAATTTTTATAATCCAAGAATTCAACGATAACCCAATTGAAACATATTAAGTTGTTTAATGATAATAAAAGTGTAACGCCACTCCTATTTTTAACCGTTTTTTAGATAACATTGGAGCGAAATCGATCGAAATCGAAATATGGACTATACAGTGCTGAACAGAGAATTCATAGCGCTTCAATGATCGACCAAGGGGAGATGGTGCAGTTAACATTACGTTTGACCAGTGATGGGGTGACCTAGAGTATGAATAATTGTCTTTAAATTTAAGTTTATCTTGGACATTTATCGATGAAGGAAAACATAGTGAGGTTTTCCTCACTATAATTAACATAAGTCTGAAATCGGCAATCTCCATGAGCAAGCGTGGTGATCAATGCTCGTGCCTCTGCATGAGAAGACACCTTTGTCCTGCTGTGGGACAATAATAGACGGGTTTTATTATTATACGGTCTATATTTTAATACTCGGAATGAACACCTAGTCATCTGTAGTTCATGTCAACGAGATAATGCAAACAATATGTCTAGACTAGAGGATGGGCTGCAGGATCTCTGATCAGCAACCAACAACCTACTAGGTATGAGGTTAAATAAAAAAAGTTATTAAAAAAAATAAAAACCCGACTGCGGTAAAAAACTTAAGTTAAAGAACTGAAAAGCTAAAAACAAGCCCATTTTAAATTAAATAAAAGTTGGAAGCAGGCGGGACCCATACCATTTTTATTATATTTTCAAATTCAAATGGGTCCCGCCTGCTTCCAACTTTTATTTAATTTAAAATGGGCTTGTTTTTAGCTTTTCAGTTCTTTAACTTAAGTTTTTTAACGCAGTCGGGTTTTTATTATTTTTAATAACTTTTTTTATTTCCAGCTTTTTAGTTTACAAATGTGAAAGATTTCGCTGACGATTTAGTTTTTGGTACGTGTTTTTTACGATTTGTCACTTCGAATTACTACTAACCATATAAGTTGTTTATATTTTTGTAATCATCTTTTAAAGCCCTTTATTTTGATACCCCACTCGATAGGTTTTGAGAAAAAAAATTTTTTTTGGAAGACACATACATACATACATAGTAGTCGCCATATTGAATTTTCACTAACGTCATGTCTTTAGTGACACTCGGCGGACTAAGAGGAATCGATTGACGTGTGAATCATAAAAATCGGCCCAGGCGTTTGGTCTGTATAGTGCTTCAAAGGAACATACATACATAGGCTGATGAACACATTACCACTCCTTTGCGTCGCGCAGTCGGGTAAAAAGCGCTTAATGGCGCGGTCTACGAGAATGATGAGGTTTTAGTGGTCATGTTTTAATGTTGACTGGCTAACTTGCTGAAATGAAATAACTTGTATACCATAATCAGCCCACAGTTCCCACTGCTGGGACACAGGCCTCCTCTCTGAGAGGGAGTGGCCCATAATCCACCACGCGGGTCCAGTGCGGGTTGGTAGTGGATTCCTCACGATGTTTTCCTTCACCGTTTTGAGAGCAGTGGTGATGAAATTAAATACACAAAGTAAAGTCCCTGGCTGGGTTCGAACTAACGACTTACAACTCGGTAAGTCGGGGCCGATACCACTGGGCCACCACTGATCTGACTTTTATAACACAGCGTAAAAAGCTGTTCTCGAGATACGCCATCTTAAACTTGAACCCGAAACTTTGGCGTACAGCCTCTTCGACCATCGAACAAAACAGAAGACAAGAAGCTTGTTAAAGTATCGAAATTGAATTAAAATAAACTAACGCAAATCACAACAGATGTAAACGGGACACGTGGGCGAGAAAACATTGTTTTGGCGATGTTTACGTCATTCTCCTAAAATGTTAAGCAATGTTGTGATTTGAAGTGCTTAGCAAGTTTCGAAGACCTTTGGTCATTTTAATTTGGCTTTGTTTGACATCATAGGAGCATAGTATAAAAGTATGCCCAGGGAAACCCTAGGCTATTAATGCTAAAGATGACAAACAGCCCAAACAGGCCAGTTAGAGTCCAGATGAGAAATCAGACAGTCGCGTATTACCGCCAGAAACAACAATGCATTAACATGAGAGAAAATAAAAACCTCATGTGATCTGAAAAGGCATGTTGTGACCGCAAATAAATCGTAACAAGAGCAAGCAATGCTCTTGTTACAATTAATGACAATGCAATGACGATGATCTGCTTTTTCACTGGCTGTCATAGCAAAAAGACCCAAACTAGTCAGATTCGAAGGGACTTTAACTGAATTTATAATGCAAATAATAAAAAATTTTTTTTAACTTTAATACAAAAAAACTTTAGTATAATGAACAAGAATTATGGCATGTGTTAATATGTAGTATGCAAAGCTCTATTATTTGTCACAAAACCAATAAGCTACTAATACAGAGAGGATCAAATATTTCAGGCTGACCAGTTACAATGTAACACTGATTTGATAACGGTGATTAGTTAACTTCAGGCTCTGTCACTAGAGTAGACATGACATGATGGAATGTTCATTATCACTAACTATTATATTATGTACATTATGTTATCAGTGCCATGACAATTTGAATAGTGTGCAGTCTATCACAGATTTTATCTACATGTATAATGGGAATGATATATCGTCGACCGTAGGTTCAATTGAGGTAAGGGACATAATACGATTTTTCATTAGAGGCCGACAAAGTTTTTTTCGGACTAAATCGCCTATAACTTTTTTTGTTATTAACCTTTTTCGGATCTGATTTCACACATAATCTTGTATTTTAGTGCTCTATCTACCTGTGTAATATTTATTTAAATAAGTTAGCTATTTAAGAAAATAGACGTCCTTTACACCAACGTATTTTGTTAGTAATGTCCCTTACATTAAATTAATCTCTACGTTGGATCCAATCTATAATGAAAAAATAGTGTAAAGGTCTTGTTGAAAAAATGTATGAAGAATAATTCGTTGATTGCGAAGACCTTATTTGAAGTGGATTGGCGGCGGTAATTACACCATTTCAAGTTGCTATATTGCATAGTTTTTCAGATACATTGTTATTATGGGGCTGATTCGAAATTCGAATCCAAAAATCAGTAGGGTAAGGGACATTTTTTTAAGCTAGAATTTTTTCATATACACCATTCGAAAGAGCGCAAAATTCTGAACAAAACTGTATACTCAACTCATTTTGGGTATTTTGTCCCTTAACTTAATTGAACCTACAGTCGACGATATGTATAAAATTAAAGTGTCTGTTTGTAATGTCAAAATAACAGCTTTTTACGAAATGCATTATGAAAGTATATACGGAAGTACCGTAAGTAAATATATACTTTCATTTACCACAAAAAACATTTTTTTTGTCTGTCTGTCTGTTTGTTCTGGCTAATTAATCTACGAAACGGCTAGAACGATTTTGACGAAACTTTCTCTGGCAGATAGTTGACGTATATACGATAAGGAATAATGTAGTCTAGCTTAGCTTTTATTAAAAAAAAAAAGAATTCGTAAAGAGACATGTTATTGTTTTCCGATATCCACGCGAAGGAAGTCGCGGCACAGCTAGTATTTGAATAATAATTAGGCTTAGTTTGTTGAACTATGATCATTTCTAAGTTTGGTTCCATCTCATCACCTCGTACTTAAGTAATTATGGTAACCAAGTATGAACTTACTTGTTAAAATAATATGGATTTATACCTACTGATACTATATGGAATATTATTGTTATTCTACAATAACCACAGTGGGTAAAGTACCTAGTTTTTTCTAGTTATTGTTAAAACAATAACAACATTTCAGAATTGATTATGCCTATTGGTGGTACAAGTACAAAACATTAAGTAGGTAGTGTGCTTGCTAATGAAAATACATTGGATTCATGTAGATACGGGCAGACTGGCATGTAGCTAAGAAATTAATATAATAATAAATACAATTCTTCATCTCAGTTACAGAATGTACCTTTATTTAATTCTGTTCCATTGGTTGAGCATTATGTCTGCAACTCTCCTTGACACGGTCCGCACAGTAACAATATTCATTATTGCTTTGCCACTGCATACTATATTATTTAAGATAAATAACCAACACATCAGCTTTGTATTGATGAGTCAGTTAAATTATGATTACTATTTAACCCTTCTCATGTCGCGTGTACAGGGTATGTACCGATAACAATAGAATTCCTATTGTCCGCGAATTGGACATGCAACGGGTTAATAAGAGAAGGGGATGACAAAAGAAACTATGGATGGACTGTGTGAATGATGATATGTTTGGAAATGGGGTGACTACCGAGATGACACTAATAGAGAAGTATGGAAGAAAAAGACATGTGGCGTCGACCCCAAAAAACTTGGATAAGGGCAGGAGAATAATAATGATGATGTGTTAAATTATGATTACTTATTGAATTTTTTTGAAGAGGTTTTATTGGAATATTAAACCAGTGAATAAGTGAGTTATGTAAAGTAACTTAACGGGCAATTATCAGAAAGCATTAATGATCAACGCCTTGACATTTTGAGATAGAATCTGACAATTTATAAACAATATTACCCGATTTTATTTAACTCTACCAAACAGCGAAATATAAAATAAATACCTAAGGCGAAAAACCATCTCTTTATTCACATGACGCCACTACACTAGCAATACAGAAGGCTACATAATGTGCTTCAACGCTGTCCAGCAGATATTTATTATCTTGAGGACCACAGCTATGCAAAAGGTTATCATTCGTTTTTCTATCCATATGGAACACCAAAACTTATGCAGTTTTCCAGACTTGACACAATGAGGGGAGCTCACAGATGTCAAAACACAATTAAATGGACAGATTGGTGAAATAATTTTTTAATCAGATGACTTAATCATTGTTACAGAGCAATAAAAAAACAATAGCACATCAATACAGTAATAATGTCTAGAGCAGTCAATGACGTCTGGCTCACTCTGATTATTCAATAGACTGGCACTATTGTTGGATTGGATAATTAATGGTCTAATGAAGATTTATTTGTTAGTATTCAAGTTATTGAGTATTTTTGTTTAAGAATATCAACTACATGGTTCAAGTAAGAATACAAGAAAAGGGGCATTCAAAAAGACAAGAAAATTTTGTAGACATGAACTTGAACGTAACCCCAAGCATGTCTACATCGTAACCGTAATTGAGCACTACCTGCAATATTAATAATATCCGCTTTTACATAAGCAGCTAGACATTAGCATTCAAGTCACTGACCTGAGGCAAATTGGCGGCGATCTGTCTGTGCAGCGAGTCCCGCTCCTTCTCCACCTCCTTGAGGCGCACCTCCGAGTCCCCCAGACGCTCCTGCGTCTCCCGCAGGCTCTCCACCAGCTTATCGCGCTCATCGAGCATAGACACCATCAACTGCTCGAAGTTCGCATCCTCACCCGATAACTGCGAACTCCTTTGACTGATACTGTCCTCCGATATAGTGGGCATCACGTCGCACATCATATTCCACATTTTAATTTAACATCAAACCAGAATACTTATCGTACACGACACACCGAAAAACACAATTTCGATCACCGTTTTATTACATATGTCCCGGCACAAACGTTACCTAAAACTAGCGCACTTAACGCGAGCGAGTTGTTTCACATCGTCAGAACATTTGTATAAGACATTAGTCAAGAATTCGGGAGACATTCTAGTTCGATATTTAGAAAGACACACCTAAAAATCGTAATCCTACGATTCCATACTATCATGGCTCAAGCGGCATGTCTGCCATCTTGGAATGGAACGTCAATCAGAACAAAGAGTAGCACTAAAGATAATATTCTGCTCGCAGAAGTGACACAAAACTAAGAGTAGGTACAGTTAAGAAGAAGCAAAGCAATAAACTCACATTTCCCCTATAACAAATATAAATAAACTATCTACCTAAAATTATTGCTAAAATTTTAACTCCATGCTAGGTCGAACCAGCCTCGTGGAATCTTTGAGTTTTGTTTTACAGTAACACAATTTGAAATTTTAAAGTCAATACTTTATTGTAAATTACTTCTTTTACTACAGGTACTGTGTTGTATTGAAAATTCAAAATAAATTAAGTAAATGTTTGTTTTTTATGTAAAAGACTGAAAAAATAAAAATTGAAAAAACAACAACATGAACGTCAAGTGATGGGCGCCTGGCTATATGAAAGTGTTCTAGGTATTGGGTTTTCCCATATTTATGATTTTTTCAATAACGGTTCAGAGTCCGGTTGATGACAATAGCCTCGTCCCCCTGTTACTTACATGTAACCTAGGAAAGGAACTTAAACATGGCGAAATATGAATTTGATTCTCGTGCCGTACCCACTATGAGTACCTACACCTAAAACCTCAGTCTAATACAAGTACCTAGGTATAATTGATAAGTTATGTGTATGTGAAGACTGTAACTATTTACAATCTTTTTAGTTTCCAGTGGATTTTGAACAGCTACTTTAATCCAATAATCATTTTCTTATGACTGAAGAGACACTAAGAAAGTAGCTTATGCAAGGTATTTGTGTTTAGATAAATAAAAACACAAAATTATTTAATCTTGCTCAACAATATAAAATCTACTACTCAGTTACGAATACTCTCAGTTTAGCTTTACGAAAATTGATTTACAAATAAACGTTAATTTTATACGCGGTGCAATGAAAATGAGGAACTACTTTCATGCCTATCTTGCAGTCTCGCCTTTTTTGTAATCTTTGCCACCATTTACTCCTAGTGTCCACAGAGGTCGTTACGATACTACATGAATGAAATTTACGAAGCATGCTATGAGCACATTGTAAAATTCTTTTTTTTTTCGAGTTTTAGGCACTGTTTTAATTCTAGGTCTAAATCATATATCAGTTTTTTTGCTCATTTTAAATATATAATATATTATTATTTTGTGATAAAAATGATTTACCTTAACATTCGCTCAAGATATCCCATTAAATATTCTAACTAAAATAATAAAACAAAATATCATTATTTTATTGTTGTAAAATAAAAATTAAATGGACAATTTATTACTACTCTATGAGGTGGATTTAATTGTTAATACTCAAGGGAGTAGAAAAAAAAACAATGTTATGGTTCTGCAGCTTTTCAGATGAGGTTCAGGCATTTGTGATGTTAACAAACAATTAACAATGCTCTTGACCACAATCATAGAATAGAATAGAATAGAATACTCTTTATTATGTACACCATATAAATTACAGACATAATTATAGAAACTGTACAAAGGGTGACACAATGGGCAATAATGGCAAATACCGTGTCTCTTTGATAAACTGGTAGCTAGCGCCATCTCGCGGTCATACCTGATAACTAGCAACTTGACTAGCAAGCCGAGGAGGCAGAAATAAAAAGTTTTGGCTAGATCGGCTTAGCCTTCTAGTCATGGTATTGGCTAATTTGAAATGTACCTGTGTAGCCACGAGTTTTGGGAGTCTTATGTAAAGGCACGCCTAAAGCTCAAGCTCAAGCTGAAGATAACCATAGGTATACCTACCTAATGCCTCAGCTCTGGCTTGTGCATGTGAGTGAACTTAGATCATTGTCCAGCAGGTGAAAAATAAATATGAGTTCTTTTCGCATGCAGCTGAGTTTTACAGCTTGTACCTGGCCAGAGAGAGATAGTTAGGTATGCGGTTCTCTGTCTGTAGACTGTAGAGTACCTGCTAGAGTTCGGTCCATGAGACTAGCCTCCTTGGGTTAGCCTTTATTTTAACATTCAGAATGAGAATCAGAATCAGAAATCATTTATTTGCAAAGAACGTAGGTAACAGAACATGGTTTTGATGGTGTAAAAAAAAAAACAAATGGATCCATCCATTAAATTAGGAACGTAGGAACAGAAACAAATACTACGGTAGGCCGCATGCCAAGTGTGGTAGCTGCTGCAACTAGCTGGCCTCTTATTAGGCTCAACTCACACCAAAAGAGAGTCGAAGCGCAGCGAAGCGGAGCGCAGTTTCAGTGTCATATGAATTTTAACTTTATTTTCATTACTATAATACTTATTATCGCATGAGAAACTTGAACGAGTCGCGCGGATGCCCACGGCGCCGCTGGAATTCCGGCGAATAGCCTTCTATAACGAGCGGTTGCGATAATAGATAAGTAGGTACCGATTATAGTACCTAACTAGCTTCTGCCCGCGACTTCGTACGCGGATCCTGTTGGTTATGCCAGCGACAACGGGGTAGTCAAAATCGAAGATCTGAAACGTCTGATGTCGAATTCTAAGAACCCGGGGACTGGATAACAACGGGATGCGCGAGACGATTCGAGACGTCATTTTCAGGCAATAATGAACCAATAGGGTGGTAAACTTGGCCTTGCACTTTGAATGTTGGCATAAATGGGCCTTCTGAAATCTGTTTCGCAACAAAAGATGTCATTTGAAAGGCATTATTGTACGAACGAATGTTGTTCAAGAAATGTTTTGACTGTGATGGTCACCGATTAGCAGTGATCTTAATATTTCTGGAGGATTTTGTAATATTTCAATATGTACTTTCCCACCTGAGCAACACATACCGTTTGTTTCTTTTTGCTATTTAACAGCTTCACAAAAAGTAAAATTTTTAACCATACCTCCGATGGCGGAATATGTGGCGTAGTCAATCATAGGAGTATACGTAAATGCACTCCGTTCCTTATCAACCCAAGGAAGGTCGCCATGCCCTACGGCTATATCTTGAGACACATCCGATTCTTCAGATGATATCGAAATTCTGTTCAGAGAATGTCGAAGTCGATCAGAATTCAAACGTTCGTTGCGCTCTTCTTAATCTGTCTCTTCATGCCGTACTCTAGCAATTCTTTCTTTCTCACTTTCTGATTATGAATATTTTGCTGTGTGCTTGTTCGGAACAATGTATGATAATCTCACCGTATCAGCGGTCAGTCGCGCATCATATTCTTCACTGGTCTCTAGAGATCTGGATGTAGATGCGTAAATACGCTGAGAACGCAGGCGTGCTTCGCGATCCAAAGAGGTTTCCACGGAGCGAGTTGCAGCCTGATGTTCTCAAACAGCATCAAGTCTCTCCTGACGCTCTTCGGTAGATTCTTGGGATCTTATGATCCTCAATCTTTTAGCTCCTTTGGAACATTGGGAAAGATTTGACCTCTTTCTAGGCATGGTTATAGTTTTATTATGAAGATACCTGATCAATTAAAATCTAAGTGACTGCTCCCCTACCAAGGGTGCCCAGACACGGGATCGTCTGGCCCATGTGCTGGTTTGGTCCCTGGGGTGGTCACGGCGTGCTATGTGTTCTGGTGCGCCGGTGATGGGGAGTACTCCCCAGCGGAGGGTCCGGTGACGGACAGCCGCGGCGGGTTCACGGATGAGTGCTAACGCGTGCCCATGTTCCCGCCGTAAGCGGCAGAGGAGGACACCGTGGAGTTTTAGTGGGTTAGAGTCCCACATAACTGCACTATCTCCCCGTGGTAGTGCAGAATGCATGAGCATTTCTTGACGTTAAAAAAAAAATGGGAGTTTTGGCCAGTAGAGTCAAATTTTCAATGATATACCATCGTCATCGAAAATCAGTCCTAAACTGTTACCGCCTTCACCGCGTGGAGGTGAAATTAGTGATAGCTTAGATTTCCACATCAGATGTTTCTGATCTTCGATTTTTATAAGTCAACAGGAAATGCCCATCAGACCGAGTAACTTTTACTAAGACGTCATTCCTATATGTGTTATGGTGTAGCTGGGCTCTTGGAGTTCCCCATCAGGTGTTCTAGATCTTCAAATTTATTCTCTCAGCAGAAAATCCTCATCACGTGGAACAATTTTTGCTATGGTACCATTTTTGTATCTCTTATAGTTAAGCTGGTCTGTTTCGGTTCTGCATCAGGTGTTCAAGTTTCCAAGAAACATTATAGCCTGAATGTTGTCCAGCCATAATAACTATACAACAAAAAAAAAATCATTCAAATCCGTCCAGTAGTTCCGAAGATCGGACGCGCAGGCCCGAGGCGTGTCCGTACTCTGATAGAATACCTTATCAAATGTTCGCCGTGATTCTTTAAATTGACATAACTTTTTTATTTATGAACCGATTGACATGAAATAAACACTAAATGTTAAGTGAAGCCTACTACAATATATTAGTGAAAACCGCATCTAAATCGAATAAGCCGTTTCTGATATTAGCGTGCACAAACAAACAGACAAACAGACAAACAGACAAACCGACAAACAGACAAACAGACAAAAAAAAAATTAATTACAATTTCGGGTTCGGCATCGATATAATAACAACCCCTGCTACTTTTTTTTTATATATTTCCATTGTACAGACACCACTTTTCTACAAATTTATTATATGTATATAATAATATATAGATGAAAATAAAGTTAAAATTCAAAACCAAGCGTGATATACCTACCTACTATGGACGTCACAAGCACTATTTAGTGATAATCAAATCGATTCAAAGACGCCGCCGCGTTCGGCACCCGTCTCGCCCACCCCCGGGGCCTAGCGCCAGCGCTGACGCTCACCTGCCAGCTGCAGCAGTACTACAGGACTGAGCTCGAAAGCGGCGGCTTACGATTTTTGTACGTAAGCTGGACACGCGAAGTAGTTGCTCTTGTGTTATCTAGGTGTATCTATGTATATCTGTAAGTAGAACAATCCCAAAACCAGAATCGCGTCGGACTGTTGTGTCCCGCGTCGCCTGTCTGCGGGAGCCGTTATTTTAATGAAACCAAAATGTACCCAACTAAAGAAATCCTTTCCTCGAATCGCACCAAATCAGCGTGTGTCGCCAAGATGTTCAAAAAACAGGTTGTTGACTATGAGAACACTATCATTGTGCGATCCCGACCTCTGACTCGACCTCACTGATTAATATACGAATATCTGAGCCTGTTTCGTTTGTTCTGATGTTCTCCAGTCTTCTTATTACAGCTGGCGAGGACGATCGTGTGTCAAAATGTTTAAGTTTTGTGTTTTTCTTGCATTTTGTGTAGCGGTAAGTTTTTTACCAACATTTTGGAGGGCTCAACTTTTGTTTACCTAACTACAATGTGTGTAGGATATCGTTTGTGGAGTACTTAAGTATAATGGTAAAGACGCATTATTGTTATGAGAGCATAGAGGTATTCGGCAGTATCTTTAACATGAACAAAGTTCTGTAGTCTTTAGCTAATCTCTTGTGTTTTAGCTTACATTGTAAAAATAAATACATAAATCCCTCAATCGTTGATGAGCTATTAACGGGAATAGGTAGGTATAAAGATCTTATTTGTGATAGAGACAATTCAGTTTGTTCTATCATAATCATCAGTTCGTGACGGTTTCCCTAATCAATCGCGCTATCATTACAATGTTCCTTTGTTTTTTCCTTTATCTTGTCAAATATTCGTGGTATGTAAATCATGGTAGGTAAGCTTGGTGAGGTAAAGTTGTTAGGTCTAAAAATCTGCTTGATGCTTAGGAAGTAACATTCTAAGTAGGTAGTTACCTAAGTCAATCAATCTGGCTGCCTTTTCCCAGCATTGTTAGGGTCGGCTTCTAGTCTAACCGGATGCAGCTGAATACCAGTATTTTACATGGAGCGACTGTCTATCACTATCTTACCTCTACAACCCAGATACCGGGTAACACGTTACCCCTTGGTAAAATTCGTGAAATCGTAAAGTTCTAAGTGTATAATTAGCATTTATTCAATTCAAATACAGAACTTAGGTAATTGTTAGCATCCTGTGAGTGAGACATCAGTGAACTCATCCATAGTTTATTTATGTTAGTGACTAGCTGCAGCGGTATTCTACTAGACGTGATGTTCTGTTTTACGGCACATAAGTAGAGGTACCTACGTATTCTCCGACGAACGCATTCATGCTAATTAAAAGAGGATTGGAGAGCAAATATTGGTGACCGTTATATCTAAATGATGCTGCCTATAGAAAATACAATAAGGACTTCTAAAACATGCCGAAAAATGGCTACCTCGGCCGTAAGACCTTGTCTGCTAATAAAACATGCAACACTGTTTTGGTGATGTCACTAAACATCTTCTAGATGCGGTGCCCCCTCATAAGGAGATTTGGTACTTACCTATTGTAGCCTGTAGGTGCGTTTACAAGCAACAACCAGTCTAGAAGCCACTACAGTCTGTTCCAAATGTTTCTGATCTAAATGTAAACAAATACACCTTCATTTTCAAATGAAAAACTGTTGCACAAGAATTTTGGGTTTAAAAGTGAGAAATGATCAAATTAAAGCACTCAATTTGTAAGTAGAAACTACCAATTGGCATCCACAGCTACGTTTCCTGATCCATTTGTTTACATTTTCATGAGATAATTTTGGATAATTTTGGATTTTGGTACTACGACAGGCTAACTCAAGGTTAAAGTGTACCTCACCGACGTGCTGGGAACTTAGCTAGTAGGTATGTGGTAGTTACAGCCGGTACAGCTATCCAAGGTGTTAGTCTCACAAAAATGAATACTAACCTCTTTGTTCTGTGCGGGAATCGAACCCGCGACACATGGATAAAAGCACAAAAAAAAAAATGTTACCTAACGCTGACCAATAACAACCAATTTATTAGCTACTGCGCCATTGTGATTCAGTGGCGGACAAACACAGTAGTAATTGGGAGGCCCGATGCCCATTTCTCGTTTAGTGGGGCTTCACGAAATCACGACTGTCTTTATTATGGAAATTCGGACGGTGTTCATTCTCCCTCTGACGCAGTCGGGTCAAACAAGTGCGGGTCGCTTCTCGACTTGATTGAGATTTGAAGCGAACCCCACTGCATTGTATGAAATCTATTCGGTTCTCTAGGCGTGTCATTTTAGACGGAAACCTAAAGGGTTACCTACGGTATTTTCACCTATATATCATAGTTTGTTCCAAATTGCAGCAATGCAGCGCGGGGCCTGTAGCAAATTTTATCAAGGGCCCCTTGTTTTGTTTTAGGTCATCAACTTTATGGTAATAATAAAACAAAACTGTTACAAAAAACTTTCCTGGATTTAATTTGGGCAAAGAATAATGCTCAAAACGTCCCCACCCTTGTAGCACTTTAAATCCTATGTTAATCGAAGGGCCTTAAACATCTGATCATTTTATTGTATGACAGCGAAACTGAAATGTCCATCCGAAAAAAGTTACCAACATTAAGATACCGGAATCAGTCACAATTATGTTGGCGTTTAATGTTCATTGTTCTTTAGAAATAATCCTATTCATAACGACTTCTTTAAGCAAATCGTATTCAATATTCATCAAAGTGAGATAATTAAGACGTTGTTGGCTCATCGTGTTCCTTCACTAATTTTTAACACGTTTTCATGTTGAGAAAGAACGTTCACTACTGCAGTTGGCGATCATGAGAGACAAATAAATGCGCAAGGCAATTTCTTCGTTTCTGAAACAAGATTCTAAAGAATTATTTAACAAAAGGTTGCTGTTCCAGAACTTCGCAATTCTTGATGTCAATAATATAGCCGCATCAGATTTAGCAATGCAGCGAACTGCACTAATTCGTCGCCTAGGCTGTGCTCCAAATATCGGGATAAAAACTATCCTATGTCCTTTCCCGGGACTCAAACTATAGCGGTTTGAGCGTGAAGAAGTAACAGACAGACAGACACACTTTCGCATTTATAATATTACTAGCAGCGCCTCGCGGTTTCACCCGCTTATGTGTCGATCCCGTGGGAATATTGGGATAAAAACTATCCTATGTTCTTCCCCGGGATGCAATCTATCATGGTTTATGCGTGAAAAGGACATAATTATACAGACAGACAGACAGACAGAGTTACTTTCGAATTTATAATATTAGTATGGATATACATATAAATAAATACATTGAGTAGGCAAAATAATCCGTACTTAATGGATTATTTTGCCTATTCAGTGTATTTATTTTCTTAAACCTCCAAAATATTTGTAATATATTTTAATTGGATATTCAACATCTTTATTAAATCAAAACAAAACCATTTTATATAAATAGTGTATCAAAATCCATCGCGATGTATTTTATAAAGAAGGGACACAGTACTTTCTACCATAATATAATTATTATACAAACAAATAATGTATAATATTTTTTATTCCGGATATGCGAGGTTGGTTGTTTCATCACTACTGCCCGTAAAGTGGAGATGTGCGCGGCACGTTTCCCCGTATTTTTAGGGGTCCATATTGTTCAAAACTTATTATGTTTCTTGAGGCATTTTCGGGCGACTTCAAAGTGATTTAAGGAATATATTTTCCATGTATTCTAGAAAGAACCATGTCTAAATTCGGTTTCTTCATGGAGAAAGAGGATTTCAAAAGTTGAGTGGTATAGGATATACAGCGGCCGTAGCCCGCAGCGCAGCGGCCGTAGGGCACGGACGAGCAAATTTTGTCAGAAGCTTGCCGCATTGAACGTGTTAAAATCTTATTTTTTCTTTCTAATTGAAATGTGTGTTCTTTTCAGGCTTGTCGCGCGGCGCCCGGAGGTGGCACCTACTGTGCGCAGACACCTGATGTGGTAAGTTATCCAAAGCTATTCAGATAAACCAGAGATTCGAGGTCGTTTAGTGTTTAGTGATACACACGAGCGATACGCGTCGACGACAGAAGCAACTGCAACGCGTGTCGGCGACAGTCTTCGATGCGAAGGCGACTCCATTTTTTTTGGGGATCTAGTTAATGCATATTATGCCATATACCTAATGATGTTTGTTTTAATTTCGCAGATCTTCCAATGTCTCAACTCTCCTCATGTGATTAGTCCCGAGGTGGCCGTCAAATGTACCGGTGCCCAGTTGTATGAAAGTGAGGTAATCATCATATTATTATAGCAGATGTTGGAGAAAAAACCGCCAGGCTGAAGTGAGAGTGGGCCGGACACGTTTCATGAATATACCCGCAGCGATGGGCAAAGATCGTCACTCACTGGACGCCTAAGGAAGACATTGCCGTCGAGGTATACCACGGCGATGGTGGTGCGACGATGTGGTAACATTTGCAGGGCCAACATGCCCAGAGGTCGCACAAGACAGGGAGGTAGGAAGAAACAAGGGGAGGCCTTTGTCCAGCAGTGGGACACAACGTAGACTAACAAAAAAAATATTCTGGATATTTTTCTAAAATAATTACGGGCAACTGGCAACACCTATATTTTATGCAAATTTATTTGATTCATATTCTCATTCTATAATACTTCCAGTGCGAAAGACTAACCTGCATCTTCCGTGAATCCAAATGGCTGGATGGCGCAGCAGTAGACAAGACGAAGGTCGCCGCCTACTTCGACCAGTACGAGAAGGATCATGCAGAGTGGGGGCCTGCCATCCAGCATCTGAAGACAGCCTGTTTGGGCCCGGAGCTGAAGGCACAGGGGGTCTTCCTCAGCTGCCCAGCTTATGACGTCATGCATTGTGTGTTAGGTAGCTTTATTAAGGTGAGATTGTTTTTTATGGTCATGTCTCTCTATGTTTCTTAAGGTTTCAGTTTTCAGTAAGCAGTAGGTACATCCACGGACAATGGCGGTCGACAACTTTTCACCCTTATGCCCTTGGTAATAGGGTTGAAAAGTGGTCCACTACCAGTGCCCGCGATGGTACCTACTAGTAGTACGTAGTATGTAGTAATAGACTGCCTCGTTGGTCTGGTGGTCGCAAGTGCTGCTGCTGAGTAGGAGGTCCTGGGTCGGCAAAGTATTTTTGGGTTTTTCTATCAGGAATTTCTCAGTAGCATTCTAAATTTGAGCCCGATTCACAATAAGCTCTCCCCCTATTATAAGGGACTTAAACATAGCTGGCGAAATGTGTAATGTGTACTTTATGTACACCTCTACTGCCTAACCTTTCAGGGAATACATGCGTAGGAATATACCTAGTGGCTGGACATCTTTGTGAAGAAACTCGACCGGAAAAGCACTGGGAGCACCTATTACTGGGGCCAAGCACCGTTCCGGTTTAAGAAGGATACTTATAGACCATTTTCAGCTAGACATTAGTTTCAGCTTTGACGCCGAGACTGCGAAACATTTACAACGCCTTTGGTAGAAACGGTTATGTCCTACTTCTGTCGAAGGGAGACTCACGCTGTGGTCAAGAGCTACACGCTCAAGTGTCACGTGTTTTGCGACGGCCACTGCAGAGATAGGTATATGACAAAGCAGTTGTTTAGAGTAGAGCATTATGTCAAGACTCAACCGAGACGCGACTTGCGAAGCGACGACCGCACTGTAGTAATTATACCGTGCCTAAGTGCTCATACAGAGCGACACACAGTGACAGAGACAACTGCAGCCGTCGACGAGTGTCGACTGCTGCAGTTGATGCGTGCCGCTCGTGTGTAAGTATATAGGTACACTAACTCGAGACCGTGATGGAACCAGCGGGTTAATTACGTAACACACTATCAGAAGCAATGGGTTACCTTTTGACACGCCAATACCTAACATTCATTGCGTTATTTACGTTATTGAGCAGACACATTTTAAGGATTAGCGATAACCTTCAAAATGATTGCTGGGATCGCAGCTAGGTATAACTTATTTATCATGTTTCAGCACGCGACCCCATCTCAGTGGTCCACCTCGGCGTCGTGCTCGTACCCGCGCGCGTACGCAGCAGCCTGCCCAGTGTGTCCTAGCGACTGCTTCAGTGCACAAGTGCCCATCGGATCCTGTAACGCCTGCTTCTTGGCGCCAAGAACAGCCTAAAAATGCAGTAAAATTATTAAAAATAAGCTTATTTTGAAAAGGAATGGTTGTTTTATTTTTTATTACCTGGTCTACCTATATTTTTACTGGATTGTATTGTAGAAAAGGAGGGGAAAGACACATAGGGCATCGAAAAATTCTTCCGTATCGCTGTTAACAGGAAAATTGACCAAAAGGCTGGCAGCATTGCCACGGGCGGTGCTGATTCTTTGGCCAAAACATAGGCCAGCCCCTCTGGTCCCGTGAAGAATCGACCAACCCCTTGCTAACCCGAAAAAACCAAGTGGTAAATTGCGGACTCCTGGCAGCCACCGTTCTTCTAGGAAACCGGTGCTTAAGACTATCTGAAATTACAAAATTGCATGCTTACTTTCGGGGACACCAAACTCTGCTCACCATATGACGCCAGTATTAAGGTGATAAGACAAAACAATGGTAGAACAAAAATCTGCATCATAATTTATCGAACCGAGAATCGAACATTACTTAGTTAGTTAATTGTTTTAGTTAGGCTAAGTAATTACAATAATAATTAATTTTATTATTATTTTCGTTTATTTGTTTAGTTACACATCTAATTACATTTTTAAATATTTCTTAAATTATAAAATAAGTATAAAAAACATTTAAAAATATAAAAAAATATTATATTATTATTATTACTAAATGGGCCCGCTCTTGACCCCGATCACGCCTGATGGTAAGCGATAGATGAGGTCTATGATGGAACGAGCGTGCCCAGAAGATGCCTGTTCACTCTTGCTTTGAAGGCAGACGGGTAAAATGTGGGCGGGAACACAGATGCCCGCAGAGAGTTCCACAGTTTGGCTGTGCGCATAATAAAAGTGGAGGAGAAGCGCTGAGTACGACTCGTGGGGATATCAACCAAGTGCGGATGGTACGCTGCAGTACGTCTTGTTGTCCGGTGGTAGAAGGGCGATGGTGGGATCAGGTCATGGAGCTCCTGCGCACACTCACCGAAGTACAATCTGTAGAAGACCGACAGGCAAGCAACATTACGCCGATGAGCTATGCTGTGGAGCGTAGCTACCAACGTCTCGTCGCCTATAAGCCTTTTAGCTCTGCGTTCCACCGAGTCAAGTGCAGCAAGCTGGTATTTTGCTGAGCCATCCCACAAGTGGCTGCTCCATCAGGAACGGACCTGTGCTTTGTACAGACTTAAAAGCTGTCCTGATGTGAAGTATCGCTTCACCTTATTTAGGATGCCCAGCTTCTTGGCTGCAGTCTGAGCTTTTGACTCGATGGTTGAGCCGAAGTTGAGATCAGATGTCAACTCCATGCCCAAAAGCTGTAGGCTGTCGGTAACCGGTACAGATGCACCTCGGAAAGTAGGACATAACTGGAACTGGCTCCTTTTTGCAGTGAAAAGACATGCCTGTGTTTTCTGAGCATTGAATTTGACCAGATTATCGTCGCCCCACTGGGAAACGAGATTTAATGTCGAATTCATTCGCTCTACCATGGCCTCTCTAAGAGTAGCTGGTTTCTCTCTGCTGGCTCTTGCACTGGACAGGTATCTTTCTGCGACTGTGCTGTCATCTGCGTACCCAATTGCACCAAGCTGTAATAGGTCGTTGATGTGCAGTAGAAATAAAGTCGCGGAAAGAACAGACCCCTGAGGAACACCGGCATCAATGGCCATATGTTCCGATGAGCAGCCATCTATGACCACTCTGATCGATCGATCATTTAAATTAAATGAAATTTAGTAGGTATAAGAAGTTTATCCAGTGTAGGTAGGTATGTATATATTTTTATCCTAATTTGTTATACCTAAATGTTAAAAGCTTCATCGAACTTACTAAATAAACGTGCAAAAGATGGAGCAGTAAATACTACAGTAATTAGGTAGGGGTAGGTACTTATTTATGGGTAGTATTTAAACGAGTGACTGTAAATTACAATTTTAAGTGTCAAAATTAATTAATTTGGGTTATATAATTACTAAGTGAGCGACTGACTGTAAGTGACGAAAAATCAACAGAATAGTATCTTACAAACATTAATTTGAGTTACTTAAAATACAAAATGAGCAGCTTCATAATATTTGAGCGACTTAATATTTGTTTGAGTGTCAACGTTACGTCCTGCATTTATTTCAATATTTGGCATTATTTCTGTGTAAAGGGTTTAAAGTAACCTAACACAACCGAACCTCGGGGTGCCCTTCGCTCGCTCTTGCATCCTATGTCGTGTGTGTTGGAAAAATCGTCTCTATCTTAATATTGAAGTTGCCCTCTCTGTATTTCCAGTCGCTCACTTAGTAATGTAGTCGCTCGGATAAAATTTTAATATATGAAATGGATTTATCACAATCCACTTTTTGTAAGCTTGTTCTGGATTATATTATTAATCAATATTCGTCGTTAGTTTAGTTAATTTTTCGCTTACTCAAATTCATACCGCTCAAGTTATTACAGTATGTCATCATCACTCGCAAAGCTTTTTTTTAATCGCTCGTTTTATAATTCCCCCTTATTTATGAACCGTAAAGTTATGAAACCTTATAAAATACAAGCATTGAAATTCAATATAATACCTATGTTCCGATGATTTTCCGGGAACTTTGGAAACACGAGGCTATAGAAAATACAACACGTGATACGACGGCCAAATTATTCCAGCTTGCTGCTACTCTCTACACAATGGGCCATTTTGGCCGACTTCCCACCCCCAGACGATAAGTTTTGATAAAATTAAAAGCTTCCATCATGAATTAAATTGAGAAAAATCCGACACTACAACTTTTAGCGTTGAGATCAAATCGATAATAATCTTCGAAAGGCTTCTGAATTACGGCGAATTTAGATAAATATCTACTGGAACATAAAATTGTCTTGAGTCCTTTCGATTTATTTTTATAAATCTTAATCCCACTAGATCAGAGCGGCTCAGTAAATAAATCTAGTAATAAAACACAATCATAAGCTTTCGCAAATAAAACTAAAACCAATTTCAATCAAGGCTTTAATTTCCTGCGCCACGTCATATCCTTTCGTTTATCGAGCGCTTCCCACCCACAGTTTCCCGCCCTCTCCATAATTTTCCACTAGTTCCCGCGCATGCGTCCCGCAGGGTGCCCTCTCTGACACCTGTCAAAATCAGTCTATCCCTCCCCAGTGCCGTGAACTGTTTGACGTCACTGCGTCCATAATTACGGGAAATCCAAGTGCATTTTGGAGAATCATGTAAAATTAGGTAAGTGGAAAACTTGATACCATTTCCTAGAATGTTGTTTTTTTTAATTGTTACTCTGAATTTTATACCGTGTTCGTACGATTTTACAGCAAGTAGGTTTGATTCCTATTTAAAATGTCGATGGTCTGGATCTCTTTCCGTGATGAATCTGATCGCATTTTTTAAATTTAATTTTTCTCTCTCAGTAGCCTGATCGATCGATGAAATAAACTTGAGACGTAGATTATGACAGCCTTCGGTCTATTAATAGCTCAATGGTTTATGTGATAACAATCACATATACCACAAATGTAAGTATACGACTGATATTGCGCGTGTCTCGTGACCTTTAATCTTACCAGTGTCTGATTTGGTAATTGATTAAAAGACAATTCATTGATCAACATCGATACCTATTAGGTAAGTGACTTTTCGATAACGAATTTCTATGATAATGGCTTTTATATCTGCTCAGGGATATTTCGGATCAGGACTTAGGTGTTTGCTTGCTTCGGACACTAGGTAGGTGCAACTGGAGTCTGGTGTGAAAACCTCAGATCAAAAACAAATATTTTCCAATTTTCATTTTCTGTCAAAGCTATTTTCCATTCTAACCTTTATCATATTGGAAAAGCTCTGGGGTGGTTGTTTTCCCAAATTGGCTTCTGGAAACTCTATTACCGATAATCGAGAATTACTTAGCTAACTTTTTTGCGTTTTCTCCTTGTAGAACAATTGGCATTCATCTGCATTCATCGTAAAATTATAGAACATAGAGTATCGTAAAAACAGAGTTAGCGCCGAATGCCGAAGTAGATTCTAGCTTCCAAACACGGCTATCTCGACAGAATCCAATTATTTGAAAAAAAAAATCCAATACAATAGTAATAAACTTGGACTCTGTTGCTGATGCCGATGGACTACTATTTATAATGTTTTTATTTTTTAATTGTAATTTAGATGTGTCTGTTTTTTTTCTTATCCTATACCTACTGTCTCACTGCTAGACAAAGGCCAAGTAATTCCAGGAACTCTTTTCCAGTAAATCTGTATTAGTAGGTATACTTACGATGAAATAAACGAAAAATACATCCCATGTCAAAACAGAAGAATAACTAGCAGGGTATCAGTTCAGGGGATCCGTCCGGAATAACTCTCGATTTCGGCTACGGTAACTATTTGTTAGTCACCACTATTGGCAATACAATACTCCTACTTGCCTATTTTATTTACTTCAACGTAAATAAAGACTTTCATATCAAGAACAGACTTGGGGCGTTTCATTCTCTAGAACTATTAAATACGCTTTTATTCACAATGCTACGTGGTACTGAATATATCTAGTAAAATTGCCCTTGAAGTCCTGATACCTACTTAACGCTTATGCGGCCTACCCAAATGTCCTGTCTTTGGTATTGTTCGTCGAATCGTTGAGCTCCTCAAGTTCTGAGTTGAGCTGCACGATTTTTGACAAATGCGTGCACTGATTGGACAGGTCCGCTCAATCTGTGTGGTTCTTTCCTCAAAAGACCATTTCAGACACCGATCTACATGGTCTTCACACGATCTGACCAAGATTTTGTCTGGACTTTAAAAGAGACTGTGGCTTCTGAGTTTGTTTCGGCCTTTCTTCTCAGAATAGTCAGTTAGGAAACGCCGACCTCATCTAGTTTAAAAAAAAATATGATTGACGTGTAAAAGTGTTTGTACAAACCTACTTACAGAAATAAAATCATTTATCATTTAACAAATATTTGGAAACTCCTATTCATCGGAAAATGACGAGGGCCTCAAGTCTGCTATTACAATAGTGTCAGAATGGTCTATCATTGATTTCATAATGGTTGATCTTGACTTTGGTAATCTACTAATGTATTGGCGTCATTAGGATTTTTCACTATTGAAAAGTCCTAATGTCAGTGTGGTTGACCATTCAACCACTGACACTCCATTGAAAGAAAGGTTAGGAGCCGGCCAAAGAGAAAAAAGTAAGGAAACGAAGTAATGGGGCGGGGGGTGACAGTATGCGACGCGGTAGGTCGGGGGCCAAAATTTCACGCGGACGAAGTCGCGGACAGAAGCAAATTTAAAATAAAAGGTTTGAGTTTGAAAATTCCATTAACTTTAAAACACTCTTTAAGTGCTGTCACCACAGCAACATCCGCTTTGATATCTTGATAATTTCTTCAGGGCTAAACAGAGGCGCCCCGAAAATAATATAAATAAAAATAAAGTTGCCAACAAAGTCATCAAAACTCATTAATGTTGGCAACCACGGCAAGCTTCTAAGACGTGACCTTTATTCCGGATTACTTTGTCGCTAGGGACTTACGAGAGTTGGTACATTGATTGGAACGGTGGCTAATTTAAAGAATAGAACCATCAAAACAATAGAAACACTTTGTTTTTGTAAGAATATTCGATACTAGCTGACCCGGCAAACGTTGTTTTGCCATAATAAGAATATTAGATATGTGTCGCGTACCTGACACCTGCCGGTCATCATCATCATCATTTCAGCCGAAAGACGTCCACTGCTGGACATAGGCCTCCCCCAAACACCTCCACTTCAATCGGTTCTGTGCTTCTCGCATCCAACGGGTTCTTGCGGGCTTCACAAGGTCGTCGGTCCACCTTGTGGGCCTTCCAACGCTACGTCTTCCGGTACGCGGTCGCCACTCCAAAACCTTTCGGCCCCATCGGCCATTTGTTCTGCGAGCAATGTGCCCTGCCCACTGCTACTTAAGTTTGGGAATTCTTCGGGCTATGTCGGTTACCTTGGTTCTCCTGCGGATCTCCTCATTTCTGATTCATCACACTGGGAAACTCCAAGCATAGCCCTCTCCATTGCTCTTTGGGTGACTTTTAGGCTTCTAATAAGGCCCATTGTGAGCGACCACGTTTCAGTGATGGCACTGTCATCACTGGCAACACGCACTGTTCAAAACGAGAGTTTTTGAACAGTGCGTGTTGCCAGCTGATGAGTCTTGAGACACTGCGGTATGTGTGACGAAAATATATTGCGTAGCTTTCCGAACGCTGCCCAGCCGAATCGGATTCGACGATTGACCTCTTTACCTGCTGGTGTATTCTGTAAATTCACCGTGAGTGCTTAGGTGAAGTGAGTTGTCACTCTATGCATCAGCGGTGCTATTCTGTAAAAATCTCACCGTGAAAACTTAGGTGAAATGAGCGTGGAGTGAGCTGTCAATAGTGTCAATTTCTAGCAAAAACAAACTCACTTCACCTAAGTTTTCACGGTGAGATTTTGACAGAATCGACCGACAGATGTTAAGGACTGACAGTATTGACAGCTCATTTCACTCAAGTTTTCACGATGAGGTTCTTACAGAATAGGCTGGTTAGTAGGTAGGTACATACCTGACCTACCGTAAAGAAATTATAAATTGAAATGAATATTAACTATCATTGTATATTAAATGATTTGTGAAGATTGACAAAATAATAGCGTTCATTGCAGCGCAGCATTTTCAGAGCGAAATTCATTTCGTAATTAAAAACATTCAAAATCTAGTCGCAATTTCATCTCAGCGACAATCAATGTCAAAAATGTAGGGAAATCAGAGATATGTTTACTTGACAGATTGAGAATGATATCAGACTGTGAACTTTCTTAAAATTACGAGAATTGCCCTCTTGAGTCTCTTCTTGATCAACCGGACCTATCATATTCTCTGCTAGACTTATGTGCCTCTGCACATAACCCTCTACCAAGTGAAGTTACAACTTTTTAATATCGGGGTACAGTTCACTAGTTATAGGTATGTCGTAGGTATTGTTCGCAGATACCTTTTGGCATTTCCTTGGAAATGTTATCCTGATTATGATTTCTGGGAACCCTTTCAATATTACAAATAATATCTACTTATGTGTCATGTTGAATCTGGATATGGCTGATCCCCTCTGAATCCCCCTCCCCTCTCCCCCCCTCTGATCCGCTCTGATTGAATCTGGAGTCAGTTTGAGGTAAGTCCATTGTGGATTACATCTCGGAACCTTTTCGACTGAATATCCAATAATCGTGTTCATGCCATAATTTTAATACTGAGTTTTATAATATGCTATGTTATGTGGGAGGATTCGGTTAAACGGAATGGTCCTACGTATACTACTTAGGTTGCTAATGCAAACTGGGGAAAGGGTTTGATCGAAGATAAGTAGGTATGCCCAAACAATACAGGTTCCGCGCCTTCTAAGTAAATAATAATATGATAGGTAGTCTTCAAATGTGTGGAGAGAGGAGGAGAGAGAGGCTTGTGGCTAAGTAATAACACCCTCACGGGTCGATCGATCAGGTTAAGCTATACTTGCCGGGTTGGCCCGTGGTTGGGTGACTACCATTTTTACATATCAAGACCCCTCCGTGCCTCGGAAAGCACGTTGAACCGTTGGTCCCAGTTGTCATTCGTGGATCTCTGTACAGTCGTAACGGGTCAGAAGCCAGAAAGTGAGACAACCAGTCTTACCATGGGTTGTGGAAGTCAGATAGGCAGTCGCTTCATGTATAATATTGGTATTCGGCTGCATTCGGTTGGACTGGAAGCCGACCCCAACATACTTGGGAAAAGCCTCGGCAGATAGAGAAATCCGGAGGTTTTTAGTTGAAACCATGTTTTTTGTTGTTCTAATCTGGTGAAAGCCTCTATTTGCCCACCTGATGAGAGACGTTTTACTTAACGTTATTGATAATAAAGAAAGTTTGGATGAGAATCTTATAGTACCTACAGTACATACTAATGTAAAAAACTTTTTTCTTCTTTAAATCTATGCTAAGGTACCTACCTAAGAAAAAGCTCCTTCAAAAAGGGCTCGTCCCAGTTACCTTATGGACTGTTCTTTTGTGTTTCTCCCGTTGAGCGGAATTACTGTTTCAAGGGTATGTCTGCCAGTGATATAACTAACATGGAGGTACATATGTAGGTGTGTCTGTTATAATAAATCTAGTTTTAATCTTATGTGTCCTCAAGGGTTGTTTCTGCGGCAATACCTAGCTTTGGCTTACAGGAGGACTGTCAGCACTTTTTTTTTTGGATGGGAAATTATCAAACAACTTCTCCCGCTCTGGGCGGAGCGGGAGGGCGTGTCATACTTTTACTGACTATCACCCACCCGTGTTCCTTCAGTTGCCTGTGACCACGTGTGCCAGGAGCCACGGTATCTCTTTCGAACAACCCGCGACCCTAGCAGGCATCGGCCCTAGCGGACCCCGTCAGTTAATGCTGACATCTCCTTGAGGCGCGCGTGGAACACAACGCACCGTGCGTCGACCCGGGCTTGGTTCTTACCGGACGGCGAGCTGCCCATTGCTCGCCGCCCGCAAGCCCGCGCCTACGATTCCCGACGCCCAGGGCGTCTCCTGCGGCACCTAGGAGCAGGGAGGGCGCAAAGATTATCTCTCCCTCACGCGCTCCGCCTTATCCGGAACAGGAACCTCCCGAAGCAGCCGTGCCCGGTGAGGACCTGCGTTAAGCGGACGGTGAGGACGCCGTGGCGCCTCTCCAGCCACTCCTCAAAGAGGGGACTTATCGCCGCAATTGTGGTGTGCCCAGAGGACTGTCAGCACCTCTCACAGAGAGGAGGCCTGTGTCCAGCAGTGGGAACATTATAGGCTGAGGAAAATGTCGTGAGGCCAGTTTTGAGTATGAATGTGGATGGCTTTATGAGTAGGGGAAAACTAAAGAAACGATGGATGGACTGTGTGAAAGATGATATGGCTAGAAAGGGGGTGATAACCGAGATGACGACTAATAGAGAAGTATGGAAGGCAAAGGCATAAGGCGTGATAAAAGGGTAAATGATTTTGTTCCTGTAAGTAGTACAGTCGATGACCAACATTGTCTGACACATCCAACATTGCCTGACCCACCGGCTTATCTTGATAAGCCATTTTAATCATTATCTTCTTGTCGTTAAAGTTGAAAAGCTTTTAAGTAACACGGCAATACATACTACCTATTCTTTAATTTCGCGTATTCTCAACCAGTCATTGTGGCTTCGCGGTTCGATGCTGGATCAAGTGGCTCAAGTGGGTCAGATAATGTTGGCCACCTACTGTACATACAAACACCTTTACACGTCGTCCATATTTTAAAAAACTAGATGAGTTCGGCGTTTCCTATCTGACTACTCTGAAAAGAAAGGCTGAAACAAACTTAGATGTCACAGTCTCTTGTGGTGTGGCGTAGACTCTAAATAAATTAGGATAATATAAGATAATGATGAATGATGTGCTTAAGCTCATGTTCTCAGCCCGTTTTGTCAACCTAAGTATTTTGCTTAATAAAACCCTGATGATATGATGGCAGTCTTCGAATTTGGCGCCAATTTTGCAAGTAACCGAATCCAAGATGGCGTGTTTGTATTTATTTTCATTAGTACATCGCCGGCGGCAGGCATTAGCATTTAAATGAATTTCGGTCTGTCGGTGAGGTGGTAGCTCCAAATTGTGATGTAACAGGCTTGATATCTATTCCCTGCGCTAATGGAAATTATTTTTGTATGAATCTGCTTATTGTGTGCGATAAATGTTTTATTAAACTTGGCAACTAAACTTGAAAGTCTACGTGCTTTACATGCAGCGATATTTTACAAGAAACGTATGTACAGACGCCAGCACATCAAGCTACCCGAAACTGTCAAATTTTCCCAATCAACTTTGAACCTTATTCTTTAGCGATAAAGTTGAAAATCTATTAAAGAAATTTGACAGAAAGTGGTAGCTTGATGTGCTGGCGTCTGTACTATTGTTAAGTTTTAAAATACATTGGGCTGCTTTGAGACTTCCCAAGACAGATAGTAACGACTGTTATTACTCCATATGTATTAGTTGTAATTATATACACTCTCGACACTATTATTTTTACACTTTTTATTGTGAACTAGCTTTTAAACGTGGCTTCGGAAATTGACCCACGGGAACTTGTTACCGGGAATAATATCATGTGTCCTAACTCAGTGGGGTAACTGCGTAACATACTAACAGTAGCAACAGTTTTCATTTTGACAGTTCAACAACATTCATTGCGTTATTTACGTTGTTGAGTAGACACATTTTTCGAACTTATGATGCAATGGATTATCAATAGGTATACATCTTATCTATCGCTTTCCACTAGGCGTGATCAAGGTCAAGAGCAGGCCCATTCAGCAATAAAAAAAAAGCCTTTGTCCTTCTCCAAGTCCCAGGTAGGTACCTATATCTACCTAATCGTCCTATGAATCAACACTTAAGCATGAAATCTGTACGATATATCCTAATTTGTGTACAGGCGTCACGTCAGCACATCAAGCTAATTTTCAACTTATCGCTATAGGTACAGTCAGCAACAAAAGTCGATTTAACACTACAGTTTTTTTAATCTCAGTTATTGAGCAAAATATTAACACTTCAGTTATTTTAATCTCAGTTATTGAGCAAAATATTTGTTCAAAGTTGCATTGTAGGTACTTCTGCTGCAATTTTGAATAAATATTTTAAGTACCTACTCAATAACTGAGATTAAAAAAACTGAAGTGTTAATCGACTTTTGTTGCTGACCGTACTATGTACCAGCCCCGTATTCATGGTAAACATTTGTTATATAGCATATTGTATAAATACATAGTACGGTCAGCAACAAAAGTCGATTACACATTACAGAAGTACAGTAGAAAGTTGATTGGGAAAATTTGACGCGCCTGTTTTGTAGGAGCTTTTATTTGGGGGAGGCCATTGCCCAGCAGTGGGACAGTGTATACAAATTAGATATAATGAATTAATGACACCACAAACAGTTCAACATTTTGCATTTAAATTAATGTAATTTTAATGATTTTAAGTCTGAGAGTACAAGTTACCGACTGTGGATATATCGTGATGTAGGCAAGTAGGAACCGGATTACTCCGGCGGAATAAATCTACGAATAAAATATAGAAAAATATTCGTAGCATTACATAGGTAAAGGTACTACCTACAATTCTATTTGGATTTGTCCTCATTACGTCGGGACAGCTATTATTCCCGGAGTCCCGGACACAAGTGTTCCCGTTTACATAAGACGGAACAGGAAAAACAGTTCCATATTATGCTATACAAATAGTCAGTTTTCAAGATGTTCCGTTTCTAAGAGCAGTAGAAACTCTCGCCAGGATAAGGTTTCGTAGTCTATGTAAAGTACTTACATAATAGCTCAACTGTCACTAATGATGGACAAGACACTTACTTTTTAGGGTTCCATACCCAAAGGGTAGAAACGGGACCCTATTACTAAGACTCCACTTTCCGTGTCTGTCTGTCCGTCACCAGGCTGTATCTTATGAACCGTGATAGCTAGACAGTTGAAATTTTCACAGATGATGTATTTCTGTTACCGCTATAACAACAAATTAAATACTAAAAACAGAATAAAATAAATACTTAAGGGGGTTCCCATACAACAAACGTGTTTTTTTTCGGCGTTTTTGCCTTGTGGTACGGAACCCTTCGTGTTCGAGTCCGGCTCGCACTTGGCTATATAGTTTTTCTATTGTTACCGATCTTTGGAAGATTTCTATATTTTTTTTACAACTTTGGACTCCCCCACTATTGGAGAAGCTGACGCTCAGGGGGCTTACCATCACCTCAGAAGTTGAACTGCACTACTTTTTTGTACTAAGACGTCGTACGCCCCCAGATCTCCTAAGCACTAAGGGCAAACTATTGTTGTTTATGATTTTCAGCCTTTTTGACATAACTTGTTCAACTAACGCCAAGTAGATGCCCATACTATAGATACGTGATACATCTATTTAGATATTATTTAATAACTAGCATGTTGGAAACGAAATTAATTCGAGGGCAATATTGCCCGCCTTGGTGTTGGAGTAAACAGGTCGCGTATTGTAGGACCGAGGCTGGCAACCGAGCTCTAGATAGGAAGGACGTGCAGGAATTGTGACTAGTTAAATACAGAGAGAAATGTAGGCATAATACAAGAGTACCTGCGGTGCTATTCTGTAAAAATCTTACCGTGAAAACTTAGGTAAAGTGAGCGTGGAGTGAGCTGTCAATAGTGTCGATTCCTAGCAAAAACAAACTCACTTCACCTAAGTTTTCACGGTGAGATTTTTACAGAATCGACCGGCTGATATTTCAAGTGCCTACAATAACTGTGGTCGATGGCACCACAAAAAAATCATCAAATTAAACGATGCTTTAATTTAATGATTTGTGGTGTAAATTTTAAACTCTCGACGAGTAATGTGTAAGTTAAGTAATGTTAAGTTAATATGCTTAAAGAAGTGAACTTGTTATTAGGATGCATATCACGCATATTGCGTCGTTCTTCTAAAATTTGCGAAAACGGAAATTGACGCGGTTTTCATCGTCATTTAGAGGGTATAACTTACATTCATAGTTTTAACTTACTTAAAATAAAGAAATGTCTATGTTTTGTCAACTCGCAAAAACCGTGCGAAGCGGGTTGCCAGTTCAAAATATGGGAAAGATGAACTCAGGTCGGATACCTTTAACAAGCTCCACCTTTCGATTCGGTTAATCCGAGATTTAGGACCGAATCGAAAGGTGGAGTTGTTGCATATCAGTCGTAAAAAGGCAGAATTCCTTTATCATCAGTGATGGACAATCGGATTACCTACTAAATCTAAAAGGACCACTCGTCTTTTCCTTACCTACTTTTCGGAATAAAAAAATCAGTCGGTGACGCGGTACCCATATCATTACTTGTCAATATGTTGTATTTTAAATTATTTATATAAAATCAGAGAAATGAAGCAGGTAATTGATAAGCAAATTGAGTACCTACCAACAGTAACTGTAACATAAGAGGTCCTGTCATTCTTTGACAGTTGTGTGAAATGGCTATAACACGGCAAATTGATGTAGGGTTTTATCTCAATTTTTTTTCTTCATATGCACACTTGTTTTTTCAGCTCACTTTAGACATTGACGGAATAGTCGACATCGGCTTTGCTAGCCATTTATTAAAAATAGAATAGAATAGATGTAGGGTGTCAATTTGATAAACAGTTGTCAGAACATTTTCTTTGACTGTTCATGGTAAGTTAGGTAGGTAAGCAATTATTTCCTTACCAAGACCACTTACGTCGAATCAATAGCGGTATAGTAAAGAAATTATACTATTACCATTGATATTTATATAGATACAATGACTATTACGGCCTGACACAAGGTCACGATAACCAATAGAAGATTTATCACTGCTTATCAAAGTCTCTCCGCCGCGTCTGCCTGTCTGAACGCGATAAACTCAAAAACTGCCGAACCGATTTTCATACGGTTCACTAATGGACCGAGTGACTCATGAGAAAGATAGTAGTTTTTGAAGATGTCGGAAAATATCACGCCGACTTGGAGCTCTGGTGGCGCGCGGCGGCCGCGTAAACCTATAACATAATATATTATGGAAACAATGTATTGGATGGATGTAACGTACCTATTGGATTCATTTAGGGTAGGTTTAATCCCGGTAGTACGTTCAATTCAACAATATTCATTGCGTTATCTATGTTGCTGAGTAGACAAATTTTTCGAACTGAAGCAATGGATTACAATATCCTTCAAAAATGATTCATATTGTGATTGATAATGTGTTACGCAATGTGAGTGTGTGCTGCAGTCGGCTTAGGACGCCTACGTTTGGGGATTCAGAAAGTTTGTCAGAACTTCAGGAGTCGATACTATTTTTACAGACTTCACAAAAAGGAGGAGGTACTATGTTCGGATGTTTGTATGTTTTTTTTGTATGTTTGTTCATCGAATACTCCGCCAATTGTCGACGGATTTTCAAAATTCTTTTTTTGTTCGAAAGTAGATAGTTCTGAGGTGGTCCCACTGTCACCAAGTTAGGATCTGATGATGGGATCTTAGAGAAATCGAGGGCAACCCTAAAATTTTATAGGCTCACTTATTGTTTTTCGCATATTTTATGAAGTATCTTGTGTATTTGCGTATGGTTGTCACCATCTCAGGTAGCTGGGCTGATGATGGAAGGTACAACTCCTTAACAGTAAGAAGTTACTCGAACAGGCAAGGACTGTTTTAGTAAATTGTTTTGATGTTTGATAGGGCATTTGCCACATTTGGTCTCATGATCATCAAGTCATGACCTGATGCTGCAGTCAGGATAGTCTGCAGAGTACCTAACTCCTCGACAACTAACAGCAGATATATCGTGTTTAGGCTCATTGAAAAGGGCTCGATGTGTGGATAAACGTACTGTTAATGAGGAACACCGAAGTACATAGAGACCTGATGCTGAAGCCAGGAGCATCAGAATAAGTACAAACCTTGAAATTGAAACCTTGAAACTCCTCAACAATTAACGTCCCTGCATCGGGAAAAGCAATATTTTGTAAAAGGTGATCAGCAGTTGGCATTAGGCTATTGTAACTTAGATACCTAAATTACAAACTGACCCACTAAAAAGTAACAAGTAAAAACTTTTTTCCAAAAAAAACAACCGACTTCCAAAAAACACTATAAAGTGAAAAATAACTTTAATTTCGGAAGTCGGTGGCAAAAAACAAAAATACAAATCCAAAGACACCGACTTCCGAAATTAACATTATGTTTCACTTTATAGTGTTTTTTGGAAGTCGGTTGTTTTTTTTTGTAAAAAAGTTTTTATGTTAGCTATAATTATATACGACTAGCAGCGTCCCGCGGTTTCACCGGCGTAAATGTCGATCCCGTGGGAATATCGGGATAAAAAGTAGCCTATATGTTAATCCAGGGTGTCAGCTATATCCATACAAAATTTTATCAAAATTGGTGCCGCCGTTTGAGCGTGAAGAATTAACAAAGATATAAACACACACACACACCCCCACAAACTTTCGCCTTTAATAATATTAGTGTGATTAGTAGGACAAGTAGGATTTACCCACATCAGCCAGTGCCGGATTAGCCACGTAGCAGGTGTAGCAATGCTACAGCCCCGCGCTTGGACGTACAAAAAAGAAGTCATGGTATACAATACGACCGACGACGTAACATGGCGGGCCTGAACTTCGCGCAGAAGGCTGTGCAGTAAGACTTTTAGGAACCAAATGGTGACATGAGGCGAGTGTGAGTGAGAGAACATGCGCGAAAGTTCGTAAAGGCTATACTCAGGCCCGCCAAGTTACGTGGTCGTATTGTACCCTATATTGAAATATTAGGGAAGAATGGTCAAAAGAAACCTAAGCGCTCTTACGCACTAGCGGTTAACCGCGGGGGCGGCTAGCCGCGCGGTTAGCCGCTTTTCCAGTTTATTAGGCAACCGCTTATGATTATACGCAATAAACCGCAACAAAATTTCAACCGCGGCGGTTGAATGGAGAGCCGCGGCCCGCTTCGCGTCCAGCCGCCTTCTTGTGTAGGCAATGGTTGTTCAAGTTTGCGGCGAGCCGCCGCCCGGTGAATTTGTACGTGTTTTGAGTTACGCAGCCGTGAACTTCGACACAGAGAAATTCATTGTTGATATTCAACAACGAGAAGCTACTTGGAATTGTGAAGGAGCAGTATATAACAATAGAAATTTGGTTTTCGGGACACAACACGCCTTCAAGCGGTCCAACCGCTTAGCGCGGTTGGACCGCGGTTTCTTCGCGGTTGGCCGCCATGGCGGTCAGCCGCGATGAAGAGCGGTTGGACCGCTCAAAAGAACCGCCTAGGCGGCCAACCGCTAGTGCGTAAGGCCACTAAGCTCTCCGAGATGGGATGCTAAAAATTTTCGAACTCACTTCGCTCGCTCTTGCATAACTATGTACAAGGTTCTCTTAGAACTTGCAAGTACGTAGGTTTTTACAAAAGTACCTACTCTACTGAGCATTGTTTGAAGAAAGTAATTTGGCTCAAGTGCTTCAACTGACATGGAACGGAAAAGAACGTATTTGTGATTGGACTAGTGAAAAATCACTACACAACTAAAACTATTAAATGAAAAAGTTCTGTTTTATCTTGTAAACCTTAGAACCATAAAAAAATTAAGTTCTACCATATTTCCCTAGGTAAAATTCGCTACAGCGTAGCGGTGCTATTCTGTAAAAATCTCACCGTGAAAACTTTGGTGAAGTGAGCTTGGGGTGAGCTGTCAATAGTGTCAATTCCTAGAAAAAGCAAACTCACTTCACCTAAGTTTTCACGGTGAGATTTTCACAGAATCGACCGGCTGGCCCCGCCCTGGCTTAATCTGGCACTGACATCAGCTACTTATTTATAGTTAAGACAGGTACTTATGTATTTCTTAAATAAAAATAAGCATCTATTTGGGGATTTCATAAAAGGAGTTACTTTCTGGCAAGGCATCGCAAATCCTTTTTGATCAATCCGAAGAAACCTTTGTGAGGCTTTACCTGCCTGATTTTAACGATGAATTGGATCGGAAGAGTTTCCGTTTTCATCTTTTAAGGAAAAGGAGATTAGTAGGTTATATCTACTGAGGGAGTGTTTGGGACTTAATTTATGAATGGAACGAATTGCCCTTTCTTGTAAAATAAAAATTGTCATTCAAACAATTTTTATTTTTCCCCACAACAGAATACCGTACGACATCACACTATGAAAATAACTAAAGTAAACTTTGACGGGCTGTCTCTAAATCAGTTAAATCACGAATTTTCCTAACGGCGTATGCTGCAGAGCTAAGCTTTTTTGACATTTTATCTATATGGGGGCCTCATTGAAGCTTGGCATCCAACGTTATGCCTAAAGATACTGTGGTATCTTCGGGTTTGAACTCTTCATCCTTAATGAGAACACCAGTTTCTACTTGTGTAACATGGGGTATAGTAAACTTAATACATTTCGTTTTTTTTTCGTTAAAAAGTAGATTATTGACATTAAACCAGTTAACTACTATTGCAAGGGCGTTATTTACATTGCCACTAACCAGCTGCTGACGTTTGAGTTTAAATAAAAGTGAAGTGTCATCTGCAAACAACACTATATCATGTTCATCCCTTATGAGGTATGGCAAGTGATTTATATAAATAATAAATAAAAATGGGCCGAGAATTGAGCCCTGGGGGACCCCCATTCTTACTACAGATCCGGGTGACCTTTTTCCGTTAACATCAACTCTCTGAATCCTATCACTTAAGTAAGAAGATCTAGAGAGGCGTTCCGGATTCCGTAGTGGTGCCTGATTAATGTTTCATGAAGAACACAATCGAATGCCTTGAACAAATCGCAAAAGACGCCCAAAGCATCGCATTAGTCCTCCCATGCATTATAAATATGTCCTAAAAGTTCAACTCCTGCATCGGTAGTCGAAAGACTCCTTGAAAACCGAATTGTTTGTTATGTGTATTTTTTCTCTTTTCGTGAAGATAATTTTTGAGTGTAGATATATTTTTGTTTAGTGTTTTTCGTATCAGTATGCATGTATTATAAATGTATGTTTTTGTAATGTTAATTAATTTAGTTTCTTTGTAAATTGTTAGTTTTGAAGTAAATCGTAATAAAATGACGTTTAACGTAATTTGTTTTGTGCAGTTTGTTGTTTGATTTCTTTGTGGTTTTTAATTGCGGCAGAACCCCATAGTTCTATTAGGTAGTCAATGTGTGGCATAAGTGCTTAACGAGTGAGAAATCTTAGATATCGAATTTGGCATGGTAAGCAGCGAACGATGCCTCGAAGGCTACCCGTGAGTGATTCTAGTTTACGTCAAATATTTATGTCAAAAACCCAAAATTAATGATATAATAATGGGTTAGGTTAGGATGGCTTCAGGACCCTTTTCAACCCCCAAATAGTCTCACAATCTGTCTAGCGAGGCGGTACGTTTTTAAACTTTTACCAACTGAGTCAACCCATTTCTCTCCCTTGTCAGACATTGCTAAACACAGCACTATACACACGTCATACAACGCATCGATAAATCCGGAGATATGTTATCTCGAGATAAAGTGTCGATAACGAATTAATATACGTTTACTAGAGCAAGCGTGTCCGCGTTGTTTACTAGCTCGCCGACCAATCGGAGATATCGATTTTGTTTTTGTTAGAGACGCGCGAATCGTACGCCTGCCTTCTTCGTGTAAGACATTCTACGCCAGGACCTGGTAAATCTAGTGTTAATTTTAAATATTTATCGGTGAATTAAACTGTTGGTTTTTTCATGGGACAGTGTTTATTCGGGGACATCCCTAATATTTTTTTTTAGAATACATTATTATAAATTACCTCTAACAAACCACAAAGCAGTTTATTCTTAGGTTATTGTATTAGCTATATTGGTTGTTTCTGGTTTCGTGTGTTATGTGTTGGAACTGCAGTAGATGGTCCATTCTGTAAAAATCTCACCGTGACAACTTAGGTGAAGTGAACTCCTATTTCACCTGCCATTTTAGTCTGTAAAAATATCACTGTGAAAACTAAGGTGAAGTGAACTGTCATTCCACCTAATGCAAAGGATTAACACTATTGACAGCTCACTTCACCTAAGATATCACGGTGAGATATTTACAGAATCCATCGACTGCGGTGCGATTCTGTAACCATCTCACCGAATTCAGAAAACTTAGGTGAAGTGAGCGTGGAGTGAGCTGTCAATAGTGTCAATTCCTAGCAAAAACAAACTGACATCACCTAAGTTTTCACGGTAAGATTTTACAGAATCGACCGGCTGGTGCGCATTTTGGTGGTGGATTACAGCTCACTCTCTATCACAGAGAAGAGACTTGCTTGTGTCCTTCCCAGCAGTGGGAACTATATGTTGATTGATAAATAATGGGAGCGTTACCTTATCTGTTGTTTCTGGTGGTAACATCAAAACTATCTACATAGATATCGAGTAAAAGGCGTCCGATGGCGCAGTTAATAAGTCTTCTACAGACATCCTTAGTCATGATATCATTTAGAATTCTACGCAATCTCTCGTTAATACTTTTATTATTAAAAAATGAAGCTCGGAATATTGCTGAACGTGCACACATTTCCATGTGCATAACGGAACTACGATGCTCGTCAATGTCATGTCTAATCGCAGATTGCTCTTGAAACTAGCTTAGTGCAACAGTGCATATATCTCTGGTCCTTCAGTACGGAGTACGGACTTACACTATACTATAGTCTGTTTCAAAAGTGGAAGTGTAAACAAACCCTGGCAGGTTAATTTCGTGGACTTACGCGTTCACTCACTGAATGGAATTAGTAACGCATTCAACTGTTTCAACTATAGATGTGTTAACACTTTTACCGAATAACATTAATACATTGTAAAAAAATATTGAAGAAAAGTAAGGTTATAAAATTAACCTCAGTTGTCAAATGAAAAACATATTTTGAATTTTCAATCAATCTAATAAGCAATTAATTTGTACTACAAATTGGAATCCGCAGGTACGTTTTCTGATCCATTTGTTGATATTTTTATCAGATACTTTGGAACAGACTATAGGTACTCATCGACATGGTAATCTGAAGTGATGTCTAGTCTCTTGGGAATTAAATCAAGGACCAATGAAGATGGGAAAGGGTTCTTGGCAGCATCCCTATACATAAATGTATAGTTTGGAACAGTAGTCTTTAAGCAGGTTGCCTAATTTCTCGGCTGACGAAATTGGTTCTAATGAAAATTGGCCTCGTAATCACATAGTGTCTGTTTACCGGACCTATTTGGCATGAGTGCAACAAAAATTTCTGAACTTTCACTTCGACAGCAATTTTAAATTAGGTATGCTTGCCTTTTCCTAACTATGTTGGGGTCGGCTTCCAGTCTAACCGGATGCAGCTGAAAACCAGTATTTTACATGGAGCGACTGCCTATCTGACCTCTACAACCCAGTTACTAGGTAAGACTGGTCATGACTTCTTTAATATGTCAATACCACGAAATATTTTGTTGGGTTTATTCTGCCTTTGAAATCCACTTCTAAGTAGGTACTTAACAAGTACCTAGTGGTGTATCGGTACCGCCAACCGTTCTTAAAATAGTCGACCTCATCGATTCCGAATAATAAAGTGCTTCGTTGCAACTTACGATATGAAGGAGAGAAGGCAGCTGTTATTTTACCACGGATATCGATATTTTACATTATACTTAATGATTATGATCAAGTAAAGGGCACATCGTGAATTCAATTCCAGTGTGATTTTTAACCTTTTCGTGGCGGATTACGGCCCACTCCCTCTGGCCTGTGTCCCAGTGGGAAGATTATAGACAGATTATACTAAGTATTATGGACTTAGTTACAAGTATGAAATCTTCAAGGATGCCCCATGTTCCCATGGCTATAATGTCTACGGATACATTAATCTTCCTGCCCTTATTCTAATTTATTTAGGGTCGGGCCATCGGGCATATAACCTTTTTCTTCCATTCATCTTGTCTACAGATATTGATACAAATAAAGTTGTATCTGTACTGTTGGAGCTTTACGACCTCTCAGTACCGGGACGAGTAAATAAAACTGTTTGTCATATTCAATAATTATTCCTCTATAGAAGATGGTTACCTATATGCAAAGGTTCTACGCAAAGGTTCTACGTTATTACATTTTTATCCGTGTCTCCTGGGTTGACAGTACCTACTAATTCTGACGCTACTGTTTTTTCTCTTATTTTTTTTATAAATCAATATTTGTCTCGTATTTCTGCCATCTACTTTTCAAAGTATTCATAAAGCATTTAAGCACTTTAAGTAGGCTATAATATAATCTCTACAGTACCTACACGGGTTCTGACCTACACCCTAATTGCAGTAACAAACTTTCAATTACAATCTGAATAATTTTGAAGGTTATTGCTAATCAATTGATATTCGAAAAATTTGTCAGCTCAATAATGTAAATAACGCAACGAATGTTGTTGAACTGTCAAAATGAAAGCCGTTGTTACTGTGTGTTTTGCAATTACCTCGCAGGAAAGTAAGGAGGAGTGATTAGGTATAGGAACTCTTTTCATAACTTGGCAGATTGGATGGAAATTCGTAGACGAATCAAAAGTACAAAGCTGCCTGCGTGTGCAGATGTTGTTTTGTTGTACGTAACATTTTTCTAGAAATGTCTGAAGCTGTTACTGAGTAGGGTACTGCCAATAACTTATTCATTGATGACATTTGGAAGTCCGTGGAAGTCGTGATTGCCGCCACGATTAAATTTATTGAGGGTAACAAAGTTCAGGGTTGGTGGCATGATTTTTTAATAGTTGAATACTGTGGTCTGGAAGTCTGTGCGTGTCCATAAGCGGAAAATCAATAGTATCCGCTAAAGTTACAGGCGATTCCTGCACCGTATCATCTACGGACAATAGATTAGTTGAGGCACGTTTAGGGCCCGACGAAAGAATGAAGAACATCACGATTTGACAGCCTACACCCGATGTGTTTTACCCTGTTCGATTTTTTTATTAATCAGGTGTAGAGGAGTTCGCTCTGAAGTTTCGTGCTACCTACTTTCGGACGGGTCCGTATCTTCCTTGACGGGCATAGAGAGTAGACCTCCAAGTTGGCATACAGATAATAAGTGATTAATGCTTTATTTGTCACTTAATTTATTGTTTTATCATTTTATTTTATTCATGGATTTCTTCTCCTTTTGCAATATTTACTTCCGAATGAAACAACGGAACCGTTATAGGATAACTCGTGTTCGTGTGTCTGTCTATCTGTCTGTCCGTCTGTCACAGTCAATTTGCATCGTATGATGATTGATTTTTGATAAACTGAACAGACAACTGTGCTGCTGGGGAGTTTGTTGCGCCACTTCTTTCCAGTGAAAGCACTAGGAAGTGGTGAAGGGAGGCCGTTTGGGGGACTGTCTTATGTAATTTTGACGTTCGAAAAGTGCTGATTCTCAGCCTAATTTGAATAAATGACTTTTGATTTAATTGGTTGATTGATTGCTTCATGAGTTCGAAAAATGTGTCTACTCAACAACGTAAATAACGCAATGAACGTTGTTGAATTGTCAAAATGAAAATTATGTGTGGTTACGCAATTACCCCGCTGCGGCGGCTTGCTGGACGTTTGAAAGAACGTTGAAGGACATTTTATACTTAGGTAGAAATGTTCAGGTGAATTCCTAGGTATCGATTCTATCGAATGATGTTTCTTATCGCTATGTAGGTAGGTATGTCGAGGTGCTACATAGAGAACTCGTGTTAGGTAGAGAACAATAACTACACAAACTTAATTAATAACTAGATACTTCTAAGATAGGTAACTATGTAACTTCTTCGATGGGTAATGTTCTTCGCTGAAGTTCTATAACTATGATTGCTTCTTTACTTACGTTCGTGATTGCCTGGCGAGTTTTAAACACAAAGGTAATCCGTCTCCTTACAAAACCAGTTCTAGCTTTAGTGCAACCCTAAACCAGCCAGCCAGTTATAATTGTATTTTGAGCTTTATTTCGACACTCGCAAAGTTCTAGACAGCTTAAGTAAGACTCGGGTTTAGCGTCAGTTTTGTAATTAGAAATTCAGTTTTGTCGGTAAAGTTCTAAATTCAAAAAGGGCTCGCTGGTTTTCACCTGGGTCCTAACTAGATAAACCTGGATTTATAATAAGGCCGGATAATGTGTTCGTGTTTAAGGTCCGTTTACACGACATTAGCGTTAAACAAATTTAAAACATCGTTCTCTTTTCTGTTAATTGTTTGAAGATGACAGAGACAGAATTATATATCATTCTGTCTCTATGATATGTTTCGTATTTAGTAAAGTTAATAGGCTAATTACAAAATTGTTGCAGCCTATGTGTAGGTTCTTCCAATTTTGATCAACAAACATACCTTCATCTCTTTCCAGCTGATCATCAGCCACCGTCACCATGTTCGAGGGCGCGGTCGCCGGCATCCTGAACCGGCTGCTGGGCAAGTACGTCCAGGACCTAGACACCGAGAACCTCAACGTGGGCATCTTCTCCGGAAATGTCAACCTTACTGATTTGAAGCTTAAGCCTGAGGCTTTGGTAAGGAAACAGTATCCAGCCGGTAGATTCTGTAAAAATTTCACCGTGAAAACTTAGGTGAAGTGAGTTTGTTTTTGCTAGGAATTTGACACTATTGACAGCTCACTCCACGCTCACTTCACCTAAGTTTTCACGTTGAGATTTTTACAGAATAGCACCGCAGTACTATTTTATTTACTTAACTAAAATTGACTTTTTGGTTTCCGTACGTTGTATCGCTTTCGGGTCACCACTGAAGATCAGCCCTGTGCTGTGGTGTGGGTCTCTCATAGCACAGCATTATGCTGAGTGGAAGCCTTTTTGTCACAGTCACGATTTGTAGCTGCCGATAACTTCGGCACCCAAATTGCGTAACACACTTAAATCACAATCTGAATAATTTTGAAGGATATTGCTAATAATCCATTGCTTCATATGTTCGAAAAATTTGTCTGCTCAACAACGTAAATAACGCAATGAATGTTGTCAAAATTAAAAGCTATTGCTACTGATAGTGTGTTACGCATTTAATTTAAGTACCCCATTGTTATAAGCTCGTGATTACCTATACATATATCTGTTTTTTTTTATATTCGAGTTAACTTATCTTTTTTGTATACCTGTATGTTTCTGTGACAAGTTAGCCTGTTTTTTTTTCTTTTCTCTTCTTCCTTTCATTAATTTCGAAGATTTTGTTTTTACTTTAAACACTTTTGTAAGCATTTTCAGTGTTATGTCTGGATCTGGTGTATCTAATTCTTCAAGTTTTGTTGAGTTTAGGAATAATTATATAAATAATAATAATAAAAAAATATTTTCTCCCACAAGTATTAAAATGTACCTACACTACTCTATATTTGAGTCAGTAATGGAAGATGTCTTGGGAAAACTTGCAAGTGGTAATAAATCAGTAATTATTTGTGGTGACTTTAATGTAAATATTTTGGAAAATAATTCAAATAGCAGTAGATTGTTAAGCCTCTTTAAATCATTCAATCTGTCAAATGTGTTTTTGGAACCAACGCGAATAACTACGGCTACATGTATTGATAATGTTTTTTGTTGCTGTGAATATTTAGATAAAGCCATTGTAAATTATTTCCCTTCGGATCACAGTGGTCAAACCATGTCTTTTGAATCCAACACACCGATAAAAAAAGTGCAGATTCAAACTAGACCAATAACATCGGGTAATTTGAATAAGTTTAATAACACTTTAATTAGCAAGCTAAATGCTCAGGGTCTAAGTATGACTAATGGTAATATTTTGTATGAAGAATTCTTTTCATTAGTGCAAACAGAGTTCAATAATTCATTTAAGAAGAAATCTAAATCTATTTGCCCTAAGTTTTTATTCAGTGACTGGGCAACTAAAGGGATCAGGAAAAGTAGGGAAAGGTTATTTGAACTGTATGGCCTTAAGCCGTATATTAACACGGATACTTTTAATAAGTATGTTGCTACTTATTCTAAAATTTTTAAAAATATCTGCAAAGCAGCTAAAGCTTCTTTCATTAGTAACAAGGTTAAATCAGCAGACAATAAAATAAAGACAGTTTGTAAAATTATAAACAATGAGACGAACAGGAACAAAAAACATAATACTGATTACGCACTGGACACTTCCCGCGGTCTCATTAGCGATAACATCGATGTTGCTCAGGAATTTGCAACTTTCTTTACCAATATCCCAATTAAAACTACAGAAACTTTAAATTCCTCGCCCGCACTAGCTATTGAATTATTAAGAGCGAATGTCTCAGCCTGTCCTGTGGAATTTAAATTTAAACACATAAACCCCATAGTCATTATAAAGGCATTTAAGCAACTTAAGATCAAAATTACTGAAGATCTGTGGGGCATGTCTACTAAAGTTTGTCAATCCATTATCGAGACAGTTGCACCCTATTTAGCTTTAATATTTAATTTGTGTGTAGATCAAGGGGTTTTCCCGGATTTAATGAAGTTCAGTAAAGTTATTCCACTTTTCAAATCTGGGGACAGCAAAGACGCTAATAATTATAGACCTGTATCGGTTTTGCCGGTTTTTAGCAAAGTGTTTGAAAAAGTAATGTTAAATCAAATGCTCAATCATTTTAATCGTAATAACATCCTACACTATCAACAGTATGGTTTCACCAAAGGACGTTGTACAACCGACGCCGGTGTCACCTTATTAAAACACATCTATAACGCATGGGAAGAGGCACAAGATGCAATAGGCATTTTTTGCGACCTATCCAAGGCATTTGATTGCGTGAATTACGAAACACTGCTCTTGAAACTTGAGCATTACGGACTAGGTAAACTTGCTCTTAGCTTAATAAAATCGTATTTAAATGATAGATTTCAGCAAGTTCAAATAAACGGTGAGAATTCATCGGGCTTAAAAGTCAAAATGGGGGTACCGCAGGGCTCAATATTGGGGCCATTCCTATTTTTAGTATATATAAATGATTTACCTCATTTACTGAAAAACCGACCACAAATGGTGTTATTTGCTGATGACACATCACTGATTTTTAAAGTAAGCAGACGTGCACAGGATCTTGACGACGTAAATAACACTATGCTTATGGTTCATAATTGGTTTACTGTAAATAATTTGGTATTAAATGAGAAAAAAACTAAATGCATTAGATTCGCTTTACCGAATGTTAGGAGTAGTGAATGTCATGTTGTATTGAATAAGGAGATACTTGAATTCGTCGAAAATACGGTTTTCCTGGGGATCACGCTTGACTCAAAGCTGCAGTGGGGTCCGCACTTAACATCACTGGCAGGGCGGCTAAGTTCAGCCGCTTACGCTGTTTGGAAAATTCGCCAATTAACAGACGTGGAGACCGCGAGACTGGTCTATTTTAGTTACTTTCATAGCATCATGTCTTACGGTATTTTGTTGTGGAGACGGGCTGCAGATATTGATTCTATCTTCATTCTGCAAAAGAGGGCTTTCAGAGCCATCTACAAGCTCAGCAGACGCGAATCTCTACGGGAACTGTTTAAAAAAATTAACATCATGACGGTTCCTTGTCAATATATATATGAAAACATTATGTACGTTCGAAAAAATCTACAACTTTTTAGTAAGATAAGTGACAGGCATAATTTTAACACTAGAAATAGGGACAAATTAGATCAACCGCGTTTCAGATTGTCTAAAGTAAAAACTTCTTTTTTGGGTTACTGTGTAAAATGTTATAATAAAATACCACTCGATATTCTTCAATTAAATGAGAAGAAATTTAAAACATGCATTAAACGCACACTATGTAGACAAGCATATTACAAGTTGGATGATTATATTGTAGATAAAAATGCTTGGCTTAATGCTGGTCCTGCTCCACAGACACTTGGACTCACTAGTTAAAATTTCAATATTTGGAAGAGGTGCTTCCCTTTTTCTTTTTAAGTGTTTCTGACATTACGATCATAACTTTTTTTTTTTTTTTAATTTATTCAATCAAGTTTTAAGTGTTGAATACTTCAATATTAAATATCTCTTCCTGTTTGGTAGGTAATAAAATTCTATTTACCTCTTATATAAATTGCAAACTGTAGTTTTGTATAATTTAGAAGTATTTTTTTTTTTAAATTTGTGAATGTAAGAACCATGTTTCCGTTTATTATGATTTTTTGATGTTGACTTGAAAGAGCATGGCAGTTGAGAACGTGTCATGCTCACTTAAATGTCTCACCGATGGTGGCGCGTGTGTTGGATCATTCGGTTCCCTACAAAATGGTTGAGCTGGATGGTGCTGATCCACGCGTCATGTTCGTGAACGGGCGCCGTCGGTTGAGACTGGTCATCTCTTAACTGCCATGGCTTATTTTTAATCTTATGTCTTGAATTGTTTCTTCATTTCTGTCTTTTTTACATTGTTCTCACATATAGAAGCAACAAGAATAATGTACCCAGGATTTTGTAATATCTTGATTTAAAAGAGTGTCCATGGAGTTTCTTGCCCGTTCTTCTCCATAGAGATCTACGCTTTGGAATGGGCAACTAGCTTCAACTTTCTGACTAACTGACAGACTATTTAATTTTGACAATTCAAAAGTGCCTGTACAAGGTTTAATTGAAATAAATGATTTGAGTTTGACAGTTTAGACAGGAGCCCATACTAACAGCTGAATCCAATAACCTATTGACAGATTGCTACTAATGGTAGCCAGTACGAATCATAACTGCCAGTATAATAATATACCTAATCATACAGATCGCTACTGATATAGATTATTGGGACGTTAAAACCAGAGATAGATAGGTTTTTCTGCCAAAACTGGTGATTGTAATTGGTAATTGCGTTCGGCCGTAAATAAAATCTGTGCTACGGAAGCAGCTAGATAACTCGAATACTTACGTGTAGACGCTAGCAATATAAGTACATATAAACAATATACATATAAACAATATACATATAAACAATATACATGTAGTGGGGACATCGACGCGCAAACATTAAATTGTGTAACCTTGAATTTAGCACATGAATCTAAACAAAATGATTATTAAAAAGAAGAATCTGCTGTTTCGTAGAAAAGCGTAATCTACGCCGTCAAAATGCATGGAGCAACTAATTCTTTTTTAATAACCGACGATAAACATGTATTTGGGGGGACCCGAATCATGTTCTGAATAATACGGTGGCGCGTCGATGTTCCTGTGTGTAACTGGAGTGGCACTTGCTAAAAGTTTCTTTATTTTTCCAGTACGAACTTGACCTACCAATTGATGTGAAAATTGGCACAATCGGCCGCATTGGCCTCCAAATACCATGGTCAGGCCTCTACACCCAGCCTGTCGTGGTCAACATCGAAGATGTGCTGGTCCTAGTCGGCCCAGCCATATCCAACAGTCATTTTGACCCAGAAAGGGAACGGCGCCTCACTAGAGCTGCCAAACGAAAGGTTCTCCAAGACTTGGAAGCCGAAAGTGAGGTCCTTAAAGGTCCTCAGAACTTCTTCGAGCATTTGTTCACAGCGATTGTGAATAATCTCCAGATTTACGTAAGGAATGTCCACATCAGGTATGAGGACTCCATCAGTTCTAAGGATGGGCCTCTCGCGTGTGGACTCTGTCTTCAGAGCTTGTCTATTGAGACTACTAATAGGTAAGTCAGCTTTTTTTGAGGTTACCATTTTGTTTTGATCTGATTCATCATTGCGGACAAGCCCTACTGGGCATACACTCAATAATTTATTGCATTCCACAATGTGTACTTAAATACTTATTTAAAAATTTTATGTGATCCAGTCGGAGAGAGAAATCTTTAAAACTTAACGTATCTGTTCTTAACTATATATCTAATGTTAATAACATTAGATACATACGAGTATGAGCCTGTTTTAACTCCTAGATTTGATTCATTCTTTGTATCATGTGCACCACTTTTGCGGTTTGAAGTAGTGGCATGATCTATGGAACCTTTCCATCTTCCAGCAAATGGAAGCCCTCAGTGACTCCAGCGAACGCATCTACTGTGTACCAGATGATGCGCATAGAATCCATGTCAGCCTACTGGAACCCGACGGCGACTGCCCTCGATGACAACGAGACCGCCCACATTACGCCGATGCAGTACTACAACTGGAAGCATTACATGCTCACTGGACTCGACAAGTTCTCCATGCATCATGAGGACTTTGAATTTTGTGAGTGGATTATTGAAATAAAAAAGAAAATACGTATTTAGCATAGCATAGACGGCACACAAAATATTTAGCAAAATAAAAGTGTATTTAATTTCGTTGTAAGAAATTAGCAGGAGAATGTGAGCTTCACGGCTGCGCCAAACAGGCTCAGTTCAACAAAAATGCCAGACAACTAGTGCCTGACGCTTGTTTTCAACTGGATCTGAAGTACTAGGCTATTAATAGTTTGAAGGTGGTTCTTATGTAAACAATGGTGAACTCAGATAACACACCGTGATTGCTATCCATTATGCTCTACCTAAAGTGTTCGGTCGGTGTGACTATGATGGTTAATAGCATCAGTGATAATTTTTGTTTTCGAACTCTAACGTGTTAAATTGTGGAAGCTTCTCTAAATACACCTGGGTGGCCATTGACACGAAAACTGTAACCATAAATTCAGCACATGATCTAGACGCCCTTGTGCAGTTATAGAAAATTGCAATACCTACAATTTTACCTTCAGTATCAGTATATTTTTATAAATAACTGAAGAAAAATTTCAACGCAGGTGGTTTCAGAATCATGTACTAAATCCATGGTTGCGCGACAATGACCATGCCACCCCGTATATTAGCAGAATATATTAACAAACTGTTACTTTTTCAGTACTGAAACCAGTTACTTGCAAAGTGAAGGTACTAATAAATCGCTCCGGCGAGGCACGCGTCCCTCGTCTGCTGTTGGATGCAGTCCTCCAGGATAGTGCACTACAGCTGTCCCGGCGACAGTACCTGTCAATAAATAACCTGCTAGCTTCTTTTGACAGGATTAAGCTGAATAGGTGAGGATACAACTTTTTAGGCTTTTTGAGATAATGAAAAGATGAAAACCGTAAATCGGCAAAATTATGGTAAGAGGCTAAGTCGAACAATGATCTTCGCTGAGCGGCTGGAGATGATGAGATTATCCAAGAAACGAGTTAAATAGCGTACAAAAAGAGAGGCCTGTATCCTGCATAATGCAGATCTATGATGGAGAAGTAATGCCGTCCATGTCATATCCAAACAACTAATCCACTAACTTCATTCCAGAAAATACCGTCACCTCCACCCTGGAATACCTCTCTCCAAGAATATAAAAAAATGGTGGATATACGCGTTCAACGTGGTAGTAGAACAGAGAGTCAGACCTTACACCTGGGCAGCCATTAAAAAGCACAGGGAGAACTACAATGTGTACAAACAGATATACAAGAGCACTCTGAGGAGTCCTAATGATATTGAGCTGAAGCTGGACCTTCAGAAGTGTGAGGATAGTCTTCCGATCGTTTCGGTGATTATAGCGAGGGAGCAAGCGAAATTTGAAGTAAGTGTTTTTCTTTGTTCAAGTATGTTCATCAAATTCTGTTTTTATTACTGGGATACATTTTCGGTTGTAATCCGGTTGGTAGTGGCTATCCAATGAAGTTTTTACTAATTAGTAGCGTTTGACCGTATTTTTTGTATTTTTTCGAAATTAAGTTCTTTAACGCGGCATGTGGTAGGAGTAAACTGGTAGAAATTGCCATGTAAGAACAAAGCGCCAAAATCATGCGTTATGTTTCATGGTTTTCGAGGGTGCTAAAGCCGTTAATGGAATGAAAATCCAAGCTAGCGGCTGCGAAAATTTTTATTGTGTTAAAAACTCGTATTTATTTCACATTTTCGCTCTCTCTCTCTCTGTCTCTTTCTATTATATCTGAATATGTGTGAGAGCGAGTATCGCGTAAGGAACTTCGTTCCTGACGGGGGTCACTTTTTTTTCTTCTTGTCTTTGAGTGTACTTACATAAATGGTAAAATATAATTATGTAGCTGCTTTATGTGCCAGCAGCGCGTGTGAGGCAGTCAAACCTTGCCAAATCATGCTTTAATAAAGCATGATTGATTTAGACTAGATTTTCCCACTGGAGGGCAAATATCTCTCTACTCTCCTTCCACTTCACTCTATCTAGGGCTATTTGAGACCAGTCTTTATCGAAGGAGTCCCATGGTTTAATGAAAAAAAAAATTTTAGCTACTTGCCCAAGAACCCGAGCGCATAGAAGTGGTAGAGACCGAATTTGACTGGTGGAAGCCAACAAGCACTCCAACTGAGAACGAGCCCGAACTGCCGAAGAACCACGTGGAGCTGTGCGTTAAGACCGAGAGGAGCAAGACTCTGTGGAGCCATCTGTCCAGTCCTGAGAAGAAGAAGGTGTGTGAGCTCATCGGCTATGTGGAGGGCGCGCCGCAGAAGGATAAGTCGAAGCAGTATATTGGTGAGTAGCATTTAGAAAGAAAGAGAGAAAATACATTTACTTAGCACAAGCTAAAAAGCTCACAACGAACTTATCTTCTTTCCACCTAAAGCTCTAAGAAGTAGTGCAGGGGGGGGGCCTTATGGGGGAATGTCTTATGTAATTATGATTTTATGACCCTTGAAAATAAATAGTAATTTGATGGGCGTGGCTTATTTCCCTCGTACGCGACTACGCGGGGAGTGGTGGTTCCATCTTCCGCGGTCGGCCTTCACGTCGCCGCTACAAACATAACTGAACCAGTGACCAAAACTGGAAGTAACGAAATATAACTGTTGATTCTCAGCACGTTATCCTAATTTGAATAAATTACTTTGATTTTGACTGTTTTTTTTTACGAGCGCAAGTAACTTTAATGTGACCTATGGCGCAATGCTAAGGGGATTTATGATGTCTGGCCACTTTAAAGACTGAGTTAAAATATTTATGCTTGATTTCAACTGCCAATTCTTTTACAGAAATAAGTGTAACATTAGTTTGCCGGATAAGCACACAAAATATGTGATCATTCAAGAAATATATACATAAATATGGCCTATAAAATAATTTCAGAACACAAAATAAACCTGACGCTGGCGAATTGTTCACTAACACTGATGAATAGAAGCAAGGAGGTTCTGGTGGTGACGCTGACTCAGTTCCTGGCTTCTTTGGAGACCAGACCTTCAGCAAAAGCATACAAGGTAGGATGTTACTAATTACTAAACTGATAATTATATAAGTGGTCATCGATATCTGTATGGTATACAGGGTCAGATTATACAAGCTGATTATGCTGGCGAAACTTCATAGACCTGATAGGTTCTCGATATCTGATCAGATTAAACAAAGAAAAATTAAAAGTCATAGGTAGTTGTTAGTGCCTACAGTTGCTTCGAGTTTACAGCCGCGAGCGAGACGCACGAAAGAGATATAATATTTTTGGAAAATAATGCTTTTTTGGTTTTCTCATCGATTAGATCAATACCCATTACGGCTGAAAAGTTTTAGTATATCTAATTTAATTTAAGTAACTCAGTATAATTATTTACTAGTGAAATATGAAAAAATAACCGAGATTAACATCTTTACCTTTCCTTTACTTCCTTCCTTATTTCTCCAGTTTCCAACGGTTGATGTTCAAAAAATTACCATATTTTGAAAGGATCACCATTTCTCATATGCCTGTGTTTTTGATATGTTGTGTTCGTGTTTGTTTCTTCATCCAGTTCTTGGGCAGTGGACCGGTTTGTTTAGAAAATGTATTCCGGACGTTTATGTATTGATATTAAACTTACTCTGAATACTATAGAAATCTCTATGTTTTGTCAAGCCGTAAAAACCCTGCGACGCTCGGGCGGGTCATTTACTATTACTGACTGTTTTTAATTTACAAAAGCTATTTCATTTTTACAGTTATCAGCCCGAACAGAAAGCATCGTCATTGAAGGAGTAACATCGGATGGTGACCTAGTTCCTCTCCTGACTCCGGAGCGAGGAGTTGGAGTCACCAGCCCCAATCTACTGGCGATAGACCTTGAGAAGAACCCTTGCAGCAACGAAGCTGATTATGGACTGTGTTGTTTGATGGAACCGGTGGAATTGGTCTACATTGAGGTAAATACGTATGTCAATTTGTTTCGAAGATACATATTTTTTTTATAATTCAGTTACCCACTCGTGTATGCTACTGTTATACTTACTGTCCATTGATTAAACACGTCGAAATAGCTAAATTATTAAATAAAACTTTTGTCTTATCACATTCTTGTTATCTCCTCAGCACTCCTTCACGGAACTCATCAACTTCTTCCAAACCCACTCGATGACGGCTGAAGAACTGGCAGGGGAAGTGTCAGGCGCTGTTTTGAAAGCCGGTGCCATCAGCAAGTCAGTGTTGGCGTATGCCATCAGCAGGAGGAAGGTGTTCCATCTCAACGTGGACGTCAAGGGACCCTGTGTTGTGGTGCCGGAGTATGGATGTGTGCATAAGTAAGGATTATTATTTATTTAGCCGACACTGTCCTACTGCTTCTTCTAAAGCATCTGATATCCAATATTCTTTGCAGCAACCACGAATTGTTTAGGGCACGGAAAAAAACTGCCCCGGGAAGCAGGAAGCGCGAGTCACGGTCTTGTTAAAAAAAACTGTTGAAGAAAAAAATTGTTGAGTTGATATAATTAAGATATTCAAACGGCCCACCATGAAAGTAGGCATCCTATATATCTACAATAAGTGTCGTGTCGGGGGATTTAGTCAGAATTGAGTTGATTGCTGCTTTTTCGCGAGATATCGTTTGTTTCTTTATTAAATTTTAATTTCATTTGTTACATTGTGCTATTGTGTAAAATATTATGAATTGTATTTTTATTTACGTTTCTCCGACATATGTATTTTTTCGTGCATTTTTATAAGTTTGTTCTACGACCACCACGACGACACTGGGAATCAGCAGCAATGACGGTCTTCTTCTTCACAGGTCCGGTCGCGTCATGGTCCTTGACATCAGCCGTATCATAGTCAAATCAGATTTGCAACCTTCCAACCTGACGCTTGAAGACGCCACGTGCATGGAGCTGGAGGAGAGACTGTACGACAGACTGCATGCCGAATGCTCCTGTCAGGTAAGAAGGCAACGGAGGAAGTAATAGACACGTCATAAATGCTAATCTAAGTTCTCGAAATAAAACCATCAAGCCTACTGCAGGTCATTGGAACTGCACTTATATTAACAGTATTAAAGAGACACGCACGACCGACTATTCAAATCACTAAACTTAGCCCTTAAATCTGTGACTCAGAAGATCAGAAAAAGAATCAACCCCTCCAAGCTATAATTGTCTTTTAGTGCTACTATATTGTAGTAACAGCAGCAGGAGCACTTCAATTTTTAGATAACGATTCTAAGAAAACAACAAATGTTTGCAGCTTATATTAATTAAAAGTGAATGCTACTGAGCTATTCAATATACGAGTACCTACACAATACTGTTTGGTCCCCTCAGATCCTGTTCAGCGAGTGGCGCGACACGTGGCGCGAGTCCCGGCGCCACGCGGACTCGGAGCTGCACCTGGTGCCCAGGGTCAAGATGCAGGTGGTGTTCTCCAACAGCATCAAGAAGGACTACAAGCTGCTGCCCAAGTTAGTTGACTGTCCGACTATCTGCCATGATACAATTTATTTTGACTGGACAAAAGATTTAGTTTCTCACTGCTCATCAGCATTTTTACCCGACTACGGCAAAGCCAAACTAGATGTATGATTTTGACAGGTTATGCATATATTCATCTGTTCCCTCATCTCATAACTCCAAAGTACTCATAACGTTGGCGGCGTACAGACTGATTACGTGTGACTCCGTCAGTGCGCAAATCGATGTTATTTTTAATTTTATTTATAAAATATGACAAAAAAAAAATCGATATCGATGCATATCGATGTCTTGTTATGTCCCTTTTTGGTTGACGTTTTTGGCTTTTAGTTTTCTTTAAATCTTTCTTTCTTTTTTTCTTTTCTTTCTTTCCATAAAAAAATTATAGGTTACCAAATGTTCACCATCATCCTTTAATTTGATATGTTTAGGTACTTTCAGTATCAGCAGTACCTAAGTAGTTCAAGCTTAAGTTGAACCCAGAAAAATTACAACAAATTTTCTCAATCACTAGGTATAAGCTGAACATCTCCCTCTCAAGCCTCAAGTTGAACCTGTCAGACCGAATCATCGGCAACCTCCTGGACTTCATCGACAACTTACCGGTACCTGTTCCCAATACCGTCCCCGTCTCCTTCATGGACTCTGGAGACTATACTGAGGCGGTGGAGGAGCCAGAGCTCGCAGAACTGCTGAGTATAGATAGAGTGACGGCTGATCCGGAGTACCAGGATCTCATGAATTTGAGACAGAAGATTGTGGCGGCCTATTTGAGTAGGAGCAGGTGAGTTCAAATTACGGTTTTGTCTTTGGTATGAAGTTGACGGCAGCGTTGGTAGGACGCCCCCCCCCCACTAGATGGACCGACGACCTTAACAAGGTGCCTGGAACAGACTTGATGCTGAAGGCTGAGGATAAGGTGTTGTAGCGCAACCTGGGAGGGGCCTATGTCCAGCATTAGACTGCGTCAGGCTGAGTTGATTGAGGAAGTTGACAGAGATAAATTGATAAATTCATTAGTGATAGCTTTATTCTGGTCTAGACATAGGTATCTAGGTAATTGAAAGGTAAGGTATAAGGTTTAAATTGGGAATGAAAGTTTGTATGTAAGTTCGTAATTTTTGCTGATGGGAAGTCCCATCGGGAGTACGGCTTGTACTAAACTAAACTCCTCTACAGGGCAGCAGAAACGACATTCGACGCAGCAACAGCGAAGCTGGGCTTCCAAGCAGCACAGCAAGCATCCGCTACGTCCGAGCACAGCGACGAGGACATGGAGGTGTACGCCAGGAGTGTGGACCTGCCCGGCTTCGACGACAACGTGTCGCCTAGCAACAACATCAACACGCTGCTAAGGTTTATTGTGGGTAAGTCTCCATCGACTCGAATAGAACAAGAAGATGGGAGTGACCAAACGTATCCTGGCTGAAGAAGTGGTTGATCAGGAAATAAAAAAAAACCAATATTGATGATTTAAAAGCTAAAATAATGAGAATTGATAGTTGTTCTTGTACGTGTCGCTCGCACGACAACGACACACACACGACGGTTATTAAAATTTTGTTCGCCCAAACTTGATATTGAACCACATGCTAATCAACCATTTGAAAAAAAGTTTGAAATTTTTAGTCGGTTATTTAAAAAAATTGCTGTTCCATACATTTTGACCGCGTAAGTATTGAACTTTTCTATGAAACAGCCGATTTGATTTTTTTTGATAACCAACTAAAAATTTCTACACTAAGTCTCGAATCATGCCACCCTCTATCCATATTTCTAAATCATCTGTAACTTCACACGCTTGTGGTTTTCAGGTGAAATCGTAATCAACCTAGCCCGTTCCTCGGAGCAAACGGAGAAGCCGTATGTAATGCTGAGCATCACGAAGGTCTGTCTAGACGTGGCGCTGATGGAGTTCGGACCAGCTGTTCAGTTGTCTGTCAGCCAGGTGCTACTGACTGACAAGCAGCATCACAGCAGCACTGGACAGTATCTGGAGCTGATCACTAGTTCTGGGGAGCTGTTTAATTTGTTGTATAGGAAGGTAAGAAAGATGAATGTCTACTGTCCCCTTGGGTAATTAAAAGAAAGAGCTGAACATAGTGGTACTGGTATTTACAATGCCCTAATATGACTTTACTGTATGCATTGTAGAAAAAACCTTCAAACTTCTATTCTTCTTATCTTAAAACTTTCAGATGGATTAATTAAAACCATAATACTGTTTGTTATTTCTTAGACATGATCACCAGCTCCAGACCGTTATCAGATCGTTACCATCTTCTTTCATTACTTACAATAATGAAATCCATAATGCCGACTAGCTGATGGTAAAAGGTCAGTAGCCTAAATAACCTTTCAAACATGCAATATTTGTGCAGGTGCGTGCAGACTGTCCGGAATTCCGCTCGCATTTCCACAGCGTCGAGCAGGCATTAGTAGCAGATGTAGGATACCTGGCATTACTGCTACATGCAGATGCACTACCCACACTGCTAAAATACCTGCAGTATATTAGTGACAAGTAAGTAGCTACACTCAAAGGTAGGTAAAGCCACGCCCTAATTAGGCTTAAAAAAGTGCCGTTTGAAAATTTCGACAAGCCGTTAACGAACGCTTCACTCACTCGAGTAAAGGTTCATTTTTGTTTTATTCCACGTTCACACGACACCGTCAGAATCATAAAGAGATGAGCTTTTATCCGCTCCTTTCATTTCATGTTTCAATAATTTCGGTAGGCAATTCAATGAAAGAAATCCAACATCGTCAGATCGGTTCACTAATTAATTCATTTCTCACTTTTGATCATTCTGTGTTCAGACGTTACACTTCTAGTGAAACATGCCGAATGAAAGGCCAAAATTAACGAAAGGTGAACCGTCTGATAACTGCCTTAGACACATTATTTAAAGATGTTCCTTATCTTCCATTTCCTTTGCTAATCTGCGTCGTTTCTAGGATCCAAAACCGACACTCGATAAACTTGAAGAGTGTGGTGCTGCCAAAGTCGATGTCTCTGTGGGACTATATGATGCAGCCTGAAGCCGACCCACCTGTGCCCCCGGGTGCTACCAAATTCAGCTACTCTGTCAGGTAAGGTCGTTGAAGGGGTTGGTGCTAGTATTTTACGGTTACTTGAAGGACCAACGCCTTGGTTGTTTAGACTGTTCCTTTTCATCTAATATAAAATCTAAAATTCACTTACAGACAATACACGGTCTAGAAGTGTGAAAGTTCACACGAGCTCCTTATATAACAAAAGTATATAAGGAGCTATTGTGTACATAAAGCAGAATTTTTGAAAATTCATCCCCTATTAAATGGTTAAGTTTCTATGGAAGTTCGACTTTTTTGCCGATGAGAAATCCCATTGGGCTCACGGGTTGTCCCTCAAACCACTACAGTATTTGAAGAGTTTTAAATTTCATTCCAGAGCATCATCAGTTGCAGTAAAGCTCTGTCACTTAGACAACCCAGTGCTGGAGATGCGACTAGGTTCTCTGGAGAGTGACTGCGTGTTCAGAGCCAACGACCGCATGATCTTCAAGTTGTATCTCAGCTCGCTGCACATCGATGACCTAACGGAGGCTACCCTGTATCCTAAGGTGAGTGAAACTGTAGTGTAAATTGCTGTAGGTACTATAGGGGACCAACCCGCACTGGGCCCGCGTGGTGGATTATTTCCCATTCCCTCTCACAGAGAGGAGGCCTGTGTCCCAGCAGTGGGAACATTATAGGCTCATTATGATGACGATACTATAGGGGACGGAATCGTGTTACCCAGTAACTGGGTTGTAAAAGACGGTCAGGCAGACTCTCCATGTAAAATACTGGTATTCAGCTGCATCCGGTTAGACTGAAAGCCGTCCGCAACATAGTTGTGCAAAGGCTAGGCGGATGATGATGTGATTATGAGATAAAACAGTCAGCAAGATTCTAACGGAATCCTTCTTTGTTCCCCAGCTGGTATGGCCCGACGAAGACAAAGTGCTGGAGATGAAGTACGTGCGCGCGGCCGCGCGGGTGTACGGCGCCGGCGCGAGCGCCGAGCAGAGCATGAAGGCGCACGGCGAGCTGCGCGTGTTCGTGGGCAGGCTGCATGTCGTCTTGTTCTGTTGTGTCATGCATCATCTGCAGGTAGGTTGATGATGCTGAGGAATTATTTAGATAATTATACTTTTAGATAGTTCTTAGTTGAAAACGCCAAGAAATAAAAGTTACCATGATAAGTTTGATGCAAGCTCTTCTTACTTCTTATTGTGTCCCCTTTGAATCTCGTTTTCGGAGTTGGTCATTGCCTATAACTACACATTGATGCCGATTCCATTGTTTACAAACTAAACTTTTAAGTTCAGTGCATCTTTTTCTTCCTACTTTATTATGAAAAAGACAGAAGATAAATTTTAGTTTAATCCTGTCAAATTAATCAGCGCCTGACATAAATTGACGTAATTCTAAGTTATTAGCAAGTAATAGCAAAGCCAAGTGTCTAATTTAGGTCAGCTACTCACTATCGTCAATTATGTGTTTAGCAACTGCTGGAGCCGCTGATCCCGAGCTCTGTGACAGCAGAGGCAGCGCAGGCAGCCGAGCGCGCCGCCGAGCGACACGCGCAAGGCGCGCGCACGTGCAGCACGCGACTCAACCTCGTTATTGAGGTACACATCCACTCTTTCCATACTTTCACCACCAGTTTGCTCCATTCCTAGATAATCTAGTCTGTTAGAGTAGACCCAGCATTTTATCTCGGAACTTGGCAAAATTAATCTTTGTTATAATACCACTTAACACTCTTACATAATCTGTTCTTCTATTTACAGACAATCGTTCTCATACATATTCTGTTGCTCCATTTATATAAATTCTCACATTTCAGATCCATGCTCCTGTATTGTTACTGCCACAGAAACCTTCCTCGCCAAATCTACTGGTTCTTAATATGGGTACGTACAGCAAATAATTGCATATTTCCTCCTGTAATAACAACATTTGAATTATTAAGATATCTATTCAAATTCATCAAGAGCAGCTGAAGTTATTTGCGTCTCTTACAGGTGATCTTCTGATAGAAAACTTCTTCAAGCAACTGAACACTGGCCACGAACCTACCAGCCCAATACAGAACGCGATCATTGACAACATTCTGATCAAACTCGTCAACATCACCTTCTCTAGAGCCGTCATGACCCTGGCTGGCACTTTGGAAGTACAGGTTTGTGATAATTTAATTACAAGTTATTCTTTTGGCAGTTCCATTTGAATAGCATCAGAAATGGATCTAGTATGGAACCTTGTAGGACACCTAACCTTAGTGTTGAAAAAATTTAATGACCCTTGTTACATCAAAGCAACAGAACTCTATAAAAATACCGAGACACTGTGTCAAAAACCACTATCTCGATGATATCGGAGTACTCTTGAGAATAGTCTTGTCATATGGTGGAAGCAATCAATCAAAAGCTTTAGAGAAATCAAAAATTCCCTATCAGATCTTTGCGATGTTTTTAAAATTCAAGTGTTAGTAAAATATTATTCCTAATACCTCTACCATTATTTTTCAGGAACCAATCCTCGATCCCGTCTCCGTGCGCTGTGACATGAAGCGTGCTGTCTCCTACCAACAGCTGGTCAGCATCAACTTGTACCGCGAGCTGCTGGCATGCGAGGCCGACGTAGCGGTAGATATCGTACTCCTCAACGTGGGGCAGAAGGACCTCGCCACCATGCTGGCCGTGTGGACTGATAATTTGAGCGAAGGACATTATATTGGTACGAAATTGCCTTCCACATAAAACCCGTCAACCTTCAAAGCAAGAGTGAACAGACATCTTCTGGGTCGTAGACCTCATCTACCGCTTTCCATTAGACGAAATCGAAATAATGCTCCATGCTCTAACCCATATTTTCCATCCAATGTGAGTGCGGTGCTGTTCAGAAGATGACCCATTTTTTGGAATTTTCTAAGTGTCCATACACCTGCACCTTTAAGGATCTAACCAGCACCACATACGATGCCATTAACGTGATTACCTATTAAAAAAAAGTTTTTTTGTCTCTAGAAGAAACACATTAATATAAAAATATGACATACACTCAGTCACAATCTTACAATAGGTATACATGTATTACAAAGAATTGGAGTGACTGGAACTCTCTTTCTTGAATTGAACTGGGACCAACTAGTTTAAAATGTACCTGTCATCGACTTGAAAAGAAGAAGATGGTCTTATTTTATTTTTAACAGCGGTTACCGCTGTCATAAATAATGATATTGCAGGTTTTGATAAGGTTCTTAAAGGTATTCTGTGAACAGGTATTAATACCACAGAGCAGGGACATAACACACCTAAATACTACGTTCCATACAAACTCTTTATCGCATTCCGTTGTATTCATGTTCACTGATTTGTGTAATTAAACGGGCTTTTATTGTAAATTCTCCGATTATATTACATTAGCGGCGGCCCGCGGTTTCACCCGCGTAAGTTTCGATCCCGTGGGAATATCGGGATAAAAACTATCAATAATATGTCCTTTCCCGGGATTTAAACTATCTTTATACCTTTCATCTAAATCGGTTTAGCGGTTTAAGCATGAAGAGGTAATAGACAGACAGACACACTTTCGCATTTATAATATTAGTATGGATTTTGTTTTACACAGGAAGCATAGTTCCAAGTTCTCCGGTTGAGACAGCAACTTCAGACACATCGGTCAAGAAACTGCAAGCTTTTTTCGCCCAAGGAGAACCGATCAGAAAGGAAGCTGTCGTAAGGTGAGGTCCAGGAAAATTTATTTCGAATATCATGAGTACCATTCGTTGTCATTACAATTTTATAACAGACATTACCGCTACGAAATAAACGTGCTGTCATTGCCAACTTGTCAAGCTATTACCTTGGACTTGTGGTTTATTGCAAATCAATCCAAACCAAAAAAAAAGGATCTCAATTTCTGGAACTACGTCAAAAATACAAGATAAATTAAATTAGCTAGTGAAACTTCACAGATGTGGTTAGTTTAACAAAAAAAAAATCCAATCTTATAATTCCAAATAGGTACACTACCAGGGGCTGTTGACCACGCAGTCAGCTGTGGTTACTTGAAATTAAGAGTTATTGTTTTGTTTTATCGTATGATATCAATACCTATCACGTCTACGGAGTTTAGCTAGCTTATTTAATTTGACCCTGCACAGTGTCGCATTCGAATTGTTTTCATGCAAAATATTGCTTTCCAGGTTCATCCTAGACGGCATCGAACTAAAACTGTTCTCAGACATGGACGAGGTCCTCAGTTCTCCAGTCAGAGACCTGAACCATGGACTAGCGAAGCTAACTGCTGGAGAAGCCATGCTGCAGATGGACTACAGCTCCGATGGAAGTCTGGAGGTCAAGGCTAGTCTGCAGAGCTTGCTAGTTGAGGATATCAGACCGGATCCTGGTATTGTTATTAAGAGGTGAGTAAGAAGTGACATAACAGCACTCCTCCTCCTTTATTTATCGTCCGTCATTCCTACGAAACATCGCCATAAGTTTTATCATTATGACACAGCGATTTAAAATGAGCCGCCCTAATAGTATTGTATAATAATAAAGAACCTATCTAATGATATGTGTAGTTGTTATTGGTGCCAGGACCAGCTTCCATACATTTTTCTCGATTGTCTTTTTCATGCCTAATTGACCTCTTCAAGGGATGAATTTTCGAAATTCTTCTTTCGTGCTCAACTCGTTAAACAAGGTGGATTTTTGAGATGGTGCAGTAAGGGTAGGTATAAAAGGGGTAGGTACTTTAATCGTTGTAGTTATAGAAAAACGGCCTTAGGACACTGTACGTATTTTTTGAGAAACTTTGATCCCCATTCACAGATTTTGAAAAAAAATTACGGTCACCAAGAAACTGGGTCTTTTTTTTTATACAAAAACTTTTTGGAACGAAGTTCTTTTACGGAGGTGGCGGTAGGAGTAAAACGGGAGATATCGTCACGTAACGAAAAGGGTTGATAAAAAAGCGTTAATGTGCCTCCTTTAAGCGACTTTCCATTTATGTAATAGAAAGAGAGAGATAGTTTACATGGTTTTCGAGAGTATTGAAGCCAATAGTGAGGTCAAAAAGAAAATCCAAGAAGGCGCGGCGGCTGCAAAATTTTCGTCATGTGTGTCGTTTTTATGGTTTCCGAGGTTGCTGAAGCCGATAGTGAGATCAAAAAGAAAATCCAAGATGTCGGTTGCAAATTTTTTAAATTTTTCGTCTTGGGTGTCGTTTTCATGGTTTTCGAGGGTGCTGAAGCCAATAGTGAGGTCAAAATGAAAATCCCTTGTTCTTGTTTTTAGTAACCTTCCACTTTTTCTAAGTCTAAATTGTCTTACCCCGTAGGATCTTCCAGTCCCAAGGCGGCACGAGCGCGGACGCGGAGGACGCGTGCATCTCCGTGCGCCGGCCTCCGCTCGTGGACGCGTCGCTCCGCGTGACGGGGGCGCGCGCGCGCCACGCGGACGTGCGCGTGGACCGCACGCGCTTCAACCTCGCGCTGCCCTTCTTGTTGCAGCTGGCGCGGACGCTGCTGGACGCTATGCCTGGTAAGTCACAACACATACAACATAACATCACGCCTGTTTATTCTGAAGAGTTATGCAAAGAAATACCTATAGTACACCCACGTTTGTTATGTTTTAACCTGGTACATACCTAAGTCATATCAAGATTTTTGGCAGTCTTACGACAATTGGTAAACGCGACGATGACATTCAAATTAATTTGGATTTTTTTACCGAGTACGATCACCGAAAATGTTGATCACATTTAGACTTTGTCATATAATATTAAACTCGTTACTTGTTGATTGACTTAGTAACGTAACAATATTTTGATTTAAAAGAGTGTCCATATAGTTTCTTGCACGTTCTTCTCCTAGGGAACCTACTAACACTTTGAAATGGGCAACTAGCTCCATCTTTCTGACTGACCGACTCCTTACAGTACAAAAGTTTCTGTGAAATGGTCTAATTGAAACAATTGCCAAGTTTGAGTTTGACGTCACATTTTTGACAACGTCATGAGCATCGTAAAATATGACAAGGTTAAGATTCGAATGGCGTGATTACAGAAACAAAATTAAAAAGTCATTGCATGTGTTATATGTTGTATGTCGCTGTTGTTAGATCCACATTTGAATCGAACCGATACGAAGGGTTAGGGTATTCGTAACTTCATAAGTCGACTATAATCTTCCATTCTCCCTCTGCAGGTGAGAAGACAATGGAAGGTGGAGTTGTAAACCATGGCTACGTGGGTGATGTGCATCCGTCAAAAACTGGCAACAACAACCGTGCGGCCAGGCTACCCAGTTCCAGTGACTCTACCAGCGGGTACTATTCTGCAGGTTAGTTTCTCATTTCTTGATTGCCTTTTGCATATAAGTACACACATCAAAAGTGTCTAGGGATCAAGCATTTTTATGCGGATTTCTTGAGATTGAGATGTGGCTTTGTAATAAATTTATGATTTTATAAATTTATATGGATCCTTTTTGGTGCATTTCATAATTTGAATCAGGAACTGTGAATCAAATTCGAGTAAAAGATGAAAATCAGCTGTCAATATTTTCCCTATAAAAACATACAACGCATTGAAGACATTATTAGTGCTACTGTTTCCCTACTACTGATTAAAACCAACGTTATTATGGAGCGGCGACGTCATTTAAGCAGGGAAGAAATGCTCAGAGCCGTGGGAATGATAGAAGCTGGTTCCCGGCAACGTACTGTGGCTTTAGCTCTGAATACAAGTCAGAGTGTTATCAGTCGACTTTGGACACGTTACCGAAGCACTGGTACCGTGGCTGAGCGCCATGGAGGACGGTATCGCTGCACCACACGGAGACAAGACCGATACATTCAAATCTTAACTCGAAGAGCTCCAACAATAACCGCCATGATGTTAGCCGTGAGGCTTCATCACTCTTCAGGGAACTTAATTAGCGACCAAACAGTCAGAAACCGCTTGCATGAAGTGAACCTTCATTCCCGAAGACCGCTACGGGTACCACCTATAGCAATGCACAATCGTAGGATTCGATATCAATGGGCTCTTGAACACAGAAATTGGGCAGAAGAACAATGGCGTTTCGTGTGCTTTTCTGATGAGTCTCGTTTTGGTATGAGACCGGATACAAGACGTATACGACACTGGAGAACCCCTGGACGCCAACAGCGATTAAAATCCTGCCAGGAAGTCCATCCTTATAGTGGTGGAACCATCATGGTATGGGCGGGTATTTGGATCGGCGGAAGAACTGAGTTGATTTGGATCAGAGGCAACCTCAACGCTCAAATTTATGCTGAGACGATTGTATCAGACGTCATCGTTCCTCTACAAGTGCAAATCGGTCCCTTATTTCAGTTAATGCATGATAATGCACGACCGCACACCGCAAGAGTTGTAAGACAGACTCTCGCCGCAGCTAACATCAATGTCCTGCCCTGGCCTGCTCAGTCGCCAGACTTGAACCCGATTGAGCATGCATGGGATATGCTACAGAGAAGAGCTCTGCCGAATATGGAGGGTATCCAGTCGCAAGAAGACCTTTTTTTGTTGTTGCAACGAACATGGGCGGCCATTCCACAGCGTGATTTGGATGAACTCATTTTGAGTATGCCAAACCGATGTTCTTGTGTTGTTAGTGTTCGCGGTAGAAATACGGATTATTAATTGTTTAAGTTACCCAATAAAATTTTAAAGAAAACTGTTATTTCAGTCTTTTTTTCGAACTTTTGTGTTAGTGGTTCAAATGTCAAAAATCCCTTTATTAGGAAAATGGCAAATTTCTTTATTAATGCAAAGTTGACTTGGTTTATCGTTACTGTGACAAACGAAAACACTTTATTTGATGAATCCTTAAAGAAAATTTTAATTAATGTCAATCAGGAGAAAAGTTATTGCAAAAATATATGTTGATCCCTAGACACTTTTGATGTGTGTATGTTAATTAAAACACAATTGTTTTCCCCGAAAGGTTAGGCAGAGATGTATCTGTACTACACCCACATTTCGCCAGTTATGTTTAAGTCTCATGACATGAGTCAGATGGCGACCCTATTGCCATCAACCCGGTACAAATCCAGACTCCGGGCTGCTACTTAGAAATTCTTGATTGAAGAACCCAATAACACCCAACTTGGGAATCAAACCGGGACCTATGAAATAACATAAAAAATTACCAGCACCCTAATTGCGTAACACATCTTCAAAACCACACAAATATTACTACCTACTACTACTACAGCTATTGCCAATCCATTACTTCTTATGTTCGAAAAATTTGTCTGCTCAACAACGTAACAACGCAATGAATGTTGAAGGACTGTCAAAATGAAAGCCATTGCTACTGACAGTTTGTTACGGAACTACCCCGCATAAAACACCAACATTTTTATTACCTTTTTCTCTCGCGTTTCTTTCAGCAACATCAGTATCAGAAGAACAACAAAGCTTATCAATATCAATCCAGTTCCGTCAACCAGAGATCATGTTCTTCACGGACCTGACGAAGACCGAGGGTCACGCACTCCTCCTCCGAACAGAACTCCTCTTCGATTACTCCTGTCACTCCAACAGCGAGTCTTTCGTCGTCTCCTTAGCAGGACTTCAGATCATGTCCAAATTACAGTCGAAATTGAAGAATCTGCCGCCACAGTTGGTCTTGAAGCCTTGTGACATAGAGTTTTCAAAGTCTTTCAAGAATATTGAGGAAGGTATTTGGGTCAGGATGTCGGTCTCAGAGATTGAGGTGCATGTTGCTGCTACTACAGTTCATACTGTTGTGGGTGAGTACCAATAATTCAGGCTGTGTCAGGTTTTTGACTTTCGCTATTGGGACCATTCCGGACCATTCTATTACATTCGAGTAAGAGGTACAGATATATTATGAAAAGTATGTGCTTCGAAAATTATCATCTTATCTTCGATAAGAACGCGCGTTAATGAGATCGATTATAGAGCTGTTACCAGCGTGATTACAAAATTAAAGATTAACAACTCTATGCAATTCTAAAAAACTTTTCTAAACTTTGGAGTGACACATGACAATCTGCGATTGGAGTAGGTAACACGACAAAGAAAAAAAAATCGTACAAGCGCGAAATGATAGGTGCAATCTAAGAAGCGCGGCAGTACAAAACTAAGAAGCCTTGCCTCTGTGGGCGATGTTCGTGATAAAACACGAAGATTACCGAAGCGTAATATGTTCTCTTTCTCTAGTTTAACGGTTGAACTTTTCTAGTCGTAGAGTACTATCTTAAACAATTTGTTAACTACCCACAGACATTATCGAAGAAATAACATCAGAACTAACAATCCCTGACGAGAAGGAACCTTTCAACTTCGCAACCTACAACCCGAAAGCCGAAAAGCAAGACGAAGATCTCTGGTCTCCCAAGAAGCTGACTCCTTACGTGATGATAAACCCTGAGGACGGGTACGTGCAGCCGAAGTACCCGAGCGTCAGACCCTCGGAGACGTTCATCATGTCAGTGCCTTGCGTCAGGGTCATGTTTGAGATGGAGCAGACGGTCAGGGTGCCCGTGTTGATGATGAAGGTGAGTTTTGTTGAATTTGTATTTTTATTTATTTAACCATTTATGTACAGAGTATCAAGTGTATCAAGCTACCCGAAACTGTAAAATTTTCCCAATCAACTTTGAACCCTAAGCTTTAGCGTTAAGGTTGAAAACTTTAGTTGAGAACTTTAGTCTGATAAACGTAAAAATCTTAATATATATCTACAACTTGGATTTAGTTTTAACTTCAGTTTTTATAATTAAACCTTATGTTGTCGTAATAAGATTCGAAATTCCAAAACCTCGTTTTACAATAAGGCCGTATATACATTATTTAACCAATAACCAAGTTTTATTTAACTTTTCTAGATGAAATCCGAGGTATCCCTTCACGACTGGTCCCAGCAACTGCACGGCACAGCCTCCATTAGCCTCATAGCCTCCTGTTACAACGAACGAGTTGATGCCTGGGAGCCTCTCGTAGAGCCTGTGGTTCAGAATGAGAATGTTTATCGACCTTGGGAGATTACTGCTACGCTGTTCCAGGTACCTAAGTAATTTAGTAAGGTCTATTCCAAAATTATCTGGAGAAAATGTAAACAAATGGATCGAAAAAGTTCCCGTGGATGTCAATTTGTACCTAGACATCATCAACATCGTCATCAACTGTATTCACTTGTAAGTCACTTGCAAATTGAACTCGTTGATTTAATTATTTGTGTATTTAAACGTGAAATTCTAATTTTAGATTACTTTAAAGATGTTTTTTTATTTGACAATTAACGTTAATTTTTACCTGACTACGGTGAAACAAAAAGGAGGTTTATTTAATATCAATTTTCGTCGATGATAATTACAATTCAATAATGGCGCTATACACGGTGTTAGAGCCATACCATACCGGGACGCCATGGTGACGTCGCCAGGTTGCGCTGCCAACTAAATGTATACCTACAGCTATAAATTGGGTGGCTCACCTGGCATCCGCTTGATTACGCAGCCAACCTTACATTTTGTTGGCGACGTCGCCATGGCGTCCTGGTGGGGTATAGCTCTATAGTAACTTGAGCTTTTCTACACGATAAACACGGAGCGTAAAACCCCGTGCCTGAACTTCCACATGGTCCATGCATCGTAGTATACAGCACCTTAAGTGATTGTTGAGCTCTCTATGTATCTTATCATAACATTGTGTCTCAGATTCATAACTTACCCCTAAATTCTATTAACTTCTGGCAACAGGCAAAAGCCTACCCAATGTCCTCTCGCCTGGACACTTCAAGCCATCAAGAAACGGAAGCGGAGTCCTCGATCACATCAGACCAATCCAAAAGACCCAAGAAGCGAAACGGATTCGAATCTGAAACCTCAGCAGACGAATGCGATACTGACAATGAGATGACATTTATACGGAACCCTAATGGCAGGGAGAGTAAGCATTATAACGTGGACTTCAGTGCTGGACATATGTCTTTCTTGGGATTGCTGGATGCTGATGAGTCTGACTCGGAGAATGAGAGCGGACTCATGGATAAGTTGGCGACTGCTATTGGACATCTGTTTACTGAGTAAGTAGGATTTTTTTTTTTAAATCGTTGCCCCACACTAGGAATTTCTCCTGTATCGTGGGTGCGTTTACAAACATTTAAACTCACATACACAAACAGCCAGACCCAGATTGCCAGATGGCCAGATTTGTGATTTGTAAGTAGATTTAAACAAACACGTCAATTTGATAACATTTTAAAAACTAGATGAGGTCGGTGTTTCTATAACCAACTACTCTGAGAAGAAACACCGAAACAAATTCAGAGGTCACAGTTTAAAGTACAAACATAATCTTGGTGGATCATGTCAGACCCATAGAGATTAGTATCTGAATTCGTCTTTCTGTAGTTTATAAAGATCTATAAATCTATCAACAAACCAAGTCAATACGTACTGCCATTGTTGACTATCTACGAGTACCTATGTGTATTACGAATAGAATATTCAACTTTGATAGATCCCAAATCTTAGCAATTTGGTCCATAAAATCACAGAATGTTAGTCGATGGCAAAAAATGAAAATACAAAACCAAAGACAGTTTTTGTTGTTTTTTTTTTTTGTTATAATGTTTTTTAATTTTCTGTTTGTTTTTTTATGTTCCTCCTGTGCGAGTACTATTAAATACTTACTTTTTCATTATTTCTTAAGAATTATGACTAAAACATATTCTGATGACTATTCCAAAATTCTTATCATCCAGTGACTCAAGTGCCGAAGAGATGAGCAATGAAGAAGATTCTTCAGCTCCAGAACACAGTGAAGTGGAAGCGGGCAGTGATCATGACGAGAACGAGAAGGCTGTCACGTTCACAGACGGAGATGTCAAGGAGAAGAAAGAGACGGAACATAAAACTGTGACATTACAGGTTAGTTTGTTCAAATCAAGGATTTATAAGGGTCTTGGCATCTTGGAAGCAGTAGCATCAGTTTTGTGGTGTTTTAAAAGTAAACCGGCAATATTTTGGTAATCCGTTTCTGGTGGGACTTTTCACATCGAACGGCAAATATTTATAAACCATTAATCACATTATTTAAAGTTTATTTTTATCTTTTTGCAGGACCCTGTCGTCCGCCAAGACAGCGTAGACTCAGGCCTCGAAACAGAGAGCTACGTAGACAAATCCTGCACCTACGTAGCAGTGGAGGCTAGAGATATGCTCAATGTTACCGTGACTCCTGCTGGAGCCAGAGCTTTACTGGACCTGGCTGCTGCCTGCACTGACAGGACTGCTGTCGTCACTGCTATTGTGACTGGAGAGAGTGGCCTATTACTGGTCAATGATATAGGTAAGTCTCAAACTTAGTGTAATAAGGAAATGAAATTGACATCTTACATGTCAATTTCATTTTGCGACAAACGCAGAATCTAGAAAGCGAAACACAAAGACTAATTCAAATCATCATCATCCAGTATTAAAATATAGCTAACACAACATCTTTTGGCGCGTCGCTCAAATTTGACAAAAAAATTGAACAAATGTTTACATTACGTTTTGTGAACGCCAAAATATTCTTGTCGCAGTTATAGTTTTGAATGCTTTGCACCAGAAAATTACACACATTTTGTAACAGTTACTTAGAAAGATGATTTTGTTACAGGTCCTGGATCTACTGTCCATTTGAAAACTAAAGCGGAAACAGATTTGGCGGGTAACGAGAGAATAATAGCCATAGCCGATTACGATGTGGATACTAGCCGGCCTAGCACGCCAGGTGAGAAAATTGAATCAGTAATTACCAGCAAATAGAATAAATTTATTTGGATGCTCTTTAAAAACGGCAATTTCGCATAACGTCGCCGTGTAGTGAACCTCGTAAAGAAAAATTTAATGTATTTAGTAATGTTTTTTCTTTTTATTTATTTATTGGGTACAAAACCTCGTAATGTATATTAAGGACAAATGTGCGCAGTCCTAAGATGCTTCTATTTCCTTCTATCGATATTAATGATCTGAGGCCCTGAGGAAACTTCAATGCCGGCTATTTTTCAGGCAGTGTTCATGTTCCTCTGTAAAATAACGTTTTTTTGCAATCACGAGGTTTGCACTACACTGTGACCATAATCACTCACTAAATGCCATAAAAATCTTCCTAGGATGTGATACATCGTCAGGTGAACTTCTCGACGAGCCACCTAAACCATCAAGACCACTGATGACAGATGTCAGTGAAGAATGGGACTGGTGAGTATCAATAGAACTTTTTCTATTATAGAGGTCTGAGGTGAGGAGTAGGGTGTAAAGTTCACTCATCCTCCATAAAAGAGAGGATTCTCCGAAAAGACGGGTGTCATGTCTGGTGGGTCCGACGATTGATGTCGGGACGATATAATATGCTAGTTGCGCGGCAAACTCTGCTTGCGCGATGCAGGATTTTGCGTGTGGCGATGTAGATGCCGCCACACTATCTTTATCTAATTTATTACTGCCTCAACGTCGAAGAAACTAGGTTTGTTCACGTAGTCAAACGTTTTGCTGAGGTCGATAGATTGCGAATAATGTTCTTCAGAATTTGAATTAGGTTTAATCAAAGGGAAAAATACATTAGAGGGGGCAGTTCTCGTAATTTTAAGAACAAAGCTCAGTCTGATCTCGGTCTCAATCTGTCAAAAATAGTAATTTTCCTAAATTTTTGACATTGATTGCCGCTGAGATGAGATTGCGACTACATTTTGAACATTTAAATTCCGGGAATTAGCCTTCTGGTAGGTAGTAATAATGATCTTTCCGACCAAATTTCGGTCACGGCGGCCCATCTCAACGGAGATTAAACAACGCAGAAGATAATAATTATGCACAAATGTGTGTGCAACCACAAGGGCATACACTCTTAATAGATCAAATGGAACAGTAATGACACGAATGGGGAGAGATTAGAAAAGAACCAACGGCTTTATGTGCTTCCGAGGCACGGGGGTATCACACCATCAACTTCCAAATTCCGGGCTGTTACTGAGAAATTCTAAATAGAAATAAATACCCAATAACACTTTGCCCGGTCTGGGAAACGAACCCAGGACCCTACGCGCCGCAGTCGCGCGGTTTCAGTGTAATAGATTTGTTGTGATGTTTGGCACAGCTTCGAGGGCGGGTTCCCGGGCGGCGCCGTGAGCCCGCCCGCGGCGGCCGCGTGGTCCCCCGCGCCGCCCGCGCCGCCGCCCGCGCTGCGCACCAAGCTCACCGACCTCACACTCACCGTGAGACTGCACGACCTCGACCATCTTACTGTGAGTACCCTCACCAGACCTCGTGTCTTTAAATAGAAAACAACGCTTTATCTATATCAATCAAAACTGAAATGAGACATAACGCTTTTTCGTTACGTGACGATTTCTAGCAGTTTACTTCTACTATCTTTTGATTCTTGGTCCAAAAAGTAAAATTACGTAGTTTGAATGAGTAAATTTCGCCGACTTGTTATAGCAAGACTTAGTGAAGGCCTATGTCCAGCAGTAAACGTATTTTTGCAACTCGTTTGATTCAATTAAAACAATTATAGAGATGAAGGTCCTATGAGCCTCGATGAGGTTCCTATAGGGAAGAAAGAGGCAGGAAACTCCATGGACACGGTTTTAAATCAACATATTGTTCAACAAGTAATAATATATTCTGTTCATCCAACAGATCCTGTGCCCTCAACGCAGCGTGTCCAAGCTACACGTGTTACATCCCAGCAAGAACTCAACACGCTACTACATCGCAGTGGACAGGACGTCCAAGTATAACAACAAGAAGATCGTTGTCAGATCTCCGTTACAGGTTTGTACCTGGTTGTAGACTTAAATATACTCGTAGTACCTATGGTCTATATTTTGTTCTCAATGCCACAAGATTTTTTTTTATTTTTCATTTTGGAGGTTCCCGCTCTAAAATGGAATCAGCATTTTGCATGAATCGGAGTTTTCTGTGTTGTCATTGGGTAGGTCACCAAAGGGAAAATAAAGGTAGTTGGACAGCGAAAATATTTGTCATGGAATTTTCTTTGTCAAAATTGTTACCTACTAATAAATTTCGTCAGGGCAATAATATATCATATTTCTATCTAACCTAACTATTCCATATTCGAGGAAAATGGCCAGTGGTGGACGTTTTTCGGCTGAAATGTTATTTATGATTCCATATTTCTTTCTCTTTCACACCTTCTCATTTTGTTTCTTTCAGATCCGCAACGAAACCTCCTATGCCCTGGAACTATTCTACAAGAAGACAGACCTGCAGGCCATAGGAGCAGAGCTGATAGGATCCCTCACCAACCCCTTCGATGACAAGATGCGGTTAGCGGTGATCGCGCCACAGGAGACGTATAATGTGCCACTGTATATCGCTTATCACTGCAAGCTGTTCCTGCTTCCTTCTAACTTTGAGTAAGTTATTACAGCAGATTTATTTTATTTATTTTAAATTAAAACTTTAGCATAAGTAAAAAAAACACACTATATTATAAAGGCGAAAGTTTGTGAGTGTATGTGTGTGTGTTTATATATGTTTGTTACTTCTTCACGGTCAAACGGCTGGACCAATTTTGATAAAATATTGTATGGTGGTAGCTGACACCCTGGATTAACATATAGGCTACCCGATTATTATCCCGATATTCCCACGTGATCGACATTTACGCGGGTAAAACCACGGGGCGCAGCTAGTACTGAATAAAGACTTAATGCCTGAGGCATTTTCTACCAGTCAACCGTGAAATCGCGAAAAAAAGTCAGCTGTTCCCTACTCTATAACTCTATAACTCGTCAAAATGTAGGGAACAGCAAATTTTTTTTCGCGATTTCTGGTTTGGTCCCATAGTAAAAGTTCAATCATGTTCATAATGATGAGTACAATGACCTCTTAAGAGGTTGTTAATGTTTTACCAATAACCATGTATACACAAAAACGTTGTTTTTATCATTATGGTCTACAAATTATGGTAGATGAAGAAACAAAATAGACGAGAAAAGTTTGAAGGGTCATTTCGTTTTTGTATGTTCTAAATCCAGGAGTTACCAAACAGCAACACAGGGGATTTGGTGGATGGAACTGGCGAACGAGGTGGGCACGCCGCGAGATATGATCTGTCCTGCCAAGGATGGAGAAGACAAGAGGATATTTGCCATGAGGATACTGCCTGTTGAAGGTAAGAAGATTAACGACTTACTAGTTTTTGTAACCCTTATTCCCAAAAAGAAGAAGCTGCTGATCAAGAATTTACATTAAATAAAAAAAAACAGTGTAAATATAAAATTAGTCGAACCAACTATAGAAAATTACACTTCTCTGAGTGGAGATCAATCATGATGACTTCTTAGGTGGTTGGATTTACTTCAATATTTTTCTACCTAATAGTGATTTTGTGAAAATGTCCTTAAGTAATATTTTGATGTTCAAAAAGTGCTGATTCTCAGCTACGTCTGAATAATGTAATGCACTTGGCCCTGGGCCGGCCGCCAGGCTGCCAGGCGCAGCAGATCTCCCGCGCCATCCCCAACTGCCTGCTGCGCGTGCTGCCGCCGCTGGCGCTGTACAACCGCCTGCCCTACGCCGCCGACGTCGCGTGCGCCGGCGCCGCGTGGCGCATGCGCATCGAGGCCGGCGAGCGCGCGCACACCTACACGCTCGCGCTCACGCAGCCGCACAGGATCACCATCAACATGCACTATATGGGACTGCCGTGGACTGGGAGCTTTACGCTATCACCAGGTTAGTCATAGTTCAGTTAAAATTTGTCGTTTTCTAGTGACTCGTATCCAAGGTTCAGACTTAAAGAAAAAACAGTGGCACTCCGGGAGTGCCGACAGAAGTGCAAAACTTGAACAATTACGTGTGTATTTTTTAATCGTCATAGAAACAAAACAAACAGAATACTTTGCCATCACTCACTGACATATCGGATATGGGTGAATTTCCCAAATGACTTATTTTTTTGTCTTCGGTAAAATTCGTATTTGAAAAAGGAATATTGTTCTGAATTATTTTTTTTAGTATTCAATATGTAGTTATTGGGTTGTGGCAAAAATATAATTTGCGTAGGACTATTACAAAGGTAGAAATCAATACATAAACCTCGTATTTTTTTTTTCAAATCGGTGCTGTACCTCTACTTTTTTTACAAACAAAAAAGCATATACACTAATAAAAATAAGTAAGTTAAGTATAAAACTTATTCTATTTCATAGAATATTAGTTTTGTTAATAATGTATAGCATATTTTATTACATAATTAACGATAATTATTACTGAGAGGCACAAACGTACTTGTCCTGCAAAATGTTTTCATATCGGTAGACAAAAGTAATTAAAAACCTAACTTTACATCGATGAGTCCGACAGCGTCCCCACCCCAATTTTATTTCCCTCGTTAGTGTGTGCTAGTGCGCAGCCAAGACGGACGTGTGTCAAATCGCTGCATATTCCCGCCATTAACGTAAGTACGCCATTGTAGTTGCTCCCGGACAATTATTTTATATTATCGGTGTGTGAAGGGAAGTGTGTTATTTCTCACGTCGGTGTTCTCATATCGGTGTAATCGGTGGTCTTTATTACCACCGATGTGATAATTTACACCGAAATGATAAGAAAAAATCAATCGGTGTCTTATCTATCTATATACATATAATAAAACAGTAGAAAAACTGTGTCTGTACATTGAAAATATTAAAAAAAATAAAATTGGGGGGGGTTTAGAAACAGTAATAGGGTACGAATCCGAAAAAAAAATTCTGTCTGTTTGTCTGTTTGTTTGTACACGCTAATCTTCGGAACTACTGGAAGGATTTGAATGATTTTTGTTTTGTTGTATAGGTATTATGTCTGGGCAACATATAGGCTATAATTTATCTTGGAAACTTGAACACCTGATGCAGAACCGCAACAGACCAGCTAAACTATAAGAGATACAAAAATGGTACCATAGCAAAAATTGTTCCACGTGATGAGCATTTTCTGCCGAGAGAATAAATTTGAAGATCTGGAACACCTGATGTGGAACTCCAAGAGCCCAGCTACACCATAACATATATAGGAATGACGTCTTAGCAAAAGTTGTTCGGTCTGATGGGCATTTCCTGTTGACTTATAAAAAAACTGGCCAACACGTAGGGTTCCGTACCACAAGGCAAAAACGCCGAAAAAAACACGTTTGTTGTATGGGAGCCCCCCTTAAATATTTATTTTATTTTGTTTTTAGTATTTGTTGTTATAGCGGCAACAGAAATACATCATCTGTGAAAATTTCAACTGTCTAGCTACCGCGGTCCTTGAGATACAGCCTGGTGACAGACAGACGGCAAAAACGCCGAAAAAAACACGTTTTTTTGTATGGGAGCCCCCCTTAAATATTTATTTTATTTTGTTTTTAGTATTTGTTGTTATAGCGGCAACAGAAATACATCATCTGTGAAAATTTCAACTGTCTAGCTACCGCGGTTCTTGAGATACAGCCTGGCGACAGACAGACGGCAAAAACGCCGAAAAAAACACGTTTTTTTGTATGGGAGCCCCCCTTAAATATTTATTTTATTTTGTTTTTAGTATTTGTTGTTATAGTGGCAACAGAAATACATCATCTGTGAAAATTTCAACTGTCTAGCTACCGCGGTTCTTGAGATACAGCCTGGTGACAGACAGACGGACGGACGGACAGCGAAGTCTTAGTAATAGGGTTCCGTTTTTACCCTTTGGGTACGGAACCCTAAAAATCGAAGATCAGAAACATCTGATGTGGAAATTAAAGCTATCACTAATTTCACTGTATAAAATAACATATGCTGGGATTATAAAATAACTTAAGCTGGGAGTACCTCCACGCGGTGAAGGCGGTAACACTTGGACTGATTTTCGATGACGATGGTATATCATTGAAAATTTGACTCTACTGGCCAAAACTCCCATTTATTTTTTTATTTTATCGAATAAATATCCCTTCGGGCTTATGTTATTTGAGTGTTTAATTTCCTTTTCCATTTATCTTCGTGACACGGTAGCCTACCCGGTAACGCAGAGGAGCAGTCACTTAGATTTTAATTGATCAGGTATCTTCTTCACAATAAAACTATAACCATGTCTAGAAAGAGGTCAAATCTTTCCCAATGTTCCAAAGGGGCTAAAAGATTGAGGATCATAAGATCCCAAGAATCTACCGGAGAGCGTCAGGAGAGACTTGATGCTGTTCGAGAACATCAGGCTGCAACTCGATCCGTGGAAACCTCTGCGGCGACTGCCGCTGATTGTGAACGACATGCATTGCCTCGCGAATCGGAAACGTTTACCGATACAGAATCACGCTTGAGTTTTCAGCGTATTCGCTCATCTACTAACAGGTCTTTTGAAACGAGTGATGAACGTGATGCGCGACTAACTACTGATAGAGATTATCCTACATTGTCCCGAACACGCACACAACAAAATTTTCATAATCAGTTAGAAAGTGAGAGAGAAAGAATTGCTGGAGTACGGCATGAAAAGACAAGAAGAGCGCAACGAACGTATGAATTCTGATCGACTTCGACATCTCTGAACAGAATGTCGATATCATCTGAAGAATCGGATGTGTCTCAAGATATAGCCGTAGGGCATGGCGACCTTCCTTGGGTTGATAAGGAACGGAGTGCATTTACGTATACTCCTATGATTGACTACACCACATATTCCGCCATCGGAGGTGTGGTTCAAAATTGTACTTTTTGTGAAGCTGTTAAAATGGCAAAAAGAAACAAACGGTATGTGTTGCTCAGGTGGGAAAGTAAATATTGAAATATTTCAAAATCCTCCAGAAATATTAAGATCATTGGTGACCATCCACAGTCAAAACATTTCTTGGACAACATCCGTTCGTACAATAATGACTTTCAAACATATTTTGGTGCGAAGCAGATTTCAGAAGACCCATTTATGCCAACATTCAAAGTGCAAGGCCAAGTTTACCAGCTTATTGGTTCATTATTGCCTGAAAATGACGTCTCGAATCGTCTCGCTCACCCCGGTGTTTTCCAGTACAACGTATCGCTGGCATAAGCAACAGCATCCGCGTACGAAGTCGCGGGCAGAAGCTAGTATCTAATATCGGTGTTTTGATTCATGATCAACGCACAGTTTTGTCACATCGGTGAGTTGCTTTATCATATCGGTAGATCCCGTGTCATTTCGTTAAGTATACAAAGAAAGAATGGAACATACCAACATACATACAAACACATACATTATATACATACATATTATATATACTTACCTACATAGACTGCCAAAACTGCCATTACCACGATACCACTGGTTAGTAGATGTATAAATGTATCATTAGGGGAGGTCTGTATTCGGTAATGTAAGTCTAGCTCCATAATAAAAGTTGTTGATAATGATGAGCACAATGACCCCTTAAGAGGATAACGGTGATTAAAATTACACCCTGTATAGGTACCTACTTACTATTTCCTTTTTGATGTTCAAAGGTGGATAGATTATCATATCGCTGGATATGTATGTACATCATTTCGGTGGATAAACTTATCACATCGGTGTACAGAAAAAATAATCGGTGCTGGTTTGTCATATCGGTGGAAACCAGAATTCAGACTTAATTTTCTCCTTAGTCTTAAATGATACGTTGATGATATTAAATTTGGGGATATTTAATATCCTAAAGATTACATAAAACCTGAAAAATATACAAAAAATATATAAATGAAAAAGTTTACCGATATGATAAAAAAAATGGCATTTATTGAAATTCACCCATTACATTAAAACCGAGTACATCCCGAGGACAGCCGAACATTCGAATGTAGCGCGGTGTCGGCTAAGTTAACAATGTCGCGAGTTCAATGGTTTTTGCCATCTCAAAAAATGCCCAACGCGCCTAAAGAAGTTTTCACTTCAAAAAAGCTTTTGGTTCGCTAACAATCAGTTTTACTTTGCTGTCAGAGTCACATGATTCAGAGGCTGCTTTGTCCGATTGCGAAGCAAAGCCTGGGCAACCTTTTACGACATTCTGTCTCATTCACATCGGGGTACCGACTTAATGAAAATGCAGACGTCAGCAGGGTGTGGATGTGAAGCTGTGAAAATCTGTAAACTATGCTCACCTCCTATACTACCCTCTGTGTCCAAAAACATGCAGCCAAAGTGACCTCTGCCGTCCCTGTGGAAGGGACGAAGTTTTGGGCCTACAAAAATTTGAAATAAGTACCTAGGTAGTTTCATACCAAAAACGTCACAAAGAAGAAGATGAAAATGTTACAAGGTGAAATTCTTTTTGCATTTAGGTAACTTCAAACTATTTTCTTCTAAGATTATTCTCTATTCCAGATGTAATTGAAAAGAGCGTGACTCTAAGCAGTGAATGCGACACCGAAGGTGGTAACAAGCAGGTGCAGGTGTGCGTGACAGTGGAACGTAACGACTGCTGGGAGGTGTTCCTGCACGCGCAGCACTGGCTCATCAACAAGACAGGACTGCCTCTGCAGATGAAGGTAGGTACCTCTACAGTATTTTGACTCAACATTGTACCATACTCATTTACAGCGCGAGTGATATGCAAGGTCAAGGTGGCAGTTTACAGTTGGTTTGCAGCACGTCGCACATGAAGTTGTTGCACAAGAAGTTGGACTTCTGAATACCGACAAATCTTCCCAAAAGGGTCATCTTCAAATTCAAATATTAATCAAAGCTACTTGGTTCGTTGATTTAGAGATAAATGCAAAATAACCACTTTTGGGTACTTTGTGTGTGAATCAATGACTTCGTAGTTGCCAAAAGGCTCTATTAATATGCAGACGTCGTTAATCGTCAGATATTTATATATTCACTTCAATCACTATCAGGACATGTAACGCTGTTGCACAGAATAACTTTTATTTGCCCCGAATATCCAAATAGTCCAAAACTGAGTTTGATTTAGGGAAAGCCCAAAATTTCTTCATCAGATTTGCCTATTTAGGTCATTATGGGTTAAAAAAGCCACACCCAATCATGCCAAAATCAACGCCTTTAAAGATCACTTTATTTTTGGCCGTTTTTGAAATCTGAAAGTGGACTCCTGACCACGGGGCTCCTATCAGAAACTTTTAAAATATATTTTCAGTGTTACCACACCTACTCAGCTATCAACTTTTCGCCCTGAATATGCTTGCTCAAAAACCCTCTGGGACTACCACCTAGGATGGCATATGGAAATTTATATTAAGTCTCAAATATACTGAAAGACACATTTAGCAGTTTTGTAACATATTTTTGTGCATATAGATATTAGTGTTTGAAAAAACGTCTTAACCGAATTACATTGTTATTAGATCATATTATTTTAAAATCATGATTCATTTTTAGCTGACGAAAAAAGGAGGAGGTTCTCAAGTGGACGCGATTTTTTTTTGTTTGACCACGCATAACTTTTTACAGACAAGTCTGATTTTGACGATTCTTTTTTTTGTATCAGGTAAATGACAAGGTTTCTTTAAGTAAGAAGCTGCGAAAATATTTTTGTCAGGGTGGTCAGTCTGACACGTGGTACGAGGTGACGGACGAGCCACTGCTGTGGAGCCCGGCGGCGCGCGGCAGGCGGCGCGGTGCGCGGGTGCGCTTCCGCGCGCACCACTCCGCCTGGTCGCGCGCCGCCCGCCTCGCCGCCGCCGCGCCCGGCCTCGTCGTGTGTCCGCACACGGAGAGACGGACTAACTACAGGCTGCTACTCAACGTAAGTACTTCCTCTCACCTTCACTCCGCCTGGTCGCGCGCCGCCCGCCTCGCCGCCGCCGCGCCCGGCCTCGTCGTGTGTCCGCACACGGAGAGACGGACTAACTACAGGCTGCTACTCAACGTAAGTACTTCCTCTCACCTTCACTCCGCCTGGTCGCGCGCCGCCCGCCTCGCCGCCGCCGCGCCCGGCCTCGTCGTGTGTCCGCACACGGAGAGACGGACTAACTACAGGCTGCTACTCAACGTAAGTACTTCCTCTCACCTTCACTCCGCCTGGTCGCGCGCCGCCCGCCTCGCCGCCGCCGCGCCCGGCCTCGTCGTGTGTCCGCTCACGGAGAGACGGACTAACTACAGGCTGCTACTCAACGTAAGTACTTCCTCTCACCTTCACTCCGCCTGGTCGCGCGCCGCCCGCCTCGCCGCCGCCGCGCCCGGCCTCGTCGTGTGTCCGCACACGGAGAGACGGACGAACTACAGGCTGCTACTCAATGTAAGTACTTCCTCTCACTTTATCAATAGTTACTATCTATGTAGGTAGGAGCCCTATCCCTGAGCTTCGAAGAGCTAGCTTCTTCGAGTCACTATTCTATTAGGGAGCGAAAGGAGCGTGACACTACTGTTGCAAGTGAGAGTTGACGTAAGCAGATATAGATTTCGTAGCACTCAAGTTTATTAGATGTAACGATCACAAGTAAGTAGAATTTGGATGCTAATCCGTGACGTGTTCTTAAGTATCCGGCTCGAAGGATCATCAATGTAAGTTCCAGTAGTAGCAGGTCCTTACAATACAGTTGTCAATGATGACTAGCAATAGCAACCTAGCCTTATCTTGATTAAATAAAGACGTTGAAAATCATAATGTATGTAATGCAAATTTCCATTTCACAGGTTACCTTATCAGAGCTTTGTCCTCAACTGACCAAAATCGTGACTCTCCTCCCATACTTCTTGGTCTTCAACGACACAAAGCGTCACCTGCGTTTTATGGAGGAGAATGAAACAGCCGACCTGTGGAACGACCTGTCGCCACAGCAATGCACACCGTTCTGGCCGCAGACCGACTCCATGTCGATGCACTGCAAGTACCGGGACTCTACTGTCGTGTCCCAACACTTCCCGATCACGAGGAATCACTTTACTGTATTGAGGATGGATAAGGGGGTGAGTCAACTTGTCTACTTTAGATCTTCGATTTTTCTAAGATTAATTTTGGCTTTTTTGATCCAACAACTATCTAACGCTAAATACAGACCTACATCTACAATTTCTAGATTAATGTGACTTGTACAGTCACGAGCAAAAGTATGATATGATAATCACTTGCCTTTATTCAAAGACGATTTTCTCCTTTAATTTTGAATGAAATTTTATATTATTACGAACAAAGTATTTTCGAACCCATAGGTCTGTGTAAAGTGTCGTACTTCAACGTTGCATTCGTTATTTTACGAAAAAATCGCAATTGTAAGTTGCCAAGTGTAGGGCATATTATTGCTCATGACTGTACGACGGATTCCTACAACAAGCTCATACATACTTGCAGTTGACATTGATAGCCAGAATCAAAATACACGATGTTCTTGAGAACGGAGCAAGATGTAATATCTTGCTCTTCTTCCTTTAAATCAGGAGCTAGCTAGACTAAACTGTTCGCTTTCACACATAACCCGTCTGCCTTCAAAACAAGAGTGAACAGGCATTTTCTGGGCACGCTCGTTCCATCATAGACCTCATCAATCCAATCAGGGATCCAATCCATCAGGCGAGACCGAGGTCAAGAGCAGGCCCAAAATATGCCGCATTAAAAAAAATTTAAAAACTGTAAGACTACCCGAGGAAATCAAATAAAACTTCAAATTACACAATAAATTAATATATTACTACAACTTAAAAACAACCTCATTTCCCATACTTCGGTCTCGGCCACTCCGGCGTCAGAGTTCCGTCATCATGCAACGTATACGCGACCCCTTTCGACTTATGAGACCAGATCTTGATAGCCTTCAGATGGGCATCGCTCTGTTCCTTAGCAGCTGAAACTGGGGGGGCTGGTTCGAAGGGTGGAGCCTGGATGGAGGCGGCTGCTGGTGACGGCTTCAGGCCAGTTGATGATGAGTAGGATTGTGATGATGGCGGTGATTGGAGGGATTGTGCTTTTGATTGTGTTACCTGAAACAATAATTGTGTAGCGTATGAGCTCCAAAGGGCCTTAGGATTTAAACTCTAACTTTAGGGCCAAGGCGCCGCCTATAGTCAAGCACTGGATAGATTAAATTTCTATTCAGGCCTGCGATTCAGGTGCTATACTACGGGGTAAGGCTTTCATTTTGGCAGTTCAATAACATTTATTGCGTTATTTACGTTGTTGAACAGACAATTTTTTTTTTGAACATATGAAGCAATGGATTAGCCTTCAAAATTATTCAGATTGTGATTGATAGTGTGTTACGCAATAAGGGTGCTGATCATTAGAAGGTTTCCATTCAAATCCGGAAAATACCAGTTCAGGCTTTTCTATTCTTTGTTTTGTTACCTTTCGATGTATCAACGCCGGTGTCGAGGCGTGAGCCATTTTTAAACAACAATTAAGTTAATTAAGTTCAGATCTTAATTTCTAGGCACCATTTCTAAATAATCTTAAATACTTACAGTATAATGTGGCACATGATACGAACTGACCGAATGCATCTTAGAATTATAGTTCATAAGCGGTAAGTCGCCAAAACTCTCCACTTGATACGAATCAGAGTCTGCCTTCACTACAGTAGGTACATTATTCGTGTAAGATACATCAAAGTCTTCCGCTCTCATGTTTGTTGGTGGTGGTAGCTTTTCCTCTTCGTTTGTCTCGGTAAAATCTGAATTACTAGAGCCTGGATCAACAATAGGTCCATGGGGGTTTCCATAATTCTGGTCAGTAAGACTGCCATCGGGTATAGATGCAGGACGTATTTGTTCTTCTAGTGGTCCATAAACTTTGAATTGGGTGGGTTGGTCATCTTGAAATGTAAAAGGTTTGTATTGATTAAGGTGACTGTCTTGAGAATCTAAACCTTTGAGCTGAGTAGGGCTGTCGTCTTGAGTACCAAAACTTTTGAATTTAGTTGGTCCGCCTTCAGAACCAAAACCCTTGAACGGAGGAGGTGCATTGTCTTGCTCAGTGTATGCTCTGAACGGCGGTGTTTCGTCATTTTGAGGTCCATAGAAACTCACTTTATTAGGTTTCGCTTCTATTGAATAAGGATTTCTTCTTTCATCTTGTTGCTCATACTTTATAGGAGTGGCTTCATTTACATAGTTTATATATTTCTGGAACTCTACTTCATAAGGTTTCTCTGCTTGATATTTAGTATCAACATTTCCTTTGTAAAAATCTTTGGTATACGTCGGTCTTTGTGAATTCTCTCTTTTGTGCGGTCTGTATTCGTAGTCCATATCTTTGTCTTTTTGGGAGTATTTGTCTTTCTCGGAAGCGAATTCGAGTATTTTGTCCAAGTCTTGTTTAGATAAGTTTTTAACTATGTTACTTATGTCATCGCCCCCTAAACCTTCGTTAGTAGGACGTTTACTAACCTTGTAGGGTCTGCTGCCGGGGTACGGAGGTTCATCATCCTGCATAAACGGCGGGGGTGTGTAGGAGAACACGCCTTTGATAGGGAAGGTCATGGGCGGGCGGTTGTAGAACCTTATCGGTGGGCCTGGGTACCTCCCTCGCTTCACCCTTGTATACGATCTTGAATGTTGGCATCCAACATCACTTTCCGTATTAACCACACACAACACAGACAATGTCACAAATAACACTATTTTGAACATTGTTACACTGTAGTCTACAGAAAACTGAGGGAAAGTGTGTTTGTGTGCGGGTCTTATAAAAGTTGAGATGAAAGTGGTGTTAATTGAGTTTATGTGTTCGCGCCCCGGCCGCGGTAGCCGGTCGCGAGTGATGCAACTCATACGTCATGGCTTTCATGTTTATGTTTCAAGTTAGGGTCTGTCGGTCTGTATTATGCGGATATGTGAAATGTTTACATGGACAATTTTTCATCTGTGTGGGAAGGAGGGTGTCAAGTACAAACATAGTTGTCTTTTACATAAGTGTTATGTGTCATCGCGTTTTTTATAGCATTTTTGTCGAAAGATAAGGTCTGCTACCTACCTGTAGGGCACATTAGATACTTAGATAATCTACCACTCGACGTTCACCTGACCTAGAATACCTTTATTATGAGCTGCGTCTTTTCCCAGAAACAAAACATCAACAACATTAAATCTAAAACCTTCGTTGCAGACGGCAATCTGCGTAGAAGTAACAGGCGGGACTGAACGTCCATTCACCATAACCTTCAAGCCATACACCATAGGGGACTCGCCAGTGCGCATCGACAACTTGTGTGACGACCTGTTCCTGAAGCTACACCAGGCTGATTCAGGACAGGTGGCGCTACTGAGCCCCTATCAGTCCCTGCTTTATACTTGGGACGACCCGGCTAAGGACAGGAAGCTGATGTGGAATATTTATAACAATAAGGGCAAAGGTTTTGATGCTGCTTTTGGGCAAGATGGGTGAGTCTTATAATATAAAATAGTCGAATTCTTGGAAATAAATAGTGAATAGCGAATAACACTTCCTTGTCATCATAATTTAATAGTATAGACCTCAAATAAATAATACTTAATTATGTTCTTCACTATTTCATCTTCCACAGATATGGCGAAGAAAAAGTAAGTTTCCACTCAGTGAAGCACTCCACGTTGGTAGCCACCAGCTCCGTCACATCCAAACTGTCATCAACCCTCAAGAGATTAACCCCCAAGTCCCCTGAACCCTGCTCCTCAAGCAGTGATGACTCCGACAGCTCAGACCTACCAGAAACACACGCCAAGACCAAGAAGATGAGGAAAGATAAGGTCATAGTGTACTGGATATCTTACATGGATGGATATCAGAGAGTCTTCGCCTTAGCTCAAGACGAGCGAATAGCTTACCAGTATAGAATGAGGATCAATGCAGAAAGGAGTAACTATGAGGTCTACATGTCCTTGTCAGGAGTCAGTTTATCAGTCTGCGTGCCAACTCACACAGGAGTGAAGGAATTGGCGTACGTAAGCATGACTGATACCTTGCCCAGATGGGAAGTCAACGTCAATCATAAATGGAAGCAGCTATCTCCTGACCTGACATCCTGGATTGAGGACAAGTACCAAACGGAGCAGAAGAAGTGCCAGCTAAAGGAATACATCCATCTGGATTTGGAGAAAATGCAGATGACGAAGCCATTCTTCTCAGAACTACGCAGGACGTACAATCCTGGCGTTTGGATGCAGTTACGCAAATCTGACACGTACACCTACTGTCACTTGAAATGCCAGAGGCTACAAATCGACAACCAGCTTCATGAAGCTGTGTTCCCAAGTGTGCTATACCCCGCACCGATACCCAATGATGTCAGATCAAGCAAAGGCCTGAAACCTTGCATAGAGATAGTCGCCTTGAAGCAACACCGACCGAGCATAAACCAGGACGTCTACAAATACGTAAAAATCTTAGTCCAAGAGTACTGTGTGAATTTAGACCGTGGTTTTGTGAACTACGTCTTCGATATTCTGAACCATTGGAAGATTCAGGAGAAGCCTGCTGTGAGGTTGAGGGCAGATCTGGCGTTAGTACATATGCCGTTGCCAATAATTGCTATAAAGAGCCAAATTAACGCCCAGAAGAATGTTCTCTTTGAGTATGTTCACTTGTCTCCGATAAAGCTGGTGTTGAGTCTATCATCTCGCGGATATTCTGCGGAGACTGCCAACAGCCCTAGTAAGACGAAGTTCGGAAACAAGAAGGAGAATAGGCCTAAGCTGTTCAACAGTGACTTGCTGGAGTATCTGTTCAATTCCTGGGGATCCTCACTGTGTGATATGAAGGATGTCGTTATAAGGTCAGTGGAATTTGTTTTATATAAACTGATAGATAGATAGGTACTTTTTATTAGGTACACAATAAAAATTACAGATATAAATGGAGAAATATTATAATATAAGGGGTCAAACAATGGGCGGTCTTATCACTAAAAGCTATATTCTAAAGACATGTAATTTGTATGGTGTTTCAAAAATATATAGATATGCATGAACTCAAACTCAAACTCAAAGCATTTATTTCAATTAAACCAATTACAGGCACTTTTGAATTGTCAAGGGGTCGGTCAGTCAGAAAGATGAAGCTAGATTGCCCATTCCAAAGCGTAGGTACCTATGGAGAAGAACGGGCAAGAAACTCCATGGACACTCTTTTAAATCAAAATAATATGGTTACAAAGTCTTGTTTACATCATTCATGTTAAAAATTATGCATGTGAGAACGATGCAGAACGTTAAAAGCGTCCGTAATGAAAAAAAAAAAAACAATTCAAATATTAAATAAAATTAAAATAAGCCGTGGCAGCAAAGAGATGACCAGTCCCTACTGACGGCGCCCGTTCACGAACATGACGCATGTATTAGCACCATTCAGCTCAACCATTTTATAGGGAGCTAAATGATCCAACACACGCGCCACCATCAGCGAGACATTTGAGTGAGCATGACATACTCTCAGCCGCCAGGGCACATTCAAGTCAATTAAAGGCGTACCCAGTAAATGGAAGCTTTATAGTATGTACATAGTACTCACACATGTGCTATGCAATTATACAATACTAGGAGATTGAATTTATATAATGCAAAAAGTGTATTTTAAAATCTTCAGCAGCTTCAACAGTATTTTCCAATGCTAATCAATTTATTTGTGCGTCCTTATGGAGCAGGACCAGCGTTTAGCCAAGCACTTTTATCGGCGATGTAGTCCCCCAATTTATAATATGCCTGGCTGCATAGTGTGCGTTTTATACAAGATTTAAATTTCGTTTCATTCAGTTGAAGTATGTCGGCAGGTATTTTATTGTAACATTTTAAACAGTAGCCCATGAAAGACGAGTCTACTTTAGCCAGCCTGAAACCTGGTTGAACTAATTGGTCCCTATTTCTAGTGATATAATTGTGTCTTTCACCTCTTTTACTAAAAAGATGTAGATTTTTCCTTACGTACATGATATTTTCATAGATGTATTGACAAGGTACCGTCATGATGTTAATATCTTTAAACAGTTCCCTTAGAGAGTCACGCCTGCGGAGGCTGTATATGGCTCTGATAGCTCTTTTCTGCAGAATAAAAATAGACTCGATGTCTGCAGCCCGTCCCCATAGTAAAATACCGTACGACATGATACTATGAAAGTAACTAAAATAGACCAGTCTCGCGGTATCAACATCAGTAAATTGACGGATTTTTCTCACAGCATATGCTGCTGAACTTAGCCGTCCTGCAAGGGATGTTAAATGAGGACCCCATTGAAGCCTTGAGTCGAGCGTGATCCCCAGGAAAACAGTTTTATCGACGAATTCTAGTTTCTCTTGATTCAATACTATTTCACAATTACTACTTTTGACATTTGGTAAAGAAAATCTTATGCACTTCGTTTTTTTTCCATTTAATACTAAATTATTAGCAGTGAACCAATTTTAGATCTGCAGTAGGGCGTTATTTACGTCGTCAAGATTTGATGCACGTCTATTAATTTTAAAAATCAAGGAAGTATCGTCAGCAAATAACACCATTTGTGGTTGGGTTTTTAACAAGTGGGGTAGATCATTAATATATACTAAAAAGAGGAAAGGGCCTAATATCGAGCCTTGTGGTACACCCATTTCTACTTTTAAACCGAGTGAATTGACACCATTTATTTGAACCTGCTGTTGTCTATCATTTAAATAAGATTTTACTAAACTGAGCGCAAGTTTACCCAGTCCGTAATGCTCAAGTTTTAAGAGTAAGGTTTCGTGTTCGACGCAATCAAAAGCTTTGGAGAGGTCACAAAAAATTCCTATGGCGTCTTGGGACTCTTCCCAGGCCGTAAATATGTGTTTTAATAAGGTGACACCGGCATCAGTTGTACAACGTCCCTTGGTGAAACCGTATTGTTGGTCGTGTAATATTTTATTGGTGGTAAAATGATTGAGCATTTGGTTCAGCATCACCTTTTCAAATACCTTGCTGAAAACTGGTAACACGGATACGGGTCTATAATTATTGGTATCTTTACTGTCCCCCGATTTGAAAAGTGGTATTACCTTACTGTATTTCATTAGATCCGGGAAGACTCCTTGATCCACACACAAATTAAATATTAATGCTAAGTACGGCGCTATAGTCTCAATAATGGAGGTACATACTTTGATAGACATTCCCCATATATCTTCGGTTAATTTGATCTTGATTTGCTTGAAAGCTTTTATTACTATTTCAGGGTTTATATGCTTGAACTTAAATTCAATCTGGCAGGATGGAACGTTTGCTTTTAATAAATCAATAGAACGTAAACGAACGAACGTTGATTACATGCTTAGCTATTATATTTTTGAAAATTTACTACATTGGCATAAGGAGTTAAAGCTCACTGCAATAGTACCTAATAAGTTTATTTAGTTAAAATTTATTTATTATTAATAAATAAATTATTATTTACCTAGTTATTATATATTATTATTATTTATTTATTATTAATTAATTAATTTATTTATTTAGTTGCAATTTGAATTGAATAATTTGTATTGATTTTTCTTAGACACCGTATTCATTTACCAATTTTTGGGTATTAATTTTCCTTTAATATTGAAGATATAACTTTCACCACGATCATTTGTATGACCTGGCGGCATAATAATATAATCCCTTTCATTAAAACTCGACTTGTATTAATGTTGTCCAAAAATATTTAAATTATCTTGTTTTTTTATTGATTTTTGAGTGAAGGGACCGTAATTTAAAATTAATGTGCCTCTTAATTTCAAATTACCTACTTACGATGACGGTAAAATTATTTTGTCGTAATCAATCTGGACTTTAAAGTTAGTAGTTGAAAGGGCCGCGGCTGACCAATGCTTGTTCCTTTTTTGTATAACGAGATACATTTAACCCTTCATGGCGGATTAGCACATCTAAACAGCGTCGATTTTCATTGGTGAAATTGGCACTTAGTGGTAGTTTTTTTTTTTTAACTTTGCCCCACACTAGGAATTTTTCCTGTATTGTGGGTGCGTTTACAAACATTTAAACTCACATACACAAACAACCAGACCCAGACCCGGACCCAGTTATACAACTACATTGATAATTTCAGGATGTCCTACCTTGAATTCCGTAACGCTCCGATCACAGCATGTACGCTGGTAGATCAGGCTTCCCACCATTACTGGACGCAGCTGGTGCAGCAGTTCTACGTCCTGGTCCTCGGACTCAACATCCTCGGGAACCCGTACAGCAATATAGGAGACTTCTCACGGGGACTGAAGCAGTACTATGAGCCCTGCCTGGTGAGTTTACAAGTTATTAGTCAACTCATTTTTCGTCATCCATCAAATTTATTAAAAGGTTTTTAGGCAAAACGTCGAGAACAATAAACAATGTTAAAAAGGTATAGGTACTATACCTACATATAGGCGGGTTCATCAAATGCCAAGATAATGTTCTAAACTACCGGATACATAATATGCCCGTTTAGAATAAAACCTCTATGTAGTTCCATAAATGCCAATTATATTACTTACCCACCGTGGCTAAATAATAACAGCCGCACAGATCGATCGATCAGGTTAAGCTACGCATGCCGCGGTTGGTCTGTGGATGGGTGACCATCTTTACATACCGTGACCCCTCCGTGGCTCGGAGAGCACGTTACGCCGTTGGTCCCGGCTGTCATTCGTGGATCTTTGACAGTCGTTACGGATAGCCAGAAGCACAACCAGTCTTATCAAGGGGTATCGTATTACCCAGTAATTGGGTTGTGGAGGTCAGATAGGCAGTCGCTCCATGTAAAATATTGGTACCTATTGAGCTGCATCCAGTTAGACTGGAAGCCGACCCCAACATAGTTGGGAAAAGGCAGGCAGATGATGATGTTTGCAAAGATATAAATTAATTAGATAATGATCAGAACTCCAAGCGCAAGTCCTGATTCCGGCGGGGTAATTACGTAACATAGGTACTAACAGTAGCAATGGATTTCATTTTGACAGTTCGACAACATTCATTGCGTTATTTACGTTGTTGAGCAGACACAGCTTTCGAACGTATGAAGCATTGGATTAGCAATATATCTACCTACTTACTTCAAAATCATTCAGATTGTGATTGAAATTGTGTTACTTACGCAATTAGGGTACGGGCTATTACTAAGAATTTCCTAAATAGTCTAATGCTACGTTCACACGCGCGCGTTCAACTCGACATTCAACGTGCACATTCACATTCCCGAGCGTGTAAACGGTACGCCCGAGCCCGTAAACGCGCCTGTGAACGTGAATGCCGCGAACCGGGCGAGTGTCGGTTTTTTGGCAAAGTTCAAAGGATGAATGTGCGGGCGCCCGGTGACTGTTTTCACGCGCGCGGGCAGTCAGTCTCTTTCGCCGATTCTCGCGCTTTCGTGACGAGTGGATCTTCTTTGCAGTCTTTTTCTCCGTCGTTCATCATTTTGTTTCTTTTTCCAATAAAAATAAGTTAAGCCAAAGGATATGGCAGCACCAACACCGAGATCCTCGCTGCCCGCCATGCTGGCACTGACTGACACGACGGCGTGCGTGTGAACAGCTTGAATTTTCGCCGACCTGGGGCGGGCTGCATCATGCATGCCGCGCAGCCCGCCAGGCAGCCCGCCGGGCTGCACGGCGTGCATGTGAACATAGCATAACACTCAAACACCATTTTGCCCGGGTCGTGAATACGCGCTTTCCACCACTAGACTGATGAGGCAGTCAGATAGTTAATAGTATATTTCATTACAAGTGCGGAAAGGCTGTCATTGCAAAGAGCTCCGACAAATGTCTACCCGAGCCGAGGCGCAGCCGAAGGCGAGGGTTGACAGTCGGAACAAGTTGCAATGACGCTACCGCAGGTGTACTGAACGACTATTTTTAATACAGTTGCAAAAAAATGAAGCAATTTAATAAAATAATAAAAATACAATAAACTCAACTAACTAATCATTTTTTCTGGAAAATGGCGCCAACCGTAGAATATAAGCAGTTTTTTTTTCTTCACCCATTTTGGTAGGCTAAGGGAACTATCCATACAGCTTAGTCTTCAGTATATTTTTTTATAGATATGAAATGAAAATGAAATTTAATGAGATGAAATGAAATGAAACCTAACCTAACTCATTCAATTAAATCATTAAATCTGTTATTGAAATAAATTAGTAGCTTCTTTTTAGAAATATACGTATGTGTATGAATCACAAAAACTCTTTATTAAAAACTTCATGGTTGGTTTTTCTTTTTAATAGACATTATTTTGACAGTTGGGAAAGAGAACGCACGAGTTCGGGAATGGTAAAAAAAGCACTATTATGTAATAGCCCACATCCCGAACGATAAACGTCCCTGCAATACACCACTTTTTGAGCAACTGTATTAAAAAATCTATTCAAATTCATGTCTCAAATTGATGTTATTTCAATTTAATTATCAACTTTATTGTAGTGAAAATTAAGTTGATTTCAGAGTGACTAGTACTATTGAAAAGTTATAAAAAATTTTGAAGTTGTAGCGTAAACTGAACTTTATTGTGTAGGTATTAAAGTAATTTTTCCAACAACTCATATTTGTTTACATGTTTGGAAAATAAATGGCGAACGCAGATTATATAGAAAACGTTTCTTTTTCTACCTAGGGCACAGCTCTTGGCCGGAAGGTGATGGATGTGGCATCCCGACTGGAAGATGGAGCAGCAGCCCTCCTGGGACTGCGAGCGAGTCCCAGTACTAGGACCAGCGCCATGTTTGATGACCTGCCTAAACCTCAGACACCGAGACGGAAACCAGGTTAGCTACTTTAAAACAAAAGAGTAGGTATGTGCCCTAAGTATTTGATGAACATGTGAACAAACAGATCAGAAAACGTCTTGCTTGTGGCTGGTAATTTGTAGAGCCACATACAAATTGAAAGCTTTGATTTGATTATTTAAATACTTAAACCCGAAACTCTTATTTTAAATCACTTTAACTCGTCGCATGTCCAATTAGACACAATAGAAATTATATTGTTATCGGTACATACCCTGTAGGTACGCGCGACATGCGAAGGGAGATGTATTTCATTTGAATGTAGCGCGTAGGCATATTAAATATCTTTAGTCTTAGGCAATGTATGACGTAGCTCGTAAGTTAATTCTAAGTCCTCTCAACCTCTGTTCACAACTTCAAACTTCAGTCGTTCAGTAAACTTTCAACCGAGAACACGCTCTTTTATTATTTTGCCGAACCTTCTGACCACTCACTCACACCAAGTACTTTACCGGCAAAGACAATATTGAGGTTCATTTCATAACCTCAATTTTCGTCGATCATTTTTCAATTATACAATTTAAGAATGTCACTCAAAAAGTCGGAAAAGTGGTGAGATATAAAGTTTAAACCTTCTAAATACAAATGAATGTGTTACTAATTCCCTTTAGTGAGAGATTGCGTCAGGATTTTGCCTGAACAGGGTTTGTTTACACTTTCATTAGATACTTTTGGAACAGACTATACGTCTGTCTGAATTTTGGCGGTTGTTTCTGATTCTGATGCGACCCGAAGTGTTCGGGTGCGCCTGCGTCTATTATTGTTAAACTGCTGCCAAGCTGTAGCTTCACCCTCAGGTTAAATGCATTACCTACCTAACCTAACCTAACCTTTTTTTTTTTTTTTTTTTTTTTTTTTTTTTTTTCCGCTGAGAAATGACGTTACGCATCTCCGCTCGTCGGGGGAAGAGACGGAGTATGTGGGACTCCCTGCCAGGGTGGCAGTATACCCACTAAAACTCAGCGGTGTTCCCTCATCGCCTTGATGGGGAGGTCATGGGAATCCGGCTCAGCCTTTGCATCCACAACCCCCCCGGCGCATGCCCGCCTAGCTGGCGGGCCCCGCATGTCCCCCCGTCTGGGGGGCTACGGGAATGGCCGGGAACACCTGGCCATTCCCGTCCGGCACTGGTGGAAGCCTGTGCAATACAGGCGAGGGTGCCCCCGCACCCGTCGCCTGCTGGCTTCCACCTGGGAGGAGTCGGAGATGACTGTCATACTGACGTCTTCTTCGACCCCTCCTCCGCCTTCGGAGCGGCGCCGCGAGAGGGTCTTCCTCCCGCACGCGCTCCGCCGCCTCCTTCTGGGACATGACGTGTTCACAGAAGGAGGCGACTGCCGCCCAGGACCCCTCATCCCCTAGCATGGCGTTGACCAAGCCGGGGAGCGAGAGGTCCGTTCCGATCGCCGCGGTGAGACTGCGGCGCGGCTCGGACCACGACGGGCACACCTCGAGAGTGTGCTGCGCCGTGTCCTCCGCCGCGCCACAGTCGTGACACGACGGCGTCTCCTCCCGCCCGATACGGTCTAACCTTTTTTTTTTTTTTTTTTTTTTTTTTTTTTTTTTTTTTTTTTTTTGCGGGGGGAAAATCCTCATGGATGTCCGCCGCCCTGGGGTGGCCTAACCTAACCTAACCTAACCTACCCTTCTTGTAAGGGGGCATTTAACGACTTCAAAAAGGAAGAGGTTATGGTTTCCAAGGGTTTTTCTGGAAAGATATCCTAGGTAACAGAAATTCAATTTTGACACAACTTATTAGAAAGCTTCTTGTAATTTTCTATTCTCCTTAAATTGAAGTAGGCGCTAATCACCAGATTTTTGCTTATCAGGAGAAGTTCCTCAACTAAGCAACGACATTCCTGAGAGTGTGATTGAGGGAGACAGCAGTAATCAAGCTAGTATCGCACTCGCTCTGACAGCCCTTGTCGCACGACCTACTTTTGGTGAGTCGGCTATTTATTATTTTTCATATTTTTTCGTGTTTCTTTTTTAACTTAACTTATTATCTTATTTGTTGACTGTTGTTATAAAAGTTTTCTTAACGGAAAAATAATAAAACTACTGAATCCTTTCATCATCCTAGTTTAATTTTGAAATCGAGGGTAAATTTTTTACAAATTTATGCCTGTATCTAAAGGATTCAGTAATATGATTTATTAGTAAGTACCTACTTAAGTATTGTTTCTCTACATTTTCTTCAACTTTTATTTTAAATAAGCATGCGACTTTTTTTGGGATTTCTGTAAAATATTTGTAATAAATTGCGTCATTTAAGTGGTTGTTAACTGGAAATAACGTAATTATATTTATATTATTCTCCAGCATGATCGTGTTTTTTTTTTCCAAAAAATATTATAAATACCTATGTAGTTAATTGTTAATAACTGTGTTTCTCGTTTGTTTTCGTCTGCGATGCGGACAGATGACGACTGTCTTGTTGTGAGGAGTGAGTATCGTATGGCATGTTTTTTTTTATTCCACACTAGCTTTTGCTACTATTTGTGCTTTTGCCAACCGCATCACCCGCGTGGATGTCGCAAATTATACCACAGGAACATAGGTACTAATGGGATAAAAATTATCCTATGTGTTTTTGCGTTTACGCCGTACGGCATTTCATACAAACTTTCAAGCCCTTGTTTTTCGAAATGAATGAACCGATTTTAATAAAACTTCATACCCATAAGCAGGACATAAAAAGTTACCTAAGAACATTTTCGAAAAATAGTGTTACAGCCAAATTAGACCGATTTTAAATTTTCCATAGAAACAGAGATTTCCAGTTATTTTAAGACATTTCGAAAATGTTCTTAAGTAACTTTTAGACCTTTGTATCCTGCTTATGCGGATGAAGTTTCATTAAAATCGGTTCATTCATTTCGAAAAACAAGGGCTTGAAAGTTTGTATGAAATGCCGTACGGCGTGAACGCTCATAAAGCGTGAAAGGTAACAGACAAATTGACAGAGTTGCTTTCGCATTTATAATATATATATACTAGCAGCGCCCCGAGGTTTCACCCGCATAAGTGTCGATCCCGTGGGAATATTGGGATAAAAACTATCCTATGTCCTTTCTCGGGACTCAAACTATCTCTATACCAAATTTCATCTAAATCGATTCAGCGTGAAGAGGTAGATAACCGACAGACACACTTTCGCATTTATAATATTAGTATGGATACGTATCTATGGATAATGTAATATTTACCTATCTACTGGTATTCAGCTGCATCCGGTTAGACTGGAAGCCGACCCCAACATAGTTGGGAAAATGCTAGGTAGATGATGATGAAGTATGGATAATGTAGTAATCTATGGATTAACAAATTTACCATATTATTATAATCTACCTAAGTTGTTAGAAACGTTTTTCCTCCATTTTGTGCGAGTTTAAGGCACCGTAGCGTGCGGCAGTGACACCAACATGCAAAGGCTTGCAACCGTTCATTTATTTATGAAAATGCTCGAGTTCACCTGGATTCAGGAGTCATTAATTAATAAATTAAGGTTCATGCCTCTGTGGACTATTGTTATTAGGCGAGTCAGATTACGCGACGCTTGTAACTTCCTCGACTAAAAAACGGAAAATAAACGTTGACTTCGCATTATAGAGGTATGAGGAACAGGGTGGAAAGTTCCTTATACTTCATATAAAAGTAAGGATCTTCCAACAGTTCTGTCTGGTGGGCTACCTCCCGACGATTGTGTCTGAATAACCCTGCTTGGACGGATAACTCTGCTCTGCTTGCCCGATGCAGAATTTTTGTGACGTCAGGTATTTGATGCGACGTCAGGTTATGATGCGTAGTTCTCATAATGACGTTTGTAGATACCGCCACAACTTAACCAAGCCAAGCACTAGTTCTGTAGAAATCATAATGTTCTGTTCACCTCTCATTTTTTTTGCTGTTCACCAGATGTTTGTCGCGAGGCTGCCCGGGCATCTCTGTCGCGGCAGCTGAACGTCAGCAGTGCGGAGAGCGCGCTGAAGGCCTGCGTGGAGCGGAGTGGAGGGCGACTGCTGGCGCGGCGCCGGCTGCCGAGACACTGCGCTCCTATCGATGTGAGCTTCTAGAATGATTTTTTAACGATGACCAATATTTTGAAACCATATTTTCATTTTAAAGTGTCCGTGGAGTTTCTTGCCCGTTCTTTTTCAAAGGAACCTAACTACTACGCTTTGGAATGGGCAACTAGCTTCATCTTCCAGAGTTCCAGACTGACTCCTTGACAATGCCAAAGTACCTGGGTCATTATTTAGGGCGGGATAAAAAAAAAATTAAAAAAAATTTGGTTATTTTTATTAAATTTGCTTTATTATGGACGAGAACACGCATAATAATTACAGATAAAATAGAATTAAAGATGGATACAGTTTATTTATTAAAAAAACTCAGTAAAACGTTTTTTGTAGGTAACGAAAGTGATCGTAAAGACCACGAAAAATAACACTTCTAGGAATCATAATCAGTCTCTTAATTTAAACCTCTGTTAAACCTTAACCAAAGGTACGTATAAAACTAAGAACAATAATTACTTAGAGAACAATGAACTTAAATAATAATTAGTCATGAAAAAAAAAATAAAACACTTTGACCACGAAAGCGATGTCACCTAAGTTACCTCACTAAATTAATCTTAATTTGAGCCAGTGCTATCCGAATCAAAGAAAAAAATACGGTTTTTACGGGGATTCGGTGCTCCAGCATACCACAGTATCAGTTGAAGAAGGTCTAAGTTTACCAAGACAGAGCTCACGCGATGTGGATATTTAGCCTGAATTCGGTGTTTCAGAAGGTATAGCGAGCCTGCAGCACTTGTGGTATCTGAATCCAACGCAGAAGCCATTTCAGATGTAGATGGCGAGCTTGCTGCACTGGTGTTATGTAAATTGAACGCTGCTTCTGTCTTCTTCTAAGGCAAATGGAATATTTTTCTTTTTCTCTATTAACTTCTGCATTGTAATTTTTTTATGCTCTCGTCTTTTTGCCTTCTTTTCTTCATCAGTAGTTTTGTTGCGAGTTCTGGCCGTAGCTGTAAGAAATATTTTTTTATTTTTTGATAAATCGTATTTCGTTATTAAAATTCATGGAATGTTAAACTGTTGACCATATGATGTAGCTTGAGGTATTGGCGACTGTACCACCCCTATTCAATAAAATGATCTAATTGTGAACAAAAGAAGTCAAAGGATGCTGGCTTCAGCAGTGTTATTAAGTCGACATTAACCCTTTTTTAATCTTGACCACGAAAATGAGGACCACGAAAGTGATAATTATGCACTTTACCGGTTCTAGTATGAAACAGTATTGAGGTTAGAAAAAATACAATAGCCTATTTGCAACATATCCATAATTCGAACAGAAGAAGTATGTAATTCTATTTTTTAATTACCAACTTACGAAAATACAGCTGTCACGAAAGTGATGCACGATCTTTGACACAATATTTTTAACACACCGAATATGTTTTTAAACAAAAACCGTTAATATTTTCAATCTAAATTTTTTTGCGATGTTAAAACAGTCAATTATAGTGTTGCTACTAACAAGTATATTTTGGGTTGACCATTATTTAGTTAAAAATAATATAAAATATGAGTGACCACGAAGGTGATGATGGTTTTCGGAACAACATAAATCTTAAAAAAAATTAAGGATATAAGTCTGTTTATTTTTTGTCATTCATTTAAGATATAGTAATATACATTATTCATTACAAAAACCTAATGAAAAGGTCCGTTTTCACTTAAATTATATTTTTAATAAACGCAAGAAGTCCAGTGTATATCACCTGAACAGACCACGTAACGTGATTTTTATTTAAAAAAAATTAAATTTCACAACGTTTTTAATAAAAATAAATATTTAAACAAACATACAGTAATAAATAAAGTAAATTTCAGTTATAATTTGAATCAATAACACTCATTTCTATTCTGCTTTGTAAATTATTACGCCTGAACAGAATTTCACCACCTAAAATAATGACCCACCTGTGGCCTGTGCCTGTGGTTTAATAAATGCTTTGAGTTTGAAATTAAGCTGGATATTCACTTTATTGGCCAACAACTGTGCACCTCGCATGTCTGCTTTGTGATTGAATAAAAACGGCTAAGTACCGCAGGAGATGAACGGAGCCTGCAGGTTGAAAAACTATGTGCGGGGTGCGGACTCAGGCTGAGATCTAAAGAGTTGTGACTAGTCCGAAACTAGTCAAAAACTTTTTTCCTTTACTTTAGGATCGGTTTTCAGCGTTTGCGTGTTCTTTATCAGACTTCAAAGAAGGAGGACAGAAGTGAAAACAAAACACAAACAGAATACTTTGCCATCACTCACTGACATATCGGATTTAACTAAATTAAAACCGAGTACATCCCGCGGACAGCCGAACACATCCGAAGCGGGTATTTTTTACCGACTTCACAAAAAGGAGGAGGTACTATGTTTGGATGTTTTTTTTTTGTATGTTTGTTCGTCGAATACTCCGCCAATTGTCGACGGATTTTCAAAATTCTTTTTTTGTTCGATAGTTCGTTTGATGTTGATAGTTCTAAGGTCTCCACTGTCACCAAGTTAGGATCTGAAGATGGGATCTTAGAGAAATCGAAGGCAACCCTCAAATTTTATAGACTCACTTATTGTTTTTCGCATATTTTATGAAGTATCTTGTGTATTTGCGTATGGTTGTCACCATCTCAGGTAGCTGGGCTGATGATGGAAGGTACAACTCCTTAACAGTAAGAAGTTACTCGAACAGGCAAGGACTGTTTTAGTAAATTGTTTTGATGTTTGCCACATTTGGTCTCATCATCATCAAGTCATGACCTGATGCTGCAGTCAGGATAGTCTGCAGAGTACCTAACTCCTCGACAACTAACAGCAGATATATCGTGTTTAGGCTCATTGAAAAGGGCTCGATGTGTGGATAAACGTACTGTTAATGAGGAACACCGAAGTACATAGAGACCTGATGCTGAAGCCAGGAGCATCAGAAAAAGTACAAACCTTGAAATTACAGCACCGTAGTCGTGTTTGTGCTCATTTTAAACAGGACTATCTAAAGTTCAATGCAATGTTGACATAAATCTGGCCTGATGCTGCAGCCAGGATTATCAGCTAGGAGAGTGGAATACTAGGAGAACTCCTCAACAATTAACGTCCCTGCATCGGGAAAAGCAATATTTTGTAAAAGGTGATCAGCAGATGCTATTGTAACTTAGATAAATTACAAACTGACCCACTAAAAAGTAAAAAATAAAAACTTTTTTACAAAAAAAACAACCGACTTCCAAAAAACACTATAAAGTGAAAAATAACTTTAATTTCGGATGTCGGTGGCAAAAAACAAAAATACAAATCCAAAGACACCGACTTCCGAAATTAAAGTAATTTTTCACTTTTTAGTGTTTTTTGGAAGTCGGTTGTTTAATCGTCTTATAAACAAAACACGCGCGGTGTCGCTTACGGTAACAGTGGCGCGAGTTCAATGGTTTTTTCCCATCTCAAAAAATGCCCAGCGCTTAAAGAAGTTTTCACTTCAAAAACAATTATCATCCCATTCCGACCGTTCCAGGGTGTCCGCCCGTACTCCCAGCACGCCGCGCTGGGCCTGCAGCTGCTGACGCTGCTGGGGCGCGGCCACTACGCCGACACCGACGCGTACATCGCGCACGCGCATCTAGGACCCACCTCTAACTGCACGCTGCTTATTTCTACGCAGTAAGTATTGGGAACAGACATTATAATTCGACACAGGAGGACAGGGTCAGGGGTCACGGTGTTGTGGCACAGCTTGGGGAGGCTGGCGCTTTCGCCTTAAGAGCCTATACTACCTCAGCTAAAAGTCACTCACTCAGTCTTTATCTCGCTCGAACGATACTGCTCGCGGACTGTGTGAGAGCGAGACAGAGTGCGGTGCTGGGCGGAAGGCAGCGCCAATAGTTTAGGTATTTGCTTTTTACGGTGAAAATAAAGGTAATTCAAAAAAACTAACTAACATAAGACCTGCTTTATAGTTAGTTCAGTTAGTATGCAAAGTTTCATGATCTAATTTGAAGTATTTACTGAATACCAGCGGTTTATTATTCGGTTTGGAGGTAACTTTGGAATTTTTTTCTATCGAGAAAATTTTATGGAATCGTGTTTTCGTCTAACATAGTACTTAACATTAATCCTCAACTTTAGCATATATTTATTTCATAATTAATGCTCCAGTATTTTCGACATAACGGAGGATCATGCTAAGCCATTTGAGGTAGTATAGGCTCTTAAGGGGGAAGCGCTAAGGTAGCCCGCGAAATTCAAATTTTCTTACGTTTTTTGCAATTTGCTGGTCAGTATTAAGTTGTACGTTGATTAAAATATGATTCGATGTCGTAACAAATATGTATTTACAGGATTATAATCATTACAATCAGTAATACAACTTGTTAAGTTAGGATAATCCTCAAATGTCAAGATTTCATGAAATATAGTCATTCTTGGGGATTACTTGGTCTTAGAGTTGTGTTGATGACTTTAATGATTATAATTCTGTAAATACATATTTGTTACGGCGCTTGGTTAGTCACAGTTCCAACCTAACCTATGAACTGCCGAACTATTTATCTGACCGCTCATTCCATCATTTTTACTGCCCATTCTGTATTACAACTACTTGAGCATTTTTTGTACTGACATTGTAGGATGAAATAACCGACCAAATTTATTTTTACTATCTACCTACAATACAACCCATGTTTTACTGTCACCAACCTCCGAAAAATTAAATTACTGCCCATACATTTTTCAACTGATCATAATAATGTTCCTAATGTTCAAATAGCTGTAAAAATTATAAGCCATTTTTTATTCTACTGAACTGCCATGTGTATTTCCCTCAGACACATATTCATGGTGCGAGCGAGTGGCACCAGTGGGTCCTGGCATGTGGAGTGGGCGGTCAAGCTGGATGACGTCATCGGATCGCCCACAGTCCATGGGGACAAACTGCTGCTTAACATTAAACAGGTATGTACAGTCAACAAAAGAGGTAAGTTTGCAGGATCGTCGGATATAGTTGAAGTTTAGTAAGAAACCGATGGATGTTGTCGACTGAAATTTAATTTGATAAATGAGCTGCTTGTTTTCTATAAATAAAATTTAATTTTATTCGTTAGCATCCATCAGTTTCTTACTAAACTTCAACTATATCCGACGATCCTGCATACTTATCTCTTTTGTTGACTGTACGTAGAGGATCTTTTGACGCCTGAATGACATTGACAGAAGGCATTGTTGGTAAACATAGCAAAATGTTTAAGGGATAGGTAGTCATGTCCCACTTGAACACTTCCTCCCTGAATCTAAATTTACACGATGCAATTTTCTTGTCTGAGGCGTACGCCGAAATTGAAGCAAATTAGACTCTAAGTACAACTTTTATTGTTGCTTCAACTTAAGTAGGTATGGTATGCCACACGCAAATAAATCTTACCGTGGAAATTAGGTTTAAATCAGCCTTTGGCAGTTTGTTCTTAAACTGTTTTTTTTCAAAGTGGATGATGAGTGGATGGTGATGTCAAAGTTTGGGAATAGCGTTTATTTACGTCAATAATTTATCATGTTGATGTTTCCAGGACGAGCTTGTAAACTACTTCTCAACGGATGAAAAAGTGATCGAAGTTTCGGACCCAGAGGTTTTAACCTGGCTGGTTTCCAAGATTGAGTGCGCCCTCATTCTGGCGTTAGAAGACAAAAGATGCGTGTCAACCGAATAAAAATGTTAAACACACTAACAGAACTACTTATACTATATTGATGGTACTATTGTATTAAATAAATGATTTGTACTACCTACGTAAAATTAAAAACTTTTTAATATTGACATTGTATTTGGAAATGGGGACTAGTAGGTACTGCATCACTAGAAGGCGCTGAACAGGTGTGAAACTCGTTTAAAAATCCAGAAAAGGAAGCACTGCTGAAAATTGTTTTTAGCAAAACTGAAGTGCCAGTAGCGCCACCTAGTGAAGGTCTAAAGTACTTCGCCCCCATTATAATTGTTTATAAACAGAAAATAAATAACTAAGGCAAACATTCCCTCTGCCAAATTGAAATAGGTGTTTATATAAATTGTTTAACGCATAGAATAATGTAACAGGGATATTTCTATATTATATATAAAAATCACCTCATCTTTGATGTGTTGTTAAAAATATATTACTTTGTTAATTATTCATCGAGTTTCGTTTGGAATAATGCAGGGGACATATCAGAACATCCTGAGCCTTACGTCTGTTTTATAACGACAATAATTTGATCAATATTTGTAACTGATATTTTTATCTCAATATCTAGTCAGCTTTTGCGTACAGCCCGCTTCAAACTTTATGGCGGATCTGAAGTGAGCCACTCACTGCGCAGTACCTCACTCCTCACTGCGCAGTACCTCACCCTTCACCCGCGCTGACAGGTAAAGTTACTGCGCAGCAACTCGCCTCATGTTCAGAGCCGCCATGGAGTTCGAATCGGGTTGTACATTTATTTTGATTAGGTACCTTTGTATTTTAAGTATATATTTGCAATGATCACGCCAAATAATATTTTCCTACTGCAGCCAAAACTATTGTTTTTTTGCTGCCAGCTTTTATATGCCTAAACGCTGCCATGACGAAATACCTACTATTTATTTACAAAATAAATAAATTAAAACTTAATAAGCGTAAAAATACATCCTACAAATAATTAAATTAAACTAATTGTCGTGAACTGTAACTTGGATGTTGTAAAAACGAATTTGTAGAAAATATCGGCGAACAAAGTGTTGCCATCTAGCGCAAATTATAATAAACTGTGCAATTTCATTGCCTAATTAATTTAGTACTCACTGATATTGTAATAAATGTTAAATTAAAAGTATTTTCATAATAAATTACATAAATTTATATTATTTTATGTATTCGATCTCTAAGCTTTAGTACGTAAGCTTGTTATCTGTTAATAATAAATATATAATCATTTTCCGTTAGAGTAGGTATTTATAAGTTACCTACCAGTATTTCGACTTACTGTACTCGGGCATTAATATGGCACATCGGGTATAAGAAAGAGACTGTCACACAGGTACCTATAAGTGACAGAGACAACTCTACACAGCCGATCTTTTCTAAAACTCATTGGGGGCTGTTCATTTATTTCTTAAGACAATTTTAACCACTAACTGACCTATCCTCAGCACGTAAGAAAAAATAAGACGAGGATTTACCCCTCTCCCCCCCCTTTAACATTTCGAGTAAGACCAGACCTACTTTTCTGGTCTTACGTAAGAACAATCTAAAGCAGTGTTTATAATCCTACATAAATTACATTCCATCGCCACTTAATCAGTTATCTACTTTACTGAAATTCTAAATTGATTTTTGAGTAACAAAAAGGTCCTAATATTTTTTTTGTTGCAATGGAATTTGAACTTTGTTAGGTATACATTCAGTTAGTTGTTCCATAACTTGATAACTATCCCAAATTACTGGCTCTAATATTATATAGACCCCCTCCGCCTCCCCCTCCCATGTAAGACAAAATTAAAACTTGTTCGGTCCCCCCCTCAAATCGTTTTACGTAATTAATGAACAGCCCTTCTTTGTGCCATATATATCATGACCGGGTACTGCACTCTGTCTGCCCATAGGGCGACATGAGATTGGATGTCTCTTGATTCTTTGGTGGCGACTGTCAATCTATAGGTATATTTTGTTTGTGTCCTGGGTGTTTCAAAGTAGACAGAAGTGTTGTCTTGATGCACAAATATGTTTTAGTTTACTCCATCAAGCATTTCTCATTTAGATTTCTTCTGTAGGGCACTATGGTAATTATAATTAGGTTGCACTTTCTTTCTGTTAATTTCCCAACTTTAGTGGAAGTTTTTTGCATAAATTTTCTTGCAGTAGAACTTGTCTTTTTAATTAAGGTGAAAGCGCCAGGGAAATTCAAATTTTCTTACGTTTTTTGCAATTTGCTGGTCAGTATTAAGTTGTACGATGATTAAAATATGATTCGCGGCCGTAACAAATATGTATTTACATAATTATAATCATTAAAGTCATCAACACAACTCTCTAAGACCATGTAATCCCCAAGAATGACTATTTCATGAAATCTTGACATTTGGGGATTACATGGTCTTAGAGAGTTGTATTGATGACTTTAATGATTATAATTATGTAAATACATATTTGTTACGGCCGCGAATCATATTTTAATCAACGTACAACTTAATACTGACCAGCAAATTGCAAAAAACGTAAGAAAATTTGAATTTCGCGGGCCACCTTAGAGCTTCCCCCTTAAGTATTTTTTTTTAGCTACTAAATGCTCATTATGTAGTAAAGGTTCCAAAAGTAGTTTATTTAATTCGTGGTCTGTGCAGTCTGCTGCATACTAATTGCGTGACACACAATAGAAAATCATTTTGAAGGATATTGCTAATCCACTGCTTCATATGTTTGAACAAATTGTCTGCTCAACAACATAAATAATGCAATGAATGTTGTTGAAATGTCAAAATGAAAGCCATTCCTGCTGTTAGTGTTACGCAATTACCCCGCTGGTATTGATTTTGGGTGTATAAAGTAAAACAACGAATTGTTTCTGATTATGCAGTTTTTGTGAAATAATTGGGGCCTCTCGCTTGTAAATAAAACGTGCAAGTGAGATGCAAATAGAGACAGGAAAAGGGGCGTTGCCATTTGTTTCTAATCTTTATACAGGTAATTCTCTTAGCTGCACTGCATTATTAAATACCTACTTTTCACAATTAATTACTTAGCTGAATTATTGTAGACCCACTTTCTCTAGCGCTATTTGAGAATGCTTGGCGGAGTGTGGATATTCCCTATTTATAATTTAGCAGGCAGGCCATTATGTGAGGAAGCTTCATCCATCGCGAGGGTACATGCTTACATCGAAAGTTAAATCATGAAACTTGAATGTTTTTTAAATGGGAAAATAAAATGTGATTCTGATGTTTGGCATTTTTATTTCAGTAAATAAATATATGTATTTCTTTTTGTGTACAATTTTATACTCATAGATTTCATCAGGTGCTCTGTTCATACAACTTATAATTGTAAGTTTAAATAAAGAGTACAGCCTTAAAATTGTGCAGACTGTACTTGCAGTCAATGCAGTTGTCTATTATACAGGGTGTAGCATAAATGTTAGGAAACCTCTGAATGGCCTCTTGAAGTTATTTTAAAGCTATATTATTCTCTGGCAATATAAAGAAACGTAAAGAATATAATCCAACAAAAAAAACTTTAAACTTACAAATTAGGATATGAGATAAATAGTATCCATCCTAATAGGCAAATTATAAAACCTACACCCTGTATAATCACATTTTACAAACACGCTGCATTCAGTGTACATAGTTTTGGGCCAATATGCTGCTATTAAACAAAGAAACATACCAATAACCAATATAACACAACAATTCGCTAATATAACTTAAAATAACACAATAATTATATACTTACTTAGTAACATTTTCTTCTCCTCATTCTGTAAGTTGTATGGGGTACCTTTAAATAGGCCATAGCATCCGTTCTAATGGGTCAAAAGCGGTCACTAGTGGGCTGATCAATTGCATGGCAGTAACCCATAGGTATTTATTTTTTTCTCAAAACTCTGCTTTCAAAGTGCATTGAAATAAGTTCAACAGTAGCCATTATATTATGCTAGCCATCTGAGCTTTCCCCACTAGAACTGTAATCACAAACTAAGGATATCTTTTTTGTTTCTTTTTCTTCTTTGACAGTGTTGTTATCTTTTGGAACTTTTGTTATTTCATCTTTCACAGCAGTCAAAGTGTCCATTTCTTTTTTACCTATTCCAATTTTAGTAACATTCTCAACTTTTAGTGTGGTTTTGGTTATTATATGTTTTTCCTGTTTAATTCTGTTTCCATTAACTTTTTCATCAACTTCAGGTACACCTCTATCTTCCTCTTCGGTTAATTCAGGCATGCCATTATGATGACGATGTTGTCCATCATTTTCAGTAGCCACTTCATCTTCTTTGACTTCTGTTTTTTCAATACTACTCTTTTCTTCTGCCACATCACTTATTTCATCTCTTGTCTTATTCAAACTACTATTATTATCATTCTTATTTCTTTTAAAAGTGATGCCTAAAGTTCGTCTAGTTAGCAAAGTGCTCTTACTTAATGATTCTTCTTTCTTTAACCCTCCAAAGCTGGTCAGGAGTCCACTAGAGCTGGGCAAAGCTGGCATATTGAGGATCTTACTTCTTGTGTTGTTCTGGGACTCTTCTATGCTCTTAGAGGGTCTGAGAGAGAGGAGCGAAGCCATGCTTCTGTCATCCTCATTCTCTGGTAGAAGACTTATGCTTAGGGATGATTTGGCTAAAAGTAGGCCGTCGTTTACAGATGCTTCTTCTAATTCTTTTCTTCTTTTCTGCAATGAAAATTAAGACGAATAGTTGAAAATATTTCTTAATAATAAACTTAATTTAGAAGAAATAAACACTTTTGCAAATATGCCCCTAGTCTAAACCATGGACAGCTGGTTTTCTGGTACTACGACTTGTACTTTTTGAATAACATTATTTATTACTCACCCTAAAATTCCTTCTCAAAGAACAGTTAGCTTCATAATCATCTTTCCAGACTGACTCGTTCCTCCCTACCAGTCGTCCTAACCTTGGCTTATCAAGTTTAGCAGCATCCTCATCTCCAGTCTTGTGTTCCAGCCTGAACATGGCGTCATCAAACAGTTTCTTCTGGGTCTCTTTAGTGTCAGCCACAATCTGGCCGTTCTCTGTGGGGTCCCAGCGGTTCTCCTGGCGTCTAGCGCCTGATACAATGACATAGTCTAAGTTCTGAAAAGATTATATGGAAGTTAACACAGTAAGTACAGTACTCTCATAGCTAATGATTTTAACATTTGAGTATTCCTCTATCTCTTTATCAATATAATGGAGCACTTCATGTCACTTGTATTGCATGTGAAAAAACAGCTTTTTATAGCCCATATTACATAAACTCACTCAAGACTTAGCATCACTTTAAAATGGTTGCAAACAAAATTTATATCAATATATTATTAAATTAAATACTACATGGCGGAATGTGACTGCAATGAAATTTTATGTAAGTAACAACTTTTGTGCACACAACAACATATCAAGCTATGTATTTCCAGTTTTAGCTGACTTTGCGTTGCTTTTCTTACAATGAGAAGTCAGTATAGACAAAAAAAGATTTAAATAATTTTGATTTTTTATTTTGAGTAATTCTTGAGTTTAGAGTAAGGTTCAGTATTGTGGGCCTAATACTATAATAACATGTAGCCATGTATTTAGAGTACAAGAAATACTTACGCCTGGGTCAGTTTTGATTTCAAAATGATTATCGCATAGGTGACACTTCATCTTGAACTGGTAAACAGGAGTGGTGTAATACATCCCGATCTTCGTCTTCTCGGCATTGTACCTGACTCCCATCCCGATGTGGTTGTTACAGCCATCACACCAGATGTTGTAGGGCATCTCGAAACGGATGATCAGGATCCCCAGATGTACCTTCCTGGCTCTTTCTCGTAAAGCATGGGTACCCATGAACTTGTTCAACCCCCCGACCTTAGGGTCGTAGTCGGGGGGGTAGTAAAGGTTCTGACCCTTGCGTTCACCCATTTTTTAGCCTGCGAAGGTAAGGGTTTGGTTAGTGCAATATGCAGTTTCATCAGATTTATTGCGGTTTGAAAAGACAAAGGCCTCTCATAAGTTCCACAGATGATGGGTCAAATTACAAGGTGTAAATGTAAGTCTTAGTGAATTAGAAAATTTAGTTACCTGTTAAATTTTTGATTTGAGTTGTATGAAAATCTTAATTATACAGTTTTGTGAGCAAATTCAGGGATATTTTTACGAAAGAATAATCCGCAATGCGAAGATGCGAAAGAAATAAAACGAAATGACAACGAAAAACGAAAATCGAAATGATAATGACAATTATGACAAACCAACCTGTCATGTCATTTGTCAAAAGTGTCAAATCAAGGCTGCATTCCGAATTACGATATAATCTATTTGAGCGTGCTTATACCCGTTCGAATTAGCGTGAGTGCGTTATCGTTGTCCCGTGAATCGGCATAGAATAGATGACGTCATGACATGCGGCAATCGGCATCTTGCGATAACGCCGACCATTTCCTAACAATAAATCACCGTGAGCGCCGTCAAAAATAACAGTTGTGCTGTTTTGTTTTGAGTCGCATCACAGTTTAAGTTGGGCTTAAATCAACTCCCAATTTTTTTTTTCGATATTTTCGAAAAAAAAATCAATTTTTCAATTTTTTTCAATTTTATGATTCATAGAATATAGCGGCTGAAGTTGATTTATAATAACAATACACATGGTTATATTCACAATTATTCGATACTACTTTCGTACCGAATCTCAAACTCAAACTCAAAGGCACTTTTGAATTGTCAAGGGGAATCGAACATCAATCAATGGTATCGAATGAGCTGTTCACAAATCCGAAACCCGAAAATGTTGTCAGTGTTAAGGCTCTTACACACCGGCGCGACTTGTCGCGCGACGTGTCGCCTGGCGATTCTGCGATATTATCGCACCGCAACACCTTTCACACAAGCGCTACACCGTGTAGCCGCGATATCGCCGCGACACCATACAAAATGAACATTTAGTATGGTGTCGCGGCGATATCGCGGCTACACGGTGTCGCGCTACTCGTCGCGCCGCGACACCGTCGCGGCGCGACAAGTCGCCCCTGTGTGAAGTGTCGCGCGCGTTTCCATAGAAATTGTTCTATGGATATATATCGCAGAATCGCGTCGCACTGTCGCGTCGCGCCTGTGTGTACAAGCCTTTATACCGCATTTACACAATCGTGCTCACTATTCGCCTCGTGGCTCGACGAACGATTCGACGAACCATGGGCCTTCGCGAACTACTGTTCATACATTCGCGGGGTGAAGTATTTTCACAACGCGAGCCACAACGCGAGCACGCGAATCGCGGGGCGAGCCACGAGGCAAATAGCGAGCCCACTGTTTACACATGCGGGTTCGTGATTCGGCTCGTGGTTCGCCTCGCGGTTCGCGCGATTGTGTAAATGCGGCATCACAGTTTAACCCATGCCCCCATGGTTTAACCCGAATAGACGATCACTATTCTTCCGACAGCTATTAGCAGTCGGGGACTAGGCAAATTAGGTAACAAAAAATGTGTTATTTTCGACTAGTCGAGTGGTTGTGAATGCAGAAAACTACTAAAACGACTTCCATACTTCCATTTCATCATATAAAAGAAAAGAAATCGCTGGCAACTCAGTGACAGCTGTTTGACAGCACGACTTTTATTTTCGTAAGAGAATTATCTTTTTCGAGAATAAAGCTTTTTGTTGATAGTATTTGTTTGTTCATTGTGTATTTCGCATTGAACTATTAATTATTTTTGTGGTTATATTCACGCGCACCGATTAGTAATGTGAAGTACGATGTCTAACACTATTAATAGATTGATCCGCAGTTAGTTTGATGAATCGTCTGATTGTGATGGTTGATCAGACATATTGACGAGTTATTTAGCGAAAATGGGCAGAAGAGAGGAGCCTGCCTGGGCGAACAACACCTTGGGACTGGTGGCGGCCAGGGAGCGCGGGGATCTGAACAGAAAGTTCCAGACTCGGCTTACCGTGACTAGACCGATGATCGACAGATTGGGTCTGGAGAAGGAGCTTTACGGGCATATGGGATGCGTAAATTGCCTGGAATGGAACCACGATGGGTCGTAAGTATTGCAAAATCATCGCTCATACTCTTTATATTTCTAAATTGGTACAAAAATCATAAATATAATTATAGAATACTGGCATCAGCATCTGATGATCTCCATGTAATGCTGTGGGATCCTTTCCGCTACAAAGAGCTAATGAACATAGCTACAGGACACACTGGAAACATATTCTCTGTGAAGGTGAGTCAGTTTATAAAATACCTAAACATACATCTATAATAAACAGCAAAAAAAACATTTGATTTTGGCAGTCTATTGAAAATATTTAAACTAATTAATTAATATTGACATTAACAAAATGCAACACATTAATGTATCAGAACAGTAATGTAACATTGAATTTTTATAATATTCAATGCCAAAATTAGAATTCATTATAGATTATCAATGAAAGACATGACAAGGCATTTAAATAAACCTGCACTAAATATCAGAACAATGAGTCTTCAAGTTTTATTACACTAATATTTGTCATGCTATATTGAACAATATACTGCAACTTTTACTATTTTAGTAACTGATGTTCCCTTCTCAGTATCATAGAGTTCTGAACATTGATTAATATCATCTGCCTAGCCTTTTAACGGGATGCAGCTGAATACCACTATTTTACATAAAGTGACTATCTGACCTCCATAATCCGGTTATTGGGTAATAATATGATACCCCTTGGTACTGGTTGTCAGACCTTATTTTAATTTTATTATTAAAGTAAAAATATAACTGTGTATTTTGTGAATATTTCAAGTGCCTACCTGTTGCCATTATTGATATTGAGCAAAAAAATCGCGTTTGTTGTATGGGAGCCCCCCTTAAATATTTATTTTATTTTGTTTTTAGTATTTGTTGTTATAGCGGCAACAGAAATACATAATTTGTGAAAATTTGAACTGTCTACCTACCGCGGTTCTTGAGATACAGCCTGGTGACAGACAGACGGACGGACGGACAGACGAACAACAGCGAAGTCTTAGTAATAGGCTTCCGATTTTACCCTTTGGGTACGGAACCCTAAAACTCATAATGGAATTCTGTGTATACCTACAGACAGCATGTATCAGAATGGTGTGGTCATGTTTAAATATGAGCACACCGCTGATACATGCTGCATACCCTTAGGGGTCATTTCCACGAGCGAGAGAATCGCGGAGATATTATCGTCGTGCCACGTATTTCTATACACTCTCTTCGTGTCTCCACACGGCGATATCATCGCGGCGAATATTTGATGGCACGGCGAGACTATCGCCGCGATTCTCTCGCTCGTGGAGACAGCCCCTTAAGGTGTGGTGGTACAGACCATCAAACTGCACAACTTTCTAATTGGGACCAACATTATTATTATCGCAAAAAAATTATAAACTGTCCCAAAACTTCAATACTCACAATAATGGGACTACTCCAATTATAATTACATGCGGTACAATTAGGTCATTTATAGATTTATGTCCCATTTCCTTTGGCAGGGTTTTCCTATAACCTAGTTATGACTGTGATAAAGAGAATGTTTTGTTTACTTACGTGCTGATAACCTACAATGACTCATTGCGACCTACACATCTGCCTGCCTTGATTTTTTTAAATGCGTTCGTGATGAACAGTTTATTATTTTACACCTTATTGTAATCATATTTTCGAATTTCGCGGTCTAACACTATCCATTCACCTTAATAATTAAATAATTTCTTAATTTCTAATTATGACGCTAGGCTATAGTATAGCCACAGATATAGATAGACCTAGATAACGCAAGTATCACGATCTGTATGAAAACCAAGCGTGCCATTTTTTGACTACCTACTATGACGTCACAAGCACTATTTAGTTCAAATCGATTCAAAGAAGCCACCGCGTGCGGCACACGTCTTGCCCCACCCCGGGGCCTAGCGCCAGCGCTCACGCTCACCCAGCCAGCAGGACACAGAACTGAGCGCGAAAGTGGCGGCTTACGATTATAGCCTTACCATACCATAATCAGCCTATAATGTTCCCACTGCTGGGACACAGGCCTCCTCTCTGTGAGTGGGCCGTAATCCACCACGCGGGCCCAGTGCGGGTTGGCAGATGTCACATGTCTTCGAATTTTTGGTTCTAGGACATGACGGTTTCCTCACGATGTTTTCCTTCACCGTTTTGAGAGCAGTGGTGATGAAATAATTTACACAAAGTAAAGCGCCTGTCTGGGTTCGAACCTACAACCTACAACACGTAAGTCGCGGCCGTTCCCACTTGGCCACCACTGCTCTCTGTATAGCCTAAATCTAAATGCAATATGCAGTATTGTAAGTGTTATGCAAAGTTGATATTTAACGTTGATTGTGCTAGCAATAACATGTCGATTATTATGGTTCAGTCAGAGTCACATCTATTCAAAACCAATTGGAGGCTCAATACCAATTGTAGTCGTCAGTCTGTATTAAGTGATTGTACAGACAGCTTCAAAAAGATGTAGGTACACATTGAAAAGAATTCTTTATTTTATTAGCCTACGCTGTCCCACTCCTGGACAAAGGCCTCTCTCCACTCCTTCCATCTTCCGCGCGTCCTTCTTCCAGTTTTGACGGAACCTACCCAGCTCTCCTCGCCATCTCCTACGTGGTCGAATCCATTTAATGGACAATTATCTTTGGTCAGTGGCTAATCGAGGTTCTGGATAATATTTTACGATTTTTTGCCTAAACAAGTCGCGTCGGATGCGACGGCGGGGGGCTGTATGTTGGGGCCCCATAATTATCATTGATTCGGCCGATATAGCGGTAGCTACGCTGCTCCTGTCTTTTTTCCACAATATTATTATATTATTTTTGCGGTTGACTGTACATGGATCTTTACTTAGTACATCTGTAGGTATGTGTGCAATCCATATTATCCTAACTAATATTATAAATGTGAAAGTAAGTTTGTTTGTTCGCCTAAACTACTGAACCGATCATCCTGAAATTTTGCATATACGTTGTCAGGTGTACAGAAACGGACATAGCTTTCATCCCGAAAACAGTGCCGTTCCCGATGAAAACAACAATAACGTTATTATGATAATAGATGGCGCCACTCGTCTTTCGAATCAAAAACAGGGCAACGTCTGTCGGGTCAGCTAGTAATATTATGAATGCGAGTGTCAAAGTCAAAGTCAAAGCATTTATTTCAAATAGGCACATTAAAGGCACTTTTGAACGTCAAAAATTACGATAAATAAAATAGAATTGATTCTAGTCGCCCATTCGAAAGGGTAGTTTTCGTATGGAGAAGAACGGGCAAGAAACTCCACCGTTACTCTTTTAAAAAGTTTTACAATATTTTGCATACATTCATTATATAATAATAATATGTGAAGACGATGCACCTACAATAAAATTACTATACCACAATAGGTAAAAGAATTAAAAATGAAACCATGATATATAAAATTAATTAATTATCTGATAGATACATGGTGCTCACATATTTACAAACATGGTAAAAGTAAATGATTTTCATTTAAAAAAAAAAAAAAAAAAATATTCAAGTTGTCAGGGTCAATGTCAGGGTGAGTTCTTTCCGCTTGACCTCTTCACGCTTAAACCGCTCAACCGATTTAGATGAAATTTGGTATAGAGACAGTTTGAGTCCCGGGAAATGACATAGGATAGTTTTTATCCCGATATTCCCATGGGATCGAAACTTACGCGGGTGAAATCGCAGGGCGCTGCTAGTTAAAAATAAATGGTATCTTCGCTAATTAGTGATTGTGTATTGTGAATTTTAATCTGATAAACCCCGATTATGAAAAAAAAAGTCTAAGCAACAAGAAAAAAAAATAGTTCAAAGAAGATTTCCTGCATGCTACTTCGATGTTGAAACGATGGATGGACTGTGTGTGATGATGCTAGAAAGTAGAAAGGGAGTGACTACCGAGATGACGATTTACCTTGATAGTCATGAAAACATGAACCATGAGTCTAATAATGTGTGAGCTCACTCATCTCGGACACTTTTTCGCGTGACTAAGTACGGTGACGGCAAATCTAGTGATTTAAATCTTGGGCCACGGGGTTTGACGTTACAGTGTCAAAAACGCTCTCCACGAAAACACACCAGCTTACTTTCATCGTCATTCACCGGTAAATTGCGGACGCTATGTGGGCGGTTACCGCTTTTCTAAGAAACTGTAGCTCAACGGCAGGAGTATCATGATGATGATGCGCTTCACTGTTGTCTATTCAAAGTCATTAGCTTAGTCCAGCCAGCACATCAAGCTACTACAGTCTGTCAAATTTCTTTAATAGATTTTCAACTTTATCGCTAAAGCATTAGGTTCAACGTTGATTGGGAAAATTTGACAGTTTCGGGTAGCTTGATGTACTGGCGTCTGTAGCTATTATGGCGAATTACTTTTCTTTTCACATGTGACATCAAACACTGCCAAAAAGTATTCCTAGTATGTTCTGGCCTCTGGGCAATTAGCCAGTTACCTTCCCATTTAGGTGATAGGTTACCTAACCTTTGGTCTAGACTTTCTTACCTTTACTATCTAATTTATAAAGCTGCTCAAGCGCTTTTAGCAAAGCTTACATAACATACATATTTCTGTCATGGATTCCACTGTGAATATAGCTGGGAAAATCCATATGTTGTTTACGAAAGCATATGACACTCTGTATGACTATAGGATAGCTGTGGTAATTTTTTTATTTCTAAATGTTGTACCTATGCAGAAGAACGGGCAAGAAACTCCATGGACACTCTTTTAAATTATATTTTTACAAAAATATTAGTTCCATCTATTGAGACCGTTCCCTATATCCCTATGTGATGAGGGCCAAGGATGTCTTCAATGAAGTATTTTATTGGTTTTCTTTGAAGTATAAACGTATATTTTTCTAAAATGGTTTACAATAATTTTGAGAGACACAACCAAGCCGTTAGTTGATTTTTCGTGGAGAGTGAAGTCGGCTGCGACGGTGCTGCCATCATCGGGACGAACGGGAACAAGCTCACGAACGCTATTCACGCCGCAGAATGTTTAGCGCCATTCTCCGCTAGATGTCCTTGTAGGTATATTGAACATGCCGGCCCCTTTGGAAGTACCAGCATATAGTATTCCAACACGAAGCACTCGTAGCTGTAGCTTCTTGATTATGGTGACTGTAACGGGCAGATCTTTGAGAACGATCGCCTTATGGTGCCGTGCGCTGTACGGATTTCAGCTACACGGGATATTCCATCAGGTCCGGGGAATACTTGCATTATTCGACCCAGTTTCCATTTGAGTGGAGGTACATTCTCTTCTTTGATGAGAACTAGGCTGTTTAGTGTGATGTCCTCACTGTTTACCTTCCATCTTGTTCGTTGTTGGAGTTCGGAGACATATTCTTTTGACCATCGTTGCCAAAAATGTTGTCTAAGCTGCTCCACACGGTCGTAGCGTCCCAGTCTCGTAGGCTCGATCTTCGTCAGATTCTCGCAGATGGGCGCAGTCAGCGGTCGACCGATCAGGAAATGTGCTGCAGTAAGTGGAAGGAAATCGTTCGGGTCTGAGGAAAGAGGGGACAAAGGGCGTGAGTTGAGAACGGCTTCAATTTGCGTTAATACCGTTTCAAACTCCTCACGTGTTAGTTTGGCATTGCCCAGTACCCGCCGTAAGTGATGCTTGCAGGACTTGACTCCCGCTTCCCACAACCCACCAAAATGAGGACTATAAGGAGGTATAAACGTTAAACGAATTTGATTATTATTAAGAAAATCTAAAATGTCATTAGTATTATTAAAAATTACTGACAACTCCTTTTCAGCCCCAACGAAATTCTTTCCGTTGTCTGAAAAGATTTGATATGGTTTTCCACGACGTGCTATGAATCGCTTTAATGCTAATATATAATCTTGTGTACTTAAACTGCCTACCAATTCTAAGTGTATGGCTCTGGTCGTAAAACATACAAATAAGCAAATATATGCTTTAATAAGCTTAGCACCTCTGCCTTTGCGGTCCAATATTGACAATGGTCCCGCATAGTCTACACCGCATTGCATGAAAGGAAAACTAGCCTCTAACCTTTCAGAAGGTAAGTTACCCATCAAAGGGGTCAATGCCTTCCCTTTCATGCGTTTGCATATGACACAATTATGTACTACCTGTCTGGCTAAGTTGCGAGCTCCTAAGATCCACCACCTTTCACGCATAGAATATACTAAAAGTTGAGGTCCAGCGTGAAGTAGTCGTTTGTGTTCATATTCACACAACAACCTTGAGAAACGATGTTTATCACTTAACAATACAGGATGTTTTTTGTCATAATTAAATTCAACCGCGTTAGATAGCCTACCACCTATACGAATTATGTTAGACTTATCTAAGAATATATTTAAACCCGATATTTTATTATATAATAACTTCTTTGTGTTATTATTATTAGTACTTAACGGAATATTATTTTTTAGTTTGTGATATTGCTCACTAAACGATTCTTGTTGAACGAAACGTGTCAAAGTGTCAAGCGATCGCTGCAACTCTTCTACAGATAACGGACCGGTTTTACGCGTACACATGCCGCCGCGCGACGCCGCTCGTACATTATCTATAAATCGCAATAGATATGCACAAACTCTTTGCAAATGAATAAATGACGAAAAGCGATCAAAATCAAACAATGAAGTAAATTGAATGGAGTGTAAATTAATAGTGTCAGATTTAGTTTCGGGTAAATCAACGGATGACGATTCTTTATTATTGGTTTTTGGCCACTTGAGACTAGATTCTCGTAAAAACGTAGGGCCACACCACCAAGTGTTATTGTTATCGTACTTTAAAGTGTCTAGCGTAGCACCTCGCGTTATCATGTCCGCAGGGTTCTCGGTGCCCTTGACATGTCGCCAAATTGTATCACATGTTAATTCATTTATTTGTACCACGCGATTTTGTACAAAAGTTTTGAGAAGATGTGGTGACATACGCAACCACCCTTGCACAATGGTGGAGTCAGTCCAAAAATAAACTTTATCGAAATTTAAACGTAAGGACTTTCTTATTTTATTATATAATTTTGCACCTATTAAAGCTCCGCATAGCTCAAGCCTAGGAATGCTAACTGCCTTTATCGGCGCCAATTTACTTTTAGCACATAATAAACGCACTGAAACAGGTATGGTACTATTACAATTATTGAGACACGATCTAACGTACGCGCACGCTCCGTAGGCATTTTGAGACGCGTCGGTAAATACATGAAGCTCTTTATAATTTTCATTAATTATGTAACGAGGTATTTTAATATCGCGTAAATGTTGTAAATCAGCAAGAAACTTATGCCATGTAGTAGCAATGTTTTTGGGAACTTCGTCATCCCAATCTAATTTATTTAACCATAATTTTTGTAACAATGACTTAGCTATAATTACTGCGGGTGCCAACAGGCCTAACGGATCATATACTTGTGCAATGGTTGATAACATTATACGTTTCGTAATTACTGTGTCACTATGTGTGAATTTTGTTGTAAAATAAAGCTCATCACTTTCCGTGTACCAACCTAACCCTAATGTTTTTGACAAGTGATTTTCACCGATGTTTAAATCTTTACAATTCTCCGGAGACACGTCATGACTAAACGTCCACTTATGTAACGGAAAACAACCCCCTTTTAATAACGCGGAGATTTTATTACATAACTGCATTAACGAATCAAGGTCATCGCTCCCTGTAATAAGATCGTCGACGTAAAAGTCCTCATTAATCGTCCTAGCAACTAAATCATCATTAGATTCTAATGCCAATTGTTTTAAGCATCGCATGCTAAGAAAAGGAGCTGACGCAGTGCCATACGTCACTGTGTTTAAAATATACAATTGTAAAGGTAAGTCACGACTTACGCGCCATAATATCAGTTGTAAGTTACGTTGATCCAATTGAATTAAAATCTGTCGGTACATTTTTTTAATGTCCGCGCAAGCTACGTATTTATACTGCCTGAATCTGAGTAAAATGGAAAAAATATCATTTTGTAATGGCGGCCCTATATGTTGTATATTATTTAACGATTTGTTATTCGACGTACTCGCGCTCGCGTCGAACACAACGCGTAATTTTGTAGTGACACTATCCTCTCGGTAAACACCGTGATGAGGTAGGATGTAATGCGGTTTACTTAATATATCAGGAATATCCTTTGATGCAACTAGGGTCATGTGACCAAGTGCTTCATATTCGCGAAGGAATTCACTATAAAGTTTTTTATAATTAGGTAAACGATCTAACTTCCTTTCGAGAGATAAAAAACGATTCTTTGCCATGTTGTATGAATCACCTAACGACTCGGGTGACTCCTTTAAAGGAATGCGAACAGAGAACCTACCGTGTTCATCACGTTTTGTAGTATCTGTAAATATTTTTTCACAATAACGATCATCTTTTGACATGGCATTAGGTAAGTCAGACAATTCTTCTAATTCCCAGAATTTTTGCAATTGAGTATCAATTTGAACGAAATTACATTGAACTCTTTCAGGTTTAAACGAATAATTATTATTACAAAGACGGCCAGAGATGATCCATCCTATTTTGGAATCGTACAGATATGGACCACTACTAAGCTTTACTTTATCATTATTCAATAGATCCCAAAATATGTCCGCTCCTAAGAGTACATCGATGTCCGACGGAACGCTAAACGTAGGGTCCGCGAGCGAAATATGTTTAGGTATCTCTATAAATTGACATTGAACGTCTAACGAAGGTAACTTTGATGTAATACGAGGAAGAACCCAACATTGAATATTTGTATTAAAATCATTAACTTTAGAACGAATGTTTACTTTGCAGGTGTGGGAACTTTTTGACACGCTTTGTCCTACACCCGAAATATGAATTGTGGACTGTATAATAGGTAATTGTAAACGAGTACATAACGATTCTGTGATAAAACAATTCTGACTTCCGTTGTCAAGAAGTGCTTTAACTGTGTGATAATTATTCCTTGAATCAGGAACATCTATGAGTGCCGTCGACAACAAAACTGGCTGTACCGCGGCACTGCACGTAAGTACATTACGCTCGGAATGTACTTGCGTATCAGCTGATTTGCTCACGCTCGGCGACGGATGCGAAATAGACGTGGATACGGCCATACCTATTCTTTCGCTAGAAGTATTATTATTATGAAGTAACGTATTATGGTTATTTTTGCAAAATTTACATGGACCGTATGAACATTCGCTTGGCAAGTGACTATCAGTTCGAATACAATTTTGACAAAGTTTTTTATTTTGAACAATTATAAATCTATCTTTCACGGACAAATTTAAAAATTTCGGACATGAATACAAATAATGATCACCACCGCAGTCAACACAAATACGTCTTTGTTTAGTATTATCCGAATTATTTTTATTTTGAGTTGAATTACTAACGTAAGAATGTGTGACAGGTTGCGGGTTTAAGTTGTTCGATTTATTAGCGTGTCTTTTGTTTTGATTGGAATTCGACATAACGGAGTCATTTTTGCTATGCTTAGACGAAGAAACACCTTTATTATTATTTGACTTTATCATTTCCAACATATCCGCACGGTTTCTTAGAAATGCTAATAAATCATCTAATTTAATGTTATTTGAATCATTTTTAGACACAAGGGAACCTTTATGTGTTTCCCACTCGCGTTCCGTGGACTGATCGAGTTTAGAAACAATAAGATAAACGATTAACGTGTCCCAAGCATCGGTTGGTTCGTTTAGTGATTTAAGTGCTCGCAAATTACGTAATGTTGAATCTATAAGTTTCCTAATTTGATCATACGATTCGCTTTGAATCGACTGAACAGCAAATAACGATTTTACGTGATTTTGCACTAATAAACGATTGTTGTGATACCTATTTTCTAGTAAATCCCATGCGTGTAAGTAGTTTGGAGCAGTGAATTCTAACGCACTAATTACATAAGAGGCAGAACCACTAAGAGACGATTTTAAATAATGAAACTTCTGTATGTCATTAAGATCTTCACGATTGTGTATCATGGTTAGATACGAGTTCCTATACTCTAACCATTGATCATAAGTACCATCAAAGGCAGGTAGCTTTATTACTGGCAACTTAATAGACACAGGATTACAATTTTGATGAGAAATACATTGAGTTGGTTCACTATTGTTAGGATTCATTAGGCACTTCGCGTCAACCATGATGGAAAAGTATTGATCTTCAAATGATTCGCGGTATTCTAATTGAGTAGATAAATCTGAATCATCAACTAATTGTTCAATTTCGCCTTGAATGTCATTAAAACTTTGAAAAATAGTGCAAGTTGATTTTATTCGTAAATCTAATTCCGTTTTGCTATTGGAATTTAATGTTAGTTTATCTAATTTTGCAATAAATTTCTCAAATAGTGTAAGTCTGCCTTTCAGCGTGCCTCGCTGCTTTTTCAAATCAGCGAGACGTTTATTTGTCATAGTGCTAACACTTAAATGGGGAGATTTTGACCTTTCTCTTATTTTAGCGGGATCCTGAACCGAGGCAAATTGAAAACACTCATCGTCACTCATTTTGGAAGGTTATAGAAAGCACGAGTACTTACAGTTTCCCGCTCAGCACCACCCCGGCGCAGCACCGCACAACACAACGAACAACTAAAACGTAAAAATAACGATATTAACGCAAATTGTTGGACACGGAGTAGGAGGATGGGTTTTGTGACCTGACCGGTTGCTACTTGACGACAATCCTGGACAATCCTCTTCTCCAATGCTTTTTGATGTGACGCTCCACGTGGCCGCGTGGGTCTTCGTATATCCGGCTCGAAGGACCAAATATTGAGACCGTTCCCTATATCCCTATGTGATGAGGGCCAAGGATGTCTTCAATGAAGTATTTTATTGGTTTTCTTTGAAGTATAAACGTATATTTTTCTAAAATGGTTTACAATAATTTTGAGAGACACAACCAAGCCGTTAGTTGATTTTTCGTGGAGAGTGAAGTCGGCTGCGACGGTGCTGCCATCATCGGGACGAACGGGAACAAGCTCACGAACGCTATTCACGCCGCAGAATGTTTAGCGCCATTCTCCGCTAGATGTCCTTGTAGGTATATTGAACACCATCATTAATGTTGAATTTATAATTATATGTGAGAACGATCTAAAAAAGACGTAGGTAGTAGGTACGCTTAAAAAACGTCCAGAGTACAGCAAATAGAAAACAACAATCCAAAAATATAATAATTAAAAATAAGCCGAGCTAGCTAAGTAATGACCAGCTCCAACTGACGGCGCCCGTTCACGAACATGACGCATAGATCAGCACCATTCAGCTCAACCATTTTGAAGGGAGCTAAATGATCCAACACACACTCCACCGTCAGCGAGACATTTGTGTGAGCATGACATACTATCAGCCGCCAGGGCACATTCAAGTCAATGAAAGACATGTTACCCGGTAAATCGTACATAGGGTATAGTACATACATAGAACTCCCCTTTCGTTTCCGTTCCATTCATTCTATGCACATCAGCAAAGAGTAGGGTTTGTTCAAAAATATTCATGTGAATGTTGTGAATTTTGCTAAACGTGATCTCTTCAAGCAAAACTGTTATACTTGTTTGGATAGGTTGCTCCAAAAGTGAGCAGTGGTGGGGGGAACAGTGAGTTCTAAACCAGGCAGGCGCTTTACTTTGTGTAAATTATTTCATCACTACTGCTCTCAAAACGGTAAAGGAAAACATCGTGAGAAAACCGGCATGTCCTTGAACCAAAAAAATTAAGACATGTGACACCTTCCAACCCGCACTGGGTACGCGTGGTGGATTAAAGCCTCTCCCTCCCTCTCGAAGAGAGGATGTGTGAGTCCCAGCAGTGGGAACAATACAGGCTGATCATGCTCCAAAAGCTGCATCACAACATCCAGTTAAGATACTTTAGTTGCTGAAACTGACCATGTGGCCACTTTGTAAGGGCAATAAGGACCAGTGACCACACTTATCGCGAATTAGGGAACAATACGTCGACGCGACTCGATACCGCGTCGAACTATTCGCTTTTATTGCTCGGACATACGGCTCTTTCTGACCGGCTCAAACCCGTTCCGCGTCGATAGGTGTGGTCACTACCTAATAGATATAGGAAATTACTGCCTTTTAGAAAAGAAGGAGTCCCTAAAACATGACCATTGTCTCCAGTTCCTGTCGCCAGACGTGATAGCGACATGCGCAGCCGACGGCTCCGTGCGTGCGCGCAGCATCCGCTCCAACACGCCGCTGCTGGAGTGCTCGTGTCACTGCGCAAGAGTCAAGCGCCTTGCCACCGCCCCCGACAACCCGCATCTACTGTGGTCGGCGGGGGAGGACGGACTCATACTGTAAGTGAATTATAAAGAAAACAAAAATATTTTATTTGTTTTATACACGCACAGGAAATACAAAAAAATAACATTTAAAACTAAGAAAATAACGAAAACAAAAAAACATCCGTGTGCGGCCAAAAAGGCTCCTATCTCAGCATAAAGATTCGACAATTAAAAAAAAAAGAATGAAAGTTCTGGGTTCCTTCGTGCTGGACTTGGAGCTCTTTATAAGCGTGCGCGCTTATGAACGCAGGGTAGAGTTTACATTTTGGTTTATTTAATTGTTTTTACAAACAACTATATGTTTTTTTGTATGTCTACCACTATGCTCAACCTGTGTCTATGTATTCATAAATAAACATGACTATTATATTATTAAAATGCTGTGCGCATAATGAAGGTTGCTCCAAATCATAACTGAAATCTTCCCCAGCCAACACGACCTGCGTACCTCGCACACCTGCAACCCTGATTCCGCCAACGTGCTGGTGAACCTGCTGAACCACCTGGGTCGCTACGCCGAAGCCAAGTGCGTGGCCGTGAACCCTCGGCGTCCGTACCAGCTGGCCGTGGGGGCCAACGACTTCTACGTGCGGCTATATGATACCAGGATGATTAAACTGGCTAAGTTACAGGTAAGGGCTTATAATAATTAAGGTTTTTAAGGACAGTAGCTCAATATGTAACAGGTAACAGTCATTAAGTGTAGTCGATGATAACTTTGCCTTCAACCAAAGGCAAAGTTACTGTCCAAATTACCAGCTCAAATAAACAAACTAATGTCAGTATTGGCAGAAAATTATCTTTGTGTGTAACTACAGCAAAAATGTTTGCTCAATGTCACTTACTTTGAAGTAGAAGGCGTATATATATATAATTATGTATAGGCTATGTGATGGGTCTTTTTACACCCTATATAAAGGCGTATCTATATAAATCGGGATCAACGTACCAGATTACTTGGTACTCGAACTGCCTGTCTAATTAACCATGTTTACACGAAGTGATTCCCGAATTCTTTCACAATAGGCCAGAGCTATAATGATTGGTTCTCACACCCATATTCTCTGTGGTCCAGGTGAACGCCCCAGCCTCTCGGCAGACGTGGGAGCGGCAGAACATGCGCTGCTCGCGCGCCGGACACGGCGACCCCGACAACAACATCCCGCGCGCCGCCGTACATTACTTCGCGCCCGGTGAGATACATACACCATATGTCCATATCAGTACATTAATGGTCCTTCAAGCCGGATAAAGTGGAATTACTTTACTCGCAGCATGGTAGACTTCTACCAAGACGTATTTGTTTATAGATTACTAGCAGCGCCGCGTGGTTTCACCCGCGTAAGTTTCGATCCCTTGGGAATATCGGGATAAAAACTATCCTATGTCCTTTCCCGGGACTCATAATATCTCTATACCAAATTTCATCTAAATCGGTTCAGCGGTTTAAGCGTGAAGACACACTTTCGCATTTATAATATTAGTATGGATTGACGAGCAGTGGTGTCAGTAGTAACGGCCGCCACTTGCGAGTTGTAGGTCGTAGGTTCTAACCCAGACAGGCGCTTTACTTTGGGAACATTATTTCATTAGCTCTGCTTGCAAAACGGTGAAGGAAAACATCGTGAGGAAACCGGCATGCCCTAGTACCAAAAATTTGAAGATATGTGACATCTACCAACCCGCACTGGGCCGGCGTGGTGGATTCCTCTCACAGAGACGAGGCCTGGGTCCCAGCAGTGGGACCCGTATGTAAGGATCGTGGCAGGTGGCGTTCTGTAGTTTCTGCCTACCCTCTCGTGTGAAAAAGGCGTGAGTGTATGTATGTGTGTAAAAAAATCTTAAATTCACTTACTGACACTAGCAGACAATTTCAAATTTATCCTCCGAAGAGGTTAAATAGACGATGAAAGTTAGTTTGGAAGTTCGGCAAGTTTTGAACAATGAAATTGCATTCGTATTTTATAAGCGACAGTGGTGCCACCAATTTTCGTCGTAAACTGGACTTGACTCAAGGTTTTGTGCAGGTCATCTCTCAATGGAGCCAAATGAGCACACCTTCCCGAAGAAGGCGACCACATACGTCGCGTTCAGCAACGATGGCAATGAGCTACTCGTCAATCTTGGCTCGGAACAGGTAACTACATAACATGGGTATCTTTTCTGACAGGCAGACAGATAGAAACGGTGACTGTCATCATCATCAGTTTTTCTTTTTTTTTTCGGTCGGCTGGGGGGTTTGTTGCTAAGTAATAACAGCCTCGTGGATCAATATTTTGATGTTTAGGCCATATAGGGTCAAATTAAATTAGCTAGCGAAACGCCGCAGCCATGATGGGTATCGATACCTGAATACGATACCTACAACGAAAAATAAAATGATGCATTGTTTTTTTGGGTCAACAATAGTTTTTTGAAATACACTACCAGTGATCACCGACTCCAGAAAAATAATTTCAAATCCTTTTTTTTTTGTTTTATCGTGTTAAAATATTGATACCCGTTTGCACGAAATTGCACGGTAAACTTGATTTAGGAGTCTGGGAGTGTTACTTAGCCGGGAGTGTTGTTTGGCCTGGTGATTTGTAATACAGGCATTTTACGCCTAGCTCAGATACCAGCTCATTACATTGCTAAAAAAAAAAAACAAATAATATGTGAAACCAAGTTGAAAGCTTGAAAAAAAAATGCGCTGTGAGTAACTGTAGTCGGGATAAATCGGAGATGATTTCTATGGTAGTTCGTCATTGTTGCCGATGGGAACTCATCGGGCACGCGGCTGGTTTACAATAAAACCATCATATTTTTTTCTATCAGATATACCTGTTCGACATAAACTCAGCCAGGAGGCCCGTCCTTGTAGAAAGCTTCATAATCCAGCACAACCACGGCAACCGTGCCGGCGAGAGCAAGGCACCGGCACGCAACGGCACTAACGGCACGAACGGCACGACCGGCACGAATGGCACGCTCGACCCGCCGCCACAGCTGTCGGATAGGGTGCGGCAGCTGAAAGAGAGGGTGAGATGTTTGCTGTATTTTCATATGATTTCCTGTTTTTTTGTCCTTTCCTTTTTTATGTAACTGTCTGTATGTTACCTCTTCACGCCTAAACCACTGAACGGATTTCGATAAAATTTGGCAAGGAGATAGGTGACATCCTGGGACATAGGACAAAGGCTACTTTTTGTCCCGGTAGCACGCTCCGCGGGCGAAGTCGAGGGCTGAATTAAGTTTTCTATAATTATTGCACCTAGATCTTCATATAATATTTCACAGGTGGCAGGTAACACTTGGGTACCGTAAAACTTGCCAAAAATCACGTGTAAGCCGCATATTCATTGGAAAGCAAAAAGAAAGTTGCGCAACATGTTTTTTTGTCATGCAGGAAACATGTTGCTGGCAACATATTCCGTATTCATGGAAGACAAAAGACACGCATCATTGTTGCCAATAACACAGGGCGGGATATTGCGCAGTTTTTGTTCAGCATTATTTTAAATCAGTACAGGGCTTTAATTCAGTTGTTAGCATCGATATTTAAATAACTTTTATTATTTATGAAATACTTTATTTTTCATTCAGTTGTTAGCATCGATATTTAAATAACTTTTATTATTTATGAAATACTTTATTTTTAATTCAGTTGTTGGCATCGATATTTAAATAACTTTTATTATTTATGAAATACTTTATTTTTAATTCAGTTGTTAGCATCGATATTCAAATAACTTTTATTATTTATGAAAAAATACTTTATTTTACACAAAGGGCTGATTTTTCCATCGCCAGATAACTTTTATTCGAGGAATATATAAACCGATTTGGAAAATTATTTTTTTATTTAAAAGGTTATACTTCCAGATTGGTCCCATTTTTATCAAAATCCAGTTCTGATGATGGGATCCACGAGGAATTGAGGGAACTCCTCAAATATTATAGGGACACCTATAGTGATTTGGGTATTTTTTACAGTAACTCATGCATTTGCTTTCGGAAACCACCATTTGGTGAAGTGGAACTGATGAAGAAGACCAGAGATGGCCCACGGAACTACTTAATAATAAGTTTTGCACGGGTTGCGATTCGATTACTTTAATATGGTTGCTAAGCAATTTATGCTCGTCACAATGCGAATGGTGAAATGGAGCTGATGGTGGAATACTAGGAGAAGTCCTCAATAATTAACGTCCCTGCATCGGAAAAACAATATTTTGTATAAGGCGTTGGGCAAGTTGACATTAGGCTATTGTAACTTAGACACATTATAAACAGACCCACTTAAATGCGAGAAATAAAAACTTTTTAACAAAAAAAAAAACCGACTTCCAAAAAACACTACAAAGTGAAAAATAACTTTAATTTCGGAAGTCGGTGGCAAAAACTAAAATAGGTACAAATCAAAAGACACCGACTTCCGAAATTAAAGTTATTTTTCACTTTGTAGTGTTTTTTTGGAAGTCTGTTTTTTTTTGTTAAAAAGTTTTTTGTATGAAATAACTGTCTAAACTTCAAAATTATTCCTCGAATAAATCAGATGATTGAAAATTCAGCCCTTAGTAACACATGACAATCTATATCTATACTAATAATAAAACTGAATAGTTTGTTTGTTTAAAGGCGCTAATCTCAGGAACTACAAGTCGGATTTGAAATGCATTTTTTTAATACTTGAATCTTTATTTGCTTTCCACAATGTGTACTTAGGTGGTAAGTTAAAAAAAAAGAAATTGTGGTCATTATGGACCTGTCGGGCACAGCAAAGGAAAAAACTGCATATTGTTTAAATTCGACTCTTACACGGTATCCCTGTAAAAGCTAATTCTAGCCGTGGAAGGGGCCTGGTGACCTGTGACACAGGTTTTTCCAAAATACCTATATCAGGCACCAGTCAAAAACACAAAGGTGGAATACAGCTGAGATTTTTTTTTGTACCTTTAACTTTAAGTCAGCTTTGTGAAGAGAGAATAAATGATAAATAATAAAAATAATAATTTATAGGACTAGTGTACAATAGGCGGTCTTATCGCACAAGGCAATCTCTTGTAGACAACCTTTAGATGGACTGAAAGAAACGGGAGACATTTTTGGAAATTTTTAGACATTTCTGCCGTTTTATAACCTTTTATTCTGATTTTATTGTCGTCCAGGCGAATGACTTCGTGAACAAAGGCAACTATTCGACCGCGGTGGAGTTCTACAACGAAGCTATCGCCGCCTGCCCCGACTGCGCCATCTTGTTCTCCAACCGGGCCGCCGCGCTCATGCGACGCGGGTGGTAAGTGCGAGCTGCTCTTGTGTTCTTGTGACGAGCAATTGTATTAATCTATAAACAGAGTTATTGGTAAAACATTAACAACCTCTTAAGAGGTCACTGTACTCATCATTATGAACAACTTTTACTATAGGACCAAACCTGAAATCGCGAAAAAATCTGCTGTTGGTATTTTGACGAGTTATACGAACATAAATGTAGGGAACAACTGATTTTTTTTTCGCTGTATACTTTCTCGTCTGTAGCAAAAAGTTGCAAGGTTTGATTTCGTAAACGTCGTCTTCAGTGTGCTAGTGCTAGTACTATGGCCCGTCATGGCAAATAAAGAGGGCACTAAATTAAAAATCTCGACTAATAATTAATCCAGTCTCAGTCTTACAAATAACTGCGTGACTGCCAAAATTTATGAAAAAAAAAACTATACACAAACTGATACTTTTTTTTGGGTGGGAAATCATCAAATGACCCCTCCCGCTCTGGGCGGAGCGGGAGGGAGTGTCAGACTCTTACTGACTAAAACCCACCCGTGTTCCTTCAGTTGCCTGTGCCAGGGGCCACGGTATCTCTTTCGAACAACCCGCGACCCTGGCGGGCATCGGCCCTAGCGGACCCCGTCAGTTGGTGCTGACATCTCCTTGAGGCGCGCGTGGAACACAACGCGCCGTTACCCCGCGCCTGCCCCTTACCGGACGGCGAGCTGCCCATTGCTCGCCGTCCGCAAGCCCGCGCCTACGGTGGCCGGGAATCAGCTATTGATTCCCGACGCCCGGGGCGTCTCCTGCGGCGGCTAGGGACGTGAGGTTGAAGGATTGCCTCTCCTTCACGCGCTCCGCCTCCTTCTTCGCGAGCATTACTGCTTCGCAGAAGGAGGCGATAGCCTCCCATGCACTCTCGCTCCGTACCATGGCCTGGACTAGGGCCGGACGCGAGAGATCGCCGCCGCCGATCGCCCCCACGAGGACACGGCGGTTCCACCGTGTCCTCCGGGCGATCCACACAATGGTGACACCCGGGCGTTTCCTCCCGCCTTATTCTGAACAGGAACCTCCCGAAGTAGCCGTGCCCGGTGAGGACCTGCGTTAGGCTGAAGGTGAGGACGCCGTGGCGCCTCTCTACCCCCCTCATCAAAGAGGGGACTTATCGCCGCAATTGTGGCGTGCCCAGCACTGGGTTGCGACAGTCGCACTCTCCATGTCGCCATGAGGCGTTTTAACTCCTCACGCCACTCCCATATGTGGGCGAGGACTTTGGCCTCCAGATCCCATGGCGGCAGTCCGGCAAGGAGGCTCGTTGCCTCCCCGGAGACCGTGTGGTATCCCCGGACTAGCCGGACGGCCACATGACCCTCTGGGACGCGTTCAACCGCCGGGCTGGTTGCCGCCTCAATGAACGCGCCCACACCGGTGCCATGGATCGCACGACCCCTTCGTAGAGCCTCCGCCAGGAGGCATTTGGACCCTAGATTGGGCAGGAGCCGCTTCAACGCAGCCCCGGCCCGCTCCAGTCTGGGAGCCAAACGTCTAAAGTGCTCCACGAAATTCCACCGGATGTCGAGGACCAGTTTCAGGTACTTCATCGTCGACTCGACGCCGATGTGACGCTGTTTTGTCTCGTCGCCGATTGGTCGCTTTTCAGGCAACATCACTTTGTCAAGTGACAAACACACAGCGCTGTCTCGCGGCGAATCTTACAGCAAACAGCCCCGTTCTAGACAAACCAGTTTTTCCTTTCTCTCTACTCCTTTACAGGTCAGGCGACACGTACGCCGCAATCAAAGACTGTTACAAGGCCATAAAGCTGGACTCATCGCACGTAAAGTCCCACTTCCGGCTGGCCAAGGGTCTAATGGATCTCAAACGGGCCCGAGAGGCCCACGAGTGTCTGCTGTACTTTAAAGACAAGTTCCCGAGGCATGCGACCAGTCATGCCGTGTTTTTGTTACAAAAGGATATCAATTTGGCCCTGGAGACATTGGAGACGACGCCTGATGAAGGTATGGTGGTATTTCTAGATTATTTACTCAATATTCAATAATTTATTGCCTGTTTTAACCTTGTTCAGGTTAAATTCTGACGCAATCACTGACTAACGGGAATAAGCAATACATTCATCTGTATTTAGGTTTTCACCACATAACAAACCACTATTAAATTTATTTTTTATTTTTTATAATTATATATTTTATGCAGTGGTGTTTCCAAAGCACTTTTCGAATTTTTTTACGCGCCTTTCAGTTCGGAACGGTGTTTCTGTGCGTGAAAACTAGACATTGTGCGTGTAGACTAGCGTCTTACTGCTCATCACTGGTACTACCTCTGTCGGACATGAAGCCAGGTGAGACAGCGTGCTTTTTGGCCATGACTACCAGTGAGTTCGACCTCGCGACTAGTTTACTCTCAAGGGAATTAAAAAATAGAATTTTCAGTTAAAGTAATCAAATAATCACTGAATTTGTAAGTGGCTCTACAAATTGGCATACATAGGTAAGTTTCTGATCTGTTTGTTTACATTTTCAGCAGATACTTTTGAAACGGACTATAGTGCTCGTTTTCCTTTAAAAACGAAGCTTAAATTATATTCTAACTTCTGTTTCCGACTTCAGCAGCCACGGAATCCGAAGACAGCCAGCCGACCAGCGTGCTCGAGAGACAGCTGCGCACTGCCGCCCTGGACTACTCGCAGCGGTTCCTGGGACACTGCAACACGACCACAGACATCAAGGAAGCCAGCTTCCTGGGCCCCGATGCCAACTATATTGCAGCCGGGTGAGTTACATCCACATTGTGTACTTAAAGAGACTCATGGTCCGGGTACCATCCGCCCAAGAATACAAGGTCTCATCAGGTTAACCGATTCACCTTACCAGGACGATGTTTCAACAGAAGGTCGATTCTTACGATGCGAAAGAAGAACGAAATAAAAAAACCACAATGAAATAAGTAGGTAACCACTCTATTTGAGCGAAAGCGGTGCGACGTCGCAACACAAAAACTTCAGGCGTTTCCTTTAGAAACTTTTCGGATGACGTTGCAAATTTTTGTGATGCGACGTAGCATCGCTTTTATTGTTGCGCCAATTGTTTTTTGTTTTCACCAAGTCGGTTTTATTCAGCCGGTTTTTTATTTTCAGCCAGTATCTTTATGATTGTGTAAGGTTAAGGACCTAGAAGAGGAATTAATTCATGCAAATGTACGAATTACTAAGTTACAGAAACTAAAAGAACGTACTCAGGCTCAGGAAACTAATAACTTGTATACTGAATTATTTAATACGAATTGCAACCCTCATTCCTTAATAACAATAGACCTTACTGAAGATTCTATATCGAAATATAATAATAATAGTTATAAAGTTAGTCAAAAGAAAATAAAGAAATATGCAAAACTAAATAGAATTATAAATAGATGCAATAAGTTTAGGAAACAACATAAACACAATTCCAATAATATTAAACTAAGGAAGGAACGTGTTTTTCTAATAAATAAATTAAAAAACTATGAAATCAAATTAGAAGATAGTAAAAACATTTATCACATTGACACTCAGCGATTACAGTCTGAAATTGAGGTACTTGAAGAGTCACTACACTTACATTATATTAAGTATGTGAGCTCTCAAAAACAAATAAAGGAACACATCCTTGCTGCAAACGAGTTGGTGGGAATGTGTAGTGATGAGGCAGGTAGAGGGGACCCGATGACTCTGAGCACACATCAATGTTCTTGTCAAAGGGAATCAAACCTTGAGGCTATCCAACCTGAGGCAACGGAGGACCCGTCCCAGTCTGGATTAGCTCGGGACTGTATCCCCCCCAATCAAGATACACCACATGTTGTACAAGGTTCATCTCAAGTAGCACAGACAGAGACTTATGGTGTCACTTCTTCTAGTAATGTTAGTTATTGTTCTGTTATGTTTTCAGATAGTTTAGGGAGAGGGTTGGGTAAATTATTGAGTAACAACCTGAGTCAATCAGCTGTTAATTACTGTATGCCTAGGAAATCCTACAAAGAAGTAATGTCATCAATAAGTTGCATGAAATATAATCCAAATGCCATTATTTCTGTATTTGTAGGTAATAGTGCGAATGTAAAAATAGATGACATCACTGAGAGTGTCACTGAAATCCTAAAGATTAATTGTCAGAAAATAATATTGTGTGCTTTCCCATACTTTGAGTACTTATCAAGTAGACAAAATCATTATATACATATGTTAAATAACCACATGCATTTATTAGTTAATCACTATAGTGACAAACTTATATTTTTTGACACCAACACTTTTGTTGAATATTTAAAATCGACTAGGGGTACAGCGTATCTGCCTATTAGTTTTAGACGTCAAATAGCATGGCTATTAGCTTTTATTATTAACTCAGACATAAGTAGTATGTCGAAGTCTGATGTAATTAGCACCACAAAAATTAGTAATAATACTAATAGTAACGTGGTCAGCCACAATAATTTAAACTAGGCAGTAAGACAACAGAAGGTACCAATAACAATATTATTAATCTCACCTACAACAAGGTATCTTCTAGCGCTCAATTAGTTAATTGTAAAAAAGGGGCTAAGCAGAATTCCTTGAAATTGTTTCATCAAAATATTCAAGGCTTTTCTTCCAAAATATTAGAAATTGAATTGTTTTTAGAAAAAACAATGTTTGATATTATTTGTTTTACTGAACACTGGTTGAAAGATTATGAAATGCTGATTAATTATGAGAACTATAGTGTAGGCAGTTGCTTTAACCGAAAATCCATGCTGCGTGGTGGTTCATTAATCTTAATTAAAAATTGTGTAAAATATAAGACTCGTAAAGACATAGTGGAACTATCGGTGGAACATAGCATCGAACTGTCCTGTGTTGAGCTAGATAAGCATTTTATAGTGTGCGTTTACAGACCTCCAAACTATCAAAACTACTCTATATTTGAGTCAGTAATGGAAGATGTCTTGGGAAAACTTGCAAGTGGTAATAAACCAGTAATTATTTGTGGTGACTTTAATGTAAATATTTTGGAAAATAATTCAAATAGCAGTAGATTGTTAAGCCTCTTTAAATCATTCAATCTGTCAAATGTGTTTTTGGAACCAACGCGAATAACTACGGCTACTGCTACATGTATTGATAATGTTTTTTGTTGCTGTGAATATTTAGATAAAGCCATTGTAAATTATCTCCCTTCGGATCACAGTGGTCAAACCGTGTCTTTTGAATCCAACACACCGATAAAAAAAGTGCAGATTCAAACTAGACCAATAACATCGGGTAATTTGAATAAGTTTAATAACACTTTAATTAGCAAGCTAAATGCTCAGGGTCTAAGTATGACTAATGGTAATATTTTGTATGAAGAATTCTTTTCATTAGTGCAAACAGAGTTCAATAATTCCTTTAAGAAGAAATATAAATCTATTTGCCCTAAGTTTTTATTCAGTGACTGGGCAACTAAAGGGATCAGGAAAAGTAGGGAAAGGTTATTTGAACTGTATGGCCTTAAGCCGTATATTAACACGGATACTTTTAATAAGTATGTTGCTACTTATTCTAAATTTTTTAAAAATATCTGCAAAGCAGCTAAAGCTTCTTTCATTAGTAACAAGGTTAAATCAGCAGACAATAAAATAAAGACAGTTTGGAAAATAAACAATGAAACGAACAGGAACAAAAAACATAATACTGATTACGCACTGGACACTTCCCGCGGTCTCATTAGCGATAACATCGATGTTGCTCAGGAATTTGCAACTTTCTTTACCAATATCCCAATTAAAACTACAGAAACTTTAAATTCCTCGCCCGCACTAGCTATTGAATTATTAAGAGCGAATGTCTCAGCCTGTCCTGTGGAATTTAAATTTAAACACATAAACCCCATAGTCATTATAAAGGCATTTAAGCAACTTAAGATCAAAATTACTGAAGATCTGTGGGGCATGTCTACTAAAGTTTGTCAATCCATTATCGAGACAGTTGCACCCTATTTAGCTTTAATATTTAATTTGTGTGTAGATCAAGGGGTTTTCCCGGATTTAATGAAGTTCAGTAAAGTTATTCCACTTTTCAAATCTGGGGACAGCAAAGACGCTAATAATTATAGACCGGTATCGGTTTTGCCGGTTTTTAGCAAAGTGTTTGAAAAAGTAATGTTAAATCAAATGCTTAATCATTTTAATCGTAATAACATCCTACACGATCAACAGTATGGTTTCACCAAAGGACGTTGTACAACCGACGCCGGTGTCACCTTATTAAAACACATCTTTAACGCATGGGAAGAGGCACAAGATGCAATAGGCATTTTTTGCGACCTATCCAAGGCATTTGATTGCGTGAATTACGAAACACTGCTCTTGAAACTTGAGCATTACGGACTAGGTAAACTTGCTCTTAGCTTAATAAAATCGTATTTAAATGATAGATTTCAGCAAGTTCAAATAAACGGTGAGAATTCATCGGGCTTAAAAGTCAAAATGGGGGTACCGCAGGGCTCAATATTGGGGCCATTCCTATTTTTAGTATATATAAATGATTTACCTCATTTACTGAAAAACCGACCACAAATGGTGTTATTTGCTGATGACACATCACTGATTTTTAAAGTAAGCAGACGTGCACAGGATCTTGACGACGTAAATAACACTATGCTTATGGTTCATTGGTTAATTGGTTTACTGTAAATAACTTGGTATTAAATGAGAAAAAAACTAAATGCATTAGATTCGCTTTACCGAATGTTAGGAGTAGTGAATGTCATGTTGTATTGAATAAGGAGATACTTGAATTCGTCGAAAATACGGTTTTCCTGGGGATCACGCTTGACTCAAAGCTGCAGTGGGGTCCGCACTTAACATCACTGGCAGGGCGGCTAAGTTCAGCCGCTTACGCTGTTTGGAAAATTCGCCAATTAACAGACGTGGAGACCGCGAGACTGGTCTATTTTAGTTACTTTCATAGCATCATGTCTTACGGTATTTTGTTGTGGGGACGGGCTGCAGATATTGATTCTATCTTCATTCTGCAAAAGAGGGCTGTCAGAGCCATCTACAAGCTCAGCAGACGCGAATCTCTACGGGAACTGTTTAAAAAAATTAACATCATGACGGTTCCTTGTCAATATATATATGAAAACATTATGTACGTTCGAAAAAATCTACACCTTTTTAGTAAGATAAGTGACAGGCATAATTTTAACACTAGAAATAGGGACAAATTAGATCAACCGCGTTTCAGATTGTCTAAAGTAAAAACTTCTTTTTTGGGTTACTGTGTAAAATGTTATAATAAAATACCACTCGATATTCTTCAATTAAATGAGAAGAAATTTAAAACATGCATTAAACGCACACTATGTAGACAAGCATATTACAAGTTGGATGATTATATTGTAGATAAAAATGCTTGGTTTAATGCTGGTCCTGCTCCACAGACACTTGGACTCACTAGTTAAAATTTCAATATTTGGAAGAGGTGCTTCCCTTTTTCTTTTTAAGTGTTTCTGACATTACGATCATAACTTTTTTTTTTTTCTTAATTTATTCAATCAAGTTTTAAGTGTTGAATACTTCAATATTAAATATCTCTTCCTGTTTGGTAGGTAATAAAATTCTATTTACCTCTTATATAAATTGCAAACTGTAGTTTTGTATAATTTAGAAGCATTTTTTTTTTAATTTTGTGAATGTAAGAACCATGTTTCCGTTTATTATGATTTTTTGATGTTGACTTGAAAGAGCATGGCAGTTGAGAACGTGTCATGCTCACTTAAATGTCTCACCGATGGTGGCGCGTGTGTTGGATCATTCGGTTCCCTACAAAATGGTTGAGCTGGATGGTGCTGATCCACGCGTCATGTTCGTGAACGGGCGCCGTCGGTTGAGACTGGTCATCTCTTAACTGCCATGGCTTATTTTTAATCTTATGTCTTGAATTGTTTCTTCATTTCTGTCTTTTTTTACATTGTTCTCACATATAGAAGCAACAAGAATAATGTACCCAGGATTTTGTAATATCTTGATTTAAAAGAGTGTCCATGGAGTTTCTTGCCCGTTCTTCTCCATAGAGATCTACGCTTTGGAATGGGCAACTAGCTTCAACTTTCTGACTAACTGACAGACTATTTAATTTCGACAATTCAAAAGTGCCTGTACAAGGTTTAATTGAAATAAATGATTTGAGTTTGAGTTTGATCTAATGCATACATTTTATATTAAACTTAATGGGAGACAACCTCTGTGGTAAATTTATATCTAAATAAACAGTGCATTAATGAATAACTGTGCAAGAATGAAATTTCATACAACATTTCTGCACTGTTTTGGTTCTAAGCAAAAAATACGTCCTTTGTGATCGGTTTTGTAGTGAATAATGATAACATTACTACGTAGTTGAAAGAAAACATCTTGAATTCCCTTTGTTTAATTTTTATGATGATGATGGCATATTCTGTTCCAGTTCCGACGACGGCAGCATGTTCATCTGGTGCCGTAAATCCGGCAACATCATCCGCTGTCTCCGCGGAGACGACTCCATCCTCAACTGCATCCAGTTGCATCCCTCCATGTTCCTCCTCGCCACCAGCGGCATCGAGACCGTCGTGCGGCTCTGGAGCCCTAGGCCTGAGGTACTGTACCTGTTCGGTGAACATTACATCCTTACCTGCATCCTGCTACACCACTCTTGTCTTAAAATTAATTGAACTTAGATAAGAAAGACATTTGAATATTTGTACAGTCAACAGCAAAAGTAGATGATCAAAGTCAGAAATTCAATACTAATGAACGTAGTTCGCGTCAGAACTGCATGGCGTCGAAGTGATTCAAAAGTATTCTACGTAGTAAGTATTCTAAGTAGTAGTACTTCGACGCCACACAGTTCTGACGCGAACTCCATTCATTTGTATTGAATTTCTGATTTTGATCATCTACTTTTGCTGTTGACTGTACACCATAATAAATTGTTGCGATAGAATAAACAGAACTTAAAAATAAAAAATATTAACATCGTACTACGTAAAACTACATTCTTACAAATAAATAATTTCTGTTTCTGATACTCGAAATCAGATACAGTGCTACGATTAAAGTGATGTGCCTCGGCAATGATCATGTCTCATGCAAAGATCCACGATGATTGCCGAGGCGCGTGTCCCCGTTAGTCCTGCGCCTGATCTCTCGCAGCTCTCTCACTCTGATTAGTTGTCGAACTTTAGACGCTGTTGTAAATGTATCAATGAAATGCTATCTACTATTTTTTGTCGGGACATCACAGTATGTTTGAATGTTCTCTCACCAGCAGGACGGCAAAGAAGAGACCCGCATTATTCGCGACGCGGGCTCGGCGGCCCAAGCGAATCAACAGCGCATGCGCAGCGATCCCTTCGAAGCCATGCTGCTGAACATCAGTTTCGCCGGCGGATCCGACCGGGACCTGCACTCGCCCGCCTGCAGACCTACTTAGGTGAATATCTAATAAATAAAAATCTTAAATTCATTCATGCCTAAATTACTGGGTCAAGAAGAATAACATTTTGCGCAAGAGTTCCTTATACAGTGTGTGACAGACAGGTGTAGTCATATTTAAGGGTGTGGTACAGACCATCAAATTGAACAACTTTCTCCATGGGACCAACACCTTTCTAATACACGCTGGGAAACCTAGAAAAAAAAAAAAAAAATCTTCGGGAAACGTCGTCTATCTTCGGAAATATAAACGTGCGATATTCAGTTATCTATCCGTGAAATAAAATTGACTTCTGATTGTTCTAGTATGAAATAACGGTCAAAAATTAAAAATTTATTCTCAGGATACGACTTATTCTAGGTATAAATGTTTGTTGGAACTCGCCGTTATAAAAAGTACAGTGTGTTGTGATTTTGATGTAGTTTCACTACTCTTGCGTCGTATAGAATGAAATTTGATATAATTATTATTTAAAATTACCATTTTTCTTTCCAGGTAACACCACAAATAAATTATTAAACAATATTTTATAGGCGTTATAGAAGCGCGGTCGATAAGGAACATTGTAATCATCACTTCGAGTCATTTGTAAATAATTACTATTACATACATTATTACATATAATGAATACGGCGTTATCATTATTTTCCACCTTTTTTTAAGTTATATTCAACGACAGGTCTGTGCTACGTACTAGTGAGGTGATATACGAATTATGTATTCCATTTATTTAGGTATAATAATCGACTTTTTAAAGAAGGAGGTACTCAATTCGTTTTGTTATTTGGTTCTCTTTAGTCTTTTTTTCTTGTCGCTTGTTCGACTTGTTGTAGGACAACAAAACGATAGTTTCAAGTTTTGGCGATTATAATGGCATCCTCTGAAATAAAATCTCAAAACGGTGAAGGAAAACATCGTGAGGAAACCGGCATGTCCTAGAACCAAAAATTCGAAGACGTGTGACTTACACCGCCCCCTCCCACTCGGCCCGCGTGGTCGATTACGGCTCACTCCCTCTCACCGAGAGGAGGCCTGTGTCCCAGCAGTGGGAACATTATAGACTGATTATGGTATGCTTATGCCTCGTGAGTTAAAAGGGCAGCATCTTAATGAGAGTAGTTCAGTTAAAAAGATATGAAGCTGTCTGTCAATTTTATTTCTCTTCATTTTCCTCCTACTCTCAGGCCCGCTTGCACCACGAACCACTTTAATCATTAAAGAAACAAAGAAAATTCATTTATTTAGCGCTAATAGTACAGACACCAGCATATCAGTCTACTACAATCTGTCAAATTTCTTTAATAGATTTTCAACTTTATCGCTAAAGCTTAAGGTCCAAAGTTTATTGGGAAAATTTGACAGTTGCGGGTAGCTAAAACTTTGTTGTGTCTAGTAGGCCACTCGGGTATACAGGGTGGCAGACACATCGACGCGCAAACTGAAACCATGAATTCAGCACATGATTCTAGGCCCCCCCCTAGTGTAGAAGTTTTTCGTCGGTGATCGAAAAGAAATGCAATACCTACGCGGTCAAAATGTATGAAACTAAGATAAACAATAACAGCCCACAGGTCGATCGATCAGGTTAAGCTACGCTTGCCGCGGTTGGTCTGTGGATGGGTGACCATCTTTACATAACGTGACCCCTCCTTCCGTGCCTCGGAAAGTACGTTAAGCCGTTGGTCCCGGCTGCCATTCTTTGACATTCGTTACGGGTAGTTAGAAGCCCGAAAGTCTGACAACTAGTCTTACCAAGGGGTATCGTATTACCCAGTAACTGGGTTGTGAAGGTCAGATAGGCAGTCGCGCCATGTAAAATACTGGTATTCAGCTGCATCCGGTTGGACTGGAAGCCGACCCCAACATAGTTGGGAAAAGGCAGGCTGATGATGAGGTAATATTTTTTTAATAACCCTCGCAAAATTTCAACGGTTCAGAATCATGTACTGAATCTATGGTTATAGGAAGCGCGTTAGTGTCCCTGCTACTCTGTATGTGTGTTGTAAGGCTCTTGTGCGATTTTTTTTTGTTTCCTAGGAACGTAATCTGCATTCGCGACTTATTTGCCAAAAATGTAAACAAAAAATATGAGTTTATGGAAAAGTAACTTTAAGGAACACAATATAGTGCAGTTTACGCTACAACTTCAAACATTTTTATAACTTTCTCAATAGTGCAGTTAATTACCATTACTTTACAGTAGTTATTTGTTTAACTTGAAATAACATCCATTTAAATAGACTTCAGATGTGTACGGGTCCGATCACACATACCACAACCACACCACGACAACAACACGGACGGGCGCAAATTTATATATTTGGCCGTCAAAATCAGTCGTGTGGGCGATTCCGACCACATCGCAACCATAAGCAAGACCGCGCACTAGCAGCCGGCCACACCGCGAAGAAGCAACTGCGAGAAGCTGCAGCGACACCATTCATACGTAACCACTGCTTGCCACATTTTGCTGCGATGTGGTGTGGTTGTAGTAAGTGTGGTCACTATTATAAGTAAAGTGCTACAATAATCTTTTTGCGCCCCTGAATGGCATTGTTGGTAAACGGTTGTGCAATTTTCATGTGAAATGTATTGAAAACAAAATGGCGGCGTTAGTTCCGATTTTGGCCACGCGCCAATAGAATCTTGTAGCGCTTTAGTATGTTTTGCTCAATCCGTATCTAGTACGTAGTCCACGGATGTCAAATTAGTTTTTTTTGTGTGCAAAGTAACGTCGAGGTGCCAAGTTTGTTTTGTTTTATTACCTTTTGTGTATGCTTTATGATGGCAATTTGGGGGTTGACATAATAAAAATATATTGTTTTGACATTTTAGTTCTTATGTTTATTAAGAAATTGGTGGCTAAGGGAAGATGAGAAGAAGTACGGAGATATTTTGTATGTAAAACGTTAGAAGAGACACTAGTGAAACTTATATTGGAAAGTAATACATATTTATAATATATTTTGACATAGATTTAGTTACAAGAACTGATATGTAATCAAGAGTCAAAGCCATAATTATAATCTGCTGTATCATAGTAATACTGGGGTACGCTAAGGCACCCTTTCCAATGTGTCCTGACAACAAAAACTTTAAGAAAAATGATCTACTTAAAATTGTAAAATTATTACGGACGAAAATTAACCGTGCTACGGGTATGTGATACTCTATAATAATATAAATTAATGGAAAAATAACTTTAATTACTACACAATAAAGTTAAGTTTACGCTACAACTTCAAACATTTTTATAACTTTTTCAATAGTGCTAGTCACTCTAAAATCTACTTAATTGTCATTGAAATAAAGTTGATAGTTGTTTAACTTAGGGTATAGAAATAAAGGTCATGATTTTCTGTGGTCACGACACACTGGGAACACTCACTAGGAAAGTTAGCAACTGACAAATGCGAATGGATTTTGTAGCGGATAAGGGCTGTCTAAAGGTAGTGAGAATATATTAATAGAATTAGTATACTTTTAATAAAAGAACTCATTATACATATTTCGTTTGTCTACCCATTTTGTTGTGACCCCTTTAGGGACTTAATTAGCTAGAGAAACTCCACAGACGTGATGTGTGTCGATATCTAAATACTAGATATAGTTTGAAAAAAAAAAATGGTTGCCTGTAAAGTCGGTTTTACGGGCGAAGATTTTACGTGACAACGTCTTTTTCTCGGTAGAATATTTATTGATATGAATATAATTAAATTGCACAATAGGAACAAGGAATTAAATGAAAAAAAAAATGGTTGCCTGTAAAGTCGGTTTTACGGGCGAAGATTTTACGTGACAACGACCGATCATCCGATCATAGTTGAGTGGGAGAGAGACGCAAGGCATTCGGCGGGCTCTCTCTCGTTCGGTGACTCATCGTAACGTTACCGAGCGTTACACTTTTTCATAAGTGACTCCCAGTCGCAACCTAATTTAAGACGTTGTCACGTCAATAAGAACGTAACGTTACCGAGCGTTACACTTTTTCATAAGTGACTCCCAGCCGCAACCTAATTTAAAATAAGAACGTAACGTTACCGAGCGTTACACTTTTTCATAAGTGACTCCCAGCCGCAACCTAATTTAAGACGTTGTCACGTCAAAAAGAAATGATTATTTTGTTTTTTTTTGGGGGTCAACGACTCTAGTTACTTGAAATATCAGTTTCAAACCCAGTTTTTTTTTTGTGTAAAGTGTGTAAACTTCACAGACGGGGATCGATATCTAAACACGATAAAAAAAATACTTCAAGTAACTGCTACCAGTGGTCAAAAAACACCGGTGATTTTTTTTTTCTTGATTTTAACGTGTTTAAATATCTACCCATCATGCCTGCAGTTTCGCTAACTAATTAAATTTGACCCAGTATATTATTGTCACACAAGATACAGGGTCCCATTAAATGGACAAATTTTAACACAGCGCTCAGTATGTCTAACCAAAGACATCCAAGCAAAAAAGTGATTTTATTTTGACCAAAAATATTTCTTTTTTTTATTACGCGATTTTTACGCGACTTTTACGCGATTATCGAACCCGCGACACGCAGCGCAGCAGTCAATCGCTTAACCACTGCGCCAACCGTGCCGTCAAATTGCCGGCACATTAGTGTATTTTCGTTAGCTGATTGTTTTTCTTGTAAGTATCTAATGCGTTTTTCTATTTTGGTGGTCTGAATGATTTCTAAAAGTTTGTCCATCTTTTTTAATGGGACCTTATATTGGTACCTAAGTCAAAATTCTAAAACCCCGAAGAACGGTCGATAACATACAGCATAACATCACACTTGTTATCCAGAAGGGTTAAGCGAAGTTGTACAGTCAACAGCAAAAGTAGATGATCAAAGTCAGAAATTCAATACTAATTAACGGAGTTCGCGTCAGAACTGTGTGACGTCGAAGTGATTCAAAAGTATTCTACGTAGTAAGTATTCTAAGTAGTAGTACTTCGACGCCACACAGTTTTGACGCGAACTCCGTTCATTAGTATTGAATATCTGATTTTGATCATCTACTTTTGCTGTTGATTGTACCAGTGGTACCCGTACACCCGCATTTCGCCAGTTATGTTTTAGGGGCTTACATGACCTAAAGCGCGGTCACTGTCGAACTGCATAGAAAATAAAGAGAAGCGCGATGGCAATAAATTACCAGCGTTGGCTGGTAATTTATTGCAAAATATGAAGCAATTATTTAATTACAAAAAATCTATTGTTTGGACTAAAAAATTAAAACACCAGTATTTTAGTATATTGCTTGTAGAATAATCTGACAAAAAATCAGAATGATTGTATGTATATTAGTATGGTTTTTATTGTAAAAATAGAGTTTTTAGAGGTATCTGTATGATTTTTTCTATCGTATCAAATTAGTTGTATGTACCCTGAAGAATATCATATATATTTCTGAATTTGTTTACTGTAGTCGATCACATACTTTTATTGATTCTAAAACTTGTGTTTGTCCCATGTAATAGGGAGCAAGCCTATTGCCATCAACTGGGCACAAATCTAGATTCCAGCTCCTAGTTAGGCATATATCTCATTGGGACACCATGGTGGCGTAACCATCGTCGCGCTGCCAGTGAAATATACACAGCATTATGGTAGGTATCTCACCAGGCGTCCGATCGGTTGCGCAACCAACCATACATTATTTGGCAGTGCGATCATGGTTGCGTCGCCACTGGTGTCCTAGTGAGATAGGGCCCTTACTGAGATATTCTTGATGAAAAAATCGAATAACAGTGCTCGCCCTGGGAATCGAAAACCCAGGACCAGCTCAGCAGTAGCGCTTGCGACCACTAGGCTAACGAGGCAGTTATAGGTCGATATCCCAGGAAATTATATACTTAAAGTCCCCGTCACGAGAAGCTATACATTTTGTAAACACACATTCAGGGGTTCGCAACCTTTGGATCAAATAAAAAAAAACAGTTTTGTAATCATTTTTATTTTTATATAGGGATATAATTATGTTAACACACACATCTAATTACTGTCGTCAGACGATTTCGCGTAATCTGCAGCATTGACAGCGTCGGCGTGAACTTATTTCAAAATGGCGGCCCAAATGTTTACGTTTCATGAGTGAGGCGCGTTCCAGTACCACAAAACATTAGATGACAGCGCTTTATATCGCTAAAATATAACCCGACCAAGTGAAATTGCTCGTTTGTTTCGTATTACACTTATGTTACTTTGAGCTGATTGAATTTGGGATTATTTGTTGTTTATTGAATTGTCGTTACGTAACTAGAAGTTCTTTATTTACAAAATTTATAGCTTCTAGTGAGGGGGTCTTTTTACGTTGATGTGAATACTCCTGTCAGCCTGTGTTGTTACCTCATGACTAGTGACATTTCCGTAAGTAAATTATCGAATAATAAATTTACTGCAAAATTAAATATAAACCCCGCCATCTATAATTGTTGGGCTCAATCACTAACATTTCCAATCGATTGAGTAGGTAATCAAACTAAACATTCTGTGACTAATTTATTAAATTAATCACGATTAGTTTTATCTTAATCTTCAATCATCAATTTTAGTTAAAGCTATTATTTCTTTATTAATATCTAATTAAAGAACTGGATTAATTGGGTGTAATTTATCTATATATGTACCTATGTATTTAGAAATATATAAGTATGTTTATCAGTTGTCTAGTACTCATAACACAAGCTCTGCTTAGCTTGAGACTAGACGGCGTTGTGTGATAGTTGTGGAATATTATTATTATTATTTATTATTATTATAATCTATCAATAAATAAGTTATTAGGTAGGTATTACTTAAATATTAGGTTCAAAGCCAACTTGAGTGAGCTTGTGAACACCTACAGGGTAATTGCGTAACACATTATTAGTCGGAATGGCTTTCATTTTGACAGTTCAATAATATTCATTGCGTTATTACGTTGTTGACCAGACTTTTCGAACAGTTGAAGCAATGGATTAGCAATATTCTTCAGATTGTGGTTGATAGTGTGTTACGCAATTAGGATCCGGCGCGAGGCCGCCCTATACTACAAAACTTGTCGCACAAGATTTTGGGGGGGTCACCATGGGTGCTGAGGAATATTTTTAGGGTGGTACATCTCGTTGGTCTAGTGGTCGCAAGCGTTACTGGTGACCATGAGATCCTGGTTCGATTCCCAGGTCAGGTAGTGTTATTAGGTTTTTCCATCAGAAATTTCTCAGAACCAGCCTGGAGTCTGGACTTTATGCCCGGTTGGTGGCAGTAGGCTCGTCCCCTACGACATGGGACTTATAGATAACTGGCGCAATATGGGTTTTATTACTATAATTATGTAGGGTGAGCAGAGCGAGCGAAGCGAGCTCGATAATTTTAACAACCCGCCTCGGTTACCTTACGTTTTTTTTTACATTTTCCAACAAATAGTAGTTATATTGTCGATTTATGCAGAAAAGCACAAGCAACAATGACAATTTAGTGTAAAAAACCAAAAGCGAGCTCAAAATTTTTGCACACTTTCGGATAGGTTAGGTACATTTTCTTTTCATGATTCCAAAATAACTAGGAATTAGTCCCTTTGTGGACTTATGAACAAAAGCTCAAGAATCGAGAGAACTTTGTCGAGTTATGATGACGAAATGGTTCAACTCGTTTTACAGCAGTTTAGGTTTTGGAATCTTGCCTTAACCTTAGCCTTTCGAACCTTACGTACGAGAGGGGTGCCCGATCTCCCCAGTTTGCTTCGCTCGCTCTTGCATCTTAGATTCTATATTTTATAACAGGCTTTTTGAAGTAAAAACTTCATTAAGCGCGTTGACTGATTTTTGGGAAGTAGGGGAAAATCTTATGGGTTCGCGTCACCGACATACATGCTTATGTTAACAGTAGGTATGTACTTATATTCTGCTGATAAGAGTATGTCGTGTTGCACTTGTTGTTGCTCGGAGTGCCGATAAATGTAAAAACCAGACTAATGTTAATAATTTTAATTTACAAATTGTGAAATTAAAATGTTTGATACTACTTACAATTAATTTACTGTTATTTCATACTCGTAGTTTTATGTTTTCACGTCGGTCGGTAGACCCCAGGACTGCCTCAATGTTTTTTTATGTGCCCATCGGGGTCTCCGTAGCTCAAATACCTACAGTTTTAAGTCAGTAAAATAAGTAAATCATTCAGGCTCTCGACAGCTTGAATGATTTTGGCCCCCAGAGACGTGATGCCCAATTGCTTAATTTGCTTAGGGGTTAATCCGGCACTGTAGGTACGGTCGGCAACAACAGTCGATTAATACTTCAGTTTTTTAAATAAGTGAAAAAGTTCTCTACTAACTTTTTAGACCTTTGTATCCTGCTTATACGTATGAAGTTTCCTTAAAATCGGTTCATTAATTTCGAAGAATAATTGCTTGAAAGTTTGTATGAAATGCCGTACGGCGTAAACGCTCTTAAATGAGTATTTAGGTAGACAGTAGAAACCTCTTATGCTCTGACTGCCTACCTCCATTAGAATAACGATGTTATGAATAGTAACTGAGTGTTTGAGTGTGTCTGTTAGTGGCTCTGACTTTATTTGGTTTTGTAGGCTAGGCTAGGACTGCCAGTTAGAAGTACCAAGTTAATAGGTAGGTACAGTCAACAAAAGAGATAAGTATGCAGAATCGTCGGATATGGTTGAAGTTTAGTAAGAAACCGATGGATGTTGTCGACCGAAATTTAATTTGATAAATGAGCTGCTTGTTTTTATTAACCGGTTGAATGCCGTAATTACAGAAACAATTAAAAAGCCATTGTGTCTCGCGTGGATCTACGTTAAGGGTTAATAAAATTAAATTCCAGCCGACAACATCCATCGGTTTCTTACTAAACTTCAACTATAAGGCTCAACTCACAATAAAAGAGCGTCGAAGCGCAGCGAAGCGGAGCGCAGTTTTAGTGTCATATGAATTTTAACTTTATTTTCATTACTATAATACTTATTATCGCATGAGAAACTCGAACGAGTCGCGCGGATGCCAGCGGCGCTGCTGGAATTCCGGCGAATAGCCTTCTCTACCGAGCGGTGGCAAATTGGCCTTCAGGACTGTGACCATATTCTTGGTTGTAGTCCCGGGAGACCGAAACTAGTGCACATACCTAATAGAAACTGCAAACAATCATAAACGAAAACAAAAAAGTAAAAAACACAACATCTTAATTCGTCAAAGTAAAGTTCAAAAGTCTTCTGAATCTTCTGTCTTCTTAGTCTTCTGTCTTCTTAGTCTTCTCATGTGGAACCTCGCAACTAGGAGTAGGAACTTCGCCCCCGTTGGCGCCTGATCACAGCCAACGGTGGTGGAGTTACCAGGCCCAGGTACGTCCGGAGAACTTCTAGACGCTTCTAGAACACCTGGGGTGTTCAGTTTAATGACGAAGATCTTGAGTTGAGACGCTCTCGACAGCGGGCGGAGTTAGTAGGTTGATCTTCCCCTTCGTGCCAGTCGTTTGATTTGGTGATTTAAAAACGTTGCACTGGCAGTGGTCGCAGTAAACGTAACTGAAAATAAAGAAAGAAGAGTTGAGAGTATACACGCCAAGTTTTTTTTTTACTCGTCTGTCGATAGGATCAAGGATGAGTGTTGGTCGTGGGCACAGATATAGATAGACCTAGATAACGCAAGTATCACGAACTGTATGAAAACCAAGCGTGCCATTTTTTGACTACCTACTATGACGTCAAAAGCTCGCGCTCTCGCTCACGCTTACGCAGCCAGCAGTACACAGGACTGAGCGCGAAAGTGGCGGCTTATGATTTTTTATCGTAAGCTGGTGCGATTTTTGGCACGCGAAGTAGAACTTGCTCTTGCGTTATCTAGGTGTATCTATATCTATGGTCGTGGGGGTAATATTTCGAATACCCAAGTTGTGGGGGGGGGTTATGTCCCATGGTTATGTTAGGACATAACCCCCCCCCACAACTTGTTACCATGGATTGAGTACTTACATAATTCTGGACCTCCCAAATTTTGTTTTAATAACCGATTAAAATTTTGTACCGAATGTAGGTAACAAGTTGCGCGTTAACGTCCGTGCCACCCAGTCTTGTAGAATTATATCTACAGGCGTTTAGTAAAATATATTTTACTAGCAGCGCCCTGCGGTTTCACCCGCATAATTTTCGATCTCTGCCAAATTTTATCGAAATCCGTTCAGTTGTTTAGGCATGAAAAGGTAACATACAGACAGACAGAGTTACTTTCGAATTTATAATATTAGTACGGATAAACGCCTTTAAAATTATAAGTAGGCAATCTACGTAAATGGGCACGTGTTGTAATTGTAATTTTATCATCTAACTATATAGGTATCACTTTCTTGCCGGCGAGCCTCTACCCTCTAACTTCAAACAATACCCAGTAGGTACGTATCTAATAGTCAGGCTTCCAATATTTATAATATTTTCAATATCGACTCTATTCCGTAAAACGCCGGAACCCGCATTTGGCTTGCAATCATTTTCTCTGAGCTATTAGGGTCGGTGCTTTCCGTTCAGTTGGCAGCATGGTACGGTTGGCTGGGTTTACTATCACTCTTGTTATCTGCAGCAGATAATAGTTTGCTTTAACACAGGTAGTCTGAACGATGCCGATGTAAATGTCTCGCTGGTTGTAATTTTATTTATGGAGAGTTCATTTTGTTTTTCACTGTAGAAGTCGGAGTCGGTATTTTATTGTCAGTTAAACAGTGGTATATTAAATTATAGCTCATAGAGAACTTAGTTTCACTAAATAAAAAGTAATTTAAAAAAATTAAACCGACTTCAAAAAGAAATTAACTCAAAATTATGAAATAACTTTAATTTCGGAAGTCGGTGTCTTGGGATCTGTATTTTAGTTTTATGCCACCGACTTCCGAAATTAAAGTTATTTCATAATTTTGAGTTAATTTCTTTTTGAAGTCGGTTTAATTTTTTTAAATTACTTTTTATTTCGTAATTTTTAGTTTTTGCACTAGTATTTGACCAAGGTTTTGAGATGTTTTCCCTTTGACACTACACCCGTAGCTCTTATCAATAAGCCAGGCCGTCACACTTACACGTATTAGTCCATATCTTGAAAATTACTGAATCGATCTTGATGAAACTTGCACTGTTCCCTAAGTTGAAGAAAATGTAAGCCAATAAAAAAAAAATGGTCACGATCCGATTAATAGTTCCGGAGATATGCGTGGACAAACATACATACATACATACATACGTCTATGAAATTTTGTATATTTGTTTGGAAGCCCTCATAGATCATCATATGTGAATATAATGCAAATCCAATAATATTACATACATACGTATCGAATTGATAACCTCCTTTTTTTGAAGTCGGTAATAAAGCAACATACCTAAACTATGTATTTATATATCATAAACTATGTATATGTATGTATGTAAAGGAACCCGTTGGATGCGAGAAGCACAGAACCGGTCGAAGTGGAAGTGCTTGGGGGAGGCCTATGTCCAGCAGTGGACGTCTTTCAGCTGAAATGATGATGATGATGTAACTATGTATGAAGGAAAACTTTTGATTAAATACAATCAATCATTATTATCTAACTGGAAGCTAGGTCATTTTAGCCCATTTTCCCACTCAAATATGTCACAAAATATTCTAACTAAAATCTATAAAGAAATAGATTATTATTGCTATAAGTACATACTAGGTAGGCTTATGCTTTGCAAACCTGACAAGACGATGCAATTGCATTTAATAAAGTAACTATAATTCATTATTCCCTCTGATGACACTTACGGGAAGACGGGGTAAACTTTTCGTTGCCGGAAACTGTAATGGTTTTAGCGTTTAGAGTTTCGTGTAAATTGGGGAAGCGCCAAGTGACCGTGACACCGTAATGGGGTGTGTTGTGGTCTTGTGGGCTAATATGGCCCTTGACTGCGTAAGCCATAATTTCAACTGCATTGACAGGTCGTGGGTACGTTTTGTGGACACCCAGATGAGGTAAAGAGTTCTTCAGAACATACGAATATTTGTTTCATGAGGAGATCGAACCATCAACTGTTAGGAAATGTTGAGACTGTGTCACTTGGGTTGTAAATCAAAACAATGTTGAAACAAAGCTTGCAAAAGGACGCAATGTCCCGGTATCTCTTCAAACGAAAGATGCCTACCCAAAATCACTGATCAAAACGTAAATCTGCGCCATATTTCAACAAAATCCAGGAAGATTTACGGAGTACAAACACAAAGAATTTCGTTACTCACCAGTAAAAGAAACTTTCGTTCAACTTAGACACTGTGTTATATTTCTAACTAACTGGAATACGACCGCTCGCTCACCCCTTCACAACGACCGCCTATTCGAAATTCAAAAAAGGAACGAAAAAGCTGCGCTCGACTCGGTCGCCATTTTGGATCGGGTTCGTTTGTTTAATTCATGGGCCTATTCGGTTTCTAAAGGGTATAAAATAATGCCGTAATAATTGTATGCAGCCGTTGTGGAATTATATTAGCTAATTCATGTCGAAGCGCCTGAGTAATAACGATGGCACGTTCATAAATTGCTGAGTGTCGATCTAAATTGATTATGTGAACTATTTATTAGTGGGGTGTTTAATTGTGGTTTATTGGCATGCTGGTATGAAGGGTGGATTACTGGGGGCGATTTAATTATAGGTTGCAGTAACTAGGTTACTATAACGTTACCACATGTTTTGCCGTTCTTTTCCTTCGTGGTTAGGTTGAAGTAAAGGGACAAAAAGCTGGAGTCTAAGGATGGTGTAACAAAGAACGGGAGAACCGGAGTCAAGGGTAAACTAAGGAGATGACGGTCCGTGGTTCTCACAAAACAAGAAAAAAAATTGGATGAGGGATACTTAAATCTTGTTTGACCAGGATCTTCAAAATGTAGATATCCAGCTATAGCAGCAGACAAAAGCACGATGATCCTGGAGACAATGCACTATCTGGAAAGTAAAAAAATTAATATTATTAAGTATTCGTTAAAATAACATACTTAGATAGAAAGAAAATGGCTAGAAATTTGTTCAGATGAGGACTAGGCAGAATATATCTTCGGGGACATTACCAATAGCTGACTGTCTTAATTAAAGTGATAAATCTAATGCTAATGCTTGAGTAACTACCGGTTATAAACTATCTCTGTAATCAGTAAATTACCATTTCTAAAAAAAATATTTAAACAAAATAATGATGCCTAGATACAAATCTAACAAGTTAACCGCAACAGCTAATAAGGCCACTTACAACTCTCTTAATCCTTTTGTTAAGCAAATAGAACCTCTCCACGGAGATGAAGAAGTCATTCTGCAATTACTATAATTAGAGTACCTAGGTATTAGGTAACTAGATGTGAGGCCTAACTTTTCCTAGAAACACTTACACCGCTTCCCACAGCAGGCAAAATACTGAGGTAAAATTCTAACGACCACTTAAATGATATGTGCCGTATTATCTCTCTCATGCTAGGCTCTGGATAACCAAGTAAATTAAATACTCATTCACACATTCTTTTCCCATAAGATTCTTAGGTGATATTACATTATAATAATGTAGGAAACAGACATTCTGAGCTTAGGTAGGTAAGATGTCAGTTTTGAGCTGAGAAAATAATAATACAGTTACTGCTATAGCTTTAAATAAAACCATGTTTACTAAGAAAATGATTCCTTATTTTAACACACATTGTGAAAAGAACAATATTCAGAAGGGTAGAGACGAAAAGGGCTAAGAATTGAGCCTTGGGGAACGCCCATTTAAACTAATGACCTCAATGACGTAGGGTATTGAATTTACGTCCAATAATGCAATCTTTCAGGGAAATAGAAGGAAGCGAGATCAGTAGTCGTTCCTGAACTTCATGATGTTTTATTCGCGGTATAAAATAGTAGGTACGACGAAGTAGTAACCGTATCGGATGCCTCAAAAGGTTCTATCTGTCCAAGATAAGATTATTCCGAAGGTTTCAATTTTAGTTGTGGTTCTTGTTTCCCAGGCTAATTATAGTTTTTTAGCTGATGAGTACCTTTGTTCAAATTGCAAGTTATTGACGTAGGATAGTAACAGTATCATGTATTTGAATGCCAACCGTAGGTTGATAATATTAAATGACAATAAGATAAAATTTAAATGCTTGTACGACTAAATTCATTTCACATTGTGAGTCAACAGATTTTTTAGCGTGGGCGCATCAACGGCCATTGAATTGTTATTAATGGACAATTATTTGATACTTATTGCTATTCTAACAGGGTTTGAAATCGTTTGGAAGGTTAGAAAGGATTGTAGACTGATTACATTCTTGTTGTCTAAGTTGTTAAGCACCTATTATTTCTAGTGGAGTTAAATTGAAGTTATTTAATTTATATGGCCGCAAATTCGTTAATAAATGAATGGCCAATTAAAGATGCCTTTCGAAGTCAAAAGGGCAGCAGTAAAAATACAAGTAGAAAAGCAGGCTTGCTTAAAAAAAACCCAACGACAAAAAAGCAATTTCTTTTGATACTAAATTCAAATTAGCTCCAGTTTTTAATTAACCCCATTTCTGAGTACAAGCTTATGATACCGTGACCTTAAAAAAAAAAGAATAAAGAAGGCTCCCCTCATTGCGCTACAACGAACAATGAAATTAAAAAGGTTACTGTCGTAATCACCATAATATTTTCTTCGCAAGCCGATTAGTAATGAGTTATTATTAATACACTTGTTACTGCCCTTACCCGTCTGCACTACCTCCTGAGAGGACCCAACGATGAATGACTATAAAATAGTATGACCACAAATATATTAAGCAATACCCAAGAATGTCTTGCCTTGAAAGCGAACACGTGTTTCCGAGAATTTCCTATATTATAATAATAAATTTCTATACAAATACATCATACGAACCGTTTGTTTAATCAACAAAGTCTGAATCAAAGGATAATAGATTCGAATTCTTTCGCAGTGACGGAATCAATGTGCCTACATTTATGTTGAACGAGGGAAACAAAGGAATTTCCTATAAAACTGAGAAAGTTATTATAAACAAAAGTGGTGTGAAGAGGTCTTTGTACGACACGTTTTGCACGAGTTCGATAGAATTCCAATGTAGGTGCATCAGCATCTGTTTTACCCATAGATTTTATGTAGGTATAATAATAATATATCTATGGTTTTACCTAATTCGCACGTGTCGCCTCACTTACCACAGATATCTTTGCCTTACACTCATATGAACATTTTAATATCTATTGTTCTTACAACGGTGTTAAGTAAGCTTAGGTTTTGATTTTTGTCTTGTAATTCTTTGTGTACGGATGTCCGCACCTATCCTGGTCCCTTCATAACACTTCATCAAACAAAATTTTAAATCAAACTGCATCATCCTGCAACCTACCACAATAAAAATGATGAATCAATCTATCTAAAACTTCACAAAACCCACACAGATAAGAATACATTGACCTCAGTTGCCATGGTATCTTCCTATCCCCTGTTTACGTTACTTATCTATTTTTATGAGGAACCGGAATTGGGATAGGTTCTGGCGACGCGACGTGTGAAACGAAAGTGTGTGTCGTAAGATACGTTACTTTGAACTTCGGTCGGTATCACTATAAAGGTGCAGCGGCATAGCAACCGAATTTGTGTAGACCAGTACGTAATACAGGTATCTAAACAAATGAATGAGATGTATCGCTAATCATAGCTTCCTAGATATACATCAATTTATTTGGGTAGCAACTTTGCAAATTTTTTCTAGGTAAATCTAATTCTGGGGTGTGAAGGAGCTTAGTAACAGAAGCTCGATCAGCCAGCAACAAACTTAAAATGAAGAGGAGCAGAATTTATAGCATTAATTGTACCATACTAGAACATGCACAAAATTAATTGCAGTGACACAGTTTTATTCGCAATACTTTCCCCTACGATTGGTTTATTAATAACATCTTTAAATAAAGCGTCCGTCCCCAAAACGACCTCAAAAGAAAGTAGTGAAGGTCACTTTATTCAGTATTACAGGCGTTACGATGACATACAACAAAAAAGTTACTTGCCAGTGGCCTTGAAAGAAGTCAATGATCGGAAACCCTCGCATCCGTCGACTGCACTCCTCTATCTCACTCTCACTGCAGCTAAAACATAACGACATCTCTTTCGCACGCCCGCCGCAGCGAGTTGCATCGGCCAATGAGAGGGCGGCGCAAGCGCAACGGCGCGCGTCGTTTGTTCAACTGGATCGTTAGGGGTGTCAGCTTTTTCTAAAGCTCTCATGCAAGCTTTTTGTTGTTAATTGAACGAACTAGCTTGCATTTAATGTCAGATGGTATTTTAATACTTCATTACTACACGAATTCTAAGTTTTACAAATATAGTCATGTGATATTTAAGTAGGGCTGCCACTGTAATGTAAAGTATGTCTTCTTATTAGTATTTAAAGATTTTATATGACTTTTATATTATCATAATCTTTAAGTAACGTAACTCTCATTAACGTAATTTTTGATGAAATAAATATGTTTGAAGCCCATACCTACAGGTCTGCATCATTTTTTCCAAAAGAAATATATGTACTTGGCAGTTCTCTATATATCTATATTAACTAATAAGATATGCTGCTACTATTGTGTGTTACACAAAGTAGTAATTTTTCAGTTCAATAAATATTTCACCTCAGTCATTTGTACATTTGTCTGTGGTGTCCGTGTCATCTTATTCCGTCACTCCGTTTCTAACCGGATGGAACTACAACAGGTCCTTGTCGAATCTACAACATAAACCATTCCAGTATTTACATCTTTAAAAAAAAAAAAAGAGTTCTTTAAGGACAGCCCTGCGTCCACCCCGTGTTGCACTATTATTATTGCTAAGCGTTCGTGGCTGGAATACATAATGATTTATTTTATAAAACTCACTAACACACAGTATTCTATTCTTATTCCACACCACACTCCCTTTTGTTTTTCTTTCGTCATCTTTTTTCCACTTTCCAGACTCTTTGTGAAGTATTTGCTCTCGTCAAGTGGAATGGTGGAACAAATATGGGAGGTATGTCTGTGTTGTGCCGGCTACCCGTTTTTGGTAAAACTTGTTTTGAACTTCTTGTGTTTGACTGTTTTTGGACGAGATTTGACCCAATAGCCGGTAGAATTGGTGTTGCTAGGTGACAGGTTGGCCACGATAACAATGTCGATTTGAAATTGACCTGTATACATGTAGGGACCTACAATACTGTTGGAGATACAATGTATAATGGCCCAATTGAGAGGCAATTTTTGATAAATACTATATTGAAAGGCGAAGTCTTTGGCTACAAAAGATATTGTAACAAATGCAGACAACATTTTTTTGATGGAGGGATATTCTTTTATCGAATATATGTTTTTAAAAGTACCAGATAATGCACAATATCTAATGCAGACATGCTCTATAGATATAAAAATTTAAACCCAAGTAAATGGGTCTATAGAGACAGAAACCCAATCCAAGCAACAAATCAATCTATCAAGGTGTCCTAAAGATACAGCATGTTCCAATGAGGAATGAGGAAAACGTTGGCACCTTAATAGACACCTATTGACTAGCAAATAGCTAAGTTCCCAGGAATCACGGAAAATACACGGTTAGCAAACAGTTGAACGAACTGCACTCCAAATTGACATGATTAAAGTGTTGATTTGCTTGACTCGGGTGATGGAAAAACTGTTTGTCGAAGTCTTGTAGAAGGTCTCTCGATTTTTGATGATCAAGGGCAGAAATCAAACGGTGACGTTTCATCCATGATCGATCGATCCATGTATTAAAGCTATATGAAGCAATGAATGCTCTTAGATTTGAATTATTAAGAAAGTCACTAAGATTGGCATCTTCTGATCAAACAGAGTAGAACGCTTGAAGTAGGTGTCACTGACAATCGAATGTTCATCGGTCTATCAAAATTCGCTAGCTGTAGTTTCTGTAAAAGACTGTATAATATTAAAATGCTATGTCGGATAACAACAACATTTTTTTGCGTCCGATTGGAAATTAATCAAATCTACCCAGTTCACAATGCTAATTCGAATGGGCAGACCGAAAGACGCGGTTGGGATCATCATAAAAACAGTGGTGACTAGCAAAAAGTGTGAAACACATGTCATGTCGCACATCACTCCTATATTTTGTTACAAAAAAGTCCTACTGTGACAAGAAACTTGTACATGTTGACAGACAGTGACACGTGTGAAAAGGGCGGTAGTATAATTATTTTGGACTAATTTTACGTTGCGACTGAAGACTGACGAGTGAATAACACGAACCTTGTCAAAATGTCATGGGATGGTTAGCACTTTCGTTTGTTTTGGAGATTTTTCATATGCAACTGGTCTGTTTGTTGTTGTTGTCCTGTTGTTGTTGTGATTCTGTGTAAATCTCACCGTGAAAACGGTGACGTGAGCTGTCAATAGTGTTAATCCCTAGCATCAGGCTGAATGACAGCTCACTTCTTTTTTTAATTATTTTTTATTGCGCTAGGGCCTTCTCTGCACGTTGAGATTTTTATAGAATGGCGCCGGCTAGCGGCTGTTACCTAACTTCGTGAAAAATATTTTTTAATTATTTATTTATTTTTTACTTCGACGCCTAAATATCCTTTTGTTTTTTTACTTATTTACTTATATAGATAGTTAAGTCTTTTAATTTAATACCTAGTGTAAATAGTTAGTTAAACGAATATTATTTTTTGTAATAGAGAAATAAAATCGTGAAGAATATATTCCACCAATTTTAAGAGTGCTTCCTATTGTCTATCATAATTTCAGAAAACAGAACTATCGTTATTTTTTTTTTTTGAATATTGCCAGCAAAAGCAAAATAAAAGAAACCAAAATCAGTTAAGCAGTCTTCTAATGACGACATTCAAAATGAAAGTTAACTGAAGAGATCTAGCAAACTCAACTCAACTGGTACAATATACTTACATCAGTGCTATCTGACGTTGACTGCGCCTCTATGTCCTAGAAATAAGAGTGGTTTTCATAGTGAAGTTTTACCACTGTTATACAAGAACCTGTGACTGTCCAACCAACATGCACTATTTAAAATTGTGTTTGCTGAACGTGACTCTAAAAACTACCATACCCACTTTATGTTGAACTTAAAATGAAGCATGAGCAATACGCAAATATAAACCCACATGCAGGACCAGTAGCAAGGAACAACTTGTTTTCAAAATACATATTTAACTTATGAAACAAAATAAACTCAAATGAAGACAATGTAATACTGACTCCATTTCACAAAACTATTCAACAACTTAATAAAATAAAATAAAATAATCAAATGGATTCCCAATCGATACGCCACGTACATTCATAAATTAATTTGAATCACCCCTTAAAAATGAAGTAATTAAACTGTTCAGTAAAAAGCCGCAGAATATATTCAGAAATTTTACAATCACTTTCAAAAAGATAGACGATAAATTTTTTATAATATTTTCATACGCTTTCATCCTTTTAAAAATGAACTCTAGAACCGACAAGCTAAAGTTGGAATTCTTATGTAAAACAGCTGTTACACTAGACTGGATTCTAATTACAATGTATATTAGCATAGGGACGGGACAGGTCTCACTATTGTTTCAGTTTTCCCATTGGGAACGCGGAATTTGATTCACGTCAATTTGAGATGGCATCTCTGCTTTATAAGGAGAGCTGATGTAAAACTACTATTAAAACTGATGTATGCAGAATAAATGAAGTGTTTTAAAAAGTCTGTAATAAAATGAGTATGAATGTACATTTTAATGGGCTGTATAAGTTTTTATTTATTTGTGTAAGTAACTTTAATGTTAACAAGCTTAATTGTATTATCATTTTAATTGGTATCAAGATCTTTTCGGAAGAACTTTAGTTGGAGGAGCTCTGTGATGTTTAAAACTTGGTAGCCATGAGCTAGAAAGTTTAGTTTGAAAAATATTCGTTTCCGAATTCCTCCAAACTTTTTTACCTAGAATAAGTCTTATGAGTCTTATCCTGAGAATAAATTTTGAATTTTGGACAGTTTTTCCATACTAAAACTGTCGGACGTCTATTTTATTCCACGGATAAAATATATATGACTTTGGTAAAATCAGCCATCAGCCGGTCGATTCTGTAAAAATCTCACCGTGAAAACTTAGGTGAAGTGAGTTTGTTTTTGCTAGGAATTGACACTATTGACAGCTCATCCACGCTCACTTCACCTATGTTTTCACGGTGAGATTTTTACAGAATAGCACCGCAATATGCTAAATCTTTTGCTTCATATATTCTAACAAAATATCGCGATACTTTAAGAAAACAGTCACAGTTATGTCTAACAGATTTGGCACATTATTTCACTCTAGTAGAAGAATCTGATGATACACAGGAGCGGGGAAAAAAAATGTACTCATACTTTTGAGCACCATACCCTAAATAGGTATATTGTATTGTCATTTTAAGTGGCATCTAGATTGTTTTATGTTGTTCAGTTCAACCTAAGTCTATGAGCATACAACTGATAGAAATTGATTGAAACCAGAAGTAATTAGAACTATATTTTAGTTCCTATTTCTGTGGAATCTAATTCGAGATCAAAGCGTATTTGAAAGTGTTCCTGTCCTTTGAGTTTGAAATTAATACAAAACGTCTAGAATATCGAATTAGTTCTGCTGAAAATATCTTACGAATAGAAACAATAAAATGTTTTTGAACTATTGGCTTCCGAGAAAATGAGAATACAAATTGTACCCATATTATATTGGTTGCAACATAAAGGAAATGTAAAATCATAAAAAAGAAGCAAGGACGGGACAAGTGCATTTTATCTTGAATCTGTTGTCTGAAGTGTATGTTAAAATACTTTTGGAAAAGCAGATAGTTGCTGTGGGCCTATAGCATCACAAAACATCACATTTTCGATGGAAAGGTACATCACACCAATTTCTACACACACGAGCCACGGGCCATAAGCACTTGTTGCCATACATTTAAAATTCTCTTAAATACTCGTACTAAAAACATTTTTTACAACTGGGAAATTGATTAGGAATACCCATTCAATACGTTGCGTTCGAATTTCGAATGTCTGTCGCTAGGGAAGGGATAAAAGCGTGGTGAAACGCTAAACGACGAAATAAAATTTAACATGGTAACGATAATAGGGCCGGTCCTGACTGCGTTTCGATTGAGAATATTTTTATTATTGAAATGTTTTTTTAGGGACTGGTTTTAGTAGGTACGTTACCAGAGAATATAAGTATTGGGAGGACTTGTGTATGTATGTATATATGATTTGTGGATGTTTTTGGGTAGTTCCAAATAGGTCCAATAAACAGATTAACAGAAGCTCTTTGGTATTTATTTGTAGCAATGAGCTAGAAAGATTATCTTCTGAAAATTTATAATTTTTAAGACCTGTTAGATAAAACCATTACTTAAAACTCAGTTATATGAGAGAATAATGTACCGACGCTAGCACATCAAGATACTACAATCTGTCAAATTTCTTCAATAGATTTTCAACTTTATCGCTAAAGCAGAAGGTTCAAGGTTGATTGGGAAAATTTGACAGTTTCAGGTGATGTGCTGGCTTCTGTACCTACCTAAGGGTAAAATATAAGAAATGTACTCAAACCTCTCAGAATACTTATCTAAATATTAAAAACAAGTGTACGTTACCCCAGCAAGAAAGTGTCTCCTAGAGTTATATGAGTAGAACGTATAATTTGTGCCTTATTTGCTGTAAATGTGCCCTCACATAAAAAATGTGTGCCCCCTGTCGTTTTGGAGAAAAACGGAAAAAACTATTCCTGCTGGGGTAACGTTTTTCTAGCAGGAAAATTCTAAACGAATGATCGGAGAGAGAAAAATTGTGCATGGCCAGAGAGCTTATATGTGTGCCAAAATGTGCCCCAAAAAAAAAAAACTGTGCCCCTTCAGGTTTTCGAGATATTGCATTTCCTGCTGGAGTAACGTTTTGATGAATCGTATATCTCTAAAACCATTGCATGTGCCCCTGTAGAATAAACATACACGAGTAGCTCTTAATGTGTGCCCCTATGTGCCCCCAATTAGATTTCAGAAAATATTTATAGTTTTCAAGTTATCGCGGATTTATGAAAACCCGAAAAAACATCGCAGCGCCTAAATGAGACAAGGTATAAGTTCGCTGAAAACTGTATTCGGTCCTTCTTGTCGCTAATAATAACCATACAAAGTTTCAAAACTGTACATGCCTGCGTTTTTGAATAATCTTGCTAAAAGTCAAAACGATGGTGTCATAACTTTGACGGCAAAATACAAGGAACCGGTTCAATTCCAGATGTGTAGGTGTAAACCAAAATCTTGTGCCTTTAGTCAAAAATATATGGTGAAAATATTCAGCTTGGAATGTTTCAGTAGTCATTCAAATTTGGTCGGATAACCAGCCGTTGCTTAGATATTTTGGTTTTTTGTTTATATTTACATAATGCGAAACATTCCAAGCTGAATATTTTCACCATATATTTTTGACTAAAGGCACAAGATTTTGGTTTACACCTACACATCTGGAATTGAACCGGTTCCTTGTATTTTGCCGTCAAAGTTATGACACCATCGTTTTGACTTTTAGCAAGATTATTCAAAAACGCATGCATGTACAGTTTTGAAACTTTGTATGATTATTATTAGCGACAAGAAGGACCGAATACAGTTTTCAGCGAACTTATACCTTGTCTCATTAAGGCGCTGCGATGTTTTTTCGGGTTTTCATAAAACCGCGATAACTTGAAAACTATAAATATTTTCTGAAATCTAATTGGGGGCACATAGGGGCACACATTAAGAGCTACTCGTGTATGTTTATTCTACAGGGGCACATGCAATGGTTTTAGAGATATACGATTCATCAAAACGTTACTCCAGCAGGAAATGCAATATCTCGAAAACCTGAAGGGGCACAGATTTTTTTTTTTGGGGCACATTTTGGCACACATATAAGCTCTCTGGCCATGCACAATTTTTCTCTCTCCGATCATTCGTTTAGAATTTTCCTGCTAGAAAAACGTTACCCCAGCAGGAATCGTTTTTTCCGTTTTTCTCCAAAACGACAGGGGGCACACATTTTTTATGTGAGGGCACATTTACAGCAAATAAGGCACAAATTATACGTTCTACTCATATAACTCTAGGAGACACTTTCTTGCTGGGGTAACGTACACTAAAAACAAATACGTAGTGATGCAACTATATTTTTTAATGTCAATTTATTAGAAAACTCAGGTTCTTGTAGTAAAATTTTAAGTCTGTTTCAGTCCTACAATCTTCTAAACCTATTTTTGGAGCCCACAAGAATAACCCCTACTAGTGCCACATGCCTAGATAATATATATACAGATATTATACCAAGCCACAAAGAAATTATAACTTTACTAGATTCTGATCATTGCGGGCAAAGGATTACTATTCAAAATCAAAACAAAAAAGTGGCTAAAAAGGATATCACTGTTAACCCCAAAACTGCAAGTCGCTTGGAGGCTTTTAAAGTTAAACTCATTGATAAATTACCAGTTTTGTCTATTCATGCTGATCCTAATCATCTTTATGATAATTTTTTTAATGTATACTGTAAACAATTTGATTCCACCTTTATTCCCAAGACTATTTCGGTTAATAGTAATGCATCGTTCAGTGATTGGGCTACCATTGGTATTCATAAAAGTAGAACACGGCTTTATGAACTGTACAATTATAGGACTTATATTAACACTGATGAATTTAATTTGTATGTTAGAAATTATTCAAAATTATTTAAAAAAGTTTGTTATATGGCCAAGTCACGTTATTAGCAGTAATGTAATTAAAACGACTTGGAATATTATTAATAGTGAAACGGGAAGATCTAGTAACCGAAATACTGACTACAGCCTGTCTATTAATGACAACATAATAAAATCAGACACACAAGTCGCCGAGGCATTTGAAAATTTCTTTTCAGATATTCCCGTTTCAACTACTAAATCACTAAACTCATCACCTTCTGTTGCTGAGTCTTTGCTTAAAGAAAATGTTAATGGTTGCGATTCAGAATTTCATTTTGAATATATTACCTGTAGAGATATAATTAAAACCTTTCACACTTTAAATGTAAAAAAGACTGCAGATCTGTGGGGTAATTCTGTAGAAGTAGCCAAGTCTATTATTGACATTGTAGCGCCTACTCTAGCTATTATCTTTAATAGTTGTATTGACAATGGGGAGTTTCCTGACCTTATGAAAAATAGTAAAATAATACCTTTGTTTAAATCAGGTAGTACATCAGACCCCACAAATTATAGACCTATTTCTGTACTACCTACCTTTAGTAAAATTTTTGAGAAATTAATTTTAGACCAAATGCAAAGATTTTTTAATAAACATAAATTATTACATAGCAAACAGTTTGGTTTTACAAGGGGTCGTTCAACTACTGATGCCGGCGTTGAACTATTAGGACATATTTATAATGCATGGGAAGATAAATGCGATGCCTTGGGCATCTTTTGTGATTTGTCCAAGGCATTCGATTGCGTTCTTCACGAAACGTTAATCAGGAAACTCCGCCACTACGGGATCCGAAACACTGCTCTGGATCTTCTTATTTCATACTTGAGTAAAAGGATTCAGAGCGTTGACGTTAATGGAAAAAGATCACCCGGATCTATAGTAACAATGGGAGTCCCACAGGGCTCAATTCTTGGTCCTTTCTTGTTTCTCATTTATATTAATGACTTGCCGTACCTCATAAAGGATCATCATGATATAGTGTTGTTTGCAGATGACACTTCTCTTTTGTTTAAACTTAAACGTCAGCAGTTGGTTACTGACGATGTAAATAGCGCGATCTCGAAAGTAGTCCACTGGTTCAATGTTAATAATTTGCTTCTAAACGAGAAGAAAACCAAATGCATTAAGTTTACGCTACCCCACGTAAGGCAGGTGAAAACTAATGTGTTGATAAAGGGCGAGGAATTGAATCCTGAAGACAACACAGTATTCTTGGGCATAACTTTGGATGCTAAGCTTCAGTGGGGTCCACATATAGATAAATTGTCAAAAAAGCTAAGTTCTGCAGCATACGCTGTTAGAAAAATTCGAAATTTAACTGATATAGAGACTGCCCGTTTAGTGTACTTTAGCTATTTTCATAGTGTAATGTCGTACGGTATTCTATTGTGGGGAAATGCCGCCGATATTCAGACTATCTTTGTTTTGCAGAAGCGAGCTGTTCGATCAATTTATAAATTAAGTCCGAGACACTCTCTCAGAGACAAATTTAAAGAGATTAATGTAATGACTGTGCCTTCTCAGTACATTTATGAAAATCTTTTATATGCCCATAAAAATATAAAATTGTTTAAAAAATACAGTGATATCCATAATATAAATACTAGAAACAAACACAAATATGTTGTACCTACAACCAGGCTCAAGAAAATAGGTGGCTCGTTCAGATGCCAATGTATACGCTTTTACAATAAACTAACAAGCCACGTTCAAGATCTAAGCCTTAATAAATTCAAATCTTTCATTAAACGTAAGTTGTGCCAGAAAGCCTTTTATACCGTTAAAGATTATATTGAGGACAAAAAGGCTTGGGATTGAGCTGCTTCCAATTTCTGCATTTTGAATGATTTTTTTCTTTTTTATATACACATTGACATTGATGAATATTTTTTTTTTAAACAATGACATTTGCTTACTTTGTAAAGTATTATATTATTTTTTCATTGTGAATGTGAAGACGATGTGGGTCATTTTACATACTTATATATATATTTTTTTATTATTCTCTCTGTTCTGTTTTTTTTTTCTCATGGTCTGGCAGTTTGAGTAATTTATGTGGCCTACCCAAATGTCCTTTCTTTGGTATTGTTCGTCGAATCGTTGAGCTCCTTAAGTCTTGAGTTGAGCTGCACGATTTTTGACAAATGCGTGCACTGACTGGACAGGTCCTCTCAATCTGTGTGGTTCTTTCCTCAAAAGACCACCTCAGACATCGATCTACATGGTCTTCATATAACCTGACCAAGATTATGTCTGGACTTTAAAAGAGACTGTGACCTCTGAGTTTGTTTCGGCCTTTCTTCTCAGAGTAGTCAGATAGGAAACGCCGACTTCATCTAGTTATAAAAAACATGACTGACGTGTAAAAGTGTTTGTACAAACCTACTTACAAAAATAAAATCATTTCATTTCATTTCATTTCATTTCATTTCATTTATTTACAAAGCCCTAGTTTCGGTATCGGAACCCATCTAAAATTTGATATTTCGGGTACAGATTGTGGTTTCAATATTCGGGTGTATATTACCTTAGATTAGGCAATTCACCAGAATTGAAATGTTAGTACAAAATTTCAGCGCCATATTAGGTTTCAAACTTAAAACTTTCAAGTATAGAGTACAATAGTTATTTATGTCTGGCCTACAGCATGTAGTATTGAAAGCATTGTAGTCTTGATTATGAAAACATTCTTGTTTTATTTCTTGCTAGAAAATTAGTCTAGGTAGCTTTAAATAAATGCGGAGTGCTACTTAAATTATATATTTTGAATTTATGGTGTGAATTGCCTAGCCTTTTGTTCGAGTATCTACCTCAGTATGTATCTAAATACCCATCATACTGTGACTGTGAAACAATTTATTTTAGGTACCTACTCTCGTGAACAATTTTTTGATAATAGATTCTGTATAATACCTAATTCATTAATAAAAATAACAAAATTAAGTCCTAACTTAACTGAATCTATACCTACATAAAAAAACTAAAATATAGCTGAATTAATGATGCTGAAGTCGAAAAATTCATCCGTTTCGCTGTCGACTGGTAAATATACCCACGAGACTAGCGGCATTGCCACGTTGTATGGCAATGCTGTGGACTGCGATAGGCTGAGTTGATTGATTAATGGCAATGCTTAGCCTCTGGCCAAGGTAAAAGCCAGCCCTTGGGTCACGGGAAGTGTCGACCAGCCGTTTCGAAATTTAATTTTGATTTAATTGAATTACCTCCTAAAAACATTTAACATAATTAATACGACCATGGCAAACCAAATAATGAATTGATCCGATCATAAAAATAGCTTTCAATGATGTTTAAACGAGTATTAACATTCTATCCTTCTATTTATATCAAGGCTGTTAAGATAAAACATACCTAGTGCCATAAACTTGGTATCTTTAATACCGATACCAGTTCGGTGTGGTCGCCAGCATTCATAATATTGCATTGGCTATGGGATTATGCTCTTTTTAATAATTTTATTTAATAACTTGTTAATTTTATGTTACTTTTGCACGAATGTTTAAAATTAGGTTCCATGTAATATGACTAGCTATGAAATTGCAACGATTTTAATCATTTAATATGTTATTAAGTATTTAAATAAATAAAAGTGTTAGTAGATTCAGTTCTGTAATGATGCTGTCATTTAATAGGTAAGTACCTACTACGGAATACGATAATATCAAGCAGTGGTATTTTTGTTACTAATATAAATGAGTGTTTTGAGAGATTCCCAGCGCAATGAGTGATTTGAAGTCAGTAGATATCTGTGCGATGATGGTGAGTTTGATAGAGAAATGATTAGCTGACTTTTTGATGTATGTTATATCGTTATTAAGGTGGATCTTTCAAGTTATCAAAGATGATGCAGCTAAACTGACGTCTGCGCTGGCACCGATAACGCCGTGGAAGTGGCGAACTATTGGGCCAACAATTTGGATAACTATTGTGCCAGTGACACGAAGAAGAAGAAGACAAAGATACTTATTCAAACAGATAACTATGGTTATTTATTAGACTAGATACGTCAGCATTCTACATTACGAGAGTTCTACTCACTAAGGCCAAGTTCACGTCAAAAGCACAAAATACAGAAAAGCCTCCACAAGTATGTACAATAACAAACGGCCATTTATTCTCAAGTATCCAACTTTTTTGACCCCTTAGACTCGTTTATAGCGCTCTATTTTTTTTGGTATCGAGTGATACCGGTTTGTGTAACATCCCATCCCTATCACGTTGGTATTATCACACCGAGAGCCCTGACTGTGCTTTTGTTGAAAGTTGAATATAAAAAAAGTAATGTTTCTGTTGGTTATGGTATTAGTTGGAATAATTTGAATATAGGAACGCGTGGCGGTTATTCAATGGGGACCCAGTTCTATTGGTATTTTTTGTGTTGATGGTGGTTGTAATAAACAAGGGGTTTTGTCAATGTTCAATGCAAAAATGAAGGCACAGAATAAAACTGGGGACTCAAAGACACAGACAGTTAATTTTCGGTCAAAATGAACTCTAAAGTGCCTTTTATTTCAAAAAGGCACCTATTTGAAATAAATGCTTGGACATTGACTGAAAGCAGACCTAATATAAATTAAAATCTTTGTCTTTGAGTCCCCAGTTTAACGGCTTTAGGATATGCTCTTATTACCTTAAGTAATTTCTGAGTCTCAAACACTGACATTATTTTTCAACCATTCACAGGTAAATCGGCTTTTAAAATTAACTCAAAAGTGCCTGTTATGTGCCTATTTGAAATAAATGCTTTGACATTGACTTTGAAAGTAGACCTAAAAATTAAAATCTTTGTCTTTGACTGCCTAGTTTAACGGTTTTAGTATATGATCTTGTTAATTTATATCATAAGTAAATTCTGATTCTCAATTATTGACATTATTTTTCAACGTTCCACAGGTAAAGCGGCTATTTATCGGTTTTCAAGTAGTACCTAAGTACCCCAAAAAATATTCTGCAAAATCTAATTCTCTCGTCATTTAAAATCATTGTATCGTCTACATATTTTAAGCTTCAAAGCCAGCCTATGTTTTGGAAAAACAAACAGAAAAGGAAAGAAGGAGTTATTCCGGTCTGATCCCCTGAACCCCCCTCCACCTCCCCTCGATCCCCTGCTAGCTTTTCTTCTAAAAGGATACTCTTGCCTAGGATACAAATGAAATGAAGTAGTTTTTATTTCTGTAAGTAAATCTCTTCCACGTCATGATCGGATCATCTTTCAACCCACATCACAGTAACCAGACATAGTTTCTAGAACAATGATATACCGAAATTAATGTAATAATGCCTTGTATCTACTAAAAAACCGGCATCTGTTTCCGCCACGTGTTGCCAGTCTCAACATACAACAAACACAGTTTATGGGTCGCTCTGGGGTGTGGGGTGGCGGCCTAAATTGTGCTACCTTTTATCTCTACATCAAGATTAATTTGAGCATTCGTTTTATGGGGATTACAGGACCTAAACGCAAAAAACGCAAGTTTTAGAAATAATTAAAGTATATGATCGACTACAGTAAACAAAATCAGAAAAATATATGATATTCTTCAGGATATATGCTAGGTAGATAGTGTGTTGAAAACATAAAACAACTAATTTGATGAAGGTACCTTTAAAAACTTTCTTTGTACAATAAAAACCATACTAATATACATATAATAATTCTGATTTTTTGTCAGATTATTCTACAAGCAACATACTTAAACACTAGTGTTTTAATTTTTTAGTCCAAACAATAGATTTTTTAAAATTAAATAATTGCTTCATATTTTGCAATAAATTACCAGCGTTGTGTCATCGCGCTTCTCTTTCTTTTCTATGCAGTCCGACAGCGATCGCGCTTTAGGTCATGTACAACTAGCTTCAACTTTCTGACTAACTGACAGACTATTTAATTTTGACAATTCAAAAGTGCCTGTACAAGGTTTAATTGAAATAAATGATTTGAGTTTGAGTTTGAGTTTGAGTTTGTAAGCCCCTTAATATTTGGGAAACTGAAATGCCAAAAAAAAAATTCGAATATCTTATTTTATCGATTATAATTGTTTATTACAACATACATAATCAGTACATTCCGTTCCCACTGCTGTTCCTCACGATGTTTTCCTTCACCGTTTTGAGAGCATTAAAATATTTTTTTAATGTACCTATCTAATTTAACTTTTTCTGTACGCAATAAATATATACTTATTGTTCAAAAATTCAAATACAATGTGAATTGTATCATGAATAAATAAATGAAATTAAAATGAATGATTTAATTTTAAGTGGTCAAATTCTCGTTGTTGCAATTACAGACTACAAGATCCGTAAAGCCGTGTACCTACGCACTTACGAACAAAAACATGGTGAACACGAACATCGAACACTTTGTTCGCACGTGCGTACCACTAACGAACATAACACTGTGTTTGTCAAAAATGTTCGTGGCGATCCATTATGTTCGTGTTCACCATGTTTGGTTCGTAAGTGCGTACACGGCTTTATAACTTTATAAATTTATAACCTTTTCTTGTCTAGCCAGTGAAATGCAAATGCGATCGTAGGTAGAGTCAAGTCACCAAAACGTTTACAACTGATTCTAGAAGCTGGTTCAACAACTCGGTAATTGGTTTCTTGTAAAATAAATACAATATATACAGTACAGTACCCACAATATATATAGTACCTACAGTATATACAGGGTGTCTGGTAATTAATGGATAACCTCTTAAGGGTTCATTTTATACTTATCATTATGAACAACTATTACCTTGGGACCAAACATGAAATCGCGAAAAAAGAATCAGGCGTTTCCTACATTTTGACGAGTTTTGCGAACATAAATGTAGGGAACAAAAATACAGGCAGTTCCCTGAGATAGGCAAGACACAAAAAATGTGGTGATCATTCAGGAGGAGATAATTTGCGCAGTAAATTCTCATCATTTAATATTGAGCGCAAAAAAGAACACAAAAATAAGAGATTACTTAAACATAACATACATTGTAAACCTACATTCTAGTAAATAAATGAATTTGAATTTGTATATTTAAGACAAAGAGATCGATGAAAACTTTAAACAAATCTTAAAAAACATCAGTCACCAAACCAAAAATGAATTCTGGTAACTTTTTAATAAATTCAAAACGTGTCGTTATCAAAACTTTGGGCCAGCCTTCATATTTCAATAGGCTGTGGCCATCAAAGGCCATAATAAAATGCTGGAGGATATAATGTTTGTGTGCAATAAAGCATGGGGTGGCGGGACCTTGGCAGTGAAATGTCGGCTGTCGGCATGTGGGCCTAGGGATGTGCTTATGTCGATAGTCTGTATTTTTTATTAAATACGGGTGTTCTGATCACTATAATGGAAGTTTTATTTCAATATTCTGTATCATTAATTGATCGTCACACACATGAAGATTCTCATGTGCTATATAGTGTATAGGTATATTTTTAAGTAACATTGGTAAAATAGAATAGGCATGTCAATTAGGTAATTAAACGTATATTTTGCATTAATAATGTTGGAGGTACAAATTACAGAGTTTATTAGAATTTGCGCAATGTAGCTTAAAGCAATATCATTGTGTAAAGGGGTCAACGTAATTAGGTAACCATCTACCGTAGAGTATTTTTAACATTTAAGCAAGTGTTGATAAATATCTGATGGATTTCATAGCTTTAACTTATTGCAATCTTATATTGAAATGCTTAACTCATTAAAGATTACTTATTCCTACTTTTAGCATCCAATAATTCCCCAACTGTACTCCATAACATTTTAATCGAAACATCGATACTCCAATAAAAACAGCTGACAGCCTCCCCCATCCCTAGAATCGGAAACAAAGAACCTGTCTGGTGGTCACTCATGACCTCACCAGGTAGGGTCCTTCCCCCCCTGCGCCACCCCGCCCCTCGCAGGGACAAATTGTTATAGTTTATGTCCACATGTAACCCTTGACTGGCCTTTTGACGTCAGTTTTTTAGGTTAGTTGAATTCAATATTGCGGATTATATAATTAAAGTAGGTAGCGAATGTCAAACGGTGAAATTTGAATTGGGTAATTTGACTTTTTACCTACGTTTTTTTGGTGGTTTCATTTGGGGCAAGAATTTTTGATTTTTAGCGCTCTTCAAATTTCAGTCATAGGGTTTTTAAATATCAAAACCCTAAGCTTTGTAATTTTCATAAAATTAATGAAGACGTCTTTAATTTTAGTATTTGCCAACTAAATAACGTTTTCAACGCTTACTTCTGGATTTCTGATGGATTAGTAATAAATTCTCCGATACTTAGTAAACAATAGACACTTCAACACAACAACTAGAAACTGCTTGTTGCTTCGGTTGTGTTTAGTTACCACAAATTCCTTCACTACTGCAACCACAGCGTCAGTTCGGCTATCTATTCTGACTCTACTTTTAAAACTCAAATTATATGTACGCGTATATACGCAGGATTATGGTATTCTTTAGTCTTGTCTTATTAGGACGAATGTAATCCAAAATTTAGGCGACTGATCGATCATTTCCCTAAAAATGCACCTGATCCACTCAGGTGCATTTCATGAGTACGTAGGTAGGTATATTTTTATTCAAAGGCTGCAAATGTCCGTACACGACTATTCCGAGCCCTCATGTTCCAATACTCAATGTCTCGCCCTCTTCCGCAATAGTTTCATTGCTTTTATTCGTAGATCTTAGACAGTCGTTACGAATAGTCAAGTCGAAAGTCTGACAACAAGTCTTACCAAGACGTATCGTGATACCCACTAACTGGATTGTGGAGGTCAGATAGGCAGTCGCTCTATGTAAAATATTAATATTCATCTGCATCTGGTAATACTGGAAGCTGACCCTAACATATTTGGGAAAAGGCTAGGCAGATGATGTCGACGATGAGTTGTGAGTGAATTGGCGACTTTAAAAGTTGCCATACTTCTCTATAGTATGCAGAAAATATTTCATTTGTCTTGTTTCAACAGAAAGATGTTGTTAGAACGTTGGAAGGTTGACACACGAAGGCACTACTATTAGTAAAACAGGTGTTCATTTTCCCAGAAATCGTCAGACGACCGAGAAACTGGTTGTTATAAGCTAAGTACTGGTTATTTGCAGGATAAAGAGATGCTACTGTTTTCTTTATTATTGGCTACCTATAGTTTAACTAGGGGCTTTTTTCTGCTTCGGAGAACTGGAGAAGTAGAAAATAATTAATTAGAGCATCACGTATGTTTTCAAAAATTCTTTCAAATATCAGATAGCATTTGTCTTTTGCTAAATATGGTTTTTGCAACGACAGAAACGCTAAAACAGTTTAATGGTGGCGTAATTTGACTTGCATTGCATCAGACAATGATTGATTACTTCAGCACAAAGAGACTTCTATAAAAGTATTTCAGTACAAGCTTGGGCTTTCAAACTTTTAATTAACATTCAAATGGGACCTAGGTCTTTACCAAAAGTGCTATGCTTGATCACAACGGTGAAGGAAAACAGCGTGGGGAAACCGGCATGACTAGAACCAAAAATTCGAAGACATGTGACATCTACCAACCCGCACTGGGCCCATGTCCCGCCAGCGGCAGTGGGAACATTATGGGTTGATTATGCCGTGCTTGATAGACGCACCAGGATGATGATCGTAGTTTCGAGTCAGACCGGCGCCGTTGCCTCTTTTCTTTAACTAAAAGTCTGTTATTAGCAGAGAAGAAGGCGTTGCTGATATTTTTGACGTAATACTTAGTCTAGTTGGTTGGTTGGTTGGGGAGAGGTGCCCGTGGCTAAATAATAACAGCAGCACAGGTAGATCGATCAGGTTATGCTACGCTTGCCGCGGTTGGTCTGTGTATGGGTGGCCATCTTTACATACCGAGACCCCTCCGTGCCTCGGGCCGATGGTCCCGGTTGTCATTCGTGGATCTTTGTCAGTCGTTACGGGTACTCAGAAGCTCGTAAGTCTGATAACCAGTCTTACCAAGGGGTATCGTATTACCCAGTAACTGGGTTGTGAAGGTCAGATAGCCAGTCGCTCCATGTAAAATACTGGTATTCAGCTGCATCCGGTTAGACTGGAAGCCGACCCCAACATAGTTGGGAAAAGGCTAGGCAGATGATGACTTAGTCTAGTTGGTCTTTACAGATCTAAAGGTGGAATAGGAGCTCGAGCGGTATTTTCTGTGCAGAGGACCACACGGAACTCGATTGAGGAGTATATCATTCTTAGAAGTCATTTGAGGTTAGGAGTCAAGTTGTTATTATCACTATTATCAGTATTACCACGAAGTGCCCTTAAGGAGTAAGCAGGATTGCCTATGCTGTTGATAAAGAGGCCGTGTCATTAGAAGAATGTCTAAATTGCCAACCCAGTATCTAAATGACTGCTTACCAAAAGTAACCCATTCCAAATATCTCCGACAAGTTATGAATGAATTAGTCACCTTACTACGAACACTATCGCACGTCTATCGTTTGACACAGCCCGTCTGCGTTCGGACGTCGTCGGGCGCCTTCGTCAATGATCGTGAAAGCTCGTGCCAGTGACCTAGGATAACATGCAACTATGAGTGCGCTCGAGTCGACTTAGAAACCGTTTTTAACACAGCCTAGGGTTGGCAGTATGGATTTGCTTTTCGTTTTGTGTGAATTGGAATGTTGGTTTTATTTTATCATACTTAACATAAGTTTCTTTTTTTGTTTTAAACTCAAAGTAATTTATATGCTTATGCTATTGTAAGTAATTTTTCATAAAAATGAGGAAATATGAAAAGACAAGTCGGAAGAAAATGCTTTTTAATTATTTGTTATGTATACCTAGTTATTTAATACTTATTTGCGGTCAATTTATTTAAAAAAACTTAAAGCTTTTTTATAAACGTTATGTACCTACTGAAAACGGAGGTTTGCCTTTTTATTAAATTTGTAAAATTACTTTTCTTTATGTAGGTACCTACCTAATATCGTTTTAGTTCCGTTTTGAACGGTGACAGGTTTCATTTTTAGATTATTGAAAAACTATCTCATTGTCTTCAAAAAGAAAAATAATAATTATAAGCTGTTTAAATAGGTTCCTTTTAGAAATGTTTATCATAATGAGATATCAATAACAACTAACAAATACGGTTGCCTTAACTCTCGAATTATATTACTATCAACAATTTGTTTTACTTCTTTATTTTTCTTTTTTCAGTCGCGATCTTAAAAATCCCACGCCACAAACTCAAAATCTTGAATACCAAATTCAAATACGCTCAAAACAGTACCTACTTACAATAAAACAGAAACAAGACGCGCACGCAGTCTGCCACGTCCAGCGTCTAATTAGAATTCCTACATAAGACTAAACAAGAATAATTCTATTCCCGGGAAAGTGCATGACCATGACCGGGTGTATTGACCTGTGCTTCCTATCGACTATGTTGGCCTAGGTTAGGCCGCGCGTCACCACTGCACCGGTGACGTGGTCTTGCCGCCATTTTCTAATGTTAAAATGCCGGGAAAAATGCTTTTTTTTCGGTGAAAGGTGGCTCCTGTGATTTTGGATTTGGAAGGTATTGTTTATGGTGGTTCTAATATTAATAATACGTTTGGATACGGATTTAATTGTCACGTGTTTAGAAAAAAAAAAATAGATGATTTTGCTTTCGTGTCTGGATGATAAAAGTAGTGAGGTGTTTTTTATTATTAGTTAATTTAAATTTAGATATAAAATATTGAATAAGGTGTCTGGCGCCTACATAATTTGAAGCTTTATGTTAGGATGATAATGTTTATTACATTAATCTAGAAATGAGGATATTTTCTCCACTGGGTAGGCAGGGTTACTTTTGTTTTACATGCATAGAAAAAAAAGATAGAAAATAAAACAGGAAAGATATTGTCACTAGGAAAAGTGGTTTAAAGATCGGACATAATTTTGGAACAAAACTGCAAACAAATTAGGATGAAAAAAATTGCACCTTTTTTCCAAAAATCTTACACACAACAGTCGACTTACTAGGAACTTATAAGAAAGGGCCATGGAAAAAGAAAAAAAAAAACTTACTTCGTTCCCTCCGGGTAGGCCGCTGCTGCCGTCATCACACGTGCACCGGCGATGTGCAACACTGTGTGGAGTGATGTGGGACTGAAGAAAATATCGACACATCAAAACGTCAAAAAAATCACAGAAATTAAAAGAAAAAAAATCAAAAATTGATGGTGAAGTTGTCTATGATCAGCCAATCAGGTGTTATTTGATGTGACGATATTTTTTCCAAGTTGTAAATGTAAGGTTATGTTGGATGTGTTCAGTGCTCAAGCGTCGTCCGGGACGCGCGAGGGCTCGGCGGCCACTGCGCAGGCGCGCTCCCGCCGCCGTCAGTGAAATTACGTCAGCGCACACACTGGTCGAGCACACCCCTTTCTTTTTTTTCTGTAATTAATTTCTTGTAAGATTTTTGGCGATGCGATTTTTTTATTTATAAATGATCTTCGGTGCGATAATGGGGAGCTGTTTTCAAGTGCGTATGGTTGGAGCATTTTATAGTGATTAAATTTTTATATTAATGTAGATTTTTTAATAAAATTGCATGAAATGATAAATTGTTTTTATGGACATAATTATTTAAATACTTTGGTACAATATAGTTATTATAACTAAAAAAATATAGTAATAAGCAATCCTACCTAAATCGTGTAAGTAATAGAACAGTTTATACAGTTACATCCACTCTAGCGCAGCGCATTCTTCGTCTTTGAGTTCAATTAATTTAGTTCACACCTTGCTTTATTTAATTCTCCTTCCTTTTTACTTTACTTTGACATTGCAGGCATTCTAACACAAATTCTAAAAGTATCTCTAAATAACCAACCCACTAAGAATCTTCTAAGACTAAAAAAATCTAACAATTTTGTACTGAGTAGTATGAACGCTGCCTATCCCGGCGCACCGCAGACGATCCCGGTTACCTGCGCGAGAGTCGCTCACACACACAGCGGCGCGTGCGCACACAGTGGCGCGCACACACAAATACGAGTGCCGGGAGACGTGACACAGACGCCGCTCCTAATGCCGATGTGAATGTCAAGGAAAAATGGCGTTAGTGAAATTTGTTTTTGACGTGACAACGTCTTAAATTAGGTTGCGACTGGGAGTCACTTATGAAAAAGTGTAACGCTCGGTAACGTTACGATGAGTCACCGAACGAGAGAGAGGCCCGCCGAATGCCTTGCGTCTCTCTCCCACTCAACTATGATCGGATGATCGGTCGTTGTCACGTAAAATCTTCGCCCGTAAAACCGACTTTACAGGCAACCATTTTGTTTTTTAGTTTTTTTTCTAAAGAGAATGTTTTCTTGTTGGATTCTTGTATTTTTATAAAAACAAAATAAAAAAGTGCCGAAAAAGCGTTTATTAGTACTTACCTAATTAAAATATAAAACACCTTGTATTTATGAATGAAGGAAAATGTAGGTACCTATTTTTTCAAAAATGTTAACAATTTGATGGATGGATGAACCCGTTGGATGCGAGAAGCACAGAACCGGTCGAAGTGGAAGTGCTTGGAAATGATGATGATGATGAACAATTTGATTAAAACTATTCTTAAGGGGGTGCCCAGTGCACTGGTGGCCCAGAGCAGTGGTGGCCCAGTGGTAACGGCCGCGACCTACGAGTTGTAGGTCGTAGGTTTGAACCCATACCTACAGGCGCTTTACTTTGTGTAAATTATTTCATCGCCACTTTCTCTCAAAACGGTGAAGGAATCCGGCATGTCCTAGAACCAAAAATTCGAAGATATGTGACATCTACCAACCCGGGCCCGCGTGGTGGATTACGGCCCACTCTCTCTCACTATAGGACGCCTGTGTCCCAGCAGTGGGAACATTAAGTATAGGCTGGTTATGCTATACATAAGGCCTTATGGTTTTGTAATTGATCCAACCAACAACTTGAAAAGTTACTTTTTTCCACGTAGTATAGAAAACAAAGCAAAAAAAAAAACTTCACAATAAGAAATATTTTTACTACATACGACATTATCAAAAAATTCAATTATCATTAGAAAAACTGCCAACGATTCTATCCAGCACAATTCAAACTCCATTAAATGGACATTAGCACTAAGGAATTCTCAGTCACCGCCGCTTGCCCGTATCCCCTAAGCCAAGAAAGTATAAATAAAACATAACTATCGGCCGGGTAGGTACACATAGCGAGTTCGGGACGTTGCCCGGTGTGTGGCGGTGTGCGTGCGCCTTTATTATGTTCGCTCACGTAACTCCGCGCGTGTGTGCGCGGCCTAAGTACACACCGCACACAGCTGCGGTGATGCATGTCACACCGAAGCGTCGCGGTTCGTTTTTTTGTCGTTGAAGAAAGGTGGTCTCTAGAAAATATATCGAAAATATTGTCACTAAGTTAAGTTGTTCTCTCGTCCCACATACCGCAGTGTCTCAAGACGAAAGTCTTTGACCAGTGCTTGTTGCCAGTGATGACTTATGGCACTGAAACGTGGTCGCTCACAATGGGCCTTATAAAAAGGCTAAAAGTCACCCAAAGGGCAATGGAGAGGGCTATGCTTGGAGTTTCCGTGCGTGATCGAATTAGGAATGAGGAGATCCGCAGGAGAACCAAGGTAACCGACATAGCCCGAAGAATTGCCAAACTTAAGTGGCAGTGGGTAGTGCACATTGCTCGCAGAACAGATGGCCGATGGGGCCGAAAGGTTCTGGAGTGGCGACTGCGTACCGGAAGACGTAGCGTTGGAAGGCCTCCCACAAGGTAGACCGACGACCTTGTGAAGGCCGCAGGAACCCGTTGGATGCGAGAAGCACAGAACCGGTCGAAGTGGAAGTGCTTGGGGGAGGCCTATGTCCAGCAGTGGACGTCTTTCGGCTGAATGATGAAGTTGTTGAGTCGGATCTGTGATTGATGGTCTATCACAGTATGATATTGGCAAAATTACGGTGACTCTAGAAAAACCTCCAAACAATAATAAAAGGCAAATGGTGAAGTATGTTGATGATGCAGTATGCATCTCAAATGAATATCTTCATAATCATCATTTAAGCAGAAAGACGTCCACTGCTGGACATAGGTGTCCCATAAGCGGCGCCAAATCAATCAACAGCGGGGTAATTGCGTAACACACGATCAGGAGCAATGGGTTTCATTTTGACAGTTCAACAAAGTTCATTGCGTTATTTACGTTGTTCAGCAGACACATTTTTAAAACATGGAGCAATGGATTAGCAATATCGTTCAAAATGATTCAGATTGAGATTGATACCTAGAGTGTTACGCAATTAAGATGCTGGTCAGCGGCATCCCACGACCACAGCTCTATTGTAGATAAAGTGATATTCTATCAGCGGTAACGATGACAGAATAGTCAAAAATGTATTGAATGGCACAAGCTACCGAAAAGTGTAAGTTAATACTGTTGAAAGTCGTACGAAACACTTTGAAAGCGATTGCCACTTGTCTAGAGCCTCAGGTCATCGGTACATCGCATGTCCGTCTAGGTAGACCAATCTATTTTTGGTGTAATATAATCTAATATCAGGATTTCAGGTGCTTAGTCTTTAGGCTCTTAAAGACCATTTCTAACAGAGGATGTTGCATGAACTACCTGCATTTGATAATAGGTCACACAGGGCAAAGCCTAATCACGTGATGCTGCATCCAACCCCAAAAAATGCGGAGACAGTGGTTTAATATAGGGTAGGTAGTACCTTAGGTAATACGGGCTGGTGTCCACAACTCCACGTCAATGCGCGTATTTTGCGTACGGTAGGAAGTCCCTTATGTGTATAACCAAAAGTATGGATCCTTTGCAACCTTTCCCATCCACTGCAAATGCTGTTAGCCAGAATCTACAGTGGCGACTGATGACCAGACCAGCAGCAGATTAAATATTTAAATATAATAGGCATCTAAAATGCTTTTATCAATCGATGGATTACGAACAGATTTCAATACATGGCAGATCTTTAACAGCAAATATTCACCAACCCTGATGGGGTTACACAACGGTGTAACACACGCCCTCGCTGTGTGTTCGCATCGAACTCAGCTAGTTCAAGACTTCTATGTAAATGACAAATCGTAATTACGTTTACCGAGACGCAACGTAAATCCCATGGGTTATGAGCGAATACTTGATGGATCTGTGCTGGCAGCCAGGAAGTGGCAATGGTGTTTTGTACAGGTTTTCGTTAAATGTTGGGTTTAAATTACGTTGAAACTCTTTGGTACGTCTTTCGAGAGGTTTGTGAAGAGTTATGGTATGATTATGTAAGTTTATTATGAATTTTGCTCCTCTGCACACGTTGTCTATGTTTGTTTGTAGGTCTGCTGGAGCATGTTTCTCTTTAAAATAAGCCCTGTCTTTGTAAGTTCGCCATATTAGTGTATTACATTCCTGTAATACAAGTTTTGTTCCTAGTTTTGAATTCCTGTCTTCAGATGGTTATTGTCTAACAATTTACGAGTCGTATCTTCGCCAGTACTGAATAATCTTTAGTAGGGTAGACAGTTATTCCTAAGTCTTCAGGGTTGTTTAAATAACCAATTCGTGATGAAGTGGCTATGTATAAACTTAAGAGTTTTCTCATGGGATAAGCTGATTTATTCGAGTAGGTACTAACATAACGTAACATCACGCCTGTCATCCGCGAAGGGAGTAGGTAAGTAGAGGAGTAGGTACCTAGCGCTTGCGACCATTAGATCAATGAGGTAGGCACGATTTATACTATCTTACTCACTTAAATATAATTAGAGAGGCTTGTGGCTAAGTAATAATGGCCGCACTGGTCGATTGATCAGGTTAAGCTACGGTAGCCGCGGTTGGTCCGTGGATAGGTGACCATCTTCACATACCAAGACCTCTCCGTGTCTCGGAAAGCACGTTAAGCCATTGGTCCCGGCTGTCATTCCTGGATCTTTGACAGTCGTTACGGGTCGTCAGAAGCCCGAAAGTCTGACAACCCTCACCAAGGGGTATCGTATTACCTAGTAATTGGGTTGTGGAGGTCAGATAGGCAGTCGCTCTATGTAAAATACTGGTATTCAGCTGCATCTGGTTAGACTGGAAGCCGACCCCAACATAGTTGGGAAAAAGCTAGGCAGATGATGACTCACTTATATATAATTAATTAGTCAAATTACCCACATCATTTACCAATGCCCCTGATACCGAGGACACATTGAACGTCCCTCGAACGTCCAAAGGGTGGTTAGCGTCCTCTTGTCTGCTTATAACAACAAGCGGCCATCACAAATCCCTCACCCAAATTATCATTCTCCTGCCCTTGATGCCAATTTATTTAGGCCCAATAGTGGCCCAGTGGTAAAAGCTCCGACTTACGGGTTGCTGATCGTGAGTTCGAACCCAGGCAGGCGCTTTGTGTAAATAATTTCACCAACACTGCTCTCAAAATGGTGAAGGAAAACATGTGAGGCATGTCCTAGAACCAAAAATTCGAGGACCTGTGACATCCACCAACATGCACTGGGCCCTTGTGGTATTTTTTAGATTACTCCCCACTCCCTCTCGAAGAGAGGAGGCTTGTGTTCCAACAGTGGGAACATTATAGGCTGATTATGAATTTCTCAGCCAAATATTGTAAAAATCTTTCTTCTTACAAGGTACAGACGCCAGCACATCAATCTGTCAAATTTCTTTAATAGATTTTCAACTTTATCGCGAAAACATAAGGTTCAAAGTTGATTGGGAAAATTTGACAGTTCCGGGTAGCTTGATGTGCTGGCGTCTGTAGATAGTCATCATATTCACCTCCACAATACAATAGTTGGGCAATCCCTCTTGGTAAAATGGTTATAATAGGTCAGATCTTCTTCGCTGTGCTAACATCCTGTCACAGTTATTGTGTGACCTTTTGTATCCGCGCAGGTCTACAACCAGCTTTATTGTGCCGTGACCTTTAGGTCTATAGTCTGTTCCAAAATTATCTGATGGAAATGTAAACAAATGGATCAGAAAACGTGCCTGTGGATGCTAATTTGCAGAGCCACTTAGAAATTGAATGCTTTGATTTGATTATTTGAATACATTAACCACGAAACTTTTATTTTTATTTATATATCTCAGCCTCAATATTGTAACCGACCACGAATCTACGGACATCTCTCCAAATCAAACATCTCGGCGTGATTACCTAACAAATTAAAGTTTTTATGCGGCGTAGGTATTTAGTAGTGATAACATAGCCCTTAGATGGGCGGTGTGGTCCTACCTCACCGTAGTCTCTGTCACTAGTCAACCAGTTACACAACAGGTTAATCAACGACGATAATCTGGCAGTGAATGTCAAAGTTTTGCGTGTCTATTGAATATTTTCCTTTCTTGTAAACCATAATTGAAGAGTGATTTTTCAATAGGCCTTATTTCCATTTTCTACATTGGAGATTACGACGGAAACAAAAGAGTTTATTTATAAACGATGATTAAAGTTAAGTGCCCATGGATAAACAATAACAGCCGCACAGGTCGATCGATCAGGTTAAGGTACGCTTGCCGCGGTTGGTCTGTGGATGGGTGACCATCTTTGCATACCGAGACCCCTCCGTGCCTCGGAAAGCACGTTAAGCCGTTGGTCCCGGCTGTCATTCGTGGATCTTTGACAGTCGTTACGGGTAGTCAGAAGCCCGAAAGTCTGACAACCAGTCTTACCAAGGGGTATCGTATTACCCAGTAATTGGGTTGTGGAGGTCAGATAGGCAGTCGCTTCATGTAAAATACTGGTATTCAGCTGCATCCGGTTAGACTAGAAGCCGACCCATAGCTGGGAAAAGGCTAGGCAGATGAAGATTAAAGTTAAGTGACGTATAGGCGTCAAAAATTTATGGTAAAACAGTCGCTAATCACTACTTAATTTAAGGCAACGTTTATGAATAAAGAGGAAAAAACTGCAACTCTTCTACCTTCCACAGTAAGCGGTTTGTAAAAAAATTGTTGTTAACGGAAATACGGCTTTTGAAAAAAACTCCCTATTTTATTATGTTAAGTGACGAGGATGAGAATGGCATCAATAATTTATACTCAAAACTCAAACTCAAACTCAAATCATTTATTTCAATTAAACCTTGTACAGGCACTTTTGAATTGTCAAAATTAAATAGTCTGTCAGTTAGTCAGAAAGTTGAAGCTAGTTGCCCATTCCAAAGCGTAGATCTCTATGGAGAAGAACGGGCAAGAAACTCCATGGACAATATATAATATTGATAAGTCAGAATAAATTCCGATGGACGATTCTTCAATTCTTTTTTTGCAATATGGTAATTTTCTAAGGTCGTTGAAATCTTTTATAGGTACTTATCTACAAATTTTTATTAAAAAAAAAACATTTTTTTACAAAGGGTTATTTTTTATTTATTTACTCACAGTAAAATACATAGGGATACGACATAAATATTATTTGAGTACAAAAATAGGTACTGCTTATTTCTTAAGTTAGGTATTGTTTTTTTATTTTTTATTTATCCTTTTGATAGATTCTTATTTTGTAAATGTGAGGACTTTGTAGGCCTTGTAGACTTTAGATCTGTAGACCATTTTTTATTTTATCAAGCACCTGATACTTGTTGACAGGCCTACGCTATCCTCCCATACCTACTGTAATTTGAAAATATTGTAAAAGCCAATTATTTTTAAAAAGAGTAACCGTGGAGTTTCTTGCCGGTTCTTCTCCATAGGAAACGACCAATTGGAACCGTGCACCTAGCTTCTGACGTTTCATAAGTGCCCATGTAGGCTTATGTGAAATAAAATATTTTGATTTTAATTTTGATTTAATCCTTATTCAAAATTAAAAATTCTCACGAGGTACAGACGCCACCAGCACATCAAGCTACTACAATCTGTCAAATTTCTTCAATAGATTTTCAACTTTATCGCTAAAGTATAAGGTTCAAAGTAGATTGAGAAAATTTGACAGTTTCGGGTAGCTTGATGTGCTGGGGCGTCTCTACCTAGTTAAGGTACCTCGTGAGAATTTCCTTTCATACAAAACAGGTCAAAACATTTATAGGTTCATATCTTTCCCACTAATTAATTTCCGTTTATGTGTACTTACGATAAAGTTAAAATACAATCTTAATTGTATGTTCGTCATGCTCTTGATTTAACAGCCTATGGGGTGCCAGGCATCCTTATTAATGTTCCTTCATAATATAATGTTTGTAATCTGTATACAGTCTCGATAAAAATAAGTTTTTGAAAGTCGTTGGGACGATAAGTAAATAGAAAAGTCGAGGCAACCAATATGAAATAAGTATGTGTCTTGGGAAATAGTGTACAATTCGAAAATGGAATCTGATGTATACAACGTGTTTTTTAGGGTTCTGTACATCAAAAGGAAAAACGCGAAAAAGAAATCAGCTGTTCCCTACATTTTGACATATTTTTTTTTCGCGATTTCATGTTTGGTCCCATAGTAAAAGTTGTTCATAATGATGAGTACAGTGACCTCTTAAGAGGTTGTTAATGTTTTACCAATAACCCTGTATACCCCCTTACTAATAAACGTTGTATAGCGTCTTTATAGTTACACAACGAATAGAATAGAATAATTATTTATTTGCATAGAAAGTAGGTCTTCTTCTATCGAAAGTAAAATTACTGACGACTGAAAGAGAGATAACGGTGTGTAACTTTTATTCTGATATAATACGTTTATAGTACCTACCTAAGGGGGATAGAAGATACCATTTAGATATAAATAGGCGTTGTATTGTAGATATATTTGAGCATCTCTGGTCGTGTTAATAACACGACCAGAGATGCTCACAAAATTCGAAGACATGTCCGTATATGTCATTTTGGTCGTACTTTCACTAATACATCTACCAACCCGCACTGGGACCGCGTGGTGGATTATATATATCCCACTCACTCGCACAGAGAGGGCCAGTGTCCCAGCAGTGGGAACATTAGGTGATTATGTTATGTAACCCCCATCCAAAGGACCACAGATTAAACCTTTCAATGGACTTGGAAATTTCTGTAACATCACCAATAGGTAGGTGTGAGTCTACACTAAGTACTGAAAAATTGCTAAATTATGGAAAATATTTTCTAGTCCCCTTAGCAAAATAATCTGTGACGGACAAATCCGCGCGTCATACAATATCATGAAAACAGCATAGATTGCGTGAGCATTATCTATCTGCTAATGACGGGAGCAGGCGCTGATAACGTCCCAACACGTTCTGTCAGGACAGGTCTCAACAGGCCGCCTACTTCTCCCGCATTTCATTAAGTTTTTCTTAAGTAGGTAATCTCTTTTAGGACTAAGTGCATAATTAAGTTTGTTAACTTTGTTAGTTTATGTGTAAAAGCCTTTATAAAGATGGATTGTTAATATATTTAATTTATTTGTCAAAAAGTTGGTTGACATGTTTGGTTAGGTCAAGAACAATTCAATTATAATTTTGCAGAACTGCCACAAAAGACAGATCCTTTACGTCTCAGTACAAAACGACTGCTAACTATAGTCCAAGCCCAAACCTTCGCCAAGTCAGTTATTGTATTTCCAACTTTATTCCGACTTTGGTAAAGTTATCACGGTTCATGAGATACAGCCTGGTGACAGACGGACAGTGAAGTCTTAGTAGTAGGGTCCCGTTTTTACCCTTTGGTTACGGAACCCTAAAAAGGGTTAAAACGGCACTCTTCATCGAAGAAAAAAAAACTATTTTTGCCAGTATTAAACTATCTAGCAGTCCGGAATCTATTGTGCTCGCTTGATAAACATAACTGGTGAAATGTGACCGTACTATAAGTACCCACACCTCTGTCGAACTTTCCGGACATTGCTGGCATTATGTTATGTTGTTAACCTATGTGAAATTGTTGTCTGCAAAATTCGCAAGCCTGTAAAAAAGCTGTTCATGAATAAACCTCCTGAAAACTGTCCATGGTAAGCACTTGGTCTCGTTATTCTCACGCAGCGTGCAATTAGACGCGCAATCTGGTGGCGCGGGCGCAGCGACAGGGAGCAAAAAGTGCGCTCTTTAATAACTTCTAATAACTGCCAGGGGACAGGTTCTAAGGCCGCTTGACCACGTCCCCGGTACACAGGGGAGAGGACACACTTGTTAGGGAAACGTCGCGTTTTAGACGCGTCGGAAATAATTGTCAATCTTGTGACATTTGTGCGTTTGTTCTGTAAAACTGAAATATAACCTGCCTGCTTAAAATAAGCCGTCTGAAAGCAAAATAAATAGCCCAGAAAAAAAACGGCCAAGCGCGTGGCTGACTCGCACACGAAGGGTTCCGTACCACAAGGCAAAAACGCCGGAAAAAACACGTTTCTTCTATGGAGATCCCCTATAATTTTGGGTTCGAACCTACGACCTACAACTCGTAAGTCGCTACTACTGCTCGCTGGGCCACCACTGCTCTATTGGGCCAACACTCGTACATATCATATCCAATTAATTATCTGGGACAGCCGCTCCAAGTATCGATTAATAGTCAAATACTTACTATTATATTGTCAGCCTTTCAGCAAGACAATAATAAAACTATAAAAGCTTTAATATCATCATTATGCATACACACTAAGTAATAAATGTGAAACGTTGCAGATCGTAGCTGCTTGCATTTCATTGGCCTATTTAATGCTGATAAGATTATAACTTTCACGTTGAATAATATTAAAGAGCAGCTGGTTTACGAACACAAAAGATGGTTCAGTAAATTGTTTACTGTCAATTGTTTTAATCACAAAAAATTAAGGGGGAATTATACCTACTAGGTCCATTTTCGCCGTGCGGCTGGTCGCTTAAACCAAATCTAATCGCCTCACAAGTCGAATTCCAATCCTATTTACACAGGTCGATAAAAATCGTAGGTGACTATAGTTGGACATTTAATTAGCTGCAGTAAAATGACAGCTTACTGTTACGTAAATGACTGAAATTGGCGTCTTTTTGTTTTTTCGCGGCCATCAACCAAATATTGTTTTTCTAGTACAGAATAGTGTAACAAAATAACCTTATTTGACATGGATATCTCTAAACTCAGCCCGAAATGAGTTATTAAGAAGTGTCATTTTACTGCAGTTAATTAAAAGTCGGACTATAGTTCATTTTGCATCAAATGTCGACCTTCATGCGGTGCGGTGGGCCGTCGCCTGCGACTGAGCATTTCCACAGTCGATTTTAGTCACCCGTCGCATGCGACCTTTCACTGCACGAAAAACAAAAGTCAAAACCGAATCTACTTTGGAACTTAGAATTGCCATTTACACGGCTATAGTAGCTAGTCACCTGTGTAAAGCCGCATAACATCACTTCGAAATTCGTTGTGAATCTGCGATAATTTACTTTAAAAACAAATGAGTTCGCCTTGCTATTCACTCATGCTATTCTGTAAAAATCTCACCGTGAAAACTTAGGTGAAGTGACCTTGGGGCTTACCATCACCTCTTAAAGCGGGGCTGAAGTTGAACTGCACTACCTACTTCTTTTTACTAAGACGTCGTACAAAAAAGTAGTGCAGTTCAACTTCTCCCCTGCTTTAAGAGGTGATGGTAAGCCCCCTTACCTTGTGACCTGTCAATGGTGTCAATCCCTAGCATCAGGTGAAATGACAGCTCACTTCACCTAAGGTGAGCTTTTTACAGAATTGCATCGCTGTGCGGTCAGTTGAAGTGAACTTTACAAAACAGCATTTCTAAAATGACTAGAGAAGGAATACTGAGATGACGACCAATAGAGATGTATGAAAAGAGAAGACTTTAATTAATGTTACCCCGACTTGACCAAATGAAAAATCAATGCAATTGGAAAAAGGAAAATGTTTATTTATTTTCACACAGTAAAATGATATTGTAAGTGTTTTTTTTTTTCTTGAACGACACTCAAGCTCCTTTATAAACTTTCTTTCTTTTTTTATGTTGCAAATTGAGTGTTTACAATTATATAAAAAAAGAACAAAGGTGCTTTGTAAGGTGTGTACAAAGGTGCTTTTTTTAATTGGCAATTCTACGAATTTTTTATTTTACAACGTAATAAAGCAAATTAATTGTCGTTGAATGTCGTTCTAAAATCATTAAGTTGATATGACTACCACGAAGTTAATATAGGCATAGTTAGATGTTTTAATCAAAATGGTGTATAGTTATAAAATAATTAGGAAAATAAAAGTAAATTGTAGTAGGTATTTAAGTCTTAAGTAGGTATACTACAGCCAGTAAAACAATATTACATTCGTTTGGCTAATGACGTCGTGTCGATCTTTCTGTAAAAATCTTAGGGTGAAAACCTAGGTGAAGTGAGCTGTCATTAGTGTCATATCCGCTTCAGGTGGAATGACAGCTCCCATTACCTAATCTGCATTCGCGACGTTATTTACCAAAATTGTAAACAAATATGAGTTTATGGAAAAATAACTTTAATTACTACATAATAAAGTGCAGTTTACGGTACAACTTCAAACATTTCTATAACTTTTTCAATAGTGCTAGTCACTGAAATCAACTTAATTACCATTACAATAAATTTGAAATTTGTTTAACTTGAGATAACATCAATTTGAAACATAAATTCGATGAGATTTTTACAGAAAGGACAGGCTGTTCATTAAATTACATATTGTAATGAGCATATTATTCTTATCGTTAATCTAAACCAATACAATAAAACCCGTTAAACCTATCCAACATTCTCAATATCTTAACAAAAAACGCAGCGTTTTGTCCGCAAACCTGTAGTACCCTTAACAGGAGCTTAACCATAGATAAGTTTCAAGTTATAGCTGTTTATAAGTATCCTAGATTAATGCATGCATGCGAGCATTGAGCTAAGGCATAGACTCGAGCCTGACCGCAGGCGCAGGCGCAGGCTGGCTACCGATCCCGACTCGATTGTAAATATTCTATCAACCTGCTATGGCTTTTATTTTTCTCTTTGGTAAATGGAAAAAAAGTGTGTGTTGTTGTTTATGATTTCGCGCACAGCCACAGAGGGCGCTAGTGTAAATTTATGGGTGGTGACAAGTTGTTTTTTCTGATTTTTCATAAGATACAACCGTTCTTGGCTTAGGTACCTATGCCAATTTTGCAGCGTAGATTTTGGATCCATCCTTTATAAAAGTTTACAGAGAAATTGTTACTCAAATCTTTATTGCGGTCTTGCTAGATATTCTGAAAGACTATGATTGAAAGTCAAAATTATTAGTTTTTATGAAACGTGATTACTTACGTTAAGAAAATGAAACCTTTCTACCAAGTGAGTACCTACCATGTTTGGAAGGTAGGTATCAAATGTGCAGTATTAGAAGACATTTCCTGTGAATTATCAAATCAAATTATTTATCATAATGAAAAAATATAGATGACATGTTTTGATAATGATCTTCGTGCTCTGCCGTCACTTGGACATGCAAAATTTACACATCTTAAATTACAACCTACCTATCAAAATACCATGCTGAATAACAATAAATATATTACAAAATTATTAAATTGGAAAATCATTTTAACCGTTTTTTTTTCATGTTTCAATGTCAAGGAGTATCTCGTAGTCAATAATTAAAATGTCTTATGTAAATAAATAACGTTAATTATAGTTTTTCTTTATAAGTATTAGAGTTCCAATACCGTTTCGTTTTATCCTGACTGTGTTTAAGACTTCTGCCTGACGCTGGCCCGGAACATAAAGAATAGATTTAGAATAGAATAGATTTTTATTTTCTTACCACAAAGTAATTTGTGGTAAGAAAATAATAATAATAATTAGTCTACAGATACAGTTTTGTACTTAATTTGTGGAAGACTGGCGCCTAAACTAAGTTTTTTAAAAAACCTGTAAGTCAGGTCACCAGGGTAAATTCCGAGCAAATTTAGTTTTAACTGGCTTAGATTGGCATACGTCCCTTCTTCTTTTGCGCACATCAATGTTGTTCTGGGAGACAAAAACAGGGATAAGAGATCGTTGTTTTAAAGCAACATGTAGAATAAAAAGCTGACGAATTGAGAGGACATTTGATGAGTTGTAAACATCTTTTGTGGGATGACGGAAGGGAAGAGACATAGCCACCTTTAGAACCGCCCTTTGAGCCCTTTCCAGAGGCAAAAGGGTTGTTTTAAATGTACCACCCCAAGAAGTAATACAATATGTCAGTAGCGATTGACACAACGCACAATAGACAGATATTAGTTGCTTGGAGTTCAGAACTGACCGAAGACTCCTAAAAACAAAGATGAATTTGCGAATTCTACCAGTGAGAGAACTAATATGAGCGGCAAAGGTAAGTCTAGAATCCAAGGTAACACCCAGGTACCTAATGGTGTCGACCTTCTGCAGTTCGGAACAGGAGCAATCTCCGTTTTGGGGGAAAGGACAGGTGTGAGCACGTATTGTGAATGATTGGACGGATGGCTGCTGATTATTTTTCAGTGTAAAGGTGATGAATTTGGTTTTATCGGAATTTAAGGTGAGAAGATTACTTTTCAGCCAATCATGCACAACACTAAACCCAGCCTGAGCATAGTGATAAACACTTTCCCATGAATCTGCCCCAAAAAGAAGAGCTGTGTCGTCTGCGAAAGTAATTAAACGGCCATTTTGAAGATGGAGATTACAGAGGTCATTTATATACACCAAAAATAACGTAGGCCCTAGAATGCTTCCCTGGGGAACCCCAACTGTAACGGGAAGGTTGTCGCTACTTTGATTGTCAATTTTAACAAACTGAGTCCGGTCAGTTAAATAATCCTTGAAGAGCAACAACTGTTTTCCTCGGATTCCAAGGCTCTCAAGCTTATGTAGCAAGATTGGAACCGACACTGATAAAGGGCTAAGGAAGGAACACGTGTGGGTTTTAGTCAGTAAGAGTCTGACACTCCCTTCCGCTCCACCCAGAGCGGGATTGTCATATGATGATTTCCCATCCGAAAAAAAAATGACTTCTGCCTACCCTCTTCGCTATCTTTTTGCTCTCATACTCAAGCCCACAGTTAGCACAAATACTTACATAACTAAACCATGTATCAAACTGTGCAAAGACAAGTATAATTTGTAGCTCCTTCAATAATTCATGTGCAATGCGACTGCTGCCTGCGCGCGCGCAGTTTGTCGCGACATCTAACAAAAGTATGTGGTTTACGCTCGCGACAAATGTTTGTTTTGTTTATTACATTTTTAAATATTCTTAAAGTAACAAAAATTTAATATTTTGGTCTGTTCCAAAAGTATCTAATAGAAAAAAGTGTGAACCAACCCTGTTCAGGTTACATTTATTCACTAAAGAGAGTTGCTAACACATCCATCTGTTTATTAGAAGGTTTGAGATAACTTTATTCTCTTAAGACTCCAAAAATTCACTTGCCTTTATGAGAATATTAAAACTATAACTTAAGCCGATATTGTTGAGAGTTTTACAAAACTAGACAATTGTAAGTACAATCATTATTTTGTGGGTAGATCAACTACAAATAATTCAATGCTCGCTGATACACGGGCTTAAAACATTAAATACAAAAGTAAACAACTTTCAATTATAAAGTTGGCACCAGTAATTGTAAAATTACAAAACAACCTGTCCATTTGCCAAATTCAATTTCATTCGAAAACATCCAGCGGTTTCTTACTAAACTTCAACTTTATCCGACGACCCTGGTTACTTATCTCTTTTGGTGACTGTAGGTACCTTTTGCACCCTAATTGCGTAACACACGATCAATCAAAATCTGAATCATTAAGAAGGCTATTACTAATCCATTGCTTCTTAAGTTCGAAAAATTACTCTAGTCACCAACTTAAATGGCGCAATGGATGTTGTTGAACTGTCAAAATGGTTTTTCATTTTTCATTGCTAGATAACTTCTTGGTAGTTTAGACAGTTTATGAAACTACTAGCTACAATCATTTTAGTACCATTTTCACTCACGTCTTACGTATAAGTGCCTACAGTTTTATGTCCCTGGTGTTACGCGGAGGGCTACTGTCTGACCCTGCAATACCTACTTGTTATAAGTCATAATGATCAGTTACAGGTAGCAGTGTTTGTCCGTTTGCCAACTTTAAGGTGATATGTTGAAAAAAATGAGGTTTTTCTATTTCGTGTGCGGGTGTGCGAAGTGTGGATCGTACCTGATCTTACCTTTCCAGATAAATGATGAACCAGTGAACTGTTCTCTTTTTGGTCTCGTAGTTTGATCACGCTTATTACCAAGTACCATTGAAACTACAATAAATTAATACTTTAATATCAAGTGGACCAAATTGCAAAAAAAAATAAGAGAAATAACAAAAAAAATAATTTTTTTAGTTTTTTCTTTCTACTCTATCGTGCAAAATGTACACTATCTTCGCCTTTATAAATCAATGGTTTAAATGCGATGAAGCCTTAAATAGAGAGGTAGGTACTAGTTCTCATATGTTGAACCTTTTTTACGATTTGGCCATTGCCCTCGGTGTTAACGATTCGCGTAGGTAGATAGGCAATTGTCACTTTTGATTTCTCTTTTGCATTTTTACTATTGCGATCCTAGGACCCTGTAAGGTTCAGAAGAATGCCGAAATAGGAATTTAAATATCGTTCTAGAACTTCTCACCTTGCGTGATAATTATTGTGTTTTGTGCAAATTGAAAATATCGGTCCTTAAAAACCGCATTTATTTAAATGCTCCTCTCAATCTCTTGTGACGTTTATGTATTCTTACGGATAAGAACGCAATTCCATGATTATTCGTTTTCTAGAGAACGCAAGGTAAAAACAAGAAAAGGTCTTCTATCACGGGTAAAAATATACCTATTTTCATATTTTTATTATAAATAACATCGCAACTAATTGCATTAGCAGCTATCAATTACTAACCAAACACCACACGCATCTAATAATAAACAGAAAGATATTAAAACATGATAAAAAGCGTAAAAAAGATGGCGGCCATCGCCATCTTGCATCGAATGCGCGGGAACGAGCGATCGGGTGCGTTCAATAAATTGACATACGCCTTATACGGTCCTATAGCGTCCCATTCGTCTTGTTGTAGGTCTTAGACCTTAGCTCCGAGTTAGATGGCGTGTTAAATTGGGCCTGCAAAACTGGATAGCTAAAAAGTAAGCGACTAACATTTATGGGGACATTATAATGGTTGGTTGGCTTAGAGTTAAATGTTTCTAATGCATGTTGAGTTAAGATAGTGTGCAGTGTAGTTTGGTATTTCTGCTATTTTACGAGTACTTGATACTTTATAATATTTGAGGATTTAGTAGAGATCGGTTGAATACATTCGGCTGTCTAGGCGTTTCGTTAATTAAAAATTACTTTAAAGTTGCAGTAGTTTTGTTGCTATCTAAGGTTCATTTAAAGCAATTGAAGGAATCATAGACACATAAGTACTTAGATATATGAAAGTAACATTTCTATGCATAGACACGTAATTAATTGCAAGCCATATCAATTACTGGGAATGATGAACCGAGCCAATTACGGAGCCATTACAGATTCATAAAAGGACAAAATGGCCCTTCTAATTTAAAATACAATTAGAACGTGAAAACATCTCAACCTAACATGAGAAGCTATCTTCCATGCTGGCAAATCAAGAGCAATTGACATAGAATACAATGATATAAAAATGTTCATATACTGCACAAACAACTATAGGCCAGCGTCCTAACCATTTAGACGGCCCTAACGTCTTACAGACTCTTCACAAGAATGTCGTCGGAGTCTGCGGACGTTTTTACATACATTTATTGACCAGCATGGCCCATCAACTCAAAACCCGTAACCACCACACAGCTGTCAAGCCATATCTTACTTAAACTTGACGTAGTAAAGTCGGGTTTTCGGCGGGGCAGTTGATTTTTATGGTGATTGAAGATGTGGTGTGGTGGTTTGGTACTCAGAGGCCGCAAGTTCTTGTGTTAGCGACGCTGGCCGTCAGGTAGTTTGTTGAACGTGATTATTGTCCGTCGTTTTGATTTGTAATGATTTTCGCATTGTTTCGAACTTGGAGAAGGGAGTGGAGGCATTTTTATGGTAATTAGTTATTAATTTTACTTGTTAGGGCATTTTTTTGGGCAAGACCTGAATGGAGAGGATATATAGGTAGGTACATAAGTTTTTGATCGAGTCATTACTTACTTACATGATTTTTGGTGGCTCGAAACATATCTGCGGACAATTAACAATTTCAAACAAATGTCAATTTCAATTCAATTACAAGTTCACATGGTCAGTTAGGCAAAATTTCAGTTTTCTCTATAAGTGCTTTTAAATACAAGTGAATCACAACTTCTATCTAACAAAATATTACGTTTCGATATTGACAAAGCCGTATCTTTACAACTCGCTAAGAAACAGGAATCAGAAACTATATTGCTTTAATTTGTCTGATCCGTAACAAATGAACATGGTGTAGCTTCGTTGTTGAGTTATAGCTCTCCCAATTATTCAGTAATTGAGCTTACCTTCGCAATGAATGGAAATACATATTGTACTCCAAAGTCTTCATGAGTCTAACAAATCGCCCCTAATTGGTTAGATATTGATGTGTCTAGCTTCGAGACCATGGTTCTCTTTTCACCCTCAGGGTAGAATTTGTGGGCAATATATTTTATGATCTGCATAAGAATTTGTCAACTGTTGTGCCCTGAAGCTGTTTCTGTGCAATCGTTTGCTTGTAATTTCGTTTGAATAACCTTGGTTTGATGAGTATCTAGTGTCTGTAATGTCCATTAAACATGTTTCTTGTAACTTGTAAAATATAATCGTTTTGTATGCTTGTCCTACACCCTAATTAAGTAACATAATTTCAATCACAATCTGAATGATTTTAAAGGAATAAGCTAATCTATTGCTTCATAAATGTTCTAAAAATTTGTCTGCTCTACATCAACAATACAATACGTGTATACTGTTTATAATTAAATGTTCTCTACTAACTTTTTAGACCTTTGTACCCTGCTTATGCGTATGAAATTTCATTAAAATTGGTTCATTCATTTCGAAAAATAAGGGCTTGAAATTTTGTATGAAATGCCTTACGGCGTAAATGCTCTTAGCTGACTTACCTCGTTTTAGTTACGTCAAGCAGTACAGCTACATCCTCTAGGCTGCTTAGGCACCGTAAAATTGCTATACCAATCTGAATGATTGTAAATAGCTATACCTAGTAGTTGACCGGATCAATAATTTAATCTCAGCTTTATAACTTCCTAACGGAATGTTACCTTTCTGTGAGGTAATTTAAACAAACGATTGGTTAATACTGTTGAGGATAACCATCAGTTTAGTTTATAATAGTAGGTCGCAGGAGGTTATAAAGTAGGTATTGTTGAGCAGTAAATGGAGTACCTGCGAGCATCCATCTTTAAAAGAGTGTTCATGGGGTATCTTGTCCGTTCTTCTCCATAGGAAACTTTTTGAAGTGAAAACTTCTTTAGGCGCGTTGGGCATTTTTTGAGATGGGAAAAAACCATTGAACTCGCGACACTGTTACCGTAACCGACACCTCTGTGTTAAGTTTTGGCCATTATAAAGACATCAACGCGCGGTACAATTTCTTTGGGAAGAATGACCTTCAAACGTATTTATAAAATTACTATGCTTTTTCAAGTTTTCACTTCTGTCGGCATTCTTTCACCATTGTTTTTTTTCCTGGGGGAATCCTTCAAAAGACACCCGTCCTCAGGGGTCGGGGCGTGTGGGATTTTTACCTCACTAAAACCACCCCGGTCATCATCAGCACTTAAGGGTGGTCCCGGTTCCTCTTAAAAGACCAATTTCGGACCCCTTCGTGCAACGCATGTAAGGCGTGTTCATGGAGTATCTTGTCCGTTCTTCTCCATAGGAACCTAGTACCCTTTGGAATGAGCTTTAACTTTTGTACTGACCGACTCCTAGACTTAGAATTTGCGTTAATAGAATAGTAGTTTAATCGATTGATCGTATCTCTATCTATTACTGCCTTTTAGAAGCTAGAGTACGTTTATATATTAGTGTATACCCCTACCTACTTAATTTTTGTTCTTATAACTAAATTATTTGATTAGGATATAGACATTCCCTTCATGTGTTCGACTAATGACTGATTCTTAAAATTTACGGACTAATATTATAATGGGGAAAGTTTGTGAGTGCGTGTGTGTGTGTGTGTATGTCTGTGTGTTCTTCTTTACGCTCAAACGGCTGGAACAATTTTGATAAAATTTTGTATGGAGGTAGCTGACACCCTGGATTAATATATAGGCTACTTTTATCCCGATATTCCCACGGGGTCGACATTTACGCGGGTGAAACCGCGGGGCGCAGCTAGTTTTATTTCTCAAAAAGAACATACATAGTTCACTTAAATATGAGAAACTTAACGAAAACAAATAATATTATAGTGAACATAGTTGAGTTGGTTGGTTGGTTGGTTGAGTTGGCTGAGTTGTTGATTGGTTGGTTGTTGGTTGGTTGGTTGGTTAAATTGAGACTCTTGTATCTTTACCAATAATGAAGCAAAGACCTCATAGCTTAGCATCGTAACCGCTTCCATATGGAAGTAGCTACCACAGGTAAAATTAGCTGACGAATCTGTTTAAATGCTCAGTATTGCAATAAAAAATGCTCCCATTGATAACTTGACTAACAATATCTTAAACTTATAGGTAGGTAACTAATAGAAATAGGTACAGGTAAAAGAGATTCAGTTATGTTTTTATGATGAAAGGGTCCACAATTACCAAACTCCTTACCAAAAATCAAGTAAAATATAAAAAAACACCTAATTTATGGCTCCCATATACTCCTCCTATATAAAGCTTACCTTATGAACAATCTGATCTGTCGGCAGTAGAGACAGGTTCCGATGTCCTTGGGGAGAAATGTGGCGCTGCTGGCCGCGAACGGGCGAAAGTGCGCGCTGACCGTGCGCCACGCACCCACGATTAACTTATAATAACTGATGCGACTTGATTGGCCATTAGAATTTTTATGATCGACAGTTTTTAGTTTTGAGGTTCGTTGTCTGGAGAAATACGAGTATGTTTGAAATATTCTGTTTGATGTTCATGTGTGAGGTACATTCTGGGAAATTAATTGTTAATCAAATTGATTGAGACCCTATGTCAATTTGCCGTGTTATATGCATTTCAAACAATTGTCTAACCATGACAGTTGGAATTTGAAAATACCTACGGACAACTCAAGTTGTTAGTCAAGTACACTAGCTTAACAATTATTTATCTTACTTTACTTTAATTGAGTCTAATACCCACCTATTGAATAAAGGTAGGTAGAATAGAATACGGGTTTATAAGTCTTCGTCTGGCAAAATCTAGGGAGTACGAAGTTTATAATAAACTTGAAATTGGAGAGAAAATAACTAAAACATTGGCCACAGTCTCAAAACTATGATTCGCGAAAAATATAGCTTTAAAAAAATTTGTTGTGTTGTTCATAGAAAATAGATAAGGTTTTTGCAGAGTAAAAACTTTGTTTTGAGAGTTTGCTCCAGTCTGTGACCAATAAACACTTAAAAAATAACACCCAGGGACCATCCGGTTAACCACGACATTGGTTCATTACTGTTGATTGGTGTCTGCAAGTGCGGGGACTTTAATATTGTACAATAGTTTTGTAGCAGTCAGGTGCATTCTCACGTATAAGGAATGCTATAGAATGGGCCCGAGTGTTGCTAAGCAGGCCTTTGTTCCTGCCTAGGTGTTATTGTGATTTTTGAACAACAGCAATAACTGCCAGCCAAGAACGGTACCTACATACCTCTCCAATACCGCAAGATTCTTTTACTCGAAAGGCGGAAGAAATTTAAAGATTGGCAAATGACAGATGTTTGATTTTGAAAGCATTAACTTGTGATTGAAAATCGTAAGAATTCCGGTTTCCAAAGAAAGAGCTGGAACATTTTCATTGAAGTTATTTTAACTTTTTCTCCGAGACATACAAAGCCCGATCGTCGGCGGCGAAATACAACGATTAGAAACCGGTTAGGGAACTGCAAGAGCGGCGCATTGCACTCGCTAACTCCTAAACTCGACTCCAGAATGCGTTCCCGACTCAACCCTTACCACAAACCCTGACAAACATAACCGAAACGCGCGCGTTTACCACAACTTCACTTAAAGACTTTAGAATTCTATTCAAGTCTGCAAGTCAGCGAAACGTGGATCCCTAAGGTTTTGCAATAGTTTCTAATATAGTTTGCAGTAGTTAACGCGTGGTTTTGTTGGAATGTTGTTTGCTGACTAGGAGGTTAGCGATAAAATAAGTGGGATTCATTGACATCGGTCATGAGGTTCAGATATGCCGCTTAGACTGGATTAGGTGAAGCTAGATGCCTTTTTAAAAGTCTAGGTTTTACACTGAAAAACATGGACGAGGCGCTTTTTAGAGATGTGGTTAGTATGGTAATTAAACGTCTATGAATACAACTACAAGTTTTTGTTATCGTTCCTATGCTGAGAGACAAGAAAAGGTGATAATTATGCTTGGTACTCTTTGTTGACGTTTGATGTTCGACGTTCGTTGGCGTTTTAATTTGAAGAAATAAAACGTTATTTAGACCTATTTTTATAAGCAAATTTCCTATACCAGTTTCTTCTTTGACTAAGGGCTGATTTTTCAATTATCCGATAACTTTTATTCGAGGAATAAAATTGACGTTTGACAGTTTTTGTATGAAATAACTGTCAAAATGTCAAATTTATTCGAAAAATCAGCCTTTAGTCCATTATACAATTCTAAGAGATGGCGTAACAGAACGCGTTTTTTTCGTTATGCGCACGAAATTAAACGTTTATAAAAACTATGAAAATGGGTGTGTGAGTCAATTGGTGGTTGTAATTGTTTCATTTTGGTTTTTTTTAAGTGAAAACTGCTTTAGGCGCGTTGGGCATTGATTGAGATGGGAAAAAATCATTGAACTCGCGACACTGTTACCGTTACCGACACTTCTGTTTTAAGTTTTGACCATTGTAAAGACATCAACGCGCGGTACATTTTCTTTGGGAAGAATGACCTTCAAATATATTTATAAAATGACTATGCTTTTTCAAGTTTTCACTTTGTCGGCACTCCTGGAGTGCCACTGTTTTTTTTTACTTGCCGTGTAGACCATGAATTACTTTCTGAAATGTTATTAAATAAATAATTATCTACCTAAAGACCACACGCGAGAACATAACCATACTTATCAATATTTATTTGGTTTAAATGACTGATAAAATTATTAAGTTTTTAAGATATTAATTGTTAAGTAAAGCTAACATACCTATTGCAAAAAAAATACGCAAACATTATATGTGTTGAGGAACCTAAATTCCGCCACCTTAGTTGTTCTTAAGTTGAGTTTTAGGTTTAGTTGAGTTTTAGTTGTGTAGGTATGTATGTATGGTGTATATTTTCTTATGCATGTACGGATCGAAACATAGCCCATGTTTTAGTGTCGACATGAAATGGAAACTTAGGTAAGTATTTTAAACAACTTGGATTTGCACTTTATACGGAATTATAGGAGCGATATACCAAAGCACCTTTATTTAAAAAAAATATATTAGATATGTATTCGATTGATTTTCGGTATTTATAATACTTACCTAGTGATATTTCTATTTCGATAAAAAATAACTTGCAATTTTGGAATGTATTAGTAATAGAATAATACATATTATGATTGCATGCAGGATTTATTTTTTTCATATTCATACGGCAAGAAATAAAAGCCTTATTTTTTATATTTCACTTATTTTAAAGGAAAAAAGTGTGCCATTCCTAAAACGCCCATTTCGCCCTTCTACCTTATGGTGTCGTAATTTTTTTCCGTTACAATTCAAAAAGTTAATTAATAGCCTCTGTGCTAAGGCGGTAAGGAAAGTTCACGCGACTGACATTTAGATAATAATATCCTCTATGTTTAATTAGCTGGGGTGACCTTTGCCTGCGAGGGGTGGTCCGATGCAAAAACTCGCCAAATAACTGACATGCTGGCTTTTAAATACCTGGTAATTCATGAGACGGTACGACGGACGGACGGCATAGACGGTTCAGAAGTATCATTTCATACATGTGCCTAGAGTAGACACTTGCCTCTTATGATCAGAAAACCTAATCGCGAAACACTATAAATCACGATATGAATCATTTTGACGGATATGGCTAATCCATTGCTTCATATGTTCGAGAAATGTGTCTGCTCAACAATGTGAATAACGCAATGAATGTTGTTGAACTGTCAAAATTAAAGCCTGCTACTGTGTTACGAAATTACCTCGCTGAGCAAGATTTGGTCAAAAAGACTGTGATAATAATAATAATAATCTTTTATTACTCCCAGAAATGCACTAACATTACATTGAACAGGAAACAAATAAAAAATGGCTTATGCTAAGTGTTCTCTGTTCTGGTCTCTGTTTGTTTTGGTGTCTCTTTTCTGAGTATTCGAATAGGAAATACCGACCTAATGTAGTTTTTAAAATGTTATTGACGTGTACCTGAAAGTGTTTGTAAACACCTACTTACAGAAATAAAATCATTTATCATTTAAAATATAAGTAACAGAAAAGTAAATCAAAAACCACAAAAAAACATGTTACGCGCATAACTACTAAGGCACAAAGGCACGAGACACGCCGTGTGCGCATCGTCGCATCGATTTGATTTTCCAATAACTGTAATTTTTTTTATGAAAATAAATTAGATTGTAATAAATTCGGTTTTTTTAGACCTCCGGCAGTAGCCTACGTAATTAACACATAAATAATAAAATAAATAAATAAACAAAAAGTTTCAGCGAAGTTTTAAACTGAGAAGACTTGCTGTAAAATCTTTTTGATAGAAAGAAGAGTCAGTTAGGCAAGCATGACATGGCTAATAACCGAAGCTTTGAGTTTGAACCTTTTCTTTAGTTGTTCCTTATCGAGGACTGTTGCGAGTAGAACTTCTTTATTATGAATTTACTGTGCAATAGCTGAAAAACAAATACGTAATTAAATTGTTTAATTTCTATAAACCACGGTAGTCTTGAAAACTTATAGGAAATAGTAATTAAATTAAACCTTATCCTTCAAATTGATTAAATTAATTAATTACCGAGCTTATAAGTAGTTATCGCCGCCATAATTATGAACTTTAAATGCCATTAGGGGACCCGTCTAAGTAGGTAGGTACTTACACGCCATCTTTTTCCTGAAGGTGTCGAGGAGAAAAAAGTCCTACAAAGTCAGGTGCAGAAATATCATAGCTTATCATAATCAGCGTATAATATCCCACTGCTGGGACACAGATACAAGCCTCCTCTCTGTGGGAGGGAGTGGGCCATAATCCACCACGAGGGCCCAGTGCAGGTTGCTAGATGTCACATGTCTTCGAATTTTCAGAAACATCAGCTTCATGTATAATGTAGTTGATATAAAAGCAGGATTAGTGGTTAAGAAAGCATTTACTCAGTGTAACTTCAAGCGGCACAAAAGGGGAATAATTGGCCAGTCAGATAAGGTGTTGGGTGTGACTGTCCAGGGCGCACCGAGCGCTCGGTTCAGTTGAGTAACTGGCGGAACAAACTGCACTACACGAGGAGGCTTCTTCATGCATCCCAAAAATGATGATGATGATAAACTTCAAGAACTACCAATTTATAAAACATATGAGCATAATCGGCCTATAATGTTCCCACTGCTGGGACACAGGTCTACATCAACCCGCACTGGGCCCGCGTGATGGATTATGGCTCACTCCCTCTCATAAAAAGGAGGCTTAGCCAGCACTGGGAAGATTATAGGCTGATTATGCTGTACTTTAAAATATCGTTCTATTTCCTATCATTCGTTTGAAGATGGCGGGCAGAAATTGACAGAATGGTGTTTTTAATGCTACATTTTTTCTCACTGCTGAGAATTGAGACGCGCCGTTTCAAACTGTCTTTTTCCATCTGTTACGATCAGTGGCCTGGTGGAGTGTGGCGCTGATTTTGACCACCGTTTTGAGCTTCGGCCTCTACGTCTTTAGTTTTTCCATGGTACCACTTTGTCCCCCTTGGGGGTACCACTTGCAAAAATATTTGCTCGTGGTACCCCCAGGAGGACTAGACTGGGGGACCACGGGCAAATATTTTGTTCGTTTTTTTTTTTTTTATTATTATTATTTGATTCCATTTTCGTCCTTTATCTTTCCTGTCATCGTTAGACGTTCCATGTTGTTGGTTCCTCTGCGGGCAATGTGGCCAAATTATCTCACGTTTAGTGATTTGTGGTGCAAGTGGGATTTAGTATCAAAGAAGTTTCTTTTTGCATATTGTTTCCTCTAAAATAAAACCCACTTTTTACCCACTTAGACTTCAAAGCGCAAGTTAAACAATAATTACATCATCTTGGTAAACAACCTGACAAGTCAACCTGCCGATATAAATACCAACATGTCCTCACAGCTATATCATAATAATTATACATCCCTCGAAATTACTGTTATTATAATAATTCGAGTAATCCATCAGGGATGACTGTTTAATCGGCCAATTAGGGCTGCTGTGTATCTTACCCTTTAGGTTGTCATGTGATCCGAATAGGATGGGTCACCAGGGACCTATTATCAAACCGACAGGCGACAATCTAACAATTCGTCAATGTTGTGTCTGTCATAGTTTTCTGCTTTTTTTAACAAATCAATTTATTTGCCGTAGGTAAGTGTTGGCACGATTTCGGTCTTAACATAAGTAATTGTACGGATCCATTCCACTTAGGGTGCCTTTCCACCAGAGATGAGCGAGGATGCGTAGCGAGGGATGTTTGTGAAACCAACCAATAACATCGCTTCATTTTTATAGCTTGAACTAAGTTAGCGTTGGTATAGGTTAGTTTTACACACATCCCTCGCAGGATGTTTTACCAATAGCCCTGTATAATTTTATTTTAAATTAACTTGGTTAGCCAAATTATGTTTGCGTGTTAACTTTTGGTCTCTTGGCATTATTTACCAACTATCAGTCGACCTGGGTTAATTTAGTAAACATCTAGGCGATACAAACCCAACCCAAACCCAATACAATCCTGTGTTACAAGATGTGTGTTATTACACATCTTGGAAAAAAAAAACAATGTTCTGCTATGGTTTTGCTTCTTTTTTGTCTCCTGAGAACCGCCATTAGATACGTTATGTAAATTACATGTTTTTCTCGATATGTGTCCAGTCATTTAAAGGCCCAGCCCTGTACAAGAGAAATAAGATATAAAACACAGGGTTGAACAAACGGCGACCGAACAGACCTTATTTGTAAACATCGGTAGCACCCGATATTTAAAGCTTGGGGCACAGTGCGAGTGCGAGTGCTGCGCTATGGTTTGCTTGTGAGATGACTGTGGTTCACGAAACCACAATAGATAGTTATTTTGTCCCTATTTTCTTTATTATTCGTTACGTGGAATATGTACCTACGTAATAATCTAATTATTAAAAAATATATGATGATGCTCGTTCTCTGCAGTCTGATTGACTTCAGAAAATCTTGGTAGGTATGAAAAAATTGTTTTTTTTTTTTAACATAAAAGAAAATATCGAGCAATTCGAAAGACGTACCTAAAGCATTCATTGTCTTTTATTCGAAGTGAAACGTCCGAACACAAAAGAGAAAAGATAATTCATTAGTGTACCGATCTAACGATGTTGGATTTCGTCACTCGGCCATCTACTCGTATCATTCCCTACCGATTGATCGAGAAATGAGCAGATGAACGTTCATTCCTATGTAGATAATTTTGTCGGCGGTGTGTGAACGTGGAATGAAGCGGTTTTAGTGAATTCATAAATTAAATACCTACTCCTAAATTAAAAGGTACTTATTATTAATTTTACTCACAAAACTTAGGTCCATCGTATTGGCAAGGGTCACCACATCTCTATCAATTTCCATGATTTTTCTAGGATTCTTTAGACGATACCAACTTTAACAGGCATATCTCTTACCCATAAGGCTAAAACAAAAAATATAGTTTTCTTTCGGCCATAAAACATAGCTTGTACTGTGCGACAGTTCTTTGGCCAGCATTCGTGGACATCTTTTTGCTAGCAAGCCTAGTCGCAAGCTGATTGGAGATCCGTAAGCGATTACTTTTCTAGTTGGCAACATTGTATTTCATTACTTACCATAAGTTATAATGGACAATTATGGTATAGCGGTTGATTTAATGAGTGAATCGTGTATCTTAACTAATTATTATTAAGTGAAATGATTCGATTTTTTGTATGTTTGTTTGTTACGCTTACATGCTAAAACGGCTGAACGGATTTAGATGAAAATGTGCACATGGATAGACCATGACCTGGAGAAGGCTACTTTTTATCCTGGATCGCAGACGTAAAATACAGACTTCTTCCTATACGATAAACGGATCAGTCCTAGGCAATTCTTATAAGAGATTGTGTCTAAAGAAAAGGTCTTTATTGGTCTTTAAAATAAAGACCACTTATAACAACACTAGCAGCGCCCCGCGGTTTCACCCGCATCAGTGTCGATCCCGTGGGAATATCGGGATAAAAACTATCCTATGTCCTTCCCCGGAATGCAATCTATCTCTCTGCCAAATTTTTTCGAAATCCGTTCAGTGGTTTAGACGTGAAAAGGTAACATACAGACAGACAGACACACAGATAGTAGTAATTAGATATGAATTAGGTACATCTACATACTTACCTGCTTATTTTGTTGCCATTGACGCTATGTTTAGCCTTTTAAGAGCTGATGAACCGGATAATCGGCTGTTCGGTCCAATCTTAACTAGGTACAACAGACGCCAGCACATCAAGCTACTACAATCTGTCAAATTTGTTTAATAGATTTTCAACTTTATCGCTAAAGCATACGGTTCAAAGTGGATTGGAAAAATTTGACAGTTTCGGGTAGCGTGAGATCTGGCGTCTGTACTTGAGTGCAAATGTATTTACTTTACCTGGTACCTGAGTTGAGCTGCACGATTACTGACAAATGTTTGTATTAACTGGACTGATCCATTCAAATCTGTGTGTTCCTCAAGACACCATTTCAGACATTAATCTACATGGTCTTCACATGATCTGAGCAAGATTATGTCTGGACTTTAAAAGAGACTGTGACCTCTACTTAGATATGTTTGTAACAAACCTTACGTTGGCGAAAATGCTTTTGTAAAATGCAAGTTTTTTGATCTCTACTGTAAGTAGGTATATCCTAACTATTATAAATGCGAAAGTGCTCCTAAACCGATTTAGATGAAATTTGGTATAGAGATAGTTTGAGTCCCGGGAAAGGACATAGGATAGTTTGTATCCCGATATTCCCACGGCATCGAGACTTGTACGGGTGAAACCGTAAGGCGCAACTAGTTATTTTCTAGTTTACTTAGTGTAATTAAGTTTTACCACAATCATTTTTTAAATTTCAAAATTTGTAATCCATTGTTACACGAGAACCACTGCCGACAAACTGTTATGCAGGTTGGCAGACTTTATGTATGCAGTTAATACAGATTTATTTGGAATAAATAAATTAAAACAAAAAAACCTTCGAGTTTGTTTCGGCCTCGAAACGCCGACCTCACAGGCTTATTTATTATATTACTATAGCTGCGCCCTGCGGTTTAATAATTCATACCTAGTGTGGTTCTGGTTAAGATCTACCTACGACCTAATCTATTCCTACAGAACCCTCCCATCGATCTATTCTATTGAATTTATTTTTCTATATGCGTTATAACCGGTCGTAAGGGATCGTGTGAAAATAATACAGGCCTGGTACGAGTGGCCGTGACAAACGCCTTCCACGGGCGTTCGGCGCGTAGGTTATGTGCCCCGAGTCCGCGAGTGTGCTCCTAACTGGTCAACCACCTATGAATGATACCCCATATTTTTCAATTAAAGGTGCGAAAGTAATGCATGGCCATTGAACACTTGAGTTGGTCTCTTTTTTAAAAGGAATGTAGCTAGTTATCGTCTGGATATCGGTTTGCGATTTCAATCGATTTTAATCGAGTTGGTGTAACCGGACGCAAATAATGATCGATTTTTTTTCAACTCGCGTGATGGTTGAGCAGTTTGACAATAAAGAATGATCCGGGAATTATAGGCTTTGGCTTTAGTAGCATCTCAAATAATAACTACAAAATAAAACAAAAGAGCAACAGAAACAGAAATGTTGACACAATACTGATGACAGAGCGAGAAAGAATACTCTCATGTGCATAACCAGCTTAGAACGTTCCCACTGCTGCCTCCTCTCTGTGAGACGGAATGGACCGTAAGCCGTAGTCCACCACGCGGACCCAGTGCGGATTGGTAGATGTCAAAAGGACAACAACACAAACAAACACAACAAACAACAACCTCCTAAGACATGTAGGTTTCCTCACGATGTTTCCCTTCACCGTTTTTGAGAGCAATGGTGATGAAATAAATTACACAAAGTAAAGCGCCTGTCTGGGTCCGAACCCGCGACCCGACTCGCGACTCGTAAGTCGAGTCCGGGCCACCACAGCTCTCATGTGCATCTAAAAAGCTTAATTGAGGAATTAATCGGTTGCAATCTCCCAACATATCTATCATACCATTCCCCCTTTCCTATTAATTAGTATCTACATTGTGTAGTGTTATCGGAACCATTAAATTACCGAGACCAATTACTTTACCGTATCAACTTGTAGTATAAATTAAAACATCTCTTTTCTTGAAGAGCTCTTATTTGTTGTGTATCTAGGATGCTGGTTTTTGTCGACGAGTGGTACCTACAGTTGAGTTGCTAATTGGTTTAAGAATAACGTTGCTACAAGTACCTAGGTATGCACATTTTGTCGATTAATCAGTAATTAAACAACGACAAACGTATGCATTGTATGAATACAATTAATTACCTATTATTGAATGATAGAGTATATTTACCGTGGTATTGACCTGTATGCTTCTGTATGCACTCTTTTATAGCCTGCTAATAATATTATAAATGTGAAACTTTGTGAAGATGTTTGGATGTTTGTTACTCAATCACGCGTAAACCGTTGAACAGATTTGGATGAAAATTGGCACATAGATAGACCATTTCCTGGATTTAACACATTTGATACTTTTTATCCCGATATTCCCACGGGATCGAAACTTACAGGGCGAAACCACGGGGCGCTGCTAGTTCGTTTATATATTGGGAATTTGACCACGTAATGATCACTTTGATCGTACCATTCGTACATAGTCTTAGCCATCTAGGTGTCTATCATCAAAGGTAAATGTAATCTATTTCGCGAAATTGTGAACTGTCGATAACTTGTGAACTACTATTGTTTGTGTTCTTTAGAACACAATTGGCAGGAATTGGGTTTTCACTTAAGGTGCCTGTAAACAGGGGATGATGTGGGGGAATTGATGAGTTCCTTTTTATTATTTTTACTTCTTCTTAGAGTATCGATCTTTCTAAATTGAGTCGGCCCAAAATTCGCTAACGAGTTTGACGTCTTCAATATCTATAAAGTATTAATTTTCGATAGTTTATAATCTATACAAGACGAACCGTCAAATTGTGTACGAGCTGCTTACCGACAGGGTTTACAGTCTGTTCGATTTAATCTCCCGTAACATTGTAAACCGTTCCTGATTTGCCGGTCTTGGCAAGGTCTTGGCGGTAGCCGAGTTGATCGCAGTAACTGAGCCACTCCGACCAAATGGGTTAAGTTAGTTTAGAACTGTGTACAGGGTAAGAGTCCGGCATGCCCCTCTGTCACCCTCACGATGGAGGAAGTCCATGAGGATTTACAACGCGCACAAAAAAAAGCGATGCGAGAGGCGCCGCGGGAGTGGTCGACGAGCGTCCAAGTTGGTCGCATTACTTGGCTATTCAGTAGTAGCGCAAGGTGCGACCGTGCCAACCGTCGCACGCAAGTTTGATGCCAGTTCACAATTTGTCGGCTTGCCATAATTTAACACATTATTTTTCGATAGTTTATAATCTGTAAACTAACCAAAAATAATGATGCGTTAAATCGTAAATTGTTTATTGTTCACAGTTTTACGATACCTAGGTACTTTAGAATCTCGCGACATAGATAAGATATACGGTGACATATCTAAAGGCGTCCGTAAAATATTTTAAATATTGAACTTTGAATATCGCATTTCGTTTTCACAAATACTTATTTTTTAACAACAAACGCTTTTAACTCTAATAAAATGGCCAGGAAGGTACACTGTACAGATAGATAAATCTAGATTCTAGAGCAATACGAAGTCGCAACAGATTGCCTCAACAACATTCATCTAGTTTTATCAGAATGAGAAATTAAATAGATATCACTTGCGTATCGTTCTCGCCAGTTTAGATCTACACATTGGCTGTTCTAAGTAATTGAATTACGTCCATCGCCCCTTTACTATCTACTTTAGTAGAACTTTTAGTATATAAGTCGAGCGATGGATAATGGTCCTGTGTTTTATCGCTAACGGCCTCGGAGATCGTTGTGTTGTGTTCTAAACAGGGTTTCTTAAGTGAGACCGGACAGGAATTGATGGGATGTTTTTTTTTTTCTTCTTTGTGTCGATTTATCTAAATTAAGTCGGCCTAGAATTCGCCTTCGGCGCCTTCAGTAGTGCTTTTATTTGTCTATGGGTACAGACTTTCACTGGTTTGTACCTACTGTTTTAGCAAGGCTAGGGTGGATATAGTAGGCCATTAGAAGAGAGAACCAAGGAAATTTATCCTCGACATTAGTGTCACTGACTCTGGCAGAGCCACCATCAGGGATTTTAATTTTGATAACACAAAAAATTTGTCGCTAATTAGTCGAAATTTGTCGCCAAATATCAGAATTTGTCGGTCACTGGTTCAAAAGATATAAGGGTTTATAGGTGTAGGTATAGTCCAAGAGCTAGATCGAAGAGTTCACGAAAAAACTTTTCGACTAGCTCTTCGATTATACCTTACTAATAGAACTCATTATATCTCCTATACTATTAAATCTGTGACTTGGCGACTGACTCCGACTAATTGGCGACTAAATATGGGAGAAAACAGATCTTCGTTAGGTGCCCTAGTTTTTGAGATCTAAATGTAATGAAGTTTCATTAAAATCGGTTCATTCATTTCGAAAAACAAGGGCTTGAAAGTTTGTATGAAATGCCGTACGGTGTAAACGCTCATATGTCCCCCTCTGATCATTTGTGTGCATACAGTATTCAATAAATAAAATAAATAATAACAATGAGGGTAAAAATAAAATTGCAATAAATATTTATATCGTTTATTACATCAAATGCATTGCATTGTTACTTGGGAACAATAAATAAACCGGTGAGTTATTATCTTGTATAATGATAAACTATGTTTGCAACCATTTTATACACGTAAACTGTAGTTGAATTGACACACGTGGAGATGTTGAGCGCTTATAAATGTCTGGGAATAAACTACTATTTTGATATAACACAAGAGTTGGTCCTCATAGGAATTTACAAATTTTGTAAATTTTCGCTAATTAAATTCAATAATAAAGTGGGATTGCTTAAAAAATTAATTTGTTTTGACATCTTTGGAGAGTTATGAATTTAAAAATACTTAGAGGTAATCCATTTACGTTGGACAGGTAATTAGAAACAAAATTAACAATGCTCAACTCGTCATTTGTATCAATTCAACAAATTAAGAGACACTATTCAACATTTCAGAACTATAGTCTGTACAATACATGAAGTAATTTATATCAAGCCGAAAGTGAACGATACTCGTAAACAAAATCAAGAAACAACATAAAATATATGAAAACTCTCGTCTTTGGTTCCTATAAAAGCTTTGGGATACCAGCAGAGAAAAATAACACAAAATTGTACTAAACAGGCGAGGAAATAGAAACGGATAATACATCTTGCGTTAGTTTGCCTTAGTTTAGTTTATTGCGTTGCAAAAACAACCTTACTTGATATTTACATAAAAAATTCAAATCTCTGGTGCATTACATAATTATTATTTATGTTCTCGCAAATAATCATTACAGTTCAACCGATCACAATACCGAAAAACGTACACTTTTTTTTCAAAATAGCACCAATATTTTAATATCAGCACATCGCGTGTACCAAAAAACGATTGCTGGCAACATTGTTGAACAAATTAATAGCTAGCAACACCAAACTTCATGCAAATTCGCGCGATAATACAATTACAACCCTTACTGGAGTATTTCTTAAGTATTTTAGTACATTTAGGTGTAAAACAACGAAGAGAAAATATACACTGAATAACAGTATACGTATTAGTGGTATCTTTGATTACAGATGCCTAAAGTATTAAGATATGGTAAGTTAGACACTGAAGGATTACATAATTCGCATCTTATATCCAATCACGCATCTTACAATAGAAAATATACATTTTATTCTTGTATAAATAGATATGTATTAAGGTAAAATTAATTAAACTATGGTAACACTTTGTCTACGGAATCATAGATAATAGAAGCCAGAAAAACTGATATACTCTGTGGATTTGTTTTTCTGCTTGAGAAGTTTTTTTTTAACATGAAGCATAGGTGTTTATTTCAGATTACCTACTCCTATTCATGAAATAGGAATAAGATATAGGATTTATGAAGTGTTCGAGTACCTTTTGATATGGTATAAATATTTTCTAGGAAGAGTTTTACCTAGACGCGATATGATATTTTTTGATAAAGAATCATTACCAATATAAAGACTGATCTACTATCAACCGCAAGTTGGAAACTATGCATCAAGTTAAAAATAAGCGACAATTATAGTTAAAATTACTTCACAAAAATTATATTATCAACAAATGTGAACATTAACATTTTAATTTACAATCTACAAACGATTGGTTCCCATACACAATGACATAACTTTCAAAGTATCTCCTTTATTTTATTTGCGAAGAAATTTTCCATCACAGTGCCCGTAAAATCAATCTGTGTAGGATGCGTCATTGTATACAGGAGCCATAAAACACAAATGTTGCCAACTACGAAAAAACTTTCGAATTATTTAAAAAACGTACCTAAATTTATTTGGTCTCATTTTAGTAACGGTTATTTATATCAACAGAAATTGATTAACAAATTAAATCTATACATAGAATGGATTTACAGTTTATATAATATTCGTATCTATGTATTAGCTGCTGAGAGCTCTTTTTATTACTTTATCGGAATTGTTCATTATTGAACGTCATATTCGCTTGTTTCAGATTTATCCTCCAATTATTTTCAACTCACTTAATTTCAAGAGAAATCTTGTCATTTTGCCCGTCATGTTTTAAAAATCGTTTCGTGAGTCGATTAATTCGACTAAAATCATATATCTATCATCGATTTTAGATTATCACTGGCCGACGCATGCGTCAGCAGATTGTACGTCATGATTTGCGCTATACAAATATAAGTATCATTTCTATCTAATTCCACACATCCATTTACATTACCACATTGTACTTAAAAGTACTCTTTCATCATTCCCTTCTTATTAATATTATGCTCATCATTTTACAAATTATATTCGACTCAAAAGACAGTATTTGGTCCTTTGTCGCTTATGGAGAAAATACCCTAAGGCTTCTCAATAAGGTAGCCAGGACGTTTGCTAAACATTCAGCTCTTAGCGCCAGTTGACCTTCTAAGGTCGAGTTATTCTCCTGACCTTGACCTTGAGACTTCTTGGCGTTGTACTCGTGGATGATTTGTGCCATTTCAGCGCCAGCCAGTTCTTTGAAGGCCGCTGTGACGTCGTGGACTCGAAGGACCAGGTTTCGGGTTTGGAGTGGCGCTGATGTATGTCTGCCGAGAGCCTGCCAGTACGAAAAGAAAATTAATAACTGTAATGGCAGACGGATTTGGTAAACTGAGAGATAAGATCTATTCTAAAACAATTAAACATTTAAGAAGCCCGTGTTTCGTTCAAGATTAAATCAAATATACAGGGTTATTGGTAAAACATTAACAACCTCTTAAGAGGTCATTGTACTCATCATTATGAACAACTTTTTCTATGGGACCAAACGTTTTAAGTTCGTACAACTCGTGAAAATCCTACATTTTGACGACTTGTACAACCATAAATGTAGGGAACAACAGATTTTTTTTTCGCGATTTCAGATTTGGTCCCATAGTAAAAGTTGTTCATAATGATGAGTACCTCTTAAGAGGTTGTTGATGTTTTACCAATAACCCTGTATAAGTATTCATACCTGACTATTTTAAGACAACCTTTGTATGGATTAAACGGAAGGGAAGGAGATATAATACTGCGAGTAGTCTGTGGTGTATCATTTAAAATAAAACACAGGAATTTGAAGCACATTTACCTGTGCCAAGTCAGACAGTCTCCTCAGCGGCGTGAGGCAGTCTGCCAGCGCGGCGGGCGCGGCGCCTTGCGCGCCCCCCAGCGCGCCCCCCTGCGCGCCCCCCTGCGCGCCCCCCAGCGCGCCCCCCAGCGCGCCCCCCTGCGCGCCCCCCTGCGCGCCCCCCAGCGCGCCCACCAGCGCGCGCGACGCCGTCACCAGCGTCACGGCGCAGGCTGTGAGCTCGCTTCGAGCCCGCTGAAAGCAAACAAAACATCTTCAAATACTTGCCCAGTTTTTGGTGGTTTGTTCAAAACGATATTTTTGGAAAGCAGTAGATTATAGTAATATATTCTCATATTATTTGTTTTATTTTATTAAGTGAATTTGTTTTTGATTTTACGTATTTTAGTTTCTCCTTTACTCTTACACACGCTGTCTACATCTCTTTAAATTCTTTCTTTCTAAGATTTCTTTAGAAATAAGAATCACCTTTGAATCTATTTTGCTGTTCTTTTTTCTTGTCTATTTATGTATGTGTGTACCTGTACCTACATAAATGGTTAAATAAATAAATAAAATTCATTGAACTCACCTGAAACTTAGCCTCATCAATATCCTCGCCCCCTCCATGCGCGTGCTGGTGGGAGCACTTCTGCGCGACCTGGTGCAGCCTCTGCAGCAGTCCGTCTACCGCCACCTCCGTCTTGCATAGCAGGTTCTCTATCGACACGTGTCCGTTGTTCCCCGACTGGAACTCTGGGAACTTCACCGTAGGAGGAGAAGGTGGCGTCGGAATGTCATCAACCACTTCATCCTTGAACCTCACGTGGTTTTGTACCTTTGGGGTGGGACTGGCACTGTTTCGACGGAAGGACTGTCTCTCAGATAAAGGTGGACTGAAGACTCGCTCGCCAGGCGCACCGTTCAATAAGTCCGGTCGGTTGCTAAACCGCCTGTTCATCTGCGGAGAACACAGAGAAAGTGCCGTGTTGTTCTTCAATATAGTGTTCTTCGTCTCAGAGTTTGATCTCACATGACGTGTCTGTAACGTCATCGAACTGTAGTTCGGTGATGATCGAATGTTCTGCGTCTCTTCGTCAGTCAATCTGTTTTCAATTTCAAGGTTCCTATACGTATTTAGGTTACGCTGGAAGTGTGGCGAGCCAATGCTGGCCAAACGTTGCTCTGGATTCCTGATCGGTGACTGCTTTTGGGAGTTCTTCAGTCGAAGCACTTCCATGCTCGGAACGGGAGGTAGTGGCGGCTTTTTGGGAGGTAGAAGTATCGGTGGCGGTGGTGATAGAACTTTGTTTTCTAATCTCGGAGGCAGTTGTGGGGCGGTTTGCATATGTTGCTCGTTTATATCGCAGACGACTTTATAGTTCAACTTCCTATTGTTTAGTGTACTGAAGTGATTGTTCGTTATCTCGACAGCTGAGAGTTCGTTGTTCACGCACGTGAAGGAGTTGGACCGAGGTCTCGGTGCAGGTGTGGGTGGAATCTTAGGTGGTCTCTCGGGCGCTTTCCTACAGTCTGAGTTTTTTCTCCTTGGTGGTGGTCGAATTTCACAAACGTCTGGAATGGAGTCTGAGTTCTGAATTTTGGATTCAACTTGTTCATTTTCGTCTGAATTTTCTTCAGACTTATTTTTGTCTTTACTGCAGCAAGAGAACATCCCTTTCCTCTCGACTGTTGGGTATTCTATGACATGCGCGGTTCCATTCGCCTGTTTATCACCAGAAACACTTTTTCTTTTACCTTTAGGAGAATCTGATTTTGTTTGATTAGAAACTTTGTTTTTATCTTTCAGCAAAAGGCTGTTTCTGGCATCGCTAAGGCTTTTTGCTGCAAACATATTCCTAATCTCACTGACGCTTAGAGTTCCCTTCAACACATCACCGTTGGCAGTTTTTGCTTCGGCGTTTGCTTGTTCGTTTTTTGCTTCAAGTATTTGACTATGATTAGCATAACTAACTTGTTCTCTATCTAAAGTTGATGAGTTGGAAGCCGGTGGAGGTGGAATGATATACGACATTATTTCTTCTGGAGTCAACTCTATCGCTGGAGTGACTTTCACAGTCGGTGGCTGTATTGTAACATTAGCTAAAAATTCGTCTAGTGCTTTATTTTTTGGTGCATTCGATAAATTTTCTTGCGAATTTACTTTGTCATCAGCAAACGATGGTGGAACTATGGGTAAAATTTGAGGCACTTGCGTAGCACAGTCTAATTCATCGGGAGTTTGTGGGGGAGGTATCAAAGTTAAATCTATAAGCTCAGCATCACTATCAACGACGCTTTCCTGGAACAAATACGGGTACTCAGCCGCTCTCGTTTCTTCTTTACTACTCTTTTCTCTAAGTTGCTTCAAATATTCTTTAAGATTTGGTTCCTTATTGTCTGTCGTTGCGTCAGGGCTGACTAGACCAAAGCTGGTCCTGACGCCTTTAGTCGTGGTCGTTTTGTTTTGATGTTTTCGAATAGGACTACTTGTGGGTGTGTAAAGCGAATCATTATCACTCTCTGAGTGGCATATATCATTGTTCAAAGCTATCAAAGCATCAGTCAAGCCACAGTTGTTAAGTATAGCACTGAGGCCTTGTGACTGACGTGTGGTTAAGCTATTATAGTCTTTTCCACTCTCCGGTACATTCAAACCATTTAGCCCTTGGTTTATAGTTTCAGTTAGCAAAAGCAAGGAATCACTATGCCTCAGTATACCAGGCGCGTCATCCGTCATCCTACTAGTATTAGACTCTGTATCACTCTCCACATTATCTACACAAGTTTCTTTACCAACTAGCTCATCTCTTAAATTCTCATGATAAGCATCGTAATCACAATTCTCAGTCAAATATTGTTCAGAGTTTTCTACTAGTTTCTGCATTTCTGCTACTCTTCTTAGGACCTCTTCGTTCTTGGCTTCTACTAGCCGTGGGTTGTTCGACGCATTCTCTAAGAGTTCCATGGACAGAACACTTTGAAGGTCGAAGCCCATGCCGTCATCGAGGTAGCAAGCATCGTTTGGATCGAAGAGTCTGAAATCATCGTTTCTCTTGCATTTCTCGAAGTGAACATCGTGATCTAGTAGGCCAGATTTTGAGTCATAGCCTATTAGAGGGCTGGAGTTGTTGCTGTGGTTCCTGTTATTGATGTTGGTATTCATGTTGGTGTCCAGTGACTTGTTCTGGTCGGGGGTGGAGTGGTAGGGAGGAGGCATGCTGAAGATGGCGTAGTGCTTCTTGGACAGCGTGTTCGGATCGTCGTAGTGGAGGTAACTCCATTTAGCTGTCACCACGTTGTGTTGCGACAAGTATGGTGGAGCTGGAACAGAAAAGAATCAAGTTTAAAGTTGTATTTAGGTAGTAAGTATTGTCACGTATTGAAAAACATTAGCACCTTTCTGCTTTTGCTTTTAAGCTCGTGTCTATAGTAATCTGAAACTTACCTATATCTTCTGTCATTGGCTCCCTTTCTTGTTCGACATTCAAGTCATGGCCAGTAACTAAGCGGTAGTACCTGTCAAAAAACAAAGTTCCATTACCAATAGATTAAGAGACAAAGACAAAGTGTTGGGTCACAAATTAGTACATAATAGAGACATATACGTATAGTTGGTTTAGACAAAATTTAGGCTTCATATATTTTTATTTAGGTATAGATAATCAAAATTACTTCAAGTACACCGGTAAAAAATAAAAAAATCCTGGAACATACCCAGCAATGATGAGTGGCATCTCTGCAGCATCTCGTTCATCCATCAACAGCGCGAGCACTCGGTCCCGTTGTAAAAAGATAGCGACGTCTGCGCCGCCGCTAGACCAGTCACGCTTCACTCTGATGCCTTCCACCTCTTCTAGAGAGGCGATAGGTTGGGGCTGGAATGAAAAAAGATAGAAAGTGAGAAAAAGTAGGAGTATTTGAAATGTTTTAATTTATGAATATATTTTTTATGTAAGGTAAATTAGGTGGATCCCGGCTGTAGGTAGACACATTGGCTAACGAAAGTACCAAGGTACCTACATAAAATCACGTGGTATGGTTGGTTAATTGGTTTTTGACAAGATTTGCCCACCCAAGTATTTCTTATAAATCAAACGGAGTCCGTACGCTATACATTAACTGCTGTATCATCTCCTTCATTTCTGGTTCATTTTTTTAACACAATGCAATCGTGCATCATCATAAACGCACCGTTGTCAAAAAAATTACAACTTATTGAATTATTTTTAGGTACTACCACCGAACGTAGGTGACACTTGCCCGTCGCATGTCCAATTAGCAGACACAATAGAAATTCTATTGTTATCGGTACATACCCTGTACATGCGACATGCGAAGGCGAACTTGACTTGAAAGTTTCGTAATAGCCACTTACCACAGAGTTACTTCTGCCCACGATCTGGCTGAGACCAAACCGTGGAGACACTAGCAGCACCCGCTCGGGCCTGCTGCTGCTGAAACACTTGGCACCGTAGCTCGGCAGACCAGCCACTATGTCCAGGTAGTGGAGCTTAGCCTGGAAGAAAAAATGGTTGAGCTGAATGGTGCTAATACATGCGTCATGTTCGTGAACGGGCGCCGTCAGTAGGGACTGGTCATCTCTTTGCTGCCATGGCTTATTTTAATTTTATTTAATATTTGAATTGTTTTTTTTTTCATTACGGACGCTTTTAACGTTCTGCATCGTTCTTACATGCATAATTTTTAACATGAATGATGTAAACAAGACTTTGTAACCATATTATTTTGATTTAAAAGAGTGTCCATGGAGTTTCTTGCCCGTTCTTCTCCATATGTACCTACGCTTTGGAATGGGCAATCTAGCTTCATCTTTCTGACTGACCGACCCCTTGACAATTCAAAAGTGCCTGTAATTGGTTTAATTGAAATAAATGCTTTGAGTTTGAAAAGTTTAAATTGGGTAAGTATAGGGGTTATAATAAAAAAAAGTAAAATAAAAAAGATTTGGATTCAACAGTCGGAGTCGTGGATTTAGATCTCTCACCTAACCTATGTAGTTTTTGATATGTTAATCATCGAATTTCAATCATCAGTATGTTATCGAGTATTGGGAATATATGTCGTTTCACGTTTTCCATTTTTTTAAATATTGTACACTCACCTGCAAAATTGCATGGATACCCTAATGTCTATTTTTCTGTGAACGTTTGAAGTTCAAGTTTTCGAAAATAAACTAGATGGCGTTGGTTTCTTCACAACTAGGAATAATTAAGTATATTCATTAAGCTAACGAGTAGGTATTTTAATAATTTAATATTCGTGTTGGTAGGTTAGCAACAGGAAAAAAAGTCATCGGAGGTAAACAGGCTCAAATCAAATCAAATCAAATCATTTTATTTCTTTGCAAACATGGGTAAAAAAGACACATAGATGTTTCATATTTATAAGTTCTCCACATTTTACCGTCCAATGGGCATGCAAATAGTGTACATACAGTTTCAGTTTAACATACTTAATTGAAAACATAATACAATAAAATAAGAATGTCAATCATAAAAATTTAAATAAAAAATAATATAAAATGTCAAACGGAGTAAAAGTATGTCAAACCATAATAATAATATGTCAATCAGTAATAATACACATGTCAATCAGCAAGTGAATCATCATTAATAAAGCTGTCAACAGTGTAATAGCATTTAAAAAGTAAGATTTCAATGAGCGCCCTTTTAAATTGTAATATAGTAAAAAAAAATATAATATTCGGTAATTTATTATAAATGCGAGGGGCAATACCAAAAAAACTTTTTTGCATAAGTGCAGTTTTACATTTCACATGACATAATTTATTAACGTATTGTGTCCGTATTGGATTTTTCCTGACCTCTGATAATTTTTGGAATAGTTGTGGGTTACATTTAACAAACAAGGCGGTTTCCAATATATATAGAGAAGGCAATGTTAAAATTTTTAATGATTTAAAATAGGGAACACAGCTATCAGTCGTCTTCAGGCCGCACATTGACCTGATGCATCGCTTTTGCAACCTAAACACCATTTCTCTATCAGTAGACTGCCCCTTGTGGGCTCGCCAAACAAAAAGGAGGTTTATTTCTTGCAGTTTATTATTCAAATTTAACAGTCAGTTTATTAATTACCGTAGGCATAACATTAAAATATTATGTATAACTTCTTATTGAGGTCATAGCTTAGTATTCGTTTCCTAAATAGGAAAGAGGATTGAAGCTTATGTAACATCAATAAAAACAACAACAGGAGACCAGATTATTTTATCACAAAGGAACAATTTTCTTTAAAAGAAAAAAGAAATGTAAATGAGAATGAAATGAAATTATAAATTGTTTGAATGTGTGAAGAGACAAAAACAAACTACAAAAATATTTTGTCATATAAAGCAAAGCAACGCCATCTAGTAACAGTATAAGTAAATTTTGTTAGTCATTAACTGGTTTTACGCTAGATGGCGTCATTTCTTGCTTCACACGATTTTATTTCTGAACTATCCATGCACTTTTGCAGCCCACTGTACCTGTAACTGCGTTAGTTGCCGTTGACTACCAGTCATCTGCGAGTTCATCTTCAGGAAATGCGCGATCAGTCTGCGAAGCTCCTTGCGTTTCATACTCTCTAGTAGACCGCTGGGAACGAACCGTTCTAGACCGAACTCTCTTCTGAAATGTATAAAAAAAAACATAAAACTATGTAAAATGTACAAACTATGAAGACCAATGTAAAGAGGCAAATGTCAAGACACGTTATGCAATTTAATTTAAAGTATTCGTTTTACGAGAGCTTGCTTGCTGAGAAGATTTTTTTTGTATAAAACTGACATTGACGTGCAGTCGACTATACTATATTGTATAACTAATAACTAATTATTTTTTTAACGTCTTCCTGGCTTTCACTACCAGCTATATAACTGTTGCTATACCCAGCCATGCAGTTGACTGTACCACATTATTTTTATGTCGCAACGCTACATTATATTGAAAGAATAAAGAAAGAAGAAAGGAAATACATTTATTTAGCACATACTAAAAGACACACAATACGCCAAATAGTCAGATAATAGTCGTAAATCATATCAAATAAAAACAAAATTATAGATAAAAATAAAAAGTGCAAAGTCCGATGTAAGAAATTAGCAGGAATGTGTGCCTCACGGCTGCGCCAAAAAGGCACAGTTCAGCAAAAATGCCAGACAAATAGTGCCTGACACTGGTTTTCAACTGGACCGGGGGCCTAAAAAGGCCACTTTGACAGAATCATAAAAGGATAACATTATGAATCATTATATGGCGAAGACAGTCCATGTACACTACGTAGGTATAATCAAAGAGATTGGGATTGGATTTGGTTTGGATTGATTGGTATTTTAGCACAGACAAAAAAAATAACTGAAAAATCCTTCACCAATGGGATTTGATACGATTAACTTAACAGTTAACTTTCCATTATGATTCATAATGTTATCTTTTTATGATTCTGCCAATGTGGCTTTTTTAGGCCCCCTGAAATATTCACCCAAAAACAATTTAACGAAGCCATACTCACTCGACAGCCTTAACAGTGAGCTTAGCCGGAGACATATTATTAGCCAGGGCATGCTGGTGCATGTGCAGCGCGGCCAGGCGCAGCGCCACGTCGGGCTGCAGCTCGGGCGCGAACCTCTCCTGCGCCACGTCGTTGCAGCACTGCAGGTACAGGTAGTCCAGCGCCGCCAGGTCGCGCTGCGCCAGCTCCGCCGCCGACGTCGGCATGAATACGATGCGGAACAGGCAGCGCATCTTGTAAGAGCCGGGGCGCGCTGCGATCTGGAAATATTGAAGGGTTATTTTTAAAAGTTGGTCATTCTTGAATTTCTTTTGGTGTCTTGACATCATGTGGCAGCATATTGCATATACAGGCTGGCAGGGATATCGACCCGCAAACTGTATCTAACCATGAACTCGGCACATGATTCTAGACGATTCTAGCGCAGAAATTTTTTGTCAGTTGTCAAAAAAAAACTGCTGTTTCATAGAAAATTGCGATACCTACGCGGTCAAAATTTATGGAATAGCAATTTTTTTTTGATAACCTACGAAAAATTTTAACGCTAGGGGGTTTCAGAATCATGTATTGAATCCATGCTAACAGGTAGCACGTCGAAGTCCCTGCCACCCTGTACACTATTGTCCATCTGCCTGCCTCTTCCCTATGGCCGCATCCTAACCAATATCAATCGTCGCGTTCATATGTCACTTTTTGTTAGGAAAACCGCAAGGCGCCCTTTGTTGGCAGGTTCACCGAACAAAAACGGACATATGAACGCGACGATCGCTTTTGGTTAGGACGCAGAGTAAGAAGTCGAGTTAACTTTAAAAGCTACAAAAAAAAAAAACTAATCTAATTGCGTAGTACTCTATCTCAAGATTTAGCAACAAAAAAAAAACATATTTTTAAGGTTTGATACAGCCATTGATCAGTCCTAGGAGTGGCTAAACCTTCATCGTATAAATCAAACAACCTTTATAGCACTGTGTGACTTAAACCGCACTTAAGTCACGCTTTTCTGTGACTTAAGTAGTCTATTTTTACACCCCAAAGCTTGACTTAAGTGCGGGTTTATGTCACACGAGCTATAAAATAGTATACGATACGTGTGACTTAGAAGTCGTTTCGTGCAATAATGGACTACTTTAGTCACAAGTATCGTAATGTACTATCAGAGCCTAATTATTTTAAGGACTACTAGACTTACCCAGCTGATTACCTGGGGATGAAAAAATATTTTGCTGTTATACATTTATGCATGGGTTTGCTAAGGTAGATTTTATAGGTATTTTATTTCCCTAAAAACTAATATTTGTGCCTCTTTTTAACTTCCTAGCCTCTTCCTAAAGTTGGTCGCAAAAAGAAATTATTTATTCTGTAAATAGGAATCACTTTTACGCGTCATAATATCAAAAATAAATAAGCTAGATGAGATCGGCGCGCGGCGTTTCTTATCTGACTACTCTGGGACGAAAGTCCGAAACAAACTCAGAGGTCACAGTCTATTTTAAAGTCCAGTAACTAAGCTAGGGCACTCCGACCAAGTGGGTTAGGTTACGTTAAATATGTCCAACCGGCGAGCCCAGAGCTCTACTTCCAAGTCGGTCGCAGCTAATTGGCTATTCAGTATTTTAAGACAACCAAATGGGAATAATTTGAAGCTCACTTCGGAAAAAGAGGCACATTTTTATAATTAGAGTGTGCAATAATATTTTTAGGACATCAATGGCGCCGATTCCCTTGTTCACAAACTAAACTAATTTTAAGTTCAGTACATCTTTTTCTTTCTATTTCATTATGAAAAGGACAGAAGATAAATATTAGTTTAGTCCTGTCAAATTAGACAGCGCCTAACGTAAATTGACGTATTTTTAGTAGCCATGTTTTTAATCACGTCTAAACTTGCTATGGAGTATCTTAATTTGACAGGACTAAACTAATATTTATCTTCTGTCCTTGTCTTAATGAAATAGAAAGAAAAAGATGCCTGAACTTAAATTTAGTTTAGTTTGTGAACAAGGGAATCGGCGCCAATATGGGATTTATTTTGGGTGCGATTAAATACATGCCGATTAAATTATTTCAGTTTTCAGAAGTTTAGAGAATTAGATGAGGAAATATAATTTTTTGCCAGGCAGGGTAAATATTCATAAGTAGTTTAGCTAAGGTATATTCAAACCTATGTGTCCAATTGATGTTATTTTAAGTTAAACAAATATCTTCTTTATTTAAGTGGTAATTAAATTGATTTCAGAGTGACTATTGAAAAAGTTATAAAAATTTTTGAAGTTGTAGCGTAAACTGAATTTTATTGTGTAGGAACTAACGTTATTTTTCCAAATTGAATTGAATTCGTTACTCACGTTCGTTACTAACGTTTACTCTATACGTTCGTGCTTGGCCCCGGGGTTGTAACGTCGTAGTAAATAAAGTTTAATTCATCATCTGCCCAGCCTTTTCCCAACTATATTGGGGTCGGGTCAGCTTCTAGTCTAACCGGATGCAGCTGAATACCAATATTTTACATGAAGCGACTGAATAAAGTTTAAATATCAGTTCATAATTACCCTAGCCAAAGACTCCTTCGGATCCAGTAACGTCAGCTTGTTCCTCCTCAAACTCTTGACGTGTTCCACCACCAGGCTGAAGTGTTCCTCCGCAGTGATACATAGCTTGTCCTTGAGACTCGTCACCACATCTGCGACCGTGGTTGTGGTGTCGTACTTGAAAGACTTCGTCTGACCATTCTCCAGGAATACTTTTAGGACATTTGCCATCGGAGGTAAGCAAAGGTCGCCGAGAGAGAAGGCTGAGGGCTGGAATAGAAAATTTAATTTGTCAAACTCAAAGCATTTATTTCAATTAAACCAATCACAGGCACTTTTGAATAGTAACAGAGTCGGTCAGTCAAAAAGATGAAGCTAGTAGCAGATTCGAAAGCGAAGTAGGTTCGAGAAACTCCAGGGACAACTCTTTCAAAACAAAATATTGTCAAAAAAATTAGTGAGAACAATGTACAAGGACGTGCACGTTAAAATTGTCCATATTTAAACCATTCAAAAATTTAAATAGTTTGGTTTACTGTTGGATTGTGGAAATCAGAAGGCTAATTCTCGTAATTTAAAACGTTCAAAATCTAGTCGCATTCTCATCTCGGCAAACAAATGATAAAAAACTTGTCAAAAATGTAGAGAAATTAGAGGTATATTTGACAGATTGAGACTGAGATCAGACTGTGAACGTTCTTAAAATTGCGAGAATTGCGACTCTTATTGCATCTCCAAAATAAGGCCTTTTATTCTGGATTAAAGGCAAACAGCTGAAAGGGGCTGACGGTTCACCTGGAAACGGTAAATGCTATAAACACACACAACTTTGAAGTCCCTAGTCAATCTGTAAGATAAAGTTGCAATGTCTTCTGTGCCTGTAATTTTACCGGCACACTAACTTAGAAACTGGGACACAGCTGCAGCAATGTTAACTTCAAAGCTGAAACTTCCCTAGAATTCAGCTCCACTATACAACACTCACCTAAATAAATGTAGGTATGCGTTCCTCTCCGAATTTAAGCAACCACATTCGCAAGAGAAGAAGAAAAGAAAGGAAGAAAATTAATTAATTTAGCACAGACCAAAAGACACAATACACCAGATAGTCAGATATTAGTCGTACATCAGATAAAAATAAAGATAAAAAGTCTCACGGCTGCGCTAAAAAGACCCAGTTCAGCAAAAATGCCAGACAACTAGTGCCTGACGCTGGTTTTCAACTGGACCTGATTGCGATGATGATTTATTAATTAGGTGAATGAACCATCTACTTATTAGGGAGCGAATAGTTAATAATGATGTCAACTGGAATGTGTTAACCGCTACACTAACAACATACCCACCCATATCTATTAGCGAATGTGTTTACTTAAAAAAGTTTGGGAGTAAACCGTAGTAAAGTAACCGAATATGGCAAATATCAACAGTTCTACAACATTGTTGGAACAGTTGTTACTTTTCCATAATTTTCATGTGGACTTGTGTCAACGCTAAAACGTGTGGACGTTGGTTCACGTCTACAAATATCCTGAAATACAACCTAGATATAAGTTAAATGTTTCTACTTGCTGCGCCCTAACCAGGTCAGTGAAAGCCTGTCCCGGTGTCCTAACCGAAAGCGACGGTCGCGCGAATATCCAATTACGCGATCGTTTGAACATGAATTTTGGCGCACAAACGCGACTTGATTGATATTTCGTGTATTTGCAGCGGCACGTTGTTTATTGACGTACCTACCTAGGTACGTCAATATACAACGTGCCGCTGCAAATGGCGACATTAATTTAACACACGATTAGGGCTACTGGCCAGTAATCATAAAAAAATACAACAACATAAAATAAATCGTAATTTAAAAATACCGCCTGCGCCGCCGCTCGCAGACATATATGGCTCTATCTTTCGTTCAATTCGCCTACTTTTTGCACGTTATTCGTTTTAATTTCATTGATGCGATGTTATGATCCGTGACCCCGGCAAATAACCTCTGCGCTACAATTCTTTAAGTCAGGTTAGGTACTCCAAATGCTATTTTAGAAAATTTAAAATAAATAATAACGTTTAATGAAATTAAAGTATGCTCCTAACACGAAAACGCGAAACCGTATAATGTCTGTTAAATTAATGTCGCCATTAAAGCGCCACGTTGTATAAACGAGCGCGACAGTCGTGTACACGCGTGATCCCTTTCGGTTAGGACGTGGCCAGGTAACTGTGTGCATTGAATACATTAAATAAATAATTAAAATTAAGTCATAATTTTCAACGAATCTACAATAGGACCGACGTAACTCGGCGGGCCTGAACATAGGCACTAAGAACTTTCGCGCATGTTCTCTCACTCGCACTCGCCTCATGTCACCATTTGGTTCCTAAAAAATCTTACTGCGCAGCCTTCTGCGCAAAGTCAGACCCGCCAAGTTACGTCGTCGTCGGTCGTATTGTACATACATCAATATAATCCAAATACTACACTTACAGGATACATAGGGGCTCCATTCAGCTGCACAGAATCGGCAAACCTGACCCTTGGAGGCCTGGCTCTTAACCGCGCCCTCTTAGCTGCCGACAGCAGTGCTGATCTCCTGGCAGGGTTCCCACTCCTGGCCGGCTGGCAGACGCGTAGGGTGACACGTTCGGAACAAGCTCGCACTGCGGTGATGACGTGTTCTCGAGCAGCCAGGCTGACATCCTCGCCGTTGACGCAGAGGATCTGGTCTCCGGGTTCCAGCTGGAATTGGGAGGTTTTAGAATGTTGATGTAAAATATGTCTGTTTTTCTAATTTTATGAAGAAGTGGTCACAAGCATTTATGTATGGTTCTTTCGGCAAAACATCACTATGATATAGTTTATAAAGTAACATTTTGTTTATGTGTGTAACTTTTCAAGTTTTGGACAAATAGATGATCTTTATCTTGCGTATACCTAATCACAGGCAAAATGGACTTTGTGGTTTTGAAATCGTTTGGCTTGGCTTTGCTGCTGTGCTATGGCACGGATTTGATCGACAAATCCTAAGACACTTGCACTGCCTTTAAATTTATGCTGGTTTGCTAAACATAATCTTATTAGTAAAAATCTTCAATTCATTCACTGACGGACAACGCAAAGCCTAACCCGCTGGGTGAAATATGAAAATTCGCACAAGAGTTCCTATGTATTACCAGATTGAGCATTATGGTGATGGGGAAGTAGTAGACTGCGAAATTAAAATTTTCTTACGTTTTTGGCAATTTGCAGGTCAGTGTCAGGTTGTATCTTGATCAAAATATGATTCGCGACAATAACAGGTACATATTAGAGAATTATAATCATTAGAATCATTAATACATCTTTCTAAGTTAGATTTCAAGAAGTTAGGTTTTTTTTAGTTGGATTCTTTAAATATGTACCTGTTTTTGTCGCGAATCATATTTTGATCAAGATACAATCTGACACTGACCTGCAAATTACAAAAATCGTAATAAAATTTGAATTTCGCGGTCTACCACTACCCATTGTAAATTCATTAATTAATTCATGGGAAAAAGTGATCATCAAAGTTTGTAGTTCGCATGGATATCGACTATGGTAGTTCGTCATTTTGGCCGATAGGAAATCCTATCGCGCACACGGCTTTTCAAGGTTATAAATGTATATATGTCCTTACCTTCCCCACACTAGGCGAGTTATCAGTCACGAACCGTACCAGCACTGGCCTCTCCGACCCCGCAACGAAGCCGAAGCCCAGTTCCTGGTCTCTCTCCAGCACCACATCTCTTGGCGCGGGAGGAGACTCACAGGAACAGCCTTCTGGAGCCACGTAGGTTGTGGTCTTGTTGACGTGACTGGAAGATGGAGAACAGAAATGAATATGCGCGCTAAAAGCGGTATGATCTTGGTCTTCCATCACAAATATTTGAGAGGCAGGTTGGAGCTAAATGTGCTTTCTGATGGTGGGTATTTACACAGCATTTATTCCCCCGTTTCAATACTGATAAAAGTGTTATAAAGTTCTTACAACACAGACTGTTAACGAAAATACACCTTGACAAGACAAGACCAGACACAAGACTGTTTAAACCAAACTTTCACTTTACTAAAACAGTTCATCAACATCATCTGCCTAGCCTTTTCCCAACTATGTTGGGGTCGGCTTCCAGTCTAACCAGATTCAGCTGAATACCAGTATTTTATATGGAGCGACTGCCTATCTGACGTCCACAACCCAGTTACTGTGTAATACGATACCCCTTGGTAAGACTGGTTGTCAGACTTTCGGGCTTCTGTTCTGACTACCCGTAACGACTGTCAAAGATCCACGAATGACAGCCGGGACCAACGGCTTAACGTGCTTTCCGAGGCACGGAGGGTTCTTGGTATGTAAAGATGGTCACCCATCCACAGACCAACCGCGGCTAGCGTAGCTTAACCTGTTCGATCAACCTGCGCGGCTGTTATTATTTAGCCACGAGCCCGTCTTTACTAAAACATTTATGACGGATTATTAGCAATAGAAGAGTTTCGTCAATAAAATAGAGTGTCGTCAGTGGTAGATAACTCTTGTCTTGGCTTGTTTGATATGGCTTGTTTGATAATGTTCTTACTCTTAAACTTTCTCGATAAAACTTTATTTTTATAATCAACCCTGGTACTGGATTTGATCCAATTATACAGCACAATCCTTATACTCACTTGACATAGTAAGGTTTCCCATGGCAGTCGAGCGCCTGCTCCCACCCATAGGGCAGTTCCTCCTCATCATGTTCACTGCCGCTGCCACTGCCTTCCCTGCCGGCTGGCCAACTCTCTGCAGGAGGCAGCCAGCTAGCTGTCCGCGTGATGTGACTGCAAGAGAAAGGGGAGGATGCTATAGCACACTTATTTGGCAGTATTTTAATCAACCATCAAAATTGTGGAAATTAGACAATCAAGTGATACAATTTGTATTGAGAATGACGTAGGTGGACGAAATACCAATTCCCACTTGTTCTTTGTAGATGAAAGGCCTTTTTCATACAGTGACATATTACATTTATAGGCTGATGGCTGAGGCTATGGCAGAGAATTTCCTCTCTCTATGCTTAGAATCGCCTAGTTATAATTTTTATTTTGCGTTTAATATACCCTGCCAAATAAAACCAAAATACACGACAAAAGATCAGTCCTTTGTAGCCATAAAAATAAATATCTAGGTTTACAAATAACCCGTATATACGAAAATAACGCCATTTGCATGCATAACCATAAACTAGCTACTAATTCTACGGTAAATATCCTTTTATTCAACAAAAAATAAAATTATTGTGAATCATTTACAAAGAGCTAACCAGAGCGACATAAATAGGGGTTATTTAAAATGTACGAGGATGGAATCCGTGTGGCTGAGTGCCAGGAACCCTGGCTGCACTTCCTCGTTGCATAAGTAGGGACCAGTTGGCCTTGTTCCACCAGGGTAACGGAACTTGAGTGACAAGATGGAAGATACAATGTGTTTTGAGAGAACTGGTGGCAAGGGGGTGGGTCTAGAATTATGTCCGGAGGATAGGCGCCAGCGTCCTTCTGTCTGCATGTAACAACAGATTGGCCCATATTGAATGTAGGTACATGTAATGGTGCCCAAGACACAGGCCGTGCCTAGTTTGGGACCAACGATACCTCCGTATTGTAATTTTGAATTATGAAATAAACGATTTATGAAAATAGGTTAGGATGCAAAAAATCGAAGATATGTTACATCTACCAACCCGCACCCGTGGCCCGTGTGTTGGATTATGACCCACTCCCTCTCACAGAGATGAGGCCTGTATCCCAGCAGTGGGAACATTATAGGTTGATTATGCGAAATGTACGATAGGTACGGTACACCTCTGCCTCCCTTTTCGGCGATTACAGGCGTGATGTTAAGTTATGATATTTATGCACATCAAGCTACTACATCTGTCAAATCTCTTTAATAGGTTTTCAACTTTCTTGCTAATGTATAAAGTTCAAAGTTAATTGGGAATATTTGACAGTTTCGGGTAGCTATGTGCTGGAGTCTGTACTTAATACATAAGTGGTTATGGATAATACATTTGGAAACTTTAAACAATCATCTATTAATTAAGCTAATGTTATAAAGAGAATAGATTAGATTTTTTGTATGTTTGTTGGTAATTGATAAACTCATAAAATACCTTTAGCGATTATAAAAAATCTTCCACCTACACCTATAGAAAGCTACGTTATCAACGAGTAACATGGGCTGTATTTTTTTAGTAGGTAGGTATAATGTGGTGTCTTACAAATTTCACGCAAACGAAGTCGTGAGCAGAATCTAGTCGATAATAATTTAACACATTCTGTAGACTCTTTAAACTTCTACCTACATAGTTATACAGGGTGATTGGAAGATGGGTGCAAAGCTTTAAGGCGAAGATAGTACAGACAATTTAGAACTATTTAAGCCATGGTTGTCTTAGACGAAGTCTTACTACTTTTTTTTTACCAATTTCTTAAGATTTTTTTCAAAAATTCCTAATGTTTTAACTAAACTATTTATTTATGGCCAAATTGAATGATAAACGAATTCATTTTTATTGTATTTAATTAAAGTAATGTGTAAGCAATCTAGCAAAACATGTTTTAGGCCTCTGTGTCGTTAGACATTTTTTTTACAGATATTTAAAGTTCATAACAAATTTTAAAATTTATAAATACTTTTTGTAAACCTTATTTTAAAAATCACGGAGCGTGCTTTTTTTGTTCAAACCTTTTTGAAAACATGCTTGATAATCGCTCTTTCTTTTGAGGTAACATTTACGCAGATATCTTACAAATTATTGAAATTAGGACCTAAAAACTAATTTAAGGGAGAAATTTTAAATTTTAGGCAGTCTAAATAAAACAACATTTAAATTAAATTTATTTATGTTTCATGGTCAAAATGTTGTCCGTGATTCCCAATACAAGCACGGCTCCGTCTTCTCACTTCTGTTGTTGTTATTTTCAACATCATCTCCAGCTTCATTGTTTCAAACTCTGAATTCATTCTCTCTATCAGTTCTTCTCTCGTGTTTATTTCAACATTCGTATACACTAGCTCCTTGGCCCGGCCCCATACGAAAAAGTCCAGCAGGGCCAGATCTGGTGAGCGAGCGGGCCAAGGGATGGGTCCATCTCTGCCAATCCAGCTGTCAGGAAAACAATTATTTAAGTGTTCCCTTACATTTAACATCCAATGCGTTGGACAGCCGTCTTGCTGAAAGATGACTGTACTGTCTCTTGCGAATATCGGGACACCGGTTTCCTCTATCAGCTCTGGTAAATCCACTTGTAGAAAGTGCAAATCATTTTCACCATTGAAAGTCTCCGGTAAGAAGTGGGGCCCAATCAACGTCCTGCAAATTACTCCAGCCTCCAGAATTTCCTCTGAAACGACACCTGCTTCTTAAAATGTGGATTGTTGTCTTTGGCGGTTTGAAGGTTATGAAAGTTTTTAATGCCCTCCCTAGAAAACTTTAATTTGAAATCAATCTTGTGGACGGATGAAAGCAAATTTTCTAGGGCATTACAAACTTTCATAACCCACACAACACATGGGGAACATTTAAATAATTGCTTTCCTGACAGCTGGATTGGCAGAGATGGACCCATCCCTTGGCCCGCTCGCTCACCAGATCTGACCCTGCTGGACTTTTTCGTGTGGGGCCGGGCCAAGGAGCTGGTGTATACGAATGTTGAAATAAACACGAGAGAAGAACTGACAGAGAGAATGAATTCAGAGTTTGAAACAATGAAGCTGGAGATATGATGTTGAAAATAACAACAATAGAAGTGAGAAGACGGAGTCGTGCTTGTATTAGGAATCACGGACAACATTTTGACCATGAAACATAAATAAATTTAATTCAAATGTTGTTTTATTTAGACTGCCTAAAATTTTAAATTTCTCCCTTAAATTGGTTTTTAGGTCCTAATTTCAATAATTTGTAAGATATCTGCGTAAATGTTACCTCAAAAGAAAGAGCGATTATCAAGCATGTTTTCAAAAAGGTTTGAACAAAAAAAGCACGCTCCGTGATTTTTAAAATAAGGTTTACAAAAAGTATTTATAAATTTTAAAATTTGTTATGAACTTTAAATATCTGTAAAAAAAATGTCTAACGACACAGAGGCCTAAAACATGTTTTGCTAGATTGCTTACACATTACTTTAATTAAATACAATAAAAATGAATTCGTTTATCATTCAATTTGGCCATAAATAAATAGTTTAGTTAAAACTTTAGGAATTTTTGAAAAAAATCTTAAGAAATTGGTAAAAAAAAAGTAGTAAGACTTCGTCTAAGACAACCATGGCTTAAATAGTTCTAAATTGTCTGTACTATCTTCGCCTTAAAGCTTTGCACCCATCTTCCAATCACCCTGTATGTTATGGGTTTGGTTTCCGCAACTTAGTCCTTCAAGTGAACCATTGTACATGAACTTCTACATAGTATTAGGTACCTAGCCTTAATCTCGATTAAAAACACAAAATATCTCAGAACAAATAAAAAACCAAGACAGAGGGCTGTCAACAGTAAAGTGAGGCCGATTTCGTAAACATGTGTGCACATAGTGAGGTGTAGTTTGATTGTAAATGGTAGTAAATGTGTGCGTGTGAGCGTGTATGCACAGAGCGGAGGTGTAGTTTTTGGATGCTTCACTTCGCAGCGCTATGTCTTGACTTATTATTTGGTCTGAGCAAAATATCCCCACAATTTTATTTATACCAACGCTAAAACAGCTGAAACCCTTATCAGGAGTACCTCAAGCTAGTATAATGTCGCAGCATCCTTTCTGGCTCGTCACAATGAACGAGATAAAGCAGTAAAAACGCTATGCCTATGAACAGTGTATATAGGTATTATTGTAGCGTTAACTTCGTCGCCCTATGAGTAACAGCGTTTTTTGAGAAAATCACGGGCGCTTTTTTAATGAACACCGCCACTTTATCGGACATATCTTTTATCGTCTTAAATTTGCGTTTCGTGAACAACTTTGTAAACATTTGTTGTATATACCTGAAGCCTGATAGACACGGAGCGATTTAATTGCATGTGACAAACCGAAAGTTGAAACAATAATTAATTGTTCAGACGATGCAAGTCATCTGTTGCTTCAATGCCATTGTAGGTATGCCACAGGCAACGAACTTGCGTCGTGTAAATGGGGCTGACTGATTAGTTATGCCTTGCCAATACACCATACCGGGTAGCAACTGACTTCTTCTTCTTAGCGTGTCGATAGCAATCTAAATATACTCGGCCCAGAATTCGGCTACTTGTTTGGCGCCTCCACCAGCGTCCATCAGCTCCTGCAACGTGCAGCTGACAGGACACGCAGGACACGACATTAAGTGTCCCATCGTTTGTGGAACAGCACCACATTTACACTCCAAGGCGGAGTACCACTGACTGTACCACTTCAAACAAGGGCCAAAGCATTGCTGCTAGGCGGAAGGGATCAGCCTGTATCTATAAGTCACTGTAAGTACTCATTTATTTCTGAAAGCCGTTTAAAAAAATCGCAGTACATTTTGCACTCATTGATTGAGTGCAAATAGTACAACCGTGGAAACTTAGATGAAGTGAACTGTCAATAACGGTAATCTCTTATCTGTAGCATCAGGAATTTTAATTCTTTCTGTGACCGCTAGGGGCGCTGTACAATATTTCATACATATTATTTATGGAGGCACTAGCAAGTTTTGGGTGTACAAACTCATGGTAGAGCTACAGAAGGACTGAAAGTTCACTTCATCTAAGTTTTCACGATCTACGCCAAAAGTCCGTTCCCATTTCGTCGAAAAATGAAACGGACACAGTAATCCTCCTCAAGCCACAGTAGGCCGCAGCAATAAACAGTTATTGTCTCGAAATATACCGAACTTCCGAGTCACCGTGGCATCCATCTTACTTTTTAATTTAGCCAAGAAAAATGCTTTAGAGTTGCGCCACGATCGCTTTGTTGTGAGAAACAATACCCAAGGAGCTTTAAATATACATAGCCGTACTGTTTTTACGATCTAATGACACTAAAGTAAGGGGTGCCGAAGGGCAACTCCTAACGGCATGTGGCTTTACCTTTTAATCTTAAGAATGTAAACTTTTGATAATTAAAATTGTGTCTTGCACTATTAGGAAGATATTTTTTTTTATAAGTAAGTACATGATAGGGGAATTTATGATAGTCCCATTGCAAAAAAAAATATATAAAAAGAGCTTGTCGAAAAAAAGCTATAAATTAAATACGTCCCCGAAGAATTTCCCCAAGAATTAAAAAAAATATTCATATCTCCTAAAATATCAAAAATCGCGGAACATACACGGGGTATTTTCGGATACCCCTAGGTATGAAGAATCTAATTTATTTTTATTTGGACCACCAGCACCACCCTGTAAGACGGATTTGCAAAATTTTTTTTTTTGTTCGAAAGATGTTTAATCCCAAATGGTCCCATTTAAACTTCGTAAAGATCTGATGATGACTTTCGGAGACAGACAACGGAACTCTTCAATAAATGCCAGCAAATCAACCGCGATTGCTGCTATCGCATATGTATGCATTGTTTACGCAATCACACAATATAACATCACGCCTGTACCCTCTAAAGGGGTAGGTACGCAGATGTGTTCAGTGTTAAAAAAATATTTTTGCATTTGGTAGCACTATTCTTATTGGCTAGGCTATTGACATATCTTAACATCTCACTAGAACCATTAGGACCCGAGCAAAAAAAAAAGAGAAAGAACGCTAAGCAAAAACGAAGTAATAGCGCGGGCAGGCGATGCGATGCGACGGGGTGGGTCGGGGGAACAAGTAATAGCGCGGGCAGGCGATGCGATGCGACGGGGTGGGTCGGGGAATAAGAAATTTCACGCAGACGACGTCGTGGGCAGAAACAATTGGCTTATAACTACGAAAAGGTTGTGGCGTGTGCAATGAATACTTCATTGCTAGCGAATGCGCTATGGCACTTTTTAATGCTGAAGATAAGCGATACCTTGGTGTGCGAGTGAAACTTCTGGAGCACTTTATTTCTCATTACCTCTTTGGGAAGATTACTTGTCAAATATGTATGTATACGTTTGATTCGTTCGTTCGCAATAAATAAATGTATGTAGGTACCTACTTAATCTCTTTAAGGCTCCTACAAACAGGCGCGACACGCGTTATAATCGCGCGCGACACAAAGACACCGCTCGTTGCGCGACTTGCGGTTCCTTTGTGTCGCGCGCGATTTTATCGCGTGTCGCGCCTGTTTGAAGGAGCCTTTAGTCTTGTTTCTTGTGTAGCGCGTAATTGGAACTTCTGAGAAAGACCATGATTTTGTAATTGTAATTTGAAACAACGTTTTTTTTGGTTTAACTATAGTTAGCGCCACTTTTGACTTTTTTATACTCGTGCGTCAAGAAACAACCCGCCCTTAGTAACCAAAACTTTAGTCTATTGGGTCGCATCATTTACCTTAAACTAGATACTTATTCGAAAAGTCTTAGGTCAACAAACATACAACTTGAACATACAGGAAAAACGTTGCAAAAGAAAATATAGTACAGAAGAAGGAGTCTTTTCTTTCATCTTAAAACAAAAAAAGAAAATTACGTTGATCAAATAACTTGTTACCGAAAAATAAAGATAAAGTTTATTCGTAATAAAATTTATGTGGGTCCGGATCTGGACACGAAGTGAAACGCCCGCGCGTCCGCCAACCTGTATGTAGTCTGATGAAGCCGGGGTGTGGACGTAGTGACAGTACACAGCGGATGATCTTCGTGGATACCTACTCTTCACAAAGAACACACCCTCCGAATTTCATGTCTCTAGGATCAGCGGTTTAGGCTGTGCGTTGATCAGTCAGTCAGGACTTTGAATTTTATATAAGTACTAGCTTTTGCCCGCGGCTTCGCCCCCGAGTTATGTCGATAAAAACTATCCTATGTCCTTCCCCGGGAAACAATCTATCTCTCTGCCAAATTTTATCGAAATCCGTTCAGTGGTTTAGGCGTGAAAAGGTCACATACAGATAGACAGACACTTTCGAATTTATAATATTAGTATGGTTTGTCTCGCTCGTATTGCGACCTCACCTTTACCGCAATTACAGACATCCAGACATCGCCCGAAACTTTTTTATTTACGTTTCGCGACATAATGTAGCGTAACGGCACGCATTACGCGTTTACGCGTTACGAGAGACGCCGCGTAATGTCGGCCAAATTATTGTGGCAACTGCTTCTTATTACCGGGAAGGATTTTGGTTTATTTTCTCATTTATTTATTACCCTAGGGCGTTACGTGTGTTTTACCGGACGTTTCTTACACCATGTTGTAAGATAACATGGTAAAAAATGTCAGTTTGAAATAGGAGTTTGGATAGGGTGGTGATCTGATATACAACTACCAGGTATTCCTAGTGCAGGCACCAATCTCTCACAAACTAGTGTCAATAGTTTCTAAGCTTGTCTAATGCGTTGCCATTGTTTGTGAAGAGAAAATATATAATTTTTATTTTTGGATCTTCATTATAATTTACTAGCTGTGCCCCACGATTTCACCCGCATACATGTCGATCCCATGGGAATATCGGGATAAAAAATAGCCTAATAAAATAGTAGGGAAATAGTTTGTAAAGTTTGTTTACTTTTACCTATAACTCTTTTCCCTAGGAGTCTCCGTTAAACAAAGTTTTCCAGTGATCTGCGACACACCTCAACCTCGCATGAGGAATATGACGGTTCCTCCGCCCTTTATATTATCTACATTCATTATTTAGAAAGGTTAACACACATTTTGTAGATGGAACATTTCCTAAGAGAATCATGATGCCCAAATGATATATTAATAGCAATCAAATCACTGAAAAATACAAAAAGTTACGGTTACGATGAGATTGCTACTAGTGTTGTAAAATTTGTTAGTGAAGTGATTGCAGGGCCTCTAAGTCATATTGTAAATGTTAGTATTGAATCTGGTATATTTCCTAATAGCCTAAAAACAGTAGTTGTAAAACCTCTTCATAAAAAGAATAATAGGGAAGACTTGTCCAACTATAGACCAGTAGCATTGGTCCCCATATTTTCCAAGGTCTTTGAAAAGATTATATATCATGCAATGGATAGATTTTTAAATAAATATAATATATTAAGCGAAGAACAAATGGGTTTTAGAAAAAATAAAAATATTAATATGGCGATATATAATCTCCTAACAAATATAATGATAAACGTTGACAATAAAATTCCTGTATGTGCAATATTGACTGATATGACTAAGGCATTCGACTATGTAAACCATGACGTCCTTCTAAAGAAGCTTTACGCCTATGGTATAAGAGGAAATATTCTAAATCTGATAAAATCATACCTACAAGGCCGACTGCAGTACACCGAAATAACGAGAATATGCCCCAAAACTAAACGTGAACTTAAATATATTTCGGGCTGTAGAGAGGTAAAACATGGCGTACCACAAGGTAGCGTTTTGGGACCCCCGTTATTTCTCCTATACATTAATGATTTGCCCCGTCAAACACATCATCCCATGGTTTTGTTTGCGGATGATAGTACGGCAATCGTAAAATGTTCGGACTTAAAAAAATATGAAAGTGATATAAATAACACATTAAAGTGCATTATTACCTGGCTCAATGTAAATCACTTAATCATAAATTTAAATAAAACGAAAGTAATTCATTTTTACCAACGGATCAGTCCACCAAATATAAATGTTAGTCATAATGGGGATAAGGTTGACTCAACAAGTATAACGAAATTCCTAGGGATCTGGATTGATAGCAATCTGACTTGGAAACCCCATTCTGAGGACGTATGTAAAAAATTGAGCAAATCAGCATATGTACTGTACAATTTATCGCATAAAGTTAGCACAACTACTCTTCTCACGGCTTACCATGGCTTGGTGGCATCGGTTCTAAGGTTCGGAGTAATATTCTGGGGCAACTGTAGCGAAAGGGAGGTCATATTCAAAGCCCAAAAGCGTTGCATAAGATCAATGTCAAGTTTAAAATCTACAGAGAGCTGTGAGCCTGTGTTTAGGTCTCTAAAAATACTAACCTTCCCATCGCTTTACATATTGGAAGTGTCAATTTTTGTTAGGTCGAATTTAAATTTATTTCCGTCACTTGTAGACATTAGATCAAGGTCAGGCCCTTTAAGACTACAATACAAGTACTTATTACATACGGAAAAATATAATACAGCACTATTAAGAAAAAATATAATGTCAATGGGGCCAATCATTTATAATAAAATTCCACATAATCTCAAAGAACACCCCACACGCATATTTAAAACTAAACTGACTGAATTACTATTACAAAAAGCATACTACTCTGTAAATGACTTCTTAAATGACAAAGATTTGTAACTGTACCTTGACTTTTTTCTTGTAATTGACATTTTAAATACCTACCTTTTTGCAATAATTAATAATTTATAACTTAATTTTTAATGTAATGACTTTTTATGTGACAATTTATTTATGTGTATTAATTTTTGATGTCTGGTTAATTTTAATATCAATGTAATGTTAACTTTTATTTTTGCACGCCGTAAGGTAGAATGTAGCGGAAACATTGTATTCTGTACCATCTCAAACCTGTACCTACATTGTTGGCAAATAAATATTTCTGATTCTGATTCTGATTCTGATAAATTGCTGTGGCATTTTTTCTTAAAAATGTGTACGCTTGCGATATCTAGGCTTGCTGTATTTTGACGCTTTTTAGGGTTCCGTACCCAAAGGGAAAAACAGGACCCTATCACTAATCAGTAGGTACTCTATCACTTTTGTCACGGTATCGAAGCTTACCGAGGTTCCTAGCCCACACCTTTCGTTCTACAGTCGTCGTAAAAGGTAATTCAATTTAGCAGATGGACAACTGCACCTATCTAGGCGGACTTTATATTGCTATCATCAATCTAAATGAAAAGCGTGGAATTACGGAGTTTCCCGAGCAATTCCGAGGCAGCTTACAAATAGGCCAGTGTTAGAATTAGTGTTGGATTGAGAAGACCACTGCCGTTAATTTCATTATTGCCGTCTTATTGGGTTCAGTCCCATCTCGGCACCCATGAATTTAATATGCGAGATAACTGTTTATCATTTTCTGTCCGTCTAGTATCTTCAACAGCACAGCACTATGTTCACTTTATACAGTGGTATCGTTTAACTTTAAAAAACCCACCGTACCACCAGGGGTACGGTTGGTTCAATAGCGGATTCCCGGCCACCGCAGGCGCGGGCTTGCGGACGGCGAGCAATGGGCAGCTCGCCGTCCGGTAAGGACCAGGCTCGGGTCGACGGCGCGTTGTGTTTCACGCGCGCCTCAAGGAGATGTCAACACTAACTGACGGGGTCCGCTAGGGCCGATGCCCGCCAGGGTCGCGGGTTGTTCGAAAGAGATACCGTGGCCCCTGGCACAGGCAACTGAAGGAACATGGGTGGGTTTTAGTCAGTAAGAGTCTGACACTCCCTTCCGCTCCGCCCAGAGCGGTAGGGGGGGCCATATGATGATTTCCCACCTTTCATGATTTGCACTGTTATTGCCCATGAAACATTCCCATCTCGGCACCTGTCCTAAATCATTGTTAGGTACACATATAAGAATGGATGGTACCTAACAATGATTTAGAACAGGGTGCCGAGATAGGAATGTTTCGTAGGCATGATAAATAAAGTCATGGGTGGCGAGATGGGAAGGTGCCGAGATGGGACTAACTAAACCCATTATTGGTGTCTTCAGGGAGAAAATTGTCTCTTGAATGCAATAAATTGAAGAGTAGAGTGAAGTAGGTAAGTATTAAAAACATTAAGGCAGTAAGCCCGCCTTTGTAACTTGTAACGTTATTGTGCACAAAAGATATTGAAAATCTTGTTATGAAGACAAACCATACCTTTTTTTTTCATACCGCCATTTTTTTTCAAAATTGCGGCCTCTCGTGATACCTATATAAATCGATAGCTAACATCAATGTATAGAAAACATAATAGGACCAAATCCCGTATCGGCGTCACGTTTCAGAGATATTAACATTCAAAATTGATCACGTGACATCTATATTTTTTTGAACTTGCGTTTATATCGTTGCATAGATATTTGATTATTTTATACATCTATGTAAGCTACATTTACTATAAAAAGTAAAAATACACATTATGTTCTGCGTCATCCACGCGAACGAAGTCGCGGGTAAAGCTAAGTAGTAGATAAATAAATAAAGTATAATTATCTAGTGCGCAAAGTTCTATGTATGTACTTCTACTTCTTCTTCTTTTGGTTTCTTCTTCTAGGTAGTTCTTGGTGTTCGTGGTACTAGCATTTAAAAATGGTACCTACTTTTCCCTAAAAAATCATAGTGAGACCAATTCATTTTCCTTCAGGTTTAAGTTGTTTTTATTGTTTTGTTTGTAATTTCCTGAGGGAGTACAACAGAAATACATTTGTTTTTCTTTCCCACCTCATTGACCTTTGATCATACTCGCTGGCCAGGTAAGTGTTAAGCACAATTTTAAATCCAAAACATTTTTATTAAAAAACCTATCCAAAACTTTTCCGTACCTGAGTTTGAGCTTAAAAGCAAACAAAGCAAAGTAATCTAAAAAGCGGTTAACACCAAGCGACTGCGGTAAACGGTTATTAACCGTCCCGCGCCGGAACCGGCCTAGGGGACCGGACAAATTGCAGGTACGGCCAAACGACCGGGTGAGGCGGCCATGATAAAACTGGAGTTGGGACTGACGCGTTTGTTTTTGCAAAAAAGTTTCGTTCGCGAGCCTTGTTTTGATACGTATTTCATTTGTTTCTATGAAAAAATAACACACAGAAACATCTGAGGCACAATTTTCGTAATTTTAGGAACGTTCAGTCTGCTAAGTGTCAATCTGTCAAAAATACCTCTAATTTCCCTACATTTTGACAAGTTTTTGACATTTGTTTGTCGACGAGATGAGACTGCGACTTGATTTTGAACGTTTTAAATTACGAGAATTGGCGTTCTGGATGTGATTGCGCACAAAGTAAATTGGCAGTACTTTTTTATGATAGACTAGCTTTTGCCAACGTCTTCGCCCGCGTGGGGGTCGGGAATTATCCAACGGAAACGTACTACCGGGATAAAAAGTGGCTGGTATTAGTACTATCACGTTTACATAGTGTGCATACACCCGAGCAACACGCGTCAACGACAGTCGCAACTCCAGCCGTCGACGTCGCGTGTCAACCGTCGACTACATTTGAGCACCGTACTCAAATACACGAACGACACGCTGTCGACGGCAGCCGTCGACGGATGCAGTAGCCTCTGTCGTCGACGCGTGTCGCCCGTGTGTATGAGTACTTACCAAAAACTCCCACCACTATTCTCTAAACATTTAATCCCACTCTACAAAATCATGGTCTTTGTGAAGCAGGAATTGACCGGACGTTGGACACCGACCGAATACGTAGTTACGCCTGATTGTGCTCCCCTCCTCGAAACTCGTGACTGTTATTGTACTCATCTGAGTCCAGGTCGACCGAGGACGGGAGAAAATAGGGGCATTACTACATTAGCTCAATTTGGAAAACGTGAAAGGGGCGGTAAAACTCACAGAGAAGGTCGGTGTCCCAGCGGTGGAACATTATAGGCTGATTATGCTAAACCTATCAAATGTAAAAAGATTTTGAAAACGTCCTACACCCTAATTCCGTGACACATTTTCAATCAGAATCTGATTGATTTTGAAGGATATTGCTTATCCATTGCTACATATGTTAGAAAAAATTGTCTGTTCAACAACGTAAATAACGCTATGAATGTCGTTGAACTGTCAAAATGAGTACTGTCAGTGTGTTACCTAATTACCTCGCTGATCTAGTTAGCATACGGTCTACGACACACCGCTACAGCATTTTACATTATAGTTTAAATGGCAAAGCATCCATTAGGCTTAGTGGCAGCCATTTTAGGTGAATTAGCGCTAAGCGTAAAAGACATATATTTTTTGAGGGACAGTCACGATGGCTAACTATTAATTTTGTTACCTATAGCATTTTTTAAATAAACTGACGTAGTTACAAAACTTGGTTAGTCCTGACAGGCAAGAAACAATCTTCTATTTATAAAATGGCAAAAATCTTCACTCGAAAATCGAATACTTTTTGTAACTCACTTGTGTCCTATAAAATATTTCTCACATTTTTCCGTGGTTAAACTTTATTATATTTTGCAGCACCTCAAGTCTACTTCGCGGCGTGTCGTCGAGCGTCCCCCGGCGACTATGAAGCTTGGGAAAGTACACAATGCTAGAAAACTAACCTGAAAATTGTAGCTGAGAGAAATACTTGAAAAATTTACGTGTGAAGTCTGGATAGACGGGGACACTTGGGCCAGATAGTATTATTTTGAGAAAAGTTTCGTGTGTTAGATTTTAATGTAGAGTAAAACGGTTAATAAGGAGATGAGAAACCGTGAGAGTGGTTTTTTAACACTATAGATATTTTTTCGGAATGTAGAAAGCTTGAACTCCTTTAATATCACTATCATCCAGCCAGCTTTTTTCCAACTACTTAGGGTCAGCAATTCGAATACGACAGTATTTCCGTTTTCCGGATATATTTTTATATCTGGGGCTAAATAATAATGTAATTGAGAGTAACTGATTCCTTCTTGAAAACCTACCTAGAACTCAATAAAAAAAAACGACTGAAGTATTCATAACAATCGACTTCACAATTTTAATAAAATGCCCAAGAACCAATTATTTCATTGCTTCTAACCCAGCTAGAGCTTATATAAAATCACCAAAACAATTCATAAAAAACAAAAAACATCACAATTTTGATATAAAAATGTTCAAGAAACGAGCTAAACTACCCACTTTAAACTTAAGCACTATGATTACTCTAAACTGGTCCCCCATTTCTATACGTCCGGACCGACTTGGGGACTCCCCCTAGCATTCAAAAAGGGGGGATTAGAATATGAAAATGAACGATATCGTCTGGCCGCGGTCACATTTAGAGCTCCTGAGAGCCTGAACAACAGTGCTGGATTAGCTAGAACGTAAGGCTATTGTGCAGTGCTGAGATTATTTGTAGGGTTGCCATCAACTGTTATATACAGGGTTATTGGTAAAACATGAACAACCTCTTAAGAGGTCATTGCACTCATCATTATGAACAACTTTTACTATGGGAACAAATCTGAAATCATTGCATTATCAACCTTACATGGGTAAATGAAATAAAATTTATTTACAAGAATTGTAGTACGTTACGTTGTTTTTTTTTTTAAGTTTCTAAAACAATTCGCTAAAACTAGCATGCAAAATAAAGATAAACAGCAAAAAAGAGAGTTCTTAAGTCACTTTGTTGTATGATAGTGATAACACTAACTTGTATAATACACGTTGTAAGCTCTAGTTTTAATACTAAACCCAAATATATAACATAATTGCCTAATTTAAACTTCGTCCTCATATGGGGCCATCCCTAAACGAGGCTCTGTTATTACTTCAGCACTTTGGCGCACATTGGCCTGAAAATATATCTAAATATGAATGGGATTTAGCAGGGTAAAGGTAATACTGCCAAGTTCTACCCCTAAATACCTTATTTTATTGTTAGATGTATTTTGGTGAGGATTGCGGGCAAAACCACGGTTTTTTGAGGATTTAGAAGTGAATAGTTTGTGTTTGAAAGAGAAGATTATGTGGCTAAAGTGGTCTGAATGATAGCCTTTGTTGTAAAGCTATTGCAGGATTTACTGTGAAAGGTTTTGTGTTGCATGAGCAATGAGTGCTGAATTACATAGGAATTTGCATATTTCGATCATTCGGTAAACAAGTGAAAGATAAGAGAAGTGTCGAAATCCAACATGGTTGGATCGGTTCACTAATAAATCCATATTTTTACTTTTGATTAATTTTGTGTTCAGACGTTTCACTTCAAGTGAAAAATGCTGAACTAAAGACAAAAATGAATAAAAAGTGAAGCGTTTGATACCTTTACCTACATGTTTTGATGATTGGTCTGCATGCTGCGTATGATTAAATCACCACCGGTGCACCTGTGTCTGCGCACACACTTGTGCACTATAATATTTCCCGCGCCGAAGGCTACTCTACGTTGAAATTGGCCGCCGTGGCCGAAATACGATATGGATGACTAAATAAAAATGTTCATTTGTTTTCTTAGTACAGTGAAAATACAAACTAGACAGTGGTTTCTTGCTAGTGTTCGATTCCACTTCGCTTTTACAGTCAGAGTGCGAAAAGTGAAGTGCATAATCAGCCTATAATGTTCCCACTCCTGGGACACAGGCCTCCTCTCTGTGAGAGAGAGTGGGCCGTAATCCACCACGCGGGCCCAGTGCGGGTTGGTAGATGTAACATGTCTTCGAATTTTTAGTACTAAGACATGCCGGTTTCCTCACGATGTTTTCCTTCGCCGTTTTGAGAGCAGTGGCGATGAAATAATTTACACAAAGTACAACTCGTAAGTCGGACCCGTTACCTCTGGGCCACCCATGGAAATGCTGCTCTAAAGCGAAGTACAGACGCCAGCACATCAAGCTACCCGAAACTGTCAAATTTTCCCAATCAACTTTGAACCTTATACTTTAGCGATAAAGTTGAAAATCTATTTAAGAAATTTGACAGATTGTAGTAGCTTGATGTGCTCGCGTCTGTCCCATCTGGCATTACCAAGAATCTCAAAAAAAAAAAATTAAATACGTACGTGTGAAATAACAGAGATATAACTAGACTTTTACAGGATTAAGCTGTATCATTCACGTCACCGTATCTCAACACCGTACTCTATTTAGCGATAGTTTCTTACGGTTTATCGCTCGTAAATTGACTGAACGGCACGGTTCCGGCAACGTGTTAAATGTACCGGAACGGCCACGATACGGCGACGAACGAGATAATTAAAGTTTAAACTGTTTAGGCGACTCCTGAACTGTGCGGCCATTAGGATGTTAGAAAAGGTAATGTGTGGTTATTTAATAAAAGTGTTTGTGTTTCAGTTTGGGACTGCTCAAACAATTAGCGGTCTGAATAGACATTAGAGGGTCAGCATCGGAGATAGGAACTGAATACCAGCGCTACGACACTAATTTCTAAATGTCGCAGCATCATGCCAGCCAAAACTGTAGCCTGTGTCCCAGTAGTGGGAACATTATCGGCTGATTGTGCAACATGTCTCCTTCTTCCATTCATCTCTTTCACCCCTTTCTAGCAATTCATCATCTGCCTAGCCTTTTCCCAACTAAGTTGGTGTCGGCTTCCTGTCTAACCGGATGCAGCGGAATACCAGTATTTTACATGGAGCGACTGCCTATCTGACCTCCACAACTCAATTACTAGGTAATATGATACCCCTTGGTAAGACTGGTTGTCAGAATTTCGGGCTTCTGACGACCCGTAACGACTGTCAAAGATTCACGAATGATAACCGGGACCAACGGCTTCACGTGCTTTCCGAGGCACGGATAAGTCTTGATATGTAAAGATTGTCACCCATCCAAGGCCCGTGCGGCTGTTATTACTTAGCGCGACTGCTGAACGTGGGGTCTTGGGTTCGATTCCCGGGTCGGACAAAGTGTTATTGGGTTTTCCATTAGGAATATCTTAGTAACAGTCCGAAGTTTGGAAGTTAGCGGTTTAATACCCCCGTGACTCGGAAAGCACGTAAAGTCGTTGGTCCTGCGCCTGAACTCTCCCCGGTCGTGTCGGATTGCCGTCCCATCGGACTATGAGAGTAAAGGAACGGAGAGTGCACCTGTGTTTGCGCACAGCGCACACACTTGTGCACTATAATAATTCTTTGCTGTGTACCTGGCTAATCTTCATTGAGATTCACCGTGACCGAAAACGGTCGGGGAGGCTATTATTACTTAGCCACAAACCTCTCACCCCTTTCTAGCAATTATGATATGGATTTTGTTAATTTTATTAAGGTATAATTTTTATTCTGAGTCAAAATTTTGTGTAGTTTTGCCGTCGCAAGATCTGCAGCGGCATTCAACCACAAGAATAAATGCCGCGGTATATCAAACCAGATGAATTCCTTACAAAGTAATATTGCCACTGTCACAAGCAAAGATTTTCTTGCCTTTAAATAACTCACAAATTAATTAGATACTAAACTCGAAATATGAGAAGGCTTGTTAATTAATTATTTTCGTGAAGGCGTCAAAATGTAGGGGAACATTATAATATTAACTGCGCACTTATTGCTCTTACGTAAGACAAGTAACGAAGGAAGTAATTTTGAAGGTACTCGTATAATAGCAAATAAATTGTAAAGTAGTAGCTCAACTGTGGCTAATGCAATGAGACACTGTTGAATTTCTATTGTTATAAATCAAATTTCAATTTTTCAACAGTTGAGAGTAGTGAAAATGTTTTATAAAGAAATTGGGGATTATTTATTAACGACTAGCAGCGCCCCGCGGTTTCACCCGCATAAGTGTCGATCCCGTGGGAATATCGGGATAAAAACTATCCTATGTCCTTCCCCGGGATGCAATCTATCTCTCTGCCAAATTTTATCGAAATCCGTTCATTGGTTTAGACGTGAAAAGGTAACACAGACAGACGAGAGTTACGTTCGAATTTATAATATTAAGTGACGTTTAAACGTCAAAAATGTGTTGTTAAATAGTCGATAATCTCTGCAACGTTTAATAAATAAAAAGGAACGTGGTAGACGGCGGCTTATATGAGCCGTTAATAAAAAAAAAAACAATTTCAGTCACACAATGCACTGCTGAAACAGACCTCCCATTTCCGTAATTAAAAAACGTTCAAAATCTAGTCGCAATCACATCTCAGCGACAATCAATGTCAAGAACTTGTCAAAAATGTAGGGGTATTAGAGGTATTTTTGACAGATTGAGAGACTGCGAACGTTCCTAAAATTACTAGAATTGCCCTTCTGTTAGTTTTGACTACAATACGACCGACGTAACTTGGTGGGCCCGAACTTTACGCAGAAGGCTGCGCAGTAAGATTTTTTAGGAACCAAATGGTGACATGAGGCGAGTGCGAGTGAGAGAACATGCGCGAAAGTTCTTAGTGCCTTTGTTCAGGCCCGCCAAGTCGGTCGTATTGTACTTATGTATTTCTAGCTTCAGATAGCAACATACCTACGTTTACATGTTTAGTTTATGCTCACATCCCTTACAATCTTTACAAATATGTTAATAGACACCTACCATGAAGTTAAAAAAACAGTGGCACTCCAGGAGTGCCGGCAGAAGTGGAAACTTGAAAAAGCATACCTAGTAATTTTATAAATATGTTTGATGGTCATTCTTCCCCAAGAAAAATGTCCGCGCGTGGATGTCTTTGTAATGGCCAAAACTTAAAACAGAGGTGTCGGTTACGGGAACAGTGTCGCGAGTTCAATGGTTTTTTCCCATCTGTAAAAATGCCCAACGCGCCTAAAGAAGTTTTCACTTCAAAAACTAGATACTTATCGTAAGTTGGTACAATTATCTTTTACTTTATGGTAGGTAGTTATGCATTACTAGCTTTTCTCGCGACTCCCTCTGCGTAAATTCTCGGTCCACCCCGTCGCATCGCATCGCCTGACCGCACTATTACTTCGTTTTCGTTTCGCTTAGCGTTCTTCCTGACGTTTTTTTTTTATAATAACATTTAGCTAAAAAAAAATGCCACGTTATTTGTCCAGTCCTTTAGCTGATATTGCAGATTTTTTAATTTATTATGTAAGCTATCTTGGAAGGCGCTGGTGTCTGTGATACAATGATTCTCATTCATTAGTACAGGCACTAACGATACACTGTTTTCTTTAATGTTAATTTTAGTTGGCAAATTGTTTTTGTGAACCTTAGATGTGTTTTTCTGAAAAAAAAAAAAATAATAATGTTCGTGGTACACATTGGGAGTGCGACGACGACACCATAGGTACTTGCATCTGGAATATGTAAATATTTAAATTCCAACATCAGTAAAGGAATTAATATTCATGGCAATTCATTAATATCCGTCGTCGTGGAGTGATATCATTTGCGAAATTAATTTAAAGTATTTAATATGCTCGTCAAAACGTCAGACCGCCATGATTCCCATGTGTCATGACTCAGTGGTACGCACGGTTACACGTCAAGCTGGAATGGTATGGAATATTTTCTACTCTTGGCTAAATGTAAGTACAGTCACAAGCACTAATATGTCAACACTTGGCAACTTTCAATTGCGATTTTTTCACGAAATAATGAATGCAACGTTGAAATACGACACTTTACACAAACCTATGGGTTCGAAAATGCTTTGTTCGTAATAACATAAAATTTCATTCAAAACTAAAGGAGAAAATCGTCTTTGAATAAAGCCAAGTGTATATGTCGCAGGGAAATGAGGATATCAGGGATTTCACGAAATCCCTAGGGATATCACGAAATCCCGGTAGATGTCGATTATTCTTGTTTATTACGTCTTCTTACTAAAACTATCTAGTGATATGACAAAACACCAATTTATCGTCAGTGATATGTCGTTTCACTAAACTAAATCTAGTAAAATGACAGAAAAGCGGATACTGGCGAATAAAAATCGAGCCATGCATTTGTCTCGCTCGCTCTAGTACACGGGCACTAGTGGGGGCGAAACAAATGCGTCGCTCGATTTTCGCAGATACAACATTCACAGATTCAGTGCCACAAATTGAACTGCTAAAAAGAACCACAAAAAAAGGTGCCACAAATCACTGCCTTGTTTAAATAAATAAGATTTTCCATTTTCCATCAGAAGTTAGTCGTCGTCTTAATTGTTGAGCCTCGCATACTTTTAGAAGTCTATATTTTTTTTAATAATACTACTTACATTTATTTTTTTGTAGCTAATGAACGAATCCACGTAATAGAATTTGTAATTTTGTTTTATTACTTTATTCAGCAACAGTATTCTTTATTTCACTACATTTAGTTTAGTGAAATGACATATCTCTGACTTTATATTAGTATTTTGTCATATCACTAGATAGTTTTAGTAAGAAGACGTAATAAACAAGAATATTCGATATCTACCGGGATTTCGTGATATCCCTAGGGATTTCGTGAAATCCCTGATAACCTCATTTCCCTGCGACATATACATACTTATGCTCGTGACTGTACACCTTTTGTAAACGTTTTTTATTAAATAAATTATTATTAAGCTATACTCGTAAGAGGGGCCCGTGGCTAAATAATAACAGCCGCACAGGTCGATAGATCAGGTTAAGCCACGCTTGCCGAGGTTGGTCTGTGGATGGGTGACCATCTTTACATACCGTGACCCTTGCGTGCCTCGGAAAGCACGTTAAGCCGTTGGTCCCGGCTGTCATTCGTGGATCTTTGACAGTCGTCACGGGTAGTCAGAAGCCCGAAAGTCTGACAACCAGTCTTATCAAGGGGTATCGTATTACCCAGTAATTGGGTTTTGGAGGTCAGATAGGCAGTCGCTCCATGTAAAGTACTGGTATTCAGCTGCATCCGGTTAGACTGGAAGCCGACCCCAACATAGTTGGGAAAAGGCTAGGCAGATGATTAAGCTATACTACAGAACAGATGGCCGATGGGGTCGAAAGGTTCTGGAGTGGCGACCGCGCAAGTACTTCTTTTTATCCCGATGAATTTCGGGTTAAAAAAGTGTGTCGATTCCGTAGGAATCTACGGGATCGACACTTATGCGGGTGAAACCCCGGGGCGCAGTTAGTACAAAATAATTATACAATAAAGTTTATTTATATTTTTAATTACCTACTCCTTTTATTAAATGTAGGTCGCTCTTTGTAGAAATCCACTTTAAAAATACAACATGTTCTTTGTTGAGTACAAATAGAATAAAAGTGAACTCAGGACAGGACAAATAGTGTGTCCGAGAAAAAGGGGGATTAATCTGTGCACGTAATAACAGAACTGAGCTGTGATGTGTGGTGAATGTGTGTGTAGTGGGGTGTAAGTTGTGGATGTGAGGTGTGTGTGTGTGTGCAATGTAATTGTTAGAAAGTTATTAGGTTTAAGTAGAGCAGAATGTTGTTACATTTTGTTGTATATTGCTGGAAAGAGAAATAATACGTTAGAATGTTCTCTTTGTTAGTGTAAGATTGCACTCTACACGGTGTAGAGTCTTTAATTAAATCTTTATGAACAAACAGACTGAATTGAAGATTATTTTTACCGGATTAACTTACCTACGTTTTAGCATAGGTTAAGTATTAAATGCTTCATCGTGATCATTCTGGCCTTGCTTCGAAAATGGTCTAATCTCAGATAAATGTAAAAATAGCAATAGTTTTTTAGTTTTTAGAAACTTTCAACAAGACAAGTCAACAGTACCTACAATTTTATTTATCGACAAAAGCAACTTCTCCTAATAACTAGTAATTCTGTAGGAACTAGTTGCAAAATATGTTTTTTTTCTCATTTCAACGTCGACGTTCCACATAATTTCCAAATAAAAAACCGCAATTAACTTTACACAAAATCTAAAACTAAATAAAACCTACCTACTTCATAAAGTGCCAGTAAAAAACGCACAATTAAAAACCGAATGACGTAACAGGGTTTCGACAGCGGACACCGGACAGCTGTCCGGGGCGCGAATATCAAATTATCCGGACGCGGACGGATCGGACACAGGCCCGTCCGTCCGTAACTTCGTTATGTAACTGTTCTCAGTTTATTTCTAACCTTTTTTGTTTTATTTTATTAAAGAAGTAAAGAAAATATTGTGGTGGCGGCAAACATCTGTGACAACGTAAGTATTTGATATTTTTGTTCCGTACCCTCATAATTAACAAAATCCTCGGGCGAAATTAGACCAAGACTCCTCCGAGTATTTTTTGAGCGTATTAAGTCGGGTCTGCGAGGCTTATTATTGGTCGGAATTCGTGATAAGATTTAATTAGCTAATAATATTATACTTACTTAAATTATTTCATAGCTATTTGAAGTTGCAAGTGTCGTCAAAGGTATTTTATAGCTCGACGTTAAAAATTGCCTTTTATATGCATTGGAAATACTTAAATGATTTGACTTTGAACTCGTATAGTTTTACAACATAATTTGTTCTTGAAGTGCTTGTACAAACCTGCTTACAGAAATAAAATCATTTATGGCTAGGCAACCAAGTAACAGCATACATAAAAGCTGTCTCAGAGACGGCTGCTTAAATACAACAGCATGTTGCCTTTCATAAAACCGTTCACATAGCACTGTAATTAATTTCATAATAATTATTTCAGCGACAGCCACTCGCTATTTGACGCAATTAAATGACGTTAAAATGTGTGAAACACGACGTAGACGTTAACGAGTGCCTGACGCATTAAAGTGTCGAACTTTATTAACGTTTGTACAAAAGCTGCATGTTACGTTGACACGTGGGCTGGTTGTAACACTTTGCCCGTTTGAAATGAAGCTTGTTTATTTTTGGAATTTACTTTTAAATTGTCTCAATTCATACTTATATTACAAATCCATACTTCTACACAAATATTATAAATGCGAAAGTAACTTTTGTCTGTCGGCCCTTTTCACGCCTTAACGGCTGAACGAATTTGGATGAAATTCGGCTCACGGATAGACCATGGACCTGGGTTAGGACATAGGATTTTTTTATCCTGATAGTAAGTTTCCGTGAGATAAGAAATTGTCCTTCGAGAGGGCTTAATCTGGCTATAATGTTCCCATGTTGCTGGGACACAGGCCCTTCGAGAGGGCTTAATCCGGCTATAATGTTCCCATGCTGCTGGGACATAGGCCCTTCGAGAGGGCTTAATCTGGCTATAATGTTCCCATGCTGCTGGGACAAGGCCCTTCGAGAGGGCTTAATCTGGCTATAATGTTCCCATGCTGCTGGAACACAGGCCCTGTGCCTTCGAGAGGGCATAATCAGCCTATAATGTTCCCACAGCTGGGATACAGATCTCCTTTCTTTGGGGTGGGCTGTAACCTACCACGCGGGCCCAGTGCGGGTTGGAAGATGTCACATGTCTTCGAATGCAGTCCGCCTGTTGGACACTATTCAGTAAAAAACAAATCGCAAAAAAAAAACAAAAGCAACTTGAAATTCTTTAAAAAAAAAACCAGTTCACGTCCTGTCCATAAAACTCGCTAGTCCATACTCTGTTCAAAACTTTATCAATGTCCTCCGGCGAAGTTTTCTGATAAAAAAACTTACAGCAGACGTATGTTAAGAGGCTCGGGGGTAGTACGTAAGTTATTAGCTGCCTGAAAGTTTTATACGAACTCGTTACAGTAACGTGTTGCTCAAGACTGAAACTTTTCGCTTATATGACTTTGTTTTAGCCTTTTGGGGAAAGGTGGGACTTTTTGGGATGAACAAGACGGTATATGCTTTGATTAAAAACTGGCCAAGTGCGAGCCGGACTCGCACACGAAGGGTTCCGTACCACAAGGCAAAAACGCCGAAAAAAACACGTTTGTTGTATGGGAGCACCCCTTAAATATTTATTTTATTCTATTTTTAGTATTTGTTGTTATAGCGGCAACAGAAATACATCATCTGTGAAAATTTCTACTGTCTAACTATCACGGTTCATGAGATACAGCCTGGTGACAGACGGATAGACGGACAGCGGAGTCTTAGTAATAGGGTCCTGTTTTACACTTTGGTTACGGAACCCCAATAAGGAAGTTGTGAAGTAGATAATCTTTGAAAATGTTGAAAGTTGAATCAAGATGCTTTTCGCGGTTTTTCGCACAGTTGGGTGATAAATCTATAGTAGTCTATGCTAATATTATACAGAGGTAAAGTTTGTAAGTTTGTATGTAAGGGGTAATCTCTGGAACTGCCAGTCGGATTGGAAAAAATATTTTTGTATTTGATAGCCCAATTCTTGAGGAAGGCTATAGGCTATTCAACATCACGCTATGACCTTTAGGAGCCGAGCAAAAAGAAAAAAGTCAGGAAGAACGCTAAGCAAAAACGAAGTCATAGCGCGGGCAGGCGATGCGATGCGACGGGGTGGGTCGGGGGAACAAGAAATTTCACGCGGACGAAGTCGCGGGCAGAAGCTAGTGGTTTTATATTTTGTAAGTTATTCTTGTAAACTTAAACGACCTCATTACAGAACAAGGTTTATATATAAACCCAGGTTTAAATCATTTTTCAATTTCGAACTATAATCCGACAAAGTTAAAGTTGTTATTACAAAGACTGACTTTAAACCAGAGTCTAAGTTGTCAATTTTGCATTAAGAACTTTACGTTCGTCGGAACAAAACTTAAAATACACAAAGGAGTTTATTTATAAACGATGACGTTTAAACGTCAAAAATATATGGTTAAACAGTCGCTAATCACTACTTAACTTTAAGCAACGTTTATAAATAAAGGGGTAACTGTCTCGCAGGTTTAGGCTAGGTCTAAAGTTAGTACCTACTCGTTTTGTAATAATACGGCTATGGTTTGAAAGATTTTTTAAAAGAAGAAGAGTTGTCTATGTAACTTTTATGAATACTCCATTCTATATTTGGTCGCTACTTATTGCATTTTTGAATTGGTTATGGTTTTCCAAATGTCGGTCGAAGAAAGGCTAAAGATAATGGTCGACGTCAAACATGTAATTTCATATAACTACCGAAATCAAATTAATCAGAACTAGTAAGTAGGTTAGGTACCTTTTGCTAGAGCACATGATTTCAGCCCCATTAGTTATTGAACCATTTTTCTATCATTTATCTCCGTTCTAATCGACAATCGAGTGACCTAAATATGCATGTTAGCGTCAAACCTTACAGTAGGCACTAAAGAAGCATATACCTACACGTATATACATAGGAATGGACACGTGTAGATGTATGTTGTTTGTGTGATGTTGATAAAAACCGCAATTCGGATGTCTACCCGCCGGAACGCTTCACAGATATCGAATCGGGACCACATGCATTGCCCACATAGCGACCTATTTTGGCGATCGCACGTACATATGTGGCCTAGGCTTATCTAAAATAGAATAGGACGTTTATTTGCTCAAAAACATGGTACATAGCTTCTTCAAAATATGATAAAATGTCCAACATATATAAAGTCATCAACACAACTCTCTAAAACCAAGTAATCCCCAAGAATGACTATTTCATCAATGAAATCTTGACATTTGGGGATTATACTAACATAACAAGTTGTATTACTGATTGTAATGATTATAATTCTGTAAATACATATTTGTTACGACCGCGAATCATATTTTAATTAACGTACAACTTAATACTGACCAGCAAATTGCAAAAAACGTAAGAAAAATAGAATTAAAACCTTAGCGCTTCCCTCTTTAATTATAGTTCAATTACATACCAACATCACAAAAGGGCAATTGCCAGAATCACTCACATACGCGCTAACCTTTACAAATCAACAAAATTTTGGTAAATACCTATAAAAGTTTATAAAAAACCGGTATTTCATACATTTCCCCGAGCTCGTTCACAGTTTATTAAAGGCCCTCGAAGAGCCCGGGGCATAAAAAACGGCGGGCAATTCCCATCCAGAAATACTTATCATTTATTTTTTATCTCGCTCTGTGTTGAATGATCGGAATTTAATATCCAATGCGGAGCGAATGGATATCCAATAATACAATAAAAGAAAAGAATAAGCTTTGGACATGTTTGTATCCCTTTTTTTACACTTGACTCAGTTTGGTCCGATTTGATATTTATTTGGCAAACATTCCGAGAAATCACTTGATTGATGGAAAGTAACACCAAGCGACACCAAGAGGTTTGTCGATATCGGAAAGTAACACCAAGCGACACCAAGAGGTTTGTCGATATCGGAAAGCGTAATATGGAACTGAAATGGAGTTGGGCAGGACACCTGACAAGGCGCAGTGATGACAGGTGGAGTAAGGCTGTGACAGAGTAGCATCGCAGGACTGGAAGGCGAGATGGGCAAACGCCATTGTAGCCATCGCGGGCAAAACCTGTATGAGGCTGGCACAGATTGGATTGGCACAAGAAAAGAGATGCCTATGCCTAGAAGTAGGTAAAGTCAGACTGTGGATGATGATGATGTAGATGATGATGATGATGTTGATGTAGATGATGATGATGATGTAGATGATGATGTAGACGATGTTGATGATGATGATGATGACGATGTAGATGATGATGATGGCGATGTAGATGATGATGATGACAAAGTAGATGATGATGATGAGGTAGATGATGATGTAAATGATGATGATGGTGTAGATGATGATGATGATCATGATGACGATGTAGATGATAATGATGGTGTAGATGATGATGATGATGATGACGATGTAGATGATGATGATGATGGTGTAGATGATGATGGTGTAGATGATGATGTAGACGATGATGATGTAGATGATGATGATGATGACGATGTAGATGATGATGTAGATAATGTTGTAGATGATGATGTAGATGATGATCATGATGACGATGTAGATGATGATGTAGATAATGTTGTAGATGATGATGTAGACGATGATGATGTAGATGATGATCATGATATAGATGATGATGATGATGACGATGTAGATGATGATGTAGATAATGTTGTAGATGATGATGTAGACGATGATGATGTAGATGATGATCATGATGTAGATGATGATGATGATGACGATGTAGATGATGATGTAGATAATGTTGTAGATGATGATGATTATGAAGAGGTTGGTCAAATATTTGCCTTTCTTAGAGGCAAATGTAAAATATTTTAATCTCTAAGACTTAACCGGCGGCGTTCATACCTCTTCACACAAAAATTGTCGCATTAAAAAAAAAATTATTGCTCTTGACCTCGATCATGCCTGATGGAAAGCGATGGATGAGGTTGGTTGGTGGATGGAGTTAGATTTAATTGACTAACTACCTCAAAATGTTTTATAAACTACAAAATGTTTTATAAACTGTAATAACAACAAATAATAATGATTACCTACGTTAGTATAAAGATTGCTTAAAAGTGTGTCAACATCCGGACAAACCTATTGAGGTTTTTGTGACGTTTCTGTTTATATTTTGTTTTGTTCGTTAATTAATAAACAATAAAACAATGCTTATTATTTACCAGCGAACATACTTTCAACCAATGCTGAGCGGAATTCAGTAACGTTGATTAGCGGCACGAGTAAGTATTGGATAATAGTATTTAATTTTTATTTCACATCAAACAAGAATGGGGTAATACGTATTCATGAAAAATAAACTGCAATTACAAAAGAAGCGTGGCAATGTTACCCATCGATTTTTCTCTTACGACACGGAACCCTGGAGCTCACAGTACCGTTCATAACTTTCTTTTTTTAATCGAACGCTTGGGAAATCGATTTCAATCATTATTCCATTGAAAACCTTTAATTACAGCCATTTCAGTTTAACGCCGAAACGATTAAGTTCTTCTCGTAAAACCTCTGTGGTGCGGTAAACTGCACCTCTAAATTGGTTTATGGTTTAAAATGTTTGGATTGTAAGGATTTGTTAATTATCGAAAGGCAAAAGCGAGAAAGCAACAAAAATTGCAGCAAATAAATGAAAAGTCCCAACTAGTCTTACCAACACGATACCCCTTGGTAAGACTAGTTGTCAGGCTTTCATAACGACTGGCAAAGATCTACAAATGACAACCGGGACCAACGGCTTAACGTACTTTCCGAGTCACGGAGGGGACTCGATCTGTAATGGATGGTCACCCATCTACGAACCGACCTCGGCAAGCGTAGCTTAAGTTTTGATCGATCCGTGTGGCTGTTAATATGTAGCCACGAACCCCTCTTGGTCTTTAATACGTCTAATCAAATTCAGATCTCTCATAAAACCGAGACTTGAAACTTTATCCATAATATCAATCCGCCATTTTGCCAAAACACGACAGTCTCCACTTTCCATTGTACTCATTAGTTAAGTACAAAACTTTCTTAACGACGCCAATAAAAGATCTGACTTGTCTGTCTGAATTTAATAATCTTCGCCAAATATTTGAATTTTGTTAAGTTGATTCAAGATTTTACGAAATTTTAAAGTAAATAGTTCTAAGTTTTTAACACTTTAAGCTTGTAGTTTTAAGTTAAAAGTGAATAATATTAACATAATTTTACGGTTAGGGCTGTTCGCAGTCTAAATCTCCATTTACACGATGCGACTTTCTTGCTTGTGGTACTTATACAATAAAAGAGAAGCAATAAATGATAAGTTTAAGTGAGTTCTAAACATTTTTTCGATCATAGGTTCTCAACGTGGGCGATACACCCTCGTGGGCGTTTGAAACTTCCAGGGGGCAGTAAAAGACAGAGAAAACTTTATATCCTACTAGCTTCCGCCCGCGGCTTCGCCCGCGAGGTATGTCGATAAAAACTATCCTCTGTACTTCCCCGGCATGCAATCTATCTCTCTGCCAAATTTTATCGAAATCCGTTCAGTGGTTTAGGCGTGAAAAGGTAACAAACAACACAGACAGACAGACAGTTACTTTCGAATTTATAATATTAGTATGGATCTTACGACTATATAATATTACACGTTTAAATATAATCGTGGCAATAGCTGTTTCGGATTTGCGACAGATGGCAAGTAAACTAACATCACGGGCTCTAGAAAAAAAACAATCTCAAAGTACCATTGGTTTCGAATCTAAACCTTACTTAATGGTACTTACCTGGTAACCATCTAAACTTTAGATGGTTCAATTTTGATATTTACTGCAACTTGTGGTATTCCTCAGGCTGTGTAAATCAACAGGTTTAGTTAAAGCCATCTTTAGTCAACAAACAATGATTGAGCGCATACTCGTAGCAAAACAGTCAGTACCATCAGGTACTGACTGTTTGTCCTCTGCTGGACATAGGCTTAGCCAAGCGTCGCTACGTTGTTGTCTAAATTAAAGTTGTCTAAAATCTACTGAATTTGAGTTGTATAAAATCTACTGTTTTTTCCCTAGACAAAACTGTTCAAGATTTATGCATTTTTAACTAAATGCTAGTTCTATTATAATCAAGTTTTAAGTTTACAGTCTTCAGTGAAAAGTGAATAATATTAGCATTAATTGTACGGTTACAAAGTTTTCATAATTTCTACGAATTTCTTAGAATTTTGAGGTGGTTTGAATATTTACTGAATGGTAGTTTAACTTTACGTGAGTTTTTTGTTTTGCGAAGTGATTTATGGTAATTGTACACTTATGACAGGGCTTTTTAGCGCAGAATGAAAAATGCAGGATGGTAACTATAGTCTACTGCCTTTTCTTTTTACTTCTTGAAAAATAGTTTATGGAAGTTCAGTGGAAGCCCCATTCCAAAAATACAGAAATTACATTTTCAACTAATTTATACCTTGGAGTTAACTGCTTTTATCCGATTCCGTAGGTGTTGAATCAAGATATTTTTCACTGTGTTTTTTGTGTCAATATTATTTGATTGTTGTTTGTTATTTTTACTTGTTTTTTTTGTTGTTGTATATTATTTCTTATTGTTATTCCTTCCTTATTATAAATATGTCTGTTTTTATTGAAATTTTACTGTGTGTTATTTATTGTGCATGTTTTTACCAAATAAATAAATAAAACGGTAAAAAATAAAGATATTTTTTTATAAAAACTCGTGTTATATATTTCTGTCGAATTGATCGTTAGTTATGGAAAATACTAATTAAAACGACAGCCCTCATTCGAAATTGGGACAATGCAGTGACAGACGGATATACCGACATCCACTAATTAATAAAGTCCAGTTGGAACCTTCGGAGCTCCCACCCTTAAAACCAATTACGTACAACTCTAGGCTCCTAACTCGCGTGCTTCATGTTTAATTCATATTCATTCGACATACATACATAGCAATTATCATGCAAATTAATGGTAATACGAAAATTTTGTTTTGATTATTAGTGATTTTCTTTTTAGTTATAACTACTGTTCTTTTTTTAATCGAACGCTTGGGAAATCGATTTCAATCATATTCCATTGAAAACCTTTAATTACAGCCATTTCAGTTTAACGCCGAAACGATTAAGTTCTTCTCGTAAAACCTCTGTGGTGCGGTAAACTGCACCTCTAAATTGGTTTATGGTTTAAAATGTTTGGATTGTAAGGATTTGTTAATTATCGAAAGGCAAAAGCGAGAAAGCAACAAAAATTGCAGCAAATAAATGAAAAGTCCCAACTAGTCTTACCAACACGATACCCCTTGGTAAGACTAGTTGTCTGGCTTTCATAACGACTGTCAAAGATCTACAAATGACAACCGGGACCAACGGCTTAACGTACTTTCCGAGTCACGGAGGGGTCTCGATCTGTAATGGATGGTCACCCATCTGCGAACCGACCTCGGCAAGCGTAGCTTAAGCGTAGCTTAACTCGCGTGCTTCATGTTTAATTCATATTCATTCGACATACATACATAGCAATTATCATGCAAATTAATGGTAATACGAAAATTTTGTTTTGATTATTAGTGATTTTCTTTTTAGTTATAACTACTGTAAGCATTATGACCAAATTTTGATGATTTGCAACACTGATACTGACAAATTCATGTGGCTTTAGTATAATGTCAAGAGTCTGACAGCTGTCACCTATCATCATCAAGCCTTTTCCCAACTATGTTGGGGTCGGCTTCCAGTCTAACCGGATGCTGCTGAATACCAATATTTTAAATGGAGCGACTGCCTATCTGACCTCCACAACCCAATTACTGGGTAATACGATACCCCTTGATAAGACTGGTTGTCAGACTTTCAGGCTTCAGACTACCCGTAACGACTGTCAAAGATCCACGAATGACAGCAGGGACCAACGGCTTAACGTGCTTTCCGAGGCACGGCGGGGTCACGGTATGTAAAGATGGTCACCCATCCACAGACCCACCACACACTCACCACAGACACCTGACACCAACACAATCACACACACACCACCACACACAGCCATACACAGACACCTGTCACCTATCACTTGTAAAAAATAATTAAGTGTGTGCTCGTGATTTCTATGATTGTTAAATTAAGAAAAACTATAATGTGTGCGGCCGCGACTTACAAGTTGTAGGTCGTAGGTTTCCAGACAGGCGCTTTACTTTGTGTAAATTATTTCATCACCACTGCTCTCAAAACGGTGAAAGAAAACATGGTGAGGAAACCGGCATATCCTAGAACCAAAAATTCGAAGACATGTGACATCTGCCAATTCGCACTGGGCCCGCGTAGTGGATTACGGCTCACTCCCTCTCAACGAGAGGAGGCCTGTGTTCCAGGCAGTGGGAACATTATAGGCTGATTATGTACGATGTGGTCTATTATAGTGTGCGTTTATCACCAGATATATTATTATGTATGAACGTAAACGAAGCACAAATAGTATATAAGGATCGTTGCAGGTGGCATTCTGTAGCAAGTCCGGTTAAGCAGACGACAACCTCATAGGTTAAACAGCGATATGACATTAAAAAAAAAAGGCATTCTGTAGTTTCTGCTAACCCTCATGGAAAGAGGGCGTGAGTTTATGTATCTAGGTACCAAAGTGCTACTAATGGATGCCAGTCAATGTAAGATGGAATACAATTATAACGGAAAACGATCTAAGATTTTATAGGTACTTCGAGTACATCCATTCTTTTAAATTGCCCAAATGTAGAAAAATTACACAACGTTTAAACAACAACAACGTTACAACGTTTTGTTGTAATGTTACACATTCCTAAAAATAATATTTTCTTCTCAAAAAAAACTCTTTCACACCTAAGCAATACCACCTTATAATAATAACCTTTGTGATTAAAAAGTAGTCAAAGAGCGACTTCCATCCGACATGCCAGCATCCCTGAGAGATCTAAAGTGAAATACAATTTCGCTTTGCTACCCAATCACGTCTCAGAATCAATAACTTTGTGGAAACAAGAAATTCATTTGGTGTTTCATAATACAAAATGGAAAATGTCAACGATGCCGCGATCGAACAAAGTTAACTAAATACAAGAGTAACAAGGAATAGTAATTAAAAATCTTGATCTTGTATCGAATTTATGCAGAAACTTTAAAGTGTTTTTCAGAGTGAGTAGTTGCAATTTAGCATTTTCAATACAGGGAAAGTAATTGTTTATCGAATTGACTCTTAAATTTTCCGTGTTAAACAACTGTCAAAGAATTTAGTTATGATTTTAATATACATAAAGCATTTATTTCAATTAAATTTAATTGTCAAGGAGTCTGTCAGTCAGAAAGATGAAGCTAGTTGCCCATTCCAAAGCGTAGCGGGCAAGAAACTCCACGGACACTCTTTAAAATAAAAATATTGTTACAATATATTGGTTACATCATTCATGTTGAAATTATTATCGATGCGAACGGGCATTTTGAGTTGGTAGATTTGGTAAACATTTAATTTCCCTGAATTTTCATAGACAAAATAAAACCAATAATATACGTATCCGTAGGTACTAATTAAAAATATTCAATTCATGATATCATTAATTAAATTCGAAGCAGAAATTAATTAAGAGCGGACTCATTAATTAACGAAAACAAGAAGAGTGCCGTTATTCATTAGTTTCTTTTATAAAATATAATTTCGTACCTTACACCCTATAGTATAATTGCGAGCATATTTTATGATAATAGAATAGAAAACTTTTACTTCAGACAGGAGTCCATAGGGTTAGTAACAATTTAACTTAACTTCTAGTGTTAGCAGGTTACAGACACAGATATACAATTAAATATTTAGCGTGGAGCTGTTGTTTCCCCTACAAAAATATTAATATAAAAACCTACCCACGTATGAAACACCCTTAACAAATATCTAAACAATTCCATTACTAATGTTCTACGCTCACTAACTCGCTACGTAACTCCGGGCGCGTGCTACGAATTTGTAGCGCTACGGCTACGAGCTACGCCGTAGCGATTAGTTTCGTTTCTGATTGGATTGTAGCGAACTTTTATTTTATTGTGAAGTTTAAAGGATCCTTTAGTTTTATTGGTGAAGTGTTTTTAAGTGGGTTCGTTTAAAAGGATTTGTTTCAAAGTGAATCACTACGACACCTTTTCTGCGAGCTTTACATACAGAATTAGTCTTTTTAACCGCTTTCTAAAAAGGAGGAGGTTCTCTATTCGGTTGCTGTCGTGTTCAGCAGTAGCGTTCGCGATCACTAGCCCAGTGCGGCGAGGTAGTCTAAATTAAGAAAAAAATGACAGCATAGGGACTGATTGGTTGATATGCCCATGTAAAAACAGTGAACATTTACGAGCGGAAAATATCAAAATAATAAAATTTGTTCAAAAATATAAAGACTAACGTCAAATACAGTTTTTCTTAAATCTATGTCGAGTTCACCCATGATTTGTGGCTTGATTTGTGCCTGAACTAGGTAATTCTGTGTTTCAGGCTATTGGAGGTAACTTTGACTGATTAAATAATCATATACTTATAATATTTATCTTATTGGTACATGCGTAAAAAGGTGTATAAAATTATATAATACGAACAATTATTTACTTTAATACAAGTAATAACTTCTCTGTATCTTCATAGGACATAGTTTGAAGACCCTTCATAAGGATTTTCTTGCAATAAATAATATATATCATCATATATAAAATAATATAATATCATCCGGAAAAGCAGTGCTGTTTAGAAACGAATACCTACGCGCAGATTTTAACTAGAACGTGCAAATAAAACTAAGCACAATAGGTGTTCACTAACGAGCGCGCGTGTAATGCACGCCTTTTTCATATAATATGTACCAGATATTAGGTATAGCACACGTACATTCAATGTATGTAGGATATAATATATAGATGCAGTGTACTGCTTTCACATTTCTGCGTTAAAAATATGAATTTCCACTGTGGGATGTTTTATAACAATTCATGTTCGAAAAATTGTTATGTTATGTTAATTGTTATTTAAATGAATAACAGTAGGTAGTATTTGTACAAGACTGATGATAACTGTATTTCAAGATACTGTGAGAGGTCTTGCGAGCTCTCCGTACCGGAATGAGTAAATTAAAAAAAAACCAGTTTGTTATATAACATCCTATTTATTAAAATCGATTTACGTTTTTACATTTATGTATTTTTTCATGTTCTGCCTTCCCGCATGCCAGCTAGAACGACTACAACTACTTGTTTTAAATTCTTATCTTATACCTACCATCCATATTTTTGCCATCTCTTTACGGAGTCGCGGAGGTTGTATCTAAACCCCAAATAGGCAATACCAATCAATAAAAATACAATACATACCTATTTAGATATTTATTTATATGTATATATATATATTTTTTTTGCATTGGTATTGCAATGTCTTTGCAATACCAATGCCGCTGCCCTGTCTGTTATTCTGTAGTCCAGTTCTTTCACGTTGTCGCCTAGCTAACATAAATTGTGGTCTGAAAATTCTAATTTATTCGATATGGCTTATTTTTTGTGCCATTTTATGTTACTTAGGGCCAGTTTCTCGAACGAAAATTATCGCAAAATTAATTCAACTGATATTATAAATGTGAAAGTTTGTGAATATGTTTGGATGTCTGTTACTTCTTCACGCACAAACGGCTGGACCAATTTTGATAAAAATTTGGTATGGAGGTAGCTGACACCCTGGATTAACACATAGGCTACTTTTTATCCCAATATTCCCACGGAATCGACACTTATGTGGGTAAAACCGCGGTGCGCAGCTAGTTTATCTAATAAAATCGACGTGTGTATCCTTACCGCTGCTCAAGTTACCTATCATTACTATAACACGACTGCTCGCTATAGAGCAGTGGTGGCCCAGTAATAGCGACCGCGACTTACAAGTTGTAGGTGGTAGGTTCGAACCCTGACAGGCTTTGTGTAAAGGAAAAGATCGTGAGGAAACCGGCATGTCCTAGAACCAAAAATTCGAAGACATGTGACAGCCAACCCGCACTGGGCCCGCGTGGCGGATTACGGCCCACTCCTTCTCACATAGAGGAGGCCTAGTCCCAGCAGTTGGAACATTATAAACTGACTATGCTCACTATAGGTACCATTTTAACAGTGTTGCAAGTGCAGAAATGACGCCCATTCAAAACTTATATAAACAAACAACCAATTTACCTCTCATCAGAGTCTCTATGTAATTCTCAGTTCTCCTATCCCCCAAACAATTAAGCCACAACACAGCACAACATCTAAAGCCCTCGCAGACTAAACTAACAAGTACAAATGCAAATAAACCCTGCTCCGTCGAGTGTGCGCCCGCCCGAGTGTATGTATGTATGTGTTGCGCTCTCCACTCACGAACTGGGTTATTTGCGTGTATGAATGAATTTTTTTTTAGCACAAGTCCCGCTGTAATTTACTTTTGTAGCTGTTCAGACTTTTTTGTTGGTTTGGACTGAATTTAGAGGAGTTTTCTGTGTTGTAGTTTGTGGGGTGGGTTGTGGATAATTAGTTTTGGATAGTTTTTTGTTGTTATGATGATATTTTCTGATTGTATATCTGCATGTTTAGAGTCTTGTACCTGTTTTTTAAAGAGCTGGTATCTATTTATCCTGGAAAACGATTATAGCAGAAGTCCCTTCTTCAGTAGATACTCAGGCAGTAGTTGGTTCATAGAATAGAATAGGAATTATTTATGTAGTTATACAGACAACGTGCATTTTTATAATAATACTGTTACATTTTACCTTACGGCATCAAAAATTATAGAATGTAGTATTAACACAAAGTTTATTAATCAGATAACAGAAAATACAGTCACTGTGATAATAAATCGTGAAATAAGTACAATAATGTTTTGTAGCGGTTCTAGTTAAATGTGGCGCAGTGAGCCGAATGCACTATCCCGTCTCGAGAATGCCGGCCGGACGACTGACGCCGCACGCGGTGCGGCGCGGTGCGCGGAGGTGAGGGAGGCGTGTGGGCACGTTCCGAATTTTCCTACAAGAATTTATATAAATAATTGAATTTAATTAAACTTATATACTTAACAATATTATTGTTAACTCTTTCTCCAATGGTATTCAGCAAAAAACAGACATCATGTTAGCCTTTAAGGCGACTACATGACCTGAAGCGCGGTCTTTGTTGGACTGCATAGAAAAGAAAGAAAAGCGCGATGACACAAAGCTGGTAATTTATTGCAAAATATGAAGCAATTATCTATTTACAAAAATCTATTGTTTGACTAAAAAATTAAAATACTAGTGCTTTAGTATGTTGCTTGTAGAATAATCTGACAAAAAATCATAATGATTGTATGTATATTAGTATGGTTTTTATTGTAAAGAGAAAGTTTTTAGATGTATCTTCATGATTTGTTTCTATTGTATCAAATTAGTTGTATTATGTTTTCAACACACTATCTACCTAGCATATATCCTGTAGAATATCATATACTTTTCTGATATTGTTTACTGTAGTCAATCACATACTTTTATTGTCTCTAAAACTTGCGTTTTTTGTGTTTAGGTCCTGTAAGCCCCTTAAACGTCTCTGGATGAGAAATAAACAGTAATCTTGATTAACTCTTTCCGAATCAAGTACAATGTTTCCATTATTTGAAGCAATTAAATAACAAATTAAACTGTACATTAAGTATTTTGTTCATTTAACCATTATTTACAACCAAAAGCATATTCCAAAAGCCAATTTCCATCACAAACAGTATCACCCTTCCATTGCTGCAACACTCATCTCGAATTACGAATATCAGAGAGAACAGCGAACCTCCATTCATTACGGGAACCAGTTCAAACGTCAAACGACTAATTACTCGATTTACAAATAATCGAGTCGATTGCTATCCGTACTCGTTTGCTGTACGTCAAACACAATAAGCCTGAATTCCTTTCATGTTAGTTTCGTTGAAATAATTTGTAGACAGAATAACTGTGTATTTAAATATGAAATTAGTTGATGCAATTGAATTAATGCTAACTGGAAGCCTAAAAATGCCACTTTGGCAGAATCATAAAAGGATAACATAATGGACAGTTAACTCTTAAGTTAATCGTCTCAAATCCCATTGGTGAAGCATTTTTCAGTTATTTTTTTTTAGTCTGTGATAAAATACCAATCAATCCAATCCAAATCCAATCCCAATCTCTTTGATTGTACCTACGTAGTGCAGCGAAAAAAAGAAAAACACGGACTGTCTGCGCAATATTATAATTCATAATGTTATCCTTTCATGATTCTCCAAAATGGCCTTTTTATGCCCCCAGGAATGAGGACAATTTGTTGTATTAAATTTGAATTGTTCTGCTGAAATCTCCGATCAACAAATAGTACTTGATTCCCAATGAGAGCATAAAAAACGGCCGGAAAAATAAGACCACAAATGATGTTGTGGTCTTATTTTGCTACATAGTTTTTTCAAGTTTTCCTCCCTAAACTAGTGCTATTTATCGTTGATCGAAGGCTGTTATGATCGGCTGAAATTAATTATTGTCCATAAATCAGTCTGTAAAGTAATATCCACAGCAAGTACACTTTAAATCCTTCAGAGATTAGCGCGTTCAAACAAACTCTTCAGATTTATTATTAGTTTAGATAGATAGCTAATTCAAAGCATTTACGATCAGTTTCAAATATAAATACTTTGTAAACTGGCAACAAAAAGTTACAACAAAGTTGTCGGAGAAGAAAAGTCGCGTTTAAAGAACCGGGAAGAAACCCCGTTGTTTATCTTTTTGTCATCAAGCCTCCGACGTCACCCACGCGGAAAAGAGTTTGATCAACAGGCACTTTTTTATTACGAACATAAAAATAAATACCTAATCTTAAGAAAAGCCCAGGTGAAAAGTGCCTTCGTAACTTTTTTACAAGCGAAAGTAACATTCATTCAGCCATCTGCCAAGTCTCGGCAACTCCAATAAAAAAGATGGCGGCGCGAAAGCGCGGGAATTGGTAGACATTTTGTAACACGTCAACGAGACGCGGTTCTACAATTTATGGTTTTATAAGAGAGATTGCAACGCGCAACGGTATTGGCGAGCATGAGGCGAAAATTTATTAAAATTTAAAATATATTTGTTTGTGTTTTTTTTCATACTTGAAATGATTTTACTTGTCTTAAAAAGCCTTAGGGTTTCATCACAATCTTCCTCGGTTTTCAAAAGCCTGATAAAAGTAATTTATAATCCTGTTACAAACACGCTTATTTTGATTTTGTTTGCCAAGATAAAACAAAAGGTACCAATTTTGGCATAAAAAACAAGTTAGGGCTCTCGAAAACCAGGAGTAAGATGTCGACCAAGTTTTTTAAAACACCTACATAATTATATGGATTCCATTCGCTGACTATCCACACTGCAGACACAAAAAAAAAATCAATTTATTTAATATCTTGTTTACCAAAAACTTCAGCCGTTCCCCCCACATGCCTACATATTATGTATTTACCTACCAGCCAGTATGAGAATGACAAAAGGCAACACGCGAAGTTGCGACCAAGTCCCGTTGCAAGAATTTTAATAAAATGTCGCTCAGAATAATGAGCTGGGATAGATAAGAAGACCAACCGCATAACTTTTTATTTTGTGTGAAAATGAAAATATGTTTGTTGGAAAACTTTCGTGTTGTGTCGTGTAGACATTGAATAATGCCTGGCTGTCGAAGTTAGGATGACAGAGTTACTACTTACATAGGCTATAAGCACTGTTGATACTCGTATTAGGTAGGTACGTAGTTAAATCTTTTTTACCGACTTCGAACTTCCTTTTGTTTGAAAGGGTATACTTATCTGTGGTCCTATATAAATTTGGTCAAGTTCTGATGAGAGGTTTTAGTGTTAGCTACAATAATACGTATTTTTCCACGAAGGGCTGATTTTTGTTTTTTTTTTTTTCTTTTGACAAGAAACAAAAATACAAACAAAATCAAAGACACCTACTTCCGAAATTAATGTTATTTTTCTTTTTTACTACCTAAACAGATGACTACAATCTTCAATATAATACGTGACAATTTTATTCTAATAGCTAAATAAACCAAAAATACAATAATGAGGGCTTCAGACATTAACATTCCGATTTATAATTAACTTCCTGTGAAGCTGTGAGAAATGGTGACACCTGTCACTATTCTAAAGAATAATTATTTAGAAAAAAGTACTTATATACAATTTTGTCATTTTATTTATAACACTTTTAAAATCCCATTATACTTGCCAAACAGGTTTACAACAAGGTATAAGATATGTATTATACATGTTGTACGTATTGTGTTGTGTTTTAGTTTATCGTACCTACAAGTGTACCTTATACAATATACATGCTCTATACACACAAGTTTCTTGTATAGAACTTGTTAAGGTAAAACGTGTTGAAAAACCTGCATGGTGATGAGATGAGAATGTTATGAGGGATGTGTGTATTACACGAATGGATAGAATAAAAAATGAGTACAGAAGAGGAAGTCTGAAAGTGTCACCCGTAACTGAAAAGTTGTGTGGTAATCGCGGCGTTTTTCATGGTATGTGTTACGGAGGAATGAGGAAAGTGTCGTGAGGTAAGTGTCGTGAGGAAAGTGTCGTGAGGAAAGTGTCGTGAGGAGAGTTTTGAGTGGCTTTAAGAGTAGGGGAAGACCAAAGAAACGATGGATGGAATGTGTCAATCATCATAATCAGCCTATAATGTTCCCACTGCTGGGACACAGGCCTCCTCTCTGTGAGAGGGAGTGGGCCATAATCCACCACGCGGGCCCAGTGCGGGTTGGTAGATGTCACATGTCTTCGAATTTTTGGTTCTAGGACATGCCGGTTTCCTCACGATGTTTTCCTTCACCGTTTTGAGAGCAGTGGTGATGAAATAATTTACACAAAGTAAAGCGCCATTCTGGGTTCGAACCTACGACCTACAACTCGTAAGTCACTGGGCCACCACTGCTCAGTGTCAATGCTGCAGCTGATATGGTTAGAAAGGGGGTTCCTATGAACATGACGACTATAATAGAGAAGTATGGAAGAAAAAGACATGTTGTGGCCGACCCTAAATAAATTGGAATAAGGGCAGGAGAATGATGATGTTGAAAAATCTAGTTCTATACAAGAAAACTTGTCGAGAAGGTGAATAAAACAGTTAACGAAACATGTCTGAAACAACGTCAATATTATGTACATAATCAGCCTATCATGTTCTGCTGGGACACAGGCCTTCTCGGTGAGAGGGAGTGGGCCGTAATCCACCAGGCGGTCCCAATGCGGGTTGGTAGATGACACATGTCTTCGAATTTTTGGTTCTAGGACATGCTGGTTTTCTCACGATTTTTTCCTTCACCGTTCAATATATGTATGATATATATGTTTTACTAGCTGCACCCCGTGGTTTCACCCGCGTAAGTGTCGATCGCGTGGAAATATCTGAATAAATCCTATGTCCTTCGTCGGGATGCAATCTATCTCTCTGCCAAATTTTATCGAAATCCGGTCAGTGGTTTAGGCGTGAAAAGGTAACATACAGACAGATTTACTTTCGAAGAGTTTTACAAGAGTTGTCGAAAACAAGTATCAAGATTGTGTAAACGCGAGGTTATCTATCCCACTCTGTTTCTCCCGAAACACGATACCTCTTGCCTCTCGTTTGTTGAGCACTACATAATATACACCGTGTCCTTTTTCATTGTCTCGCAATATCTAACGTTATGACAGGCCAGACTTCACTTGTCACATCCAAGTTGTGTACAAATATGTTATCTTTTTTAGCTCTTCTCACGTTGATTTAAGGGTTATTTTTGTTTGCTCTTGGCAAAAAGTGTTGCTTTGTTAAGTGACATAGCAGGCCTCGTGGTTTGTATAAGTTTGAAGTTCAGGGTTTTTGTTGTTTGTATAAGTACGGTACCTACAAATTTTTTTACTCACAGAATGTTGTAGGTACTAACTGGTTGTGGAGGTCAGATAGGCAGTCGCTCCATGTAAAATACTGGTATTCAGCTGCATCCGGTTAGACTGGAAGCCGACCCCAACATAGTTGGGAATAGGTTAGGCAGATGATGAGTGTGTTACGGAATTATGGTGTATCTGTTTTCCTGGTACGATTCCTTGAACATTTGTTACCGTTCAAGACACCCATGGATAGACAGAGGATAGCCTAAAGCTAATTAATTATCTATTCTAATTAATTAACAACATAACACAACTCCTATTTTCCCCGACGGGTTAGAGGTGTTCCAATAGTGAAGTAGTCGGGCTAATGCATCATCATTCATTCATTATTTTCATTTTCATTATTTTTTTTTCATCTTTTTTTTTTTTTTTTTTTTTTTTTCATTTATTTAATTTTCATTGTTTAGCATATTGACTATAGTTGTCGCGTTTTAGCATGGAAATAGCGGTCATTGACCCACCTACATTTTTTAGATATTTTTATTTCAAAAGCTGAAATAAAGACCGTTAACGTCCTGAATCAATAGGTATCTATCGTTTCTTCAACATGCTCCAATAATGATACATAATAATAATGTTTGAGTTCTAAAGGAACATTATATGTCATTGTGATCTTGTTCTCGTAATTGCAATTATCTACAGTCTTCATTCATGTTCGTTGCTTATATATTTAGTATGTATTAATGTATCTATTATTTTGGATATGTACGAGTATATGTCTGTGGATCTATTTTAATATATTGTATACGTAATATTTGCACCAACGACAGCCCCATTTTATGTCCAGGAAAATCACTGTCCATTCCAAGGTTGCCTGGAAGAGATCGCAGAAAGCGATATGGCCGCCCATTGTATATTTTGTAGTGTTTGATGTTTTTTTTTTTATGTTATGTATTTTTGTGGTAGACAATAAAGTATATATTAATAAATAAATATTAGGGAAAGGGCAATGAGCGCTATTGCCATGTCAAAACGCGTCTACTATCCATACTAATATTATAAATTCGAAAGTAACTCTGTCTGTCTGTCTGTGTGTTACCTTTTTACGCCTAAACCACAGAACAGATTTCGATAAAATTTGGCAAAGAGATAGATTACTTTACGGGGAAGGACATAGGATAGTTTTTATCGACATACCTCGCGGGCGAACCGCGGGCGGAAGCTAGTACCAACATAAGTTATCCGCAAGTTCAGATGACTACCGTCATTCTTTATATAGACAATTGTATCCCACCAAAAACATTTTCATGTAAAATGTTGCCAAGACGACACCACATATGGCTCAAAAAGTTATCAGATCTCATGTAGAGCCAAACTTCTAACTCTACACGCCCTAACTTCACAAACTCTACACCTTAGTCAAAATATGAGGCTTGGCCGTTTCGTTACTACAAAAACTATTGTATAACAGAAAAGTAATGAACAGTGAATAAATTTTTCACCTTACGCCCATGTGATGGTAGCGAAACGGCCAAGCCACATATTTTGACTAAGGTGTAGAGTTTGTGAAGTTAGGGCGTGTAGAGTTAGAAGTTTGGCTCTACATGAGATCTGATAACTTTTTGAGCCATATGTGGTGTCGTCTTGGCAACATTTTACATGAAAATGTTTTTGGTGGGATTTCACATCTTTTTGAAAGTTGCTTATGAAATAATTTTTTTTTTGGGAGTTTCTTTACTAAAAATCCTGAAATATGTATTTTATTATTTATTACAAGGAGTCCTTAAATCAATTTTCAGAACTCTAGCATCAAAATTTGCGGAAGTCTCTTACAAACTTCCATCCCCTAGTTTAAGGGGTTGGAGGGTAAAAGTTCCAAGTCTTAGAATTGTTTGTGTACTATTACTAGCTTACATACCAAATTACAGCTTTCTAGGACTTCAGGAAGAACCTTAGAATATTGATGCTAATGAAATAAAAAAAAAAAAATTGGGTGGGTTGGGGGGTTATTTACTGAAAATCCTGAAATACGTATTTTATTATTTGTAACAAGGAGTCCCTGTACAAACTTCCATCCCCTAGTTTAAGGGGTTGGAGGGTAAAAGTTCCAAGTCTTAGAATTGTTTGTGTACTATTACTAGCTTACATACCAAATTACAGCTTTCTAGGACTTCAGGAAGAACCTTAGAATATTGATGCTAATGAAATTAAAAAAAAAAATTGGGTGGGTTGGGGGTTATTTACTGAAAATCCTGAAATACGTATTTTATTATTTGTAACAAGGAGTCCCTGTACAAACTTCCATCCCCTAGTTTAAGGGGTTGGAGGGTAAAAGTTCCAAGTCTTAGAATTGTTTGTGTACTATTACTAGCTTACATACCAAATTACAGCTTTCTAGGACTTCAGGAAGAACCTTAGAATATTGATGCTTATGAAATAAAAAAATATTTTTTTGGGTAGGTTGGGGGGTTATTTACTGAAAATCCTGAAATACGTATTTTATTATTTGTAACAAGGAGTCCCTGTACAAACTTCCATCCCCTAGTTTAAGGGGTTGGAGGGTAAAAGTTCCAAGTCTTAGAATTGTTTGTGTACTATTACTAGCTTACATACCAAATTACAGCTTTCTAGGACTTCAGGAAGAACCTTAGAATATTGATGCTTATGAAATAAAAAAATATTTTTTTGGGGGGTTGGGGGGTTATTTACTGAAAATCCTGAAATACGTATTTTATTATTTATAACAAGGAGTCCCTATATCAATTTTCAGAACTCTAGCATAAAAATCTGCGGAAGTCTCGTACAAACTTCCATCCCCTATTTTAAGGGGTTGAAGGGTAAAAGTTCCAAGTTTTTGAGTTTTTTTGTTGTTTGTGTACTATTACTAGCTTACATACCAAATTTCAGCTTTCTAGGACTTCAGGAAGACCCTTAGAATATTGATGATCATCAGTGAGTCAGTGAATCAGTGAGTCAGTGACGAAATCGGGGTATTTTAGATATCAATAAAATCTAAAGTATAAGAGCTATGCAATTGAAACTTTATAGGTTTAATAAGTCAACCACTGACATCATATCCCGAAAATTTTGTTTATCTGGTATAATCCAAACCCAAGTTATGAAGGTTCAAAAATACGACGAAGTGCTTCGAGAAAAGGTAGGTAGTGTGTTTATATGTTTGTTACTTCTTCACGCTCAAACGGCCGGACAAATTTTGATAAAATTTGGTATGGAGGTAGCTGACACCCTGGATTAACATATAGGCTACTTTTTATCCCGATACTCCCACGGGATCGACATTTACGAGGGTGAAACCGCGGTTCGCAGCTAGTAGGTACTAATTTATTTATACATCCGCACACATACACTGAGCTCTTCAAATATCGACACATGGATGATGCTTGTGCAAATAATATCTGGGCCGAACATTTCACAACGCAAGAATTTAAGCAGAAAACCATAATTGATTCTCTCTCTTCTCTTCTTCTATTCTCTCTCTTGATTCTTGTTCATACATCATGGAGAAGCCATATTCTGGCATAGCCTTGATCGTGAGTAATTCAAGCATGAAGTTCATAGATACCTACTATTACTAGGTAGGAGCTACGTAATACCCTTCATAAACAAAACTTCTAAAGGTGCCACTGATCGGCATTACGGGGCGTAATGTAACATGTTACAAAGTTACTGAGTTGAGCTGCACGGTTACTAACAAATGCGTGCACTGACTGGACAGGTCCGCTCAATCTGTGTGGTTCTTTCCTCAAAAGACCATTTCAGACACTAATCTACATGGTCCTCAAAGAATATGTCCGGATTTTTTTTTTATATACACATTGACATTGATGAATTCTATTTAGACAATGACATGAATATTTACTTTGTAAGTAATTTATTTTTTATTTAATTATTGTGAATGTGAGGACTATGTGGGTCATTTCTTTTTTTCCTTCTTAGTTTTAGTCATGATCTGACAGTTTGAGTAGTTTATGCGGCCTACCCAAATGTCCTTTCTTTGGTATTGTTCGTCGAATCGTTGAGCTCCTTAAGTCTTGAGTTGAGCTGCACGATTTTTGACAAATGCGTGCACTGACTGGACAGATCCTCTCAATCTGTGTGGTTCTTTCCTCAAAAGACTACCTCAGACAGCGATCTACATGGTCTTCATATAACCTGACCAAGATTATGTCTGGACTTTAAAAGAGACTGTGACCTCTGATTTTGTTTCGGCCTTTCTTCTCAGAGTAGTCAGATAGGAAACGCCGACTTCATCTAGTTTAAAAAAAAACATGATTGACGTGTAAAAGTGTTTGTACAAACCTACTGAATCTGAATTTAAGCAGTGTTTGATTGAAGGTGCTACACGTAGACAGAGTAAACTATAGACTGCTGCATATCTTATTTTTCATTCGCACAAGAAAAAGAGAAATATATTAACGTCATTAGCAAAGAAAAGAGACAGAGTAAGAATATTTCTGTCCCTTACTGCGTGTCGGTTAAACACATTAATGTACACAACAAGTTTGACGTTTATGAAGGAATAATAAAATAATACACCCCGATTAAACGGAAAATAAGACCTTTTTCGTGCATAATTCAATAATAGTACATTTTCGCAACTGTGAAAATGGTAAGGTGCTGTAAAAATGATAGTATGATGAAGATTTCCGGATTTTTTGTCCCTTTCGTGACACGGGTACCATGAGTCTATAGATTACTCTGTCTACGGTGCCACACTTAAGCTTAGCCAGAATGACTGGCACTTCTACCTACCCTGTGCAGTGGCTAACAATAAGTGTGTGCATATGAGGCACCGTTTCCGGCGGATATTAAACGTCAAGAGGTGAACAAACATGCATCGCTCCGCTCAGTTGTTTGTTTTGTATTATGTTGTGACCGGCGAATTTGGAGTGTTCAATTATTGTTTCATTTTGAGGGTAGGTTTGACATTCAGTGGTGTAATTAACTATGCATAGGTACTGTGAAAATCCAGACGGGTCCTCCACAGTACACCTCATCATCATCATTTCAGCCGAAAGACGTCCACTGTTGGACATAGGCCTCCCCCAAGCACCTCCACTTCGACCGGTTCTGCGCTTCTCGCATACAACGGGTTCCTGCGGCCTTCACAAGGTCGTCGGACCACCTTGTGGGAGGCCTTCCAACGCTACGTATTCCGGTACGCGGTCGCCACTCCAGAACCTGTCGGCCCCAGCGGTCATCTGTTCTGCGAGCAATGTGCCCTGCCCACTGCCACTTATGTTTGCCAATTCTTCGGGCTATGTCGGTTACCTTGGTTCTCCTGTACAGTACACCTACATGTGGTGTATAAATAAAAAGCCTTTGACTTGGAACTAATATATTTTTAAGGGAACATTACAGCTTCACGATAATTCTAGCACTCCTATCTATTAAACCAAAAACACCATATTCAAATATTGACACTTGACACTTGTTTGAACGTTCGAATGGAACACTCAAACCAATTGTATCCAGCCTGTATTATCTAAAGCTAGGGCTACAAAGCCAGCCTCTACAGTACTATGCGACATGCGACTGCGACAGCTCGACGGCAAGACGATGATCAGTCGCATGCGACTGTCATCGGGTGTGCAGTTGTGCACGTGCGTCTAGACGTTGCGATAAGTAAACAAAGAAAAAGAAAATATGCTTATTTGCGGTAAACATGACACACAGAAAGAACACAAACACGAAAAAGAAGAAGTTGTGGAAAAATATGCGTCACATCCACGCAAAACGGCCATCGCTCAGCGATGCGAGACAGAGCCTCAGCGCCGGTTTTCAGCGACAGCGGCGCGTTGATGAGATGACACTGTGTCGTAACTATAGGGTGGCATTTCAGGCAAAATGCCACGGGCCCCCAGCCAGAGGGGGCCCCGGTCCGAGAGGGCCATGAGCACAGGAGGATCCTAACATAAGTTTATAAAATGCAAACTTTTTTGACAAAACGCTCTTGAATTGATAATAAAGATATCGTATTGTATAACCCCGAAAACCCTATTAACTATCGGTACTTTCGTGCTAAAACTACGCGAGTCTATCAATTACTGAAAAAACATCACACCTATTCAAACGCAATCAAAAATACAATAATCAAATCCCTAACCGTTCACCCGATGCAGTCCGTACCGCCGCAAACTGGTTTACAGCCAGTTCACACCAGATATATCCGGTTTAACGTACGAAAGAGGTTTTATACAGCCTTATAAAGTTCGCCGTAAAACTTTACTTGCACGAAGTTAAAAATGTACCTAGTTTATGAACAAGTTGAAAGGAGATGGCTAAATGACTGCGCCAAGCATGTATAGTAATCTCACATTAACTCGTAATATTTAAATATTCATTCATGAATTATTTAGCGTTTAATAATTTCCTAGAACTTTCGTGAACTATTAAACATTAAAAAGTATCTTAGTTGGTTTTTTTTATTGACATGATGACAAGTTCAACGGGAAATATACAGTACTGCAAGCTAGGGAGGGGCCGCTTTTCCAGGATGTCAAATTGAAACTGTACTTATATCGATTTTTGATAACAGGTATCAAAACGATTTATTTTCTGAAACTAAGAAGTGGCAATCAATCGATGGCGTTCAATTCAGTGTCATGTTTAGTTGCTTGTTATCATAGAACTATTATTACTAGCGTATTAACTATTATTATTAGAACCGACGCCGCAAACCAGTTTTTTGCACCATGCTTTGTTGCCGACCGGCAACAACTCATTTAGTCACTCGCCTACGCTCGTCGCGGACGCTTGCCGAAATTGTGCCTAAAGAAAAATGCCGTCTTGCGTGTTAAAAACGTGTAAAAATCAATCGACTGCGAAGAAAAAACAAAGTGGAGTGACTTATCATCGGTAAGTAAGAATCCACTAAAACCTTTTTATTTATTATTTTATTACATTTTCATTCATTATTTTCTAATGCACCCGACATTTTGTATTCAAGATTATGGAAACTGAACCGTTCAGATGGGACACGTAGGTACTAACTATAGAGTGAACAATATAACAATATATAAGCGCGCGTTGGTTCGTAAGCGCCATGAAATTCCGGGCGCTTACGACGTTTTGGTCGCGAGAAAACTACACGTTTTAAGCGGTCTAGCGCTGCATGTTTTATAGTTTGGTGAGACGACACTAAGGGTCAGTTCACACCGAGACGCGACGCGACGCGTAGTTTTCAAGATAGAAATACAATTACAGACCTTATCTACTACACAAAAAGGTACACGATTCAGTGAGCTACGCCGCGCGGCGGCGGCGCCGCGCTGCGTTGCTCGAAGTGAGTAGGTAGACACTGAATTGTGTACCTTTTAGTGTAGTAGATAAGGTCTGTAATTGTATTTCTGTCTTGAAAACTGCGCGTCGCGTCGCGTCTCGGTGTGAACTGACCCTTATTCTTTAAGAACTGCAGCAAATACTGAGTGAATCTACGGCACGCTCGCCCCGCACAGCCCTCCGCCCTATAATCCTGTTGTGACACTGTTTTTGGTTCGGATAACCTCTCTATACGTAGTACTTTATCTTAGTGCTTGTTAGTGTGTTTTTACAGGGTTTTGATTCAGAAAATGGGGTTCTTTTAAAGTGACAATCGACTCTACTCAATTCCAGTTTTTTCTAATCAAAATCAAATAAAAATAACTGAAGGCTTCGGACTGTGCTTCTTCGTTCTTACTATCTATTTTGTGTCGAAAGATATTAACTGAATAGTGGTCGAAAAAAACTAATTATATTTTTATCTTTGAACTCATTCAATTATTTTATCAATTCTGTTCCACTTGACGTTCAATCCCATCTCTTTGAAAAAAATAAACGTCAGATGTCTGACATCTGACGTTTATTTCGTCGTTTCGTTTGAACGCACTGCCGTTTGCTTGTTTGTTGTGATTTTTTATTTTGGATTTTCATTGACCGAGGGTCAATGAAAATCTTTGTATAATGGACTTATTTTGTGTGCTCGCGCGACTACGTAGCCTCTCGCTACTCGACACGAACTTGACTTGCAATCAGTTCATCATGAGATGCTTAAACTGGGGTGTAGCCACGCAAAGACTGCGGCGGATATCACCTCTTCATTGTCTGCTGTTCTACTCACTATCTTAGCACGATGGTTGACAATTGAGTAAGTCACAAGGTAAGTCATCTACAGTTAGCATCATTCTAGAACTAATAAATATAATAAACATCACAAATGTGACTTCAAGTAGTTTATAGTGTTTCTCAAAATACATAATGAACTCAATGGCAATGAATCAGAAAGACTCATCTCGTCTCATCACGACCACAACACGTCACGACTACAACAGACTGGTTGCTTTAGATGTCATAATGTTCAAATGTGTAGGTGTTACAGTTAATTCATGTGGGTACTAAGGTAATTATGTTTGTTCCAGGTTCCAAGGGATGCCAACATTTGTCATCCTTGTTATGAACTGCTGAATTCAGAAGCAACTAGTGATGTTCGTTTATTTGGCCATATAATGGTGTGCATATCTTTTGGCCGTTCTGTGAGAAGTATACAACGCCATACAGTGGAAAGAAGCGATTCAATGTTGCAGAATTTACCAACGTCGCATCCAGCTTTCCACCAGTTAAATAAAATGATTTTTAAACACAGTGTGTTCTTTACATTTACATGCCCATTCGGTAGCATGGATCATCTTCCTCTTCAGATATTAAATCCAGATCGTCTCGCCATCTCTTTCTGGACCGGTCTCGGCGGCGCCGTCCATCTTCAGGCACCCATTGTGTGGCGGCTTTTGCCCAGCGGTCATCGTGCATACGGCTGATGTGACCCGCCCAATCCCATTTGAGCCTGGCAGCCTTCTTTCCTACATCCAGTATGCCCGTTTTGGAACGCAGCGTGGTGTTCCGAACTCTGTCCTGTCTTTTTACACCCAGAATGCTGCGTTCCATCCATAGATATAGATAGACCTAGATAACAAGTATCACGATCTGTATGAAAACCAATCGTGCCCATTTTTTAACTACCTACTATGACGTTACATATTCAAAAACGCCGCCGCGTGCGGCACCCGTCTCCCCCATCCCCGGGGCCTAGCGCCAGCGCTCACGCTCACCCAACCAGCAGTACACAGGACTGAGCGCGAAAGTGGCGGCTTACGATTTTTGTACGTAAGATGGTGCGATTTTTGGCACGTGAAGTAGTTGCTCTTGCGTTATCTAGGTGTATCTCTATATCTGTGGTTCCATCGCTCTTTGGCAAACTCCAAGGCGGAACTTTTGCGACTCGGTGAGCGATCAGGTCTGAGCACCATAGATTAGGTTCAGCTATTCAACCACTTATTTATATTATTTATTGTCTCTGAAAACTGTCTTTATTTCCACTCATTTGGAAAGTAGTTTAGGATTAACAAGAGTTTCACGCGTGCGGGGAGTGATTTTTGCGCGAATTGTAGAATACCTGTTGTATCACGTTTTTTGGTGCAATTACCCATTTGTACATATTTAATAAACGGGATTCGGGGTGGGTCGCTAGCATAGATATCCGAGTCACTAGTCAAAAATACAATTATCAATATTATCGCAGATACATCCTAAAGCCTAGGTAAAAGTTCATAGCAATGTCATTTGTTTGCAGTTTTTTAAATGCCTTTTGACGTAGGAGTTACACGATTTTATTTTCAGGATTGTAAAGATATAAAAAGTTCCTGTAACTTTTTTTATATGAAATATTAATATTCAGCTATTCAGCATTACATATTGCTAGGTACCATGTTTATACATTGCCGGTGATTCGTCCACACATCGATTTAGCCATGTCCTTTACTAAGTTTCAAGCGAGAACTTTGGAATTGAAAAGCTCAGCTTTATACTTAAAAGGGAGTTTAATTTATACGTACGTTGGAAACCTGTACTTAACACTTAATAAAAGGTAAATTAAAAGGAAACACGTTAGGTGTGTTTTGATTAAAAAACAGATTGGAAAGTTTTTTAATTATGTATTTTTTTTAGAATAAAAAGGATTTCTTCCGTATTGATTAAATATGGCGATGATATTGAAGTTACTGTTTATAAATTTTGCAACTGGTTTAGCCATTTTCGCTACTGGTTGGCTGGTTGGTATCTTTATGTAGTTTCTGGTAGGTACTGATAGCATGAACCGCAGGAACCCGTTGGATGCGAGAAGCACAGAATCGGTCGAAGTGCTTTGGGGACGCCTATGTCCAGCAGTGGACGTCTTTCGGCTGAAATGATGATGATGACATAGCATCTATCATCCCACTGATATCCAGGGCTGATGTGGATCACTGGTCGTTTGTTTTGTCGAGCTCGTCCCGCCAACTTCTACGGAGTCTGCAGCGACGCCTATAATATTTTTTCCGTCGATAAAATTAAGCTGTTTCCCTCATTTCGTTATGTGCACATTATGAAGACTCACACTGTATAGGTATGTTATTCCTCTTAAAATACAAAACACGTCTTTCGCAAAGGAGACCCTTTACATTACATTTAACATTAATTTCATCCAGACGAGCATCATAAGAACACATCGTTATTTACCCAATCATGTTTATTTCCATTCCTCGAAAACTCGGAAGAAATATGAGAGAGAATGTCTCTCTACATGACTTTCATGCGACAGTCTGAATTTGTATTTAAATAATATCATTATTTATCTCTGAACGCGTGTTAGGAAATTACCTGACGTCAATTTTATGTTTTTGTAGGTAAGTACCACGGATATCTATGGTACCACCAAACGGTGAAGAGGGATGCAGGGGTGAATTGGGACAAAACTTTAAAATGGATTTTAGCGTTGAAATAATACAGTTTGTTGCCGACACTTAATCGTTAATTATAATACAATAAACACATTAGACTCCTTATCCTTATAATAACAATGTTAAAATCGCTTTTAAAGTTTCGCGAAGTTTCCCGATTCACCCCTGCATCCCTATTCACCCCGTTTGACGGTACTCGTTTATTTTTCTTTGAACCCGAAAACATAAGACAACCTCACGCTTATATTTACTGAAGGGTTTGGACAGAGGTGTATCTATAGTACCAACCTACACTATAGTACCAACCTACACTAACATTTTATCATTCACAACGAGCCCCAAGATACAGACTAACTGTCTAGTTTGAGGTAGTGACCCCCAAACTGTAACCTAGCTGTCTATATTGTAACCTAGCTGTAGGTCATATTTTAAGCTACTCATGTCGTCTTAACTTGCTGTTAACCAGTGAACCTGCTTACTGTTGTTTTTGTCATGGTCTGGCAGTTTGAGTAATTTATGTGGCCTACCCAAATGTCCTTTTTTTGTTATTGTTCGTCGAATCGTTGAGCTCCTTCAGTTTTGAGTTGAGCTGCACGATTTCTGACAAGTGCGTGCACTGACTGGACAGGTCCTCTCAATCTGTGTGGTTCTTTCCTCAAATGACCACCTCAGACATCGATCTACATGGTCTTCATATAACCTGACCAAGATTATGTCTGGACTTTAAAAGAGACTGTGACCTCTGACTTTGTTTCGACCTTTCTTCTCAGAGTAGTCAGATAGGAAACGCCGACCTCATCTAATTACCCGACTGCGTTTAAAAAAATATGATTGACGTGTAGAAGTGTTTGTGCAAACCTACTTACAAAAATAAAATCATTTATCATTTACTGTATTACCTGGACAATAAATCTATTCTATTTCTATTCTATTTCGCTAGTTATGTTTAAGTCCCCTGTATTAGAGGCGAGCGAAAAAATCTAGGCGGAAAAATCCAAAAACAGTGCCCAACCTGGGAATTGAAACTTGGACCTCCTGCAGCACTTGCGACCACTAGTCCAACGAAAAAATCCCGCAGGTATACGAGACTATAAAACATCTTTTACCTTGTTATTACGGCATTTGAAAACTTGGCAAGTACTCAAGGATGTCTAAGTGGCATTTCGTGGTCCGACCACTTGGGGTAATGATTTTCTTCTGCCATTTTATCCGTGTATATGTTAACGGAAAAGTGTGCAATCCATCATTCTATACACATTTCCTAAAATAGATAGGAAATCTATGACATATTTTTTAATAAGCACTTTCCTAGGAAATCTATACATTTCCTAAATAGCAATCGGAAATCTTAAAAATTCAATATGTTGAGCTACTTACTAGGCGACGTGGACGCAAGAGCGAGCGAAGGGCACCCCGAGGTTCGGATTTGTTAGGTCCCTTTAAAGCCTGCAGACAGAAATAGGAGCCCCGCGCAGCGGGGCTCCGTCGTCCTGACGTCATTAGAAATGAAACATGCAGCATGCTAAATGTATGCTTTAGAATGTTTATTTATTTATTATTTATATATACTTTATTGTACACCAGAAAATACATAACAAAAAAATACGATTAATACAAAACATACAATGGGCGGCCTTATCGCTTTCTGCGATCTCTTTTAGGCTACCTTGGAATGGACAGTGATTGCGTGATGTTATGCTTAATCACTATTATGATTAGAGAAATTATGCTTAAAAAAAATATGCGTAAGCTGTTATGCGTAAATAATGTTATTCGAAAATATAATTAGGAGGAAAAACAGTATGCTAAGTTATATTAGGTCTTAAAATTTAATGCAAATGGATAGGGAACCGTGGAGTCTTAAAACAGACTAACAAAAAGCGAAAGTTTTACTTTGCTAAACAGAGGGTCTAGACAAAGTGATGTGTATTTGTAGTATAGTGTAACATTTTCTTTTCTGTCGTATCTCGCACCCTTGACCCAACAGTAAGAACCGACATTAGCCCTAAATCTCGGCAATACAGTGGAACCTCCACGTAACTCAGTATTCACGGGCTATGTTGAGATAGACCTTCTGTTAGGTAACCCTCCGTTAAGATCGGCCGTCTGCGTGACACGGGTGCTACCGTCTGGCGAATAATCATCATCTGCCTAGCCTTTTCCCAACTACGTTTTGGTAGGCTTCCGTAGGGTGCAACTGAATACCAGTATTTTACATGGAGCGACTGCCTATCTTACCTAGTTACTGGTACTGGTAATACTAGTATTCAGCTGCATCCGGTTAGACTGGAAGCCGACCCCAACTTAGTTGGGAAAAGGCTGGTACCTACATTAAATTCGCACTTGCTTGAATTTTATTCGTAATTGTTGGTCTAGTGGTCAGTGACTATGACTGCTATGCCGGAGGTCGTGGGTTCGATTCCCACCCAGGACAAATGTTTGTGTAATGAGCATGATCATTTGTTCTGTGTCTGGGTGTAATTTATCTATATATGTATGTATTTAGAAATATATAAGTATGTTTATCAGTTGTCTAGTACTCATAACACAAGCTCTGCTTAGCTTGAGACTAGACGGCGTTGTGTGATAGTTGTGGAATATTATTATTATTATTATTATTATTAATTGTAACAATTGTGAGGGGCATTGTCCTCGCCAATCTTAATCAAACAGAGAAATATTTAAGTTCTTTGCCAAAAAATACACTAAAGAAATAACAACAGAATTTGCTTTAGCCCAATTCACGTAGTTTAACAAAAACTCAGGTACAAAACATAGAACCTCTGATTTTCACCAGCAACCTCCATAAAGTCCTACCCTACAAAATGAAAATACCATCCTACCGACATAAAGTCAGATTTAAATCAAAGCTTACTACGGTCAAATGCAGCACCTAGAGGTGTCGACACATACACAAATTAAAGGGCTTCTAGAACGACACAACTTAGAAGTTCCAAGGGGGAGCTGAAACTGTGCTTACACGTACAGTCAGCAACAAAACTCGATTAACGCTTCAGTTTTTTTAATCTCAGTTATTGAGCAAAATATTTGTTCAAAATTGCAGCAGAAGTACAACGCAATTTTGAATCAATAACTGAGATTATACCAATCAATCCAATCCAAATCCCATCCCAATCTCTTTGATTATACCTACGTAGTGCAGCGAAAAAACGAAAAACACGGACTGTCTTCGCCATATTATGATTCATAATGTTATCCTTTTATGATTTTGCCAAAGTAGCCTTTTTAGGCCCCCAGATACATCATCGGAACCTCTATGTTGTGTCGTTCTACACCTGTCTCGCACAGGTTCGACCACTGACTCCGGGGCTCAGGGAGGGGACTGTCTCACAAATTAGTTCGGAATAGTTCCGCTGTTAGTCTGTTAGTCGAGTTTAGGACTATATGGAGAGGGTTTAAGTCATCTATGTTAGGAGGTCATTTTGGAAGCTGAGACTAGAATATTATACTGGAATATTACCTTTCCGGCCGAGTTCAGTTTTTTTTTTTTGCTGGCCGTTTATGTCCTACTGCCGGGCAAAGGCCTCCCACTCTCCTTCCACCTCTTTCTGTCCAGAGCTGCCAAGGACCAATCTAAATTAAAGGAGTCCAGCTCATCCCGCATCTCCAGCTGAGCCTGCCGCGATGTCGTTTGCCATTAAGGCGGGCCTACTGGGTCGTAAGTTAGAGGTATCTTCATGATTTTTTTCTATTGTATCAAATTAGTTGTATTATGTTTTCAACACAGTTTCTTCCTAGTATATTATATATATTTATTACTAAGAAACTATTCTCTACCCCACCCCCACCCCTATTTCCTCGAAGGCAGGGCGCAACCGAGGCAGTCCTGAGAATCAGTAATTAAGTTGCCCCTTTAGTTACTGAGGTGGGTGGCTTAATGAGGCCCCTAGCTGACTACCACACGACTAGAAAAACTCACGTCGAATAGATTACAAGTAAATTCCATGTCTTTTTATCCGACTACGGCGGAGCAAAAAGGAGGGTTATGATTTTGACCGGTATGTATGTACAGTCAGCAAAAGAGTTAGATATGCAGGATCGTCGGATATAGTTGAAGTTTAGTAATAAACCGATGGATTGTCGACCAAAATTTTATTTGATAAATGAGCTGTTTGTTTTATAATAATAAAATTAAATTTTATTCGACAACATCCATCGGTTTATTACTAAACTTCAACTATATCCGACGATCCTGCATACCTAACTCTTTTGCTGACTGTACATTCATGTTAGTACATCTGTTCCCTCATAACTTCTAAATTACTAGTCTCAATTATACAAATGAGGTATCGTTAAAATCGTCTTGATCTGTTGTTCTATTTCTAGTTTGTTCTGTTGATGGCTGCAGTAGGGTCGCCCCCTCACATGGGACTTTAACATAACTGGCGAAATGTGTGTGTATTTATAGGTACGTATACCTCTGCCTAACCCTACTGCGAAACAAGGCGTGTTTTTATGTTATGTTTATGTTATGAGAAACCATTCGTAAAGTTAAGCTCCTCTTGCAGCGGACTGTTTATGGATGGGTTTTCGTCTAGAGCCGCATGCCTCTACAAGATCTTAAAAAACAAAACTGTACCGCCTCTTTATAATACCTGCCTACTTTAAAAACTTGAAATTTATAAAAAAAAAACGAGCTTCCACACATGCACTATACTTTTCATAATTTAAATATGAGTACCATAACATCTCATAAAGGTAGCCGTGCATTCACCGCAAACCCGGGGTGGGAGTCCCATTATAATCTATGCGCGCATTACACAGATTAAATAACTTTAATGCGTTGCACCGACGCGACGCGACGCGACGTGCTGACTGCAAAGCTTTCAGCTTCACTACATTATTTTAGTTTGGATTACATAAAGCAAGTGCACAATGGTAGTTGTCTGACATTTTGTAACTATAGGTTAGACGCTTCTAGGTACTCAGAGAGAACACATGGGAATTAATAACATAATGGCAAATACATTATATAATCAGCCTATAATGTTCTCACTGCTGGGACACAGGCCTCCTCTCGGTGAGAGGGAGTGGGCCGTAATCCACCACGCGGGCCCAGTGCGGGTTGGCAGATGTCACATGTCTTCGAATTTTTGGTTCTAGGACATGCCGGTTTCCTCACGATGTTTTCCTTCACCGTTTTGAGAGCAGTGGTGATGAAATAAATTACACAAAGTAAAGCGCCTGTCTGGGTTCGAACCTACGACCTACAATTCGTAAGTTGCGGCCGTTACCACTTGGCCACCACTGCTGTCTTATGGCAAATATAATTTGATTTAATGTTCTGTGTCCTGTAATGTTAATTACTTTGCTTAGCTTGTATTGTATACATTCAACTGAACAGACAGCTGTGCTGCTTGCTGGGGAGTTTGTTGCGCCACTTCTTCTTCCAGCGAAAGCACTAGGAAGTGGTGAAGGGCGGGTGTTCTGGGGGACTGTCTTTTGTAATTTTGACGTTCGAAAAGTGCTGATTCTTAGCCTAGTTTGAAGAAATGACTTTTGATTTTGATTTTAATTGATGATTACGCTAGCTTAGTCGCGTTTCGGTGTGTTTAGTTTAGCCCATCGATTTCAAACGATGTGTCGATCTTGATCTAAGAATAAAATAGAATACTTTTTTTTATGTACTCTATGTATAAAAAAAATAAAATTATCGGTCAAATGCGAGTCGGACTCGCGCACCGAGGGTTCCGTACAAATTTGTAGGTATGTAAATAGTTTATCACAGAAAAAAAATTTTTTGGTAATGTAACTACAAATTAACGTTTTTCAGATTTTTTCCTTTACTTGTGCTCCATGACATGCTTCTTGCCAAATTCCATGGTCAATGGGAAGTACCCATTGCAGCCCTGAGTATTTGATACTAATTTCATCTTGTGTTCCTGAGAAAAAGGGTCTTAACCGACGGACAGACAGACGGACAACGAAGTGATCTTATAAGGGTTCCGTCTTCCCTTTTGAGGTACGGCACCCTAAATAAACAACCAAAAAAAATTGTAACTGGCTCTACAAATTGGCATCCACAAAAAATAAAAGTAGGTTTTCTGATCCATCAATTTTTTTATATTTTTATCTGGTACTTTTGCAACAGACTTTACAGCTTAGCAATGTCTCAGCTACACATTAATTAATTAATTTATCAATTAACACAACCTCTCCTCATAATTATTTAGAACACTATAATGCAATATACTGAGTATCCCCGAGACAGACTTCAACAGACGTCAGAGCCACGCGCCGTATAAATTGAGCTACAATTACCATAAGTCGGCGTGTGTATGATAACTTTAATTGATTTATATCCAGTTTACAGCCGCGTCGGAAATGGGTGTTGAGGTTAACGTTGTTAGATAATGTTAACGGTTCACCCTTGTTTGGTATAACAACGTTTTGTCGAAAATCGCTTCAGCTAATTTTAGTTACAATAAAGTCATTTCGTATAATTATTCATTTGACCGAATAATTAATTGGTAGATTTTTATTTAGCATATTTATTTCTTTGAAATAATGTCATTTGACCGAATTTTCACATGCACTAATTTTATTTAAACTAATGTTTCACTAGACTAATAATGATTTAGTCGAAAGATCGTATCAAATATTCAGTTGACCCCAGGGCACCCCGAGGTTCGGTTTGGTTAGGTTACTTTAAACCCTTTTCACAGAAATAGGAGCCCCGCGAAGCGGGGCTACGTCGACATAGGACGCAAGAGCAAGGGAAGGGCACCCCGAGGTTCGGTTTGGTTAGGTTACTTTAAACCCTTTACACAGAAACAGGAGCCCCGCGAAGCGTGTGTGTGTCTGTGGTGTGTGTTCAAGTAACATAACCAAACCGAACCTCGGGGTGCCCTTCCCTTGCTCTTGCATCCTATGTCGACGTAGCCCCGCTTCGCGGGGTTCCTATTTCTGTGTAAAGGGTTTAAAGTAACCTAACCAAACCGAACCTCGGGGAGCCCTTCGCTCGCTCATGCATTCTATGTCGACGTAGCCCCGCTTCGCCGGGCTCCTATTTTTGTGTAATGGGTTTAAAGTAACCTAACCAAACCGAACCTCGGGGTGCCCTTCGCTCGCTCATGCATCCTATGTCGACGTAGCCCCGCTTCGCGGGGTTCCTATTTCTGTGTAAATGGTTTAAAGTAACCTAACCAAACCGAACCTCGGGGTGCCCTTCGCTCGCTCTTGCATCTTATGTCGACGTATTACATTACACCAATTGAATATTCTATAAAATACATGTTATACCACCTGAACATTACATCAAATGAACATTATACCTTTTGATCAATAGCGCAAATGTTGTTATCGCAAATAAATATTCGATGAAATGAAAATTATGTTAATCGATATTATACAAACTGATTATTTTCTTAGACGTTGTTCGAATTAGTAATATTACATCAAACGTTGTTATACGAAACAAGGGTGAACCAATGTTAACAGCTCCAGGGAAAACGCCGAGATTATAATATATGCCTGGCCGAATTGGAGTTGCTCAAAGTGAGTCGCTGCAATTACGTTGTAGTCGGATTCATATAATATAGAGGTTTGGTTTAAATTAATCTCATTGATATCATGTCAATCTAGTCTGTAGTGTATTTATAACTATTGCGATTTATAAACTGTTAATTAGTATTAAATGAATAACATGGAAAATATTAAAGATAGACCCCCCTTTAATTTTTCATGAATATTCAGAAAAAAAGTCACCCAAAGGGCTATGGAGAGGGCTATGCTTGGAGTTTCCCTGCGTGATCGAATCAGAAATGAGGATATCCGCAGCCTCCGCAGGAGAACCAAGGTAACCGACATAGCCCGAAGAATTGCCAAACTTAAGTGGCAGTGGGCACGACATTGCTCGCAGACTATATGGCCGATGGGGCCGAAAGGTTCTGGAGTGGCGACCGCTTACCGGAAGACGTATCGTTGGAAGGCCTCCCACAAGGTGGTCCGACGAACTTGAGAGAGACGCAGGAACCCGTTGGATGCGAGAAGCACAGAACCGGTCGGAGTGGAGGTGCTTGGGGGAGGCCTATGTCCAGCAGTGGACATCTTTCAGCTGAAATGATGATGATTCAGAAAAATACGGGCGGTCACATGTCCATGTGCGGCAGTGTATAGAGAAGAAGTTTAACGAAGCCTCTTTTGTGTCAAGTTTTATATCTAGGGTTCTTGGAGGTATTGTAGTTCAAATAATGAATCTATCTCATTATTTTCCTCGTCTGTCATTAAGAATTCTGAACAGTGAACAAAGGAGAGATTGTTTTGAAGTCGGTTTTTATGTGACACCTCAGGAAAAACAACTTCTTTAGCGACTTCAGTCGACTAAGTCAAGGGAAAGTATTTTTCTTCTTTGAATGGCTTTGTTTTCACACCTCAGGGGTTTTGATAAGAAATATTATGTTGTAACGACTTTTCTTTCTTATATTATTATGGATAAAGCCTACTTCTCATAAGCTTGTTTAAAAAACTGAAGCAGTTTTAAACTATAGCAGTTTAGAGGCAATTTAGACTAAATAATAACAGCCGCACAGGTGATAGATCAGGTTAAGCTACGCTTGCCGCGTTTGGTCTGTGGATGGGTGACGATCTTTACATACCGTGACCCCTCCGTGACTCGGAAAGCACGTTAAGCCGTTTGGTGCCGGCTGTCATTCGTGGATCTTTGACAGTCGTTACGGGTAGTCAGAAGCCCGAAAGTCTGACAACCAGTCTTATCAAGGGGTATCGTATTACCCAGTTATTGGGTTGTGGAGGTCAGATAGGCAGTCTCTCCATGTAAAATACTGGTATTTAGCTGCATCCGGTTAGACTGGCCGACCCCAACATAGTTGGGAAAAGGCTAGGCTGATGATGAATTTAGAGACTTTTCATTCATGAAAACTTAGGTAATAGGTAGGCTGGTGTCCGCAACTCCGCGTATTAATAAAACAATTTTTGCCTGCATTTTTAATCTCGTCCTAGGAGAAAAGTTACCCTACAAAACCTAGTAATTTTCTTAATTCAGGACAAAATCTATCTGTGTGCTAAATTAGACCTTAGTCAAATTCAAATTCAAATACCACCTACAATCATTGACATAAAATTTCCTTTAATACATTTATTTCCATTAAATGCCTTTAAAAAAAAATATATACAGGTGTTATTGAATTAACCCAAAACTTCTTAAGAGGTCATTGTACATATTTATGAACAACTTTTACTATGGGAACAAACCTAAAATCGCAACAAAAAAAAAACAGCTGTTTCCTACATTTATGTTCGTATAACTCGTCAAAATGTAGGGAAACAGCAAATTTTTTTTCGCGATTTCAGGTTTGGCCCCATAGTAAAAGTTGTTCATAATGATGAGTACAATGACCTCTTAAGAGGTTTTGGGTTAATTCAAAAACACCTTAAGTATAAAAATAGTGGACTATGGGCATCAGGAACAGGGTCCATACTGCCAGTAGTCGGGGGCTCTAGAGAGAGGAACCTCCTTTTAAATTACATTTATTGTTACAAAACCTACAATACTACCTACCTCTTCAAAGCTTGATAATATTCCCATAATCTACCTACATTTCACACTCACAATACTATCACAGTTATGTATTAATTTACTGAATTTTCTTAATGACGTGTCAATACTATGGCTATCTGTCATCTTAGACATGAGTTATATAATTGACACAACATATCAAATTCCAAATGACAGGTATTCGGTTAATATCATTGACATAATTGTGCATAAATACATAATAATTTATGTCATGTTACTTATGGAATAAGCAGCTAAGTACTAGGCTATTGAGAATCTAATTGTCTAAAATATTACATACTAGCAGCCCGCGGTTTCACCCGCATAAGTGTCGATCCCGTGGGAATATCGAGATAAAAACTATCCTAAGTCTTTTCCCGGGACTCAAACTATCTGTACCTATACCAAATCATCTAAATCGCATTTATAATATTAGTATGGATTTTCCATAGTCCAGCTCATCCCGCCATCTCCGTCTGGGCCTGCCGCGATGTCGTTTGTCATTAAGGGGTTTAGGTACAGGACCTAAACACATAAAAACGCAAGTTTTAGAAACAATAAAAGTATATGATCGACTACAGTAAACAAAACCAGAAAAATATATGATATTTTTCAGGATATATGCTAAGTAGATAGTGTGTTGAAAACATAATACAACTAATTGGATACGATAGAAAAAAATCATGAAGATACCTCTAAAAACTTTCTTTTTACAACAAAAACCATATTAATATACATACAATCATTCTGATTTTTTGTCAGATTATTCTACAAGCAACATACTAATATCCAAACAATACATTTTTTGTAATTAAATAATTGCTTCTTATTTTGCAATAAATTACCAGCGTTGTGTCATCGCGCTTCTCTTTCTTTTCTGATGCAGTCCGACAGTGACCGCACTTTAGGTCATGTAAACCCCTTAAGCAGGACCCACTGGGTCGTAAGTTTGGCCCACTGATCGTCTGACATGCGGCAGAAGTGTCCAGCCCAATTCCATTATAATAAAGTAATCTCGATTTTGTCAAGTCGTAAAAACCGTGCGAAGCAGGGCCGGTCGCTAGTTGAGGATAAAATACGTCTTGCTGGGGAGTTTGTTGCCACTTCTTGTTCCCTAGAACACTAGGAAGTGGTGAAGAGTGGACGTTTTGGGTCCCCTTTTGTTATTACTTTAGTTCAGAAAGTGCTTTTTAATGTTTCACAAAGTTATTTATTACACAACCCATACTTTATACTGTCTGTCTGACTGTCTGTCTCTCTGTCTCGCTGTTACCTTTTCACGCCTAATCCACTGAACTAATAGTTATTTTATTACATTTGTAACGCCACATGAGAACAACGCATCACGCAAAATCCTGCATTTCGCAAGCAGAGTTTACCGCGCATCTAGCATAGATACAACGGCCCGACATGAATCATTGGGCAATTGCCCGTCAAACACAACACCCGTCTGGTCGGAGGATCCTCCCTTTTCTATAGAGTATGAGTGAACTTTACACCCTGTTCCCCATACCTCTATAGGTACATTTGACCATAGGCATTTGACAAATAAGTAGCCTGGGACCTAGAAAAGGACATAGGCTACTTACATCCTGAATATTTGTATTAGATGTTCCGCGGTCGCGGGCAACCGCTCGTGTTCATATTACACATTAAGTGATGATAACAACGTTATAATAATGTTGTTATCTTTTTATTTTGATTCTACATAAACGGCGTTTAAACAGTCTTAGACACTACCTATGCATAAACGTCAGTAAGACGCAGGAATTCGGATCATTGAAAGGTTTAGTCCCCTTTTCCCCATTTAGTATCTAAACCAAGAAACTCAACATTGTGTCACGGCTTAAGGAAGTGTACAAAGCCACGAAAACTAATTGTTTGCTCCGACTTCGCCCGGTTTGTATACCTACGACAAACTTAATTTCCAACTATTCAACGTGTTAATCCTTCGCGGGAAGTTTCACGTGAAGGGAATTTTGGCACGTCACAAATTATTGGCTAACTTACTTTCGGATGTAGGTATTTAGGAATATAGCTGTATGAGATCAGCAGATTCTTTAGCTAACTTTCCTAATATCGTTTCGTTCGTATTACTGGTTGAAGTTGGAAAGATACCGTTGTATTATAACTGTTGCTTACTGTTAGGTGGGACCTATTAGTTCCGATACCTAGGTATCGAAATTTTTCATTAAACTTTTAATCATTTCTGAGAAATCAAAGTCAAAGTTTTTCATTTGTTAAACATAGGTGTTATAAATATAATTGGTACATAGATCTCTATGTTTTGCCGTTATCGGCGTACAAATATGGAGTTATTCCGTTCTGATCCCCTGAACCCCCCTCCACCCCCCTCCTCGATCCCCTGCCTGTTCATTTTATTTTTTTATCTCTGTGTTATCCACTATAAACTTTCTCATTCCGGTTGAATCCGCTTTGTCTTTTGTTTTTGATCCTGAACGATCGTCAGCAACAAAAAAAGTACCAAGTAGAAAGACTTACGAAATTACAATTTAGTAACAAAATAAAAATGATAGAAACGATCAGTGAAATCACGAAAAGTGGAAATTAGTTTCATAGACCACTCCAGTTATTACGACATTTGTTTCCCTGTAATGTAAATATAGATGACTAGCTTCCGCCAGCGGCTTCGCCCGCGAGGTATGTCGATAAAAACTATCCTATGTCCTTCCCCGGGATGCAATCTATCCCTCTGCCAAATTTTATCAAAATCCGTTCTGTGGTTTAGGCGTGAAAAGCTAACATACAGACAGACAGACAAAGTTACTTTCGAATTTATCTTATGGATCAAGAAGCATGAGGTTTTTGGAATTTTATGTACTTACTAATATTATACCTTATAGCTACAACAAATACAGCAGCTATAGCTGCATCCGGTTAGACTGGAAGCTGACCCAAAAATAGTTGGGAAAAGGCAGATTGGAGCTATAACAAAAATTTTGGTTACCGCTAAAACCTGACGAATAGCCACTCGACTAGTTTGATTTAGTACGCCATTAGCGTCTAATAACATTGCAACTTTCTATCTACTATAATAAATAATATCACTGATGGCCGGCAGATTAAGCTGTCACAGACGGAATGAATTAGTGGTGTGCCGCGACACCGACGTATCGATCGACGCTTGATTTAGCATCGACATTATTTATGCATATTGGAGGCGGTCACATCACTAGCGGTTTTAACGGTTACTGCTAACTATACTGTGATAGACAACACCGAGGACCTCGTCCGTTACCAACCTAGTTAGTTAAATTATGTGTTTGCGCAAACAGCAAATGTTGCTAGTGATCAAAATCATTTCAATCAATCAATCAAAATATTTAATTTCACATATACAGGGTTATTGGTAAAACATTAACAACCTCTTAAGGGGTCATTGTACTCATTATTATGAACAACTTTTACTATGGGACCAAACCTGAAATCGCGAAAATAAAGAAACGAGGGATACCTACAGCAGATTTAAAAAAAAAATGTAGCGAACAGCTGATTTCTTTTTCGCGATTTCAGGTTAGGTCTTATAGTAAAAGTTGTTCATAATGATGAGTACAATGACCTGTTAAGAGGTTGTTAATGTTTTACCAATAACCCAGTATACCTACATGGGCACTTATGAAGCGTCAGAAGCATTTGGTCTCCTATGGAGAAGAGCAGACAAGAAACTCCACCGTTACTCTTTTATTAACCGGATTTTTAGTCTTTTGGTTTACTCTCGGTTCATAGATGATGATAATTGATTGCATCATTGATTTGAATATGGCGAATTATCGTTCGGTTTTTCAACAAGTTTACTTTAGGTACAGCACTGCCGACCCTTTCTAGGAATGCAGGCATATGTTGTGGTAACTACTACCTACGTATTAATAACAAATATCAAAGGTAAAGTTCGTTTTTGTTAAAACATTAAAGTATATGGCTAAATTCCATCACAAATGACTAAATACATTTAGCACTTAACACATTTAAAACATCGTTCCATTCCTTTCAAATTGAAACAACTGACAGGAATAAAAAAAGCGATAAACGTATTACACAGTCCGGCCGAGAGAATGCGTTCCTTGACACCTGTCAGTTCCATACAAGCGTATACGTGTTTTGCGAATATTAACTTTATTAGTATTGTCACACTGAGAGGTGTCAGAAACAGACGGCCGGACTTGATTCATGGAACAAGTGAGCCCTTAATTCAAAACAAAATACGAAAAGAAATTCCAACGTAATAATTCCTAAATAGAATTGCCATAGTGTAACAGTATCAGTACCCGCAATCAGTATCGTCATTGGAGCGAAGGGTATTCGCAAATATTGGTGTGCTCACGTTTGATAGGGTCCCAGGACTCCCAGGTGACACGAACAGTACCGTAGGTCAGTGGGTCGCACTTACCTGGAAAGAAAAAGGACATTATGGGACATATTGGGTAAATTTCAGGGGTCTAAAATGCCCCAGCATAAGCAGAAGCAAATATTTTTGGTGCGTGACCTTAGCTTAAGAATAAGTATATTTATCTATGGGTGAGGATCATTTCTTCGCTAAAAAGGTGAGTTAGGAATGATATCAGGTAAAATGGTACAATTTAAATATTAACATTTCTTGATTTGGAGATTTGTAGCATTGGTGGCCAGGAGCAGTGGTGGCCAAGTGGTAACGGCCGCGACTTACGAGTTGTAGGTCGTAGGTTCGAACCCAGACAGGCGCTGTGTGTAAATTATTTCATCACCACTGCTCTCAAAACGGTGAAGGAAAACATCGTGAGGAAACCGGCATGTCCTAGAACCAAAAAATTTGAAGACATGTGTCATCTGCCAACCCGCACCGGGCCCGCATGGTGGATGATGGCCCACTCCCTCTCACCGAGGCGAGGCCTGTGTCCCAGCAGTGGAAACATTATAGGCTGATTATGTATGTATGTATGTATTTTTCTTGATTTAAGTACCTATTTAATGTACACACAATAAAATATATTAAGAAACGACATTTATAACTTTTGAGTACAAAAGTTAACTGCTTATTTATTGAAGAATTTTTTCACGAATTTCATCCGGCTAACCAGCGATAGGAGAAATGAAAAAGAAAGTGGCAGTAGGTGGATTTGTTGCTCGAGAAAAAGGATACTTAGATTTCTTTAAGTCGAGCGGCGCTCTTCAAACGGATAAGAAACTTCCAACTCATATTTCACTCGTATTTCTTTTAAAGCAAATAATTTCTGTAATTCTCAACCAAATTCCGACATTACTCTCCATTTCTAAATCAGCCTCCAAATTTGGAACTCCCAGGTAAAATAAAACTATCTGGATTCCGAACACGGATCTCAATCCTGTAATATTACAGCCGGAATTACGGAATAACATTTTAGGACCCTCTCGAATAGGTAAGGAGGCTTTTAAGAGCTTTTGAGATAATTGGACGAGATACTTTTGTAGGAAACAGTATTTTAATACGGTCGAGTTTTTGAACGTTACTTTAGTTGCGGATTGTATTTCGCATACAGATTTATATTTTTGTAATACGACAACGTACTTTCCGTACCTTGTAATGGCCGAAAGTACTTAAATAAAGATACGGCTTCCAAGGAAAGTGGTTCCGTGATCCGTCTTACTATAGCGACCATCATAAAAATCTGTCATTTTCACCAGTATTTGACAAAGCGCCAAAGAACGCTCTGTATTTTGACAAAATCAAACTCAAAATATTTTATCTATATACTAATAATAAAGCTGAAGAGTTTGTATGTTTGTTTGAACACGCAAATCTCTGAAACTACCAGTCGGATTTGAAAAATTATTTTTGCATTTGATAGACCAATTCTTGAGGAAGGCTATAGGCTATTAACATCACGCTAGGACTCTTAGGAGCCAAGCAAAAAGAAAGAAAGCGAAAACGAACTAGAATAGAGCGGGCAGGCGTTACTCTTTTAAAAATTATTGGCTTTTACAGTGTTCAAATTGCAGTATTTTTATAGGTAGGTTAGGTATGGGAGATCAGCGTAGGCCTGCTCAACGAGTACCAGGTACGGACACCTATACCTAATTATTGTGTGACCGTTGTCCGCTTTCTCAGGAAACCATAGCTTAAAGCTATTTTCGAGTCACATTATCGTTGTAATTTTTTTGTAAAAGGCATATTCTAAGGTATAGGTAAGGTATCCCTAAACCATGAAATTATTATCATAATCATTTACTTGTCAGAATATGGTCCAATATTATGGTGTTAAGATTAGTCATGGTATTATGACATTCTACCAAGTGTGGCGTACAAATATTAGGTTTATACGGCAGCACATCAAGCTACCCGAAACTGTTAAATTTTCTCAATTAACATTGAACTTTATGCTTTAGCGATAAAGTTGAAAATCTATTAGGTATAGTTTGACAGATTGTAGTAGCTTGATGTGGTCTGTACATACATTTATTACAGGACAGAGATTATTAGATAAGTATTTATTTGTTTATCCTCCTAGGCTCCTACTGGAACGCCATACCTACAGCAATTATTCCAACGCAACGGAGCAAAAAATTACTTCATGTGACAACCAAAACGAAGAGTCTTAGAAACAGATAATACCTACGTATTAAATTGTCCCTAAATTTGCCATTAAATGGTTGGAGAATTCTTGTGCAAATTTCCCCAAGTGCGCGTGCTAAACCGTATGTACAATTTCTCATATCTTTAACTATTTTGTTCACCGCTTCTGTGGCGAAGACGTACGCCAACCGGCAGTACTGAGGACTGGAAGGGTTCCATGCTCCTACCGCCACCTGCCCAAACCTCCTGGCGCCCTTCTGGTTTAGTATTAAGTTAGTTAAGTTTTAGTGCCAAGCTGTCACTGACCCTCAGGTGACATATAACGTAACATGGACTATTATCTGTTTCCCTACGTATTACTTATGTCTTTCTGAGACTCTTCCTTTTGGTTGCGTATACTTTTTCAAGAAAATATTGCCATCATTACTCGAATATTATGTCTAACGAAACGAAATAAAGCCTTAGAACATTGTGTTGTGTGTTATGCTTTGATAATGATATCATGATAGGTTGATTTATACCACAGATTTTGTAGGTACCTTTAATAATAGAGTAATATATTCAAATAGGATTCCGTACCGAGACTGAACTATAAACCCGCTGTAAAACATAGCGTATTTTATGTCGCGCGCAACCGTCTCGTAAAACAGGACAGAATCATGTCACACAGAAATGTCTCATCAAGTCATCATTATTGGCTATTATAGAGCACAGCGCCCTCAATGATAATCTGAATCATTTTGAAGGATATTGCTAATCCATTGCTTCATACCTATGTTCGAAATATTTGTCTGCTCAACAACGTAAATAACGCAATGAATGTTGTTGAACAGTCAAAATGTAAGACATTGCTAGATAGGTACTGTTAGTGTGTTACGTAATAGGCTATTTGACAATGTAAAAAATAAGGTCATAATTATTGACACTCGTATAGATTATCGCTTTTAAAATCGATTTGCATTAATTTTACTACAAAACAATGTATTATTTATAAAAAAAATCCCGAAAAAACTCCATCTTTTTAAATCTGGCGCCACTTAATCGAAAACGGTCTGGATTGGCTGAACTTAAGATGACGTCATGATTTAGTAAATTTCTGTCTATCGTTGACAGAACAGATGACTTTTGTCTAGTATCTCGACCGTTTCAACGTTTGTTTACGTGAATCGTGACGTCACGACGCCATATTGTTAAAGATAGCATTTTGGCGGCTTATTTAAACAGTAAATTTTTATTTACTATTTTTTTAAAGAAATACATTATGCAATTTGAAGAAATAGGTTTTTGTGGGCTCGTTAGACACCATTAAATAATCTGAGATGTTTATCAGAAACCAGTCAAATAGCCTATTACTAAGATTTTGTCTGGACTTTAAAAGAGACTCGAGACCTCTGAGTTTGTTTCGGCCTTTCTTCTCAGAATAGGAAACGCCGACCTCATCTAGCTTAAAAAAATATGATTGACGTGTAAAAGTGTTTGTACAAACCTACTTACAGAAATAAATCATTTATCATTTTTATTTACCCCGCAGAATACAATTAGTGTTTTGGACCGATAATGAACTTAGAATGCGAACGTATCTACTCAAAAATACGAGAATTACCACCCTGATAACTGCTACGTCATGATGGCGTTGTCAAAGTCAAGTCAAATTTTATCATGTAGGTACAAGCTGTTGATTGTATTTACTATTAGTTAGAACATCGTCGTAGAAATACAATTGAGAGGAAACTTAAATCGAAATTAACAATATTTGAATTTACAGCACCGTTTGCCCCATGCTCGCCCCGGACCAAAGTCACATCTAACTGGAGCACAGACAAATTGAGATGGGGACGAGGCTTACCAAGAAGATTTTGGGACTAGCTGAATTTGACAAATTGTCTATTGTCCGGCTAGACTTGGTATGGAAATCATTTAGGGACACAATTATAATCTGGAAATTTTAAAGAAAATAATGATAAAAGAAGGTTGAATGAAAGATAATTGTATAGTGATTGAAAGAGTCATCATCAACATCATTTCAGCCGAAAGACGTCCACTGCTGGACATAGGCCTCCTCCAAGCACTTCCACTTCGACCGGTTCTGTGCTTCAAAGAGCTTCGTGCTTTGTGCTTCTGTGATTGAAAGAGTGATTATACTTAATTCATTTTTTATCCCGAAATTCCTACGGGATGGACTATCGACTTATGCGGGTGAAACCGCGGGGCACTGCTAGTATTCAATAAAGTTATATATTACTTTTACGTCTTACAATATCAAGTTTGACGTTAATCCCTATCAGACAACCAAACTAGACTGACATACATACATAATCAGCCTATAATGTTCCCACTGCTGGGACTCGAGCCTCCTCTCTGTGACAGGGAGTGGGCCGTAAACCACCACGCGGGCCCAGTGCGGGTTGGTAGATGTCACATGTCTTCGAATTTTTGGTTCTAGGACATCCCGGTTTCCTCACGATGTTTTCCTTCACCGTTTTGAGAGCAGTGGTGATGATATAATTTACACAAAGTAAAGCGCCTGTCTGGGTTCGAACCTACGACCCACAACTCGTAAGTCGCGGCTGTCACCACTTGGCCACCACTGCTCTCCACTACACTGAACTTTAACTCGATTAACCGAGTCTAGGACATATTAGCAGCGGACGAGGCAACGATGGTTACAAGTTCGGACACTAACTTGGTTGAGACGGATCGATGGACACCTCATTAGTCAAATCTGTCCGGGTTAGACGCACCGGCTGCAATATCCTTACATCCGGTTTCTGAATTGAAAACTTGTCAAATGCATTTTAGCGTTACTCGAGGTGATTATGATTCCTTCGATGTAGTCTGCGATTTTTTGTTTGACAAATGATCTTTCATTTCAGGTAATGACAAGTTCTATAATTATAAACAACTTTTACTATGGGACAGAACCTGAAATAGCGAAAAAAAAATCAAGGAACAGGTGATTATTTTTTTCGCGATTTCAGGTTTGCTCCCATAGTGAAAGTGGTTCATAATGATGAGTACAATGACCTCTTAAGAGGTTGTTAGTGTTTTACCAATAACCTTGTATACAAACGTCTCGACATCAATCGTCGGGAGTAACCCACCAGACACGACACCCCCCTCTGTTCGGAGAATCCTCCCTTTTTTATGAGTGAACTTTACATCCTGTTCCTCATACCTCTAAAGTTTTATAGGTCACCTATGCCTAACGCTCATTGCGTCAGTTATTGAAATAGGGGGCGAGCCTATTGTCATCAAACGGGCACACATCAAACCGACCTGGGAATCGTACACATTCTCAGCAACTTTGAAGCAGAAATAAGATGTCTGAATCGATTGGTAGAATCTTGCAACATTTTGAGTAAAATAAAATATTTTTCTTCGCAGATGATGGTGCAATGGGAAGCATAGTTTTATTAAAAAGAAACGCTAACCAAACTGGAGCAAGCTGAAAAAACGCTAAGATAAAATATAAAGACAGACTTTTGTAAAGAACTCTTGAATTAACAAGACTACTTCGCGAGCGCAGCGGAGGCTGAGCACCAAAAAAAAATCTTTAAGTTTTTTAATAACACCACTAACTTACAGTAAAGGAAAACATACTACTACTCGTTTTATTTTTAATAACGCAGTGGCTTAATAGTAACAGCCGCACGGGTCAATATATGGTTAAGCTACACTTGCTGAGGTTGGTCCGTGGATGGGTGGCCATCAATACCATATCGAGACCCCTCAGTACTCTGTGCCTCGGAAAGCAAGTTAAGCCGTTGGTCCCGGCTGTGATCCGTAGATCTTTGACAGTCGTTACGGGTAGTCAGGAACCCGAAAATCTGACCACCAGCCACCAGTCTTAACAAGGGGTATCGTGTTAGCCAGCCTAACTGGGCTGTGCAGGTCAGATAGGTTCCATGACGATACTGGTATTAAGCTGTATTCGGCCGACCCGAACATAGCTAGGCAGATTTTTGTTTGAGTATAGTTTTCAATGTTACATAATGGCCCCGATTCTGTTGTTCACAAACTAAACTACCTTCAAGTTCAGAGCCTCTTATTCTTTTTATTTCATTATGAAAAGGACAGAAGATAAATATTAGTTTAGTCCTGTCAAATTAAGAAACTCCATAGACAACTTTAGATGAGATGAAATTGACTATTAAAAATACGTCAATTTATGTCAGGCGCTGACTAATTTGACAGGACTAAACTAATATAAATATTAGTTTAGTCCTGTCAAATTAGTCTATAGTATATAGTTAGTAGATAAATCTTCTGTCCTTTTCATAATGAAATTGAAAGAAAATGATGCCTGAACTTAAATTTAGTTTAGTTTGTGAACAGCAGAATCGGCGCCAGTATAAGGCAAATCATTTAATTTAACATTTGGTGTTTCGTAATCTTAATTACTTACTATTTTATAGAAGCAAGTTCTTCTAACTGTACAGACAGCTGTGCTGCTGGGGAGTTTGTTGCGCCACTTCTTCTACCCAACAAAAGCACTAGGAAGTGGTAAACTATAGTCAAGCAGAAATCCTAATCCTAACTAATTCCATACTAATATTTTAAATTCGAAAGTAACTCTGTCTGTCTGTCTGTATGTTACCTTTTCACGCCTAAACCACTGAACGGATTTAGATAAAATTTGGCAGAGAGATGGATTGCATCCCGGTGAAGGACATAGGACAGTTTTTATCCCGATATTTCCACGGGATCGAGACTTATGCGGGTAAAACCGCGGGGCGCTGCTAGTATTATAAATGCGAAAGTAAGTTTGTTTGTTTGTTTGTTACCTTTTCACGCCTAAACCACTGAACCGATCATCCTGAAATTTTGCATATACGTTGTCAGGTGTACAGAAACGGACATAGAGTACCTTTCATCCCGGAAAAATGTGCTGTCCCCAAGGAAAACAACAATAACGTTATTATGATAATAGATGGCGCCACGTGTCTTTCGAATCAAAAACAGGACAACGTTGGTCGGGTCAGTTAGTAAATAATAAAAACAAAACTGAATAGGTACTTAAATAAAAGCCTCCAGGCATAAAGGGCGCATATGCCCAATGGTACTTGCACGGAGACAATTAAACCCTGTTAACTAAAGTATTTCCACCCTGTATTTACACGTCTGTAGTAGATTTGCATCGGGAACAAACTGCCTCTTACGCCAACACCTTGCTTCTACAATATGCTAATACCCAGAGCAGGAATATTCAGCGAGCAGTAGACTAACAAATTGAGACACATTGCTATTGCTGGCTTTGTGTATATTGTGGGTAGAAGAATTAGATTCTTGTGTTTTTTAGGGTTCCGTACCTCAAAAGGAAAACGGAACCCATATAGGATCACTCGTGTGTGATAGTGGTGTGTCTGTCTAAGCTAACTCAGGTTTTTGTTCAAAGCCAGTCTATAGGCGCGAGACGCGTGAGTAGTTATAGAATATAACCCTATACATAACTATATAGGGTGATATCAAAAAAACACGTTGTATAGTGTTATTAAATCTCGAAGTCATTTAAAATCGGACGAGAATTAGTCAGTAAGTCTTAATGAAATCGCTTTATTGTGGTGTAGTAAGAAATAATTTGTTTCAGTGTTAAAATAATTGTAATACGGACACAGTGTAGAATATTCAGTGGAGCAGTAGCCTAACAAATTGAGACATACGGCCGAGAGCTGTCTGAGCTCATTGCTGTTACCGGCTCTGTGTACATTTGTGGGTAAAAGAATTAGATGCTTGCGGATGCCGAGTGGGGAATTAATGGGGTGTTTCGGGGTTGTTGACTTTTAGTGCATTGTTTTAGTGATTCTTAGTTCGCCTCTACAGGTTGAAATTGAAAACATGCGACAAAACGCAATGGGAGATTGTACTCATCATTATAAACAACTAAGGGACCAAAACTGCAATCGCGGAAAAAAAAATCAGCTGTTCCCTACATTTTGAAGATGATTTTTTTTTGCTGATTTTGTGAACAGCTGATTTAGTTTTCGCGATTTCAGGGTTTGGTCCCATAGTAAAAGTTGTTCATACTGATGAGTACAATCTCCCATTTCGATTTGTCGCATGTTTTCAATTTCAGCGTGTATATTTTTCTATGTCTGAAAGAGCTTTGATGTTATCTGTATGAAAGGAGGCTTTCGCCCTGTTCCTGTATAAAATGATATGCGGATATTTGGAGAATTGAAACCTCACACTCGAATGCGTATTTGAGTGGTCTTAGAGGATTCTCATTATTATTGTGGTGTAGCACTTGCATTAGGAATAAGGTCAAAGTATTTCCGAAAAAACTGAATCAGCATTTTTCTGTCATTGACTCATAATATGCCTAGCTACTTTTGTATCAAACTCAAACTTAAACCATTTACAGGCACTTTTGAATTGACAAAAAGTCAGTCAGAAAATTTTATCTAGTTGCCCATTCCAAAAAGTACATCTCTATGGAGAAGAACGAGCAAGAAACTCCATGGACACTCTTTTAAATCAAGATATTATAAAATCCTGGGTACATTATTCTTGTTGCTTCTAGTTCTTGTGAGAAAATATAAAAAAATGAAATGAAGAAACAATTCAAAATATAAGATTAAAAAATAAGCCCGGGCAGTTATGAGACGACCAGTCTCAACCGATGGCGCCCGTTCACGAATATGACGCGTGGATCAGCACCATCCAGCTCACCCATTTTGTAGGGAACCGAATGGCCTATCTATACCTATGATACCTCCTATTATCTACAACCAGGAAAGTTACATAATAGTAGGTACAGAGTAGGTTCTTGCAACCTGAAACTTATCCAAGTGAACATCCGGCCACACCAAATAAAATCAACCATTTTTAAACCCTTTCCCAAAACGGGAATCTCCAACAGAATAAGCGAAAGTGGCCTAAGAACGTAAGGTCCAACATGGAGTGGCCATCGCGTTGGCCATCTTTTATTCATGAGTTCTCTAAGCTCGCTCCTTATATGCGACCCGGGCAGGTTTGAGTGGCCCCCGGGACGCGATCAAATTGATAGTCCCACAAACGTAGGATTAAGTATTACTAAAGATTTGAAATTCAACCGGGATTAGGGAGATGCTGTGTTTACTTAAGTATGTGTTGCATGTTACTTTAGAAGTTTTAGAGTGGCTGGATTTTTTATTTGAGGGTTTAGTTATTTTATCTACTTAGTTTCGTTTTTTTTTTCAGTTTTCTTTATGTTTTGCCTTTACAAGTTCATCTCAAGTTTTCTAGCGTTTTCCGAATAGGTACCTTGTTTAAATTGTTAATCAGATTTTTTATAAGGGTTAGAATAGCTGTTACATAGCGGCCTTTGTTTCGGGAAGAGGGCGGATGGGATACAGCCTAAAAAAACCGAACGAGTGCGAGTCGAACTCCCGCACCGAGGGCTCCGTACGTAGGTATGTAAATAGTAATTTAATTTAATTTTAATGTAATTTGACATCTGGTTAAATTATGGGTGTATACCTGTTTTTTTTTTTTTTTTTAAACGTTGCCCCACACTAGGAATTTCTCCTGTATTGTGGGTGCGTTTACAAACATTTATTCTCACATACACAAACAGCCAGACCCGGAACAACTACTTGTAGGTCATACAAATATTTGTTCCGTGCGGGAATCGAACCCGCGACACGCAGCGCAGCAGTCAATCGCTTAACCTACCTGAAATAAAATGATTTGGTTTGATAGTTTTAAAATTATTGTTTAAATTTACTGTTTTCGGATTTTTTCCTTTACTTGTGCTACATGACAGTGCTTCTTGCCAAATTTCATGATTCTAGGTCAACGGGAAGTACCCTATAGGTTTTGATTTCGGAATATAAACGCCCGTATCTTTTGATTGCGTTGACTTAGAAGTTTGATTTTTTTGATTGCTTCAAGGGATTGCAGCCCTGAGTATTTGATATTAATTTCAACTTGATAACTCCACGCGTTCCTGAGAAAAAGGGTCTTGACTGACGGACAGACAGACGGATAACGAAGTGATCTTATAAGGGTTCCGTTTCTCCTTTTGAGGTACGGAACCCTAAAAATGGCACATTTTGATACTATAAAATGTTGCCTCTTAAAATACATATTAGTCCCTAATTATGGCACTCCCTAAATATTTGCATTGGTCCATAAGTGAATCGCACTGATTCTCAAGGTGGTTTATGCTTTGGTCCACGCAAGTTCAGAAGTGTTTTAAACCGAAGCTTTCTACAAAATCAAAAAAAAAAATATCAACACCTTTTTTTTGCAGTTAGGAAATCATCAAATGACCCCTCCCCCTCTGGGTGCAGCGGAAGGGAGTGTCAGACTCTTACTGACTAAAACCCACCCGTTTTCCTTCCTTAGCCCTTTATGTTCCTAGGTAGCGGTAACCCTTTCGGGCAAAATTATCAACACCTTACCATAACATTGATGTTCAAATCTTTACCATCAACAGTAACATCCACCTAGCTACCTACATATAATGCTAGTCAGACGGTCCCACTTAATAAATCACTTTACTAATTATTACGGCATGGTGTTCTAACGGTCGCCTGCACCATAATGCGCACTGCGACGCTAAATATCGATCTTATGAACAATAAGTGATCCTTATTGCATTAAAACACGCAAACAACACTTCACTAAAAGCTAAAATAGGACACTGCAGTTTTTTCTTGGCAAGAAAGTCTTCTATTTCGCGGTATAGGGGAAGTTTTTTAATTTATTTATGCAGTTATATGAATTTCAGGAGAAGGAAAATATAGGGTATGAAGTATTACAGTCATTTCAGCAATTAAGAGTTACTTAAAAGTATAATAGGTATGCTGGTCGCAGCACGTTTAAAGGCAAACAAGCGCGACACGCGATAAAATCGCGCACGACACAAAGGCACCGCTCTTTGCGCGACTTGCGGTGCCTTTGTGTCGCGCGCGATTTTATCGCGTGTCGCGCTTGTTTGAAGGAGCCTTAAGCGAGTGTCGAAGGACCAAAATCTAAAGAAGTAATTGTAGTAGTGGTGACAATGGCTCGGCTAGTTAATGTCCCGTGTTATGTGACCTATGCCCCTGCAGCAGGACAGGCAGGCCAGGGTGCAGACTGTCGACGGCTTAACCACAGTGACACCGACGCGGAGCAATACAAGGCGCGCCCAAGCAGGGGCACTTGGAGCGCCGAAACGATGAGTCATCCATAATTGTGCCTATGGTGGATGACGGGAGCGCCTGAAGCCACAAGCCTGACTCCCATTCTCTTACAGCCAGCAGACGAGAACGCTCAACAGTATTAGCGTGTTCACCAGGGTATTCCGTATAATACTGCAGAGCGGCACGTCGCACCGTCTCTGGGAGGACGGGTTGTCGGGAAAATCCGTATTGGGACGAGCCATTTCCCAAGTGTCCAACTTATCGGTCAAACCCGGTACCTTAAATCGACCAGTGAGGAAGATAAAATGTTCCTGGTTAATTTATCAGTTCTGTGGACCGAGGAGAGGAAAGTCGATAAAAAGCAAATTGAGGAACTGAAAAATGGACATTGTTATTGGGAATAATATCCTCAAAAACATAGGTAAACAATATTGATTGTAAAGGCGCCAGCACATCAAGCTTCAAAGTTGATTGGGAAAATTTTACAGTTTCGGGTACCTAGATTGATGTGCTCCAGTCTGTACATAGAGAAAAACAGGGTGCTGTGGCAATTTGAGAAGTCTGTATCCAGAAAAATAATTTAATAATTGATTGATAATTTGATAAACATAGATAAATATGCTAATCCACACCATCTTTCCAAAGTCCATTTAAAACCCACCTTCACAATGCGAGGCGTCTAAAGCGTAAAGTCGCTAAAAGTCGCGTCCCGCACTAACTCAGCCCGGTCCGTCACCCCGGACTCCCGGACACCGGGACTCGGTTATCTTAAGTGAAACTTTTAATTGCTTGCAAAGCCGTGAACATAAAGACGTCGAATATAATCCTTTTAGAAAGAAAAAAGAAAGATTTGAAAGAGATTAGCAAGGAATTTATTATTTGAAGTTTTATTTTAAAAACATGCAAACTAAGTAAGAGACTTTATCCCACGATACAGTCTTTTACTTAGTTTGCATGTTTTTCATTAGACCCCGAAAATATACTTATGTATAAAATGTTTTTGAAGTGAAAACTTCTTTAGGCGCGTTGGACATTTTTTGAGATGGGTAAAAACCATTGAACTCGCGCCACTGTTACCGTAAGCGACACCGCATGTGTTTTGTTCCTAAGACGATTAAAAAAATACCAGCTTCGGATGTGTTCGGCTGTCCTCGGGATGTACTCGGTTTTAATGTATATCCGATATGTCAGTGAGTGATGGCAAAGTATTCTGTTTGTGTTTTGTTTTCACCTCCTGTCGGTACTCCCGAAGTGCCACTGTTTTCTTGTTCAGGAAAAGACTTCCTTCCCACATGGAAATCGAATAATATTTGACGAGGTGCCAATTTTAGGCAAAGTTAAAAAGTGGTTGCTTTTTCAGACACCTTACTCAAACAAAGCATTTATTTCAATTAAACCAATTACAGGCACTTATTAACTGTCAAGGAATCAGTTACTCAAAAATATAAAGCTAGTTGCCCATTCCAAAGCGTAGCAGGTTCCTATGGAGAAGAACGGGCAATACACTCCAAGGACAACTCTTTTAAATCAAAATATTATACTTTTAAACAGGAACGAAAAAATGTAGAACCTTACTAGTTACTAGTAAGTGCCGGACAAAGCCCTTCAACAAGAAGCTCCACTAAGTACTAACGTTATCATTAAATCATGGGGATGTCTCCGTACTTGATTATAACAGCTAAATAATGACCGCCTTTAATAAAGGAGCGCGCGGTCTCCTGCGGCGCAGTTGTTCATTACATAACACATGAGCGGTCATCCCTTGCTGGTATATAGTGGACGTGGAAACATAGGGAAATGTATAGGACAGCTGATTATTTTTCCACGGCTACAATTTTCATGGTCTCATGGGAAAAGTTGTTCAGTTTGATTGTCACACAATTCTTGATACACGCTAAATAAAAATGAAAAGTTTAAGACCACGTCTTAATCTTTTACCGTATTATCAATTTATGAATTCGGAAGACTTTTTACCTCATTACACTACGACAATATAACCTCCGCACTGTAGTCATCAATTGTCACTTTCCTAAATTCTGACGAAACCATAACACAGTACGCGCAACAATACGCGCGAAACACGAACCTTTAAAGCAGTCATGCACATTCATAGACCACAAAAAATACGCTCGAAAATAGAAATCCGTTCAACAAAAATCCGGTCCCACTCGATATCCTGACTAATACTGGACATGACTGCGGACTCGTTCGCTGCGTGATTTGCTGGAACTATTCATTACACCGCCGTGACGCGGCGCGTACCCGCGTACCCGCGTCAACGAGACGCGCGGTGCTAGTGTGGCGGCACCTTCATTGAATATTGTGGCGGCGGAAGATTTTGGGGATCGAGACGGGTCGGAACTCGGAACTGATTGATTTGGTAAATCTATTGAGGCTTATGTTTAGAAGTAGGTGGTGAATGTTACAATGATGAAATATTGGAGATTTTTGTAGATTACTAGCTTATGCCCGCGACTTCGTTCGCGTGAAATTTCACCCTCTTAGGGGTGGAATTTCGAAAAACCCTTTCTTAGTGGATAGGTACCTACTCTTCACAAAGAACACACCCTCCAAATTTCATGTTTCTAGGACCCGCGGTTTAGGCTGTGCGTTGATATATCAGTCAGTCAGTCAGGACTTCGAATTTTATATATTGAGATTTTCAAGTAGTTTCTTGATCGTAGGTATACTTACCTAACGATAGTTTCGTAATAAAAGAAGTGTCATTAAGGCGATTCGCACACTGCATTGCATTACGCAGCGGGACAAATAAAAACGCGCTTCCGTGCGGGGAATTTGGCTTCGTTTCCCGCGCCCCGTCGCCTGGCACGTTGCAGTGTGTGATCCGCCTAACTGAATACTTCTTGACAATCTTCTGTAATAACGACAACCAAAGCACATCAAAGGGTGAAATCAGACTTCTGATTGAGAGGTCGTGGGTTCAATCCCGCCCTGAACCACAACCTACCTACTGACGAGAATTCACAAATTTAATAATTTCAGAATCATGTAGGTACCGAATCATGTATTAAATTGAACTGTTTTCTATCCCCCTTACTAATAAACGTATTTTATTACCGTACAAAGTAAAAAGTACAAACCTCGAAATTACAGCACAATTAGTCGTGTTTGGGTTCATTTTAAACAGGACTAAATTTTAAGTTCAATGCAATGTTGACCAAAGTCTGGCTTGATGCTGCAGCCAGGATTATCAGCTGGGAGAGTGGAATACTAGGAGAACTCCTCAACAATTAACGTCTCTGCATCGGAAAAAGCAATATTTTGTAAAAGGTGGTCAGCAGTTGCCATTAGGCTATTGTAACTTAGATAAATTACAAACTGACCCACTAAAAAGTAAAAAATAAAAACTTTTTTACAAAAAAAACAACCGACTTCCAAAAAACACTATAAAGTGAAAAATAACTTAAATTTCGGAAGTCGGTGGCAAAAAACAAAAATACAAATCCAAAGACACCGTCATTTTTCACTTTATAGTGTTTTTTTCACATGAATATACTTACACACCGATTTCTCTCTTTCAGTCGTCAGTAATTTGACTTTCGAAAGAAGAAGACAAAGTGTTGTGTAACTATACAGACGCTATACAACGTTAATTAAGTAGTAAGGGGGGGGGGGGGGTATAAGTTCGGGAACTATATTTTCTATCACCAGGGCCGTCTTTACCTATTGTGCAGGGTGTGCGTTGCACACGGGCGCAGCGGTCCTAGGGGGCGCCGAGCGCCGCTCGCTTCGGAGCCCCACTCGGCGCGCGCGATGGCCGGCCGCGGCACTTTCAATGACCAACGTAAAAAGAGCTCCGCTTTCCATACATTTTGTAAAGCATCTGGAGCTCTTCTTATATTTGTCGAATTACACCAAAGCAAGCCGCGCCACGAGCGCGCGAGCGGCTTTTATAATATTAACTTTTTTTTCAACATGAAATAAACCTTATTACACATTATTAAAGATTATATTTTGAGTGTAGTAGTGAGTGTCGCATCGCTCGGCGGCACCTGTTTCAAACATTCGTTTGAAAACACGCCGACAATCATATAGCGAATAATGCGAATTCAACTGTTTGGGATAGACAATAAAGTTCCAAATTGCCATGCCATGGACGAACGTCAAGCGGGCGGCATTTCTGAAAAGCGTGATTACGCGTGGCGCGTGCCGAACTGTTCTACCGCTCGCTACACGTAATTTTGCGAACTAGTCCTTGGCGCCATGGATTAAATTTTATACAGTGTGAGTCTTCATAATGTGCACATATCGAAATGAGGAAAACCAAGCTTAATTTTATCGACGAAAAAAATATTAAAATAAAATTCTACTATTTTTTAAATTATTTTTCGCTGCTGTGATACCTGTGTAAACAATCGCCCCTCAATTGAGAATAACGGTTTTTTTTTACAAAAATCTGATATTTTTTCATCAATTTTTACAATAATTGTAAAATTACTCAATAAAAGCCCGATTACCTACCCTTTTTAATTACTTTAAATTATTCTCCATAGTATCAGATTTCTAAACGTAAAAATACCATGTTTATAACTCAATCACAACATTTCCTATCAACTGTTAAAGAAAGGCCTTGCAATCACCATACTTTAGCAGGTAAAGATCCTTTTAAATATTTTTTTATTTTTGCAAATATTTTTTCCGTCGATAAAATTAAGCTATGTTTCCCTCATTTACATTCACTGTATTTGAGTAAATATGAATTTTACTTCATATTTGTGGCTTTTCTTTTGATTGAAATTTACCTATTATGTAAGATTTAATTTTGATATTAGCTGAATTAGTCTGCCTGCCACAAGCACAACTGTTGCGAATTTCGACGGGGTCGGAGCACTCGTCAAAAATTATTTAGCTACGCTACCAAATTTCGGTCTGAAAACTGAAAAAACAAAACATTTTTTGAAAAAAAAAAAACCATAAACTTGTGCTTTGTTTTTTCCTGTCACTCTTTCCTTCCTAAAAATACTTTTTACCCGTGTGTACAGTGGCCCTCGCTCGCAGTGAGCTTCCCAAAGTCAAATGTTCCCAATTGATATTGAACTTTGTTTGATATCAGGTCGTAATTAGAATGAAGAAATTTAAAAATTTGGACATTGATATGATGTAACATAACATCTATATAGACATGTTAACATGGGTACGTTTTGGCTTGTTAGGGTAAACACCAGAACACCTTGTATAATTCTAAATATACAGTCAACAGCACACCATGGTATCCAAAACCGACGAATTTCATCTCCAAACAATAGTTTATTATCCATTGGGGAAAGACGATTTGTGGTAACTTGATGTGCTGTTACTTGAACTTTGTACCCATTCCATTTTGACCGCGCGCTTACTAGGGGACGCTTTTTTTTTACTAGGGGGCGCTTGGGTAATGTTTGCACACGGGCGCTACATGGGCTAGAGACGCCTCTGTCTATCACCAAAATTTATATTTGTCATCAAGTTGTATCACCTAATAAATAGATCTATCGCCACGAAATATTTTCGTTCTCAGATAAACAAAAATTGTTCCCAGGTATGAATTATCAAATTAATGTTAATATATGTGTAAAATAAGAGATCGATAACCAATAAAATTATATTGCATTACATGAATATAAACTTCGTTCTTATAATAACAGTTTTGTTACTTGAAATGGACATTATCGAGAACCGAATTAGTTACGAGGTTAAATAGTTAAAAAAAAATGCTTAGGTTAGGTTAGGTTAAAACTGTGACCTCCTACGCACGAGCCGAGCGAGCGAAGCGAGCGGTGCCGCGGCAGCGGCCGGCGAGTGCCAGAAACGACTAAATTTTAAAGAAAAAAAATATGGAAAAAGAGATTATTTAAAAAAAAAATTATTATAGACCTTATATCTCAGGATTTTAGGTGATTTATTGTGGAACTGATTTTGCATTGTTTGGTGACTACATTTTGGTGACAGATCTACTATTTGGAGGACAAACCCTATTATTTAAGAAACACAAAACTAATTAAATTGGTGATAGCTTAAATGATACCCTACAAGTTCTTCCTCTAAGTGAGTCTATGCCTAAATAAAAACAAGTTTAACAAATAAACTTGTTCGTATTTTCCTTATTGCGTTGGATAAGATACTGTTTTTCAATTTGCAAAGTTAAGTTACAATCTCAACAAGCTAAAGTTTTCTCGATAAACTTTTGAGGGAGCCTCAACAAAACTTTAGACTTCCGCCGATAATTGAATGAGCTGTGCTGATAAGGTAGGACAGATAAATTGGCTTTATCAGTAATTTAGCTGTGTAGTAAGTCTACTGCATACTTCGTCTTTTCATATAATTTAACCAATCCACTAATGAAACTGACCGTAAAACGTTCATTTTTCCAAAATCCTTTGTAATAATTTTTCTTACACGGGCCACATTTTGCAGTACAAAATATAGCCATTTGGATTGCCATCCGAGCTACGGAACCGAATGATCGGATACTTAAATTAGGTACCTGTTGCTTTTTATTCTAAGTACCTACTGTTTATTTTATTTTGTTACCTATAGTTTTGTTATTTGGTTTCCGCGTCTCCGTATGACCGTCGTTTCCACATGAACATTGAAAATCAGCGCTGTGCTGTGGGTCCCCCATAATCACAAGCCTATTAGCATAGTGTAGTGTGTGTGTGTGTGGGGGGGTGTGTGTGTGTGTAGTAGTAGTAGCATAGTGGAAGCCTTCTTGTCACAGTCATGTCGTGCAGCTGCCGACCGTTTCTGTTTTGTGCTCGTGATTTATGTAGATCTATTTTATTTTATTTTTCTGTTTACCTACTCCAGTAAGATAGTACCTATACTATTATATGCACGTGTTTCAGTGACAAATAAACCTATTACTCCAGTAAGATAGTATATTATTGTATGCACGTGTTTCTGTGACAAATAAACCTATTTTTCTTTCTTTCTTATTTTGTCTGAAGGTCAGATGAAGTACCTACGACTTTCAGGCACATTCCTAGTATTACCTATGGATGCCAGAAACAGCGAACCAAGCAGTTTATCAAGAAAAATACCTACGTGTGAACTCTTAAGAAAAACACGGCAAAGAAAAGGCACTGTGAAAGCAATCGTCCATTGAAGTATTCAAGGAAATATGATCCCACTGCAGGAAAGCCATTCCAAGTTCCGCCAAGTTTTTCCATCTGTCCTCGCCTCCTCGTCTGTGTAACGACGAGTGGCTAAGTATGAAGACGAGACTGGATTTTTACCGACTTCAAAAAAAAAAAAGGAGGTTATCAATTCGATACGTATGTATGTAATATTATTGGAATTGCATTATATTCACATATGACAATCTATTAGGGCTTCCAAACAAATATACAAAATTTTGTAGACGTATGTATGTATGTATGTATGTATGTATGTATGTATGTATGTATGTATGTATGTATGTTTGTCCACGCATATCTCCGGAACTATTAATCGGATCGTGACGATTTTTTTTTTATTGGCTTCCATTTACTTCAACTTAGGGAACAGTGCAAGTTTCATCAAGATCGATTCAGTAATTTTCAAGATATGGACTAATACGTGTAAGTGTGACGGCCTGGCTTATTGATACGAGCTACGGGTGTAGTGTCAAAGGGAAAACATCTCAAAACCTTGGTCAAATTCTAGTGCAAAAACTAAAAATTACGAAATAAAAATAATTTAAAAAAATTAAACCGACTTCAAAAAGAAATAACTCAAAATTATGAAATAACTTTAATTTCGGAAGTCGGTGGCATAAAACTTAAACTAGAATACAGATCCCAAGACACCGACTTCCGAAATTAAAGTTATTTCATAATTTTGAGTTATTTCTTTTTGAAGTCGGTTTAATTTTTTTAAATTATTTTTATTTGCTAGTTCTGTTTAGTAGATTTTCTAAAGTTTAATAGAATAGATACCTACTCTTTATTATGTACAGACGCCAGCACAACAAGCTACCCGAAACTCTCAAATTTTCCCAATCAACTTTGAACCTTATGCTTTAGCGATAAAGTTCAAAATCTATTAAAGAAATTTGACAGATGGTAGTAGCTTGATGTGCTGGCGTCTGTACAAGGTTTAATTGAAATAAATGCTTTGAGTTTGAGTTTGTGGGTCTAATTGAATTAGCTAGCGACACTGGAGATGTGATGGGTATCGATATCTAAATATGACCAAATAAAAATAAAATAATATGATGAGTTTTTTTTGGGGTCAGCCACCGCAGGTAGGTACTTGTGTACTTGAAAGGACAGTTTGCAAAATCAGTTTTCTTTGTGTAAACTTCACAGACGTGTTGACCCCAATAGAATTTTTGTTTTGTCGTGTTTACAAAAAAAATAATTTTGTGTGCTACTTCTACTGCTTCAAATTTAAAAAAAAAAGTTATTTAGCTAGTGAAACGGCGGCTGTATGTAGTGGCTGCAAATAATATGGCACATCTTAAATATGCCAAATACAAATATACATTTGATTTGCCGTCTTTCAGGTTGGTCTGAAAGCTTCATTGATTTTGTAGCACGTTTTAAATGAAACAACGATACACAACGAATGTGCCATGCGTACAACTATCGAATAAGTAAGTGATAAAATGAATTACATCCTGAACATCTACACACACGCCGCTCAGGCTGTTCGCAAAGACTTTTCCGCTCAGCACACTACAACTCAAAAGGCAGATGGAGTATGTAAGTCCTACATCTGCCTTTGCAAGTACGTAGATACTTGGATAGTCTTTTGTTCCCTACATGAATATTCACCCTTCCTAATTACACCATACAGTATGTAAACAACCAGAATGAACCACTACAATCAAGTTTCAAACTAATTACCTGCTTGATGCAATTCCGTGATGATTGGGAGGGTCGGATGAAGGTTGAACTTCCCTGATAAATGTACAGGAAGGCAGGGGCGCCAGAACTCTTAATTACAGGCCATATTACAACCCTTACTGTACAGTTAGCGACGGAAGTATAATAGGTTAACGCAAACCAAAGTTTCAGACGAGATTTATGAATGGAAACTGACTATTTTGTTTTTTGTTTGCTTTAACTAACTGTCATTCGTGGATCTTTGACAGTCGTTACGGGTAGTCAGAAGTCCGAAAGTCTGACAACTATTCTTACCAAGGGGTATCGTATTACCCAGTAACTGGGTTGCGGAGGTCAGATAGGCAGTCGCTCCATGTAAAATACTGGTATTCAGCTGCATCCGTTAGACTGGAAGCCGACCCCAACATAGTTGGGAAAAGGCTAAACAGAAAAGAACAGTCTACAATGTCGGGGATTTTTTGTAAATATTTTTTCTGGGGTAAAATGTAGCGTATGTCACTCTCCGGTTCTTAAACTGAATGTAAGCGTGATATAAAGTCAAAACAACCAACGCACTTTCGCATTTCTAATCAACTAGCAGCGCCCCGCGTTCCACCCGCATAAGTATCGATCCGCTGGGAATATCGGGATAGTATCCTATAAGTAGAAGTATCCTATGTGTTAATCCTGGTTATAAACTATCTCTGTGCCTTTCATCTAAATCCGTTCAATAGTTTTTGCGTTAAGAAGTAACCAATATACAAATATACTCACAAACTTTCGCCTTTATAATATTAGTGTGATAGTATTATAAAAAATATTAAGTAAAACAAGCGGTGGGCCTGATGGGATTACCCATAGGCAATAAAAGCTTAGGCAAGAATTTTCATAAAAACTTTCATCCCCTTTTTAACCCCTTTAGGGGATGAATTTAAAAAAATCCTTCCTTAGAGATAGCTTTTATCACATAAAAGGAGCTCTTGTGCTAAGTTTCATACTTCTTGACCCAGCGGTTTAGATTATGCGTTTTCTGGCAGTGAAGTTAATATTTTTACATTATTTAGATCATGGGTCCCAAATCAAAATAAATTCCGTACCTATTGCATCGACTTTTGTCTCTGACTGTACGGCAGATGGATCGCCGCGACGCTGCAACACGACCGCAGAGCGAATTAATTAAAAGGAAACTGCGAAATTGTTTTTTTTTGTTCCTGTTTGCGTGGGGGTCTTTGAAGATGAAAAATATGAGGCTGTAGACAATTTTCAATCTATCTTCAGTAATAGGTTGTTAGTATTGTTTAATTACTTTGTAAAAAGAAGTGAACAGAAGATTATTTAATATTGCAATGTCAAAAAGAAATTGTCAAAGTAAAATAATTTATTTCAGAAATATGAAGGTAAATAACTCTAAGCGCGGCCGAAATCGGAAGTAATCGTTTGTCGCTAACTTAAAGTTTTTGCCAGATGTCAAGAGAGTGTGCTGTGTGCCTGTGTTTCGTGTTTTCCAGAGTAAATAATTGCTAACGTTGAGCCGAAAGTGATTCAAAGTGCTGGCAGGGATATACTCTTGAAGTCAAAAGTTGCACGCAGACTTATCTTGCGCGCACACTAGTTACCCATTCCAAGACCAGCTGAGGTTCCAGTGAGTCGGAACCGGTTGCCGCCTAATTCACGATGAGTCGGAACTGTCTGCGTATAGAAAAGGGAGGATCCTCAGACCAGACGGGTGTTGTGTCTGGCGGGCCACTGCCCGATGCTTCATGTCGGGCGGTTGTATGAGAAATGCTAGTTGAGCGGTAAACTCTGCTTGCGAGATGCAGGATTTTGCGTGACGTCAGTATGACGCGTTGTTCGAATGTGGCGTTGTAGATACCGCTACAGATCAACACCATTCAGCTCGACCATTGTAATGGGAGCTAAATGATCCAATCCAACACACGCGCCACCGTCAGCGAGACGTTTGAGTTTAAAAATAAGGCAGTTACAGACCTAGAAACCTGTACAACAGAACTATTCCTATTTTTAAATTAACCCCAGCTAGAAACAGTCACTCCCAGGCCTTGAAAACAGGCTGATTTTTACCCTATTACCTTACCTGATCCGGAGCATCATGGCACATCCATTCCATTGAGACGAGGGTCGATTTACGCATCACGGAACCTTGACAGGACGTATCTCTGACAGTAATTTATGTAGTCGTAATTTACCTACGAGGCGGGTGACGGGAATATTTTAAGGTGGTCTTTTAGAGATTCGTGGTGTGTGGATCGAGCTCACAATGGAGGTCGGAGTACTCGGACCAGACAATTTGGTCATATTGTGGTCGGGGTTCTGCAGTGAGTACTGCAGAACCCCGACCACATTACATTTTGGAATTATTAGAGTTTCGAAATACATATAAATCTAAAATGAAGCGATAACCTCAACCTTTTTCCGGAGAGCTGGTTATTTGGTCCTTATTCTTTTTGACTATTTTTTAAATGTTTATTAGAATTATATTAATATTGTGTGGAAAACGATATAATTTAATAGGAAAAATCGGCCAAGTGCAAGTCGGACTCGCACACGAAGGCAAAAAACTGGCTGACTTGTATGGGAGCCCCCCTTGAATATTTATTTTATTTTGTTTTTAGTATTTTTTGTTATAGCTGCAACAGAAATACATAATAAACCTTCTGCATTCTCCCACTTAGTACATGCTTCAACCCTCTGCCACCCTCTAGCTTGAACAGGGAAGGTAATAATTGCCTGCGGGCCGTTTACCGCGAATATCCGCCGTATCCGCGGGATTCCGCTTGTAAACAGATAATCACTCGGTTGCCATGTTGCGGGCAAATACTACACACATCAAAAGTGTCTAGGGATCAAGCATTTTTATGCGGATTTCTTGAGATTGAGATGTGGCTTTGTAATAAATTTATGATTTTATAAATTTATATGGATCCTTTTTGGTGCATTTCATAATTTGAATCAGGAACTGTGAATCAAATTCGAGTAAAAGATGAAAATCAGCTGTCAATATTTTCCCTATAAAAACATACAACGCATTGAAGACATTATTAGTGCTACTGTTTCCCTACTACTGATTAAAACCAACGTTATTATGGAGCGGCGACGTCATTTAAGCAGGGAAGAAATGCTCAGAGCCGTGGGAATGATAGAAGCTGGTTCCCGGCAACGTACTGTGGCTTTAGCTCTGAATACAAGTCAGAGTGTTATCAGTCGACTTTGGACACGTTACCGAAGCACTGGTACCGTGGCTGAGCGCCATGGAGGACGGTATCGCTGCACCACACGGAGACAAGACCGATACATTCAAATCTTAACTCGAAGAGCTCCAACAATAACCGCCATGATGTTAGCCGTGAGGCTTCATCACTCTTCAGGGAACTTAATTAGCGACCAAACAGTCAGAAACCGCTTGCATGAAGTGAACCTTCATTCCCGAAGACCGATACGGGTACCACCTATAGCAATGCACAATCGTAGGATTCGATATCAATGGGCTCTTGAACACAGAAATTGGGCAGAAGAACAATGGCGTTTCGTGTGCTTTTCTGATGAGTCTCGTTTTGGTATGAGACCGGATACAAGACGTATACGACACTGGAGAACCCCTGGACGCCAACAGCGATTAAAATCTTGCCAGGAAGTCCATCCTTATAGTGGTGGAACCATCATGGTATGGGCGGGTATTTGGATCGGCGGAAGAACTGAGTTGATTTGGATCAGAGGCAACCTCAACGCTCAAATTTATGCTGAGACGATTGTATCAGACGTCATCGTTCCTCTACAAGTGCAAATCGGTCCCTTATTTCAGTTAATGCATGATAATGCACGACCGCACACCGCAAGAGTTGTAAGACAGACTCTCGCCGCAGCTAACATCAATGTCCTGCCCTGGCCTGCTCAGTCGCCAGACTTGAACCCGATTGAGCATGCATGGGATATGCTACAGAGAAGAGCTCTGCCGAATATGGAGGGTATCCAGTCGCAAGAAGACCTTTTTTTGTTGTTGCAACGAACATGGGCGGCCATTCCACAGCGTGATTTGGATGAACTCATTTTGAGTATGCCAAACCGATGTTCTTGTGTTGTTAGTGTTCGCGGTAGAAACACGGATTATTAATTGTTTAAGTTACCCAATAAAATTTTAAAGAAAACTGTTATTTCAGTCTTTTTTTCGAACTTTTGTGTTAGTGGTTCAAATGTCAAAAATCCCTTTATTAGGAAAATGGCAAATTTCTTTATTAATGCAAAGGTGACTTGGTTTATCGTTACTGTGACAAACGAAAACACTTTATTTGATGAATCCTTAAAGAAAATTTTAATTAATATCAATCAGGAGAAAAGTTATTGCAAAAATATATGTTGATCCCTAGACACTTTTGATGTGTGTATATAGGATACATAGGTAGTGTGAGATAAGTGTAGGATTGTAGATACACAGTTATCTTGGTTTTATTAAGAAAACTCATCATCAGCCGAGTATTTTCCCAACCATGTTGGGGTCGGCTTCCAGTCTAACCGGATGCAGTTGGGTACGCAGATGACAGCACAGTCGCAGAAAGATACCTGTCCAGTGCAAGAGCCAGCAGAGAGGAAACAGCTACTCTTAGAGAGGCCATGGTAGAGCGAATGAATTCGACATTAAATCTCGTTTCCCAGTGGGGCGACGATAATCTGGTCAAATTCAATGCTCAGAAAACACAGGCATGTCTTTTCACTGCAAAAAGGAGCCAGTTCCAGTTATGTCCTACTTTCCGAGGTGCATCTGTACCGGTTACCGACCGCCTACAGCTTTTGGGCATGGAGTTGACATCTGATCTCAACTTCGGCTCAACCATCGAGTCAAAAGCTCAGACTGCAGCCAAGAAGCTGGGCATCCTAAATAAGGTGAAGCGATACTTCACATCAGGACAGCTTTTAAGTCTGTACAAAGCACAGGTCCGTTCCTGCATGGAGTATTGCAGCCACTTGTGGGATGGCTCAGCAAAATACCAGCTTGCTGCACTTGACTCGGTGGAACGCAGAGCTAAAAGGCTTATAGGCGACGAGACGTTGGTGGCTACGCTCCACAGCCTAGCTCATCGGCGTAATGTTGCTTGCCTGTCGGTCTTCTACAGATTGTACTTCGGTGAGTGTGCGCAGGAGTTCCATGACCTGATCCCACCATCGCCCTTCTACCACCGGACAACAAGACGTACTGCAGCGTACCATTCGCACTTGGTTGATATCCCCACGAGTCGTACTCAGCGCTTCTCCTCCATTTTTATTATGCGCACAGCCAAAGTGTGGAACTCTCTGCCGGCATCTGTGCAACAGAGCATTTAACCCGTCTGCCTTCAAAGCAAGAGTGAACAGGCATCTTCTGGGCACGCTCGTTCCATCATAGACCTCATCTATCGCTTACCATCAGGCGTGATCGGGGTCAAGAGGATCGGCCCATTTAGTAATAATAATAAAAAAAAAGACTGCCAAAGATCCACGAATGACAGCCGGGAGTAACATCTTAACGGGCTTTCCGAGGCATGGAGGTAAAGATGGTCACCCATCCACGGCCCAACCTTGGTAAGAGAAGCTTAATCTGATCGACCGATGCGGACGGCTGCTAAAACTTAGCCACAAGTCCCTCTTATCTGAGCTCTCTCTTTTATTAAAAGAAGTATAGTTGGTAAATTTACGAGAAAAGTTTTGAAACAATTCCCTTGAATATTTTCATCGTAACGAACTGGCCGTTCAATTCGCTCAAGAACACGACCTCCAAATTATGGAAGTTCCTGCCAGCCTGTGTTCCTATCCATAGGTAGGTAACCCATCGACTTTCAAAGTGAGAGTGAACAGCAACCTTCTCGTTCCATCACAGACCTCATGTCAGCTCAATTGAGATCAATAGAATAATAGATGTCCCAATAATTATTTTATCGGTAGCGGCATCTACACCGCCACATGCGAACTACGCATTATACTGACGTCACGCCAAATCCTGCATCGCGCAAGCAGAGTTTACCGCGCAAGTGGTATATACAGAGTGTCCCGTAATTTAATGGACCACCTCTTAAGGGATCATTGTACTTATCATTATGATCAACTTTTACTACAGGACCAAACATGAAATCGCATGAAATCGTTATGATGATGATGACGTAACACCCTGTATACAACCTCGAGAATGAGTGAATTTTACATCCTGTTCCTCATACCTCTATATATTAACCAAATAAGAATATAAAAATATTCCTTTTGAAACATCAACTGTGCAAGGATTATCACACAGTTCCAGCCATATCTTCGTACATAACTCCATTATATCATTCATGTCGCTTCACATAAAGCGACGTGGATGCGAACATAATTTCATTTTCCATCGTAAGCGCCATTTACTGCGTACAGTGGAGTCGAGCTAAACGGATTGCTGTGGCAAAACTTCATTATTTACACCCTTTTCAGCTTCATGAGGGATTCGTTCGTAAAATAGTTGCTTTGCATCATCCCTGTACCGTGTAAAGGTCCCAACTAACGAGTTGTAGGTCGTGGGATCGAACCCAGACAGGCACTTTACTTTGAGTAAATAATTTCACCACCACTGCTCTCAAAACGGTGAAGGAAAACATCGTGAGAAAACCGGGGCATGTCCTAAAACCAAAAATTTGAAAACATGTGACAGCTAGGTATCAACCCGTACTGGGCACGCGTGGTAGATTACAGCCCACTCCCTTTCGAAGAGAGGAGGCCACACCCACCAGTACGGACATTATAGGCTGATTATGCTTGCAATCAGCATAGAATGAAATCATATTTTTACACCCAAAACATTATGTTTAATTATATTCATCTTGTGATAAACAACATCTAATTTTTAACCGACTTCAAAAAGGAGGAGGTTCTCAATTCGTCGGAACCTTTTTTTTTTTTATGTATGTTCCCCGATTTCTCGGAGACGGCTTGACCGATTTCAAAAATTATTTTTTTGTTTGAAAGGGTATACTTTCCAGGTGGTCCCATTGTCATCAGGTCAGGATCTGATGATGGGATCCTGGAGAAATTGAAGGAACTCTTCAAGTATTATAGGCACACCTATAGCGATTTGGGTATTTTTTATAGTAACTCGTGCATTTGCTCTCTGAAAGCATCATTTGGTGAAGTGGAACTGATGATGAAGACCACAAATGCCCACCGGAACTACTCAATAATAAGTATTTCCCGGTTTGCGATTCGATTACTTACTTTAATATGGTTACTAAGCAAGTTATGCTCGTCACGAATGCGAGTGGTGAAATGGAGCTGATGGTGGAATACCATGAGTGGCGATGAGCAAGTTAATTAGGCTATTGTAACTTAGATACCTATAAACAGACACACTAAAAAGCGAGAAATAAAAACTTTTTAACAAAAAAAAAACCGACTTCCAAAAAAAACACTACAAAGTGAAAAATAACTTTTATTTCGGAAGTCGGTGGCAAAAAACTAAAATACAGATCCAAAGACACCGACTTCCGAAATAAAAGTTATTTTTCACTTTGTAGTGTTTTTTTTGGAAGTCGGTTTTTTTTTTGTTAAAAAGTTTTTATACTTTACTAGCTTCCACCCGCGGCTTCGCCCGCGATGGATGTCGATATAAACTATTATAATTATGTCCTTCCTCGGGACACAATCTATCTCTCTGCCAAATTTTATCGAAATCCGTTCAGTGGTTCAGAGGCATAAAAAGGTAACATACAGACAGACAGACAGGCTGAGTTACTTTCGAATTTACAATATTAGTATGGATTTCCATCTGATATGGATGGTTTTATTTCTGCCCATCTATTTACGCAGGCCCCGAAATTGATGTCGTCAACCAATTTGGGTGGAATATTGGAAGCATTGGGGCAAACATTGGGGCCAGGCTTGCTTCAGTGCTTCTTCACGCTCCTATTGTCTACACTCTACAGGATAGACAGATAGGATAGGTAGGTGTCTGAGGGATTACACTCTTGAAAGCCGGAACAGTGCCCATCCTTGCATAATATATCATTTAATGTGGTTGTAGAAGGCTATCTGACTGTAGGTATATTACCCAGATACTAAAACTGGTTCTGTTAAATTTCGTAGCCTATCCGAACTTTTACAGAATCAGTTTACGAGATTTGTAAAAAGGCATGACTTCAAAAATTCAAGTAATGAACAGGTAAGATAATTTAAGGCGGATCTCACCAATGCGATGAAACTAAACGCGGTTATCATAACCGAGAGCTGTCAGTGTCATCATTGTTGTAGAATATTGACACTGACAGCTGAATGCGTTTAGATGTGCAGTTTGTGCGCTCAGTTTCATTGGTGAAATTGGTAAGTAATTAGAATCGATTCCAAAAAAAAAACAACGTGCTTTTATATTTATTTATTATATTTTTACAGAAAGCTTACAGACTAATAACACAATTAAAAATCATTCGTAGGCAGGAAAATGTACTAATTACAATCTTTAACCGTAGATATGTCATGATTTCAAACAGCAGAAGTGGCAAAGACCTGCCTAATTTCGATTAAGAATACTGTAATTCGTACAAAAGAAACCAAAAAAAATAGACTTTAGTTCGAGAGATATCGATGTGACCGCTTGTTATTTTCAATTTTACCGCTAAAGCAAAAGGTTCAATGTTGATTGGGAAAATTTGACAGTTTCGGGTAGCTTAATGTGCTGGCGTCTGTACGTAGCCTTGTAACAAAGAGAGGGATTTAATTTGATTCATTTTTCATAAATCAAAATACATTCGACGCGTTTTGCGATTCCTATGGGTGTGGTTATGTTGGAATATAAATAAGTAGGTTTGAGTATCAGTTTATAGTAGACATTAAATTAGACTTTAAATGTTATTCCCTGATAACGGGTTTGTTCTTCATTTCAGCAATAACAGCGGGTTAATTAACACACTAATAATAGGAATGGCTTTCATATTGACAGTTCAACAACATTCATTGCGTTATTTACGTTGTTGAACAGACAAATGTTTCCAAAATATGAAGCAATGGATAAGCAATATCCTTCAAAATGATTCAGGTTGTGATTGAGCCGCAACCATAATCAAGAAACGCAGTTCTTATTTCTTGACTTTACGCTTACTTGCAGTGTGATTTTCCGATATATATATATACTATATGCACACATTGCATGTCTCACAAGAAAGTCATACTGCAATTCTTGTAATTAATTCTTAGACATTTCCAGGAGGATAACGCCTTTACAAAGTAAGGACAACGCAATGATGCATCATTATGTACGACATAAATATGTATGAACACAGGCCCTAAGCCCAAGAGCTTCTTACAACCCTAGACTCGGAACTCCACCCTATTGAAACGTCGCCAAGTATACATTTTAATATTTTTTCTTCGCCATCTCTTTCTTCGAGAATATTAGAATTTTTCCATGCATACACAATCGAGCTCTGATAGATTTTTATTTGAGCGTCTCTTGGTTTTCGTTGGAGTCGATATTCATGTCGTGGATGTGAGGGGAAATTACGTTCCATTCTTTTATAGCATCAAGTGTACCCTGGTGTGCCTATATGTATGTATTCATGTTGCGATTTCCCTTTGGCCTTTTGGCCTGTGTTGTGTCTGTGAATGTAAGTTTAATTTTTTTTTTATCTAAATCATCATCTGCCTAGCCTTTTCCCAACTATGTTGGGGTCGGCTTCCTTCCACCTGAGTACCAGTATTTTACATGGAGCGACTACCTATCTGACCTCCACAACCCAGTTACTGGGTTATACGATACCCCTTGGTAAGACTCGTTGACAGACTTTCGGGCTTCTGACTACCCGTAACGACTGTCAAAGATCCACGAATGACAGCCGAGACCAACGGCTTAACGTGCTTTCCGAGGCACGGAGGTGTCTCGGTATGTAAAGATGGTCACCCATCCACAGACCAACCGCGGCAAGCGTAGCTTAACCTGAACGATCGACCTGTGCGGCTGTTATTATTTAGCCCATATAATCAGCAAAGAGAGAAAAGAACAAACAAAGGCAGTCGCTTCATGTAAAATACTGGTATTCAACTGCATCCGGTTAGACTGGAGGCCGACCCCAACATAGTTGGGAAAAGGCTAGGCAGATGATGATGTGCCTACATAATGGTTAAGTAAATAAAGATAGGTCCAATAAAAGTAAAACGGTGATTTACCAATTTGCTGGTAAAAATTTCATCTCCAATCTCTTCACGTAGAAAAGTAGCTATTTTTCCTTCCTGTAGAAAATAAACTAAAAGCGTGAAATTGTGGTTTCCCATACATTATTCGCGACACGCGATTCGTATTCGTCACTCGGAGGCGTTAATACGTTTTATGTCAACTCTGCTTGGAATTCTGCTCAGACGCGTGGACGCAGTAGGGCGTGAGTAATCAAACACATACAGATACACGTTGATATTCTTGGAGCTTAGGAAACTTCTTAATAATGTTTAAATGTATTATCCTTTTTGGCTCGGCTTCACAGGAATGAAACGAGCCGTACTCAGTGCCGGATGAAGACTACTTGATGCCCTAAGCAATCTACGCCTGTAGGCCCTCCTATCCACTAGTCGCCTCGTATTTTTCCAAAACATCGACGAGTGATTTGTAAAGATTGACGCACATCTCTAGAGTGACTTTTGGGTCTTGTAATATCTTGCTGATAAACAGCCTTGCCATTCATGTGCTAGCAAATACTGTTTCGGTGCTGTTTCTGCATTATGGTGCCCCGCGAGACGTGATGCCATATGCAATTGCTTAATTTGCTTATGGGCTAATTCGGAACTGGCCCGTACTTTTAATAAGTCACCGACCGCAAGAATAGCGGAACTGTCAACAGCTGTGTTAGTTTACACAAAGTAAAGCTCCTGTCTGGGTTCAAACCCACGACCTACAACTCAAGGCCGTTACCACTGGGTCACCACTAGTCTCTAAAATGTTTGGGACTCACATAAACTACAGACACTTGTCTGTAGTTTATGTATTTTACAACAATCTCTAAGGGTTGATTTATGCTTATAAATCATCCCTTAGAGGTTGTTGTAGAATTACGAAACGCTTTGAAAGCGATTTCCACTTGTCTAGACCCCCGAAGTTGATCTAGTCAGAATAGCATACGTGTTAAATTTTGCTACATAACATGAGCCTGTATTTCCCAATACACTCCCTGTTTGTCAAGTACCCAATAAGGCTGCCCGCCCACATCAGACTTTTTGTAGCACCGATAATCGGGCCGATTTTTTCTCCGATTCTTATGACCGACTCGTAGGTACGTCACTTTGTCTTCAACACAACGTCCTTCCCTAGCAAGTGCATGCGGCCGACTTTCGGTGAGTAGTTTTTCGAACGTTCCATTTTTCATCGATAATCGGATCGGTCGGCTCGGGATGCACCGATTTTATTTCTGACAGACTTTTCGTAGGACGTGTGCGTTGCACTATTGCCATCAGTACGTTCTATTTTTCTCCTACAAAAATCGGTCACCGATATCGGACGTGGGCGGGCAGCCTAACCTGCACTCATCGCCGAACCCTTCACATATACCTACATTACATACATTAAATACATAACCCTAAACTGCGGATCCCGGAACATAACAACAAGTAGTTCTAATCTGTTCAGCAGTTTAACTCTTGAGAGACTCGAGTACTTCAATGTTAGGGTACGGCCAAGTTAGAGTCCAACTACTAGTCGTTGCTTAGTTTTTTTAACATTCATAAACATTAGAAATATATATAATAAGTAGGTAAAGTGCAACCAGTTTATGAAGAGCGTTTACGATGTACGGCATTTCATACAAACTTTCAAGCCTTTGTTTTTCGAAATGAATGAACCAATTTTAATGAAACTTCATACGCATAGGTAAGCAGGTCTAAAAAGTTACGAACATTTTCGAAATATCTTATTCAAAAACAAAAAAAGATAACTGGAAATCTATGTTTCTATGGAAAATTTAAAATCGGTCTAATTTGGCGGTAAATTTTTCGAAAATGTTGTTAAGAGACTTTTTATATTTTAACTACTAATCTGAACAGACTAACACCAGTACAAACATTCCTTACCCCCCCCCCCCCCCCCGCTGTAAAGGTAGGGACACATTACATTGACTGACGTCAACGTGCGTCGAGAGCACTTTCCATGATATAAGTTACAAACAAAAAGAGTCCGCTTTCTTTATTATTCATGGAAAAGCATTTGTTTGCCTCTGGTAGAGCTTGTCTCTTCAGTCTTATAACATTTTTCAGAGCTTATCTTGTATTTTCTAGATAAAACCGGATTTTGTGATTTGTGTGTTACAAAACATTTTGTTTGTTAACCGTTGAGAAAAACGCCTTTGTCCTGTTAGCAGGGAATAATGACTTACCTGTCTCCTAATACAACTCCAACTCCCTGTTTCGTGTGTTTGCAATTTGGGAATACAGTGAAAGAAATATACCATCGTCGAAACTGCGAGGAGTTCTCATTCGTATTCACCAACCCAGTGTATAATATCGGCTTAACTTACCTTTACCGTGTTTATTAAATTAAACCATTTGACGAGATATCTCCTGCGTAAGTATCATCATCATCTGCCTAGCCTTTTCCCAAGTATGTTGGGGTCGGCTTCCAGTCTAACCGGATGCAGCTGAATACCAGTATTTTTTCTCCTGCGTAAGTTAAGTATATTGTAAAAAAAAAAAAATACATACTACTAGATCTACGTACCAACCCATTGCTCCCGTAGCCGTTCACGATCTCTCTAGCAAGGCAACTAGCGTCAAGCGAAACGGGAACCCGTCACTTGTTTCCGTCGCTCCGAAAGTCGCATCGCAGTGACTCGTGGCATGCTCTTAAAAACTTCTTTCATTTGTTTTCTTTGCAATCGCTGTCGAGAAACGCGTGTCGCTTCAGCGTGGTTAGTGTCCACACCTTAACATACCGGTGCCAAGTTTGCCCCTGTCAAGTAGTGAGTTATTAGCGCTGCTAACTTGGACAAGCAACTTGGATTGAAATATAGCTGTGCCAAGCATCCATTGATTACAACATATTACTCAAAGTATGAGTTGCAGTGAGCACTTGGCACTTGGCAAATAGCTCTAGTTCTTGTGCTTATACATAACCATACTATAATATTATAAATTCGAAAGCAACTCAGTCTGTCTGTCTGTATGTTACCTTTTCACGCCTATACCACTGAACGGATTTCGATAAAATTTGGCAGAGAGATAGATTGCATCCCGGGGAAGGACATAGGGTAGTTTTTATCTCGATATTCCTACGGGATCGACACTTATGCGGGTGAAACCGCGGGGCGCTGCTAGTCTATACTCATAAAGTGGTAAAGTTTGTATGTAGGGGTTAATCTCTGGAACTACCAGTCGGATTTGAAAAAATCTTTTTGTATTTGATAGCCCAATTCTTGAGGAAGGCTATAGGCTATTTAACATCACGCTATGACCCTTACGAGCCGAGCAAAAAGAAAAAAAATCAGAAAGAACGCTAAGCAAAACGAAGTAATAGCGCAGGGTTCGTGAATCGTTACGGGGTGCTCACTCCATCGTCGACTTTGTCTCTGTCACCTCTGACCTAGACTAGAGTCAAGAGCAAACCCATTTCAAACAAAAAATAAACGTGAAATAAAATTGATGACTGACAGGTTTTGTATGGAAAAAACAGTCAAACTAGGTAGGTATAAAAGTTTGGTTGAATTTGCCCTAAGTATAGTAAACATTCAACTGTACATCAGTGTTAACAATTTGACATTGACAGCCCCTTTATATCGTGGCAATAAGGGTGACTTTCGTAACCTTTGCAAGTTTCACCATTAATGAGAAATTAAATTAAATTGCTTATTCTGTAAATATCGGATATCGGAATCACTTTTACATGTCATAATATAAAATAAAAAACTAGATGAGGTAGGTTGTGTTTCCTGTCTGACTACTCTGAGAAGAAAGGTCGAAAGAAACTCAGAGGTTGACTGTACAGACATCAGCACATCAAGCTACTACAATCTGTCAAATTTATTTAATACATTTTCAACTTTATCGCTAAAGCTTAAGGTTTAAAGTTGATTGGGAAAAATTGACAGTTTCGGTTAGCTTGATGTGTTGGCGTCTGTATGTCAAATTCAAGTCGGTGATAGTAATATTGGTAGGTATAGGCAGGGAAGATATCAAATAATACATGACCATTATTATTATTGCCAAAATAATATCCTTTTATCTCTGGTAGGTACCAGTCAAAGTAGTAAGTGAATGTCTAGGTAGCTATGCATGGTACAGTCAACAAAAGAGATAAGAATAGAATAGAATACTCTTTATTAAAACTCTTACTCACTCGCTCTCTGTCTTACTCTTTTTTTTTTATTTTTCTCTTTTTTTATTCTCTTTATTCTTTTTTTTAAGTATGCAGGGTCGTCGAATATAGTTGAAGTATAGTAAGAAACTTATCTCTTTTATTGACTGTACATACCACGTATAGTTTAGCCATTCACTTACGTCCGATGTTATTGCACCGTGGTTCTAGCACTTCTTGCTAGAACTGTTCAGGATATTAAAATCATTAGATAAATACATTGTTTAATCATCCGAGAAACTAAATGCAACGCTGACGAACAGACATGATATTGAAGACGAGATGAACCAAGATGAAAGGATCGAGCATCCGCGGCCGCATACCATATTTAATGTAGTGATATCAGAATATATCTCACTGAAAACAATGAAAAAATTTGCCTACCTAACGTCTTTTTGGGAAAACTAGAGAGAAAAACACAAAAAAAAAACAATTTATGTACTTAAAAATACAACAACAAATTCTAGACAATATTTTGCGTGAATTTCAAAATGTTTTTTTTTCTCTATTTTGATTTGCAATCTCTTGGTCCACTATGAGCAGATGTGGAGTAAATAGGGCTTTGCAGAGTAATTTTTATTAATTAGGAATCCTCTTTAAATGTGTTAGACTTGAAAGGCATAATCTAGGTTGATAGGTCTGTTATTGCAAGCTTTTTAAGTCTTAGTTTGTGGTTAGACTTGGATAGTGCAACTCCTAGTGGGTTTGGATGCTTCTCAAGTCTTGTCGTGCGTCTTGACTTTATCTCCTGTGCGACTTCAAATCCGAAACTAAATGAAAAAAAAATAGTAACAAATCATATTCTATAACTCTCAATCAGTAAACCTGCTACCAGACATTTATTCCACAAGAAACGGATATTCAAACAAAAACTAAGTAATTCTATATTCTACGATATAGAATGACTTCAGAGAGAATGTGGCACTCGCTTTCAAAGCATTTCGTATCTCTACAACGACTTTCAAAAGGATTGACATAATTATTTCCATAATCAGGATCGCTGATAGAATGTTATTTCTAGAATAGAATTAATAAATAAATAGAATAAAATGTTGTTGAATGTTAAGTAAACGTACGATTTTAAAACGGAAAATACTCGTTTCGCGATTTCGAACGCGTGAAATTCTTGTTCCCTACAACAAAAGAAATTTCTTGTTCCCCAACCCACTCGGTAACATAGCACCGTTTGCCCGCGTTATTACTTCGTTTTCGCTTAGCGTATTTTTTCTTCTTGCTCAGCTCCTAAGCGTCCTAGCGTAATGTTAAATAGCCTATAACCTTCCTCAAGAATTGGGCTATCAAATGCAAAAAGAATTTTCCAAATCCAACTGCTAGTTCCAAAGATTAACGCGTTTAAACAAACAAAATCTTAAGCTATATAATTAGTACCTATATTAGGATTCATAGATTTTTGAGTGATACTAATTGTGCTACATCATCATCTGTCTAGCCTGTTAGGTCTTACACATCTTGATTGTATAAATAAATCAAAGCTATTGTCTTCATTACACACCCATATAGGACTGTGATCCCTGAATTGTGTTTACACAACAATTCTATTTGGGGCTCACTGTGCGTGTGGAGTTGGGTACATTTTTGGGTTGATAGCTGTTAAATTTATTTAAACTATGCTTCGAGTGACGGGTCGTCAGAAGCCCGAAAGTCTGACAACCTGTCTTACCTACCTATGGGAATCGTCTTACCCAGTAACTGGATAGTAGAGGTCAGATAGACAGACGCTCCACGTAATTTAGTATTCAGCTGGATCCGGTTTGATTTTAAGTCGACCCCTACCCCCACAGTTGAGAAAAAGCTAGGCAGATGATGATGCTTCGAGTGACGGACTAATCTGTTTGAGAATCGATGTACAGACGCCAGCACATCAAGCTACTACAATCTGTCAAATTTCTTTCTTAGATTTTCAACTTTATCGCTAAAGCATAAGGTTCAAAGTTGATTGGAAATTTTTTACAGTTTCGGGTAGGTTAATGTGCTGGCGTCTGAACCAATACAAATACCTATCTATAGTCACTTGAATCAAGAGAAATATGCAAAATTACTAGAAAAATCATAAGATTGAATAGTGCGATTATTGAAATATGAATGTATAAATTCCATTTAAAAGTAATAATGTTTAACGAGAAATACTGCAGTTTTTTACAATACAAAAAAAATTTGAGCAGAAAATACCTTATTTTTCACCTTAGACAGATCCAAAGCTTTTCAGTTTATATTATTTTATAAAGTTTTATAAGCATAAACTTATTTATTAAGTTGGTACCATGTTAAAAATTGCAGCTTGAAAAGCATATATAATATAACAACCCACCATTGCAATTACCCTTCTTTTTTATCCTATATCGTGAAACATCGTCCCTAATCGTTCGTAAACTCTCAGAATCACAAATTCCTTTAAGATTCTCGACCCACCCTTGAATGCGGACCATGTCCTCCCTGATGTCACACAATTACGAAAGGGATCGCTATTTACATATATTATGGAGAGAATTTACACTGACATTATCTCGGAACCCATCTTGCCTACTTAGTCCGTTAATAGTCAGTGTTTAAGGAGTTTTCAAAACAATTTAGAAGGAGATCTTGAATGTGTGACTAGAGTGACCTTGTTTGACTGGCGGTTATACAAATTTATAATACTTATTTAATTTAAGGTTTTAAACGGAAAAGTACTGGGTTTATCTCCAACTCCCCACGCCCATAGCTCTTTCTGCTAAAATTTTAGGTGGCTGGCAATAATAGGATCTAACTATAGTCACCTACCTAATGTTTAAGTAATAAAGTAAATTAGTTCTTGATTTGGTTAGATTCTAATTTAAACTTTTAAATATACGGTGTTTGAGATAGTTTGTTGTTTCCTTTATATATTTCGATATTATACCACCTGCCTAGATTGCCGTAAGAGGCCACAAATTTTAATTTGTAACAGTGGCCAAAGGCTAAAGCCCCTACATATGTATACCTACACATAATGAGTTGATACGAAATAATTGAATTATAGGCTTTTTCCCGTAATTAAAAACGTACAAAATTTAGTCGCAGTCTCATCTCGGCGACAAGCAAATGTCAAAAATTTTACAAAAATTTAGGGAAATAAGAGGTATTTTTGACAGATTGAGGCTGAGATCAGATTGTAAACGAGCTTAAAATTACGAGACCCCTCTGGTTGCATGCGGTGTTATGTAAAAATTTATATTAAAAAAATACACAGTTTTATTTTTGTTCTTTCTGTCTAGACAGCTATGTTTGCATCCTTCAATGTGAAATTATAAGAAATCTAAGCCTGTGCTCGCTGTATTATCCGATAAGGTCGAGGAATCAGTATCCAAAAGCAAAGTTTGCATAGTAATAAAAATATCCCCTAAACAATAACAAACAAATTGTTACTAAGTCCGCAGTCGCAGCGATCGTGTAATGCATTTGGAAAATATTAGGTTAGTATTAGTGACTCTTGCAAGACGGTGCAGTGCGCCGTTTTAAAATCGTTATTTTTTTTTGTTCTGTTAATTAATTAATTAGTTCAGTAGGTATGCGTGTGTGTTTCTTATTCATCCTGTCAGTCGGATTCTGTGCCTGTAATAACTATAATGTTAGCAATGGTGAGTGGTAATTTTGATATTCAAGAAAATACTGAATTTCAGATTACATTCAACCAACTCTGCCTATCGCAGTCCACTGCTGGACATACATTTTTTTTTTTTTTTTAAAACGTTGCCCCACACTAGGAATTTCTCCTGTATTGTGGGTGCGTTTACAAACATTTAAATTCACGTACACAAACAGCCAGACCCGGAACAACTACTTGTAGGTCATACAAATATTTGTTCCGTGCGGGAATCGAACCCGCGACATGCAGCGCAGCAGTCAATCGCTTAACCACTGCGCCAACCGTGCCGTCAAATTGAAGCAAGTTACGTTTTCAGTTAGTGATTATTGGATTTTAGAAAAAACAAGATCTATCAGGTTCTTTTGTAAACTTTGATTTACTCTGAGCTTTATCTTGAAAGGGGAAATAGCTAAATTAAATATATCTGTTTTAATAATGCATCGTCAGCGTGAATAGGTAAGTAATAAGGGTGAATTAAAAAAGCGGTACGTTAGTAGGTATATAGTTGCACGGGAATCAGAAAGCCACGTTCAAAATCCAGTCGTAGTCTCTAATTTACGTACATTTTTGACAACAAATGTACGGAAATTAGAGGTATTTTTGACAGATTGAGACTGAGGTCAAAGTCAAATCATTTATTTCAAATATGCAAATATTATGTTTATGGTATGTACTTTGAACATCAAAAATTACAATAAAATAGAATTAATTCTAGTCGCCCCTTCCAAAAGGTAGTGTTCGTATGTAGAAGAATGGGCAAGAAACTCCACCGTTACTCTTTTAAAATGTTTTACAAGGTTTTGTATACATCAGATCATCATCTGCCTAGCCTTTTCCCAACAATGTTCAATGTTCAGTGTTTCAGTCTAATCGGATGCAGCTGAATATTTTACATGGAGCGACTGCCTATCTGACCTCTAAGGTTTTGTATAAATTCATTATAATTATACTAGCTTCCACCCGCGGCTTCCAACGCAAAATATGTCGATAAAAACTATCCTATGTCCTTTCCCGGGATGCAATCTATCTCTCTGCCAATTTTTATCGAAATCAGTTCAGTGGTTTAGGAGTGAAAAAGTTAAAATACAGCCAGACAGACAGGCAGAGTTACTTTCGAATTTATAATATTAGTATTAGTATGGCTGCGAAGACGCTCTAGACGCGCAGTGTTCTGCGTGTCGCGGGTTCGATTCCCGCACGGAAGAAATATTTGTATGACCTACAAGTAGTTGTTCCGGGTCTGGCTGTTTGTGTATGTGAATTTAAATGTTTGTAAACGCACCCACAATACAGGAGAAATTCCTAGTGTGGGGCAACGTTTAAAAAAAAATATTTATATATAAACGAGATGTTTAAACATCAAGCAATGTATGGACATTGTTTGTAAATAAGGGGTACAGATGATAAATATGGTATATCTACAACCAGCACAATGAATTATATCCACATTAAACCCGTCAGTTATCTAGTTGTCCCAACGCGTTTCGTCCTAACTCCTGACAGTATGCCGTAATTAGATCACAGATGACACAGGCGACCCTAGAGTAATTTACCTATACCCGACTATATTTTCTAACTCATACCTTCTTCATTTTGTAGGCAGCCAGAAAATACAAAACTAAAATAATTTGTTAACCAACTTCAAAAAAGAATGAGATTATCAATTCGGTTGAATATTTTAGTATAATTAATCGAACTTCTGAGGAACTAAAAATGCCACTGATGCCGCGATTGGCATGGCCATCTACTGGATCCATGTCATATAAACAAATAAATATCTGTCTGTACCTATACAATTTTCTATACAAATCAATAAAAAGTCTGTAATGTCAAAATAATAGCTTTTTATGATACTTATAACAAAAGAAATATTTTGTTCCGGTTAATCTCCGAAACGACTGGACCGATTTTAATGAAATTTGGTATGAGGATACTTTGAATGGGTGACCATCTTTACATACCAAGACCCCGGCGTGCTTCGGAAAGCACGTTATGCCGTTGCGTTGATCCCGTCTGTCATTGTCGTGGATATTTGACAGTCGTTACGGGTCGTCAGTAGCCCGAAAGTCTGACAACCAGTCTCACCAAGGGATATCGTATTACCCAGTAACTGGGTTGTGGAAGTCAGATAGGGAGTCGCTCTATGTAAAACACTGGAATTCAGCTGCATCCGGTTAGACTGGAAGCCAACCCCAACATAGTTGAGAAAAAGCTAGCCAGAAGAGAAAAAAAAAAACATTAGGCATAAACTAATAACCTTTTCATGACATTAATGCCTAAAAAAACTTCCAATTAATACGAGAGTTCAAAATTGGGCTGAACTTTTCCCAATTTTCCTCTATTAGAACCAATATTGGTCCCAAGATTCTATCTCAAAAACTCATCCTCTGAGGAAAACCTAGTTAAAACCAATAAGTGAAGCATCCTTACTGAAAACTTCCCGAGTTGGTACAAAAGCTATTCCATTAGTTAATACCCATTCACGTGAACCCTTCGCAAAAGTTTCAGAAGGTCTGCCCCCCGTCTGAAAGTTCATCGAAATTATTCAGGACATGTTTACATTGTTATAGTGTAGAACGGCTATGTGGGACAGTCTGCTAATGCTACTGTGTCCGTTTCTTTAATGCGAGTGTCAATTTTGGTTTTATGCAGATTAATATTATTTTAAAAAGCCTTTGCACAACAGTGGGACAATAATAGGCTGTTATTATTAATATATTTTTTTATGAGTAAGGGGCTCGTGGTTCAGGTTAAGCGTCGCTTGCCGTCATGTCCCAGTTGTCGTTCTTGCATCTTTGACAGTCGTTATGGGTTCGTCAGAAACCCGATAGTCTGACAACCAGTCTTACCAAAGGATATCACAGTAGCCAGTAACTGGGTTGTGAAAGTCAGGTAGGTAGTCGTGCCATGTAAAATATTGGTATTCAACCACATTCGATTAAATTGGAAGCCGACCGGAACATAGTTGGGAAAAGGCTAGGCAGATGATGATGATGGCTTAGGTAAAGTATACAAAAAAAAAAAAACAGAACGTAAAACTGTAGTATCTATCTACAGTTTTTCTATCCTTGTTTGTTACGTTTGTACACTATCGAGCCAACTTTGTTATAATTTGAGAGGTAGTTTATCTTCCATTTATGTATAGGAAGGATTCATCTTCCATTTTACTCCGGTAGTCCTAGGTAGTCCTAATCCTAGGTAGGATTCATCTTCCATTTTACTCCGGAAAATTAAAAACTTTTCTCGGGGCCAGCTAGGCTTTAGTTATTTTTATGCAATATAGCTTATCTCTTTATTTTTTGTGAAGGTAGGTAGGTATAGAAACTAACTATAATGCCTCCATTGGTTATGGAGTCATGGCTGCCAAGTTGTGGATCTATACCTACTTTATTAAAAGATTAGAATTGCAGAGCCGTGATAAAACAAAAATAAATAAATAAAACAACAAAAAGGCCACTTTGGCAGAATCATAAACGTATTTTGCTTTTTTTCGTTGCAAGAGATTGGGATTGGATTTGGATTGGTATTTAAGCACAGACAAAAAAAAAATAACTGAAAAATCCTTCACCAATGGGATTTGATACGATTAACTTAACAGTTAACTGTCTATTATGATTTATAATGATTTGATGAATTCCTTTTATGATTCTGCAAAAGTGGCCTTTTTAGGCCCCCAGTTCTTTCGTGTCTAATGATGGGATTACAAAACAGTTCCTTACGCCTTGTGTTGTCAATATTTATCCAGCAAATTTTTGTGATAAAACTACATTCTTTATGAGTAGTAACTTAGGTACATTCATCTTATATCTTTAGTATCACACTAATATTATAAAGGCGAAAGTTTGTGAGTGTGTGTGTGTGTGGGGGTGTGTTTATATGTTTGTTAATTCTTCACGCTCAAACGGCTGGACCAATTTTGATGAAATTTTGTATGGAGGTAGCTCACATCCTGGATTAACATATAGGCTACTTTTTATCCCGATATTCCCACGGGATCGAAATTTACGCGGGTAAAACCGCGGGGCGCAGCTAGTATTAAATAAAGTCCTCCAGACCGTATTTCGGCCACGGCGGCCAATCTCAACGGAGACTAGCCTTCGGCGCGGGAGATATTATAGTGCACAAGTGTGCGCGCAGACACAGGTGCACTCCCTCTTCCCTCACTCTCATATTGCGATGGGACGGCAATCCGACACGACCGGAGAGAGATCAGGCGCAGGATCAACGGCTTAAAGTGCTTTCCGAGGCACGGGGGTATCACACCGCCAACTTCCAAACTCCGGGCTGTTACAAAGAAATTCCTAATGGAAAAACTCAATAACACTTTGCCCGACCCGGGAATCGAACCCCCACGCTCAGCAGTCGCGCTTGCGACCACGAGACCAACGGGGCAGTTAATTAGTTAGTTAGTTTTAGTATATTACAAAGGACATGAAATGCCCCGTCATGATATTAACATGTTTACGACTGTCCCGGACATAACTTTGTTAGAACTTCATGTCAACTATAAACTAGTTATCCTTGAATAGATTCTGACCTTTATCGTTTAAGAGGAGAAAAGTAGAAAGTTGGTAACATTAATTAAGGTATAAAAGTTTCTAAGCTTCGTATTAGGAGCCTAAACATAGTTTGCTGCAATCGGTGTTTTATGAAAGAAGTTTGCCATATTAACCATCTACTCTAAGCTGGATTGGAAACTGCTATACGAGGCTTTTTCTCATACCTACATAGAATAACCTGATGCTGCTGCCATTCCTCCTGAGAAAATCACTAATTAAAACACCAGCGGATTATTTTAGTATTTCTTCAAAAAAATTACTGGTTTGTCAAGCATACCTTCCAACGCCCTTCAATTTTATTATGAACTCTCGGGAAATTCTCATCCACAACAATTCTCCCTTCCTCTGTCTTTCCACCATTTCCATTATTAATCCGTCTCACGAAACAAAATATTATTGTACCCTAAAAACTTCATCCCTTAATTTCATGTTCTGTAAGAAAACCGAGACAAAAACGGAATTACCGCCACTTGAGCCTGTCCAACATATTTCACGTAAAACCGAGAAAATAAAAGGGGTTAATAGATTAAATTATACTGAGTTAAAACACGCACAGGTAGGCAGGATTTAGCAGCATGTATTTTTAATCTGTCCCTTTGGGAGTAAGGTAGAAATGATAAACGAAGTTGGTCCTACGGCTCGTTGGTCCCGATATCAAAAATTCCCGTGCAATAAATATTTATGAGTACCTAACTGGTACTTAGTTGTTTTATATTTCAACACACCCTTTGTTAGAATCTACTCAATTCGTGAAGCGATTGTTTTTTGCCTTTTAAATAGGATATTATCTGTCGGCGTGTCATTCTGACCCCGTTTGGAAAATTTACGTTTTTCCGTTTTAAGTGAAAAGGGGGAAAGTAATGAGCGCTGAAAATGGCAACGTTTACAATGTTAGGGTGAATTTTGATGTTTACGTTTAAGCTAATCCCAGTTTTACGTTATGGGTGATATCTTTCATTTTATTTTAGTTTTGCGCTTGCCGCGCTAAATTACCCACTTTAAAAAAATAAATAAAGTGAAAGTTTAAAGTGGACAACGATACGTGAACTCTTAACTGTCCGTTTTGTCGCCGTTGCCCATATGTACATACATAAGGGGGACAAGGGTATGGAAATTTTATGACGTTCTGATTACGGGGACAAAGGAAAACAGGGTTTCAAGTTGATTGCTACACTTGACGTTTCTCTAGGGCTGTCATTTATTTACTACTAGCTGACTCGGCGAACTTCGTACCGCCTCTGATTTTTTTTTGTTTCCCGTGTTTTAATAATTAGGAACCCTCACGGGCGTCCCCAGAACACCCTACCAAAGTTTCATCACAATCTGATCAATGGTTTCGGAACGCATAGGGGACAAACATCAAACATTGATATTTATTTATCATCCCCTGTCTAGCCTTTTCCCAACTATGTTGGGGTCGGCTTCCAGTCTAACCGGATGCAGTTGAATATTGGTATTTTAAATGGAGCGACTGCCTATCTGACCTCCACAACCCAGTTACTGGGTAATACGATACCCCTTGGTAAGACTGGTGATTGATTTTTATTTATATAGATAGAATATAAGAGGTTAAGTAAAGACATTATGAAGGGTGAGTTACCTTTTTATTTATACGCAGTAGGTAGTCGTCTAACACAGAATCTACTAGATCCTATATGTAAGTCTTGGCACAGAACCGTAACCCTTATCTTCTTCCATTAATCCTCAAGCAAATCCAATCCTGAACTAGTCTCCACGACAGTTAAATGAACCTGCATTATACAGCCTAGTTTGGAAACATATCACTTACATACACTTGTACTAAATGTTGATTCTGAACGTGGGCATTATTATACACCCACGAACAGATGGCAAGCTTGAATATCGGATGTCGAACCAAGATGAGAGTGTGTTAGAAAATAAACAAAGGAAGTGCATTAGTATGGTTACTGCATAATGAAGTGAATATAATGATCTTTACATTATAATGGGGTTGTTGTGTATTAGCACAAGGACTGTAAACTAGAAACGAATAGGCTCGTTTGCACCACACATGTCTAAATGTGTTTAGCGCAAAACTCAAACACCTCGCGTGCTTCCTTCCCTTTGCCTCGTTGATGATGATAAGCATGAGACATTATAAACAGACACATACATTTTATTTATTTGTATGTACCCATAAGTAGATATAGATTTAGAAAATTTGCTTACCTTAGACTGGAAGCCGACCTCAACATAGTTGGGAAAAGGCTAGGCAGATGATGATGATTATGTAGATATAGATTTAAAAATAACACAGCCATGCTTTTGTAACAGCAAAATGTAGCCCCAATTTCTTCGAATACCATCAAATCCAAATACAACAAAAACACTCAGCCTTTTTCAGAGCACATCCGTTTCCTATTACAAATAACAGTTACAACTCTACACTACAACACACAAAGGCGTCCCCTATTATCTTCCATCACGTTTACGGGGTGGCAATATGTAAAAATACATGGTGTAAATAGAGAATGTTACCAGTCCTCAATGGTTATTTTTAATACTTTCATCCCTATTATCAAGTTCCAATTATTTAAAACACGCCTATTTTTCAAGTAAGCCATTTTATTAACTTAAAACCGATTTCTGGCGGAGTTCGTAAAAATACACCTACAATTTAAGTTTTAATTTCCAAGTCGCCAATTCAGTCGTTAATCTGACAAATTCCCTCCCACTCTCAACGCTCACAGGACAAGTGGGGGTCCCCTCTGAAACTGTCTAGACAACTTAATTATAGTCAAATTAGGTGTCCTTTAAATATCTTCATACTATTAATATACCTACGAGACTACGAGTCTCTTACGTCTAGTAATATATTAAAAGGATCGGCTTCGTACCGTTCTTGTTCATTCCTGTAAATTCTGTTGTGTACCAAATAATGAATATAATTATTTCTATTATAATGTAAAATATTGGCATTAAGCATAGACTGAGTCCGTCGAGATCCGCAGACGTATGAAGGTTTTCGATATCAGGAAACGAGTTATGGAACTCAAATGGAAATGGGCAGGACACCTGGCAAGACGCAGTGATGACAGCTGGAGTAAGGCTGTGACAGAGTGGCGTCCATGGACTGGAAGACGAGATGTTGGTCGTCTGGCAGCGAGATGGGCAAACGACATTGTTGCCATCGCGGGCAAAACCTGGATGAGGCAGCACATCAAGCTACCCGAAACTGTCTAATATTCCCAATTAACTTTGAACCTTAAGCTTTAGCGATTAAGATGAAAATCTATTAAAGTTTGACAGATTGTAAGGAGCGTACGGACGAAAAATGGTTTTGAAATCGACCCTGTTTCGGATTCTTTTTTCATCGAGCAAACAATATATTATCGTGTTTTGTACCGTTAATTTCCCTAAAACAGGTTTAAGTCTAGGACTTAATTTTTTTAAGGACCTGAATACACGAATTTGTCTATTTAAAACTGAATCTAAAGCATCTGTTTCCAAAGACCCTTTTTAAAAAAAAAACATTTCCAACCTCCTCTAATTAAAAACATTAGGTACTTCTCTTTCATTCCAGACCGCTACATAATCAGCTGCCACACAACGGACTTCGAGTGCTTCAAGCAGCAGTACAAGGCTTTGCGGGACAATGTCCTGCTGGGTAACGACAGGTTCGACATACCCACGTATGAACACTATGTCTTCACCTACGGAGGAGGCACCTGCGTGAAGCTGATAGGGTTACAAGACAGCGAACTGGCGGCTATCACGTGAGTCATCTCTCTGGCCCTTACCCCAGTTTATTTGGTCGATGTATCATGTTTTCTTCTTCCATTCTCCCTGTCAACCGTCACGATATCATTCACTCCCTTTTCATTCATATCATTCCTTATGAGTAAACTAGTCGCGAGTTCGAACTCACTGGTGGTCATGGCCAAAAAGCTCGCTGTCTTACCTGGCTTCGTGCCTGACAGAGCTAGTATCAGTGATGAGTAGTTAGACGCTTGTCTACACGAACGTCTAGTTCTCACGCACAGAAACACCGTTTCGAACTGATAGGCGAGTAAAAAGATTCGGAAATTGCTACGGAAAATCGAGTTTGTATGTATGAAAAAACTACTGCATAAATCAATTACAAATAAAGTTTATTAAACTTTTCGATAACTGAGCTTTGTCGGTACGAACTTGGTTTTGAAGATTTTATAGTTCTTTTATTACTTACACCCAAAGTTACGGTAAAAATAGCGAGAAAAACGAATCTTTGTTGGCTCATAACTTTTTAATGCCTCTTTATTTTACCCCCACACCGTCGCAACACTTCGTATTCGCTTAGCGTTCATTCTGACTTTTTTTCTTTTTGCTCGGCTCCTAAGGGTCATAGCGTGATATTAAATAGCCTATAGCCTTCCTCAAGAATTTGGCTATCAAATACAAAAAGATTTTTTCAAAACTGACCGGTAGTTCCAGAGACTATCGCGTTCAAACAAACAAACTCTTCAGCTTTATTATTAGTATATAGATATATAGATTCTGTTTCCGTACAGACAACATTAATAATAAGACAAAACGATACCAAGATTAACTTTGGATGCACAATGTCAAACAGTGGATTAATATTCTCCCGCAATTTGTATGGAAAAAATATCGACTAGTGGCACCTTAATTCGTTTACATAATCCATCCATCCTTACTTTGGCCTTCCTCTCCCGCTCCATCCATCAACATTTATATTCATCACCCTTTTTGTAATATGTATTTCATCCCTGCTAATCACATGCTCATACGATTTCCACACAATTCGGACAAGCGACGTGTCTTATAACTCTCCCTATTCTTATAGCCAATCACATTTTCTCAAATCTAAGCTAATGCAAATATACACATAAAAAAAACGCACATATAATAAGCAATTTCTGATTGTATGGTGCAATGGTAAGCATGTTTCAAAACTAGCAGCGCCCCGCGGTTTCACCCGCGTAAGTTTCGATCCCGTGAGAACATCGGGATAAAAACTATCCTATGTCCTTTCCCGGGACTCAAACTATCTCTATACCAAATTTCAGCTAAATCGTTCCAGCGGTTTAAGCGTGAAGAGGTAACATACAGACAGACAGACACACTTTCGCATTTATAATATTATAGTGTGGATTAATCTTCATAGTGTTCTGCTAAGTTTATTTATAGAGCTTGTGGTTGTTCATATTATTTAAATACTTTTCACCATGAACGATTTTTCAAATCACTTCTTTACTTTTTGAAGATTTACTTTAGGACGATTTTTGTGAACTACCATTTCAGTATTAAATCCCAAGTTTTAGGAAGAGCTTTGCTAGCGATTTATAAACTTTTTATGTAATTTTCAGCATGGAAAGTGCAGCGAAAAGATTCACGTTGGTGATAGAACTTCCGCTGAGGATACTTCAAGTGAAGGACACTATCAAGGTTTGCGACCGACCTGAGAAGGGTAAGCTATGCATGATAATTAACCATTATGAAGATGTAGAGGTATGAGGAACAGGGTGTACTCAACACAGGGTGCAAGGGTTTCAGGGTGTACCCGTCTGATCGGAGGATCCTCCCTTTTCTATCATCCTCTATAGAAAAGGGAGGATCCTCCGATCAGACGGGTGTCGTGTCTGGTCGGCAACTGCCCAGTGGTTCATGTTGGGCCGTTGTATATATTCTAGTTGAGCGGTAAACTCTGCTTGCGAGATGCAGGATTTTTCGTGACGTCATTGTGACGAGTAGTTCGCATGTGGCGTTGTAGATACCGCTACAAAGACTAACTGTTCTATTGTAGATCATTATGTATGAAAACGGTGAAGGAAAACAACGTGAGGAAACCGGCATGTCCTAGAACCAAAAATTTTAAGACATGTGACATCTAACAACCCGTACTGATCCTTCCATGCATCCTTTCCTAGCGCCACCTCGATCCAACCCTTGCGGTACGCGTCTAGGTCGTCTCGCCATCTCTTCCTGGGTCCGCTTCGGTGGCGCCGTCCATCCTCAGGCCTTTCCCACCGTGTGGAGACTGTTGCCCAACGGTCACTGTGCATGTGGCTGACGTGACCCGCTCAATCCAATTCAGCTTGGCAGCCTTTTGCCTACGTCTAGGATCAGTAGCGGCCCTAGGGCGGTGCGAATGGTGCGACGTAACCGGGCGCCGTCATGGGAGGGAGAGGCGCTGAAATCAACCGAAATGCGACCACCAGGCACCAGTCATTGATTATAGTAACTTACTATTTAAAGCCGATCGTCCACAAGCAAGCATGTAACTGCATATATCATAGGAACATCACGCAACGTTAAAATTTTGCACCACCTAAAAAAAATTCTAGGGCCGCCCCTGTCTAGGATCCCCGTTTTGGAGTGCAGCGTGGTGTTTCATATTCTGGCAGTTCGTCAAAATATGATAAATACAAAATTAACCCTTAGCAAAGTGGTAATTGTGTAGTTATTCATTTACATTGTACTCTCTTCTCATTCATAATAAATAAACAAGGCTATTCAGCGAACAACCGCCATTTAGGTAATTATCAAAGCCAAGTCATTTTGAGTTTACATATTTTGAAGTAATATAATTTTATTGTTTCAGCCTTCAAGGTCCAAAAACCACAGAACTGTAAGTTTAACAATAAATACAGACATGTTTTAACTATCCCATAGCGTATCCGCAAAAATATTGTTTTGGGAACAAACTTCCAATTTTTTTTTTGTGTCCAGAAGATCTTTATGAATAGAGAAAATCAGTTTTTTTTGTTTTTGCTTTAGCGTGTTCAGATATCCATACCCAACTCGTCAGTAACGTTAGACAAAGAAAACTGATATTTCAAGTGAATAACACTGACTGCGGCTAGTGACCCCAAAAAAAACTCTTTTTTTTATCATTTTTAGATAACGATACCCGGTGTTGATTAATTACGCTAGCTAATTCAATTTGACTCTGTATAATGTTCTCGAATAAAATTTTATTTTATTAATAGAAAACAAACAGCTCATTTATCAAATTAAATTTCGGTCGACAACATCAATCGGTTTCTTATTAAACTTCAACTATATCCGACGAACCGGCCATACTTATCTCTTTTGTTGACTGTACATATAACCCCATAAATAAATTTATAAACTACTAGCATCCGCCCGCGGCTTTGCCCGCGAGGTATTTCGATAAAAACTATCCTATGTCCTTCCCCGGGATGCAATATATCTCTCTGCCAAATTTAATCGAAATCCGTTCAGTTGTTTAGGCGTGAAAAGGTAACATACAGACACACAGACAGACAGTTAATTTCGAATTTATAATAATAATAATACGGATATTTACGCGCCATGATTCAGATCCATACTAATATTATAAATTCAAACTAACTCTGTATGTAGGTGTGTTACCTTGTCACATCCAATAAACCACTGAACGGATTTCGATAAAATGTGGCAAGGAGATAGATGGCGTCCTGGAGCATATTATGCCACTTTTTGTCCCGGTAGCAAGATCCCGTGGGATAAATTTTCTACATCCACGTGAGCGAAGCCGTGAGCAAAAGCTAGTTCTTGTAATAAACAGTATTGTTTGCCCTCACTTAGTAGCCGCTTGGGACCTTAAAATTAATTTACACACTGTCAATATGGTCACAATTTTATGATTCCTCATACATTTCAATCAATTATACAAATAACCTGTTCCCTCCCTGTGCACTCGATTCCAATGAAAACTAATTTGTCAAATATGATTTACATGAACTCGTTTGCCATTATGTTATATTATGAAACAAATACATCCATACTAATATAATAATTATTATAAATGAGAAAGTGTGTCTGTCTGTATATTACCTCTTCACGCTTAAACCGCTGAACCGATTTAGATGAAATTTTGTATAGACATAGTTTGAGTCTCGGGAAAGGACATAGGATAGTTTTTATCCCGATATTCCCACGGGATCGACACTTATGCGGGTGAAACCGCGGGGTGCTGCTAGTACGTTTATAAGGTAGCAAATATATACAGTTTATATTTAATTTTCGTATAGTTATATTTTTTAAATTGAAATATTTTAAAACAACGTACTGTACCTATTTTCTAAACTTAATATAATAAAAAGAAAATATTAGACTTTTTGTATGTTTGTTTGTCAGGCTTTTGTGCTAAAACGGCTAAACAGATTTGGAATAAATTTGGCACATGGTTAGACCATGACCTGGATTAGATAATAGGATACTTTTTATCCCGATATTCCCATGTTATCGTTACCTATGCGGGCGAAACAGCCGGGCGCAGCTACTATAAAATAAAAACGTAACAATTTCCTTCATTTACAGATCCCCTGATGAGGTTCACAGGAAATGGTAAGTGTTATTTATTAATTATTATTTATCAATTAACAGTTAGCTGTCGAATAGGTAACGTATAAATACAATAAACTTTATTCTATTGAAGGAAAATACAGGTAGCTTCAAAATGGTGTTTCAATTTAATCGAGGCTGACGTTTTCGGCGAACTGAAGTAAATTAATTATATTATTTCACGCTTGCAAAAGTGAGAACAATATTCACTTGGAAAGGTTCTAATATTCTTGTACTTGATTCAATTTATTATTATTTCATTTCTTCCGTGTACCTTTAATGAAGTTTTTCAGATGTTTGTGATTTAAAAGAGTGTCCTTGGAGTTTCTTGCCCGTTCTTCTCCATAGAGATCTACGTTTTGGAATGGACAACTAAGCTTCAACTTTCTGACTAACTCACCGACTCTTTGACAATTCAAAAGTGCCTGTAAATGGTTTAATTGAAATAAATGCTTTGAGTTTATTGACGTTACATCGGTTTCAAAAAAAGAGAATAACATAACAAGTTTCAATGATATTACCTACGTTGGTATATGTAAATCCTAAAACAAATTCAGAGATTATCCTATGACCGGAAATAAATAATTTTACCTAACAAAAAATAAGTACCTTTTTTTGCAAGACATTTAATTTACCGTCAACGCTACAAATCTATATGAGAAACTAAATTAGAAGCCAGGGTTAAATAAAACTCCATCATTGACAATGAAACCAAACCTTCCTTTTAACAAAGTATATGTAGGAAAATTAATAATAATTCGCCCTTAAAGCCCCCTTGTAAATTTCTTCATTTAAAATATGCAATTTTTAAGGTATAGTTATATAATATATTAGTACCTACGTACGTATAGTGTATAGTGGTCATTATGGGTCGTCAGAAGCCTGAAAGTCTGACAACCAGTCTTACCAAGGGGTATGGTATTACCCAGTAACTGGGTTGTGGAGGCCAGATAGGCAGTCGCTCCATGTAAAATACTGGTATTCAGCTGCATCCGGTTAGACTGGAAGCCGACCCCAACATAGTTGCGAAAAGGCTTGGCAGTTGATGATGATATACATCTAGGTATCTATCTGTCTTCACTGTCAAAATGGCATTTCTATCAAAATCAATCTATAGTTGAAGCATATCCCACTCCAGCATAATACCATACTAAATCCAATGACTATAGCTACATATACCAACCGTGTACAACCACGCACTAATTGGTGCAAGTTCAATGGGTCCCCGTGAATGTCTAGCGAGCCCTCCAGCCCTCCAGGGCTTATTGTTTAGGAGCCCCATTGTTATCAAGAGCACAGGGCATCCTTGAATAAGTTTGTAAAGATTAACACTTGATACAAGACACGAAGCTTTTGTGTAGAAAGAGGATATTGGGATGTGTATATTGTTCTTAACTTTTGAATGGGTACGTGGAGTCTTTAAAAAAGCTGAGAATATGGCTTATTGGTTTAAACAATTATTTGAAACAAGCCAATTTTTGTGTTTGGCTCTTGTCAGCGCCTTGCTCCACCTGCCCTTTGTGCCCAAAAACATGCAGTCAAAGTGACCTCTGTGCTGCCTCTGATAGCGCTGTGGAACTGGAGAAGTATTTGGCGAACGAAATTTAAATAACTGTCGTGCCAGCGACAAGAAGAAGAAGAAGCGCCTTAAATCTAAAGAGTTTGTTTAATCTCTGGAACTATAATTGCGCACAATTCTTAAAGGTTAAGTATAGGCTATTTAAAATCACGATATGACCTTTAGGGGCCAAAAAAAAAGAAAAAAACTCAGAAAGAACGCTAAGCATAAAAGAAGTTACAGCGCGGGCGGTAAATGTGACTGTTATTTTTATTATATTGTGGTGTCTTACGATTTCCACACGAACGAAGTAGTGGGCAGAAGCTATTATGGAATAATTAGAAGTAGATGATGTAATTGAAAAACCATTAATCAGGTTATGACAGGATCAATAAACCCTGTACTTATTTTTGTTGCTCACGATCTTTCAGGATCAAAAACAAAAGAAAAAGCGGATCAAACCGAAATGAGAAAGTTTATAGTGGATAAGACAAAGATTAAGACAGAAGACGAACAAGAAGGGGATCGATGAGGAGGCCGTTCTGGGGATCAGAACGGAATAACTCGAAATTATATCATGTTAGTTGTTGTAATTGTTTTACCAAAATAATAGCAAAGAATAAAAATTAAAAATAATTTATTCAAATCAGGCTGAGAATCAGCACATTTCGAACTTAAAAATGACCTAAGACAGTCCCCCAAAAACGCCCGACCTTCACCACTTCCTAGTGCTTTCACTGGGAAGAAGAAGTGGCGCAACAAACTCCCCAGCAGCACAGCTGTCTGTTCGGTTAGAAAATACTTGATTCTATACAATAATGATATACGTACACATAGCTGGCAAGGGATTTATTAACAGATAAGTCTGATGTAGCATAGGGTAAAATCATAGAGTAAGTAAGTAAGTAAGTAAGTAATTATTTATTTGACTAAAGTAAGTAATCGTTTCATTAATAAATGCAGTCGCTCAAAATTAAATCCCAAAATCACAATTACACAGTGGTTTGTTTACAACTAAACATAATTAATTCCAGTTTCTGGAAAACGTTAATCAACATTTGCAATTACCAAAATCAACTATTGCCCGAAGCTCTGCTTAAATTACTGCTAATTTGGTGTACTATTCCGAATCGTAATACATGTCCTGAGGTCAAAAAGTGGTTTGTGATGATTAAATAGGTATAGTCAGGAAAATGTAGCCCGTGGCTAAATAATAACAGTCGCACAGGTCGATCGATCAGGTTAAGCTTGCCGCGGTTGGTCTGTTGATGGGTGACCATGTTTATATACCGAGGCCCCTCCGTGCCTCGGAAAGCAGGTTTCCGGCTGTCATTCACGGATCTTTGACAGTCGTTACGGGTATTCAGAAGCCCGATAGTCTGACAACCAGTATTACCAAGGAGTATCGTATTACCTAGTAACTGAGTTGTAGAACAATTGCAGCCAAGCGGTGCCAAGCAAAGGTGCATTGAAGAATTGAAAACACCGACTAGAAGAATCATCAAAATTCGCATAGAAATGCTGGAGGTGCTGTACATTTATGCATATAGCTTCGCTCTTTTTCCAGCAACAATCTGCATCATGTACCCATATAAGCTGAAAAAGAAGAAGGGTCTCACCTATATGTACTTGGATGACGAGAACCTGGACGTCATCCTGGATATCCCGGACCTTAGCCACTTTGATAAGAACAGCGAAGTTGAAGGTACGATGTAAAAATACCCTTTCTAGCACTGTGTGACCTAAGGCACGCTTTTCCGTGACTTAAGTAGTCCATTTTTACGCGTGACTTAAGTGCGCGCTTAGGTCACACGTGCTAAAAAATAGTATACGATACATAATGCACGGCGTTTACAATCGTCGCTTTATAGTCACACCTATTGTAATGTACTGTAACGAAAGTGAGAGTCACTTGTTTAGCCATTTTTTACAACGTTTTTTCACGTTTTTTACGAAAACAAGCTTTAAATGTCTGAACTTTTCTTGAAATAGGCCCTATGACCTCTGTACCGTTGTATGCACCCAGAAGCACAATGTTTTGCGTGCGTTACATTGCGCACGGGCTTACAGGACCTAAACGCAAAAAATAACGCAAGTTTTAGAAACAATAAAAGTATATGATAGACTACTGTACAGTAAACAAAATCAGAAAAATATATGATGTTTTTCTAGGTAGATAGTGTGTTGAAAATATAATACAACTAATACGATAGAAAAAATCATGAAGATACCTCTAAAAACTTTCTTTTTACAATAAAAACCATACTAATATACATACAATCATTATGATTTTTTGTCAGATTATTCTACAAGCATCATACTAAATAAAAGATGTTTTAATTTTTTAGTCCCAACAATAGATTTTTTGTAAATAGATAATTGCTTCATATTTTGCAATAAATTACCAGCGTTGTGTCATAGCGCTTCTCTTTCTTTTCTATGCAGTCCGACAAAGACCGCGCTTTAGGTCATGTAGTCGCCTAGATTCTTTTATCCTTTAGTCGAAGGCAAATAACACAATGACAAAAAACACTCATCCCAGAATCTTAGCCATTGTGTTGAAAACATACTTAAATCTTGTTACGTATTCACAGCTAAGCTATACGAGTGGTCGGAGTGGGCATACGATGTGTTGCAACACGTGAACGCGGCGGAATTCTTCGCACTGCCCTACACCTCTCAGCTGCGAACCTTCATGGCAAAGATGCCGTTGAATAGGTAATCATAATGATTGTTTTATATAGTATTGTCTCTCCTTCTGCCTTTAATACATCAGAGCAAAATCCAGAGGTTATCTTTAAAATAACGCTTTTAGGGATAAGGCCGCACATTGTCAATCTGTGTATGTAAAACTCCTACATTTATATCTGATAATCATAATGGTTTATATAATAAAGAGCATTCTATCTATTTATTTACGAATATTTTAAATACTTAGCAATATTTTAATGCACGGTTCCCTAAAGCCTTTTAATTTTGATAAAGCATCCATATTTAATCGTGTAAACAGACAAACAGGTAAGTACCTATTTATTTGAAATGTCGGCCATTATCTTTCATACGGTCTAAGCTTTTCAATTATTCAAAGTTAACCATTTGGTTGAGCAGTGTTTTGTTTTATTGCCTTATGAGATGAAATGAATCGGGACAGGAAAAGCATTTTATTCTCAGTCTCAATCTGTCAAAATGCCTCTAAGTTACCGAAAATTTTGACATTGATTGTCGCTTAGATTTTGAACGTTTTTAATTTTACGAGCCTTCTGATTATTTTACCTTTTAAAATCTCTGTAGTTTTTGTTTTGAAAGTTCAATCATATTCAGTGCCTTATCGGGATACTAGGTACTGTAAAGGTTGTCTGCTACTAAACGAAATGTTTAATATTTTATACTCCTCCGAATCCTGACCAGATTATGTTTTAAGTAAGTCCTGTTTTCGACGTTCTTCGAGAGAAAGTTTACCTACTTAAAATTCTTTCAAAGTAAACCTAAAAACTTCAAGTAAATTGGGAAAATAAAACCCAAGTACGAAAAGTTATAACAATAAAATGTATTGAAGGCGAAGTTACCGATGAAAATAGATAACATCGAAATAACAATGGTGGAGTTTTAAAGGTTAACTCGGTCTGACAGGCGCCATATTTGATTGCAATAACCGTTAATATAATTAGAAGAGGTTTGCTCCTGAAAATTTTACTGAAGGTTACTTGAGGTCACATTGGATTCGTCGTTGATTTTAGAGACAGTAGGTTTGTCTAAAAAAACTTATTTCTTAAAAAGTAGGTATTTCGTTGTTTATTGCTCTTATTTTTTTCTGTATTTTTGTAGTGTTTATCTGTATTAGTAGATCCTACTTTTATTTTTATTTGCGGTGAAACTTTAGTGAGTTCTCGCAAGAATGATTTTTTATATAAGTACTAGGTACAGTCAACAAAAGAGATAAGCATGCAGGATCGTCGGATATAGTTGTAGTTTAGTAAGAAACCGATGAATGTTGTTAATTGAAATTTAATTTGATAAATGAGCTGTTTGTTTTCTATTAATAAAATTAAATTTTATTCGAGAACATCCATCAGTTTCTTACTAAACTGCAAAGTATCCGACGATCATGCATACTTATCTCTTTTGTTGACTGTAGGTACACACAGCTCCTCTAAGTAGTTACCCCACCAAAAGACATGTGCGTTCAAATCCGTGACAGGCCCAAGTTGGTTTTTGTATTTTGCAAAAACATTTTATTTAAAAAAAAATATTGTTTTAGTGAATAAAGAAGTTTAAGTAAGTATTTTTTTTTTAATTCTGTTTTTATTATTGTTTTTTTTTCAATAAAACAATACTTTTGCGACGACAAGCAACAATAATAGGGTTAACATTTACGACAACTTATTCATCGTCTAAATAGACTGGAGGTTTCAAGACCGCTTACCGTGCATAAGATTGGAAGTTCAAATCCTATATAGGCACGAAATGTGCTTTTTGTTCATTATATAATTTTGATATATATTTCTATTTTGTTTTAAGTAGTAATTATTTACAAAGAATTAAAAATCAAGAAAAATAAAATACTTTATTAATCATTTAATAATATTTATTATTGCTATTATTTAACAAAACTATGATCTTATTTTACAACAAACAGAACAACTATTTTAGTTCTCATAAAATCAGAAATCATTTAAATAAATAATTGATAAAATTAGTAGTCGTTTACTCTTCGCCGTTTTAAGTGAACGTATACAAAGTTCTAACTTGAAGGTATGGATTAATTTTATAAAGACAACGTAAGTAAGTAAAATTAATGGATACCCTCAAATTATAACATCTTTCGATTAGACAGGGACCTAAAGATATAATGACTCAGCCGATAGTAGATAACAATTTCATCGCAATTCATATGGGCTCGCTGGCTAGTTCGTCAAACTGCCGGTATGAGTATGACGACGTTCGGTGATGCGATGGTTCGAATCCGAGTCAACACAATGGACTCTTTTTGAAGTATTCTTTAGATTATTCGTAAGGAATTCAATGTTGTAGCAGTGTAACATTTTAAAACTTGAGGGGTTAGGACATAGTGACGCTTTCTGTACATACCTAAACATACAGACTAGGAAAAAAATGTAGAGATCTTTTCTAGTACCTACTTAATTATGAAGTAATGGTATAAGATTATGAGAACGCTAATTTGTATTAAGAATAGAATAATTAATGAGAACTGACATTGATGTCTTGCTCGACATTGAAAATTGAAATTGTTTTATTGAAATAATTGATTTAGGTATATAAATATTTACAATATCGGTCCTTAACTGGAGGTTTAATAAAAACGTTGATGCGTTTCTAGAAATAACTATCCAAGTCAGACCACACTTACCTACTCGTTTCATTTGAACGACGCCGTAGTAGGTAGGTACATTATCAAGGAGTTATTAAAGTACAAAAATACTGCGATTTATTTATTTCAGAATCTGACTTCTCTAGTCTGAAATATTTTTATTAAATCAAAATGGCTTCTTTGTAAACAGTCCTAATATTACCAATACCAAGAATGCTAGATAGGTACCTACCAACGATGATATAACCTCTCTTTCGTACCTACTAATACAATAATTCATATTAAATATTTTTCTTTTCATTTCAGGTTAATTCTGCTTTATCCAGACGAAGAATACGAAGAACTAAATTTCACATTTTCAGAAGCAGATATAAAGCTTAGTCCTTAGGAACACAACAAAAGTCATGCAGGGAACTTTTTACTACCAAGCTTCTTTTAGTGGCAACTTTTGGGAAAACGGAAAGATTTTTTAATTTACTAAAAAAACCTGGGAAAATATAAAATCTTTTTATTTATGTTTTTTTTTTTTTGGTATGAACCAATCATTCGTGTTTCTTAACATTTCCATAGCCATGGACCCACATTTTTAAAATTAATAACCTTGTTAGTTATAACAATAACGGTAAGCTCTACTGAGCTTACAATTATTTTCCAAATGAAAGAAGGAAAAAGTATATATTGTGACTCGTACAGGAAGATCACAAACTAAACTAAACACAATCACACTAATATTATAAAGGCGAAAGTTTGTGAGTGTGTGTGTGTCTATTATGTTTGTTACTTCTTCACGCTCAAACGGCTGGACCAATTTTGATAAAATTTTGTATGGAGGTAGCTGACACCCTGGATTAATATATAGGCTTAATCCAGGGGGTTTATCCCGATATTCCCACGGGATCGACATTTACGCGGGTGAAACCGCGGGGCACAGTTAGTCATAAATAAAAAGATAAACTACCTACTTTTTATCCTGATATTCCCACGGGATCGACATTTACGCGGGTGAAACCGCGGGGCGCAGCTAGTCATAAATAAAAAGATAAAACAAAATTAGATAAAAAGAAAGTAAGTAACAAAAATAAAAACAAAAAGTCCTACTTATTACGAGGCCAAAAGGCTCTTATCTCACCATGATGCTGACATTTAAAAAATAAACATACATCGTAATTACAACACTGAAATAATGCAAAACTTGCAAAAAACTAATTAATAAATGTGTACAGTGCAGGTCGCGATCAACACACAGCTTTGACCATTATTAATATTCCTAAAGCGATTGCATCGAACGCTAACACGTATTTTTAATATTAATTTGAGCTGAACAAAGCTTGAACGATGGTTTTTTAAAATAAAGCCAGTCACCGTTTCATTAATGCATAATTATTTTTATATACTTATTAATTTGTTTACGTAAACTGGGGGATAATTGTTGCTTGTCAAATGGATTATCAACTTAAATTGTCCGTATATTCGTCGTAAGAAATGGCTCTTTTACGTAATGTGTCTAACTGATATACAATTATACTCATCCCTGACTGTACAGACGCCAGCACATAAAGTTACCCGAAACTGTCAAATTTTCCCAATCAACTTTGAACCTTATGTTTTAGCGATAAAGTTGAAAATATATTAAAGAAATTTGACAGATTGTGCATAACAGGCTTAGATGGACGTGATTTTTTAAATTTTTCATTTGTTTCTGCTCTTCGTGCTTTAAGCAGTAGGTATTTTGCAAAGACGCTTTTATGTTTGTTTAAAAAATACTTGAAATATTAAAACAGTTTCTTTTTAATAACGAGAATGTTCAACATTATAAGCGCAAAATATTATTTAAGTATTCTATTCTTAATAAATGGCAAGCAAAGTCGTTATCGAGTATTCTGCCAGTGTCTAGAGGTACTATTATTGATCGAAGGTCTAGAGTGAGTTGATATTGCAAAAAAAAATTGCGTTTGAGCTGTCATTATTCAAATAATTAACTTTCAAAGCTAAAAGTATTTTAACCTAAAAGTTCCTAAAATAAATTTGTTACAAAATAAAGCAATATTTTATATTAATTACTAAAGCTAATTAATGAAGAAATATTGGTTATTTTGTTCCCCGTTCTTACTTAGTAAAATATTAGCGGCGCATAAAACGGGAATTAAAATTCTTTGCAAGCTTATACGGTCTCTTCGTCAGATTACGAAGCAGATTTAATGGCCGAGAAATATTTTTTATTATTCACGACACGACAACGGCACGACATGATAAAAAAATTTGGCTTAGTGCGAGTCGGACTTGCACACGAAGGGTTCCGTACCATAAGGCAAAACGCCGAAAAAAACACGTTTTCACACCACCTGCTCGAAAATGTCAAATTATATGTCAAGCAACCTTAACCTAAAGTTAGTGGCCGGGGGCACAGCCGGTCAATAATGTTGTACTGGATTTCATTATGACCCGCTGGTCAATAATGTGATTTGAATTTGGAATCTGACATGCTCAGCTAAATTGGCAGTATAGTACTAACAAACACCCTTTGGTGCCAGAAAGAGGAAAGCTATTCTCGATACCCTTACTACGCGTGGATGATATTCTCGATTTCCTACAAAATCATAACGACTGCTTCTTCATATCGTTGCCTTGTTTTCGAAGACATAATATTGTAAGAATAATTAGATAACTACGAACCATTTTTTAAAAGGAATGGAATAACATTAAAATTGGCATTAATAATAACAAATACCGTACCGCGCCGTAATACCGTAATAGTAATTGGCTGTAACATTAGTTAATTTATTTTAAGTAAACTGCGCAAAGATTGCTGTGGATTTTGTGAATAAATAAATAATAAAACCTATCTATACTACAGTCGATTTATCACATTTTATCAAAAATACTCTAGTTTCACGAGCGTCTCCAATGACGTTCTAAATTCAAAATGTATACAGCCAATCATCCAAAACCATTCTACCAGCCCTGTTTAAAGCTTAGTTTACACAAACGCCACTTACATGAGAGTGATATCAATAGACACACACGACAAAACCGTAGAAGAGACTTTTTTTTTTTGAAAATCGAATTGATCGTGTCTTGGCTACTTATTGGTAGACGCAATAAAGGCGCGGACTTTTGGCATTTAAACTTTAAATTTATCAACAAAGTATTATAAAATGTCGAGTGATGAAAGTGATTGTACTCCTGAATTCATTACAACCGAAGCTAATAATATTTCCAATGATTTACTGCCAGAAAAGTCAAACGAAACTTATATAAAAGCCTACGACAATTTCCAAAAATGGAAAAGTACGAAAGGCGTCAAGTCCATTTCGGAACCAGTTCTATTTTGTTTTTCGTACTATGGCTATTATTTTCTCACAGTAGGTGTAAAAAGTAGAGTATCCTCCTCTGGGCTAAAGGTGTCTTTGCCTTGGGCTAGCTTGAATCCCTCGCTGCATTCAGGATTCTTGTATTAACTCCCTCGCTTCGCTCGTGAGTTAAATCCCGAATCCTTCATTGCGCTCGAGATTCAATATGACGCCCGTGACATAAGACACAACTTTAGCCCCTCGGTGCATAATCTACTATTGTTGTATGGGAGCCCCCCTTATGTATTTATTTTATTCTGTTTTTAGTATTTGTTGTTATAGCGGCAACAGAAATACATCATCTGTGAAAATTTCAACTGGCTAGCTATCACGCTTCATGAGATACAGACTGGTGACAGACGGACAGTGGAGTCTTAGTAATAGGGTCCCGTTTTTACCCTTTGGGTACGGAACCCTAAAAATGGTTTTTTTTTACATCTCAAAATAGTGTAATTTTAAGGTTAGAGTTTGAAGTTACTGATTGTTAAAAATTGTTACTTAAGCTAATGTTAAGTTGAATTAACTTTTTATTATTGAGATGTTATATGAAAAACAAAATTCTATGTCACCTTGCTTATAAAAGTTTTTCAAAACGTACGAAAGTAAACTTTTATCAAAACATCCGCGTCGCGTCGTCTGCAGATTTTTAACCGTAAGCTCTTGTGAAGCTTTCAATAAAACGTTTGCAAAGCTTCCCAAGTTTTTTAAACATTTTAAATAAAGCCTTATTTTATTTACTTTAGAAATCTAGCCAAATAAGCGAGCAATTTACCTACGGATAAAGGAATAATTTTATTGCCGTGTAGTACAAGTAAGATTAGAATAGAAATATACTATGTTAGATAGATGATTCGGTTTGTTTGTGGTGGTTTTTGGTTAGATTACAATATTTTTTATTGTTGCTAGTGGTTAACAAAGGCCAAAGTTAAAAAATCGGCCAAGTGCGAGTCGATTCCGTACCACAAGGCAAAAAACGTCGCAAAAAACACGTGGAGAGGGTCCTTTAATTATTAACCTTATTTTATTTTTTCTTGTTATAGCGGCAATAGGCACACTCACTTCACACTAAAAATTTCAACTGTCTACCTAATATTGTTCATGAGATATAGCCCGCCGACAGACTAATTATAGTTCCGTTGGCACGCTAAAAAGTATCTCTAGAAAGGAAATACGTACTTATAATTGCGGTAAACATGACGCAACAACATACATACCTTCTTCTAATTTACTATTTTATTCCTAAAGTGATTCAGATTATTATTTTTTAATTACGAATTAAGGTAAATGTGGTAATCGTCAGCTCTAAAAGTTCTCAAAATTAGCCATTACAACGCCTCAACATTATAGAGCTTTCGGAAAAAATAATTAAAAGAACCGTTTTAGTACCAGGGCGATAATTTATCCGGGTCACTGGTGCCGGTTGAAATCCGGATGAGGATAAAAATGAATGAGAATTAATCCCCTCGAAAAAAATAGGTGGTGTCGTGAAAAATCGACAAAAACTCGACGAACGGATACATTGTCAGTCTGATTGTTTTTCCAAGAATTTAATTAAGGGAGAAGTTTATTGGAAACTGGTAAAGGAAAAGGATTCACCGTTTTTTTCTTTTTATTTAATTAATTTAAATGAATACTCTACTAATACTACGATGTACTTACCTAGATACATACGCCAATACGTTATTTATCTTGAAATCTTCACTTACCTGAAAAAATAAAGAAAATTGTTAATACAAAAAAAAAATAGATACAATGGTACAAGAATATTTTGTCGCCCATCTTGTTTTGTCAATACAATTTCTGTGTCAATTTCACAAATGTTTTGCCAACAACGTCATTCAGGTGCCAAAAGATCTTTCTAGCACTTTCTTTAGGCACAATTAAGTTTGATGCAAATGCTAGTTCACGTAAAACAGCGTTCACGATTTAATTGCCAAAAATGTAAACAAATATGAATTAGATAGAAAAATAACTTTAATCCCTACAGAATAAAGTTCTGTTTACGCTAAAACTTCAAACATTTTTTTATAACTTTTTCAATAATGCTATTGACTCTGAAATCAACAAAGTTAAACAAATAACAACTTCATTTCAATGGTAGTTATACCATTGAAATGAAGTTGTTATTTGTTTAACTTGAAATAAGTTCGGGGTGTGCAGCACTGCACACTTTTACTTATGTGTTCAGTAAATTAATGATTTCCCAAATAATGGAAAATGGTTTATAATAGTAAATTCCTAGATAAGTATAATTTATCAATCCTAATGAATTTGACGTTTGACGTTATTTTGTGGCATTGAGGTTGTCATCGTAGACTCATTTCAACCAGGGCTGGTCCGCCTGCTGCGCAGGTCGTATACGCACTCGATGACTACTTGTCCCAAATCTAATTCAGCGTTCTACATAATATATCACCTCTTGGTTTTTAATTACACTTTCCAAAAAAACATTTAAAACATTTTCCCTCTTAATCTTGCCTAAAATTCCAACACCCTTAGAACACAGGCCGGCCTGAAAAATAACCCCATCTTAATGAAACAAACGAAACTCGACGGGAGAGTGTTTTCAATGAAAAACAGAAGTTTATGAAGTTGTGCGAATATTTCACAAGTTTAAATTAACTGGCTGTGAAGGGTTCTAAATGACGTCGGTATTCCGCGCCGATTGCCAGGGGACTGGGTCATTGAGTTTCGCGTTTGTTTTAAACATGTTTATGTACATTGGAGTGCCGAATTTTAGGGCGAATTCCAATAATTGTCGAATTGAAGTATTGACCCCACGTCCTAGCCAAAATCCATCAGTCGCGCTACATGTAACCATCGCCGCGTTCATGTCATTTATTTGTTGAGAAACCCACTGACAGGAAAACCGGAAGGCACTCAGGCCAGCCGAATAAAATAAACGTGACGGTCGCGTGTTTACGCGATTATCGCTTTTGTTAGGACGCAGCCTGAAACACAACTAAAAGCTTGCTTAATTGCACTAATTTTAGCTTTAATCATTTAGCCCATTCAAAGCTTACTTCGTTGTAGGTAACCTTATTCACTGTTGATAAGCTCATTTTAGCCACTTTTTCAAACATTTCAGTATCAGAGCTAAAAGGATCTAAACAAAATAAGTGACCTAGATTTTTTCAACAACGTTTGGATAAATACATTTATTTCTTGTTAAAAAAATAACCTGCCACAAACCTCCACCTAATTTGGGCAGTTTTCTCACACCACACAAAAGCCACAGAACAGGCAGAAGGCACATTAATTTGCCCCATCATTAAATGCTGAATTCTATTCATTAGGGCTTACAGAAAGAAGTCTTTTGCAGCCTTACCCAGTTACGGAACGTTTCAGCAAGGACAAGTGGGCATAATACACCTCTTTATGTTACTGGAGATGGTGCAGATTAAGAGCGGAAAGCGGGGAGATTTTGGAAAGTAATTACTGTATTTATTGAAGGATGTAAAAGTTGTAAAGTTAAGAAGATTTCGCTTACAAGCAGTGTGTCAAAGGACATCAGCTGTGCAATTTGTTTTCCTGATACGTGTAAAGCGCAGGTACTTAGACAGAAATTATTGTGTGTTATTTTATAGCACAAGATAGAGATAATTAGAACAAACGAAACGAGGCTTACACCAGCCTTTAAATGTTCATCGTCATACATTTTACAGAACCGATCGACCGGTAGGTCTTTGGGGTCGCGGGCGCACAGAGTGGGGACTCTGTTCGCTCACCAAGTGACCCCAGGCTCCCCGACCTCCCTCCCCGGAGTTCGGGAGCCTTTTGAAGGTGTCCCCCGAAAAAAAAAAATACAGAGGGACTAGAAAAGTTGCAAGTAATCGCTTCCAAAGTGTTTCGTACTTATTCAACGAATTTCAACAGGATTGACGCAAGCTTTTTGTATGTCAACGCAAACATTTATGACTTTTCCATCATCGATATCGCTGATACAATGTTACTATGTCTACCCCTCAAGTTTAATACAGAGAGGATTGATTGAGTTTCAAAGGGCATCTTCACATATTTACTTCTTCTCCAAAAGGCCTTTGTCTCATAACTTGCACCGCACGAAGCAAAGGTTGTACTCACGACGGTATTGTGGAGTTTATGTTCGGGAGCCTTCGATGACGAGCCCCTCAGAGAACATAACATTTTATATTTACAGCCCCACTTTATGATTGAGCCCCCGCACTGAATTATTTTAACGTTAAAGTGACGTAAATTCCAAATTGGTCTGCGCTTAAATTCATCGTGCGTAAATAAATATATAATAATCTATATCTATTATACATATAGGTAACAAAATTGTAGAAAAGTGGTGTCTGTACAATGGAAATATATAAAAAAAAAAGTAGCAGGGGTTGTTATTATATCGATGCCGAACCCGAAATTGTATTTTTTTTTTGTCTGTTTGTGTGTTTGTGCACGCTAATATCAGAAACGACTTATTCGATTTAGATGCGGTTTTCACTAATATATTATAGTAAGCACTTAATATTTAGTGTTTATTTGATGTCAATCGGTTCATAAATAAAAAGTTATGTCAATTTAAAGAATCACGGCGAACATTTCACGCCTCGCACCTGCGCGTCCGATCTTCGGAACTACTGGACGGATTTGAATGTTTTTTTTTTTGTTGTATAGGTATTATGTCTGGGCAACAAGGCTACTTATAATTCAAAATTCCGCTACTTTGTAAATGGGGGTAAATTTTAACTGTATCCTGGGATTTCCCTTAAAGACTGTGTACGTGTACAGTCACGAGCATAAGTATGTATACACTTGGCTTTATTCAAAGGCGATTTTCTTCTTTATTTTTTAATGAAATTTAATATTATTAGGAACATAGTATTTTAGAACCCATAGGGTTATGTAAAGTGTCGTATTTCAACGTTGCATTCGTTATTTCGTGAAAAAAACGCAATTTAAAGTTACCAAGTGTTGACATATTAGTGCTCGTGACTGTACTTATTCCAGGGTAATTTTGTTTTTATTTAATTTTTACAAGAGGCCAATTAGTTTGCCCCTAGTCTAGTAGGGTATTCTAGACCCATTGCTAATTTAATTACTTACATAATTTATGTAAGTACCTACTTAAATTAGCAATCCGAACACATCCAAAGCAGGTTTTTTTTTAATCGTCTTATATTGTAATACAAATTATTGTAAAACATTTTAAAAGAGTAGGTAGGTAACTACGGAATTTCTCTCCCATTCTTCTCCATACGAAACTTTGAATCAATTCCATTTTCAATAAATTTTGACGTTCAAACAATGATTTCAAAAGTAAGGATAGGTAGGTACGCCCGTCTGAACATTTTACATAGAAGTTCTTCGTTCGAAGTTCGCGCCCACCACTGTCTACTGAGTCGCGTTGGCCCTAAAACCGTCATTTTAGGGCCAGCGCGTTGGTGCCATTTAGTCGCGCCGTTAGCCCGGTCCTTACGCTAGTAATATATATGTCAATGCGTTCAAAACTGTCATTTGATGGCCTTCTAGAAATAAATGATTTCACTTTGACTTTGGTCTGACTAACATTTTGTTGCCCGAAGTCACGGTGATCTTGAGACGCTAGAAAATAGAAATCAAAATGAAAACCTATGTTTTATAGGATCATCTCAGTTTTATAGTCTATCACAGAAAGATGAAGTCGACCCGTTGAAGCAACAGGTGACCTTAAGTTTGGCTCACATACTATTTTATAGGACCACGGCGTGAAATACCCGCGGTTGCCTTCGAAATTAATGGTTTCCAGTTAGTGCTTTGTGGTGGACTGGAAGTTTAGTTTCCTTTAATTGAATGTAAGTATTAAAGGCTACGATAAATGCAACAGTCAGTTATTCAATCATCATCTGACTAGATCATGCAGCTGAAAACCAGTATTTTACATGGAGCAACTGCCTATCTGACCTGTAATACATAAAAACCTGACCTGACCTGTAATAGTGAGTTTTTTTTTTTGCGGCAAACGTAACCGAGAGATCTAGAACACGAACACAAAAAGAACAAGTCAGGGGGAAATATGTCAGCGGTCAGCGGGATTGTCCGAAAGGGTTACCGCTGGCCCGGAACATAAAGGGCTAAGGAAGGAACACGGGTGGGGTTTAGTCAGTAAGAGTCTGACACTCCCTTCCACTTCACCCAGAGCGGGAGGGCTCATTTGATGATTTGGCATCAGCAAAAAAAAAAAAATGGGGAAGTATGCGTCACATCCAAGCAAAACTATATACCTACCCTTCTTCTGGCCAGGAGTTTTTTTTGCTTTCATAGCTCTTATTATAAAAGCCACATAAGATAATAACTATTTTCGCCCACAAAAGTTTTAAAGAAGCAGTGAATATATTTCAGCAAATCTCTTTACTCTTAGCAAGATTCTTGCAGTTGCCACCGCATCCGCTAATATTTTAGAGTAAGTATCTAACCATGTGCAACGATAATTTGCTACAGCAAACTACGCTACAGGTAGGTACGCATACTTCGCTACAGGTATGAATACTTAAAGCTCCTGTCTGCGTGCCTACCTCTGTATAGACAAAGGTATGAAGTTGCGACGAGGCGCTTGAAATTCTGACGAGAAGTGATGCGCAATCCTTCACTCCGCTAAATACTTGACTGTCGACACCGATATTAGTGATGGGAAGTGTCGATATATCGATGTTTTTGTGGCAAGGATTAAAGTAGGCCAGTATTTTTTTACTACTCGTCTTCTGTATCCTGTACGTCTGTATGTCACTGAACTCCTCCTTAAGAGCCGGATCGATTTTGATGAAATTTCTTGTGTGTTTGAGTGAGTTCCTGGATGGTTTAGATTCACAATTGGACAACGTTTGTCCGGTCAGCAAGTATTGAATTGTTCTAATTAGTGCTCTTCTGCATGTATTTTAGTATTGTATCATTTTCTAATACAAATACCCGCGATTAAAAGTAGCGTATGTCCTTCCGCAAGTCCCAGGGTAAATATCTGTCAGTCATCATGATTGGCTTAAAGGTTTAGGTGTTAAAAGGTTACAGACAGTCATTCAGAATATTCTAAATGGTAATGTATCGCATTTAGAATATTAGTATGGATTAGCAGTGTCAATAACTTTAGAAGCTAAACCATTAAAAAAAACTAGTTTAAAATATTCAATACACCGTAGTTTTCTATGAAGACTTAAAAACTTTAAACCCATACATTATTCACAAGTGCAGCAGTTTAAACGGCGGCGACGACTCTTGAAGCCAAAACTTTTGCTATAAATCGACGCGCCTTGCATGCATTGATTTTCGATTAAATCGGCTCCGTACGAGAAGATATAAGTGCGCTTCTACTATTAACTTAGCAGGGTTAAGTATGTAGGTAGTAAGTAATTTATCATCTGAAGACCTACCGACATGTCTGACACTCCCTTCCCTTCCACCCAGAGCGGGAGGGGTAATTTGATGATTTCCCATCCGCAAAAGAAAAAGAGCTACCTACATCATAGACGTATTAAATATTACCTAACCTATACCTACCTTCCTTTTACCCTATTATTATTTATATAATAACTTTATAGTAACTTTTATATTCATGTAGGTGAAGACAGAAACCTTATACTTACTTATTATCTTCATTCTGGCTACCTAAACGTAGGTAAACTGATTAAGTTTTTTTTTGTTATTTTTGTGGAATTTTAGCAGGTACCTATCTATTTTTTCACCACTTCCAAATAGGCACTTGACTGTGATTTAATATCTCTGCGTACAGTTACGTGCATAAAATATGTATGATACACTTACGCAAGATTCAAGCAAAAGCGATTTTCTTTTATAGTATTGATAGATCTATGCTTAATGTTTGTATGAAGTTTTTTAGTTAAATGTTATGTATATGTTGTTGGCTTGCTGCGCGCTTTGGTGTCTGTTTACTGTAAGTGCAGCATGCAATTGTTATATAAATAAATAAATAATAGATATTTTCTATTGTTACAAACATAGTATTATATAGGTATTGAAATAAATATCGACAAGGCAGTTCCCATCACTACAACTTGCTGACAGGCTGGATCGCACGCAAAGTTGTTTTAAAACAAAATTGGCTCACAGTTGCACGGTGTGCCAACTATTGATTCCCTGAGGTTGAAGTTTCACTTTATTTGTATCAACGCTCGCTGTGCTAGTTTGTGTAATTACAAAATGTAATAAACTGAGGGACTAGTAGCATTTTAGGTTTTTTATTTTTTATTATACGCTGTTTGCTGTTTAGGTCTGTTTTTTTACCACAGCAAGGAATAGGCCTTCTTTCCCTTCTTTCGCTTATCGATATCTTCTGTTTTTTGTGGCCAATCCTTATCTTCTTCTTCTTAGCGTGTCGATAGCAATGGACTCGGCAAAGGAAAACCTGTTCAGGTAGAGATTTATAGACGACTCCGTCTTGGAGTGTAAATGTGGTGCTGTTCCACAATCGATGGGACACTTAATATCGTGTCCTGCGTGTCCTGTCAGCTGCACGTTACAGGAACTGATGGACGCTGGTGAAGGCGCCAAACAAGTAGCCGAATTCTGGGCCGAGTCCATTTAGATTGCTATCGACACGCTAAGAAGAAGAAGAAGAAGGCATACAAAGTTCGCATTATAAGATCGATACATATTTAAAAAAGAATACATCAAATTGTCATGCAATACATTAAGATTAAATTAGCATAATGTTTATGTCAAATTACAAATTAGTCATGTTACAAAATAGTATGATTCAATGTATTGTCATTTAGAAATTCTCTTATAGAGTAATAACATTTCTCATCATTCCTTATCAATAAATTATAATCATAGAAACTATACTTAGTTAAAGCTAGCGAGCTTTTTAAATTAACTTTAATTACTTTCACATAATTCTTATAATGCCAATCATAATTGGACGTCCACTACTAGCCTTTATTGGGCCAACAACGCAAAAAACCACGTAAATATAAATGGTTAAACAAATGAACATGAATTCCAAGAACAACTGTATAAGCTTAAAACGGAATACACACGTTAATACTCGTACCTACAACCGAGAAACATGTCTAAACCCTATACGTACGGAATCGCAACATAATCCGCTCTAGGCCGTTAGTTCGATCGACTGAATTCGACAAGCCTGCCGACAGAACCCCTAATCTATCACTGAAGTGCTTTAGCTCGAACCTCAGTTGAATCTGCGAAGATTCCAGCGATCCATTAGTATTAAACAATAGACTAACGTTTATCTAAAACATTAGCCAGTTCGTAGTGCGCACTTACAAGACCTCTTTAGATAAATGTTGGTAGCAGTGGCGAAGGTTCCATACTACCGGCTTCCCTTTGAAAAATGGCACAGTCAGTATTCTATAGACAAATAATAATACCATGCCAATAAACCAGGATTACCTATCTATAACCTCATACAACACCAACACCTAAAGAAGGTAATCTGCGTAAAAAACAAAAAAAATAACAATTTGGGAGTAAGTATGCGTCATGCATCACATCTATCTACGCAAAACGGCCATCGCTAAATTAAGAAAGAATTCACAGGGACAATTTCAATTGAAGAGAAAAGCCCGAAAATAAACACGACAGGTAAATCCAAGCCTAAAAGCCTTTTCAAATCAATTCCCAAACAACCGGGCCGAATTGACGAGCCATTCAATCCGTCTGATCCGCCAACCATGGCCCCATGTCGGAATCTCAGGTCAAATCCATAAAGATTCCCCGCAGTCCATTAGTACTGCAAGCCAGTAAAAAAATAAATGCAGACTGTCTAGTCAATACGAGACGTGAAAATCTAGCCCGGTTTAAAAGGTATTGCTAAAATTACTTGCACACGAGACGGTGCAACTTCCAACACTTTGGCAAATCCCTTGATGCTGCAAGTGTTTGGGTGTCCCTCTCTACATATAGACAGTGGTCACACCCACATGGAACCACCACCCACCTTCCTGCCCATCTGGGGGCCTAAAAAGGCCACTTTGGAGAATCATAAAAGGATAACATTATGAATCGTAATAAGGCGAAGACAGTCCGTGTTTTTCTTTTTTTCGCTGCACTACGTAGGTATAATCAAAACGATTGGAAATCCAATCGGATTTGGATCGGATTGATTGGTATTTTAGCACAGACAAAAAAAATAACTGAAAAATGCTTCACCAATGCGATTTGATACGATTAACTCTCCATTATGTTATCCTTTTATGATTCTGCCAAAGTGGCCTTTTTAGGCCCCCTGAAAATTGTGACCACAGTCTCTCTCGGAATGTTTGGCAACCTAGCACAAAAAAACTAGTGCATTAAAGGCTCTTTTGGCGTCATAAGCACTGTTTTCTTTCTGTTTTCATAGTTTAAGGTGTTTTTTGTGCTAACCTTTCTTTTTTTCTTACAGTGATGTTCTAACAAAAATTGAATAATATACAATTATCCCTCGTCAGGATGAGCTACCACCACTTCCGTAAAATACCGACATAAAATTATTTAATTAATAAGTACACTCCAATTGAAAGTTTACCTGGAAGTTCTTGGTCATAACTTTCCGATTCCTGGAACTATGCAGTATTTAGGTATGCTGTTTGATTTTATATTTCCAAGTTGTTCTGGACTTCTGCCGCTACGTTTTCCGTGTACGTACGCTTTGCGGACGTGTCCCGGACGACGGCCGGACATATCCCGGACACCGGACAGTCATCCGTCCAGTTGTAATCGCAGTTATCTGAAATTGGGATCAGATTAACTCCGACGTTCCACGGCGGTGTCTCAATTTCCACATGGATTTCGTTCGTTTCCGTGCATTTTGGATCAACTTTCGAGTGTTTTCTGTTATTCTCACTTTCACACTCATAGAATCGATTGAAGGTTAAGCTACACTTACCGAGGTCAGTCCGCGGATGGGTTCGCGGTGGGATTGGGATGATTCATTAGTCATTACATATCCCATGCCTCGAAAAACCCATTTAGCAGTTGGTCAAGGCCGTAATTAGTTATATCTTTGACAGTCGTTACGAGTAGTCAATCAAATGATGATGTTGATAGTGACGGGAAGTCAGAATGCCAAAAGTCTGACAACCAGTCATACCGGGTATCGTATTACCCAGTAACTGGGTTGTGGAGGTCAGGTAGGCAGTCGCTCCATGTAAAATACAGTTCCATGTAAAATAAATTTCAGTCTAACTAGATTCAGCTGAATCTAGTTAGACTGAAAGACGACCCCGACAACAACATAGTTGGTAAAAGGTTTTAGGCAGATAATGAGTATCAAAGGATATGTTAACAGAACCATAATTTTCCTAACTCCGTTTGGATGAGATTCATTAAAATATAATTTACATACATACACACAAAATGGGTAGGAGGGCATTTAACTCCACTCAAAATGTTGATAGGATATATAATTGAAATAAGTTTGGAGTTCGAGACTATTTTCAATATACAGGGAGGGGCCCGTGGCTAAATAATAACAGCCGCACAGGTCGATCGATCAGGTTAAGCTACGCTTGTCGCGGTTGGTCTGTGGATGGGTGACCATCTTTAGATACCGAGATCCCTCCGTGCCTCGGAAAGCACGTTAAGCCGTTGGTCCCGGCTGTCATTCGTGGCTCTTTCACAGTCGTTACGGTCAGAAGCCCGAAAGTCTGACAGTCTTACCAAGGGGTATCGTATTACCCAGTAACTGGGTTGTGGAGGTCAGATAGGCAGTCGCTCCATGTAAAATACTGGTATTCAGCTGCATCCGGTTAGACTAGAAGCCAACCCCAACATAGTTGGGAAAAGGCTAGGCAGATGATGATACAGGGAGGGTGTTTGGAAGCTGAATGCATAGCTTTAAGGGAGTGATAGTTGACACCATTTACAGCATTTTGAGCCATACATGTTTTAGACGAAGTATGTTTTTTTATTTTTAACTAAGTACAAACTTTTAGTAAAAAAAATAACATACCAACTTTAACTGGGGAAAAAATAAAAAAACATACTTCTAAGACATGTATGGCTCGAAATGCTCTAAATGGTGTCGACTATCACCCCCTTAAGGCTTTGTATCCAGCTTCCAGAGACCCTAATTATATTCATGTAAATATCACGATATTGTATGTGCACGGAACCGGCTACCTCCTGTTGAAATTATTCTAGCGTATCCTATAGAACATCACAGCAATTTAGCAGAATAATACGGGTAGAGAGAGCTTTAGCCCAAACAAATTACACGCAATACGGTTGGACTTAAATATTAAACGCGAAATGTTGGTGTACTATGTGTACGCTTCTTCCTAGCCCTTTGGGCAAAACAGGCGTAATTATAATGTTAAATATTAAATAACATATAATGAGCTCAGGAGACACAACTACTTTTTCTATTGTTACCGACCTTAATGACCGATTTTTGGGATGCATGAAGTAGCGTCCTCGTGTAGCTAAGTTTGTTCCGCCAGTTGCTCAACTGAAAACCCGCGCTCGGTGCATCCTGAACAGTCACACCCAACACCTTATTTGACTGGCTAACTCTTCCCTTGCGGTGGTAGGACTAACGCCCCCCTGGTTTGCGACCGACCCTCCCACCGAAATCCGGCGTCAAGCAGTCTGCTGTGTTTCGTCGATGCGTGGCGTGGGAGTTCCAGTGCCTTAGGAATCTTCTGGGCATGCTCGTTACATCATAGACCTCAACCATCGCTTTCCAACAGGCATGATCGAAGTCAAGAGCCCCTTCAGCAATAAAAAAAAAAATAATAAGGCTTCATATAACTTCATATCAGTTTTGAAATCTTTGTTTAGCTAGGTAGATAATTTAAGTAATTTTGTATCCATAAACATTTTCGCTTGAGTGATTGCAATCATAAAACGGAAGATAATATCCAAGTACATTATTTTCAATATGGCGAACCCACACTTTAATAATATAATTATATTTCACAAAAGCCAAATTCCGACAAACCCCTTTAAACCCCTTTAAAGATTCAAAAGGTACCCACCCATATTCTTAAGAATTCAATTCGAATCTGCCAGCAGCATGGCATACGTTGCCAGTAACACGATAACAGTCCGCCAGACGGTCAGCTATCTGGCAGTGCGATCAGTGGACCGCGGACTCGTGCGGGTTTCACCGATCACGGACGATGTTCCGGTATCAACGATATTAGAGGATTTGTACGGAATTGTTCGGACGAGACCGTGAAGGGTGGAGGATTTGTTTTACTGTTTCGTGGAAAGTGATCAGAAAAATGAAATATAAATACGTTTTCAGGCTATATAATAGCGGAGAACTATGGAAGGAGAAAAAGAAAACTGAATACTTACTGATGAAAGAAATGTATTAAAAATGCACGTTGTGCTGACCTCAACTAAATTAATAGAAGGACAGTATGATGATAACCACACAAGACCTGGAACCCAAGTCTGCTATTTTTGTAAATTCGTAATTCCAACACGATCCCTTCATTCTGCTAAAAGTTCGTAATCTGCTAAATTCATAACGGTCGATCATTGGTCGGTCAATGGCACAGAACATAATTATACGATACTCGTAAGTTCGTAACGAATTAAAAGCAATGACTGCACAATGCCGTTCTAATGGTAGGTCACTGATCAAAGGAACCGTCAAAATTAAAAAAAAAAACGTTTTTTTTTTTTTTTATTAATGCCTAAGTCAGTCATTCATTTGTCATTATGTACGAGATTACCTACCATTCTATGCCATTCCATTTAATGGAGTGTCAGTGGTTGACCATTGGAAAGTCATAATGACGCTATTATATTAGTAGATTACCAAAAATTGACAAAATCAACAATTAATTATGAAATCAATGATAGACCATTCTGACACTATTGTAATAGCAGACTTGAGGCCCTGTTAATATTCAGGATCAAATTAATTTAGCTAGCGAAATAGGTACTGCTGACGTGAAACGATATACAAGGTGTAACAGAATAAACGCAAGTCCTGAAAGTAGTTTGTTCATAATTGATTACTGAATCAATTTCGGTAACATTTAAGATAGGTATTTTTTTTTAAATTATTTATTTTGCCATACTGATCGCCGATTGAGCCAAAGAAAATTAAATCTTATGTCAAGGCAATAAGACTCAATTTTGAATGCATAAAGTAATGATAGGGTCAACACAATTTACTTAATAAAAATAGTTAGCTTTAAAAAAAAATTGTTTTGATCATTGTATTATGCGTTCATTATGTTACGCATTGTATAAACACGATGAAATAAAAAAAAATCTACTTAAAGTATGAGTTGAGAAAATATGTTTCATCGTGTTTAGATATCAATACCAATCACGTATCATGTGAAGTTTACACATTATTATTTTTTTATCTTGTTTATTCGATTTCGATACCCAATCACGGCTGCAGATTTCCGCTGCAAGCTAATTTAATTTGAAACTGTAAAACTCGTTGGAGACTTCTTTTTCATGGCCTTTTGCAATAAAAAAAGCCATATTTGCTAGATTACAAATGATCGTTCCCGGAGCGGTGGTTTTTGAAACACATTCAAGGTCGAAGATCGTCGTACAGTCAATATCGTAATATACCCAAGGCTATAATTAGGCAGATTGATATAAGAATAAGCGACCCTATTCTCTTGATCATACTAAAGGGAGATCCCTTTATAACCTAATATTTATTTATTTAATACTTCAAGCACATAAATGTACAGAGGCGGACTTAATGCCATAGGCATTTTCTACCAGTCAACCTTTGGTTGATGCAGAGACAAACAGTGGTAGGTGCAATCATGAACATTGAGGAATAAATATTTTAAATATAAAGATACGCAATAAACCTATTAAAACTACGAATATATTATATACCTAATTACATATAAATATAAACACAAATAAATATACATAAATATCACGAACAAAAAAATGGATAGACAGTTTTCATAATAATTTGGACAAGAGAACAAAACATTTTGCCTGATTTTATTATTATACAAGTACGTAACAGGTTGCCAGACGTTTTCTGCTCCCATTTTCCTGTTATGTGAAATCTTCTTATCGAAAGAGATCGGGTTATTGGTAAAACATTAACAACCCCTTAAGAGGTCATTGTACTCATCATTATGAACAACTTTTACTATGGGACCAAACTTGAAATCGTGAAAAAAAAATCAGCTGTTCCAAACATTTTGACGAGTTATACGAACATGTTGAACAATGTAGGGAACAAAAGATTTTTTTTCGCGATTTCAGATTTGGTCCATTTTCCGTCCCCATTTTCCTCTTAAGCAAAATCATGTTTCATAAACATTGGTGTCCTCTTTCCATTTACCTCCAACTCCGAACATAGTACGCTCGCTTCATACAAACTCTTCGGCGGAACATGCCAGCTTATCTGATTGAAATAGTTGAGGAACTGGACCACATAGCGCTGAGTTTCAGAGCTACATAGTTCTGTGCAATATTGCGTGGAACGTTCGCAGGTATGGGTGTTATGTCAAAGTAAAATCATTTATTTCAAATAGGCACATTCAATTTTGAACGTCAAAACTTACAACTAAATAGAATTGATTCTAGTCGCCCATTCCAATAGGTAGTTTTCGTATGGAGAAGAATGGGCAAGAAACTCCACCGTTACTCTTTTAAAATGTTTTACAAGGTCTTGTATACATAATATAACTATATGTGAAGACGATGCACCTAAAATAAAAAGGTAAAAAGAATTAAAAATGAAGCAATGACAGGTAAATCAATTATGTGATAGATACATGGTGCTCACATATTTACAAATATTGTAAAAGTAGATGATTTTCCTAGAATGTTAACAAGTGTGTGAGTTACTGTAGTCACAGATTGTAAAAATCAATGTCATAAAAATTTTAAAAATATAAATTAATTATGAAGATGTCAAACTGGGTGTATTATGAAGGTTTGGCAAGATGTGAATTTGTCGTTAGATTTTACTCCTTTCAAAATCTGTATTTGGTGGATTTCGAAGCCGTTTGTAGAAGTTTTTTGTGAAATTTTGAGTTTGTAGTTCCGGAGATTGGTAATCAAGGATTGTTGACTAGTAGGTACCTACATACCTACCTACTTAAGAAATTTTGCTTTTATAAATATGACTCTTTTTGATAAGTATCATTTTTCTAAATAAGGAAATGCAATTGTAAAATCTTTTCGTATTCCTTTAAGCCTCAAAATCTGAGTCTTTGGTTAACTGGATCCACTCGAACTGGACCCACGGGATCACTCAACTCCCCACGCCGCCGCCGCGCTGTAGTTTCCAATCTCAGGACTTTGTTTTTGTTTTGAAACAAGTCGATAGGTACCTACTGTGGTTTTTATTCCCTTTTTTCTGTTTGTGTTTTAATGTCGTCTCTTTTTGTCCTGTGCGAATCCCAATATCTAAATATGTTTTCTGTCTTTCTTTCAATCTCTGCAAGGGAAAATGGAATGAAGAAAACGAGGATCTCTTGCACTCTTGAATTTCCGAGCTACGCCGCAATCCATATAAATTAAGTCTATGCTCATAATTTGCCATCTCCTTGAAGTGTCTTGAAGATTGTAACTACTTAATGTACATCCTAATAAGTAAACAAGCGGTTATCAATAGTACATTATGATACATGTGTGCTATGTTGATCATTATGCACGAGGCGATATTATCGCGCGAGCCGCAGGCGAGAGCGATAAGAAAGCCGAGTGTATATTGATTAATGCACACGCGTTTCATACGACGTTTTTCAACACACTTGCGAGGAAAAAAAACAGACTTGTATTGTTAAATATTAAATTGTATGGAAAATGGCGCGCTGGTTTTGTTTTCCCGCGCGCCGTGCTAGCCAGCACTAGCGATGCGCGCGCAACATTGACTCATTTTAAATATATTAATCTATGGCACAGACAAAACCGATACAGCCTATAGAAAAAATATAATAAACACAAACCTGAAAATTGCAAAAAACCTAAGAATTTCGCGGTCTACCACTGCGCATTCACCTTAAATTGTCTGTGGTCCCCTGCGAGTTCATTTTGCGACCAAAGACAATACAGACTATTTAAAAAAAAAATGAAATATAGCCCGCGGATTTTTTCTTTCGGCATGAAGTCTCTTTGGGCGCTTTCCGAATTAGCTATAATCGCTCACATCACAGCGCTCACATCATCTCCATGGACGTAATATTACGTCCATGCATCATCTCACATGCGTTCCGATTTAGATATTACTATTATGACTGCTGAGAGCTGGCAACAATTCGGAACACTCGTGAACGCGGTCACATGACAGTGCTTACACAATGTAAAAAAGATATTATTACAGTATTTCTTTGTATAAACACCACATTTCTTCTTCAGTTCTTCTTCTTTGGATAGGTGGCGACTGTCAGCCAGAAGCACAATTTCAAAAATGCCACGTTAGTTTAATTTAAAGATGATGCAACTCAAAACAAAACACACACTGACACAACCTCATACACACACTGTCATTTTTGACAGCGCTCACGGTGATATTACTCTAGGGCATGGTCGGCATTATCGCAAGATGGCGAATGTCATGACGTCATCTATGACGATTCACGGGACATCGTTATCGTTATCGCGCTCACGCTAATTCGGTTATTTCCCAATTCGGAACACATCGATTATTTCCCAATTCGGAACGCAGGGTTTGATGAGATTAAAAAAGCGCGCGTCTCCGACTAGTAAATAGTTATCTGTGGTATTACAGAACATGTGGATTAAAGTAAAGAAAAAGCACGCGTTCGTAATACACTCCATTATGGACCTAAAAGCGGTTCAATAAGAGCCACTTTACGAGCAAGTGTGTTGAAAAGTATGTTATACAACAAACCGCCGGCAGTAGAGGCTGGTGGCAGTCACGTTGCGTCCCGCGTAGACACACAGCTGTGAGGAACACTGATATTATAGACACGTGAACGACTACACTTTCCCGAAGATCTTAGACAATATTCTCATATCGGTTGACTTACATTGTGGTAGATCGTACGCTGCAAGCACCAAGGACGATGACTTACCCCGGTACTCAGACTTATCACGGCCTTACTCTGTTGGCTTGTCATTTAATTCTTAACAAAAATTTTAATACTAAATTGTAATTTCGTATGCCCACCTACTTGATATTTGTACGCCGTTAACGGCAAAACATAGATACTATTCTATTTCAAACCCCTATTTCTATACCTATGTTTAACAAATAAAAAACTTTGCCTTTGACTTTGAATTTAGAGTCATTACTTAAAATGAATCAATCATTAACTTTAATTGACAAGTATAAATTGGAACGCAGTCTGTCAAAAATATGTCAGATTGAAAACATTTATGTTGACATTTGTTGATTAATTGTAAGTGACGTCTCTAAGTGCGGCAGAGAGTTCCTAATTTATAAGGCAACTTCGTAGAAAATTACGAGCTCCAATCAATAATCATTTTGGCAAAGTCCGTGATTTGGTGATTACTGTGTGCTAAATGAAACACTAGTGCTCTTCATACTCTTGCTTGTTATGTTCAGGCTTTTTAAAACATTCTTTCAAGACCCAAAAAGTTTTCCGAACTTGGTAGTTCTTCGCATAAATCTATGTTTTTACACAAAAATAAAAGTTTTACAAGACCGACAACAAAATTCTACCCACTCCTCTCTGCACACAATACAATTCAATTTTATTTCCAACAACTAGGTATTCAAACATGGAACTACTTCCACTTGTTTGCTTCGTTACAATAAACACTAGATGGCGCGCATGTGACAAGACTAGAGTTGCTACTTATGTGTGTAGTCGACTGTACCTGATATACTATGAGTGAATGCGTTCTTCATAGAAATATTCTCATATTTAAAATTGTGTATTGAAATATTGTAGACAGCGAATGCAATTTATCAAGACGTCCGTGTTATGCGTTCTGAGTATGAGATGAGAGAGAGAGTAGGGATGTGCATTGAGTTAGCATAAGCATAATCAGCCTATAATGTTCCCACTGCTGGGATACAATCCTCCTCTCTGTGAGAGGGAGTGGGCTGTAATGTAACCCACCACGCGGGCCCAGCGAAGGTTGGTAGATAATGTCACATGTCTTCGAACTTCGAACTTTTGGTTCAAGGACATGCCGGTTTCTTCACGATGTTTTCCTTCACCGTTTTGAGAGCAGTGCTGATGAAATAATTTACACAAAGTAAAGCGCCTGCTTGGGTTCGAACCTACGATCTTACAACTCGTAAGTCGCGTCCGTTACCGCTGGGCTATCGCTGCTCCTCATTTGGGTTAAATCTTCGTGTATATAATTTCATCACCACTGCTCTCAAAACGGTGAAGGAAAACATCGTGAGGAAACCGGCATGTCTTAGAACAAAAAAAAATCGAAAACGTGTTACATCCTCCAGTCCGCACTGGGCCCACGTGGATAGTTTAAGTACCACTCCCTCTCACAGAGGGGAGGCCTGTGTTCCAGTAGTGGGAACATTATAGGCTGATAATGCATCATAAGCCCTAGGGATATTACGTGTCAGTAAGATTGAAAACCCAACACCAATGAAAACAATGAAAATCACATTTTTACTGACTGAAAAACTTTCCTTTATGAAAATAAATAGGTACGTTTTTCCTGCAACTCACAATACAATCCAACGCAAACACAAGTACAGTCAACTACAATATTTGCTGACAGTCTCGTCGAGCGCACAACGCATCCGGCGGCAGTTCGCAAGATATCTGTTCAAACCGTGTTGTGCAGCAGTGTACCCGTGCTCGCAGGCACAGGTAGGTACACAAGTACACACGAGCACAGCGTTGCGAGCATTTATCAATAATAGAAAATGGTGGTGGTTCTGTTGAATACACTGACGGAGAAAGATATTGCAATCTTTTATTTGCAAATAGTACATGAAAGAGATGAATGAAGGAAGATGATAATGGAAACTGAAAACTATTACTTTTTAGGGTTCCGTGCCCAAAGGGTACTCTTGCATGCCACATGTGTATAGTGTGTATACTTATGTTTTGGAAAGTAAATGATCATATGATATTATCTTAATACTTACTTATTATAGTTAGTAGTAAGTAGTTGATCTGTCAAATTTTTCGGACGGGAGTAGAGACACCTGTCAACTCGTATTTTCATTCATTCTTAGTTCGGGCCTCGACCTAATCGTAGACAAAGTAGGAAGCGCTCTTAAGTTGTAAATTCGGCCGAAACTACAAATTTTGTGCTTAGGGAGAAGACTTCTTAAAACTACGAATTTCTTGCTTAGGTAGTACCTTTAAAACGGTGTCTTTAGATAGTTTTATCTTCGTAAGTAAAGCTATCATCCATTTCTCAAAAACCGCCGGCGTTTTGGAGAATAAAGATTGTTCGTCTCCAAGGTAAAAAACTTTGTAGAAAACATGTTAGATCGTACAAAGATGTCTAGAATATCTAGCCCTAGAGCATATACCATTACCCATTACTTACCAACCCTCAGGAACAAACTATCGTCGTTTGTTGGGTTTATTTTAAGCTGGGGACACATTAAAACTTTTTAACAAAAAAATTAAACCGCCGAAAAAACTGAAAAGCAAAAAATAATAAACCTTTTTTATTTAACCTCAGGTTCTTAAACTAATGTAAGTATATCTAAGTAATTTTGAGTCGACTCCTCCGTTTTTTTTTCGTCGGTTAGAAAGAACTATTTCTTTCAACAAAAAACTTACAAAACACATTCGTTAATCTTAAATGGGATAAGGGAAGAATTAAAAAATGAGGTTACAAAAGACTATGGCAGTTGTCCCACCGCAGGCGATGAACGAGTAGCGAGTGTAAATCAAGGTGAAGGTGAACGGTTCCAATTTGTCGTTTTCTGGAATAAATGCGGGCTCAAATCCCTATTAATCCTACAGCTCTTTATTATCGAACAGACTTACAAACCCTTTACGAAATAAAAGATCTTCATTCATCTAGATTCACCTCAAAAGGTCAAATTAGTGCGATCAAACACAATCGTCCATCAAGCATTGTTGCTTTAACTTCGCAAACCATTCGGCCAACATCGGCCCACTTCGGGTTCCTTCGGAGCGGAAAATTAATTTCTCTTTAAAGTGTAGACATTGAATTGACCGCGAATCTGGGGATGAAAGCTTCAAGGTTGGGTTTAATTGGGGTCGGTGTTAAATGGCTGTGTTGTGTTTTGATATATTTAAAACTGGCCAAGTGCGAGTCGGATTCGCACACGTAGGGTTCCGTACCAAAAGGCAAAAAAGCCGAAAAAAAACACGTTTGTTGTATGGAAGCCCCCCTTAATTTTTTTTTTTTTTTTTAGTATTTGTTGTTATAGCGGCAACAGAAATACATAATTTGTGAAAATTTCAACTGTCTAGCTATCGCGGTTCTTGAGATACAGCCTGGTGACAGACAGACGGACGGACAGACAGCGAAGTCTTAGTAATAGGGTCCCGTTTTTACCCTTTGGGTACGGAACCCTAAAAACCAGTAAATGACCATTCAATTAGGTATTTACTGGGTTTCTATAAAACACAGACACACCTACATACACCCCTACATGGATATGTACAGTCAACAAAAGAGATAAGTATGCAGGTTCGTCGGACATAGTTGAAGTTTAGTTAGAAACCGATGGATGTTGTCGACTGAAATTTAATTTGATAAATTAACTGTTTGTGTTCTATTAATTAAATTAAAATCGGTTTCTAACTAAACATGTTTTCCTTCACCGTTTTGAGAGCAGTGGTGATGGCATAATTTACACAAAGTAGAGCGCCTGTCTGGGTTCGAATCCACGACCTTACAACTCCTAAATCAGGGACGAAACCAAAGACCACCTGCCACTGCTCTAGAAAAAAAACGTGTGCGTTACCCCAGCCAGATATTGTCGAAAATCGTCATCTAAGTGCAATAGATAATTAGATATACAGCTTCTGTAAATGGTAAGCACATTTTTGAATTTGGTAAAGTGATAGTTTTTTAATTATTTGATAAAAACAGTTCCGGCTGGAGTAACGTTACCCCAGCCAGATCTTTTGTTTTATAACGGATATATTGAAATAAATTTTATCTAAATAATTAGATATCAATTTGAAATAAATGGTACAACTTAATTTGTATTTGTATTTGCTATGGTTGCGAAGATATTTAAAATCCTGCTGGGGTAACGTTTGCACGATTGCTATATCTTGGAATTGACTAAACGGATGATTATAATTTTTTTACAGGACATCTGGCTAATTAGCTATAATTTGTTACGCAATAAAAGAATCCACAAAAATGCATCGTTTTGAAGTTATTTTAATAAATAGAAATCTGCTTTAATAGGTCCTAGCACTTCCAATAAGCGCTCCAAAGAATAACTTGAAACGTTATTATATAGGTAATTACTGTCTGTAAATGGTACTGAAGTTTCATTAGTATCCTATACGTAATTAAAAAGTTAGAAAGAAAATTCAATTTGTTCCGGCCACGGCGCGCAGCCGAGTTATTTGATGACCGATTAACCGAGTTTCCTGCAGTAGTGGTAACTGAATCTTATATCAATAATTAGATATACAGTTCAATTATATACCTGTGAAATTTCAGACTCTCACACTAATTAATTTCCGATTATCTCGTTAATAATCGGAAAAACATATTTATGCGCGGTAACCCGACCAAATCTAGGATGTTATAAAAAAGCGGCCGCGCAATATATTATACCAACCTTCTAAAATTATTAGCATTATTGTCCTTAAAAGTTGGTACAGTCACGAATAAAATTAGTTTGATTGAAAAATTAAACTTACCATACTAAATGTTTTAAATAAACTTTAAATTGTTCAAAGTAAGTATCAACTATGCCATTCTTATATCTACCTACCTACGTTTAACCATTCTATCGATGAGGTGGGTACCTACTTACTTACCAATTTATAAGGTACAAATTGCGCATAATTAGTATTTAGTTAATTTTATATTAGGTATGTATTTAGGTAAAGGAATTTATTATTATATTTTAATATGACATAATAACGATACATGGTATAGATAGGTGGTAAGTATAGGCCTATGTAATATGTTATGTATGTTTTTCATTTATGTTGTGTAAAAAGAGAAGAGGTGGCTTTAAACAGAGCAGAGTGGAAAATCAAAGGGGAGGCGTTTGCCCAGGAGTGGGACACTGTAATAGGCGTAGACAGAGTAATCTATAGACTCATGGTATCCGTGTCACAGAAAGGGACAAAAAATTCCAGCAATCTTCATCATACTGTAATTTTTACAGCTTATTACACTGCACCTTACCATTTTCACAGTTGGGCAAATGTGCTATTATTGAATTAAGCACGAAAAAGATCTTATTTTCCGTTTAATCGCGGTGTACTTTTTATTATTTCATTCATAAACGTCAAACTTGTTGTGCACATTGATGTGCTTAGCCGACACGCAGTAAGGGACAGAAATATTCTTACTCTGTCTCTTTTCTTTGCTAGTGACGTTAATATATTTCTCTTTTTCTTGTGCGAATGAAAAAGAAGATATGCAGCAGTCTATAGTTTACTCTGTCTACGGTAATAGGCTAGTTAAAAAAAATGTGTAAAAGGTATACCGGTTGTAAGTAGTAGAAGCATCTTGATATTATATAATTGCTCTGTGATTTGTATGTAATAAGACTTAGCTTGACTTCGTACTGTGTCAAAAAGTAAGTATTCTAAGAACTTGACTAAAAAATCTACAATAGTAAAAATAAACGACATAACAGTCGTTTATTTTTACTATTGTAGATTTTTTATTTTTATACAATAAAACTTAGTTTAAGAATACGGCTATCTTTACGTAAGACATTTGTGATTTTTAAAATCAGATTAGAAAAACAGTAGCACCTACCTACCTACCTACTATAAAATATGTTAGTAGGTACTTACTGCACTGTGATTTTTTACAATAAAACTTAATTTTAAATATGGCTACAACTATTTTATTTTAACTTATTCGGAACGCTAAGCACAACAGAGTGAAAATAGTGAAGGTGTTTATCAGTTCTTAATTTTAATTTCAGATAAGCAAGCAACGTTGCTTATTAGTCCATTAAAAAAAATCTGTGATTATTTTTGAAGTTAATTTATATACACTTACCTTAGAATAGAATATATTTATTTGCTTTAAAACATGGTACATTAAGGTCTTATAAATAAAGTTATGATCTTACATGTTTCGCCATGGACTGGCATACAAATATTTAAACATGTATTATAAACCTTAATTAATATCTGTATATCATCATCTACATAGGTAGGTAAGTACTCCATATTTTTTATTACCTACTCATTATTATTTTTGAAATGATTATTCTATCTGTAGATACAAAAATATTTAATTATAACTATGTTTTACTTTACCACTTGTGTACCCGTCTGTACCAAACACGTATTATTCTCACGTATTATCCTGTAAGTTTTAGAAGGTTGGTATAATGTATTGCGCGGCCGCTTTTTTATAACATCCTAGATTTGGTCGGGTTACCGCGCATAAATATGTTTTTCCGATTATTAACGAGATAATCGGAAATTAATTAGTGTGAGAGTCTGAAATTTCACAGGTATATAATTGAACTGTATATCTAATTATTGATATAAGATTCAGTTACCACTACTGCAGGAAACTCGGTTAATCGGTCATCAAATAACTCGGCTGCGCGCCGTGGCCGGAACAAATTGAATTTTCTTTCTAACTTTTTAATTACGTATAGGATACTAATGAAACTTCAGTACCATTTACAGACAGTAATTACCTATATAATAACGTTTCAAGTTATTCTTTGGAGCGCTTATTGGAAGTGCTAGGACCTATTAAAGCAGATTTCTATTTATTAAAATAACTTCAAAACGATGCATTTTTGTGGATTCTTTTATTGCGTAACAAATTATAGCTAATTAGCCAGATGTCCTGTAAAAAAATTATAATCATCCGTTTAGTCAATTCCAAGATATAGCAATCGTGCAAACGTTACCCCAGCAGGATTTTAAATATCTTCGCAACCATAGCAAATACAAATACAAATTAAGTTGTACCATTTATTTCAAATTGATATCTAATTATTTAGATAAAATTTATTTCAATATATCCGTTATAAAACAAAAGATCTGGCTGGGGTAACGTTACTCCAGCCGGAACTGTTTTTATCAAATAATTAAAAAACTATCACTTTACCAAATTCAAAAATGTGCTTACCATTTACAGAAGCTGTATATCTAATTATCTATTGCACTTAAATGACGATTTTCGACAATATCTGGCTGGGGTAACGCACACAAAAAAAACTACAAGAAAAATACAGAAATATACTAAGAAGTACAGACAGCCACTACAATCAAGCTACAACAATCTGTCAAATTTCTTTAATAGATTTTCAACTTTATCGCTAAAGCATAAGGTTCAAAGTTGATTGGGAAAATTTGACAGTTTCAGATAGCTTGATATGCTGGCGTCTGTACATAGTAATATTCTCGATCGTTCAGACACCTAAAAACAATATAAATACTTACGATAACTAAGTATCTACCTATTATACAAACAGGATCACAAATCCAAGCAGTAAGGTCGATTTTTGCAGTTCTAATGTGTACTTTAGTATACACCAACTAGGTATTAACCTACATAATAAGCATATAAATCTAACGCATGACTTAATCATACAAATAATAATGTATTCTGCTTTATACCGAGGCTGCGTAAATAAACGTCGGGCGTAAACCCAAACACGTAAAGTAGTGGGTTTATTGAATGTTCATCATAACATGTTCTCACTTGTTGTCATTAATGGGAACTTGGAGTTGAAACACAGTGTACGCTTGGAGATCACAAAGCTTTTAAAATGTGGAGGTACTTATACCTATGTTACTAAACGAGTAAAAAATAAAATAATACACCTCCTCCGTTTTTTCGTCGGTTAAAAATAGGCCTAGCCTTTTCCCATCTTTGTTGGGGTCGGCTTACAGTCTAACCGGCTGCAGCTGAATAGGTACCAGTATTATACATGGAGCGACTGTCTATCTGACCTCCACAACCCAGTTACTGGGTAATACGATACCCCTTGAGACTGGTTGTCAGACTTTCGGGCTACTGACGACCCGTAACGACTGTCAAAGATACACGAATGACAGCCGGGCACCAGCTGCCAGCAGATCGAACGATTTTTTTTTTTAATTCAATTTACAAAGACTCATAGACAATATACAAAATTCAATACAATACATCACACATACATCAAAAAAAAAAAAATATAAAGTAATAGCACGGGCAGGCAATGCGATGCGACGGGATTAGGGGAACAAGAAATTTCACGCTGACGAAGTCGCGGGCAGAACCTAGCGCAATCATAAAGGTATCGGATGCAGTAATTAGGATATTTTTCATATGGATTTGTAGTCGGTGGCAAACAACGAAAATGTGAACCCATCGCCACCGACTTCCGAAATTACAGTGATTTTCACTTTGTCTCTTTTATTGGAAGTCGCTTGTTTTTTTTTTGTTAAAAAGTTTTTATCGTGGGTAGCAACTTATAGGCGGTCTTCACACTGCACCGGACACCGCTCCGGTGTGCGGTGCTTGTGGTTTTTAACTTTAACAGTAGAATATTGATTTGTATACAAAAACCGCAGGGTACCTATAATCCCACCTCAAACTTGGATGAATTACCGCTCAAGCTGCAGGGGGTTGCCAAAACAAAACACGTGCGCGAACCACAGACAAAATGTTGATTTAATAGAGGTACCTTAAACAAAGATGGTGGAACCTGTGACCGCTTGGCCACAAGCCAAGCCGGGCAACACTTTAAACAGGCTTGTTTAGGTAAACCTAGGTTTTTATCTAGATTTCTACGTAGTTCTCAGTTGGAAGTGCAACGGGAGCGGTATTTACTGTGCAGCCTAGATTGCTTCATTGCTTGTAAGGTCATCTCCTTTTTTATCTGTGGAAGTTGTTAACTGAGTTTGTGTTCTGTAGAGTGTTGGTTGTGTTCTACTTACTTTTTAGTACCACGAGCCATGAAGAAAATTAAGGAAAACAGAAACAATACTTCGTTAATTTAAACTCGTTGTCTCATTGATAGTTCAGTAGTTAACCTTTAGCATAAACGCACGCGCGTGCCCTCCACGCCAAGCCACAATTTTAAATATTTAAGGTATACATTTAAAAACACACAAATGTAATGATTTAATTGTTTATTTCGTGATAAAGTGCACCGCATTTTTTGTCACATATTTATGTCGCTCGTAATAGGATAGGCGACACACGGCTGGCGTACAGGGCACGCACTTGCTTGTCACGTATATGTGACCATGGCGTTCAAAGGGTTAAATTGGTTATTACTTGAAGTTGAAGACGATGAAAGACAGTTCATAATTCTCCTGCTCGTATCCCAATTTATTTGGGGACGGCGCGGTGCAACATGTCTGTCTTCCAAACTTCAGTTAATATTTTTATTAAACTAATAGAAATTGCGTGGACGTCACAAAGAAACAAGGAATCTTCTACCGCCTGTTTCCAAATATTTATGTCGCAATGCAAAAATTTTGTTTCTTTTCATCATTAAATCGGCAATCCTGTAGACGATGATCTTCTTTTTAAGTAAATGCGGGTAGTACTACTTATTCTACTTCCAAACTCAGCCTTTTTTCCCTCAGTTCCGTGCATGTCTCGATCAAATATCACTAATACCGTCTCCCGCTGTACAGCAACAAGCCCGAGGCACTGGACTGTACTGGCTCGGCGCCAAACCCCCGCTAATTACATTACATACCATACCTTTTACCATTTTGCAGTTTTATTTTTATGCTTGGTGTTGCTTGGCTCTAGTTAGTAAATTATTTACATTTATAGAATAATCCCTGCTCAGTTAAAGCACAAAAAGAATTTTTTGCTATTCCCATCATCTGCCTAGCCTTTTCCCAACTATGTTGGGGTCGGCTTCCAGTCTAACTGGATGCAGCTGAATACCAGTATTTTTCGTGGTGCGACTGCCTATCTGACCTGCACAATCCAGTTACCTGGGTGGATAACCGAGGTAAGACTGGTTGTCAGAATTTCGGGCTTCTGACTACTCGTAACGACTGTCTAAGATCCACGAATGACAGCCGGGACCAACAGCTTTTTGCTATTCTGTGCATATAAATCTATTACAATCATAATAGGTTGCTCGAATGAAATAAATGAATATTACTGAAACCGATCGTACTAAAAACTGAAAACATTTGACGCGATTATGTTTACAAATGGTTGGGACAGGTTTGACGTCTATTCATTAATAGTGCTATTCATAAACGGTGATAAATCACCACAAGTGGTCCAAAATACCTTTTAATATTCCAAAAATCACACCAAACGGATGTGAATGAAACAGCCTTCCTCATCCCGTCGGCAAACAGCTCTTAAATAAATTATTTTGTTTAGCGACCCTTAGCGTTGAGGGCGCCTTATATACCAGCTGAGGTGGACGAAGTGAAAATATGATAATGTACTCTAGGGAGCGCTGTTATAGGCAAGTGTCCAGATGTGTGATGAATGGAGGGTAAACGGTAAAGCAATACCGATAAAGAAAACTTTTCACACTGTACGCAACCGATTTCACACACTAGATAATAAGGGCGATGACACACGGGCGCTGCCACACCTAAGCGGTAACGCTCCGTAGTTCTACATATAAATTTGAGCGTCATGCCAGGGAGACGAAGCAAGGAAGGGTGCTGCGGTGAGACGACGGAGCGACAACGGAGCGCAACGCAGTATTTTTTAGAAAATCGAACGTGGACGTCGGCGTCGTGAAGTTGCGACGTCGGGATAAGCTGCGTTGCGTTACGACATCGCAGCGCTCATGTGGCTATCACTGCGTCAAAATCACTGTGATGCGACGACGCAACGCATTGATTGGCAAACGCCCGTGTGGCATCGTTCTAACGTTTGTAAATCGCGTCGTGGACGGACCGCCATTGAAATACTAGTGCTGTGTCAGGCTACTCATTGATGATTTGAGTAAGTAGCTCGTTACTTTTGAGTAGCGTTGACAATGGGCTTAAGTTTAATGAAAAAAAATCAGTAGCAGTTCAGTAGAGCTCTGTCAACTTTTGCTGTGATTGAGAGTTTGTATTGCAGTCATAAAAAACATTTTTTTCCTAGCCTGCGCTGTCCCACTCCCTCCACTCCTTCCGACGTTCAAGAGCCCGTTCGTCCTCCTTCCAGTTTTGTCGGAACCTATCCAGCTAGTCCCGCCATGTCCTACATGGTCTGCCCTCGCCTCACTGTCTCAGGCCACTAATTCTGTGCTATATGGGCCCACAGTTTTCGCGGACATGTCCTGCCCAGTCCCATTAAGTTGGGCAGCCTTTTGAGCCACGTCAGCTATCTCTGTATAGAAACTTGTCGTAAATACTATCTGATGATAAGCCAAGAAAGGATAAACAGAAGACACTAAAATATCAGGAAACACTGATTTTCTAGGTCATTTCTCATACTTGTCAGTGGTAAGAACCAATACTTTTTGAGACACTGTGGACTGGTTCGCTTGAAAAATATGAACACACGTCATGAACTCATGACGTCACTCAAGTTTCACACTGAGCTCAATACAACATTAATCTTAAATAAATAAATATTACATAAAAAACAAGATCACAGTAAACGTCACTAAGTGTCAATGTATTAGTTATACACGTAAAAAAAATCCTGTTGTTTACTCTTATAACTTTAATGGAATTGTCATTGATAGAGTCAAGATGGTCCGAGATTTAGGAGTAATGTTTGACAGTAAATTAACATTCTCAGATCATATTGACGTTGTTAGTACAAAAGCTTATAAGAACTTAGGCTTTGTTATTAGATCGTGTCAAGTATTTAAAAGCATCGAGGCTCTTAAATCGGTGTATTTTGCATATGTCCGCAGCGTCTTAGAATATGCGTGCCCAATTTGGTCCCCCCAATATATTATTTATAAGAACCAACTAGAACGGGTTCAAAGAAAATTTGTTAACCACCTTAATTATCGCCTCCGTAAACCTCCGATGACCTATGAAAATAGTTGTCGAACACATGGTCTACTAACACTCGATGAAAGACGCAAAATTATGGATATGTGTTTGCTTTATGACATACTCAATGGACGCCTCGATTGCCCTGAGTTGGTCGCACAGGTAACTTTCAACACTCCCCTTCGGCGCACTCGTCACACGACGATGCTACACGTGCCGCGTCACTCGACTAATTACGCCAAAAATTGTGTATTGACCCGTATTGCTCGAATTTATAACACAGATTTCTCACAGGTAGATATATTTAATTGTAGTAAACCTACATTCAAAAAACAAATAATAAAAACGATAAACAAAGACAATTTATAAACGGCTAATCTCTTTTTAATTATTTAGACTTTTTTTTTTTTTCTCTTAATATGTAATTTAAACTTTTTTTTTCTTCTCTAAAATAAACTTAACTATAAGTTATATACCTAAAACTAAACCTTTTGTGTTTAAATATCTCTTGGTCTGTAGTCCGTTCGCATGTTTTATACATATCCTAGTTATGCAGGGAAACCTATTATTAGCCATACAATACTGTAATACACATGCTCTGTAACTTATTATTTGTATCGCTGTTGGTTGCCTAAATAAATAAAATAAAAAATAAAATAAAAAATTATAGCACTTTACCAAAAGCCTTATCTACCCCAGAACAATATCACAAAACGTTTACTTTCAGTCTGTTAGACAATAATCTTGGAATAAATTAACTTTGTTTATCTAGGATCCAATAAAAACGTGACATTCGCAAACGATGTAACCAAAGCCGCTCCAATAAAGGTATTTCATATTTTTATTTCATCGTCTGCAGCAGTGGTGCTCAAAGTTGTGCTGTCTACTTTTTTCTTATTCTCAAATATGTTTAGCCTGTAACCCTTTAGTCTCACTGCACGGCAAATTCATATAAAAATATGCCTTTTCCATGCAGTGGGACGAAAAATGATTGAATTCTTTTATTTTTTTTAGTTTGTTAGGGAAAGTTTAAATGAATGACAGATTAAAATACTGATTACTGACAATGTAATTAACTATTTTTAATTTCCGACCCCATAACACCTATTTTTAACGCACTTTTACTGTTTATTGCAACCATTACGATTTTTTTATTCAGTGTGTGTTGTCCAACTACAGGCCAAAGCAAAGGCCTCCCTTTCTCCTTTCCGCGTGTTTCTTACACAATTCCTTTAATTCCTCCTTTCCCAATCCTCTTTGGGGAACGTCTTTCGTTAAGTTTGAGAGCCGCTGACTTCCCTCCAGTGGGTCTGCCTCGCTGTTTGCAGAAACGTAACGATCTGCGATTGCGTGAACGATAATAACGAAGCGAACGTATATATGTATAGACTCCGGGCTTTTTCTAATTCTCCTCAGATTTATTTGAATAAATATGTATTTTATTTCCTTTAAATAATCGCAGAGAGTATCTGGTTTTCTTGAGGACATATTATTTAAGGAAAATATGAAAGATTTCGGAAGTTTGCTTAAGAGGAAATGCGGTCGGAGAGACTTTTGAAAAAGCCTAAGTAAAAAGTCATAATTCGAGGTTTGGCTCTCGCCTATTTCCTCCTCCAATATTGGACCAATTTAAAAGATATTTCATAAACTGAAGAAGAAGGAGGTTATGCATACACTGTTTTTCTTTTTTAATTGTTGTCAAACACTTTTGTACAAGCCTTTTTTTTGTGGATGGGAAATCATCAAATGACCCCTCTCGCTCTGGTTGGAGCGGAAGGGAGTTTCAGACTCTTACTGACTAAAACCCACCCGTGTTCCTTCCTTAGCCCTTTATGTTCCGGGCCAGCCTCTGTTGACAGCGGTTTAAATCGGCATTTTTTGAGGGTTCTGGTGCTTAAAATATAATGGAAGTATCATCAAAAAGGAAAACTTAAGGACATACAAGTAGTTAATATTTATTATTCTGTAAAAAAAAACATTGCTTTATGGTCATTAACCAAACGGATATTGCAAAAGGTTTCTGCAGGATTATTGTAATTTACCACAGGAGTTGTATATTCTTCAAGTCCGACCCATTAAGTGTAGTTTACCAGTTACAGATTTTACACTAACTACATAGAACCACTTCACTTATATCCTGCGGGGTACTTGCGTAACACACTAACCGTAGGAATGGCTCTCATTTTGACAGTTCAACAACATCCATTGCGTTATTAACGTTGTTGAGCGGACAAAGTTTTTGAACATTATGAAGCAATGGATTAGCAATATGCTTCGAAATTATTCATTAGGCTGCTGGTTTAGTCAAAATTCCTGACAGCACTTTCAAGAATTTGGTCGAAGAAATAATTACAGGAAAGTGAAATACTTCAGAGTTGATTCATCCCGGCAGTGCCAATCTGCTAAGCTTCTTTTCCAAAGTAACTTAGTGAAAACCAACACATTCTAGAGAACCCCATCTTGCATTTAAACCTTAGCTTTTAATCCCCCTGATATAATCGTACAAATTAGGATGGACTTCCACTTTTCTATTCGCGAACGATTCCCAGAAATACATAGATATCAATTTTAGTAAAAGCCGAATGGAATGGAATGAAGAATGAATGATGATATAATGGTAGCTAAGTGAAAGTTAAATAACATAATATTTTAAATTAGTTTAGGCGTAGATATTTTTTTAATAAGAAAGGAGGAGTTTTCATTTTTCTACGAGTTCAGGGAAATATTCAGGTAATCCTATTCCAAGAATTAAAGCTAAAATGATGATGCTATCATATTATGCGTATAAAATCAGCAGCTGGTCGATTCTGTAAAAACCTCACCGTGAAAAAAACAACCGACTTCCAAAAAACACTTTAAAGCGAAAAATAACTTTATTTATTTATTTATTAAAACTTTATGCACAAGTAAAAGAAATACTGTACAAAGGCGGACTTAATGCCTGAGGCAACGAACTTTAATTTCGGAAGTCGGTGTCTTTGGATTTGCATTTTAGTTTTTTGCCACCGACTTCCGAAATTAAAGTTATTTTTCACTTTAAAGTGTTTTTTGGAAGTCGGTTGTTTTTTTTTTTTTGTAAAAAAGTTTTTATTTTTCACTTTTTAGTGGGTCAGTTTGTAATTTATCTAAGTTACAATAGCCTAATGTCAACTTCTCATCACCTTTTACAAAATATTGCTATTCCCGATGCAGGGACGTTAATTGTTGAGGAGTTCTCCTAGTAAGAACCAGGAGAACTCCTCAACAACCACTCACCATACGCATTGTGACGAGGATAAATCATTTAGCAACCATATTAAAGTAATCAAATCGCAACCCGTGAAATATTTGTCATTGAGTAGTTCCGATGGCCATCTGTGGTCTTCATCATCAGCTCCACTTTACCAAATGATGATTTCCGAGAGCAAATGCTCAAGTTACTTTAAAAAATACCCAAATCGCTATAGCCTTGCTTATAAAATTTGAGGGTTTCCCTCGATTTCCATGGGATTCTCTCATCAGATTCCAACTTGATGATAATGGGACCACCTCGAGAGTATACCCTTTCAAACAAAAAAAGAATTTTGAAAATCGGTCCACAAATGGCGTAGTAATCGTGTAACAAACAAACAGGAAAAAAAAACATACCGTTGAATTGAGAACCTCCTCCTTTTTTGAAGTCGGTTAAAAACTAGGTGATGTGAGTTTGTTTTTGCTAGGAATTGACAATATTGACAGCTCACTCCACGCTCACTTCACCTAAGTTTTCACGGTGAGATAGATTACAGAATCGCACTGCAGATCTATTCTGTAAAACGTAGTTGAAATGAGCTTAAAGTGAGCTGTCAATTCCTAGCATTAAGTGGAATGACAGCTCACTTCACCCAAGTTTTCACGGAGAGATTTTTACAGAATATACTGGCAGGTATTCAGCACTCAGTGCCTATCATGAAAATTAAGAAAAGAAGTAACTCCGAAATTAACAATCACTAATACGACGACGGCACGGTTGGCGCAGTGGTTAAGCGATTGACTGCTGCGCTGTATGACCTACAAGTAGTTGTTCCGGGTCTGGCTGTTTGTGTATGTCAGTTTAAATGTTTGTAAACGCACCCACAATACAGGAGAAATTCCTAGGGTGGGGGCAACGTTTTAAAAATATATATATATCTATGGTCCAAAACAAAGTCAGGTGTAATTTTTATTTACGGTAACAAACTTTAATGCTTTGGTGTTCAACATGGGTACCTTCCGGCAGAAATTCAATACTGCCGCTCACAGATCATTTAGCAAATGGAGTACTCATGTAAATCGTAAGTGCGACACGACATCTGCCGAGTTCTGTTGCCATAGGGCATAGCAGAACGTAATCTCGCGTTCTACTGGTTGTTCTCTTCAAACACATTGACCTCTTCTAACAATTTGACTGAATTGAATCTTAGGCAGAACATGAGTTTGACCATACCTGCAATTTCAAAAAAAAAAATTGTTTGCCTAAAATAATGTCACTGGCATAAAAAACCAACACTAATAAAAAAATAATGGATTACTTTATTGTGGTATTATTTTTACCTGCTATACCTCAATTATAATTTACTGATCGCGTATTGAGAGTTACTCACAAGTCTATTTTAGCAGTCCACGTGCGTATACACATAGCACTCCACTCCATTTGTCAATACTCCGTGCCACAACATTACAGGTAGCACCAAGGGACAGGGAGGCAGTTTAAATATTTATTTATAGCAACAGCCGTTGATTACAAGTCCTGATGGCTTCCGCTTCCAATGCGAACGTACGGCGGCTGGGGAATTGCGCTGTTTGGATATAATATGTACTTAGAACTCAACATAATATTATGTACTTACACCTGTGCTTGTTGTGATTCTGTGTGGGTTTAGTCTCTATGTCGTCTGTGTTAGTATATATACACTATTTTAAGGTTATAGAGATTTGATCGAAAGTTCGCCGAAAGATGGCCGATGGGGCCGAAAGGTTCTGGAGTAGCGACCGCGTACCGGAAGACGTAGCATTGGAAGGCCTCCCACAAGGTGGTCCGACGACCTTGTGAAGGCCGCAGGAGCCCGTTGGATGCGAGAAGCACAGAACCGGTCGCAGTGGAGGTGCTTGGGGGAGGCCTATGTCCAGCGGTGGACGTCTTTCGGCTGAAATGATGATGATCGAAAGTTAAGTTAAGCACTGTTTCTGTTGACAGCGATGCGGACGAAGTTTGTAATGCCCTATGATTATTTTGCTTATTTTTTCATGTAAATGTACACATTACTATTATTTTAAATAGTTATTAGCATAGATTATGTAAATATTATCATGTTATCGAAAGTTGAAAAGCTATTTTTACCGACTTCACAAAAAAGGAGGAGGTACTATGTTCGGCTGTTTGTATGTTTTTTTTTTTTGTATGTTTTTCATCGAATACTCCGCCAATTGTCGACGGATTTTCAAAATTCTTTATTTGTTCGAAAGTAGATAGTTCTGAGGTGGGCCCACTGTCACCAAGTTAGGATCTGATGATGGGATCTTAGAGAAATCGAGGGCAACCCTCAAATTTTATAGGCTCACTTATTGTTTTTCGCATATTTTATAAAGTATCTTGTGTATTTGCGTATGGTTGTCACCATTTCAGGTAGCTGGGCTGATGATGGAAGGTACAACTCCTTAACAGTAAGAAGTTACTCGAACAGGCAAGGACTGTTTTAGTCAATTGTTTTGATGTTTGATAGGGCATTTGCCACATTTGGTCTCATGATCATCAAGTCATGTCCTGATGCTGCAGTCAGGATAGTCTGCAGAGTACCTAACTCCTCGACAACTAACAGCAGATATATCGTGTTTAGGCTCATTGAAAAGGGCTCGATGTGTGGATAAACGTACTGTTAATGAGGAACACCGAAGTACATAGAGACCTGACGCTGAAGCCAGGAGCATCAGAAAAAGTACAAACCTTGAAATTACAGCACCGTAGTCGTGTTTGGTAAATTTTAAGTTCAATGCAATGTTGACATAAGTCTGGCCTGATGCTGCAGCCAGGATTATCAGCTAGGAGAGTGGAATACTAGGAGAACTCCTCAACAATTAACGTCCCTGCATCGGGAAAAGCAATTTTTTGTAAAAGGTGATCAGCAGTTGACATTAGGCTATTGTAACTTAGATAAATTATAAACTGACCCACTAAAAAGTAAAAAATAGTTTTTATTTTTTTTACAAAAAAAACAACCGACTTCCAAAAAACACTATAAAGTGAAAAATAACTTTAATTTCGGAAGTCAGTGGCAAAAAACAAAAATACTAATCCAAAGACACCGACTTCTGAAATTAAAGTTATTTTTCACATTATAGTGTTTTTTGGAAGTCGGTTGTTTTTTAGTTTATATTATGAATACTGGTTTGGTTTAGGTCAAATCGCTGTTTGTGTAATTTTAACAAAAAATATGGTAAATGATGAAAAATTTTAGTAGGTACCTATATCCCTTTTTTGTTTATCAAAAGGATTGTACTAAAATGATGTAACAATTTAATTTTCTGTTAAAACTTCTTTTTTTTTATTCGAAAAGAAATTGGTTTACCTATAATTTAGACTTAGGGATTTGAGATGCTTCTTTAGTCAGAAGTAATGCTTAATTATGGTCATCGCTCCCAGACATTAAGAATAAATCTATTTAAATAAAATTCAAAGTCCTGACTGCACTGACTGATATATCAACGCACAGCCTAAACCGCTGGTCCTAGAGACATGAAATTTAGAGGGTGTGTTATTTGTGAAGAGTAGGTATCTACTAAGAAAGGGTTTTTCTAAATTCCACCCCTAAGAGGGTGAATGGGGGGAGGGTGTTATTTCACGCGGACGAAGTCGCGGGCAGAAGGTAGTATTAAAATTAATGAACCAACCAAGATCGACCTACTTTGTCACTGATATCTACAGAAACATTATTTACTACAGATTTTCTTTAAATCAAACCAATTGTAAACGAAAGAAAGATAACAGAATACTTAGAAAAGTCTAACTCCATCATCAGAAGAAGCACTGATAATTATCTACAGACCGATTCAAACTCAAACTCAAAACTCAAAGCATTTATTTCAATTAAACCATTTCACGTACTTTTGAATTGTCAAGGTGTCCGGTCGGTCAGTCAGAAAGATGAAGCTAGTTGCCCATTCTAAAGCGTAGGTACCTATGGAGAAGAACAGCAGCCTAATTGCGTAACACACTATCAATCACAATCTCAATCGTTTTGAAGAATATTGCTAATCCATGGCTTCATATGTTCGCAAAATGTGTCCGCTCAGCAACGTAAATAGCGCAATGAATGATATTGAACTGTCAAAATAGAAGCCATTTCTATTGTTAGTATGTTACGCAATTACCCCTTAGAACGACAGCAGTAAAAGTAGAAATGATAACGGATTACCTACTTTAGGAAGGTCTCTCATAATTTACTCAGAATTACCTTTATACATTACTTAAATCCTCACAAAACTCACGAAATAACCTTATTTATCGCCCTCTCAACATATTTTAAAACACACCCACATTTCAGCTATCTTATTATCCTTAGAAAAAGCTCCGGAAAAATGGAGACGTTTATTTTCATCATTTAAAGAGGCCAAACCTCAAACGTCGGAAATTAAACGCGTCTGTTTGGATTTTATTTTTGGGGTTCTGTACGCAGACTGTGGCTACCTTAGAACTAAACCAACAGGGGCCGGTAGAGCATGCGTAGTTCGCCGGCCCCTTAAAATCGGTTCATTCATTTCGAAAAACAAGGGCTTGAAAGTTTGTATGAAATGCCGTACGGCGTAAACGCTCATAAGTAGCTAGGATAAGTGTCCACAATAAGCCTGGTTTATGATGATTATTTTTAAATCTAAAGTCTAACAACAAATATATATAACTTTATGGAGTTCAGTTGCCAATTACTGCCTGGAGACAGCCATTTTGCGCTGCATCTTTGAGGTTTAAGGTTTCGATTGTCTTATTAGCAAAATATTTCATCACGGAACCCTCCATCCGATTGTCCCTCCAACTCGCACTTGGCAAGTATTTCGTTGTTTTTCTTTTTATTCGGTCTCTCAAATAAACGTCACAGCTGGAAGTGAATAATATCATCAATCTGGATCAAAAGTTGTCTAAGCAGAGATGGGGCCGCGGGATAATCCCCTAAGTTGTGACGTAATGATACAGACCAGAGATGAATCTCCAGCTACTCCCTTCACTCAGTCGTGAGTATGTTCTCGTGTTGATGAACCTTGACCTATTCTTATAATTACGACTATTCTTTGAGAAGGTCGGTATTATCAACTAGTGTATTTTTTTGGTTAGTGTTTATATTGATAATCAGCCTGTAAAGTTCCCACTCCTGGGACACAGGCTTCCTCTCAGAGAGAGGGAGTGAGCCGTAAACCACGCGGGCCCAGTGAGGGTAGGTAGATGTCACATGCCTTCGAATTTTTCGTTCTAGGAACATACCGGTTTGCTTACGATGTTTTCCGAGAGCAGTGGTAATGAAATTATTTACACAAAGTAAAGCGCCAGTCTGGGTTCGAACCTACGACCTTACTCAACTCGTATGTCGCGGCCGTTACCACTGAGCCACCACAGCTCTCATGGGATGGTATTACATTGGGCTAGAGGGGCCCGTGGCCAAATAATAACAGCCGCACAGGTCGACCGAGCAGGTTAAACTACGCTTGCCGCGGTTGGTCTGTGGATGGGTGACCATCTTTACATACCGAGACCCCTCCGTGCCTCGGAAAGCACGTTAAGCCGCTGGTCCCGGCTGTCATTAGTGGATCTTTGTCAGTCGTTACGGGTAGTCAGAAGCCCGAAAGTCTGACAGCCAGTCTTACCAAGGGATATCGTATTACCCAGTAACTGGCTTGTGGAGGTCAGATAGGCAGTCGCTCCATGTAAAATACTGGTATTCAGCTGCATCCGGTTAGACTGGAAGCCGACCCCAACATGAAAAGAAAAGGCTAGGCAGATGATGATGTATTACATTGAGCGTCGCAACACTTTCCATATTATTAAAGCTGAAATGAAATTCAGTTGTGTCTGGATTTGTGATCAGTTGATGAGCAGGGTCGCCCCCTTTGACATGAGACTAAAACATAACGGCAAAATGTGGGGACTAGGTACGAGACCTCTCAGCCTAACTCTTAGGGACGGAGGCTTAATACAGGATGTTTGGAAGCTGAGTGGCGACTACATGACCTAAAGCACGGTCTTTGTCGGACTGCATAGAAAAGAAAGAGAAGCGAGATGACACAGCGCTGGTAATGTATTGCAAAATATGAAGCAATTATCTATTTACAAAAAATCAATTGTTTGGAGTAATAAATTAAAACACTAGTGCTTTAGTATGTTACTTGTAGACAAAAAATCAGAATGATTGTATGTATATTAGTATGGTTTTTATAGTAAAAAGAAAGTTTTTAGAGGTATTATGTTTTCAACACACTATCTACCTAGCATATATCCTGAAGAATATTATATATTTTTCTGATTTTGTTTACTGTAGTCGATCATATAGGTACTTTTATTGTTTCTAAAACTTGCGTTTTTTGTGTTTAGGTCCTGTTAGCCCCAGGAAGTGATAGTTGACACCATTTACAGCATCTTGGGCAGAAAATATATGAAGCAATGGATTAGAAATATATGAAGCAATGGATTAGAAATATATGAAGCAATGGATTAGAAATATATGAAGCAATGGATTAGAAATATATGAAGCAATGGATTAGAAATATATGAAGCAATGGATTAGAAATATATAAAGCAATGGATTAGAAATATATGAAACAATGGATTAGAAATATATGAAGCAATGGATTAGAAATATCCTTCAAAATTATTCGGATTGTGACTACGCAATCAAACTCAAATTCAAAGCATTTATTTCAATTGAACCATTTACAGGCACTTTTGAATTGTCAAGAAGTCGGTCAGTCAGAAAATATGAAGCTAGTTGCCCATTAAAAGCGTAGGTACCTAACCAACTAGGGCGCTGGTCCCTGTGTACCCAAGTAGGGACTCAAAGTGTAATTAATAACGCGTCTTTAAGTCCGTTCGAGTATTTCTAGCCGGGATTACAGCATGATCGATGTTGGGGCTAAATGGAAAAATGTTATTGATGTCCTGCTGGCAGAATAAGTTTGTATTGAACGGTTTGTAGGGTAGGAATGTTTGTTGCATTGAATTGTAGCTTGGATTGATGGATTGGAACTTGGAACGTGCTAATGTAATTTTGAGTTCCTGTTTTTGAGTAAAAAACTAAATGCTAAACACAGGATGTACCTACTTATCTGGAATAAGGTCAAATCGACGACCGGTTAGCGACGGGCAGCGGTTTATTTAAAATGTTTTACTTGCAATTTGCAGGTCAGTGTCGGGTTGTATTTTGAACAAAATATAAATAAGAAGTATGTATTTACAGAATTATGATCATTAACCGGTCAAGCCCCGCGCGTACCTACTAGGTACAGACGCCAGCACATCAAGCTACTACAATATGTCAAATTTCTTCAATAGATCTTCAACTTTATTGCTAAAGGATAAGGTTCAAAGTTGATTGGGAATAATTGACAGTTTCGGGTAGCTTGATGTGCTGGCGTCTGTACATGTGGCACGATACAATAGATAATCAATTGTGTCTCATTAGCGGAACTTGAGACACAATTGATTGCCTGGCGTTACCTTGTTTCTAGTTTAAGACTAAAACACTTTATTTAACAATGTATGGTTTCTTCGGAAAATTATATCAATTATAAAAATAATTATTATATTATTTATCTATATCCACTAGCGTAGACAGCGATCGACGCGTTTAGTGCCTCCACACGGCGCATTAAGGGCGATGGCCCATTAGTGCGTTGCGTTGCGTCGTTGCAACGGATCAACGCATTGTATGCCACACTTGCGTTGAGTCATTATGAATTTAATAATGACTAATAAATTAGACATTATTGACTAATTTATTTAATTAATCATTCGTCAGTATTGAGTCGACGCTGCGACGACGCAACGCACTAATGGGGCCTGGCTCTAAGAGATGCGCTCACGCAGAACTACCTAAGTACAGTGTAGCTCGCATTCCGTTTCTGAAACTACGATCCGCATCTCTTCAGGATTTCATGAAGCTAACCAATTTGTTAATAAGCATCTATCAGCACCCTAATCGAGTTTAACATACTTTGAATCACAATCTGAATGGTTTTGAAGGATGTTGCTAATCCATTGCTTCATATATTCCAAAAATTTGTCTGCTCAACAACGTAAATAACGCAATGAATGTTGTGAAACTGTCAAAATGTGAGCCATTGCTACTGTTAGTGTGTCACGCACCTATCACGTTACAGATTTTTCCGGTTATCATCAGAAATAATCACAATCATCATGCAGACAGCTGCGCCGATTATGATTTTAAAGAATAAATTAACCACTTGGCCCAACCAATATAACCCAACCTTTTATCACCAAACACTACACCCCTGCAATAAAAACACTCAAACTAAAAACAAACAGTTTCCTCTCACAAACTTAGGCCCTTAAAAATAAAATCACAAGGTCTCTCATAATCCATTATATCCGAGGGTCCTTCCACCCCCGAGACACCCGTAGCCGCCCGTAACTGTATTGCGGCTCGCCCTGAAATTCTATTAATCCTATCTCGTCAAGTCGTCACGTAAATTAGTTAGAGTAACTTAAAACGTTGCGTTACAAGTTACAAGCTGTGAGCGGTTATTTGTTAGGAAAGAAAGAAAGAAAAATATTTTATTTGGAATCACCATCATCATAACCAGTCTATAATGTTCCCACTGCTGGGACACAGGCCTCCTCTCTTTGAAAGGGAGACACACAGATTCAAATTCAAATTCAAATGTTTATTGCTCAACACAGTACATAATAAATACATTTCTGGATGTCAAGTGAATGCGCAGTTCACTGTGTTGCACCAATTCAGGCATGCAAAATTATCTTTAAAATTATGCTATGTCATAAAACTCATAAATTCCAATTAATACCATAAAAAAATAATCATTTAAATTACAATTAGTAGGTACCCTATACAGTGTCATAAATTTAGATCTATATGTTATACAATTTCATTCAAAAAATAATACTCTATATAATGTCATAAATTCAAATTAATAAGTTATACAATGTCATAAATACAAATAAATAACTAAATAATTGCATAAATTCAAATTAATAAGTAAGAAATGTCAGAGTATATAATGTCATAATAATTAAGTCATGTCTAATACAGTCAACACATAATATTAATAATACAAGTAAGTAAAATAATTTTAATAAAATAAATCGGACCCAAGTATTCACCATAATTATATTATGTATTACTAATATACACCCACATTTCTATCTGACAGGTATTCATTAATTGTGTAGTACGTCTTACTTATCAGTAGATTAATGAGTTGCTTCTTAAATACGTTGATATCTGTAGTACATAACAAAGCATTAGGTAATTTATTATAAATATGTGGTGCCATTCCTAATAAGTTTTTTTTGGAATACTGCTTTTTTGTGTTGCCTGGTGCTTATTTTATTTTTATGTCGCGAACTATGTAATTTTTCAAATAGGTGGAAGTTTGTTTTGACAAATACAGCCACTTCACATATGTATAGGCAGGGTACTGTTAAAATACGGAAATTCACAAAGAACGGTTTGCAGCTTTCCGTGCTTTGAATCCCGCATATCGCCCTAACACACCTCTTTTGCGCTCTAAATACCGTCTCCATGTTGGTGGAGTTACCCCAATATATGATTCCGTATCGTAATGCAGACGTCACATATGCATTATACGCCATAAGCAAAACCTTTTGATTTACCTCCTTTGCGAGGTTACGTAAAGCATATGAATGTTGACTAAGGCGTTTACATACACTGTCAGTATGAGTTTTCCACGACATGTCTCTATCCAGATCAAGCCCTAAAAATTTTGTAGTTGTCGTTTCTGAAATTGTCTTGTCTCCATATTTTATGTCAGGTTTTTTATGATTTGTCCTTTGTTCAAAAGTCATTATTTTAGTTTTGTCAATATTCATTTTTAAATTATTCGCGCCCATCCATTCTACTAATACTTGGAGACAGTGGTTTATCTCTCCCTCAAGTGTAGTCGCATCATTCTTACCACTAAAAACGACCGTGCTATCATCAGCAAACAAAACCATCGGATGTTGTGTTTCTCTTGGCATGTCATTAATGTAGATAATAAATAATAAAGATCCTACAATACTTCCTTGGGGTACACCGTAGTTATTAGCTCTCTGGCTCGATACATACGTACGCTCGGTTTTTGACGTAATGCACACCTTATCCACTTTAGTAACTTGTTTTCTGTCAGACAAGTACGATTTCAAAAGGTTCAGAGCATTGCCCCTAACTCCATACCTTTCCAGCTTCTTCAACAGTACTGTTCTATCCACAAAATCAAATGCCTTACTCATGTCCATGAATAAAGCAGCTACCGGACTTCTGTTATCAATGCCAGTTATAATTTTTTCAAAGAGATTGAAGATTGCCATATTTATATTCTTTTTTCTTCTAAAACCATATTGTTCATCAGCAAAAAGATTGTTACGTTCAAAAAATGTGTATAATATATTATAGATTACCTTTTCTACAATTTTAGAGAATATGGGTAGTAAGGCAATAGGCCGGTAGTTGGCTGGATCGTGTTTGCTACCTTTCTTATATAGTGGTTTTATAACAGCTAATTTTAATCTATCTGGAAACACACCCGATTCTAAGCACATATTTATTATATAACTAAGTACCGGTGCTATAATTGTTGAAACAGATTTAATAACCTTTGTTGTAATGTCATCATAACCAGAGCTATTAGTATTATTTAATGAATTAATTAATTTTATAATGTCAGGGGGAACTGTGGGTATTAAAAATAATGAGTCACGATGTATGTCAAATTTTAAATTTTGATTATTAATATTAATGTCAGTTGCTAATTCAATTTCGTCAATAAAATAGTCATTAAAGGTTTGGGAGATACTTTTCGGGTCAGTTATATCTATGTTATTTATTCTAAGTTTTGGTATTCCTTCGACCGGCTTATTCTTTTTGCACTTGTTTATTATTTGCCATGTAGCTTTGCACTTATTAGATGCATTATTAATGTGGTGAAGCGTGTGAGTTATTAGAAACTTATTTTTAAAGAGATAAGAGAAACAAACTCACTAGACACTTTCAATAATTATTTATTTTAGGTCGTAGGTAAAAAGGCCCGTCATAAATGATTCCGTTCTAAGGAGGTAGGCGCAATAGTACTTCATCCGCCTTACGCTTATGCTTACGCCGCCGTGGTCACCGTCAGGAGAGGATTAGCAGAGAGCTCACGTATTTATTTCCTGGACATAAATTCCAGGGTTTCAAGTTCCGGGTTAATTTGCCCAAGTAAACCGCTGCCGTACTGCCGTGACATCCATCGGGCGGTCAACACACAAGGCTGACATCCGGCACCACTTCCATCAACCCTGCGGGTCCTCCACCATCCAGAGACAACTCCTCGGCTCCTGCGTCATCTTCAGCGTAAAGCCAGGATAGTACTTACGCGCCTACCTCCTTAGAACGGAATCATTTATGACGGGCCTTTTTACCTACGACCTAAAATAAATAATTGTTGAAAGTGTCTAGTGAGTTTGTTTCTCTTATCTCTTTAAAAATAAGTTTCTAATAACTCACACGCTTCATTGGCCCCACGTTGGGCGCCAATGAAGCGTGTGAGTTATTAGAAACTTATTTTTAAAGAGATAAGAGAAACAAACTCACTAGACACTTTCAATAATTATTTATTTTAGGTCGTAGGTAAAAAGGCCCGTCATAAATGATTCCGTTCTAAGGAGGTAGGCGCGTAAGTACTATCCTGGCTTTACGCTGAAGATGACGCAGGAGCCGAGGAGTTGTCTCTGGATGGTGGAGGACCCGCAGGGTTGATGGAAGTGGTGCCGGATGCCAGCCTTGTGAGAGTGCGTGGTCATCTCCTGTTCTGATCGTGACCAAAAAGAACGGCCAACCTCGTTTTTGCCTGGACAGTCGTAAACTCAATTCCGTCACTAAACGAGATGCTTACAATCTTCCTTACATTTCTGAGATCTTAGATAATTTACGAGATGCGCGCTATTTGACCAGTATTGATCTATCCAAAGCATTCTGGCAGATTCCGATTGCTCCTGAGGATCGCGATAAGACTGCGTTCTACGTTCCCGGCAGAGGCACATTTCGTTTCAAACGGACTGCTTTTGGCCTTACCAATGCACCAGCTACTCAGCAGCGTTTGGTTGACTTACTATTTTCTAAATTTGATCTCAAGGTGTTTGCTTATTTGGATGACATCATCATCATATCTGAAGACTTTAATAGTCACGTGACACTACTTTTACGTGTACTCGACAAGTTAAAACAAGCTAACCTAACAATAAACCTTGAAAAGTCCAAATTCTTCAGCTCTCAGCTTAAATATCTCGGTTATGTCGTTGATGGCTCTGGCTTACGTACAGACCCAGCCAAGGTTGAGGCCATACTTAATTATCCGACCCCTAAATGTCGTAAAGACCTCAAACGTTTTTTAGGAACTGCGACGTGGTACAGACGTTTTGTTCCTAACTTTAGCACTATCGCTGGTCCCCTAAATAAGTTGACGTCATCCAAGAAAGGCACCCCTTCTTTTAAATGGACCCCTGAAGCTGACGCTGCGTTTCAAAACTTAAAAGAATGTTTAATTTCTGCACCAGTTCTATCCTGTCCAGATTATACTAGGCCTTTCGAAGTGCATACGGATGCTAGCAGTTACGGTGTCGGTGCAATGCTTACTCAGTCGATAGATGGAAAAGAACACCCAATTGCATACATGAGTAAGTCACTAACCGCTGCTGAGAAGAATTACAGCATAACCGAACGCGAAACCTTAGCCGTTATTACCGCACTCGAACATTGGCGTTGCTACATTGAAAACGGTCAACAGTTTACTGTCTACACGGATCACAGCGCTCTTAAGTGGTTTTTGTCCTTAAGTAACCCTACTGGTCGACTAGCTCGATGGGGCGTACGTCTCTCAGCCTTTAATTTCGTCATTAAACACCGACGAGGCGTTGATAATGTTATTCCTGACGCGCTGTCCCGAATCATTCCGGTTAGTGCCATCAATATTGCAAACTCTTATTCAGTAACTAAAGACTGCTGGTACAAAAATATATATAACGGTTGTCTAAATGATCCTTCCAAATTTACAAATTTTATTATTAAAGATAATTCATTATTTAGGTTATCTAAAAATAAACACGAACTAACTACAGAATTCTCGTGGAAAGAGGTCGTACCTACTGAACACCGCGAGACCATAATGACTGAAAATCATTCCGAGCCTACAGCTGGACATATGGGTATTTTCAAAACCTATCGACGTCTTGCCTTACGCTACTACTGGCCTGGCATGTACCAAGATGTTGTAAAATTTATTGGTTCTTGCGAAAAATGCTTAGCTTACAAGTCCCAAAATCATCAAATTTTAGGAGAAATGGGTCGGCCTAAACACTGTTCGCGACCATTCCAAATGATCTCAATTGATCTCATGGGACCTCTTCCTACTTCAAAAAAGCAAAATAATTATATATTAGTCGTAACTTGCTGTTTTTCTAAATTTTGTTTAATTTTTCCAATTAAAAGGGCTACTGCTGATATAATTACAAAAATTTTAGAAGATTCTGTATTCTTAACTCACGGCATACCTCAAACCGTGTTAATGGATAACGGTACTCAGTTCACTGGCAAGGTGACAGAGGCATTTTTTAAGAAATATAATATCCCAAATATTTATTATACACCTAAATATACCCCTCAGGTAAACTTAGTAGAGCGGTATAACAGAACCATTATCACTTGCATTTCTACCTACGTGGATAATGATCATAGATCATGGGACATATTCATTCCTAAGGTGCAGTTTGCTATTAATAACTCAGTGAACGAGGCTACAGGATTTTCACCTTCATTTTTAGTTTTCGGCCGTGAGCTTGTTACATGTGGGTCACATTACACTGATAATGACCTCGGTGATGAAATACTATTCCTGCCACGAGACGCGTATGCAGAAAACTTAGGTGTGTTGTCTTCTATCTTTGACAACGTGCAAGCGAAGTTATGGCAAGCCCATGTTAAGAATACTTCACATTATAATTTGAGACGCAAGTTTGCCGAATTTGATATTGGAGACGTAGTCATGAAACGAGCGTACTTTTTAAGTGATAAAGAGAGCAGATTCTCAAAGAAGCTGGCTCCAAAATTTATAAAAGCCAAAATAATTGAGAAAAAGTCACCTCTTGTCTATGTGTTACAAGACATGTCTGGCAAAAATTTAGGTTCTTGGCACATTAAAGATTTAAAATTAGTAGGAAAAAATAAATAGCATTAAAAAGTTTTCCATATTGGTAGGTACATAAATTTTATACATTTAAAGACGCACATTTTGTTTTATATTTTTTTTGGCGATTCATGATTTACAATCCCTCTCGCATATATTCCACCTTCTATTGGAACGTCTATTGGTAAGGTATCGGGTTAATGAAAACAAGATACCTATATTTTATGTTACTGTGCGTCAGTTATGTTTGTATATTGGTTAGATACAATAACTGCTGCTAGTTTATGTTTGCGAGAAGTATGAAAGTTGTTTTTTTTTTTAAAGGTAAACTAATAGTTAGACTCTAGTTCCAAATGCGGATTTTCTTTCATTTTAGATTATGACAAAAATCCTTGATTGCGCGCGGGGGTATTGTAACGTTGTAAACTATTGTTTTAGTTAATAAGCAAGCAATCGAAATCGTCAAGTCATTGTAATATAGTTCCAACCCGTCCACATCACTTAAGGCGCCTTTGTTTTGTCTCACTCGCTCACGATATTAGGAACACGTTAACTCCCCACTCCATACGACTTATGCGCGCCGCGAGCCGCGATCGGGGAGCAGGCTTGAGGACGGTCAGTTGAGACGCGCGTTCACGCATACTACACTTGTGCGTGACGTCACACGTGCAGTCTCACTCTAAACCTTCTAAAGCTCAGATTTTTGACGATACTATACTTAATACTTATTATTAAAGTTTAAAAGTTTAATAAAAAGAAATATAAACTGTGTTTTCCCCGTATTGGGTAAGTGTTTGCAAAGTTACGCATTGCTTTCTCATGTGTCATGGTGGTGGTCAATGATTTGCAAAATTGTGTTTCATCATCTTTTTTTCTTTTTTTTTTACGCTGAAGATGACGCAGGAGCCGAGGAGTTGTCTCTGGATGGTGGAGGACCCGCAGGGTTGATGGAAGTGGTGCCGGATGTCAGCCTTGTGTGTTGACCGCCCGATGGATGTCACGGCAGTACGGCAGCGGTTTACTTGGGCAAATTAACCCGGAACTTGAAACCCTGGAATTTATGTCCAGGAAATAAATACGTGAGCTCTCTGCTAATCCTCTCCTGACGGTGACCACGGCGGCGTAAGCATAAGCGTAAGGCGGATGAAGTACTATTGCGCTTAAGGCGAATGTGTGTTAAGGTCACCTTCAGAATCGGAGTTTACAAAGTGTGAAGAAAAGAGTATGAAGCACTTTTACTTTAATATGAACACAAATAATGACAAGCTAAGGTTTATGGTTAAATGAAATGATTAAAAATAAAAGAAATGGGTGTCAAGAAAAAAAGATGATGAAACACAATTTTGCAAATCATTGACCACCACCATGACACATGAGAAAGCAATGCGTAACTTTGCAAACACTTACCCAATACGGGGAAAACACAGTTTATATTTCTTTTTATTAAACTTTTAAACTTTAATAATAAGTATTAAGTATAGTATCGTCAAAAATCTGAGCTTTAGAAGGTTTAGAGTGAGACTGCACGTGTGACGTCACGCACAAGTGTAGTATGCGTGAACGCGCGTCTCAACTGACCGTCCTCAAGCCTGCTCCCCGATCGCGGCTCGCGGCGCGCATAAGTCGTATGGAGTGGGGAGTTAACGTGTTCCTAATATCGTGAGCGAGTGAGACAAAACAAAGGCGCCTTAAGTGATGTGGACGGGTTGGAACTATATTACAATGACTTGACGATTTCGATTGCTTGCTTATTAACTAAAACAATAGTTTACAACGTTACAGTGGTTGTTATTTTGGGATTTCTTAGTCAGACGAATTATTGTTTTTAAGCGTTTCGTATATGTTTTGAAAATTATTTTATTATTGGGGTTGGGGTCTTTTCGAAACTGCCATAGCATCTCGCGCTTGCGTTTACAGCACAATTTAATACCTTTACTAATCCACTTAGGTGATTTTACTGCATAACGTTTTAATTTCTTAAGCGGAAAGCACATATCATAAAATAATTTAAATGTGTCGTGGAACTTATTAAATGCGTCATTAGGTTCTGTGGAGGAATAGATATCGTTAAATGTCAAATTTTTTAAGCAACTTTTAAACTTTTGCATATTTTCTTTACAGAAACTACGTCTAAATATGTACCAATATGGAAGTACGCATGTTTTTGTTACAGGACATTGTAGTATTTGCGCTGTATGATCTGACAACGCCAATTCGACCGTTACGCATTTACTTCCCCTTATATTGTCGATAATGTTGTCAATACATGTTCCGCTGCAAAGCCGTGTTGGAGTGAGCACACCTATTTTCAAATTAAAATGGAAATGCAAATAGTAAAAAACTGGCCTATTGCGAGTCGGACTCGCACACGAAGGGTTCCGTACCACAAGGCAAAAAAGCCGATAAAAACACGTTTGTTGTATGCCCCCCTTTAAATATTTATTTTTTAGTTTTTGTTATTATAGCGGCGACAGAAATACAAAATTTGTGAAAATTTCATCTGTCTAGCTACCGCGGTTCTTGAGATACAGCCTGGTGACAGACAGGCGGACGGACAGACGGACAGACAGAGAAGTCTTAGTAATAGGGTTCCGTTTTTACCCTTTGGGTACGGAACCCTAAAAAGACGCATTTAAAACATACAAAGTTACATTAAAAACAACCAAAATAGGTTAAAGTGCGGAGAACTGGAGGCCCAGTAGTAGCGGCCCCGACTTAAGAGTTGCAACTCGAACCCAGACCGGCGGTTTACTTTGAATTTCGAGTAAATGATTTCATCACCACTGCTCTCAAACCAGTGAAGGAAAGCATCGTGAGGAAACGTGTCTGACAACCAAAAAATTCAGACATGTGACATCTATTAACCCGCACTGGGCTCACGTGGTTATATTACAGCCTACTCCCTCTCCAAGAGTGGAGGCCTGTGTCCCAGCAGTGGGACATTAAAGATGTTAGAATGCTTGAAGTAGTTTGAAGATTTTGTGGTGTTGTAGTCTGTTGTTCGAAGGGATTATTAATTTGCCGACTTATTTAAGCTAGGTAACTGCTTATGTGTAATTGATGTAGGAAATCTCAAGACTCTTTAATTTATTAAAAGTAGGTACTTTACCGAAACCTGGGATGCTGTCTTTACTTAGGTAATTTCTTGAAACGGCACTTACCTGGAAAAAGAAAACGAAAATGTTTATTACATAAGAACAATCACAAAACTAACTTTTAGGGGGAAATTAAAAGCTGATATAATTTTACTCTCCACTCTTTACGGTAATCAAATCGCTATACGCTTATCCCAAGACCCGAAGACAAAATATTAAATCCTTTACGACTCCATCAAGCCAGGTAATACAAACTGATAAATTAATTTGTCAGAAACTTTGTAAATCCATTGAAAATATTTGTTTTTCGCCATTTTTGGTTGGTAAATTGACGTAGGTAATTACATAATAATCAAGTTGGTAAAGTTGGCAGGACCAACAGGCAGCGTCCACAGATTATAATGGATTTAATTCAGTTTTAGATGTTGCTTTTGTTTCATCATGGATAAAAGGGAACAGGGCCTGAAGTTCATGAAGTTTCCTCTCCGGGGAAAAGATAATTTAACCTTGTTAAAAGTTATAAAGCCTGTTAATTTGGGTCCTGTAATAATTTAATTTTAAAGAACATTAGGTACTTAGGTTTAATGGTGCCCGATAATTCTATTTTGGGCTAAGATCCTAATTTCCGTCAAGATACGATCTGTTCACTTATATTTTAGGACACACTGTAAGAAGACAAGATTTTTTTTCGCTCATTGGCTACTGAGCCGATGTCGACTATTCTGATTCAAATGTCACTCTCTGATTGGAAGACAGATCAATTACGAGTAAGACCTATGTCATGTAAGCCTTTTTGTAACTCTGATAAGGTACACTCAGAGAAATTGTTTATTAAATTGACACCCTACGTCATTCCGTGTTACAGCTATTTCAAACGACTGTCAAAGAATAATAGTTGCGATATATAGGTACGGACAATTTATGTAGGTAATCGATTTGCTTAATAAATAATTTCCCTTGCTTTAAATAGTTGTGGTACCGTTATCGCAGAATCAAAACCAGTACCAAACACAGCTATACTGAAATCACGCCTACCAAATAACACAGTACCCCGTTTCCCCAATTTACACCCTTACAACCAGAACTAATACCCCGCACCTTTTTCTGTAACATACCTACGCATCAACCCTATATCTGCGAATCACCCCTATACCACAGAATAGAGAGGTACAGAAGGCCGGCTCCATACGAGCGAAAGCGTACACACACATAGACACGCTTCTTCGTGGAGCGAGCGCACTCGCGACTGGCATTTCAACACAAACTCATTGCATTTATTAAAATTAAACCATTGACAGCCACTTTTGTCAAAGGACTCGGACAGTCAGAAAGATGAAGTTAGTTGTCACACTCTTAAATTATATTATAACTAAAATATTAGTTATATACATTTGAATTTATATTTATATGTGAGGACCATGTATAAAGACGTGCACATTAAAAGCATCCAGAGTAAAAGCAAAAAATAAAATAAGCCGTGGCAGCTAAGAGATGAAAAGTCCCACAAACGGCACCCGTTCACAAACATGACGCATGGATCAGCACCATTCAGCTCAGCTCATTTGTTCAAGAGCGCCATACGCGTCATGTGTTTGTGTGTTTTCGCTCGGTGTATAGAGCCAGCCTTCTGTAGTTATCTATTCTGTGTCCACAGGTACGCGTAGCCTGCAGGCACCATTAGCCACCCTTCTTGCTGACGTGAAAGATAACCAGCCGATAGATCCGCCGGCCTGTTAGGCTGTTAGCGGTTTAATGGAATTAGGGATACTGTCTTATTATTACGGTTTTATAGCAATCTTGGGGTAGGTAGAAGTACAGGTACCTAATTTGTCAATTAGCTGAGTATTCTTTCATGATAATGAATTTGGGGTGCAAAAAAGTTTTATATTATACTTACATAAACCATTTCATTTAACTTAATTTCTACTCTGTATAGTCCTTCCTTCCGGCCTCCACCAACCCCATTGAATAGCTAATCTTTTCACCACGACATGAGTTATTTTCGTACCTATAACTCGTGCCGACACGACAATAGTAGAACTAATGATGCAATCAATCAAACCCAACTTGGTTGTTGGGTGTTGCGGCGCAAATTGAGAGCGGACAGTGGATCGATAAATATGCTGATTGACTGATAGGATTAATGACTGATTGAGATTGTCAGTTGTGGTCAGTTGGTTAGAACATAATAAAAGCTTATTATGAAGTGAATTAAAATTTGAATTCACTTGAATGTAAAAGGTTGACATGGCAGAGGATAGTAAATTCTAAATATTTTAGGTATTGTAGAAAAAAAATGTGGCTTGAACCTACTTAATATCGAGTTATTTTATTCATATACCTATTAAAAAAAACCCTGTAAATAAATAACGGTTAAAAAAAATCCTTGATATTCTTATTTACAACAGCAAATTTAAACATGAATTAACAAAAACAACAAACACCTTCCGTCTCACCCAAAGCCTTAAAACTTCGACCTGCCATTTTAACCATTTCAAAATTATGTATTTAGTTTAGTTCGACTTCTTTTACAAACAGAATATTTATACAAGAAATTGCTCTTCTTGAACAATCCAAACGCCTGATGGAAAATTACAGGTACACTATGTATGAGCGTAATGCTGTAGTTATTTTTCCATTTATGTGACATCAAATTGTCAACAAAATTAATTGTCAATATATATAATTGTATCCAGTGTATCCGAGCCCTAACGACCTCTATCAAAGGAAGGCTTCAGTTGTTTAATAAGCAAACTTAGATATTTATTTTGTTTGCTTGTTCGCGTTGAAAATTCAAGACAGCGTCTTTGTGCTTCAGGGTTTTATCGGATATGTTCATTAAAACCGTGTACATCCCGAGGACAGCCGAACACATCCGAATGTAGCGCGGTGTCGGTTACGGTAACAGTGTCGCGAGTTCATTGGGTTTTCCCATCTCAAAAAATGCCCCACGCGCCTAAAGAAGTTTTCACATCAAAAAATTAATTAGCTAAAAACTAATTAGCTAAAGAATTACTTGTTTTAGTACTTCAATTATGAACAAAGGTTGCTACTGCATGGCTATAACTAAACGAGTCAGCCAAAATTGACGATCAATTTTATACAGGATATTTTTTTATGCATTGCGCAAATTTTCACAGGATGTTCTACTCATGAATATGAACAACTTTCACTATGGGTTCAACTCTGAAATCACGAAAAAAAAATCAGCTGTTTCATACATTTTGGTCGAGTAGGTATTGAACTTTTGTATGAAACAGCTGATTTTTTTTTCGTGATTTCAGAGTTGAACCCATAGTGAAAGTTGTTCATATTCATGAGTAGAACATCCTGTGAAAATTTGCGCAATGCATAAAAAAATATCCTGTATAGGTAAACCAGACATGTTTGCGAAGTTAAATTAGAAATTAACGAGTACCTATTGGTTTGGAATTAAGATCAAAAGATTATGTAAACTTTTTATACAAAGCGTATACCTAGATAGTTAAACAAATGAAGAACCACTTAGAGGTTATATCAGTAAAGATCAAAGAATTGAATCTAACAATCTTACAAAGTTCTTCGTAGAATTTGATAACCGCAAAAAAATACAAATAAAATCAAATATAACCTTGAATGGGTCAGCGGGATTGTCCGAAAAGGTTACCGCTGGCTGGCCCGGAACATAAAGGGCTAAGGAAGGAACACGGGTGGGTTTTAGTCAGTCTGACATTCCCTTCCACTCCACCCAGAGCAGGAGGGGTGATTTGATGATTTCCCATCAAAAAAAATATATAAAAAAATAAATGGGTACCTAAATTATTTACACATGCTGAAACGACAGCAGACGATCATAAATTAAAATAAACAGTACTAGCTTCTACCCGCGGTTTCGCTCGCGTTGATATCGAAACTCTCCCACGGGCACGTGCGGGACAAAAAGTAGCCTATTGTCCTTCCCCAAAATGCCATCTACCTCCTTGCCAAATTTTATTGAAATATCTACCTTCCGTGGAGTGGCCCGTGGCTTACTAATAACAGCCGCACAGATCGATCAATCAGGTTAAGCTACGCTCGCCGCGGTTAGTCTGTGGATGGGTGATCATCTTTACAAACCGAGAACCCTCCGTGCCTCGGAAAGTACGTTAAGCCGTTGGTCCCGGCTGTCATTCGTGGATCTTTGACAGTCGTTACGGGTATTCAGAAGCCCGAAAGTCTGACAACCAGTCTTACCAAGGGGTATCGTATTACCCAGTAACTGGGTTGTGGAGGTCAAATAGGCAGACGCTCCATATAAAATACTTGTAATCAGCTGCATCCGGTGAGACTGGAAGCCGACCCCAACATAGTTGGGAAAAGGCTAGGCAGATGATGACCTTCAGTGGATTAGGCGTAAAAAGACATAGGTACAAAAATAGTCTATTTCGTATTATAATATTAGTCTGGAAGAAATTGACACAGGCATTCAATAACGTAACAATTTGTTCAATAAGGACAAACCCACGCATTTCGTTGACATTTCTCCCCTTGTCTAGAGGACATAGTATCGCCATTTTAAATATAAGTCCTATTACAAACTAAAAGAATCTTGCATATTTAAACTCTCGAAAGTAGGACTTAAAAGAGTACAAATAAAAGGGTCTGGGTTCTCGACATAACTTTATCAAATCATTTAAATTTACTGCGAAAAGTGAAGAATTTCTTTTCGAACGTGAATCCAGGTAATTCTAGGGGATGGGTGGCAGCGAGGGTGGTAGACGGGGGTGAGGCGAGTTATACGAGTTAGAAGGATGGGTAACGGATAATAAACATTGGTTGGAAAAAGTTGTGGATGGCTTCATTTGAGTTGCAGCTAAAGATTCTGGCGATAGTTGACATGGACGATGATAGTGAATGCGCTACTCCACAGCGGCCCAACGGCTATTCTACACACGTGTACTTTCCTTCGTTTTGTATGTGTGGGCAGGATCGTCCACTGCAAACCACAGTCACGCTACGCAAGAATGCGTGGCTTGAAAACAAAAGAACCGCGTCGAAACGGGGCACCACCTGCGTGGCAGTAGAGGGTCGACTCAAAACTTACATAAAGCCAAACCCTACTTCTATCCAATTGTAATATTCAAATCTACGACAGTAATCACTTCAGAGATTTGCACTAAGTACCACGAAAATCAAAACTAAGGACAATGCACACTACCAATTCAGATGCGTGTCCACTTTTTCACATGCTTTGATAAGCTTATAGACCTCCCGTTCTCTCCGACCCTCGCTAACCTTCCCTTACCACATAACTAGATAACCCACCACTAAACAACCATACTCCCCATTTAACACACCCGTGTGTCACCGAGTATCGGCCGGCGAACCACGACCTAATGAATACAAACCACTCGATGTCCTACGTCCTACACTCCTACCTACCTAGCCACCTACCTGCCTACCGGCTACGCCGACCGCGCAGTGGCGCCCTCATCGTTTGTTTGGTTATTTCTTTTATTTTAGAATGAAAATGCAGAAAATAAGCACGTTAAGTTGTTGTATAATCACTAAAACGGAAAATAGTGGCCATTATTATCAGTTTTAATGATTATAATAAAACTAAACAATGTAAAACTACCGTTTTTAATAATATTATCGTATAATCTTGTGGAGCACTTAACGTGCTTATTTTCTGCATTTTCATTGCATTGCATGCACTTAACTTTATGCTTTAATAGCTGCGCTACGCGGTTTCACAAGCATAAATGTCGATCCCGTGAGAATATCGGGATAAAAAGTAGTCTATGTGTTAATTCAGGGTCTCAGTTACCTCCAAACCAAATTTTATCAAAATTGGTACAGCCGTTTGTGCGTGAAGAAGTAACAAACATACGAACACAGTCAACACCGGTGATGATTTCATCACCGGTGCTCCCAAAACGATGAAGAAAAACATAATGAAGAAATCGACAGAACCTAAACCCACAAACACAAAAACATTTGTGACATTTACCAACCCGCACTGGGTCCACGTGGTAGATCGTGATCCGTGAACTCTCACAGATAGGAAACCTGCAGGGTAATTGCGTAACACTGACAGTTCACTTTCATTTTGACAGTTCAACAACATTCATTGCGCTATTTGGATGCATTAGCAATTAAGCCTTCAAAATTATTCAGATTGTGATTACGCAATCAAGGTGCTGAATGCCAGCAGTGGGAAACATGATGCTTGGACGTTACTTACGTCACAGTATAAAGATCATACAGTATTGTAACTCGGCCGTAACCTTGAAATAAATGCCTACATCCGCGCGGTACGTAAACATGCGATAGGGCTGCCCGCCTCCAGCATTTTAATTACATTTACCTACTTCGTGTTTCCATTTAGTTTTGTTATTGTATTTTACTGTGTGTACATAAATATTAATAATAAAAACCACGTCTTTACTTTGAATTATACAAACTAAAAAACAAAACACACATGCCCCGAGGTTTTAACACAAGCGTACCTACCGTATAATGATTCATGAACCGCCTATAACTACCTACATATTTCACTCGTGTCTATCACTTTCCTTTACTCTATTCACTTTATTTATTAAACCAGACATCTTTTTTTTCGGGAGATAAAAGGAAATACTTATCAATTAAAAAGACACACATTATGTACCTACCTACTAGTAAGTAAAATTATTTTATAGTCTTACCTTTCAGAGTTTCCACGTAATCTAAAAAAAGTTATCTCTGGATGCGTTATTGACGAATTCATGCAACCAAAAACAGCACAATATATCCTACTCGTCATATTAAATATGTACTTCAATTTATTTTGCGCGGTTATTGTTAAAAAAAACAACACACCGTCCGTTCGTCACTGCGGCACAGTCGCGACTGTCTGCATGCCAAGCGCATGCCGAGGTCGAGGCGCGTAGGTATAGCTCGCGTTTCGTCCGTTTGTATGAAGTCGAAATACTGTATATCTTTATACTGTGCTTACGTGTTGCTCAAGAATCTTTTTTTCAATTTACCTATTTAGCATGGCTACAATTAACAAAATGCACTTAGTATTAGCAACATTAACACTTATAATTGATGAAAGTTTTAGAGCTATCTTCATGATTTTTTCTATCGTACCAAATTAGTTATATTATGTTTTCAACACACTATCTATTACTTAGCATATATCCTGAAGTCATATATTTTTCTGATTTTGTTTACTGTATGTAGTCGATCATATACTTTTATTGTTTCTAAAACTTTCTACTGCACAAGTGTAAATTGACCTTTACTTACTATTACTACCTATGGCTACCTAGGTAGCTACCCCACCGGCACGTCGGCTACCTGATTAAATGCATAGAGATTGTTTGGACTTGAAAGGGTTCATGTTGTTTCTCCATTGTGAAGACGTGCTGCCAATTTTCTGAGTGACATTGTGCAGTGATTTATTTTATGACAGACTGCTTTGAGTTCGTGACTTTGTGCGTTAGTAGTAAGATAGCGAAAATGCTGTAGCTACCTGACCCTGGAAAATTTATAAACATGTTTGACGGTGACAGAAGCTAAAACGCCTGATAGTAATATTATTTCACTATGTGCATTATGTGCATTTTTTACTTTTGGACATTATACTTTGCTTAAGGCTAAAGTTGCTGAGATAGAAGAATAAATTGGTATACCTAGCCCTAATATCTCTAGCCATAATCACACTAATATTATAAAGGAGAAAGTTTGTGAGTGTGTGAGGGTATGTGTGTGTTTATATGTTTGTTACTTGTTCACGCTCAAACGGCTGGACCAATTTTGATAAAATTTTGTATGGCGGTAACTGACACCCTGGATTAACATATAGGCTACTTTTTATCCCGATATTCCCACGGGATCGACATTTACGCGGGTGAAACCGCGGGGCGCAGCTAGTTATTGTAATAATTGTTTTACAGGCATTATAAGCACATGACGTAATATGTATTTTTACCGACTTCAAAAAAAAGGAGGTTATCAATTCGATACGTATGTATGTAATATTATTGGAATTGCATTATATTCACATATGACAATCTATTAGGGCTTCCAAACAAATATACAAAATTTTATAGACGTATGTATGTATGTATGTATGTATGTATGTATGTATGTATGTATGTATGTTTGTCCACGCATATCTCCGTAACTATTAATCGGATCGTGACCATTCTTTTTTTATTGGCTTACATTTACTTCAACTTAGGGAACAGTGCAAGTTTCATCAAAATCGATTCAGTAATTTTTAAGATATGGACTAAGACGTGAAAGTGTGACGGCCTGGCTTATTGATACGAGCTACGGGTGTAGTGTCAAAGCGAAAACATCTCAAAACCTTGGTCAAATTCTAGTGCAACAACTAAAAATTACCAAATAAAAAGTAATTTAAAAAAATTAAACCGACTTCAAAAAAAAATGAACTCAAAATTATGAAATAACTTTAATTTCGGAAGTCGGTGGCAAAAAACTAAAACTAAAATACAGATCCCAAGACACCGACTTCCGAAATTAAAGTTATTTCATAATTTTGAGTTCATTTTTTTTTGAAGTCGGTTTAATTTTTTTAAATTACTTTTATATTCTCTAATTCACTGCTTTCGTGTTGCTCGTGATGTTCGTATTTGTAATACCACGCCCTTTCACCGAGTTTCCAGAATTCTACCTAAGTAATCGGACTACTAGTAGAGTTATGTAGGTATGCAAAAGCTCTTTATTTCCGCGAATAAACCGCACAGTAAATCCGACGAAACTAGCAAGTCAGTAATTTAATACGAGTAGTTAAATCACATGAGTAGATAAACGGAACAGAGACAAAGCTTCTTACGACGTAGGTACGGCATTTCATACAAACTTTCAAGCTCTTGTTTTTCGAAATGAATGAACCGATTTTGATGAAACTTTATACGCAGGATGCAAAGGTCTAAAAGTTACAGAAGAACATTTTCGAAAAATAGTGTTACAGCCAAATTAGACCGATTTGAAAGGTTCCTAAAAATAGAGATTTCCACTTTATCTTTTTTTAAATAAGTCGTTTCGAAAATGTTCTTATGTAACTTTTTAGACCTTTGTATCCTGCTTGCGTATGAAGTTTCAGTTCATTCATTTCGAAAAAAAGGGCTTAAAAGTTTGTATGAAATGCCGTACGTCGTAAACGTTCTTAACGTGCAAAATTTTTACCCATTTTGGTAGAGTTGTCAGCACAATAGGTTAAGACAAATTAAACAAAATATTTGTTAAACAGTTTTATTATTCAGCATGATAGAATACTTTACTACAAATTACTTACTGTAATAATTTTCTTTTTATAATTTTTGTTTTTTAATAATTTATTGTTTCTTTTAATGGTGTGGTAAATTCTGAGTCTAACATATAGTTTTTTCAAGTAATCTAACGGGAAACACTCACATGGCATATCAAATTTACAATATTTAATACGTTTAAGTATTTCGTTGCCAACATTGACAATATTTATTTCATGATCGAAATATTCGCGAAACTTTTGCTCGAGCAATTCAACAAATGCGATAAAACTATCAGGAGGTATAATTAAAAAACCCAATTTTACGTCACCATCATTAAAATCCTTGTAACAGCTGAATAGAGAATCTTTGCTCATGTTTATAGGTGGTTCAGATCTCTTGACGTACAGTTTCATCTTTTCGCATTTGTTGTGTAGTTCGAGGCATTTTCGGTACAAATAGACAGTTACAAATACTAAACCATTCTTTTCCGGTAAATTAAACCGATAGTCACTTGTTCCTACTGTTAACTCAGGGGCAATAACTTCGTCTGGTTGCGGATCTAGCGAAACCTGTGAGGTCCTGTCCTCTGGTTTCATAAATAAGCTATCGAAATCTTGATCACAATTAACATTTTGAGGTGTCTTTAGGATATTGATTATAAATATATTTTTGAAGGTTTTACTAAGTTGTTGACATGTTGGTTCCTGACAGTTACCACCGGGCCCCGCCTGTCTGACTTTCCTGAAGAAATTTTCAATTACGTCGTGATTTAGGCGTCTTGTCAATATAAATTTAATTCCTTCTGATTTTAAATCTTCAGATAGTTGTAATAAAGATTTTATGGACACTTGAAATCCGTTGATAAAATTCATAATATTTGTAACGTCCTTCTGCCCATCGATTCTTATTAAGTTAAGGTTCTTAAAAAATGACAATATGTCCTGTAAGAAATTAATTTGATAAGTATCTCCGCGGAAAGCTCTTTTAAATTTATTAGGAGATCGCAATGTGCTCGAGTTTAATATATCAAACAAGTTATTAACTTTATTTATAAAAACAGCGGTATCTCTTGCGGTAACGTCAATAAGATTTAAGTCTACGTATGTATTAATAGCTGATGCGACAGTTCGACTTAAGACCTGAGTAGCTAGTTTCACCCCCATTTTCTGGAAATTATTGGGGTTGATGTGAACATCAGTCAGTTTGGGTGCTAATCTTATTTGTCGATGTTTATCTTGATTATACAAGTCTTTTATATGTGACAATTTTGCAACTTTATTGTCAAAAATGAAATTACATGTTTCAAAGTTGTTTCTTACACATTTCATAAGATGCGGGACATCAAACATGTAAAAAATTTTGTGTCCATTTACTTCGAAATATGTTTTATCACTATTCACGGAACGCAACTTTGATGCTTTTATAAAATCTGAACCTAAATCTGAAACAAATACGCGTATATCCAGGCCAATATTTAGTAATGATATAATAATTTCGTCAATCCATTCATTTACTTCTGAATAATTTTCACATTGAGACAGAAACGAATGAGCTATTGGTTGTTTCCAGTTATGTATAATACCGCGAATCATCATAACAATAACGTATTTAGCTGGTTCTTTTCTTTGAATTCCGTTAATTTCATGAAGTCCAACAATTCTATCGTTTCTGATATCATAATACAGATTAGCTTTCAAGGACATGCAGTCCACGCAAACACTGCAAATCTTTTCTTGCGATCCCATTTTGTCTACCTTCGCTTTTAACGCACAGAGCAAACGTTCGTCTGTCTGAGTGCCTATTGGCATAACTAACTTTTGTAAGGAGGCCAAGGAAGGTAAACAAAATGTATTTGTAAGAAATCTGTATGCTGCTGGACCGCAGTAATAAAGATTGAGTGCAAAAAATTTGAAAGCCAGACTATGCCGGCTTCCACTGTAACCTGCCTTCACATCTATTTGCCATTGAATAATTTGAGACATGCTTTTCGTCATAAACTTATCGCACAATTTTAAAAAGTCTTCTTTAGTTACATTATCTAAATCGGTTTTTTTATTCTTTTTGGCTTCTGGAAGTTCAAGTGCTAGTTTTCTCTTTCTTGGAGTGTCTGCTGAAAGGTGAAGAGACGTTTGCGCCGATCTATTCGTACTTTTCACATCGGATTTTGGCATATCGGATTCTGTTTTGATGTTATGATCTTCCAAAATAACAATTTCATTTAAAAAGTTATCTGAATTTGAGGGTATTTCACTAGTGGGCAAAAGTTGGATTTCCTGATTTTCTTGTACAGATACATTCTCATATTGGTTTAAATTTGCACTAGTATTTGATGGCAGATTAACCGTTGGGAAAGCATTTTCTTGTATAGAGCTCGAGCTTGCAGTGCTTTCACCTTCGTTTGACGGCAATTTGAGTGTTGGAAAAGCATAATCAAACAAATATTTTACAGTTCCATTTTTAGAAAACTTGATGCAGTTTCTTTCGAAGTGCTCCTCACATATTCTGTATTGTTGCCTTGTCTTATCATCAACAAGTTTTAGAAGGAGATCCTCGCGCCCGACAGCTTTCAGCCAATCACGACGCCTGAAACAAAAATAAAATGACAATGCAAACCGAACACGAGTATACGAAAAACAGGTACTTATATACCTATTTTTTAAATATTTATTTAAGTTATAGATAGACCGACTCTGACCGACTAGTAGCGAGAAATAAGAACGATGTAGGTATTAGTGATAAGTTTTCATTAAAAATGCTTTTTAAACGCGTACCTATTCAAACTTTTATGATCATGCTACTATAGCCGTTGAGGAGTTCCTTCGTGAGGAGTCTATCCTGACTGCAGCAGCAGTTTATGGTGAAGATCATGTTTAGCAAACAAAATTAAATTTAACGAGTCCATGCTACTAACCGTTAAAGAGTTCCCTCGTGAGGAGACAATGCTAGCTGCAGCAGCAGTTCATGATAAAAATCGTGTTGAACTATCAAAACTAAACTAACACACAAAATTTCTTGACCGTGCTACTAACCGTTGAGGAGATCCCTAGTGAGGAGATCAATCATGACTGCAGCGCCAGGTTATATCTATCTTAATATTAGAAGTTACGCAGGTATTTATACAAAATTTTAGCTCAATCAAACATCGGGAAGTGGTTCAAATCTTACTTGCAATATTTGAATTAAATACACATAGTTACATACTACATACCAACCCACCCACATACCTACATATGTTTAGTAAAAGATAATAAAACACGTTTGTTGTATGGGTGCCCCCTTAAATATTTATTTTATTTTGTTTTTAGTATTTGTTGTTATAGCGGCAACAGAAATACATAATTTGTGAAAATTTCAACTGTCTAGCTATCGCGGTTCTTGAGATACAGCCTGGTGACAGACAAGCGGACGGACGGACAGACAGCGAAGTCTTAGTAATAGGGTCCCGTTTTTACCCTTTGGGTACGGAACCCTAAAAAAGAATCATACAATAAAATAAAGGTACTTGAAAAAGTAATAAGTAATCAAATATTTACTTACCTATTGTACTCCTTGGGATAGTTATAGTATGATATATTTTTATTTTTTCTCGTATTATTCATACACACAGAACAATAAACAACCATTATTAATAATAAAATACCACGTTTTTACATGAAAATATTCAAACTTGCAACTAACAAAACAAAGAACGTGCGTCGCACTAACCCTGAGATCGTCAACTGGTGAACTGGCTACGCCCCGCCCCGCCCCAGCGCAAACCGGTTTTTTCCAGTCTCGCCGCGTACGCGACAAGCGGCCAGTGGTCACGCACACATGCCCCGCGTGTTTGTAGTAGTGCAACCGATTCGCGCGGTTGTATCACAAAATACAGATACTATCAGCTGTGTTTATAGCTTTGTCTCTGTCTAATCATGTAGAGCGTGTAGTGTAGAGCACGTCGTCGTCACTCGTCGGATCAACACACACGACTTGATAGTTTGAATCCGGAAATTACGTCAGCCACAATACATTACAGTTACCTACCTACTAAGGCAATTCTCGTAATTTTAACGTGAATGGTTTAGACCGCGAAATTCAAATTTTCTTACGTTTTTTTTGCAATTTGCAGGTCAGTGGCAGGTTGTATATTGTATCGGAATCGGTTTCATTTTGACAGTCCAACAACATTCATTGCGTTATTTACGTGTTGAGCAGACAAATTTTTCGAACTTATGAAGCAATGGATTAGTAAAATGATTCAAATTAAATTCCGATTGACAGTGTGTTACGCAATTAGGGTGCACAGGATACTTTTATCTTGGTAGTAGCACAGTAGGTACAGACGCCAGCACATCAAGCTACTACAATCTGTCAAATTTCTTTAATAGATTTTCAACTTTATCGCTAAAGCATAAGGTTCAAAGTTGATTGGGAAAATTTGACAGTTTCGAGTAGCTTTATGTGCTGGCGTCTAGCGTCTGTACGTTCCCGTGGAATAATTTCGACCGCCACAGAAAGCTAGTTATTTAATATTTGGAGAAGGAAGTGAAGGTTTATGCAAAATTTTGTAAACTCATTGCAATCACACATCAGATAAAAAAAAACTTTTATTTGTCACTAAAAGTAACACGTTAAAAATCAATCTTACAATAGATTAAGATTAAGATTTTTGTTTTTTTGAGATTTGATTTTTTTATTTGTTTTTTTTTTTGTTTATTGATTAGGTTTGCCCTCTACGTGACTCTCATGACTGTGGATTTAAAGAATAGAAAGCGGCCAAGTGCACGTCGGACTCCCACACAGTGTTCCGTACCACCGTACAATTAACACTACATATTTTTGTTTTTAATAATTATGTTAGTAAAGAAAACGTCGAAAAATCACATTTCTTGTATCCCCAATTTCCTCTTCATCTTATTTCTATTTGTTGTCATAGAAGCAATAGTACCCACTCGCACATACATAGTACACACTTTGTGAAATCAAGTGTTTTCATATGCCCTGTGACAGACGGACGGACAGCGGAGCCTAATTAATAGGGTCCCGTTGGCACCCTAAAACCATTTAAGTACTAAGTACTGTTCATGTTTAGACATAAAGTCAATACAAGTCAAGTCATACCAATCCATAAGTTCCCTAATAAAAAGTAATTTAAAAAAATTAAACCGACTTCAAAAAGAAATTAACTCAAAATTATGAAATAGGTAACTTTAATTTCGGAAGTCGGTGTCTTGGGATCTGTATTTTAGTTTTATGCCACCGACTTCCGAAATTAAAGTTACCTATTTCATAATTTTGAGTTAATTTCTTTTTGAAGTCGGTTTAATTTTTTTAAATTACTTTTTATTTTGTAATTTTTAGTTTTTGCACTAGTATTTGACCAAGGTTTTGAGATGTTTTCCCTTTGACACTACACCCGTAGCTCTTATCAATAAGCCAGGCCGTCACACTTACACGTATTAGTCCATATCTTGAAAATTACTGAATCGATCTTGATGAAACTTACACTGTTCCCTAAGTTGAAGAAAATGTAAGCCAATAAAAAAAAATGGTCACGATCCGATTAATAGTTCCGGAGATATGCGTGGACAAACATACATACATACATACATACATACATACATACATACGTCTATGAAATTTTGTATATTTGTTTGGAAGCCCTAATAGATCATCATATGTGAATATAATGCAATTCCAATAATATTACATACATACGTATCGAATTGATAACCTCCTTTTTTTTTGAAGTCGGTAACAAGAAGGGACCTTTATTTGAACAACGGGTTATGGTAATTCAGCACTCTCCTTGCTAACAGAGACTACTGAATAAACATGAAATAATCATAACATTAACGTGAACCAATTAACAAGATTTCTAATAGCTAATACAAGATTGAAAATACAATTATATTTCCCTGACATATTAAGGCTCCTACAAACAGGCGCGACACGCGATATAATCGCACGCGACACAAAGGCAAAGGTGTACCTATTCACAAATGTGGTGTAGGTAGTTACATAGGCGCATCCTTATCAAAAAAGATGCGAGATATCAGAACCCAAATGTTTATTACCGCAGATCGGAAGACGCAATGTAATTTTGGCATTATTTTGGAATATACGAAAACTAGACTGCAACAGGCTACGTAACAATTAGACAATTACCATCAATTTAAAGCCACCACTACCAAATAACCTAATCTCCAAAGAAAGCATTTCAATTAATTAAATTAAATTCAATTAAAACACAACAGTTAACTTTCAATCTAAACTAAATAACTTTCAATTTAGATGAAGTTTCGTAAACTTAAGTAAGACAATAAAGGAGCCGACCGCTCTGATAACGTCAATTACAAACGGCCGCTGTTATCTTTAACCGGGCTACGGTTACGTCAAATATTACAGTTATCTACAAAGTAATAGTTCACTTTACTGTTTATCAGTTTGAACTTCAGATGTGATAGGATCTATTGTCTGGAGAGAGTTTTGAAGGCATAAATCAAACTCTACTCATTCCCATTTCGCGACCCTAACAATATAATTGAACATCTAATAGGTATAATTATTGCGTCTCTTTTTGTGGACCTAAAATAAAACTATTTTAGGGTTCTTAAAATACTAAAAAGCTAAGTAACTGCCAGGAACTTTGGATTTTGGTCACAGTTCCAACCTTAGGTATCCGTTCTAGATTACTTGCGAGCAACTGAGGCCAGAAAGTTAAAAAGTAATTTAAAAAATTAAACCGACTTCAAAAAGAAATTAACTCAAAATTATGAAATAACTTTAATTTCGGAAGTCGGTGTCGGGGTCTATATTTTATAGTTTTAGTTTTTTGCCACCGACTTCCGAAATTAAAGTTATTTCATAATTTTGAGTTAATTTCTTTTTGAAGTCGGTTTAATTTTTTAAATTACTTTTTATTTCGTAATTTTTAGTTTTTGCACTAGAATTTGACCAATGTTTTGAGATGTTTTCTCTTTGACACTACACCCCGTAGCTCGTATCAATAAGCCAGGCCGTCACACTTACACGTATTAGTCCATATCTTGAAAATTACTGAATCGATTTTGATGAAACTTGCACTGTTCCCTAAGTTGAAGTAAATGTAAGCCAATAAAAAAAGAATGCTCACGATCCGATTAATAGTTACGGAGATATGCGTGGACAAACATACATACATACGTCTATAAAATTTTGTATATTTGTTTGGAAGCCCTAATAGATTGTCATATGTGAATATAATGCAATTCCAATAATATTACATACATACGTGTCGAATTGATAACCTCCTTTTTTTTAAGTCGGTAAAAAGAGGCTTAACTTAATGAAAAATTTAATGAAACGGTTTATTGACATTTTTTTTTTTGCTTTTTTTTTGCTCCGGCTTACCTCTGTCATAAATTCACCCTTCGCCACTGGTGGGTAGATACCTACCCTGAAATACTACAATAAAAAGGTTTGCTAGTCAGTAAGATTGGAAGAGGTACCTACTACCAAGGGTGTGCCCGACGTAAACACCATCATACGCTAATGCGGGCCATACACGACCAAGTTCCTCACCGTCCAGTTTGCAGCGGACTAGAAGCCGCGTCCAGAAAATTTGACGGTGTATGATATGATACTTATCATGCATACCCTTTTAGCCATACACCGTCAAGTTTACTCGACGCGGCTTCAAGTCCGCTGCAAACTTGACGGTGATGAACTTGATCGTGTATGGCCCGCATAAGGCTCCACTAAGTTGCACTTTAACGACTATAATAATCTGTTTTCGGAGTAAGTACCTAAGTATTATTTGATTGTAAGTAAGTGAATGAACTGCGCACAAAGGAAACAAATCAATCAATAGAATACGTACAAACGACGCATTGTTTTAAGTAAGTACGTTACAAAGAAACAATGTTTACGATATAATTGTACAGACGCCAAGCACATCAAGCTTCTACAATATGTAAAATAGATTTTCAACTTTATCGCTAAAGCATAAGGTTCAAAGTTGATTGGGAAAATTTGACAGATTCGGGTAGCTTGATGTGCTGGCGTCTGTACCTTCTTAAGCGATAGGTTCAAAAACGGAAGATTAATTTAGTTGAAAAAGAGGTCATGAGTTTAATAAATGTCTTAAAAAAAATAAAAAACAATATGTAAAGTCACCACTTGCATACTACAAAGTACGTGCAAATAATAAACAATCTAACATAAAATAGGATGAAGATCGCTAGAAATGTTGTTATTAGCTGACAGATAACTGCTTATCCCCGTAACGTAATCCGATCGTCACCAACCACGACAGCCTAAAGAAAATGGCTGCCTTGAAAACAAGCGAAAACAGATTCAAATAAAAACCGATATTCCACAATATCCTTACACATTCTCGTTGACAGGAAAAACTTTCCCCACAGACCAAAGAGCCCTTACACATTACTAAATAAAAGATACTAGAACGTAACACACCGATAGTGATCCGAAACATCTTGAATGACCAATCAATATGCCCAGAAATGTTATAGACCCGCTGATAGACATATTAAGAGGTCTCACGGGAATGACATCTAGGTAAAGGGGCAGAAGTGCCACTTAATATAACAATAACAACAATTAGTAATACCTTCTGCGCGAAGATACGAGACAATGGTATCAATCTCTCTGCGCCCCGCGGTTTCACCGGTGGGAATATCGGGATAAAAAGTAGCCTATATGTTAATCCAGGGTGTCAGCTACCTCCATACAAAATTTTATCAAAATTCGTCTAGCCGTTTGAGCGTGAAGAAGTAACAAACCTGTAAACAAACACTCACACACAAACTTTTGCCTTTATAACATTAGTGTGATTTAGTAAGTTCACGCAAGACAGGGACCTAGTCATAATATAGAGAAAGGATGAGCCATAGTTACCTATTTACTAAGTGTTGCAGGTTTTCATGCTAGAAACTCCAGTATTCAAGATTGACTTAAGTAGCTTGAGGCTCCAATAAAATCTGTACAATGTGAAAACTTGATTTTTTAAAAATCTCATTGCCAAATCATGGTAAGTTGCCCGCTTCTTAGCTTCGACTTACCATGAAAACAGTAACTTTAATCAGTTTTCATAAGAAAGTCGCGATCGTGATACATCGCTTCACCACAGTAACTTTTGTGTAGAGTTTATGTAGCTACTACGGTTACGTACAAAAAAGTCATAACATTAAAAATAAAAAAGGCAAGTTTTAGAAACAATAAAAGTACCTATATGAACTACTTCAGGATATATGCTAGGTAAATAGTGTTTTGAAAACATAATACAAGTAATTTGATATGATAGAAAAAAAAATCGTGAAGAGACCTCTAAAATTCTCTTTTTACAATAAAAACCATACTAATATACATACAATCATTCTGATTTTTTGTCAGATTATTCTACAAGCAACATACTAAAGCACTAGTGTTTTAATTTTTTATTCCAAACAATAAATTTTTTGTAAATAGATAATTGCTTCATATTTTGCAATAAATATAACCTCAAAGTTTAAAAGGTACTTCTTTTTCAACACACTTGCTCGTAAAGTGGCTCTTATTGAACCGCTTTAAGGTCCATAATGGAGTGTATTACGAACGCGTGCTTTTTCTTTACTTTAATCCACATGTTCTGTAATACCACAGATAACTATTTACTAGTCGGAGACGCGCGCTTTTTTAATCTCATCAAACCCTGCGTTCCGAATTGGGAAATAATCGATGTGTTCCGAATTGGGAAATAACCGAATTAGCGTGAGCGCGATAACGATAACGATGTCCCGTGAATCGTCATAGATGACGTCATGACATTCGCCATCTTGCGATAATGCCGACCATGCCCTAGAATATTATCACCGTGAGCGCTGTCAAAAATGACAGTGTGTGTATGAGGTTGTGTCAGTGTGTGTTTTGTTTTGAGTTGCATCATCTTTAAATTAAACTAACGTGGCATTTTTGAAATTGTGCTTCTGGCTGACAGTCGCCACCTAACCAAAGAAGAAGAACTGAAGAAGAAATGTGGTGTTTATACAAAGAAATACTGTAATAATATCTTTTTTACATTGTGTAAGCACTGTCATGTGAGCGCGTTCACGAGTGTTCCGAATTGTTGCCAGCTCTCAGCAGTCATAATAGTAATATCTAAATCGGAACGCATGTGAGATGATGCATGGACGTAATATTACGTCCATGGAGATGATGTGAGCGCTGTGATGTGAGCGATTATAGCTAATTCGGAAAGCGCCCAAAGAGACTTCATGCCGAAAGAAAAAATCCGCGAGCTATATTTCAATTTTTTTTAAATAGTCTGTAGATATTGTCCTTGGTCGCAAAATGAACTCGCAGGGGACCACAGACAATTTAAGGTGAATGCGCAGTGGTAGACCGCGAAATTCTTAGGTTTTTTGCAATTTTCAGGTTTGTGTTTATTATATTTTTTCTATAGGCTGTATCGGTTTTGTCTGTGCCATAGATTAATATATTTAAAATGAGTCAATGTTGCGCGCGCATCGCTTGTGCTGGCTAGCACGGAGCGCGGGAAAACAAAACCAGCGCGCCATTTTCCATACAAGTTTAACAATACAAGTCTGTTTTTTTTCCTCGCAAGTGTGTTGAAAAACGTCGTATGAAACGCGTGTGCATTAATCAATATACACTCGGCTTTCTTATCGCTCTCGCCTGCGGCTCGCGCGATAATATCGCCTCGTGCATAATGATCAACATAGCACACATGTATCATAATGTACTATTATACATTTTGTTTCATATAGCCCTTCTTTAAACGTCTCTATTTAGTGGCATTCCAAAAGACATCATTTAAGAGGGAAACAGGATATTGGAGCTTCAGGCCTTTGAGGCGAAATGAGTTTCCACTTCGGTTTTTTCACAAAAATCTGCGTTGAAACTATGTCCGTTGATACGTTTGTAAGTCTTATAATGGGTCGTTTATGTTTGATTTAGTAAAGCTAGAATATTTAAGCCTAGAATTTATTGTTTTGACTAGAAGTTTATGTAGCTATTCTAATAGAAATAATTGCGATATCGTCTGGTGTATGTGGCCTATCGTGGGCCACAGCTGGGGACTGTTTGGCTACGAAATGTGGCTATTGGTTTCTATAAGTGTCGTACCAAGCTGCAGTGGCTGCATCCACAAATAGAACCACTTTCGTCTCGATCACATCACTACGAAAAGTAGTGGTTACTTAACTTTAGCAAGATTCATTTCAGTTTGCTTCTGTACGTTTGAATGACACGTTTAGACTACCGGACAAAATCGGCCAAGTGTGAGTCGGACTCGTACACGCAGGGTTCCGTACCAGAAGGCAATAAACGCCGAAAAAAACACGTTTCTTGTATATAGAAACCCCCTTAAATGTTTACTAACTTTATTTTATGTTTATTACTTGGTATTATAGCGGCAATAGAAATACACACTCTGTGAAAATGTCAACTTTACAGTTCATGAGATACAGCGCGCTGACAGACGGACGAACGGACGGACGGACGCCTCCGCTGGCTTAGTAATAGGGTTCCGTTGGCAACCTTTGATAACACTACTAGCATAGCTATCTGATATTTATTCTACGCCGGAGACGGTTACATCCCTCTATACCTCTAAGTAGAAACTAAAACAAAAGCCTCCTGTGTTAGATAAACCATCGTAACACAACTTTGCTCAGAACAGTGGGGCATAGTTTGTTCCCCTGTAAGCTCTGCTCAGCAGCTGCCAAATAAAACGACGACAATCAGCTTTGGTTTTATACAAGATAAAAGAAAAGCTTTGTTATAATAATTACAAGAATAATGTACCCAGGATTTTGTAATATATTGATTTAAAAGAGTGTCCATGGAGTTTCTTGCTCGTTCTTCTCCATAGATATCTACGTTTTTGGAATGGTCAACTAGCTTCAACTTTGTGACTAACTGACAGACTATTTAATTTGGACAATTCAAAAGTGCCTGTACATGGTTTAATTGAAATAAATGCTTTGAGTTTGAGTTTGAAATTCTCTGTCTCGCGATCCGTATGGCATTTAAAAATACGCAAAAATAGCAGTGGTAACGGCCGCGTCTTACGTATTGTAAGGTCGTGGGTTCGAACCCAAAAATTCGAAGACATATGACATTTGACGACCCGCACTGGGCTCGCGTGGTGGAGTACGGTCCACTCCCTCTCGCAGAGAGGAGGCCTGTGTCCCAGCAGTGGGAACATTATAGGCTAATTATGCAAAATATCACGTTAGAAAAAGAAAATTATTATAGAAGCCAAAGCTACCTCTACATAGTGGAGCTTTTCAATTATTTCTATTATTTCATGAATAAAATTATGTTCAAAATTCATGTGAAATAAACCAATACATTGTATTTAAAATAATACTTATGAAACAGGATAGCGAAAAACAATTTTCTTGATTGTAGGTATTTATTGTATAAATTATAATCGAACAGAGTTTTGGCTTAAGCTAGGTTCTAGAACAGAATAATCCCAAGAAATGCGCTGCGCGGCCTATTTATAAGTTTACCCCTACTATAAATCGAGGAGGGGATCGCCGCTCGGTAACGCCCATCGCGTTAGGTTGACAAGCGCACGTGACGTGCTAGTCAATTGACTTCCTCTTTGCTGTGGCTGCCGTGGCGTACTTGGTCGTCATGGCTATGGCTTTGGCTGAGGCTGTGGCTGTGGCTTTGGCTGCACCAAGACGACACGGCGTGGCATGGCTGGCAATCGGGTAGCCGTTACAGTCGGCCATCCTGAAACAATTGCTCCCGCAATGGGAAAAGGGAACACAATTAGCTTTCCAGTAAATCAATTAGGTCCTCTGTCTCTATCAGTTCATCAGAGCTGCTGCCACTGTCAGATACAGGAGCCACACTTTGATAGGGTCGCAAGGAGTCAGCAGATACTAAACCTATGAAGTTCTTGTATCCTCTCAAACCTTTTATACTCCTGATCCTGTATCTGTCCTTACCAACAACTTTTGTGACAATATACGGCCCTGAATAGAGATCATCTAGTTTAGTACTGACTTTAGCCGCGCTACTTGTAGGAGCCTGTCTCCAAAGTACTAAATCACCTTTCTTATATATGTGACATGGCTTACGACGCTTATCAAAATGGTGTTTCATTTTAGCGCTAGCTTTTTCAATGCGCTGCCTAGCCTTGGTGCGTTTCACGTGAGTCGATTCGACTACACGCCCCGGAATAGAAACATCACATGCCGGCCTACTACTCCGTGAAAACATCAAGTCGTAAGGTTTATATCCGGTTGTGTCGTTTAAAGTGTTGTTTATACCCCAGATTACGTCAGGTAAATTATTAGACCAATTGTTCGCGGCTTCACTAGGGTCGGTAGCTCGTAACGCGTTCAAAATGGTTCTGTTGGTACGTTCAACTTGGCCGTTAGCTCGAGGACAAGCTATAGCAGTTAAAGTATGCTTGAACTGTTTGTCTGTAGCAAACTTTTTAAAATATCTACTGGTAAAGGCTTTTCCGTGATCCGACACTACTCTATCCGGGTATCCAAACAAAGCGAAAATTCGTTTTAATAACCTGACCGTCTCGATTGAGTTTACTGTCCGAGTTGGTTCCGCAATTACAAACTTTGTAAATGAATCGGTTATCACTAGCATATACACATAGCCTTTCTTCGTCTTACAGAACGGTCCTAAGTGATCTACATGTACTGTTCTGAACGGTTCAGTTGGTTTGGGAATAGGATGCAACATACCCTCCTTTTTCCCGTGCTCCCCTTTTCCGTAAGCGCAATGTAAACACGCCGCAACATATTTCTGAATAAACCGCGTCATTCTCGGGAACCAATAGTCATTTTTAATAAGCTCGATGCAGCGCTTGAACCCTACATGGCCTATTTCATCATGGTGCATTTGAGCAATTTTCCACCTAGCTGGTCCCGGCACTACAAGACGATTACCGCACAGAGTTTTCCGGTATAACCTATCATCTATCAGTACGAAATCCTTTGTTATGTCGCGCTCTGCTGAACCAGATTTTAATCGATCAATTATGTTTTTGACTTTGTCATCTTGATACTGAACTGTAAAGAACCAATCAGACACTTCTAGGCGATTAACATTAAGCGCGTCAACAGGATTTCGACTAAGTGCATCGACATGTCTCATGCGCTCACCCGGCCGGTATTCTACACTTAAATCGTAATCTTGAATCATCAACCACCATCTGGCTATCCGCGGAATAATGTCACGTTTTGTCAAAGTGGAACGCACCGCGGTACAATCCGTAACAATTTTTACATGTTTACCAATTACATAAACGCGGAATTTTTTTAAAGATTCTACAACCGCTAGAGTTTCGAGTTCGTAGCTGTGATATACGCTTTCTTGTTTAGAAGTTACACGACTGAAATACATTACCGGTCTTAAAGTACCATCAATTTGTTTTTGAAATAATATACCCGCTATGCCTAACTTACAAGCGTCCGTATGTATTTCTATTTCTAGCTCGGGATCGTATATCGCTAACACCGGTTTGGAGCACAAACACTTTTTTAATTCGTTAAAACTCTCTGATTGTTCACTACCCCAATCCCATGCAACGTTTTTCTTTGTTAAGTTTGTTAAGGCACGAGCAATTTGAGCAAATTTATGAATAAACTTACGGAAATAGCTACATAACCCGATAAACTGGCGAACTTCGTGTACATTTTTGGGCACCGGAAACTGTGACACGGCGGTTAATTTTGACTGTGCCGGTTGCACACCACTTTCGGAAATTTCATGTCCTAAATACGTTACTCGAGTTTCCAAAAACGTACACTTTTTCATATTTAATTTCAGATTCTCGGTTTCGAATTTATTTAACACAACCTCTAACATGTCAAGACCAGATTTAACGTCGACTGAGGGTACCAATATGTCATCTAGGAAAGCTAAAATCTGGCATGAATCGCTACTACCGCCATTTTGGGAAAAATGGATGGAGTTCACTATTTTGTTAATTAAACGCATGAAAACTGACGGAGAATTAGCCAAACCGAATGGAACACGGACATATTCAAATTGACCGGCCTGACAAATAAATGCACTTTTATGAGTATCTTCGGGTTTTAGCGCCAATTGATGGTAACCTTGAGACATATCTAAGCACGTAAAATATTTTTTACCGGCTAACTTAGAAATGTGATCTTCAATATTAGGTAACGGATATCTGTCTTTAACGGTTATGGCGTTAAGTGCGCGATAATCTATGCACAGTCTGCTATCCCCGTTCTTTTTTTTTACCAATATTACTGGAGAAGCATAGTTGGACTCTGATTCTTTAATAATACCGGCTTCTAATAATTCAGCGACTTTAGATTTTACTATTTCTTGTTCACAGTGCGATAGTCTATAAGGTTGTCGATAAACGGGCTTATCGGTAGTCAAAGTAATTGGCATTTGAATTAAATTTGTGCAGCCGAGATCTTTAGTGCTGACTGCGAAACTTTGTTTGAATCTAATTAGTAATTTGATTAAATCTTTACGTTCCATTTCACTCAAATTGCCTATTTTTATGTCGTCCAACAAAACTCCACCTATGCTCAGATTTGAATCTTTATCCACAGACAAAACCAAAGGCATATTTTCCGGCACAGTTAATTTAGGCAAATCACATGAAATAGGCAAATCAGAAGGCTTTAAAGGCAAATATGGCTTGGCTTGGCTAACCTGACTTATGGTGGGTGATGTGTCGCAGCTCTCGGCGCGTGTGAGGACCTGGCCAGCCTCCCACACGATGTCCTCAGCCCCGGTGTTGATGACCTTGATGTGTCCGCTGTCGCCTCGAAGGAGAGTGGCGGGCAGGGAGTAGGAAACTCCTTGAAGCTCGTAGTGGCGTGCAGCAGTACAGATATCGTTGTTCTGGCGGTTGCCTACTATCAGGACCTTGATGATGGAAGCTCCTGGTGGCAACGTTTCTCGCATAGTCGTTACAATCTTGAACTTTTGGAACTCTTCAACCACATCTTCCTTTGGCATGGAGTCAGATTCGCGCATCAGTGTGGCTGTTCCGTTGCTTACGACGAGTGCAATGTCGCTGGCATTGATGACGGGTTGACCGATGAGTAAATGAATGTCACCCATCTCGATGTCTGTCAGATACGCATCGCAAGTAACTCGAATACCGTCTATTTCCAGATTAAATTTTACTCCTCCACGGGAAGTAATTAACCCGCCGGCAAAGCCTTTTAGGATCGTACTCGTAGGTGTGACGTCGAGAGATAATAATTTGGAGATCCGACTGGTCATGACGTTCACCTGGCTTCCGGTATCGATGTAGGTCTTCACGTGGACTCCGTTGATCTTGGCTATTTTCTTGTAGGTGTCATTGTAGTTTTGGATTATCTTAATGTCCTTGACGCTGTTGTTCACATCAAACGTAGATTTTTGAAGAGTGGCTGTAGATGAATTATTGCAGCGGGTGGCGATGTGGCCTTGCTTACCACATTTAAAGCACACACGTTGATCGGGAAGCGTACAATTTCGCAACATGTGACCGGTCTTCTTACAGCGTGGGCACGGATCATTCTCCGTAAAAATCTTCTTTTCGGCAGGCATCGGGCGAGGATCCTTACTCGGTGGGCGAATTTCTGGTGCGGGGCCGCGGTAGTCGTCGAGGGCACAGAGAAATGCTTCATATAATTCATCAGGGCGTTCACATTGGAAAGCACGTGCATTTGGTTGCAAAGATGAGGGGAGGCCTCGAATGATGCATGAGACACTGGCGCTGTCTGATAGCTTACAACGGAAGCACATGGATACTTTATCTTGATAGTACTTGGTCATTGTTTCATTAGTCATCTTCCGTCTTTGCATCATCTCGTCTAACAATGCACTGTAGTCCCGATGTTTTGGAAAGGCACGCAGCAGCATCCGTTTCCACTCGTCCCACGAGTAATTATACTCGTCGAGTCGGTTGTACCATTTGCGAGCTTGTCCCCGTAGTTTGTCTTGCAGATGGAATGCCTTTATCTCATCGCTCCAACGATGTATGTCGCCAAGTTGATCGATTTTTCTTAACCATACTGATACTGTGCAATCTTCGCCATCCGGGTCGAATTCAGGAATGAGAGACGCAGCACGATGATTTTTGGATGTACCGATGTCTGAATCCAGTTCGCGGACGGCCTTGTCGACCTCATTTTGCAGGAGGTGTTTCAGAATTTTTCTAGCGGGCGGTGGTGTAGAATCGCCGTCTTCATCTTGCTCGGTGTCGCTCGAGGGGTCCCATCCGGGTGGACGCATCCCACGTCCATGAAGTTCACGGCGATTTCGCTTCATCCCACTTCTGAGTGAAACAGGATAGCGAAAAACAATTTTCTTGATTGTAGGTATTTATTGTATAAATTATAATCGAACAGAGTTTTGGCTTAAGCTAGGTTCTAGAACAGAATAATCCCAAGAAATGCGCTGCGCGGCCTATTTATAAGTTTACCCCTACTATAAATCGAGGAGGGGATCGCCGCTCGGTAACGCCCATCGCGTTAGGTTGACAAGCGCACGTGACGTGCTAGTCAATTGACTTCCTCTTTGCTGTGGCTGCCGTGGCGTACTTGGTCGTCATGGCTATGGCTTTGGCTGAGGCTGTGGCTGTGGCTTTGGCTGCACCAAGACGACACGGCGTGGCATGGCTGGCAATCGGGTAGCCGTTACACTTAGCAGACATGTCATTTTCCTATGCAAATATTATTCAGGCAAAGCGGAAACGGATATGCATATGTAAATGACTTTATTATGATAGTAGATCCGTCCTCAGTGCGAAATAAATATTCAATTAAAACATTAACTTGTGAAAATCGTATGCATGTTTATATTTATTTTCTCTTGTCATACTTGATTTAGGTACATACATACATATAGATAAATTTTAAGAAAAGAAACAAAATACGTTTATTTGCGTTAAAAGAAACAAGTCGGGGGAAAATATGCGTCATATCCACGCAAAACGGCTATCGCTCAGCATAATGCTAAGACCCTATGCGAGACAGAGCCCCAACGCACACATACACACATTTACCATCGCGGAACCACTCAGACTTTACTCAACTTGATCTACGTACTTTATCTTTTAGGGAATGGCTCATCGGCCTCCTGCCCCAATCCCAAATTATTTGGGGTTGGCGCAGTAACTATATCTTCTTCTTCAGCATTCTTCCTAACATCTCTATAAGCCATCATCACAGTATTCCTATTCAACCCTTTCTTGCCATTATATATTTTACACAACTTACCCATCTTTTCTTTGGCTTTTCGATAATTGTATTGACTCTGCCTTGTAATCAACTTAAATGGAAAAATTCACGGCTTTTACGACCTTAAGTCGAAAGTTATTTATAAGTATCAAGACATGTCAGCGATTATGAGGTAAGTTTTTAAAGTATCGGGAGATTGGGCTTAACACACGACTGCTTGCATTCTCATGATCATGGTCATCAATCCACCATTATTATGGTCAATACACCATTTTTCGCACAAGAACTTTATATCTTCCATTGAAAAAGCATCATAATCTCAGCGAAAAACGTCCACTGCAACTCTGCTAGACAAGTAGACATATATATAGTATAATTAGCCTCTAATTTCCCACTGCTGGGACACAGGCCCCATCTCGGTGAGGAGTGGGCCGTAATCTACCACGCGGACCCAGTGCGAGTCGGTAGATGTCACATGTCTTCAAATTTATGGTTCTAGGACATGCCGGTTGCGCGATGTTTTCCTTCACCGCCTTTGAGAGCAGTGGTGATGAAATAATTTACACAAAGTAAAGTGCCTGCTTGGGTTCGGACCCACGACCTACAATATCTACGTAAGTCGCGGCCGTTACCACTGTGCCACCACTGCTCCAAAAATCAGATCACTTCAAAACACTTATACATCAAACGCTAGTTCGCACTCTTGTGTACATTCCATTAAGGCCACCTTCACACATTACTGAATAGCCTGGATTAGGGCAGTACCACACGATACATTAAACATGTCTATCCACGTATAGGGGATGTGCTCAAGGGATGGCTGGGATGACGACTTGAACCTTGTTATGATGTGACGAGGAAGGGATGAATCCTTGCCTAGAGGCTTAAGAGGCGACAATTAGTTGGTATAAGGAGTTTGTGTTAATTGTTGTACTTAGTTAGTTTTGTTTATTGTTTATATTTTGATTAAGAAGTTTAGATAATTTTCAAGTTATGGAACAACAAACTATGAAATGTTAACAAAGTTCAAATTCCATTGCACCCTAATACTTATTACGACCTGTTTAGGGTTCCGTACCAAAATGATAAAACGGAACCCTTATGGTGAGACTCAGTCTGTCTGTCTGTCACAGCTGAATATCTCAAGAACTACTAATGCTATCAACTTGAAATTTGGAATAGTTTTAGATGACGCTTGCCCGTTAACGTTAACGAATTTTGAACGAACAAAATTGTTACTATATTATTATGATACTTAGGTTAAGGTATGTATCTATGGGTTTTTGTTACCTGTTATTAAATGGTTTATTATTATTATTTATTATTATTAAACCCTGAAAATTAATTAGTTCCGCTCAACAGTTGCTGATTACCGTCTACATCCATAATTAATCGGACAAAACACAACCATAACGTCCTCCATATCTACGTAACCGAGTGCTAGCCTTGAGAAGGCTGTATAATCGGCTAAGCCAAACTAGTTTGCAACCAACCTACCCATCCATGAAATCACTCCGAATTCCGAGAAAACGTTCTATTGTCCACTTCGACTATGTGTCCATTTTCCGTTATGCCATAACCTCTGCTCACATAAGCTCAGCGTGCTCCCATAGATAACCGGGATTAAAGTATTGTCAGGGGTTGAGGCAAACGCGTCGACCATGAATTATTCAGTGCTTTGCCGACAACAGAGTCTTGGATGCTGCTTACAAACTTTTTTGGTGGTTTAGCGTGATTTTTGTAATGTGGGGAAATTTTATTTATTTATTTAATATCTACTTCAAGCACATAAATGTACAGAGGCGGACTTAATTCCATAGACATTTTCTACCAGTCAACCTTTGGTTGATGCATAGACAAACAGTGGTAGGTGCAATCATGAAAATTGAGGAATAAATATTTTAAATATAAAGATACGCATAAACAAAGTTAAAGTAAAGTAAAGTTTGGAATGTATTTGGAAAAAGTATTGTGAATTTCTTTTTGTTTGTTCGATAACTTGATCAGTTGCTATGCGGGTAATTGCGTAACACCACTTACAATGGCAATGCATTTCATTTCGACAATTCAAGAATAGAATAGAATACCTACTCTTTATTATGTACACCATATAAATTACAGTATAGAAACTGTACATAGGGTGACACAATGCGGTCTTATCGCTAAAAGCGATCTTTTAAAGACAACCTTTGGATGGATTAAAAAAAGGGGAAGGATAGACCAATTTCTGTAGGTAGTCTGTGGTGTACCATTTACATAATACAATAAATACATACATAAAGTATATTATACAAATCTAAATGTAATTAAATAAACATGAAACAGGAGCAAAGAAAATATAATGATGGTGATTCAATAACATACATTGCGTCATTTACGCTGTCAAGACGAATTTTTCAATCATAAGAAGGTTTAGCAATTTCCTTGAAATCATTCGCATTGTGTTTGAAAAAGTGTTACGCATTTAGGGTGCGGTATGGTTTAAATTATTATCAGAGATTCAGATCTTTGCTTCTCAAACAGATATTCGAAAAAAACTTGAACAACGGATTTTCCGTAGGCAGTGTCGATCTATCTACAATACAAATTGACATCAACGGGGTAATTGCGTAACACACTATCAGTAGCAATGGGTTCCCTTTTGACAGTTCAACAACATAAATTACGTTATTTATGTTGTTGAGCAGACACATTTCTCGAACTTATGAAGCAATGGATTAGCAATATCTTTCAAAATTATTTAGATTGAAATTGATAGTGTGTTACGCAATACGGTGCTGCCTATTTGGAATTATTACGTTTGTGTTCCAAGCCTTCCAACCGCGAAATAAACCCGCATATCTCACACGTCTAAAAATTACCGATGACGAGCACAAACAAAACGCACGGTGGATTGTAACGAGCGGTTCGTTTGTTGAACTGCTATAAATAGCCTTCATTCACGTACGCACGCATCTCAATCGAAACCGATGTATCAATCAATTGACATTATACCTATTGATCTCCGTGTCTAAATTCTGTAATGGAACAAGAAGAATTATTTATTTATTTAATAATTCAAGCGCATAAATGTACAGAGGCGGACTTAATGCCATAGGCATTTTCTACCAGTCAACCTTTGGGTGATGCAGAGACAAACGTGAACATAGAGGAACACATGTGAAAGCACTAGGAAGGGATGAAGGGCGGGCGTTTGGGTGTGAGTGCTGAGCCTAGTTTGAATAAATGACTTTTGATTTGATTTATGAAAAATAAACTAATAAGATGATACTTATTGTCAAACAAAAGCTATTTTTTTGTACTTTGCCCTTCGATTGTGAAAACCTGCAAGTTACCATATTGTTTAATTATTACCACAAACCCATTTTGGTTTTGCGAATGTTTGGTAAAAAGTCGCCAGTGACAGACAGACAAACACCGGATAGACCAATTTTAATTCCCAATACAAAAAAATTAACGGACACAAACAAAGCCGAACGGTTCCGATCGTAAACGATTCCATTGTTGCCACTAACCACAGTCCCCCCCATTCACAATACGTCGTCATCCCACTCAGTTTACGCAACGGCTTACTATCGAGTAGTTACGTAGTTTGGAGGTACGGTCAACCGCATAACAAAGAGAGAAAAATAGGTTTATTTGTCACAGAAACACTTGCATTCAAAAAGATAGATCTAATTGAGACTGGCTTGTTGGTCTAGTGGTCAGTGACTATGACTGCTATGCCGGAGGTCGTGGGTTCGATTCCCACCCAGGACAAATGTTTGTGTGATGAGCATGATCATTTGTTCTGTGTCTGGGTGTAATTTATCTATATATAATTATGTATGTATTTAGAAATATATAAGTATGTTTATCAGTTGTCTAGTACTCATAACACAAGCTCTGCTTAGCTTGAGACTAGACGGCGTTGTGTGATAGTTGTGGAATATTATTATTATTATTTCCTTTATTCATTTACGTAAATCTTATTTTATTGTATTTTTAAATATTTCTTAATAAATAAAAGTAAGTATAAAAAACATTTAAAAATATAAAAAAATAGTTGTCCGCCGGTGTCGGGAGCAGGGTCCAAGCTACCGGTGGTTAGGGCTCCAGAGACAGGAACCTCCTCACAATGCGAGCCGTATCGAGGAGTACTGCCTTCTGAATCAGGCCCTTGATCCAACCGCCTAACGAGAGCCTCGATAGATGTTGATCGAGGCTTTCGGCCATCAGTCCATTGGCTGATACGACAATCGGCACAATGATAGCCGAGCTCACATTCCACATGTCAACAACCTCGTGTGCTAAGTCGAGATATTTCATTTGTTTCTCTTTCTCAGCTTTCACGAGGTTCCCGTCATGTGGAATGGTAACATCGACAATCATTGTGCGGCGCGCTAATCGGTCTATCACCACTATATCAGGCTTATTGGCAACAATAGTCCTGTCAGTAATGATAGACCGATCCCAGTACAATGTGACATGGTCATTTTCAAGAACTGGGTCGGGCACATACTTGTAGTACGGTACCTCAGAATCTACAAGTTTATATTTCAAAGCAAGTTGCTGATGAATAATCCTAGCTACTTGGTTATGCCTGTGCAAGTACTCGCCGTTAGCTAGACGAGAACAACCAGAGATAATATGTCTGATAGACTCACCCGGACGGTGGCATGCCCGACACACGTCAACCGTCCCGTCCTTCATAATATGTCTCCGGTAGTTATTCGTTAAGATAACTTCGTCCATAATTGCACAGACAAAACCTTCAGTTTCCCCGAAAAGGTCACCAAAACGTAGCCAGGATACGGACGCTAAGAAGTCTACACCAGGCTCATGAAGAGCCCGGTAGAAGCGCCTGTGAAGCTCCTTGCTTTGCCATACCTTCTTGCGATCATCAGTAGAAAGTACTACAGGTTTGCGCCAGTTCTCTTTAGCCATGGAGAGCGGGGTGAGCCCCTTGTCCACTGCGACCACATCACGGTGCATACCCACTTCGGCTTTTAAAAAATATTCCCTGAGACTGCACACCTCGCGGTTGTGGAGGGTCTTCGCATTTAAAAAGCCTCGACCCCCGCACTTCCGCGGGATATACAGATATATTATTATTATCTCCTTTATTCATTTAAATTCTTATAAATTATATTTTTAAATATTAGTATAAAGAAATATAAAAACATTTAAAAATGTAAAAAATAGTAGCCCACCGGTATCGGGAACAGGGTCCAAGCTACCGGCGGTCAGGGCTCCAGAGAGAGGAACCTCCTAACTATTCGGGCCGTGTCCAGAAGTACCGCTTTCTGGATCAAGCCCTTGATCCAGCTGCCCAACGAGAGCCTCCTCAGGTGTTGGTCGAGGCTCTTGGCAATTAAACCATTGGCTGTCACAACTATCGGCACAATGATCGCTGAGTCCACATCCCACATGTCGACAACCTCGTGAGCCAAGTCAAGATACTTGATTTGTTTATCTTTCTCGGCTTTCACGAGGTTCCCATCATGCGGGACGGTTATGTCAACAATCATTGCGCGCCGCTCTGATCGATCCACCACCACTATATCAGGCTTATTGGCAACAATAGTCCTGTCAGTGATGATGGATCGATCCCAATATAATGTGATATCACCATTTTCGAGAACTGGGTCGGGCACATACCTGTAGTACGGCACCTCCGATTCCACAAGGTTGTATTTCAGAGCAAGTTGCTGATGGATTATCCTGGCTACAAGGTTGTGTCTATGCAAGTACTCTTCGTTAGCTAGACGAGAACACCCGGAGATAATATGCCTGATTGATTCTCCCGGCCGGTGGCATGCCCGACAGATGTCAACCGTGCCGTCTTTCACAATAAATCTCCGGTAATTGTTCGTCATCATAACTTCGTCCATAATTGCACAGACAAAACCTTCGGTTTCCCCAAAGAGGTCACCGAAACGCAGCCAGGCTACGGACGCTAATAGATCAACATCGGGTCCATGTAGGGCCCGGAAAAAGCGTCCGTGAAGCTCCTTACTCTGCCATACCTCCATGCGATCATTAGTGTCAAGCACTACTGGCTTGCGCCAGTTCTCTTTAGCCAAGGAGAGCGGGGTGAGGCCCTTGTCCACGGCGACTACATCTCGATGCATCCCCACGTCGGTTTCTAGAAAATATTCCCTGAGACTGCATATCTCGCGATTGTGGAGGGTCTTAGCGTTTAAAAACCCTCGACCTCCACACTTTCGCGGGATATACAGCCTCATTACCGATGACCGTGGGTGATGCATTCGATTTGCAGTCAGCAACGTACGGACCCTCCTATCCAGGGCGTCGAGTTCGGTCTGAGTCCATTTGAGTATGCCAAAAGAGTACATCAAAACCGGCATGACCCAACCGTTGAAGGCGCGCACCTTGTTTCCGCCTGATAGAAGACTATTAAGTACTTTTTTCAGGCGGCCAAAGAAGCGCTCCTTCAACGATTGCTTCATGTCAGTAACATTGATGCCTAACGCTTCCGACATACCCAAATACTTATAGGTTTCGGATGCGGAGAGGGTTCTAAGGTTTGTGGAATCCGAGAGTTGGGTTCCCACGGATTCAACAATCTCCCCTCGCTTTACATGCATGACCGCACATTTGTCCACACCAAATTCCATCCTGATGGCGCTACTGAAAGTTTGAGTTACTTTCAGTAGCTCCATTAGTTGCAAATTGTTGGGGGCAAAGAGTTTTAGGTCATCCATGTAGAGGAGGTGCGATATAACCTGACCACCTCTCCTCAGCCGATAGCCTAGACCTGAATCCTCCAGCAGCGTGCTTAGGGGATTCAAGGCTAAGCAGAACCAAAGCGGACTCAAACTATCACCCTGAAATATGCCTCGCTCGATCCTTATCGATTCGCTATTCCTCTGAATATTTCGACATCCTGGATATCGAAGGACCGTCCTCCATTGCCCCATACACGACATCAGGAAGGTGCGCAGAGTTGCATCTACTTTGTACAACTCCAACACCCTCATGAGCCATGTATGTGGCACCGAGTCATAGGCCTTCTTATAATCTATCCAGCATGTCGACAGATCCTTTCGGGAACGACGAACCTGTTGGCTAATGGCCATATCAATGAGGAGCAGCTCCTTAGTACCCCGGGACCCGTTCTTACATCCATTTTGAGAGACAGACATGATGGAGTTATTATTATTATTATTATAATTACGACCACACACACAGAAAGAAATAGTCGGCAGCTATACAATACGACCGACGTAACTTGGCGGGCCTGAACTTCGCACAGATGACTGCGCAGTAAGATTTTTTAGGAACCAAATGAGGCGAGTGTGAGTGAGAGAACATGCCCGAAAGTTCGCAAAGGCTATACTCAGGCCCGCCATGTTACGTCGGTCTTATTGTAGGTACTTACATGGGGTATAGGTAGGTAATACGGGCTGGTTTCCTCAACTCCACGTCAATGCGCGTATTTTGCGTACTAACGTGGGGTATACTAAAGTACGTACCTATACAAAAAAAAAAGTTTCTGAATCTGGCCACTTACCTACAATGAAAGAATGAAAAAACAATTATGGAATTCGAAAATGGAACTCTTTGTGAACATGTTACTTTTTTAATTGCGAGACTTGTCACTTGTTTTTTCATTAGGACGTCCTTTCGAAAATTGTGTGTCGCTATCAAAATTAATTTAACTCGTGAACATTTTCGTTCAACTTTTTTTTTATGATTGTCGTTGTGGCAAGTCAACAAGAGAGTTGTTGCCAGAGACTTCAATTGGCATTTAGTGATGAAGCACCAAGTCGCAGCGCAGTGTATTCGTGGTTTGGAGAATTCAGACGTGGACGTGATCATCTCCATGGCGAGGAACGTAAAGGTCAGCCGGCGACTGTGGTTAAAGACTCTAATATTGACATCGTACGACAACTTATTGAAACTGACAAAAAAATTACTTGCCAGCACATTCGTGCTTTGTTATGCATTGGAATGAGCCAAGTGCAAAACATTTTACATGTGCATCTGAAGGTTCGGAAGCTTTGCACTCGATGGATACCGCATGACTTAACGGAGGACCAGAAACGACTGCGTGTCCAGTAGTGCCGTAAAATGATAAAAAAGTTTAACGGAGGAAAGTCATTGGCTGTCTATAATATAGTGACAGTGACGAAACCTGGGTGTAGGCACTGCTTTGAACTCGAAAGAAAAAGCCAGTCGGCAGAGTGGGTCTTTCCTTTTGAAGATTTGCCGACGAAAGTTTAGAAAAGTCGAAGCATTGGTAAAAAATGGTTGCTTCTTTTTTCGGCAAATCAGGACATTACACTACAGTATCGCTTGAAGATCAAACGACAGTGACTGCACATTGGTACGTCAATACTTGCTTGCCCAGAGTCTTAAGAAAAAGTTCGCGAAAAGCGTCCTCGAAGCAATGTCCTTCTTCACCACGATAACGCATCCTCACATTCCGCCGCTAAAGTAACAGGAGCCTATTTGAAGGCTTCAAATGTGGAACTGATGAGGCATCCGCCTTACAGCCCAGACCTCGCACCCTGCGACTTCTTTTTGTTTCCAAAAATTAAAGACAAATTTAGAGGCACACGTTTTACGAGCCCTGAATCGGTGGTGAATGCGTTCCATGAAGCCGTTGAAGAGGTCCCTAAGGAAGACTGGTCCAACTGCTTTGTACAGTGGTTTCAGCGAATGCAAAAATGCATTAATTGCGAGGGAATATAGGTACTTTGAAAAACAATAAATTTATTCTAAGTCTTATATATCTAGTCTTATTTATCAGAATCTAGAAACTTTCAGTATGCCCTAAGTACATCGTGACTACAAGAAAGCTTCCACTCAGCATGATGGTGACATCAGTGATAACAGTATGACATTGACAACGCATTTTTACAATTCAAAGTAAACAGTCTGAACATTAAAATAATCAAAATTGAAAAATAAATTAAACCTAACCAATGATGTTAGATTTCGGCACTCGGCATCTTTCACTCGGCTACCAAGCGATCGAAACATGAAATGAAAGGAGCAGATGAACGTTTATTCCTATGTATACATTACAATTTTGTCAGTGTCGTATGAACGTGGAATGAAACAAAAATTATCCTTCACTTGAGTGAGCCATTCACTCGAGTGAGCAGTGGAAGTGACTGATATCGGCTTAACCACTAAAATTTGGTTGACTGTAACGACGTAGGTACTCTCTGAATATAGAAGTGTCGGCACTGAATCAAACCCGCTTGATAGAATGAAAGCTTCCGAAAGGTGCGTGTGCACTGTGGCACGGTTTTAGAACGTGGGCACGATAACTTGGTACTAAATACTTGACTGACTTGACTGCTTTATTTTTTCTAACATTATCAATTAGGGACCATTCAAGTATTACGTAAGCACTGCAGGGGGGCGGGGGGTCTAAACTTTGCTTATTTTTGATAACATGGGGGATGGGGGGGGGGGTCTGGATGGTGATTACGTCAACAGTATTTATATTTTTACTCTTTCGGATTTTCTACATAGTCGATTTTGGTTTGAACACGACAACCCTTGTCTATGCTTAAAAACGAAACGCATTTTCAGGGATTCGACTGGGACTTATAACTCAATAAAGAAACCAGAACACATTGAAAAATGCATATACAGACCCCAGCACATCAAGCTACTACGATCTGTCAAATTTCTTTAATAGATTTTCAACTTTATCCCTAAAGCATAAGTTCCAAAGTTGATTGGGAAAATTTGACAGTTTCGGGTAGCTTGATTTGCTGGCGTCTGTACATACCAATGATTACGTAGGCATGGAAGCATTGGGGTAAGAGCTTTGCTTACTTTTGCTGACAAGGGGGAGGGGGGGTTAATAATTGCAATAAATCTGCTTATGTAATACTTAACCTTTTGAACGCCAGAGCATAAACGCACGCGCGTGCCCTCCACGCCAAGCCACAATTTTAAATATTTAAGGTATACATTTAAAAACACACAAAAGTAATGATTTAATTGTTTATTTCGTGATAAAGTGCACCGCATTTTTTGTCACATATTTATGTCGCTCGTAATAGGATAGGCGACATACGATTGGCGTACAGGGCACGCGCTTGCTTGTCACGTATTTGTGACAATGGCGTTCAAAGGGATAAACGGCCTTTACTTAAACTCAGGTTAATTGTTAAAGCGTTCAATATTTAGCTACTGCTAGAGAGCGACGGAGCTGAAAGGGTGCGTCTCCTAGCTTTGAAAAGTTTGAACCACATCTGTTGCATTAGGTACCTACTGAAAGAATGTGTAAATCAAAACCACATACAGGTCGTCGTCGAGAGAACGCGTTCCTGTCACTGCGTCAATCCTAGTAGGTAATAGAGATCAAATTCGCAAAACACTTATTCGTTTGTATGAAACTGACAGGTGTCAAGAGTGCGTCCTCTCGTCGGCCGAACTGTAATAACCGAAGCGTTCGTTTAGCTTATAAGTTTTAGTTCCAAAAATAATTTAAATGGTCCAGATTCAACTCCAAACCACAACGCAATATTCCAAGACTCTTATCAATGTAACACAAAATGCCCTTCATTTATAGATCACACGTCACTATTCTGGTTATAACCTCAAACCGATGACGTGCGTCACTGGACACGCTGCCTGACACATGTGGGTCGCCGCAGCTGATAGTGAGATGAAAAGATGTTGTAATGCTTTATTGTGGCACAAGATGGATAGTTACAGAAGACCTGGGGGCTTAAAAAGGCCACTTTGGAGAATCATAAAAGGATAACATTATGAATTATAATATGGCGAAAACAGTCCGTGTTTTTCTTTTTTTCGCTGCAATACGTAGGTATAATCAAAGAGATTGGGATTGGATTTGGATTGGATTGATTGGTATTTTAGCACAGACAAAAAAAAAAATTGAAAAATGCTTCACTAATGTGATTTGATACGATTAACTTAACAGTTAATTAACTGTCCATTATGTGATTCTTTTATGATTCTGCCAAAGTGGCCTTTTTAGGCCCCCTGTTCTAAACAACGAGCGAAAACGGGAGTACGCACTTATAGACGCGTACGTACCGGCCAGAACGGACACAGTATACATTTTAGCAGCACCCTAATTGCGTAACACACTATTATTCTAAATCTGAATAATTTTGAAGGATATTGCTAATCCATTGCTTCATATGTTCGAAAAATGTTAGCAACGCAATGTATGTTGTTGAACTGTCAAAATGAAACTCATTGCTACTGATAGTGTGTTACGCAATTAGCCCGCAGGTTCGCATGGGCGCGTTTTTCCCGCGGCGATTTTCGCGCACTGGATTTTCAAAGCACTGCTTAACGCCGAGGGTTGAAAATCCAACAGTGTGTTTTTTTGATGCGCTAGAACGCGCTCTATTGAATTCTACCAAGAGTGGAAAATCCAGTGCGCGATAAAATCCCACCGCGATATTTTTACGTCCGTGCGAATGTGGGCTTAGTATTAACATAGAGCATTTCAACTAGGAAGAAATTGTCGAATCGACTCACTCTCACATGCAAACGCGTTTGCACGAAATTTAAGCACGCTTCAGGTAACCAGTTAGTCGGGGTTGTGGCTTCGAGACAAGTGATTACGTTTTGTAGTGCGTTTTATTCAACCCTTACACTATTTGGATAGTGGCATTCGTTGAATCGTAGCTCCTGTTTTCACAAAAAGGGCCTAGTTGAGATACTGGTCATCTTTATACTGTGGTTCGGGCGGCGATTTCAAACGAATGCCAGTCGCGAGTGCGCTTGCACTCACTGTACGTGAACAGTATCTAAGTGTGCGTACGTTTTTGAGCCGATATTTTGCGTCTATCTATTTTGTATTGTGGGTATCCGAGAAGTAGGTATCCCTACCGGGAAAATATCACATTTCTTGTGCCAACACTGCAACCATTTTGTATTGTTGTCGAATAGGTTCCGAACTGTCTATTTGTATTTCAATGGAAGAAATTTATTCGCCGAGATAGAATTCGAAGCCAGTGTATTTCAGGCTCGCAGCAGTCGAATGGACCGATATTATAGAGTAAGAATTCGTAATCACTAATCTTGTGGCTAAAGTAATAACAGGCGCTCGGGTCGACCGATGGTCGGTAGATGGGGCCACCATCTTTTCATACCAAGACCCCTCCGTGCCACGTTAAGCCGTTGGTCCCGGCTGTCATTCGTGGATCTTTGACAGTTGTTACGGGTAGTCAGAAGCCCGAAAGTCTGACAACCAGTCTTACCAGGGGGTGTCGTATTACCTAATAACTGGGTTGTGGAGGTCAGATAAGCACTCGCTTCATGTTAAATGACCCAGTCCAGCTGTATCCGGTTAGACTGGAAGCCGACTACAACTAGTTTGGGAAAAGGCTAGACTGATTGAAACACTAATGTCTATTAGGGAATGGATCTTGTGTCTATTAAGGAATGGATCGATCCATTCCCGAGCGGACCTAGAGGAAAGGTGAAGACTTGATTAAATAACTTGATAATTTTTTTTAACATGAAATCTCTCTCCAGATCTTTTATTACTTTTTTTTCTTTTCTCGTAGCTCCGTGCTACTAGGTCGTGCTACGTGAAAAACAGGATGAAGTGGAGAAAAGCTGAACTCACTACCGTGTGTGACATGTGAATGCGCAGTTGTAGCCCTCGAAATTAGAATTTTTCTTACGTTTTTTGCAATTTTCAGGTCAGTGTCAGGTCTCGATCAAAATATGATTCGCGACTATAATAGGTACGTATTTACATAACTATAATCAATAGAATCATTGATACAGACGCGACGCAACGGTGCGACGGAATTCTGATAATCATTTCCGTGAAGTTTTCAAAGAAATTATACAGTGCATTAGGGTCGCGTCGCCGGCCGTTGCGGAGCCTTAATTTTTATTACCCTCAGAAGAAATAACATAGCCATTTTGTTTAGGTACAACCATTTTGTTTAGGTACAACCATTTTGTTTAGGTACAACCATTTTGTTTGCACAGAATTTACATTCAGCTAAAGTTTTGGCTGAATGTAAATTCTGTGCAGATAAAATAATATCTTTATTGCCCCTTGTTTGTTTATTTGCATTTAGTTGCAAGAGATAGTATTTTTTTCATCAACAAGTTAACAAAATTTCCGACGCCCGCGCGTAAACCTAATAAGCCTACGAATTCCAACTATATTTGCGTTGTAATAACAGCAATCAAAGATTTAATTAACGATCCGTAAACAGTCTGCGTCCCCCCCCCCCCTCCCCCAACGAACTCCCATATTTTCGCCTCGTGAAAATATTACACAACAATACAGGCGAAATTAAGTGAAGCTTCAACATTATTTCAGCGAGGAAGTCTAAATATATTTTAGCATTAAATATGTACCTATACGTAATTTTTTTTTTGCATTATGTGTTGGTAAAGCTGGTATGACGATCTAACGAGGTTTGCATGGCCAACATGACCAGAGATCGCTCAACACAGGGAGACAGAAGCTAGTAATAAATAAATAGCGCCCACGTATTATTTAATTTCTTTTACAAAGCGGAGATCTGAGGGGGCAATTTCCTTAATTTTAAGAGCGTTCCCAGTCTGATCTTAGTCTCAATCCGTCAAAAGTGACGGCACGGTTGGCGCAGTGGTTAAGCGATTGACTGCTGCGCTGCGTGTCGCGGGTTCGATTCCCGCACGGAACAAATATTTGTATGACCTACAAGTAGTTGTTCCGGGTCTGGCCGTTTGTGTATGTGAGTTTAAATGTTTGTAAACGCACCCACAATACAGGAGAAATTCCTAGTGTGGGGCAACGTTTAAAAAAAAAGTACCTCTAATTTCCCTACTTTTTTGACATGTTGTTGACATTGACTGTCGCTGAGATGTTATTGCGACTAGATTTTGAACGTTTTTAATTACGGGAATTGGTCTTCTGATTGAAAACGTTATTTCAAATAAAATTCCAGTAAAATATTTGCTTTATCCGTTCACCAATCGTTTTGTTAATTATAAAAACTTTTACAAAAAAAAACAACCGACTTCCAAAAAACACTATAAAGTTAAAAATAACTTTAATTTCGGAAGTCGGTGTCTTTGGATTTGTATTTTAGTTTTTTGCCACCGACTTCCGAAATTAAAGTTATTTTTAACTTTATAGTGTTTTTTGGAAGTCGGTTGTTTTTTTTTGTAAAAGTTTTTATTTTTCACTTTTTAGTGGGTCAGTTTGTAATTTATTTAAGTTACAATAGCCTAATATCAACGGATCATCACCTATTACAAAATATTGCTTTTCCCGATGCAGGGACGTTAATTGTTGAGGAGTTCTCCTAGTAAGAACCAGGAGAACTGGAGCTGATTGAGAAGTCACCATCAGCTCCACTTCACCATACGCATTGTAACGAGCATAAATTGCTTAGCAACCATATTAAAGTAATCGAATCGCAACCCGTGAAATATTTGTCATTGAGTAGTTCCGATGGCCATCTGTGGTCTTCATCATCAGCTCCACTTTACCAAATGATGATTTCCGAGAGCAAATGCTCAAGTTACTTTAATTATTGAGTAGGCCACACGACGAAAAATGACGCGATTACGCAACTTAAATTCGGTTTCAAATTGACGCATCAGCATGACTAGTAGGTAGTGGTCGTCCTATGTAAAACTACAATCTTAATTAGGTAGGTATTATTTTTGTACGACCTGAACATTTTGGCGTATTGAACCGTATGAAGTAAGCCCAACAAAAGGTAACTGCTGTAAATCGTTGAGGAATTCCCTCGACTGTCTATGGTCTCCATCATCAGACCTGTAATGGCACTTATAACCCATATGGGTGCAAAGTTTTTCCTTTGCCATTACAGTTCTCATAAATATAAATTAATTAATTCCAAACACAAGGTAGCTACTGTAAACTTTTGAGGAGTTCCCTTAACTGTCCTTCGTCTTCATCATCAGACCCCTAATGACAGTCACAACCCATCTAGGTGTAAAGTTCACATCAATACAAATTAATCAAGCCCAAACACAAGGTAACTGCTGTAAATCGTTGAGGAGTCCCCTCGACTGTCTTTCGGCTCCATCATCAGATCGACTCCAGGCCTTCATTAAATTGTAGTGCTTTAAAATACTTAACGAAAAAATTAACAAACGCACTAGTCGCTCCTACGATTTTCGAATGTTCCCCTCGATTTCACTGGGATGCCATCATCAGATCCTGGTTTCCTTATCATGGTACCACCCTTGGCATATCTCCTTTCCAACAAAAAAAGAATAATCAAAATTGGTTCATAAACGACGAAGTTATCCGCGAACACACATAAAAAAAAAAAAAATATATATACGGTCGAATTGAGAAACCTCCTCCTTTTTTTGAAGTCGGTTAAAAATATTAAGTACCAAACAGCCCTAGCCTAAGCTTTGTGTGGTCGAAACATATCGTTTTTCATGGCTTTATGAACAAGGCTGCATAATCGGCGCGGTTTAGTGGCAAACCCGCCTAGATAACAGTTTTAGAGCGTTTTCCGATACCCCACTACATTATAGGCTTTTTTGTTCATGTAGATATGCTGTAATGGCGGAGTTTCTAAATAGAATGCCTATCTTCAGAATGTGTTTAGCGATTTTTGAAACTTATGTTTTCAAGAATCAAAGGTTTTTAACTGCATTATAAGAGCATCCACGTCGAAAAATACTTTAGTGCGTCTGGCAGAGTCTGAGCTTTGAGCAGTTAGCATCGATCCCAACCCGACCGATACCAACTCTGCTATCTGATTAATTAATCTTGCTATATACCTAACTTAAGTCCAAGCACAACGGGCGACATTTTGCACCGATTTACAGGATAAAATATTGTTAAAATCACCATCAACACTGTCCAGGAACAACTATAGTTTTCTTAAAAAAAGATTATCTAAAATTAACTTAAATAAAAAAATAAAAATAAAACTTTTATTTTTCGTATGGTTGTAAAATCGAAAGAAATTAAGCAGATTGTACTTTCTTCTGACTTCAGATGCTTTCATTTCAATAAGAATTTAAGAACGAAAATAAAAACAAGATCGCAAGGCGCCGTTGATATTAAAACATATCTTCCACATTTCCTTTGAGATACGTATTAGCGATAGTATTAAAAAATTGGCATCCGTCTCGCATTGCTTTGTATGCATCTCTTCAAAGGAGAACATGATAAGTAAGTTTATATCTTGAAGGCTCAATATAAGCAGGCAAGAAGATGAATGATGACATCACACTAAATTATAAAGGCGAAAGTTTGTGAGTGTGTGTGTGTTTATATGTACACTCAAACGGCTGCACCAATTTTGATAAAATTTTGTATGGAGGTAGCTGACACCCTGGATTAACATATAGGCTACTTTTTATCCCGATATTCCCACGGGATCGACATTTACGCGGGTGAAACCGCGGGGCGCAGCTAGTCTTTCATAATTCAGATAGTAATATGTTTGCAAAGTCAAGACACGTAACTACCTACGTATGCTTTATGTTCATTAACTGTCCTCAACTTTGTCACTAAAATATTAAGTATTAAAATCCCAATATGACCAAACATAAGCAAAACATACAGCTATTTTCCCGCGTCAATTACGACACCTGTCAAATTGTCAGCACTATAACTTTTCCAGCGCATCAGCAACAAGTTTAAATGACACCTTTTGTTAAAAACGTATTTAAACTGCCAAACTTTCGCCGAAACCATTTTAAAATTCACAGTGAAAAAAATATGGTCGAAATGCCGCCAAAATTTTTCCCACGCAATCATAGAGCCGTGAAAATGTGACATCTGTCATCGCGACACATCAATTAACAAGAGTATCACTATCCCATTGTTTCACAGCAGGAACACTATAATCAAAAGTGTATTATTTAGCTATAGGCGGATGTGTGCGTATAATTTACAAGCGGATATCGCGTACCTACATTGTCTCAATTCAATCCGTCTAATGAAGGCGGGAACGAGTGACGCGCGTCCGCCATGATGGCTTGGCGTTAGGGTTGAAGCATTGCAAATATAGGGAAAAACCATTCTAATATTAACGGGAAATAACTGATACGTTAATAAACGGGATTTATAAACACGTGAAGCAGTCGTTGTTTACGAAGAGGCAAGACCGATATTCAAGCAACAGCAATTATTGAGAGTACAAACAGTGCTATTATTGGTCCTGGCCCTGTTCTTATAATCTAGTCAACAGTAGTTAATAAACGTTTCAAAGTCGGGTACTTCGATGCAGATACTGACTGAAACCAAATTCGTAACGCTTGAGAAAAACTCTTTACATAGAATACGTATGTAAGGAGTTCAGAATAATCCAGGATTTTCTCTACTTGCGTAAGTAAATATGGTATCTTGTTGTCGTAATGTCCAGCACATCAGGCTGACTGATCGGACTGTTGATCCCGCTACCAACCTACCTCTGTCTAATCATTAAATCACAACTGCAATAATATATCTCGTGTAAACACGAGAAAGTAAAGAAGATTTACAGCTGAATTTGATTTGAATAAAGATAGAACTTTCGCAATAAAATCACCCTTAACTTCCGACACAAACTTCCTTGTCCTATAACCGTGCTCCAAGGAACCACACCTCACATAGTGACAGCCAACGCGTGTTTATTTACTCACAGACACGCGTATTTGCATGCAAATTGAATGAAATAGCTCGCTCCGAACATTCGTGCAATCACATTCAAATCTTGTACTAACACTTGGCCTGCTGTGTGCTGAACTAATACTGGCTGACGGAGTTCTGTTTATTGTCTTTGTTATAATGTTGGTTGGTTGTTTTTATTTTGTGTTTATCATCATCATTTCAGGAGAAAGACGTCCATGCTGGACATAAGCTTCCCCTGGCCCAAACGGCCAATTTGTCTGGCTCTGTGCTTCTGGCATCCAGCGGATTCATGCGGCCTTCACCAGAGCATCGGTCCACCTTGTAGGAGGATGTGTTTATACGTTAATCTAATGAAGTATGAAATTAATTTTCAGGTCAATTTTCAAGAAAAAAATTTAGGACATATTTTATGTCTGTCACTGAAGATAATGGCGCCGATTCTGTTATTCACAAACTAAACTAAATTTAAGTTCAAGCATCTTTTTCTTTAGTTCTTTAGTTGTTTAGTTTGTGAACTACAGAATCGGCGCCATTATTGAGAAATGGATTTCCAGGCTAGGAACAAATCTCTAGTAGAGAGGCATCAAGTTAACAGAATGGTTTTCCGCTCAGATTTTTCCTTCCAGTTTTTGTAACTTTGGGGAAGCTTTTTCTAGTTATTGACTGCGTTAAACTTACTTATTATTGACAGTATTTAGGTTAGCCTGTCAAAGTCAAAGTCATAGCATTTATTTCAAATAGGTACATACAAGGCACTTTTGAACGTCAAAAACAACAAAATAGAATTGTTTCTAGACGCCTATTCCAAAAGGCAGTTTTCGTGTGGAGAACCACCTGTGTTTGGTTGTCAACTTGCAAGACAAATATAAACTGTTAGACTGAAACCTTAGGCAGCTTACTAAAAAGCCCTTATGCTATTACTAAATTGTTCATTTGAAAATATAATTTTAAGCACTAGCAACCCTACCAGCTGACAATGGCGGGAAAATATTGACGTCACAAGCGCGTGTTCACAGCCGACCGACGGCGACGCAGGCAGTTGTGCCATTGTAGCGCCGCGCTCCGCCTCTGAGCGAGCCGGCCGGGGCCGTCCAACGCACTCGATTATTACAAACTAGCGCTGCGGAATCGATAGTCAGATGACACTGTTGTAGCGAGTAATGTTGTCTGCATACGTTTGTTTGTTAGATGTTATAACACAGATACCCGAGGTAACCGACATAGCCCGAAGAATTGCCAAACTTAAGTGGCAGTGGACAGGGCAGATTGCACGCAGAACAGATGGCCGATGGAGCCGGAAGCTTCTGGAGTGGCGACCGCGTACCGGAAGACGTAGCGTTGGAAGGCCTCCCACAAGATGGACCGATGACTTTGTGAAGGCCGCAGGAATTCGTTGGATGCGGGAAGCACAGAACCGGTTGAAGTGGAGGTTCTGGAGGGAGGAATGTCACATGTCTTCCAATTTTTGCTACTAGGACATGCTTCCGCACTTTACGTTCATCATATCCATTCATCAATGCGTCTTATAGTTTGGCCTACGTATTAACAGAAATCTATAAATGCTATCTAGCCAATTCCAAAAATAGCTCAAACATTCCCATCTTACTAGATGAATCGTTCGATATTGCCATCATATAAAGCTAGTGCGATACGATATTGGTGACACGTTCGACCTCTTATTGCGATCAAATCATCCTCGAGCATCGACACACGGATAATAACCAATAAACTCTGCTCCTTCGACCTCCATTTACTGCCGTCTGCAAATAAATATTGCTGTTTTTGGTTCAATAGACTATACTTATAAAGGGTGTTTTTTTAGAGGTATACAAATTCAAAATGAAATTAAACACCTAAAAATATATTTAATTATCATGGTATTGGTTTTATACAAGATATTCTTACTTACGTTACTTATTCTGAACAAACTATATTCAGGTTTCGCATATAAGTACTAAAAATAACGTTGTGTAGTGACAATAAAAGATAGGTATGAAAGAAATACCTAATTTTGCCGAAACATTACTAAAGATATAAATTTGCTGTTGTATACAATGTTACTCTATTATATCAAGTGTCATACTTATATTCAACTTTGCTTAAGACTTCCAAGTCAAGTTTCCACAGGTTTGAAAAGTTATTTCAGAAGCTAAATATGTACCCGTCAGTTATGTTAACATTACTTCACATTGTATGCTTACTTCGTCAGAATTCTTAGACAGAATCCCGAATGAACAGCAAGTTAAATTGCATAGAGTTGCAAATACAGAATTAAATTATCAGAAGTATCAATCCGTACAACGCAGAAACAAAAGTTCTTGCACAAATATAAGTATATATAGTAACCCATCGTGAAAAAGTCATCATTATCTTGCTCTTATCCCAAATTTATTTGGGGTCGACGCAACATGGCTTTTTCTCCCATACTTCTCTATTAGTCGTCATCTCGGTAGTGACCCTCAATCTAACCATATCATCTTGCACACAGTCCATCCATTGTTTCTTTGGTCTTCCCCTACTCTTATAGCCATTCACATTCTTAATCAAAACTTACCCTCACGATATTTTTCTCAACCAACCTGAAAAAGTACGGCAAGCAAGTGACTGCTCTTGTTCGAAAATGTTCCATGATAATGAATTATTTTTTATCAAATGTTGTTGTTGTTGCATCTCTATTCTTAACAGCCAATATTCTTAACTACATTTATGTTGGGGTTGACTTCCAGAACTAGATCCTGCTGAATTAGCTGAATATCATCACTTTGTTTACATCTTCTACTACCATTAGTGGTCCTTCTTACCCCTGTTACTTTGCGCCTGAACTTTGAAAGTTGAGTGCGGTTGCATTCGCCTCGATAATTGGATCTCTTGTTCGGCTTCGAACTCTGTTACTGTTCAAACAGAATATCTGTTCTAGCTCTCTTTAGACACGCGGTTTGGTCGAGTGAATAAATCTAAAAGTAATATGGTGGAAGCAGACATATAGGATATTTCTAAGTAGGTAACGCTATAGAAGCATATTACAAAGCTAACATCATTTTGATATCTAGACGGCTAATGGATTCCACATATTTTTTTTTTATTGCTTTACACTTGGACCCAGGATATAATTGAAATTTTTCCTACGAGGGCCGATAATTATTTTGCTAGACTTCATAGTCGCAACTGATGATCCCAGATATTACTTGAAGGAATTCGAAGACAATTATGTCTTTTATTCTCATGTTGCCGTGAAGTTTAGGTAAGTACTTATTATCTTTTATGAACAACGCAACAATAAGTTTCGTACTTAACATTTTACGTGTAAAGACCCTTTTATCAACCAAATTGACGTTTTAAAATTAATGCAAAGGATTTTATAGTCCGACATAAAATATGTAACTTCGCACATTAAAATGTTTCGTGTAATAAAAAAATGTTTACAAAAATTGTCCTTGTAAAATTGTTTTTTTGCTTTTTCTTTTTACCGACTTTACAAAAAGGAGGAGGTACTATGTTCGGGTGTTTGTATGTTTTTTTTTTTTTTTTTTTTTTTTTTTTTTTGTATGTTTGTTCATCGAATACTCCGCCAATTGTCGACGGATTTTCAAAATTCTTTTTTTGTTCGAAAGTAGATAGTTCTGAGGTGGTCCCATTGTCACCAAGTTAGGATCTGATGATGGGATCTTAGAGAAATCGAGGGCAACCCTCAAATTTTATAGGCTCACTTATTGTTTTTCGCATATTTTATGAAGTATCTTGTGTATTTGTGTATGGTTGTCACCATCTCAGGTAGCTGGGCTGATGATGGAAGGTACAACTCCTTAACAGTAAGAAGTTACTCGAACAGGCAAGGACTGTTTTAGTAAATTGTTTTGATGTTTGATAGGGCATTTGCCACATTTGGTCTCATGATCATCAAGTCATGACCTGATGCTACCTAACTCCTCGACAACTAACAGCAGATATATCGTGTTTAGGCTCATTGAAAAGGGCTCGATGTGTGGATAAACGTGCTGTTACTGAGGAACACCGAAGACCTGATGCTGAAGCCAGGAGCATCAGAAAAAGTTCAAACCTTGAAATTACAGCACCGTAGTCGTGTTTGGGCTCATTTTAAACAGGACTAATTTTAAGTTCAATGCAATGTTGACATAAGTCTGGCCTGATGCTGCAGCCAGGATTATCAGCATCTAATCTAAAAACTAATAAAAGGAGAACTCCTCAACAATTAACGTCCCTGCATCGAGAAAAGGAATATTTTATAAAAAGGCGATGGGCAAGTTGACATTAGGCTATTGTAACTTAGATAAATTATAAACAGACCCACTAAAAAGCGAGAAATAAAAACTTTTTAACAAAAAAAAAACCGACTTCCAAAAAAAAACACTACAAACTGAAAAATAACTTTAATTTCGGAAGTCGGTGGCAAAAACTAAAATACTGATCCCTAAGACACCGACTTCCGAAATTAAAGTTATTTTTCAGTTTGTAGTGTTTTTTTTTGGAAGTCGGTTTTTTTTTTTGTTAAAAAGTTTTTATATTCATGACATTTCGTTCTGTAATTACACTGAGTGTCCGCACAACAAACATACATATTTATTTCAGGACGCAAAGTTGAAAATCAGATTGCTGTGTTGCTATTTTGTTACTAATAACCTACTTATATTTACAGTTTGCACTGCAGCACATACAAGTTATCGGAGAATACTAATAATTGCTATAGTAATAGAATGGAATAGAATACTCCTTATTAGAAATTTTACGTAGGATGACACAATGGGCGGTCTTATCCCTAAAAGCGATCTTTTATACACAACCTTTGGATGGATTAAAGAGAGAAGGAGAGACAAAACTGCTGAGATTTACTTACTTGCAATAATACAGTCTGCCATCTCTCCCCGTGTGCACCGTCCAGCCCTCTTTCAGTTCAGCCTGCAGCCTCTCCAGCGCGGCCTCGTCCTCCAGCGCCGCCCGGCCCAGCTTTGGACTCCCAGTCCCCAACCTCGGACTGCCATATTTTGGACTGGCGCCCAACTTGGGACTATTGCCGCCCAACCTGGGACTGTTTGAACTCGAAGCTCCATCGCTCAAACTTGGACTACCAGTCGCCCTACTATTAAAACTTGGACTTGGGTTCGGTCGGGGACTGGGGGCTAGTTTGGGACTCGCCGTGCCGCTGGGACCAGGCGACGACGACGCCTGCTGCAGCAGCATCGCTTTCACGTCATCGTATCATATTTAACTTTATGTTCATCTGAAAAGAATGAAACAACATATCAAAGAAAAACATTAAGTAATTAAAAATATTCCATAGCAGGTAGGATCCGAGACATTCAAACAACAACACTTAAAAAAAAAGGACAGACAAACGAAACGCCCTCGTCGGCGAGCTCTCTAAAATGGCAACACAACACCGATTAAAACTGGCCGCAAAAAGTCCACTGGAAATACCACCCAAATTGCTGCGAAAAAGGAACCCGACCGTTGCCTCGCAAACCGTAATCGTTGGAACGCGACCGACGAAATATGAATGAAAATGGACGCCATTTTCGCGATGGCATTTTGTTTACGCGCGCTTTTTTGCCCACTCGATAAAGTGGGGATTGGGTTATTTTGGAAAGTAGGGTAAGATAACCTTTAGCGGGTGCGTGTCGGTTTGAATAAATGGGTCGGATATTATTACCAGACTGTTGAAACAGAAACTTGGTAATTGAATATTGTTTCTCGTGTGCTAAAGCCATATTTTATAGCAAAGTTTGAAATAGGTTATGACTGGTTTAGAATAATACAATTTACTTCTCAATGCTTGGCTCCTTTTCTTTAAATGAAAATATAAGATCCAAAATGCTATGATGGTTGTTAAATTAAGCTTGAAATCATTGACAGTAAATACAAAGAGACAGAAACATCAAAAGGACATAATCTGAATAATATCCGGAATATTAAACATTAATTTACTGTGCTTATTTCAATAAAACAACATTTCAGTGCGGAAGGGTTACTTACGGACAAGGGCTCCGCTCGACGCGGAATCCGTAAATTGTTTCAATAAAAACTCCCGCCAGAACCATTGTCTCTGGTACGAAGTGAACGGATTAAACGACGCCATATTGCCGATTCGCGCCAATCTATTTTTTTTCGACATTATTTGTATCACATCTGTCGTTTTTTGTGTCTGTTTGGATTACGATAAATAAAAAGTATGAACATTCAAGCAAATCTGATTAAGATTATAACGCGATCACAGTATTATTGGATTTGATAAAATTTGCGTCAGTTAGTACCTTTTTTTTTTTGTTGTCGGGGGGGAAACCTTCAAAAGGCAGTTAGTACCTACGTAACGATAAACCTTTGATAAAAGTATTTTAAACTAGATTTAGATAATAAAAAAAACGACGGGTTGCACTCCGGGAGTGCCGGCAGAAGTGAAAACTTAAGTATTAACGTTGTGCGTTTTGGATATTTTGGAATGGTTATAGAATAATTTTGCACGAATTGCTTTAATTATCAGAATAAAAGTACTAAACACTTTATATACACGAATTTCACGAATAAACAACAGTGTGGCCACTACACAGACGGTCGAGCCATCAGCTGTCACCATCCATGGATGCGCGTGGCACGCTGTAACCCAACATAAACACACACGAACATTCGCGCAAGCGCCCTGCGCCGCCTAAACGAAACAGCCGGCGCAGGCATACATTTTCGCCGCGCCGTAGAAAGAGAGGGGGATACTCCCTCTCCTACGCCACGCCAGCTGTCTACTCTCCATTCGTCTTACGAATTTTCGATCAGGTCACGTGTCCTGACGCGAGTTTAACATTTTTTACCCATTAAAAAAAAGTGTACAACGCCGCTAAAGAAGTTTTCACTTCAAAAATAAATAGATCAGAGGAGCAATTCACGTACTTTTATAAGAACGTTCCTACGTATCCTTTTAAGATTCTCCAAAGTGGCCTTTTTAGGTCCCCTGTGCCCCTGATCTCAGTCTCAATCTGTCAAAAATACCTCTAATTTCTCTAGATTTTTGACAAGTTTTTGACATTGATTGTCGCTGAGATGAGATAGCAACTAAGTGTAGGTATAATTATTCTGAACGTTTTTAATTACGGGAATTGACCTTCTGACCTACTTACTCAATCGAATCGAATCCCCCTATAAAACATAAACCCCGCCATAATTAGGTATGATAAATAAAGCTCAATGCTTTTAACACATTTCTCTCCTATAACATAATACTAGCAAGACAATGTAACAAGGTTAACAGAATACCATTGAGCGTCTATCAAGATAATTCACTTGTCACTTGCGTATTAACGCTGTGCAGTACCTAATTTATGCACCGCCCTGCCACCGGATGGCGACACCTGTCTCAGTCGCACAGCATCAAACGATAATATGAACTAAAGCCCGGTTTCTGAACCGAAAAACCGAAAATGTAATCATGAATAATCTAAAACATGATTTTCAAAGAGTGTCTGTTGAGTTTCTTGCTCGTTCTTCTCCATAGGTACCAACAACGCTTTGGAATGGGCAACTAGCTTCATCTTTCTAACTGACATTCAAAAGTGTCAGTAATTGGCTTATTTGAAATAAATGCTTGTGTCACTATTGTTTTTTTTAAAACTAGACGAGGTCGTTAAAAGGAGTTAAATATTATGTCACTTGTGTAAACAAAAAAAAAATTTCTAAAAAATTATCAGAAATAAATTATCTGAATGATGATGAGAACAACATAAAAATATATTGTTTAGTTTAGAAGAATTCAGCGGACACGCAAACAGACACGAATTGCGATATTTTTTATATGTACTATAAGGTAGGTATAGATTAAACAAAACCAACTTAAAACATGGTAGGTAGGTAACTGTTTCGTTGTCTTTACCAAACAACTTTTGACACACCATTTATTTGGGAGTGATATGAAGATTCGAATGACGTTATTGCGACGCACGCTATTTCGAAAAAAATTAAGAGTGGTACGCCAGTTCGAAAACTCATAAATTCGAAAACCGCTATATCGAATGACGTTGTCGCGAACACGCTGATTCGAAAAACTGTTTGAATGGTACGCTAGTACGAAAGTCTTGGCATTGAAATCCACTGTTGCGAATAGCCTAATATTCCAATCTGAATTTGTCTGAGGATCGAACTCGCGACCCCCGACTTACTGGAAATTAAAAAGTTAACTTTTTAATTTCCAGTAAGTATAGTAATCAACAACAGTAGTCAACAAATCAAAATTATAGGTGGTATATAATACTCATTAGGTACCAAAAGTTAACTTAAAATAATAGGTACTTCTTATTGCTCTTGTTTCCCAAACCCAATACATAGCTAAGGCTTTATCGGGGTCGCGAGTTCGATCCTCAGACAAATTCAGATTGGAATATTAGGCTATTCGCAACAGTGGATTTCAATGCCAAGACTTTCGTACTAGCGTACCATTCAAACAGTTTTTCGAATCAGCGTGTTCGCGACAACGTCATTCGATATAGCGGTTTTCGAATTTATGAGTTTTCGAACTGGCGTACCACTCTTAATTTTTTTCGAAATAGCGTGCGTCGCAATAACATCATTCGAATCTTCATATCACTCCCATTTTAATACAATGTTGATCTTACGACGAATTTCCGATTTCAGCAGTAGAGAAGCTTCTGGTTTCTATACATATTGCAGAGAAAGGTCTAATTCGTTTACCGATTCGTGAAATTTTGCACGTGGTAATGCTGCGATAGATCGGAAACAGATATGATCATCATGACACAATGCAATGAGATCAAATCTCTTAACAGCTCGAAGCATTAAGCAAAAAATAGCCTAAACATAATATTTATTATATATTATTACCTATATATGTGTTCCTACGGTTGTTATTGTGCTGCTAGAAATAAATGTTGTTTATAAAACCATTTCGGATATTTCAGACTTTGTACAGTCACGAGCAAAAGTATGTATACACTTGGCTTTATTCAAAGGCGATTTTCTCCTTTATTTTTGAATGAAATTTTATATTAGTAGGAACATAGTATTTTCGAACCCATAGGTATATGTAAAGTGTCGTATTTCAACGTTGCATTCGTTATTTCGTGAAAAAATCGCAATTTAAAGTTGCCAAGTGTTGACATATTGGTGCTCGTGACTGTACAGCCAGATTCAAAAAAATTATACCTACATGACAAGAATTATTTTGATTGTCTAGCTACAGTATGTGTTCCATAATACCTACTGCATCAGTGTGAAGCTATAATTAAAAGTAAGTACCCAATGTGTAATATGTTTTGTGATCACCCTTTATCCCTCTTCTGTTCAAAGATACATAAACACATCATAAATTACGCACCTATGTTTGAACAACACATTATTAACTACCCGCACTTCCGTGTGTGCGAACACTAAAATATCCCATCTCATAAATAGAGCACCCTAAACAAATAGTTTCTTTAAGAGTAAACTAGTCGCGAACTAGTCGAACTCACTGGTGGTCATGGCCACAAAAGCACGCTGTCTCACCTAGCTTCTTGCCCGACAAAGCTAGTATCAGTAATGAGCAGTTAGATGCTAGTGTACACGAACAACGTCTAGTTCTCACGCACAGAAACACCGTGCCGGACTGATAGGCGCGTAAAAAAAATCAAAAAGTGCTTCGGAAAATTGAGTTTTAAGAAAAAACCACTGCATAAATCAATTACAAATAAAGTTTATTGAACTGTTCGATAACTCAGCTTTGTCGGTACGGAATTGGTTTTGAAGATTTTACAGTTCTTTTATTACTTATTTACACCCAAAGTTACGTTAAAAATAGCAAGAAAAACGAATCTTTGTCGGCTCATAACTATTGAATGGCTTTTTATTTTACTATTCTGTTTCGGTACAGACAACATTAATAATAAGACAAAACGATATCATGTTAAACTTTGGATGCACAATGTCAAACAGTGGAGTAATACTCTCCCGAAATTTGTATGGAAAAAATATCGACTAGTGGCACCTTAATCCCCGGTACCGCTCATAAACGCTATAGGGATAATCTATTCATAATTATCTTTCACTAGTTGTGCCCCGCGGTTTCACCCGCATAAGTGTCGATCCCGTGGGAATGTTGGGATAAAAAGTAGCCTATATGTTAATCCAGGGTGTCAGCTACCTCCATACAAAATTGTATTAAAATTGGTCCAGCCGTTTCAGCGGGATGCGTTAAAGTTTAGTGTGATTAGTGACTTTTAACCATATATTTTTGACGTTTTTAAGCATTTTTTTTAGAATGCCCTTAAATTTTTTAATGTTTAAGCGTCACATAATCACTGTTTATAAATAAACCCTTTAATATTAATTTACCTTTTTAATAGGTGCACACACTCGCAGACGAAAAAACACCAAATCTTATTATCTATCCACTATCCACTACTTATACATTAAAATTATCACTGCTGCATTTCCTATAGGATTGACACCGCATCAAGAAACTTATTAAAAAAATAAGTTTAAAACTAAAACCCAACTTCTGAAAAGGATGAAACAAGAGGCGTCACATCAAGCTACTACAATCTGTCAAATTTCTTTAATAGATTTTCAACTTTATCACTAAAGTATAAGGTTCAAAGTTGATTGGGAAAATTTGACAGTTTCGGGTAGGTTGATGTGCTGGCGTCTGTACCTTCCAGTGTTTGCATGCTACTAGCTTTGTATCAGCGGCATGCGACAGTGTCAGGTTGTATGCTGATTAAAATATGATTCGCGAGCGTAACAAATATGACTTTGAAGAATTATAATTATTAAAATCATCAATATAAACCTATAAGTTCATATAATCCTATTGAATGACTATTTCATGAAATATCAATCAATAGGATTATAAAAATGTAAGAAAATTTGAATTTCGCTTACTTCTCTGGCACTTCCCCCTTCAGCATAATCCCTATTACTCAAATATTCCATTCAGTTAATTATATTATATAATTATACAAAACGAGTTCAAAAATACAAATCAAAGCGTTTCCTTACACATTTGTCCTAATGGATGTATGTATTATTAATATAAGTATAAATTATTAGCATTGTTATAAAATTATTTATATGAACGGCTCGCCAACATCGTCGCGTGGCAAAAACTAAATGTGAATTAGGTAATTGTTTTAGAAATTAATTAAATAATAATATAATCATAACCAATAAAATGGCAACCCGTCAACGCAGAGCTAAACTAATTCATTAACTTCAGTAACTTATTACGGTTTGCTGTCAGCAGCTATTACGGACCCTTATACCAAGACAAGAAAATAATATATGATTTGATGGTAGAATTATGACGCTCTTATCAGTATTTGTAATGAAGTAATACAACGGTGTATATTAAGAATGCAGGGATGTTACGAAAAAGCTTTTATAGTCCAAAGAATTTCATAAAGAATAAGATCTGTGGGGCAATTGGAATGGCTTTCATTTTGACAGTTCAACAACATTCATTGCGTTATTTACGTTGTTGAGCAGTACATTTTTTCGAACATGCAATGGATTAGAAATAGCCTTCAAAATGAATCAGATTGTGATTCATAGTGTGTTACGCAATAAGGGTGCTGATCCTACATGAATTGTCTCTCGAAAGTGTACAACTAGACTGCCCAAATTATATAAAAATAAAAAAATCTTAAAATCTATCCGACCAGATTGTGAATTCACACTTCCAAAAGTCAGACCAAGTGCAGTGTACCAAATAATAGGTCCAACTCAGACTGTCATAGTCGTAATAAGCGGATAAACGTTCACAACTGAGCATGCGCCGTCGAGTAAATTACTATAATCTTCTTAAAAATGGCTACTGCCCATCCTCTTATCACAAAATTACAACATTTACCAACAAAAAAACTCTAGGGCATGATCTCTTCTGTTTCAAATTTTCACTAGCTCTTAGAGGACGGTACAAACAATAGACCTACAACCGTAGCTGCATAAGCAAAGAAAATACTAACTTAAATTCCAATCGTTCCTTAACGTACAAAATCGCAATAACACATTGTATGTAAAGTACCAAACGGTACCAAAACATACGTCAGTAACACCGACCGAATAGTACCGCTACCGCTACAAGAAACATACAGTAACAAAATTGTAATAAAGTGACAAGTTGCTACCATAACTTTTGCGCACTACGAAACCCGTTACAAAATGACATGAAACTTCAGGCCAAAACAACGTTCAAGATTCTCTTTCAAATTCAAAGTAGCATGACAGAAATAATTAGACTACAAAATTACGCAAAGGACAAACCAACTTGTAAACGGAAAGCGAGCAATCCAAAGGCTTACTACTAATACACACAATCGGAGCCACACCGTGTCCGATAATAAATTGACACGGTGCCAACTCTCACACAGACGCCGAATAAACCGCCAACTAAGCATGAAACTAAGTATCTTGTTGGAAAACAACGATTAAGAACTCCTAACAATGCCTGTCAGTTACACGTTCTACGTCAAGGAAAGAGGGGGATAGGCGATGGAGAAATTAACATGCTAGAGTGGGATAAGCATAGTTTTATGTGACAGGTAGCCGGTCGTTGACCTGCATTGTAAGTGTATGAACAGATTTAGTGAACGCAACCGAGTTGGTATAGTTTATTGTTTTAATAAAAATTACAACAGACGATTTTAAAGACTAAACATATCTAAAAGAATAAACTTGTAATCTAATTACTGTGATGTTTCACTCTGTTCTGGAAGCCAGACGAATGGATAATTATGATCGTATTATGGAAGTATAATAATAGTGAAGGGAATGATTAGGCTAGTGAGTAAAGTCGATATTGATTTTGCACCTTTCACTTGTCGTAGGGACGTTCTTTTATTCTTTGAATAATATTGATAAAGCCCTTATGTTGAAATGTCCTTAGATACCTCAGCAAAGTGCCCATAATACCCTTGTTTAATTAGAGAATGTGTATCCTTACGAAAGCATCAAGTGCGTCAATGTATTTGAAAATTTTAATCTTTCGTGTGAAGTTGGGTGGGTGCCAAATATGTTTAGAGTAGCTTGTTCTTCGATAGTTTCTAATTAAAGGTGTTTAACTTAACAGACTGATAGAGACGAGACGAAAGAAGTTAATTGGATACACATTCATGTCCAAAAAATAATGTATTAATGAGAAATGATGATGATAAATGATATTTATTTCTGAAAGTAGATTTATACAAACACTATATTATACTTATACATCATTAGATGATGAAAATAAACTGATTGGGAATCCCGAAGTGTTCTTAAAACAGAAAACACTCAACTCAACCAATCACAAGGCAGAACCGTACTTCAAACAAACAATATTTCGCACCCTGTTGATTTGATCCGAGATAGCCCGAATGTCATACGTCCAAGTTGGAATGAGCCAATCAGCAGCTTATGTCGGGCCGGCCTATAAAGAGAAAAGTTGAAACAATTCAAAGGGCACTAAATGTCAGCTGATTAGACGGTTCTGGGCCCAATCTAGACCGAATAAATTGTTCAGGTAATGTGGGAAACGAACTTTGACCTTTGAAGCGTTAAATGTCTAGGTCTATTCAAGTGTTATTAAATTTCTGAGTGAGGACCTTATTTCAAGCGATGTAAATTTATTTTCATAGTCTTTGTGGGACTTAATTTTGGAGTTTGAAATAAACTTTGTGGTGATAATTTGTTTTATTGCCTGTCTAAATTAAAATGCAGACGCCAGCACATCAAAGCTACCCGAAACTGTCAAATTTTCCCAATCTACTTTGAACCTTATGATTTAGCAATAAAGTTGAAAAACGTTTAAAGAAATATGACAGATTGTAGTAGCTTGATGTGCTAGCGTCTGTACCTAAATCTATATTAATTTAATTTGTTTATTAGATATCTTAGACATGATGCTCGAATTTAAAACTAATTATTTCACGAGGGAGGCAATAAAACACGATTTCATTGAACTTGTTCACATAATTGTGATATAACACAATTAAAATCTTCATTGAGAACAGAGAGAGAATTTTAAGTAGATCAAACCTTTCGCATTCATGTTTACCAAGCACTAATTAACATTATGAAAACTGAAATTCACAGCTAAAAAGCTTTTTACATAATCCGATAGCAAACATCAAGTGACTAAAAGCCGATTAACGGACATTTTTCCGTGAATCCGTCAGGTCCCACGATAGTACCCTGCGGAACACGTTACACTGTTCCTACATTTTACAAAAAAAAAGCCTCGGTCTGCCTTTGACGTGTGTGACAAGCTTTACTGAAACTTTTCGTAAAGTCGCTTTGAAAACATTAAAGCTGCGAGCTGCAGTAACGTGCCAACTTTTTCATAGGCTGCATGGCATGCCAAACGCTACAGCAAAAATATCACCATAAATTCTTGCCAGCAATGTGCTTACTATTCATGTTAATTTATTAGTACAAGGTATATGTAAAGCTGTTTTAAATATACAATATTACTCAGTTTTTATGGATTTTCCGGCAAAATACGTTCCTCTCCAAAGTTCAAACCTTTCGCCATATTTCACTGTAAATCAAGATTGTGAGACAGAGTAAACAATAGGTACAGACCTATATAATATTGCAAAACTTTTAACTTTTTAATTTGTTTTTGTGTTTTTATTATTTTTATTCGTTCAATACTAGGCTTTTGGCTACTTTGTGTGTATTTTATGTTAACTTTGTTATGTGCGCCTTGTTTGTGTAAAATTAAAAATATGTAAATCTTTCTTTTTTCTTTCTAAGTAGATACTTATGATAGCCTGCCATACTTTATATCCCTCTCATAGAGAAAGGTGGTATATGCTTTCTTAACACTCTCACCGCCATGTGGTCCCCGCCTGCAGTGCCGCCCACATAAATTTCAGTGCAGCAAGCCACTACAGATTTTTGAATTTTCACTGGCAGGCCATGTTGGGCACCTTATAAATCTATAAATATAGTCCGATTTTCATCGATTTTTTTTTTCATTGGTAGCTCTTTCTCTCACCAATTTAAAGCAGACGACATCGAATCCTTATCTGACAAGCCAAGCTCTATAAAAATAAATGAATTTGTGGGATCACAGCGGACCACACGGCCTGCTGGTAAACTTAACGACGTGTCCCGCCGGCCGCCCACATGGCGTGCTGCAAAAGTTACACAAAATCTAGCGTGGCGTGGTGTTAAAGACGTTGCATGGCCCGCGCGCCACCCACATGGCCTGATGATCTAGAAAAACCTTAAATGTGTATGGCGGTGAGAGTGTTATTCATCAAGATATATGCGAAGTAGATCATCATTCTCCTGTCCTTATCCCAAATTATTTAGGCCCGGCGCAACATGTCTATTTCTTCCATACTTCTCTATTAGTCGTCTTCTCGGTAGACGGTCACACACTAATAGGTAATAGGTAACACGAGCTAGTGTCCGCAACTCCACGTCAATGCGCGTATTTTGCGTACGGTCACACACTATCACACACCCATCGTTTCTTTGGTCTTCCCCAAAGAAACAAGTAGATAAGTACTAGATATATTACAGGACACAATACATGCGAAATACATAACAATTCTTATGCCTAAGGGAACAATGACGGGGTTATCACATACTTAATTTAAAGGCATCCTCAAACTTAACTATTCCACCATTAAACCAGACAACAACATGAAACACTAAGTAATAAACAGGTAGCATTATGAGTTAAAGTTAGATCCACAGGTCGGCGGTTAACCTTTATAGACGAAAACTTGTTCCGTTTCCTTCACGAGGTTTAACCTTTTAGAACTTGCTTCACGCCTTCGGAAGTGACGACAAATTAATTTTGATGTATCGCGGGTGTGGGGAAGTTCTCCATTTATACGGTGAATAGACGTTCATAATACGAGTATAAGGGAAATGTTTAGCGGTATATGTGGTTTTTGCTCAGGTAGTTTCATTGGCATTTTCCAAATGGTTGCGGAGTCTAGAATGAAGTGGTGGTCACGCGACGAGTTCGTGACCAGGTTCTAAGCCTGATGAAATGCACGTAAATGAAGTCATAGACTGTTTTCCGGAAGCCTAGAAGTAATGAAAATATTGGGTTATCCAATAATATCACAGAATAAAACGAACAAATAGTACTACTTGCTTCAAAGAGTAATTTAGTGATTCATTAATTAGGGACCTTGTATTTACGAGGTCGTCTACACAATATTTGCTCTTTGCTAAAGACTGATATGCTCATGATAAAGACCATAGCAAATCGCACACGCCATTACTTCCCCATCCAATTATGGTGGATCAATAAACGCAGGATGTCCTCCTGACCTCTGGGAACACAGATAAACCCCAAAACTCTTATCAGTACACAGATGACTGCATTCTATTCACATGGAACAACTTTCCACTGTTAGAATAATAAGGATTTCCGTAGCAAGTACTCAATCAATTGACTTCTTGAAGATGCTATAGGTAGTTAGATACTGTAGGTATTACATAAACTCGATGACCTGATTCTCAATTGAATAAGTTTGACAAGGCATTTGAAGTTCGTTTTGGAAGATCTGAAGGTGATAGGAAAGTTAATTTGATTAGGTTAACTGGGTTGCGAGGAGTATGCGTCGTATTTACTTTACAATGATGATGAACGTATGTGTGTATATGCATGTAACTTCTACTACTACTGATGGATGTTTGTTGAACAGTTTGATGGAAAAGTTGAGTTTTTGAACACAAATCTAAAGGTAAGTCTAAGTATGAACTCAGTACCGTCCCACCCACACATGGAGACAGATAAGTAGTTTCTTGAACCTGATCTCACAAAAACCACCGAGAAGTCATTAGACAATCTAGTGAGGTGACTAGATGGCCATACTTTTGCCTATAATACAAAAATTTTGGGTTAGGTCCAAAGAGAAAACGCATACAAGTAAGAATGCAAGAATGTTACAACAAGCCCTCAGGGCACAGTTTGATATAACCGGATACTACAATCACTGTGATATAATCCACATCAAGTCCAAACATAATAACAAAAACCAGTCCCACCAAAACATAGCGGTGACAAATAACAATTACTAAAGTATTGTTTATGCAGAGTATGACTCATGCTCCAGCGCCATCGCGTGGGCTAAGGTCGACCTGTTGCTAATGTACCATCTTTATATTATGTTGTTACGCGCACATAGTTACATCACCCTGTCGAGTCTTTTTACACTGTCATTTATACTTTGAATGGTGGTAGTTTAATCATTTCTAATGTTATCGGGAATTTTTGTCTGAAAGTAACTAGGTAAACGCAGTCGGGTAATCATCTGCCTAGTCTTTTCACAATTATGTTGGGGTCGGCTTCCAGTCTAACCGGATGCAGCTGAATACCAGTATTTTCCATGGAGCGACTGTCTATCTGACCTCCACAACCCAGATAATACGTAATACGATACCCCTTGGGTAAGACTGGTTATCAGACTTCCGGGCTTCTGACTACCCGTAACGACTTTCAAAGATCCACGAATGACAGGTGGAACCAACAGCTTAACGTGCTTTCCGAGGCACGGAGGGGTCTCGGTATGTGAAGATGGTTACCCATCCACAGACCAACCGCGGCAAGCGTAGCTTAACCTGATCGATCGACCTTCGCGGCTGTTATCATTTAGCCACGGGCCCCTCAGTCAGGTAATAAGGTGTGGTATATCCTTTAAGAACATTCTCGGTTTGGTAAAACTTTTGGACGTTTCGAAATGTTGAATGTAGGCGCTACCAGAACCAAACTGCCGTGACAACCCAGGTCGTCCTGGTGCCGCTGTACAAGAAGACCCGACCCCAGATAGAACTAGGATTAAGGGATGGAAGAAGAAGAAGAATATAGGCGTTAGGGGCGTTTGTGCACTACAAGGAATTTTACTGTCCGGCAGTCCGATTTTATTTTTTTACTAGCTTCTGCCCGCATCTTCGTCCGCGTGAAATTTTACTCTCTCCCCATTCACCCCCTTAGGGGTTGAATTTCGAAAAATCGTTCCTTATTCCTTGTCTGCATTATAAAGGGAACCTCTGTCCAAAATTCCAGCTCTCTAGCTCCAAGGGTTTGGGCTGGGCGTTGATGAGTCACTCAATCAGTCAATCAGGACGTTTCTTTTTATTTATACAGATTATTATGGTGCGTCATATCAATATGGGACCGTAAAAAATCGGACTGCCGGACAGTAAAATTCCTTGAAGTGCACAAACGCCCTTACTGTTTCCTTTCTTAATTAAATTACAAACAAAATAGCGGTTGAGTTTGGGGTTTTCGGGAGTTATATTTAACAACACGTTACAAAGCAACTTATTTCTGTCACTTCCTATTATGGAACTTGGGACTGACTACGATAATTGGCTTTCTCTTGAGATTAAGTTGAGGTCGTGATCTATAAACGCTACTTAGCACGTGCTTTGCAAGTGTAAGTAATTAAAGAAACTAAAATTGCAAAAAAGAGACGGGAACATGTTTAGACATGTTCGTGTCTCTTTCTGGCAATTGTAGCTTGACAACTGTGCGACAGTGACAGGAGTAACGCTTAGCCAATGTACGAGATCACGGCCTTAATACCTATGGCTTAAAACAGAGTAAAGATGAAAAAAATGCCTGAAAACTGATACTGGCAGAGAAGAATAAAAAAACATTACCAGGTACTTATTAAACCGTTAATAAAGCAAAGTAATGAGGATTGTGACGGCAATTCTTCGGCCCATGTCCAGCAGTAAACCGTTTAGCAGCCACAAGAGTCCGTCCCCATAATACGAATTATCATTTATTGCGGACCGAAAGGGTCCAAAACGTTTTGTGTAACCGAATCCAGGAGATAATGGAGTTTGATAATTGAATTTTATAATTAACAGACTGTTTGGAGGTCTCCCGAGTTCGTTTTGTATTGGAATTGGAAACAATAGAACGCTTGATCCCTTTCAAATTTAAATTTGTCTGATTGGATTATTTGTATTTGGGATTCCACATTCGTGATTTGTATCTGGGAAGCATTTTCTTGCAATTGACATTTCTATTTGCATGAGCCGGAGGATGTTGGTGCCATGCAGGTAAATGACGAATTGATTTGATTGAACAAGTTTTACGTTTGTGGGAAGTTTAGGCGGATCATACACTACAACGCGCCACGTGACGGGGTGCGGGAAACAGATCCAAATTCCCCGCGCGGAAACGCGTTTTGATTTGTATGTAAAAAATCAAGCGCGGGGGCGAGGGTGTGCGTTATCTACGCCCCGTCGCGTGCCGCATTGTAGCACAGTATAAAAATTGTAGTGTGTGATCCGCCTTATCACACCAGTTCTAAATCAGGCGATTGGCGCACTGCACCGCATCACGCAGCGGGACGCAGATAACGTGCCCCCTGCGCGTGATTTTTTACATACAAATTCAATAAAAAGTCAAATCGTATATTTCAACTAGACCATAAAAATACACTTTTGAACATAACAAACTACTTATATGAAAAAAGAAGAATTGATTCTAGTTGCCCCTTCCAAAAGGTAGTTTCGTAATAGAAGAATGGGCAAGAAGACAAAGGAAGTGTTTCAGTGTCGATTAATATGTACTTTCCAATTTATTTAAGGTCTTGGCAATTTACCGGGTCAAGTAAATGATCTTTCAATTTTCGTTTCTGTTTCAACGACCTACGGCCTATTACTATGGAAGTCACGTACAGAGAAGGTAGGAAGGTGTGCTTCAGTTCCTGGCGGTAGAAAGTGACAGGTCTGTTGGATGGAAAGCGGCCCGTCTGGTCGCCTGCGCCGGTAGATCGCAATACAATCCGCTGACCGCATCTGTGTTGTACTTGTTACGTCGCTGTGTGGTTATTGGTTAAGCAACAGATGTGGACTATTTTCGGTTAGACTGTAAGCTGACACTACTTACATTACAAGTAGTCATGTAAAGTTAGGGAAATTAATTGTTAAGCAAATTGATTACCTATTTAAATTGTCGGAATATTTGATTCACAATAATGACAATAGTACGAAATGTCTAGGTATAGCATGGGAAATTAGAGACAATTTTTTTTGACACATGATTTTGGCGAGAAGAGAAAATAGAACTTTAAGCCTGCGTATGGAGTTTGAGGACGTATGGTTTCATTCGCTGCACTTTCTGCACCCGCATCTTTTCGGAATATCTATTTCTGAGGGACTATTCAAGCAATAAAATTTATGGATTTCCATCATAGATGGAGAACCAAAACCCAAGTTAGACATAAAACTCGTGAAAATGCTATTGTTAAAATGAAATGTGAAGAACAATCTGAGACGTTTTAATCTATCGCAGCGTGTTTAGGTGTAAAAGATGCTTAAAAAAACCATATCAATATCCTACCAATCGCTTCTAAGAGGAAACACGATAAAGTTCAGTCTCTCGCCCACCATGAAAAGCAGGTGATAAACCGCACATCTGAGCTTCATAATCCGGAATCTATCCGCAATAAAAACACCATAAAACATTTTAGTGTGAGAATAAAGTGGCGCCATATTTTGCATCATGTATGGCGGAGTTTCCGCTTCGTTCCGTAATAAAGTCACTATTACGAGTTACGACAATATCGACGGTTTGATGGGCTTGACCTTTTTATGGAAGGTTCGCACTTGACTCTAAGTTTTTGTAAGTGATTTTCGGTAAGTTAGTTATGTTAGGGTGGAGTTAGGAGGTGTAAGTTGTGATTCTTGTTACAGCTAAGTTACGATGGAGGAAAAATGGTGGGACAATCTTGTTTGAAACTTATAAATTCAGTAAGCGTGGTAATATGTAAGTACCCCTTTGGCATACCCACTCATAAGAAAGAAAGAAATGCAATTATATAACTCAGGTTAAGGCCGACAATATACACACAAAAACAAAAAGCAGAAAATCTTAGACAGCCAGTTCAGCATAATGCCAGACAACTAGTGCCTGACGCTGACTTTCAAATGGATCCTATGTTACGAGGATATCTTAACGGGCTGATATTATAAATGCTAAGTACTAAATACTCTTCTCGAAATGATGATGTAAGACTAGAAGAGCGCAATGTCAGAAGTTCAGATAAAAAAAATGTATTATAGAAGGATCCTCTCTATACAAAAAAAAGTTTAAAAACTATAAGCCGACTACTGAAAAGGATGAAACAAGAAAGTACCTTCCCATGGTCGCATGCCGCTGTACTTATAAAGCTATGGTAGCATGCGACCACGGGAAGGCTCGGGTTTTAGTTTTTAAACTTTTTTTTTTATTTAATTATGTTGGGGCTTATTTTAGTGATATTTATGTTATGTGCTAATTAAGCCCTTTCATTTGATACCCCACAAAGCACCATCCCATTTATTTATTTTTAAATTCTTTACTTTATGTCCTCTAGAGGGCGCCATATTGAATTTAGTGTAACGTCACATAGCCTATAACCAGCGGACGGTCAACTCTTCTAACGATAGGTACCTCATTAATTTGTCAAATTATTATAAGTACTTTTGAAGTTATGAGGGAACAGATTGAACATACATACATACCGGTCAAAATAGTAACCCTCCTTTCTGCTTCGCCGTAGTCGGGTAAAATCTAATCAGTGTCCTTTACAAACTACTCTTCATTCTACAAGTTGTAAGTCTGTTGTTACAACGGACGAAGAAGCAGCTGATGTACTTACAAAGTTTTCTTTCAAGTTATTAGGCACAAGTTTCCTTTTCAGGAACGGATTGGAGTTCTTCCCAGAACAGAATGAAGTCACGCAAAATAAACGACGGACGAAAGTTTTGTATTCGTGATATAAAAAAAGTTTTTTCTGTAATGAAATAAAGTTTCATGTGGTATTACGGAATTAAAAATATTGACGTATTACCAACTATTTATTCTGTGGTATTACGTCAAAAGCATGTACCGCATCGTCCTCCCTTTCAAACTAAAACTCGAAGCATGTAAAGCCACTTTTGAATTGTCAAGAAGTCAAACTCAAACTCAAACTCTTTATTGCATTCATGTGTTCATGTAGTTGTTACAATATACTTAATTAAGTTCCAACATGAAACCCGGTCGGTCGGTCAGTCAGAAAATATGAAGCCAGTTGCCCATTCCAAAGCGTAGGTAACTATGGAGAAGAACGGGCAAGAAACTCCATGGACACTCTTTTAAATTATATTTTTATAAAAATATTAGTTATTTTAACAATAATCTAATAAGAGTTACTTTAACAATCACACTTTCAAGGATAACATTACAGGAATTGGGATGCTTGCAAACTGATAATATGCCGATGATATTAAAGCAAACGGAATCCTAGAAAGGCAATATGGGACAAAAAGATACAACATATTTTTTTCCTCGCAAGTGTATTGAAGTACGTCGTTTGTATCAAAATGTACTTAACTGTTATCGCCCCTCCCCACTATCATAAAATATCCATTAGATTTTATGAATCCATAACAACAAAGTGGTCAAAAACCACCGGTACTATAATAACTCCAGCTTCCCCAATTCCATCCACATAAATAAGACAAATGTTTTATTTCGACGTGAGCAAATAAAAGAGAGTAATAAAGCGGGTCGGGGGGCAAAGAAAGGAGTACATATGAATGTGGGCCACGCTGGGCCACAGCATTGAATGCCTGGCATCCGCAATATCCACCTTTGTCCGCTTTTATTGTCCAGACGTGTGACAGGTGGCAGCACGAGACACTTTTAATGTTCCCTCAGACACGCCCGAACGCCCCCGAAGATCCCCGAAGGACACCGAAGGCAAGACAGTGTGTATTGAAATAGAGCATGTAAAAACGTCAGATATTTTTTCGGAGATCGCTCTATTTAGCCGAATTCCTCGATATTCATTTGAAGGTAGAAAAGTGTTGCTGAAGATCCGAATTCTCTGATCCCTTTTTTATTCAGCGAACGTGCTGGTGAAAGGAATATGCTCAGCTTACGTAAGTTTTCTTTGAGATGCCTTTTTCAAGTATGAATTGTTAAAATCTTTGGTTGTCAAGAGCGGATCTTTGTAGAGATTTGCATATTATTATTAAGGTAGAGTAAATTGGATGGGGAACGCTAAGGACCGAATGTTGCCGTACAAGTAAGGGCATAGAACTTTGATGGGGATGATTCATTTGATTGTGAAAAGTACCTTTCTGCAAGAACTAAGGTCAGGTGCGAAGTACTCGCAATCGACATGCAAATGTAAACGAACGAACCAAAATGTGTATGATCAGATTGATATGATGTATCCTCATGTGTGTCAGGATCGTAGCAGATGGCGTTCTGTAGTTTCAGCCTACCCCAATGGGAGAAAGTCCTGAGTTTATGTATGTAAGTTCTATTCAAATTTATGTTGGCATTGATGTTATTTCAAGTTAAAAAAATGACAACTTTAATTCAACGATGATTAAGTTGATTTCAGAGTGACTAACACTATTGAAAAAGTTATAAAAATGTTTGAAGTTGTAGCGTAAACTGAACTTTATAGTGGTTTAAAGTTTATATTTGTTTACATTTTTGGCAAACAAATCGCGAATGCAGATTATGTGTGTATGTATGTATGTACGAGATGTATGTATAGAAACTGTACTTTGAGTGTTAAGGCTCCTACAAACAGGCGCGACACGCGATATAATGGCGCGCGACACAAAAGCACCGCTCGCTCGTTGCGCGACTTGCGGTGCCTTTGTGTCGCGCGCGATTTAATCGCGTGTCGCGCCTGTTTGAAGAAGGTCATAATTATTACAAACCGACAAGGCAGGACATTACCTATTTGTTTTACGTGATTCCATAAATTATTTTTAGCAAAAACTGCGACAAAACTTCACAAATACTGGTTGTATCGTGAGCAAATGTCATTGAAACTGATTCAAATGTTAATTAATACCACAAATATATTGCCTAGCAATTATTGATTAACAAAACAACGATCTAAGGTTAGTCGGTTTGTTAAACTTATTTGTTTTAGTCACGCTTTGTGTTAAAGCAAGGTTATTAGGGCACTTAAAACACATCGATTTTATGAGAATACATAACATGCAAGTAAAGACAATTACATATTAGTCAATTCAGCCTATCGCAGTCCACTGCTGGACATAGGCCTTTGCCAGGCTGCGCCACAACACTCTGTCCTCCGCCTTCCGCATCCAGTCTGTACCAGCCACCTTCCGTCCGTCCATCTAGCTGAGGGGCGTCCCCACGGAATAGATAAATAAGGTTTATCTAGTCTATACCCGGATCTATATTAGTACTAGGTGTGTATTATCACACTGATATTATAAAGGCAAAAGTTTGTGGGGGTGTGTGTGTGTTTATATGTTTGTTACTTCTTCACGCCCAAACAGCTAGACCAATTTTGATAAAATTTTATATGGATATAGCTGACACCCTGGATTAACATATAGGCTACTTTTTATCCTGATATTCCTACGGGATCGACATTTACGCGGGTGAAACCGCGGGGCGCTGCTAGTTAAATATAAATCAGAATTTCTGTCTGCAACAACTTTACGAGAATAAATTAGAATACTCTTGATTATGTACACCACACGAATTACAGATATAAATGTAGAAATTGACATAGGGTGACACAATGGGCGGTGATTGAAAAATGAATGAGAATGTTTTCGGAGTCTCAGTACGACAAATCTTCCGCCGCCAAGCCCTGCGGGGTAATTGCGCAACATAGGTACTAACAGTAGGAATGGCTTTCATTTTGACTGTTCCACAACATTCATTGCGTTATTTACGTTGATGAGCAGACAAATTTTTCGAACATATGAAGCAATGGATTAGCAATATCCTTCAAAATGGATCATATTGTGATTGACAGTGTGTTGCGCACTATATTAACACACTTTACGGCGCTGGGTTGAGCCAGTATTTTACTCTAGATGCCTTTAATTAGCTTGTTGGGTTGCCCTGTCTAATCGGTTCAATTTCATCCCTTATCTTTGTGAAGCGGGGGTGACAGGAAAGCAATTAATTGACCCAATCTTGTGATAGATACAGTAAGGGGTTTGTAAACTGACTACAGATTGGAAGTTCCGTCTTAAGGGACACTGCTAAAGCAAACTGTAGAGGAAACCGAGCAAAAACACCCGAGACATTTTAGGAACAGTCTCATGTGGTTATATCCCAGGACATTCACTCGCAAGTCGATTAGACTCTATTTCAGATTTCAGTCGGATAGCACCTACAGAATAGTCTCGAAAAAAAAAACAAACATAATTCGTATCACTGTTTTGAATTCCGTGCTGGATCTTTAGCAGTCTTTACGGGTAGTAGTCTGACAACCAGTCTTACCAAGGGGTATCGTGTTGTATCGTGGGTTGGGTCAGATAGGCAGTCGCTCCATGTAAAATACTGGTACTTATTCAGCTAAATCCGGTAAGACTGGAAGCTTACACCAACATACTTGGGAAAAGACTAGGCAGATCTATTTTATGAATTGAACTCAGGAAACCAAAGGAAGGAAATATATTTCTCAGCGTTACTTTACAAGCAAGTGACGACAGATAAAAAAAAATTGTTTAATTAAATTAAAATATGAATTGAAACAGGAAATGGGACGTGAATAAAGTCGAGCTTAGTGGGCGCCAATCATAGCGTGGCGTGTCGAGGAGATGATCCTAATTATACGCCGCGGTTGACCTGACCACTTGAGGCACTTGCCTGGCTTCTGACTGACACACGCAGGAAGAACAGAACGTCTAGTCAGGCACAGAACAAAAGTAACTTGAAATACAAGCTACATCGCATAAAAAATGTAACTAGTCTTCATTCATGGACCGTTTGAATAAATACGGGAAGGCAGAGGCAAAATGGTGTCCTCAGCACCGACAAGAAACTGATGAGACCACAGGGAGTCGCCTCAGCGGCCGCTGTTAGACGCAGCATTGTCAACACTTTTCATAAAACCAAGAGAGTTACCGTTTAATCGCACTGCAACAAAAATGACATAGAATCTGACGCTTTTGAATGGCGGTTAATGACAGAATTTGCACGCTTAACGCACTTTTAGCGACATGAATTTGATGAGTACTGCGGCTGCCGCTTTAGACACTGTCCGCACGGCAATTCTGTGCTCTGCGGATTAGATCTATACGTACTTACTTTTTGTGTTCTGTTTTTAAATGCTTGAATAGATACAAAAGCTATTCTGTTGCTATAAGAGTTATTCTGGTCTGAACCCCTGAACCCCCCTCCACCCCCACACCCTGGATCCCTTGCTAGTTATTCTTCTGTTTTAATCTCTATCTAATCCACTATATACTATCTCATTCCGGTCCTGATCCCCTTTTTCTTTTGTTTTTATTCCTGACGGATCGTCAGCAACAAAATGTACGTACACTACAGGGTTTACTGAAATACGTTATTAATTCTTATTGTAACGGACACGTGTATGTTAGTATTGAGGAACAACGACTCTACATTTTCGATACGCTGATAAAGTTTATTTTAAGGTTCTTTCACGAACATAATCTCATATATTGTTCAGCTTCTGTGCGCAAGAGTTTGTAATGGTGACTCATGGGAGTGGACCTTCTGTCCGTATGTTCTATCTGACACAATACGGCTGGCGATTGGATCAAGACTCGGTTTTGCATTAAAATTAATTTATAACTATGCGATGTGCCGCATATTATTATGTAGATCCAGCAATGTTTTGGTTACTTGCTGGTTTCTGACTCTGTAAAGCTTTGTTCATGGGGGAAGCGCTAAATAAATAAACAAATCACTTTCGCCGTAGGTAAAGTAAGTAGGTAAATACGTAAATTCATGCAATGCCTTTATGGAAACTTTATTTTTATAGTCGGTTCCATGATCGATACGGGATAACGGAAGGCGAAAAGACCATGTCGGTATTTTCTGGTATCTAATTGGATTGCGCAGGTCAGATCGTAGTCCTTCCGGGTAAAACACTCGGCAGCATCCAACGACGCTGGATAGAGACACCATTTCAGTTGAGAAAATCCTCAGTAATGGTTAAAAGTTAGGTATTTCCTACATGATGATGATGTCATAATGAAAGTTTGAGGACAGAATGGAAACAGCTGGGAGAGGGCTACGTGTCACAGGACACGCTGACCACTAAACCGGGAAATCCGATGTGTGGGTGTGTGCGAGGGGGTGTGGGTGTGAGCGTGGGTGTGAGGGTGTGTGTTTAGAACCATAGTTGGTAAGTCTTGTTCAGTATCACACTAATATTATAAAGGCGAAAGTTTGTGAGTGTGTGTGTGTGAGTGTGGGGGTGTGTTGGGTTGGGGTGTGTTTATATGTTTGTTACTTCTTCACGCTTAAACGGCTGGACCAATTTTGATAAAATTTTGTATGGAGGTAGCTGACACCCTGGTGAAACCAGTGAAACCGCGAGGGGCAGCTAGTAAGCAATAAAGGCTTAATAATAATTAAAAGTACTAAATATGAATCTATGTAGAACTCTTACTTACACGTGCTGTGCCACATTAACCTTCCTGTGACCCTCCAGGGCTTCAGACACCACATTAACCTTCCTGTGACCCTCCAGACACTAATAATGTTATTACTGTTTTGTTTAAGATTTAACTCGTAATGCCGCCACGTGTGTTCAGGGTTGCCAGGGACACGATTTTTATTAGAACAGCCCAATTTCTTTTCTTGAGTTTCCAGGGTGAAAATTTATGAAAATCGTAGCAGGCTGTTTCTTTTTTCTCCTATGTATAAAATTATATAAATGCTAATTCTATGTAGACTTATTCATATCTGGCATCCCTGAGTGTTTATACAAAATAAGTATCATGTTGCTAATTTGCGTTCTCACCGAAATTGCTTGTCAAGTCGTATTACAGTTCGTATAAAGTTATTAGATATTCGTAATTTTGTTATGTTTTAGCATTTTAGTAATAAAATACAGTAGTAGGTACTTTGGTACTATGCTTTGAGGTTTTTCAAGAAGAATAAAACAAGTAGGGGCGAGTATATTTTCATAATTACTTTTGAATTTTGAGAGTTATATCGGACACCTACCGATTGAAACCCCACTGTTCTTTCTAGTAACATGAGTCGGGGGCCCGAGAGATACTTGTACATTCGCCGCACCCCCGATCCAATTTAAACCCCTAAAACACCGTAAAAAATCCGGACCACGTACTTTACATTGTTTAATTCATGTAACGGCTCCGTCTACCATAAGCCTAACATTTAATTAGGTGCCCGTCAGCATACAAACCAACCGAAGGGTCGCACAATTACTGTATTAATAGCTTTGTTTGCTCAACTTTTGGGAGGACCCCGTTGTTTCATAATAGATCTACATTCTTGGATAAGCTGGATTTTTGGAGGATGCTGGGTCATGGACCTTTAGCTGGTCAGTGGTCACATAGGGTTCTTTGGATTGTTTTTCTCTTTGAAACTGAAAGGCTTTGCCCCACCAGGATCTAATAAGAGAGTCTGTCATCATCATCATCATTATCATCATCTGCCTAGCCTTTTCCCAACTATGTTGGGGTCGGCTTCCAGTCTAACCGGACGCAGCTGAATACCAGAATTTTAGATGAAATGGTTGCCTGACTGGACTATCTGACTTCCATAACCCAGTTACAGCGTAACTAATGTAACCCCTACGATAACTGTCTCTCGCTGAAAGATAAAAGCAGCCAATACTGGACACTAGTATTCTTCTTAGCGTCTCGATGGCAAAAAGTTCAAACATCTTTGGCCCAAATATTAGCTGTGTGAACTCCGCTCACTGACGCAGTCATAAGATCATCAAGTGCATAGGAGACAGGGTATGCGGCGCAGGATGGAAGGTGGACCCTTGTCTCATCACTATTGATAATCTACATAGCAAACTTTTTTCTTCAATTCTAAAATTGTAGCTATTTTACCGTCAGACGCTGCTGGTTGATCACTGACACTGATTGTGTATGCCAGCACCAAACCACTCCACGATGACCAACCATCTCTGGATATTAATATCTCCACACGTTTAGCCGAATAGTTGCGCAGTCGCGCGCTATCCTTCAAAGCGAATAACTCAGCGAATAATGAAATTCCGCCTGTCAGCTGCACTGAAGTCCTGGGACAAAATATTCAGACTAGTTCTAGTCTCGCTGTACTATATTTAGGGATAGTTTAGACATTCGTGTCATAGCTCGGAGGAGACGGCAAACTGTTTTGGCAACTTGATGTTGTCAAGTCCATTGTTATTGAAAGCAAACGATTCAAGAAATTAATATAGTTTGGAAAATCTTGAGTGCATAAAATGGCACATACACCCTGTATTTTCTCACAAAAAAAAAACAATTCTAAAGAGGAAATGCATATACCAACGACAATGTATGTAAAAGCATAAAACAAAAGTATGTAGGAATTAATGTTAACTTATGTTACAAATTAATATTATTTCAAGTTAAACAAATATCAACTTTATTTTAATGGAAATTAAGTTAATTTCAGAGTGACTAGCACTATTGAAAAAGTTATAAAAATTCTTGAAGTTGTAGCGTAAACTAAACTTTATTGTGTAGGATTTAAAGTTATTTTTCCATAAACTCATATTTGTTTACATTTCTGGCAAATAAATCGCTAATACAGATTACATATGCACTTATCTGAACTCACGCCATCTGCCCATTATTATAGAAGAACCTGCTTGGACAATGAACCAAATCACCCTAATGATACCTGTACGACCATACGACACAATCAATATAGTAAGTAGGTATGTAAAGAAAAACAATCAAAAACAAAATCAAATGCAGCGCGATTCCAACAAATTCAAAGTTGGAACAAGAAAACAGATAAGTACCAATTAAAAACAAACATGGAAACACCTCAACAAGTCTAAGAACCAACTCATAAACAGCGCATGCATTGTCAAAGCCACCATCTTTATCAAACATTAATTAAAATGTTTTCCATTAAAAGAAGTTGATAACAATCGGTGCTCATAAGCCGAATCGCTCAACTTTCCGACGGAGGATAATCTGTCTAAACCTGTCAATGGAGATGTGGATGAAAGGATTAGTAGGGGGATGAAGGATGGAGGGGGTGGGAGTTGAAACGAGAAAATTTTGCGTGGGAGTGGCTTAGATGCTGTGGTTGGATGAATTAATGCTAAAGGAGACTTTTTGACAATGAAACACTGTCCAGTTTAATAAAATACTGAAATTGTACTAAATAATATGTTAGTAATGATAGTCCGAAACTATATACACACAAATAAAATCAGCTGTTCCCTACATTATACGAACATACCTAAATGTAGGGAACAGCTGTTTTTTTTTTCGCGATTTCAGGTGTGGTCCCATAGTAAAAGTTGTCCATAATGATGAGTACAATGACCTCTTAAGAGGTTGTTAATGTTTTACCAATAACCCTGTATAACCTAGGTTATTTTTTCGTTTTGTTGTTGTACTAAAAATTAAGAGATTCTTACGTAAGATTATTACTATTTAACTGGTTTTCCACGATAACCAAACTTATAACTAGATGCGAAAGCAAGGCAGCAGTGCATAGTTAAAATGACGTAACCTAACATAACCCAACCGATTTTGATATAATTTAAATAAGTAAATTCTTGGTGCTTGAAAGACATATAAATACATTTGCGCCCGGAAAAATGAACTACGGGAAACAGTTTAAATAGTTTAACGTAAACACTCTGTAATTATCCACAACCCTTTTGAAAACAATGAGACGAACTGTTCACGCAACACAACACCAAACTCAACCAACTCACACCCAAATCTATTCTAGTTCCAATTAAAGTGGAAACTCGATTGAAAAAACAAATTAATGGCACCACAGCCAGCCATCAATGAACGCGTCAACTTGTCGTCGAATTAGTTCGGTCTGACTTAGTGCTGCTGCGACGAGGCGAGGGTTTGAAGTATGCATGAGGAAATATAGAGTGACGATATGGACAGCAAGGCCAGAGGTGGTAGGTATTTCACTGTCACCGATCTGGTGGAATTCCTCGGCAGAGTATGTTGTCCTAGGTATCCTGGGAGTCTTCAAATCACGAGTGAATAGGTTACTTTTAGGCAAGCCTGCAACAACGTTAACGTCATCTTCGATAACTTTCGAGTGAGATGGAGCTCAGGGTGCCCATAATTATACAACTTGAAAGAAAAGTAAAACTACAGCAGATTTTTTTTACTTTGTGAAGTCGCTATAATGATGATGACGCTTGAAACCCACAAAACTCGAAACACTTTTCTTAACTGCTAAGATTAGTGAAAAAAGACTACTGAATTCAGCGCGGTGCCAGACCGCAGCATTCACTTTCAATAATCGTATTTTTCCGTTAGATATCGTTTAAGGAATAAAAAGTGAAGTTCTCGTTCCTTATGCACATTGTGAGCTCGTCTCATTAATACTCAGTCAGTAGTGACTAGCTCAGTTAATCCGGGATTAAGCCGCTCTCCCGGCTATAGGGACAGGTTTTCTCCGGCTTTCCTCACAAATTGTTGGCCGGACTTACGGACCGGATGCAATAGGTAAACAGGATTTTGTTACAGTACCATCTATGTTCATGGGAATAAGTGATATTTGGATACAAATTATGCCTCTACAATGTGAGGGCTTAGTGCCATATTTCTTTGTCCAAAATCAAAACATTTTACAGTGTCTTGGTTGATTAATCAATCCCAACCTGGAACGCGGAGCAAAGTTATGACAAACTTAAGGAAACTTCGAAAAATATAAAGTAATTTTGATGTTAATACTGGTTGTAACTTTAACACCAGAATTATCATAAATTAAATACATTTATATAATAATACTAAATAAAGGGATAAAAGTTTTATTTTTTATTGTTTTTTAAGTTTATATTTAGTCTGTGTTCTTCCTGTGAGAGTCCCAATAAATACTTCTTGATTATTTCTTTCTTATTAAACAAAGTCTTTCAGTAGAATTTAAAAACTAATAAAGTAAAATGAATGATGATGATGTGATGATGATGAATGATGATGATGTTTAGAACTGAATCCTTCAACACAATAAATAAACATGTTTTGGATATAATTTAACTTAGTTCAAGCAATAAGATTCAATCTATCTTGCACAAGAGGCCTTGGCAATGAATTATTACAACCCACAGACTACGATGGAATAGTAACCGGACTGGTGGACCATAGACAATCAATTTGAGCAAGATTAAGAGATTTGTTACAAATAATGAGCAGATCGTGCCTTCAAACCCGACTTGTTCGACGGATTACCTTCAAACTGGCATTAAAGGAGATCCGCGACAGAATTTTGTATTGATATTAATACGGATTTGTGCTGCTTATGTTATCTGTGGAAACCAAACCATAATGCATGGATTTCCTTCATTGCAAAGCTGTGTTAGGGCCGTTAAAGCTTCCTAGAATATTTTGACGATTATTAGTAGTGTGTAGTGTGTGTGTGTCTGAGATGAATTGGTGATGAAATGTTCTTCATATAACCTGACCAAGATTATGTCTGGACTTTAAAAGAGACTGTGACCTCTGAGTTTGTTTCGGCCTTTCTTCTCAGAGTAGTCAGATAGGAAACGCCGACTTCATCTAGTTTAAAAAAAAACATGATTGACGTGTAAAAGTGTTTGTACAAACCTACTTACAAAAAAATAAAATCATTTCATTTCAAATTCAAAAGGTATCTAAATTAATTACTATAAGACACTTCAAAGCCAGCTCTTAAATTAGCATTAGTGTCAGGCGACATCGATGCAGACCAGGAGAAGATGGCGAGACGAGCTTCACACCTACACGCTTGGTCCACACTAGCTCAAGACAGAGAGGAGTGGAAAGTAGAAACGGAAGCCTTTGCCCCGCAATAGGACAACATTAGCTAAAACTACCCTTTGGAATGGGTGCTCTTCTCTATACGAAAACTACCTTTTGGAATAGGCGACTAGAATCAATTGATTGTAATTTTTGACGTTCAAAAGTCCTTTTATATGCCTATTTGAAATAAATGCTTTGACTTTAAAAGTAAAATAGCAAATGTGTATTTATCATTACAAAATGAGTAGAGTTTATGTCTGCTTTTCCCTTTAGCATGAACCAGAAGCTTAAATACAATACTTGTTAACTAACCCAGTTAGTCTTATTACATTTCGAACCCCCCACATATTAGCAACAGTGTAAAGTTTCCGACACAGATATACAGAAGGATGGATAACGCACGATCGTGAAAATTATATGAAAACTTTTTGCGTTTTCTTCCATCGAGTAATTTGGCATTTATGTAAGTACGTAATTATTGGAATGGGCTATTTTAAAAACTGTTTCTTTTTTTTGTCCCACTGCTGGGCAAAGGTCTCCCCATATTTTTCCAATTTTCTTTGTGCTGTGCCTTCTCCGTCCAATCGATTAGAAACGAGTCGAAATAAAAATACCTACTAATGATTTTTTCAGTGATCGCTTGCGCCTAAACTGAACAAGTTGTAATTAAAGAACTGCTAGAGCATTGTATTAGGCTACAAGCCGTGTGCTTGATGAGGTTTCTCATCGGTAAAGATGACCAGCTTAAACTTCCATATAAACTAGGTATTTCACCCCTTTAGAGAATTAATTTTCAAAAATCCTTCTTTAGTGCTCACTTTCGTTTTAGAACGAACTGTCCCAACAGTTTAGACTGTTTGTTGTCTGTCTGTGAATGAAGATATATATAGCACACGTGTGAGCACTATGTACAGACGCCAGCACATCAAGCTACCCGAAACTGTCAAATTTTCCCAATCGACCTTGAACCTTATGCTTTAGCGATAAAGTTGAAAATCTATTAAAAAAAATTGACAGATTGTAGTAGCTTGATGTGCTGGTGTCTGTACTTACTTAATATAAAGCTACCATTTACTGGGTACGTCTTTCATTGACTTGAATGTGACCTGGCGGCTGAGAGTACGTCATGCTCACTCAAATGTCTCGCTGATGGATCCCGCGCTTGTGTTGGAGCATGTAGCTCCCTTCAAATGGTTGAGATGAATACCTACTACGCTTTGGAATGGGCAACTAGCTTTATCTTTCTGACTGACCGACTCTTTGACAATTCAAAAATGCCTGTAAATTAGTTTATTTGAAACAAATGCTTTGAGTTGGGCTCGGTCAGTTCAGGCACGCAGTAGTAGACAACTTGCGTTATCCATGCATGTCTACATCTGTGACTTGTCAGTGTAACACAATAGGGAGTGTCGCAAACTTTGCGGTCTCGAACGCAAGCTAAAGGCCTGTGCGAAGTCCCAGGGCAAGACGTAGGTATTGCAATACGATGCTGATAAAGACTGAGGACTAATCCTCTAAGGACGTTTTTTCTATGACTTTTATACCCATAGAATCCTTTGTACCTATAGCTATGTGAGTACTAATAGTCGTTAAGTAATAAGTAAGTCCATAATTTTTCACACTTGTGGATATTATATCCATCTTAAGATTAATGGAGTAAACACCGTACACCGATCGTTTAAGAAAATTCTTGACAAAAATGATACAAGTTGCTGACTGAATTGAATGGTATGTCATTTGCGGACTTAGACTACTAATTTAAAGTCAAAATCAAAGTCAAAGTCAAATCATTTATTTCAAATATACACTTAGAAGGCACGTTAGATCGTCAAACATTTCCAAAAAAAAATAATTGTTTTTAGTCGCCCCTTCCAAAAGGCAGTTTCATAAATATGGAGAAGAATGGGCAAGAAACTCAACCGTTACTCTTTTAACAATGTTTACAATATTTTGTAAGTATACATCACTGCTGACCTCTATCTACAGGTGAGTGGTATATTTACATTAATTATAACGACCTATATTGGAATTTTGGAACTATCCAGGGACCGTCAACTCTCACAAGTCAAATTCTAACAATAGACCACCTCGTAAAATCTTTTAATTTTTATTTGATTGTCGAATATAACGCTTTTGGCTAAATCGTAGTATTTTTTAAATGAGCGTCTTATTTGAGCAGAATAAACCATTTTTATTTCTTTCGTTTATTTGTAACTTGGCCTTTTCAAATACGTTTCTAAAAGAAAATTGTAGGAGGAAATGAATCAGCTAAAATTATAAGCATGAGCTAAAAGCTGATGGGAAAATTTCCCATATCGTCTGAGCTTTTATTCCTTTTGTAAACAGAGGGTTACTTAATAGCATGTCAATCATCTCCGTGGATGTTTGACGCAAGATTTAAAATATTTCATACGGATAATATCCGCTTTGGGAAAGATTAACGAGAGGAGGCCTGTGTCCCAGCAGTGGGAACATTATAGGCTGATTATGAGGACTAAAAGGTAACAAAATGTATGTGTGTGTGTGTGATGACTAGACGATAATTATTTTTGTACGATAGAAACGTACGGAAGGAGAAAACATGATACGCCCCGAACCCAAATAAATTGGCTTAAGTGCAGGATTATTTGAAAAATACTATCTAGAACCATACAAATATTAGGTACAGATGCCAGCAAATCAGGCTACTACCTACAATCTGTCAAATTTCTCTAATACCTAGATTTCCAACTTTATCGCTAAAGGATAAGGTTCAAAGTTGATTGGAAAAATTTGACCGTTTCAGGTAGCTTGATGTGCTGGCGTCTACGCGTCTGTACCTATCTAAATCATAAACATGCATTTCATTTAATTGATTAGACATGCAATAGGAGCAGTGGTGCCCTGTGGTAACAGCCACGACTTAGGTACGAGTAGAAGGTCGTAGGTTCGAACCCAGACAGGCGCTTTACTTTGTGTAATTTATTTAATCACCACTGTTATCACATCGCAAACATCCTACAACCAAAAATTCGAAGAAGTCATGTGACATCTACAAACCCGCACTGGACCCAAGTGGTAGAAAACGGAAAAAATGTTTGAGAATGTGCAAATTGGGCAAACGTAATCTAAAACTATTCCTTTCAAGTTGATAGTAGAGTAGTTCTTGAGAATGAGATATCCAGCTGTGACAGACAGACAGACTGAGCATCACCATAAGAGTTCCGTTTTACCATTTTGGCACGGAACCCTAAAATGCTAATTCTTTGTGATTGTATTAACGATATTACATACAAAAAAAACTGGCCAAGTGCGAATCGGACTCGCACACGAAGGGTTCCGTACCACAAGGCAAAAACTCCGAAAAAAACACGTTTGTTGTATGGGAGCCCCCCTTAAATATTTATTTTATTTTAAGTTTATTATCAACTGAGTATTTTGTGAATATTTCAAGTGCGTACCTACCTGTTGCCATTATTGATATCGAGCAAAAAAGGGCAAACAAATCGCGTTTGTTGTATGGGAGCCCCCCTTAAATATTTATTTTATTTTGTTTTTAGTATTTGTTGTTATAGCGGCAACAGAAATACATAATTTGTGAAAATTTCAACTGTCTAGCTACCGCGGTTCTTGAGATACAGCCTGGCGACAGACAGACGGACGGACGGACAGACAGCGAAGTCTTAGTAATAGGGTTCCGTTTTTACCCTTTGGGTACGGAACCCTAAAAAAATTACCTCTTTATATTACTAGTAGGTACTTATAGAAGACTAAGTATAGATTTCATTAAAGAGACAAACAAAACTTTCATAATCATTAACCCTCCACATTTATGAAAATTGTAAAGCACAATCGCCGCTAATTGCTACTCTGCTGATCCTCTCCGGGATTCCATGAATATGTATAGGATGGCAACCCATGGCATAATTACTTACAGGCAGTGTTCCCACCCTTTACTCTGTATGACGCAGGATAATAGGTCCATGGCGTAGTTAGTTATCATTTTGCAAACCATAGAGGTGGGCTAATGCAATCAGAACTGCAGAGTAACAATCCTCTTCTATTTAGTCTGTGCGGTTTGTTGATGTGGAATATAGATTGTTCTATTTCAAGCTATTTTGCTTTCTTTACAAAAATATTGAACAAATCTTTCGGGTAAGTAACTTATATTCCCACGTCTATGTCTGTTTTAAGTGTGTATATAAAATGTTAGAGAAATAAAACAAGACAAACATTCAAAATCTCATTATCACCTCTATAGCAAAATATTCCCTACAGCAACGAGCATCTTCAAAATATTCACAAAGTTTTAAACGCCGTAAAGTTTTAAGCTGGCGACCCCCCCGATTTGAGCGGAGTAGTAAAGTCAACGCGGGGAGAAGATCACTGCTGCTTTCCGACAGTTTAACAGCCTCTATTTTAACACTAGTTATTGAAATTCTTGAGTCTTTGAGTACAAAGTTATTACTTAATATGAGGCCCACTTGGTAGTTTGCCTACCTCGTAAAGACGCGTCGTAATAATATCACGGCTTCTATGTCTTAAGTAAGGATGAGAATTTAACAGCGGCTCGTCTGCCTGTGTTCAAGATTGTTTAGATTGAAGATGGATGCGCTTGCGCTAGGTAGCCCGCGATATTTATTTATTAAAACTTTATGCACAAGTTAAAAACAATACTGTACACCTGTGTAAAGGCGGACTTAATTTTCTACCAGTCAACCTTAGGGTGATGCAGAGACAAAACAATATATCATAATTATATGATACTAGCTTCCGCCCGCGGCTTCGCCCGCGAGGTGTGTCGATAAAAACTATCCTATGTCCTTCCCCGGGATGCAACCTATCTCTCTGCCAAATTTTATCGAAATCCGTTCCGTGGTTTAGGAGTGAAAAGGTAACATACAGAATTACAGACAGAGTTAGTTTAGAATTTATAATATTACTATGGATTCAACGTTTTTGGCAATTTGTAGGTCAGTGTCAGGTTGTATGTTGAACAAAATATTATTCGCGAGCGTATTTAACGTACCTATTTACAAAATTATAATCATTAAAGTCTTCAATACCTACCTACAGCCCTCTAAGTTCATTTTATTCTATTGAATTACTTTTTCATGAAATATCAATCAATAGGCTACCCTATATGACTACCTTGGCGCTGACTCATGTTAGAATTCTCATAATTATGATTATAATAATAATAATAATAACCCCACCGCCGTATCTCTACGTTGACGTCGTGGTGGGGCTTGCGCGCTCAGAACTCTAGGTCTGTGCCGGAAGGGTTTACTTTGCCGGAACAGGTCTAGAGTTAGGAGCCAGACCAAGAGAGATACAGAAATCCGCAGGGCAGCATGTGGCGAGCTGTTGGGCAGTAGCGACCCCACGGACCCTATCTCCAGGGAGAAGTCTGGTTCCTCACCTCTGGCTTGCCTTTATTGGCCGGCTGGAGTGAACAATGATGAGGAACAGAGCTCCCACCTCATTCTTGCCTTTATTGGCTGGCTTGAGTGGAGATTCGCAAGAGCAAACGTGCTCGGAGGAAGGAAGTATTCCAGTAAGATGCTGGTAGGGATCTTGACCGTACTTCCGGGATTGTCCTGATAGCCGTGGAATACCTCTCCACTCCTCATAAGCACCTCAGGACATGTTGCCCCCTTGCCGCTACGACACTATGTGCTAGCGACCGTTTTCGGGGGCCCATTATTGAGTGTGCAAGTCACCCCCTGCCATTTAATCTGTGTAATTTATAGAGAACATCGGTCAGGCAGGGGCTATAGTTTTTCTATAGTTTTAGATAACCAGTTCACTTTAGCCACCAAAACCCATAATCCAATATTTTTGTTTCCTTATTTTGCAATAGTCCTACACCAACCGGGGGTTGTCCTTGGGTGCACTTGTATAGTGCGAACAGGGATAATCGTCGGTTGGTGCCTCAATTCATTGAAAATCTCTAACGGGCCTCTGCGAGTTGGCTTCGGCCCCTCGTACGCCTTCCAAAGGACCGGGACCCCATGGTCCCGAGATATGTTAAAATATAATAATAATAATAATAATCATTTTATTTCGGAATAATAAATCCATAAATTTGTTAGTAAAACATAAAAAACATAAAAAAACTGTTAGTACACATGCAGATTGGACAAATAATGGACGAGCGGGCAATCAAATTTCCCTGCAATGACATTCAGGAGACTGTTCGCTGCCCCGGACCCTCTGCAGCAGCGACGCGGCACGCTTACGTCTGATCGCCGCGAAGCCATCAATGTGCGCATCAGCAAACATTCCCGAAGCACTGCAGAAGCGTGGAAGCCCCAACAGCATCCTGAATGCATTGTTGTATTGAACTCGAAGAACATTGATGGCTTTCTGCGTACAACTTGTCCAGAGGCTGCACGTGTAAAATGTCTGACAATATGCTTTAAAAAGCGTCACTTTCACTTCACACGTGCAACGAGCAAACCTACGGACAAGCATGTTGCATCGAACCGCCAATGCTCTTCGTTGCCTTTCTACATCCAGATCATCTTTGATGCCCGCTGTTTGCCGCTTTGTTGTAGATATTTGATTGCAATTTATATTAATTCGGAAAATTATCAACTAATCAAAACAAAAACATTCTTAATGTAGTTGATTTCAACAGAATTTTCCAACTATGTAAATAAAGCACATTAGTTTCTGTTTACTATCAAACAAAGAGTGGTTAGTGAAATTTTTCAACTAACAAATATTACTAATTTATTATTATCACTAGCGACCTGCCCCTGCTTCGCACGGTTTTTGACTTGACAAACATCTGTATTTCTTTGTATTCTACACATAAACCTTTCGAAATAAAAGCTCTAAATGATGGTGCAAACGGTGCAAACCGTATCAAAATCCGTAGCGAATTACATATCATCATTCGAACTTAACGAAGACCAAAACGAGCTGTCATATTGGCATGTGACAATCATTTTCATTTGACAGACGACCTGGTTTAAAAAAAATAAAACGTCAAACGTCAATTGTACTTTCTTGGACGCAAAGGAATGCGCGCATAAGTTGTATGTATGTCAATGCACCAAGGTGTGTTTATATTCTGAACACATAGTTACATTTAGTGAAAAAAATTAGTTTGAGAAAGTAACTGTTGAGTGAAGAAGTTGGTGAGTTGTGTTTTTTTCACACCCTCTAAAATTCATGTCTCTAGGACCAGCGGTTTAGGCTGTAAAATCTGGTAACATTGTCTACCACACGATTTGCATTTTAGGCTCGAATTTCCTAAAACTCTACCATATTCTGTCCATATTCCACCAAAAATTCAAAATACAAACTGAGCTCTCAGTTACATTTAATTTTCTTCAGAACTGCTACAACGAACATAATCCTTCCGAAACTCGTTACGTCCCTTTATTCTTATTAATATTCAAAGCGTTTCTGAAACTATTTGAAATAATGTCCCTAACAGCTGGTCCCAGTGCTCATTTGAGTGGAAAAGACGAAAATTAGACAATTACTGAACCTCCGCAGCTCCGCAGTCTCAAGTACCTACGTCAGGGACTACATTACACTCCGCAAAATTCCGCTCCACGTCCATAATCGTTCACAGCTTTTGTGTCACCGCGGATGGAAGCACTGGCGCGGAAAATGGCGAACCAAGTAAGACGAGCGTTTTATAAAATCAGAATAAAAGAACCAAGGCCTCCAATTCGTTTCTCCTCACTGTTTCAGTAAATTAAATTGACTGACTCGGTTATTTTGCAGCGTAAGTGCTGGACCTCCGTTCCATGAAAGTAACGCGCAAATCGTAATATGGCACAATAAAATCTATTTTTGGACAAACCCATACACAGCGCACAAAGAGGCTCACACTCGATAGAATTTCTCTACGCTGAACCGAACGCGACAACCGCGCGCATTTCAAAAAAGGAACGTGACCTGATTACTGACGGAAGCTGTCAGTTGTCTATGGAGCGCCTTAAACGTCACAGGTGCTTTGCAGCGGTCGGTTTGACTCTCGACCTTATTTTAAATTGCAGAAGTTTAAAAATTGTTCGCTTTAATTTTCCCTCCATCTCGCAATTTGCTCTATGAACAGTTTATTGTTCGCACCGAGGACGCCATTCCTTCACACTTCTCAGTAATAGAACGACTTAAACGGGTCGACTTTATTATTGCCAGTTCAATTGAATTGTTTCTTTCTCAATTGTAGTGTTCGTTAAAACAAATCCCTTGAAATTGGAGGGGTCGTCCCAGGAGGGCTCTCTAACACGATTCCTGAAAGGTAATGAGTTCTTATTTAAAATCTCGGAATCCCCTTCCTGATGTTGCTCTCAGATAACGTTTTGTTTATTTAAGTATTCCTTTCTATCTGTATTCTTTTTATAACGCGAATCTTTATTTACAGGGGTGTTTGAAAACACTGGAATCGGAAATGATCAATTAATTAGAACAAGGAGATGAAGCTCAATATACGAAAGAGTCCCTAACTCGTTTTCGTTCTCGGCTCTACAGTTAAGGCTATCTCAGAAAGTTGTAAAGCAACCGTTAGGTTCAAAGAAATTCGAGAAAATTCCATGAAAATTGACGAAAGACCTCGAAACTTCAATCCAGTAAAGCGCCGAAAAATCTCCAGGGCAAAAAAAATTGTCTTTGCTAAGCTAACAGATACTTTCTTATACCCTTTTGCCTTTACGTCTAGTTTTAGTAAAAAAGAATAGTTATAAACAAAACTTGTTTAAAAATTCCCGTGATACCTACCATAATAAAATCGATCAACAATTGCTTTGAAACTACCAGCAGTTTGACATTGATACACGAACGAAACAACATAATATTCAAACCCACTTTCATACAAAACGAGGTAACTAGTGTCAGCCTCCAAAACTACGTTAAAAACGCATTACAACACGAATTAGCGGAACAAACTCAACAATCAACATTAAAATTACATATAATACTTAATTGTTCTTACGTAGCGTGTTTAAATTCTCAAGCAGCAATAAAACACGGAGTATTCGAGGCAACGGTTTATGTTACTGTTTCAGTAAAACTATCGATCAATGTTACCAGTAAATGCGTAATGGTACAATATGAGCGACTGGAACGGAAGATCAATGTTGCCAGACGTAAATTGTGTGATTTGAGACCGCCTTTTGTTTTATTTATGGCGGGACGTTATTGACGAAAGGAAAGCTAATGGATCTACACTTGCTGTGATATTGGTAACATTTGGTTCTTTCATTTGACAGAGACAATGCTGAAATAGCCGTGACACGACACGACACAGAGGGGAGGCATGTGTCCCAACAGTGGGAACGTTATACGCTGATTGTGCTAAAGCTGATCATGATGATGCCAATCAGTTTACCTAATTATGTTAAGCAGTGGTGGCCAAGTGGTAACGGCTGCGACTTATCGAGTTGTAAGTCGTAGGTTCGAACCCAGACAGGCGCTTTACTTTGTGAAATTATTTAATTACCTCCGCTCTCAAAACGGTGAAGGAAAGCATCGTGAGGAAACCGGCATGTCCTAGAACCAAAAATTCGAAGACATGTGACCTCTACCAACCCGCACTGGCCCTGCGTGGTGGATTACGGCCCGCTCGCTCTCACTGAGAGGAGGCCTGTGTCCCAGCAGTGGAAACATTGTAAGATTACCTTGTATTCGTAAGAATTGATTAATTATTTACTCAATCAATCAATCAACTCAGCCTATCGCAGTCCACTGCTGGACATAGGCCTCTCCCAGGCTGCGCCACAACACCCTGTCCTCCGCCTTTCGCATCCAGTCCGTCCCAGCCACCTTCTTTAGGTCGTCCGTCCATCTAGCTGGGGGACGTCCCACACTACTCTTGCCGATACGCGGTCTCCTTCAGGACTCGTCTGCTCCACCAGTCATCAGTCCTTCAACAAACATGGCCAGCCCACTGCCATTTCAGTTTGCTTATTCTGCAAGCTATGTCGGTAACTCCGGTTCTTTTTGGGATAATTTCATTCCTGATTTTATCCTTCAAAGAGACTCCGAGCATAGCTCGCTCCATAGCGCGCTGAGCGACCTTGAATTTGTGGACCAGTCTGACCGTGCGTCAGTGTCCACGTTTCGGCACCATATATCAAGACGGGCAGGACGCAAAATTATTTACTATTTAATTGTAACTCAGTAAATAAACACTACCTACATTACTTATGTTTATAACATGAAACCAGTTTTCAATTCAATTAGTCGCGACTCGCGTGTGAACATTGATTATTACGTAATTGGATTTCTGCAAGTAAACATGTAACACTAATATGTTACAAGATTTACAAGTAATTTTTATGTAATGTAGGTAGACGGTGGCACAGTGATCACGTGCTGCCGTGCATAGCGAGGCTCAGGGGAGGCCCCTTTACAGTCTCCCCAGGGATGTGCCTTTCAGGCGATGCACGGAATTGGTCTTTTAATAGGAACCGGGACCAATCCTATGTGCTGATGGTGATCACCGGGGTGGTTTTAGCGAGGTAAAAATCCCACACTCCCCGACCCTCCCCGGAGGACGGGTGCCTTTTGAAGGTTTCCCCCCGACAATAAAAAAAAAAGGTCGTAGATACAGTGTTTTTACCCGACTGCGCCAGAAGGAGGGTTAAGTTCTTTTTCCTTAGTGTTATTTGGTAAACAAACACGATCCACTGCGACTGTCTCGTTGGTCTAATGGTCGCAAGCGCTACTGCTGACACGAGCTCCTCGGTTCGATTCCCATGTCGAGCAAAGTGTTATTGGGTTTTTCATCAGGAATTAGTTAGTAGCAGGCCGGGTTTGTGGCCGGTTGATAGCAATAGGGTCGCCCCCTGTTACATGAGACATCATAATGCTGGCGAAATGTAGGTACCATGTGGGTATACCTCTGCCTAACCCTATGGAATACAGACTATTTATCTGTTAAGTTATGTTAAACCCCATTTAAAAATCGAAAGGTTTTAGGTAGGTACCTACATCAAGGGATTTATGTTGCAAACTCCAAACTCCCAGCGTATTATCTGTTAATTATTTCAACACGTGTATTTAAATTTAATGTTGTTACACCGTTAATATTATGTAACAAGGGTACATTTTAAAGTAAATTATAATGGTTTGTAGGTACAACCGCAAAATTGAATTAATTTTCAGATTCGTCTGAAAATTAACTGAATAACATAAATGGATATGTTTTAATTAGGTTCTCAAAGTAATATCGGTTATTAAATTCTCGAAGTGATTGTGAAATGACGTTTATTTTTTATTTGCAAGGTGTTCCTTGAAAATAAATAAAATGAAAAATTCGTTTGATCGCGCTCTCTGGCCTTTCATTTACCTACCTCCTGTATGTCAAAATATTGTTTATTATATAATTATAATAATAGTAAATAAGCATTCTAATATCACTCTCAAAACGATTTTTTTATTACTTAGGTATCTTCCTACCGTTCGTTGCAGTTACCATCCTATTCTCGTCAAATGGTATCTCAATACTCAATACTTTATTGCATTCCATAATGTGTGTATAAATGATAGTTGATTTGTCGAGTGCAGAACCAGCACTAAATGTTAATATAAGTCTAGAATTCTTAATAGTCAAATAAACAGATCACAGATGATGCAATGTTTACCCATACAAAGTGCAAATAATAAAAAAGGAATTCATGGCCTCATCAATTTGTCGTAATCTAAGTTCTATTTTAAGACAGACTAACGAACGACTCGTCTATTACTGAACCTCTAAACAAGTATAGAAATAATAATAAAAACTGACGGGTCATCTAACTCAAATAAAAGAGCTGTTCTAATTATAACTTTGACGAAAACTGGGGATAAAACATGACATCACACATCCATCAAAATACTTCATCTGTTTAGAGTGGAAAGCTAAACATGGACTTTATACAAAGACCAGCCGGTCGATTCTGTAAAAATCTCACCGTGAAAATTTAGGTGAAGTGAGTTGGTTTTAGCTAAGATTTGACACTATTGACAGCTCTCTCCACGCTCACAAGTAAAAATATTTTTTCACATCCGGCCGGTAGTTCCAGAGATTAGCGCGTTCAAACAAACAAACAAACTCTTCAGGTTTATTTTATTAGTAGACTAGCAGCGCCCCGCGGTTTCACCCACATAAGTGTCGATCCCGTGGGAATATCGGGATAAAATTTTCCTATGTCCTTCCCTGGGATGCAATCTGTCTCTCTTATAAATTTTATAGAAATCCGTTCAGCGGTTTAGGCGTGGAAAGGTAACATGCAGACAGACAGACAGAGTTACTTTCGAATTTATAATATTAGTATGGATATAGTTATTTGTAGGCGTGAGCAATTTACTAATGTTGATGCATGAAAAGGAAGGCCAAAGAAAAGATGAATGGATTGTGTAAGGAATGATATGAAAGAAGAGGAAGCGAATAATAGCGTGACGGTCGACAGGGGAGAATGGAGGAAGGAAACGTGTCGACCGTGAAACGTGACGAAACGTAGATACCTACCGACCCGGCGACCCCAAACACGTAACACAGGTCAAGTGCAGGAAGATGGTAGTGATGAGCAATTCTTCTAGGGTCTGTCGGGTTAGTGTGGGTGGGGTTTATTTTTTCTACGGTGTCAGCTGGGACTAAATTGAAATAGCTCATGCCATAGTGCAATAAGTACTACAGTCAGTAAGATGGTAGCTCAAGACACTGGCCAGGGCGCGCTGGGACATTTAAACTTTGCCATTTCTGAAGGCTATTTAATAACTAGCTTCTGCTCGCGACTTCGTCCGCGTGTAATTTCACCCTCCCCCCATTCACCCTCTTAGGGGCGGAATTTCGAAAAACCCTTTCTTAGTGGATACGGTAACCTACTCTTCGCAAAGAATAAACCCTCCAAATGTCATGTCTCTAGGACCAGCGGTTTAGGCTGTGCATTCTAAAATGTGTGGACATTTGCAAGGGTGCATTCGATATCCGTGGGTGCATCCATAGATATCCGGAGATATGCCTTCACTGCATATTTGTTTAAGCTCAGGTGTCTCAGACCATCAAATTTTGCAACTTTTTCCATGAGACCAACATCGCAATCGCAAAAAAATTATGTCAGATTTTCGGGCTTCTGACTACCGACTACTTCTGAGTAACGACTCTCAAAGAGAGTCAAGAATGACAACCAGGACCAACAGTTTAACGTACTTTCCCAAGCACGGAAGGATCTCGATGTAATGGATGGTCACCCATCCACGGACCGACCTCGACAAACGTTGTTTAACCTTGAAGATCGGCCAGTGCTGCTGTGTATTTAGCCACGAGCCTCTAAAACCTTTAGGGAATACAGGCGTGGTTTTGTGTTATAAGTTTTGCTATAAAACATACCATAACAGTAGCACATTATGCCACAAGCGTGTGAGTAAGTTTAATCAATAAAATCATTATTGTAACATAATGTTTGTTTACTTTTTCCTGAACTTTCGCTTACAGTCCGCAAACTGTGCGACTAATTGAGATGCGGCACACGCTTGCAGAGAAACTTTTTGTGAATAAAAGTTATCCAAACCACAATATCGCATATGTAAGCAAACTGGTACATAGTTATATGTTTTGCAGGCTGCCTTTTGGAACTGATCAGAATTTCAGAAACAAATGTTAATAGCGGCTGAATCACGATGGGCTGAATCCTACAAAAAATATGCAGGAGACAAGGGTAGCAAACTCTAACTGAGAGCATTTATTTAAATTACCATTTACAGGCACTTTTGAATTGTCAAAGAGGCGGCCAGTTAGTCAGAAAGTTGAAGCTAGTTGCCCATTCCAAAAGTAGATCTCTATGGAGAAGAACGGGCAGGAAAATCCAAGGACACTCTTTTAAATCAAAATGTTACAAAATCCTGGCTAAATTATTCTTGTTGCGTTCTATATGTCAGAACAATGCAAGATTAAACATAAGCCCTGGCAGTTAATAGATGACCAGTCTCAACTGACGGCGCCCGTTCACGAATATGACGCGTGCATCAGTACCATCCAGCTCAACCATTTTGTTGGGAACACACACATTTAAGTGAGCTAGCAGTGATTGATCCTAAAATATGGTATTATTAAACTCGACGTAAAGGTAGTAGAAGCGGGGTAAAGAAACTCGAAATAGGGGTAATAGAAGCGAGACAAGGTTCTCGGCTCGACGTAAAGGGACTCGACATAAAGGGAACCTACCCCTCCATCCCATCTGCTAATCGTGGTAATTTGGTAGAGCAATGTAGTAGGTACTTTAATTCCCTTCATGGGTTACGATGTATTAAGTACCTACCCAAAACCGTACAAGCATCTTTTGGCGCGTGGCCAAAATCGGAACTAACGCCAATTTTTTTTTGTTCATTACAATATCTGTCGCAGTGTCACAAATGTTTAACGATAAGAATCAACGACATTGACAAGGGGGTGTCCCTTGTCAACGTCGTTGAGGCGCCCAAAGATCCATGAAGCACTCCTGATTGACTTGACATACAGTCACACAGCCTCACAGCAATATACGTAGTTATATATTATTCGTACCCGCACCCATCTGATCTAGTCTATAAAAATCTCACCGAGAAAAGTTAGGTAAAGTGACCTGTCAATATTGTCAATCCCAAGCATCAGGTGGAATGACGTCTCCCTTCAAGCTCACTTCACCTAAGTTTTGAATAGACCGGCTGTTCGAATTCGGCTGAATTACCATATAGGTAAATTCTAAGACATGCGACATCTACCAACCTGGATTGAGCCCGCGTGGTGGATTACGACCCCCTCCCTCTCACTGAGAGAAGGCCTGTGTCTCTAGTAGTGGGAACATTATGTACCACGTAGGATCGGATTAATATTAGCTCCACTACCAAAATGACTAGGTATAGGTACTAGTTCTCTGCGTTTGCGATTTATTTGCCAAAAATCAAACAAATATGAATTAATGGAAAAATAACTTTAATTATTACACAATAATGTTCAGTTTACCTTCACGCTACAACTTCCAAAATTTTTATAACTCTTTAAATAATGCTAGTCCCTCTGAAATCAACTTAATTGTCATTGAAACTTTGATATTTGTTTAACTTGAAATAGGGTGGGTAGTGCAGCACTGCGCACTTTCACTATAGATAGGTTATCCCATGCCGGTAGGTTACCTACTTATACGTAGTCGCTATGGTAGTGGCGCTACTCAGCTCAGTCAGCTTCAGTATACCAATGTTTTTTATATAACGGCATTTTACCCAGTTTTCCGGCTAAAAGCAGCAAACCACGTTGTTATTTCCCCAACACTTATCGGATGTTTCGCAACTCGATAGCAACGTTAATGGACGCCGCCGGCCGGTTCGATTACAGCGCGCTAAAAATGCGTGAAAATCAATTAAATGGTTGCGCAAACAATTACATATAAGTCTACACTAATCATCGGCTTGGATAATACTCGTGGCTACATTGTATAAGTTAGGCTACGTACGCACTGACACAGCTGGCTTGTTTAGCGCCTAGAGCCTACTGACTCAACAGCCTTCGATACACGCTAGGGGTAGGGGACTAGCGCAGGTGCCAAACGCGCAAGGTATCTGGAAACAATGGTTTCTATGAAAAAAGTTTACGGCAAGAAGTGCTATCTATGAACAGAGATCTCTGTCAACAGTGCTTCCTATGGACCGAGATCTACAAACAATGTTTTCTATCAACAAAGTTTTCGGCGAAACGTGCTGTCTAGGAATAGAGATTTCTATGAGCTGTGCTTTCTATATGTGGTCGTATCGTACAAGCGTGTTTCTATCTTAGGTTCCACACTCAAATTCTAGAGCGTTCGTTACATTTCGCTACTCGCAAGGTGACTCCCTAGACTCTAGGCCAGGGGTGCGAACCAATTGCACGCGTGCCGCTAGTGGCACGCGACAAGATAATTTAGGCACTCTATCAATTTTTCGATGTCGGATATCGTTGCCGCGTAAAATGCAAGAGATAATGTGAACGTTATAAATTGTTTGGCATCTACATAACATAGTACTATGTATCAGCAGAAGTCGCACTAATTTGTTCTTTCATTCAAATAAATATAAAATGGTAAATGTTAAAATGACTGAATAGGTCTCTTTCTGTTTGCAGATAAGGAGTATAATTCTGAAACTTTTGCTTTATTTTTCCAGTAGTCAAGAGGTCAAGATTGTTTTTTGGCATATCATAGCCACATTAAGTATTTATTTCGAAAAAATGGCTTGTAGATACCTACATATATAGAGGTTCGCTTTCCCTGCTCTAGGCGCTCAGTAAACCACCTATCAGTGCGTACGTAGCCTTAAAGTGGAGTAGAGAAATGTTTCGTTGGACAATTAGTGGTCAGTCAGCTGTCAGTAGTAAATACATACCTACTTATTAGTCTGAGTAGTTTCGGATTGATATTGATCTGTAAATTGCATATAGGTAAGCAGCGTTGGTAACGGATATTGCTTCATTCAAGTGGTTCATTTTTTTTCATTTTTGTACGTTTTCTAATGAAAAGAGCTAGTCCCCTTTATCCATACTAATATTATAAATTCGAAAGTCACTCTGCCTGTCTGTCTGTATGCTACCCTTTCACGCCTAAACCACTGAACGGATTTCCATATTTGGCAGAGACATAGATTGCATTCCGGGGAAGGACATAGGATAGTTTTTATCCCGATATTCCCACGGGATCGACACTTATGCGTGTGAAACCGCGGGGCGCTGCTAGTCTTGCATATAAAGGAGGAGGGGAGGGGGAGGTAATGTAAACTATCTAACTATGTATCTATATCACAGTAATATTATAAAGGCGAAAGTCCTTCACGCTCAAACGGTTGCACCAATTTTGATAAAATTTTGTATGGAGGTAGCTGACACCCTGGATTAACATATAGGCTACTTTTTATCCCAATATTCCCACGGGATCGACATTTATGCGGGTGAAACCGCGGCGCTCTGCTAGTCTATACATAAAGCTGAAGAGTTTGAACGCGCTAATCACTGAAACTACCAGTCTTATTTCAAAAAATATTTTTGCATTTGATAGCCCAACTCTTGAGGAGAGCTATAAGCTGATGACTAGCATCCTTAGGAGCCCAGCAACAACAACAAGAAGTCAGAAGGAACGCTAAGCCACAACGAAGTAATAACGCGGACAGGCAATGGGATGGGTCGGGGGAACAAGAAATTTCACGCGGGCGAAGTCGCGGGCAGAAGCTAGTAATATTATAAAGAGAAAATATTTGATTTTTTGTATCTTTGTTTGTTACGCTTTCACGCTAAACTGGCTGAACCATAGATTATATGAAAGAAGTTTCTATGGGCTGAACGGTTTTGATCAAATTTGGCACACGGTTAGACCATGGCCTGGATTATGACATAGACATAATTATATTTTTATCGCTATCGTTTTTAGGGTTCCGTAGTTCCTACAAGGAACCCTTATAGTTTCACCATGTCCGTCTGTCTGTCTGTCTGTTTTTTTTTCCTACGGGATCGAGACTTATGCGGGTGAAGCCACGGGGCGCAGCTAGTGGGACTTAAAATATATGCGGTCCTTCTAATATTTACAATCAATGTGATATTTTAATAACTTTAACTTAGCAAAATAACTTTAGATTATAGTCCGCGCGGAACTAGTTGGCCGCGCCTTAGGTATGTGAGCGGTGGGACGGAGGGGCGAGGGGGGGGCGCTTTGTCGTTACTCAGTGCGTGCGTTGCGCACACTAGGCAACCCCGCCGCCCTCACCCCGGTCCCCACCTAAGGCGCGGACAACTAGTTCCGCGCGGACTATAGCAAAATGTGGGTGTATCTGTCTGAAAATACAGGCGCGATGTTCTGTTTGTTGAAACTCTCAAGTAACTATAGATTGCTTCATTGTTTCAGTTCCCGTTGTCCTAATTTCAACAGCCTATAATAAAAGTTTAAAGCATTTTCCGCATTACGATTTACGATGTTATAAAGTGGGTCACACGGTTCAATTTTAAACTGAACGAACATTCTTAACTGCTCGGATTGTGATTGGCTGTATACATCACATTCTCCTCTGCCTGTAGCTGAAACACTTAGGTCCAGTCAACCGTACCTCAGTGACAGTGTCCTCTGTGAATTTGACACTGACAGCGCCTTTTTTCATAGCTGAAAGGAGATATTTGTAGAGCTAATGTTACCACTGCAGCAACAAAGACCGGCTGCTTTAGCGAGTTTTAGCGGAATATCTGTCTGTGTTCAAGGTTCTGAAAGGTTTTATATGGTTTTAGGCCTCATCGTCAACTTTAACACTTCCAGTGGAAATGTATCTTCGTTTCCCTTGAGACAATTCTTTCAGATTTTCGCTGATCCCATCTTAGTTTGTTTCCGAGAAATGTTTCATAAGAACCGGTCTAAATATACTCAAACTTGTAACTGTTGGCTTAAAGTGGATTAGTTAGGGTTAAACCTTAGTCAAGGGCAAACTTATAATGGTATTCTGTCAAAATCTCACTGTGAAAACTTAGATTTGAAAAGTGAGCTGTCAATCTTTAGCATCTGGGGCTCACTTCAAACTCACTTCACTCTTCACTGTAATTTTTTTACAGAATAGTGGTATAACTTTGTTATTGACCTACCCCCCCTTACTAATAAACGTTGTATAGCGTCTGTATATAGTTACATAACGCTTTGTCGTCTTCTTTCGAAAGTCAAATTACTGACGACTGAAAGATAGAAATCGGTGAGTAACTATTCATCTGACGTTTATTAGTAAGGGAGTAATTATTAGTCAATACTTATAACATTATGACTGTGGTAAAGTGTGAAGTGTACACCCACATTTAGCCAACAGTATGAGCACTGTTCTGCTCAATAATCATTCAGTTCCAACAGAACAATGTGTGCTCTAAGCTCACATATCGCATCCATAAAGGGTTGCAAGTTATTAAAAGTTAGCTCCACAAATCCTAAACCGACATTGTTCGTAGATAGTTCTGTGTTTGAGTTCGTGCTGATGGCTCGATCAGTCGGATTAAATGACGGTCAGTCCGACGGTCCGACCGATCGCAGCGGTGTCAGGATCTGACTATATGTCACAACGCTTGGCCGGCTTTTGTGTTTGTTTATGGTAATTTTGGGGGCTATTTATAGGGCAATACAGATAGAATTACTGAACATTGCATTACGCCTTATTTCTTCGAAGGGTTTGACAGAGATTGATAGAATACTCTTTATTATGTACGCATGGCTACACATTAAGCTATACATGCCAGTATAAGCTGACTGATTGTACGAAAAACCTATACAATGCGACTATGCGAGGTCAGCTAAAACTGGAAAGGTGTAGCTTGATGTGTAGCCGTGTGTACACCATAAAAATTACTGATATAAATGTAGACATTTTACAAGAGGTGACATAATGGACGGTCTGTCGCTAAAAGCGGTCTCTTAAAGACTAACTTTGGATGGATTATGGGAGGAGAGACAATACTGAAGGAAGTCTGTGGTGTACCATTTACATATATACACAATGAATACATAGAGAGGTGTAGGTGTAATAGGGTAGACGATTGATTGGTAACTTTACATGTCTTCGTAAGAAGTGAAGTTACTGGCGCATAAGTGAGATATGTATTGCAACTAGGTATTTTCAACTTCATTTAAAGTTGTTGTATTACTTATTGTGAAACTCTTTGACGTTTCAAATGTTTTTAAGTCACTTAAACGCCTCTTTCGCAATGTAAATACAACTAATGAAACTGCAGCAGAAAACAACAAAATATAAGCTCTAAGTACCAAGAAATCAAAACATTCTCGCAAAACGAGAAGACTCCATAGCATAGGTCCTCCAACAACAAACTAGTTCTCAACATACCCTTTGAGCTATTACCTACTTAAAATATAAATCACAGCAAAAATGTCGTTACTTACATTTAAATTCAATGTGCAACGTCACTAAAGTATATTCCATGCAACGTTAGCGAGACTTTGAAACTCTCGCTCGAGTCGCGCACAATTACGTAGAGAACTCAAAGACGTCCTGCCTCACTTTGTTATACCCAGACTTGCTTTTTATATCCCTCCCCGCTCAAGCCTGCAATTATAATTTCTAGGTAATTTCTTAGCAGAACTGACGTTGAAGGAACTAGGTTCCTATTTGATACGTAAATTGTGACTGGCGGTTTTGAGTTCTTTGTGAGGGAAATGGAGCTAATTGGGGAATTGGAGCGTTTTGATATGGATCCTGGGAACAGATCCAAGCGTACAAAGGAATCTCGTTTGACTGCAAAAATATGTGATAAGCTTTTTCAGAACTAGCTCCGTCTATCACTATTGACTCAGATGAACTACATTTATTTCAAAAGCAGAAAGCAGGGTAGGTAAAATACAACAAATAAATCTAAAATGCAAGCTACAAAGTCGGATTTTACCTTTTACGAGTTAAAACTCAGCACTGGAAATATTTTAAATAACGCTCTCGGTTCTCGCTATCATTCTCTTCTCTGAAACGGAGTTAAAGGATTCAGAACGCAAAAAAATAAACCCTTTTTAAATCATCATTCAAAAGTTGATGAAATAATCTCTTCCGTTTTTCTCAACAATGTGAAACTTTTAATTTAAAAATACCACTCGTGTACCAAAAAGTTTATAGGTATGTGCATACCTATGAAGTTTTCCGTGTTGAAACCGAGCGCGTTAAAAATTTAATCTGGCCATCATTCTAGTCTAAAATTAGAAGGGACGGAGCTGCGGACCCCTCCTCTCTAACACTTAAGCACATACTATCCCGATTTATATATCAAATCGACGAATCAGACGCTTCCTTCTTTTTTTTCGTTATGTAATCTTGGAAAGTTTTTATAATCTGTGGCGAAAGATGATTTGTTTGACAGTTAAGGGTTTAAATATTTGGAAAAGCAGGCAAAGGTCTTGAAGCCGAAATGCCTGGTAAAAAGATATAATAATAAATTCTTGTTAAGGAATGTTGTACCTATTGTTTTGTAAACTGCACAAACTGTTTTGTTTACAGCCGTTTGCTATTGTTGTTATTCAACAGGAGGTTACGTTCAAGTTACGGATATGGCTGCATGTCGATACACAGGAAGATGGGCATTACATTTTAATAACTTCAGTCATAAAACTACGAATTACTTCATAGATATCTAATGAATAAGTCATTCTTGTTACGAAGTGCATTATTCATATTCAAAATTTACATGTACCTAAGTAGATATCAAATTGGTTAATTTGATTTGGCTTGCTTTATATGGAAGGGCTTTTAATTCCGAGTAAATTTTCTAGTCATAAATAGTTTAAAGCCCTCTTTTAGTATCTTAACAACCACGGGATTTCATAATGGATTTAACAAGACAAACATTAATAGAACTACTGTTATAAAACACAGTTGTAGCTATAATAATCTCAGACTAAGGACTAACTTAATTTCTGCTTCGTTAGGATTCAGAAAATGAAATTAAAAATATGATGAAAGCAATGGAAACTTCACTGTTCTCTTGCGAGCCACTCTGAACAGTCTGAACCCGTTAACTGGACAGACTTTAACTGACTGACTTAAGACCTATACTGGTAAGACTCATTGCTCAGAATTTCATACTGAAGAATCATTTCTTTTTTTTCAGCCGGTGGGCAAAGGCCTTCCCCATAGCCTTACACTCTAGTTAGTTATTTTTGGTTCTGAATGCCAATCTTCAGCTGCATCAACAAGATCCTAAAACCAAACATGTACCTATTATGATGCTACAAACATTAATTTACATAACATTACCTCTCATTATCCGAGATAACCATCAGAACAACAGACCACAAAAACCCAGTATTACTAGCGCAGAAAAATCGCTGTCTTTTTCTGATGTTTTAATTAAAAAAAGTTGTCGGAGCACATAAAATCGCTTCTTTTAGTAATCTCGCAGTACTACTGACAGACGTTACTCCTGTTTACATTTCGTGGATCGTTCTGATCTGACCGCTTCGTTGAAAGATTAGCTATCTAACACTTAGTTTGATTGCTTTTCGGTGTGTTTATAGTTTGAATTGGTAACTTTAATCTTGTTACTTTCGGATAGAGTGGATTAGTTGCGGTTTGTCTTCGTAATTCTTGTAGATACTATTCTCGTGGGTCTGTGAAGGGTTTCCGCGTTCGTATGCTCTTTGAATAACAATGTCTATCAACTGCGTATTTATAACTCTGCCCACTCAGTGGTCTTTATACGTAGCCTTTAAAGGATTTACTATGTCGTTGTACTCGTTGTATTGTAATAAATCGCCTCTTGTCTTTGCTCGCTGCGTTTCGGCTGACAAATTGGATGGTTATTGCGCCGTCTGGTGGTTGCTCGAGGACATCTTCTAAGAAGCTAAAAACATTTCTTTAATGTGTACTTCAAATAAGTAGGTGGTTACTTTAAAAAAGTTGTCCAAGAATCAGAGCCAAAAAAAAATTGTTGCTAAGTAGGTAGGTACCTAATTATTTTGAATATTATGCTACGCAAATAAAGAAACAAAAGTAAAAATGCAACAACTTGTATAGCTTCCGCGACTTATAATATACTATTTACCTCATTCCTAAGCTCATAAACCCAGTTTTCTTAACACTTAAAAGAGGCAAGACGAATTGCAGCAGGCGTGTACAAAGCAAATGGAGCAAGTTGTTTACATAACTTTAATTAATCATTATCATTAACTGTACTCGTAAGACAGTTACCACACATTTACACAAACATATTTCAACGTACTGAAACAATTTCAACGGGACCTTTCACTCAACGGGGAAATAACAACTCGTCTGGACCTTTCACTCAACGGGGAAATAACAACTCGTCTGAGGGGCTCAGACGCCATGACAGTTTTTGCCTTTTTTCCCGCCTTTCTTTTCCTTTTTGTGATATTCTGATTTATTGCGTCTACAGCCAAAGTATTGGTGCTAGCAACAGATGGAGGGTGGATTTCTGTAGAATATTCAGGAAATAATTATTTATTTTCACCAGGTGTGGCCTTGCTCCATTATCTAGCTTCATTTCTCCGACCACAATATTGCTCTTTTGGCTAAAGAAATCTTTTCGCAAATTCAAATGCGATTATTGAAAAGGAGATATTCTCAAACTTGTTACATAATCCGTATCTTGTGCTAATAAATATTTATGTTCGAACTCATTTGAAACAACTGATAAATCCGTCTTCAGAATCGTATCTAACTAATAGTGAAAGTAGGTACTATTAAAATTCGTCGGGTAATTATAAAGGTACATTGTGCGCATACAGAACATAATAATAACTGTATGCACGTACTATCTATACAAATGCAAATCTAAGGAAAACAAAAACATTACTGTGGGTACCTATTGAAATAGAAAGTGTTGTTGCGAAGTTATACTTACCTACTTAGTGCATTTTTTTTGTTCCTCCCCACATTTCGACTTGACATAGTTAGCCTATAATGTTCCCACTGCTGGGACACAGGCCTCCTCTCTGTAAGAGAGACTGGGCCATAATCCACCACACGGGCCCAGTGCGGGTTGGCGGATGTCACGTGTCTTCGAATTTTTACATTGGGGACAGGACTGAACAGGACATTCTGACATAAACTTAGGATGCTTTTGCCAATTACGAGTTCAAGCCTCAAGTCACCTGTCTACATGTACAGAAAGCGTCACTATGTCCTAACCCCTCAAGTTTTAAAATGTTACACTGCTACAACATTGAATTCCTTACGAATAATCTAAAGAATACTTCAAAAAGAGCCCATTGTGTTGACTCGGATTCGAACCATCGCATCACCGAACGTCGTCATACTCATACCGGCAGTTTGACGAACTAGCCAGCGAGCCCATATGAATTGCGATGAAATTGTTATCTACTATCGGCTGAGTCATTATATCTTTAGGTCCCTGTCTAATCGAAAGATGTTATAATTTGAGGGTATCCATTAATTTTACTTACTTACGTTGTCTTTATAAAATTAATCCATACCTTCAAGTTAGAACTTTGTATACGTTCACTTAAAACGGCGAAGAGTAAACGACTACTAATTTTATCAATTATTTTTTTAAATGATTTCAGATTTTATGAGAACTAAAATAGTTGTTCTGTTTGTTGTAAAATAAGATCATAGTTTTGTTAAATAATAGCAATAATAAATATTATTAAATGATTAATAAAGTATTTTATTTTTCTTGATTTTTTAATTCTTTATAAATAATTACTACTTAAAACAAAATAGAAATATATATCAAAATAATATAATGAACAAAAAGCACATTTCGTGCCTATATAGGATTTGAACTTCCAATCTTATGCACGGTAAGCGGTCTTGAAACCTCCAGTCTATTTAGACGATGAATAAGTTGTCGTAAATGTTAACCCTATTATTGTTGCTTGTCGTCGCAAAAGTATTGTTTTATTGAAAAAAACAATAATAAAAACAGACTTAAAAAAAAAAATACTTACTTAAACTTCTTTATTCACTAAAACAATACATTATTTAAAATAAAATGTTTTTGCAAAATACAAAAACCAACTTGGGCCTATCACGGATTTGAACGCACATGTCTTTTGGTGGGGTAACTACTTAAAGGAGCTGTGTGTACATGGTCTGATCCTACTTTGCATTATGTCTCTATTCCGTTTTATATCTCCAAAAACTATAGAAACTCTATTAAAGAAAATGACAACGCATTACCAATATCTCGTAACGACGCGACGCGACGCGCCACGACGCCGCTTATAGAAAGAAACATAAAAATACAAAGCAGGCAGAATTTACTACCCAATTCTAATAAAAACGTATGTAATAATGTAACTGAACATCAATCTTGGAAGACAATCGCAGACGACGTAACAGCCACTATAAAATTATATTAGCAACATTGTGACTAGACGCGCCCGTAAAATTTTGTGATGGCAACCCAGAACCAGTGTTGTGAAAAATTGATAGAGCGAGCGCTAGTCGATCGATTGTAATGCTATTTTAGTCGAGCACGACGCGTAGAATCGAGTTATATTGAAATTGTGGACATCAACGTGAATGGTGATCATGGATTATGGATTGCTCCTGTTAAATTTGCAGTCGACACAAGGATAATATGTTCCTCTTGTAACAGGTTTATTAGCTTTGGCTTTCTATCAGCAGGATGGGTCTGCAGATGTGTATTCAATGCACTTATTCAAACTACAGTTCAAAGTTAGGATCTATTCACTGTTTAGTAGATTCCAACAAAAAGAAATTTGTTCTCTATGGTCTTCTTCTTTTCGAGTAGATGGCAAAAGCAATAATTGTATTATGTTGGATGAGGTGAGCCGGTAGTGGCGTTTTATAACTCCTCAGAAGTTCAGGTGTATGGACACTTTGGACAAGCCAATGCTGCGGTCAGAAGCACCGCATTCGCACTCGGTGTCGGTTGGGTCAACCATCCCCCATTTCGCTAGATTTTGCTTGCTTGTTCTATAATATGGTGAATTAGAGAAAAACCAGAAAGGTTTTACCACAAAATGTTTGAACAAGAACTCACAGATTTCTTACCAGTTTATTTTACTCCTACTTAAAATGCCCTCCTCACAAATCTACATAGTTACATACACATGCATACATTACACGTCGCGCTTACCCCATAACATAAAAAGTCCATAAACTCACAGCAATTAAAACCCACGGAAACGCGGGCCACGACAAAATCTCCGCATCACACGAACTTAAAAATAAACAGTCCGTATTCAAATAATGAAACATGCATAAAAACTCCTTATTACCGTCGTCACTTCCTGCCTAAGAACCATGGGGTAACCCCTCTATTTCAGCCCTAACACGTTCCAAAAAGAACCATGTTTGAAGAAAGTAAGGTGTAAAGTCGTGTGGGGGTCGTTAATCACGCCTTTTAGTCTCACCACGTTAGTTGAAGTTCGTTCCTTGAAATACTCGACCAAGAAAAATGTTCAAGATTTTGTTGCTGGGTTAGCGATATCTTATCGTGCGTCAATCTTATTTCTCGGTAGTTAGCACACCAGCTCTGGCATTCATGATGATTGTGGGGATCAAAGAGTTTTAAATCACCAAGGAGGTCCTAATTTTACGCGAAGCGCATATTTTTTGAGCAACGTAGACCTAACCAAAGGTAACCTATGTGACCATATGTGACCCTGAGGCACGACAGAGTGGGTCGGGGGAACAAGAAATTTCACGCGGACGAAGTTGCGGTCAGAAGCTAGTTTGTAATAAAAATATTGTTTCGCGTCTCGTGGCCTTTTTAAGTTGTGTTGCCGACAAAAATCACATCAAGTTTAAAAATGTTGTATGAACTGAGGTAATGATTTTGATTCTAGTTTTCGAGATTAAATTCAGACAGCAATAGGAAATGGAAACCCGAAAACTGCAGCGGAGACTGCCGATTACATTGCTACCACATTTCAAGCTTTCCTCGCACTGTAGGCACCTACTGAACATATTGGAGTAAAAACAGAAATCGAAGTGGAAAGAGCTTGAAATATCAGTAAGAAACAAATTCGCACAGTTAATGTGACATCTGTGTTCTGCTAGTGAAGCAGATTGGAATTTAATATAAGGCAATACACAATGTGATTGCTGAATTTTCTTACTCACATAACTCCACTTATTAATTTGAAAGCACTCTTAAAACCTGTCTAGATGACAAAAACCCATTAAGTAGAAAGTAATTACACTTTTAAAAGATTGTTCAACTACGAACAATAATAAAAACTTTTTTACATTTTCGTGCTTTGGGCCTTAAAACTTCAAAGACTGGCTGTAAATAAGCGTTCTCGATTCAAATTACAAATTACGAGCATTTAGTGTAGAAGAGGAAAGCTTCAGTTAGTGATCACAGAGTACTTTTTGATAGACTGAAAGTCAGTGATCCTGAGTCGTGCGGTCTGTCACATCGCACCACCTGACCTGGCCGAGCTATCACTTCGTTTTTGCTTAGCATTCTGTCTGACATTCTTTTCTTTTTGCTCGGCTTTTGTTAAAAATTGGTCTATCAAATACAAACATAGTTTTAAACATCCGACTGGTAGTATCAGAGATTAGCGCGTTCAAACAATAAATTAAACAAACAAACTCTTCGGCTTTATTATTAATATAGATATATACATATATATTACCCCAACATGGATAGATGATCCAAAGTACCTAAGTATTAATTATTAACACAAACGTTCATAAAGCCTTTAATGTAACCAACACATAATTAATTACAGGCATAAGTTATTCAACCGTCGTCGGTCGCGTCCTCATAATAAGCATAAATAACAAATAAATCTCGGCTCAGTAACTGGGTCACGTCTGCACGCAATCAATATCTTTGTGCGATTGTCAAAAACTGAGGGCTGAGGGTGACTGGCCCAGAGAATACAGAATGGACCCTCCGCTTTGAGGAGCTTTGAATACACGGAATAATCCCGACTCACTTCGTATACGGAATATTTATGATAAATTCTATTTTTACGGAGGAAAATATGATCGATGCCCTTTCTATAGTGTCGTTGGGAATTTGGGATGAAGGGGAAATATGTTACCCATGCAGGAGTAACGTTCTGTTATATGCTTCTGTTGGAAAGACTTGAATGTCGCTTTATTGGTTCATTCTTTTGTTTCGATATTACTTATCATCCATTCTAATTTATAAATTCGAAAGTAACTCTGTTTGTATGTTACCTTTTCACGCCTAAACCACTGAACGGATTTCGATAAAATTTGGCAGAGAGATAGATTGCATCCCGAGGGACGACATAGGAGTTTTTATCCCGATATTTCCACGGGATCGACACTTATGCGGGTGAAATCGCGGGTCGCCGCTAGTAATCTATACTTAATATTATAAAGCTGCAGAGTTTGTTTGTTTGTTTGTTTGTTTGAACGCGCTAATCTCTGGAACTACTGGTCCGATTTGAATGATTATTTTAGTGTTGGGTAGTCCATTTATCGAGGAAGGCTAAAGGCTATATTTTTTTTCTTCAAAATTAGGGATCCGTAATAAAATTGCTATTTTGTAACACAAGGTGTAAAATCGAAAACCTATTTTTGCGTGCGCTGCAAAAACTATTGACAATAGAACAAAATAATGTACTACGGGTTTGTAGAGCCCATTAAGACCTACAAAAAAGTCCGCGAGAACATATGTCTAGCTATCATGGTTTAATCACAATAACCGATTTTGTGTTCAAAATAATTATTAAATCGTCTGAAGAAAAAAAAACTACGTTAAATATGTATCGTAATATTAATCTTTATCGAAATTAAGCATTATGTTATCAAGAGTATTTATGAAGAAGTAAAATACTTTTTGTTTCATCTCAATCGGATATTTCGTTTAAAAGTTATCACGTGTGTAAGATGTTAAGAGTTGGTACCTATTAAGGAGTTATGGGCCATAGAGTTTTTTATCTATACTAATAATAAGGCTGAAGAGTTTGTTTGTTTGAACGCGATAATCTCTTTAACTACCGGTCAGATTTGAATTCTTTTTGCATTTGATAGCCCAATTCTTGAGGAAGGCTATAGGCCATTTAACATCACGCTATGACCCTTAGGAGCCGAGCAAAAAGAAAAAAACTCAGAGTGAACGGTAAGCGAATACGAAGTGTTGCGACGCGACGGGGTGGGGATACAAGAAATTTCACGCGGACGAAGTCGCGGGCAGAAGCTAGTAATATTATAAATGTGAAAGTTTGTGAAGATGATTGGACGGATGTTTGTTACTCTTTCACGCAAAAACTACTGCACGGATTAGGATGAAATTGGGCACACAGATAGCTTATAACCAGTATTAACACATAGGATACTTTTTACGCAAATATTTCCACGGCATCGAAACTTATGCGGTTGAAACCGCGGGGGCGTATTGAAATTCCTGGAAAAACAATTCAACATTGTTAATTGATGTTTATTGAACATCAAACCAAAGCAAGAACAACAATCTTGCTACATCTTCAGAAAAGGTTAATACAGAAGACGTTATTTCAAAATCAATTTCAAAATAATGAACTTTACCAAGTGGGAGTGCTGTGGGGTGGCTGTGGGAGTTGTGAAGGCTACACTCCACTTTACAAACCCACTGACAGCTTACGGGATTAAACCAAACCTATTCATTTTCACTCACAAACTTGACGTCAAAGTGAGTTCAAATGCACGTCCTCCGTTTACCATGAAAAAGATAAAGGACGTAGATTTATAAATATGTTAATATTATGTATCGGAAAAAACACAAGGGATATAAAACAACATGAAAATATTGGTATTCCCGTCGCAAAAGACGTAAAATTTTTAGAATACATAATGTAATGACGTTTCCCTCCTGTAAGTACCTACTTTGAATAGGTGTATAAAACTTTTTACGTAGGTAGGTACTAATGACGGCACGGTTGGCGCAGTGGTTAAGCGATTGACTCCTGCGCTGCGTGTCGCGGGTTCGATTCCCGCACGGAACAAATATTTGTATGATCTACAAGTAGTTGTTCCGGGTCTGGCTGTTTGTGTATGTGTCTTTAAATGTTTGTAAACGCACCCACAATACAGGAGAAATTCCTAGTGTGGGGCAACGTTTAAAAAAAAAAAAAAGATATTTTTCCTTTGAGCCCGTTGAGTTTGTGTCATCCTCATCCTTTCAAACAACGATAACTTGGTATCGTATTTTTTATATAATTATTCTATACTTAATTAAAACGGTTTACAACCAATTACAGAGATTAAAGACAGTTTGCACATACACATGTATTATTTTATTGCCCGCGATTAGGGAAAACGTGGTGGGAAGTATTTTAATAGTATCTATTGCAATTTGAACCGAGCTTTTACCGTAACAAGCAAAATGGATGCCTCGAATTTTTTAAACGACAACTTCGAAAATGGAACATGAATATTCAGCGCGAAAATCACACAATTGAAAAACCACAAACAATAAAATTGTTTTTAAGATGACACTTGTACAAAACTATGCGAATTTTAAACAATACATTTATTGCGAAATAGGTACTTGTAGGTACCTACCATGACAGTTTTTGGGCAAAGAATGGCCCATGCTTTTGCCATGGAGTTAAAGAATTTATTACAGAGATTGTTCCCACTCAATTTACATCATCTGACCCGTGACGGTTGCGTTCCATCGTTTTATTTTTCTCCGCCATTGTTTATGTTTCGTAATGACGCCGTAATATTATGCCAACGCCACTTTCTTTTATAGCCGCAAATATTGCTTTGTACTTTCAATGACTTGCTTTCTTTGGTTTTATAAGTGTTAGATAAGAATGACATTCAGTAGAAGATAAAGAAGCGAGTCGGTACATTTGTGTTATGAATGTAAACGAAAAGTCAAAAGAAAACTTTGAAAAGATTTCGTAACTGAAGAGAATCCGTTGCATATTTTATCGTTACAATTCCATAAGTCACAATTTCACAAACAAAAATTAAAGACTACCATAAAAAAGAGTCCCCGACAAAGACGCAAGCACATTAATAATATTTCCATCTAACCTCATTTGACACATTTGGAGAGAAAAACGAACTTTTAATCTTTGAGCATTTTTTCCTTTGCCTGCGTTAGTCAAAGGGAAAAGCGAGGGAAATGAATGCTTGAGTATTGGAGGCGGTCGTGCGTGCCTCAAGCCATGTCGTGTCGGCATCGTGTAGTGTCGTGTAGATAGCGACTGATTGATCGGCATTCGGTGCGCTTCGGGTCCACCCGTGTGAAACACCAGGATTAACCAACAAAATATGGCGGATTTTTTCCAAATTGTGAGCTTTGAAAATATACAGGATATTTTGGTCAACGAAAAGTAAGGGCTGGTATCAATTATGCATTTAAATTAACTACCCTATTAGTGAAAATTTCACAAATACTTAATTAAAATAGTCATTCAAAGAACCTCGACAAAGAACACAAAACTAAGTTCTAAAGACTGCGATTCATTATCTTTCTAAAGATTCCTCTGCTAATGTTTCTTTCATTGAATACCCGGTCCACTATCAAATAAAGCTCTCTTTATCTTTCTGATAAGTACCTACAACTAAGATTCCCAGCGGTCATTAGTACCTACATGGTCTTACTTTACTTTAATTTTTTTTAGGACCCCAAAATAGAGTAGGTATATTAAATTAGAGTGTACAATAACACCATTATGAGAGCAAAACGTGTTTTATCAGAAAAAAAAAGTCTTATATGTATTAAAGCTTCTGATCTTGGCATTAAGTACTATAAAACTTTGATGCTTGGTGTTTTTTCCAAGGGACAACTTTTAGAAACCGTGCAACTGAATTCTTAGCCTTTTATAAGTACCTAGGTTACACGGCTACACGTAGAAGAATGAAAAAACATAACCGTATTTGCAGTGACGCAAGCGGGTAAAAAGATATCCTACTTACCTAACACCAATTATACTAAACTTCTTCAATCTTCTATCTAATATTTACTTTGTAAAATGTTATATTATTTTAATGATTGTGAATGTGAAGACTATGTGGGTTAATTTTCTTTTGTCTTTATTTTTTCTCAGATAGTTTTAGTCATGGTCTGGCAGTGTGAATAATTTATGTGGCCTACCCAAATGTCCTTTCTTTGGTAATGTTCGTCGAATCGCTGAGCTCCTTAAGTTTTGAGTTAAGCTGCATGATATTGATTACTGATAAATGCGTGCACTGACTGGACAGGTCCACTAAATCTGTGTGGATCTTTCCCCAAAAGACCATTTCAGACACCAATCTACATGGTCTTCCCATGATCTGACCAAGATTATGTCTGGACTTTAAAAGAGACTCTGACCTCTGAGTTTGTTTCGGCCTTTCTTCTCAGAGTAGTCAGATAGGAAAGGCCGACCTCATCTCGTTTTTAAAATATGATTGACGTGTAAAAGTGTTAGTACAAACTTACAGACATAAAATCATTTAGCATTTACCAGTTATCATAATGAAATTCTACGTGAACGACATTCAAAGTTCAGTGTAAATGTTGACTACTTACAAGTGACCTTCTAATGGGCGTTAAATTATAACAAAAGTCAGACATTTTGGAAAACAAACAAAAACCATTATATAAAACCTGTTTTATCCCAAATAAATAAATATCTTTATTTCCCAAAAATATAGATAAATAATTGTAAGTACTTTAAGTTTACAATTTTTGAATTTATGGTACTTAGTAAACATTGACGATACCTTTCTTCATTGTTTTTATTGCCATAATTACGCCATCTTTCTACAAAACCTGCCTACACTTATCTTTGAAATACTTTACAAAAGAAAATAATTACTTTTAATTTTCTTTTGTTCTCGAACACTTTTCTTAACCATATTATTAAGTTCATTCCGCTTAAAAATGCAAAGTTAGAACAGTTACTTAAGTGCTTAAGGGGCCTGAGTTTGGTTTCGCTAATTAAGTGTTACATACCTACCAAAATCTAAGCTTGAACGCTTAGCAAAGAGTTTTAATAACTTCGGTGTGGCTGGGTAAATAACTATAAAATCTCTGCATCCTTCGCAAAAATCTGTGCTTCGATTAAAATTAAATAGTCTTGCAGTGGTTCAATACAAGCAGAAAAATAAGATTTATGGAGCGACCTTAGTTACGAAAAATATACAAATCAAAATATTTGATTTCACCTAGACCTACGTGGGTACTTATGAAACGTCAGAAGCTAGGTGCACGGTTCCAATTGGTCGTTTCCTTTGGAGAAGAGCCGGAAAGGAACTCCGCGGTTAGGTAGGTACCCTTTTAAAAATAATTGGCTTTTACAATGTTTTCAATTTAAAGTGTTACTGGGTATGGGAGGACAGTCAGACACTGTCGACAAGTACCAGGTACTTAATAAAAATATAAAATACAACACACAAGACGCGAGTTGTATTTCTCTGTCAGCGTTACCAAATGTCAGATGATTCAAAGGTCAACTTTTCGATTTAATGTAAAAAGCTCACACAACTGCTATTGTTTTATAGAATATTAATGAAAAATAAGTATTTATCCAATATAAGTGATAAAACAGCAATATAAAAACTGCAAAGTTAACTGCCTGGTAGGGCTACGCCAGACTAAAATGCCAACAGGGTGTCCAATGTGTCCATTTTCCCTCCTTTCTTAAGTATATCTTAGAACATATATTATAATGTTCATGTGTGCGTTGTCCAATAATAACCAACTGTAGCTCATGAACCAGTCACCTGCCTCTGCGAACACATTTCTGCGGTTACAAATTGACTGCAGTATGCTTAGTCAATCAGTTGAGTCACCCTGCTCGCGTGGAATACTAAGCAGCTGATATACTCCACATTTTATGTCGGATACCGTCAACGGGACTATATTTTTGTCATAAATATTTACAGTTCGTATAATATGTCAGTTGCAAACATGATGCTGTTTACTAATTCCTATTCACAGCACCGCGACATCGTTATGATACATTTAAGGATTCTATTTTTTTTTAAACCCCTACTACTCTTTTGTTTTAAAGTCTTTTGGACTGTTTACCTACAAACTGCTAAGCACCCGTCTTTTGTTTTGTGAACGGCATCTAGACAGAGACATTCTCGTAATTTTATCACAGTCTGACCTCAGTCTCAAATCTCAATCTGTCAAAAATACCTCTAATTTCCCCATGGACGTTACGTCCATGAATTTCCCTAAATTTTTGACAAGTTTTTGATATTGATTGTCGCTGTGATGAGACTGCGACTAGATTTTAACGTTTATAATTACAGGAATTTTCCTTCTGGTCTTTAGAACTCTTAAATAGTCCTTCCTCCAAGTCAGGATATCCATGAGAATTTCCAAACGGAGTAACGGTGTCGACACATTGTTCTTTCTCCATTTAGCTATCTCTCAATGATTGAGGCAGGCCGCTGTTTGTGGGTGTCAAAATTAAACCCATGTCCTATATCCAGCAATGAGTAATTACGTCTTGAATTTGATCACCCACCGTTCATAACACCTACGCAGCCTGGTGTTTTAGGTAAACAGCGCGTGACGTAGGTAGCTTATACGCGCCCATTATGACACCTACGGAAAAAGGTATAGGATCTATTCTTAATTGCAATCTCGTAATCAACATTGTGAAATGCGTATGGGCCCCATGTGTGTAGTTCTATATTTTTCGGCATATATAAGGCTGTTTTATGTCGCACCTCCATCAATATATTGGTGCATCCAGTTTTTGCGGTACTCAGTGGTAGTTTAGCAGTGAAATCAACTCAAACAGAAAGAGATCGCGTTTATAGGTAGCTTCTGCCCGCGATTTCGTATACGTGAATTTTTTTGTTACCCCGACCCACCTCGCCTGCCCCCGCTGTCTTCGTTTTTTCGCTTGGCTCCTAAGGGTTCTAGCGTAAAACACCTTTCACGAGAATTCGGCTATCAAATGAAAAAATAAGTTTCTCCAATCCGACTGTGGTAGTTCCAGAGATTTGCGCGTTCAAACAAACAAACTTTATTATTAGTATACCTAAAGATAGAATAGTAGGTATAGAGAAAGATTATTTATTTAAGGTTTTTCTTTACCACGTTTTGCGCACAAAAGGCTTAGTTCATACTTCATCCCAAATTTTGTTGAAACTGTTCGCAATTTTGTATCAGCCAAGCTTGGCGCATACTTACCTACTTACAAAGTTCTTACTTCAACTTGGACAGATCTAAACACCCGATGAGGCAGCGGTTTGGGGAATGAGGATAATTTAAGAAGATTGACTGTTCTGCCTGTTAGTATATACCTACATAGATACTTGAGGAAATGCGGTCGGAGAGACTTTTGAAAAAACCTAAGTAAAAATTCGTAATTCGAGGTTTGGCTCTCGCCTATTTCCTCCTCCAATATTGAACCAAATTAAAAGATATTTCATAAATTGAAAATGGATATATACGGTGTCCCTGTGTTTTTCTCTTTTCATTAATAGCTGTCAAATTTGTACACTAGGCCTCTGTTGACAGCGGTTTAAATCAGCATTTTTTAGGGTTCTAGTGCTTATAAAAATAATGTATCATCAAAAAGGAAAACTTAGGGACATACAAGTAGTTAATATTGATTATTCTGTAAAAAATCATTGCTTTATGGTCATTAACCAAAAAGAAAACAGGCGAGAGCGTTTCTATGGAGAAACGACCACCCGTATTTCCTCTTAACAGGATTATTTGAGAATGTTTAATTTTTGTATGGAAAGGGATCGTTTGTAGAAATGCATCGAAGAAAGAAGTTAATATAAGTACCTATATCAATCCCACGCGCAGCATGACCACGATTGTGAAATATAAACTCAACCCAGCACGTGTAGCCCCGTTTCTATGGTGGCCATCCACCATAGGAACAGGGTTTGTCGACGAAAGAATAGACAAAAAGACAGATAGAATAGACAAAATTTCTTTAGAAATTCGTCTTTTGTCATTTTGTCTATTCTTCCGTCGACAAACCCCGTTTCTATGGTGGCCATGCTACACGTGCTGGGTTGAGTTTCCATTTCACAATCATAACAAAAGCATTAGTAGCCCATTTAGTACAAACAAGCCAGGCGAGGGTACTGGTAACCACGCAGAACACTACAAACCAACATTTAATCCAACAGTACCTACATCAAGTAGAACCGTCACAAGAAACAACTCCACAAAATGTAAATCAAACGCCACCAGAGGAAACTTTGCATTGAGCAAAAAACATGCAATAACACTCCCTGTACAAACCTACACATATGTCGACCACGCATCCCCTTTGAAGAAATATCAGAGTATATTTCCCTTTTTAGGGCTCCGTACCCAAAGGGTAAAAACGGGACCCTATTACTAAGACTCCACTGTCCGTCTGTTACCAGGCTGTATCTCATGAACCGTGATAGCTAGACAGTTGAAATTTTCACAGATGATGTATTTCTGTTGCCGATATAACAACAAATAATTAAAATAAAATAAATTTAAAGGGGTATAAAAAAAAACGTTATTTTCGGCGTTTTATGCTTTGTGATACGGAACAGTTCGTGTGCGAGGCCGACTCGCACTTGGCCGGTTTTTTCTATGTGGCAAGGGAATAAAATCAGTATCGGCAGCTGGGTATCATTCAATATGAGTGAAAAGTAGAGGGATCGCGTTACTATGATTTTTGTAGTAAGTTACTTTAACTGTTAGATACTTATGGTATCTCTAAAGTGTACTTAAGGTGAGATGGGTGGGCAGCGGGATTGTCCGAAAGGGTTACCGCTACTCCGGAACATAAAGGGCTAAGTAAGGAACAGGAGTGGGTTTTAGTCAGTAAGAGTCTTACACTCCCTTCCGCTCCACCCAGAGCGGGAGGGGTCATTTGATGATTTCCCACCCTCAAAAGAAAAGGTGAGGTGGGTATATTGATGGAAATGCCTGTTATCATTACATCACGCTGGTTTTCAAGAGTTGGTGATCTTCTGAACGAAGTTTACTCAAAGTTTAATGAAAAAGACAATCGGCAGGGTGTGGTTTACATGGTAATCTGGGAAGCTGGCTTGATTTATGATATTTTAATTTAATGTAGATACATAAACACCTATAATATGGGCCATGATTTATGTATTACACTGTTTCAGACTGATCCATTAGTACCCACGACTTGCAACAGAGCGCTGCTAAATGTTAATAAATTATTATTGATTACAAAATTGAAGGCACAGCCATAAAATAAGCAAAGGTACAGACGCGTGGTCGGTTCATACGGTCGGGTCGTACCGATAGCGTGTCGGGGCGTCGGCGGCCGTCAGGACATCAATCAGCCGATCGAGTGATTGATGTACTCGACGATACACCCGCACGCAAGTATATGCGCCGTGGCTGTGCGTATATGTACGTGTTGAATTGATTAATGAAATTAATGAAGCGCCGTGTAGTAACAAGTGATTGTATAAGCCTAATGTGTCGTTAGTTTGGCCTCGAGTGGGGTTAACGCTCCCCGTGGGCCTGTAAGTATTAGAGGTAGGTCGAGGGTCAATACGTGCGCTATTATTATCGCACTCTGTTCTATTTTATTTTTGTTTTGTAGTGTTCTTCTACTCATTAGAGCAGTGGTGCAACTGTGGTAACGGCCACGACCTACGAGTTTAGGTCGTAGGTTCAAACCCAGATAGGCGTTTTACATTTTGCGCCACTGCTGTCATATCGGCGAAGGTAAACATCGTGAGGAAACCGGCATGTCCTAGAACTAAAAATTCGAAGACATGTGACACCTACGAACCCGCACTGGGTCTGCGTGGTGGATTACGGCATACATCTCACAGAGAGGAGGCCTGTGTCCCAGCAGTGAGAACATTTTAGGCTGATTATGCTTCTATTCATTGGGACCATTCTTTGCCAGGCAATTAGCAAAGATATCTTGTTCCACTAACAAGGACAATGCTATTTAAATTGTTACTTAAAGTCACGAAAGCTTTCCGTAAATCTGAATAACCTAACGCACACCCGACTACTGAATACGATGCCTACTAAAGTATTCCTTTCCCAGAAAAACAGGGTCTATTTTACACTGCCACATTTTCCCTCAGACTCTAATAATCTTCAATCTCTGATTACAGCACGTGATCGTCATACCCACGCCGACTGGCACATTACCCCGAATACTAAAACATGTTACCTTTATGATTATGAATGCGTCGTTCATTCAAATTCACGTCACATTTAGTCACAATTGTTCTGCTCTTCCCCCTCCCTCTCATTGCCTCTGGTGTCTGCACGTGACATAATAAATGGACGACCCCTCACTACGTGCTGAACAATGTTGTTAGCACCTCATATTTTTCTTAAACGCTCAGATTTGCGTATAATGGTTTAATTCAATTTGTGGCTAAATAATAACAGCCGCACAGGTCGGTCGATCTGTCGATCACGTGGCTAAATAATAACAGCCGCACAGGTCGGTCGATCTGTCGATCACGTGGCTAAATAATAACAGCCGCACAGGTCGGTCAATCACGTGGCTAAAAAATAACAGCCGCACAGGTCGGTCGATCAGGTTAAGCTACGCTTGCCGCGGTTGGTCGGTGGATAGGTGACCATCCGGAGACCCCTCCGTGGCTCGGAAAGCACGTTAAGCCGTTGGTCCCGGCTGTCATTCGTGGATCTTTGACAGTCGTTACGGGTAGTCTCAAGCTCGAAATTCTGACAACCAGTCATAAAAAGGGGTATCGTATTACCCAGTAACTGGGTTGTGGAGGTCAGATAAGCAGTCGCTCCATGGAAAATACTGGTATTCAGCTGCATCCGGTTAGACTGGAAGCCGACCCCAACACAGTTGGGAAAAGGCTAGGCAGATGATGATGGTTTTATTCAATTAAAGGTGGTTTTGTTTTTCTAGAAGCAAGCAGCAAGAACTCTTAACCATATGGAGGATATTAGTTCAACATGATGCAGAAGATGAGGGGATAATGCTATGTAAATGCCAATCCGACTAAGTACACTTAGCCAAACGGATTGGTAGACTCAACACTATTACATCGAATACGTTATGCTTTAGTTTCAGTTTCACTTACTTAACTGAAACTATTTGGGTGCTACTAGTTGAGTGTCGATCATCGGAACCTCGCAACCGCAACGAAGACAGCTACTATTGTTAAAACCATTTTCACCGAGCCCTAATCTTTTAAACCGTGGAAACCCGGCTAAATGCGATTAAAACTTCGAGCGTTCTATCCGGAATTTTACTTGGAAAAGCATTTTTATATTGTGAAAAAATCGTTAGCTATCGTAACTAAAAGTTGGATGGGGCCGCTATCAACATGCATATTTAAGCAAACTGACACTAATTGTAGAGGGTAGCATGACATCAAATACACCTCCACGGCGCGGCGGGTAGGTTGACATATATCGATCACAATCTCCCCCAGCACCTAGTTTACGAGCCATCAAAATCAGAGCGTTGCGTTGATATTGCAGGAATAAAAAGACCATAACATTTGTAGAAACTTATCCGGAGACTAACTTGTGTATCATTAAGTATCTAAGTAACAATATGAGCAATATAAATCATGTGTTCACGCTCTAGTTACCTCGGTGATCTGAGCACTAGGCGATAAGTGGTGGATACGTAATACTCGCTGGTCGGAAAACGGCATCGGATTTAAAGAATTAAAGATTGAATTAAAATTACGGCTATGTTAAGTGTTTTGTTGATGGAGCAACTAAGTAGAGTTTCATGTGAAAGGGTAAGTACGTGACCAGGGCCGTCTTTAACCTATTGGAGGCCCTGGGCACATAAGGACCACGGGGCCCATATGATACACTAAGAGAAACATACTAATATTTCATAACTCGTTGGCTAGAAACTTATTGTAAATCGCACTACAAAGCATTTATTTTGTCATTGAATCGGGTACTAATAATGCGTAGAATGGAACGGCGGCTGCAAACAATGTTTTTTTTATGAGAGCAGGCCGGGGCCCCCGAAGATCGCGGGGCCCTGGGCACTTACCCAATGGAAAAGAGGGGCCTCGGTACGTTTTGAGATATACTACCACCATAGTGCTCACTGACAAAAAATATATTGTAATCTAACTATATGTAATATTTGAAGCTACTCATGTGTCATGTCGTCTAAACTTGCAGAACAGCTAAACTGTGAACCTGCTTACTCCCAGTGAAAACTTGGGTGAAGTGAGCTGTCAATAGTGTCAATCCCTAGTGTCAGGTGGAATGACAGCTCACTTTATATACGTTTTTTGATTTATTCCGGTCTACATCGTCAGGTTCCATTGTTTCAATTCGATTTGCATGCTCAAGTTTCTGCGTTACCTACTTTAAGTTCGCTAGAGCTCCAGCAGACAGACGGCAGACGCTGCTCAAATCAAATCAAATCAAAATATTTTATTTCACATAAACCACTAGAGGTTTATTTGAAATAAAATATTTTGATTTCTTTTGATTGACACTCTTATCTGACCCGGTGGCAAAAAGAGGAACTAACGACGCCATTTTGAAATGTCAATCTGCCTGCCATTATAATACGAAAATTCAATGCGATATCAGCGACTCCCTCACCGGGCCAGATAAGTTTGTGGGACTGTACATGGGCACATGAAACGTCAGAAGCTAGGTGCAGTGTTCCAATTGGTCGTTTCCTATAATGGAGAAGAACCGGCCTGAAACTCCAAGGTTACTCTTTTTAAAAATAATTGGCTTTTACAATGTTTTCAAATTACAGTAGGTATGGGAGGACAGCGTAGGCCTGTAAATGCCGTCATGTCACTTTTTTTCTACTTATTTATGGCGTCTCGCGACACTACCGGAAAGAAACAATTATATATGGTACAGACGCCTTATGCAGCACATCAAGCTACCCTAAAACTGTCAAATTTTCCCAATGAACTTTGAACCATAATTATGCTTTAGCGATAAAGTTAAAATATATTAAATTGACAGATTGTAGTAGCTTGATGTGCTGGCGTCTGTACATATACTTATGTACAGACGCCAGCCTCGAGAATTGAGACTGCGTCATTCACTTGACTTTTTAACCATTAGGTAGCATGATACTATTATAGTTATAGGTAGTCCTCTTCCCGCTGCACGCTGTACCAAACTATTCATAGCTCCATACCTGGTGTAAGTCACAACCTTGGGAGATAAACGAGAACACAGGAAGTAGATATCCGTTGTTTATATCCCGTGCCAGTTTTAAAAGTCAACTGATGAGTTAGCAACACTATTATCTTTACTAGTATAGATGGCCGACCACTTGAGGGTGTACTCACATGACATCATATCCATGACCGTCTTCCTAGAAAGGGTAAGCAGATTGCTGTCATAAGCGAACGATTTGCTGTGACCCATGTAATACCCCTATATACTACATGGGACAGAATACCGTCACAGCAATTTGACACAAGCCTAATAGGTATCCCAATCTGAACTACGCGCTGGTTGACCCGGAAATCAAGCATCATGCTCAGTAGTCGTTACATCTAGTGCGCAAATAAAAATGCCCGTCATAGAGTCGGTCTAACCGTCAGAACGTCTGTGGTCAGCTATCTGTCATTTTGTTTCATCAATCACTTTGAGCAATGTTCGCTCGCGGCTCATGGACACATATTGAACGGTCCCTGACAAAGATAATAATGATTTACTTCCAAAGCTGTGTACTGAGGCAGATAAAAAAGTATAGGTAAATAGCGGATTTAAATTGAAATACCAAAACAAAACTGGCTGGTGAATGAATTTGCATGCGGGCAATATTGAAAAAGTTAGAAACGGTAATCGTCAAGGGACCTGCAGTGCAGCTTTAGTGGAGTGGATACAAAAGTTAGAGAACTAAATATTGTAGCTCAATTGAAGAGTGCACTTCAACAAGGTAAAATGAAAACCGAATCGAAAACTGAATCCCAGAATTCAGCCATTAACGTTAAATACAAAATAATAGTTTCATTAAATTGACATTGACGATAACAAGCGTTGGTCAGAAAAACAGTTGGCTAATTTACAGATATAGAAACCGGTTTGGAAATATATTTAAGCCAAACGTGTAAAATGACGTCATTGCCCCTTATTACATCTGCCATAAGCCATAAGGGATTTGTTTTAGTCCTGTTTCCCTCGCGTCTCCGATTCGGCCTAATTATACTGATCTAAGAACACAGGTGGCTGATCCCTATCTATATTCAGCGTTAGTGGTCCTAAAATAACTATTTTACTTACGAGAGGCTTAAAATAATAACGGAGCACAAACATTAGGAAGAGCAAAGACGGGAATGGATGAAACGAAGAGTCTTGAAGACTACAGTTTTATGGACGATGATTATCATGGGTAATGGATACCATGTGAGGGTTTACAACCATATTTCCCCAGAGTTCGGTTTACGGTTAAAGGTCAATCTATTTTATTAATCTATTTTTGTAATCTAAAAATCATAAATATATCATAATTTACTTATATTTTTTAAATCTATTTTTATCTATTTTATATTATTATTTTATTAATCTATTTTTTTTCCACAGAGGGGGCTCCGGATTGGTCTTTCGGGTGCCCCTTCCATAGTGCAGATGGTGACCACCGGGATGGTTTTAGTGAGGTAAAAATCCCACACTCCCTGGTTTATCCCCAAAGACCAGGCACCTTTTGAAGGTTTCCCCCAGAGAACAAAAAAAAAAGGTCAATCTATTTCATCGGAAAGGTCTTAAGCCCGGCAGACTGTAATGTGACTATGCAATACTGTTTAAGACACTACAACGGGGTAGTAGCGTGACACACTTACAATGACAATGCCTTTTTTGACAATTCAACAACATTCATTGCGTCATTTACGCTGTCGAGCTAACGAATTTTTCAAACAAATGATGCAATGGATTAGCAATGTCTTTCAAAATCCTTCGGATTGCGGCGCAACTTAGGACTAGCTCATGTCTTAGTGTCACGGGTTAGTATCGTGGAGCGGTTTTTTGAAACCCACAGAAAAAAGGTAAGTTCAGTACGGTACCCAAGGAAATTGAGAAAAGTTGGAGTTGGGTGACTAACCTAATGAGCTTCAGTTTTCCAACACCCAGTGCCATAGTTGTACTTCTATCCAAGGACTTTAAAACACAGATATTAAGGCGTTCATTGCAGCACACTCAGTTCTCCTCTCGCTCGTAACGAGCAAGATACTCCAGCACGAAATTACGCACTTGGATGGCTGGACTTCCATTTTTCAATTCCGCGCACAGATTATAGGAGAAGAGCCCCGTTCTAGGTAGGGATGGCTAACAAATGGAAGGTTAGCAGAAAAACGATATTGTCAAAGGACTGTTCCTGAAACTATCTACAACAAAAACTATTCTCTATTAGCAACTTTCCAGGAAAATCCTGAAAGCAAACTTCGTAGTACTAAATGTTTCGAGTTTTTGCTTTTTCAGAAAGTAATTCGCTCGGGTCGACTAGAGTACTTATTTGCCATTACGTCGTTGATAGTCCAATACCGCGTAACTAACATTATTCAAAACCGCGAATGTACAAAAAAAAAGCAAAAATGAGATTTCGCGGCTGTAGGTAGGTAACTTGATTGTGATTGGCGTCAACCCGTATTTAAGTCATTTTTTTTTTGCTTTTTTTGTACATACGCGGTTTTGAATAATGTTAATTACGCGGTATTGGACTATCAACGACGATTAGCCAAGCCACATATTTTGACTAAGGTGTATAGTTTGTGAAGTTAGGGCGTGTAGAGTTAGAAGCTTGGCTCTACATGAGATCTGATAACTTTTTGGCAGTGCGAGCCATATGTGGTCTCGTTCTTGGCAACATTTTACATGAAAATGTTTTTGGTGGGATTTCACATATTTTTGAAAGTTGCTTATGAAATAAAAAAATATTTTTTGGGGGGTTCTTTACTAAAAATCCTGAAATATGTATTTTATTATTTATAACGAGGAGTCCCTATATCAATTTTCAGAACTCTAGCATCAAAATTTGCGGAAGTATCGTACAAACTTTCATCCCCTAGTTTAAGGGGTTGGAGGGTAAAAGTTTCAAGTTTTAGAATTTTTTTGTAGTTTGTGTACTATTACTTAGCTTACATACCAAATTTCAGCTTTGTAGGACTTCAAGAAGAACCTTAAGAATATGGATGATCATCAGTGAGTCAGTGAATCAGTGACGAAATCGGGGTATTTTAGATATCAATAAAATCTAAAGTTTATGAGCTATGCCATTGAAACTTTATAGGTTTAATAAGTCAACCACTGACATCATATCCCGAAAATTTTGTTTATCTGGTATAATCCAAACCCAAGTTAAGGTTCAAAAATACGACGAAGTGCTTCGAGAAAAGATAGGTAGTGCCCTTGCGCTTCACTTATTGGCTCGTCTTGGCGGGGGCACTACCGTGCCCCCAGATAATACACATCATGTAAAGTGAGGAACAATACTAACTTAATATTGTCCTAACCTATATTCAAATCACACCTGTCAAACTTTGACAGTTGTATAAAATGGCTATAACACGGCAACGTAGGGTGTCAATTTGCTTTACAATTAATTTCCCTGACTATATAAATACCATTCTTTAAGACCATAAAATGTTTAGTTCATCATAATAAAAATTGTTCCTGTTTGTTTTATTCGTGCACTCTACATTCCTAAAGTCGGTCAACCCTGAACTAAATGTCGGATGGTTGTACTTGTAACGGTAGCCGCGGAACCAATTACTGAAGTTGTACAAGTCGCAACTGTTTCAGACATTTAACTGTGAAATAAACGGTGGAAAGGAAAAGTTTCCAGCGCAATATTATTAATTCCTTGTTTTCATTATTTTATTATTTTGTACTTGCAAGGTAGAAATGTTCTATTGAAAATCACTTTAGGTAACTTTGCAATTAAATTAGGAATACACCTGTCGCCAATCGCCATAATATTGTGTATGACGTATTAGTTGCCAAGTAAACGGGGCTAAATAATAACAGGCGCACGGGTCTATTTGCCGCGATCAGTTCTTGGATGGGTTATCATTCATTACATATTCATCCATCCCTCGGAAAGTACGTAAGCCATTGCGTTGATGCCGGTACTCGTTACGTCTAGCCATATAGGCCCAAGTCTGACAACAAGTCTTAACAAGGGGTATCGTATTACCCAATAACTGGGTTGTGGAGGTCAGATAGACAGTCGATCCATGTCTAATACTGGTATTCAGCTGCATTCGGTTAGACTGGAATCCGACCCCAACATAGTTGTAAAAAGGCTAGGCAGATTGATGGACTTGTCAAAGTAACGTCAGTTGCTTCGTTCCTAAGTGAGATTTGTTTATGCAAGCCAGGCTAATTAGCCAAGCCTATGCTTAGATAGAATCAGAAAAGCCTACGCACAACTAAAAGTAATCGTGATCGTGACACAGAGGTGTTTTTATCGCTTGTCATTTATTTTCACAAACAGCTTTCATTGAGATCAGCCATTTTATATTCTCCGAACTGCGAGGCTTTCCCGGTGCACTCTTTTTTTAAACGAAGTCGTAAAAGTAATCTACAAAAGCTTTTTCTGCGTAAATATAAATTGGCTCCGTTTGGTAGAGAGGACGTATACCTACCTTACCTACCAATGTTTTCAACTCAAATTATATTTAATTTGAGTTGAAAACATAAATTCTTTGAAGTGTTATCGCAGGAAAACGCATGTAACTGTAATATCATTGGTAAATGCTCGTATCCATAAAAAGAGGACTTTACAGAATAAATAAACGCTTGAAAATACGTAATTGAGAGTAGTAGGTATAGTCCATTATAACCACACAGATTATTGTTATTATTAACTACATAATATGTACCAGATGTTCTCATAAAAAGGGGTCATTAGAAAACCTAACCAACACCCTAACCCCCTTATAGTAAACGAGATGAGTAAACTGGATAAAATTAAATTTTCCACTAGACGCTGTCAGCGTATCTATAGCCTTCTCATATACGAAGAACAGCAACACCCAACTTGACAAAGTAACAAGATTATGTCTACACGTTTAATATTAATATTTATAACAGAAGAGACAAGCACGACGTAACTGCGTTAACCTTTTATTTGCCCTCCAGTGTAAGTAAGACGGCCATTAATTCAATGCGCTGGGGTGGGTTGATTTATTGGCGGGAAGTGTAACGTCTTGCGAGATGTAATTTGCGAGAAAACTACGCGTGTTGGTCGTGGTTGACAATCGACGATCGTCGGGATTGGATCGCTTTGTGTAGTCGGCTGGTTTAAATTGCTGCATTTATCTAATAAAAACGACGTGTGTATCCTTAAGGTCATAGCACACGTATCAAATCGGAAAGGGATCGGCACCGTATCGCCTTTCGCCTCGCCGTCAAACAGGCGTCAACCTAACGTAAGCACGTAACCAAAGCGGATCAGAAGCTCCGATACGTCGACTCGCCTACGGCTAGGCGACGACGCCGCGCTTACGGCTCGCCGACCGCTGTTTGATGGTGTAGCATGCAGGCCGGAGGGGTGAGAGGGGCAAGAGTGGACGATGAGACGTAAGCTCCGGTACGGAGAGACGTAAGCGCGGGGTCGACGAGCCGTAGACGCGGGGACGACGAGCCGTAACGCCCCACACCGCGGTTCGTGAGCTTGTCCCGAGGCGAGGCGATTACGTTACGATTCCGATTAGAGCGAGGCCCCATTAGTGCGTTGCGTTGCGTCGTTGCAACGGATCAACGCATTGTATGCCACACCTGCGTTGATTCATTATGAATATAATAATGACTAATAAATTAGACATTATTGACTAATTTAATTGAAATAATAATTAAATTGTCATAATTTCAATTAATCATAAGTCAGTATTGAGTCGACCCTGCGACGATGCAACGCACTAATGGGGCCTCGCTCTTAGTATGCGTTGCAGTAGGGAGTTTCATACAAAGAATACCTACTGAACGGCTCGCGTTGATACGGTGCCGATCCCTTTACCTTTACTTCTCTATTCTTCTTCTTAGCGTGTCGATGGACAAATATTTACCGGTTTGTTTTTTTGGCCCAAAATTCAACTACGCGAATACAGTTCGCTGACGCAGCCATTGATTAGGTCCTCAAGAATACAGATGACAGGGCACAAAATCCTGCTGGGCTGTCTCTGGGTAGAGCTGAATTAGCTCTTCAAAAATATAACTGCAAATGTAGGTAGGTAACATCAGTCAATCCTTTTATAGAGCAGTTATGTATTGTCAAAGAAAATTGACCATCCACATTCAACAACCAAATATTTATAAGCCTTTACTGATCCTTTGATATCAAATAACCAATATGATAGCCGCAGGGACAGGAGCATAAGGTCAGGTCACCTTTGTTCTCACCTCCAACCCACAAGTCTGTCGCATGTCATTTCTGAAGATCGAACATTTTCTCGACAATTTTCCTCGTTCTATCTCTTTTAAACCCGTATGTCGAATGTTTGTAGGAAGAGAAAGTATTCTTACTAATTGTTTAACGTAGATGTAACGCTTGTAACTCTTGTAAGGCACTTAGACTCTAGTAGGTATGTCGCGGCCATTTTGATTTTCATGTAGGTTTGACTAACCCTCAGTTGTTAGATGCCATAAAAGATCTCAAGGCGAGATGACGATTTTTTTTTTTTATGAAGTCGGAAGAGGGCAAAGCTCTTTTTACAGACTGCACGTATCACAAAGCATCCACCAACCTGCACTGGGCACGCGGGGTAGATTATGGGCATGGCCCACTCCCTCTCACAGAGAGGAGGCCTGTGTCCCAGCAGTGGGAACATTATGCTACGTAGCACAAATGCTTTCAAGTCTACTAAAGTTATCATTCTAATTTCACGGAAAAACCAGATGTAACCTCTACTAACTTCGATGTGAAACCGTAAGAACACACGAAAGATTTATTTCTTTCTTTTTACATGCTTAAGCTGCAACAAAAAGACGAGACACTAACAATGTGTATCTTACATAATGCATTTAACTCTTTATCCATGCGAATACTTACCTATTCACTTATTCTGTAACAACTGTCTTCGTCTACTTTCGACCATTTATTTTGCAAACATCGTAATAATATTTCATTTCTACTACAAACGGTTGTGTTTATATTCTCAGCATTGTCCAACATATGGTTAGAACTGTTATCGCTGCAATTTATCATAAAGTTAGAGCTTGAAGCTAGCTTGTGATCGTTTGATTAAGTAGTATGATACAAAATTATAGGTGGCTCGATTAAAAATAAAATACCAAGTAAGCTAGAATAGACAGTGCCGTTATGCAATCTTCTATGCATAACATTTAATAAGTAGATACCTACCGAAAACATGAGATTAAGTACCAACAATAACTCAAACGTATGGCATTAGTAATTTTCCACATCAAATAAATAGAATCAATTTTTGCTTTATTCATTATAAAAGAACTCATTAAAAAAATATTAACTTAGGTAGGTAACTATTATAATGAACGTGAGAATCAACAGACACCTAAGCAATTTGTTTTCTATTATTCCCATATCAGCATAAAAATAACAAACTAAGAATATTCATAAGTTTACTCTCCTTATAAGCAAACTTTTTGCAAGCTTGCGTATTGTAGCGAATCGTGAACCCAAGCCTTTAATAACCTAGCAGTTGAGTGTTTGGGGTAACCAGTTAATTTCGTAATTAATAGCCCATCTACGATCGAAGGTAGCCTGGCCTGTGCCTGAAGCACGGGGCTGTGCACCGATTTACAAACTAATTACCGCCCGTAACCGGTCAACACCGGTGAGCGCCTGGTTGAAACTGGATAGAACTAGATATCTTAATTATCTTTTGAGACAAATTAGAAGTCACGCTCGCGCTATAAGTCGAAATGGATAAATAAGTCAGGGAATGGTATACCTAAATGTCTCGAATAAGAGAATAACGAGAGGAGATAGCATTAGAAAATATTGGTAGCTAACGTAAAACATGAAGATTACAAAACAAAATTTTGAAGGAAACGCCTATCTTAACAGAGAAACGCGTAAACTAAATGAATTTTTAATGCATCATTTACAATCGTACAAGCCCAAACACGTGTAAGTACCTATTATAGCACTTCCCATGATTTTCAATAAGGATTAATTCCATCGCAAATCTAACACCTCATGATTCGCCCAAAATTCTACTTTACAGTTGATTTCACAGAGTGTTCACTGCCCACAAACAAGAAAAAAAAAACTGGACCATAGCTCTCTGGGTCAAAAGCGACCATTAAGTCGCGTATCTGCGAAATTTTCTTGAAACATTTCAACGCTGAAATCTTTTACAGGTGCTCTTTTTGTATGCGTTTCAGCTGTTTCGTAATGTGCACTTAAAATGGAAGTTCGCTTAAGTTGCTGAATGTCAGTAGGTGTGTGTATGGTTTTGTCATCACTGAATATTTCAGGTAGCATTTTTAAATTACGTATGAAATATTTTTAGAAGGATGGCGTTAAGCCAAAAGCGTATGACTTGTGAATGGCTGAGTTGATTAATTTGCCAAGTCTTAACGACGCCAATCTGCCTGTACCTGGGGCCACGGTAGTCCCCCGCCAAGACGAACCAACAATAAAAAGCCTACCTTTTCTCTATCTACAAACCCTAGTAAGGTTTGTTGAGTTAGGCCTTGTAGAGTCCTCTATCTACAAGGCCTGGTTCTTCATTAGATCTGATATTTTTTTAACAGTGAAAGCGTAATGTAAATCTTGGCAGCCTACTTTACATGAAATGTTTTTAGTAGGAAATCTATGTGCAGAAATAATTTAATAAAATAACATTAGAATTCAACTGTCGGCTGCGTTAGTTGTATTCCAATATCACGTTGATTCACTCCCCTCCGGAAAACTATGTAGTAATAAAAAAATAATCACTTAAATGCATAATTATTCATTAACCGGTTGAATGTCGTAATTACAGAAACAATTAAAAAGCCATTGTGTTTCGCGTGGATCTACATTCCGACATACTACGGGTTAATAGCGATTGGTGTATGAGATGATAAGTTTAGGTATTATTAATAATTCATCATCTAGTTTTACTCAATTTCCATAATTATACCTAACCATAACATTGATTTTCCCTAAACGTTGCCCCCACATCAGGATTACTCGTGTTTCATGGGTTCTTTCAGACAAAAATCTCACTTACTCACCCTCTTCTGTAAGTTATCAACCAAACAACTCAATAATATAAATAAATCTCCTCGATTTGCACCGTGAAACACTTGGCACACAATATATGGTTTGCTCCTAGAGCCAGTGAGGCGTGCAACGAGACATGTTTATGGTAATTCTGGCTCGCACTCGGTTACACAACAGGTAACATTGTAGAATTTGTAGGGTAACGTGCATCCGTGAACTTGTACTGTCTTGGGCGGGTTGGAAATAGGACATCTTGGATTGGCTTCCTTGTAGGGATATGAGCGAATTAGGACATGTTCTGTCAAATACTTAAACACTTTGGTTCATGCATCTTTGATATATCTTTGTTTAAAAAAAGAGATGATCCAATTATTAATTCTGATCATATAATATGTAAGACGATTTGAAGGGGGCGGGGGTCCAAACAAGTCTTATTTTTTCTTACATGGGGTGGGAGGGGTCTAGACTGTTCTTACGTAAGATCACAAAAGCAAACAAAAATTATAAGTTTTAAATTTTTTGCTACTTTTTCTTTGCAATTTTGGTAGGTAGGTAGGTACTGATCTTACATAAGATTAAAAAGGGGGGAGGAGGGTTCATCCAAGTCTTAATTTTTCGTACGTAGGGGGAGGGAGGGTCAGAAAGTGGTCAAAATTTTCTTACGTAATAAATTAACAGCCCCTTGCTTCTTTAATATTGATAATTTTAGACAAATTTTAGAAGGCTGACACTTTCTAGATTTTCCTTTTCGGCTCATAACAGGTGGCGTGTGAAGTTTCTGCATATCCCTAGGGGAAAAAGTTGTGAGTTTTTGTCCAGATAAACGGTTGTGGACCGACGACCTTGTGAAGGCCGCAGGAACCCGTTGGATGCGAGAAGCACAGAACCGGTCGAAGTGGAAGTGTTTGGGGGAGGCCTATGTCCAGCAGTGGACGTCTTTCGGCTGAAATGATGATGATGATGATGATGAAACGGTTGTAAGCCCAGTTTTGTAAATGCTATTAACAACTCTTATCACAAAACCATTATCTTAGAACAAACCACAGTAACTGCAGTTTAATCTACGTTAAATCCTATTAAACACAGATTAAACTGCAATTGCCGTTTCCCGTTCAATCCGTCCACCCCCTCTCATCCGCCAATCTGTATCCGAAAAACATTCCTGCTTTACTTTAACCACAGTTTCACTTCATTCGACCATCGTTCGCTTCGGAAAAAGCGTTTCCTTTGGGATAGAGCGAAAACTTAATTTTACGTGAGCGGAGTGAGAAAAAACCCCTCAGGAACGTTATTTAGCTTGTAAATAATCCCGTAACGATGTATCGATTTATCTACCTGTAACGATTGAGTAGGTAAATACGCCTTGCTTGTACGGTCAGCAACAAAAGTCGGTTAACACTTCAGTTTTTTTAATCTCGGTTATGTTACATATAGCAACACTACCAGCCTGGGTAGTCTATGAAGAAAGGCACTTGTCTATGCCTGTTCCGTCATGACACCGCCATGACACGCACGCCCGGCCCTTGTACGATATTGTCTAAGTATTATTAATAAACCATTTTCAATAACCGACAATCGTTTATCTTCAATCCAACATGGTGTCAGAAGAAGAAGACGACGCAGTCACTAAGGATGAGGAGAAGAAAAAGTCCTTTTCACGAAGCCAAGATGGCGCACGCTCCGGCACGGCACCGGGATTATCCGTAGGTTCAGGACACCTCGGACCACTAGACCTAAAAAGCCACAACACGGCTGTGACATGGAGGAACTGGATCACGCAATTAAAAATTTACTTGCGAGCTAACAATCTCGAAAACGAGAGAGACGGCCGCAAGGTAGCCATCTTGCTTCACTTTATCGGAACAGAGTCCCTAGCAACATTCTACTCATTCAACTTAGATATCGACGCTATCACGTTTGATGACCTCGTCTCCAGATTCACCAACCACTTCACGCCACAGACCAACGTAACGATGGAACGCCACAAACTATTCAATAGGCGTCAGGGCGCAGAGGAGACAATTGATGACTACGTCACGGATTTAAAAAACATCAGCAGACAATGCGAGTTCAACACTCTAGAGGACAGTCTCATCAGGGATATATTTAGCTGGAATCTCAACCCCCAAAACCACTACATAAAAGAAAGGATCCTAGTCAAAAAACCGAAAACATTGGAGGAGGCCGTACAGTTAGCTAGATACATGGAAACCACTAAAATTCAAGCCAAAACATTAGAAGACACAGCAATGGTCGGCCAAGTACATGCAGGAAGACAGCAACAGCCAAGCAGCTACAGACAACCAAACCGCTCTACACAGACACATAGCCCCAGACAGTCGAACAACTCCAAGCCATCAAGCAGTACCCAACCAGACACGTGCTACCGCTGTGGTCAAGTGCACCGATTCAAGTGTCCAGCCAATGGAGTCAAGTGCAAGAAATGTGGAAAATTCAACCACTTCGCTGTTGTATGTCGCAACAAGCAGGTACAAAATATTGAACTAGATCAGTCCGATAACTCCCTTTTTATGGGATCAATCCACATTAATAGCCTTCAATCTGAGTCATGGTATGCAAACTTATCTATCAATAATGTAAACATTAACTTTATGTTAGACACAGGTGCAGACACTAATGTCTTGTCAGGTAAAACATTCAATACATTGAGTGTTTCACCTGATTTGATCACTAAAAGTACACACAAACTCTCTACTTACAGTGGACAGCAAATACCCACTATAGGTCAGTGTATTCTACCGCTATGTCATAAAGGCCACATCTATAATGTTCTGTTCCATGTAGTAGATATAGATTCACAAAATGTAATAGGAAGGGAGTCATGCAACACGCTCAATTTGATCAAAAGGATACATAATGTCGAGGTGAATACCAGCAATAATATTATGTCTGCTAACAGTGATTTGTTTCAAGGTTTAGGCTGTTTGAAAGATTTTAGCTGCGATTTAAAACTAAAACCAGACGCAATTCCAAGTATAGACGCATGCCGGAGAGTTCCATTTCAATTAAAAAACAGGCTTAAAGCGGAGCTAGATGAACTTGTGAAAATTAATGTTATATGTCCAGTCGAAGAACCCACCGAATGGGTAAGTTCTCTTGTTATAACTACTAAAAAGAATGATAAACTACGACTCTGTATAGACCCTCGCAAACTTAACCAAGCCATAATGAGACCACATTACCAGTTTCCCACTCTAGATGAGATAAAGTCTGACCTCTCTGGAGCCAAATTCTTCACTACACTAGATGCCAATAAAGGTTTCTGGATGTTAAAACTGTCAGATGCTGCATCAAAACTGTGTACTTTCATAACACCCTTTGGTAGATATAGGTACACACGTCTTCCCTATGGTATTTCAGCAGCACCTGAAATATTTTATAGAGAAATGGTAAATAGATTCAATGACATCAAAAATGTTAAAATAATGATGGATGACTTCTTAATCTATGGTAAAACTGTTCAAGAACATGATGAAGCCCTACATAAAGTCTTAGACAGAGCCCGCGAAATCAATCTAAAATTCAATAAAGACAAGTCAGTCATATGTGCCCCAGAGGTCAAATACTTAGGACATATATTCAGTCAGAACGGTGTTCAAGTTGACCAATCAAAAGTCAAAGCAATTTGCGACATGTCCAAACCTACTTGCATAAATGACCTTCAAAGATTCATGGGTATGGTCAATTATCTCAGTCCCTTCATACCAAATTTGTCTAAAGAAAACAGTCTTTTGAGAACACTTTTGTCAAAGCAAACCGAATGGGTTTGGTCAGAACAACATGAAGCAGAATTTAACAAAATTAAAAAACTTATTAGCAGTGCTCCAGTACTTTCATACTATGACCCAAATAAAGATATCACAATGTCTGTGGATGCCTCAAAGGATGCTCTTGGTGCTGTACTGTTACATGATAAGCAACCAATAGCATATGCATCTGCCTCATTAACAAAATGTCAACAAAATTACTCTCAAATTGAAAAAGAACTGATGTCCATACTATTTGGCTGCTTAAAATTTCACCAATACATATATGGTAGGTTAGTCACAGTAGAAACAGATCATAAGCCCCTCATTTCATTATTCAAAAAAGCACTAGTCGATATCCCTGCTAGGTTACAGAGGATAATGTTACGTCTACAGCCTTATGATCTTAACGTAATATACAAACCTGGTCGTTATCTTTACATTGCAGACACATTGTCCCGAGCAGCATTGAGTGAACATACACTACAAGATCTTGAAAAAGATCTAGACTTACATGTTAATTTCATAATGTCTAATTTGCCGGCTAGTCAGGATAAACTTAATCAAATCAAAGACTTGACCTGCAAAGACCCTACTTTAAGCCAAATTGCCCAATACTGTCAAGATGGATGGCCAGAACACAAAAGGTCTGTTGGCCAACCGATCAAACCTTATTTTTCACTAAAAGACAAACTACATGTCATGAATAACATTCTCTTTATGGCAAACAAAATTGTTATACCTGAATCCATGAGAGACTATGTAATAAAAATTACACATGAAGGACATCCAGGAATAAATAGTTCTATAAGATTAGCACAAACTACTGTTTACTGGCCCAATATGAGTAATGATATTGAAAATTTTGTGAACAAATGCCATACTTGTTTAACCTATCGTAGAAATAACAGCAAAGAGCCAATACTAAATCATGAATACAAACATTTACCATGGAATAAAGTTGGTATCGACATGTTCGATTTTGATGGTAAAAAGTACCTAATAGTAGTAGACTATTTTTCTAAATATGTAGAACTAGCTCTTCTAAACTCAGGCTCAAGTGCTAAGCTAGTCATAACCCACCTAAAATCAATATTCGCTAGGCATGGTATTCCAGAGTTCCTCATGTCAGACAACGGTCCTCCATTCTCTAGCATAGAATTCATAACATTCACCAAAGACTGGAACATTAAATTTAACACTTCTAGTCCCTATTTAAGTCGGTCCAATGGTATGGTCGAAAGAGCTATTGGTACAATTAAAAATATGCTGAAGAAATGTAAAGCAGACAACACTGATCCATACCTAGCCTTACTTTTATATAGAAATACACCTAAAAAGATAGGATACTCACCAGCACAACTATCTATGTCTAGATACTTACGATCCAAACTGCCCATCACTGACTCACAGCTGTCTCCAACTTTAGTCAATATTGATTTACTTAAAAAGAATATTGAAAAACAAGAGTCTTATACAACACTATATTATAATAAAAACACAAAACCATTAACAGAACTAAAAAAGGGTGACGCAGTATACTTCAAACATAAACCACATAGTGTCTGGGTCCCAGGTAGAATCTCAGAAGCCAGCAGCGAACCTCGCAGCTTTGTTGTACAATCCCCGGAAGGAGAATTCCGTAGAAGTCGTGAGCATATCCTCAAACCCGTCGCTCCCGCAGCTGAGATGATACCTGTAAACAAAACAAACATTAATAACACTCCAAATGAAAATGTCAATGTCTCTAACAATATCAGTACTAACACAGCACCGAAAATGACGCGCTATGGGCGAATCATTAACAAGCCAGCTCGTTACTGTGATTAATTTTACAAGCAATGTGTTTTTAGCATTTACTGTAAATTAGTTTTAAGGTTATCTGTCAATGTCTAGTTGTAATCAATGTCAGCCTGACATTTAAGGTTTCGTTCAGAAAATTGTAAAAGATTCCATAGCCTGGATACTAGTCTTTTAAGCACATCATTAAAATTAAAATTTATACTTACCTTGTCAGGGTTCTGGAATCTTATTATCGAAAAAAAGGAAGATGTTACATATAGCAACACTACCAGCCTGGGTAGTCTATGAAGAAAGGCACTTGTCTATGCCTGTTCCGTCATGACACCGCCATGACACGCACGCCCGGCCCTTGTACGATATTGTCTAAGTATTATTAATAAACCATTTTCAATAACCGACAATCGTTTATCTTCAATCCAACAGGTTATTGAGCAAAATCATCATCATCTGCCTAGCCTTTTCCTAACTATGTTGGGGTCGGCTTTCAGTCTAACCAGATGCAGCTGAATACCATTATTTTACATGGAGCGACTGCCTATCTGACCACCACAACCCAGTTACTGGGTAATACGATACCCCTTGGTAAGACTGGTTGTCAGACTTTCGGGCATCTGACTACCCGTAACGACTGTCAAAGATCCACGAATGACAGCCGGGACCAACGGCTTAACGTGCTTTCCGAGGCACAGAGAGGTCACGGTATGTAAAGATGGTCACCCATCCACAGACCAACCGCGGCAAGCGTAGCTTAACCTGATCGATCGACCTGTGCAGCTGTTAATATTTAGCCACAGACCCCTCAGTTATTGAGCAAAATATTTGTTCAAAATTGCAGCAGAAGTACAATGCAATTTTGGAAGTACTGTACTGTTGTTTATGTTTTGTTGTGTTTTGTTTTGAGTAGTTTGAACTGAGATTAAAAAAACTGAAGTGTTAATCGACTTTTGTTGCTGACTGTACCTCGATATCTAATGCCGGTTGACTTAATATTCTGCTTCTAAGGAAGGTTGGTAAAACGGTCCTTGGATCTTAGGATTAGTCTAGATTCCCGGGAGTTTTCTTATGTGGAATAAGTTGGAGTAAACTCCAACATTAAATATTAGCTTGTGCCATCCCTTAAGAATAGTTACCAAGATATTTCCTGTCCCTTAACAATGAAGATTCCCTCATAATCCTATTGGATTATCTATTGGGTAAACAATCTTCCTTTTTGGGTTTGGGGATTCCGATCACCTTTGCTCATCATAGTGATTAAGATAATAATAATGATTTCCATTAAAAGAGAAAACAAAGAGGGTAAAACATGTAACATGATAGACGATGACAATTATATCGATAACATAAAGTTTAGACTCAAAAGAAAGCTGTATTTTAAAATTGCCTACCTACTCAAATCACAAATGAATATCATCATCATCATCATTTCAACCGAAAGACGTCCCCTGCTGGACATGCTGGATATATTGTTACTAAGGGTCTAAACAGACGGACTGCATTTCAGCTGCAACATAGCAGTTTGGATGCAATTGGCTTAACTGCTTCGAAACCTAGTTATGTCAACTGCATCCAAACTGCGTTGTTGCAGCTGGCATGCAGTTCAAATGCAGTCCGTCTGTTTAGACACTAACATATTTGGGGCCTTTGTTACTTGATCCTCCAAGCACCGCCACTTGGACCGGTTCTGTGCTTCCCGCGTCTAGCGGATTCCTGCGGTCTTCACAAATTAATATAGTGTGACTAAATTGAGCTCCAGTTCTCACAAAACGTCTACTCATTGGCTTCAAATTAAACACCCAGTCCCTATTTAACATGACATGCCTAAATTGTTAATCTTGTAGGCAAAATTACTTAATTCCCCTGCACGCACCACAGCCTTTTATGTGTATTGGTAATTTATTCAGGTTGTTTTCTAGGGCTTACCTTGGTAATATGGTATAATTTCTACCTAGATACTATCTAATGTTTGTAGGTTAAAATAATATCGCACACAGTGAAAACAAATAAGATTCGCACATAAAGTGAAGACTCCCGAGGGAATTTGAAGGAATATCCCAACTTAGGAATATCGTTGAATGATAGACTGAGGATTTATCTGTTAAGGCAACGTTGCGGTTTAAAGAAAGATATAGTGACAAGAATATGGTTAGATGGTCTGGTCATGTTCAGAGAAAGAAGGAATGGCGATTAACAAAAGGTAGAAAAGAAAAAGGCAAGGAAAAACAGATGTTGGAAACGCCGCCGGCAGACGCCCCAGGAGGACATAAACACCTACTGCCATTATTGGTGACGTCCTTCAGAAAGGTCAGGTGTATAAACGTAAACGAAGCACAAGCAGTATTAGGTATCGTGGTAGGTGGCGTTCTGTAGTATCTACCCCAAGGGGGAAATATGTGAGTTTATGTATGCATGTGTGAAAACATACCGGATAACCGGATACTGTCTGACGTCCAGAAAAGTAGTGAAACCTCTGCGTCAAATCGATTTCAAAAGACCAGTGAAGCCTTAGCAAGTTACATCATTACTTTCATACATAAGATCAATCAATCAACTCAGCCTATCGCACTGTCCACTGCTGGACAGCAGCCTCTCCCAGGCTGCGCTGCAACACCCTGTCCTTCGCTTCGCCTTCCGCATCCAGTCTGTCCTAGCCACCTTCTTTAGGTCGTGGGTCCATCTAGCTGGGGGGCGTCCCACACTACGCTAGCCGATACTCGGTCTCCACTCCAGGACCCGTCTGCTCCACCGGCCATCGGTCCTACGACAAACATGGCCAGCCCACTGCCACTTCAGTTTGCTTACTCTGCAAGCTACGTCGGTAACTCCGGTTCTTTTCCGGATAATTTCATTCCTGATTTAATCCTTCAAAGAGACTCCGAGCATAGCTCGCTCCATAGCGCGATACATAATATAGGTCGCCACAGAGAAACATAGATTCTTATGGAAAAGGCGTTAGTTTACCAAGGCTTAATTTAGCGTTGGTCTCATGTTGTTTTAATAACTGCTAAATTATACAGTCTTCACATGGTGTCCTGCTAACCTAGTGAGACAGCAATAAATAGATATTCAGGTGATGTGCGTATGTAGGTACGTACGTTAAAACTGTGTAAGTAGGTGAATGACGTTCTTATTGCGATGCGAACGCTGTACGATTATTTATTGTAACCGTTTTGCGGTAGTTAATCATTTTTTATTTTAAAATGACGTCATTCTTTTAATTATGTCTATTGCATCATACTCTAGGTCTGTTCGATTCTGCCTTGGAATGATATTACAATGTTGTAATTTTTCCCTAAATTAATAACCCCCTAGCTATATGGACATAGATCGAGCTTTTTCCATTAAAAGGTCAACACAATAATCTACACCTAGGTCAAGTGGCAATGTATAAAAATCCTACTAATATTATAAACGCGAGGATGAATGGATTGTTACTCTTTCCCGCAAAAATAACTGAACGGATTTTGATGAAAATTTATAGCAATATAGCGACATTAGAATAACACATAGGATACTTTTTATCCCGATATTCCCACGGGATCGAAACTTACGCGGGTGAAACCGCGGGGCAAATAAAAATAACATACTTCGTCAGTTCGTCTAAGACATGTATGGCTCAAAGTGCTATAAATTGTGACAACTATCACTCCCTTAGAGCTTTGCACTCAGCTTCCAAACACCCTGTATAAAACTCCAAAAGCAAATTACACAATTGTTTCCAGATTTGTCCAAACCGAAATAGTCCCTCAAATTACGATTGCGCGTAACAAGTGGTCAGTTAAACCAGTTAATAGCATCGTGTGGACGTTGCGAAACCTGCGGCGATTTCTAGCATTGACTGCCGGAGACGTGGTGCAGCCGGCTCACGCTTTTGATCGATTTTACTACTGATTGTTATTAATAACATCGGCATCGCGATCGTAATTAGTGTGTTATTAATTGTGATACTGCTTACTTTGTTATATATTTTCTCCGGTCTGTTTTTGCGATGAATTCTTATGGTCTAAGGACACTGATTGATTGCTTAATGCGTTTTGGGTTTTCCAGATTGACGAATAGGTATTGCAGTGTTTTCGGTAGGCTGACGCTGTTATCAGATCTCGCCATAGTCACATTTGGTGCATAAGATTTGGTGAGAGACAAAAAAATAACTTTACATGGGAAAGGAAGGCAGTCCATCTGTAGATCCCCTGATGATACTTTCAATAAACTCCTCGAGAAGACGATTCATTTATGATTTAACAGCACGGACTTTCTATTTGTAGGTTTAGTGTCGGTAAGTACTAAATTATATTAACTCTCCTCTATCAACTAGACATCATAATTATGTCACGATATTCGCTCATTAATTTGTATAAATAAATCAGAAGAAGTTCTAAGGATCACGGCTATTTCTGTCAGTTGGAAAGCTTGTATTGACACAAGTCCAACCACGGAAATATAAATTAATAATATCTCTGCGGATTCATGAAACATGAAACATTAAGGGTCTTTTGAGACTTAACAGAATAGAACGAAAATGAATGGACTCTCCTAAGAATCTATTATGAGTAAAGCCATTGAAATTAGAATTATAAGACTCGCGATTTAAATTAATTCTGCAAGTTGAAATGTAAATTAGGTGTTTATAAATCAAACAAAAAGTGTAACAAGTTGTAGATGTGGAATTACCATATTCTTAGAGCAAGTTTGCATGACTCATCAGAGAATAACGGATTAGCAGAAGTGGGCGATCGATGGATCTATTAATCCGAAGCTATTTGTGTAGGTACCATTACCTACTCCAACATTATTTCTGTATACGATAAATTCCGGAGTAAATATCCACATTTTACGTCGAGCTTGGTGGTGAGTGCCAACGCTAAACTTGGGCCCATATTCGGCACTGTCGCCATTTTGAGCAAATTCGATTCACTAGTTGTTGTCAGCCGTAAATGTCCAGCGGTCAACATGGGTCTCCTAATCGAGAACTACAATGAACGTTTGAAGTGATTGATGGCCATCATCATCGCCCTTTACCATCGTATTGGTCACTTAGGTAGGTGCAGCGTTATTAGCCCATGGAAGGGTACTATAGCTACTTTTAATTCCATCCCATAATATATTTCCATAGCTATCTGCGACACCTAGAAAGGTGTCTTTTTTTTACAGAGTCCACGTTAGGTAGGTATCTGATTTGGATAGGTAGTTACTATAATCTCTACTCGCATTACCTCTACCATTCTGGTCTCAGAATTAGATACCTACTTTAATGCAGATAAAATAGGTCAATCAGAAAACATTCGTCAGACCAAATGTTTCCGTTCGGATCGTCACCCACATGGGATGATTCCGAGAAATCGGAAATACGTTAATGAGTAAAAACGTTTGGCTAATTAAACCAGCTGTTTCCGATTTTAGAGAATTCCTGATACTGGGTTGACCGCAATCCTTGTTTCGGAATACTTCAATCTAAAATAGATGAAGTGTAGAGGGGTATGGAAACGTGCACGGTTTCCGATACGGATGTCGAAGAGCTAAGCGAGGGAGATCATAAGGACGGCTAATCCCCCATATAAGATTAACAAGAAGGACGAGAGGCATTCGAAACAATAAAGATGTAACGAATATTTCATTGCTTAGGTACTGAAACGTTTCAGACGGATTATAAACTTAATTCAAGGCAATTGCTACTTTTATTTTTCAACAAAATTTCTATTCATAAAAATCTATTACATACTGTTCTAAATATGGAAGTAAAGGAAACAAATGGAGAGACTACAGCCATTCGTGTTAGAAACACGGAAATACTTAGCGTGAAGATATGTTCTCTACTTGAAAACCAGTTGAGCGCAAAATAACATTAGTTACCGCACCTAAAAACAAAACTTCAAACAACAATACAGTAATTAATTGTACACAAAAGAAATCGGCAAACGGATACTTTCAATTGGCGTAACAAGTAGAAAATTACTTGCAGGCCATAAAAAGCGAGGAGAAATTTATTAGACGTGACACATGATTTGAATGTGAATGACATTAACATTTTATTATATTTATAATTGCTTACAGCAGCATAATAGTGAACATTAAAAATATTACACGTATGTCAGCCGCGTACGACCGCTGCTCTTATGGCGTTGGGCCTTACGTTTAAGGCATGGAAACACGCTTATGGAATAAATATTGCGAAAGTCCAGTTACTGGCGACTCGCTACACTCGGATTCTAGCCAATTTAGACGTCCAATTCACCTTGTATTAGCTAAAACACACAGGAATACTGCCGACCGATCGTAGAAAAGTTAAATAACCAAAATAGAACGAAGATTTTTTTAGAAAAACGTACCTTACGAGGCGTCCTTCCTCATAATCGGGTTTATAAATCCATTCACAATACGAAACAAAAACCACTCGAGCACTTTGCGAACACAAAAATAACGCAACTTAGGGCCTCTTACGTAGAAACATATGGCGGAACGTAAAACACACACATCCTTTTACGTACGTTTTTGGGGAAACAATAAAAAAAAAACTTGCACAATATTTGAACAGATGGGATATTTATTTTGGTTTGACGCGCGACGTAAGATCGTGCGGAGTGATACCACGCCGTACCGCCGACCGCGCGGAGGGAATCTCGGCACTGAGTTCGAAACTCCGAACACCGCGTTTGTTTGGTTCAGCTCAGACTTCGCCTTCCCTTTCTAATAAGAATTTAACGGCAGCTCCACCTAGCGGATACTCGTTGAACCAGGTAATACATAGGCTCGCGAGCAGTTACCAACTACGGACGGGTCTTGTTGAAGTCAGCATTTTCGTACAGATGTCATTCTATGAATGAATGTAAAGACGGTTTATGCAACAAATAGGTAATGAAAACGGAATCGAACTTGGAATCAAATACGCGATTTTCGTTCCTGGTTTAATTTAAACAAGGTTGATTGCTGGTGTGCAAATAGCCCCAACTGAAGCACATGAGACAGGACTATAATATTGTATTAGGTACGGAGTAACCTTCATTTCTCCTAAAATGACCTAGGTGCTCGACAATTGGCAGCTGAATCAATATTATAGTTTCGCTTTCGAGCGCAATTATTCTTTTGGTTTCAAAAACTCGGTGTCACTGACTCTGGCAGGGCCACCATCAGGGATTTTAATTTTGATAACACAAAAAAAAATGTCTCTAATTAGTCGAAGAAATCGAAGAGTTCACGAAAAAACTCTTCGACTAGCTCTTGGACTATACCTTACTAATTGAACTCATTATACACTAAGACCCGATTAAATCTGTGACTTGGCGACTGTTTCCGACTAATTGGTGACAAAATATGGAAGAAAACAGATCTTCGCTAGGTGCCCTAGTTTTTGAGATATAAATGTGGCCCTGCTGGGAAGACTCCAGATCGGCCACCTATAAACCCTTATATCTTTTGAACCAGTGACCGACAAATTCTGATATTTGGCGACAAATTAGGGACTAATTAGGGACTAATTTTTTGTGTTATCAAAATTAAAATCCCTGATGGTGGCCCTGCCAGTCAGTGAACATCATCTTATGAACCAGTGACCGACAAATTCTGATATTTGGCGACAAATTAGGGACAAATTTTTTGTGTTATCAAAATTAAAATCCCTGATGGTGGCCCTGCCAGTCAGTGATACAAAAACTCATAAACTCATTTTCATGAGAGGATTCAATTACATATAGAAGTACCTATAGCATTATAATAGTTTCTTATCTACCAATATTTTTTACATTATGATTAAAGAATGTTGAAAATTACTGTATGGGTCTGAATGCTGGGCCGTGAAGAAGACGGATGAAAAAAGATTGCATGCAGCGGAAATGAGAATGTTGAGATGGATGTGTGGAGTGACGAGAATGGATAAAGTAAGAAATGAGTATATAGGAAGTTTGAAAGTGGCGCCAGTGACAGAAAAGTTGAAAGGAAATCGTTTGTCTTGGTATGGGCATGTGATGAGAAGGGACGAAACGCATGTGACTAAAAGAGTGATGAATATACATGTTGATGGATGGAGAGGGAGAGGAAGGCCGAAGAAAAGATGGATGGATTGTGTGAGGAATGATATGAAAGAGAAGGGAGTGAATGATAGCGTGACGGTTAACAGGGGAGAATGGAAGAAGAAAACGTGTTGCGCCGACCCCAAGTAACATGGGATAAGGGCAGGAAGATGATGATGATTAAAGAATGTTGAAAATACGTTTTTGTCCTATAACATTAACTGCTTTTCAATGAAAAGTCATTTTTACTTGAATTGTCTTTTTTGACTTAACAGCTGCTTTCGACACGGTTCGTTACCATTTCAAAATAATGTTATAGGGATCTGAATTCAACAGCTCGATATTCTTTGTTACCTACCTGATATTATATCCACGACCAGTTCTAGAAAATAAATCGAATCCTGCGCGAATACAGAACAAATTAGTACCAAAGAGCAAAGAGTAATTCTCTTTATTCTTCCATTGGAAATAATCTAAAGGAGGGGTGCCACAGGGAACTGTTATAGCGCCCATCGTAATGCATCAAAGAATGGTAAATGGAATGCCACAAGGATGCTTTTCAATTAAGCAGGTACAATACTAATACAAATACCACAGCGACCTATTCTAGGTCCTTTAAATATATCATCCAAGAAAAAGTGAGATGCCAGAGGGATGCGTGTCCTTTTTATAGATGAAAACTGAATGCCATGTAAAACAAAAGAAATGGATTACCGGAAATCCGGTGATATGGATAGGGAAACGTGCCTTTCGACACAAACTAAAATATGACTTTTCAATAAAAACAACAACCAACCGGAAAAATTCCTAGTTTATTTAAAAAACAATATTTCCGTGATTTACACTTATTATTATTATCCTATCATTACTTTACACGATAGTTGCGTATCCGTTTGTTCTGCTACAACTTTTATCAGATTGCTATTGGCTAACACATTTCTGGGCTGGTAGCCCGCCGTGATCCAAGAGTCCAATATTTCAGTACTTGGCAACATCGTTCTTAACGTGTTCCTAATATAAATGTACGCTTGCGGCGAATACTTGTAAATGCTTAACGCGAAATTTTTCAGGTCTTCCGTCTGTCTCATTGGCATAGCCAAGACGAGTCCTGTTGAATCCTCTTTTATTTTATCCTGCAATGATAGAAGGATTCTGCATTTTTTCTTGCGTTTCTGATTCAAAACCTTTTTCTTCATCTCTATGATTTCTTTAATTCTCTTTAGAAATCTGTTTTGTCTGTTGTGTACTTTCATGTTGTATTTTAATTTGTCTTTTAGTCCGACGGCTTGTCGCTGTAGTCTTTGGACATCAGAGAACAGTTTGAGCAGTTCAATACTATCTAGTTCTTTCTGAGGTATGTTCAGGTCTAAAGACGTGTTATTGGCAGCACTGGCATCCTTCTCCACGTCTTCATCGGTGGTCATGTAGTCTTCGTCCTCTTCGTTGTTCAAAGTTTCTTCATCTATGTATTCGACCTGATACAGAAGAACACTGGTAATTTTCAAGTTAAAAATACACAAACTACCAATGATACTATAATTAAAAAGAGGTAAGTTACATAAACGACACGTGGAAGTAGAACGGCATGTCGTAGTTATCGGGAGCGAAAAAGAGTCAAGACTGACTGACTATACGTACATACCTAGGCCAATTATCCAAGTTTTGACGTGCGACTTGCGGAGCGTCCTAACCACCTACCTCTCCTCTACCCTCTTTTTACTTATAATATAATTGCAAACTACAAATTATTATCATGACGTAAATAATACAAAATAAAACTACATGCAGACTCAGATTAGACTTACTTCAACATAAACTTGACTTAACCAAATCAACACAAAGAAAAGATTAACGAAATAACACAGGATATGTAACTGACCTTTATAACATCATACTTCAGAACTTCTCTGTGCAATTTTTGAAAAAAAGTAAAACGAAATAGATGGGTTTTCAATGTTTAACGCAAAATAAAGGGATTAATATCATAGAAGATAATCTAGAGCCAGAAAAAAGAGTAGAAAAGAAAAACTACAAGAAAACAAAACTACCCACCTCTAAAACGTGTCTTGGTAACTTAAGTGAAGGTACTGCCTTATCCACCAGGACCATCTGGTCATCCTCGTCACATTTGAAGCAGTCGATGGAGAAGTGTTGCATGCAGATGTAAGAGAAGTCTGTTGGCGTCCAGTTGTTGCGGCCCGTCAGGTCCGTCCATATCTGTCGGAGGCTGGAATCTTCTGGAAATCTAGATAGACCAAGAAGTGAAACATTAGCAACAGAAATCCGCAAGATTTTTGAAAAACTAATTAGTTTTTTTGTGTAGAATTAAAATGCTTCAAATAAATGAATGACCAGTGTGGATTTCTGCAGAAAAGACAGCGTAAATTGCGACTCACGTGGCACATTGGCGTATAAATAAAAATATTCGTATTTTTTTACGAAATTATTTTTTAAATTACGTTTCTTGCCGTGGAATTACAGTAGATTTTTTAATCTATGAGCAGAGGAATCACACTTTTCCAATTTTTATAGTATAGAGGTATGAGGAACAGGGTGTAAAGCTCACTCATACTCTATAGAAAAGGGAGGATCCTCCAACCAGACGGGTGTTGTGTCTGGCGGGTAACTGCCCGATGTATCATGTCGGGCCGTTGTATCTATGCTAGTTGCGCGGTAAACTCTGCTTGCGCGATGCAGGATTTACGTGACGTCAGTATGACGCGTTGTTCGCATATGGCGTTGTAGATACCGCTACACTAGTCAATAGAATCCTATGTCCAACCACCTTCAAATTTTTATAAGCTTGCAAAGCAAAGAAAAGGAGACTCATACAGTTGAGTCTCTTTTCTTTTATAGAAACAAATACTAATCCTACTAACTAAATAAATAATGTGAAAATTTGTAGATTTGGATGTTTGTTACTCAATCACTCAAAAAAATGGTAGAACAGATTTGGACGAAATTTGGCACACATGTAGTTTATAACTTGGTGTAACTCATAGGATACTTTTTATCCCGGAAAATGACATGGGTTAACAACTGTTATCAATTTATGTTAAAACTAGCTTCTGGGTGTATCATTTCTCTCTGGACCCAATTCAGAAGTCCAGCAGACAAAGTAGCAAGCAAAAGCTAGTAGATCAATAATTTGTCGCAGAAACCGCTTACCTAAAAAAGGACTCTGCATCTAAATTCTTAAAGTCCTCACATCCCAACACTGCACATGTCTTTGTTATTTCTGTATTAATATCAGCATGCTGCTTCAATTCTGGAGCCACCATTGCTGTTGAGAAATTCTTATATTAACTCAATTTCTCTAGAAACATGCATCATCATCACCATCATTTCAGCCGAAAGACGTCCACTGCTGGACATAGGCCTCCCCCAAGCACCTTCACTTCGACCGATTCTGTGCTTCTCGCATCCACCAACGGGTTCCTGTGGCCTTCACAAGGTCATCGGTCCACCTTGTGGGAGGCAAGCACTACTGCTGAGCATAAAGTCCTGGGATTGATTCCCAGGTAGGACAGTGTTATTGGGTTGTTCCATCTAAAATTTCTCAGTAGTAGCCCGGAGTCTGGATTTGTGCCCAGTTGATAGCAATAGGCTCGCCACCTATTACATGGGACTTAAACAACTGGCGAAATGTGGGTGTACAGTTGTACACTGTACGCTTCTGCCTAACCCCTTGGGGAATACGGGTGTGATGTTATGTTATAAATGCTTTGACTGGTTATTGGTATTTTGAACAACCAATCATTAATTGGATAATTTGATCATAGTTATATATTTTTCCGAACTGGGCCTTTTTGGTGCAGCAGTAAGGCAGACAATACTGATACACATTTTATAATCAGGTTATAATTAAATATGTTTTGTGATTATTTTGTAAAGGCTCTTTTAGTCTGTAGGTACTCAAATAATGTAATTTCTTCACCTCTCTTGTTTTATTGATTGGAAACTCATTCAGGCTTTCAATAACTTTTGCTTATTTTTTTATTGTCATTAGCTTGTGTTGTTTTTAACTGCCTGTTAGTAAAGCATACTGTCTACTACTTGTTAAGTTTGAATTGCCACAAATCCTACAACAGATTTGGAGTACAGTCAACAGCAAAAGTAGATGATCAAAGTCAGAAATTCAATACTAATGAACGGAGTTAGCATCAGAACTGTGTGGCGTCGAAGTGATTCAAAAGTATTCTACGTAGTAAGTATTCTTAGTAGTACTTCGACGCCACACAGTTCTAACATGAACTTTGTTCATTATTATTGAATTTCTGATTTTGATCATCTACTTTTACTTGCTGTTGACTGTACCTCACAGCAAATATAGCTCTTTACTTAATTGTGGTAGTAAGTTGTATCATTCTTCATTTTATTAAAAACTAATTAATAATAACAACTTTTCCTCAGTTGGTTTGATACTTTTGTGTTTAACTATTTCATTCACAAATTCAAAATTACAAGCAGCAGATTGGAAAATTTCGTATTTACAATATTTGTACAAAATCTTTCAGAAACACTGCATGCTTGCAAATATGTAGCATAAAAGTAAATACTATTTCATGAGTAAACCAGCCCACTAGTTATATTTTGTTAAATTCAAAACAACAACCCACCTATTGGAGTAGATTTCGCTTTACTATCGCCGTGCTCCGTTGCGTTCTCCTTCATTTTATAACTGTGGCTTGTATTCATCATACTATTTGAGCTAGCTGAAAAAATATGTCAAAAAGTATTTCAATGAGCTAGAGTTCATTTCTCCAAATCAAAAGATTGGTTATGTTGTTAACAAAAACAGACAAATAGAAACAGGCGTCTGTATACACGTTGGAAAGTACGGAAACTCACTTTATTACTTAGCCCAACAACTATTTGGGCTGGAATGGCCGGCAACGAAAACCATATGAAAGTAGGTTAATTGCTTCTAATTCAGTTACACTATGTTAACATTTTATCGTTACAACCGGTAAACGAATTAAATCACAACAATTATTGCTTTATAGAACTCAGTTGTAGTTTACAGCCACACATAAGCGCGTAAATGAAATTTTAAAACACTCCCCCATTGAAAATTGTGGCATGAATGATTGAACATTGAATGACATAAACAATGAATTATTTTATTACGTATCATCAGTCAAAAATTCATTCATTAGTGAACGATTTTTAAATTACGGAAATGAATAGGGATGTGGTGGCGGCAGATAGTTTTCTAGTTTACGGTTTTACGACAGGATATTGTTTATTAAAAAACTATTCCCTTAGGTGTAACATTTTGATATGATAAAATTACTAGCACTAATTCTCGTCTACTGTGCCCGTCTACTTCTTTTGTCTCGCACAATTTTAATTAAAAAAAAAACTGATAAGCAAAATTGACCACAGACAAACTAGAAAAGTCGTGCACTGATATTGATATGATAATGATAATGACAGGGTTATGACTTGAATGATGTTTGATGTTTCTTGTCTTGTCACTTTTTCTAAAATACGTAATTTTTGACGAGACCTTTGTTGCTATAAATTGATGTTATTGCAAGTGCATCTGAAAAATGGTTGATCCAATATTCGATTACCAATTTAGGCTTATCCTAATTGGCGATAGTACTGTGGGCAAGAGTTCTCTCTTGAAATATTTTACAGATGGGAAATTCGCTGAGGTGAGTACATACAATCGCCTTTGTTTTGATGTTATTTATACAATTTGTGATGTAAATTGCGCGTTAAATTTTAGCTGTCGGACCCTACAGTGGGTGTGGATTTCTTCGCGAGGATTATAGAAGTGCAAGATGGCACGAGAATTAAACTGCAGTTATGGGATACAGCAGGGCAAGAGAGGTTTAGATCTATAACAAAATCGTACTATAGGAACTCAGTTGGTGCGTTACTAGTATACGATGTATGTAATAGATCTAGTTTTGAGCATATACCCTTGTGGATGATGGAAGCAAAGAGGCACATAGAGCCTCACCGGCCAGTGTTTGCTTTGGTGGGTTGCAAAGTGGACCTGGTGGGCACAGACAACAAAAACGGAGCCAGAAGGGAAGTGACATGTGAGGAGGCTCGAATGTTTGCAGAAGAGAATGGTGAGTTGCTATTTCATAATCTTATAAAAATAGTATGTTTTGTGCCAGTATGTTATCTATTACTGGTTAAATGTAGGTCAATAGTAAAGTATGCTAATTTTGTCCTGATAGGTATGTTTTGTGGATTCTTAATTTAAAATAATTAGAGCATTTTTTAATGTTTTTTTATTTTTGCCGACCGTTTTCCTTTTTCTGCTACAATTTCATGTTAACACAGGTGTTATTAAAACCTATACATAATAGAAACGTGTTTTAATTTCAAGGACTAGAAACTATTTTATTCACTCAAGTGCTTAAATACTTGATAAGAATGAATAAACTGGCCTCATGCATAAAACATTGCTCTTGTTGACACTATCTCAAGATCTTTTTTTGGCTGTAAAAGGTCAACAGGAAATTGTCATTTATGTCCATTTCCAGTGTGTAAGATGACAATGGAGACTTCTATGTGATAGATAATGATATAGTAGCAACACACAATATGATTGTATAGAAATTGAAATAGCCTTTATCAGTGAGATAACATAAAACTACTTCAATTAAAACACTCAGATTATTATTTATTCATTTACTATCATATTTTTCTTATATTTTAGGTTTACATCATGTAGAAACTTCAGCAAAGACAGGTCTGAACGTAGAAGAAGCATTTGTGCTAGTTGCTCAGGAAGTATACAACCGTATTCAGACAGGTGAATATAAAGTGGAAGATGGATGGGACGGAATCAAGACTGGCTTCAACCGTCCGAATGGCATGGACTTCAACCTCCTTGAAGCGGAAACGGTGCAGTCCACATGTTGCTAGAAGAGTAAGAAATAAGTGTATATAGGTATTTGACTCACAATAGTTTAGTACTATACAATGTGTAAGCATAATTTTATATATATTGTGTAGATAAGGTGTGGCAACTGCTGGAAAAGCTGTTTCATTTGGTTTTAGTTGAACTTTTACTTATAAACAATTTTGTTTCGTTGGTGGTCCTAAGTCGAATAAAAAATAGTGCTCATATTGGAAAAAAACAACTTGGAATGTAAAAAAAAATAGGTATTGGTCTGACTGCATATTTAAGAAATAAAAATAGCCGATTCTCTTGTTCATCAAATTTTTTATTGTTCATTTATAGTTGACATTTTATTATGACGATCATTCTATTTTTAAACTTGAAGTAACTACTTCAATTGTGGCGTAATTTAATTCGTAGAATAAAACTAATACAATGTATGGCAACTTTTAGCAACAGCTATTACAAATATAAAAAATAGACTACTTTTAGACTTACTAAAATAATAAATAGAAATCGGAAAGTGACTCTTAACTTAAATTTGTAGCAATTAATAAATTGATTTGATCTGTGGTTAATCATGCTACACAGTAGCATGATCTGCAATTTTGCTATTAATTATTTATTTTGAACTAGGTATCTACATAGAAAAATAAGCAAACACAGTTGCAGCATAGCCAAGCATAACTTGCAATTAAACCTCAAACTGATATTTCCATAGAATCCAACAGTAGCCATAGTATTTTTCAGCATTAAAAATTAACAAATAAAAAGTTATCAAGTAATGATAATGTTTATAAGCAAATGTCATATACTTAACCCACTCTTCTAGTAAATTCATATTATATTTTCATACATTACAAAAATAAAACAAGATTGTTATGATTTGCTCAAAGGAAATGATAACAACCACTAAATTTAACATTGAATCAGAAAAAATATAATTTGCATTGCAAATATACTTTGTATGTGCAAGTTTCATTTATGGTAATACAAGAATTATGTGTTTTTACTCATTTATAAACACATAAGACAATAAAATTTCACAATGAATAATAAATTTGCAATTTATAACAACGACTGGTAAAAGTAAAAGAGTGATTTAGTTTGCAGACACTGACAAAACTGAAAGTGATCTTGACCGTCTGATCTAAATACTGAACAGTTTAATATGGTCACATTTTAACAAAAAACCTTTTGTGACTCAAAATCAGCTTTTGAGATCTACATAAATTTGAAATATTGCAATGCAAATTATATACTTTTCTCAAAAATACCTAAATACTTATCTATTTTTTGAGAAATCCTTTTTATGTACACACAAAGATAAATTGTTGCTCTCGCTACTACTCGTTTTCGAGATGATGTAAATATTGTAAAAAAATATATGCCCATAAAGTATATTTATGATCCAAATGCCACAGATTTGTTTAAAGTTCAGAACCCATCCTCTATTGAGAGCTACTAAATATGAATGATAAACGGAATTACTTGACTACTGAGTAAAGTTCATGTAGAACGCTGGCCGCTCCTATCTGAAAGCCAGCGCCGATTTACCCTGATTTCGCACAAAAGTATGAAAATTGTCTACACCGACCCGCGTTGACAACCAGCGCTTATCGACGATGCGAAGCGCTGGCATAATGGCGCCGGTTACCAGCTTTCTACGTGAATACACCTAACACCAACTCCATAATCGCTGCTTATTTATTACGCATAGCATCTTTTCATAAAGGATAGATTTCTAGAATGTCAAAAAATGGCTCTCATTAGCCGCCGTGGTGCCCGTGGCATTTGGACCGCTTTATACATTACGCGTGTAATTTGAACCAAAGAATTCGAAAATGATCCCTACGATTTTGTTTCTTTCAAACTGTATAGATATACCTACTCTTGTTTCATTAATCTTTAGCCCATGTTCGCACGGACATAAAAATCGCGACGGGATTTTATCGCGCACTGGATTTTCAATTTTCGATGTTGAGCCAAGCATTGAAAATCCAACAGAGCGCATCCCAGCGCGTCAAAAAACCATACTTTTGGATTTTCAACTCTGTGTTGAGCCGAGCATTGAAAATCCAACAGAATAAAAGTAAAGTAAAAATTTATTTATTTATTTTCCACACAAATCAAACACAGTACAGACATTATTAAAATAAATGGAGTGGACTGGAGCCTAAACTAGGGCAGCCCTGTAATTCAGTCTCACAACAGAGCGCATCCCAGCGCGTCAAAAACCACACTTGGATTTTCAACTATGTGTTGAGCCGAGCATTGAAAATCCAACAGAGCGCATCCCAGTGCGTCAAAAAACCACACTGTTGGATTTTCAACTCTCGGTGCTAAACAGTGCGTTGAAAATCCAGTGCGCGAAAAGAACCGCCGCGCCGCGGGACAAAGTCGCCCCTGCGGACCTGGGCTTACTTACTATAAGTTAAAATATTGTACCTGCAACACCATGTATAATCGTTAGATAAACATTGTAATTGTTTAAGTAATCCATCTTCAGAATGGTAAACCATTCATGCAACGTTCTCCACCTTGAGTACCTACCTACTCTGTAAATGTAAAGTTAAAATGGATTTAGAAGAAACCTTTGAAAGGATTATCCATTGCGTTTAACAATGAAACCATAAAATTTGCCGGTAGATAAAATTTTTCTACGTAAATATAGAATTCACAATAGCGACTTACTAAAATATTAAATTAGACCCAAAAATTTTGTCACGCAAGTTAGATTTGACGTTCATTAAAATAAATATTTAAGTATAAACTCTCGACAAGATCATTATAAAACTTAAATAATTGAGCCGTCCATTAGCACGGACAATCAAACAAGGATTTGTTTTAGGATGCGTATTACAAATACTTTGAAATATGCGCGCTGAACTCTTGACCTTACACTAACATGATAAATGTTTTGTCTAGACGGAAAGCGCGAGTGAGGCGCATTTCCACGAATGTGCACTTACGTAGGTTTGGTACTGTCTTAACTAAAAGTGTTCATAAGGTGCATTTTCACGTATGTGTATGTACTCTAGTTTGAAGTAAAGTACATTTACTAATATGCACGTACCCTAAGTTTGAAGTAAAGTACATTTTAGTAATGTGTACGCTCCCTAAGTTTCAACCAATAAATTATGTGACAGACAAGACAGTGTTACGCTACGCAGTCATTTGTCTTAAATCTTTGCAATTCAAAGTGATTGTAATAATTATTAAGTTCTGAATTATAAATTATGAATAATGTAGTCTTTATACGCCTAGATTTATTCGAGTGATGGAATGGGGTTAATGGTTAAAGTACATAAAACAATACTGACAAAACCTGACAGTTAATTGCGCGGCACAAATAATTTCCAGCGCTTTTCCTCACTTATTAAATGTCAGGTTTCATTCACAAAAATCTATGATAATCTAAATAAAATATTGATTTGATCAATCATTTTCTTGACATTTGAGTATTGGGCACGGTAACTTGTAATAAATACCGTTTGAACACGAGTTATGTAATTTAAATAATTTTAAGGTCATCGCTTAAGACTAAAAGATAACAAGAATGTAGTCGATTGACAATATTATAGATTGTCGTAACAAAAAATGTACCTACTTTTGGACGAATAATTTAAAATGTTATTTTTTAATCTTATGTTAAGTAACAGTTTGTTTTATTGGAGTAGCTTATAATACGCTGTTATGATAATGCTTTATATGAAGTAAAGTTTTTTTTTGTTAATTACTTTTCGTTTTATTTGTTCATTTAATTGTGAAGATACTACGCCTTAGTCCATTGAGGTCACTACTGGACAGTGGGTCAAGTAAATGAGCTAATTTCTATTAATTGAACGTAATTAGGGCAAAGTTGAAGATATCAGCCACGGATATAATTCATGATTAGCAAATACTACTCAGTTGTATCTACATAATTGCATGCGCGAGCTTATCGTACTGTTAACATAGTTAAGGCTCCTACAAACAGGCGCGACACGCAATATAATCGCGCGCGACACAGAGGCACCGCTCGTTGTGTGACTTGCGGTGACTGTGTCGCGCGCGATTTTTTGGCGTGTCGCGCCTGTTTGAAGGAGCCTTTATTAGGTGTAGGTAGGTATGTGAGAAAGTACCTACACACACACACACTTGCATACCTATTTATGCTGACACGAGGTTACAGGCATCAACAATTGGTAATACCACCAATACGCTGTTCACATTGGCAATTTATTGATCGTGTGCGATATGTTATGTAGGTAGGTAGGTACCTAGATTTAAAAAAAACTGGTCAAGGACGAGTCGGACTCGCACATGAAGTTTTCCGAACCACAAGGCAAAAACACCGAAAAAAAACACGTTTGTGGTGGGAGCCCCCCTTAAATATTTATTTTATTCTGTTTTTAGTATTTGTTAAAGCGGCAACAGAAATACATCATCTGTGAAAATTTCAACTCTCTATCTATCACGGTTCATGAGATAACCTGGTGACAGACGCACGGACAGTGGAGTCTTAGCAATAGGGTTCCGTACCAAAATGGCAAAACGGAACCCTTATGGTGAGACTAAGCCTGTGTCTGTCACAGCTGGATATCTCAGGAACAACTAATGCTATCAACTTGAAATTTGGAATAGTTTAAGATGATGTTTGCACAACTATTTTGCAAATAAGAAAGAAATAAACATATATGTATAGGGTGACTGGTAATTAGTGACCGATACTTAAACACGTGATTTTACTCATCATTATGAACAACTTTTACTATGGGATCAAACCTGAAATCGTGAAAAAAAAAAAAGCTGTTCTCTACATTTTGACGAGTTAGACGAACATAAATGTAGGGAACAGCTGATTTTTTTTCGCGATTTCAGGTATATAGAAGTTTATGTAAAGATTACAGGAAAAATAAAACGAAGTCTCTAAATAGCACACTTTTTCAGAAATCATCAACAATTGTTACACTAGTTCCACTATCGGTCAAGAGACGGCGCTGACCTAAAACTGCAATATTCTACACCGCAGTCCGCAGTGTTAAAATTCTCTAACGAATATAGGCCTCGCCGATGAAAATTTAAAAACATATGGTGGTACGGAACCCTCGGTGCGCGAGTCCGACTCGCTCTTGCCCGGATTTTTTTTTTTGTTTTTTTGCGGATGGGATATCATTAAATGACCCCTCCCGCTCTGGGTGGAGCGGAAGGGAGTGTCAGAAAACCCACCCGTATTCCTCCCTTAGCCCTTTATGTTCCGGGGGACCGAGGCAGGTAACCCTTTCGGACCATTCCGCTGACCCGGCAGGCTTCGGCCCTAACGGGCCCCTTCAATTTATGCTGACATCTCTTTGAGGCGCGCGTGGAACACGTACGCGCCTGGTCCTGATCGGATGGTGAGCTACCCATTACTCTCCGTCCGCAGGCCCGCGCAAGTCTCTCCCCTGCCATTTTATCTGTGTAATTTATATAAAACATTGGTCAGGCAGGGGCTATAGACTTTCCATAGTCCTCAATAACCATTCATTTTAGCCACCCAAACCCCTAATACAATATCTTTGTTTTCATATCCTGCAAATTACAAGTCCTACACCAACCGCGGGTTGTCCTTGGGTGCACTTGCATATTGCAAACTTGGATAATCGTCTGTTGGTGCCTCATTAACGGGCCTCTGCGAGTTGGCTTCGGATCCTCGTACGCCTTCCAAACGTCCGACCCCAGGGTCCCGAAAAATTTCAAAAGACGTAAAATATAATAATCATTAAACAAGAGCAAAGAAAATAGGTATACTGATTATAATGGTAGACAAAGATTTTCACACGATAGATTGACTGATCTCCTAAGAGAAAGAAATACGCGGACTTCCGTAATCTAATTTGCTTGTCTGCTCTCCCTGCTAACTCAGCATGACGAAAAGTTACGTAGTATGATATCATATTGCGTGAGATTTAGGTGTAACGATAACGTTTTGAATTATTTAACATAACAATTAAGAGAATGTGCACATCCGGTGAATATTATAGGTAGGTACCTACCTATTGCAGTCATGTTCTGGGTCAGTAGGTAGGTATAATATTACGTCCTTACTTAGGAAGAACCTTAAGAATATGGATGATCATTAGTGAATCAGTGACGAAATCGGGGTATTTTAGATATCAATAAAATCTAAAGTATAAGAGCTATGCAATTGAAACTTTATAGGTTTAATAAGTCAACCACTGACATCATATCCCGAAAATTTTGTTTATCTGGTATAATCCAAACCCAAGTTAAGAAGGTTCAAAAATACGACGAAGTGCTTCGAGAAAAGGTAGGAGTGCCCTTGCGCTTCGCTTGGCTCGTCTTGGCGGGAGCACTCCCGTGCCCCCAGATCTATTAAACTCAAACACCATATTCAATAATTTGACACTCGTTTGAATGGAACATTCAAACAAATTATAATTATCCAGACTGTCTTACTAAATGTATGGCTACACATAATATAGCCTCTACAGTACCTACCAAGCTATCTCTAAAAGTAATTGCTTCGGGTCGGCTTTGTTGTTCTACAAATACTGCCGAATCGAATGAGCCGACCCGAACAAGTATGTAGGTAGTACGCCATTGATTCAAATGTTTTAACTCCAGAAATCGTAATACAACGTACCTAATTCTGCCGTCCTTTTACTAAAAAGCCTTTAACCCTCAAATGGTCAATTTTCACTTTTTAATAGAATGTGACAGAGTTCAAAATTCTCTATCTTTCTGTCTAAGAAACGTTCTTAGAATATAAATAGTTCCAAAGATATGAAAATCTTTTAGGCCGTTAAGTAACATAATTTTTGATGTTTCCATCACTTGAAAGCGTCTAACCCACACTTCTTCGCTTAATGTACTTTAAAATACCTTAACTGCCCGATATGATGATTATTTTCTAGCCTTCTACTTACCTAAAAGTACGTTATCTGATTTTTCTTGACTATAAAGACGCTAAAGAACTATAACTAATTTATAGTTAAGCATTTAAAGAACAGTTTAAATGAAAAACTTAACTTATTTGCAGTTACCCGCCCTTAACGCTATTTTAGTTAAGCATTTAAATCCCACAATACTTTTTTTGAAAATAAGGCTTGCATGTTTGATGATAACGGTAAAAAAAATTATAATGTTGCTTAGCTACAAAGCACCTAAGCCTCATTATTTAGCTAAAAGGCAGTTATCCGACTCTCGCGCTGCGTTCACTCCGGGGGTGAGCGAGGTGCGGGTGCCCCGCTGAAGTCTTCCGCCGCCCCGTCAGACTTAATCTTTCCTCCTGATGGCTCCTGATGGCCACTGACACTGACTCTGTCAAAGATAAGAACTACCAGATCTAACTCAGATCGAATAAGTGCCGATACAGATGAAGATATTGAAACAGAAAAACCCAAAACTACAAGAAAACGATCCAAAAAAATAAATACAATAAAATCAAAGGTCTAGCGAGTCTCTTTAATTCCGTCATCTAAAAGGTGACAAATCCTCGCTGAAGAACTATAGTTCTCAAGAAGAAAGAAGAAGCTGCTCGCTGCTGCTGCTCTCGAGGGTTGTCACGAACTGTCTCGCCAAGAGACTTGTCGAGTTCCAGTCGGCAGATCGAGGCGGTTTTCGAAAAGGCTGTACCATATGATAGACCACATCTAATGTTCGGCAAATTGTACAGAATACCGCGGAGTATAATTACTGGGCATTTTCGGACTACGAGAAAGCCTTCGACTCCATCAAAATATGGGCAGTTCTAGGCTTTCTGTAACGATGTCGAATTAACTGGCGCTACATCGAAGAGAGACGAGAGAGAGAGATTGAGAGCCAGCGCGCGTGTGCGTGCATTGAGATGTTTGTACGACGCTGCCACGATGACTGTTCAGATCCAGGATCAGAAAAACACCCCATCCAACTGCTCAGAGGGATGACATAGGGAGATGTAATATCCACAAAATTGTTCACCCATGCGTTAGAGGGCGTCTTCAAGACGCTGCTGCGCTGGACAACGTGTACATTTCACATCTTCGATTTGCCGATGACATCGTCATAGTGGCAGAGACGCTGAAACAGTTAGACCAGATGTTGCACAGCCTAAATGGAGCCAGATGTTGGCGACAGATCTGGCAACCCGGTTGCTAGGGTCTTGTTATTGTTGGTTGGCTAGCGACCGGGCGGCTTGCGTGTTTCTTACCTTTTTATAAGTTATTCTTGTGATCTTTATTTAATTTTATTATACCCTCTTGCACCTTACCTTGGTTTTAATTTGGTGCCTAACATTCCTCCATTTAGGCTGTGCAGCATCTGGTCTAACTGTTTCAGCGTCTGTGCATCTTGTTCGATTTGCTGATGACATCGTCATATTGGCCGAGTCTCTCCAGCCGAAATGGAACCTCTCGGCGGGTTGGCTTCAGCATAGACAAGACAAAATTCATATACAATTCGCACATCTTAACGAATCCAATCCACATAGCAGGGCCGCTTCTCGAAGTTCTGGAAGGATTATGTCTATAACAAGTCATCCAGCTCAGTAGACAACTTTGAGAAAGAAACCGACAGAAGGCTCCAGTTGGGTTGGGCAGCATTCGGAAAACTTCGTCAAGTCTTCTCGTCGCCTATCCCGCAGTGTTTGAAGACTAAGGTCTTCAAACAGTGCGTCCTGCCCGTCATGACATGCAGTGTCGAAACAAGGACACTGACGGTCGGGCTGGTCCACAAATTCAAGGCCGCTCAGCGCGCTATTAATGGAGCTAGCTACGTAACGCTCAGAGTCTCTTTGAAGGATAAAATCAGGAATGAAAGTATCCGGAAAAGAACCGGAGTTACAGATGTAGCTTGCAGAGAAAGCAAACTGAAGTGGTGCAGTGCAGTGGGCTGGCCATGTTTGTCGAAGCCAATGGCCGGTGGAGCAGACGAGTCCTGGAGTGGAGACCGCGTATCGGCAAATGTCGTGTGGGTCGACCCCCAGCTAGATGAACTGAGGGCCTAAAGAAGGTGGCTGGGACAGACTGGCCGGGGGAGGTCTTTGTCCAGCAGTGGACTGCGATAGGCTGAGTTGATTGATGACTGTGTTTAATTTAGATAATGTTCGTTTCCCAAATACTTAAAAAAAGTTTATAATATTAGTAGGATTAAGATTTGATACATTTAATTTGTACACTTGAAAGTGCTGTTCATGTTTTATTAAATTATTTATTCAGTGTGCAATTTTACTACATATTTTATTACTTTTATTTGTAAAAAAATTAAGACTGAAGTTGCCTCATGGCTGATATTATAGGTAATGTCATAATAATATAATAATATATGCCTTAGTTTATTAAAATAATTGGGTTAGAAGTTTTCTATTAATTCAATGGATGGATTATAGTACATTATGATACATGTGTGCTATGTTGATCATTATGCACGAGGCGATATTATCGCGCGAGCCGCAGGCGAGAGCGATAAGAAAGCCGAGTGTATATTGATTAATGCACACGCGTTTCATACGACGTTTTTCAACACACTTGCGAGGAAAAAAAACAGACTTGTATTGTTAAATATTAACTTGTATGGAAAATGACGCGCTGGTTTTGTTTTCCCGCGCGCCGTGCTAGCCAGCACTAGCTATGCGCGCGCAACATTGACTCATTTTAAATATATTAATCTATGGCACAGACAAAACCGATACAGCCTATAGAAAAAATATAATAAACACAAACCTGAAAATTGCAAAAAACTTAAGAATTTCGCGGTCTACCACTGCGCATTCACCTTAAATTGTCTGTGGTCCCCTGCGAGTTCATTTTGCGACCAAGGACAATACAGACTATTTAAAAAAAAAATGAAATATAGCCCGCGGATTTTTTCTTTCGGCATGAAGTCTCTTTGGGCGCTTTCCGAATTAGCTATAATCGCTCACATCACAGCGCTCACATCATCTCCATGGACGTAATATTACGTCCATGCATCATCTCACATGCGTTCCGATTTAGATATTACTATTATGACTGCTGAGAGCTGGCAACAATTCGGAACACTCGTGAACGCGCTCACATGACAGTGCTTACACAATGTGAAAAAGATATTATTACAGTATTTCTTTGTATAAACACCACATTTCTTCTTCAGTTCTTCTTCTTTGGTTAGGTGGCGACTGTCAGCCAGAAGCACAATTTCAAAAATGCCACGTTAGTTTAATTTAAAGATGAGGCAACTCAAAACAAAACACACACTGACACAACCTCATACACACACTGTAATTTTTGACAGCGCTCACGGTGATATTATTCTAGGGCATGGTCGGCATTATCGCAAGATGGCGAATGTCATGACGATTCACGGGACATCGTTATCGTTATCGCGCTCACGCTAATTCGGTTATTTCCCAATTCGGAACACATCGATTATTTCCCAATTCGGAACGCAGGGTTTGATGAGATTAAAAAAGCGCGCGTCTCCGACTAGTAAATAGTTATCTGTGGTATTACAGAACATGTGGATTAAAGTAAAGAAAAAGCACGCGTTCGTAATACACTCCATTATGGACCTTAAAGCGGTTCAATAAGAGCCACTTTACGAGCAAGTGTGTTGAAAAGTATATTGACCATGCCAAATAATGAACTCATGATCTGGGGGCCTAAAAAGGCCACTTTGGCAGAATCATAAACGTATTTTGCTTTTTTTCGTTGCAAGAGATTGGGATTGGATTTGGATTGGTATTTAAGCACAGACAATAAAAAAATAACTGAAAAATCCTTCCCAATGGGATTTGATACGATTAACTTAACAGTTAACTGTCTATTATGATTTATAATGATTTGATGAATTCCTTTTATGATTCTGCAAAAGTGGCCTTTTTAGGCCCCCTGTTAGTTAATTAGTTGATTATTGCCTATCTTATAAGTACTTATTTTACCTTATAAACGTTGAATTATTATACTTTTGATTTTTAAAAGAACAATTATTTGATTAATTACTCACATTATTTCCATATGAATGCTAAACTATAAAGAAGTTAACCACAAGCGAAATATTTTTAGCCACCTTTTAGTTAAGTAAAGTGTTTACAAAAGTTCCCTAAAACATTGGCCACAATTAGCTAAAAAGCATCTAAAGCCCCGTAACCGCTCATTAGGAAAGTTATTGAAATTGAAATCTAAGGAATGTCATGACTATAAAGCAGTTATATCACTTAACAACTTTTTAGTTAAGTATTTATAAACAAAATATACCAAACATTATGAAGCTTAACATTTTATATAAATTACTTCACTAAAAAGCCGCTAAGGTATGGTTAACGGCCTTTTAGTACAGTAATAAGATGCGATAACTAGGTTACATGCTTAACAAAATAAGAAAAATGAATTTTAAAAGTAATTAATAATAGTTATTGGACAGAAAGTGTTATTTAGGATAAACAGAAAGAAATATCAATTGATGTATCCAACAATCATTAACCTAAGTATCATAGTTTTTAAGAAATAACGATTCCCGCGTTTTTTGCCATTTTCTCCGAAACAACTTTTTGGGCCTAACGGCCTTCTAGTTAAAGGACGGCAGAATTGCAATACTACGTAGGTGTAACAATGAAAACATTTTCGCTATAAACGTAAAAACCAAGGTCGAAGATTTCTACATGATCACTTTATAAAGTGGTATGGATGTGTGACGTTCGAATTACGTACAGACGCCAGCACATCAATCTACTACAATCTGTCAGATTTCTTTAATATATTTTCAACTTTATTGCTACATCTTAAGGTTCAAGGTTGATTGCGAAAATGTGACAGTTTCGGGTAGCTTGACCTGCTGGCGTCCGTACCTACACGGTTTGCAATAGTTTGCATCTATTAACCTAACCGACCGATATATCAGAGTCATCGACCTAACTATGTATGTATAATACTAAAACGACCCTCACACAGCTTAGCGAGAGGGCTGGCTTTACACCAATAACCTGTCAGAAAATCCAACTGTCCGTCTCCTCCATATCTACAACGTCACGCTTGTATACCTCCCTCAAAGGAGCAGCCAGCGGTGTCCCTGTAATATACAGTCCGCGCGCGAGCTACGAGGAATCGGTGGCTGAGGAAGAAAGCTTTTTTTTGTATTCCAAGTATGTACATACATAATACCCACATAAAATGATTTCATAATTTACACTCGCACGGAGGCTCAAGATGTGCTAGTATCGACAGTGCAATATCGACTAAATCACAACTCTAGCTCATTAAGGCTCCTTCACACAGGCGCGACACGCGACGCGAATCGCGCGCGACACAAAGGCACCGGCAAGTCGCGCAACGAGCGATGCCTTTGTGTCGCGCGCGATTCGCGTCGCGTGTCGTTCCTGTTTGTAGGAGCCTTTACGTCAACATTCCATAACATTCCTCGGAGTTCTCGCTCGGATTGTACTAGTTCAATAGTCGATTAATGTCTTCAAGCTAGTTTGCTAATTTATCGAAGGCGATCCTATAAACAAGACCCAGAGAACTGCTGCTTTTAAGATCTTGCGTAGTTGGTGAATATGTCTGTTTCCGCGGTTCCCATTATCGACTATAATGTTTCCACTGCTGGGACTGGGACACAGGCCTTCTCTCTGTCACATGTTTTCGAATTGTTTGGTTTTTTATGACTATGCCGGTTTCCTCATGATGTTTTCCTTCACCGTTTTGAGAGCAGTGGTGATGAAATGGATCTGATGACTATTCGTCACATTAGCTATCAAAGTAAAAGTCCGTTACCACTAAATTACGACTGCTCCTCGGTTCTCGTTAAAATCGGTTCTGGAAAATACGCTTTATACATGCCAGAGTTGTATCATAATTATTATGGATTACTAGCTAGCATGTTGCCAGAAAAGCAAGTGGTCAAATACGCATTTCGCCAGAAAACGCATGATGACAGAAACGCATCTCTTCAGATTTGCACCACACGTCAAACACGCAAAAAAAGAAATACCAAAAGATTACGTCCATGACCAAAAGACTAGGAGTCGCACGTATGTCAAAAATCCTGTTTTTTTTCTGTGTGCTCAGTGCTGTCACTTTGACGACTGACTGACACTTGACGTGTTGATATTGTGAAATACAAATGCATTGCGTTTAATGCGTTCCGACCACACGACTAGCGAAAAAAAAAAAATATTGCATTAGAAAGCAAAAAACAGATTAGTTTTGTTACGAGTGTGGCTGAAATAGCAATAGATGGATGTTCCAAGTCGTTATTTTGGGACCCAGAAAACATATTCAGTAAAACAAGTCGCTTCTTTTCTTTGGGTGGTGTTACATTTTTTAGGTGAAATTAATAGATTTAATGTAATCCTGATTAAAGCGAAGTAGTTATCTATTAGAGGACAAAGTGTTCTTAGTCAAAACGTGAAAACTATGTCATCTAGTCGATCGAAATCGTCAATTCTTGACAAACCACTCAGCAAAGGCAAAGGGGAGGTTTCATTATCATTCTATGCACTTCTGTTCTCAGAAATAGTCCAATATTGTCAGAATCGTTCACATTCTATTCACGAACTCCAAACCAAGTAAGTTTACATCCATTTTTACAAAGAATGCTTAAATATATCAAATTCTTCCAGTGGACTTAATAATTGGAGTTTCTATCTTTCAGACTATCAGATATTGGTCATGATGTGGGAACCAGACTCTTGGATTTATACTTTGTAAGAGAAAGAAATAGCAAGCGAGAAATTAAGCTTCTCAATATGCTTCTGTTTGTGAAATCTACTTTATGGAAGGTAAGATAATCTTGCATTACTATCTGTATTCTAATAAATAAAACTGAAGTGTCTCTTTGTAATGTCAAAATAACAGCTTTTTACTAAAAGCATATGAAAGTACACACATCAAAAGTGTCTAGGGATCAAGCATTTTTATGCGGATTTCTTGAGATTGAGATGTGGCTTTGTAATAAATTTATGATTTTATAAATTTATATGGATCCTTTTTGGTGCATTTCATAATTTGAATCAGGAACTGTGAATCAAATTCGAGTAAAAGATGAAAATCAGCTGTCAATATTTTCCCTATAAAAACATACAACGCATTGAAGACATTATTAGTGCTACTGTTTCCCTACTACTGATTAAAACCAACGTTATTATGGAGCGGCGACGTCATTTAAGCAGGGAAGAAATGCTCAGAGCCGTGGGAATGATAGAAGCTGGTTCCCGGCAACGTACTGTGGCTTTAGCTCTGAATACAAGTCAGAGTGTTATCAGTCGACTTTGGACACGTTACCGAAGCACTGGTACCGTGGCTGAGCGCCATGGAGGACGGTATCGCTGCACCACACGGAGACAAGACCGATACATTCAAATCTTAACTCGAAGAGCTCCAACAATAACCGCCATGATGTTAGCCGTGAGGCTTCATCACTCTTCAGGGAACTTAATTAGCGACCAAACAGTCAGAAACCGCTTGCGCGAAGTGAACCTTCATTCCCGAAGACCGCTACGGGTACCACCTATAGCAATGCACAATCGTAGGATTCGATATCAATGGGCTCTTGAACACAGAAATTGGGCAGAAGAACAATGGCGTTTCGTGTGCTTTTCTGATGAGTCTCGTTTTGGTATGAGACCGGATACAAGACGTATACGACACTGGAGAACCCCTGGACGCCAACAGCGATTAAAATCCTGCCAGGAAGTCCATCCTTATAGTGGTGGAACCATCATGGTATGGGCGGGTATTTGGATCGGCGGAAGAACTGAGTTGATTTGGATCAGAGGCAACCTCAACGCTCAAATTTATGCTGAGACGATTGTATCAGACGTCATCGTTCCTCTACAAGTGCAAATCGGTCCCTTATTTCAGTTAATGCATGATAATGCACGACCGCACACTGCAAGAGTTGTAAGACAGACTCTCGCCGCAGCTAACATCAATGTCCTGCCCTGGCCTGCTCAGTCGCCAGACTTGAACCCGATTGAGCATGCATGGGATATACTACAGAGAAGAGCTCTGCCGAATATGGAGGGTATCCAGTCGCAAGAAGACCTTTTTTTGTTGTTGCAACGAACATGGGCGGCCATTCCACAGCGTGATTTGGATGAACTCATTTTGAGTATGCCAAACCGATGTTCTTGTGTTGTTAGTGTTCGCGGTAGAAACACGGATTATTAATTGTTTAAGTTACCCAATAAAATTTTAAAGAAAACTGTTATTTCAGTCTTTTTTTCGAACTTTTGTGTTAGTGGTTCAAATGTCAAAAATCCCTTTATTAGGAAAATGGCAAATTTCTTTATTAATGCAAAGGTGACTTGGTTTATCGTTACTGTGACAAACGAAAACACTTTATTTGATGAATCCTTAAAGAAAATTTTAATTAATATCAATCAGGAGAAAAGTTATTGCAAAAATATATGTTGATCCCTAGACACTTTTGATGTGTGTATATACGGAACTTATGACAAAAAATCATTCTTTAAAATTTTTGTCTGTCTGTTTATTCCGTCTCCAAAACTGCTGGACCGAGATTGACGGGAGTTTCACTAGCAGATAGCTGATGTTATAATGAGTAACTTATCTTCTTTTATTTTAGAAAAATAATTAGTTTGCCACCTTCGATCAATAATAGTACTAGATGAATGATTAGGAACAAAAATAAGTCGCTAAAGTGGCCACGTTTGCACACAGATACTATAGAAAAAAGTTTAATAATATTAACAACTTCAGATTATTATAAACCTTACACTCTAACATAAAGTTTAATTACGATTGCAAATGGTTAATATTTGTCCTTCTGTCATCGAAGCAATAAATTTAAAATGTCACTTGAAAATAAAAAGTCATTTTTATAATAACTACAAATACAGGCTGTTAGTGTGAACAGTGGCAATATTTAAGGAGGTGCATAAGTATCATGAGTAGATTCTAAAACCGTTGAAAAAATATGACCTTTTTTTTTTCTAAGTTTTGCTTCTAATATCCCGAAAAATAAAAAATCATAGTCACATTACTGTTAGGCCTCTGCCCCGCATGTACCGGCCGCGCCGGCGGCGCGCGCGCAACGTCAGTCTGCGCTCAGTCGCGCTAGAGAGTGTACGTTTGCCGTTTGCGTACAGACTACTCTCGCGCATCACGTGTATCGACGCGATATTAGTTACCGACAATGGCCGCGTTCTCGAACGAACAACTTACCGAAATGGTTAGACTCTAAGCTATAGCCGGTGATAGTTTACTTGCTGCTCAGGACCTGTACCAGGTATTGTACCCGGGTCAACGGGCGATGGATTGGTCGCGGAGAACCTGTCGCATGGCCTCCTCGCTCAGTTTATGGGGCGATTTAAAACGCCGTGTGTATGCCACGGAGTTTAATACCAGACGCGAATTGAAAAGACGCATTAAAAGTGCTTTTAATGACGTAAAGAGTGAGAGTGTTGTACTTAATCGAGTGCAAAATAACTTAGAAGACGTGCGGAGACATGTTTAGCCGTAAACGGTTCACATTTTGAACAGATTTTAAAACTAATGTAAGTTATTATTGATTTTCTTAGTAAGTAGGTATTTAATCATCATTTAAAATTTAAATCAAAATCAGTGCAGTGTTGAAAGGGACAACCTAACTAAATTACTTGTAAATAACGTGATTCTCCTTTTAAATAACTACGCCGAAAATACCTAACTTAGAAATTAAGATGTAGTAAAGTTCGCTAATTCGCACTGTGCGTCCATTGTGTTTCTCATTGTTTCGACAACATCATAAAAAAAGTGTCAGTACCGCCAGCCCAGCCCCTACGTAATAAGGGCGATTTTTTGTGCATCGGTGAATGGAAGTTATCGAATGTTGTGTACATGTGTGCGTGCGCCGCGTACGCGATCGTGGCGGCAGGCGCGCGCTTCGTGCGTTATCGTAGGGTGCGGTCACTTCGCGTAAAATTTCGGAATTAGAAAACTGTAAAATTCGCAAAAAAATTGCGACTTATACATTTAAAGCTTTTGTAATATTTTTTTATTTAAGGTTATCTATCCGTCCTTTGAAAATTGCCACTGTTTACCCTTACATCCTGTATATTTATTCTAAAATAAAACTTAACGTCTCAGCAATAAGGTTAAAAACATTTTGTTGACAATTTTGTACTTACTCGAATTTGGAACTAGATGTAGTTCTTGAAATTAAATTTCAATGCTTCAATGTTTGTTAGAATAGTTGGCGCGTTGTCGCAAACATTGGCCAAACAATCATAATATTTGCTAACTAGCTTCTGCCCGCGACTTCGTCCGCGTGAAATTTCTTGTACCCCCACCCCGTCGCGTCGCAACACTTCGTATTCGCTTACCGTTCACTCTGAGTTTTTTTCTTTTTGCTCGGCTCCTAAGGGTCATAACGTGATGTTAAATAGCCTATAGCCTTCCTCAAGAATTGGGCTATCAAATGCAAAAAGAATTCAAATCTGACCGGTAGTTCCAGAGATTATCGCGTTCAAACAAACAAACTCTTCAGCTTTATTATTAGTATAGATAAAAAACTCTATGGCCCATAACTCCTTAATAGGTACCAACTCTTAACATCTTACACACGTGATAACTTTTAAACGAAATATCCGATTGAGATGAAACAAAAAGTATTTTACTTCTTCATAAATACTCTTGATAACATAATGCTTAATTTCGATAAAGATTAATATTACGATACATATTTAACGTAGTTTTTTTTTCTTCAGACGATTTAATAATTATTTTGAACACAAAATCGGTTATTGTGATTAAACCATGATAGCTAGATATATGTTCTCGCGGACTTTTTTGTAGGTCTTAATGGGCTCTACAAACCCGTAGTACATCATTTTGTTCTATTGTCAATAGTTTTTGCAGCGCACGCAAAAATAGGTTTTCGATTTTACACCTTGTGTTACAAAATAGCAATTTTATTACGGATCCCTAATTTTGAACAAAAAAAAATATAGCCTATAGCCTTCCTCGATAAATGGACTACCCAACACTAAAAGAATCATTCAAATCGGACCAGTAGTTCCAGAGATTAGCGCGTTCAAACAAACAAACAAACAAACAAACTCTGCAGCTTTATAATATTAGTATAGATTGATTTATATTTACTATTTAATTGTTACTATTTTATGAAAAACATTTAATGATAAAAACTTACCGAAAAAAAGATATTCCTTCCAAAATCGTAGTGTTACGGTGGTTATTTACACAACTTTTGAACGCGCACTGAGGCATTTTGACGTCTTAACATTGGCTATGATTGGACCATACTAATTTGAAATAAGAGCACAAAAGTATTCATGCTCGTATTTTTCGGGCCGTTTTTGAAGCGCTTATCGGGCATCTAGTACTATTATTGATCGAAGGTTGCCACACTAAAATAATAAAACTCATGAAATTCAATTTGTTTCAATATTATTATAACATCAACATTATGGAAAGAAGAAGATTTCCCTCTATATAGTGGAGCTGAATTTTGACTTTGATGCTTTTATGGTTGACTTTTAAGTAAACCTATCCTGCCAGTCAATTCTGTATGTACAAATCTTACTGTGAAAACTTAGGTGAAGTGAGTTTCTTTTGCTAGGAATTGGCACTATTGACAGTTCACTTCAAACTCACTTCACCTAAGTTTTCACGGTGAGATTTTTACAGAATAGATTGGCTTGTTTCTAAAAATGCTGCTACACAAAATCACCTTGCCAAATGATTGATCACCTCACCAACAAAACATAATTTATTCTTGTAATGTAAAAGTTTTTAAAACCAATTTACAGAAATACATAAATATAATTTGTCATTTACAAAATATCAAACATGCATTCTATCAATAATTATCTGCCCTATAACTTGCTGTAATTTTAACTTATTGTGTGTGTATGTAATAACATTAAAATAATGTCAATGATTCCAGGTCCTGTTTGGCAAGGAAGCTGATAAACTGGAGCATGCCAATGACGATGAGAGAACTTACTACATCATTGAGAAGGATGCACTTGTAAGTAAAACTTGGGAGTTTATTCCTAAACCTAAAATCCCTCCACTCCAATTTGGTTAATTTGGCAATTATTGTTATATTAGTTTTTAGGTTTTCACCATAGGTACCTATTGCTTAAAAAACAAATTCTAAAATTATGTTCTAAAATCACCAGCTATTTGTTTTGTCCATGTGAATAATGAGCCATAATATGACAATTCCAGATCAATAAGTTCATAAGTGTACCAAAGGACAAGGGCTCTCTAAACTGCGCTACATTCAATGCTGGGATCATAGAGGCAGTGCTTACTAAGAGCGGATTTGTAAGTATTGTTCAATTATTATTTTTTATTGAGCGAATCACTAAATAAAAAACGAGTGTCCATGAAGTTTCTTGCCCGTTATTCTTCATAGCCTACACTTTGGAATGGGCAACTAGCTTCATATTTCTGACTGACAAACTCCTTTGGCAATTTAAAAACGTGCCAGTATATGGTTTAACTGAAATAAATGCTTTGCGTTTGAGAAGAGAAGCTTAGGCGCCATCTCCAAGGACGGGAGAATCGATATAGAAAAAAAAAACTGGTGATGACGCCTTAAGGCTGCACCGAGCGCACAGTGGCGCCCTCATCGTTTGTTTGGTTATTTCTTTTATTTTAGAATGAAAATGCAGAAAATAAGCACGTTAAGTTGTGCTCCACAAGATTATACATTAATATTATTATAAACGGTAGTTTTAAATTGTTTAGTTTTATTATAATCACTAAAACGGATAATAGTGGCCACTATTTTCCGTTTTAGTGATTATAATAAAATTTTCTGCATTTTCATTCTAAAATAAAAGAAATAACCAAACAAACGATGAGGGCGCCACTGTGCGCTCGGTGCAGTCTTAAAAATATGGCGCCCAAAAAAAAAAACGATGGCGCCTTAAGCCCAATACTTACGATGTAAGTTGTGTTGCCTGTGGCATACAATAAAATTGAAACAACAAATGACTTGCATCATCACAGTGTTATGTCTAAATACTGTTTAGACAGAGCAACTTTATTGTTGATTCAACTTATGGTATGCCACAGCCCACAGGCAATTAAAGGCACTCACTAGGCGACGCGACGCGGCGGTATGGCAGGACAAATGGCATGCTGCCTTCCGCGGTATACCGCAGTTTCCCGCGGTAATTTCGGGTCCCCCTGTGACTAAATGTGAGCGCTAAGGAAAGAAAGAAAGAAAGAAAAGTGCGTTTATTGGCATTACATCAAAATAAGTACACCTTAAAACTATAAAAACAGAAAACAAAGATTATAATGCCAAAAGGGCCTCAGCTCAGCATAATGTCAGATGACAACACAAGGTGTACCACCTGACGCTGATTTTCAGCTGCAACCCACGAGTGCCATACGCTAGAATAACAAACACATAGAGATATGTGTGTCCGTAAAAATAAATTAACAAAATCAAATAAAATAAAATGTTGCGACATTGTTGTGTGTGTGTTCATGAAAAACTGAAAATAAATAACCCATAAATATGTGCGTACTACCTACATTTAAAACAAATAAATAAATAGAAAGTATATAAGACAAAATCGTGTGACTACATTGTTCTTCTACTACGAAAGGGTGTACAAATAAGATTTAAAATCTATTCCGCTTGCGGAAATCCTTTGCCGGGCCGGGTAGCCTGGTGAGCCTTAAATCGCACTGTGTACATCAGGCTTTATGTATTGTCCAGTTTATCACTAAAATATGCTAAATCCAAATAAATAACTTTCCCAATTCTGTTCCAGCCCGCTAAAGTGACGGCCCACTGGCACAAGGGCACAACCTACATGGTGAAGTTTGACGACACAGTCATAGCGCGGGATAAGTCCTTGGATGACCGCTAACTGTGCTGCGTTCATTTAGTTATACTAGTATTGTAACCCACGCTAAAATTAATAAATAAGCTAAGCTACGCTATTATGTTGTATGAAGTTTTTCAATAGAATATTATAAAGAAATAATAGGACTTTAAATGAACATAACGTTTTATTAACATCCATACTAATATTATAAATGTTTGTCTGTTACCTTTTGACCCCTTAACGGCTGAACGGATTTCGATAAAATTTGGCAGTTACCCAGGAAGTTAGGACATAATTAAAGATACTTTTTATCCCTGTAGTAAACTCCCGTGGGATGGTTTTCGACCTCACGCGGATGAAGCCGCGGTCAAAAGCTAGAAGACAAACAATTCAATTAAGTATTATCTAGATATCGCGTTTTCGCTATTAAAACGGCGAAAGACCAGGCTTGCTGCAATTTCCACTAGGGTAGAATATGCGGTAGGCGTAGGTTCATGGATCCCTTCCTGGCCATCGGGTCACGGCAACGAATGATAATGATAATAGGTAGGTACAGATTAAAGGTAAACTTTATAAGCCCCATATTAATCAACGCAGATCCGATCCAACCTGTCCCTTACTGCCCTCCCCCAGCTACGCCCTAAGCCGAGGCCCATAACCCACTTGGGGGTGCCCTTAGTGTGTAGTAGCTTAGTTTTGAAACTTCTTTAAGCCCTGGCTGGAGGCCTTAATTTATTGAGGCACCCACAGCCGACAACCTTCTTGGCTTCTTGCGAGATTGCATGTTAATATAAAAAAAGTAATTTTACGACCTGAGTTATTCGCTTTCAATTTACCATACATTTTTCGGGTTCGGCATAACTTTACTCCGCATAATTATTAATCATGGGATTCCTTCTTCAGTTATGAAATTATAGTCGTATCCAGTACCTACGCATGCAGGTTCCACAATATTATGTCATTTGAATTAAATAAATGGCCATAGGCTGGGCCCAATCGAAAACAGTTGACAGTGCTTCACAACAAAAAAAAACTAGTTATCTACTACGCCAGTTTATTGTAGTTTAAAACGCCGGTTCCTAGGTTTGATAATGCCGCAGCGTATATCTCGCTCGCGTTGACTTCGTTCTGTGTAAAGTGCATAGCCAAGCGTACTCATTGGCATTACAATAGCCAATAATGCAAAACGGATTGTCCTCATGTTAAACGTGAAGTAATCCAAAGTAGTTACCTTCATCGATAAGAAGTGTTGGATCGCCTTGTCGAACTGAAACATTAAAATTATATAAGTGGAAGCTAATTCTTGGTTGAATTACTATGAAAGACAGTAGATAATTATTTTAAGCGCTTTATCTATACATATAATAAGACAGTAAAAAAACTGTGTCTGTACATTGAATATATTTAAAAAAAAATAACTGAGGGGGGTTTAGAAACAGTAATAGAGCACGAATCCAAAAAAAAATTTTTGTCTGTTTGTCTGTTTGTTTGTACACGCTAATCTTCGGAACTACTGGACGGATTTGAATGTTTTTTTTTTTTGTTGTATAGGTATTATGTCTGGGCAACATATAGGCTATAATTTATCTTGGAAACTTGAACACCTGATGCAGAACCGCAACAGACCAGCTAAACTATAAGAGATACAAAAACGGTACCATAGCAAAAATTGTTCCACGTGATGAGCATTTTCTGCTGAGAGAATAAATTTGAAGATCTGGAACACCTGATGTGGAACTCCAAGAGCCCAGCTACACCATAACACATATAGGAATGACGTCTTAGCAAAAGTTGTTCGGTCTGATGGGCATTTCCTCTTGACTTATAAAAACTGGCCAAGTGCGAGTCGGACTCGCACACGAAGGGTTCCGTACCACAAGGCAAAAACGCCGAAAAAACACGTTTGTTGTATGGGAGCCCCCTTAAATATTTATTTTATTTTGTTTTTAGTATTTGTTGTTATAGCGGCAACAGAAATACATCATCTGTGAAAATTTCAACTGTCTAGCTACCGCGGTTCTTGAGATACAGCCTGGTGACAGACAGACGGACGGACAGCGAAGTCTTAGTAATAGGGTTCCGTTTTTACCCTTTGGGTACGGAACCCTAAAAATCGAAGATCACAAACATCTGATGTGGAAATCAAAACTATCACTAATTTCACCTCCACGCGGTGAAGGCGGTAACAGTTTAGGACTGATTTTCGATGACGATGGTAGATATATCATTGAAAATTTGACTCTACTGGCGAAAACTCCCATTTATTTATTTTTAACGTGAATAAATGCTCATGCGTTCTGCACTACCACGAGGAGATAGTACAGTTATGTGGGACTCTAACCCACTAAAACTCCACGGTGTCTTCCTCTGCCGCTTACGGCGGGAATATGGGCACGCGTTAGCACTCATCCGTGAACCCGCCGCGGCTGTCCGTCACCGGACCCTCCTCTGGGGAGTAGGTACTCCCCATCGTGACCACCCCAGGGACCAAACCAGCACATGGGCGCTAGACGACCCCGTGTCTGGGCACCCTTGGTAGGGGAGCAGTCAATTAGATTTTAATTGATCAGGTATCTTCTTCACAATAAAACTATAACCATGCCTATAAAAAGGTCAAATCTTTTCCAATGTTCCAAAGGAGCTAAAATATTGCGGATCATAAGATCCCAAGAATCTACCGAAGAGCGTCAGGAGAGACTTGATGCTGTTCGAGAACATCAGGCTGCAACTCGCTCCGTGGAAACCTCTTCGGATCGCGAAGCACGCCTCCGTTCTCAGCGTATTTACGCATCTACATCCAGGTCTCTAGAGACCAGAAGAATATGATGCGCGACTGACCGCTGATCGTGAACGTCATGCATTGTCTCGCGAGTCGGAGACGTTCACGGATAGAGAATTGCGCTTGAGTTCCAAGCGTATCTACGCATCGACTTTTAGGTCTCCAGAGACAAGTCGGGAACGTGATGTGCGACTGACCGCTGATCGTAAATGTCACGCATTATCTCGCGAGTCGGAGACGTTCACAGATAGAGAATTGCGCTTGAGTTCTCAGCATATCTACGCATCTGCTTCTAGGTCTCTAGAGACAAGTGCGGAACGTGATGCGCGACTGTCCGCTGATCTTGAACGACATGCATTGTCTCGCGAATCGGAAACGTTTACCGATACAGAATCACGCTTGAGTTCTCAGCGTATTCGCACATCTACTAACAGGTCTTTTGAAACAAGTGATGAACGTGAGATTATCATACATTGTCCCGAACACGCACACAATAAAATACTCATAATTAGTTAGAAAGTGAGAAAGATAGAATTGCTGGAGTACGGCATGAAGAGACAGATTAAGAAGAGCGCAACGAACGTTTGAATTCTGATCGACTTCGACATTCTCTGAACAGAATGTCGATATCATCTGAAGAATCGGATGTGTCTCACGATATAGCCGTAGGGCATGGCGACCTTCCTTGGGTTGATAAGGAACGGAGTGCATTTACGTATACTCCTATGATTGTCTACGCCACATATTCCGCCATCGGAGGTATGGTTCAAAATTGTACTTTTTGTGAAGCTGTTAAATGGCAAAAAGAAACAAACGGTATGTGTTGCTCAGGTGGGAAAGTACATATTAAAATATTACAAAATCCTCCAGAAATATTAAGATCACTGCTAATCGGGCTCTTAGAATTCGACATCAGGCGTTTCAGATCTCCGATTTTGACGACCCCGTTGTCGCTGGCATAAGCAACAGGATCCGCGTACGAAGTCGCGGGCAGAAGCTAGTTGAAAATAATTGCGTAGCATTTTTTTGCAGGCGCTTAGGTGTCGTTGAATAAAATGAGGTACAGACGCCAGCAGGTCCACCTACCCGAAACTGTCAGATTTTCCCAATCAACCTTGAACCTTATACTTTAGCAATAAAGTTGAAAATCTATTAAAGAAATCTGACAGATTCTGAGAGATAGAGTCTGTACATTAATCAACCCTATAAAGTCATTGTAGTAGCAGTCCAGTCAACCGCACTTTCATCGTAAGCACCGGTCCTACCGCCCGCGATTAACAAAAGCGAGTAGAGCTAGCAACTAAAGTCGAGAGTTGGCGACCAGTAAGTGAACAGCGAGTGCGTGACGGCGACGACCTATTACTCGCTGGTATGCGTATGTACAGACGCCAGCACATCAAGTTACTACAATCTGTAAAATTTCTTTAATAGATTTTCAAATTTATCGCTATAGCATAAAGTGCAAGGTTGATTTGGAAAATTTGACAGTTTCGGGTAGCTTGATGTGCTGGCGTCTGTAATAAGCGTCAGTCTCTGAGCTAGTGTTCTTCCCACCATGAAAACTTGACGCCGAAGGTGTGAAAGTCAGCTATCAATCAATATTTATGCAAGTATCTCTTTTACATATACGAGGCCTACAATCTTATGTACATTTCTTGACCGAGGAAATCGTTGATAGCTAGTCGCTTCCTCGCCGGCTGCTCGTGATAGCAGTTCAACTACGCAAATCGCCCTTAATAGGTACTACGACATAAAGGCGCTGTCTTTATATCGTAGTATAGTTTCCCACTGCAGGGCAAAGGCCTTACTTACCACCTTCCAATCTATTGAGGCTCTTGGGAAATCCCACAGGGAGGCCAAGAGATGACGGGACTCCTTCATCTGGGCCTGCCACACTGTTTCCTGTATTTTCGGACACGCTAATTGGACGTTTTCGCCCATAGCTGTGGCAGATGTGACTAGCTCCATCGCATTAGCTTGGAAGCCTGTGACAATTTTCTTTTTACCATACGTTAGCATAGATTATAATATAGTATCCTACAAAAATGTGTTTCTGACAAAACTTACTACAAAGCCAGCTTCCTTAGAATGTTTACATGGATCAGTCTTCAGTTTCAAAAACTCTTTTCTAAATTTGGCACGTCTCTCTATTTGATTCAACATAATTTTGCACTCCAGATCAGAAAATCCATATTTATCAGCCATTTTCTTTTGTTATGATAAAATACTAAATTATGATCAAACCTGAGAATTACCCACTCAATAATTAATAATACTATTAATCACACAGTACTTTTTGATAGACTGAAACTATTGTTAGCGAATGACAGTGACAACATGAATTTATTTCGTTTTTAATTAGTCATTGGTAATTTTAAGTGCCAGTAGCATTTCTTCAGGTAAAACCAATAAAAAAAAGCAATGGATAAAATCATATTTATGTGCTTTTCGTTACAAAACAACAAAAAGCTATAACTTAAGTGTTACACCAATATAAATAAATATAGCCATAAACAGTTACACTTGATTTTATTAATTTCTACACAATTCTTTTAGTTATCTTACACTGAATTCAACCATTACTGTAATTTGAAGTTTCTCTCTCTGTAACGAAGTTCTCCTTTTCTTATTTGGTCTTCACGGGTCGTCCTGTGTTTCCAGAGAGCGTACCCGTAAGTAAACATGGGAATTATAATAGCGCAGATTCCAAACAAGCTAGTTCTTGTGTTACCAGTGAAGTACTCTAGGGTGGTAACTTTCATTGACAGAAACTTCTGTAGAGCTGGATCAAACTGAAAATTCAAAGCAATATTGTTATTGAATGAAGTATTTATAGTCCTAGAGTTAACGTTTGTTTATACTTGAATTCCTAACAATAAAAATTACGTAATTTAACACTCACGACATATCCAGCTTCAGAGGCATGTTTAAACGGGTTAGTTTTCTGTTTCATGAACTCCTTTCTGAGCCCAGCACGCCTTGCAGCTTGCTGCTTGATGAGGTTGAACTCGGCATCAGATACACCGTAGGGGTTCGTCATTTTTGGAACCAAATATTAACAATTACAGCAGTTTTTGACTGACTTTGGAATTTGGTCAGGAAACGGAAAGACGGAAAACATCAAAACAGTCAAACTCAATACTGTCATTTGATTCTGACATTTGACATTTCTTTCAGTATTTTGAATTTTTGATTGCAGTGATGCTGTAACATTTTTGACAATAAAGCAAACAAACCCAACCAAAGACCATTTAGTCGCTTTACCGGTTTTTTTCGCAGCTACAACACTAGTGAACAAAGAACGATCATAAAGTAACAAGAACGAGAACGGAATGAATAACCGCCTTCCGGCAACCATCTTTTCGTTTTCTCTTGTTGTCGTTGTCAGATCGGCGATTTTTATTAAAAGCCGCAGCCATGGGTCGTATGCACGCACCTGGGTAATTTTATGTGTAATATATAGTGTACAACATCATACTAATGATTCAGCATAGATTTTTCATTGTTGAAAGTTTTTGTGACATTAACATAACCTACCGATTGAGTGGTCACCACATGGCTTTACAGCAAAGTGTAAATTTTATGTTTTCAGTAAGGGTATCTCCCAATCAGCTCTGCCATACCGGCGCAGTGTGCCGACCTGGTTAAAACTGACCGCTGACGATGTTAAGGAACAGATTTTCAAACTCGGCAAGAAAGGCCTCACTCCCTCCCAAATCGGTAAGTGCTAAGTTTTATCATCTTGTAATAAATGTGACTCGAGTTGTGGATTACCATTCAATTTCAAGAGTTTTAGGTGCTTTTGTGCAGTAATAATGGCATCATCTAGTATTGTAGCCCTAAAATGATAATGCTTATTTAATAATGCATTTGAATAATCAAAGTCAGGGTGCCTTGCTGCACCCCTATTTTGATCATACAGCTGAATAGAAATAAATTGTATTCCATGCTGATCCAGATGGAATGCATGTACCTATGTTATCAACCAGTATTGTGATGTTTTCATTTATGATCAAGTTCCCCACCACCTCTACCACCCTGCATCATAAGCACTATTGTTACTGCCAATAATTATTAGGACAAGGAAAAACAAGCACTGGTCTCCACATTTTAGTTATCAGACCTAGCTGAAGATTGTAGTAAAAACATGTCTTGTGTCCATTGGCCTTGTAAGTTGCTGTTGCCCACCAGAAATGCAGGTTCAGAAGTAAACTGAGCAACAGTATGTGATTTGGTGGATGTAGCTCAAAACTGATATAATGTCATACAGCAAGGATTTCTTTTTTTTTTACCGACTTAAAAAAAAAGGAGGTTATCAATTCGATACGTATGTATGTAATATTATTGGAATTGCATTATATTCACATATGACAATCTATTAGGGCTTCTAAACAAATATACAAAATTTTATAGACGTATGTATGTATGTATGTTTGTCCACGCATATCTCCGTAACTATTAATCGGATCGTGACCATTCTTTTTTTATTGGCTTACATTTACTTCAACTTAGGGAACAGTGCAAGTTTCATCAAAATCGATTCAGTAATTTTCAAGATATGGACTAAGACGTGAAAGTGTGACGGCCTGGCTTATTGATACGAGCTACGGGTGTAGTGTCAAAGCGAAAACATCTCAAAACCTTGGTCAAATTCTAGTGCAATAACTAAAAATTACCAAATAAAAAGTAATTTAAAAAAATTAAACCGACTTCAAAAAGAAATGAACTCAAAATTATGAAATAACTTTAATTTCGGAAGTTGGTGGCAAAAAACTAAAACTAAAATACACAGATCCCAAGACACCGACTTCCGAAATTAAAGTTATTTCATAATTTTGAGTTCATTTCTTTTTGAAGTCGGTTTAATTTTTTTAAATTACTTTTTATTTCTTTTTTACAAAACATTAGATCCTAACGATATATCTATCTATTTAGTTCCTAATCTTGAAAAATTGGCTGAATTTACAGTCAACTTTGGGTAAAACCAGTCTCTTGTATTATCATCATCTTCCTGCCCTCATTCCAACTAATATTAGGTCAGAACAACCATGATTTATTTTGTCTTCTTTCAAACATCCATCACTATACTTTCTGTCATCTCAATAAATAGTTTGTCTTATCATGGACAATAAAGTAATCTTTGAATGACCTTACAGGCTTCTTAGTTCCAATATGTAGGACAGTTTAAATTACTAGGTTGGAGAGGAAACTTAGATGCTATAATGTACCGATTGATTGATGAAACAACAGGCTCCTTGTAGCTAATCTTTCAATTTTGAGTTAATATTAAGTTATCTAATAAAAATTTCATGGGTTGACAAGGTCTTCTTGATATTTCAGAATTTTTAAATGCTTAGTAAATCCTATAACATAATGTAGATTGATCTTAGCCATCATGTGCATAATTTGGAATGAAATACACCTGTTTAACCAACTTACGAAATAATGTAAAAATTAACTAGATCCTTTTTATGTATTCCAGGTGTCATGCTTAGGGATTCCCATGGAGTTGCACAAGTCAGATTCGTTACTGGCAAAAAGATCCTGCGTATCATGAAAGCCATGGGTCTCGCTCCCGACCTACCGGAGGACCTGTACTACTTGATCAAGAAAGCGGTTGCCATGAGGAAGCACTTGGAACGCAACAGGAAGGACAAGGACAGCAAATTCAGGCTGATTCTCGTAGAGTCCAGAATTCACAGGCTAGCCCGCTACTACAAGACAAAGAGCGTGCTCCCACCTAACTGGAAGTATGAGTCAAGCACCGCTTCAGCCCTGGTGGCTTAAGTTATAATAAACTAAATAATTTCCAATTTTGTTTTTCATTTTACTCTCAAATCTCGGAATAGTCACCTATTTTGGCTCACTGCAAATGTAGCAAGTTGAAAGGCCATAAAACTGAATTTAGGTGAATAAAAATAAATTATTAGTAAAAAAATAGTTTATATTTCACATTCTTATAACCTACAATATTTACACATTAACAAAATAGTTATCACACAAAATTAAAACTTACAAAAGTTTCTGATAATGTATTCAAGGGAAACTGAAATACCTAAACATATATTTTTTTTTACTACAAAATTCAGCAGACCAAGGAAAGTCTGAACTCATTTCTTGAAATGAAATGATTTTATTTTGTAAGTAGGTTTGTACAAACACTTTTACACGACAATCATGTTTTTTTTTTAAACTAGATGAAGTCTGCGTTTCCTGACTACTCTGAGAAGAAAGGCCGAAACAAACTCAAGAGGTCACAGTCTCTTTTAAAGTCCAGACATAATCTTGGTCAGGTTATATGAAGACCATGTAGATCGATGTCTGAGGTGGTCTTTTGAGGAAAGGACCACACAGATTGAGAGGACCTGTCCAGTCAGTGCACGCATTTGTCAAAAATCGTGCAGCTCAACTCAAGACTTAAGGAGCTCAACGATTCGACGAACAATACCAAAGAAAGGACATTTGGGTAGGCCACATAAATTACTCAAACTGCCAGACCATGAAAAAAAAAAACATAGTTTCTCCTTTGTATTCAGTTTTGATACTGATTCTTAAATACACTTCCTCTAAGGAGGGTAATTCTAGTCTTCAGTAGATTTTATGATGCTATTTCTTCAACTTGGAAGTCGCTAAAAATGAAAGTATAACTTATTTTTAATCTTAGTGACTAACGTTGAAAAAATAGCAGTTAGTGATTTCCAGAACTTGGAATTCTAATGGCCGCCATAGACGTTCAAGTAATTTGATCAAACAGGCTAGTTCAAACAGTTTGATCAAATTGGCATGACCTGCCAAGCGACCACACACCATCAAGGCAGACTTGAAGCAGTGTCAGTTCAGTATCGAAGCGGGCGAAGAGTGGTACTTTCTTTAAAATGTCTACAGATGATGCTTTAGCAATTGTTGGTTTAGTGTTTGCTTTGAAGGCCCACAAAAAGACAAAAAAACGTTCTGTATGGTGTAAAAAGTGGGTCATGAAAAGAGACGAATATTCGCATACCTATAAACTTGTTAAATTAATTGAAATTTGCTCCTAAAGATTGGCATAATTATTTGCGAATGAATGAGGAAACATATTTAGAGCTTCTGTCGTTAGTCAGTCCATTAATTAAAAAAGAAGACACTATTATGCGAAAATCTATATCACCACATGAAAGTTTTTCTATTAGTTTACAATAAGCAGCATTCCGCTTATCTCTGTTATGGTAATCTTTATTTTTGATGTTCCATAAACAGGTTTCATTTCGATATATTTGTATGAATTCTTCTAGTACATCGCGGTTCGACATATTGCAATACAACACGTCCGCAAGGGAACACTTCCGTAGCAACAACTGAGCGCTCGCAACACACACGCCCAAAATTTTAATCAAACAGTTTGAACAAACTGGTCAAATAAAAATACGAAAATTCATATTTCTTCCTTCCATTTGATTCCTCATTAAATTTGATCAAATTTTACCACAGACAGTCATGCCAATTTGACCAAACTGTTTGAACTAGCCTGTTTGATCAAATTAATTGAATGTCTATGGCGGCCATTAGTGTAGCATATTACATAAAAAAATGGTTATCGGTCATTATGAAAACCTCATCTTTCATTTTACCATCTTGCATTACAAAGACAACTTATTCTGTACAACTCGTTTTCATGATAGTGATCTTCATTTCTGAATGACCTGGCGTCAAAGTCTAAACGTAAGGATTCCAATTGCTTCCGTCCTCTGGATGCAAACTGTTTGTAATTAACAACACTACATCCACTATCCACCATATTCCTAGCCCTCCTAATGTAAGTAGTTTTCCCACTGCAGTTCCAGTTTGTCCGAGACAAAATCTGTCCATTCCTAAGAAGCCTAATAATATACTGTAGATTAAGGTGGTTGTGAAGTAATGTCCGGAGTATCTCACGCAAGGAAAACCGTCTCTTAAAAAGCTCCTGCTTCCAAAACATTCAATGCCGTCCAAAGCTTTGCACTGCACTCTCGTTTTGTCCACTTGATCGTATCTAACGCCTCCAAACTTCACGCAGCCGTGACCAATCGCCTCTCTCGCAGTGTGGTTCCCTTTATGGTCGATTGGTTCGTCACAATCCAAGAATTCCAGCGGTAAAAAGTTGCATTTCACCAGTGGACCAAGAGGCCGATATGGTTCTTTCGAATATGGGTCGCTCTCTGTTAGTATCGTTGGTATGATTGTTATGAATATTACGATGAGGGAAAGTCTTAGACACATGTTGCGTTCGTTTCCCTTTGTAACATGTGAATTATTATTTCTAATGATTCATTTACAAAAACAAATCGTGTTCGTGAACAAGTGACATTTAGTTCACAAAAATAGCTGTAATTTTGACACGACAAAGTTAAATGATTAGATTTACTATTCAGATTTAAAACTTACACTGTTTGCGTTATCGTAATAAATATTATGTTGTAATTTTAGTGGATTATTATCTCATTTATTCAACTAAAGACTGTCGCGAATTCATTATTAATGAAGGTATTCCATTGTTCATAATATTTTTCAAAGCGATATTTGTAAATGTCCACAGTAAGCTGCGTTCTGAAATTTCATGTTCTTCGCATTGGTATTTTTTTTTCTCTTCTTTCTCTACTATTTCATCTTCGTCGTATAGTCTTCTTTGTAAATATTTATTCAACATTCGTGGTTATTCTGATTCTGTCGTCTCTTCTCCTTTTCTCGATTTTCCCAATATTCACAATCTGCGAATACTAATGGCGAACCTAATAATTTTTTTGAACTAAAGTTAAAATGTCAGTTTGCCAGCCTCAAACTGACATTTTAAATGTCCGTACGTTTTTGTCTGGCTCCGTAATGATTTTTATTTTTACAATACAATAAAAAGATAGAAGTGTAATTCGAACATGGAGGTGTTTAACAAGTTTTATTCGTCGGTCAGCAGCACAGTTTCTCATTTATCTGGTGTCTTACCTGGAAATCCTGTGACAAGAGAGTTTGAGGCAACTCAATTTATTGCAAGCGCTGGTCCAGGTAAAAATACGATTGATGTATCTATAATTTGCATTCAGACACAGGTCACACAGGTGCTACTGCTATCTATTGTGCACCTTATTTGCTTTGATACTGAACTCTTTGAATACTCAGCTCAGTGTTATTGGCGAGCTGGGAGTGCTATACATTTTATTCAATTTGTTTTTGTGTACATTTACGGTCAACATAATATTGAATACATCGGTAATTTTTGATTAACTGAAACATACTGTGAGCTGGTTGAATTACTGTAGGTAACTGAAATGTTTAAAAAACATCTTGAAAGAAATAATTAAATTGATTTTCATTGCATTTAGCTTTGGAAGTAGTGAAGTAATCTATTAGTTTTTAGTACATTCTGTATGTCAAACAATACAGGATAGTTACAGGAAGTGCTTATCTCCCTTAACTGGACATGGACTAGTTCATGAAATAGTCAACCGAGATTTATTATTGTACCTAATATCAGTAACCAGCTAGCAGATAACTGAATGAAAGATCATGACACTAACAAATAAACAAAGTTTCTATTAACCAGCAAGCAAATGTGGACCTGCCATGGTGGAACTAGTTGAAAGTATTAGGTACTAAATACAATTCTGTCTGTCTGGCCTATTTTGTCTGTCTATTCCGGCTTATATCAAGAACGACTGGACCGATTTTGATGAAATTTGGTATCGGGATACTTTAAACCCTGGGAAGGGACATGGTTTTTTGTCAACATCCCATGCAACAACAATTAAATATAAAATAACTTTTATCAAATTGTTTATAAAATTTAATTTGGGAATTGCCCAACGTGAAAGACTAAAAAAAATGGCAATAAACATATTAGCCTATTGTCAACTAAGGCAACATGGCAAAAGTAAATAAAATTCCAGTGAAAGTTTAAAGGTTTTTAATAATTTTGTAGTGAAAGTTTCCAAACGAAGGTTCGGTTTTGGCCAGTTACTTTTTACATGCTCTAAGGGCAACAGCAGATACATCTTAGTGACTCTGTGGTGGGTCGCGATAGCAAAATCACACGTTTCAGTGAATACTGTGGCGGACCGCGTTTTTAACGCTGCTGGAGAGATAAAGAGTTGTCACTGTATCAAGCTTCAGAAAAGCAGTCACTGATTGCTGATGCTAAACTTATGCAGTGTTTAGAGCTCAATAGCTGTATCAAGTACAAAAAAACTACTATATCGCTAATCACAGATGCTAACTGCAGCATGTCTGCAAAGGCCCTTTTTAGGGTTCCGTACCCAAAGGGTAAAACCCGTTTTTACCCTTTGGGTACCCTATTACTAAGTTTAATTCAGGGCCTAATTTGTTATCGTCATTTTGGAATTTTAACAGATTTTACATAAAATCAGCCAAAAGTAATATTTTTCATTTGATAAAAGAAATCTGATAATTGCAAAATCAAATTATTTATTACAAACCTCCGAAAAAGGTTGGGTATCAGAAAATAATGTTACTTTTAACTTCCTAAGTTTTGGTATCGGCGGAAACTAAAAGAGGAGCCAAATATCCGGGTTCGATTTCTGCTAAAATCGTGTTTCGGTTGGACACTAATTATTATTTTATACCATTATTATTTTATAGGTCTACTATGGAAAATTTACAAAGGATACAAGAAATCAACGAAGCAAGAGGCATCAATATTCGTCTTCGAAAAGAAACATTTGGAGAGATGGTCAAAATCAGACAGGGATATTATGTTGGATACCCTCAAACGCGGCATTGTACAGCTGACGAAGCTGAGGCATCCACAGATCCTCACAGTGCAACACAGTCTTGAAGAGAGCAGAGAGAGTATCGCTTTCGCCACAGAACCTGTCTTCGCCAGCTTAGCAAATATTTTAGGCAACATGGAAAACATGCCACAGCCCATACCAAACCACTTTATGAACTATAAGTTGTATGAGCTTGAAATTAAATACGGTCTGATGCAGATTGCTGAAGGGCTGACATTCCTACACAATGATGTTAAACTTCTCCATCGCAATATATGTCCAGAGTCTATTATAGTGAACCAACAAGGTGCCTGGAAGATATTTGGATTCGACTTCTGTATTGCTAACCAAAGAGGGCCAGGATCAGCACCGTATTGGCCGTTCCAGGAGTACTGTCCCGCTATGCATGCCTTGACTCAACCAACGCTAGATTATTTGGCTCCAGAGTATGTTCTGTCAGCTACACAGTTTCCTGGCAGTGACATGTATTCGCTAGGGATGGTGATATATGCTTTGTATAGTACGGGGCATCACACTTTGGGTAATATAGGCAATGATTACTCGAAGTTCAAGAGATTTGCGAATGAGATCAGAAATCTGCCGACGTCGAGGTTGTCATGTGTTACAGATGAATTGAGGGAGTATGTGAAGCTCATGTTGAATGTTACGCCGGAGCTGAGGCCTGACTCACATCAGTTTTTAAAGGTAAGCGAGATAACTATACATATAAAGTTAAAAGCAAAAACAAAATAAAATGTTAACAATCTTTTTTTTTCTTAGATACCATATTTCGAGGACGTCGGTGTTAAAACCCTCAACTACTTAGACTCGTTATTCCAATGGGACAACCTGCAAAAGTCTCAATTCTACAAAGGTTTACCACAAATCCTCCAAAAAATGCCGCATCGTATTTGCATCTATCGAGTTCTACCGTGCCTAATAAAAGAATTCATCAACCCTCCCATGGTTCCTTTCGTTCTACCGAACGTGTTGCTAATAGCTGAAAACTGTTCTAAAGAGGAATATGTCAAATACATTTTACCGGTCTTGAAACCAGTGATGTTGATACAGGATCCTATACAGATCTTACTGATATTTATGCAGAAAATGGAATTGCTATTAAAATTGACCCCAGGAGAGGAAGTGAAGTCTGATATCCTGCCAATGTTGTATAGGGCGTTAGAGTCAGATGCACAGCAAATCCAGGAGCTGTGTTTGTCTGTGCTACCAACCTTCGCCTCTTTGATAGACTACCCCGCAATGAAGAACGCACTCTTGCCACGAATAAAGAAGTTGTGTTTGAGTACGAATTACTTGTCAGTGAGAGTCAATTGTTTGTTGTGTTTGGGAAAACTGTTGGAGCATTTGGACAAATGGTTGGTCTTGGACGAAATTATACCGTTCTTACCGCAGATACCGTCGAGGGAACCGGCTGTGCTGATGGGGATTTTGGGTATGTTTTAAACAAACTAAGTTAATTTTTTTACTGATTCTTATTTTTTTCCTTCAATGTATGGTCTGTTCCAAAAGTCATCATCTGCCTAGCCTTCTCCCAACTATGTTGGGGTCGGATTCCAGTCTAACCGGAAAAAAGAAAAAGTAAAACAAAACAGCAAAGTAACAAAAGCAAAAGTACTTACTTGCTCCCTTACAACAAACGTGTTTTTTTCGGCGTTTTTGCCTTGTGGTACGGAACCCTTCGTGGCCAGTTTTTTTACTAAGTTTGTTACTAAGTCCCTTTAGTGAATGATTGCGAAAGACTTTAACTTGTTTTTGTTTTGTTTACAGTTTCATCAGATACTTTTTTATCAGACTATAGGTAGAGTTTGTGGGTGTGCTTAAATAATAATAGTCGTCATGGGCAGTGAACAGTGCAGAGTAAATAAAAAATACTTTGTCCATGTGTAGAAAGCGAATCATGAATTATTATAGCAGGGTCACACATTTTAATGGCAGTACCTATTAGTATCTATAAACACGAAACAATAAATATTTTTTATGATTAGTAAGTGGTTTCCTGACAATGAATTCCTAATTAGTTTCCTACCCTTTTAGTATGATACTCCTAACTGTGGAGTTTGATGTGTCCCTAAGATCCAACAAAAAAATAATTTCACAAAAGATACCGCGATACTTATAAGTATCGCGCCTAATGAATGTCGATCCTCATTTAGGAACCTAGACCTACAGCCACATACCTCATCCAAAACCAATTCTGTGCAAAGTGCTGCGTCTACCGCTTAAGGGGCAAGCGCCATTGAAGTAGCCCGCGCAATTTAAATTTTATGACGTTTTGATATTTCATGAAATAGTCATTCAATCCTACTAATATTATAGATGCGAAAGTTTGTGAAGATGTTTCCATGTTTGTTACTCAATCACGGGTAAACCGTTGAACAGGTTTGGATGAAAATTGGCACATAGATAGACCATTTCCTGGATTAACACATAGGATTCTTTTTATCCCGATATTCCCACGGGATCTCGTCATCACGGGATTTCGCGGGTAAAACCGCGGGGCGCAGCTGGTATATAAATAAATAGAAGAAAGCGAATACAGAAGTTTTCGCCTTGTCCTTCTACAAAGAATTTTAAAGGTCGAATATTATCTCCAACATTTGCTTCCCCTTTCCAGGCATATACAAGCTCGCTCTAAGCCACTCGAAGCTCGGCATCACCAAGGAGGTGATGGCTACCAAGGTGCTCCCATTCCTTATCCCTCTGTGCGTGGAGAACGGCCTGACCCTGAACCAGTTCAACGCACTGATATCTTTGGTCAAGCAGATGGTATCAAAGATGGAGACGGAGCATAGAGCTAAGTTGGAGCAGCTGAATTCTATCAATAACGAAGCAAAGTGAGTAGAAATTCTCTTATTTTTTTTTTTCTAATTGTACAGACGCCAACATATCAAGCTACTACAATCTGTCAAATATCGTTAAGAGATTTTCAACTTTATCGCTAAAGTATAATGTTCAAAGTTGTTTGGGAAAATTTGACAGTTTCGGGTAGCTTGATGTGCTGGCGTCTGTACGTCATAGTAGTTGGTGACCTAAGGGACAATTCCCGTATTTTTAAATACGTTTGCATTCTTATCTGACTATCAATTATTTGTCCTCAAAATAGCTCTAATTTTTGACATTGGATGTCGCTGAGATAATAAGTATATAAGAGGAAGTTTGAAAGTGGCGCCAGTGACAGAAAAGTTGAAAGGAAATCGTTTGGCTTGGTATGGGCATGTGATGAGAAGGGATGAAACGCATGTGACTAAAAGAGTGATGAATATACATGTTGATGGATGGAGAGGGAGAGGAAGGCCGAAGAAAAGATGGATGGATTGTGTGGGGAATGATATGAAAGAGAAGGGAGTTAATGATAGCGTGACGGTTGACAGGGGAGAATGGAAGAAGAAAACGTGTTGCGCCGACCCCAAGTAACATGGGATAAGGGCAGAAAGATGATGATGGATGTCGCTGAGATAATAACTAAGTTTAGCTTAGCAGTTTAATTGGTGTGGTGGCTACTTATCTCGGGCTACCGATTATATCTACCGAATCTATCTATATCCCGTAGAAGCAACAGCGTGTACTTAATGCTTTATATGAAGGAAAAGCAATCTTCTAAAGAGCTATTTCTTTGCCAGATACCACATCACTTTGCCAGATACCACATCACTTTACCAGATACCACATCACTTTGCCAGATACCACATCACTTTGCCAGATACCACATCACTTTGCCAGATACCACATCACTTTGCCAGATACCACATCACTTTGCCAGATACCACATCACTTTGCCAGATACCACATCACTTTGGTCCATCATCCTTGTTTCCAATTAAGTTATTTCCATGTAAGGCCCGTGAAATTCAAATTCTCTTAAGTTTCCCTCTAAAAAAGTCATCTGACTTTGGTGAACTCAGCCCGATTTCACCAAAGTCAGATGACTTTTATTTTTTGAAATTTATATATATAAAAAATTAATTGACATCTGACAGTTCTAGTATGAAAAAGCTGTCAAAAATTCAAAATTTATTCTCTATGTATAAAAGTTTGGTGGAATGCGACCTTAAACGAATATAAACTTTTGTTGTATGGGAGCCCCCCTTAAATATTTATTTTATTTTGTTTTTAGTATTTGTTATAGCGGCAACAGAAATACATAATTTGTGAAAATTTCAACGGTCTAGCTATCGCGGTTCTTGAGATACAACCTGGTGACAGACAGACGGACGGACGGACAGACAGCGAGTCTTAGTAATAGGGTCCCGTTTTTACCCTTTGGGTACGGAACCCTTAAAAGACATATTTGGAAGCTAAATCACGAACGCGGTATAGCTTATTTTTGGATTCTACCCTTTACATCGAATTATTCCTTTGTTCTCATACAGACCATCACCTTTGACCTTATGACTGACGTCATCAGAATTTATAAGATTCTTGGGGTGCATTGACAATATCCCGATCGAAGGTACTTACCACATACCAATAATCTCCTGTTCTTATTGTTTTCTTCTCATCCTTCCAGGATAATGGAACACGCGATGCCCCCTCCAAACGATACTCTAGTGAACGCGCCCGCCCCTCAGTCAGACCTGGACAAGATGTTCACAGGTCTAGGTATCGACCCCTTCGCCTTCAACCAACCTAAGGAGAAGGAACCTGCCTTGCCGACCGTTAATGATAACGGCAGACATCTTACTATGGAGGATAAGCAGAGGTAAGGGATTCAGTAGACTCAAGGCCCATTTACATAATGCAAGGTTCTTGCATGTGGCGTACAATCAAATTGAAGCAAGAAATGACTTGCATCATTAGACCACTGTTTAGACGGTGCAATTTTTATTGTTAGTTCAACGTACATATGATATACTACAGGCAATTACAACGCAGCATATAAATCAGGCTTTAGGGCCAGTTTGACGGTCCTGAATTCCTGATAGGTATTATAGTCCTAGAATTGCTAAACTTAAGTGGCAGTGGGCAGGGCACATGGGGCTGGAAGGTTCTGGGAGTGGCGAACGCGAACCGGAGCACGTAGCGTTGGAAGGCCTCCTTAAGGTGGACCGATGACCTTGTGAAGGCCGCAGGAATCCGCTTGATGCGGGAAACATAAAACCGGTCGAAGTGGCGGTGCTTGGGGTCTAGGTCTATGTCCAGCAGTGGACATCTTTCGGCTGAAATGATGATGGTGATTGTTCTGATAATTAAAAAAAAAACTGAATTTGTGACCTTTGATGTTGATTGAGTAAAAAATAATAAGTAACAGTAGCCCTTTATATTTCTTGCTCAATAGTTGGGTCGTTTTGCAGGTCCAAAAAGAAAAAAGAACAAAAACGCTCTCATTTTGGTCAAGACTTTAGGTAACTTCCTAAATTAATTTAAAGTAGTCGACGAGTTAGATAGATAGTCCACTTACACTACTTACTTACTTAGACTGACTTTATAAACAAGTAAACTATTTAAAAACATAAATGTAATTATATAAAAAAAAACTTTCTAAAAGAGTAAGATTTCAACCAAACATTTTCATTATTCCAGGATAGCACATCAGCAAGAAATCGTACGAAAGTACTCGACGCAGCCTCAACCAAAAGCAATCCCTGCTCCTCGGAAGGTTACCACCAAACCCATGGACCTGACCACCACGCTGCTAGAATCCAATCTGAACCAGTTGGCGAAACCGCTTCCTTCATCAGCATCACTGCCGACCAACCACGCGACTTCGCCCGCCAGCCCAACCTACAGCACCCCTTCTATGGCCTCAAATTATTCGTATCAGAGTCAATTCGCTGGGTTCGACACTCTGTCCACGACATCAGCTGCAGGCTCGGCCAACTTCAACAATAAGTGGGCCACCAACAGCCAAAATCATAATAAAGCAAAACAGGACTGGTCCGCTTTCGAATCTCTACTGCCCACGGCAAATAATAACACAACACCTACTAGTGATGTTAAGAAACTAACAGATAACGAAATGATGGACTTGTTGAGTTAAAAAAAACTGGAAGTATTAGTTATTTATTCAGGACAGCCAGACAAAAAATGTTCAAAATCAAAATTGTGGATTTGGGATGCGAACAAGTGACGTCCGGTTGATACGTCGAAGTAAAGCTGCTCGCTTGACCAGTTCGAAAAAAAAAACGTAAAACTAAAAAATCTTAGTTTCGGGACTTGCATTTAATTTCAATTGCTTTTAATTTTCAAACAAATTGTTTGTAAATAATCACATACTTTTAATACATTCCTATAATTTATGTATTAATTTGCAATTTAATGGTGCAACAAAAGTGAGGGTACTTATACATTAATTTAATTAAAATGACGTCTTTTGTATTAAAATTATTATTTATTCGAATTATAAATTACAATATTAAAAATAGAATAGTCTTTAAAATGATTTACAGTTTACGGACATGTCATATTTATTTACTGAAATTCTTACTGTCGGTCTGTAAGTGAAAAGAAAATAAAAAAAATGAAATAAAACTTAGGGATTTAATATTTATTAAAATTGCAAACCCGCTCGCACCACACATTACTAAATGCATTTAACGCTAAAAGTATTAAAAACATCATTCTGTCTCGGTCATCTTAAAACGATTGACTGAAATAGAACTCAATCGGCCTTATTACAAAACAAGGTTTAGAATTTAAAAAATGGCTCGATGGTTTAAACATGGGTGGTTTTAACTATCGAGCCATTTTTAAATTTCGAACTATAATCCAACAAAATTTAAAGTTCTTAGTACAAAAACTGACGTTAAACCAGATTCTAAGTTATCAATTTTGCATTAAGAACTTTACGTTCTTCTGAATAAAGTTTAAAATACAGTAACTGTCACGCAGGTTTAGACTAGGTCTAAAGTTAGAACTCGTTTTGTATTAAGACAGAAAATGTTTTAAATTCGTTTAGCGCTAAATGTTTAGTCATTTCTGGTGCAGGTAGGCCTAAATCACGTAATCGAACGCTCGTAGAACAAGATTATTTTCTAACTGAATTTTTGGTGTTCGTAAGAACATGGTATGCTACGTAATTAAAAAAGTATTTTTCTCTATATACCAAATTGATATTACAATTTATTATTTTAGCCTAAATCAGTACTTGCTAAGTCCTGGATTTTGTTATGATAAGATTAAATTTTTACACAAGTGTATTATTTAATCTGACGCACAAACGGTTTTTAAGAATATCGAAAAAAATGCAACTAACAAGAAGAACCTAATATACAAAACAAAACTATGATCTATGGTTATTAATATACCGATCGAATTCACTTACAGGTCTTCAGTAAGTGGCGTAGCGAAGATTTGATTTAGGGGTCTTCAAATACTTTTATTAAAGTCTATTCAAACTTGTTTCAAATTAATATTATTTCAAGTTAAACAAATATCCACTTTATTTTAATGGTAATTAAGTTGATTTCAGAATGACTAGCACTATTACAAAAGTTATAAAAATGTTTTTGGTCAACCAATTAAAAACCTTTTCTCTTGTCAATAGAGTTCAAAATTGATAATCACACTATTCTTACAGAGTGCGCGAATATACGTTTATTTCCTTGTATTGAAAAGTCAATCTTATGTTTATATAAAAAGTTATTAAATTGTATAAATTCCTTTGTCACATGATATTCTGTAGAAAGAGTTAGATAACGCACTAGGTGACGACTCCTATAGACATAAATTGTCTTTAGCTTACGCAGCTATACTGCCTAGTACGTTATCAATCATAGATGTGATACACATTTTATTTACACAGACTGCAACAGGTGTGATCTCTTAAAAATAAACAACTTACTAAATATGTTATGGTTTTAATAATTTATTTATTTTGTTATCTTTATTATGATGTGTTATATTATTAGTTATTACGTATGGCAAGATAATTATTATTATTTACATAAAATAGCACTTATTTCTATTAACAAACACCAAGTCGATTTTGTCTAGTTTGTTCTGTTTCAAACAATAGCTAAAATTAATAATTATAAAAAATAAATCTCTTAAAATACCTTTTACAAATATTGCAATAATACTCTACAAATAATTAACCATAATTTAATATTTAAGTACCGACTCTTATGGCCTGTATCACCACCTTTTGACCCTTCCTGTTACAGTATTTTTATCTCACGAAGCGACGCGTGCTTTACTTGCAGTAACCAAGTATACAAACATACTGTGAATGTGTGCACGTAACACACACGCACGCACACACATTTTCGAGTTCGCCCTTGTTTCGGACGGTACTGCTTCTGCACTTAAACACACACACATTCATGATTCACAGCGTCTTTGTAGACATCGTTACTACAAGTAAAGCGCTCGTCGCTTCGTGAGATAAAAATACTACAAATTATCCAGTAAATCATAAAAAAAATCTTGACAGGTGGAAGCCGTGAAACCTTAAATAAAATAAAAAACTACCGCCTCCTCCTAAAAGACAAAGCGAAAAACATGCAAGCAGTCACAGTTTGCAACACACTGGCAGTCAAGAAACAAGTTCTATAATCATAGTTATAGACTAAAGACCACGTCATAATAAAGATGGCGACGATCGTATTTGAAGCTGTCATGGTGGCTGTAGTGTCAAATTCGTTGAGTGTACTGTTGTACAGCGGCTGTTGGAGTATGCTGGAAGCGGCTGTCGCGAAACTGGCTAGCATGCACCATACTACTAGTAGACTTTTGTTGCTTGAGAGTGTGATACCTGGAAAAATGAGGGTAGTTAGTGCGCAGCGCTGATATCGCTTAATTGTAATAACGTGAATTAAAATCTATCATAGTATTTGTATATATCCTGTTCATTCTATTTTCTGTTGGCAGTTTTTTCCGCAGGACTGGGCGGAAAGGGACAGCGATGAGACAAAGACCATCTCACAATATTCGCTTTGCCGGTGACATTTATCGTAATAGTAGAGTCGCTGAATCAGTTTGAACAAATCCTGCACAGCCCAAGTAGAACCTCTTTCTCGGCGGGTCAGCTTACGCATGGATTTGTACAAGACTAATGCTCGTTTTCATTAAAACAAGGCCACCACCACCAACAAGGTCATCTAAATAAAAGCGCACTGCAAGAGTTTTCAACTGTCGGCACTTAGCTAAGCATTGAAAATCCAACAGCGTGCATTTATTTAGGCGTCATTTTGGTGTCGCCGAGTGTTAGTGAAAACGGGCATGGGTTATGTCTAATGCACATGTTTTGCCTAGACATTGAAGGACCTCGGATACGCCTCGGAAGTGATGAAACATTACTTACCATAAAAGCCCATAGCACCAGCGACGCAGAATGCTGCGCATAGTCTTGCTTTTTCGTTGATGGACTTCGGCAGCACAACGCACAGCATTATAAAGCATAACGCTGATCCGTGAGCCACTGCTATCAGCGTTGCTACCTGTAAAATAGAATACATCTTGATGTAGACAAAGGTTCATGAATCATGATGCCAAGAATTTAAAGCGCGTTCTAGGGTCTGGTTGAGAATTCTACCAAGAGTTGAGTTAATGCTTTTGAATAGCTAGTTTGGACCAGATTACTCAAACCCTCACACCACGTCAAGCAAATAACTTCCGGTGTAACTAACGAGATTTATTTCTTTATTTATACTTCGCACACAAACAGGTTCAAAGGCGGATTTAACGTCTTAGGCATTCTCTACCAGTCAACCAAGTCTGAGGATCTAGATCTTAGATGATTGAGTCTTGCCGTTATTTAATTAATCAGGCTATCTACAGACTGTGATACACCAAATAGCAGAAGCATAATCGGCCTATAGTGTTCCCACTGCTGGGACACAGGCCTTCTCTCTTCGAGAAGGGGTGGGCCGTAAACCACCACGCGGGCCCAGTGCGGGTTGGTAGATGTAACATGTGTTTGATTTTCTGGTTCTAGGACATGCCAGTTTCCTCACGATGTTAGAAGAAGACCAATGGCAGAAGAAGATACAGAAAAGCTACTCACCGACCAAATATTCATAGACGGATTCTGCTCCCAAATCAAAGGTGGGAAGACCACACCCAGTACCAGGATAGAGAAGGTCGTACAGAGATGCAGCAACGCATACAGATAGAAATTGATATCCATCAGCATGTTCGTAATCGTGATGAAGTTCTTCTTCATTGAGGCGGTCCTCCTAGCCGTGCCCGGAGATACCTCTGCTGCGAAGACCACGCTATTCTGTGGAGCGTTTACCGTCGTCTCCCTATACAAAGGTTGAGGGACCTGTCTATCAATATTTTCCAATTCCTGATACCCATTCACTCCTCGGGCATAGCTAGTAATGTCCAAAGTCCCGAAATCCGATGAAAACCTGTCAGAGTTGTGAGTTGTGTCATACATTGAGCTGAAGTCGTTTGAAAACCTGGATTCTTTACCTGAAACTGATCTATTCTCTCTGTACTGGATTGCAGGATCCAAAATCTCTTTGGCATTCGTCTTAGAGTTGAAGACAACAACATCAGTAGCGTCTTCTTCTTGTGCTGTGCTTTGAGAGGGTTCCTCTTGAGAGTCCGTTCTTTCAGCGTTTTTGTTTTCATGTAGACGGGCTTGATTTGAAAAGATAACTTCATCTTCGTCTTCTACAGCTTCTCTGAGCATATTGTAGGTGTGACGTAGGACCTTTTCGATGTAGATGGGCCTTGTGTATGAGGCTAGGAAGACGCAGTTCTGCATGATAATGGCTCCGTAAATCATGACGACCACGTCTCCGGTGTAAACGGTGCATAGGTAGCCGACAAGTATGGGGACGAGGCAGTTCCCGACAGAGGGCGCCATGCGAACGATTCTTTGGGCCATGGTCAGCTTCTCCCTGAAGAAGTGGGTTATGATCACTTCCGTCTGCTGGCCAGTTAACGCGCATCCGATACCTGCAAATGAGTGTTTTTTTTCAGAATGGAACAAAAATTCAGATGCTTCTAAAATACTATTTGGAGTAGGCAGTCATTGCTCCTGAGTCCTGTTTGATACATAAAAAATGCTTTTTATCATAAGTAGTAAAAGTTTATTAATGAAAACAAACGAAACACGGTTAATTAGTGAAAATGTGATTCAAATATTTACTTGCAAGAATGATTCAGCTGGTATTTCCTAACTTCCTACACGTAATCGGTCATTGTAGAGTGTTTACCTCTAAAGGAAACCTTGAAAAATAGTCTCCCGCCATCGCCCGAAGTCGTCAAGATTGTGATATTTCGAGACAGCGAAGGGATTTTGTCAAAGATATCTCCACCGATGGATAGCCGTAGGTAGTTGACATTATTAACCTTTTGAACGCCAGAGCATAAACACTCGCGCGTGCCCTCCACGCCAAGGCACAATTTTAAATATTTAAGGTATATACAAATAAAAACACACAAAAGTAATGATTTAATTGTTTATTTCGTGATAAAGTGCACCGCATTTTTTGTCACATATTTGTGTCGCTGGCGTACAGGGCACGCGCTTGCTTGTCACGTATATGTGACAATGGCGTTCAAAAGGTTAAAAGGACTTAGCAGGTGGCCCATTGTATTTTTAGTCAGTTGAGTTTGGATAGAAGATATAATGCGATCAACAAATATACATAGGAGTTTCTATCTATTTATTTAAACAGTGCCAATACATATATATCAAGGTACTTCCGCCGTTTATGTAAATAAGAGAAACAATGACGTAGGATAGATAAGTGACATTCTAACGTGAAGTAACTTTGTATTCTAATTGAGAATTTTAGCATCAAAGTTTCGTGACGATCTTCATTTATTAGCAGTACCTAATTTTAATGGTATGTCGTGATTTTGTATGTAAAAATTAAGTATGAATTTTATTAAGTGGTACCCTTAAGTACATACAACCTACATATAATTTATTGGGTTTTGGGCATAGGTACCTACCTACTTTATCCATTTACTTCGATGCGTCAGTCAATAATACCAATAGCCTATTGGTCAGCATTACTTAATCTATGTTGGGCTGACATGTAATCAGATAATTCTGACAAAATAACAAACAGGAATATTTTCAACCAAAGAGATTTAAGATAGGTACCTACCTACTTCATAAAACGAAGTCCAGACTCCTGAGGTTTTCAATTCGACTGTATTTTTAAGACAGCTGTAGAGTGTCTTTTGTCTCAGGGGTGTTGTTGGGTCTCTTGTAATTATTAGAACGCACGTGTCAGTGAAAGTATATATATTGTAAAACACAGTTTATGGGCACAAACAGGAAACACAGAAAGAATTAAAAACAATCGAAATGAACTACTAAAACTTATGAGCGGCTCGCGAGCGTGGCGTACCGACCCGCGTCCCTTCGTCCACTGCCTTAGCCGAGGGGGGGCGCGCGGTCGCGGGCGGAGGTGTCGTCTCCCGTTTGCTGCGCTTAAGGGCAAGTTCGAACACGCACGTTAAGGCCATGCTACATCCTCCCCCTCTGACCCAGACATACGCCCACGCGTCTGAGTCAGTTCAAATAACGCTTAGGTCTACCGCGCCTACGCTTTTCGTTGACTGGCGCTGGCGGTACGTCGCCTACGAATGGGGTCAACTGGGAGACGTGGTACCTCCCTAACGTTTCACCACTATTTACCTTCTCCAACACATATGTGGTGGAGCTTGCGGGTTCCTTAATACGGTAGGGTCCGTCCCGTCGCGGTATGAACTTCGGCGTTTGTCCGCGGGTCGTGTCGTTACTTCCCTGGGTCTTCAAAAGGACCAAATCACCGATTGCGTAATCAGGTGCAGGGCTGCGACCCTCGTCGGCATAACGTTTCTGATTCGCTTGAACCTTTTCATGTACGTCCCTAGCTTCAAATAGCACGGTTGACAATCTTTGAAGGTAAGGGGTAAGACTCGTCACGACGTTGTCACTCTCAATAATGTTGCGCATATCAGCGATGACGTCGGCCGGTGCACGCATCTCTCGTCCAAACGTCAGGTAAGCCGGCGAGAATCCGGTGCTGCTGGTCACTGCAGAGTTCATCGCGAAACGTATCGCGGGTAAGTGCGCGTCCCATGTATTGTGATCTTTCCCTACCAGAATGGCAAGTTGGGGTTTTAGATCACGGTTTTTTCTTTCCACCGGGTTCGCCTGCGGATGGTAGACAGGCGACAGCGATTGAGTAATGCCAAATGAATGGCATGCCTGCTGCATTATTTCGCTTATGAACTGTACACCATTATCGCTCAAGATCCGTCTTGGTACTCCATATCTCAGGAAAACCTCTGAGATCAGGATCTTGGAACAGCATAAGCTAGTAGCATCTTGAAGAGCAAACAACTCTACCCATCGAGAGCACGTGTCTTCTACGATAAGGATCCACTTGTTCTTATCGGCGGTCTCCGGCAAGGGACCGAAAAGGTCCACGGCGACGACTTCAAAGCGGCGATTAGTTGCGGGAGTCTGCAGAAGTCCGGCCGGTTTTCTGTTATCGGCTTTGTACCTCTGACATTCTATGCACTTCCTCAGGTGTCTAACGATGTACTGCCGCATACCTGGCCAGTAATACTTCGACTTCACTCGATCTAGTGTGCGCTCTACTCCGCAATGTCCAGCCGTTGGCGCGTCGTGATATTCTGCCATGACTTTATCACGTTCGTGCTCCGGGACAACGAGACATCCTGTCTCTTCTCCATATTCGTCAGGTCCATACCTGTACAATATGCCGTCCGACATAATGAAACCACGGTCGGACCAACTCCTCCCCCTAAACGGATCGTCGGTTGATTCGAGGTCCTCAACGATCTTTCGCACGTCAGGGTCCTTCAGTTGGTTCTCACGGACATCCTTGGGACTTCTTGACGGGAAATCGACCTCGGCGTAGCGGATATCGCAATCCGTTTCTCCTGCGCAAGGCGGTCGTGAAAGTGTGTCGGCGATGACGTTCGACCTGCCAGGTGTATATTCAATGCGGAGATTGTACTCCTGGAGAGTAAGGGCCCACCTAGCTAACCGGCCGCTTGGCGATTTTACAGTCATCAACCATCGCAGAGGTTGGTGGTCACTCTTTATCACAACCTCTGATCCTTCGATGTATGCGCGGAACTTGGTGACAGCCCATACAACTGCCAACGCTTCTCTTTCCGTTGTGTTATAGTTTCTCTCCGCGCTATTCAGCAAACGGCTGGCGTATTCTACTGGTCTCTCCTTGGGACCCTCCCCCTGCATCAGTACTGCTCCGAGACAATAACCGCTACTATCCGTCCTTAATGTAAACGGCATCGATTCGTCAACTTGGCGCAGTATCGGAGCGGTGATTAACCTTTCCTTAATGCAGTCGAAGGCGTCTTGTTGCTTCGAAGTCCAGGCCCATTTGCTGTCCTTTTTAAGAAGATCCGTCAGAGGTTTGGCTACGTCGGCGTAATTGGGAATGAAGCGCCGGAACCAACTTGACGTTTGCAGAAAGGTCTTCACATGTTTCACGTTCTCAGGAGGGGACATATTCGCGATAGCTGCTGTCTTATCGGGGTCTGCCTTAACTCCACCTGGTACGATCACGTGGCCCAGAAACTTTACCGACTCGCGAGCAAAGCAGCTCTTTTCGCGGTTCACTCGCAGGTTGTACATCTCAAGCCGGTCGAAAACAGCGTTCAAGTCTTCCAGGTGCTTGGGGAACGACTCCGACAGGACAATGACGTCATCTAAGTACGTTAGCATGCAAACATCGGCCAGTTCCTTGCCGGACCTGAATCGATCCATTAGCCGCTGGAAAGTCGCTCCTGAATTCCGCAAACCCATTGGCATCCTCTTAAACCTAAAACATCCGAGTGGACTTACAAACGCAGTCTTGTCACGGTCAGCCGGTTCTACAGCAATTTGAAAGTACCCTGATCGGAGATCACAGGTCGTCATAAAACTGGTGTTCTTAGCTGCGTGGAGAACGTCTTCGATGCGTGGAAGTGGGTAGCGATCAGGCTCGGTTACAGCATTCAGCTTCCTGTAATCTACACATAGCCGGACCCCTCCATCCTTCTTCGTCACGAGGACCACGTTGGCAGCCCAAGGTGATTCGCATTCTTCGATCACGTCAGTATCCAGTAACTTCTGCAACTCTTGTTCCAGCATCGCTCTCTTACTAGGAGACATCCGGTAAGGCGGTGAGGCGATGGGTTCCTGATTCGGGTCTATCTTCAGCCGATGCGTGGCGTATTCCGTTGGTGGTCCATCCTTTGCGAAGCGGTCGGACCTCTTCGACAGAAACGCATTCAGTTGGATCCTCTGATCTGCTGTTAACTTGGTCCCTTCATCATCCCTTAGCACAAGGTTTGATGCTTCTACCTTCATCAGCTCCATCTGGCCGCCAGTAGGTAAGTCGAAGCTGGTGATAAACGGGTGCCAGCGTTCCGGCTCGTCGTTAAAGCACCAGCTGCTCTGTGGTAAGTCCAACAGGATACTTGCTTTCATGATGAAATCCCTACCTAGCAATGTTCGGGTTTGAGCGTCCGGCAAAACTATGAATGTGGTAGGTATAACGCGGTTTTCTAATATGACGTTGGTATCACACTCAAGTACAGGGACTACTTGTTGTGATCCGTCGGCCAGCCCTATAGTACGTACCGTTTTCTTAAAAACGACGCCGGCTTTAAGAAGTAAGTCGTACAGCATGGGGCCCGCGATGGAATGTGTGGCCCCCGTGTCTAAAATAGCTACCCCCTTGCGATCCACGACCTGAATTTCCACAAGCGGCCGTGGTTCGTCAGTATCAGCTACCTGAGCGCTAAAAAAATCCGACTTGCTTGAAGTCGACGCGTTTTTGCAGTTACTGCATTTTGAACGCACCACTCCCAGCTGACCACATCCGTAACAACGTAACTCGGTACTTTTGCTCGACTTATTAGACGGGTCAGTGACCTTTCCGTCCTTCTTATCCTTATTGCGGCACTCGTCTACCGTATGACCGAACAACTTGCAATAAGTACACTTTGGCCTAGCACGCCTTCGCCCATCACTATTGTTATTATTTTCCCCATTTAGTGCATGCGAGTCAGACGGCTTAACAACACGTTGATTAGTATTTGACTTAGGCAGATCACTTATGGTGTTCGTAGGGTTAACGTTTGTGTTCGAACGTTCCTGCGCTGTGACGGGATGGTTATCGATTACATTGTCTCTAGTATTATAACAATGGGTAGAAACGCTTACCTCCGCCAACGACTCTTCGACTAACCTGGCCTTCGCTATTAGCTGATCCAGCTCGTGCACCGCGTCGCGAGTCACTCGTTTTCTTATCCTACGATCTAACAATCCGTAAACTATATCTAACATCATCACTTCCGGCACATCATACGGTAACTTCATTATTAAAGCGCGCACTTTGCTAATAAACACGTCGGCCCGTTCACTATTTTGTTCGGTACCGAAAATCTCACGTAAGATTTTATATCCGGGTCGCGGCACTCCGTACATCCCTCGAAGACGTTGCAGCGCGTCGGACCACGACGCTATCGACGACTTCACGCCCTGCCACCAGACGGCGGCCTCGCCAGCTAGCAGCATAGGCAGTCCCCGCAGCGCGTGCTCGTCGCTGATGTTGATGCAGTCGCGGTATACCTCGATAGCGTCGATGAATGCCTCGAGTTCTTCCGCGTTCTTCGATGACCCGTCGAAACGCGCCGTACAATTTGCGAAGTTGCCTGACCCCCGCGCGGTATCACGCGTCTTGGGTATCTGCGGTGATGATGTGCACGGTTCATCCCTGTTCGCCAGTATGCTCTCGATGAGAATGCGATTCGCTTCCGCTTGGTTCCTTGTTATACTGGACACAAGGTTCTGAAGCATGTCCTCAGACATGGCAATGCTCGGAGACGATGGTGATGATGCGACCACCGTCCTATTTTGCTCTACGTCCGTGTCGGACTCCGACCCATCATCTCTTCCGGTACATTTTTTCGTTAGTTTCGGCGGCATGGTAACAGGGCACTACCTCTGCTGTTACTCGCTCGAACAACACGGGTGATGGTTATATGGGTGGTAATAAGTAACGAACAACGTGTTCGTTACTAATTCCGTTGCACGAAAGTGAAAGCGTTGATGTCCCTTTTGTTCGCGCCAAAAACACCACGTGCGGTAAAATGCCACGCGCGTGTCCTTTAGAATTTTTGGCGGGAAGAGTGGACTCGCCCAAAGTTTTGCTGATTGTTTTTGCACTGTTTGTGGAGATATTTACCGAAAGCACTATCGGAAAGGGTTCACAGTATGTGTTAGCACGATAGGATTTAGCACTTATTGTCACTGTTTTGTATTTTACGTGTTTTTCACTGAAAACTTGGCCACGAGTTGGGCGACACTTGTGGAGTGTCTTTTGTCTCAGGGGTGTTGTTGGGTCTCTTGTAATTATTAGAACGCACGTGTCAGTGAAAGTATATATATTGTAAAACACAGTTTATGGGCACAAACAGGAAACACAGAAAGAATTAAAAACAATCGAAATGAACTACTAAAACTTATGAGCGGCTCGCGAGCGTGGCGTACCGACCCGCGTCCCTTCGTCCACTGCCTTAGCCGAGGGGGGGCGCGCGGTCGCGGGCGGAGGTGTCGTCTCCCGTTTGCTGCGCTTAAGGGCAAGTTCGAACACGCACGTTAAGGCCATGCTACACAGCTTATATAAGTACCTGCATTGGCTGCATTTTTAGGATTTCGTACCAAAATGGTAAAAAGGAGCGTGCGACTCCAGTGTCTGTCCGTCTGTCACAGTTGGATATCTCAAGAACTACAAATGCTAATCAACTTGAAGTTTGGAATAGTTTTAGATGACGTTTGCCCAAGTGTTTTGCAAATAAGATTTTTTTTTGCAACGTATTGAAATGTGGTCTTAAAAACTCGAAGTGGGTAGCCCCACTTCTAGTTTTTAAGACCACTAGGGAATGTGGGATATCATATGAAAGAGCGCTGTTTGCACATTCTTAAACATTTTTTCTTTTTGTTTTAGGCCGCACAGTTTTCGACTTTTTGATGAAAAATGTAATAAAAAATACCGTTCCCTCCCATAACTCCGAAGTTTGCATAGACAAAAATCTTAAATTATTCCATGTGATAGAAGTGTATATAAAGATTACAGCAAAAATAAGATGTCTCTTAATAGCACACTTTTTCAGAAATCAATAAATTATATTAGTTCCTCTATCGGTCAAGAGATGGCGCTGACCTAAAACGGCAATATTCTACACCGCAGTTTTAAAATTCTCTGACGAATAGGCCCCGCCGATGAAAATTTAAAAACATTTCACGTTTCTCAATACGGAACCCTCGGTAAGCGATTCTGACTCGCTATTGGCCGGTTTTTAAAGTTATTCTTTGCTTTTGGGAATAGATGTTATATAGGATCGAGGATCAGACGCCCTTTTATCTTTACCACATTTTCGACCTTCTGTGATAAGCAGCGGTAGGTGTAAGTAAAACCTACCGTCGCAAAAAAACGCGAGAGCGAACTACACAATTCAAGTTCTCCCAGACTTGTGATGAAGATTTATGAATCAAAATAATTCAAAGTTATTTTTTTAAATTTATACGAGTCGGTTCCACCAAGAAATACATAAGAACATGACCTTCGATATCCCTAATAGAACCCATTGTTAAATTAAAGTTACCTGGATCAACAACCCACATAAAAACCTCTAATTTGTAAAGTCATTAAACTATATAGGTAATTGATGCTTCTCGTTTTGATTGTAATGATTTTATCAATTAGACGGTACGATAAAATAACTGATTGTGATTCAACCTCCATAAAGTTCCTGAATTTTATTTTTGTCAAGTCTTTCATAACACGGTTTTACCTCGTAATGGTGAATAATTAATTACCTATGTAGGCAAGTAAGTACATCCGGTACCTCTTCCCTACTGTAATCAGATAGACGTACCTATACTTATGAGTTTTCTTTGTAACGCGATGAGTCGATGACTAATAATGAGATATTGCCTATTTTTAGGATTAACACCGTACCACAATCTAGGACGATAAGATCAATGTTTCCGAGAACTCTAGGTACAGTCAATCAGTCAACAGCATTCATTGGTAACACTTGCACAACGAAAATCACCTTTACTGCTACGACATACAGGCGCTTGTTACAACTGATCTGGAGTTGACCGCACAATACTTCAAGTAATTTACTATTCATTACCACGTTCTGTCCGTTATGTATGCACTAAACCATTTAGAGACGTTTTTATTATTCTATTGATTCTATTCAATAATGGCCTTGAGAACAAAGCGAGAGTTTATTACCTGTAAGTAAACCGGAGAATATATTCACGATATGATCGTTACTTGCCGCATCCGTCGAGTAACTGGACAGCAAGACTCCGGCCACCGTCAGGCACAGTCCAGACAAAGCCATGAACCTCGGCATGTGGAAGATCTTCACCATAGCTCTACACCAAGACTCCAGTAACAGTCTTATCACCACAGCTATAACTGGCACCAGCGCTATATCGACGTCCCATATCTTCATAACGTCGTCCCCCTCATGACCTTCCTCCCGAATCGCCTTCAGGATGATGAGCCCATACATCGATAACAACGCTGGTACTGTGATGTGATATATCACTGCGGACACAACAATCAGCCATCCATACCCGCCGTCGGGTGGCGTAGGTCCAAGCTCGGGCTGTGAGGCCACTACCCTGTCTAAATGCAGGTCGTCCACCCTGCTTTCACCTCTCTCCGCTCGATTCACGGTCGGAATTTGCTGGACCTCCATGATTTCTTCACAAAAACAATCACTTCATGGTAAAAATACGTGTAGTCAGTAACTTATCTATTTGGAATGGGTGTGTTATCTTATCATTATCTTTTCGCGTAATCACTTGCTCTATATTTTTAAAATCAGCGCCAATTTAATCCAACACACAATACACAACTGAAGCACATTCTTCTATTTTTGGTACTGTTTGATATGCGACGACATTATTTGCCGCTAAATAATGTCGTGATTAGCAGCAGCTGGTATAATTATCGAAGATTAAAACAAGAATAAAAATTCAAACATTTAAAAACTTTGTTTTACTTTGGTTAGTTTCTGAACGAAAGCGAAAGAAATAACAACGTTATACGGCCAAGTTAGGAACCTCCCGCTAAATAGAACGAACAGGACAGTTATATCGCAAAAGCTACGAGATGAAAAGAAACTTCCGATATTTGATTACTGTACAATGTGGCTTCAAGAAGATTGGTTTGTACAAAATGAATGAATCCGTTTGATCGACATTCATGAAAGACGCTCTAATAGGAATATTCCCGTTTATTTCGATAATGCTAAGGTATTTTCAATGACAACTTATTTGAAAACGATGTTACTAAGTTTACCATAACATTTTACTAGAGTAGGGAAACTTTTTCTGTGCGACAACTGTTTTACATCGTGTGCATACTCCGTGAAGCATTTTAATTGCTTGTAATTTTGGTGGTTTCATGATTGTGTGTTGGTGCAGGTGTTTCTGGTGCAGTGCTGATGGATAGGGTCGAGGAGTGTTGGCTGTACAATGGAAACGGAGTCTGTGAGGTCTGAGGTGAGCGGCCGGTCGCGAAGAAGCTCGAGGCACCGGCAGCACACGCATCGCAGCACCCGGTATGATAGGCCTCCGAGCTAGATTCTTAAGTCTTTAGATGCTGAGATAATAAAACCCGTCACAGTTCAATGTTCTGCTCATAAAAGTGGGAGTTTCTTAGAATTCCAATGGGAAATTCCCCTAAGTAATTATAGTGTGATATTATCAAATAATTACAAGCTTCAGCCAAATTACTGTTACTATGTTGTCAGCTTGTAGTTTCATTGCTAGGCAAGCCCTCCATCCATGCAAGTTTAACCAAACAGTTTAATGACCCAAGTACCCAAGTTGCCCTCATTAATATTCTCAAGTTGTTTTGGGATTATTGTAAAACATAAAGTATGCATGGCAGGTGTATGTAAATGTTGTTAACTACTGTTTCATGATAGTTTAGTCAAGAAACAGGATGTTTTTATATGCAACATCTCTTTCAGGTGGAATCTGTATGACTATTAAGTAGGTAGATAAACATAGACTGTGTCCTACTTGTAATTTGTAACCTTTTAACATGTTGAGATGGGAAATAGTTTAATGATAGACATGTTAAATGTAACCTTTTATTGATCTCAGGCCCAATTTATTTATGTATTTAGTAAGGGAAAGTAGTAGAAGTATTGACGTGTAAAAGTGTTTGTACAAACCTACTTACAGAAATAAAATCATTTATCATTAAAGTAAACAGGACTATATTAAAAATAAACAGAAATAATTTAGTAAATATACTACCCATCACATCTTCCAGAGATTAAAACTTAGATATTTACAAACTGGAGGGTTTATTGGTCTGAGGATGTTGATGACTTACATTTCTGAAATGTAACAAGCAAGTTACTTTTACCCTTTATTCTTCTTCAATGTGATACATGATACTGTTTCATATCTATGTCTATCTGAATGTAATTTGTGTCAAACAAAACTGTCCTACTTCTTAACCTTTTACAAAAGCTTGACCTAATCAGTTCATTTAAGCCCTTTTCAAACCATGAGTGTAAAGATTGTTTACGTAATGCATTGATGATTTGATGCAAAGGTATAATAGGAAAATGAATAAATAGTTTTTACTAATTCATTTCAGGAGCACCAAGTCACAGAGAAAGGATTCTACAGATAACACAATGGCGCCATTCCAAACCAGTGTAAATATCAACCCTGAGATTGGTAGAGATGGCCAAGAAGTCATTGAGGTCCAAATCTTGCCACAGGACGAAAACTGGGGAGAAAACACAACTGCGGTCACGGGAAACACTTCAGAAGGTTCACAATCCATGGAGGATGTGAGCAACTGGCCCATGGAGTCAGATAATGGCATAGGTTTTGTGTGCACAAGATATTTTGGCACAACAATAGCTCTTGGACTGTCCTTTGTTTCTTTTGTCAGTCCATTAGCCATGGTAGTGCTTCCAAAGATTGGATTCTTCCCAGGATTATCAGACAATATTGCAATACAGCCAAGTCAAAGGATACAACTGTTGTCTTGCACAGCTGAATGTAAAGGCATACTGCTGTCTTTAGCTTTCAAGCTAGTTTTACTTGCCATAGGAGTATGGGCAGTATTTCTAAGGCCAAGAAATGCCATTTTACCAAGAATATTTGTCTTCAGAGCAATGACTCTGGTCATTCTAGCCGTCTGTATATTTTCATACTGGTTGTTCTACATTGTGCAAATAACTGAGGCAACGAAAGCCCTCGCAGTGGGTGAGGAAGCTATGGATTACAATGCCTTAGTTTCATATGTATCCAGCTTTGCAGATACCTTACTGTTTATACATTATATAGCTGTTATTTTAATGGAGATCAGGCACTTAGAGCCTGTGTATTACGTGAAGATAGTCCGCAGTCCTGATGGAGAAAGCAGGTCTTATGCTATTGGACAGTTGAGCATACAAAGAGCTGCAGTTTGGGTTCTGCAGAAGTATTATACAGAGTTTCCGATATACAATCCGTACCTGGAGAAGATACCAATATCTAAATCTCAGAGGAAAGCCCAATCTAGTATAAAGTTCTATGAGGTGGATGGGTCTACTAATGTACAGCCAGGACAAGCTAGGTGAGTTATAGCTGATAAATAAATAATTTAAATTATCTAGAAGTTGTCTGGAAGAATTGTCAGCATGGCATACCATGCTGGCTAACTTCTACACAAAAGAAATAGAGATATAGAGCCATCACCAGCCATAGTTCCTGAGTTTCCTGGAGCAGCCACAGCTTTTTGTTACGAATTTCTAGTTTAACACTGAACCAAGTTAGCCTATTAGTATTATAATTGCTGAACATAGGCCTCTCCCTCTTTAGTTGCGCCTTTACCCCGATTCTCGGCATTCAGCTTCCATTATACTCTCATCCAGTTTTGTAGACTATAGACTGGGTTGTTACAATGCCCAATGAATCATGGAAATACTAGTATTAGCAAAAGTAACTTTTTAAAAATACAGACAACAGTTACATTATCTTATTGAACTTCAGAGGTCAGAAAGACCGCGTTTTGGACCAAAAAAAAACAGTTAGGAAGTCAATATTAATTGGTATTCCGTCATGACGTAATGGATTAGCCATAGTGATGCCTAATAAAAAGAACTGCGTCGAATCGAATGTTAAAGAGTGGAACGGAACGCCGAATGTCGGTTGGTAGATAATTATTGTAATGCTTCTGACACGGATTCGACTTCCGATTTCAGTTTAATTACCGAGTTCACGGCTAAAGTCAAGGTTTTGGAATAGGCAAAGAATGATTTTCTTGAACAAAAATTTATTTATAGGATTTGCTTTAACCATTCCTCTAAAAACCTTTGTCCTCTTCTAAAAAGGTAAAAAAATAGACCATGATAATGTACCAAACGTAATTGTCTGAAACATAAAAGAAATGACGTTACATCACGCCTGTATACCCAGAGCGGGTAGGCACAGACGCCAGCACATCAAGCTACCCGAAACTATCAAATTTTCCCAATCAACTATGGACCTTATGCTTTAGCGATAAAGTTGAAAATCTATTAAATAAATTTGACAGATTGTAGTAGCTTGATGTGCTGGCGTCTGTACATACTGTACACACATTTCGCCAGTTATGTTTAAGTTCACTGTGATAGGGGCGGGCTCAACGAATTTCCTAGTGAAAACGCCCAACCAGGAAGCCGACCATCATTGGTCTACTGCATCATGGCATTAAATAACATCCTCAAGGGTCTAAACAGGTGAAGCGTCGCGAGCGCGCGGCCCGGCCGATTATACTGGTCGAGTCGCGCGGCCGAGCCGCTATTGAAATGATTCGATGCATATGGTCTCGTGTAATTTCACAGTACAGCGGCCGGGTCGCGATTAGGAGGATCGCTGATTAGGCCCTAACAGCAGATGATTTTTGTTTATCTAGTTCTAGATAGTTTTATAGTAGACTTTGCTTCTACACGCGACTTCGTCCGCGAGAAATTTCTCGTTCCCCCGACCCACCACGTCGAGTCGCATCACGTGCCCGCACTATTACTTAATTTTCGCATTATTTCTGACTTTTTTCTTTTTGCTTGACTCCTAAGGGTCGTAGCGTGGTTTTACCTCCTCCAGAATTGGGCTATCAAGAGCAAAAAGAATTTTTCAAATCCGACTGGTAGTTCCAGAGATAACGCGTTCAAACTAACAAACTATTCAGCTTTAATAATAGTACAGACAGATATAGTATAATAGCATAGATTATTCACCGAGGGGATAAAATAGTGTCTAATTTCACGGGCGCTATATCGAATCCCGAGCGGAACGAAGGATTTTAAGGTCAACTACCGGGTGAATCGTGGGATTTAAGCTCACCCAAGACGAAGACACATTTATTCCCGAGGAGAATAAGTATTCAATTGTTCACACCTGCATTGCTATTCACAACCATACAACAGGCTATCGTATCGAAAATGACACATTTCGAAAACCTGATTTGCCCGACAGCAAACAGCTAGAATAGCGGACACTTACCTATCTAAATATATAAAATTCAAAGTCCTGCTGACTGATATATCAACGCACAGCCTAAACCGCTGGTCCTAGAGACATGAAATTTGGAGGGTGTGTTCTTTGTGAAGAGTAGGTATCCACTAAGAAAGGGTTTTTCGAAATTCCACCCCTAAGAGGGTGAAATTTCACGCGAACGAAGTCGCGGGCATAAGCTAGTTTGATTTAAACTGGCAACATTTTCGGTTTTTGGACTTGTGAACAGCGTTTTTTATGATACCATTGATCAATGTTCGATACGGTACGGAAGCGTATCGAGTGGTCTTGAATAGCTGTGCTGGTAGATAATACAAAGCAATCCCATTTTCGAAGAGTTTTATCGTAAAAGTTTTTATAAGAATTTTTGGTTAGGTTCCGAATTCAAATAATTTATTGACAAGCGGGTTGTAATGAAATTCAGTACAACATTAGTGCCCGGATAGACCGTAGGGCTATAATTACTAACTTTAGCCCTTAAATTGGCAGAGTGAAACCGGCTGGACCTTGATAAAAACTAAACTTGTAAGCGAGTATACTGAAAATTGACTCATGGTGGCAAAGACAAAATTTTATTATTATGATTGTTTGCCAATTAAAGGGTTAGGTTGGATTAGCATGACATATAATTTGGACATTATCATGGTGGTGTGAAAAATCTTTAATTGAAATGTTCCAGATCAACAACAGGCTCGTGCGGCGGCGGCAGCACGCGACGCCGCGACTCGAGCTCGGCTCACAACGAGCGCTACTACGAGGAGGCCGAGCGCGAGCGTCGCGTGCGCAAGCGACGCGCCCGCCTGCTCAGTGCGGCCGAGGATGCGTTTGCACATGTGCGGCGCGTCAGAGTGTCTACAAATGGTAAATATTGTATATAGTACAGGAAACGCCACGTGGCCGTAATCGGAATTAAGGCCGCCATCTTGTTTTAATGCAATTTCTGTGACAATGTCACAAATGTTCACAAACAATGCCTTTGAGGCACGAGAAGATCGTTGAAGCTCTCTAGTTTGACTTGACATAGGAAATCCATGAAAATTGTCCTAATTCCTTGATTGATCGATTAATTTAATCTTTACAATCATTCGAACCTAAAAGAAGTTTTGGTTTATCTTCATCATGTATGGGTACCAGTCCAATACTTAACATAGACCTCTCCAATCATACAAAGTGACATGACGTGTAAAAGTGTTTGTGCAAACCTTACAGAAATAAAACATTTGTAACGGCCAGTAGGGTCAATATTCCTGATGCGTAGAACCCCCCCCAGGCGGCGCGCTGGGCCCGCGCGAGGCGGCGGCGGCGGTGTTCCCGTCGCTGGCGCGCGCGCTGCAGAAGTACCTGCGCGCCACGCGACAGCAGCCGCGACACTCTGCTGACTCGGTAGTGTGCATTTATCCTTTCTTGTTTATGTAATCTATTGAAAGATGCGGCCGAATAAGAGATTTTTCGACCCGTTTACACCAGAAATCAACGCGTTTAGCGTTAATCGTATTTAAAACGTCGTTTTGTTTCTGTCAATCGCTTGAAGGAGAATGAGTGTTAAGGTAAGGACATCGGACGCGCAATCTAGTACCATGGATTCAGTAGGTACGGACGCATATTAAGCTACCCGAAACTGCCAAATTTTCCCAATCAACTTTGAACCTTTTAGTTTAGAGATAAAGTTGAAAATCTATTAAAGAAATCTGACAGATTCTACAATCTGTCAGCCTAGGGAACATTTTGGGGGTTATTAAAAAAGTAAAATGGTTTTCCATACATTTTAATCGCGTAGATATTGTTACTTGTAGTAAACAGCAGATTTTTTTTTGTGTAACCTACGAAAAATTTCAAAGCTGGGGAGTCGAGAATAATGTACTGAATCCATCGTAAATCCGCGCACGATGAGAACGGGATGGAACCTTGACAAAGTAAATCGAAAATGACAGTTCTCAAGTAGCGTTAGCAAAAAATATTGAATATTGATTATAAATTAGTTATTTCTACGATCTATCATAGGGTTATGAAAATACACAAAAATGTTTCATGGTTGTAATACTTTTAATAACGGCTGGACGATGGACCTCCCACGTCTCAGTTCCAAAAGGTAGCATCCCATTCTGATCTCACGCGGATTATAACAGGTTGTGTGTCGACCTCCAGCCATCCGGTATGTTAAGCACTAATCGAATTCAGTGATTTGAGGTGCAAGTGGGCCCTAGCACAGACTGATGAAGTCAAGTCTTCTTTTCGCATTTTCCCGTACCTTTGAAGGATTCCTCGCTCTAGCAAATGACGTTTGTGAGCAACAGAAAGGGATATGAGTTACAGGACAATGTGTGTCCTTGCACTTAGGTTTGGCCTAAAGGGTTGTTACTGAGCGCTACAGATATAGATAAACCTAGATAACGCAAGTATCACGATCTGTATTAAAACCAAGCATGCCCTTTTTTGACTACCTACTATGACGTCACAAGCACTATTTAGTGATGGGAAAATCAAATCGATTCAAAGCCGCCGCCGCGTGCGGCAGCCACGCGCCCCTAGCGCCCGCGCTCGCGCCCTCCCAGCCAGCAGTACACAGGACTGAGCCCTCCCAGCCAGCAGTACACAGGACTGAGCCCTCCCAGCCAGCAGTACACAGGACTGAGCCCTCCCAGCCAGCAGTACACAGGACTGAGCCCTCCCAACCAGCAGTACACAGGACTGAGCGCGAAAGAGGCGGCTGCGTTTTTTAACACGCCAAGTAGTTGCTCTTGCGTTATCTAGGTGTATCTATAACTGTGCTGAGCGCTACCCAAAACTGGCCTGAACAAGGGACCAGTTTTAGTTCAGGCTATAAAAACAAACAGCATGATTATAGGTATTACTCTAAAATAAAATCTCTTCTCTTCTTTTTAGGTTCTCGCGCACTTAGCACGTTGCCTCTCACAAGACGCATCTCCTCGCGCCTTCCTCGAACCATTCCTCGTCGAAGGCCCAGTTCTCTCCACAGACCAGGAAACCAGGCCCATACAGAGATGGTCCTTAATCTCCGACGAACTGCTAGCAAGGCCTTTAGCAGACAATGTGGAATTCCAGCTCAGACAAGGTGATATCTCCCTTATTTGTACCATAAAGCAGCTTCCCAAATTCTCTCTGACAGAAGAGGTCGTTGACCCTAAGAGTAATAGGTTCATTTTACGGTTGAACTCTGAAACGTCCGTTTGACAGGAGGAGTATTGTAGTCGGGATGACTTTAGACTCGTATGACATACGGAGTTCTTTTAGGTTAGGCAATGGACAGAAGTTTTGTTTGCGGCCATTTGCGAGGTCGTTATTACGGCCCGTTGGACAGTTTTCCATGATATTAAGGGCAGTGTTTAGTCGTTGCAAATTAGGAGCGCGCGTGATGTAACTTTATGAGCATTGAAATAAGGTTTAATTTATAATGATTGACGCGCGCTCGTGAAATGCAACAACTTATAACAAAATATAAAAGTTCAGTGTATTAAGTATTCTTATGGCAGCTCTTGTTGTTTAGAGAGTAATTATCTAATTATGTAAATAGAGCATTTAGCTAAATAATCTAGGAATGTTTGTCAACGCTTGTGTTCAATTTGGTGCGAAGTTAGGCTTCTGTTCATTGTCTCTTATGAGACAAAATGTCATTAATTTCACGATCAAAATGAAATATTTACTGAAATATTGCTTTTGCAAAATAAAAGTGTATCCATCTTATTACAAAAGGAGTTCTAACTTCAGACCCAGATTAAACTTTCGAGCCGGTTACTGTATTTTGAACTTGATTCGACAACCGTAAAGTTCTTTATGCAAAATTGACAACTTAGACTCGGGTTTAACGTCAGTTTTTGTAATAAGAACTTGAACTTTGTCGGAATAAAGTTTGAAATTTAAAAATGATGGTTTAAAACTGCGTCTAAAGATAAACCTTGTTTTATAATGAGGTCGCATGTGTGTATTTGTGACTGTAACTCGAAAATATCAATAAAAGGCTATCTAGTTATGCTGTGCATAACATGCTATTTCTAAGCAAAAGATTTTTCTAAATAAAAATTTTGTGAAGCAGTTTTCGTAAAAGTACATTGATCGTGAAAATGTTGTATATTATAAATACTTTGTTAATGTCACATTACTTTATTATAAGTCTAAGGTTTGATAGAAAATTTTCTTATGGAATCCTTATGATAATGAGCACAGCGCGAGCTTACAAAATGTATGCTAGATGCTAAAACTGATTTTTTTTAGGATTTATTTGTATGAGAAAATGGGTGTCAATTGACATAACTCTGCCTATTAAAGAAATCTATTGAGATTGTTCTCATTGCTCTTTGAGCGATAATGTACCGATAGCATAGCCATTTTAGCTATTTAGTGTGAATTAATCTTAAATGAAATACTCCATTTTTTATATGACTACTTAAATCGAACTGTTTAAAACTCGAAGGAATCTCAATTTACGTGAATCTCAAGTATTTTAGGTAACAAGACATTTAGTCGCCATTTTGTTAAATTATAAAAGACTAGACTGCATTTAATGTTTTATATCTAGGTGATAGTTATAATTTGTACATTGTGTCATATTGTAATAACAAATGTATTAAGCACAATTTTGTAGTAAGGCGTAGATTAAATATTATGTTGAAGATGGATTTACCCGATGCGTATTTATGAATAACGTCTCACCGTCGTCGTAACTTTTACTGCATAACACATTCCTCTACGAAGTTTTATTAAACACTAGCCCGCGACTTCGTCCGCGTAAAATATCTTGTTTTAACATAAAATATCTATATCCTACCACACCTAGTGATAGTGTAGCTCCCCATTAGTGCATGAGTTTTCGGATTCGGATCAGTAGATCCGACAGATTGAGACAGATCACACTGTGAACGTTTTTAAAATTACGAGAATTGCCACTAAGGTTGAACACTTTACTTATAATAATAATAATAATCGTGAAACAACAATAATGAGTGTGCAAAGTCTCCCCCCCCCCCTTTTTTTGCGGATGGGAAATCATCAAATGACCCCTCCCGCTCTGGGTGGAGCGGAAGGGAGTGTCAGACTTACTGACTAAAACCCACCCGTGTTCCTTCCTTAGCCCTTTATGTTCCGGGCCAGCGGTAACCCTTTCGGACAATCCCGCTGACCCGGCAAAGGTTGAACACTTTAAACTATCATATAACTTAATATGATTGTACCGAAATCAGTGCTCAAAATAAATAAATACGCATCCTGTAAATTCACCTTCAGCCCAGTGATCTGAATAAATCTCGAGTATGTATTGTATATTCATAAATTAAATCTAATTATACCATATCATAGGATTATATTATATTTATTGTGTAATTAAATTAGTATTAACGCAGCTATTTAAATGTAGGTGATATTTTGAAATGTTTATTTTATCTTTAAAAGTAAATGTTTTTGATACATATTTATTTATCAAGAAGATTGACTTTTCTTTCTATTTATTTATTCGTTAAAAATAAACGGTAACAATTTATCTTAGTTTAAAATAAGCATTTTAAAATTATATTAATAATTTAAAAGACAGTTGTGTAAGACTGGTTTTTATGAAATTTTTGAACTCTTTACATATTGCAAGTGAGTGAGGGTTGTGCTTAGGACAATTATGAATGTATGGGTGTCGCTGAAATGACCAAAGAGCGCTTGGAACTTGTAGCTAATTGTAACATATCGTAAGGTTTACAATCGTTTGGCATGTAATCGTCGCAGCTTTTGATGTGCTAGAGGAAAAATTGCTGCTAAAGGTTTGGACATCAATTTCTTAAAGACTATATTGGCTGGAAAGTATTTTAAAGTAATGTTAGGATGTCTTGCCAATATTTCTTTGTTATAAAGTTTTTTAAAGACGTTTCAGACGTATTTTTTTAAACAATAAATCAATAGCTACCTTGAAGAGTATGTAACACTGTTACACAGCCATTTTTAAACATGTCTTTAAAAGAAAATCTGCCAATTCAATCATTTATTTCCCGTTTTAAAGTCAAGAATTTACAAAGAAAATTACTTATCGTATTCTTGAAACAATGACCCGGTTTTTGGAAGCCTTATCAAAAAATGGCCAACAAATCGCAACTGTGACTTTATCCGACTTCTAGAAATCTAAAATGGCATATAACTTCTATACTTACTAAAGATTTAAAACGTTACATTTGCACTCACCGAACTTACTTACTGAGAGGACAGACGAAAGATACGGTTTTCAGTATGAGTGAGTGAAACAATACTATTTAAATGTCATCCACCATCTTTTGACATGGTCTGGGGAATCTAACAATTTAAATCTTTGTTCTAAACCCTAACTCCCAAATTAGAGATTAGGGCTCCAATAGCCATGCAGCATTTGATGCGGACTCCAATGCTCAAATTGCAGCCTTTTGTAAAATGCTTGTGCCTGCTTAGTATTAAGTACTGTAGCAAATGTGAAGTTATTCTAATATTATAGTGTAATAGGACATTTTTAAATGATTTTATTGTTTACTATGATATTTTTTTTATGGAAATTAGTAAGAGAACTGAATTAGTAACTTTATTAGGGCAGTTTGTTGATGGTCAGTCCAAATTTAAAATCGCGATATGTCGTGGCTCGTGGGACACCCGGTTGGAAGGAAATTCCTTTCGGTCGTGACGTGACGGTCAAAATGTTACACTTTTTCGGTCTAACTCTCATTCGCCAAGCGTGCGGAGTATAACATGCGTGCGGAGTATAACATGCGTGCGGAGTATAACATGCGTGCGGAGTATAACATGCGTGCGGAGTATAACAAGCGTGCGGAGTATAACATGCGTGCGGAGTATAACATGCGTGCGGAGTATAACATGCGTGCGGAGTATAACAAGCGTGCGGAGTATAACATGCGATTAGGGTGTTGTACTTCGTAGCACGACCATGAACGCATTCATTATAACTTTTGATGGTAATAAAATCCTTTTAATTTATACTTTTTTATACCACTAATTAGAAATTTTATACCTCTCAATTATCCTAGATATACAGCACGACCACGCTAAAATTCTAGCTGGCATTATAGCTCTAGATGGTAATAAAATCCTTTTAATTTGTACTATTTTATACCACTAATTAGAAATTTTAAGATATACAGGTCGTGCTGGGAAGATCCCTTCCTAGCACGACCACGCTAAAATTCCAGCTGGCATAAAAGTTGATGAAACGGGAGGAGTGCTGGGAAGGAATCTTCCCAGCACGACCTGTATATCTAGGATGATTGAGAGGTATAAAATTTCTAATTAGTGGTATAAAATAGTATAAATTAAAAGGATTTTATTACCATCAAAAGTTATAATGAATGCGTCGTGGTCGTGCTAAGAAGTACAACACCGATTAGGAACATGTTGAAAGTGTAGTTATTTATATGTATAATAGTAGCGCCATTTTTTTATCCCCCAGTGAAAGCGATATTCGAGGCGATATTCTGACTTGACCATCAGCATTTACAAAAGAATTAATTTATATGAATTCAAATTAAAGGCTAATTTTATAGATTTGTTATATTTTCGACGGAGAGACTCAATACAATGCACAAAGTATTTGCCTATAGATGTAATTATATGCACAAAACCGTAATCGTTGTAAAACAATTTGTACACTTTTGTATTTTTTAAATAATATAAAGTGAATTTTGTATTTCTGGTTTTTATTTTACAACTCTCAATACACTTGTTATTTGCAACTTAGGGCACACACAGAGGGTAGATTAAGTTTCTATGCTGTCAATAACGATAATGATGCCAGATGGCCAATTCCTTTAAATGGAAACGTTCAAAATCAAGTCGCAATTTCATCTCAGCGACAATCGATGCCAATTTTTTTTTATGTAGGTAGTTTAGAAATATTTTTGAAAGATTGACACAGATTAAAATGCGAACGTTCTTAAAAATACGGGAGTTGCCACTCTGGTATCCTCCTCCTGGCAAAGATGATTGCATAACGGTCAGCTCAGATAAGGTACTCTTGATTCTAACCGTCAAGAATGTTAAAATTCGTGTTATTTTATGGCACCGCACAAGGCCATAGAGTACGTAAACATATACAAGGCTATTGATGAGGACCAAATGCTTAAGAAACTTGTTCGAGATTCACACCACAGAGCATGGACACGTCTCTGCGGCCACCACCACGTCGAACCTGTGCTGTGGATCACACTCAAATTCAGTCAATTACTCTTCTCGACTTTATTTTTCAATCATCCACAGGTATCGCAATAGATACATGATATATTTTGCAGGATTTTATAGATTTCTTCATACTGATAACAGCGTCATTGGATTTGTCATCGAGATTTGTGTTATCTGTACCTACTTCCGATAAACAGTACATTGGTCTGAAGTGTTGAAACTCAAAGGATGGATGAGTTCATGTTTTGACTCATGAATTAGTAACCACCACTATTAATTTAATTGGTCTCTAATATTACAGTTTAACAATTGCCTTACTTTTTCGGCGATCAGCTTTCGATCGACTGCTTCTTCTGTCACCCAACAGTGACGGTAACCTCACGTTTGGTGGTTCCAACCATGTATAGTATTTCCATCTTACGAAGCGACACGCGGTTTACTTGTACAGACGCCAACACATCAAGCTACTACAATCTGTAATTTTTTTTAAATAGATTTTCAACTTTATCACTAAAGCATAAGGTTCAAAGTTGATTGGAAAAATTTGACAATTTCGGGTAGCTTGATGTGCTGGCGTCTGTACCAAGTGTACTTACAAACAGGCTGTGAATATGTGTGTAAGCGCAGGAGCTCTCGGTACCGTTGGAGACAAAGGCGAAGTCGGAAGTGTGTGTGTTACAGTCGACAGCAAAAGTAGATGATCAAAATCAGAAATTCAATACTAATGAACGGCCACACAGTTCTGACGCGAACTCCGTTAATTAGTATTGAATTTCTGACTTTGATCATCTACTTTTGCTGTTGACTGTACGTGCTGACTACTCGTCTCCACGCACGCATTCAGCGTATTTGTACGTCACTACAAGAGCGCGTCGATTCGTGAGATAAAAATATAAACTGACTTTCGGTATTTTTTTTGCTATATTTATAAAGCCGACATAGGACAGAAAACCACAGAAATTATACCAAAGTAACAAATTTGTTTATTTATACCAACATTAATAACAGAACACACTCGTACCTATTTCTTACGTACCATAATTACAGCCACTGCTTTTCACTACCTTATTACTCTAATATCACCGTGTTAGAGTTCAAATTAAATCGACTTTACACATAAGGTCTCAGAAACGAAACCCGAAAAATTACCCCACGTTACAAGTTTAAGTTTCGTTATGCAAACTGGCAGCCATAGGAAGCATAGTGTATGCTGTGGATGACGTGTATATGTTCTTGATGAAGTTACATCTGGATTGTCGCTTGGGCAGGCAGATGAATAGCCACATAGCCACGAGGGCTAGCATTGTGCAGAGCGATACGACCGCTACTGTTATTCCGATGTGCTGTTTTACGTTGCACGTGAAGTATTTGGACTTCAGGTCGAATATGCGTGCGTTGAATAAATTCGCTGGGGTTGCACATCTGGAAAAAATCGTGGTTATAAATTTTTCGTGAAATTCTGTACTTAAATGTTCATAAAGTGAAAACGATCCAAACCCTAATAACTAAATCCTAACAGTTAACCCCAATAATACACTAACTTTTCTGGTTAAGCGACTTTCGCAGAGAACCTTAAAATATCGGATATTAAGATATTAATTAGTCCTCCAGATCGTATTTCGGCCTAGGTGGAAATACGATCTGGAGTCTCAAGTCAAGGCAATCTCAACGGAGACTAGCGGCGCAGAAGATATTATAGTGCACAAGTGGGCACACAGGTGCACTCTCTCTTCCCTCACTCTCAGTCCGATGAGATGGCAATCCGACACGACCAGAGAGAGATCAGGCGCAGGACCAAGGTCTTAACGTGCGCACCGAAGCACGGGGGTATCACACCACCAACATCCAAACTCCGGCCGGGGGATCTCACTATAGAAGACTATCTGCCCCCAGCCATGTTGTTTGCAAACAAAAAACACCTGATTTCAGTACAAATATTGACCACATTTTTCTCTAAGTACTGAAATAAATTTATTTGCATCTGATAAGGTCGGTCAACACGCGGCCATGACTAAGACCACCGTAGACAATTTAATCTATCGGTAAATGCATTGTGGCGGATCGTAACAAGGTCAGGCGCATAACTTACGTGCCAGATGAAATGACAACGTTACTGAGCAATTAGTACTCTTTTGTTTGTGAAAGACACTAGAAATGGAGTTATATTTCTGTTATCTAGGTTGAGCTGTTGTATCAAATCTGATTGAGCTATTTAGCGTTATCGGCTAGAACATTATCACGTGGAAATCTGTAGCTGTTTTATGAAAACGTAGGTACATTATTATGTTTTTAATGCGCTTTTTATTAGGTATCATTTTATATGTGCAACATGCATAACGTTATATTGCTCCTAGATTATTCTACTCATTACGACCTTGTATATTCTGTGAATCTAGCTGGGCCTAACGAAAAATAAGGTTCTAAATCTTACCTTAAATGGTCATAATACTCTTCAGATATCTGTAGCTGCTTCACCCACACGATCTCACAGTCGCATTTCCAAGGATTTCCTTGTAAATCCAACTCGATCAGTACTCCAAGCGGCGTTGACAACGCTTTGTCCAATTCAGACAATCTTGATCCTTTTAACGACAGTCTTTCTAGCCCGAAATTATCAGGATCAGATAGTACCTCTCGTCCAAATGCTAGTTTACTGAACGAAGTCAGATTTCTGTTTCTTTCAAGTTCCAAAGTCTTTAAAGCAGGCAGATACTGAAATGCGGCTTCAGGAACTGTTTTGATTTTCAAATTGTTCAGTTTCAACACCTGCAGTGCTATTAGATCGGTGAAATCTTCGCTGAATATATCTGTTATAGGATTATCAGACAGATCCAGGTATTGTAATGTGTATGGTATTTCAAACATCTCGTTTATGCTGTTGTTCGATATTACAAGTTTTCTTAAATCGTAAGCATCAACGAAGAAGTTGTCGGGAACTGTGTTTAGATTGATCCCACTAATACTTATGTTTCTGATCTTGTCTGTGAGCCCAAAACCACTTCTATCGAATAAATTCGAGTTTCTTAGAACAGGTCCTAAGTTGTTATTGTCTAAAACAATTTCGTTCAGACTGCTCAAATGATGGAACATTAACTTCGTGAATGTAGAGAATCTATTATTTGCTAGATTCAAATATTCCAAGCTTTTCACGCTTCTAAAGGTTTCTTTGTCTATAAATTCCAGTCGATTATTACTTAAATCTAATCTCTTTAGTTTCGCCAGCTGAAAACTGTCGACATCAATCTTTGTTATAACATTATCATTTAATATTAATTCTATTAAAGTGTTTGACTTTAGTAAATCTGACGAATGTACAACAGATATGTTAATAAATGATAAATCTAATGAGTGCACTATATCGGGGAGTGAGTAATTACTTTGTAGAATATCCCCGTCTTTGTACGCGCACACAATCTGTTCACCTTCAAATTCTTCATTTTGTTCACTATGATATCTTTTGCACAAACAAACGTCACTATCACATATCGAAGAGCTGTTTATTTGTAGAACAAGAGCGAGAATTAACAATTGGACGAGCATTTTCCTCCGTCTGTAGCTCAGGTACTGTACGATAAGTATGAAAACTTATCGTGGCTAGATAATTCTTATCAATATTTATTTGGTCATTTCACTTCGCCGTGGCGGCACAATGAAGAGTTATCAGTTGATAGACATGTAGGACATTTCGTTTAAATATTGCGTTTGCGAATAAAGTTTATTTTTAACTTTATTTATTGGATGACCGATATATTTCAGCTGCCGATCAGAAATGAGTGTGTTATGAAACATAGGACCTAAGCAAAGGATATTGTTGGTCGTTTCATAGATTAGGTATTTTCCTGTTGTGTCGTCATGTTGTTTACAATGGTTATTGTCCTCATTTCTTTTACCTTTATCGCACCACCTTGGCACAAAATACAGAGAGTACAGAAGGCAATCACATGTATGTACTTCACTTTTCATACCTACGCTCGGCGGTCGCGCTAGAGTTGTCAACTTTGGCTTATGCACAAAAAACTATCGTAGTAGTGGAACTCGTATCTAGTTGTTTGATTTATTGTTGAGCTTATTCTACAATATTAAAACAAAACAATAAACATAGTATTACAAAAAAAGTTTACAGAACAAAAACATAAAATTTTACGTTTGTCAATTTTCACTATCGAAAATCCCTAATAACTTCAAAACGGATTACCCTATTTACACAATTTATTTTGCCCTATCCGTTTTAGACCTTAACCTATCAAATGACACTAAAAACAACACAATATCTACACAAACAAAAAATCATGTTTTTAACTTACGTAATACCAACTATTACGTAAGTTGTGTGCGTGAATTTACCTTACAAAAAAGTTACTTCGTTTATACTGATTCAAAATAGGAAACTGTTAAATAAATCGAGCTTAGCTATGCATTTTTTTGTTGCTCCATTTTTGCACTTCACAGACGCGTGTCTTAATCGGATGGCACCCGCGCTCGCACTACTCCCAACCCGTCCGAGATAACATGTCCGTGAGCGGTGTCTATGTGTGCGTTGGTCGAGCGCACTTTTTATGTAGATTGCCTTTTGTACTATCTGTATTTTGTGACGTTAGCGTTTAAAACAGAATGGTTTATGACTGAAAAGCGTATTGTTTTCTTCACTTTATTTTCATATAAGTACAGTCAACAAAAGAGACAAGTATGCAGGATCGTCGGATATAGTTGAAATTTAGTAAGAAACTGATGGATGTTGTCGATTGAAATTTAATTTGATACATGAGCTGTTTGTTTTCTATTCAAAGAATTAAATTTTATTCGAGAACATCGAACGGTTTCTTACTAAAGTTCAACTATATCCGACGATCCTGCATACTTATCTCTTTTGTTGACTGTAGATACACTATTACTAGTAAAATAATCATAATTCGATCAAACAAATCATAGATTTTTATAGTAAAAGGAGCCATTAGAGAAATTGATATCTATTTAAGATAACCAAAATCGGAGCGCAATCGGGTTCATCCGGTACATCTACGAGTTTACACGGGGCTAGCCCTTACTGATATTTGCTTATATACTGATTTACAAATATATTAAATAAAAGATTTACTTAGAATCTACCGCGCGTCGCTTGCACGCTACCTTTCACGCTGGGGTCCTCGTGAGCCTGCAACAAAAAATACGCTGAATATACTCACGCTGTACTGTACTGTGGGGCTCCAGCTGGGAGCTTCACAATATAATTAAACGAACTTTGACTTGGATATATATTTATAAGAAGACTTTACATTATCAAGTTATTTCCAGTGTGACGCAACTGTCTAATAAAAAAAGAAACTATGAAACGTGCACTAAACATAATGGCGGCTATCGCTGTCTCGCTTTAACATCTATTCGATTCTATCATGTTTAGTACATCCCTATCTTGTTATTATGTTGGCAGCTCTACGTCATGTCTGCAGTCTGTGTTATTTTTGTTTTGTTGGTATTCAGTTTTAGTGCACGTTTCATACAAGCGACGTTTTTCAACTTTTTCTATGGGGGTTCCGTCTCTAAGGCCTAAAACATACACAAGCGACGTAAGGCAGCAGGCGTGGAACAGGCGTGGCGCAGGCGTGCGCCGCTTCAAAACGATTTCATACAAAATGTATGCAGGCGACGTTTTTTAATTATACTGAAGCGGCGAATATTTGACACTTGCTTGAACGTTCGAATGGAACACACCGGCAATTATAACCAGCCTGTACTGGTAAAGGTAGGGCTACAGACAGCCTCTACAGTACCTATTACACTACGGGGTCAAATTCAATTAGTTAACGAAACTCCGCAGACGTTATGGGTCTTTTCTTCTTAGTCGCGTACTTCATTACTGAAGGTCGTGTTCCTGAAAGTCCTCCGTGGCTTTAAGTACGATTTTCTTCTACTTCGATCGGTTCTTAGCTTCTCTCAGGGCGGTCGTAACAGAGAGTGCAGTGACTTGGGCGGTAACTTGGTGTGGCCAGGGAGGAACGTAATGGGTATCGATCATCATCATCTGCCTAGCCTTTTCTCAACTATGTTGGGGTCGGCTTCCAGTCTAACCGGATGGAGCTGAGTACCAGTATTTTACATGGACCGACTGCCTATCTGATCTCCACTACCTAGTTACTAAGTAAAACGATACTCTTGGCAAGACTGGTTGTCAGACTTTCGCGCTTCTGACGACCAGTAACGACTGTCAAAGATCCACGAATTTCAGCCGGGACCAAAGGCTTAACGTGCTTTTCGAAGCACGGAGGGGTATGTAGAGATGGTCACCCATACACGGACCAACCGCGGCAAGCGTAGCTGAACTTAATCGATCGACCCGTGCGGCTGATAAGCCACAAGCCCCTTATTTTTAGGGTTCCGTACCCAAAGGGTAAAAACGGAACCCTATTACTAAGACTTCGCTGTCCGTCCGTCTGTCTGTCATCAGGCTGTATCTCAAGAACCGCGGTAGCTAGACAGTTGAAATTTTCACAAATTATGTATTTCTGTTGCCGCTATAACAACAAATACTAAAAACAAAATAAAATAAATATTTAAGGGGGGCTCCCATACAACAAACGTGTTTTTTTCGGCGTTTTTGCCTTGTGGTACGGAACCCTTCGTGTGCGAGTCCGACTCGCACTTGGCCCGTTTTTGTTGTTTAACCCGTCTAGATATCGATACTCATCGCAGCTGGATTTAATTTGACCCTGTAGAAATATAAGGATGCAATTCACCTCGATGTTAGGTGTCATCGCCTGTCACCATGGAAATTGTAGTAGTCAGTCGTCGTATGGTTTTATATGGATTTGAACCTTAACAAGAACTTGACTGGAATGTGTCATCCCGTTAGATCCCGAGTTGCAGTATGGTGACTTGGGACAATGTATCAATGTGTATTCATAAATGAATTGCGGTGCATTTCTAGCAATATTGTAGATAGACCATTAAAAGAACCACCACGAAAGACGATAAATACATTCGGTGCCAGAGCCCTGTGCAATTGTACAATGAGCCTCAATACCAAACTTGACTGAACTACCCTGTACGATCTTAATACATGCTATTTTTACCTGACTATGGCAGAGCCAAAAGAAGGTATGGTTTTGGTAAATCTAATGGCCAATTCTCACAATTAAATTTTTTTTAAATCTAGTCTCAATCTCAGCAATAATCATTGTCAAAAACTTGGCAAAAATGTTGGGAAACTAGTGGTATTTTTGACAGATTGAGACTGAGATCAGACTGCGATCGTTCTTAAATATACGAGATTTGCACTTCTCGTATTTTTATGAACGTTCGTAGTCTAATCTCGAAATAAAAATGGTTCGTCTCTTTCTCTGGTATTAGAACCACCTCTGGTTCTAACACCAGAGAAAGAGACGAACCATTTAGATCTCGAAAACATACTTTCTGTCTTGATTTTGACTATTTTTGGAGTTCTCTCTAACCTTAATAACAATAGCAGTCCTAGGTCCAGTGTTCCACAGCTGGGCGGCGTGGTCCACGAACGCGGCCTCCACAGCCACCGTGTACAGGCCGGGCGCGCTCACCGACACCAGCTGCTGCGCCGAGAAGAAGTCGCGCACCGGTGTTACTGTCTGCACCGCGGTGAGAACTGGCGGGATGTTTGTTAGTTCTACCGTCTGAGGAGAAAAGTAAAGGGTTAATAAAACTGTCACAGACAGCGAATGAATGTCAAACCTTATTGCAAAGTTCGGTCGCACGGCACTAGTAACGCTAGAACGCTAGTGCGTTCGAAGTACGACAACAACCATAACTGCTTCGAAATAAAGCCCCTTTGGTCATTGAAATGGTTGCTGGATTTGCGGCTAACTGTAAGATATAACCAGCCGTGTTCTCGAGGCAGAGGGTATCTACGATTTCAAATTTTAAACAGTTATTAAAATAGCCTGAAATCGAGGTAGCGGGCTAAACCACGACTGCGAGGTGTCATAGTTTGGTATCTTCGGCAGCCCTTAGGTACTTACTTTTTCATTGGTACGAGGATGCGGTGTGGCCGTAACTGTGATCTGCACGCCCTTTACTTGACGCACACGTTGACGCTTGCTGTTGAAATACACATTTGTTAAAAGTTATTTTTTTTTAAATCTTGTTGGTGTTATGGTCTCTTTTATAGAGGATTTAATACCATCCATCATCATTTCATTGTCATTTTCTGATTCGAATATTGTTGTTCAACTACGAATTTAAAAAAAAAAAAGGTAAAAAAAGGGTAAGGGTTCTAAAAAGGTTCGGATTGGCACAGTTTGGTCGGGACCTATTAGTCAATATAGGAAATGAAAGGTAGTAGAAAATGACCGAACATTAGGCCGATACGGTGGTTAACCGCTTCGGAGTAGACCCCCTGCATACAAAAATACAACCAGAAATATCCAATAGTTTGTTTCAAGTGTCGTCCGACGCCGGCGACAGCGACACGCGACACAGCGCGCCGCGTGAGTGTACTGACCTGAGCGGCAGTGGCGGCAGCACGACCCCCTCCAGCTTGAGCGCCAGGCGGTGCGACAGCGGCAACATGGCGGCGTGGTCCGGCGGCGCGCCCGACGCCGGCGCCACGCGCCACGCGGGCGACAGCGACACGCGACACCGCGCGCCGCGTGAGTGTACTGACCTGAGCGGCAGTGGCGGCAGCACGACCCCCTCCAGCTTGAGCGCCAGGCGGTGCGACAGCGGCAACATGGCGGCGTGGTCCGGCGGCGCGCCCGACGCCGGCGCCACGCGCCACGCGGGCGACAGCGACACGCGACACAGCGCGCCGCGTGAGTGTACTGACCTGAGCGGCAGTGGCGGCAGCACGACCCCCTCCAGCTTGAGCGCCAGGCGGTGCGACAGCGGCAACATGGCGGCGTGGTCCGGCGGCGCGCCCGACGCCGGCGCCACGCGCCACGCGGGCGACAGCGACACGCGACACAGCGCGCCGCGTGAGTGTACTGACCTGAGCGGCAGTGGCGGCAGCACGACCCCCTCCAGCTTGAGCGCCAGGCGGTGCGACAGCGGCAACATGGCGGCGTGGTCCGGCGGCGCGCCCGACGCCGGCGCCACGCGCCACGCGGGCGACAGCGACACGCGACACAGCGCGCCGCGTGAGTGTACTGACCTGAGCGGCAGTGGCGGCAGCACGACCCCCTCCAGCTTGAGCGCCAGGCGGTGCGACAGCGGCAACATGGCGGCGTGGTCCGGCGGCGCGCCCGACGCCGGCGCCACGCGCCACGCGGGCGACAGCGACACGCGACACCGCGCGCCGCGTGAGTGTACTGACCTGAGCGGCAGTGGCGGCAGCACGACCCCCTCCAGCTTGAGCGCCAGGCGGTGCGACAGCGGCAACATGGCGGCGTGGTCCGGCGGCGCGCCCGACGCCGGCGCCACGCGCCACGCGGGCGACAGCGACACGCGACACCGCGCGCCGCGTGAGTGTACTGACCTGAGCGGCAGTGGCGGCAGCACGACCCCCTCCAGCTTGAGCGCCAGGCGGTGCGACAGCGGCAACATGGCGGCGTGGTCCGGCGGCGCGCCCGACGCCGGCGCCACGCGCCACGCGGGCGACAGCGACACGCGACACAGCGCGCCGCGTGAGTGTACTGACCTGAGCGGCAGTGGCGGCAGCACGACCCCCTCCAGCTTGAGCGCCAGGCGGTGCGACAGCGGCAACATGGCGGCGTGGTCCGGCGGCGCGCCCGACGCCGGCGCCACGCGCCACGCGGGCGACAGCGACACGCGACACAGCGCGCCGCGTGAGTGTACTGACCTGAGCGGCAGTGGCGGCAGCACGACCCCCTCCAGCTTGAGCGCCAGGCGGTGCGACAGCGGCAACATGGCGGCGTGGTCCGGCGGCGCGCCCGACGCCGGCGCCACGCGCCACGCGGGCGACAGCGACACGCGACACCGCGCGCCGCGTGAGTGTACTGACCTGAGCGGCAGTGGCGGCAGCACGACCCCCTCCAGCTTGAGCGCCAGGCGGTGCGACAGCGGCAACATGGCGGCGTGGTCCGGCGGCGCGCCCGACGCCGGCGCCACGCGCCACGCGGGCGACAGCGACACGCGACACCGCGCGCCGCGTGAGTGTACTGACCTGAGCGGCAGTGGCGGCAGCACGACCCCCTCCAGCTTGAGCGCCAGGCGGTGCGACAGCGGCAACATGGCGGCGTGGTCCGGCGGCGCGCCCGACGCCGGCGCCACGCGCCACGCGGGCGACAGCGACACGCGACACAGCGCGCCGCGTGAGTGTACTGACCTGAGCGGCAGTGGCGGCAGCACGACCCCCTCCAGCTTGAGCGCCAGGCGGTGCGACAGCGGCAACATGGCGGCGTGGTCCGGCGGCGCGCCCGACGCCGGCGCCACGCGCCACGCGGGCGACAGCGACACGCGACACAGCGCGCCGCCCGAGCGACCTGCGCACACGCCGCGCGGCCACGTGGCGCCGCCCGCGCACGCGCGCACTGCGGCGAGGATGGCGTCCATGTGCTGCGGGGGATTCAGTATATTACATTACACTCGAACTCATTCTTTCTTTTGTATATTTACTGTTGTAGCCACGTTTATTGCGGCGTTAGAAGCGATGTTCCGATCGTCACGACGCTTCTGACGTCGCATGTTCAGATCGTACAGGTGATTGGACATTTGAGACACTACACGGGTAGCAAATGGAGCATATTATCTTGTTCTGGAGCACCGCACTCGCACTGGAGGTTATTTGATGACACTCAAAGTCAATAAAGTCAAGTAGATAATTATTCAAGTCAAAGGCGCAGCTAGTTAATAATAAAATCAACATCATCTAGAACTCTGTCATGTTTGCAGTATTTAACACAATGCTCCCACTTTTCTACGGAATATCCAGAGCATACTTTTCCAACATATTTTCTTTTGGTCCAAATTAAAGTTGATACTTTTTTGTGCTAACTGTCCTTTAATATCACCCCAGACCAACTCAGTTGGGTTCCGGTCTGAATGGTATGGATGCAAACGCAACACTTCATGTCCGTTTCTTTTCAATAACTCGTCAATTTTGCAAATATCTTCTGTGAAATGGCTTTTAATTAATTTAAATATCACAAGTGCTCCGTCTACAAATCCAGTTTGGCCTCCACAATGTACGATGGTCAAACGGTCTTCTTTACCGATATGAGACAGCACGCCGTGTTCATCCTTTGATTGGCAACATTTTGAAACGTTATGAGTCGCATTAACATAAGTTTCGTCAAGATATAAAATATGTCTTCCTTCTCAACGATATTTTAATAGTATTTAGGTATTTCCACTTCCACGAAATGAATGAACCGATTTTAATAATGGCTTCCGCTGGTACACCGAGTCACCGACCCTTCCGCTGGTACACCGAGTCACCGACCCTTCCGCTGGTACACCGAGTCACCGACCACAATGTCTTGTTAAACCATTAGGAAATTATGTCCATAAGAAAAGGCACGTAATTGGACAGTTTAAAGGTTTGGTTTCAGGCTATTCACATATTTAAAAAGTTTTGGTCTAAAAAGTTAGTAGAGAACATTTTAGAAAAATAGTGTTACATTCAAATTAGACGGATTTTAATTTTTCCATAGAATTGTTGATATTCAGCAGAATTTGGATCCAGTTTTTTTTTTCTAAAATATTCGTTTACTTTAAAAGCCCTTTGCTTGCACTGACTATTAATTTTATATCCGAAGATATTTCGACTCATCTTGATAATGTAATCTCATGTATAACTCAGAAAGCGTCCGCAACTTTCAACGCGTGCGATCGCTAACCGCGTAGCGAGCGAACTGAGTTTTGACAAGAATGCGCGCCGCCCGCACCTCTCCCGGTCCCCGTTCTCGTCCTCCCCGCGTCCCTATACCCCGCAGGCGAGGACTGAATTATGCGGTTTGCCTATAGTAAAAATCGTCACCTAAAGAAAAAGCGTCATGCAGCCTCCTTGCGACTTTCTCTCTCTTTCAATTATATACGAGTGTGAATATATTGCGAGTATCGCGTAAGGAACTTCGTTCCTGACGGAGACGTTTTTTTTCTTTATTTTCTTCTAAGGGTAGGATAATGATAACAGTGACACTCCAAACTAAAACATGATTGATATTTATTTTTCTTTAAAATTACTGTCTCAATGCTAGGCAAAAGTCTCCCCCTAAAACTAAAAATAAAATGGCAAAAAGTACTTACCCTATGAGTGATCCCAGGGCTAGTGGTGGGGTTATCGAACAGCTTGTTAGATATGTCAGTGAGCGCGGTACTGGCTGAGAGAGCTATCATCTCTTCCAGGGTGGTAGGTTTTAGGTCTACGTGGTCTAGTTCTGCAGGACGCTCCTGGGTTGTGGAGGCGATGCGGTCTAGGAATTGGGCTAGTTGGCTGTATGTGTGCTGAGAACTGAAGGTTTGTTAAGGAAAAGTCAAAGTCATTATTTGCTTTAAATGTTGTAGTACAAAAGAGGGTAGATAAATATTCTTGTGCAATGACACGTTTCTGCATATTTTGAAGACATAGATTTTAGATGTAAAAATTTTGTTCATAGAATTTGTACCTTTTTTTTTTTAAATGACTAAATCTCTAAGATCAATTTGTCTCTTTTTTAGTTTTGAAAGCGTACTATGGCAGCTGGAACAAGACGTAGTTCTTGTTATTAAAAAGGATACATATGCAGATGCCTGAGCGTGGAGTCGTCGGCGTGGAATGCGGTGCGCGCGATGGCGCCGTACTTGCGTGCGGCCGCGCACACCGCGCGCGCCGCCCTGCGCACGGCGCCGGAGAACGCGCCCGCCTTCAGGGACGGGTCGCGGGTGCTCTGGGGGACGTTGTTGACTAATGAAAATCCTTACTACGAGTCGTGCATTGAAAATTGAAAAAAGAAACAAAAAACGAACATATGCGTATAACATATACAGGGTGAATTTTTCAAGTGGGCGTGGATGGCCAAATCAGAAACTATGAGGAATAGCGAAAAGTAGGTACTCAAAGGAGTCGCGGGCTCGATTTTGATGAAAACTAAAACTAAATCATTGGACTTTTGAAAAATCAATATTTTTACCCAGGAATCGAACCCGTTGATTTTAATAAAAAAAAAACACTGTATTATTACACCACTCGATAGTGTCCCTAATAAGAATCAAATTCACACAGCAGGCGGCGGCTGCGTGCACAAGGCCCGGGCGGCGTGCGCGGCCCGGGCCAGCGCGTTGTGCGCGTGCGCATCCACGCGGTATAGTTACCTGCGAGTAGGTGTGCGCGACAGCAGGCGGCGGCTGCGTGCACAAGGCCCGGGCGGCGTGCGCGGCCCGGGCCAGCGCGTTGTGCGCGTGCGCATCCACGCGGTATAGTTACCTGCGAGTAGGTGTGCGCGACAGCAGGCGGCGGCTGCGTGCACAAGGCCCGGGCGGCGTGCGCGGCCCGGGCCAGCGCGTTGTGCGCGTGCGCATCCACGCGATATAGTTACCTGCGAGTAGGTGTGCGCGACAGCAGGCGGCGGCTGCGTGCACAAGGCCCGGGCGGCGTGCGCGGCCCGGGCCAGCGCGTTGTGCGCGTGCGCATCCACGCGGTATAGTTACCTGCGAGTAGGTGTGCGCGACAGCAGGCGGCGGCTGCGTGCACAAGGCCCGGGCGGCGTGCGCGGCCCGGGCCAGCGCGTTGTGCGCGTGCGCATCCACGCGGTATAGTTACCTGCGAGTAGGTGTGCGCGACAGCAGGCGGCGGCTGCGTGCACAAGGCCCGGGCGGCGTGCGCGGCCCGGGCCAGCGCGTTGTGCGCGTGCGCATCCACGCGGTATAGTTACCTGCGAGTAGGTGTGCGCGACAGCAGGCGGCGGCTGCGTGCACAAGGCCCGGGCGGCGTGCGCGGCCCGGGCCAGCGCGTTGTGCGCGTGCGCATCCACGCGGTATAGTTACCTGCGAGTAGGTGTGCGCGACAGCAGGCGGCGGCTGCGTGCACAAGGCCCGGGCGGCGTGCGCGGCCCGGGCCAGCGCGTTGTGCGCGTGCGCATCCACGCGGTATAGTTACCTGCGAGTAGGTGTGCGCGACAGCAGGCGGCGGCTGCGTGCACAAGGCCCGGGCGGCGTGCGCGGCCCGGGCCAGCGCGTTGTGCGCGTGCGCATCCACGCGGTATAGTTACCTGCGAGTAGGTGTGCGCGACAGCAGGCGGCGGCTGCGTGCACAAGGCCCGGGCGGCGTGCGCGGCCCGGGCCAGCGCGTTGTGCGCGTGCGCATCCACGCGGTATAGTTACCTGCGAGTAGGTGTGCGCGACAGCAGGCGGCGGCTGCGTGCACAAGGCCCGGGCGGCGTGCGCGGCCCGGGCCAGCGCGTTGTGCGCGTGCGCATCCACGCGGTATAGTTACCTGCGAGTAGGTGTGCGCGACAGCAGGCGGCGGCTGCGTGCACAAGGCCCGGGCGGCGTGCGCGGCCCGGGCCAGCGCGTTGTGCGCGTGCGCATCCACGCGGTATAGTTACCTGCGAGTAGGTGTGCGCGACAGCAGGCGGCGGCTGCGTGCACAAGGCCCGGGCGGCGTGCGCGGCCCGGGCCAGCGCGTTGTGCGCGTGCGCATCCACGCGGTATAGTTACCTGCGAGTAGGTGTGCGCGACAGCAGGCGGCGGCTGCGTGCACAAGGCCCGGGCGGCGTGCGCGGCCCGGGCCAGCGCGTTGTGCGCGTGCGCATCCACGCGGTATAGTTACCTGCGAGTAGGTGTGCGCGACAGCAGGCGGCGGCTGCGTGCACAAGGCCCGGGCGGCGTGCGCGGCCCGGGCCAGCGCGTTGTGCGCGTGCGCATCCACGCGGTATAGTTACCTGCGAGTAGGTGTGCGCGACAGCAGGCGGCGGCTGCGTGCACAAGGCCCGGGCGGCGTGCGCGGCCCGGGCCAGCGCGTTGTGCGCGTGCGCATCCACGCGGTATAGTTACCTGCGAGTAGGTGTGCGCGACAGCAGGCGGCGGCTGCGTGCACAAGGCCCGGGCGGCGTGCGCGGCCCGGGCCAGCGCGTTGTGCGCGTGCGCATCCACGCGGTATAGTTACCTGCGAGTAGGTGTGCGCGACAGCAGGCGGCGGCTGCGTGCACAAGGCCCGGGCGGCGTGCGCGGCCCGGGCCAGCGCGTTGTGCGCGTGCGCATCCACGCGGTATAGTTACCTGCGAGTAGGTGTGCGCGACAGCAGGCGGCGGCTGCGTGCACAAGGCCCGGGCGGCGTGCGCGGCCCGGGCCAGCGCGTTGTGCGCGTGCGCATCCACGCGGTATAGTTACCTGCGAGTAGGTGTGCGCGACAGCAGGCGGCGGCTGCGTGCACAAGGCCCGGGCGGCGTGCGCGGCCCGGGCCAGCGCGTTGTGCGCGTGCGCATCCACGCGGTATAGTTACCTGCGAGTAGGTGTGCGCGACAGCAGGCGGCGGCTGCGTGCACAAGGCCCGGGCGGCGTGCGCGGCCCGGGCCAGCGCGTTGTGCGCGTGCGCATCCACGCGGTATAGTTACCTGCGAGTAGGTGTGCGCGACAGCAGGCGGCGGCTGCGTGCACAAGGCCCGGGCGGCGTGCGCGGCCCGGGCCAGCGCGTTGTGCGCGTGCGCATCCACGCGGTATAGTTACCTGCGAGTAGGTGTGCGCGACAGCAGGCGGCGGCTGCGTGCACAAGGCCCGGGCGGCGTGCGCGGCCCGGGCCAGCGCGTTGTGCGCGTGCGCATCCACGCGGTATAGTTACCTGCGAGTAGGTGTGCGCGACAGCAGGCGGCGGCTGCGTGCACAAGGCCCGGGCGGCGTGCGCGGCCCGGGCCAGCGCGTTGTGCGCGTGCGCATCCACGCGGTATAGTTACCTGCGAGTAGGTGTGCGCGACAGCAGGCGGCGGCTGCGTGCACAAGGCCCGGGCGGCGTGCGCGGCCCGGGCCAGCGCGTTGTGCGCGTGCGCATCCACGCGGTATAGTTACCTGCGAGTAGGTGTGCGCGACAGCAGGCGGCGGCTGCGTGCACAAGGCCCGGGCGGCGTGCGCGGCCCGGGCCAGCGCGTTGTGCGCGTGCGCATCCACGCGGTATAGTTACCTGCGAGTAGGTGTGCGCGACAGCAGGCGGCGGCTGCGTGCACAAGGCCCGGGCGGCGTGCGCGGCCCGGGCCAGCGCGTTGTGCGCGTGCGCATCCACGCGGTATAGTTACCTGCGAGTAGGTGTGCGCGACAGCAGGCGGCGGCTGCGTGCACAAGGCCCGGGCGGCGTGCGCGGCCCGGGCCAGCGCGTTGTGCGCGTGCGCATCCACGCGGTATAGTTACCTGCGAGTAGGTGTGCGCGACAGCAGGCGGCGGCTGCGTGCACAAGGCCCGGGCGGCGTGCGCGGCCCGGGCCAGCGCGTTGTGCGCGTGCGCATCCACGCGGTATAGTTACCTGCGAGTAGGTGTGCGCGACAGCAGGCGGCGGCTGCGTGCACAAGGCCCGGGCGGCGTGCGCGGCCCGGGCCAGCGCGTTGTGCGCGTGCGCATCCACGCGGTATAGTTACCTGCGAGTAGGTGTGCGCGACAGCAGGCGGCGGCTGCGTGCACAAGGCCCGGGCGGCGTGCGCGGCCCGGGCCAGCGCGTTGTGCGCGTGCGCATCCACGCGGTATAGTTACCTGCGAGTAGGTGTGCGCGACAGCAGGCGGCGGCTGCGTGCACAAGGCCCGGGCGGCGTGCGCGGCCCGGGCCAGCGCGTTGTGCGCGTGCGCATCCACGCGGTATAGTTACCTGCGAGTAGGTGTGCGCGACAGCAGGCGGCGGCTGCGTGCACAAGGCCCGGGCGGCGTGCGCGGCCCGGGCCAGCGCGTTGTGCGCGTGCGCATCCACGCGGTATAGTTACCTGCGAGTAGGTGTGCGCGACAGCAGGCGGCGGCTGCGTGCACAAGGCCCGGGCGGCGTGCGCGGCCCGGGCCAGCGCGTTGTGCGCGTGCGCATCCACGCGGTATAGTTACCTGCGAGTAGGTGTGCGCGACAGCAGGCGGCGGCTGCGTGCACAAGGCCCGGGCGGCGTGCGCGGCCCGGGCCAGCGCGTTGTGCGCGTGCGCATCCACGCGGTATAGTTACCTGCGAGTAGGTGTGCGCGACAGCAGGCGGCGGCTGCGTGCACAAGGCCCGGGCGGCGTGCGCGGCCCGGGCCAGCGCGTTGTGCGCGTGCGCATCCACGCGGTATAGTTACCTGCGAGTAGGTGTGCGCGACAGCAGGCGGCGGCTGCGTGCACAAGGCCCGGGCGGCGTGCGCGGCCCGGGCCAGCGCGTTGTGCGCGTGCGCATCCACGCGGTATAGTTACCTGCGAGTAGGTGTGCGCGACAGCAGGCGGCGGCTGCGTGCACAAGGCCCGGGCGGCGTGCGCGGCCCGGGCCAGCGCGTTGTGCGCGTGCGCATCCACGCGGTATAGTTACCTGCGAGTAGGTGTGCGCGACAGCAGGCGGCGGCTGCGTGCACAAGGCCCGGGCGGCGTGCGCGGCCCGGGCCAGCGCGTTGTGCGCGTGCGCATCCACGCGGTATAGTTACCTGCGAGTAGGTGTGCGCGACAGCAGGCGGCGGCTGCGTGCACAAGGCCCGGGCGGCGTGCGCGGCCCGGGCCAGCGCGTTGTGCGCGTGCGCATCCACGCGGTATAGTTACCTGCGAGTAGGTGTGCGCGACAGCAGGCGGCGGCTGCGTGCACAAGGCCCGGGCGGCGTGCGCGGCCCGGGCCAGCGCGTTGTGCGCGTGCGCATCCACGCGGTATAGTTACCTGCGAGTAGGTGTGCGCGACAGCAGGCGGCGGCTGCGTGCACAAGGCCCGGGCGGCGTGCGCGGCCCGGGCCAGCGCGTTGTGCGCGTGCGCATCCACGCGGTATAGTTACCTGCGAGTAGGTGTGCGCGACAGCAGGCGGCGGCTGCGTGCACAAGGCCCGGGCGGCGTGCGCGGCCCGGGCCAGCGCGCTGAGGGCGTGCGCCCGCGCGCGCATCCAGGCGGGCGGCAGGGGGGCGCACGCGCCGCACCCCGCGCAGCCGCCGCCGCAGCCGCCCGCCCCCGCGCCGCCGCCACCGCCCGCGCCGCCCCAGCCGCTCGACACTTCCCAACCCGAGCTGGCCTCTTCGAGACCCGCAATACCTGAGAAAGAATAAAAACAATATTTATATTCTGCAAAAAAATGGGGTGCGCCTGTGTCATGGACACGGTCGTGTGTTGTACGTGAATACGTTTACGTAACGGGGTTGATCCGCTCGGCCGCATTCATTCTTTTACGTTCCCGGTACTGCTTGACTCGGTCATATGGTGTTTTATTGGTACCAATCGATTACTCTTGAGAAGCCCTTTCCAACCGTATACGATATCTTTATTTTGATTTGGCTTTCTGACGCGTATAGGCCGAAATTATATATTTTTCTTTTTATTTTAACAGATTATAATCACTGTCACTATTTTACACTAGTGTTTTGTATATGTCACGGCTAATAGCCGAAGTGCGGCTACACCTAGTTTTAGCCGGCCGAAGTGCGGCTACACCTAGTTTTAGCCGGCCACATGCGGTTCGTGTGTATTTCGGGAGGCGACATAGGATGCAAGGGCGAGCGAAGGGCACCCCGAGGTTCGGTTTGGTTAGATTCCTTTAAACCCCTTACACAGGAATAGGAGCCCCGCTTCGCGGGGCTCCCTCGACGTAGGATGCAAGAGCGAGCGAAGGGCACCCCGAGGTTTGGTTAAAACTAGGTGTAGCCGCACTTCGGTCATTAGCCGTAACATAATTATAAAATCGATAGATTTTGACGAGAGCTGACGATTGAAACTTAAGAGTAAACTCACTGGTGGTCATGGCCAAAAAGCACGCAGTCTCACCTGGCTTCGTGTTCGACAGAGCAAGTATCAGTGATGAGCAGTTAGACGACAGTCTACACGCACAACGTCTAGTTCTCACGCAGAGAAACACCGTTCCGAACTGATAGGCGCGTAAAAAAAATTGAAAAGTGCTTCGGAAAATCGAGTTTGATGAAAAAACCACTGCATAAATCAATTACAAGTAAAGTTTATTGAACTTTTCGATAACTAAGCTTTGTCGGTACGGACTTGGTTTTGAAGATTTTACAGTTCTTTTATTACTTATTTACACCCAAAGTTACGTGAAAAATAGCAAAAAAACTAATCTTTGTTGGCTAATAACTTTTTAATTTACTATTCTGTTTCCGTACAGACAAAATGAATAATAACTCAAAACGATATCATGTTTAACTTTGGGTGCACAATGTCAAACAGTGGAGTAATACTCTTCCGAAATTTGTATGGAAAAAATATTGACTAGTGGCACATTAAACGAACGTCGTAGCTTTTCCATTTCCAAGTCAAAAGTTAAGTCGAAATCTCGATACGCAGTAAAATGACGTCTCAAAATGGCGGCGCTTACCCCTGCACCGCGCGCGATGCGTTACAGTCCTCACTTGGCGTAATGAATTCTTTAATCCTTAAGTTATCCAACACCAAACTGTATCCCCCAATTCTGTTATCATTGTTTTTTTGACTTGCCTCTCACTATGGAAGCAAGTTTTAAAGACGTATTCACACTATTCACGTCAAAACACTAGAATTCCCTAGATGGAGTGACAAACATTATTTTTTAAACTTACCATCTTCAATCAGCTTAGCATCAGCGGCAGCCGCACGATACAACGCAGTCAACCAACGTTGGGCAGCTTCACTGGGCGCTTCCTCTGACAAACGCTTCAAAATGGCCGCCGCGAGGCTATGGTGACCGTATCTATTTAAACACAATTTTTTTATAATTGTAAGCCCAGGTTCGCACGTTCGTTTTAAACGCGGCGATTTTTTTCGCGCACAGTTCAGAAAAAAGGTGGATTCATTTGACAGGACTAAACAAAACTTTATCTTCTGTCCTTTTCATAATGAAGTAGAAAGAAAAAGATGCACTGAACTTAAATTTAGTTTAGTTTGTGAACAAAGGAATCAGCACCATCACCTATTTTCAAGTTTGATTAAAATTAAAATCTGAACTAGAAGATGACACAAGTTTGGTAGACGTAAAGCTATGAAATCTACAAAGCTGCTGGTAGGCCATGAAATTACAGTAAGAAACGAAAGGAGAATAAGCAAAACTCACCTCAATGCCGCCCTAGCAACTCGATAGCGCACCCATCCATCCGCCTTCTCAATAGTGCGCAATATAGTGCCCTGCCAGACCGGACTGATGCTGTGTGTGAGCGCCTTGCCGGCGCGCTCCTGGAACAGCACCGTGCACAGCAACACGAGTGCCGTGCCGTCGTCGGGAGGGTTCTCTATCGCGTTGACGCTGTCAACATAGCAAGCTTTCACGACTAGGCAAATATTTAAAATCGCAATTGCAATCGCATGCCAGCGAAAATCAATAGCACACAATCTCATACAGATACTGACTTAGATTAGAATGCAAACGTTCTTAAAAATACAGGCATTGCCCTTCAGGACTAGTCGATAATGCTCAGTGTGTTGGTTGTGTGACCACGGTACTGTAGAGGTTTGTTATGTATTACAACCTTAAAGTAACTCAGGCTGGTAATATTTGTTGTTGGTTGACATTCGAAAGTTGAGACGTATGTCATAGATAGAATGATAGATGGTTTTTCCTAAGATAGAAAATAATTTTTATATTGCCGATGTTGCAATAACATTCCTTGAAACAATATATTAGTAAAAACTAATAAGCTCTTTTAATCTAAACTGTGGAGATCCAGCCGGGATCTCCACAGTACCTTCAAACAATCCCAAAACCTGACCAAGATTATGTCTGGACTTTAAAAGAGACTGTGACCTCTGAGTTTGTTTCGGCCTTTCTTCTCAGAGTAGTCAGATAGGAAACGCCGACTTCATCTAGTTTAAAAAAAAAACATGATTGACGTGTAAAAGTGTTTGTACAAACCTACTTACAAAAAATAAAATCATTTCATTTCATTTCAAAAGCAGCATGGCCCAGTTAATTACAGAGGTACAGTCACAGTATAAAGATCATACAGTATTGTAACTCGGCCGTAACCTTGAAATAAATGCCTACAGCCGCGCGGTACGTAAACATGCGATAGGGCTGCCCGCCTCCAGCATTTTAATTACATTTGCCTACTTTGTGTTTCCATTTAGTTTTGTTATTGTATTTTACTGTGTGTACATAAATATTAATAATAAAAACCACGTCTTTACTTTGAATTTTACAAACTAACAAAACAAAACACACATGCCCCGAGGTTTTAACACAAGCGTACCTACCGTATAATGATTCATGAACCGCCTATAACTACCTATTTCACTCGTGTCTATCACTTTCCTTTACTCTATTCACTTTATTTATTAATCCAGACATCTCTTTTTTCGGGAGATAAAAGGAAATACTTATCCATTAAAAAGACACACATTATGTACAGAAAGCGTCACTATGTCCTAACCCCTCAAGTTTTAAAATGTTACACTGCTACAACATTGAATTCCTTACGAATAATCTAAAGAATACTTCAAAAAGAGTCCATTGTGTTGACTCGGATTCGAACCATCGCATCACCGAACGTCGTCATACTCATACCGGCAGTTTGACGAACTAGCCAGCGAGCCCATATGAATTGCGATGAAATTGTTATCTACTATCGGCTGAGTCATTATATCTTTAGGTCCCTGTCTAATCGAAAGATGTTATAATTTGAGGGTATCCATTAATTTTACTTACTTACGTTGTCTTTATAAAATTAATCCATACCTTCAAGTTAGAACTTTGTATACGTTCACTTAAAATGGCGAAGAGTAAACGACTACTATTTATCAATTATTTTTTAAAATGATTTCTGATATTATGAGAACTAAAATAGTTGTTCTGTTTGTTGTAAAATAAGATCATAGTTTTGTTAAATAATAGCAATAATAAATATTATTAAATGATTAATAAAGTATTTTATTTTTCTTGATTTTTTAATTCTTTATTTTATAAATAATTACTACTTACTTAAAACAAAATAGAAAAATATATCAAAATAATATAATGAACAAAAAGCACATTTCGTGCCTATATAGGATTTGAACTACCAATCTTATGCACGGTAAGCGGTCTTGAAACCTCCAGTCTATTTAGACGATGAATAAGTTGTCGTAAATGTTAACCCTATTATTGTTGCTTGTCGTCGCAAAAGTATTGTTTTATTGAAAAAAACAATAATAAAAACAGAATTAAAAAAAAATACTTACTTAAACTTATTTATTCACTAAAACAATACATTATTTAAAATAAAATGTTTTTGCAAAATACAAAAACCAACTTGGGCCTATCACGGATTTGAACGCACATGTCTTTTGGTGGGGTAACTAGTTAAAGGAGCTGTGTGTACCTACCTACTAGTAAGTAAAATTATTTTATAGTCTTACCTTTCAGAGTTTCCAGGTAATCTAAAAAAAGTTATCTCTGGATGCGTTATTGACGAATGCATGCAACCAAAAACAGCACAATATATCCTACTCGTCATATTAAATATGTACTTCAATTTATTTTGCGCGGTTATTGTTAAAAAAAACAACACACCGTCCGTTCGTCACTGCGGCACAGTCGCGACTGTCTGCATGCCAAGCGCATGCCGAGGTCGAGGCGCGTAGGTATAGCTCGCGTTTCGTCCGTTTGTATGAAGTCGAAATACTGTATATCTTTATACTGTGGTACAGTTTTTATCTCACGAAGCGACACGCACTTTACTTGTGCTAACCAAGTGAAGACACACTATGCGATACCCACCTACTCATCACAAGCACATACCAAGCCAAACGATTTCCTTTCAACTTTTCTGTCACTGCTGTTGCTTTCAAACGTCCCTTCATATCTTAACTTTATTTATTTTCGAAGTAGAAATTAATGATAATTTAAGCATTTATGAAAAATTTAAATTTTAAATGATTATTTCAGTATAGAGAATAATAGTACTAATTTTACAATGAATACGACGATGTACGTACAGGTGCAGGCGGTGTAGCGTGTGATGCAGCGCCGGCATGGCGGGCGCGAGCAGCGCGGGCGCGTGCGGGGCCCCCCCCAGCGCGCCCAGGGCCTCCAGCAGCGCGGCCATGCGGGCCCCGCCGGCCCCGCCGCACGCCTGCAGCTGGGTGCCCACTACGTTGGCGGTGCGGGACGCGTACGCTGTGGCCTCGGCGCGGCTGAGTTGTACCTACGCACATAAATATTACGTCAGAAGAACTGAAGAACATCACCAGTAAGGTCACTATAATATGTCCTTCTAGGGCAGGGGTGGCCAACTTGGTTAGACCCAAGATCTACTGTTCACTGACGACACCCTTTGCGATCTACCAACTCCATACTTCTTGAAATCTTAAATGAAACAGCATAGTTCAGTACACAATAGGCTATTTGACTGGTTTCTGATAAACATCTCAGAATATTTAAGCCCACAAAAACCTATTACTTCAAATTGCATAATGTATTTCTTTTAAAAAATAGTAAATAAAAATGTACTGTTTAAATAAGCCGCCAAAACGCTATCTTTAACAATATGGCGTCGTGACGTCACGATTCACGTAAACAAACGTTGAAACGGTCGAGATACTTGACAAAAGTCATCTGTTCTGTCAACGATAGACAGAAATTTACTAAATCATGACGTCATGTGGTGTGAAGGCACGTACATCACGTATAGCACATAGTTAGGATAGAGATGCTGTGTTAGTAGTCTTAGTATCTGCATATTGTCACATACAAGCTATGTATATATACATTACCAATTAAAGGTACAAGAGCAGTCAGTTGTGGGTTGACTCTTGGAGAACTACACATCATGTCGTTTACCTAACCCCTTCCCCCTACATCGCATGGCGACCCTGCCAGTCGGCTGGAAGGCGTTATAGTTGCCAGTGGGGGGCGAATCAAATCGCGGTATAGTCGGTTTCGCACGTCACGTCGGGTCACGGGCCATGGGGAGCACAACGTCGAAGGAAGAGGTCGTTATCGCTCAGACGGCGGCTGGTGGTTCAAATGCCGCAGCGGTTACGCAGGAGCAGGTAGCAACTATCAACACGGTGCTGTTGTTCATTGCTGTGTGTTTGACATCACGTATAGCACATAGTTAGGATAGAGATGCTGTGTTAGTAGTCTTAGTATCTGCATATTGTCACATACAAGCTATGTATATATACATTACCAATTAAAGGTACAAGAGCAGTCAGTTGTGGGTTGACTCTTGGAGAACTACACATCATGTCGTTTACCTAACCCCTTCCCCCTACATCGCAGTCATCTTAAGTTCAGCCAATCCAGACCGTTTTCGATTACGTGGCGCCAGATTTAAAAAGATGAAGTTTTTTCGAGATTTTTTTTATAAATAAAACATTGTTTTGTAGTAAAATTAATGCAAATCGATTTTAAAAGCGATAATCTATACGAGTTTCAATAATTATGACCTTATTTTTTACATTGTCAAATAGCCTATTATGCAGTATTTTTTGAGGGAAAATATAAAACTAAAAATTATTCTTAGTAACTACTTATTTTTATTAATGCGTGCAACAGTTAGTGATTAGGTAAGATGAGCAGTCTGTTCTACGTATTTATATTTTTGCCTTACTACGATCGACTGGACTAATAGTCGCGATCGACCAGTCGATCTTGTCTTTATAATATTAGTGTGATGTTAATTTATAATATCTATTTTGCTTACCAAGCAGCGCAGCGCCACTCGGAGCGGTTTGACATTGTTTTGGTTGTTGTTATCACCGGTTGCTATGACCAAAGTTTCCAGAGCTAACATCAAGTCCGCGCCCTCAACTGGAAGACATTCCTCGTAGCTGGAACAAGAGTTTAGTCACTAAGTAAGCATTTCATACGATTATGAAAATTATTTTGTGTACAATTAATGTTCACATTTGATTGAAACGCTTGGTCTGATTTTCTTGAAGGAATTTGAATACTAAATGCATAAATATAAGGTTTATATTCTTATGAAACGCTTTATTTACTTAGCAAAATAATGTCTCTCAGTACGCTTTATAATTTCTCAGCCTATGTTCTAAGCAGTCTTGAATGTGAGTAGTCTACTGCCCAAGATACTCGACAGTGTAGTAAATGCAGCACAGCGCAGTTGTCAGTGCCATACAAATATCAACGTTGCATTCCTAAAAATAAAGTTCAAAATAAAAAAATCCTGACTCTACTCTAGAGTCGCGTGTCTATTCGATTTTATGCGATCTCGTGAAAGTTTTTTTTTTCAACTTTGCACAATTGGTCGATATTTGTATGTCAGTTATAACCACGCTGCGCCTTACTATACATGCGCCAGCCCTAATAAGGAAAAGAAAGAAAGAAAATGCGTTTATTGACATTACAGAAAAAAAAACACCTTAAAACTATAAAAAAAAAACAAAATTAAGATTACAATGCCAAACAAAACAATAAAGTTCACTTCAAGTTTATTTGAGGGAAATGAAACACTAACTCACCAGTGTACTATGAGCCGTGTGAGTACATCCGCAGCAGTAGCGGCGCGGGTGAGGTCAGCTGACAGGGTCGCCTCGCTGCAGTACCGACGTAGTGCTGCACAACCGCCGGTAGGGGACGCTGCTGCTGCACACACTGCTGGGCAGGATACCAGTTTCTGCAGACGAAATACATGGTGTCGATGAACGAAGGGCATTTTTAGGCTGTCTTTTGAAACTTATGACCTTCATAAAGTGCTGATTCTCAGCCTGAAACAGATATTTTGAAAAGGAATTTTGATTTTTTGCTATCATAATTCAACATCTTAAAAAATAAAAAATTTCTTGATATTAGGCACAACTAGATTTTTTTCTAAACCAGCGATGAAAATAGGCTATTAAAAAACAAAAGCACACTATTTAGTAACTTGAAACAAACACAACATTATTTGCTTAGTCAAGCTGTGTGCTCTAGAAATCTTCCTTGCAATAGATCCAACATTCTAATTGTGTAACACACTATCAATCACAATCTGAATCATTTTGAAGTAAATTGCTAATTCATTACTTCAAATGTTTGAAAAATTTGTCAGCGCACCAAAGTAAATAACGCAATGAATATTGTTGAACTGTCAAAATGAAAGCCATTACTACTTTTAGTGTGATTACGCAATTACCTCGCATGCCTAAGTAACTTCAGCACATATTATGTTAAGTTAAGGCCACACCGCTCACCTGCATAACTTGCAAGCACAGCATAGTATGCTCCATCTCCTGGCTGTCCGTGGCAGCCCTCACCAGCTTCTCCACACAGTCAGCTGGCCATAAAGCTGCATGCTCTGCCAGTTTGCGGAGCCCTAGCAGGGCGGCGCGGCGCACGGAGGAACGGGCATCGTTCATTGCTATGCTTAGAAGGAGTTCCACCTAAAATAGACAGCTGACTTTACAACTTGGTCTTATAATATAATAATAATAAGTAGCTTAAAAAATATTGCACTTGAAGCAAGTGAAAATGAAAGTCTGGCTAAGTGAAACTTCAATAACAATATATTATATTGTTATTGAAGTTCTATGTTTATAACTTACTTGATCAGGCACATGCACGACGGTATCTGCGGCGATATGCGTAAGCGCAGTAATGGCGGCGCGTACAGAGCTCGACGATGGGAACCGCTCGAGTAAGGAACGGAGCAGCTTCAGCACTCCTTGAGCTCTGACAGCTAGGGGAATAACATAAGACATATTATGATAACAGTTCTTTATCAGATTAGCAATCTAAACACTTTTTAAACAATTGAGTTATAATTTCATAGAGCTTCCTGGGTTGCTCAGATTAATGTCAATGATTTGTTTTTAGTTATGTCGAGTAGGCCAATAGGTAGTGAAAGAAAGCATAGGTATGAGAAAGGTTACACACAGATTCATGGCAAAGTTTACTATGAAACAAATTGTTCAGGGAAATAAGTATTATATCTTTACACTACATTGCAGAAAGAAACTGTAGAAGAAAAAGAGGCTTGTAAAGTTAATTAACAAAACCATTTTCATTACAAAATGCATTTAAAAAATGTTAAGTTTATCTTACCTCCTCCATGCACAGTTCTGAGAGCCCTCACAAGCTTGGCTCTGCGCTCAGCAGCTGTGCTCTCGCAGTCTACCATGTCCCAGAGCTTATTGCACATAGCTACTGCAAATGCACTGAAAATAAACAGCTTATTTGTCAGCATCACACAACCGCTAAGGGGCCGTTTAAGTATTACGTAAGCAATTTTTTGCAATTATTAACCCCCTCCTCCCCCTCATCAGCAAAAGTAAGCAAAGCTCTTACCGCTACCCCTCCCATGCTTACATAAACATTGGTATATGCATTTTTCAATGTGCCCTGGTTTATTTATTGATTCACGAACAGCACTGCAGCAGTTATATGCGTTTCGTTTTCAAGCATAGACAAGTAGGGTTGCCATATGTGTTCAAACCAAAATTCGAAAAAGTAAAGTAACAAAATAAATACTGCTGACGTAATCACCATCCAGACCCCCATCCTTCATGTTATCAAAAAGAAATAAGCAGAGCAAAGACCCCTCCGCCCCCTGTAGAGCTTACGTAATACTTGAATGGCCCCTAATGCCTTTAATCTACTTCATAAAAATCTTAAATTTACTGACAGACAACTCATAGCATAAACTAGTCTAAGAGGCAAATTTATGCAAAGATTCATGAAAAATCATTTCTAAAAGGGGATAAATAGGGGATGGCAGTTTGTTATATTGCCGTTAAACAATGCCATCGGGCACAAGGCATGTGTTGGTTATAAAATTATAGGCAGATTATATGTCATACAGAAATATCGATGTTAGCATTAGATAGTCTCATTGCACAGCAATGTTTGGTAAAACAAAATAGAGCAAAATCAAAACTTACTTGGAATGCTCAGCAAATCTTGTAGTAGCATAAATAGCAGCGTCAACCTCCACATTGTCATGACTGTCAAGCCCTCTACGTATAGCATGGTGCACATTCTGCCGCTCTGGTATGATCCCAGCCACCGCACCAAGGGTCCTCAGCGCAAGTGCCCTAGCAACTGGATCGTTTGAATGTAGAACACTGAAAACTCTCCTCAAAAACTCGTCGACGTTCAGAATCTTGTCTAAATGCTTCTCGCTTTGTTGGCAGACGCGAAGCACCCATAGACGAAGGAAATTGTTGCCCATACGAAACACATCAGCTAATTTCAGGAATGAAGAATTGATAAGGATGGGAAATGGATATTTCTCGAACAGACGCGGGAAACGGACGATTGCTTCGCATTGTTCACCCACTTTACCAGACCGGAGGCCTAGAACAAGATATTTTTAGTTAGTAGATGAAGAAATGGCATAAAAAGAGCATCTGGTGGTTAGGTTACCTTTGTCTAATTCAGTTAATGCAGAGTTAGCATCCTGTTCTGGCTCACCAGAGGTATCATTGAACGTGTTTAATCGCACACCGATCATTGCAAGTTTATTGTTTATGTTTATTATTCAGTACAAACAAATAACGATACACGTAAACCAGAAAAGTACCGAAAACCAAACAATTTTTACATGAAATTATGACATAACCGATTAGTGACTTTGATTTGATTTGACAATGACAGTCATAACAAGTTTTCAATGTTGCCAAGGATTGATTTTATTTGGTTTGCTTATTTTGGTTTAGAAACGGCTTTTATGCCTAACTATAAATTAATGAAAATCATGTTGTAAAGTTACAATAAATAGCTACAAAAAATCCTTTTCATGTTTTTGCACTGCCATCTATCACACGTTTTTAATACTAATTTGACAGTTGCTGATTGTGTAACAGAGATGTCGCTACGAGGCTTTTTGTGAATTAAAAAGTGACCATTAAGAATTTAAAAAATCGATCGATCTTTCAGCACGAGAATAAATAAATAATCTACTTAAAATATGCTGTATTTTAAGTAGATTATTTATTTATTCTCGTACTTACATCTACAACATAGTTATATATTTGTAATAAGTAATCGTGATATAGTAAAATACTTAGTTATTTCTCCAGTGGGTTCAGAACAAATTAAAGCTATGCCTAATTATGGAAGAGAAGCAGCAGGCTGACCGCCAGCTTGCTACTAGCACGGAGCGATGCCTATCTTAATTCTAATAGAGTAGGTATAGGTAGGTACCTACATATCATTGATGATACCAAATACAACATTGTGCAGTTCATGTGTTATCCTCATGTCAATCAAAGCCAGGGCCAAGGGCTAAATGTGCTCTCGGAGGCAGGTTATTCTCAGATCATTCTATGATTTGACCATGGCATCATTTCTATGAAAGTTCTGTGAGATTGGCATAAGGGAGTGTTGATAATAGGTAGTACCTACCTACGTAATAGTTATAATAAAGGTAGTGCAAGTATCTACTATCTATTTTAAAAGGTCAGGAAATGAGATTGCAGTTTTTCAGTAACACACGTTTATTCACTTTATCATTCACTTTATCACAGAATACTTTAATCCTCCTTCGTCGACCAGACATCGAACCCCGAATCCCTGCTCGAATGCCCGTGTTCGCGTGTAACCCTTCTTATCCCCTCTCGTGAACTCCAGAACGAACGTCAGAGTGAAGTGTCCGAATGAATGACCGATTAGTCAATAGACCATCTAAATCACGCGAACACGGACATAGAATCATGATGTAAATATATTAAAGTATGATAAATATTAATTCAAAAATACTAGTAGTCCTTAATTGTACCAAAAATGCTAACAGTCGGCCTTTCCTGACGCTTACACGTCTCGTGGAAAGAATAATTTTAAATTAACAAAATGTAACTTACATTAACAATTGATAATTAAAGAAAAAAAAATATATTTGCACTAGATTATTGAACATGAAACAGTACTTTGGTTGTAACAATATAATACTTAGATTCTAAAATAATAATAGACTTACATTATCATGCATTAGGTGCTTAATAGAAACATAATATTTAATGTAACTGATTCTCATCAAAACATTTTTAAAAGCTTTTGTTCAACTTATTATTAGTTATTAAAATCTAACATCATTATCTCGCTTAATTACGCTTGCACCATCAGCATTGAAGGAACCACGGTGGCCTCTACATATCCACAGCAGCTCAACCATGCTGTGGCCCCTTCATGTCCACAGCACGCCAGCGACAATACCACAGTTGCAAGCATAATTTACGCTACTTTGATATACTGTGGCCCCTTCATGTCCACAACACACCAAGTAAATTACTGAATACTTATAAGTTATTATGGCCTCTTCATATCCATAACAACAACTAAAAGACTCACTGTAGCCCCTGCATGTCTACAGTTTGCCTCAATTATTGAATTCTTCTTAATCATTTTTGTATGAATCAAGTTTATAATTTCTATTCTTAAATTTATTTTAATATATATATTTTTTTCATACTTTTAATTTTATTTTACATAATAATCATTATTAATATTTTTGTTTGTTTTTTTCATTGTATATTATAATCATTTTCCGAACCATTTCCTAACGTCATTAGTTTTTTTCATTACTACCCAATTAAAAGAGCAATTCACTCATTCTCGTCATTTTCCGAGACTGAATCACTATCACTTTCATTGTTTCTATTAAAGGCTAACCACGGATGAATTTTATCAATAGAAAACACACCAGTGAAGCTTCTATTTCCCTTACGGGAAAGTGGGGTATCTTCTATTTTATACCTGTCGTTATCAAAGACCTCTACAATGCGATAAGGACCACGAAGCTTAGGGACTAATTTCCTACTTTTTCCCGTCGATGGGATTTCTCTTTCTATTCGAACTAAATCACCGATTTTGAAAGCAACTTTTTTCCTACCTTTATCAAATCGTTTCTTCTGCTCTAATTGATTTTTTTCGACATGCCGTGATATTTCATCTCTTATTATTTCTACGTTATTTCCTACTTCCTCAGAATCATCAATTACGTTTAGATTTAATAATGAATTAGGTGTGCCAACTAAGTCGATACCGAATAATGCTTGCGACGGTGTTTTTCCGATTCCTTTATTTAGGGTATTATTAAGGCCCCACTGTACTTCGGATACATGTTCATCCCATAAATGCTCTGGTCTGTTATGATTAACTGCAGTTAGGGCAGCTAGGACAGTGCGATTGTAGCGTTCCACTTGCCCATTAGCACGTGGTGTCGCTACCGCATTCAGGATGTGTTTAATACCTAACATACTTAAATACTCTTCAAAACGCTTGGACGTAAACGAACTCCCTCTGTCCGAAATTATTCGTGTGGGAACGCCAAAAGTGTGAAAATAATTTTTCAAAGCAGATATGGAATTCACAGATTTTGTATTCTTGACCGGGGCTAATATAATATATTTCGTAAACGCATCAACGATTAAAAGCAAATATGCGTTCTTCTTTTTGCTTCGCACAAAGGGACCCAAATGGTCTATATGCAAGGTATGAAAGGGACGATCAACTTTAGGAATCGGATGAAGTTCTCCCGCCTTTTTACCAGCTGGTATTTTGGCATGAGCACATTGCAAACAGGACTCTACATATTTTTTAACAAACCGTCTCATTTTAGCGAACCAGAAATTACTCTTAATTTTATCGTATGTCTTATCGAAACAGTAGTGACCAATATCATCATGATGAGCCTTTAATACCTGCCATCTAACCCCCTTCGGTACAACCCAGCGATCTCCTGCCTCAGTTTTTCTATATAATAACCCTCTTTTGATCACAAAATTATTTTTAATTTCTAAAATACCGTTTGTGTTTTCATCTTTCAAAATAGATACGATACGTTGAAGTTCAGGGTCGCTTTGTTGTACCGTCGTTATCCATTTAGTTTCTACGCACCGTACCTCAACAAACTCTAGTTCGACTGGGTTCCGACTAAGTGCATCTACGTGGGACATAGTGGAACCCGACTTGTAAATTATTTTAAAATCATACTCTTGCATAATGTTCCACCATCTCGCCACCCTGGGTAAGATATCTCTTTTCTCAAACGTTGCCCTTAACGAATTACAGTCCGTAACAATGGTAAACGGTATGCCTATTAGGTAAGTTCTAAATCGTTGTAACGAACTCGCGACCGCCAAGGTTTCCAAATCGTATGAAGTAAAACGAGACTCTTCCGGTGAGGTTTGTCTGCTATAATAAGCTACAGCATTAAAAGGAGCATCATTACTAGCCCTTTGTAGTAAAATACCAGCAATCCCGATTTTTGAGGCGTCTGTATGGAGTTGAGTTTCGGACGCCGGGTTGTAGAATGCTAAAATTGGTCGCTTGACTAATTCACCCTTTAAAGCTATAAAAGCATTCTCCTCACAGTCCGACCACTGCCATTTTGCATCTTTCCTCAAAAGTTGAGTAAGTGGTCGAGCTATTGATGAGAACGCTCTTATAAACCGGCGGAAAAAGCTACAAAGTCCCAAAAACTGTCTAACTTTGTGTTGGTCAGTAGGGCGAGGAAATACCTCCACTGCGTTTATTTTAGCCTTACCCGGTCTAATTCCGTCGGCACATACTTCAAATCCAAGATAGTCGATGGATTCCTTTAAGAAATTACACTTGGACAGCTTTAACGTAATGCCAGCGGTACGAAATAACTCTAGAGTTGATTTTAGTTTAAGAAAGCCTTCCTCTATGTTTTTGGACGGTATTATGACATCGTCCATATAAGCGAATGCCTCCTTAAAACGTGCATTGCCCAGTATGTTGTTAATTGCTCTTTGAAAATTAGACGGCGCATTAACAAGTCCAAAGGGCATCCTGTTGAACTCGTAATGCCCATCGGGTGTTATGAAGGCTGTCAGATGTTTTGAGGCTTCGGACATACACAATTGGTAATAACCTGACATAAAGTCTAAAGTCGTATAATAATTATAACCCGACAAATTGTCTAGCTGATCATCAATTCTAGGGATAGGATAATGCTCCTTAATAGTTTTCTTATTAACAGCCCTATAGTCAATACATAATCTGTACTCCCCTGACTTTTTCTTCACGAGGAGAACAGGAGATGCATAGCTTGAAGTTGACGGCCTAACTATGCCAGAGTCCTCCAGTTCCTGTACCATTTCACGAACAACTTGTCGTTCCGTGAAAGGCATGCGATACGGTCTGTAAACTACCGGTGTAGTATCGCTCAACTTTATATCCATCTCAGTGTTACTAATACACCCCAACTCTTTCGTGGAGAAAGCAAAACAATCTCTGAATTCATTTAAAAGCAAAGTTAATTGGAGTAGATCATTCTGATTAATTTGATCGCTAACGGATAACATTTTACTGTCAATAACACTACGAGTATCCGAAGGGTCGCTGCCAATACATCGATCAATTTTATTAACGGTATGACAATGAATTTGAGTTAAAGGGAGAGCTCGTGACAAGAGGGTACCTTTGTTTAAAATGAACTCGGCTTCCGTTAAACCTTCCAACCGAAGAGTTGCCCTACCACGAACTAATGCCAAAATACAAGGCATAATGTCGTACATCTTTCGAGGCTGAGAGTGTAGGCTAGGCTCAACCAAAACTTCGCCGTCATATTGTGGATTTGAGTACACGCTCACTTCAGCACGGCCTGCTATGGTGATCGTCTCATACGCATAAAGTTCTACGCATACCGGTTCACTTACCGCTTTGCTTTTAATAATTAATTCGTCTTTAGTCTTGTAAACCACTACATAATTTTGTTCCGTAAATGTATGACCTACTAACAATGATACTTTTAAAAAATGATCAGGGACTATCAATACTTCTACGCGTGCTTTTACCAAATCTATCTCGATTTCGACTTCGCATTTTCCTATACAACGAACTAGAGAATTTCCGAAACCCCTCAAAACCGGTAAATTACTGTAAGATAACGTTAAGTTTAATTTTAGCGCATCCGATTCTCTAAGCATTGTAATTTGGCTGCCAAAATCAACGAAACATTTCAAAATTTGTCCGTTAACTGTTGCATTTTTAAAATACTTCGTATCATTATCTTGTTCCTTTGAAATATTTAAGACTGTCTTATTATTTTGGGATTCATTTTTATTGGGACAGTCATTTACCAAGTGACCTACTTTATGGCAGTGTTCGCATCTTTTAATTGGGTGTTTACATTTATAGTAGGGGTGACCTTCTACCCCGCAATTGTAACATTTTGATACATTATCCTTATTGTCCTTAAACGTATTATATTTAAATGATTTCGAAGTCACGTCAGATTTATCATTTCTTTTAGTGGTTCTTACATTGCGAAGATAAACTAGCAATTTATCTGGCTCATTAAACTGAACAGCCTCCGCACTAGTTCTAACCGATCTGTCATCAATACCAAATAACAAACAATCAATGGCGTCTTTACCCGAAATTTTACATCTATTTATTAGAACCATCTTTTCGTAGTAGTACTCTTCTAAATTATCCCCAAAACGTGCTTTACAGGCGAGCATTTCAGTCAGCAATCGACCATAATTGTCATCACAAGGGAATGCTAAGCGCAATTTTTGTTGCCACTCTGTCCACGTAAATAACAGACTAGGTAAGCCTTGGTACCACTTTTGAGCTAGTCCAACCAATTTCGGTAACGCGTAGTGGATTATTTGTCTTTCTGTCCAATTATAAATCTTCGCGCATTCATTGACTTTAGTAATCCAAACATCAATACTCTGGTTTCGCTTAGTTGGGTCAAATTCGGGCACAACATTCATACTCGGAAAACGCTCTGAACTACCGTCCGTACGAATTGATTGAACTAGCTCTCTAAGTACATTCGCATAACTAGAATCTAAAACAGTAAATTGGTTACTTGTCAGTGGAGGTGCGGTGTGACCGGGAGCAGCTGATGAACTTGATTGATCATTGTAATGCTGATTGCTGGACCCAGCACGTAGTTCTGCCGGGTTCTCAGGTAATTCAGGTGTTCCGGAACAACGCCTTCTGTTCTTTTCTTGCCTCGATCGCTTGCGCCGTGAATCCTTGCGCCGTGAATGCTTGCGCCGTGAGCTCTTGCGCAGATTCACTGGAGACGACTCCGACTCACTACTGGAGTCCTTAGACGTGGAGTCTCTAACGCGTTTTCGCGATCGGTGACTCGGCATGTTTCTTACGTAACTGAAACCATATTAAACAAAAAAAACAAGTAAACTGAAAAAAATATATGGAAACAAGTACACGTAGCTTATCTATTCATTAAACGAGTGAGTAATAATAATTAGTAGCGAGGGCTATTATTATTGTAGAAAAATAGAAAGTAACGTAACCGAAAACATGGAGGTATATAATTATGAACATAAAAAAAAAAAAAAACAAAACCGAGAAGAGATATAGGTACTAGGTAGGTTATAAAAATTCTATGTAATCGTTTTTAATTTACTTTATTTAGTAAAGGAGTCGAAATGAATTGGATTTAATAGCGTAGAATGAAAATAATTTTTGCGTAAAACCATTTCAATTAAAAAAAAAGTTTACGGACTGTTTAAACAATTAGGTTTGAAGAATACGGGATTAACAATAATTATGAAAACAGTGTGCTGTGTTAGCGGCTAACTAACGTACATAATGATAAACGTATTTTCTAACAACCATATCTATTACTCTCTACTTATGTGTACTTATTTTAGGAAGAGACAAAGAAAGTTTATACGTGTTTAATAAACTGTAGGTACGTAATTTCAATAGATATGATTTTCACTAAATAACGGTTACAATTCGAAATAACAAATAGAATGGCAAAAGATTCAATTACCTTTATAAAATGGGCGTTAGGTTTTCACCAAAACCGTTAGGCGTTCTGGTGTGATCCCACTTCTGACCTTTAAAAGGTCAGGAAATGAGATTGCAGTTTTTCAGTAACACACGTTTATTCACTTTATCATTCACTTTATCACAGAATACTTTAATCCTCCTTCGTCGACCAGACATCGAACCCCGAATCCCTGCTCGAATGCCCGTGTTCGCGTGTAACCCTTCTTATCCCCTCTCGTGAACTCCAGAACGAACGTCAGAGTGAAGTGTCCGAATGAATGACCGATTAGTCAATAGACCATCTAAATCACGCGAACACGGACATAGAATCATGATGTAAATATATTAAAGTATGATAAATATTAATTCAAAAATACTAGTAGTCCTTAATTGTACCAAAAATGCTAACACTATTATGAGGGTGCATACACTGTTCCCAAAAATATTGTGTTCTCGTGGCTTGTCTCCTACATAGAATCTTTATGTGATCTATTTAATCAAACTAGGCAGTATGTAGATAGGTACAAACCCTCAACTCGACACCTAACCAGAACACCCCTATTAAAAGTAAAACTAACCTCTGGATAACTATCGGCAAAGCGGTGTTTACCGGCAATGCTCGGTTCAACTCTCAAAGGGCAGTAATTACTCTGTAACGGGACTTTATGTCGCCATTGCTGCGAAAATGGCGCGAAGGCACCTACTCACTAATCATGGCGGATCGTCGCTCGGCAAAATGACGGAGTTTTGTTACATGAGTTCGTTAGACGTAATTTGTTATTACACGGAGCTCGGGTTAACTCGTATTATCCAAATTAAAGCCTAATCATGTTGAGTCGAGTTTCAAATGGGGACCTATCGTTTATTGTCGAGATAATTTGGTAGGGGAGTCGGTTGGTTATTTAGTTACCTAGTAACATAATTTACGGTTTTCGGATTTTTTCCTTTACTTGTGCTAGCATGTGCACAAGTAAAGGAAAAAATCCGAAAACCGTAAATTTGTAGTTACATACCCACAAATTTGTACGGAACCCTCGGTGCGCGAGTCCGACTCACGCTTGACCGGTTTTTTTATATAACCGACGAACAATTTTTACGATAGGGTCTGGAAACGGTTTTTGGGATGCCGGATAATGCATGCTACCTAAGTTAAATGGTCTAAGATGCTACCCATCACTTAGACACTGACACACCTACTTAGCCTTTTATTTGAGGCACAACATGTGAGGTCGTTTCCTTAACGGTTATGACAGGGTCACTAGCCTACTAGAGTAAAGAAACAGTCAGGTTCACTCCTTGATCTAATAACTTTTCCGTCCGGTGACACTGCGCAAGGCTGCGCGTGATTATTATGCCTAATGCATATAGGAGCAGGATATTTGGGCAGTTTATCCGCTTACACTGCGGTTTAATAGGCACGTTCATACTTGATCGATGATATATAAGAGGGAGATATTGTCTGATCAATCATTACACATCGGATATTGTGCCCTATCGTCTCTTACATCTCGCAGTAAACGAAAACCAACCAAACCTCAAGATGTTCAAATACGTAAGTTTTTCTTTCTATAACTGGTGTTTTATTATTTGCTTTTTTGAATCTATTTGTGATTGCATTGTTGCAAGCGAATTGTTGATCTATAGTACTATAATTAAGTAAATCTCTTGTTCAAATTTTTCATAATGTTAGACATTAATTATCTTTTTTCAATTTTCTGAAAAGTGTTCCTACATGAAAATTATTGACAGACCTTCCTGAGAGTAGGTATCCTTGCATAATTTTATGTTGAACCACCATGCGCATTAGTTGCATTTGGTAATTGTACCTACATTTTGGCTCTTCAGCCAACACTTCGTGCAAGGAGTATTCAACTCCTCAGTGTTTTTGTTAGGTACTGGCTCCCCTTGCATCAAATCCTGCGTTATCCAAATGTTGTACCTACGTATTGTTTTACTAATAAACCTTTCTTCTCTCCAGGTACTGTTCGCCGCTCTCCTGGCTTTCGCCTCAGCCAAGCCGAAGCCCTTGGTCCTTGAATACGACTATCCAGTTGCTGCAGCCTACAGCGCCCCACTGGCAGCCTACTCCCCAGTAGCCTACCCCTACAGTGCCTACGACTACGCGCTTCCCTACTCCGCCTACGCCTACGCTCCATACTCTTACTATGTGCGTTGATGATTGAGGAAAGTGAACTGACCCGGTGCAAATGTTAATGGACTTAATTTATTTTAGTTGAAAGCAATTTTCAAAATAAATATTCGATACGAATTGAAGTGTTTGTATTTAGTCTCCCCAAGAAACTATAAAATTTGAACATCCTAAATCTCTGCTGGATAAACTTCACTAAGCACATAAAGTACAGTAAGACCGATTACTCAAAAGCATTTGATAAAATTTCTCATAATCTGTTAATTCAAAAACTTGAGTATATCGGTATACATGGCGATCTACTTCGATGGCTAGAATCTTATTTAAGGGAACGCAGTCAAGCAGTTACGGTGAAGGGGTATTGCTCATCCTTTATGCCTGTTACGTCTGGCGTGCCCCAGGGCTCGCACCTCGGACCTCTATTATTTAATTTATACATAAATGACGTATTCAATATATTTAAACATTCTAAATTTATTCTTTATGCAGATGATAATAAAATTTATAAAACTATTACTAAACCAGAAGATTGCCTAGAACTACAAAATGATATTAACAACCTGTGTGATTACTGTAAAAAAAATTGTTTATTCCTTAACGTAAAAAAGTGCAATATTATAACATTTTCTAGAAAGACGAACTCGATAAAATATAACTATAAGATCAACAATGATCATATTAATAGAGTGACTGAGGTGCGGGACCTTGGGGTCCAACTTGATAGTAAACTTATCTTTAACTCTCAAATTACCACTATGACCAACAAGGCATTTCGCATGTTGGGATTCGTACTGAGAGTTAGTAAGGATTTCAAACATAAGTCAACATTGATACTTCTTTATAAGACACTTGTAAGGTCGATTCTTGAATATGCTTCAGCGGCGTGGAATCCTCAGTATGCAGTTTATATTGAACAAATCCAAAAATTGCAAAATAAATTTACTAAGCACTTGAATTGGCGATTTAACTTTGGAAGTGATCATACAACTAGGCTTCAGAAATTGGAGGAACGTCGTGCAGAGCGAGATCTAGTTTATTTATATAAAATTATTAGAGGCCACTTGGACTCCCCTTATCTTCTCAGCAAAATAAGTTTTGGATGTCCACGCTTAAATGCACGCAAAAGAACTCTCTTCCAAATTGGTTTCTCCCGAACCAATTATGGTAAGAATACTTTTATTAAAAGAGCTTGTCGTCTCTACAACGACACCATTTCATTAAAAGCAAATCAAGATTTAGATATTTTTCACCTTTCTCTACCCAAATTCAAATTTTATATAAGAAATATTTTGGCATCGAAATTTAAATAATAATAATGTTATATAAGTTGTAGAGTATTAAATTGTAAATTCTGTAAATTTTAACGGTGTGAACTTCTGGTTGTTGTTACACTTGGGTACATATTATTTAATTGTATAATAATCTGTGGAAACTGTTTCTGGATTGAGTTTAAACTATTTGTGTACTTATGTTTGTTATTGCATCTGTTTGTTTCCCAAATAAAATAAAATAAATAAAATCTCTTCGAACCAGGTTTTCTGGCTCATGAAATCATAAATTCCCATCACCAAAACTGTGTGATTATTACATAAGGATTAAAGATAACATCTTCCAAGTTTAAACATTCGCAGGAATTTAAGAGACAATAAAACAAACTCTAAACTCGCCAAAAAAAAGATCAGTCTTATCAAACGATTACGTTACGCAAAAACAAACGAATAATGCTTAATTAAAAACGTTATCTAACTATTCCTTAAGCTTTAATCCTTCCGGATTGAACAAAGCATTATTTTGACATATTTTTTCCACAATGGGGGATTATTCATTGTGGGTACACGCAAGTAATGGATGCCGGACGTGGCGAGGATTATGTCCAGACGGCCAGTAACCTACTTTGACAGAATTCTTGGAAACTCCAGAATTGCAGTTTATATTTCCCTTTGTGAAGACCAAACGAGATTCTTTACAAGGCAGAATGTGCTACTGTCATCGTCCTGTGCATGATTTTGTCCTCGGTACAAAGGATGCTGGGATAGCTAACAACATTCAATAGTTAGGTTGTGGACCCCTGGCCATCCTTACATAACCCTAGGCTAACATATCAGGTTTTGCAGCTTTTGAGCTCAACAATAGAGTATTGTCATATGAGTAGGTAAATTTAAAATCATTAAGACATTCTTTAGTTCTTTTGGAATAATTTTAAATGGCGCGGTTCATAAATGGGTTCAGCTATCCATTGAGAAGGCATATACTTACTCATATTCAATACACATATCAATTTTCTCACACACAAAAAAATATGGCGACCATCTCCAAAACTACCGCAAACTTTACTCAAAAACTCACCTCTATTCGTCTTCCTGTCCTGTTTTCACTCGAATGAATTGTTCAGAAGATTATACACTATTATCGCCATCTTTCGTTGAAGGATTAGCTCTCTAATGATAAGATTTAGGGTAACATTGTGGCGTACCATTGTTGGTATTACGCATGACTTTTGCATAGCTCTTTTGTGAAAGTTGGTATTAGCTACTGTTTGGACAAGGCTTTGTCTTGGACACGTTTTCTCTCACGATGGGAGATGCTGATGCTAACGACTGTTGATGAGATATTTTGGGCTGAGATTGCATTTGCGTGAAGAGATAATGGTAAGAAGATTTGGCGTGAAAGATGAGTCACGTAGGTAACTATAGGAAGGCTACAGTCTCATGGTACCAGCAGCTTTTAGAGGTAGCTTTCGTTTTGCGGCTTCTAAAGTGTTGAATAACTAATAATCATCTGCAAGGTGGACGCATTTAGAAAACGCTTGCGGCCATATCTCATAGATGCGAAACGGAAGTTACACAATCATGACCAAGTGACCAACCTGAACGTTTTAGTCATTTGATATAGGTATTAGGTATATGTACCTATTTTTAACTACTTAGAAATATTTGATGACGATACTCCATAAATCTATTTTCTTTATTTCTATTCTTTATGTTTCTATCTAAGGTACGAAATTAAATAAGAACCCAGCATGAAAAGTATGAAAACCTTGAAAATATTTTGAACAATCAATCCTGAGTAAGTAAAATATCGTAAGACTCCGGAGTCTTATTATTATGAAGGTGAATTACACTGATATTTTGGACGGTTAGCTGTAACATTATCTTCATCGAAATCTGTAAAACGTGGCTCACGCGAAACCACACACCTTTAGCAGGCGTTACTTAAATCTCTACTTACTCCAAAAAAGTGTTACATTCACATGTTAAACCTTATCGCCTGTCCCTGTTTCCAGGGTCTTAAACCTTAAAGTAGCCAAAATACCATACAAGCTGCCACAAAGATCTCAAATAATCTTCTCAGAAGTGTTGAGTCGTTAAAACATTACGCTCCGTCAATTTTCACAAAATTAACACCTCCGGATTTACCACTTTAATTTCTAAGGCGATAAGGTGTAAAATACAGTTTTCTGGGGACATAATTAAGCTTGTAATGTGTAAGATCACACGTTGGGGCCCTGGTGCAATCAAAACATCGTGAAGTAATCCTCCTTTGTGCCTTGGTAGCGTACAAATGGCGATGTTTGGCACCGCTGATCGGGCGAGATCGATATCTTTGGAATAATCCTGTATCTTACAGTGACACCTTTGGTTGGGAATTTTTAGGACATACATAAGGATTTATAAGGTTCTTCAACTCTACATTGGGTGAGGATCTCAAACTCAAAGCATTTAAACTGCTTAAATCAAGGAATCGGTCAGTCAGAAAAATGAAGCTAGTGCGGCCGACGATAAAGAGTTACATGCTCTATGGCCGACGAGAGAATGCGTTTTTGACACCTGTCGTTTTCATACAAACAATACGTGTTTTGCGAATCAGGTAGGTACGCATTCTCTCTACGCCGATAGCCGAACTGTGGTTGCCCATTCCATTCCGAAGTAACTACCTATGGAGAAGAACGGGCAAGAAACTCTATGGACACACAGTAAAAGTAGAATGCCACAAATCATTATTAGATGCTTCATGATTTAAATACTTATTGCTAACATAGATCTTGAAGATAGTGAAGTTTTAATGAAAAGATTATTATTTTAATTATTAAAGTACACAAGTTACCTACTAATTGTGTACAGATTAGCACTGTTTGTAAGGTCTTAATGGATACCTAGTAACGCATTGTTAGGCAAGGCAATTTACAGCATTACCTACATTCAAATTAATTCACATCCTAACTCAATAGTCACGACTCAATTAAAAGCAAAGCTTAGCATTAACCTAAAATAAAAATAAATTATCTTTTATCCTGTTTAAATATCTACGGATTTGGGGACACTAACCCACGGTGCGACAGGCGTCAATTCTGACACCAACGGCTGCGTTCACGAATAAAAAAAAAACACTATTTATTATCTGTATATTATTCACTGTAAATAAATATAGTGCGAGAGTGTAGGGATGAATGGCTTTGTCCCTTCGCCATTGTCCCATCATTGTATGGGGTTTGCGATAATGTTTTTATGGTGTCTGTCGCGTCGCATCGGATTAGGAACAAATCGGCTCGATGATTGCTGGCGACAAATATTTGCAGGACACTTGGTGTTGCTATCATGTCGGGATGCTCGCGATCGCACCTATTATGCGCTTGTGTCAATATGTGGATGAAGGGAGAAGTCCAGTGACTTGTTTGAATTTCATTCTAATGGCTTCTGTAGTGGCCAGTGTTAATGTACTTAAGTACTCATGAGTCTATGCGGTTTGCATCAGCTACTTCAATATTTTTTGTTGATCAAAACTTCATGTGTCAAAATTAAAGTGACGTCATTGGATCTTGATTCAAAATTTCAAATGTAAAAGCCATTAAGAACTACTTAATTTATTTAAACAAATTACTAACACTTTGTGGTTTATGGACATTTTTTTTTTTGTTAGAATGTCTAAAGCACTAGCAGTGGTCAAAAGTTCAAGCATAGACTCAGTTAAACATCTGTTTAGTTCTTTATCTTAAGTATCCTAGTAAAAACTAAATTGTTTCGTTATCTTAATAGTGGAGGTGTTTATTGAGCTACAGATAAGCCAGGTAGCAGTTTTACTGTTAGATCACGATTCTATTTCCGACGGTTATAGGAGGTTTTATTTATGTCTCTATCCTGCCAGGATGCCAGTTGAACTATCTTCTAAACTTTAATTTCGTTTGGTCTTTTGATCCGCGAGCTGTTAACAGCATAGATACTATGGTTAACAGGGTTATTCGTAAATAATTGCGGAAACTGCGGAAAGTTTTGTTTTTATTCATAAATCTGTTGTTTGGTAGGGTGTTTAGTAGGTAGGCATCAAGTAGGTATAAGTATTATAATACGTATTATATGTGGACTATTAATCTTGTTATCTTAGGAATTGTGACAATATAAAAACTTTACTTGAAAAAAACATAGGTACCTTGGTTGTGAATATGAGTATAATAAACTAAAGTTGCTTGTCGTGTTTTTCTGTGTGACCGCATTGTTCTTCTAAATTTATTAAAGTTTACGCTATCATTTAGAGAATTTATTCCGAAAGGTATAGTATAATAATATTATTGTAATTAATAAAGAAATTTTAATGTTTTATCACGTCGTACACACCGCCGTGAAGGAAAACATCGTGAGGAAACCGGCATCTCCTAGAACCAAAAGTACGAAGACATGTGACATCTGACCAACCCGCACTGGGCCCGCGTGGTGGATTACGGCCCACTCCCTCTCACAAAGAGGAGGCCTGTGTCCCAGCAGTGGGAACGTTATAGGCTGATTACAACAACGATATAACCACGCTGATTATGACACACCGTGCGAAGCAGGGACGGGTCGCTAGTCATAGTCATGGAATAAATTAAAAACGCTCGGTAATCCAAGACAGCTTCGGTAGGTGTATTATGAGAAAAAACTAAAAAAAAAACCCGCGAAAGCTCAAAAATTTTTCACGCACGATAAGAATCTTGTAGAGATGTTATCAGATGGTTAAAACAATATGAAATACTCTCAAAAATTCTATTACTCGTACATGATAACCGCAAGCACTCGACAGCGCTATAATATTACAATTTTATCAGATCGTAGTTTTAATTAACAAAATGTAAGTACATTGTAGGTACCTATATGAAGTAAATTGTTACAAAATGGGAACAGACGTCTCGGTTCTCAGGGCGCAATTAGGTATATCTTAGAAACTAGCTTCTGCCCGCGACTTCATCATCTGCCTGCCTTTTCCCAACTATGTTGGGGTCGGCTTCCAGTCTAACCGGATGCAGCTGAAAACCAGTATTTTACATGGAGCGACTGCCTATCTGACCTCCACAACCCAATTACTACTTAGGTAATATGATACCCCTTGGTAAGACTGGTTGTCAGACTGTCAGGCTTCTGACTACCCGTAATGATTGTCAAACATCCACGAATGACAGCCGGGACCAACGGCTTAACGTGCTTTCCGAGGCACGGAGGGTCTCGGTATGTAAAGATGGTCACCCATCCACAGACCAACGGCGGCAAGCGTAGCTTAACCTGATCTATCGACCTGTGCGGTTGTTATTATTTAGGCACCGGCCCTTCTGCCCGCGACTTTGTCCGTGTGAAATTTCTTGTTCCCCGACCCACCCCGTCGCATCGTATCGCCTGCCCGTGGTATTACTTCGTTTTCGCGTTGTTTCTTATTTTTTTTTCTTTTTGCACTGCTCCTAGGCAGTCCTAGGGGTCGTAGTGTGATGTTAAATAGCCCATAACCTTCCTAAAGATTTGAACTAGAATGCAATTTTTTTTTTAATCTGACTCGTAGTTCCAGAGATTAGCGCGTTGAAACAAACAAACAAACTCTTGAGCTTTATTATTATTATATACTTAGATGATGAAGAAATGTATCTAGGCATGATATGGCAGAAGTTTTTAGAGTTTTTTTCAGACTTTCGGAAGAAGGTGTCCAAAACGATAAAACAAAACCGAAATTAAAATAATTTTTCACTTCGTAGTGTTTTTTTGGTAGTCGGCTGTTTTTTTTGTAAAAAAGTTTTTATTTTTATTATAAACTCGCATCAAACAGTAGATAAAATGAATGGCGAGGCGCGTTAGTCGTTGCTCGGACCGTTTTATAAATACAGAGTTATTGGTAAAACATTAACAACCTCTTAAGAGGTCATTGCACTCATCATTATGAACAACTTTTACTACGGAACAAAATCTAAAATCGCGAAAAAAAAAACAGCTGTTCCCTACATTTTGTCGAGTTATACGAACATAAATGTAGGGAACAGCAGATTTTTTTTTCGCGATTTTAGATTTTGTTTTTCGCGATCTGTCCGTCTGTCCGTCCGTCCGTCTGTCTGTCACTAGGCTGTATCTCAAGAACCGCGATAGCTAGACAGTTGAAATTTTCACAAATTATGTAGGTATTTCTGTTGCCGCTATAACAACAAATACTAAAAACAAAATAAAATAAATATTTAAGGGGGCTCCCATACAACAATCGTGTTTTTTTTCGGTGTTTTTGCCTTGTGGTACGGAGTTCGACTCGCACTCACACACACAGCCTGGTGACAGACGGACAGTGCACAGCAGTCTTAGTAATAGGGTCCCGTTTTTACCCTTTGGGTACGGAACCCTAAACAAAGTTATGAATATGAGGGTGAATTTCAACAAGAGATTTTTATGTATCATTTCGGTGGGATTTTTTTATTTCAATGCAATCTATATATTTTTAGTGACAAATAATACTTTAGTCTATTTTATAACATTGTGCGTGAGTGGACATCAAATATTATCAAAACTTACATAAATATTTAAGGATAAAGTTTTAAGAGTCCACTGAAATTAAAAGTGTCCACCGAAATGATAAAAATTACCACCGAAATGATAAATCCACCGAAATGATACAGCTAAGAACAACCGTGCCCCCAGCCAGGGTTCCGTACTTTGTTAGGTTTGATTTCCACAAATTTTAGATAAACACTGAGACAGGACAGTACACAGTTTTTTTAATATCATCATTAATATACAGATATTACAGTTAGTATTATTACATATATCATTCTTTGAGGTTACAATAACCTCAAAGAATGATATTAATGTAATGTAATGTTTATTATGATATGAATGAATAGTTTCTTTACTTTTATAACCTTTGGTAATTTTTGTGGTTGTTGTTGTGTGAAAATGTTGGAAAACTTTATCGTAAATGCTGGTAACCTTAAATAAATATTTTTGCTTGTTTATGTACTAATACTAATTTACTTGATATATTTTCAAAAGAATCAACGTATCGCGATTAGAAAGCTTAAAGTTTCTGATTAATATGATGGTTGCATTTGTAAGTTATGCCATTAATAGTAATACCTAATGTCTACCTATTGCACTAAGAGAAAAATGCTAGGTATAATTTAGTTAAATTGGTAACGAGAGGAGAATAGTGTTTCTACAGGTATATCAGTAAAACTTCTAAAATTAAATCAACTCTTATATTTTTAAAATACAATAAATGAATAAGAAAAAAAATATATTACACAACAAATACACCTAAATAATCTAATCGACACTCTAGGTAAAAGTAGGTACATTACAAAACTATGACTTTGTATTTGACACCAGGATCTCTAAAACTTTATGTTTTTATCATTTCGGAGATACTTTTAATTCCGGTGGACTGTAATTGGTATAACAATCCACCGAATCCACTGAAATGATAACACTGAGATGATAAAATAGAGGTTAGTTCTACATTTAACTCCGAAAAAAAATTATTTAAAAAATATGAACACTACTCAAACAAAACAGTACTTACTGCGAATTTAATACACAATTTTGAAACAAATTAAACAAATCTAGCACGAGTTATAACAGCCACCGAAATGAAACTATTTTTGTCCCCATATTACTGAAATGATAAACTTACTTTTTTGGCGGGAAACCGCAAGACGTTGGGACCGGTGCGTTCGCGCCGAGAGCTTAAGCCGGACTGATCCGGAGTGAGAAAAGGTGAAAGGGGCGTAACAACGCAATGTTGATGTGGCTATTCTACTAAAACTTACTGTCCTCTGAAATGATAACTTTTTTCCAGACAAAAGTTGACTGCCTGTCAAATCCATGAGAAAGAAGATAAACAAACAAAAATTGTTTTATTTGATCGAATATATTATAATTTAATGATAACAAAATCAATTTAAATCCATATTACGAATGTATTTGCAGGAGAAGGTATGTTATGAGCGGAATTGGGTTCAGGACAGGTCACCGTGATGATAAAATAACACTTTGTAATTTTTTTTTTGGGTATATTAGAGGGTAGATACCAATGATTTTTTTTGCCAAGGTAGAGAAATACTTACCTTGTTGAGAAAAAATATATAAAATTAATAATCAGCACATTGCACTACCGTTCTCAGGTTTGCCGTGTATTTTTTTGCTTGGGCAATTCACCCATGATTAGATGTGTGAAAAGTATTCATGAACTCACATCTAAAAATAAAAACCGTAGTATTGTACACCACATTACAATAAGTATTCATTTCCCTTCAAACATCTATCAGTCGATTAACGCACATTTAGGACTATAAATATGCGCATATATTTCGCGGGGAGGACTCAATCGTTTCGGCTCGCAGCCGCAAATAATGTCTGTCAGAATAATTGTAATCTTCAATTTATCTAAATATTCCTTGTTAATGTAGTTTTTATTGTTGCGTTTTAATTGGGACAAACGCTTTTCCTGAAAAGGACTGAAAATGACACTGAAAATCTCGATTAGGTATTCCTACTCTTGCTACCTACATAGATACAGTTAGATCGAGAATTAAACTTTGTAACCTGAAACTAAAATGGATAAATAATTAAATACAACCTAATATTTACGTATGTTATATTTTATTAAAATGATATTAGTTTGTTCTTTTCATGAGCTTTTACTCCAACTCTTTACAGAAAGCTTAGTAGTAACATACAGGCTGATAAAGCGAACAAGCTCACCACATTCAAAATTAGAACCATTACTTTTTTTTACACATTTCACAATGATCATGGAAGATACGCTAGTAAAGTCAATGGAAAAAACACATAAAAAGTAATTTAAAAAAATTAAACCGACTTCAAAAAGAAATTAACTCAAAATTATGAAATAACTTTAATTTCGGAAGTCGGTGTCTTGGGATCTGTATTTTAGTTTTATGCCACCGACTTCCGAAATTAAAGTTATTTCATAATTTTGAGTTAATTTCTTTTTGAAGTCGGTTTAATTTTTTTAAATTACTTTTTATTTCGTAATTTTTAGTTTTTGCACTAGTATTTGACCAAGGTTTTGAGATGTTTTCCCTTTGACACTACACCCGTAGCTCTTATCAATAAGCCAGGCCGTCACACTTACACGTATTAGTCCATATCTTGAAAATTACTGAATCGATCTAGATGAAACTTGCACAGTTCCCTAAGTTGAAGAAAATGTAAGCCAATAAAAAAAAAATGGTCACGATCCGATTAATAGTTCCGGAGATATGCGTGGACAAACATACATACATACATACATACATACATACATACATACATACATACATACATACGTCTATGAAATTTTGTATATTTGTTTGGAAGCCCTAATAGATCATCATATGTGAATATAATGCAATTCCAATAATATTACATACATACGTATCGAATTGATAACCTCCTTTTTTTTTTGAAGTCGGTAAAAAAGATTCATGTTTAGCAGATGTATTCCAATGATTACAAATGGAGGTAATATTTGAAGTGTTAAAAGCAGGGGATACCTACATACGTACGCTATCTTATAGTGATTTCATTCCGTCATGGCGGATGATTTACGAGGGCGACGGGTTCTTATGTCCGTAGATTAGAATAATTATATGATTCTTGTATATGTATGCTTTGTTACATCTTTTTTACATAGAGTTTGTTGTTAGGACAAGCCGTCGAAAGTTCTCACTGGATCTGCAAAGTGTTATGCCATAGTCGGACTAAGATTCGTCTTTGTAAATTGTGGTAAAAAATAATAGAAGAGAATTCCTCTTATACAAAGACCTATATCGATGGTCTAAAAAATGACATTATGGTGGGTGGTGGTAGTATGTTTCGAAGTTCACTTCTTCTGCCTACCCTTTTCCCAACTATGTCGGGGTCGGCTTCCAATCAAACCGGATGCAGCTGAATACCAGTATTTTACATGGAGAGACTGTCTATCTGACCTCCACAACCCAGTTACTGGGTAATGCAATACCTCCTGCTAAGACTGGTTGTCAGACTTTCTGGTTTCTGACGAATGATAGTTTCGATGTTCACTTAATAGGTATAGGTATTTATTTGAGGTCGACGCGGCAGGTCTTCTTCCATACTTCTCTATTACGTCATCTCAGTAGTCAACCACATTCTGGCATATAAACCTTTCACAAAATTAAAACTGTTTTAGTTAAATTTTCCCCAAACTCAAGCTCTTGAATCTTTTGAGCATTTTTTGCTCTAGCTAATCCTCAGCTTTGGATTTCGTCCTGAAGTCCCATCTCAAAAACTGACCTTGTAGGTATATCATTCTACATCATTCATGGTATATCCGGATGTAATTTAACGATCTCGCTTAGTCGCCGCGAGCTGATGAGAGCATTTGTGATACATAATGTTAATACGGCGATGTGAATCGCTACACACCTATTGTACGGGCAATTATTGTTTAAAATACCTATGTACGAAGGTTGATTACAGTTTGTATATACCTACGAAACGGATATTGAAGTAAGAATGTTATTATTTTATGGGCTATATTAAATATTTTTAGAATTTATTAAGAACAAACCATGCACCTGTTGGGGTTTCCCATCGACAAAAATGACGAATCTTCTTCAATACAAACTTACCTGGGTACTACCCCACTAGGGAACAAATTTTTCAGTGAATTAAAGATTTTTGTTATGTAGATAAAAATAACAAACATTTATTCCCAGGACTATGGGGTGCTACGGGTCAGTACAGAATACAGTGATTGACTTATTATAAAATACACTATTAGGTTTCCATCATACATTTCCAGGGTTATGGTTGGTAAAATCGAACATAGAATTCTAATAAAATATCGACTCTTCACGTGACCAGAGGGCTGGCCTATTTTTTGGCCAAAGAATCAGCATTGCCATACAACGTGGCAATGCTGCCAGCCTTTTAGGCACGTTTCCTGTTGACAGCGATGCCGACGAATTTTTTGATCCCCTTTGATTATTTCCCCTTCTTTTTATATACTTGTATGTATTATTATTTAAAGACTGTTAGCTTTTTAAATTATAATATAAAATATTGAATACCTACAACCAATATAAAATATCAAGTATAAATTCTTAATCTGTTGGCAAAGCAAACACGTGTCTATCGGTAATACGACCTAGGTTATTTTTGGCGGGTTATAAGACGTGAAGGTCATATTAATTTCAGCTTCACTTATTTCAGTCTTCAGTGATTGATGATGGATTGATGAAACAGCAAAATTACCGAGCTATGAACGGCAGTGTTAATTATCTACTAATCTTCATTTGAAGGGTAACCTGTACCTGAAGTGAATAGAAAAAACGCCCTTCAATAATAATAATGCTCTATTATGTTCTAATTAATGATAATCTGATTTATCTAATTGCAAATCTTTTGAAACCACCGTGCACCGCTGGTCTGTTATTTGGTTTTCTACCCAGACATTATCATTTCAAAATCATTTAATTTTTTTATCAGATTCCCAAAATTGTGTAATTCCTCTAGACACGTCCTATTGTGAACGAATCAAGAGCACCCGGTAGTGTCTGGTTACTGAAACACGACACATCCAAAAATTGAGGATCTGTACAAAAATGCTCAATTATCTGTGGCCATGCGCGGCCGCACGGTGTATGGTTTCATTGCTTTGTCGAATTTAAAAAGTTTTAATTTGACGTTTAGAGGCTTTTTTTTCAGATGTAGGTATAATTTGAGTTTGGAATGCTGATTGTTTTTTTTTTATTATACTAAACTGTTTAGGATTTGCACTTTGAGTATGGTATGAGTTACATTGGCCATTGGGTATCCGATGTACAAGTTTTTTACCCGACGGCATCGAATACTTACAAGTAGTGTTAGAAACACCTAACACTACTATAATGTAAAATGTGCCGAAAAACTGTTTTATTTAGGAGCATCGTAACTAACAAGTTATGATGCTCCTAAATAAAACAGTTTTTCTCTGATTCATCCACTATCATCTGAATATTATACTTAGTAGGTGAAGGATTAAACGTAATAAAGTTATGTGGTTTAAAATAGGCATAGCAGCTGGCTTAAGATTTTCCTATATCAGTGTCACGGATTTTTTTCTCTCGCTTGTCTATTGTCAACAGCAACATTTGGCGGGAAACTGCTCGAAGTTTAGCAACAATGGCGTCTCAGCAGGCATAGAGCGAACAGTGTTCGTGATCGAGACCTCATGGGGATAATAATTGATTAATTAAATTATTATTATAGTTGTTACGTATGTTAACGCATGGCAGATGGCCGTATGTGTTATGGAACAATAAGAAGGGCAAAGTTCATTTATATTCTAGGGACTAAGCGAGGAGTCCTATAGTAATGATTGTTGTGATATTATCTAGTAGGTACGCAGAATTTTATGAAAAGTAGCTTTAGGTAAACTGTAACTACTTGCTGAACCCTAATAGGGTCATCATAGCCTGTAACTGTGTGTTGTGTGTTAGTTACCTACATTGTGTAATGAATAAATAAATGAATAATTTGTATGTACGTGATGGCAATGGGGAGTATAAGTTACGCAATAATTTATTAAGAATGGCTAACAGTTTTTTTTTACTCGGGAGTTATTTTTCCTATTTTTCCGACTTAGCTTGCAGAGTAAGCAAACTGAAGTGGCAGTGGGCTGGCCATGTCTGTCGAAGGACCGCTGGCAGGTGGAGCAGACGAGTCCTGGAGTGGAGACCGCGTATCGGCAAGCGTAGCGTGGGACGCCCCAGTTAGATGTACGGACGACCTAAAGAAGGTGGCTGGGGTAGACTGGATGGGGAAGGCGGAGGATAGCCTCTAGTAGCAGTAGTTCGGTTAACCGGACTAACAACCGAACTACTGCTACTAGAGGGAGGATAGGCTGTTGTGGCGCAGTCGGTGTGAGGCCTATGTCCAGCAGTGGACTGCGATAGGCTGAGTTGATTGTATTTTCCTACCGTTAAGAGGGGTTTTGGTAGATTTTTTATTTTAAATTTCATCTCTATGTAGTGCCTAATCAAATAAAATATTATCCTACCGCATATGAAAGACATTCGCCATATTTACTTTTGAACTAACACCCGGACCCCAAAGCCGACGGTGACATCTCAATGCCCCATTGTGCTGGCCCATTGTGTGAACACGTAATTATGTAGCCATGTACATACCATGGAGGGGCGGCCATATTGTAGCCGATGGGGTGTGAAAGTTACTTGTTAAATATGATTTTTGTAATGCGATTCGTGATGCTATTATTATTTATTTTATAGAGTCGGTTTTGCTACTGGTGTTTTGTTTTTGAGAGGGTTTCAATTTGTCGTGTTGCAATGATTTATATGTAGAGTTAGGAGTCATTCTGTTAGATTTGAAAGGGCGAAACGGAGAAGATTCTTCTTTTTAGAAATCAGTAGTAAGTACCGTGATTTCGCGTTTAAATTATTTTGTTTCAGGTTTAAAAAATAATGTGGTACCCTAAAAAAACACGCTTTACCCATTAATGAACAATAAGAGCGCGATGGAGAGCGCTGGTTTCTATCTATCGTTGAAAACCAGCCTCCATCGGTCTCTCGCGCTAAGGGCTTGTACACAAAACTGCGATGTTTTCTGCGTTGTGAATTCGCATCGCACCGATTCGCAGTTTTGTGTACAATAAGCCCTAATTGTCACAGCCGCAGCATTATGCTGATCGATGGCCGTTTTATGTGGATTTGACGCATAAGTATTTTCTCCCAACTTGTTCGTTTTTGTGTTTTTGTTAATTCTTTCTTTGCGTTATGTTTACTGCAAATAAATATATTTTTTTTTCTTTTTATCAATATTGACAGCATTTACAAATGTTTTATTTTTATTAATACCTAATTATCTTACAATTTAACTCTAAAATATACATATTATATAGTATATACAAGTACGGCAGCCAAAATATGCTGCAAATTATACGGCGACATTTTGTCAAACAAATTCCAGCCCCTACAGCTTGGCTTTGGTTCCAAAGGGGGCTGTGAGGCTGCCGTACATGCCCTATCTAGTTTTTTAAATGCCAATAAAGGTGAGGTCATCCTCAAGGTTGACGTTAAGAACGCTTTCAACTCTGTCAACAGGGACACTTTGTTGGCTGAAGTAAAAAAGGAGTTACCAGAAATTTATGGTTTCATGTGGCAGTGCTACAGGCACCCATCAAAATTATTATATAAAGACAACGTTTTAGAATCGGCAGTCGGATGCCAACAAGGTGATCCACTCGGGCCAGTCATTTTCAGTTTGGCTATCCATCCCATAATACAACAACTAAATTCAAAATTCAATGTGTGGTATTTAGATGATGGAACATTGGGAGGTGACGTGGATACCGTTTTAAAAGATTTTCAATTCCTTAAGCAGCAGTTCCAATCTATCGGCCTTGACCTCAACAACTCAAAATGTGAAATTTACATTTGTGACAATACTGACAGACAATCAACTATACAGAAATTCAATTTAATAGCCCCAGACATCAAAGTTTTGGAAAAAAGTTCATTGCACCTCCTAGGTTCCCCAATTTTAGAAGACAGTTTTTCACCATTCGTCGACGAAAAAATTAAACATTTTAACGATATTTCGGATAGGCTTTCTAAAATTAATTTACATTCGGCTTTCACCCTTATCAGATATTGTTGTTTCGGTCCAAATTTTATGTATTTTCTCCGCTCTTCCTCTTTATGGAAGCAGCCACATCTTTTGGACAAAATTGACCATATTATTCGCAGTACTCTTACATCCATTTTAAATGTGGCTTTGGACGACCGCGCGTGGCTGCAAGCCTCACTACCCATTCGTTTTGGTGGGCTCGGCGTCCGCAAAATTTCTAGCGTAAGCCTACCGGCGTTCCTATCCTCGGTCCACAGCACAGAAAAGTTAACCACACGAATTTTGATTCCTGCTCAGGTTGACTCTGAAGTGCCGTGTTTGACCGATGCAGTGAACGCCTGGAAAATGGCTTGCCCGGACACGGTTCAGCCCGAGAACCCGTCTTCCCAGAGACAGTGGGATGAGCCGCTCTGCAGGTTGGTACGGAATAAACTTATTAATACGTCCACCAATACTGCTGAGCGAGCCCGCCTGCTGGCTGTGGGTGAATGGGAGTCGGGCCTCTGGCTTCAGGCGCTACCGTCACCCAACATAGGCACTATGCTGGGTGACACCACATTCCGGCTCGCTACATGTTTGCGTCTGGGTGCTCCTTGCGGAGCTCCACATCGCTGTCAATGCGGTGAAGCAGTCGACTGCCTCGGACACCATGGCCTATCCTGCAGCAAGAGCGCTGGTCGGATGGCACGGCACGCCAGCATTAACGACATCATCCGTCGGGCTCTTGTCACCGCCGGGGTGCCAGCTGTTTTAGAACCCAATGGCTTGGCACGCGACGATGGGAAGAGGCCAGATGGAATGACCATAATGCCTTGGAAGTTGGGTAGGCCTTTGGTGTGGGATGCTACCTGTGTCGACACCCTCGCGCCATCCCATCTTCCTAGCACGGTGGGCTGTGCTGGGGCGGCTGCTGCAGGAGCAGAAAACCTCAAACGGCGCAAATATAACAACCTTATTGGGAGCTATATGTTTGAGCCGTTTGGGGTTGAAACACTAGGGCCTTGGGGTCCGAGTGCTCATCAAATATATCGGGACATCGCCAAGCGGTTGGTTGACTCATCACGTGACCAGAGGGCTGGCCTATTTTTAGCCCAAAGAATAAGCATTGCCATCCAACGTGGTAATGCTGCCAGCCTTTTGGGCACTTATGCCATTGACAGCGATGCGGACGAATTTTTTGATGCCCAATGAGCTCCTCTCTTTTTCTTTTCCCTTCTTTTTTTTATATACTTGTATATACTATATAATATATTGACAGCTAATTTGTTTACACTTAGGTACATACTTACTAGGTATCTATTTATATATAATAAAACAGATGGTACCTAAGTTTCTACTAAAATTAAAATAGCTTCAAATAAACAGATGGTAAGTAAGTACATACTTACCTTAGCTTCAAGTCATTGTTTCCACCATGCTAGATACACACCCACATGGTAATTCGTGATTGTAAATCGATGCTCGATGGTTAGCTAAACAAGGCGTGTGTCTGGTTACAGTTTAATGTGGTTATTCCGCCCAATTACTCGCTGTTACCGGATAATTCCGGTACGAGCTGATAGGTACAGGTTCTCCGGTTACTTTACTAGTTGCTGGCTTTGAACATAGCCTTGTGATCATAGATATCCGCTTGTGATATGGCTACCGTTTTTTAATGTACTGTTTTAGGATGACATTTATAGCCGTTGGTCCCGGCTGTCATTTGTGGATCTTTGACAGTCGTTACAGGTAGTCAGAAGCCCGAAAGTCTGACAACCAGTCTTATCAAGGGGTATCGTATTACCCAATAACTAGGTTGTGGAGGTCAGATAGGCAGTCGCTCCATGTAAAATACTGGTATTCAGCTGCATCCGGTTAGACTGGAAGCCGACCCCAACATAGTTGGGAAAAGTCTAGGCAGATGATGATTTATAACTTAACTAGCTGCGCCCCGCGGTTTAAAAAGTACAGTATATGTTAATCCAGGGTGTCAGCTACTCCAATACAAATTGGTCCAGCCGTTTGAGCGTGACGAAGTAACAAACCTACAAACACACACACTCAACTTTCGCCTTTATGATATTAGTGTGATTGTTTTTTTTTATTGTGAATGGCACATTGAACTACCCTATGGAACTCATTCACGTGTTGAAATATAAATAAATAAAAACAATGACGTGAGGGTTAATAGGTAGGTATACTTAGGTAAAAGACACACCCTCAAGTTTAGTAGGTACGTATAGGTACTTAAGATTTATGGAAAAAAAGTAAAAGCGATACAGGAAGAAAACTAAAACGTAAGAAAATATTAATAATAATAATATTATTAACTCCTTTATTCAATTAAATTCTTATAAATTATATTTTTAAATATTAGTATAAAGAAATATAAAAACATTTAAAAATATAAAAAATAGTAGCCCACCGGTATCGGGAACAGGGTCCAAGCTACCGGCGGTCAGGGCTCCAGAGAGAGGAACCTCCTAACTATTCGGGCCGTGTCCAGAAGTACCGCTTTCTGGATCAAGCCCTTGATCCAGCTGCCCAACGAGAGCCTCCTCAGGTGTTGGTCGAGGCTCTTGGCTATTAGACCATTGGCTGTCACAACTATCGGCACAATGATCGCTGAGTCCACATCCCACATGTCGACAACCTCGTGAGCCAAGTCAAGATACTTGATTTGTTTATCTTTCTCGGCTTTCACGAGGTTCCCATCATGCGGGACGGTTATGTCAACAATCATTGCGCGCCGCTCTGATCGATCCACCACCACTATATCAGGCTTATTGGCAACAATAGTCCTGTCAGTGATGATGGATCGATCCCAATATAATGTGATATCACCATTTTCGAGAACTGGGTCGGGCACATACCTGTAGTACGGCACCTCCGATTCCACAAGGTTGTATTTCAGAGCAAGTTGCTGATGGATTATCCTGGCTACAAGGTTGTGTCTATGCAAGTACTCTTCGTTAGCTAGACGAGAACACCCGGAGATAATATGCCTGATTGATTCTCCCGGCCGGTGGCATGCCCGACAGATGTCAACCGTGCCGTCTTTCACAATAAATCTCCGGTAATTGTTCGTCATCACAACTTCGTCCATAATTGCACAGACAAAACCTTCGGTTTCCCCAAAGAGGTCACCGAAACGCAGCCAGGCTACGGACGCTAATAGATCAACATCGGGCCCATGTAGGGCCCGGAAAAAGCGTCCGTGAAGCTCCTTACTCTGCCATACCTCCATGCGATCATTAGTGTCAAGCACTACTGGCTTGCGCCAGTTCTCTTTAGCCAAGGAGAGCGGGGTGAGGCCCTTGTCCACGGCGACTACATCTCGATGCATCCCCACGTCGGTTTCTAGAAAATATTCCCTGAGACTGCATATCTCGCGATTGTGGAGGGTCTTAGCGTTTAAAAACCCTCGACCTCCACACTTTCGCGGGATATACAGCCTCATTACCGATGACCGTGGGTGATGCATTCGATTTGCAGTCAGCAACGTACGGACCCTCCTATCCAGGGCGTCGAGTTCGGTCTGAGTCCATTTGAGTATGCCAAAAGAGTACATCAAAACCGGCATGACCCAACCGTTGAAGGCGCGCACCTTGTTTCCGCCTGATAGAAGACTATTAAGTACTTTTTTCAGGCGGCCAAAGAAGCGCTCCTTCAACGATTGCTTCATGTCAGTAACATTGATGCCTAACGCTTCCGACATACCCAAATACTTATAGGTTTCGGATGCGGAGAGGGTTCTAAGGTTTGTGGAATCCGAGAGTTGGGTTCCCACGGATTCAACAATCTCCCCTCGCTTTACATGCATGACCGCACATTTGTCCACACCAAATTCCATCCTGATGGCGCTACTGAAAGTTTGAGTTACTTTCAGTAGCTCCATTAGTTGCAAATTGTTGGGGGCAAAGAGTTTTAGGTCATCCATGTAGAGGAGGTGCGATATAACCTGACCACCTCTCCTCAGCCGATAGCCTAGACCTGAATCCTCCAGCAGCGTGCTTAGGGAATTCAAGGCTAAGCAGAACCAAAGCGGACTCAAACTATCACCCTGAAATATGCCTCGCTCGATCCTTATCGGTTCGCTATTCCTCTGAATATTTCGACATCCTGGATATCGAAGGACCGTCCTCCATTGCCCCATACACGACATCAGGAAGGTGCGCAGAGTTGCATCTACTTTGTACAACTCCAACACCCTCATGAGCCATGTATGTGGCACCGAGTCATAGGCCTTCTTATAATCTATCCAGCATGTCGACAGATCCTTTCGGGAACGACGAACCTGTTGGCTAATGGCCATATCAATGAGGAGCAGCTCCTTAGTACCCCGGGACCCGTTCTTACATCCATTTTGAGAGACAGACATGATGGAGTTGGTGTCTATATGTTTGTTAATTTTAGTTCTCAAAATGGATGTAAGAACTTTATAGACCGTCGGTAAACAAGTGATCGGTCTATAATTTTTGGGATCCGCGGTACTACCTGATTTATGGAGCAGGTGGGTTATTCCTGTCGTTAGGAACTGGGGCAGCGACCCTGACTCTAAGGCTGACTGGAACTGGGATGCCAAGCAGGCGTGCGACCCTTGGAACCATTTTATCCAAAAGTTGTGCAGCCCGTCCGGCCCTGGAGATTTCCAGTTAGGCAACGGTCGGACTGCACGAGCAACATCTTGGGGGCTGATGGTAAGTACCCCCATTTCTGGTATTAGATCGCACGCTCGCTCAATCTTCCCAATCCAATCACCCTCGGTGTGACTGACAGGCACCGACCAGATGTTTCGCCAGAACGAGCACATGGCATCATCATCCGGTAGGCACGTGTCAGTAACACTTTGGTCCGGTCGCTCCCAAGCCCTATAAACCCACCTTTCATCACTCTGGAATGTGCGATTCTGAGTGTATCGCTCCACTCGCCGCCTGTACCGACGAATACGGTTCGCCCATGCATACACTTTCTGCTTCAGGAAGTCGATGCGCTCCGTGACACAAGACATATAGTCTTGAGGACTGATATCAGTCCCCAAGAATGCCCGTCTCACAAAGCGCATCACTCTAGGGCGAGTATTGCCCTCCCTGAAGCAGATTAGTTTGCCAATGAGCGCTCTGGCCCCACCAATACGGCGTTCAATTCTGCACTGCCAAGCTGGTACGGCTGGTTTCGGTCGTGTAGCTCTAGAGTCATTGGCAAATTTGACGTGAGCTACACGACATGCCGCTGCAGCCGCGCAGTACAGAATCGAATGAGCATCGGTGAGGTCTTCGCAGCCATCAAAATAGTTTGACAACTGCGAATCCAGAACCGCCACCAGCGCCCTATTTTTGTTATGCATGGGCAAACGAGGTAAGCGTGGCATAAGTTCGGGTGACATGAAGCGATATTCCTGAATCGCATCCTCCAAAGCACTCCTCAATTCCTCATTACATTGGGTACTTACGTTTGTAGCCCTGTCATTACTCCCCTCGTCAGCATGACTTGTATCAGACTGCGGTAGTAGTACAGCAGTCTGCGACTGGGGGGTGATGACATGGCTACTCTGCATTTCACTTCGCAGGCGATCAAGTACAGTGTCATCCAACATATGGTTACGCTGAATGACACGCACCTGATCCGATAATCGTTGTGCCGAAACGTTGACAGCTGGTTCAAGCACCTGAAACAGAGAGAGCATCCGAACACGGTACGCGGTCAGATTGTTTCCCCCCTCTGTAGCCCCATAGTATGAGCGCATGACATTTTCATTGATGGATCGTGTCCATCTCATGCGCTGCACACTTCCGCCGGGAGCTGGGACCCTATCAAAGGCCGGTGGGCCTCGAGGTCCTAAGCCGTCCGGCGGCCGGCGTCCTCCCCGTCGACGAGCAGGTGGTGGCGTCGTGGGCGGAGAGAAGTACTCGTCGCTCGAGCTCGACGCAACTGCCGCGGTCGGTGTCGTCACAGCGCTCACAGTGGGGCTGGGTACCGGCGGCGGCGAGGCGGAGCTGAGCGAAGAGTCCGGAGGTGGTAGGCGTGCAAGTCTTCTGGCTGATCTTGTCAACATTTCATCCTATTTTTTGTTCTTGTTCGTTTTTATCGGACGGAGGTGACATGACAGATGTCACCTCCTCCGGTTCGGCAATTTTTGGTTTATATTCTCAAAATATGGTCCATTGAAGTACTATTTCTTTAAAAAATTATATTCAAATTATTAGGACTATGGCTGTAGTATTTCCAAATGATTATAAAACTGCTTTTAGAAAATAAATTAAACTGAAAATTGTTTGACCTGTTGACATTGGTGTTGCCAGCTTATTATTATTATTATTAATATTTGTTCTGTGTCTGGGTGTAATTTATCTATATATGTATGTATTTAGAAATATATAAGTATGTTTATCAGTTGTCTAGTACTCATAACACAAGCTCTGCTTAGCTTGAGACTAGACGGCGTTGTGTGATTGTTGTGGAATATTATTATTATCTCCTTTATTCATTTACATACATCTTATTTTATTGTATTTTTAAATATTTCTTAATAAATAAAAGTAAGTATAAAAAACATTTAAAAATATAAAAAAATATTATTATTATTATTAATCCACGAGCAACTTATTTTATGAATACTTCTGTCTATTTCACAATGGTCGAACGAGCGCCATTTCCGTTTGTCGTATGAATTTGTATACCTCATACAACACTTTACGATGTGCTCAGGAATATACAATTGTTTAGTTTTCTATGTAAAAGATAACTTAGTGACAAGCTTTTCAGAATAGAGGTTGTTTGTGTTTAAATTGAAGAATTTTTTATCTCTAAATTAACTTAATCATTTGTAATTTCGTTCCTGGCGCCCTCCAAAACCAAAACATGATGCACAGATTTTGACAAATTCCTCACACGAAACCGACCAATTTTTTTTTTAAGAAATAAAGAAATATATATTTTGCTAGCTGCACCCCGCGGTTTCACCCGCGTAAATGTCGATCCCATGGGAATATCGGGATAAAAAGTAGCTCATATATTAATCCAGGGTGTCAGCTACTTCCATACAAAATTTTGTCAAAATTGGTCCAGCCGTTTGAGCGTGAAGAAGTAACAAACATATAAACACACATACTCACAAACTTTCGCCTTTTTAATATTAGTGTGATTTAGATACCAGCAAGCCAGGTGTGTCACCGCCCGTATAATATCGATATGAACAGGGTCGGACAATAGAGGCATTCGGGCAGTCGGATAATGGACCGCAGACAAGCTTAGTGCGGATAATGACCGCACCCACGCATCGGAGGGTTAAGCTACTGATATGCTATACATATTGTAGTCATTTTAAATAACAAGCACGCGCTGTAAATGATAGAAAGGGAGAGAAGAAAATATTGGAAAAGGCCGGGAGAACGTCAAAGTCAAATCATTTATTTCTAATAACACTTTTGAACGTCGGAATTTACAAGAAAATAGAATAGATTCTATTCTACCATTCTCTTTTTGAGAAGTGCTCATTTTCAGAAGTGCACATTTTGCGAAGTGAACATTTTCAGAAATGCACATTTTGCGAAGTGAATATTTTCAGAAGTGCACATTTTGCGGACTGAATATTTTCAGAAGTGCACATTTTGCGAAGTGAACTGTTTCAGAAGTGCACATTTTGCGAAGTGAACATTTTCAGAAGTGCACATTTTGGGAAGTGATCATTTTCAGAAGTGCACATTTTACGAAGTGAACTAATAATAATAATAGCGCCGGTAGCTTGGACCCTGTTCCCGATACCGGTGGGCTACTATTTTTTATATTTTTAAATGTTTTTATATTTCTTTATACTAATATTTAAAAATATAATTTATAAGAATTTAATTGAATAAAGGAGATAATAATAATAATAATTTATTTAATACACAAAAATAAGTTACAGACGAGAAAATACATAAAATGTAGTTGTTATAGTACAATTTGATTACAACTAGTAGGCAAGAGTAAAAACAGATACTACATAACTGTGCTGTAACCACAAGGTCTGTACATGAATTGGGTGAGCCCTGCCTCTTAAACTAGGGTGACCTGTATCTTAAGAGACAGTGATCAGCTATAAGGAATCTTATAAAATACACAAAACTTGTGAAGTGTGTCAGTTTGCCATGTTTGTGTTTATTCAATATCTTACTTTGTATATATTATTATGTATCTTACTTATATTAGTATGTATTTTTTCTTAAACATGTATTTTAGGTAAACAGGAGAAGAAGGGAATGCAACTCAAAAATGTAGGAGAGTGTGTGTGAATGTATGTAACTGTAACTGCACACCCATGTGTATGTGAAACTGTTTCAGAAGTGCACATTTTGCGAAGTGCACTGTCTGCATCAAACCCTTCCAAAAGGTATTAAAATTAATAACGACGAAAATCATACAATCTTTTAGTGTTCTACGTTCATTGATGGATCTATTTATGAGACACAATACCAGATTAACACAGCATTTTTATGTCCAACTCTCACGAATTTATTATATTATTTCAAACGAACGACGTTACAAACACTCAGACTGAGAGGAAGTCCTCAACTAAATCCAAAGAAATCCTAGCCATCATTAAAATGTTGTCCTCAAATTTTAATTAAACTCCACATTGCTGACTCCTGCACACAGCCAGCTTGATATTTATCTTCCACCATCACGCTCCAACGCGTATTCTTCTAAACATCTCAGTAATCCCACATAATGCGTCGTGGACACTCCGCCATTGTGGTCGACACAGATACCTGCGATGTTTGACACATTTCAGCGGATTATCCGCATTTAAGTTTATCCGCGTATGCGCATTGTTGATAAACGCATTTTAGCATTAAGGATACTACTGAGAAGAAAGATGTAAGAAGCTGTTGTGTGTTTTTTTTCTTCGTGGGTGTAGCTCAGCATTCATTATGACAGTTTAAGTAGATAGAAGTAAGTTTCATTTTTAGGGTTCCGTACCAGAATGGTAAAAACGGAACCCTTATGGTGAGACTAAGTCTGTCTGTCTGTCACAGCTGAATATCTCAAGAACTACTAATGCCATCAGCTTGGAATAATTTTAGATGACGTTTGCCCAACTATTTTGCAAATAAGAAAGAAATGGGGGGTCTGAAAAATTCGAAGTATTTTCAGGGCCTTTAAAAATATAATACCATAATTTACCATTTCTTTTGTCGATAACATTTCTAAGACAAGACTAGTTACATATTTTATTTACGTCTGTTTTAATTCAACAGAATCTATTAGTGAAGTTTACCAAAATGGATTTGCGTTGAGCAAGGGGAGTTACCATTGGGGTTGTATGTGAATCGTATGGGTTTATGGTTTTAATGGCGACCCTATGGCAAATATAAGCTTAGAGTAAACATAAACATTATTTTAGTAACCCGATGAGCTTAGTAAAGCTCCCAGAACCGATTAGCTGGAACCCCGTGTATTAATTCTATGGAATATCTATTTATCACTTGAACCATGATAATTTGATCGATAATGGACTTTAAAATAAAAGATATAAAGGCGGTGCATGTTTTTATGTATGTGTAAGTATAAGTTGGTTTTAATTGTATTGATAGTACGATGAGCCAGGTCGTTATTGCAATGGAATTAAGTGTAAATTCCTCTGGCACGCGAAATCAGTTGATTTCTTGGTAGCTTGTTAAAAGTTTTTGTATTTAGTAAAATCAATCTTATTGCTAAAGAATTAGAGTTTTGTTTTGAGGGCATAGTTTTGTAATGTATGTGCTTAACACTAGGAAAGCCACCCTAGTTTTGATATACAGTCCAATCTCTTGATTAATTTGTAAAAACTTGTGGAGATTAGTAAATCGATTGTTTATAATACCCTCTACATTATTTAGCAACTGGCAATGTTCGGCATATTAATTATTTAGCAACTGGCAATGTTCGGCATATTAATTATTTAGCAACTGGCAATGTTCGGCATATTAATTATTTAGCAACTGGCAATGTTCGGCATATTCATTTCGGGATTCCCAACCCAAAGGAACACAGAGAGCAAAAGTTTACAGCGATTTTCTCTCGTTTCAGCCCAAATGTGTATATTAATTAGAATTCCTGTTGTCATGCCGTGGTCAAATTGTCAGTCAGCAAGGTGGTACAGTCAACCGCACATCGGTAACGCTGCACGACGAAGACCGCCCTTTCTGCTACAACATAAAGACGCTGTCAGTGTCAAATTGTTCCATTGATGTGTAGGCAGAATTTAAGTATAGACAACCGACTTTAAGTACTTCTGCCTAAAATAAGTACTTATGTAATTAATGTGTGCAATGGAGAGGGCTATGCTTGGAGTTTCCCTGTGTGATTGAATCAGAAATGAGGAGAACCAAGGTAACCGACATAGCCCGAAGAATTGACAAACTTAAGTAGCAGTGGGTAGGGCTCGCAGAACAGATGGCCGACGCGATGGGGCCGAAAGGTTCCGGACTGGCGACCGCGTACCGGAAGACCTAGCGTTGGAAAGCCTCCCACAAGGTGGACCGACGATCTTGTGAAGGCCGCAGGAACCCGTTGTATGCGAGAAGCACAGAACCGGTCGAAGTGGAGGTGCTTGGCGGAGGCCTATGTCCAGCAGTGGACGTCTTTCGGCTGAAATGATGATGAATGAATGTGAAGGTATCACGATGTTACACAACCATATTGTTCGTGCACGTGTTTTAGTCACCGTCACGGTAAGACACTTTACAAAACGTACAAAAATACACCGTTTTTCACTTCGCTCTATTATTTTAGTGTTGCCACACTTGCCAAAGTAATTACCGAGTAACATCAGCAGACAATTGTCAGTAGCACTGCGACAGTGAAAGTAATTTTATTGTTGTGCCCGAAATACAAAGAAAGTCTACAAAACGTAACGACGGACTACTATTGTGATAATGCTTATGGGGAGGGGTAATTTATGAGCGGTAGCGGGAGCGGGAAGCGGAAAGAATACTGGGAGACAATGATACGAAGATGTGGACCTAAATGGAAAGGGTGAGCCCATGATGTGAAACTGCAAAGACTTGACATTAAATATTTTGCAAGCTAGGTTACCTTTTTTTGTCTTTTCTCTTTCTCTACCGGTTGCAGAGATGTAGCAGTACCATCTTGTCACCTAGATAAAGAAATTAATCACACTAATATTATAAAGGCGAAAGTTTGTGAGTGTGTGTTTAAATGTTTGTTACTTCTTCACGCTCAAACGGCTGAACCAATTTTGCTGAAATTTTGTATGGAGGTAGCTGACACCCTGGAATAACATATAGGCCTGGAATAACCGATATTCTCACGGGATCGAGACTTATGCGGGTGAATCTGCGGGGCGCAGCTAGTGAGAAATAAATGCTAAATTCTACACGCTACTTTAAAAAATCTAAAATTATTAGCCACAGCCTAAACCGCTAGGTTTAGAACCATGAAATTTTGCACAATAGTTCCTTATACAGCGAAGGTGAGCACGAAGGGGTTAAATAGGATATGAAAGTTTGTATGCAAATTCGTAATTTTTGCCTATGGGAAATACCATCGGGCACACGGCTTGTTCTCTCATAACTCGCACCACACAAGAAGGTGGAGTACAAATCCGCTTACTGGTATGAGTGACAGCTGACAGCGGCGGGTGACTGTGGCCCTACCATATGATGTTGTTGGGTTAGTAGCTAGCTTTAAGTACATAGACATACATATCGCGAATCGATGACGGTGTGAATAAGTTGTGGACGCTGCCCCAGTTTTTGTTATAAAATGTGATCGTCATCATCATTGATACTTTTCTAAGCACACAACTATATTGTTCGACTGCTGAGCGTGAGGTCCTGGGTTCGATTCCCAGGTCGAGCAAAGTGTTTTTGGGTTTTCCATTAGGAATTTCTTAGTAACAGCCCGGAGTTTGGAAGTTGGCACCGTTGGCGGTGTGATAACCCCGTGATTAGGGTGATTCAGAAAGTACATACGTTAAGCAGTTGGTCCTGCGCCTGATCTCTCTCCGGTCGTGTTGGCTTGCCATACTCTCATCAGACTATGAGAGCGAGGGAAGAGAGAGTGCACTTGTTTCTGCGCACATACTTGTGCACTATTATATCTTTTGCGGCGAAGGCTAGTCTCTGTTGAGATTGGTCGCCATGGCCAAAATTCAGTCTGGAGGACCATACTGTCTTGGTTTATGGAAAGAGCATAGGGAGGCCTTTGCCCTGCAGTCGGACATTAACGGCTAATAAAAAAAACACAGTGGCACTCCGGGAGTGCCGACTGAAGTGAAAACAAAACACAAACAGACTGCTTTGCCATCACTCACTGACATATCGGATTTAAAACGGAGTACATCCCGAGGACAGCCGAACACATCCAAAGTAGCGCGGTGTCGGTCTCAAATCTCAAAAAATGCCCAACCAAGTTTTCACTTCAAAAAGTTTGTAGAGAGATGCCGTGGTAAGCCGGGATGAAGATAATTACAACCATCCTACCCTTCCTTGGGACATCAACAGCTGTTCCAAGTACCTCCTTCACCACCAAATATTCAAATACATCCCCAAGATATTCCGCCATAAGAGTTAATTCGGCGCTGTTGATATTATGTTCAAATCCTTACGCGGTGTTGTTACAAGGCATTATGGCTTATTGAATGTTAATGCGAACGGGACTCGGATCTGCGCGGAAAATTATTGAGGGGGTGTGTGTGCGTTGTTATGTACGGCACGACAAAATTATCTTTTGATGGTTTGATATAATTTTCGTACAGAGCTTCGAAGGTAGAAAAAAACTGGCCAAGTGCGACTCGGACTCGCACACGAAGGGTTCCGTACCACAAGGCAAAAACGTCGAAAAAAAAACACGTCTGTTGTATGGGAGCCCCCCTTAAATATTGATTTTATTTTGTTTTTAGTATTTGTTGTTATAGCGGCAACAGAAATACATAATTTATGAAAATTTCAACTGTCTAGCTATCGCGGTTCTTGAGATACAGCCTGGTGACAGACAGACGGACAGACAGCGAAGCCTTAGTAATAGGGTTCCGTTTTTACCCTTTGGGTACGTAAAAAGGGAACTTAGAGTGGATTTCTCAATAGTCAGATAACTATTATCTGAAGAATAATTATGTCAGTTTGACATATTTTCTATACAAAAACTGTAAAACCGTAATATGTATTCCTCAGATAAAAATATAATCTGACTATTGAAAAATCTACGTGAAGTAAATTTTTAGAAGCCCCTCATATCCAATTGTGAAGGGTTGTAACATTGATTATGACAATTCAATTGTTTGCCCGAACATTTTAATCTAATTTTGTCGCGTGATTTTGACTGTTATTATCATCTATGTGCTAGTTCGCGAGAAATCATTTCAAACATCCGTCACAGTTGTCCGTTTTTGATCAACTCGAACAGGGATTTTCACGAGATTTTCCCGTGTCGCACCTTCTAAAACAGTGCGCACGCGCTTCCGGGATTAACCGAGCAAGCGTCAAGCAGCATGTGCGTTGCGTGTACATTTTTCGCATGCTAATGCACTTAGCTAATGCGATCACCCAGAAGAATACTAGAATGTAATCACTGTTCTAACGCTTACGTAGCCACTGGGTGAAGTAAATAAATGGTAAATGTATAGAGAGTCGCCCTCAGGTGAAATGACTAAAATCACTGTGGAGGCTGGAAGTAGCTAAGTAGTGAGAAAGATCGAGGTAAGTTAAGTGGCAGTTGAAAAAGTCTAAGACCAAAACTGCAGATGTACTGATATTGATGATGATAGGTGTCACGTTATAGAGACTTCTTATTCGTCTTCGTGTCGCTGCGCTGGCACGACTGTAGATATTCAGATCTTGTTGGCCCAGAACTTCGCCACGGCTTCGTCGGTGGCAGAGCAGAGACTAAGGCTTTGAAACGTTTAGAGATAATTATTTCGCAACTTTGTATAAACTAGTAAATTAATTCGTTATCGTGGAGTTTGGTTCTGTTATTCATGCATTGCGCAATTGCGATAAGATGCAGAAACCAACCTTTAGGGTTAAATGAAGACAATGAAGAAGAAACCGACGAAAATGATAAAAAAAACAGTGGCACTCCAGGAGTGCCGACAGAAGTGAAAACTTGAAAAAGCATAGTAATTTTATAAATATGTTTGAAGGTCATTCTTCCCAAAGAAAATGTACCGCGCGTTGATGTCTTTATAATGGCCAAAACTTAAAACAGAGGTGTCAGTTACGGTAACAGCGTCGCGAGTTCAATGGTTATTTCCCATCTCAAAAATGCCCAACGCGTCTAAAGAAGTTTTCACTTCAACAGAAAATTCATGACTTCTTTGAAACCGATAATAATTCCAGAAACTTCGCTGGGAGCATTGACCATGGTGCCATGGTGTGGCAATAACCCGGGGGAGTGTCGCGAGAGTGACCGCAGGTCTGATCGCCACCGCAGAGTTAGTGCGTGATTCATGCGCAACTGAGTGTTATCTTTGTGCCCAAACATTTGAGGAGCTTATTACGTGTCATAGCAGGTAGTGGGTGAATGTTGGAGTAGATGGACATTGGAGTAATGGATGTCGGATTTTGTCTGTCGAACTATGGTTTTATTGATACTAACAAGCTGGATATCCGTCTTCACAAGTGTCCTTTTAGAACATCCACTCGCGATCAACTGGTTTGACTGTTTAATCCTTTCATGAAAGCAGGAGCTGTTTGTGCCGACAGTTCTATGTTTGTGAAAACAGGAATGTTCTCTCTATCGTCTATGTCGTAGACGACACCGAAAATATTCTTGTTTATTGGCCATTCTAGGTAACGATCATTCCTAACATCACGCTTGTGTTTCCTCGAAAGGTGAGGCAGAGCTGTACCTATAGTATGCCCACATTTCACCAGTTATCATCTTCTCACCCTTTAAACTGAACCCAGAGGAGACATCGGGCCTCATCCCCCATGCCTCATCTGACCATTTTTATAAGAAAAAAATCTTACCAACACGTAATAAGTCCAAACCGCAACTCTTGCGCACCGGCTCACCACGTCACATAAACTAATCACGCGCTGATATACGACGACGCTGCTCTAATAGGTGTGGCGGCGCAGGCGCAGCTAAATCACCCTTTGTCCGGGGACGGGTGATCGCATAAATACCGATCATTAGTGGCCGACTGGCATACAAATCTGCAACATTGATTAGTGAAGAGTGCTGGTTCTTTTCATCTTGCCGGTCTACGAGTTTGACAGAGTCCTCTGTGATGACAAAGAAGCAACAAGGCAGCAACATTATCATATTGAAGAAGGGTTAACATAGTCATGTTTTGTCCGAGTTGATCACCACAGAGAAAACTCTCTCACATCACAAAGGCGATAGCATGTTGTTGGTGCACATTTGAAGGCCAATTCTCGTACTTAAAAAACGTTCAAATTCAAGTCGCAATATCATCTCAGCGACAATCAATGTCAAAAACTTGGCTTGCAGTCTATCAAAAAGTACTCTGTGAACTTGGCAAATACGTAGGGAGATTAGACGGATTTTTGACAGATTGAAACTGTGATACGTTCTTAAAATTACAGGAATTGCCGCTCTGTAATTTGTAAAACATCATGTCGACACTACAGAATGTTCTTGTTTCTCATAGGTATTTGTATCTATACTTACGTTAATCAGTTAGGGCTATATAGAGCAAGCAGTAAAAAGGTTTTAGCTGAAAATATCTATGATGTTATGGTTTGTTCTACGAAATCTCCAAATGGTCGGTTGACATTTCCCGTAAACCAAGGGCCGGCTTTTACCTTGGTCAGAGGCTTAAGCATTGCCATACAATGTGACAACGCCGCTAGTCTTTTGGGTACATTACCACTCGACAGCGATGAGGGGGAATTTTACGACGCCATATTTTTAGTTTTAGTTAGGATAGGTTATTATATTTTTATTGTTTATGATGACTATTATATACATAGGTAGACAAAATAGTTTCTCAGTTTTTTCACTGGACGATTGACGATGTTACTTAACTTATGAACCTTGAGCTAGTCACTTACCTGTCATTACTGGCATATTTACTCAGTACATCCATAGTCTGTATACTAAAGTTCTCTTCTCTAAAAAGGCATCCTATTCTAGCTTTCCTAGTTCAGTGTATCGCCAGGTATTCACATCTCGTATGTCGCCGCGTTGTATCTGCTGGTTGCGCATAAAACACGAAATTGCTTTCGCTAAACTGCAGCTTGAACAAAGGACGCTTGCGGAATGTATGGGGTTGAGTGGTGGGCTGACTGATGAGAGGCAGCGGTCTGAAAACTTAGATGAGTAATGGTTATAAAAAAAACAGTGGCACTGCGGGATTGCCGTCAGAAGTGAAAATAAAACACAAACAGAATACTTTGTCATCACTCACTGACATATCGGATATACATTTAAAACCGAGTACATTCCGAGGACAGCCGAACACATCCGAAGCGGGTATTTTGTGAATGTGTCTTATAAACAAAACACGCACGGTGTCGCTTACGGTAACAGTGACGCGAGTTCAATGGTTTTTCTCATCTCAAAAAATGCCCATCGCGCCTTAACAAGTTTTCACTTCAAAAATGTGAAGAAGCCAGGACTTGACGGTCTGTTTTCGTCGATACAAATTGGACAAAGAATGGTGACAAACTGGTAGCTCCTTTATAAGCTTGAAGAGACCTTTAACCTGAAAATGGTGCAAGATAGATGGTTTATTGTCCTCTTACCAGTAACATTGGTGATCTTAACACTGATAGCGATGTCTTCCAGAAATCTTTGGAGGAACTGGAAACATAATACTGAAATAGGTTGTAGACCGTGGAATTTATGAACTGTACTGCAGGTTAAGATTCTGGAGCAAGATTAATGATGATATTGTTAAGTACTTACTTAATTTTAGATTTTTAGTTAGTTTTGTGTCAATCGTGGTCAATTTACACTACGGAGAAAATAGCAGTGTTCGAAGATTCAATACACAACTAAAACGTTCCGTTGTCAATATTTTAGGTCAATGCTAATGCTGCCGACATGACTGAGTTCTGGTCGAAACTTATAAAGATTTACTTATGTGGATCATCGATACGACGAAAAATAACTTTTTACAATCGTCTATTTTCCAGTTTGTCGCTTCATCGGCTGCTCCAGACCACAGGCTAGCCGATAACAAAACAGTGCGTAACGACGGAAGGCTGGTCGCCAACGGCCGAATGTCCCTTTGTGGGTGTTCCGGCATTGCTCGCTGTATTTCTATTCGCGAGCCGTGCCGGCTTACATTGTTATGCTAATAAATATGCCCTGTGACGTCTATCCTGGTCTGTCTTTGAACTTGAAGTGTTTTGGAGAATTCACTTGGTATTAGGAAGGATGTCCAGCCAGACCATTCAATTACTTTGAAATTATATGATTTTTTCTAAACGATACTTAAACGTAGGTTTCCCTAAATGTAGCATTCAGTTGACGATCCAATGCAAAGATGTGAAGACATCACGAGACTCGAGCTATTTATTGTCAACTTAGGGCGAATTTCACCATACTTTTATACCTAGAATAAGTCCCTGGTAACCTGAGAATAAATTTTGACAGTTTTTCCATACTAGAACCGTCAGACGTAATTTTTATTCCACGGATAACCGGTATATAGGTAAGTATGTTACATTCTGCAATTCTGAAAACATACGAGTGGCTTTTGCAATATTTTAATCGTCCACAAACAACTCCACAGCCATATTATTCATATCTTCCATATGAAAACTCATCAAAAACTTCATTACAATCATAAATTCATCTTTGATGTCGACATAGCATCGCATTTAACTGCACTCCGGGTGATTTCATGTGCCATTACGCTCAACCCTGCGTCCGCCTAACTAACCGTGGCACCCGCGGCCAAGGGTTACAGTCTCTGTGATCACACTAGTTTCATTTTTGGTATTCTTGTTATGCGGCGATGCGGTGCGGCTATTTCGCGGATTATAGGGGTACGAGGGGGTTAGTTAGTTGACGCGGAAAATGTACGCGGACATTGATCTGTGTAGGAATTTATGGCGTTCTTGATGTCGTTGTGAATTGAATTTGAATGTGTAGTTATAGCAGGAAATGTTTGCAACTATAAAACAGGACGGAATGTAAACAACACTAAAGTTAATGAGACGACACAACGTGTCATTACTGTCTATGGGATTAACTTGTAAGTTCCGTCATTAAATTGTTACATTTGCATAGTCATAAAACGAACAACACAGTTTCTTTTCAATTTGTGTTTTCAAGTGCTTTTAACGCTGTATTTTCTAGAATTTCTAGTAAACAGCGTAGTATCTACCTCTCGGTTCACCACACAGAGTGATCACTCACAAGCAAGGATTTTAACCCTTCACAAATCATTCGCGTTAAGCGATGTGTCAAACCGCTAGCGATACCTCGCGACCATAAACAGCGCCTCATGACGTATTATGTATTGTCTGACGAACAAAACTACAATTGCGGGTCAACTATACCCACCAGCAGAAAAAACACTGTTAACTTCCTAGAAATAAGGGTGATTTTTCAACAAAATTCAGTTTGTTAGAAGAAGACCGAGTCTACTATGTTGCGAGACAGTAGCTCAGAAAGATTTTACTTTCAAATTTACAAATGCAAAATAGCATATTGTATTCGTGGAGGTAGCTGTTGTATATTTTATTATTTCGTTGCAGCAGTTCTGTTAGACGATTGAACTCTTCATTGGGACGTGGGATTTTTGACGCATTACTTTTGGAATAGGGTATTGTGATGTATGGAGGATGTATCTTTTGGTGTTGTCTGTCGAATGATGATTGCTTTGGGAAATCTTTAGACGCTATTCTTCTTTCATTTGATTATGGAATAGTGTATTGTTCGCGATTTATTTCGGGAAGTAGAATTTGTAGGGTTAAGAGACTTGGTGCCACTATATGGTGTCGTCAAACATGTGAGGGATTTGTACATCTTGAGTCATCCTTCTCAAATGTCAAGACTCATTCTGTAACTTGAAGATTTCCAAATATTAGGTAGTTTAGATCTTATTGCCATCAAGGCATGTAATGAAAACGTTAACAATTGAACAGATAATTAATCTTCTTCTTAGCGTGTCGATGGCCATCCAGATTGTGACAGCCCAGAACTGAGAAAAGAGTTCAGCGTAATCAGTGGCGTTTTTTAAGTTCTCATTAATGCAGTTGTATGGACACTTAGGACACTCCAATAGATGGGACATGGTTTAGTCAGAAGCTTTGTATTCGCACTGAGTATAAGAGAGATTTATAATCATCCATTTTAATAGCCACTGATAACGCGACTAACCTGAAGGCCTACCTATTCCCGTAAATAGTAACGTTCAAAATCTAGGCGCAGTCTCGTCCCGGCGACAAACAAATGTCAAAAACTTGGCAAAAATTTAGGGAAATTAGACGTATTTTTGACAGATTGAGACTGAGATCAGAGGGGCAATTCTCGTAATTTTAAGAACGTTCACAGTCTGATCTCAGTCTCAATCTATCAAAACACCTAAATTTTTGATATTTATTGCCGCTGAGATGAGATTGGAGCTAGATTTTGAACGCTATTTGCCTTCTGACTGTATCCCATCTTCCTGGCTCGGCATGCTGTGCTGGCGCTGCTGCTGCGGCTGCGGAGAACCTCAAGCGGCGAAAATATAATAACCTCATCGGAAATTATATTTTCGAGCCGTTTGGGGTTGAACCCTCGGGCCGTGGGGTCCGAGTGCTCATGGTCTTTTTAAAGATATTTCGAAACGGCTGGTTGACACTTCCCGTGACCCAAGGGCTGGCTTTTACCTTGGCCAGAGGATAAGCATCGCCATACAACGTGGTAATGCCGCCAGTCTCTTGGGTACATTACCAGTCGACAGCGATGCGGATGAGTTTTTCGACGCTATTTTCTAGTTTCTGTATAGTTTTAGTTATATTAGAATTTAATTTTGTTATTTTTACCTGTATAAATTACTCTAAATAAGATTAACAAGAATAAAAAGTAATTTAAAAAAATTAAACCGACTTCAAAAAGAAATGAACTCAAAATTATGAAATAACTTTAATTTCGGAAGTCGGTGTCTTGGGATCTGTATTTTAGTTTTAGTTTTTTGCCACCGACTTCCGAAATTAAAGTTATTTCATAATTTTGAGTTCATTTCTTTTTGAAGTCGGTTTAATTTTTTTAAATTAGTTTTTATTTGGTAATTTTTAGTTGTTGCACTAGAATTTGACCAAGGTTTTGAGATGTTTTCGCTTTGACACTACACCCGTAGCTCGTATCAATAAGCCAGGCCGTCACACTTTCACGTTTTAGTCCATATCTTGAAAATTACTGAATCGATTTTGATGAAACTTGCACTGTTCCCTAAGTTGAAGTAAATGTAAGCCAATAAAAAAAGAATGGTCACAATCCGATTAATAGTTACGGAGATATGCGTGGACAAACATACATACATACATACATACGTCTATAAAATTTTGTATATTTGTTTGGAAGCCCTAATAGATTGTCATATGTGAATATAATGCAATTCCAATAATATTACATACATACGTATCGAATTGATAACCTCCTTTTTTTTTGAAGTCGGTAAAAAAAAAATTAAAAAGACTAAAGTAATCTGTAAACGTTCTTAAAATTACGAGAATTGCTCCTCTGGTCACTTACTGGGCTCAACTCATTAACCCATAGACTCAAAAAGATGTAATAGTTGAATAAACATATACCCTCTTACCAATAAACGTTGTATAACGCCTGTATAGTTACACAATGCTTTGTCTTCTTCTTTCGAAAGTCAAATCACTGACGACTGAAAGAGAGAAATCAGTGTGTAACTATTCATCTGATATATTACGTTTATTAATAAGGGGGTATATATCAAAAACTGCATCAGGTAAATCACCTGAACATAATTAACATCCAATATAGCACAAAACCAATATCACTACTCAGACATGAAACCATCGATATCGCTACTAGAGGTGCCACGTTAAGTACATCGTATCACCGTGGTATTGGTATCGAGCTACCGGCTCGCAAGTGGAGGGGGAGGGGGATGTAGATCGATACCGCGCGGGCCCCTTTCAGCGCTGCCTTTGTTTGGATCATATAAAATCTTCAGGGGGTGTGGTCTGAAAGTACGTGGGCCATGGTTTTGGAGATATTGGAGACTGATTCGGATAAACATTTTTATGATGTGGTGTTATGTTGCAGGGTTAGGTTTTTGACGTCGTCTTGAGTTATGTGTCTATCTTATGCACATAGTTAGACACAAAACTAATCAGACCAGATATTATTTTTGTGTGGCAAGATTGAGTTCTCTTCTTGGAAAGTCTACAGCAAGAATTAATGTCATAAATTTTCTGAGTGTAACAAAATGAAAAGTGACAAAGGGAAATCTTGGCCGAAATAGGCATTAGATGGTATGAAACTTTAAATTAGTTGCCTACACCTGATACCTACCCTTTTGAAGTTTGTAGTCAGAATATTATCATTGAAAGTACTTTTGGCGATCAGTAGGCATATTTTTTTTTAATATTTTGCTAGTGTATCTGCTTACAGTTTAGAAACTCCATTTTTTTTTATGTGTGTGATTTGGTGTGGCTTATGCCAAAATATTAAAACTAAAAGAAATGCTCCCACATCGCGTGGTCACCATACGGGACACATCTTGTGATTGTAGCGTCGTCCATTACTATGATTTATAACTGACTCTATACCTCTCTACCTCTGCTCTTTACCTCATCTATACCGCTCTATGGCTCTCCCTCTACCTGCACTCTGCAAATGAATATTTTTGTAAAAGAGATAAAATTTATTTGATGGACTCGTTTCATATAAAAGGTAAACCTACATTGTGTGGACTATTTTTTCTTATAGGTAGGAATTAGTATATAGAATAATATTTCGAGAGTTCGAACGGTATAAAAAAAATGGGTAAGTAGTACCTACCCATATTTTTTTTGTGTTTGATCTCTAAAGATATATTATTTTATGAAAAAAATGTGAGGTAATTGCAAACACATTCATCATCTGCCTATGTTGGGGTCGGCTTCCAGTCTAACCAGATGCAGCTGAATACCAGTATTTTACATGGAGCGACTGCCTATCTGGCCTCCACAACCCAGTTACTGGGTAAGACGATACCCCTTGGTAGGCCTGGTTGCATCAACAAAAAACCTATCTACCATAGATACTTATACCTTAAAACAAAATACCCCACAACCACACGTAGGTGCTATAAAACAGCTACTTTGTATCTAAAATTTAGAGTGCGTAACTTTTCAATCAAGGGGTGCTTCAGAACTCCGTTTACAAGGATTACGATCAACAACCCTCCGACACCCTCTTATACCAACTAGGTAAGTATTAAGATATACATTCTCCTCTCGTGTCGGTACGAGTAACACGAGTAGCTCATACTGCGGTGAAAAGATCGGCCAATCAGTACGGTTGGTAACATTCCAGGGAATTGCACGCTACGTTCTTTTTACGGTTCCGTACCCAGAGGGTAAAAATGGGACCCTATTACTAAGACTTCGCTGTCTGTCCGTCCGTCCGTCTGTCTGTCACCAGGCTGTATCTCAAGAACCGCGATAGACAGACAGTTGAAATTTTCACAAATTATGTATTTCTGTTGCCGCTATAACAACAAATACTAACAACAGAATAAAATAAATATTTAAGGGGGCTCCCATACAACAAACGTGTTTTTTTCGGCGTTTTTGCCTTGTGGTACGGAACCTTTCGTGTGCGAGTCCGACTCGCACTTGGCTAGTTTTTTTTTTCTCGGCATTTGATCCGGTGTCGACTCTTCTGCCAGGGTCACGTTGAGACGGGGCCGCAGAGTAGAGGGCCGTCGAACTTTATGCTCTCTGGTTTTATGATAGTAGCTGCAAGGACGAAATCAAGGGTTAGTAAAAACCGGCCAAGCGCGAGTCGAACTCGCACACGAAGGGTTCTGTACCACAAGGCAAAAATGCCGAAAAAAACACGTTTGTTGTATGGGAGCCCCATTAAATATTTATTTAATTCTGTTTTTAGTATTTCTTGTTACAGCGGCAACAGAAATACATGATCTGTGAAATATTCAATTGTCTAACTATTCGGTTCATGAGGTACAGCCTGGTGACAGACAGACAGACGGACAGCGGAGTCTTAGTAATAGGGTCCCGTTTTACTCTTTGGGTACGGAACCCTAAAAAACATGTATTCTAATTAACAAACTTAATTATATAAAATAGGGTACAAACCAAACACAAAATATATACAGAATACTTCCTCCTGCTTCCTTCTATCTTACTAATATATTATAAACGCGAAAATTTGTGTGGATGGATGGATGTTTGTTACTCTTTCACACAATAACTACTGAACGGATTTTGAGCTTACATCAGAATAACACATACCTACTCGTAGGATACTTTTTATCCCGATATTCCCACGGGATCGACACTTATGCGGGTGTAACAGCGGAGAGCTTTTAAAAATTTCAAAAAGGGGGTGGGGGGGGGGGGATTTTAATTTAAAAATGTGACGATTTGTATGATTTGGGAGAGAAGTTTTCAGAAAATTATGCCGACGGAAAAATTTCTGGTATTCTTGATACAACGTCATGCATTCTGACTGCCACAACATCAAATAGCAGAAGCCACAGGTATAATTAATTAACCATCACAATCATCGCAACTTGACTGGGTCAAGAAGTAGGTAAACTTGATTCAGGTAAAACTGTAGTGGGTTTTTAATAATCATTTTTTGTCATGGATTTAATTTTGTGTAACTTTATCATTCATTCTCCTGTCCTTATCTCAATTTATTTGAGGTCGTCGCAATATGTCTTTTTCTTCCATACTTCTCTATTAGTCGTCATCTCGGTAGCCACCCCTTTCTTTACACATTCCATCCATCGTTTCTTTGGTGTTCCCATGAGTATATTATTCCCGAAACAAATGAATTATTTATTATTATTTTTAAAACCATCAGCTAACGACACAATGGGTAAAAACGGAACCCTATTACTAAGACTTCGCTGTCCGTCCGTCCGTCTGTCTGTCACCAGGCTGTATCTCAAGAACCGCGGTAGCTAGACAGTTGAAATTTTCACAGATGATGTATTTCTGTTGCCGCTATAACAACAAATACTAAAAACAAAATAAAATAAATATTCAAGGGGGGCTCCCATACAAAAAAAACGTGTTTTTTTCGGCGTTTTTGCCGTCTGTCTGTCGCCAGGCTGTATCTCAAGAACCGCGGTAGCTAGACAGTTGAAATTTTCACAAATTATGTATTTCTGTTGCCGCTATGACAACAAATACTAAAAACAAAATAAAATAAATATTTAAGGGGGGCTCCCATACAACCAACGCGATTTTTTTTGCCCTTTTTTGCTCGATATCAATAATGGCAACAGGTAGGTACTTGAAATATTCAAAAAATACTCAGTTGTATTTTTACTTTAATAATAAATAATAAAATTAAAATAAAATAAATATTTAAGGGGGGCTCCCATACAACAAACGTGTTTTTTTCAGCGTTTTTGCCTGGTGGTACGGAATCCTTCATGTGCGAGTCCGACTCGCACTTGGCCAGTTTTTCTATAAAATATTAGTTTAGAAAAACTAATATAATCATTACAAATAATGGGATGAGAACCTCCTAACATTTAAAGATTTATTAGTTTTGTTGGATAGAAATATGTAAGTATGTATTTCTGTACCTAGATAAAATAGTTTTTTTTTAACATTGTTCTCTCAACCAAAGCACCTGCCATCTAATCACTTCACCACCCTTGGTTGACTGGTAGAGAATGCCTAAGGTAAGAAAGTCCTCCTTTGTACCTTTTTGTGCGAAAAGTTTAAATAAATAAATGTAGCAAAATACAACTGCTTTCAAAAGGGTGACTCTTCCAACTTGGCCACAAGCCAGGGTTACTTTACCACCAAGATATTCCTGTACCATTTAAATGTAACGATACATTTAGCGTATAATGTTACAAAAACACATTGTAACTCGCTCGGGCATCGAACTGTGGACATCAAACGTCGACTGTCCAATATCAGGGCATGACGCAATCATTCGCCTCTATCTACATATATCTATACATAGGTATAATAAAACAAAATCACTTTTCGTGTCTGGCTGTGTGACTGTGTTTGTGTCTGGCTGTGTGACTGTGTTTGACCGTTTTTCTTCTAAACTACGCTATGCGGTTGCGGGAGCATTTTTTTCCGAAAGATTTATTCACAAAAATCACAGAAATCTCGATTTTAAGAGATCGCCATTGCATCCGTGCGAAGTATGGGCGGGTCGCTGGTTAAAAATAAATTATTCTGTTTTCGAACACGACTTGCGTAGGAGTTGATTGAGTTGTAAATTATTTTTTAAATTACAGTTTTAAGTATCTATCTTGGTATTTTTTAACAGAAATGTCTATTTAGTTCAAGTTCGACCGTGGCCTTTGGATCTGTTTGCTATATTTTCAACCTTAAACTTCCAAACCAATTTTCGTGGGATCTTTTTTTAAAGAGTCTTTTTTCCCCAGAAATTAAAACATTACACGCAGACAAAGCTGCAAGGCATTCATAGATATATAATAAATAATTAGGTACAGACAGACACTGTTACAAAAAATCCGTAAGTATGAAGATAATAAAATATGTGGATGTGTTTTTTATAACTAATGAGTTTCTTATATACAAACCTGTCATCTATGTAGGTAGATAATATAAGAGATAATAGAAGATAATATAATATAGATAATATATAATTAGACACAATTTTAGACCCAGGTCAAACGTATGACCTGACTTAACAAATTGGTTTAATAGCGGAAAGGTAGACATTATAAATGGTTTATTATAATAAATAGGGTTGACCTGAATAGAATCTGCATATATACATATAAAACTAGCAGCGCCCCGCGGTTTCACCCGCATAAGTGTCGATTCCGTGGGAATATCGGGATAAAAACTATCGTATGTCCTTCCTCGGGATGCAATCTATCTCTCTGCTAAATTTTATCGAAATCCGTTCCGTGGTTTAAGCGTGAAAAGGTAACATACAGACAGACAGATATTACTTTCGAATTTATAATCTTAGTATGGATTAAAAAAATGTAACACCTCACACACGTGTGTACAAATAAATCATCTGAATCTGGAAGTCCTGACTGACTGATATATCAACGCACAGCCTAAACCGCTGGTGCTAGAGACATGAAATTTGGAGGGTGTGTTCTTTGTGAAGAGTAAGTATCCACTAAGAAAGGGTTTTTCGAAATTCCACCCCTAAGAGGATGAATGGGGGGAGGGTGAAATTTCACGCGGACGAATTCGTGGGCAGAAGCTATTACTCTTTATTATGTACACCATACAAATTACAGATTTTTTTCGTTAGCCAATATTGTGTCCCACAACCTACTGCTGGGGAAAGGCCTCCCCTTTTTCCTTCCAAACCTGGGATGTCTTGAGCGATCTTTGGCCATGTTGGCCCTGCAAACCTCGTCAGATCGTCACGCCACCTTCACCGTGGTCTACCTCGACGGCGATGTCCTCCGTCAGGCGTCCAGTGAGTGACGATCTTTGGCCATCTCTCCGGGTGCATTCGCGCGACGTGTCCGGCCCACTACAACTTCAGTTGCTGTTTTTTCTTCAACATCCATTAAAAGTACAGATACCAATATAGCAGTATATAATATAATATAATAGCTTTATAAATAACACGTCTTGCTATGGAAGAGCGGACTCTCCTAATACAGGCACTGTCTGCCTAAAAGGAGGATCCAATCATAAAAAATTTGTTTATACCTAAACTTGTTTTACCAATAAACCAATTATTATTATTATTATCAAATGGTTAATACATAAGTAGGTACATAAGATATACGACCCAAATTATAATACATATGATGTCATTTGAAATTAGGATGAAAAGTGACTAATAACTTGACGACTTGTACACTAAGTTTTATTTGTCAAATCCAAACGAGTTTCTTGTAAGTTTTTAGGTTAAATAAATCCGCGTTCGTAAGCGGATTAGCGCTTTGTTGTAATCAAGCGGAATTGCGGAAAGCCCACGAACCGGGGTAGACGCGGACGGCACAAAAATGCAAATTGTTGGCGAATTAACTGTTGTTGGCATTACGTGTTGCTGTTGCTATGTTTATTGTCAAGGAAAGAGGTTTTACTTGAATTTTTACTTTTCAAATTATAAAAACCAATGAAAATATCTAATCTCCGAGACGGCTGGACCGATTTTGACGGGACTTTCACTAAGAGATAGCTGATGTTATAAGAAGTAACATACCTATGCTTGCTACTTTTTGTCCTGGTATCAGTTCCCATGGGATAATTTTCCACGATAAATTCCACGCGGACGAAGCCACGGACAGAAGCTAGTCACTTAATTTTGACGGGACTTTCACTAAGAGATAGCAGCGGTGCTATTCTGTAAAAATCTCACCGTGAAAACTTAGGTGAAGTGAGCGTGGAGTGAGCTGTCAATAGTGTCAATTCCTAGCAAAAACAAACTCACTTCACCTAAGTTTTCACGGTGAGATTTTTACAGAATCGACCGGCTGATGTTATAAGAAGTAACATATGCTTGCTACTTTTTGTCCTGGTATCAGTTCCCATGGGATAATTTTCCACGATAAATTCCACGCGGACGAAGCCACGGACAGAAGCTAGTCACTTAGGTATAAACTTGGTAATTTTCTTTCATTTCTGAATAGGTGTAGCTAGTTAGATAAAACAAATCTTCAAATAACACCATTTCATCCTGGTATATTTAAGTCCACAGTTAGAGGAGGTAGGTAGGCAATTCAGGTCAATGGCGGTTACACCATTTGCAATTGTAAATTTGCATAGCACCAAAAATGGTCATTACAATAAATGACAGCAAAAACTATAAAAACCACTCCTCTGGGCATTTGTAGAAAACAAATTAAAATTATAAAAATACATTATTATTACCGTTCGTCACGGCTGGCGCCTCGAAGGATCAGCAGAGTTGCTCCCTTTGTCGCTAATGACGGTTTTAGTTCAACGGAACTTGGGGGGATTAACGTGTCAGCTTTTAAGGTGAGGTAGGGGTCATATGATGATTTGCCACCCAAAAAAAAAAAGGTATAGATACCTACGATTCATTCACTATCCCATTTCCAAAATGTTCTTTTAAAGTACTTACATAGAAAAATATATATGTAGATATTATAAAAAGCAAGGATTGGATATAATAATAATAATTTGATTTTGATTGTCTCTAATACCAGATCCTAATGAAAATGAAACCTTATACTTAGGCAATGCTTCTATAGGTAACCTTGGACATGAAATTCTTCTTCGATTTGGTTATTCCTCAATTGCCGTTTTAGCATTCTTGTAGCCGTATTGCCTGTTTTATTACCTATATATTTCGGGAAAAGGTAAAAAAGAACTAGGTAGGTAGGTACTTACTCCAAACTTAACACGACTGTCACAAATAGGTATAGGCAATATTTTTAGTTAGTACCTACTTACTTTTGTGTACCTACTAGTACGGACGTTTACCAACGTAGGTAAAGCACGCTGGTAAAAATAGTGTCATAAACAGCTGATACTTTAACGTTTTTATTCCGTCCAAATTAACGAAGCAGATTATAAAAATAAAAAAGTAATTTAAATAAAACATAAAACCCGACTGCTGTAAAAAAATAAGTTAATAAAAAAAAACTGAAAAGCAAAAACAAGCCCATTTTAAATTAAATAAAAGTTGGAAGCAGGCGGGACCCATTTGAATTTGAAAATAATTATAATAAAAATGTTATGGGTCCCGCCTGCTTCTAATTTTTATTTAATTTAAAATACATACTTACATACATACGTACACCACACTCGAAAAACATAACTCTCCTTCTTACGCAGTCGAGTAAAAAGATATGGGCACAGATATCGGTCACTCTGCCATCTGCCGACCGAGGTAGTGTGGATACCGGACGCTCTGCTAAGTGACCCGAATACGTTCGTGTAGATAGCTGCGAAAATGGAACACACACACTGATGATAATTATGATGAAAAAAACTTAAAAAAAAAAAAAAAACCATGACTTCCAAAAAAGACACTGCAATGTCAAAATATACCTAACTTTAATTTCGGAAGTCGGTGTTGTGGGGTTCGCATTTTCGTTGTTTGCCAACGACGTGCAGTGTCTTTTTTGGAAGTCGGCTGTTTTTTTCAGAAAAAAGTTTATATTTTTCACTTTTAAGTTGTACAGACGCCAGCACATCAAGTTACTACAATCTGTCAGATTTCTTTAATAGATTTTCGACTTTATTGCTAAAGCATAAGGTTCAAGGTTGATTGGGAAAATCTGACAGTTTCGGGTAGGTTGACCTGCTGGCGTCCGTACCTACTTACCCCACACAAATTCGTATTTCACTACTTGCTATGTAGGTACCTACCTAAATATCAGTGTTATTATAACATTAGGTATCAATTTATAGGACTAAGTGTCAACAATAGGTAGGTATTAAATGAAGCTAACTCAAAAACTACCCAAGCAAAGTTAATATCATTTATTTGGGACCACCCCTGAGGCATACCTACCATAGCTATAGGTAGGTAGGTATTATTATCTATTAAAAAAATAATTTTGAAATCGATTTACAAATTGCCGGAGATATTGCGTAACATACCTACCTAGGTACCTATAATTAAAACAATTTCGTTTAGGTAGTAAAATTTTTTTAGCAGTAATTTTGGTTTAAAAACCAATTTACCTACTGATTGATGACATTTCTATGGGACCAATCTGAAAGAATATCCTTTCAAATAAAAAAAGAATTTTGCAAATCGGCTTATAAATAACGGAGTTCTGAGGTAACAAACATAAAAAAAATCAACCGAATTGATAACCTCTTCCTTTTTTTGAAGTCGGTTAAAAGAAGATTTTTTAGAAGTGGGTAAAAAAAAAAATTTTTTTTTGAGGAGAAAACCAAAAGGTTCCATTGCAGACAGCGATTCTTTGGCGCTTGTTCTCAACTTTTCAGCAAACTCAAAAGAAAGAAAATAAAGAAAAATAGAGAAGTAGAAACGTAGCTTTAGAGACTCCGATGGAGCGCATTATTAAAGTGGACATATTATTAAGTAGTTGTTACAAGAAGTGCGCTGATATAAATAATAACGAAATCGAGGTGCTGTCTTTGATAAAATAAGTTTTAAAGAGAACTGTGTACTAAATGTCCGTAACTTCTATTTCTGCCGAAACAAAGACACACAATGATCAAAGATAGGTTATCTACCTATCTATCTATATTCTTATTAAAAAAAATCTACCTACTGTCTTTAAAAGGCATGTTTAAGTATTAGTGAACATGTAGAAACACTACTAAATAAAGCCTACCAACATTAGCAAGTTCATGAACAACAGTAGGTAGGGGAAGCCCGGGCAAGACGAATATGTTAAGCGGTTAGTGTAAATAAAACCACAATCTAATAATCAATAGAACTCTTTGTACTTTTAATTTGTTCTATGTTTAATCATCTTTGGAAAATAATCATTAAAATTCAAAAACTTAAACAATATGTATAATAATTTTGAGCATTAACAAAAGGTATCAATTATCCGTTTTGCCCGGTGGGGTCGGGCAAAAAGGATAAGTAGAATTAGTTTAGATCAGTCTTCGCAATCATCACACAAGTAGCTGCCAACTCCTACATAAGAAAGTGGAGTCTTCATGCGCCCAAATGCACTGATTACACTGAATCCAATCTTCCGTTGGTGGTTCACTGTATTTGTCAGCGCACACTAAACCGTAAAAATTTGGTTTCTGATTTTTGTTTTGATAGTTGACTGAGGATATTTTAGTTTTAGTTTTGCTGGGGCCTGCTAACTCAGAAATGGTATATGTAATGGTAGTGGTAACTAATACTAATAAAATGCTTGCTCTGAGCAAAACGGAATGCCTATCCGTTTTGCCCATATCCATTTTGCCCAACACTCTAATTTTAGAAAGAAGTCAAGACTTGAAATGTTTTTAGTAGGTAAACAAAAAGTAACAATCACAAATAATACATAAATAAACGTACAATTGAAAATACAAAACATATATTAAGGCAACTGTTTGTGTACAAAAAGTTTGTGTACAAACCTTTACAAAAATCGTAACAAAACAAAGAAAATCCTTTTTTTCCTATTCTACAACAGATGCACTCGCGTATTGTTTGGGTTGAACTGTCATGGCGTTGCCGATCGTACGTGTCACGACTTGAGAAAGTGTTAACAGCGCTATCTAATAGATATTTATGGAAAAATCAGTTATTCTTCTTACCCGCCCTATGCTTCTTGCCCGGGCTTCCCTATTGTAGAACGTTACTGAGCCGTCGCGACGCCGCGACGGCTCGGTAGTCGCCGACGGAACAAGGCGATCTACATACGAGTAGTTACAGCTACGAGTCGTAGGCGCTACGAATGTTTGTAGGTAGGTACGTAACATTATTTTTACTATAGGCAAACCATGGCTACATTACATAGATATAATTAGGTAGGTATAGAATTTAAAAAAAATCAGTTAGGCACTTCGTGCTCTTCAATTTAGGTGCCTATTGTGGAGTAAGTAAAAAATCTTAGCTCTCGAAGTTGTCAATTCTATTTTCGTGATGATGATATTAAAATTCATATATTAAATAAAGGCCTCATGTCATGTCATATACCTAAGTGGGCACTTCAACCACAACTTCTGCACACGCCGCAAAAATAACAAACGTGATAAAAGATTCGAAAACAAAACGGAAAAAATCGGAATAATATTAATAGTGGTAGATAAAAAGGCGACACGATGACAATACGTAATGTGCGTGGGCTTGCCCTCCCCAGCGCTGGGGGTGGGCTGTGGGGGGTGGGGGTGTGGGGGAGGCCACCTGTGTACCGTTACAGTGGGGTGTGGTTTGCCGTTCAATAACTTAATACACTCGGAAGGCTTTCACGCTGAAATCTCGCTCAGTGCTACTGCGACCGTCGGATCTTGATACTTGAGGGTGAATTTTGTTTGTGGCAGAAATGTACGCTGCTGTAAGAAAGTCTCAGTTCATCAGAAAAGATAATTTCGTATGTTTATTATTTGAAGATGCATAGATGTACCTATAAGAGAACAGATGTAGGTAAGGATTTGTGCCCGATGCTAGGAGGCCAAAAGGACCCATAAACAAGGAAAGCGATGGAACAGGTCCAGAGTCGTGGAAAGAGAACTACGGCTCTATATAGTAATAAAAATGTACAATCGACCTAAATTATTCTGATAAATACCTAACTGTAAGGGAGTCGTCAAAAGATTGTGTCCAATGATATCTGTCGTTGAAGTCTTTAAGTAACAGCAGTGATTTATTATCACTGTCCGTTCCATGATTTATGGGCAGGTAAGTATGCAAATTACGCGCTAAATTATTATTTTATCGATCAGGCGCGACACACAGGACAAACACTAGCATGTAATCCACCCGGATTGTTGTATGGAGGCTATTAATTGCAGGTTTGCAGGTAATCGATAGAGGTGGCGGGCGAGCGCGGATCACGAGGCTCGGTCCGAGCAAGCGGCGCGCCGGTGTGCGTGACGGATCATGGCGGCGCGGGGGGCGCGCGCCCCGCCGCCACAGTTAAACGCGCCCGCCGGATACGCGCCGCGCCGCGGTTGAAAGCTATCCGGCCCCCCGGGCGGCCAGGCGCGCGATTGGCCCGCGCGCCGCCCGAGCCGTAAGCGATAGCCAATCGCGGCGCACGGCTGGCCCGCCCCTACCGGGCGCGACTCGGGCCGCTCGGCCGCGGCGCGCACACTCGCTCCGATGCGCGGCTCGTGGGACGAGGCCGCGACGGCGGCGCTGCACGCGCGCATCCTGGAGGCGCACCGCGGGCCCGCCGCGCCCGAGCGCGCTGCCGAGCCCGCCGCCTGTGCCGAGCCGGCTCCTCAGCAGCTCAGCGTTGAACTGGCAGCACCTACTCCTCTACTGCCGCTGCCTACGCTCTCCTTCAGCGCCGCGCAAGTTGCTACCGTGTGCGAGACGCTCGAGGAGAGTGGCGACGTGGAGCGGTTGGCGCGATTCCTCTGGTCCCTACCGGTGGCCCATCCCAATGTTGCTGAGCTGGAGCGCTGTGAAGCTGTTCTGCGAGCGCGTGCTGTGGTCGCCTTCCATGCTGGAAGACATCGTGAACTTTATTCAATCCTGGAACGGCACCGGTTTCAACGTTCAAGCCACGCAAAGCTGCAAGCTTTATGGCTCGAGGCCCACTACCAAGAAGCTGAGAGGCTACGCGGACGACCACTCGGGCCTGTCGACAAATACCGTGTCCGCAAGAAGTTCCCACTGCCACGAACCATCTGGGACGGAGAACAGAAGACACACTGCTTCAAGGAGCGCACGCGATCATTGCTGCGTGAGTGGTACCTGCAGGACCCTTACCCGAATCCGACCAAGAAGCGTGAGCTGGCAGCTGCGACAGGCCTAACGCCGACGCAGGTTGGCAACTGGTTCAAGAACCGGCGGCAGAGAGACAGAGCCGCCGCGGCTAAGAACCGCTCGGCGCTGCTCGGCCAGGGCTTCGCCTCCTCCTCCACGTACGACGAGGACTCCGTCGACTCGGAGATCAACGTGGACGAAGAATAAAGTTACAGACTATAGTGTTAAATAGCGACGCCGTCGGGCGTGGACGCTCAGTGACTGACGATGCAATATAGACCACAGTTATCTATTATCTTAGTTAGATCGCAGAGCCGTGATGTATGTGATGTTAAGGCATTGTAAACCAGTTTATTAGGGCGTATTTGTATCGTTAAAGTGTAAGCGAGTGCTCGAAGTATCCGCATTGGCGTATCTCAGGTATGTACCAGGCCTAGGCCTCCGACTAGTAGCTGTAACTCGACTGCACTGATAAGTTACTTGTTGTTAAGGTTTAACAGGGTTCATTTTACGTATAATTTCGTGTTTATACTCCCACTCAGAACGTTAGCTAATTTATTTGATCCCTTCGCGCGGCTGCGGTTGCTATGGATGCGTTTCCGTGAGAAGCATTTACTTACCTAAATATTTATACATCCTAACTATTTTTACCAGTAAATATAGATTTTATTTATCATATCAGCTTTTAGTTGTATGTTATAGTAATTATAAAGATGTAGATAATTACGTTCGTGGTGTAGATGTAAAGTAACGCTATTATTGAAGGTTTGTACCTGAGCACGATCACTCCGCGACACCCCGTTGTAAAGTGATGTTGTTTCATATAATTATTGTAATTAAATATATCTATTATAAATTATTTATTACGATATAGGCCGCAATCAATTGTTTACTTATAAGTTAATAGAAATGCTGTAAGAGAGGTTTTTTTTTACTATCTAAAAGTGAACAAGTCTTTTATAAGATATAGGCCTAACGAGAACGGCAAAACCTAGTGCATTTGTCTTAACAAATAAAACTTAAACCGTAAAATCAAATCGAAATAATTAAAATTACAGACTAAATAATATTTGTTTAAACTATTAAAGTATCAAGATCATTTATAAATTGCCCGTATACATTTTTAGCAAATTATTTAAGAAAAATTGGAATTATCAATTTTGTTGATTTGTTTTTTTTATTCTTGCCCAGTCACAACATGTTATTGTGTTGGGTTTTTATTTAATTTAATTCATGTTCAAAAAAAAAATATCGGTTGCAAATAATAATAATAAATCTCTTGAGAATTCAGCATAATTTAAAAAAATTGCTACGATATGTCAGAAGCTTAATTATCCATTTTAGGGCACATAAAATATTTCATTTACCTTGGGATAAGGATGATTTTACTATAACTAGATAATGTGCTTACTGATTTCTAGCTGTTTTAGCTTATTACAGCAAGCGATGCTAATAAAATTCACCCCTCGTCCGTTTTCTTTTTGTTTTCTCAACGTTAAATTTTAATGCATTGCCTCTTCGAAAAAGGTCTGCCACATTTCAATTCGAACTGTTCATTGCGTTTCAATTTATGAATTAATTTTTCTTACAAAAAAACTTTTTTCCCATTGCTGGGGTTATTAAAAAATACTTTAATTATTTTTACAGGGATCTATAGCAGTTTATTTTTATTTATTTATTTACAAAATACAGGGAAAAAAGGTTATTTATTCATATAAAAACAATTTCCTAAGTTTTTCAATATTGTTGTGATCCAATTGGTCGGTGGGTCCTATCTTGATGATATTATTATATTAAAATTTGTCGAAAAATAAAATATGATTACTATTAACAATACTGAAATGATTTTGGGCTTACCTATTGGTAAGTGAGACTATAATCCTAACTTATCTTTTATGAAGTTATAGGGATTATAGTTTACCAATCCTTTTTTCTCATAAGCCCTGTGTTAAAATTATCGATTTTCGTATCTATTCAGCCGGTCGATTCTGTTAGAATCTCACCGTGAGAAGTTAGGTGAAGTGAGCTGTCATTCCACCTGAAGCTAGGGATTGACATCAATGACAGCTCCCTTTAAGCTCACTTTACCCAAGTTATCACGGTGAGATTTTTACAGAATAGCACTACTGCCGGTCGATTCTGTTAAAATCTCACCGTGAAAACTTAGGTGAAGTGAGTTTGTTTTTGCTAGAAATTGACACTATTGACAGCGGTGCTATTTTGTAAAAAATTCATCGTGAAAAGTTAGGTGAAGTGAGCGTGGAGTGAGCTGTCAATAGTGTCAATTCCAAGCAAAAACAAACTCACTTCACCTAAGTTTTCACGGTGAGATTTTTACAGAATCGACCGGCTGGACTTTTAAGTTTATGATTTGCCTCCATAAATCAATTTTAGTGCAAAACTTAAAACTAAGTAGAAACTGGGTAGGTCTAGATATATTTTATTTTTCAAATCTTCATTTTCAGAATTGTTCAAAGTCCTTGAAAGTGCCTCGAATAGACCATTCACCATAATAACATTTTCCCCAATCGACTTTTGGGATGATAAATATTTCTCCCACATAAAAATGGATCAAAAAATAAATACATACCTATGTGAATAGGTAACCCTTTGTTTTAACAATTTCCAATAATCAAGTATCGTTACAACCTGTCTGAGGTCCTTAATCCATCATTAGTTGCATTCAGACACATTCAGATGTCAGTCCGTGTTATAATATCGGTAATAAATCTTTTTAGGATGATGATTGATATTCAGTTAGTTGTGAACTATGCTTGACCGTGTGTGAGGAATATTAGAACATGTTTGTAGGTGAAATTCACGAATATCGATGGCTAACTTTGATTTTTGTGGGAAAAGTAAGATGGTGGTGACAATTCTGTAAAAATCAACAGAATTAGATTCTAAATATAATTTTTAGATTTCTAATAGGCTAAACAAAGAAAGATAAATACATAAATCTAATTTAAGTAATATTTATTATGGACAAATAGGATTATTTTGATCACCTAAACTTCTGTTTTGGAAGATTTCGTTCAACTTACTAAGAACGTTTGAATTCTTCTATTTCTTTTTAATTTTACAAGTAGGTAAGCGATAGTCTTTGGTTATATGTAGTCAGTGTCAAAACTAATCGATAAAAAATGAAGCTACGACAGCTGTCAGCACAATTTTTTGTTGTAAGCAAACTATGCGTCATTATTCTGTGCCATCAATTCACAAAAAAAATATTAATCCAACGTAGTCAGAATTCCTTTCTTTCCTAGAATCAAAGCTTAAGTGCTTAAATCAAAACTGTCTAGACGAACTCACAAATAGGTCTATGTTAGCTATCGTATAAGTGAATGTTGCAATAAAATCGTGCCATTAATTATTGCACTTAGGCATTGTTAAACTGTCATAGTGTCAATCAAACCTTTGTTCAACATCGTATCTATGCTAAACGGGCAGAGGAATGTAACATCAGCCACGTTCACTTGTAATCGAATACAGATTTATTGCGACCTGATTTTTAAATCGAGAAAAAAAAGCAATTCAACTATGGTCAATAGGGATTCGAAGCGTATTCATTATAAATTTGTATTTAGAACTCAGAAAGATTTACAAACGATAATAACTGGTGGTGGATAAAAGGTTACAAAATGATGTGCGGTGGGACGTTACCTAAATTAATTTAGACCATTGTAACTAATTGTACTTCATTACATTTTTAATATTTTCCTTCTATTTGTGTCTGTAATTGTTTTTGCATTTTAGAAGATGACACTTTTAAAATTCATCTTTTTTATAATTCTACCAAACTTTAAAAGGTCAAATTGGGGTATAAGTTTGTATGATGCTGTATGACCGAGATAAAGTTAATAATTTAATATTATTGTTTATAACAAATTAGGTAATAAAACAGCCACAAATGTCCAAACAATTCATAGTTCAGCCGATTAGTAATTGTTAAAAGCATCTGTCTTCGACGCAAAATACATTAACATAATGTTTTGGATCGGTTCGTGGTGGAGCTTGTTTTCCCATAACTCTGCTAAATTCTTCAATTAAAGACTCAAAAGCTTGTGCTTTAAATTATTACGCTATTATTTTGTAAATACGTATTGTTTCGGTCCATTTATCATTTTTAAGAGACGTTTATATGGGACTTGCATTCAAACGAAAATAATGTACCTTTTGTAAAATATTGTAATGTAAATAAACTCTTCTATGGACAAAGTCGCTGTTTTACGCATGAGAAAAACCTGTTTAAATAATCAGAGAAGATAAATGTAATAAATTGTAAACCAACCTATAATTTAGGTACAAAAAATTAATTGGATTTGCTACTCAAGTAAATCAAGACAGTGTTGTATGTTTTTCTAAAAACTCTCCTACAGCATTTCTACCATTATCACTACCCGTATAAAACTACCGTTTTTTACATTTTTCAACTTGCAACATTTTACGGTTGTATTTATTTGTAAATTTCCCGCGCAAACGGAACGCGGGAAGCGATAGGCTAGTTAGCGGTAGACTCAACGAGAGAACTTTGTAAAAATGTATTATATGAATAAACAAAAATGCAAATTGTATATATGATATCGACTTACATTACAGTCATTAAATTAAAATTGTTAATAAAATTATATTCGTAAACAAGTCTTCTTTGTATTATTTTTTATCACTAAATAATAATTTAACCATTATGGTATATTCAGCAGCCTTTCAATAAATATGTATCTACAAAGAATTTTTCTTTATTATTAAGAAAGAAGAATGGCAACTCTGGCGAAATTTGTCTTAGGCCATCACACAACTTATTCCTTTGAAGTTATTAGGCAATTATTTCAATAGTGCATAGCTTATAACCTGTCTGTTTTTCAATTCACTCAGAATATGCATGTGTCAATTTCCAGAAGTGTTGACTTATGTACCATCTACTGTTGATATTTTACCCTGTGCTAATAACTACGGAATATCAAATAATAGGGCGAAAGTTTCTTTATTGTCCCATAATGATGACAAAAAGGTAAACTTTAGTGAGCAGTTGAGCACCTTTTTCTTACTTCATGGAAGCTATAGTTTCATGTTTGACTAAAAAGCTCGTTCATTCAAGCGTGTAAAAGTCGTTAATCGGCAAAGCCAAGCTCTTACTGATATCAATTAGGTAGATACTGATGCCAACTTTTATGCGAGTGGGTCATCAAAAAAACTGACATCTAACGAACTCCGTATTCCTAATTTAAATTGATTTGAATTACAAACCTTTTTATCGGGAAAAAGAACGCAACCAACAAAAAAGTTAACATTTCATACCATAGATTAATAATGTGTAATTTTTAGTAATTCGTAACGAGCGATTCGACTCAATTTATATTGTTGCTAATTAACTTTATATTATAGAGCGCCGCGTATTTCAATGTAATTGAATGTTCTGAAGGACAAAACGCAGCTGCAACCCACTATTTGTGTCTACGCGCGTGGCGTCGTATTTTTTATTTTTCTATAGTAATCCCTTGTGTGTTAGTCATTATTAATGCGTATAAAATGACACATAAGACAGTAATTAAATATTAATTAGAAATATATTAGATTGAACTTTTTGTCGAAGTCAAAAGGTTATGCAATACCTACTTAATATTTATAAAATATTACGGTTATTTTTCGATCTACAATATTCGAGCTGATTTTCCTGAACATGTAACGTTATAATTTCTGGCCAGGTTAATTATTTTTAACTAAACACTTACAAACATACAGCCGGTCTGAGCTATAGATATTGTTCTCTAGATATGGTAAAGATATTTAACCTTTAAGCGACACATGTCTTATGACAAACTGCGTTAAGTCCACTCGCTTAATGGAAAGAACACGTTTATCAGCAAAATCTTACATTAATAAGTATCTAGAGGACACGGAACATTACACCTACCTATAGCCTGTTTTGTATTATTTTTATATTTTTTTTAGAGTTCGCTAGGTAGGTACCTACTCAAGGAAAATTGACAGTTTTGGGTGCTATGGTAGGGTCTTCTTTGTCTGTTTAAAGAAGAGATACTTGCCAAAACCCACAACAGTTCTTTGTTAAAAAATGGGTTTCGCTTCTTGTTTTTCAGTGATTTGTGGTCAACCTAATATGACATCGACATAGCCTTAGATCCTGATAATTCTGCGATGGATCACTCCAAAGAGGTCACAGTAAAGTGCTCGGGAATTTTGTCTTCAGAACGCACCTTGCTCTCCAAAGAAATAATGTAGGTATTTCTAAGTAACCAATTATCAGCAATAAGAAGTGTTTACTCTAGGAACTTTAGATAGATAGATAGATTTATTTATTTCTGAGTATATGGTACATTAAGATCTTAATAATAAACAGTTTCACATACACTACCGTTGCCGGTGTAGAAATATTAAAATTAACTTACAAAGTCAAAGTGGCCGAGCTCTAGGCCGCAACAATAATTATAATCACAGTACTTAATTATTAGTTTGTCATCGAAACGGTTAGAAGACGATATATCCCCATTAATATAATTATAAATTAGTTAAGATGAAAAATTGGCAATTTTTATACAATGTCAAGTGTTATAGGCACAATTTTATTATATTTGTTATATAAGAATGAAAAATGTCAAAAAAAACAGTACAAGTCAATAGTTTAACACACACAAAGTAATTATTGATAAAATGTAATGTCAAAATTTATAATTTAAAAATTCATTAACTGAATAGAAACAGTTGTCTAAAAGCCAGGCAAATATTGTTTTCCTGAATTTATTTGTGGGCAACACTCTGATGCGTGGGGGTAAGTTGTTAAAAATTTTAATTGCCATACAATTAGAATTCCTGCTATACAAATGTAGTCTCTGGCTAGGTGCAAGTAATTTATTTGGGCTTCTGTTTTTCACTCTTTTAGAAATGTGTTCATACAATGGGAACATGTGCGAATACCTTTTTATAAACATGCAAATTTCAAAAATATATAGGCAAGGAAGTGGAAGAATTTTTAGTGCTTTAAATAGTGGCTTACAATGTTCTAAATATTCTGCTCCATACACAGCTCTGACACATTTTTTTTGTGCAATAAATGCTCTGTTCACATCTACCGAATTTCCCCATATCACGAGGCCGTAACGCAGCACTGATGCAACATAGCCATGATACGCATTGAGGGCTATTTCTTTACTGGCTATTCGTCTCAGTTTACGAAGAGCAAACACAAATTTGTCGAGTCGAGTAGATACCTACTCTAGAAGCTTTTAGCCTAGATACCTACTCTAGAAGCTTGCAACATTTGTTTACCGTCCCGTATCCATCGACCATGAGAAGCAAAACCCGCAATACAATTTTTTCCAAGCTTCCCTATCCGTCTAACGACATTTATGGCAACCCCTCTTAAGAGTAACTATGCACACACGCCGCGGGCATTTATTAACCTCGAATTCCTTCCACAATTCATAGACAACGGCTCAATAAATGGCAACACTGAGAGATCAATTATCGCATCACAATGTTTTAATTACTCAATCAGTGACAACTTTTATGGCAATATAAAATTTCATGAATGAAAACACTCGATAGATATTGAATTAAGTGCTTATAAACTTCCGGGTTTTTTAAATGTCATTTTATGGGAGATAAATATATGGCAATATTGAATTAAAGATATTTTTTGTGAGGTAGGGACGCTTAGGCTGTGTCGGCGAGTAAATGTACGTAAACGTCGTAGGTACAGTTAGCACTTAATTAGATGAAATAATTACGTAATTAACTGGGACGGCCATATTTTAAAGTGCAAAACATATTTATTTGTCGTTAATTAAAAGCTGATATTAATTCAGTCACATTTGGTATTTTGCGGCGCCTTCTTGAGATCGCGGAGTTGTGAACCGTTCGCTTATTCAAGAAGTACGGCTTATTATTTATTGGTGTCTATGGTATCTAAGTGTGTCAGTTGCATAAAACTGAGGGTAATTTACATGTAATTTATGGTCGCTGGTTCCAACTGTGCCTGCTATCTAGCACTTGATGATTAGGACAATTTATGAGATTAGTGTGAATTGCAAATGCTAGGTTACGAAAAAGTCTAACGCTATATTGCATTTGAATTTAATTGTTGAAATGGAGGTGACAGGTTACTTAATGACTAAATACATACCTTTAGTTACCATGTTTGATGTTATAGTAAATTATCTGGTATATCGAATCCTTAACGGTGGACACTATACGCCATACCCTGTATATACGCTTAATTTTACTCCATTCATCCGCAAACACATCACATTCAGGGTTGGCAGTCAGATTTAGCATATTTCAAGTCAGACTGGGGATTCGGCTCTGGCTATAGTTTTGGATGACAGTTGCGCAAACAGATTGTGCCGGCGGCTCTGACGGTGTCCGATGTATTTGTCGGGCGCAAAGAATCGGCAGAAAAGGCTATGCATGAAGCTCTGGTCAGTCGAGACGTCCCCGTAAGGTCTTACAGGCTACCGTGAGCTGATCAAGACCTCATCTTACCTTCAACGAGTTAAAGCCCAACGTCCATAAAAGATAGTTGGTAGGGTACAAAAAAGGGGAAGTACCTAATGGTGTAATTTTTGGAAGAGGGATCGTAGGAATGTTTTCTGTACCTTTTGCAGCATTAGTGTTTGGGTCGCAGCATAGTGAAATAAAAAACAAACTAAACCAAAACCAACAAACCAAACCACGCAAACCAAAACAGACTAAACAAAACCAAACCAAACCAAACCTCGCATTCCTTTATTGCTGACGAATTTTGCACGGCGATAACCAAGAACATCGATTTTCTTTTCCAAATTAATACCTACACTATGGTTTAGTTTGTTTGGTTTTGTTTGTTTTGTGGAATTTTGCACAGGCTCTCTGCTTTTAAAGAAATGTGAAAAATGTAGGTATTAATTTGGAAAAGAAAATCGATGTTCTTGGTTATCGCCGTAAGGTCGGGTCGTCCGAAGTAAGTTTTCCTAAGTAACACCACTGTAACGTGACATCGATTGAACAAGGCATCACAGTATGATATTTACGCAGTAAAATCGTTCGCAGTACAGTTTTTCGATGTAACGAAACATCGCAGTAACAAGGCGTCGCAGTATAGAGATGTCGTTGAAAGGTTTTCGAAGAAACAAAATTCGATGATACGGCTTTCGCACTCAAGTAGGTATTCCTTTCAAATTAAGAGCAGATCAAGTAGCAGTTTCAATAAAGGTATCCCCAATAGCAATACTTTTGCATAACTTTGCATCACGACCGGTAGTGCCAATTTTTCCGCAGATCCAATTACCCACATAACGTCTGATATTAGAACGTTTTGTAATCAATTGTCGATCACATTGTGGATGTCAAATACAGTACACCTTATGGTCGTTAAATAATTTATTAAGCAACAGGCTTCATTTCACAACCAGTCATCAGTCGTGATACATAAACAACAACTATAAACAGCTCACAACTGATTAATTGTAACATTATCGTAACAATGGATTAAACAGTTTGTATTGACGTTGCCCAACCGATTATTGCTTACCGACAAATTTAAATTAAGCGCCATTTTACCGCTCCTAATTCGAAATTCAACCTTATTACGTCGTAATACAGTGATTAAGGTTTTGATACTTGTTTATGGTCTGTTCTCAAGAACGAATCAGTAAGCGGAGGAGCTGTCAAATATGAACGCAGCCGTTAAGTTTTTTTTTTTTATATTTTTTTTCTAAGGCTTAGTCAACAAAATTTAAAGCCGGGCGTCGACCCGACATGTTAATTGCAACTTAAATAAATTAACGGACGTATCGCTGGCTAATGAAACTGACGAGTACAGTCACGAGCAAAAGTATGTATACACTTGGCTTTATTCAAAGGCGATTTTCTCCTTTATTTTTGAATGAAATTTTATATTGGTAGGAACATAATATTTTCGAACCCATAGGTACATGTAAAGTGTCGTATTTCAACGTTGCATTCGTTATTTCGTGAAAAAATCGCAATTTAAAGTTGCCAAGTGTTGACATATTGGTGCTCGTGACTGTACCTAATGTTTAAATAGTCGACGTCGATATTCTAGGACAACGTAGGTAAGTATTGTAAGTACAAAGAGTCTCGTGTCTGCATGTACCTAAATGTAAATATGTCGCCACTTGATTTTTTGAGTGTCGTTTGTAAGCCACCTATTGCAAATAATAAGGCAAAGTGATATATAAATACTGACATAGTTGTCGAATTCGGAAATTAAATAGATACAATAAACATTTGAAAGCTCACAGAATAAAGTAAAACTTTTCAAAGAGTTCTCTTTTTGTGGGAAAGTTATTTACTTAAAAGTTTTTGTTTTTTAATTTGTTTTTACACGTGACAATATTTTTATCAATAATTGGAAACATTAAAAAAACTGTTATTTCAAAAGTGCAATTGTTTTAGTAAGCGTAGGATAAGCTGTAAAAAAAGCATCGAATAACGCGTTCACCTGTAACTGTTTGTTTTTCAGATACCTACTATCGATTTCTTGAACCCAAACAAATCGTTAGAACTCATTAATCATCAAGCAATTAGTAACAAAAAGATGTTTCCCTTCAAATTAAACAACATTTAGATGAATTGATTTATTTATTTACTGGCTAGGCCTACTGACGTGTCGGCCGTATCGGATTCCCGGCGCCGGCGGTGTCAAAGTGACAGCTCGTAACTTTTTTAGTTTTGGCTTTAGACACAACCAGACACAACTCTATTCAGCCACGGTTTATTTTTATTTGGTGACAAAACATTTTAAAGATTTGTATGTTGATTTGGGATTTATTCAGATGTCTGGTGTTAAGTTGTTCTTTCTAATGTTTTGTTGTGGCGTCATTAGGGTTTTAACGGTTGAAAGATGAGTGATTAAAAGGTTTGTGTTTAAAACGTTTTATTTGGAATTGAATACCTACTTCTATTTGTCTACAGTCTCTAAAATCTATGGGTTATTCCGTGCTATTAGTAATCTATTTAAGTATTACCAGATATTTAATTATCTGGAGAACAAATTATGTATGTTTGGATATGTCAAGAAATGAGGGATTCGTGGCAAAATAATAACAGCCGTACAGGTCGATCGATCAGGTTTAGCTACGCTTGCCGCAGTTAGTCTGTGGATGGGTAACCATCTTTACATACCCCTCCGTGCCTCGGAAAGTATGTTAAGCAGTTGGTCCCGGCTGTCATTCGTGGATCTTTGACAGTCGTTACGGGTAGTCAGAAGCCCGAAAGTCTGACAACCAGTCTTACTAAGGGGTATCGTATTACCCAGTAACTGGTTTGTGGAGGTCAGTTAAGCAGTCGCTCCATGTAAAATACTGGGATTCAGCTGCATCCAGTTAGACTGGAAGCCAATCCCAACATAGTTGGGAAATGGCTAGGCAGATGATGATGGATATATGTCAAGAACTTTTCCAATAAATTTTAATCTGTAGGTAGGTAGGTATCTCTATCACGGTAAATGAAATAAACTTTTCTTTTGGGATAAGTAGATCATAATTTTTATATGTTAAATATTTACATCGAGGAATATACCTACCTTATTGTTAAACTTAAAACTGTTTGGAAAATGCTGGAATTAATTATCTTAGCTGGAATAAGAACTTACATATTTAAAAAAGCTGGACTAAGTATACATAATATGTAGGTACCGTATCTAAATCTACCGGATAAAGGGAAAAGTAATAAATCCAGATAGTGGAATCCAATAAGCATTACAAGATTGATGAAAAAGTAACATACAACTTCAAACCGGAAAATCTAACATCGTGAAAACTGCCGGGAAACCTTAATCTTTTGTTTTACTATCCCCTATAATAAAGGACACATACACTGAAAAAAATAATTTCTTACTACAGCAGACTATAAACGGTAAGAAGAAATGTTTGTAAAACAGTAAAAGACAAAACAGTAACTTTTAATAATAGAAAATACCTTACTATTTACTTACTGAAAAAAAAAAGGAAAACCACCATTACCTACTGTAATGTAAGTAACAATGGTTTGACCGATATCACCAAATGAACAAAACAGTTAATTTTACTACTTAAAACGATGTTTAAACGTTAAAGTTTACTGTCATTTTAACTGTTTTCGGATCAGTACAAAATACTCTTTGAACGTTAGGCTCCTAAGGAACTGCTTAAAGCAGTTCAGATTAATGTTTTTTCATTTTTATTTTACTGGTTATTTTTTTCAGTGTATATTATAATCTATTATTGTCCCAAAGTTATACCTACAGTGATTGATTGTGTGATCTTACACAAGTTGTTAAGTTTAGCCGACGGAAATGACGTATTGTAGTTCCCGTAGACAATGGACCAGCGACTGTCACTTTATGCATAATGGCTTCCATTAAAATCAAGATGGCGGACTTACATAATGCAGATGATACTAAAAACAGCGCTAGGTATAATATTCCCCTTGACTTAATAGGAAAACAAATATTTTATTTCTTTTACACTGCTACAAATAGATAATGGTTCTGTACCGAAACATTAAGAGAGAGAGAGACTTTTGAAAAAGCATAAGTAAACAGCCATAATTCGAGGTTTGGCTCTCGTCTATTTCCTCCTCCAATATTTGGCCAATTTAAAAGATATTTCATAAACTGATTATGAAGGATATAATAATATACCTACTGTGTCCCTATGTGTTTAAATTTTCTGATGTTTTTATTTTCTTGTCTAAAATGACTTTGTCCTATGTTTTTAGGGTTCAGTTCCAAAAGGGTGCCAACGGGACCCTATTAAGTACCAACAAAACCTCCGCTGTCCACAACTCCTTCTGAACGTCCACCCTCCGTCCGTCCGTCCATCCGTCCATTTGTCTGTCAGTGGGCTGTATCTTAATAGTTGTTTTATTTTGCTTTCTGCCAGAAGATTTCATAGAGATTAGGTCTTTATAGTGTCCCAAGAGCCCAAAGTGATGTTGGTAATTATCATTTTAAACGAAAATATAGAAATCAAGAGACTATTTAAATAGAAACACAAATTTCGTCGACCGTAGGTTCAATTGAGGTAAGGGACAAAATACCCAAAATGAGTTGAGTATACAGTTTTGTTCAGAATTTTGCGCTCTTTTGAAAGGTGTATATGAAAAAATTCTAGCTTAAAAAAAATGTCCCTTACCCTACTGATTTTTGGATTCGAATTTCGAATCGGCCCCATAATAACAATGTATCTGAAAAACTATGCAATATAGCAACTTGAAATGGTGTAATTACCGCCGCCAATCCACTTCAAATAAGGTAAGGGTCTTCCCAATCAACGAATTATTCTTCACACATTTTTTCAACAAGACCTTTACACTATTTTTTCATTATAGATTGGATCCAACGTAGAGATCAATTTAATGTAAGGGACATTACTAACAAAATACGTTGGTGTAAGGGACGTCTATTTTCTTAAATAGCTAACTTATTTAAATAAATGTTACACAGGTAGATAGGGCACTAAAATACAAGATTATGTGTGAAATCAGATCCGAAAAAGGTTAATAACAAAAAAAGTTATAGGCGATTTAGTCCGAAAAAAAACTTTGTCGGCATCTCCTGAAAAATCGTATTTTGTCCCTTACCTCAATTGAACCTACGGTCGACGATTTGTTAGTAGAACACATTTATTAGTATCACAATTAGTAAAATACACAACGACTTTTTCTCTTTGACGGAACAGTTTCTAGTGACAGATTCTAAACAGTTTTTATTCGAATCTTAAAACACTGTCATGTAGGTATACAACCTACCATCAGCGAAACAATGGATTGATATTCTTTGTCATTTGTTTAGGTATCTACATGGACGTAATATATAGAAGTAACTCTATATTTATATTACGTCCATGGTATCTACAAGATTAAAAAAATATATTAAAAAAAGCTAATCTGCCAAACTAATTCAAAATGACAACAAAAAGCACATTAAATATTTAAATAAAAAATATATATTGAGTGGTAGCAATCAGCGGTGATATAAAAACTGCAACACATGCGTTTCACCCTGTCTGTAATTATCCGGGGGCGGTGTTAAGATTAATATGTTCGTCCGTCCGTCCGTGACACGCGAATTAGTTGTAACACGTGACGAGCATAGAAACTTGAGCTTAACGTGTAATGTGGTAATTTGTTTTTTAAGTGATTAATTAATTAGCGGGCAAAGAGAACCGGGAACTGTTGCGGTTTTAATATCGGTATAATCTAGGGCTGTTTCGGACCATTTGAAACGGGCAGTTGCGATTGAATAGTTATTATGAATTACAGTCTAATTGCTGCTAAAGATAAACTTCGCAAGCGACTGCGCAATAAAACCTCATAGCTGGGTCTGGCTGTTTGTGTATGTGAGTTTAAATGTTTGTAATGTTTGTAAATGCACCCACGATACAGGAGAAATTCCTAGTGTGGGGCGGGGCAACTTTTTTAAAAACAAAAAAAAAGTTATAATTTATTTTACTTATTTAGTATCTCCAACAAAATATACACACACTTACAGGCACTTTACTTTGTGTACCTATTTCATTTCATCACCACTGCTCTCAAAACGCTGAAGGAAAACATCTTGACGAAATCGGCGTGTCCTAGAACCAAAAATTCGAAGACATTGTGACATCCACCAACTTGCACTGGGCCCGCGTGGTGGAGAATGGCCCTTTCCCTCTCACAGAAAGGAGGCCTGTGTCCCAGCAGTGGGAACATTATAGGCTGATTAGATAGAGTAGACACGTACTTTTACGTACCTAACCCATTCTCACCTGTTCCCAATCCTTTTCCCGAATCCTTCTAAAGCACAAGATTACCCATAAAAGAGGTCTGCCCGCTGCCCGCTGACCACACGTCCTGTCCCGGTGGTCACGCCACGAATAAATCGCTTTGACCTGTCACGCTGCCATCTAAATAGCGTGTTTATGACGCGTGGTCATTGGGAAAGATACATCATGGTTGATATAAAAAAAATGGGTACCTACTTCATCTTGAATACTTTAGCCTAAAATATAAACTAATCGCAATTACCTAAGTGTCTTTGAACAACGCCGACAGTATCTGATATGGATAACACCAGGAGTTTAGATTACCCTATTAGGGCTACGGCGTAAAGCGAGCTTGTAAATCCAGTCTTGGTATGTGTGTCTGTGTTACTTAAACATTTCTCGGCAAACTTGACCGAATTTTGTTTGGATCGATAAGTTAACGAATTACCTTAGAATTTAATTAAGCTTAAAATATTTAGGCTCACTTGCAACACAAATCACTAAATGCACTCGGCTAAACTTAAATAAAATATTATTCTGTCTAGTGTTTATAGCTACTTCATACGAATCATCTGTCTAGCCTTTTCCCAACTATGTTAGGGTCGGTTTCCAGTCTAACCGGATGCAGCTGAATACCAGTATTTTACATGGAGCGACTGCCTATCTGACCTTCACAACCCAGTTACTGGGTCGCATCGATTTGAAAAAAACATCGAGATTTCTTTACAATAGACCGTATAATTATGTTAGGCTATAATATTAAATAATCTAGAATTTAACCCGGAAGGTCCCGCAACTATTCCGTTGCGTTTAGAAGAACAACGCGGTGACACAGATACGAGAAGTGACTTTGTTTTATACTATTAATAAACGATTTATCGATTATTATTATTATTTACAGAAGCTGCTTAGAGCTTCTATGAAAAAGGCATGTTTCAGAATTCAGTAAACTGATAGATACTTAAAAGCGGTTTAACCATTTGTTCCCCGACCTCTTAATATCTGTGTAACAACCCAGACATTAGGTAACATCTCCGTAGATTTAATTCACCCAACCTTACTCCCCATTAACAGGGGTATTACATTAAAATGCCCAAATGCTCGTCATTTGTTTAGCCAGGCGTAAGTCCCCCGAACAACAACATAGCCGCGACGAAGGGCTACATTTAGCCGCGACGGGGCTATTTAGCCGTGGTTGTAAAAGCCTAAGGTTGCGGGGTTGCTGTCGTAATGTTGTTGTTTCTGGCAACACTCGTGAACCCGGCGGTCTTGGCTGAGGAGCTGTGGGGTAAGGAAGAAGAGAAAGCGGGAGTTATCGGTAGAGAAGATTGTTGCGGCGGAGGAAAGGATTTCCCCAAGCAGGAAAATTTATGAAAACTGGTCCGATTCAAGGTCCAAGGAGGTGTTTTTATATTTATATCCACGTACTAGCTGCACCCCGCGGCTTCAGCCCCATCGATCCCGTGGGAATATTGGGATAAAAAGTCTATATGTTAATCCAGGGTGTCAGCTACCTCCATACAAAATTTAATCAAAATTGGTCCAGCCGTTTGAGCGTGAAGAAGTAACAAACATATAAACACACACACACTCACAAACTTTCGCCTTAAACAACCAATGTTTTTTAATGATCCTGAATTTCTTTTTTAGCACCCGCCCTGAAAGATATGAAGGAGATCTCTAATACCAATAAGAGTTGAGTTGACCAATAAGAGTTGAGGAAAAATTTAAGTGTCTGTTTGTAAGGTCAAATTAATATCTTTTTACTAACCCCCCTTACTAATAAACGTTGCAGGTATAGCGTCTGTATTATCATCATCATCAGTTACACAATGCTTTGTCGTCTTCTTTCGAAAGTCAAATTACTGACGACTGAAAGAGAGAAATCGGTGTATGATACAATACGTTTATTAGTAAGGGGGTAAAATTCATATGAAAAAATATGACTTAAAACAAAAAAGTTTTTTGTAAATTTTTGTCTGTCTGTCTGCTAGTTCCAGCTAATCTCCAAACTGCCACGACCAATTTTGATGAAATTTGGCATGGTGTTACTTTGAACCCTGGGGAATGATATAGTTATAGATTACATATATATAGGATTACGTAAATAGAGGATATAGTTACAACTCGAAAAACCTGGACTTTAAAAAAAGCGAAAACAAACACACGGATTTGTTAATCAATCTTTATTCTTACACTATTAATTATTACCTATGTGATCAAAATTATACATAGGTACTTGAAAAGCCTACAAAAAATATGTTTTAATGGCATAGGTACGCTGTTTTTAAATTTTCCTGAAAAACAACCTGAAAATTCCTTTTTCGAGTTGTAACTCTATTTATCGGAGGTGCGATGTGTCCAGGCAGCTTTGAGCTTATTTTGTATCCGCTTTTTAATCCAGAATAAGCCATAACTGCCTGAAAGAAACGCTTATAAGTCGAATGTAAGTAAGTATGAATGCGTTTTTTTATGAGACAATTATTTCAGGAAGTTGAATTGAAATAAAAACAGACGATAATTGATTTCACTTTTCTCTACAAAACATTTTATTTAAGCATTGTCTCCACAGTTTCCACCCTTACCAATCAGTTCGTCACTTGCACCGCAGTCAGGGGTCCATTTTCAATTACCCGCTATTTGTCAAGCCAGCCGAGTGTCAGACACCGACGTTTAGTGTCGACACTCGAGCGCCCCGCACCTCGGGGATTTCTCCTGCTTATTGCTTTCTTGTTCTGTGGCATATTTGTGGTGGAGCGAATTATTAGGAGGGTTATCGTTACGGTCAATATTGGTGGATGGGTGTCAAGGTGGCGTTGCTTTTGTGTTGTACGTCGATCAGAATAGTTCAATTGAAGCGTAAATGTATGATTCAATTTTTTTGCCAATACAGAAGCATCGCTTTGGGGGAGTGGTTATAACTTTGTGGTCGTTCAAGATACAATGGGATATTTCTCTAAAATAATACTTGATAGAAAGATCCCAGATTATCTATAATGCCTACCTCTCAACGCAAATTGCAATACATTTATTTTATTGTAATTTAGGTTGATACGAGTATGAGACCTCCTTTATCTTTATCAGTAATGGCACATAATACATAATAGTACTATGTTTAGAAACAGCCTCCCTTTTTTATAACTATTACTGATGATACCTGTAAGTATTATTTAAATTCTGCTGAAAATCTAGTGGAAAAATGGTATCTTAAAAAACAAAACTTGGTAAGTAGGTACTACAATTGACAGGATACAAGAAGAACACTTTATTGTCTGGTATATCTCGATATCTGGATGTTTTTTTTAAATATCTTCAATTTTGCAGCTTTCCTTTTTCCGATAATAATAATAATATTTATTTGCAAAAAAACACGGTATTAAAGGATGTTACAATACAAGATGAGACCAAACATGTTTTGCTTAATATTAAAGCATGCAAAATTATAGTAAGTATCAACATTAAAGTTTATGCTCGAGTTTATGATAGACTAGACTAGTTAGTATGATGTATAAGTACGTAACGAGTTAACTTCGACTTCTTAAACTTCCTTTAGTTTTCCACATAATCTTCCAAAGAAAACTCCACTCTATCATAAACAAAGGAACACATCACTTTAAAACTCCCAAATCAACTTTCAAAACGCGTAGTGACCTTAAAAAAAACAATTTGTGTCCCACTCAGTCCCTTGTGCACCCTCATATCGCATTATAGTAAAATGATTTGCAGGGCTGGCCTCCAAACTCAATAAACTTGATTGCTGCCCACCCTCCGTCGACTGACTTGAAGATACGAGACTTGAGCTTTATTTTAATGACAATTCAGATTTCTTTGTTTGAAAGTTGGCGTAGACATAGGTTTTGTTAGAGTAGGGAAAGAGTTTTATCTAAACTAGATAAAACTCTACGTAAGTAAGATGTTCTCTTTCACTGTAGATATGTCAGCTGCCTCTTATCACACTAATATTATAAAGGCGAAAGTTTGTGAGTGTGTGTGGGGGTGTGTGGGGGTGTGTTTATATGTTTGTTACTTCTTCACGCTCAAACGGCTGGACCAATTTTGATAAAATTTGGTATGGAGGTAGCTGACACTCTGGATTAATATATAGGCTACTTTTTATCCCGATATTCCCACGGGATCGACATTTACGCGGGTGAAACCGGGGCGCAGCTAGTATTACATAAAACAAAAATTAAGTATTTATTTTCAGCTTAAGAGTCACTGGTTTTTCTAATTTAAATCCTTTCTAGACCTTTCTTTCCCATCATTACAGACAGAACATTTCAATAAGTATTCAAATTACTGTTTTTACAACTTAAAAACTACCAACATCAACAAAAAACAGCCTTATTAATTTCAAAAGTATCTAATCATGCTGCCTATACGCTTATAGAACCTTTTTGGTACGTATTAATTGATATAGCTTTACATTGTGATATCAACTCTACAGGGGAAGAATGTAGGTTGATTTTCAGATGGGAGGCTGTTCCCCTAGTGGCCTAGTCCCGGGGGGGCAGGATATTGCGCCGGGCGACAACTCGATGGATGCCGATCATAATGTATTAATTCGCCATTCTCATTATATTGCGGATATTTGAGTCTGATAGTGTGCTGATAGCCTGGCCAACAGTTCACTGTTTTTCGCTTGTTGTTTTGGTACTAGCCAATTTCATTATTGGACACTGGGTAGGTGTTTTGATAAAAGGGTTGTAATTTTAATCCTTATAGCTCCTCGTAATCTACTGTTTCTTTATGCTATGAGGACGATAGTAATTCACATAATTCCTGCATTTTGTAGGCCAAATGCAGCTGAAAATTTAAACTCTTTCATGGTATATTCAAACGATTGTTTTTGGTCGTAGCTTTTCATATTCAGTAGGTACCTAGGTAGGGTTCAGGGGATCAGACCGGAATAACTCGAAACTATAACCATGAATTCAGCACATGATTCTGGACCCCTAGAGTAGAAATTTTACGTCAGCTATCCAATAAAAATCAGCTGTTTCATAGAGTAGTGTGCGCTACGCGGTTAAAATGTACGGAACAGCAATTTTTTTAAATAATCGGCGAAAAATTTTAACGCAGGATGTTCAGAATCATGTGCTGAATCTCTAGTAACAGTGTGCGCGTCGATACCAACCTGTATAGTAGGAAATTCGGTTTTCTTTGTAATAAAAATATGTAGGTTCCTTCACATTATGTAGCAATACGGATACGATCAGAATTATCAATATTTCAGCTGATACATTAGCCACTCACCTCACGGGGGGTATGTTAACATCAATGGCGATTCGGATCAACATCCATAACCTGCCATAATACTTCCATAATCTATGACTTTACAAGAAATATTAAGTTGCCATTACTTTGTAATTCTACCAGTAAATCATTCAAAAGACATACAATGTTACTGTAGATGTGACATTGATGAAATGCCATAAAAAATATGAAAAAGAAGGCCCACCTCGTAGACTGCTATGATAAAAAACTCATAAGTATACAGGGTTATTGGTAAAACATTGAGGTAATTGTACTTATCACTATGAACAACTTTTACTATGGGACCAAACCTGAAATCGCGAAAAAAAATCAGCTGTTCCCTACATTTTGACGAGTTATACGAACATAAATGTAGGGAACAGCAGATTTTTTTGTCGCGATTTCAGGTTGGGCAAGCAATGGCAATGGGGTTAACTGTCCATTATGTTATCCTTTTATGATTCTGCCAAAGTGGCCTTTTTAGGCCCCCTGGTCACGTGAAGAGTCGAACAACCGAAGTAGTTATGTTAATACCGGTACTATGAATTTTTCCTGTTTTATTCTAGGGTATAGTTCACGACAGCTGAAACATTAAAGGAATGCAAAATTTTACATGCTGCCTGCAAGCAAAATAGCACTACACGACAAAATACAGAGGGTACACTCTTGATCTTCTGCACTTCTCTACATCGTCACATTACACCATAATAAGACCCCACTACACACTCTTGAATAAAAACAATTCTGATATATCGAGTGGTTCAAGCTTTATTGGGCCTATAATTCAGCGAATTGATGGCACGTCTTTGTTAATGCAATTATATTCCTTTATTGAAGCGGGACACAAAAAGATGACTGTTAAGTGCGGGTTCAGACGCGGCGACTGTTTGTTGATGAGCAACACGACGACAATTTGTTGGTAATCAGTGAGGATGAATTTGATTTAAATTTGTGTCGCCCTTTCGTTTAGGATGAGGAGTTGAAGCATCTTCTCTTTTCTTCCTGATATTTTCTAGTACTTATGTAGTGTTGGTTGACTTTTGGTAACAGTATTATTTTGATAGCTAAATAATCATCATCACGGAGCCAAATTCCCCGCGCGGTAGCGCATTTTTTAGGGTTCCGTACCCAAAGGGAACGGGGCCCTATTTCTAAGGCTCCACTGTCCGTCTGTCAGCAGGAGGTATCTCATGAACCGTGATAGCTAGACAGTTGAAATTTTCACAGAGGATGTATTTCTGTTGCCGCTATAACAACAAATACTAAAAACAGAATAAAATAAATATTTAAGGAGGGCTCCCATACAACAAACGTGTTGTTTTCGGCGTTTTTGTCTTGTGGTACGGAACCCTTCTTCGTGTGCGAGTCCGACTCGCACTTGGCCAGTTTTATTGAATTGCGAGCGACTGCCTGTCTGATCTACACAATCCAGTTACTGGTAACAGGATACCCCTTGGTAAGACTGGTTGTCAGACTTTCTGCCTTCTGACTACCCGTAACGATTGTCAAAGATCTACAAATGAAAGACAGGACAGGACCAATAGGGTCCTGATGCTTAGCGTGCTTTCCGAGACACGGACAGATCCCGGTATGAAATAAATGTTCACCAATCCACGAAACGACCGAACGGTCTCGGTCACCGTAGCTTCACCTGATCGATCGACCCGTACGGCTGTTAATACTTAGCCACGAGCCCCCGTAAAAGACATAAGTATGAGATCATTATGTAATTTACTCAGAATACATTGTCGCTTTCAAAAACATGGTCTGAATAACTGATATAATTTCTAATCCTTGTCTTCACGTCGAAAGTGAATAGGTTTATTTCAGTCACGCACGCAAGTACTTAGTTTACTTATATAAAAGATTATGTAATTACAAACCAACAAGATTCTGCTAAGCGATAAGGGTTTAATTTATTAAGTTTGTAATGTTACCTTTAAAACGCGTTACATTTAGAAGCAACGTCTGTACACCTCTTTAGAACTTACTAAATGCTTTGTAATATAAAAATTATGACAAATGGTTGATTTTGTAGCCATTATTTAACAGTGTGTCAAATAATTTATTGTTTGGTAAACTTTATATTAGTTGGATGCACTAGGGAATGAATTCCTCGTCAGACTTAGCGGTATTATATTAGTTAGATGATCTATAATACTGTCATAGAACCGTCCCATTCTAAGGGCTGATTTTTCAATCGACAAATAATTTTTATTCGTGGAATTAAATTGACGTCAGACAGATTTTGTATGGAAGAACTGCCAAAAATTAAAAATTAATGTTCCGATAAAATTATCTGGCGTTGGAGAAATCAGCCCTTAGAAGAATAAAAAACAAAAAAAAAAAAAATTAAAAAAAGTGTGAAAAAGAATCCCTTTCTATAAACCAAAAGAAACATTGTAGCCAATTTTTATTTTACAGTAATGACGTCGCTCGACACTCGGGTTAACAGCCCTAGATATTGCTCACATCATTCACCAATACTGCCAATGTGCCAACATACCAATGTATAACATAGATGAAGCAATAAACCATACAATAATCTGCCAACTACCAACAAACAGATTATTAACCTGACATTTATGATAATGACTTAAATTATTGAACACTTCATAAATAAATACTTTTCCCTTCGAGTTACATCAAAAAAGTATATTGTATTGAACGAACTGCCATGTAATGGTATGCCGAACCTATTTGAGACCTTTTATTGTATAATTTTCCCATAAAACATCATTACAGTGCAGATAAAAAACTGCTACCATTAATGTGACAATGTAGGTATTCTATGGTTTTTAAAGGGATTGTGGCGGTTTTTACATCTCATAAGGTTTTTTTCAAGAAGAAAGTGCGCATATTTGGTGTTCAGGTTTGTATTCAATGGCGTAATTTTTTTCTGTTTAACATTAGAGCATTGTGTTGTTTTGTACATGTATGGAAAGTAGACTAGATATAAAATAATGTTTTGGTTGAAGAAATTGTTTTGTTTTGAATAAAATGTGCAGCGGTAGGTTTGTAGTCAATTTAAAACTTCTGTCCTAGTATTTTATCGTTTATTGAATGCCGCATATTTAATAAGTTACTTGTTTGTGAAGCAAATTATTATACTGACCAGGCTTCTTTGAGTTGTATTATTAACCCCTGACAGAAACAGAGGGGTGTTATAAGTTTAACGTGCACATCTGTGTGTATCTGTGCCATCGTAGCTCGCAAATTACTGAACCAATTTTGATGATTTTTTTTTATTTGAAAGGTGACTTGTTTTGTTCTAGATTAACAAATATAATATGTGTTGGCATAGGTGCTCGTATGTGTTCATTTGCGCTTATCGGCAAGTGTAGTGTGGGACGCCCCCCGACCTAGATGCACCGATGACCTTAAGAAGGTGGCTAAGACAGACTGGATGCGGAAGGCGGAGGACAGGGTGTTGTGGCGCAGCCTGCGAGAGGCAGTGGACTGCGATAGGCTGAGTTGATGTGTTTATTTATCCAATAGGTATATACAACGTTATTTTTAGTATATGCGAAACCTGAATATAGTTTGTTCAGAATAAGTAACTGAATCGATTCCAATAATTTTTACCTCATGTTATATTTTGTCCCAAAAATATTTAATAAAGGTTAAAAGTTGGACACCGAGCGACACTAAGTAGTTTATCCATTCTCCGCGCCGAACGGTTAGGTACCTAGGTACTATTATCAATGAGCGCAAGACGGCGCGGCGCGGCGTTTTTGTACGGACAAACAGGTAACTTAACAAGCTTATGTTTGTGATTTTTCATGATACAGTTTTGAAGTTTTGTACGTAGGTAGATTCTTTACATAAAAATACTAGACACGTGTTTCGGGTTTCGCATATACTAAAAATAATGTTGTATACAACGTCCCGACATCCACCGTCGGGCAGATGCCCTCCAGACCCGACATCCGTCTGGTCGAGGATGAGAGCACCTTACACCCTGTTCCTCATACCTCAATAGATCCACAGACCGACCTCGGCAAGCGTACCTCGACCCTTGGGGCTGTTTTTCTTAGCCACGTACCATGTTAGTTGAGTCGAAGTTGTAACTTTCACATATAATGTCTGATGACTTTATTTCTTCGTGCATAATATCAAACAGCAGCCGGTCGATTCTGTAAAAATCTCACCGTGAAAACATAGGTGGTGTGTGTTTTTGTTAGGAATTGACACTATTGACAGCTCACTCCAGCAGGCTCACTTCACCTAAGTTTTCATGGTGCGATGGTTACAGAATCGCACTGCTGTATATTTTTTACCATCCATCCTTTTTTTCATACCTTTTAGATATTCAATCATCCAGCCATATAAAAATAACAGTTTCAGCCAGCCATTTCCTCCAATACGCACTGTCCCCCTAAAGGAAATAAGCATAAAAGTTAGCAAGGCTAGAATATCGTTAACACGTTGTCGTGCGCCAATCACAGCGCGTTATTCGATCACTGAGGCGCGAGCGCTGCCAATTTTTGTCCAATCTCATGGATTTCCGGCGACGGCACTCGACTTCCGGCGGCGCGGAAACGACCCGACACGCCGGATATGTTCGCCAACATGTTGGAGCAATAAGAATGGTGGTGAAGGAATCATTTCCTTTTTAAAGTTGTAGGAGATTTGTGGTGTAGAATAGATGGACGGATCTGACTGTCGTTTGTTTAGAATGTTTGTGTTGTTTAAATTACTTGTGCTGCTGGGGAGTTTGTTGCGCCACTTCTTCTTCTCAGCTAAAGCACTAGGAAGTGGTGACGGGTAGGCGTTTTGAGGGACTGTCTCATGAAATTGGCCTTTCCAAAAGTGCTGATTCTCAGCTTAATTTGAACAAATTACTTTTGATTTTGATTCCTTTTTATTGTTATTCTACATCCTCATAAAGAACTTACATGTTTAATAACTTCATGTCTTCTGTTTTACTGTCAAAGGTATTGCCAACATAACTCCTAAGTTAGGAAACAGAGAGACGAGAATTATTATAAACTAGCGAGAGGTACCCTGCTTCGCACGGGTCTCGTAGTTTACGTGAGATTAAATATCGACGACCTTGTGAAGGCCGCAGGAACCCGTTCGATGCGAGAAGCACAGAACCGGTCGAAGTGGAAGTGCTTGGGGGAGGCCTTTGTCCAGCAGTGGACGTCTTTTGGCTGAAATGATGATGAATATTAATGTAAGTATTATTCGTGTACCTAAACCTTTCGGAATAAATTCTCAAAATTATGGAGAAAGCATAAACCATAATCAGCCTATAATAGTCCCACTGCTGGGACACTGACCTCCACTTTCTGTGTGAGAGAGTGGGACATAATTCACGACGCGGCGACGGCGACGCGGCCCAATGCCTGGTGGATGTCACATGTCTTCGTCTTTTTGGTTCTAGGACATGCCGGTTTCCTCACGATGATTTTCTTCACCGTTTTAGAGCACTGGTGATGAAATAATTTACACAAAGTAAAGGTTGAACCCATGACTTAACTCGTGACCTACAACTCGTAAGTCGCGGCCATCACCACTGGTCCACCACTGCCATTGTAATTGATGGTGAAATGAACACTAGGTACATCAAAATCCGTTGCGTATTTTGTACTGCGAGGGGCCCGTGGCTAAATAATAACAGCCGCACAGGTCGATCGATCAGGTTAAGCTACGCCTGCCGTGGTTGATCTATGGATGGGTGACCATCTTTACATATTGCAGATGATTTAGTTTAGAAGAACAACAAGGTCGCACAGATAGACGCGGAAAGCGACTTCAATTTATAATACGTATACCTAGATATAGATGTTTCTAGTGCAGGCCTACCTGTTAGCAATTCCAATCAGGCGCTCTATATAACGTAGGTGCACTTATGTTACATGATCGGGATTCAATTGTGCCCGATAGTCTCTAATTACATACACCTGACCTAGTTTACCTGTGGACTGTAATCTATCAAATTGTACATACGTAGGTAAGCTTACCTCTAAGGGAATTGTCTACAGGTGTGGTCATTACGTGACCTGTATTCATAGTTATAATTTTAAATGTTTGTAAATGGCTTTTCACAAGTGATCATACTTAAATAGTTCTATGAGCATTAACACTTGCCACCAAGTTTACAGACGATCAAGTTGAAATTCAAAATGTTTTTTTTTTACATTTTTTTTACATGTGCACCTATGACACCTTAGAAGCTAGGTGCACGGAAGAAGAGCCGGCCAGAAACTCCAAGGTAACTCTTTTAAAAAGAAGTGGCTTTTACAATGTTCTCAAATCACACTGTTAATCGGTATGGGAAGACAATTAGGCCTGTAAACCAGTGCCAGTGTAGGTACTTAACAAAATATAAAACTGGCCAAGTGCGAGTCGGACTCACACACGAAGGGTTCCGTACCACAAGGCAAAAACGCCGAAAAAAACACATTTGTTGTCCATACAACAAACGTGTTTTTGGGCGTTTTTAAACAGAATTCTGGTTTTATTCTTTGTTGTTATAGCGGCAACAGAAATACATCATCTGTGAAATTTTCAACTGTCTAGCTATCACGGTTCATGAGATACAGCCTAGTGACAGACAGACGGACAGTGGAGTCTTAGTAATAGGGTCCCGTTTTTACCCTTTGGGTACGGAACAATGGTCAACAAATCGTAGCATCTGTGACTACATAAGGCCTATATCTTTTCAGCAGTGCTAAAAGCCGGAAAATGTATTAATATTCAGTTTTTTTTCTCAAAATCAAATACATACCCACATAGGTATAAAAGTTTATACAGAAGGTAAGACCACAAGGTCAGATACAATGAGTATTAGCGGTAACATCAAGTGCGATGATGATAATATCTTTATATATTAGTACATAAGTAATATAGGAACGTTTAGTTTAATGTGCGAGTAGGTTTGGCTGCAATTATGTCAAGGTTTTGGTAGCAAAGTGATATTAAATTATGGGAATATATTCTTGAAGTGGTTTATGGTGATCTACCAAGTACCTACCTATCAAAAAAAGGTTAATATAATAACGATGTGCTGCGATCAAGCCGTTTAGCAAGAGTTGGGAGGGTTTATACACAGTCACTAATATGGGGTTTTGTGAAAAGGAAAAAATAGTCCTTCAGACTTACCACAGAGATTACTTAACATAAAGCAACGTTTACAAATAAACCCCTGAAAGACCAAAATGTGAACTTACAAATAAAAGTTGTGTGACTGACACGACCTCTGTGCTTCAGGATAAAAGTTACAAAAACAAAAGAAACACGCAAAACCAAAAGAAAATCACACATCGTTCTTCCAACTTTTCAACTGCCGAACATTTCTATCAAAACTTGTCGATGCCGTGGTTTCTAAAGTATAAATATTCACCGTTTGATGGTTGTAGCAACTTTTTCATTTCGCTCGGAGTTTGGGAGCGATTGAAACAATAACAGGGGCTGAGGACCGAGGAGTGACGTCCCTCGGGAGCTACGCGTCTTGCGCCCTCTGAGGTTGGCCACAGTGAGAGCGATTAGCGGGCGGATTATCTTTAGGGTTTTGTATAAACTGTAAAATCGATAGCATTATCGCTTTATAGTCTTCGTGTGAAGGGTGAGACTGTTTTTCAGATTTAACAAACTCTAAGGCTGCATATAGCACCGAAAAAATCTGAGGAGGAAAGTAATTCGCCGGGTCAGCTAGTTATAAATATAATTAAGTATAATAATAATAATAACGTTTATTCTATACAACGTTTATGTGTGACATTATCAAATAATACTTATATAAGTATACTTATATAAGTATTACACACACATTGAAAAATCAAACGCATTATTATTATATTACTCATATACCTAGGTATACCTAAAATATAGTATATCATAATCACACACCAGAGGCCTTAGTGTGAGTTTTTTCACTCACGTTCGATTGCGACCGCGTTAGAATTTTGTAGGGAAAAAAGTTATAGCGCCACCTGGTGGTCACTAGGAGAAACCTGATTTCCCATAAAAAATTCTAACGCGCTTGCAATCGAACGTGACTCGAAAATACTCACACTAAGACCACTGGAGAAATTGACTATCACTATAAACTTTAGTTCCAGTGATAAGAGGCCGTAGGATTATTTCAAAATAAACTAAAGAAATAAAATGTAAAGCTGGCATGACTGTTTTATTCCATACCTTTTCCATATGACTACTTCATAGAGACAAACAAGGAGCCCAAAGCCTCAAACTCAAAGCATTTATTTCAACTAAACCACTTTTGAATTGTCAAAGAGTTTGTCCGTCAGAATGATGAAGCTAGAGCGGTGATACTTTCCCCGCTGCCCGCCTGCAGACACCCCCAACCCTCAACAGTATATTGATTGGATTTAGCGAATTCAATATAGATGTTATATTGTATCAGAATTGATGGTTATTTGCTTATCAAATTCTTTTCTTTGGCGCTGTTTCTTTTGATAACTGACTCGAAGATTGAATAAAACGTGGTGTTTGCTATTTTTGGATGATTATTATATTGGAGAATTTTAAAATGCTTACTGTAATCACGATTATGACTTATATTTTCTCAACTTTTAGTTGTATTTGTGATGACTCTTTACCCTTGTGTTTGTCTATGTTCAAAAAAATCTATCAATCTACCTAGCCATTTCCCAACTATGTTGGGGTCGGCTTCCAGTCTAACCGAATACAGCGGAATACTATACAAAACTACTGATTGGGAGGAGACACTGGTTCCTGTAACACAGGTGTTGTTACCTAGGCTTCACTTTGTTTGTATACTTTTTTATGCCAATAAATAATTTTACGCTTTGAAAGGGGAAACAACGAGTAGCTTCATCTTTTTGACTGACTCCTTCTTGGCAGTTCAAAAATGCCAGTAAATGGTTTAATTGTTTTTTTTTAATTTAAGTTCACTAGTGTAGCTTATGCAATAATGATTAAGAGGTTGCAAAAATGAAAATGAATTAAGTTGAGATACGAAGTTCAGCAGTGGTGGCCAAGAGGTGAAGGCCGCGACTTACGAGTAGTAGGTCGTAGGTTCGAACCCAGACAGGCGCTTTACTTTGTGTAAATTATTAGTAAATTATTTGGTGAAACCGGCATGTCCGAGAACCGAAAATTCGAAGACATGTGACATCTACCAACCCACACTGGGCCCGCGTGGTGTAGGTATTACGGCCCACTCTCTCACACCCTGGAGGAGGCCTGTGTCCCAGCAGTGGAACCATTAAAGGCTGATTTTGCTTATGCCTTTAAGATACGAAGTTCTTTTGGCATTCATAATATAATAATCATAATTCTAGTCTAAGTTCTTCAATTGCCATTTACACCTCGTATCATTAGGATTAGTACTTAGATGTCCACAAAAACTAATATTTTTCCATAATTTAACGTAGACAAGGTCAGAATTCAGAGGATAATAAGACGTTGCGGTTTAGAACAAAAAGCGATCATTATACGGAAGTCGAATGATCCTCATTATGTTGTTGAGGTGCGCCTGCGCAGCCTGTATCCTCCCACTGACGATTTAAGTTAAGAGCTCTTTTTTTGGAGGATATGGTTCAATTAAAAGACCGTAAGATTGAAAGATTTTAAACCTTTTGGAATGGACTTTTTTAAGCTTTAAACAAATACATTATGGACACATTTCAATGGTTAGGAGAACTAAACGAAGTGGTGAAGGAATAAATGTAGGGAGTTTACCCCTTTTCAGGTTTTCACGCCCGCGTGGGGGGCCCACGCCCTCTCACCGAGAGGTGGCCTGTGTCCCAGCAGTGGGAACATTATAGGCTGATTATGTGTTATGTGAGATTTTTTGTTAAACCTTGTGAATGCATTTATTTTATATGTGGTAGGATTTACAAGGTACTGTAGAGGTCCAGACGGGACCGGGTGGTATTTATTTGAAGAGCCTTTTTTTTTTTTTTGCGGATGGTAAATCATCAAATGACCCCTCCCGCTCTGGGTGGAGCGGAAGGGAGTGTCAGACTCTTACTGACTAAAACCCACCCGTGTTCCTTCCTTAGCCCTTTATGTTCCGGGCCAGCGGTAACCCTTTCCCCGGCAGCGGCGGCGACCTCTCGCGCCCGGCCCTGGTGCAAGCCATGGTCCGGGGCGAGAGGGAGTGGGAGGCAGTCACCTCCTTCTGCGAAGCAGTCATGCTAGCGAAGGAGGTGGCGGGACGGCTCAGGGAGAGAGCCTCCCGTCCCAGCCGCCGCGGGAGACGCTCCGGGCGTCGGGAGCCGCGCGACGACTCCCGGCCACCGTAGGCGCGGGCCTGCGGGCGGAGAGTAATGGGTAGCTCACCGTCCGATCAGGACCAGGCCCGTGCCGGACGGCGCGTACGTGTTCCACGCGCGCCTCAAAGAGATGTCAGCATTTGAAGAGCCTTTGACTTGGAACTACTTAATATATTTTTAAGACAAGTTTACAATTCAACGATAATTCTAACACTCACCATATCAAAATATTTGAAGACTCGCATGAACGTTCGAATGGAACACGTATACAATTATATCCAGCCAGCGCTTTTTGCTAAAGGCAGGATCACACAGACTCTACAGTACAGTCACGAGCATAAGTATGTATACACTTGGCTTTATTTAAAGGCGATTATCTCTTTTATTTTTTAATGAAATTTTATATTATTAAGAACATAATATTTTCGAACCCATAGGTTTGTGTAAAGTGTCGTATTTCAACGTTGCATTCGTTATTTCACGAAAAAATCGCATTTGAAAGTTGCCAAGTGTTGACATATTAGTGCTCGTGACTGTACCTAATGCTTAGTTCTGGAAAATTGTAAGTTGCTTAGTCCTACTTTAGCCGACTCTATGCTAACCGACCTGCGCCTACGCCTAGCAAACAAACTCAACATGTTAAAATATACACTGACAGCACTCAAAATGCAGTACAATAATTGAAGAATAACTCAAACGACTGCACACTCTATTATAATACGAAAAAAACATAAAAAAACCATAGTAATACATTATACAGTTCACGACGGAATCGTAAATCGAGAACTAGCCGTAACTCGAGCAATTTAGGTTATACTCGCAACAAAACATAGTTTTTATATATCGGAAGCAGCAAAATACATATTTATCGCAGCAGTTACATCAAAAACGAGTTGCTAGAACAAAATGTACGGCGCATTTGTTGCTCGCTGTGTGACTGATTGTCGCGTGACACACTGTCCCACAAGTCTCGTAATAAATGGCTAATGTATTCTATTTGCTGTCGTTGTGATGATTGGTTTAATTTATGTGGTTAAGTTGAGTTATTTTATGTCCTTCTTGGACAGATGGCCGTCGAAAAAACTGAGAGGTGGCTAAAGTATACTTCAGAAGGATCATTTTTAGAAAAGTTTAAAATATGATGTACTTAACTGTGTGTGTGTAACGATTTCAAAAGATACCAACATTTACAAAAGTTAAGATTAGTTTATTAAACCCATCGATCCATGGAGTTGAAATACCGTAAAGTAAATTGAGACAAAGAACATAGAGCTTCAGCATTATTCTTGAAAATAACGATCACAATAATGTAAAGATTAATTCAAAATGGCAGGTAAGAGTGTATAATGTTAGCCAGGATTCGTGCGCAATGCAATAACAAACAAAATGTAACTTTTTTCTGTTCTTAATTCTAAGATAGGCATCTAAATGGCTACGTTTTCACTAGCATGTGAATCGGTCATGCTTTCCAGTAACTATTTATTATGAATTAAATCGGCAAGTCAATATTTTGGCCCTCGTCTTTAACGGAACATTTAACTGGATTACCATTTTATAAAGCAATTTCGTGCCAATAAAGCTGTCAACAATAAGTCACAGTAGCGAGTTCCCAACGAAATTCAAATCAGTTATTGAAATTTTAAATGAAATGGCGATCTTCAGTCAATTATGTAAACATGAAACACGCACCGATTAATCATTTAGAAACATATTTTTTTGGCAATAAAAATGTAGAATAAGACGCGTCGCGTGTCGTCCGCGATGCCCGTGTGTCACGGCAGCTCCAACGTATATTATAGTAAACTTACTGATGTCATTAATCAATTCGTTTTTTTGTATAAATGCGATTTTTATTGTCCGCGTACGAGTCGTGAATCCATTTGTGTTAATGAATGCCGCAAGGTGGCCCCCGATTAATCCAATGTCATTTTATAATAATGTTTGTAATCTGGCTCCCTTAGTTTTTGCAAGGTTCCCCTCCGCGGGTAGAACTGTGTGAAGATGACAGTTGGCGCGTTGTGTTTTGTTTTGTTTTAATATCGGATTTTTGCAGATTTCAGGGGATGTTAAAGTTGTTTGTGGAGTGTAAGCTTCTTAAATCTTTTAAGCAGTATCAGAATTCTGTTGGGTTAGTTAGTTTGTATTTATATTTAGATTGTAGAGCGAAGAAACGATGGATGGACTGTGAGGAAAGATGATATGGTTAGAAAGGGGGTGGTAACCGAGATAACGACTAATAGAGAAGTATGGAAGAAAAATACATAAAGGCTCCTACAAACAGGCGCGACACGCGATATAATCTCGCGCGACACAAAGGCACCGCAAGTCGCGCAACGAGCGGTGCGATCACGAATAGAAAAATGGAGCTGTCCCATCCTAAATAAGCCAAAAAATGAGATAGGACTTTTAGTCATACGAACGACGATAATATTATGTGCATTTAATTGCCGTAATTTTAAGTAGGTACACACGTATTGGAAAAACCAAAAAAAAATGCTTTGTCATTGACCCGATTGATCAATGTCAAAATTTAGAAATAAATAAGTAAGTAATATGATTAAATTGTAGTTTAAATATGGAAATCGAATTATTTAATGGGCTTTGACTAATGTTCGTGGTTAGGTACCTATTTTATCTTGGCAATAACCATGAATCTTTCAACACGCTCAACAGCGCTGTCACTGACAATTGAAATTAATTAAACAACAAAAATTTTCAGTAACCATGCAAATAACAGAAGGCGAATTCTCGTAATTTAAAACGTTCAAAATCAAGTCGCAGTCTGATCTCGGCGACAAACAAATGTCAAGAACTTGTCAAAATGTAGCGAAATTAGAAGTATTTTTTGACAGATTGAGACTGAGATCAGTGAAGTTACAACATTTGATATTACCAAAGTATTATGTATTGTTACTAGGTAGGTAGCTATGTTCTATGCTAATCTATCTAACGAAAGAAAAACAAAGTTTCTAGCAGCTGCCTGTCAATGTAACCTCCAGGAATTGCAAGTGAAATGAAATAAGTATAGTGTAAGTGATGGCTAGACTAACGTTTTGAATTAACTTTTTCAGCTGGATGTTCACAAAAAGCATGGGCCAAGCCTCCCTGTTCTTGTGGGTCGCGAGGAATGGCAGCCACATTTTCCTGCGCACAAAAAACAATATCAGTAACAATGTGTTTACTTCTAAATACAATAAATTATTTGTTTGTTAACTTTGCCGACTATAGAAAACATTGCTTGTCACCATCAATCTTCAATATCTATACTTATAAAATTCAAAGTCCTGACTAACTGACTGATATATCAACGCACAGCCTAAACCGCTGGTCCTATAGAAATGAAATTTGGAGGGTGTGTTCTTTGTGAAGAGTAGGTATCCATTAAGAAAGGGTTTTTCGAAATTCCACCCCTAAGAGGGTGAATGGGGGGAGGGTGAAATTTCACGCGGACGAAGTCGCGAGCCGAAGCTAGTTGCCTATATGATGCAAAGTTAGCAAAAATAGTTTTCTCAATTACCAGAAAAGAGGTACCTGACCTCAATTATAGAAAAAAACTGTTTTGCCAAACAAAATTAGATACTTACACTTACCTATTAAGTACCAAATTACAAAACTTATATTGACAAAGTCAAGTGCACTTTGTCAATAGGTTTTGATATTTGAAATATCGTTCTCAAAGTCATCCATCACCGTGATTGCGTAAATCTGAATCATTTTGAAGGATATTACTAATCCATTGCTTCTTAATTTCGAAAAAAAATCTGCTCAACAAACGTAAATAACGCAATGAATGTTGTTGAACTGTCAAAATGGAAGTCATTCCTACTGTCAGTGTATTACACAATAACCCCGCCATGCCTACAGTATAGGTACCTAAACATCTGTATGATACATTACGATTGAACGTAATATAAATCTTTGCTTTCAATATTGGTCCCAAACGTAAAAGTTATTAATAATAAGAGTGCCTGGAATGATTCCAAAGATTCAATGACACCTTGTTATGCCTAGTAACACTTATCACAGGTTAGAAGGGTATTTCCTTCGGTCCCAAGGTGGCGCCCGCCATGTCGTGACGTCATATTTGGGGCTGTCAAACTGTGGCATGTGGGAAACAACGGACGTGTGTAAGAGAGTGATCGAGGGTTATGACACAGTACATTAGGGAACAGTGAATCAAGTCGACATGATCAGAATGTTTTAGTTTCTGTACATATTATATTAATTTTAATTTATCTCTGAAATTGTTGTTTTTTGTAAAACGCAAATCGAATTACTTCTATAAAACCATTTTGTTTGATGTATTTCAACGCTAAGAAATAAATTAATTTTATCATAAAATACCTTTAGTTTTGTTTGTAGTTTTTTTTTGTTTGTTATTAGTTTAATAGTTAGATCATTACTTTATGTACAGTATTAAAATAATAAGAAGAATATGTACAAGTATATAAAAAGGAAAGGAAAGAATCAAAGGGCATCAAAAAATTCATCCGCATCGCTGTCAACAGGAAACGTGCCCAAAAGACTGGCAGCATTGCCACGTTGTATGGCAATGCTGATTCTTTGGCCAAAAAATAGGCCAGCCCTCTGGTCACGTGAAGAGTCGACCAACCGCTTGGCGATGTCTCGAAATACTACGTGGGCACTCGGGCCTCATGGCCCTAGAGTTTCAACCCCAAACGGCTCAAACATATACGTTCCAAAGAGATTGGAGTATTTGCGCCGTTTGAGGTTTTCCGCACCTGCAGCAGCTGCCCCAGCACAGCTCACCGTGCTTGGAAGATGGGATGGCGCAAGGGTGTCGACACACGTTGCATCCCACACTAAAGGCCTACCAACCTTCCAAGGCATTATGGTCATTCCGTCTGGTCTCTTCCCATCGTCGCGTGCCAAGCCATTGGGTTCTAAAACAGCTGGCACCCCGGCGGTGATAAGAGCACGACGGATGATGTCATTGATGCTAGCATGCCGTGCTATCCGGCCTGCGCTTTTACTGCAGGATAAGCCATGGTGTCCGAGGCAGTCGACACCTTCACCGCATTAGCAGTGATGCGGAGCCACGCAAGGGGCGCCCAGACGCAGACAAGTAGCGAGCCGGAAAGTGGAATCACCCAGCAAAGTGCCTATGTTAAGTAGTTAAGTACATCTGCGTAGTTTTGTTAATAAAATGTTATGATAAGACACACCTATACGAATTATTTTTGCAAGCAATGCCGTTGCAGCAGCAAACGTCACATCACTTTCTTTTTGTACAGAAGAAAATACTGCTACTCCTCCTTGTTACTACAGAAATGTCCGTAGGTAATTAAAACTAAGAATGTTCAAAACTCCATTCCTCATTATCCTTCCAAACTGTCCCTACTGTTCAACTACCACAGTACCAGACAGTGACTCTGCAGTCTGCGCCGGCGCCGCCCGATCGACGTTATTACGACGGAGACCAGACGACAGTAATAGCGGACCACAAGGAATTCAACTTATTTTGAGGAGTCAGTAAGTATGATACAAATTGGTACTAGTAGGTATATATGCTGTTAAGGGTGATGAGAAATAGGTCTAAAGGATTTTAATGGCATATTAGTCGATTCGAAATTATTCCATAACCACTGCTCACAAAACGGTGAAGGAAAACATCGTGAGGAAACCGGCATGTCCTAGAACCAAAAATTCGAAGACATGTGACATCTACCAACCCGCACTGGGCCCGCGTGGTGAATTACGGCCCACTCCCTCTCACAGAAAGGAGGCCTGTGTCCCAGCAGTGGGAACATTATAGGCTGATTATGATGATGATGATGACTCGCACGAAGTTAATTTATTTAGAGGCGAGACTGACTGAGTCGTACGAATCGATTAATAAACCCATTTTTAATTAAACTACTAATAAAACTATCCTAAGTACTTCCTACTAATATTATAAATGCGAAAGTTTGTGAGGGATGGATGGATGTTTGTTACTCATTCACGCATAAACTACTGAACGGATTTTGATGAAACTTTACTTTTTGCTAACTTTGCATCATATAGGCAACTAGCTTCGGCTCGCGACTTTGTCCGCGTGAAATTTCACCCTCCCCCCATTCACCCTCTTAGGGGTGGAATTTCGAAAAACCCTTTGTTAATGGATACCTACTCTTCACAAAGAACACACCCTCCAAATTTCATTTCTATAGGACCAGCGGTTTAGGCTGTGCGTTGATATATCAGTCAGTTAGTCAGGACTTTGAATTTTATATGTATAGATATTGAAGATTGATGGTGACAAGCAATGTTTTCTATAGTCGGCAAAGTAAACAAACAAATAATTTACAGTAATAGCTTATACATGAGAATAACACATAGGATACTTTTTATCCCGATATTCCCACGAGATCGACACTTATGCGTGTGAAACCGCAGGGCGCTGCTAATAACACATATTGTTGACTTCTAAATCTGAAAACGGGCGGAGGCTTCAGGGGCTCTACTCTCTATGTCCGTCAACAAAGATACGGACCCGTTCGACAATAGTTCATCTGTCAAAACAAGTGACAAATAAATTTTTTGTAACGGGCAAAAACACATAGCGACTACGGACAGCTGTCAAATCGTGTTGTCATTCATTCTTAGTTCGGGCTCCGAACTAATCTTATGTCCTGTGATACGCGGAGTAGGAAACTCCCGTAAATTCGTCTAACTACGGATATCGTGATATATATTCGAAGTACCTACAGAAAGAAGTTGCTGCCTGCTCTTGTCCAAACCCATTGATACTGTTTTGCAAAACTCAGAAGCACTCCAATAATTGTTTGTCATTTGCAGTCTTTTCTTGGTCTTACATGATTTTAATATTCCATTTGAGGAGAAACTGCACCCTAATTGTGCAATACACTATCAATCACAATTTAAATAATTTTGAAGGATATTGCTAATCCATTGCTTCATATGTTCGAAAAATTTGTCAGCTCAACACGTAAATAACGCAATGAATGTTGTTTAACTGTCATAATGAAAGCCATTGCTACTGTGTATTACGCAATTACCCCCTGGTGTGTTACGTAGTTACCCCCGTTGTATTTTTCATACTTTAGTTTACCCGGAATGACACGTATATAATGTATACCTACATAGGTAATATCACACACAAATCCGAGTCAAGATACCTTCAGTTCCCAGTAAAAGTCAGTCCCACGCTGGGCCAGCATTTGGACTGGCAACGCGAATATATCGACAGATCCGATCTTATCGTCGCTTGCGCACACCGACTGACATCATTTTAATTAGCGCCGAGATTTTCAACGATTTGGTAAAAATGGAAGTAAGAAAGTTTACAAAATGGAGATTATTTTGTGAAATCTTATAATATAATTAGCAATTATAGAAATTCTGTAGGAAGCCTTTTAGCGGTAGAATCAAAATTGGGGCAATAAGGGAGATACTTAGTCCTCCAAGCCGTATTTCGGTCATGGCGGCTGATCTCAATGGAGACTAGCTTTCGGCGCGGGAGGTCTTTATAGTGCACAAGTGTGTGCGCCTTCGATCAACAATAATACCATTGGTTGGTATTGTTGATCGAAGGTGTGCGCAGACACAGGTGCACTATCTTTTCCCTCTCTTTCATAGCTCGATGGGATGTCAATCCAATGGCAATCCGCGGCTGGAGAGAGATCAGGCGCAGGACCAGCGTATTAATATACTGGTATCACACCGCCAACTTCCAAACTCCGGGCTGTTACTAAGAAATTCCTAATTAAAAAACTCCTAATAGCTTCGGAATAAAGAATATATATCCATACTTATTATACATTCGAAAGTAACTCTGTCTGTCTGTATGTTATCTTTTCACGCCTAAACCACTGAACGGATTTCGATAAAATTTGGCAGAGAGATAGATTGGATCCCGGGGAAGGACATAGAATAATTTTTATCCCGATATCATTCCGAGCACACTTCTAATGAAAGAAAGATGATTTCTGTAGATAGTAATTTTGGAAATCCATAAATAATATCTATTTACTTCGGACTTAGGTAGGTACCTATCTCCAATGTCCCACAACATGCATCAAATAGTTTCAAAGACACCTTTTCCTAACTCTTGGTCTTAGATTGGATGTTATAATTTATCTCCAAGTTCCAAGTTAAAATAATTGATATCTAGAAGTATGTTTTAATACCATAGGTAGCCTGTCTTGGGCAAAAGCCTTATTTTTCATACAAAGTAGAAACAACCATTAAACATAATGTCTCTTACCCTTCTACAATTCAATTAACTTGTAATAAAAAATCGCTGTCATCCATCTCGTACAAGTTTATAAGTTCATATGATACTCGTACTGGTGCGCAGACGCAGACGCCTTGTAATGGCACCGTTTACTAAAGTACGACATATCTCGTGTGATGGCCGACATGACTTCATTCAGTTTTCAATTAACAGGTGGTGGTTAGGGTTATCAAAATAGTGTAGATATAAAAATATTATTGTTACGGTCCTCTCGTAAACTCTTCTTTGTTTGGGATAGTGGTTATTTAAAGTCATCAATAATAATCAACTATAAGCCTATCGCAGTCCACTGCTGGACAATGGACAAAGGCCTCTCCCAGGCTGCGCCACGACACTGTCTTCCGCCTTCCGCATCCAGTATGTCCAGCCACCTTTTTAAGGTCGTCCGCGTCGGTCTAGTTGGGGGTCGTCTACACTTGCCGATACGCAAGCTACTACAATCTGTCAAATTTCTTTAATAGATTTTCAACTTCATTGCTAAACTATAAGTTTCAAAGTTGATTGGGAAAATTTGACCGTTTCGGGTAGCTTGATGTGTCTGTACCTACAAAAAAAAAGTCTAAGCGTAAAAGGTTTTTTTTTTTTTTTTTTTTTTTTTTTGCGGATGGGAAATCATCAAATGACCCCTCCCGCTCTGGGTGGAGCGGAAGGGAGTGTCAGACTCTTACTGACTAAAACCCACCCGTGTTCCTTCCTTAGCCCTTTATGTTCCGGGCCAGCGGTAACCCTTTCGGACAATCCCGCTGACCCGGCAGGCTTCGGCCCTATGGGGCCCCTCCTCGATGCTGACATCTCTTTGAGGCGCGCGTGGAACACGTACGCGCCGTCCGGCACGGGCCTGGTCCTGATCGGACGGTGAGCTACCCATTACTCTCCGCCCGCAGGCCCGCGCCTACGGTGGCCGGGAGTCGTCGCGCGGCTCCCGACGCCCGGAGCGTCTCCCGCGGCGGCTGGGACGGGAGGCTCTCTCCCTGAGCCGTCCCGCCACCTCCTTCGCTAGCATGACTGCTTCGCAGAAGGAGGTGACTGCCTCCCACTCCCTCTCGCCCCGGACCATGGCTTGCACCAGGGCCGGGCGCGAGAGGTCGCCGCCGCTGCCGATCGCCTCTACGAGGACACGGCGGTGCTCCGCCCAAGCGGGGCAGACCTCCACCGTGTGCTCCACCGTGTCCTCTGGGCGATCCTGGCAATGGTGACACCCGGGAGCGTAAAAGGTTCGAAGAAATTTCCGTATCCTGAGCGGTGGACACCTCCAAAATCAAAGAACATAAGAAAATGGTCTTGAAATTATTATGGCTGCCTTATAGAGAAATAGTACATAACCAGCATCCTAATTACGTAACACACTGTCAATCTCAATCTGAATCATTTTGAAAGACATTGCTAATCTATTGCTTCATACGTTCGAAAAATGTGGCTGCTTGGCAACGTAAATAACGCAATGAATGTTGTTGAACTGTCAAAATTAAACCCTTTGCTTCTGATAGTGTGGTACGCAATACCCCGCAGTTTCATTTGTTTTGTAGGCGTAAATGACTTTGGATGTGATGTGCAGTGATGTCAGTTTAAAAAATAATTTTAATAAGTAGAAAACAGGTTTTTTTCTGTCTGTCCCGTTGCCTAAATTGGTAGCCCTGTTGAATGGCGCCAACCATACTCGTTATTATTTCTTACAACATACTCGTATTACCAACGTTATCACAACTAATATGTTGAAAACAGGGCAAAGGATAACCCTTATGTCTTCCATCTTAAAGTTTGGAGTTCAAAAGCAAACGATTTAGAAAAAAAAAACTTGCTAAAGAACAAAGTGAGCTGCAGTGTGTTGTAATAGAAAAACTTTTACCTATAAACTAAGGGGTTAGTAAAAGTGGCTTAAAGTTAAGAGACGTTTAAACGTCATCAAATATATGGCTAAGCAGTTGCTAATCATTGCTTAAATTAAAGCACCGTTTAAAAAGGTAAGTGTTTAAGTTAAAATGATAATTAAAAAAAGAAACACTTCAATTTGTGTTAGTTCTGGCAAGATCCAAAATCACAATCAAGCATTTATTACATTAAGGTATACCTACTTGTCACGACTTGACAAAGGTTTAGTCCATAGCAATTTATATAATGTATGTAAGTTTAATAAAAGTCTAATCACACTAATATTATAAAGGCGAAAGTTTGTGAGTGTTATATATATGTTATTTCTTCAGGCTCAAACGGCTGGACCAATTTTGATAAAATTTTCTATGGAGGTAGCTGACACCCTGGTTTAACATATAGGCTACTTTTTATCCCGATATTCCCACGGGATCGACATTTACGCGGGTGAAACCGCGGGGCGGAGCTAGTACCTAATAAAGCTGAAGAGTTTGTTTGTTTGAACGCGCTAATCTCTGGAACTATATACTATAGTCTATAGTCGGGTATGAAAAATTCATTTTACAATTACCTAATACTCCAATTCTTGAGGAAGGATATAGGCTATTTAACATCACGCCCTAGGCTTCCAGGACCCTTAGGCCCTCGGCACAGCCCTTGGTTCCTAGGACTCTTGGGAACCGGGCAAAAACAAAATAAGTCAGAGAGACACTTCCGAAATAAATTCTCTAAACGATGGTGACATCACATCAAAATCCGTTGCGTAATTTAGAAGAACAACGTGGTCACACAAGTCACACAAACAGACACGAAAAACAACATGAATCTATAATATGTATACATAAAAGATATGGCCACATTACCACAGCAAGTCTCACGGGGCGAGCTTGATTTCTAATAACGTATCGCTTGATCAGCATTACGACGAGTAGGTACATCGACAGCGTCAGTTCAGACACGCAGAACACGCCCAAGTCGATTTGCAGATGACGTGAAAGATCAGCATCTCAATGTTCCTAAGTCAGAGTTGGTTTAAAGTTTCATAACAAGCGATTAAATAATGTTGGTAGATGAAAAGCAGTGGTGCAACTGCGTCAAAGTTTTCATCGAGCATATTTTCACGTTCTCAAAAGAGTGTGTACTGTTTAAACTGTTTATGATACCGTAATGGTCTACATTGTGTCTATATCTGTACAAAAACGTATTACAATACTCTATCATGTAACAAAGTATCAAATTCTCTATTACAAACTCATTGTCCATAGACTCGTTAAAAACCTCACGCACTGGCAACTTTTGTTACAATGCATTTTAAAAAGCTACGCACAAAATGCCAACATCATAAAACAATTTCGATTAAAAAAAAGAACAAACAACTTTTTTTGTCGATACATCACTGATCTCAATATGGAAATCGATATAAAAATCGATAGAAAGGGACGGACGTACAAAAATCACGAATCATTGCATCGTGATCTGTTTTTTTCGACGTCTCAATAATAAATTTGGACACAAAATAAATAGTTATATCTCAGCGTGCCGTAATTACGTTGTTAATAAGTACAATGCAGCGATCTGAATCAATCGAGACGTCATTTGCTTGACGTTTCAATCAGCATCGCATTGTTTGTATTGTATGTTTAATATGTATAGATTGTGTTACCGATATACTGGTTTTTTTGTTGGTCCATTGTGAGATGACGGCTTGTTTTTGTTTAAGAGTCGGACGGACGCGGCGGGCGCCCGATGAATCCGTGTCATGTATCGAGACGTCTTTGTAATTTGTTATGAAATATTAGGCCGATAGATTCGAACGCTTTGATCTGATATTAAAAACGGCGGTACGATTTTTGAATTAATAAAATGGAACGAGGATTTTTGCCGCGACTTGTGGGATCTTCCGCGCGATTCTTTTGTTTAGATGATCAATCACTAAAGGATTGATAAAGATGACTGTAATAAGTTTGTGTGAAGTTAATTTTAAGCTGTTTCTTTCAACGCTGCGCGATGAATAGCTGATGAAACGGACTTTGTCTAGAAATAGTTTGAATTACTAGTCACAATTTAAGCCTTGAGTTGAGCACTTTCCTAACTGTAATGTGGGCCTTATTTGTTGGGTAAACCCCGTCGTTAATGTTCTTTTTAAAATGAGAGATTGATTTATTTGGAACCTATCAATCTCCAAGCCTTTTACTTAATTACAATCTTATTACCTACCTACATTTATTAGCTAAGTGATTATTTATTAACGAGTAATGCTGGCCATACACGATACTTCCTATCGTCCAATCGGCATGATGCTACCGATTGCATCTGTTAGCATTGACCGTGTGTGGGAGTGGATTGGCATGACAGTTATACTTGACGACACAATTTTTTTTCTAAATAAATCCACCTTTAGAATAGACAAAGACATTTCTAACGAACTGATTTCTATTTTTTGTATCACAATTTCTTACCACTGTTACTTAATTTAAAATATTAAGTATCTATTAATTTATTATGCAAAGTACCTATAGATTAGTATCTATAATTCATGTTGGCATCACTCGACAGTTCTAGACAATAATAAGTATAATATTAACGCTAATGTAGCCTTTTTCGTGCGAACGATTAAAGTAAAAGACAGACGGTTGCAGTCCTTAATGTCTCTGGAAGTTTTTGCACCAAATAAGTTACGTCGAAATATTAAAAAGGCACCTGACAAGTCTTTGGGTCAGACGATAAAAAACGCTGACCGTTATGAGTTACAATCTAATGACTCCTTCGATTAATAAAAAAAAAGAATTAAAAAGTAAATACGCGCGCTCGCGAGGTGCGTTCCAATTTTAAAGTCGCCACATGTCGGCAGTGACTTGCAGGATTCGGACCGAAAGCTTTCGACCATCCGTCGCGTCGTCGGGACGATTATTTTAAAACTAAATAGAATAAAATGGTTTCCTTTCGACAGGTTGAGATGTTGTTTATATTTTATGAGTAATATGATAACTACCTAATGGCTTGATAATTTCAAAATTTTAAAATAGGTGCCTGTATTTTCATAATTGATGTGCCAAGAGCAAACATATGAAGTGCAGTTACTTTACATTTTATAAAATAATAGTCGACAATCTTTAACAAGAAATCAATTTAATTATGTTGTAGTTAGTTGAGCAGTGGTGGCCTAGTGGTAATAGCCCTTACGTGTCCCAGCAGTGGGAACGTTAGATGCTGATTATGTAGTTAGTTAGTTTCCTTTTAGAGGGACTCGTGGTTAAATGATAACAGCCGCACCGGTCTATCGGAGGTTAAGCTTCGCTTGCTGCGGTTTGTGGATGGGTGACCACCTTATTACATATAGAAACCCCTTCGTGCCTCAGAAAAGCACGGTAAGCCGTTGGTCCCGGCTGTCATTCGTAGATCTTTGACAGTCATTACGGGTAGTCGGAAGCCCAAAACTCTGACAATCAGTCTTACCGAGGGGTATCGTGTTGCCTAGTAACTGGGTTGTGGAGGTCAGATAGGCAGTCCCTTTATGTAAAATACTGGTATTCAGCTACATCTGCATCAACTTCAAGATAGTTATGAAAAGGCTAGGCATAATGGGTAAAACGGACTCACCTAATTGCACGGAGTGTAACGCGATCGAGGATGTTCACCATGTTTTGCTCGATTTTGTCCGGAATGAGGGTCAGCGGCGACAGGCACTTGGGAATTCGCAGTACCTACAACATAGGGTTATGCAGCAGCTTCTTGGCCTTCCCCTTTTCGGAGTGGGCCAGGAAGTTGTGTGCATTATACATGTGCCATTTACGGAGCGGAAGCACCACTCAGCAATAGCTGGGCTCTGCTTCCACTCCATTGTTGTAATATTGATGAGATAAGTGTTATATTATAATTAGAATTACGGGGCGACATCGTCATTGTTGACCGAGTTTAAATAAAGAAAAAAGGCTTGGCATACTGGATAAGTTTCCTTTTAAGATTTTCCCTTTTTTAAAAGGAAATTGCGGAAAATAAGATAACATTATACAATTCCGCTCACGACTGCACATAACGTCTCAAATCTAACCTCCCACCGTTAAACAAATAAGTACATTTAAATATTTCTTTACCCATTAATTATTTATAGATTTCCTAGCTATCGTTAAGTCCATCAGTGGGGTGAGCAGACAACAAAAACTTGGCTACAACGTTCCAATACACGCAGTTATTCCGCCATTTGTTTACACTTGTCGTTCAAAGACAAACTGCATGTTATGTTATTTATTCAATGTTTGTTTTATTTATTGCTGTTGTTTTCCTATTTAGTGTAGCGTGAAAGTTTTGACGTGACAACGTCTTAAATTAGGTTGCGACTGGGAGTCACTTATGAAAAAGTGTAACGCGCGGTAACGTTACGATGAGTCACCGAACGAGAGAGAGGCCCGCCGAATGCCTTGCGTCTCTCTCCCACTCAACTATGATCGGATGATCGGTCGTTGTCACGTAAAATCTTCGCCCGTAAAACCGACTTTACAGGCAACCATTTTTTAGTACTTGATTGTTCTATGGTTTGTCTGGCTTGTTCTTGTCCACTCTCCATGTTTACGTTTTGTGTGATCAAAATTGGTAAAAAATATATTTCATACATAATTCAGGGTGGTAGGGACCTGCATGCGCACCTGTTGATTTTGGATTCAGAACATGATTTTGAACATGCGTTGAAAATTTTCGTCGGTTAAAGAAAATTTGTTGTTCCATATCTACATTTTGACCGCGTACGTTATTGGAATTGGACTTTTCTATGAAACAGCAGATTTTTAGGGTTCCGTACCCAAAGGGTAAAAACGGGACCCTATTACTAAGACTTCGCTGTCTGTCCGTTCGTCCGTCTGTCTGTCACCAGGCTGTATCTCAAGAACCGCGATAGCTATAGACAGTTGAAATTTTCATAAATTATGTATTTCTGTTGCCGCTATAACAACAAATACTAAAAACAAAATAAAATAAATATTTTAAGGGGGGCTTCCATACAACAAACGTGTTTTATTCGGTGTTTTTGCCTTGTGGTACGAAACCCTTCGCGTGCGAGTCCGACTCGCACTTGGCCAGTTTTTTTTTGGTTACCGGCCTGTGTTTCTACAATCATGTGCTGAATTCATGATTACAGTTTTCGCGTCGATGTCCTGTCCTGCCACGTTATATAATATTTCAACGCGTTTGTGTCTTTAATTTAGAGAAAAAGTGGCAGTAAAAATTTTTGTTTAATTTTTTGCTTCCAAGACGTCTGTCGTTCAGCCCTAGGGTCTCTAGACGGATTACTTCATTATCATCATCTTCCACTCGCACCCTTATCCCAAATTAATTTGGACTGGCGCAGTATGAATTTTTCTTCTATAGGTATCTACAACTTTCAACGAATTATGTAGTCTGAAAGTTGGCATCGTCGCTAATAACTGTCTAATACTTACTATGAAATAACTATCGCTCTATAATGCACTAACATATGGATAGTGAAGTTTTATATTTCCATAAAATATTAACAAATTAGTAAAAAACAGGTAAATATTTGGCAGCTTCGTGTCGTTCGTTACCAATTTTTAGAAAGCACGCTTTTCAATACCAACCCTTAATAAAATAAACTCCACGCTTCATTGCATGCATTAATAATATTAGCTAGTTATTTTATTTATTACCATGGCTTAAACTTAGAACATGGGAATAAAGCCCAACAAAAACAAAATAATTAGCAAAAATAGTTTTAATAATTAGCATACGTTTTTATGATAATTTCTCTATACGCCTACCATCTCATTTGTCAAAGTGTAGGTAATACGCAAATAGACCATAAAGCTGCCTGTGAGAATGTGAGATCGTTATCGCACTCTATAATCTATGGTCGATGCAAGTCCGTGTTAATGTTTTTAATTTATACATGGCGTTTGAATAATTCACTAAATGTACCTAAGTACCTACAGACTTCGTTATGCTTTATTCAATTATTCTTAAACTAGCGACCCGCCCTGTTTCGCTCGGTATGTAGGTACGAGATGACAAAAGCTCGAGATTTTAGGTTTAAACCTAAACCCACGATAAATTCTGTAAATGATGTTGAAAACCGTATGAAAATCCGTTGGGTAGTTTAGTAGAATAACGCAGTCACACAGATAGACACGAAAGGCAGCTTTGTAATTTATCTAAGTAGATGATATTATTATCCATTGCGTGGCTAAATAATAACAACCGCACGGGTCGATCGATCAGGTTAAGCTACGCTTGCCGCGGTTGGTCTGTGGATGGGTGACCATCTTAACATACCAAGACCCCTCCGAGCCTTGGAAAGCACGTTAAGCCGTTGGTCCCGGCTGTCATCGTGGATCTTCGTTACGGGACAGTCGTTACGGGTAGTCAGTCAGAAGCCCGAAAGTCTGACAACCAGTCTTACCAAGGGGTATTGTATTACCCAGTAACTGAGTTGTGGAGGTCAGATAGGCAGACGTTCCATGTATAATACTGGTATTCAGCTGCATCCTGTTAGACTGGATGCCGAACCCAACATAGTTGGGAAAAGGCTAGACAGATGAATCTTTTTGGCGCAGCTGTTGAGGCACACACTATTTAAGTAATTGTTGTAAAAATATTACTTGCACTTTTAATCTTGTTATTTGTATTTGGTGTTTCACAAACTGTGTCCATAGAAACTTTATTATTTCTTTCTTTAACCAGCACGCGTAGCATGAGCACCGATTTGTCGTCGGAAGAGTAGACAAAGATGACCACAGACTAAGAAAGAAGAGAAAGATGACGTTCCGTGTAGACAGTACGACGACGCGACGGCAGCAAAATAGAAAGAGTCAACTGCACTTTTTACGAAATTCACTCTTTTACATAATAATTCTTTGTTGTCATAGGATTTTTTGTTTTTGATTCTATACTTTGTGCAAAGTTTTCTACTGCATTTTGTAATCTGTGGCGATTACAAAATCTCTTAGACAACTGTCAGTTATCAATGTGATTTTGACAGTTGGGATAGAAAACTTATTTCTTCTGAAATAGTCTACATATAAAAGGACCTAGACAAAGATCGTTTGAAACGAAAGACAAAATGACAGATTGTAGAAAGATTTCTAGGCGGTATGTCAAAAATGAAGAAAAGAAATGTCACTTTGTATGTGTCTTCTCTTCGTAGAGATAGAAGTGTTCATGCTACACGTGCTGATGTAATGGTAGTCAGGTGTTCCTTTACGTATTAGAGTTTAGAACATTAAATTAGCATAGGTATTGTCACAGGATATGTCTTGTTTGTGATAAGAAGTATTTAATTATCACCTTTTTTTATTACCTACTACTGTCTCTTGAAGATAATTATTTAAAGAAATAGGTAACGAGTTTGAAATATTTAATTGAACATAACGTAGGCGTGTGTATGTTCATTATAAAAAAGTGAATAATAACATAAAGGTGCAACATTTTTAAACAGTGTCAAGTAATCAGGCTTGTTCTAGGCAAAAAGATATTCTTCCTATCAAGGTCAGAACGGACATGTGAATGTGGCATCAACAATTCGTTGAGCTCCTCAAGTTCTGAGTTGAGCTGCACAATTTTTGACAAATGCATGCACTGAGATAAGTACGATTCATCATATAAAAACTAGCAGGCGTTGTCAAAAACCGTGTAGGTAAAGCAGGTGAAACATGAGCCGTCAGCATACGAGCCAGCCTACTGCACTGCTCGCCCTGAGGCCATCCAAATGATTGATTACATTTTACAGCTCATTTTGATTAAAATCTTTGTGTCAAACTCAACTGGATAACTCACAAGTTCATATTGAAAATTATTTTGAAACAGGGCTACCTAAACTTCAAGTACCTATGTTACGAATATTCATAAAAGCTTATCGCACTTGTGACTCATTGAGATCCTAACATCATTAAAATTTCTTCTCAATGATTACCAAGTGAACTGCAAGCTCCTTCATCTTTAAAAATACTCCTTTAATACCTTTATAAGAAATCATATGAATAGGATACGCTACTTCACGTTACAAAAATACTGAGGACCGCAAAAGATATAAAAACAACTCATATTGATATAAAACATTATTATATTTGTAACAAAATACTGAATGACGCGTTACATCAATATGTTTGGTTCATTGTGAACGCAGTCATTAAGCACTCGAACCCTTTGAAATCCTCTTGAAACTTCGTAAGGCACAAAGGGACAAAAGACGGTGGCTTTTTATGCCAACTGAGTCATATTCCGTGCTTTTCATTGATTTATGATGCTCGGAATAACTAAACATAGGTGCATTCAGCGGCTTACAATGCGAGATTGATAATAAATAATTTTATGTTATAGAACGCAGCGATTCAAAACAATTTTTTTTTTCGATTTTCAAATTGCTTGGCGGAAAAATTGGCGGTAAGTTTCTGACATTAAGATTTTCAATGTTGGTAGCACGTCTTTCAAAACAGACAAGCTCATTTTTGTAAATGCTGGTCAAAATCATATCACACATTGTATAAAAAACAAAATGTTTTTATTTAATAGGTACCTAATATTTACCCTCTTACTAATAAACGTTGTATAGCGTCTGTATAGTTACACAACGCTTTGTCTTCTTCTTTCGAAAGTCAAATCACTGACGACTGAAAGAGAGAAATCGGTGGTGTGTAACTATTAATTTGATATAAGTAATACGTTTATTACTAAGGGGGTTAGTGTATTTTTTTGGTAAGTGTTTTCAGTGTCAATAACACTCGATTCTGCCTTTTCCAAAGATAGTCCATCACTACATAAAACATTGATCTAAAACAGCCTCTGCAAATACCAACACAGATCATAAACCCGGCTTCTCAAAATCCCATCAAAAAGCACATCGAAATAAAACCATTAACCACCACAAACAAATACCATGAGCCCTCATACGCGAAACCATCCGTAAGTAACTCGTACCGACGCGACGGTTACGCGCCCCACAGTACGGGGTAAGCAGGCTTTTAGCTGTTCACGCCGTTTTGACCGCGGGTAGTGTTGGGTTCCAGCCTATTGTGCTTTCGCTAAACTTACGCTTGAAGTCATAAGGTTTGCAATTCTGTAAAGGGTATGGTAGAATGATGCATTTTTTTTTGTTAGCTGGCTATTTTGGCTAGGTATAAGTTAAGGTTATGTAAGCTGGTTTTAAAAAAATTCTAGATCTACCAAGCCTGGTAGTTTTCCAGAAGAAAAATATTCAATCGAATTCATTCAAAAGCGACACGTGCCTATGGGCCGTCTCCACGAGCAAGAGAATCGCGGCGATAGTCTCGCCGTGCCATCAAATTTTCGCCGCGATGATATCGCCGTGTGGAGACACGTTCTAAGAGAGTGTATAGAAATACGTGACACGACGACAATATCGCCGCGATTCTCTCGCTCGTGGAGACGGCCCCTTAGCTACCGTAGCTCTTGTATCTAATCAAAATAAAAACAAAAAATTGTACCAATCAACAAATAAATATTGACATTCCCACTTCTAACTCCATTCTATCTGCTACTGCCTCCAATCAGTACACCCAGCAGCAATTGGTCAGTGCCCCTCAAAGCAGTAATCTCTAACTTCAATTTACATCAAGTTGACATCAGCTGTCAAATCAAATGACAAATTAAAATAAATGACGAGCGCTTCGCGCCACCGCTGACGGCGACCAATGAGGGCGCGCTAAATGTTGCCAGTTTAAAATATTAACAACAGGGTCGTCTCGATCTGTGGGCAAACATGCTTGTTTGTGTTTCGGCTCCCGATGCTTGACGTTTAATTAGTTTGTCCGAGGCGACAGCGACTGTGCGGGAGGCGTTGTGTGGTGGAGGTGCAGTAGTTCAGGTTTGAACGAGATTTTTAGTTAGACCAAGCTTTTGGTTAGCAAGAGGCCTGTCTTGTCATAATAGCTGATCCATGAGACAATCAGGTACATTTTGAATGTTGTTTTTTCAAGGACATAAAAATCACAGAAAAGACGTGATGAACGGTGTGATGTTCAGTGTCTAATTACTATTATATTCTAAGTCTACACAAAGTTTGAATGGATTTGTGTGATTCATTAATGAATTACTGGACAGTTTTGATTGGAGGAATGTGTCAGCTTCCTGCTGAAGTTTGTAAAGATATTCTGGGAAGTATGATTCGACACTTGGAACTTAGTAAACCACAAATGGCTTAAGAGCAAATTATAGCATGACACCATTAACATTAAATGATCTGACTTCATACCCTAATTGGTAACCATTAGATACTTAAACGTGGGCTTTATAGAGATACTTAAATGTTTTGGTTCAGATGGTTCAGGGTCATTATACAATCAGAACTGAATACAGATTGGTCATCCTACTATAATATTATAAATGTGAAAGTTTGTGAAGATGTTTGGATGTTCGTTACACAATCACGCGTAAACCGTTGAACAGATTTAGATGAAAGTTATAGAGAAAGTTTGAGTTTCGGGAAAGGACATAGGATAGTTTCATTCCGAAATTACCCCGGGATCGAAACTTACGCGGGTGAAATATGTTTTACCCGACAACGACGTAGCCATATGATTTAAGCCTCTTTTGTTTCCCTTAAACCTTAAATTCTTTTCTTTGATTTCAATAAGTGTGTGTAGTATTCAGTAATACTGTAGTGGAGTTCTCCACCAGTTGATACTCGTAAAATCAGAGAGAGATCTCAGTTAGTTAAATATGGCGGTCGCTAAATGTTTAAATAATACAAAGTTTCATATATTTTCTGATTATTTTTAGAGAAACGGAACCTTCATATAAGATCACTTTACTTGTCTAACGGTCACAGACGTTTTTCTTTTCTCGAGATCTATGCAACTTAGAAATTTGAATTTCGGGCCTAATGTTAGGTCTCAATGACGCGCATACAGATCGCCAGTCAAAGGCTCATTTTTTGTCAATTGTTCTGGTCCTAGTCGGGTTTTACTCAGGTTATTTCTCTTCTCACCAACTACTTATGGTGGAGACGTTGAGTCACAGATCTTCTTGTCCTTCTGCCCCCTGCCTGCCCCTCACAGTCGCGTGTGCCTGCGCCTACAGTTCAATTGACAAGTAATTGCGCGCGACGTCGCCCACTCGCCAGATCTCATCAGCACAAACACTGTCTGTTTGTCTGTTTACATACGCCACACGTTTTACTAATCACGCTGCTCTGATCGGACTCTTTGTTAAGTTACATTTCATTTGAGGGAGTTGAGTGTGTTTGTAGCAGGTGCATTTGTAGGATTAGGTCGCTTTGAAAGTTTCCTGTATGAAGAACTTATTATTAGATATTTGGATCCTTGTGTAGTTGTCGTATAGCACAGGGGTTGATGAAGTAGGCCTTTAAGGCCTATTTATAAGTTTTTTAGGCCATAAATTCGTCATTCTTTACATTACAAAACACTTACGTAAGGACATAACCTAAACGTTATGTAAAATTTCAAGCATAATTACGGAAATAAATCGGCTGCATTTCTCTGCAAGAAAAAAGCAAAATGAGAAATGCAACTAAAGTCAAGAGAAATGTTTTCCAGAAAAAAATAGTTTTACTGTAACAATGCTGTAACAGTACAAAGTAAACTACGGAATTAATGTTCGGTTCATGTGAAGTTTGACACAAGAAGCAGAAAAACCAATGAAAAAAATTTAAAATTTATGTCTATGGCAAGCTACTTACTTAGCTATTTATGTCTTTGCAGATCACCTACCAAGCGTATCTACTTACCTCCAAAGGTTTTTTAGTTTCCAAAAAACAGCATCGATACTTGAGCTAGGCACACGAGTGCGAGCTGGATCGCGTGCACGCTCCATTAGCGTGTAACGCGATCCGGCTACGCGCGTATCCGCGGGGATTTGCACACTTTTTATTTTACGTTATCTGTGGAAAAGTACAGTCGGTAGCAAAATGGCGGGAAGTTAAAATTTAAAGCCGAATTATTCAATAAAAATTCTTTTTCATTTATTGTTCTGTTGTTTATACAAATAACAGTACTTAACAACTTGAAAGCTTATCCCCTTAGAGGTGGCGCCATTTTTGCGCTTTTTTGTCGTCTGTGCGTACGTCCGGGATTTCCCGCGCGATTACGCCGCGGCTGATTAAAACGACGATATCTCTGAAGTTTTGTATGGGAGCTGTATATAAAAGTTATGTCGTTGGAATCGTTATGAACAAGCTAACATTAAAAAATATAACGCAGTGTAATGTATTATTCATTCTAGATAGAATCTAATTGGAATCCAATAGGAGCGACTTTTTTCCAGTTTATTGTACAATGGTCGTTATAATTAAAAAAAATTACCATTATTTCAAAATGTTATTATTTTAATTACGTAAGTATACATTATTTCACATTAATCAATAAAAATAACACACCTCCCCATACATTTTTTTTACACCACGACCTTACAAAAACTTTTTATTTTTAAAGGTCATTCGAGGTCAACAGTCACCTGTAGTTTGTTCGCAAATTTCTAATTTCAGTGTTACGCAAATTCCTAACGGTATTTTTTTAATTAGTTGCTAATTAACAATAATTCTATACGTAAAAACATACGTAATAACGACAGTTTGATACAATTCGTTTAATTATTATTGTAAAACCCGCGCCAAGCGGCGGCCATGACGCGCGTCGCGTGCAAAAAATATTTTCGATGTTCGTAAAACAACAATTTTTGTGCTTAAATTCAATGCCTATGCATTAAAAAATCTAAAGTACTTACCCCTTCACGACGAAATGGTGTTTTTTTTGCTGGTTTTCTCACTTATATGGAATTGAAACTTCCTAGCAAAGGAATTTCGTATCGTCAAAAATTTTAAGAATAAAGATCGCTGGTTTGCAAGAAGCTCCTGATTTTTTCCAAGTTACCAAGCAAAACTACCAAGTTCCTAAGCTCCTTTGCTTTGGTGAACTCGCCTAAGTCTCAATCATTCAAAGTGATAAAAAACTGGCCTACATAAATAGCGAAAAGTAAAATTGCCTTTTTAGGTTCAGTATTTGTTTTTTTCAAAAATATTAACTTGGTAATATTTTTGGAGGATCTTTAGGCGCTCGAGAGATATTGACACGCGGTGTTGTTGATGTAATTGTTTTGTGAAATGTCACTTGGAATGTGTGCAAAACACAAGATGGCAGCGGTAGTTCAGATTCTGGTTACGCGCCAAAATAACTTTGTAACGCTTTATTTAAATCAAAAACCATAATGAGTTACCTACAAAACATCATCGTCGGTGACAGTACAAGTGATCAATACTGGGTGTCGGGTATCGGTGGCGTCTCGACCCGCCCCACTGCGCCGCAGCCCACCTGGACCTGCAACCTGCAACCAAGCAAATAATACCCAAAATTTAGCTTTCACTTTTGAGGACCACAGTGCAGTTTGTTGGTAAAAAAAATATACGAGAGTACCTACCTATAAATCCATACTTACTAATATTATAAATTCGAAAATAACTCTGTCTGTATGTTACCTTTTCACGCCTTAACCACTGAACGGATTTCGATAAAATTTGGCAGAGAGATAGATTGCATCCCGATATTCCTACGGGATCGATACTTATGCGGGTGAAACTGCGGGGCACTGCTAGTTTTAAATAAAACATGCAGAAACACAGAATCATCAGTCAATCATACAGAAAGCCAATTCTCGTAATGAACTTTTTGAAAAGATTTTGAAAATCTAGTCGCAATCTCATTTCGGCGACGAACAATTGTCAAAAATATAGGGAAACTAAAAGTATTTTTTCAGTTGTCTCAATTATGCAGGAACCAGTAAACTAAGTAAACAAGATAATAGTGTTGACGATAATCAGGGCATGCGTCTAACGGCGCCGCCTGCGCAGGCCGCTGTAATCGCGCGCAGAAATGTTAACGAGGACTGACCCTGCGCGGCCCGATGAAGGAACGATTAGGGCTATGGGGCAGGCTTAAGATTCTTATTGCAAAATGCGTGGAAGGTAAGTGTCAAAATGTACCCATAAGGAATTAATATAAGTTGTATTGTTTGTGGTGACAGACTGACAGCCATATTGATAACTAGCTGTGTCCTTCGTTTTGCGTGCATGTTGGAAAACAAATTGGATTTCATGGGTTGTATTTGTTTTGCGCGGAACCCTAATTTTTTTTTTTCTAAAATAAAAATTGCCTGAGTTACTCCTTTTTTACATCAGCTAGATAGCTGATTGGCAGATGCCAATGTCCCGTCCAGCCGTTTCAAAGAGTAGCTGGAACAAACAGACAGATAGACAAACAAAACTATTAAAAATTGTTTTTTTTTTGTTATCAGTACCGTATGCACTTACATTATGCATTTAGTAAAAAAACTGTTATTTAGACGTTACAAACACACAATTCAATTTGCTTTATTTGTATGGATTTTGGATGTGATTAAAACACTAGAGCTATGTTGCTTGTAGAATAATCTGACAAATAATCAGAATGTTTGTATGTATATTAGTATGGTTTTTATTGTAAAAAGAAAGTTTTTAGAGGTATTTTCATGATATTTTTCTATCGTATCAAATTAGTTGTAAGTATTATGTTTTCAACACACTATCTAAGTATCTACCTAGCATATATCCTGAAGAATATCATATATTTTTCTGATTTTGTTTACTGTAGTCGACCATACACTTTTAGGCATTATAAAACTTGCGTTTTTTGCGTTTAGGTCCTATAAACCCCTTAAGCAAACAATGTGCAACGAAAAATAAAAAGAACAAGCAGACAGTTAAAAATCTTCCGCTTCAATAAAACACAACGGCTTTAATCCAACAATTTTCTGACATCCAATACACACTAAATAATAGCTCGCTTAAACAACTCAATGCTTTTATAATTACTCGTAACTGATACCCGAGGTATACGGGGCAAAGACATAAAGGCGAGGCACACGAAAAATCAGCGATGCTTCACGACACATCGGTTTATTGCAAAAAGGATGAGCAAAAGTGCTAATGAGCCATAAAATTAGGGTCGGGATGTAAAGCCGCGGGAACTAGTATCGTGTTTCTACTGGCTAAGGCATAAGAGGTAGCGTGTTTAAAAAATGGCGACGGAAATAAAAATACACGAAATATGACGCGTAGCGATTCGGTTATCGGCTACGACAGCGTAGCTGATGTGGCGTAGCGGTGATGACAGCTACCAGCTACGGCGTAGTAGCCACGCAGGCCCTTTTTACCGACTTCAAAAAAAAGGAGGTTATCAATTCGATACGTATGTATGTAATATTATTGGAATTGAATTATATTCACATATGACAATCTATTAGGGCTTCCAAACAAATATACAAAATTTTATAGACGTATGTATGTATGTATGTTTGTCCACGCATATCTCCGTAACTATTGATCGGATCGTGACCATTCTTTTTTTATTGGCTTACATTTACTTCAACTTAGGGAACAGTGCAAGTTTCATCAAAATCGATTCAGGAATTTTCAAGATATGGACTAAGACGTGAAAGTGTGACGGCCTGGCTTATTGATACGAGCTACGGGTGTAGTGTAAAAGCGAAAACATCTCAAAACCTTGGTCAAATTCTAGTGCAACAACTAAAAATTACCAAATAAAAAGTAGGTAATTTAAAAAAATTAAACCGACTTCAAAAAGAAATGAACTCAAAATTATGAAATAACTTTAATTTCGGAAGTCGGTGACAAAAAACTAAAACTAAAATACAGATCCCAAGACACCGACTTCCGAAATTAAAGTTATTTCATAATTTTGAGTTCATTTCTTTTTGAAGTCGGTTTAATTTTTTTAAATTACTTTTGACAATTTGACACAATATTTCGGAGCTTTTCTTATTTTTTGCATCTAATGGAATTTGCGATCTTGTTGTTGAAGTAGATTTTTTTAAAGTAACGCTAACATGTGGTTTACTAGGCGAGTTGGGAGTCGGTTAACAGATTAATTGAACAGTAGACTGGATACCAAGATACTTTCTTAGGTGTTAAATGCTACATCAGTCAACGATTGTTGCTACACATGTGTCTAGTACTTTACCTAACCTAACTTTCTCCACCCGCTAATCGCCCGTCACTTGCGACCACATCACATTATTAACACGTTTTACCGCGAAACGGCATGCTCATTGTGGTCACATACAGATTCGGAAACGCGACACCGCCCGCTCCCTCGCTGTTTTATAATCCGATCAATTGGATGAATGCCGATAGCCACCTCCAAGTACTTGGAATTAACCTGAAACCGGATAGCGAATATCAAGAACTTTATTAGTGAATGGACGAGAAATTTTGGAGTGAATTACCTGGGTATGGTCTTGTGCCACTCACCTGAAATTATTGAGGGATTGTTAAGATTAGACGTCAAAAGACCTCCAAAAAAATTCTTGAAGCATTTGCAGGTTGATTTTAAAGGTCAAATAGAAATTGCACGGTCTTTAATAAGCCCTATGGAAACCTTTTTTGGCTATCGAATAGTAACAATATGGGTGGAGAACGACATGAATCAATGGGTGAAGTTGTCAGCAGAATGATTTTGTCCAAGGATCTTGTTCTGTATTGTAATCATTATTTAATCTGTGGTCCATGAATCTACATGATTATGTTCTGTGGATTGCAGGCATTGGACACTCGTCTCTTTCCTTTTAACAATGTTTGTGCTCATATTAAATAAAATTAAAACTGTCTATTAACATTTTATTAACAGATCTTTTGACGCGTGGCCAAAATCGACAACTTCAGTGACCATTTCACAATTGTTTACCAACAAAGCCCCTCTGTCGATGTTATTCGAGAGCCAGAAGATCATTCTACAGTTCTTTCACAGCACTGACCCTTGTTTAATAGAGGTCAGTGTTTCACAGTAATTTTACCTTTGTAATGAACCTTATTGTAACGAAAAACAAGATCACTAGGATTTTGACAGACTTGTCAGTGGCAGCGACGCAACAACAACTTTATTGCAATGACACAATAAAGATCACTGTGATTTTGACAGGGATGCAAAATCAGAGGTAAATAAAATATCTGTGAACAGACTGTAGGTATCTTATAGGTATAGATTCTAAACAAATGAAAATCACAAATCGATTTATGATTAAAACCTTTTTCAAATCTTTTTTATTCACTAATTTTTCATAGATCAAATAATCTATCTACCTATTAGATATTAACAGGATCCTCTGCCGACCCTGATCCAGCTACTGGTCTAAACTTGATACACCACGATATAGGTCTATAGGCCGTGTCGCAGGCGCAGGTAATGTAACACAATATTTTGCACTTACGCCTCATAGCGCCAAGCCGGCCACCTGGCTATGAAACTCTACCGTTTTGCCAACCTATATTTGCGCTATCTTTTACGAGGGTCGGCAGGGATAATAGTGTTGAGTTACTTAACTGTAGCCGTTTTGAATTTTTGTTAATATTTTGTTCAGTTTAAATACTTGTGGTGGAAGAAAAATTAGTATGTTATGATTAGGAACGTAGCACGTGGCGTTCTGTTGGTTTCAATCAATCATAATCTGAATTATTTTGAAGGATATTGTTAATCCATTGCTTCATATGTTCGAAAAATTTGTCTGCAACAACGTAAATAACGCAATGAATGTTGTTGAACTGTCAAAATGAAAGCCATTCCTACTGATAATGTGTTAGGCAATTAACCCGCTGGTTAGAAATGAGTGGTATGACCTCAGTTACAAGGCATGTGTCACAGACTATAAGTATTGAATTTCATTATCAGCCTTTATCCTAATTTACATTTGGGTCGGCGCAGCATATTTTCTTTATCCTACATCTCTGCTAGGCGTCAACTCAAAAGTCACCCAGTTTCTAGTCATTTATGTATGAATTTATCTTTTACGCAAAAAATATAGTTAATGGGTTGTCATTATCTATCATTTCTTTGTTCTTCCGAAAGAATACAGGTTGAAATTGAAAACATGCGACAAATCGAAATGGGAGATTGTACTCATCATTATGAACAACTTTTACTAAGGGACCAAAACTGCACTCGCGAAAGAAAAATCAGCTGTTCCCAGCTACATTTTGACGAGTTATGCGAACATACCTAAATGTAGGGAACATCTGATTTTGTTTTTTCGATTTCAGGTTTGGTCAAAGTAAAGTAAAGTAAAAGTTGTTCATGATGATGAGTGCAATCTCCCATTTCGATTTGTCGCATGTTTTCAATTTCACCGTGTAGATTTAAACAAAGTTATTTAGAATTCCAGCGTCGCGACCGCCCGTCAAATTAGACTGTTTTGAATTTCCATTACAATGTTTTTATTATTTGTTCATTTTAAATGCTGGATGAAGTATGCAGCTCAATGAGTAGGTATGTCAGGACCATAGTATGGGGGTTTTAATGTAGTTTCTGCTTACCCCCATGTCAGAAAAGGGTTAGTTTAAGCCCATTATTTTTTAAAAGAGTAACCGTGGAGTTTCTTGCTGGCTCTTCTCCATAGGAAACGACCAATTGGAACCGTGCACCTAGCTTCTGACGTTTCATAAGTGCCCATGTAGGTTTATGTGAAATAAAATATTTGGATTTTGAGGAGGAGGAGGAGGAGGAGAAGGAGGTAGAAGTTCAGTACAAGGCGTGTGGCACAGATTTAAAAGACCGCTCCTTAGTGCCATACACATCTCTAGAATATTATTTGACGTAGCGCAGCCATCTTTGTGGGAGGTCTTTGTCAATAAAAACATTAATTTATGCATATAAATATTAATATGAACAGTCGATTGACATAAAATAAAATTAATACTATTCTCATGTTAATTGTAACGTTTAGCGAATGCTTTTTAGGGTTCCGTATTCAAACGGTGCCAACGGAACCCTATTACTAAGCCTCCGATGTCCGTCTGTCTGTCTGTCAGCGGGCTCTATCTCATGAACCTTAATAGGTAGACAGTTGAAATTTTCAGTGTGTGTAGGTATTTCTATTGTAACAACAAATAATTCATAACGATAAAGTTAAATTTTATAGTTATAAATATACCAAGAAACGTGTTCATAAAAAGAATGTAGGTAGTGTTAAATATTGTACGGTGTTACGGAACCCTTCGTGTGCGAATCCGTCTCGCAGTTATCCGGTTTTTAATGAATCCAAGAAAAAACATTTCAATAATAGAATAAACGGTTCTAAAACAATTAAGTTGATTGTCCTGTGAAATAGTTTTGTAATAAAAATATCTAACTTTACGACGTATTTATAGGATGCAAGTAAGAATAGCACCTTGCATCTAATTATACAAAATGTCAACACACTACACAAAGTAACAATCCGGAATATTTAAAATATTATGTTGACAATGTTGCTTTTATCTATCTACCGTGTTTATGACAACAAAACATAGATTTCCTAGATTGGTAAACAAGTTACTACAATAGCGCGTAAACATAGAAAAACTGGCCAAGTGCGAGTCGGACTCGCACACGAAGCGTTCCGTATCACAAGGCAAAAACGCCGAAAAATACACGTTTGTTGTATGGGAGCGGCGCCATAAATATTTATTTTATTCTGTTTTTAGTATTTGTTCTTAAAGCGGCAACAGAAATACATCATCTGTGAAAATTTCAACTGTCTAGTTATACTGTATAGCTATGAGATACAGTCTGACAGACAGACAGACGGACAGTGGAGTCTGAGTAGGTAAAAGGGTTCCGTTTTTACCCCTAAAAACGTGTTTTAATGGGAGTAAAAATGAAGTGAAGTATCATTCATCATTCATTAAGTCTAGATCTGTTTGACGCGATTAATAGACAGAAATGGCGAACATCTAACCATACGACTTGCTAGCCCAAAACTCCAGGCTTTGGATTGTTTTACTTAGGACTTTTTTTTTGGGAATAGCGGGATAAAAAGTACCCTATATGTTAATCCAGGGTGTCAGCTACCTCCATACAAAATTTCATCAAAAATTGTTCCAGCCGTTTGAGCGTGAAGAAGTAACAAACATATAAACACACTCACAAACTTTCGCCTTTATAAAATAGTGTGATAAATGGTCCTGCTCTTGATCTCGATGTCGTCTCGTGGTAAGCGATCTACTATAGAGCAAATTTACTCAGAAGAAGACCACATGTAGACTAAAAAAAAAAACCATGAGCATAACTCAACAAAATGTATGGAAGAGCAGCTTTTTTCGCGATTTCAAGTTGATGAGCACAATGACGCCGTTTACAGTCATACAAAAAATAATGTAGTATATTATAGCAATACAAGAACTCTTAAAAAAGTTAAAGTTGACTGGCACTTGAGTAAGTATTAGATTCAAGAGCTTAGCTTAGAATGATTTGAATGTTTCTGAAGTGAAAACTTCTTCAGGCTCGTTGGGCATTTTTTGAAATGGGAAATAACCATTGAACTCGCGACACTGTTACCGTAAGCGACACAGCGCGTGTTTTGTTTGACGATTAAAAAAATACCCGCTTCAGATGTGTTCGGCTGTCCTCGGGATGAACTCGGTTTTAATGTATATCCGATATGTCAGCGAGTGATGGCAAAGTATTCTGTTTGTGTTTTGTTTTCACTTCTGTCGGCAATCCCGGAGTGCCACTGTTTTTTTTACAGACAACACGCTCAGCAAGTTTCGCGTGGCTTCTACCTATAACCATACAATAGTGTTTACGGCAAAAACCATATCATTATGATACTTCATTCGGGACAGGTGGAAGCAAAGTGTAATTACAGTAATGCAGATAATTAATAATTAACAATAAAGTGAAATAACGCGAATGCTCGGAATTATAGGGTTTTAAATAGATTAGAATTCTTATTGTGTAGTGTTTCTCAAAGTTTATAGACGCGTTTACAATTTTAGTTTTTTGTTACAGATATTAGACAGCTATGTAAAGGGGTATAAGGCTTGTAGCTTAGATATAACAGCCGCACGGTTCGATGAGGTTAAGCTACGCTTGCCGCGGTTGGTACGTGGATGGGTGATCTATACATATCAAGACTCCGTGCCTCGGAAAGCACGTTAAGCCGTTGGTCTCGGCTTTCATTCATGGATCTTTGACAGTCGTTACGGGTTGTCAGAAACCCGAAAGTCAGACAACCAGTCTTACCAAGGGCCCCAAGGGGTATCGTATTACCCAATAACTGGGTTGTGGAGATCAGATAGGCAGTCGCTCCATGTAAAATACTGGTATCATCCGGTTAGACTGGAAGCCGACCCCAACATAGTTGGGAAAAGGCAGGTAGATGATGATTAGACAGCTACCTATGTAACACCTAAAAACCTACCTATCGACCTACCTGTCTCGTTGGTCCAGTGTTTGCAAGCGCTACAGCTGAGCATAAGGTCCTGGGTTTGATTCCCAGTTCGGGCAGTGTCATTGGGTTTTTCCATCAGGATTTTTTCAGTAGGTGCCCGTTTGGATTTGTGCCCGGTTGATGGCAATAGGCTCGCCCCCTATTACATGGGACTTAAACATAACTGGTGACATATGAGGGTACTAAGGTACAGACGCCAGCACATAAAGCTACCCGAAAGTGTCAAATTTTCCCAATCAACTTTGAACCTAGTGCTTTAGCGGTAAAGTTGAAAATCTAGTCAAGAAATTTGACAGATTGTAGTAGCTTGATGTGCTGGCGTCTGTACACAGGAAAAGTGAGCTGTCATTCCATCTGATGCTTAGGGATTGGCACTATTGACAGGTCACGTCACTAAATTTTTCACGGTGTGCAATGATATTATAAGTAAAATTTTTACACTTATAATATCATTGACGGTGTGGTTGTTTTTATTTTTATGTTTTGTTGCTTGCTCTTAGGTAGCGTCGTGGTCTCGTGGACGACGAGAAAGTTACACATAATCACGATCAGCCTATAATATTCCCACTGCTGGGACACAGGGCTTCTCTCTTGGAGAGTGGGCCGTAATCCACAACGCTTTAGGATTGCAGTATTTTAAGTTTGATTCGATGTAGCTCTTGAATAGGTTTTTCAATACTTTTAATTGGCAAAAAATACAAAAAGACCTGTAAATCCGCTTAAATATAATAATAGTACCGACTGTAAGGTTCGAACCCAGACAGGCGCTTTACTTTGTGTAAATTATTTCATCACTATGGCACTGCTCTCAAAACGGTGAAAGAAAACATCGTGAGGAAACCGGCATGTCCTAGAACCAAAAATTCTAAGACATGTGACATCTGCCAATCCGCACTGGGCCCGCGTGGTGGATTACGGCTTACGGCCCACTCCCTCTCACCGAGAGGAGGCCTGTGTCCCAGCAGTGGGAACATTATAGGCTGATTATGATATTATGTGCCGCTTGGAAAACGAAATTGGCTTTTGGTCTAAGTAGACCTCAAGATTAATAACCCACACAATTAGAGCAATTTACCGAATACATTAATACATATACTCGACCTTAATTTTGAGATCCACCGGTCTAATATACAGACCGGCGCGGCGGCGCCGACAGTTTTGTTATAAAGCGCAGGACACATGATTGACAATTGACGGGCGATACGAAAACTACAGTGTACACGCCGCTTTAATTAAAAGTTGTTTCGTAAATGAACTTAATAATTATAGGTCGCAATTTGATATCGTTTTCAAGCAAATTGTATTTAACGAAGTTCTTTTCTGATAGATAATTTAATTTTCCAACAAGTACTAGATAAGTGAGGTGGATACTTGGCTACCAAGCGAATTATAATCAACTAGCTTCTGCCTGCGACTCCGTCCGCGTGAAATTTCTTGTTCCTCCGACCCACCTCGTCGCATCGCATTACCTGCCCCGATAATACGATTTATTCCTTCCTACTTCGTTTTACTTTAGCATTCTTTCTGACTTTATTTCGTTTTAGTTTAGCATTATTTTTTAAGCAGTTCAGTGTAGGAGCCGTCACAACATGTTCCGGAAGCCTATTCCATGCTGTTACAACTCGGTTAGACAAGAATTGCTTCAAGGGCTTTTTTTTTATGAATTTTAAATGCTAAAAGATTTTTTTTAATCCGACTGGTTCCAGAGATTATATAGCGCATTCAAACATACAAAGTCTTTACCTTTATTATTAGTATAGTTATAGACAGAAAATTATGATTACGTTATAAAAGAGATATGTAAGTATTTTAACGATAACACCATTTTAACACGACAGAAGTTAGAATATGACGATTACTGTGTCATCAATTTTTAATTTTCTCGTAAAGTACGCAGGTGGCAAATACTTACTCGCCTCTCGCTAATTTATAAACCAACTTGTACAATTTTATAGCTATTACACTTTATGGCTCTGTTAACATAAACCTAGTTAGTTTAGAAAAGAAACAAATTCCATACAAGCTTTCCGTAAAATAGCTTGACGAAATATCTGTCCCTGATTTAGCCATATTTCATCATTTATATTCATCAGAAGCCAGTAAACCAGTATATACATGGTTATTGGTAAAACATTAGCAACCTCTTAAGAGGTCATTGTACTCATCATTATGAACAACTTTTACTATGGGACCAAACCTGTAATCGCGAAAAAAAAGCAGCTGTTCTCTACATTTATGTTTGTATTACTCGTCAAAATGTAGGGAACAGATGATTTTCTTCAGAGATCATCAGCTGTCCTATTCCTAGCCATTTCGAGGTATCCATTATGACAAATAATAAGGAAATACTTACTATTGCCAAACTTCAAAAGACCTATATTTACTGAAAAGCCCAGAAACATCGCTAAAACAAAAACAAAACATCCAACCATTGTGCACCACATCTTATGCAGTAACCCGATAGCATTGTTAAGAGAAGCTCTGTGTGCGCCCGCGCCGCCGAGATGAAGACATCTCTTAATTAATGAAGCGAGCGCCTGCCGCGAGGCCATAGAGTAGATACGTGCAGAAGGTCGGCTCCATGCAACGGGCGAAAACGCACAGTACGCGACAGATGTCTGAAACTGTGTTCGCGATTTACTTTCCAAATGTACAACTTTTAGAGCGTTTACGCAGAACGTCATTTCATACAAACTTTCAAGCCCTTGTTTTCCGAAATGAACCAACCGATTTTAATGAAACTTCATACGCATAAGCAGGATACAAAGGTCTAAAAAGTTAGCAGAGAACATTTTCGAAAAATAGTGTTACAGCCAAATTAGACCGATTTTAAACTTTTCATAGAAACAGAGATTTCCAGTTATCTTTTTTTAAATAAGACATTTCGAAAATGTTCTCTGCTACCTTTTTAGACCTTTGTATCCTGCTTATGCGTATGAAGTTTCATTAAAATCGGTTCATTCATTTCGGAAAACAAGGGCTTGAAAGTTTGTATGAAATGCCGTTCGGCGTAAACGCTCTTAACACCCACACATAAGGCTCAGTTTACGTTACGACTTCAAGCATGTAATGACTTTTCGATAGCCAGTAAGTAGTAGGAACTCTAAAGCCAACTTAATTTAACTTAGTTAAAATTTGTTGAAATGGAGATAGTAAAAATTGGAAACAAGGATTGGAACAAGGTTTAAGTACAATACGACAGACGTAACATGGCTGCGCTGTAAGATTTTTTAGGAACCAAATGGTGACATGAGGTGAGTGCGAGTGAGAGAACATGCGCAAAAGTTCTTAGTGCCTATGTTCAGGCCCGCCAAGTTACGTCGGTCGTATTGTAAAGCGAGAGCAAGCGCTCTCCTCTCTCACAACTGGAATTCGTTAGGATGGTTTGAGGTCGTCGTACTTAGATACTCGTAGGTGTTTATGTGTGCGCCTGTTCCCGCATCCCGCATCCCGCTCTTAGTGTGGAGTTAGCCTTCTGTAGCAATCTATTTGGTGGCGAGACACCACCCGGTGGTGTGTGGCTTCTGAAAGAAAGAATATAATTAAGTTTTATTATCTCTATGATTGTTGATTGTAAACAAATATTTGTAACTAATTACATAGGTGAGGTCGGTCGTTGAACTGTATCAAGATTCTGGTGTCTGTCTAACTAGGGTTTTCTAGCTTTCCAATGTTAGTGTTTAATTTTTATGGTTCCATAGGGTAAAAAACCGGACCCTGTTACTAAAACTCCACCGTCGTCGTCCGCCCGTCTGTCTGTCTCCAGGCTGTATCTCATGAACCGTGATAGCTAGACAGTTGAAATTTTCACAGATGATGTACCTATTTCTGTTGCCGCCATAACAACAAATAATAAAAGTAAAATAAAGTTAAAATTTAAAGGGGTATAAAAGAAACGTTTTTTTCGGCGTTTTTGGCCTTGTGGTACGGAACCCTTCGTGTGCGAGTACTTGGCCGGTTTTTTTTGTACATGTTATTATTATTAAAATGACGATACGATTTTTTTATTTTTTTTTGATGATGTTTGTGTTTTTGATGTTTTTGAGGTGTGTTGTGTGTGTGATGCGGCTTGATTGTGTAACACACTAACAGTATGAATGGTTTGCAATTTGACAGTTCAACAGCATTCATTGCGTTATTTACGTTGTTGATCAGACACATTTTCTAACATATGAAGCAATGGATTAGCAATATCCTTCAAATCAATTCAGATTATAATTGAAATTGTGTTACGCAATTAGGATGCGGATTTATCGGATAAGTAAACCAGAGAAAAAAACACATAAGGGCATTTCAATTTGACCTCTAAGGTATGCCAGTTAGCGGTAAACACCTAGGTCCCTTTACCATCCACCATCTGTTGTAAGTACGTACAGACGCCAGCACATCAAGCTACCCGAAACTGTAATTTTTTCCCAATCAACTTCGCCAGCAACTACCCGAAACTGTAATTTTTTCCCAATCAACTTCGCCAGCAACTACCCGAAACTGTAATTTTTTCTAACTTTGAACCGCCTTTGAACATGCTTTAGCGATAAAGTTGAAAATCTATCAAAGAAATTTGACAGATTGTAATAGGTAGCTTGATGTAAGATGCGTCTTTTTTTTTTTCGGGTGGGTGTCATCAAATGACCCCTCCCGCTCTGGGTGTAGCGGAAGGGAGTGTCAGACTCCTACTGACTAAAACCCACCCATGTTCCTTCCTTAGCCCTATACGTTCCGGGGTGGCGGTAACGGGTAACCCTTTCGGACAATCCCGCTGCTAGCTTTAGCGATAAAGTTGAAAATCTATTAAAGAAATTTGACAGATTGTAGTAGCTTGATGTGCGTCTGTACCCATCATACTCGTCGAAGTACTCCATACCAAAACAAGATCTTACTTTATTCGAAGACATTAACGCCATTTATCAGAAGTTCCCAGACATTAGACAGACAGATGTAAAAACTAAATAAATGTTCAGCAATTAATAAACTTAACTTGTAGCGTTACGTTTGGTGAGTAATTAACCCGAAGTTAACCTCACAGTAACATCTGATAGTAGCTGTAGAAATTATTACGTACTAGCTTCTGCCCGCGACTTCGTCCGCGTGAAATTTCTTGTACCCCCACCCCGTCGCGTCGCAACACTTCGTATTCGCTTACCGTTCACTCTGAGTTTTTTTCTTTTTGCTCGGCTCCTAAGGGTCATAGCGTGATGTTAAATAGCCTATAGCCTTCCTCAAGAATTGGGCTATCAAATGCAAAAAGAATTCAAATCTGATGAATGATTATTATTAGTATAGATAAAAAACTCTATGGCCCATAACTCCTTAATAGGTACCAACTCTTAACATCTTACACACGTGATAACTTTTAAACGAAATATCCGATTGAGATGAAACAAAAAGTATTTTACTTCTTCGTAAATACTCTTGATAACATAATGCTTAATTTCGATAAAGATTAATATTACGATACATATTTAACGTAGTTTTTTTTTCTTCACACGAATTAATAATTATTTTGAACACAAAATCGGTTATTGTGATTAAACCATGATAGCTAGATATATGTTCTCGCGGACTTTTTTGTAGGTCTTAATGGGCTCTACAAACCCGTAGTACATTATTTTGTTCTATTGTCAATAGTTTTTGCAGCGCACGCAAAAATAGGTTTTCGATTTTACACCTTGTGTTACAAAATAGCAATTTTATTACGGATCCCTAATTTTGAAGAAAAAAAATATAGCCTATAGCCTTCCTCGATAAATGGACTACCCAACACTAAAATAATCATTCAAATCGGACCAGTAGTTCCAGAGATTAGCGCGTTCAAACAAACAAACAAACAAACAAACTCTGCAGCTTTATAATATTAGTATAGATTGAGGGATAGGAGGAGGTCACATGAAATACGTCGAAATTACACTGTTTTTAAACTCAGGCCGAAACCTATGAACGTTACTTACCACGTTCTTTGGCTAAGCGTTATTTCTTTCATTGTCGCACAGCTGCAATTTCTTAGACAACTTACTTGATAAGTGGATGTAAAATAAAAACCAAACGGAATTCATCCGGAATACGTTATCAACATGATATTCCATCCAACTGAAATGGTTACTGAAGAAATCAAACAAAACAGAAAAAACTTCGATGCAATGTACCTGCAAACACTTTCCACAGCCGAACAACCCCAAAATCCTTACACGGAAGTCCCGTCTACTCCTGTGTAAGGCTTTTCAGGTATTCCGGACCATTACAAAAAGCACATCTGACACACACATACCTACCTCTGACCTCCAAACACATTGGTCATAATGTCCGGATAATGCCAGATATTTAGTTGACCGCTAATCGCGAGGCCGTGAGACTCAGATCCGTCATCTCCTGCGCATTTAGAACTCATTACCGAGTGCGTCATATTCTTCTTTGTGATTAAACGTTTTCCAGCTAGAGACACAGAGTGTCAGTGCGTGTTCTTGTGCCTATGAATCTACAAAATGAAGAATGAGACTTGTAAGGAATTTGTTATCTACAATGAGAGGAGAGTACCTATTTAGGAATCAAAAATCGTCAAATGTTGTGTGACGTAAAATTAATGCCTATCACCATGTAATCTAGCAATCTAGTTAATAAAGAGATCATTCATTCATTCAGAAATTATAGCAGGAACCTATCCAAAAGATAGCAACAATGAATTTTAAAATGTAAGACAGTTTTCTTTTGACAGGAGAAATAACATCAACTTGGAAACGAGAAGCTAGAGACCTAACACTACTTTTAAAGATATTAATATTATAAGATCCACCACCGGTATGCAAACAACAGCTATCTACTAACCCCCTTACTAATACACGTATTCTATCAGATGAATAGTTACATTACACACTGATTTCTCTCTTTCAGTCGTCAGAAATTTGACTTTCGAAAGAAGAAGACAAAGCGTTGTGTAACTTTACAGACGCTATACAACGTTTATTAGTAAGGGGGTAAGTAACTACCTATTTTGTCTGTGTCAGTGAAATACAATCCAAACCAAAATTTTCTAAATGCCGAATCTTCTCAAACTCCTTATAAAGTGGCTCCATCTTTCGCAAAACCTTTCAAACCTATCAAAAACCTCCTCCAACAAACTATTAAACATCCAACTAGACACAGTGTAGCATACATATGGTGTTAGATCATTATACGTGAGTGTCGCCGCGCGCCGTAACGAATGACTCCTGCGCAATCTCCGACTTAAACGTTTTTCCCAAACTCGTCATTAGTGAGGTGGCTTGGTACAAGTTTGAAATATAGAGCGATTTGTAGAATACAACTTAAGTGTTTCAAAGGGGACAGTTGATTAGAAACCTTTAAAACACTATCATAGATGATCTAAACCGCATTGGGCCGCATTGGGCCATAATCCACCACACGGGCCCTGTGTAGTGGATTACGGCCCACCATTTTCATAGCATTAGCTTAGCATAAAAACATAATCTGCCTATAATATTCCCACTGCTGGGACACAGGCCTCCTTTCTTCAAGAGGGAGTGGGTTGGTAATCCACCACGCGAGCCCAGTAAAGGTTGATAGATGTCACATGTCTTCGAATTTTTGTTCCTAGGACATGCCGGTTTCCTCACGATGTTTTCCTTGACCGTTTTGAGTGCAGTGGTACTTATGCATATTGTAAACTAGCTGCGCCCCGCGGTTTCACCCGCGTAAATATCGATCCCGTGGGAATATCGGGATAAAAAGTATCCTAAATGTTAATCCGGGGTGTCAGCTATCTCCGTACAAAATTTTATCAAAATTGGTCCAGCCGTTTGAGCGTGAAGAAGTAACAAACATATAAACACACCCCCACACATTTACAAACTTTCGCCTTTATAATATTAGTGTGATAAACTGTTGTGATTGTGACCCATCAAGAACCTCTTGCAGTTTTCGCCAACAGCATGTTATAAGTGTTTTATTCGACATTTTAGTTTCGACAAGGACGAAGGGTTATCTTCCTCGGTGGTGTATATCTCAGTTTTTTGGACACGGTGGAAGCAACGCCAGTACCTACCGAACCAAAGTTGTCAAACAATCCAAAATGTCCCAAAAATTACCGCTTTTCCTTTGTTCCAATCCCCAAAAATCCGTCAAGTCCCACAGTTTTTACCTCAGCGTATAACGAGGGCGTGTAACAAATTCGACGCATGCGCGGTGGACATTCCGGCCATACCGCGGCGCGGGCGCAGCTAAATGTACCACGGATAATTTTTATAGATGATATCTTGTATTTTTTACCTACTGATTGATGTTGCCAACGGGAATGTTAAATTATTACTTTTCATTTGGGGGACTTGTTTATTGCTTATATTTTTGGCTTTTTGTCACTGTGGCCTGGTCAGCAAGAACTTGCAAATCGACATGCGGATTCCCAGTCTTGGTTTGTAAAACGATGTTTGGTAATAGCCCTTAGGGCGTAGTGAAAAAACATGTCCAAACATGTCTTTACATACATACATACATAAACCCTCGCCTGAATTCTCCGAAGGATTGGGGCAAAGGCTTTCATAAAACGGCTATATCGACCAAATACGTTAAAGAAAATTTCCTCATTTCTCCAGTTATTATTTGTTTAAGTTAGTACTCATCATCTGCCTAGCCTTTTCCCAACTATGTTGGGGTCGGTTTCCAGTCTAACCGGATGCAGCTGAATACCAGTATTTTACATGGAGCGACTGCCTATCTGACCTCCATAACCCAGTTACTGGGCAAGACGATACCCCTTGGTAAGACTGATTGTCAGACTTTCGGGCTACTGACGACCCGTAACGACTGTCAAAGATCCACGAATGACAGCCGGGTCCAACGGCTTGCCGTGCTTTCTGAGGCACGGAGGGGTCTTGGTATGTGAAGATGGTCACCCATTTACGGACCAACCGCGGCAAGCGTAGCTTCACCTGATCGATCGACCTGTGCGGCTGTTATTACTTAGCCACAAGCCCCTCTCTCCCCCCTCTTTAAATTTCATGTACTTATGTCTTTATTTCGCATCAAAACCCAGATACTACTGAAAGGCAAGGAAATTGCAGAATTTGCTGAATATTGGCGTTCTCCAGTATTGCGCGCTTCCTGGCAGTTTGGCCTACCTCACAGGCACAAGGAGGTGTCGTACATTGGCAGGTGGTTCAGTGGTCAGGATCCAGTCAGATTAATGATCGCGATACGATGCTATCAGTAATGCAGCCAGGGTACCTGCTGATAATGTAGGGTTTTAAAGATTTTAATAATACGTTTTTACGTTTGAGAAATGGCAACACTGTCCAACCGTCAATTTGGTATGGTAGGGTAGGAAGTTTTAGTATATAAATATGGGGACTTGGCCGGGAGGGCTCTCTTTTGGTGTGAAGTAATGGTGGTGACTGTATCTGTGAATAAGTGAAGAGAAAAATAAAGTATCAGTATCTACATTTAGTGAGTTTTATTACACTTCAGAAGCGGGATAAGAAAGGTAAAGTAATTTAAATTTATTTACGCTAAAATTAACATGTAGTAGCCTTGAGCTCGCTGTCCTATTTGGTCGGGGTACTCCCCGATAATAAGACAATGAAAACTGGGTTTCTAACATGTTCTATAGCCTTGTGGTGTGATTTTATTTGGTCAGGGTACCCCTTGATAATACGATTACAAAATAAGGTTATGACTATTGTGAATCTTTTTCCGTTTTGTTACCACTTGGTCAGGGTACTCCTTGATAGTGGTAGCATGTATTTAAGCCAACTTTGTGTCGTGGTTTTATTCGATCGGGGCACTCCCCGATAATACAGCCGCGAGACAAGGTTGTGATTTATTTTGTATCTTTTAAAAATAGGTTAGAATTACAACCATTACAGAGGGCATAATTTGCTAATATTTGGTCAGGGTACTCCCTGATAATGTTGGTTAATAGCTCAAAAGTCTAGTTGTGTGTTAATGCTTGATCAGGGCACTCCCTGATGGTGTTGATAGACAGCTGGGTGTTTTTTTTACAACATATTACTGTAGTATTCTTGTCTACGTTATGCAATTTGTTTTATCGAACATTTATGTCCGTAAATGTGATCAATTCCAGTTTCACAATGGAAAAAGATAACGGCTACGCCCGGTCGTTGGATGCTTCTCCTCGTGGTCGCAAAGAGAGTCGACGGCGCCTGCTCACTCCAATAAGGTGCTCGTCGCATCATCGACGTGATATTTCCGGTGCACGCTGCGGTGGCACCCGAAGTCGCAGCAAGTCACGAAGGCAAAGCTTTCGTGAGAAAGAGCTTGAGGTTGAGCAAGAACGAGAGCGACTACGTATACTCGAACAGGAACTACGCCGGGAACGTGAGAAGATAACAGAAGCGCATGGGAATCGATCTGCTAGAAGTTACATGAGGAGTACGAGCCCTCATCACTCCAAGATCCGGCAGCACAGCTGCAACCCGAGCCGGTCACGTCAACGTGAGCACCAAGCTACACGAGCCAAGCGGAGACGAGGTTCACGAGAGCAGAGCAACGATTGTCTACGTGGCAACGACGGCGCATCGCAAAATAAAAGGTCACGTACCCCTTCTTTTACTGTTAAAGATGTTATGGACTTGGTGCATTCTATTAAACATGGTATTACATCTCAGCCGTCTACAAGTGCATCAATTTCTAAGAATATTGATCATAAAAACATTCTCCCTAATTTTGACCCTTCAGCGAAAAACCAGCGTATTGACATTTGGCTACGTAAAGTAAATGAATGCGCTACCGTATACGGCTGGGATGATAAAACAACGATACATTTTGCAATGCAAAAACTACAGGGTTTGGCCAAAGTTTGGTATGAGGGTCTGAACACAATTTTGCATACTTGGAAAGAATGGCAAGGGAAATTAATGAGTGCTTTCCCTTGCGAGCAAAACTATGGCCAAATCTTGGAAGATATGCTTAAGAGAAGAAGCAAGTTTGGCGAACCAATTGAAGTATATTATTATGAAAAACTTGCGTTGTTAACTCAGTGTGACATTACGGGTAAACGCGCAGTAGATTGTATTATCCACGGTATCTCTGATAGGACTATGAAATCAAGTGCATTGGCTCTTTGTTGTTCTCAGCCGGATCAGCTTCTCCAATTCCTAATGAGCAACAAAGAAAGCCAAGCTTCAGATCGTAATTTTGGTAAAAATAACTCTAACCAATCCAATTCTAAAACAAATCAAAATAAATCTAGTCAGTCTCAGGGTCCTTTGTTCTGCTTTAATTGTAAGGAGCGAGGTCACCCTTACTTACGTTGTCCGAAGCCACTAATCAAATGCAATAAATGCCATAAAATCGGTCACAAAATCGAAAATTGCTCGCAAGATCCTAAATCCGACAATATAGAAGGTAAACCTGGAGCACCATATAAAACAATGTGTATTTCAAGCTCCAGTCCCAACTCAAAATTCATAAAGCTGGTCACAGTGAATGGTAGAACTGTAGATGCCTTTATTGATTTCGGTAGTGAAGTGACATTGGTTAAGGAGTCAATAATTTCGAGCCTAAATCTGGTGCATGATCAGATTCCGTCGGTCATGAAAGGATTCGGGAATGAGGTGGTTCGATCGTTAGGTAATATATTGCTAGATATAGTGGTAGATGGAGTTGATGCGAGGGTAGCTTGCAGAGTTGTCAAAGATAATCTGTTAGATAAACCTATATTAATAGGACAGTCATACACGGAGCAACCACATATTCTTGTGTTCAAAAATTCCCAGACTTTGCAATTTCGTAAGTTGCACACTGAAATCCCATTGGTTTATCCCGATGCTAATAACATTAAATCTGTCGAAGTTAGGATTGCTGCTGATGTCGAGATTCATGGACCCGCATCCATAAAGGCTCACGTAGGTTCCGAATTTAGTGGCTGTTTAATGCTGAGCAACAATATCGTGGGTGGTCCAAATCAGGAGGTTGTTGCTTATGGTGGTGTTTACCAAGTCCAGCGCGGGAATTTAGACATTGTTATTTATCCATTTTCTATCCCCTGTAGATTGCGAAAGGAATTTGTTGCTAGTAGAGGAGAAAAAGTAGATTTTGTCCAGAGGATAATAATACAGTCCCCAGGAATTGCAGAGGCTGCAGGTGTTCAAGATAGTAGTTGTGAACAAGACATTCAGGAGAAAGACGTTCGCATAGGTGATTCTGTATCAAAGGACGATAGACAAAAGCTTATGTCCATACTTAAACAATATAAACATTGTTTCGCCTCAAATTTGAAAAATTTGGGTTGTACAGATGTTACGCAGATGACAATTGAATTGAATAGTCAACGTCCTATTGTCTATCGCCCTTACAGATTGTCACATCATGAACGTGAAAAAGTGCAGTCTATGTTAAGTGAAATGTTGGATGCAGGGATCGTTAGAGAATCTGTATCGGAGTATGCAAGTCCTATTATATTAGTTCGCAAGAAAGATGGTAGTTTTAGAATGTGTATTGATTATAGAATGTTGAACTCTGTAACAGTAAAGGAAAGATACCCGATGCCGATTATAGACGATGAGATAGCTAGGTTGTCTGGGCAAGCATGCTTCATAACGCTTGATTTGGCATCTGGGTATTATCAGGTGCCAATCTCGGAACCATGCAAACATCTAACTGCGTTTGTCACTCCAGATGGATTGTACGAATTTAACCGTATGCCATTTGGTTTGGCAAACGCACCCGCAATTTTTCAGAGAATGATTAATAAGGTTTTAGGGTCAGCTCGATTCACCCATGCTACAGCGTACATGGATGACGTGCTTGTTTTTGGTAAAAATGCAGCTGAATGTCTTTATAGGCTCGAACAAATTTTGAAGCTGTTGGAAGATGCAAATCTTACATTAAATTTGTCGAAATGTAATTTTTTGCACGATAATATTGATTATCTTGGGTACGAGATTAGCTCATCAGGAATTCGGCCAGGTGAAAAGAAAATTCAGTCAGTTATGAATTTTCCACGGCCAGTTAACATTCACGGTGTTAGGCAATTCCTTGGGCTTGCTAGTTATTTTCGAAAATTTATTAAAAACTTTGCTCAATTAGCGTCGCCAATTATGCAATTATTAAAAAAGGACTCTACATGGATGTGGGGCCAAGAACAAGAAAATGCATTCCAGGTGCTTAAATCACAATTAATAGACAGACCAGTTTTAGCCATTTATGATCGTGACGCGGAGACGGAAATGCATACCGACGCCAGCAAGGATGGCGTTGGAGGCATACTCTTGCAACGATGTAAGGATAGTGGTTTTCTCCGGCCAATTGCTTATTGTAGTAGGCGAACGTCGCCGGAGGAAAAATATTATCACTCCTACGAATTAGAAACGCTGGCTGTTATTCGTTCATTAGAGAAATTTCGGGTCTATTTATTAGGAAAGGAATTCAAAATAGTCACTGATTGTAGTGCTCTTCGTTCCACTTTCATGAAACGCGATCTTATACCTAGGATAGCGCGCTGGTGGCTTTTGCTGCAAGAATTTAATTGTTCAATTGAATATCGACCAGGCACTAAAATGTCCCTATAGACGCGTTATCTCGCAATCCCATTTCGAATGATTCTATGTCCGATTCTACTAGTCTGTGTGATCAAGTTATGGTTATTAGTAGCGAAGACTGGCTACATACCCTTCAGCTGGGGGACTCTGAATTGGATCGTATTAAAAAGGTTTTAGAAAAGGATTTAGATCCCAAGAATCTCCAATATATCAAAGACAATTATGTCATTCGAGATAATAAGTTATATAGGTATGTGAACGGCGACAAAGATAATGTTCGCTGGGCAGTCCCAAAGGGGGCGAGGTGGCAAATATGCAGGATGAATCACGACGATATTGGTCATCTAGGATTAGAAAAAACTTTGGATAGGATTAAAAATAATTATTGGTTTCCAAAAATGTCACGGTTTATTAAAAAGTATGTGTCCGCCTGTATCGATTGTGCTTACGCTAAGAAGTCCACGAGTAAAAACGAGGGCTTATTACATCCAATCGAAAAAGTAGAGTCACCGTTTCACACCCTGCATGTCGACCACCTGGGCCCCTTTGTCAGATCCAAACGAGGATACTCTTACCTTCTAGTAGTGGTAGACTCATTTACTAAGTTTGTGTTTATAAAGCCAGTTCGAAACACGAACACACAAAATGTGATTCGTGCCCTGGATGACATATTCTATACATTTAGAATGCCTGACCGTTTGATCAGTGATCGTGGCAGTTGCTTTACTTCTAACTTATTTAAAAGATACTGTTATGATAAAGGTATAAAACACATCTTGAATGCTGTCGCGAGTCCCAAATCAAACGGCCAGGTAGAGCGATATAACCGGACAATCCTAAATTCATTGAAAGCGCTAAACCTGAGACATGATGAGAAGGATTGGGATCACCAGTTAGGGAAAATACAATGGGGGTTGAATAATACTGTCCAAAAGACAACCGCTAGGAAACCATCTGAAGTCATGTTCGGTACATTCATGAACAGTGAAATCAATCCTAATTTAAATGAGATAGCAGATGTGACTAGGGAAAATATAGATGTGACCACTATCCGAAGTCAAGTTAAAGAAAGAATAGACACTGAACAAGCTAAGCAGAAGCTACGTTACGATCAGAACAGACGCCCTGCTAAGGTATACAATAAGGGCGATTTAGTCAAAATTACAAAAGTTACTTTTAATAATGATGGGAAGAGTAAGAAACTTCTCCCATCTTATATAGGACCATACCGGGTCACAGAAGTTTTAGGCCAAGATAGATATAAGATAGCGGCTATTCCCGGTTTCAGTAATAATACAAATAAACGCCCTACCACTGTAGCAGCTGATCGAATGCTGCCGTGGGTACACGTAGCTGCGTTACAACTAAATAAATCAGATTCTAGCGAATCTAGTGATGAGAGCGAACATAGTGATGCATAGTAATCACTAATGTAGGATTCTACAGGACAATTATTACAGAATGTTTAATATTATTGTTTCAGACCGAACGTGAGAATTGATTGGTTCACGTCATCGGTTATTAGACGAGACCTGACGTGAGAATTGATTGGTTCACGTCATCAGTTGGAGACCGAGCGTGAGAAATGATTGGTTCACGTCATCGGTTATTAGAGGCAAGAATTGATTGGTTTGCCTAGGTTTTTGGTGTCTCTGATCAGGTGTGAGAATTGATTGGTTCACAACCTGATAGAGTACGCAAGTTCAGTAGCGAGAATCGATTGGTTCGCACAAGCAAGCATAAGCATAAATTTTAAAGTTCTGTATGATTGATAAATAGTTCCTAATTTGAGATTAAAACTATTCCTCTATATCTAAGTATTGTTGGCGAGAATTGATTGGTTCGCCATAATTTTTGAAAAATTGTTATTTTTGTAGAAAGGGATATAGTATAATTTATAACTTGTATTCAGCTATGGTAGTACTATGGAATTCATAATTAGTTGAATCAAATAATAATTGTGGTTTAATGATAATTACTGTTGTAACAAAATTAAAACCTAGGTACTTAGTTATTAAGTTTTAATGATTATTTTGTTTTTTTTTTGTTTGTTGTGAATTTGTAATTATTAAGTGTTATAAGGATGTAGCCTAATTGCTAAAAAAAAAAAAAAAAAACATTTCTTTTTTTACTGCTGTAAATGTTTAGAACAAACAATTTTAATTTCAAAATCACTTGGATGTTTATTTTTTATTTTTTTTCTTTCATTCTTTTGTTATTAAGAGTCCTCTCAGCCAAGAGTGTAGGGTATTTTAGTTACCACCTGGGGCGTGTATGAGGGCATACACGTCGTCAGGACGGTCGAGTGTAGGGTTTTAAAGATTTTAATAATACGTTTTTACGTTTGAGAAATGGCAACACTGTCCAACCGTCAATTTGGTATGGTAGGGTAGGAAGTTTTAGTATATAAATATGGGGACTTGGCCGGGAGGGCTCTCTTTTGGTGTGAAGTAATGGTGGTGACTGTATCTGTGAATAAGTGAAGAGAAAAATAAAGTATCAGTATCTACATTTAGTGAGTTTTATTACAATAAGCTTAATATTAAGAAGTTTAATAATGAAGTATTCATAAGCAAATGGATAGTAAACGTGGGTTTTACAGGGAGTAAGTATTGAATGAACCCACCACGCGGGCCCAGTGCGGTTCGGTAGATGTCACATGTCTTCGATTTTTTTAGTTCTAGGACATTCCGGTTTCCTCACGATGTTTTCCTTCACCGTTTGAGAGCAGTAGTGATGAAATAATTTAGACAAAGTAAGGCGCCTGTCTGGGTTCGAACCTACGAGCCACTACTGCTCTATCACATATCATAATTATTCAATTCATGTTTACAAAACATTGTAAAACATTTTAAAACAAAGGAGGAGGGGATAATATAGTTTCTTGCCCATTCTTCTCCATAGGAAACTACTTTTTGGAAAGGGGTGAGTAGAATCAATTCTATTTTATTGTATAATTTGACTTGCTGAATGCTTCGACTTTGCAACAATCACGAAACTAATTAGACATTGATGAACCATACTGTTAGTGACACTGAAATCAATAAAACTATCTCTAACCCAGCTTTTGTAACAATAGATCTAAAACTCTTGGTTTAATTCAAAACTCCATTAAACAAGAACGTTTCTTTCATTCAAACAGCATCAATATCAAACCGATCTAACCTCAATCATTTAAATTAACCCTTAAATGAAACCATCAAAAAATTATATTAAAAATCCAAAATAAAGTATAATGTATGCTTCATATCCCATCACTTTGCTAACGTGTCAATTTTAACCCCTAATTACGGCCGGCCGGACCGCAAGACCGCCGCGGTGTTAAGGCGCTGAATAGACCCAAATAGGCTTGTCTCCAACAATTTTTTAGCCAAATCTATACAGTTTGAGACAGCGGAAAAAATATATGTTAATCTTGAACATATTTCCTAAAACTTCGTTGTTTTCAAAACACGTTTTTGAAAAGTTTTCTCGATACAAAAAAATGGTAAACTAACCTCCTAAACTGATCTTCCAACAAAAAAATCTGAATTATTTACCAACGGACGTTGGTAAAATTTATAACAATAACGTATCATATCAAAATACAAAACTTGGTTGTCTAATATTTTTGACAACTCAACTTATTTTTAAGTAATTAATTATTTGGTGGTTTGTAAAAATGTACGAGCGTCGCGAAATCGCGCTTCTCTTTCTTATGTACGCAATCCGACAGTGATCGCTTAGGCGCGCTGCTAGACGGACGTATGTCGCTTTGCCTCGCAATCCGTTCATTTCATATTATCATCAAACAAAAATGTCGAAGGCCAGCAAAAAATCACTTCTATACTAACAAACCAATACGTCCCATGGAAGTAGTAATATAAGTAATTTTTATATTGACAAAACAGGTACACGAACAGAAAAAATGAAACTCTAAACAAATAGTTACTAGGCTATTTTGTACAACGCATTGCGTAAATTCATCGCTTATAACAAGGCTCGCTTGGTCGAGTGGTTTTTGCATAGATTCTGAATAGCGAGTTATCGGGTTCGAAACCAAGTTGAGTCTTATCAGGGAATTCGTATTGTTTTTTTAGTTTTATGATATTATCATTGTTTTTTTTTAGTCTTAGGATATTTTTATTGTTTTTTTTTTATTTATTTTGTATATTTTTAGAATAATTATTAAAGTTCTTTACAGTAAAAAGAGACGTTTGGCGAACAGTTCAGAAGCGAAGCAGACGCGCGAATCCGCTTGCGCGACGAGACAGTTGCGCGACAAAGTTGAGGAAAATGAGATTTCTCCATAACATCACGCATGTATTCTTTCCAAGGGTTGGGCAGGAGTGTATAGTACACCCACAATTCACCAATGCTTCATCATGGATATCGTTTATGATTTTCGAAAGTTGTAAAGCCGATAGAAAAGTCGAAATTAAAATCCAAGATGGCGGCTGAAAAGATTTTTCAAATTTGTCATCATGGGTGTCGTTTTCATGGTTTTCGAGGGTGCTGAAGCCGATAATGAGGTCAAATTGAAAATCCAAGATGGCGGACGTGAAAAGTTTCAAATTTTTCATCATGGGTATCGTTTTCATGGTTTTCGAGGGTGCTGAAGCCGATAGTGAAGTCAAAATGAAAATCAAAGATGGCGGACGTGAAAAGTTTCAAATTTTTCATCATGGGTGTCGTTTTCATGGTTTTCGAGGGTGCTGAAGCCGATAGTAATGTCAAAATGAAAATTCAAGATGGCGGACGCGAAAATGTTCAAATTTTTCGTGATCGGTGTCGTTTTCGTGGTTTTCGAGGGCGCTGAAGTCGATAGTGGGGTCAAAATAAAAATCCAAGATGGCGGACGTGCAAAATTTCAAATTTTTCATCATAGGTGTCTTTCCCTGATAGACTCAACCAAGTCTTTTAATCTTATTGAAGCTTGCCCATATCTTGGACGGCTATTTGTGTTTTGAGCCACTTGACAAAATTTGATAAATTTTTAGCTCCGTTAGGCTTTTCTGCTGACGTAATCCGTCTAAAAACTTCCATTGTCGGCACGGTTGGCGCAGTGGTTAAGCGTTTCGCTACCATCACATGGGTGTAAGGTGAAAAATGTATTCACTGTTCATTACTTTTATGTTATACAATAGTTCTCGTAGTAACGAAACGGCCAAGCCACATATTTTGACTAAGGTGTAGAGTTTGTGAAGTTAGGGCGTGTAGAGTCAGAAGCTTGGCTCTACATGAGATCTGATAACATTTTGACAGTGCGAGCCATATATGGTCTCTTCTTGGCAACATTTTACATGAAAATGTTTTTAGTGGGATTTTATAGTTACTTATCAGTTTAAGTTATAGGTATTTATATTACTTATTAGGTAATAGGCTAGATTGTAATGTAAATAAAGTATCACCAACTGTGCTACCACAAGGCAAAAACGCCGAAAAAAACACGTTTGTTGTATGGGAGCCCCCATAAATATTTATTTTATTTTGTTTTTAGTATTTGTTGTTATAGCGGCAACAGAAATACATCATCTGTGAAAATTTCAACTGTCTAGCTACCGCGGTTCTTGAGATACAGCCTGGCGACAGACAGACGGCAAAAACGCCGAAAAAATTACGTTTTTTTGTATGGGAGCCCCCCTTAAATATTAATTTTATTTTGTTTTTAGTATTTTTTGTTAAAGCGGCAATAGAAATACATCATCTGTGAAAATTTCAACTGTCTAGCTACCGCGGTTCTTGAGATACAGCCTGGCGACAGAAAGACGGCAAAAACGCCGAAAAAAACACGTTTTTTTTGCGTTTTTTTGTATGGGAGCCCCCCTTAAATATTTGTTTTATTTTGTTTTTAGTATTTGTTGTTATAGCGGCAACAGTAATACATCATCTGTGAAAATTTCAACTGTCTAGCTACCGCGGTTCTTGAGATACAGCCTGGCGACAGACAGACGGCAAAAACGCCGAAAAAAAAACTGTTTTTTGTATGGGAGCCCCCCTTAAATATTAATTTTATTTTGTTTTTAGTATTTGTTGTTATAGCGGCAACAGAAATACATCATCTGTGAAAATTTCAACTGTCTAGCTACCGCGGTTCTTGAGATACAGCCTGGTGACAGACAGACGGACGGACGGACGGACAGCGAAGTCTTAGTAATAGGGTTCCGTTTTTACCCTTTGGGTACGGAACCCTAAAAAGGTTAAAAGTTGGACACCAAGCGACACTAAGTAGGTTATCCAATCTCCGCGCCGAACGGTTGATGAGAAACTGATGGTGGTGGATCTCCACCACCATCAGTTTCTCATCAATCGTTCCGACCGACCGTATCCGACCGTAGAAATTGAGAATTTGAGAATTTGAGAATCTTTTCAGCCGCCATCTTGGATTTTCATTTCGACCTTTCTATCGGCTTTAAAACTTTCGAAAACCATAAACGATATCTATGATGAAGCATTGGTGAATTGTGGGTGTACTATATACTATATACACTCCTGCCCAACCCTTTGAAAGAATACACGCGTGATGTTATGGAAAAATCTCATTTCCTCAACTTTGTCGCATAACTGTCTCGTCGCGCAAGCGGATTCGTGCAAGTGTCTTTCGCGCAAGCGGATTCGTGAAAGTGTCTTTCGCGCAAGTGGATTCGCGCAAGTATCCTTCGCGCAAATGTCTTTCGCGCAAGAGTATTTCGCGCAAACGACCATTCGCGCAAAAGTCCATTTGCGCAAAAGTCTATTCGCGCAAAAGTCCATTCGCGGAAATGTCTTTTGCGCAGGTGTCCCAGATCCGTTTCTGAACTGTTCGCCAAACGTGTCTTTTTATTGTAAAGAACATTAATAAATATGTATTCTAAAAATATACAAAATAAATTAAAAAAAAACAATGAAAATATTCTAAATATATACAAAATAAATTAAAAAAACAATGATAATATCCTAAAACTAAAAAAACCAATACAAATTCCCTGTTATGACTCAACTTGGTTTCGAACTCGATAACCCGCTATTCAGAATCTATGCAAAAACCATTAGACCAACCAAGCCTTGTTAAAAGCGATGAATTTACGCTATGCGTTGTACAAAATAGCCTATAAGGAACTATTTGTTTAGAGTTTCATTATTTCTGTTCGTGTACCTGTCTCGTCAATATTACATTATAAAAATTACTTACTTTACTACTTCCATGAGATGAATAATAATATACTAGAGCGCCATCTATTGGTTCATTGTTAATTATTATTAACCGCGTCACCGTGCCTGACTCGGTAGTTCACTGTATCACCGCCCTTTAAGAATGGCGCTAGGATATCGGAGAAATAGTGGGCGTGGCTAAAAATACCGAAACATCGGAACTCAATTTCGGGTGACAGCCCCTTAAGTGTTATTGATGTTTCTACCGCATTAACCCGGGGCAAATTAAAGTAGCTATCGCGCAGGTGTCAAAAGCTTTGCCGAAGTGGGGCAAAAAAGGTCATCAGCTATAAAACGCGGAGACGGATTGCAGGCAAAGACTGAGAAGTAGATGAGACAGTATGAAAAGTATCTGCTTCCTATCTCATTTGCATAAGACTGGCTTTGAAATAAAATGTACAGACAGCACATCTACTTATTACAATCTGTCAAATTGATTTAATAGATTTTCAACTTTATCAAAAATAAAAAAAAAACAAAATTTTATCGCTTAAGCATAAGGTTTAAGGTTGATTGGGAAACTTTGGCAGTATCGGGTAGCTTGATGTGATGGCGTCTGTACCTTATCATGTGTGATTCTGATTAATTAATATATAATTTTGCTTTAGGAAAAGTTAGCATATAGCTCCTTAGTTAAAAAGCGAAAAATCATCGTCGTTCAACGAGATAATTTATTCGTGAGGGTCACTAAGATTCGATCAGACGTACAAAACGTCAAATTCTCGATAGGTGCGTAAACTAAAAAAATAAACGTTATTTTACACAAGTAGATGACATTGCACCGTTGCACGTGTGTATTATTCTACGTACTTTATCCAACATCGCATCTACGCGACATCAGCTGACAAACTCCTCAGTGCGTTAACGCGCGTTTTTATTATTATGACAATATTAAATCAAGTGGCGGCTGCCGGATGATTTATTGGACGCTCGTTGGTAACACGCACTGTGCGCTTAGAAAAAACGCTGCGTTTCGTTACGACGTAGTGGGTGCTGCGCGTGTGGCACAGCCGCCACAGGGTTAACTTCGTCGCGGAGTTTTTGCAAAAAGGTTCAGCAAGGTCTTTCTAAATCTTTTTAATGGCTGTAAGATTTGTTTCAGTAAACTAAAGAGAGAATAAAGAAAGCCGTTTGGGGTTGAGACCCTCGGGCTGTGGGGTCCGAGTACTCGTGGTTTGTTCAACGAAATCTCCAAACGGCTCGTTGACACTTCCCGTGACGCAAGGGCTGGCCAAAACTTCACACAGAGGCTAATCATTGCCATACAACGTGGCAATGCCGCCAACTTGTACGTTACCAATCGACAGCGATGCGGAGGAATTTTTCGACACCATATGTTAGTTTGTTAATAGTTTTAGTTAGGTTAAGTAAAAAAAAATTAATAGTTAATTTAGTATAAGAAGTTTATCCAGTGTTTAGACATGAGACGACTAAACGTCGTCTTGTATGAAAGTTCGTCCTTTTTTCGATAGGAATAATAATAAATAATAATAATATAAACAGACTAGAAACATGAAGTTATCGTAAAAAATAAAAACATGTCCCTATAAATTACCACTTTTAAAACTAAATTATGTAAAACTAAACTAAAAAAGGAATTTGCTAAGAATTAAGTATAGTTAATCTGTAGTCACATGCAACAGCAATATCCAAGTTGCAGATACCTCTTATTTCAAGTCACCGCGACTAGGCGACTGCGCGAAAGGGCCCGGCATCCTTTGATGTCGACGCAGGCCACAAGTGCGCACGATCATTGGGCAAGCTAGTAGGCCATAGATGAGTCTAGCACCAGTATGGCTTAGAATTCCATTCGCACGATTTACTCGCCAGAAACGGGCGATACGTCACTTTTGAATAATAAATAATATTATTTTTTCTATAGGCGACTCGCACGAATTAGCACATTTTGAATGTTATGCATTAAAGTACCTATAGAAAAAAGGACACCTGCGCACAGAATTGATAAGAGTAAAATATTATACAACTTCTACTTTCTTCATATCTTCATTGCATAAAATTAGAAATGTGCCAATTCGTGTGAGTCGCTTATAGAAAAAATAATATTATTTTAAGCTTACGATACGCCCGTTTCGGGCGAGTAAATTTGTGCAAATCGACTAAAAAAGCCAGTATAATAAAACTATACTGATATATTAAGAAATAGTATAATTTTACAACTTTTGTTCTCGAACTGAAATAAAAATTAAAGATGGCAGCTTGGAAGGTAGTCTAAAAATTACATTTGTCTCTGGTGGTATAGTTCGTTATTTGAAATTAGAATCAGCAATTTCTTGTTATGGGTTTTATGAGGCTAGCAACATTGGCGGTGTTTTTGAAAGCCGTTGGTTCTGTGTTTTATGTTACGATACGACAGTACTTTAGGCTAATTTTTATGTTATTTTTGTGTTTTTTGGTTGGGAAAAAAGCGTGAGTTTGTGTAAATGTGTATGTGTGCTACGTTTCATTTAAAAAGGTGTAAATATTTTGAGGTATTTTCATGATTTTACTTACTTAATTAAAGTTGCATTTAAAACCTAACTTAACTAAAACTATACAGAAACTAAAAAATAGCGTCGAAAAATTCATCCGCATCGCTGTCGACTGGATGAATGAATGCAGCGATAGGGAAGATTTTTTTTTCTGTACAGTTTTAGTTAAGTTAGGTTTTAGTTTTGTTATTTTTAGATTTGGTTAAAGTAAAGTTGTATGATATCTTGTTTTTAGTTGCATTTTATTCGTTTAAAGTCAGACAAATCACGAAGTAAAGACCCCAATTTTCAGTCTGGTGAACGATATCATCTGCTTCTGTTTTCCTTTCCACCCTTATACAAAAACAATCTGTAACATTAATAGCGTTATCGCGTACATTGAATGAAGGAAAAGAAATACATTTCTTTGACACTTCTCTCTCATTTCTTTGATTTCTTGTCCAATTAACTAGAAAAACAGCGGGTGATTACCACAGACGTGGACAGTGACGTATTATTACTATTTCGGTGGAAGGGAGTGTAATAATATAAGTGATAAGGTTCGGAAATGTTACCAATTTGATATTGTTTTGTTCATGTGCTAATTGGTCCTTCAAGAAAAATTTACCTAGTGGATCAATGAAAATAATTTTGTTCTACAGAAAATTACCTACCTAGGCAATTGTACGGTCAGCAATTAAAGTCGATTACCACTTTAGATTTTCATATCTTAATTATTGAGAAAATATTCATAAAAAAAATGTTTTAAAATAAAATTTTGAGATAGTAGGTAACTCTTAGCTATCAGGTAAGTACTAATCGAATCATTTTGTATTAAATTACATGATATGTCAAAATTACTGTATTAATCGAGTTTTGTTGCTGACTGTAGGGCTAGGTACTTATCTGAAACTGAACTACACTTACTGGTGATGGGAAATATTCGTGATTTGAAAACGTTTCAAAAGCTTCTGCCATCTGACACAGTTTCCACACTGAAACAACTTTGTTCTACATTCAAATCATATTTATCCTCCATACCTCCATACTTATTCGACAAACAAATTCACAACACCAACTTCCACCCACTTCCATCAAACCCTGCAACCATACCGTCTCTGAAATAAGCTCCAAATTCCCTTAAACGATGAAATCCATAGAGTTTCTTAAGCAAACAGTGGGACTGTGGGAGGCTTATTACTATCCGTGTGAACTGCCTCCTGTGTCGGACTGTTGGACAAACTGGTGTATTGTGTTTGACCGATGGAGGTGACAACGCGTGATGAATAGGACCTCATTAATTGGTTCGTTTTCGTGCTCCTAATATTGAGGTATTTTTCTATGACAGCCCTGAGGTATGAGGTGTATTGTTTGTGGTTTGTTCTTTATTTGAATCATGCGTGCGGATGTTTTGGTCCTGAGGTCCGCTAGGGATCGCTCTAATTATTTTGTTGCGAGTATCGGAAAATTTATTTAGTGAATGGGGCTGGTGGAGCAGACGAGTCCTAGAGTGGAGACGTATCGGCAAGCGTAGTGTGGGACGCCCCCCAGCTAGATGGACTGAGGACCTTAAAAAGGTAGCTGGGACGGACTGGATGCGGAAGGCGGAGGATAGGGTGTTGTAGCGCTGCCTGGGGGAGGCCTATGTCCAGCAGTGGACTGCGATAGGCTGAGTAAATTGAATGGGTAGAAGCATCTTTCTATATTTGGATACCATATTGTGGATGAAAAAGTTTGGTTCTGATGATCTACTATACTTACCTACAGGTATTTTTAAGCTATTTAAACTAATATCACGTAGTTTTTAAGCTTTTTTCAATTAATATGATGGAAATGTTTGCAAAACAAAAAAAAAATGTATATATTTATATTTTAAGAACAACATAAAACGATAGAGTTCGAAAAGCTTTGTAAAGATAAAATAAAATAATTACTTAATTTAGAATTTAGTATTAAAGGGACAAGAACTTCTCTTCTTAAACCTGGAGATAACAATAGCCCAAAAACGACTAATAAAATAAAACAAAGCAAGTACAATAAAATTCTAATAAGCAATCAGGTGTAGACGGTGAAGATTATCCAAACCAGGTTCTCATTTCCCATACAGAATTATAATCAAAGCATTCTTAAAACAAAACCCGATATATAAAAGGATTGGCACACTATAGTGGCATCTCACATTACAGCTTATGTACGAATATCTGACCATATTAGCTTGCATTATGCTGTGCCTTTTCAAGCTATTGAAGCTGCACACAAAGGTGGTAGGAACAAACAAAATAATTAGTGATTAATAACGAGTGTTGAAGCGTTTAGCGTTACCCACAATAAATTTATATTTGAATAGGGTTTATTTGTTGAGAGTGGTCGATGTTAGTAGTAATAAGCGGATAAGAAATCAAAAAATCAAAATATTTTATTTCACATAAACCTACATGGGCACTTATGAAACGTCAGAAGCTAGGTGCACGGTTCCAATTGGTTTCACGTTTCCTATGGAGAAGAGCCGGCCAGAAACTCGACGGTTACTCTTTTTAAAAATAATTGACTTTTACAATGTTTTCAAATTACAGTAGGTATGGGAGGACAGCGTAGGCCTGTCAACAAGTACCACGTACTTGATAAAATTTTAAATGGTCTACAGATCTAAAGTCTACAAGGCCTACAAAGCCCTCACATTTACAAAATATGAATCTATCAAAAGGATAAATAAAAAATAAAATATAAAAACCTACTAAAACCAAGTGATATGATTGCCATTACAACCACTATAAGAGTAGACAGGACATTACAACTTTCAGTTGTTGTAGTGCGAGTAGGAGTACCAGTTTCTTGATGAAGAGTGGTCATAATCTCATGGGATTTATGTTAGCAGAGATAGAACTTTCAAAAGTAAGACCTCAGGGAAGTTTTAGTTATCATGAGTGACATCAACATAATCAATGGCTCATTAAGTCAAATAGCAGCAACACCGAAGGAACCACACGCTGTCTATAAGAACCATAGGACTAACATTTGCATCACGTGCGATTGTGCAACTATCATCACACTAATATTATAAAGGCGAATGTTTGTGAGTGTGTGTGTGTTTATATGTTTGTTACTTCTTCACGCTCAAACGGCTGGACCATTAAAATTTTGTATGGAGGTAGCTGACACCCTCGATTAACATATAGGCTACTTTTTATCCCGATATTCCCACGGGATCGACATTTACGCGGGTGAAAGCGCGGGGCCCAGCTAGTAACTTCATAAGTCTACATTAACCGCGTCTTGGTCTTCTAGTAACTACCTGACATACAGCGCAGTCTCAGAAATAGATCCAAAACACAAAAGCGTTCTACGTAATGCATGATTTAGCAAAACTTCACTAAACAAATTTATAAAAAATCCAATATTTAACGCTCTACAAAACACATTTAGGCCAAACATAGAAGAACAAATAATTGATATTTGAATGGGCCGTATTTATCGCTAACAGGCTCCAACCGCTATCAAATATCGTTCAGCAGGCAACGAGATGACGAGAGTAAAACAACTCTCTCTGATTATACTGATATTTGGGAAGCTGTGAATGGCCACTTTAATGTGATTTAATTTGTCTGTTTTGATCTGAACGTAAGCTGGGCTTATTTTACGTATAGTTAAAAATTATTTATTAAAATGTTGTGTAGATTTATAGATATAGTTTATATAGGAATGGTGCGTACGTGCTTAGTAGTAAATAGTACAATAACAAAAACACGTGCACACACAGCATGTGGTTTGTGGTACGTTGTTATAGACCGCAAAGAGTGTCCATGGAGTTTCTTGTTGCCCGTTCTTCTCCAAAGACCACGAAGAGTGTCCATGGGGTTTCTTGTTGCCCGTTCTTCTCCATAGGAACCTACCTACTACGCTTTGGGGGGATTCATGTTTCAGAATGACCGACCCCTTGAAAATTGAAAAGTGCCTGTAATTGCTTATCTATACTTATCTATACTTAATATTATAAAGCTGCAGAGTTTGTTTGTTTGTTTGTTTGTTTGAACGCGCTAATCTCTGGAACTACTGGTCCGATTTGAATGATTATTTTAGTGTTGGGTAGTCCATTTATCGAGGAAGGCTATAGGCTATATTTTTTTTCTTCAAAATTAGGGATCCGTAATAAAATTGCTATTTTGTAACACAAGGTGTAAAATCGAAAACCTATTTTTGCGTGCGCTGCAAAAACTATTGACAATAGAACAAAATAATGTACTACGGGTTTGTAGAGCCTATTAAGACCTACAAAAAAGTCCGCGAGAACATATATCTAGCTATCATGGTTTAATCACAATAACCGATTTTGTGTTCAAAATAATTATTAAATCGTCTGAAGAAAAAAAAACACGTTAAATATGTATCGTAATATTAATCTTTATCGAAATTAAGCATTATGTTATCAAGAGTATTTATGAAGAAGTAAAATACTTTTTGTTTCATCTCAATCGGATATTTCGTTTAATAGTTATCACGTGTGTAAGATGTTAAGAGTTGGTATTAAGGAGTTATGGGCCATAGAGTTTTTTATCTATACTAATAATAAAGCTGAAGAGTTTGTTTGTTTGAACGCGATAATCTCTGGAACTACCGGTCAGATTTGAAAAAAATATTTTTGCATTTGATAGCCCAATTCTTGAGGAAGGCTATAGGCTATTTAACATCACGCTATGACCCTTAGGAGCCGAGCAAAAAGAAAAAAACTCAGAGTGAACGGTAAGCGAATACGAAGTGTTGCGACGCGACGGGGTGGGGGTACAAGAAATTTCACGCGGACGAAGTCGCGGGCAGAAGCTAGTTTTTTAATAAATGCTTTGAAGTTTGTGCTAAGCCTAATGAATAACCATCGTTTTAAATTCCTGTTTATACTTAATAGGAAAACTATATTGTTGTTTCAGTTGTTTGTATAGGTCATAAGGTGCGCAGACAATGTGATATTCGTCAGTCGCTTAAATTCATACTTATTGGTTGGAGTACGTTGTACAGAGCTAAACCTGAAAAATAACCATCGTTTTAAATTTCTGTTTATGACCTGATAAAACAAAAACTTTCGCCTTTCTTTTTTTTTTAATTCCAAAGGATCAGAACACAAGTTGCAATCAGACTGACAATAATTTACATAATACAATCATCTCAATATACTCCAATTTCACTCGTAATAAGTTTTAAACACGATTTCAATGACAGCTCGATCCGATTTTGACAAATGAAACGCTAGTGCCATTCGAGAATGACTTCAGTGAATGTAATCTTGGCACAAAAGGCAACAATCACTTGAACAAAGGCGGTTGGTGTTTGCAATTAGTTCGGAATGAGCTCACCTGTGTCTGTCTGTCTGTCGCTGCGATTAATCAAACGAGCGATTCTTGCAGTGACAGTTAATATCGCTATTGGTGTTGCAAGTTGTAAGAGCTGGCGGGTAAAAAGGTTTAAAAAATATATAATTGTCTATTTTTGGTCCATAAGAGAGAACATTTTCAAAAGTCTTATTTAAAAAAAGATAACTGGAAATCTCTGTTTCTATGGAAAAATTAAAATCGGTCTAATTTGGCTGTAACACTGTTTTTCGAAAATGTTCTCTACTAACTTTTTAGACCTTTGTATCCTGCTTCTGCGTATGAAGTTTCATTAAAATCGATTCATTAATTTCGAAAAATAATTGCTTGAAATTTTGTACGAAATGCCGTACGGCGTAAACGCTCTGAAATCTGTTTAATCCTTCTTGAATCTTGTTTCACTCCTTCCCACGGGGTGGAGCCTGTGTCGCAGCAGATAGTCAGAATAAGCTAGCGGGTAACGTATTTTTATGGAGCAATCGCTCCAGCGTGTGTCTTGAGACAGGCTCACGAGATGAAAGCTCATCACAGCGACAGTCAACGTTTGGTTCTCTGCTGTGAAGTCACACCGACGCAGGAGCAACTTACTGCTCATTTCATTGTTTAAACCATGTTGCCTGGAAAATGGTTTAGCTATGGAATTTAGTGATATGAGTAACGAGAGGTCTTCGCTAGACAAGGAGGTATATAGTAACTATTGTTACGAGTCACATGACAGGTTCAATCATGAAGTACTTGCGACTAACCGAGTTTAAAGGGGAGCGACTGTTGAATGACTACTTCATGATCAATAGAAGTCTATTGATTGATATTGCATGGAATAGTCAAGTCATATTATCATATGAACTTAGAGGGTTGTATTGATTTTAATGATTACAATTCTGTAAATACATAAGTACCTACTTGTTACGGTCGCGAATCATATTTTGTTCAACATATAATATGACACTGACCTGCAAATTGCAAAAAACCAACCAACTTACCGACTCCACTGACTTAGGTACAGGAGTTGCAGTAGTTGAGAATAGTGTGGCGAAAATGAGACATTATAAAAATAAAAAGCGACGGATAAGAACGCATTTTCTTCGGTTTTTGACTTACCTACTGCTGTTTCCGATGTTCATTACAATATTGGTTTTCAAACTTCTTACATTCCTACATTCTAGAACTTTGCCAAATTCCGGCCCTCCTATTACGAAACAAGGTTTTTCTTTAAATGGTTTAAAACATCGAACCTAACTGTTACAGAATTTCAGTTCTTTTTTACACAAAAATGACAGCTTCTTTCGGTGATAGGTTGTCATATTAGTATTAAGAAATTTGCCTAAATCGAAATACAAATAGAATACTGGCCTAAAGGTTTAGGCTAGAACTACTTAAAGTTAGATTTTATTTTGTAATAAGACGAACAATGTTTTATTTTTAAAATCACTTTCCATTCAACTCAACGTTTAAACAAGCTTCTATCGAATGCACGTCAGGGGAGGCACCCTCTGTTTGGCCACCAGGAAGTACCTTCACGGATTAAGGATGCGATGAACCATTTCTACTTTCACAGTCTTTTGAAATCACTTCATCATGCATAATGTGTGCAGTTTAGCTAACCATAGAGATTAGCTTTCTTTTTAAATGTAAGTCCCAAGTTTTCAGTAACTAGCGAGCAACTCTTTCAATCCCATTAAATCCAAAGTAGGTTTCGTACTCTACGTTAATTCAGAAAATAAAAACAAAAAAAAAAGAATCAACTGATATCATTTTGAACGGTGTTCTAAAACCAACACTGGCCGTTAAAAACCTTTCCATCCATCCTCCAATCAACACTTTATTTGAAAACGGAACGTTCAGTCCATTGAGTGCTCCAAACGGGGGTGGCGCCCTCTATTGAACCATCAGGAACGACACAAGATTAAGGATTAGCGCAGGCGTACAATTTGAACGGCTGATTGAATCCGTGTTTGTTGACTCTTAAACTATATTGGTGTAAGGTGTCGTGGGACTTTTTTGGTGCCAAATGTTTTTGAGTATTTTAAATGATGTAAGATTCTTTTTAAAACTGACTGCAATGAGACATATTATTGGGCGCTATCATATTCACCGGGATTTTTTACAGGGTTATTTTTAATTGGCTAGCTAAATTCCGCAGACGCGATGGGTATCGACATCTAAACACGATAAAATAAAAAATACTTGATGGTTTTTTTTGGGAGGTCAACGACCGCTGTTATTGTTTTAACTGGTCTGCGGAGTTTAGCTTGCCAATTTAAAAAAGAGCAAAGAGTCTAATCCTTTGGTCCTAGTCATTTTAGCAAATAATAATAATAATAATAATAAATTTTATTTCAGACCATAAGTCCATAAAAAACCACACACAATACAATTTTATACACAAAAATACACATACACACATAAAAACAAATAGCTACACAAAAAATACACTAAGAAAAACACTATTTTAAATATTGGAATGACGCACGATGAGTGGTCATCCATTTCCACATCATTGGACTGTCTGTCCTGTCGGCTACTATAGCCACCAAGCTGTTGGAGCTGTCGCGCACTCGCCGCATCAGGGATGCAATCCGTGTCCGCATCAGTGCGTAAAAATCTGGCACGCCATTCTCCGCGAACATCCCCGATGCACTGCAAAAGCGCGGCAGCCCCAACATAACTCTGAAGGCGTTGTTGTATTGGACTCGCAGAGCATTGTACGAGCTTTTTGTATAGCTGACCCATAGGGCACACGTGTACATAGATCGGCAATACGCTCTAAAGAGTGTAATTTTCACCTCCTTCAGCAAAGACCCTGATGAAGTCCTGAGGGTCTAAACCAGTGGCAATCGCTTTCAAAGCGTTTCGTATTTCTATAACGATCGAGTATCAACAGGATTGACAGAAGCTTTTCGGTAGCTAAGCCGCTCCAGTACATTTTTGAGATTTCCAGTACATCATCTGCCTAGCCTTTTCCCAACTATTATTGTTGGGTGGGTTGGGTTATCGGTGATAAAATGTCACTTGATCTCCTACCCTCCGGCCACATAACAAACAATATTTGAGATTTTTTTTATGTATTTCATTATTTAAAATGTGTTTTTTTTATTGTTTCGTGACCCATAGGCCACGCGCGGAGCTTTACCGGTTAAATATTATAAGCAGCCATTTCTTTAACAACCTTCACGGCTCCTTTCATTCTCCGGTACTTGTCCTGTTTCCCCAAAACTTGCAAGCCATAATAATTAAAATGTATTCGCGATTCATTTGCCAAAAATGTAAACAAATATGAGTATTAGGATAAATAACTTTAAATCCTACACAAAAAAGTTCAGGTTACGCTACAACTTCAAACATTTTTATAACCTTTGCAATAGTGCTAGTTACTCTGAAATCAAGTTAATTACCATTTAAATAAAGTTGTTATTTGTTTGACTTTTTGAAACATAAGTTTATACCATAAACTCACGCCTTTTCCCAAGGTAATAGAGTAGGCAGAAACTACAAAACGCCACCTGTTACGATACTTACATACTCCTTTTGCGTCGTCTACGTTCATACACGAACATCATAATTAATTGATAGCTATATTTACTTTCAAAACACTCCTCGACACTAAACCATCGAATTCCCAAAGGCGGTGAAGTGCACATCGGTGCATTAAAAAGCACGCACTCCATTTAGTGAAGTGTTCGCGTTAAGACAATGGCACCCCTGCCACTGTTCCCCTGTTTGTGCACTGTAAGGATCAGAGTGTATTACGCGAGCATGTGAGGCACGTACTAAAATATTGCTATTTATTGTTGTAAAATGATTTTATCACACTAATATTGTAAAGTTGAAAGGTTGTGGGGGTGTGTGTGTGTGTGTTTATATGTTTGTTACTTCTTCACGCTCAAACGGCTGGACCAATTTTGATAAAATTTGGTATTGTGGAAGCTGACACCCTGGATTAACATATAGGCTTCGTTGTATCCTGATATTCCCACGGGATCGACATTTACGCGGGTGAAACCGCGGGACGCAGCTAGTTATAAATAAAGATGGCCTTGGTACGTCCTGGCTGTCATTCGTAGATCTTTGACAGTCATTACGGGTAGTCAAACGCCCAAAAGTCTGACCACCAGTCTTACCTAGGGGTATCGTGTTACCCAATAACTAGGTTGTGGAGGTCAGATAGGCAGTAGCTTCATGTAAAATACTAGTATTCAGCTGGTACCGGTTAGATTGGAAGCTGACCCCAACATGGTGGGGGAAAGGCTCTGCAGGTTGTTTGTCTGGAGCTACGTTTGGTGTGATGTTTCTGTAGAACTGATCGAGACATACACAAATCAAAGAACCGCTTGCCCTAATAAGGCGAAATAAAAAATACTGCTGTCTTTTTAAGGCTGCTTGTGGATTGTGGACACTTTGAAACCTCATTATTACTTTAAGTTTTATCCCATTTTGCTTTCCTAAAAATACTATTAAACACTGATATTATTACAATGAATGCTCCATTATAATGTAAACCTCAAATAATTTCTATTTTGGGCCCTAAATATTGTAAATAGCCAAGCAACTGCGACCAATTCGGGTGTAGCGCGCTTAGTCATAGTTCTAACCTAACGCAACCCGTTTGATCGGGGTACCCTAGCTTAGTTTCTGCGACCAACTGTGAGAACAGGCTAGAAAGTTAAAAAGAGGCACTTTTTTTTTAAAGTGTATCGTTCGAAGGCCAAAAGTTGTTAGAGGTTCATTAATTTACAAAAACTTCAGTAAGTTTTTAGAGGAGCAAACAAATATGACCCTTAATAACTCAGGCCAAATAAAAAGTCAAGACATAGCGCTGCGAACAATACAGTGAAGCATGCAGAAACTACACCTCCGCTCTGTGCATACACGCTCACACGCACACATTTACAATCAAACTACACCTCACTATGTGCACACATGTTTACGAAACCGGCTTCACTTTACTGTTGACAGCCCTCTGTCTTGGTTTTTTATTTGGTCTAAGCTTAATAATTTATGTGATAAATATGTGTCACCCTTTGTGCAGTTTCTATAATTATGTCTGTAATTTATATGGTGTACATAATAAAGAGTATTCTATTCTATTCTATTCTTGGAAACGTTCGCGCCAATCAACGCACACCCTAACCCACCCTCGCAGCCTGTTGACATTCTGTAACTGTCTTCTGTCTTGTCTTTTTCCAGTGTTCGGTGACGTCACAGACTATTTGTTAAACAATAGCGCATTAGTACGCCACACAAGGACCGTTTGTTTCAAATTGTTGCCAGTTAGGGTTGATACTACTCGTCGCGTTTAATCGTAGGGTTTTTGTTGCGTATTGCCAATTATAGCTGTAATTGGCACAGGTATTAAAACTGTTATGCATTTACTTTTTTTTTTATTTGTATGAGTACTTTCTAAGTTTATCTTGGACATCAGTGAAGAAAAACATAATGAGGAAAGCTGCGGGGTAATTGCGTTACACACTAACAATAGTAGGTAATGGCTTTCATTTTGACAGTTCAACAATATACATTGCGTTATTTACATTATTGAGCAGACAAATCGCTAATCCATTGCTTCATGAAGCAATGGATTAGCGATTCCTTCCAAATTATTCAAATTGTGATTGTTACGCAATTAGGGTGTCGGACTTATAATTAATATATTTAAAAAAAAGATATGAAATTAGAAGAAGAAGTTTGTCTAAAATCATCAACCCACCTTGACCAAGAGTATGCCTTCTCTGAAGAAGAAGAGGCCTTTGCCCTGCAGTAAGACAATAAAAGGCTGGTATTATTTCCTTTTTTTCTAATTAACTTTATTTGTCACCGGTATACATAACTATTTAGGTACAAAGTTCAGGATTAAGTCCATAGTGTAATCTGCTTCACATGACAAGGCTCATTGATTAAGCTAAAGCACCTTCTCTCCATGACACTTCTATTCCGGGGAATCGTGTGTCTACCTCATCATGCGGGATCACACTTAAGTTTTTGCAAGATTAATCTCCGTGTGTAAACTTATTGTTTTATCGTTGACAAAGCTCTTCATGTCAAAAATAATGGAAAGGTTTACACTTTTTCCCTCACCATCTTACTTTCCAACTCTGTCATGTTGACAAATTACCTTCTCATCAATACATTTAACACCATACTGCATTACTTAGCTAACTCTTGTCCCTATAACTTGCACGACATGACAACCCACGATAGCAGGTACCTACGAGTACGTTAAATTTTATCTAATTCCCACGTCATTACAGCTCGTACTATCGTCTTTTCGCACAATTCACGTTTAAAATCCATTTCAAGAATTTAATTACCTCTTCTTGAAAATTTCATTGCAATTAGCGTTCTCACAGTCCATCAATTATTTAAGAGAGCTCAAATCCCGCAATATCAACGAATTAACAGTTCACTGTAGCTGTCCACTCAACTGCCCCTCCGAATCCCGGGATAAAACCGGGATTTCTTTGACGCATCATCCTCTTTCTATCCCGCTCACTCTTGAGGAAACTCTCGTAAGAGAGACAAAGAGGTGCGATGTCTAAGGATGCTTTTCATGAAAATTGTATGTATGTCAGTTTGTTATACACGGGGTCTTTGTAAACAAAATTGAATATTCAGTGAGGTGTTGCGAAAATCACTGTTATAGTCCCTCTGATGGACTTACAGTAGCCCGGACCTTATTACGTGTTCATTTGCTTTCGCCTATGAAGGAAATTACGCTTGTCGTGATATACTTCGGCCATATTACCTACAGAGGTATCAACAAAATGGAACGTCTAATGGTGACAGGAAAACAATAGGGCAAAAGACCGATCGAGCATATCGATGCCGAAGCCCAAAACGGTGATCGGATCACAAATATCCGAGAAACTGGAGATACCCGTCAGCGCCACACTCCACCAGACCACTGATATTAACAGATGGAGAAATACCGTTGACAATTTGAAACGGAGTCACGATCAGGAAGAGATGAAGGAAATTGAAAACGTCAATAATCTATTTTGATTTATTGTGGCAGCAATACCAAGATCCTGTTTTAATAAATCATATAAAACTTAAAGAGGTCAGCCATATTACAATCAAACTAATATAAATTACCTAACACCATTTACAAGGCGATTTATCGTAATGAAACGTAATTGCTCGCCATCAATTAAACGATGCATTAACAAAAGAAACGAACAAGTTCCAGATATAATAGCACATTGTATTGTGAACATAATTAATTAGTAGATACGGCTGTATTGCACTTCTTGTGTAAGTGATTAACGGGCACTTGATGCACTTTTACCATTACTTAGCTCTATGACAGTGCTAATAATTTTGCAGGATTTGAAAGAAGTATTTCTAAAGCTGATTCGAAATAAAATTTAAACCATTATGCATCATTTACTTGCTAACCTAAGTTAGTTAGTTTTGCCGTCATTGCTTTTAACCTACCACTAATGGTAGGTTAAAAGCAATGACGGCAAAACTGATCCTTCAAAAAAATTAAAATGAAAATTACAAAGATTTAAATAATTTTGTTCAAAGTGCTATGTTTTTTGAACCTTAGGTACACAGGAGTGCTCTTAATAAGAAATTAACTCCACCTTGCAATATAAAGATCTAGACAACAGCAGAATTCTCTTATAAATCTCAAAAGTTATTTCGATCTAAATTAGTTTTTAATTCGATCTAAAATAGTTTGACCCATTTCCATTGTCTTTATAGCAACTCCAACACGGAATACGTCCCTACCGGACTTAAGCCCTGCGATCCCTCCCGTGAGTTGTCGTACCTAAATTAAATTTCATTCTAACGCCACACTGACAGAGATTCACTCTCCATATCCTCTCGTCTGATGTGGTTTTTATATGGCACCCACTTTTGTTTGGGTTTTTAAGGATAGAAAACAAAACCTAGGTTTGGCGAGAACTGGGAAGATTATGTCACTATGTCCATTTGCACTTCTCCACAAATATTTTGACTGTTATTTACGAAGAAACAGCTTCTGTAAAAATCAGTACTCAAGAACTGAACCTAAGATAGATAATTCCAAGCTATTTCTGACAATTAACTATCGCGGCTTTGCCTATAGAAATTGAAACTCATTATTTATAATATTTTTGTACTTATCCAATTCGATACTCTTAATATTTATTCTCCAACAAGTCGTAGAATAAAGAAATTGATAATTATAATACTTATTCAGAAAGTAGAATTTTGCAACTAAATTGATCTATGAGTGAAGACTTTATTGTCATGACAAAGATGACAATGACAGGAAATTATCAAGCGTTTATGTTACCAAGTTCTTATAAACATGGGAAACTCTTCATAGTGACGAATATATGTCAATAGCTTATGTGAGAAAACTCTTACTTGCTTTCTAGCTTGCGTCGAAAGATGATTGCACGAGTACGAATAGTTTTTTTACACGATGGTAAAATTTTCATTTGAGAGGTTTTGCCTGCTCTTGACCTCAATCTCTCCTGATGGAAAACAATAGATGAGGTCTACGATGGTACGAGCGTAAAAAGTAACCCATCGGCATCAGAAACAGGGTTCAAGTTACCGATGGTCAGGGTTTTAGAGAGAAGAACCTCAACACTATGCGTGCCGTATCCAGAAGTACTGCTTTCTGAATCAAGCCCTTGACCCAGACGCGCAATTAGAGCCTTTTGAGGTGTTGATTGAGGGTCACCGCTATTGTTGTTGTTTGGAAACTGCTACAACGTTACTTTTGCAGAAGGTTAATTATACGTTATTCAACCATCTCATCATATTTATAGTCCATTGCCAAACAGTTAGATTTTCTTTAATCCTGCCGTTCAATTAAATTCCAAATTCTTGTCAACATGTCATTTCCCATATTAGTATCTTCTTTCAGTTCGAGATCAAACTTGATCATCATTTCAGCCGAAAGACGTCCAGTGCTGGACATAGGCCTCCCAAAGCACCTCCACTTCGACTGGTTCTGTGCTTCTCGCATCCAACGGGTTCCTGCGGCCTTCATAAGGTCGTCGGACCACCTTGTGGAAGGCCTTCCAACGCTACGTACCGAACCTTTCGGCCCCATCGGCCATCTATTCTGCGAGCAATGTGGCCTGCCGCAGTGGGCAGGCCACATTGCTCGCAGGCCACATTGCACTTAAGTTTGGCAATTCTTCGGGCTATGTCGGTTACCTTGGCTCTCCTACGGATCTCCTCATTTCTGATTCGATTACGCAGGGAAAACTTATTTTTGGAGAGCAAACTTATTTTCACTAATTGTTGGATGATTGCTCCCTGCAAGACAATAAGAAAATATACTTCATCAATTTCCGATTCGCTCTTTCTATCTTCTTCAACAAATTACTATCCTCGTATAAGGTTATTTTCTTTCTTCCGCCACTAGGCTACAATTAACAATTACCCAATTAACATTTAATTCCTTTTACGATCGAACAAGTACTAGAAATTGATTGTTTCTGCTCGATACGCCGTCATTCCCAGATCAGCATAGGTAATTGAGCAGTAAATCAAACGACACATAAGAAACGCCATTGTCGTCTCCCTGTCACAGATACCTACTCTTATAACGGGATCACATGTCACACCAGCTTCTTGACCTCGGTTTGCTTGAATATTTTCTTCCGTGCTCTGAATATTATAATCGTGCATGTTGTTACATTTAGGTAAAATTGCTTTTCCAACTTTTGAGGTGATGTCATACTTCTTTGTCCCGCTTTCTGTTTGTTCCTCATATATTGCCTTAATCTGATGCATGCTATGATCAGGTGGTATCTAATTGGAAGGTTCAAGGTTTTCTACAAGATTTTTGTTTGTATGACGTGTGTGGAAAATTCCAGACGGGCAATTCTCGCAATTTTAAGAACGTTCACAGTCTGATCTCAGTCTCAATCTGTCTAAAAGACCTCTAATTTCACCACATTATTGACATTGACTGTCGCTGAGATGAGATTGCGACTAGATTTTGTACGTTTTCGAATTACAAGAATTGGCCTTTAGATGTATGCAATGGTCAGGTGGTATCTAGTCAGAATTTTCAAGGCTTACTACAAGTTTCTTGTTTGCATGACGTATGACAGAAGGTGGATAAGCACAGTTGTCAAGAAAATGTTGCCTGTATGACATTCCAGTCTTTACCATTTTATGAAATCAGTGATATATGAAAATATATATAAAGAACGATAAACAAACAAAATCAAAGTATCCTTAAGCATATATAACATTAGTAAACGCGTACTGTAGACAACAGCGCAGAGCACTAATCTTGACAATTAGTACACAAGAAGTGGCTCCCACGATACGGACAGCTACAATGGCGAATTGGAAACATTGATTTAACTGTTGGCGGTAATTATAGCCATTTTGTAAGAAAACGTAGGTACCTATTTACGGTGGAAAATGGTTTATAGGTAGGTTTTTGTGCGAAACTAGGATTTTTTCAGATCTAAAATGGATGTGGACTTTTGTACAGACGCCAGCACATCAAGCTACCCGAAACTGTCAAATTTTTCCTATCAACTTTGAACCTTATGTTTTAGTGATAAAGTTGAAAATCTATTAAATAAATTTGACTGATTGTATTTAGCTTGATGTGCTGCAGCTGGCGTCTGTACCAAAAGGCCACAAGTGGACAACACGAAATGTATTTACAAGTCCTTTCACAGTTATTTTAACTCTGACAGCAGCAACCCACTAGCGACCTTATTGGAACGATAATAAAGATCTCTGTGATTTTGACAGTATAATGCAAAGTCAGCGTTAAATTATCTGTGAACGGACTGCTTACTATTCTCAGTATGGCTAGAGTGCCGTTGGTCTTGTGGTCGCAAGCGCGACTGCTGTGCAAGGGGTCCAGGGTTCGATTCCCAGGTCGGGCAAAGTGTTATTGGATTTTTCCATTAGGAATTTCTCAGTAGCAGCCCGGAGTTTGGAAGTTGGTGGTGTGATACCCCCGTGCCTCGGAAAGCACGAAAAGCTATTGGTCCTGCGCCTGGTCTCTCCCCGGTCGTGTCGGATTGCCGTCCAATCGGACTATGTGAGAGTAAAGGAACGGAGAGAGCACCTGTGTTAATATTATCTCCTGCGAACCTGGCTAATCTTCATTGAGATTGGCGAATGTAAAATGAGTCTTGGATATTGTGGTGAGAAAATAAAGTTGATTGATTGATTGATTGATGGCTTAAATCTTTTAGGATGTTTTATTTTTTCTGAACTATAAGTGTGTACAGACTCACATCAAGCTACTACAAATCTGTCAAATTTCTTTAATAGATTTTCGACTTTATCACTAAAGCATAAAGTTAAAAGTCGATTGGGAAAATTTAACAGTTTCGGGCAGGTGCTGGCGTCTTGTACCTAAGTTCTCTAAAAGTGCTTAAAATCTTTGTATTCAGTATTATTTTACCTGTCCATTCATTTGACAAGTATTTTTCCCCTATTACAACTACAAAAATTTCGATCACCCTCGGACAAAACGTCAAGAAAAATTCAAATATTTTTCCCTTACCCTGATTTCACCCCCACCTTTGAAAAGCAAATCTACTGACCACCCTATAAACGTCTCAATCAATTTTCACCCCTAAGTTTAAAGCGATTTAATTTTTTGCAAATATCCGTCACGGTCAATCCGATATACGTCAGGCACACGGCTTGGGGTGGACCGGACCGGGCCGGATCGGGCCGGACCGGGGCGAGATAAATGTAAGAACCGCGGGGTGCCGGTATTTAAGGTGCATTTGGACAATGCAAAGGTTATCCGGGTCACGAATTTGCGTCGTATTAAGAGGTGTTTTATATTTTGATTGGAATATAAATTTAGATTCCCTGCTACGTTGTCGTAAATACAACAAATATATAAAAAAAAATAAGTAAGTAATAAGTGTAAAATGTGTGGCTTGGCCGTTTCGCTACCATCACATGGGCGCGAAAGGTGAAAAATTTATTCACTGTTCATTACTTTTCTGTTATACAATAGTTCTTATAACAACGAAACGGCCAAGCCTCATATTTTGACTAAGGTGTAGAGTTTATGAAGTTAGGGCGTGTAGAGTTAGAAGCTTGGCTCTACATGAGATCTGATAACTTTTTGGCAGTGCGAGCCATATGTGGTCTCGTCTTGGCAACATTTTACATGAAGATGTTTTTGGTGGGTTATACTTACTATTATGACACTTGACTTGTAGAGCAGTGGTGGCCCAAAGTGGTATCGGCCCCGACATACGAGTTGTAGGTCGTAAGTTCGAACAGAGGCAGGCACTTTGTGTATTTAATTTCATCACCACTGCTCTCAAAACGATGAAGGAAAACATCGTGAGGAAACCGACATGTCCTAAAAGCAAAAATTGGAACACATGTGACGTCTACCAACCCGCACTGGGCCCGCGTGGTGGATTATGAGTTATGACCCATTCCCTCTCACCGAGAGGAGGCCTGTGTCCCAGCAGTGGGAACATTATAGGCAGATTATGATTATGACACTTTAACAGCACTATTCAATAACCTATCACACTAAAAAGGTCACAATAAACACACTGTTAAAATAACAAACACTCAACCCGACAAATTCGCAGCTAAAAGCCATCTAAATCATGTCGCACACCAAAAGCGAAGCGCACACGCAACGCTCCTTGCAAGGCGCCGTCGTAATTAAGAGGTAACCCATATTAGCTGTCCGCATCTCCGCTGGCATCGCTTTAGCTCGAAATGTTAATTGTTAGCCGCGTACGTGACTAGGCCATAGCCTTTAGTGGGTGGGACATACTGGCAGCTTGTTTGTTCAGCAAATTTTGCAACATACCAGTAAAGAGATGGCGGGACGAGCTGGAGAAAACAAACGACCAGATATTCACAAACTCAAACTCAAAGCATTTATTTCAATTAAACCTTGTAGAGGCACTTTTGAATTGTCAGAATTAAATAGCCTGTCAGTTAGTCAGAAAGTTGAAGCTAGTTGCCTATTCCAAAACGTAGATCTCTATGGAGAAGAACGGTCAAGAAACTCCATGGACACTCTTTTAAATCAAGATACTACAAAATCCTGGGTACATTATTCTTGTTGCTTCTTTAAGTATGTGAGAACAATGTAAAAAAAAAGACAAATGAAGAAACAATTCAAAATATAAGATTAAAAATAATCATGACTAGTCTCAACCGACGGCGCCCGTTCACGAACATGACGCGTGGATCAGCACCATCCAGCTCAACCATTTTGTAGGGAACCGAATAACAACCATACGACAGGCTATCGTATCGAAAATGATATATTCCGATAACCTGATTTGACTTGCCCCCGAAGGACCTGAAAGAACCTGTTGGAAGAATAGCGGGCGTCTTTTTGATTTAAACTGACAACATTTTCGTGTTTTGGACTTGAGAATAGCGTTTAGAAGACTCATTGATTGATGTTCGATACGATGCGGAAGCGTACCGAGTGTTTGTGAATAGTTGTTCTGTGGTCCACTGTAGCCCTGGATCGAAAGAGCTAGAAGTAATGGGGAGAGACCCTTGCCTAGCAGTGGGATGATGCAGGCTGACAGTGACAGTAACTATGGCTCGCTTGCACCACAATCACTAAATGCGTTATGCACTGCACGCATTTAAAAATCGTTCTGTTTACGTCAATCTTTTGAAGATGACAGAGCGAGTCGTTTAGCGATTTATAAACGCATTTCGTGAATTATGGTGTAGGTAAGTGGAAGTAAAGATATTAAATTTATTTTTTAAATTATGAAGAAAATGCTGTACCTAGGTGTTCCTTGAGACCCGTAAAACTATAAGGAATGATGACGACTCCCCGATACCCTAGAACTATTAAGAATGTTAACTATTCCCCGAAACCCCTAGAACTATCAGAAATACTGACTAAGTGACTATCCACCGAGACCTCTAGAACTATCAGGAATTCTGACGAAAATGCTCGACGCTTTGTTACTCTATCTACACAACCGTGTGTCCAGGCCTAGGACCATAAACCGTTCAGTCTACGAGGAAGTGTGTCGCATCTGATATTTTTGCTTTGTAGCACCTTCCAACAGTACCGGCGCGCGCAAAGACTAACAGGACAGACAGGGCACTGCGCATGTTGATAACCTCAGATGTAGGATCAAGGTAAACATGTAACCTGTGGGCTTGTGGAGCCCTCTAGTATTGCTTAAGAAATATCAAATGTGTTATTAAAGGTTTTCGCGGCACATGTTCTAGATTCTTCAAACAAAACACAATTTTTTGAGTTAAACGAATCCAGAATGATTATTATCGAAGTAGATTCGGTTTCTGGTCCTCGCCTTTGCTGGCACCTTTGTTATATTATGGGATGTTAAACACTTTACACATCTATAACGTGACATTTGCAGCCGTGACTTACCAACCAGCGGCTCTGCGCAAGAGCAACGCTAGTAGTGTTCACCGCAAGACATTCCACACCTCAATTCCATTCCCAAACAAATTAATTACAAAATAATTTAATCATATACAGAACATAATCATTTCGCATTAGTATTCAGCAGTAGATTCGCGTTTCGTTGGAGCGTAATGACGCATGTTTTTACGCATTTCGTAATGAATCGCTACGCACCGCCTCCAGGCTCCGCTTCCAGCGCTTTTTGTCACTTAATTACAGGCCGAAGACTCAATCGCTGTCGATCGATTTAAGCGACAAAAAGTTCGTAGTATCGACAATTTGTTCGGTGATGAGCGCGGAATATTAAGCGAATATGCATAGTTGGTATTGAGATGGTGAGCGAATTTATTGATAGAGGTGTCTTTTATTTGACTGGTTGTATGTTTTTGTGGTTTTCGTAGTTATTAGTTGCATTGCATGATCTTTAATTGTCATTGGTGTTGATCTAGTTTTTAAGAGGAATACCGTTGATTTTATTCACCTACATTTCAGTAAGCAAAAGGTTTTCATTTCATTTTTGCCCGAACCCCAATTACAAACATTTCTACAACCTAATAAAATTCCTTTTCAAAGAACTTTTACTAACACCAATACTGAATTCGATCACACTACACATCTTCACCACTCTAATCCGTCACTGTACCTCGAATAAAACCCTGTAAACTATAATAGCTGGCAACATTATCACAGAGGCAACATTCCTAACATTGTAATTACTATTGCCAACATAATTTACTAACAAGAGAGCACAAAAACCAAGAGAACAGTGTTAGCGGTGTTACTTTCATGACATCTGCATATAATGTGGGTGGAGCAAAAACTGCCAGCGATATACCGAAGACTTGGTGTGCTCGCGACGAGAGGAGAGATGTGGTTCTACTGACAGCGAAGAGCGACTTGTGAAATGCTGTGGCCGAACGATACGCTCTACTGTGATGCTACTGACCGCAGAGATAAAATAATATAATATATCGAAAATAATGCTGAAGATAAGCAACATATAATTTGGGTGAAAGAAAAACTTGCAGAGATACAGTGTTTTTTATATGGTAAGAGAAGAGGAATTTATGTCCACAGACAGTGGACAATAAAATGTGGTCGAAGGAAAACAGTGATGACGTGGAATACGTTTTGAGGGGAAAACTAAGATTGACAGCAAAGAGGCTAACATCCACGATTGCAAAAACCTTTATTATAAATAAGATTCTATAAAAAACTTGCAAGCGGAGAGCAGGTAAATAATAAAACATTAAACAATAATTATAAATAAACAAAGCAAGTGCTTGGATACTAATAGAAATTGTGGTGTAAATACTCTTTGCTATTTATTGTATATGGTTACTAAAAAAGTATATAAATTACTCCTTGACCTTTTGTCACAGCTGACATACCATCTGCAATTCTTTATGCAATAAAACCATATATCTCTAATGGTTTTTCTATTTATCTCGTATCAATTTATTGCATAAATAAAAACGCAGAGAAAAAGGCAATGGCTTCTATTGCGCGACTGCTCAGGCCTGAAAAGTTCGATGTGGATCCGGGGACTCCAACTGCCGAGCTAAAATATCGGCACTGGAAAGAAACATTTTTAAACTATCTTAAAGAAGAAACGGGGGAAGTCAAGATTCCGGATGGAACAAAGTTAAAAATTCTCTTCAATAATGTGTCTCCTAACGTTTACTCGTTTATCAGAGAGACGAAAGAATTTGAGAACGCTTTTCGCCTCTTAGATAAAATATATCTGAAATCGAAGAATGAAGTTCACGCTCGGTATGTACTGTCTTCAACCAAACAAAAGCCTGAAGAAACAGTGGCTGACTATATACGCACGTTACAACAACTAGCGTTTGAGTGCTCTTTCAAATCGGTTTCTGCTGAAGAATATCGAAACGAATATGTCCGTGACGCCTTCATTGCGGGAATAAGTTCTCAAAAAATTCGACAAAGGCTACTTGAAAATTTAGAAATAAGCCTAGAAGAAGCGTGCAATCAGGCCATGTCTCTCGAAATGGCTGAAAAGAATTCTAATGAGTTCCAAACTGCAAAGGAACTCTACCAAATCGAAAACACAGATGAATCGGGAAATATTTCCAATCTGGCTGCGGTCACATCACGCAAACGCTGCTTCTTCTGCGGGGGAAATATTCATCAAAGAATAAAATGTCCGGCTTTTCATCAAACTTGTCAAAATTGCGGAAAGAAAGGCCATTTTGCCAAAGTATGCAGAAGCGGAAACGCCGCAGATAAACCAGTTAGCAACGCTGTAGCGCAACCAAAGGAGCCAGAAGCATTAGCAATTTTAGCAGCATCTCCAGCTACTTTACAGAAGACTACAGTTTCAATCACTGTCAATAACCATAAAGCTGATGCCTTGATTGATAGTGGAAGTTCTACAAGCTTTATCGATAAGAACTTCGCTTTATTGCTAAACTTGAAACGCCATCCATGGAAAGAAACGGTAACACTAGCCTCAAATAAACGAACTTCACTCATAGATGGATTTTACTACGCAACGATCAAGCTAGGCGAGCACATTTACAAGGCGAAGCCTCTTTACGCCTTGGAAGATCTTTGTGCAGACGTGATAATTGGTCATGATATTCTAAGCGACCATTCATCAGTAGAAATCAAATTCGGAGGCACGGCAGAACCCCTTAAGATATGTAACGTTATGGAAGCTACGGTGCCTCCTGTATCACTTTTCAGTAATCTTTCAAACAATATTAAACCTATCGCTATAAAGTCAAGAAAACATTCTGAAACTGATAATCAATTCATAAGTGACGAAATCAATAAACTCTTAAAAGACCGGGTTATTGAACCTAGTAACTCGCCATGGCGAGCTCAAGTCTTGGTCACTGGAGGCACAACGCATCGCAAACGGTTAGTCATTGATTATTCATTAACAATCAACAAATTTACTGAACTGGATGCATACCCCTTGCCAAACATAGAATCGATCGTATCGAAGGTAGCACAATACAATTTCTTCAGTCAAATCGATTTAAGAAGTGCATATCATCAAGTGCCTATCTTGCCGAATGAGAAAAAGTATACAGCTTTTGAAGCTTGCGGTAAGTTGTTCCAATTTACACGTATACCATTTGGAGTCACAAACGGGGTCGCTGCATTCCAAAGAACACTTCATTATATTATTAATAAAGATAAACTGGCAGGTACTTATTCATATTTGGATGACGTCACAATTTGTGGCAAAACAGCAGCAGAACATGATCTGAATTTGTCTCGTTTCATGGAGGTTGCGGCAAAATATAATCTCACGCTTAATGAGGAAAAATGTGCATACAAGCAAGAGTCTATAAAATTGTTGGGTTACAAAATTGAAAAGAATACTATTCGACCAGATGATGACCGCCTTAGTCCTCTATTGAACTTGCCCATTCCAACTGACTCGCGAGCACTTAAAAGAACACTAGGCATGTTCGCCCATTACTCCAAATGGATTCGAAATTTCTCTGAAAAGATCAGCCCCTTGACTAACGTTTCTGAATTTCCTCTCGAAAAGGACGCCGTTGACTCTTTTCAAAAACTAAAAGCAGACATAATGGCATCAGCCTTAACCGTAATAAATCAGAACGAAATATTCACTGTTGAAACTGATGCTTCGGAACACTCTATTGCAGCTTCCCTGTCTCAGAACGGCCGCCCAGTAGCTTTTTTTTCACGTTCACTCAACATTTCCGAACGTCGACATTCATCAATAGAAAAAGAAGCAAGCGCTATTGTTGAATCTGTAAGAAAATGGCGGCACTACCTCATTGGTAGACATTTTTTATTAATAACTGACCAACGATCTGTATCTTTCATGTTCAACCAATCCCATAACAGCAAAATCAAAAATGAGAAGATAGAGAGGTGGCGTCTTGAGCTATCAAATTATAAATATGACATAATCTACCGTCCGGGTAAAGATAATATTACGGCTGATGCCCTCTCCCGTATGTGCTCAAGTATGACCACGAACAGACTGAACGAGTTACACAATATCTTGGGACATCCCGGTATCGTGCGAATGTTTCACTGGATACGATCTAAGAACCTGCCTTACTCTGTAAACGATATCAAGAAGATGACATCTGAGTGTCGTATTTGCGCAGAAATCAAACCTAGGTTTGTTAAAAAGCAAGGAACGCTCATAAAAGCAACCATTCCATTCGAAAGACTCAACATCGATTTTAAAGGACCTCTACCTACCAACACTCAAAATCGCTACATCTTGACAATTATAGATGAATATTCAAGATTCCCGTTTGCCTACCCAACCAAAGATGTGTCTACTAGCAGCGTTATTAAATGCTTGAAGGACTTATTCTGCACTTATGGTGTTCCACAATATATACATTCAGATCGTGGAGCAGCCTTCATGTCTAACGAATTACGGAACTATTTGGTAACAAATGGAATTGCATGTAGTCGAACCACGCCATATAATCCACAAGGAAATGGTCAAGTGGAGCGTCTAAACGGTACCTTATGGAAAACAATAAAGCTGTGCTTGAGAACCAAAAATCTTGAAACAGCCAGCTGGGAGCAAGTCTTACCATACGCTCTCCATTCAATCCGTTCATTGCTGTGCACGGCCACTAATGCCACACCCCATGAAATTTTTTTTAGACATACACGACGATCTGCAAATGGGGAATCAATGCCAACATGGCTTTTGGAACCAGGACCTGTATTGATGCGTAAAAATCATAAAACGTCAAAATACGATTCTGAAGTGGAAGAAGTGGAGCTTGTGGAAGCTAATCCATCTTATTCTCACGTACGACTACCGGACGGCCGAGAAACTACCATATCAAATAGACAGTTAGCACCTCTTCCGCTGCCGTCGCTAGAGAGTGAATCCGAATCTGAAGATCAATACGAGGATGCCGAGGGTGAAACGGAGATACCTCTGGTCCAAGAAGTAACAACAGCTCAGAACTCTCAGCAACACGAGACTACAGCAACTCGGCGCTCCACAAGAGAGAAGAGAGCTCCAGCCCGTCTTCAGGACTACGTTCTCTGACCCGGGGGTGAATGTGGTGTAAATACTCTTTGCTATTTATTGTATATGGTTACTAAAAAAGTATATAGATTACTCCTTGACCTTTTGTCACAGCTGACATACCATCTGCAATTCTTTATGCAATAAAACCATATATCTCTAATGGTTTTTCTATTTATCTCGTATCAGAAATAAGCATCAGAAATACTGTATTCCTGTGTCTCTTCAAAGAGCTTGCAGAATGATGGTCTTGAAATAACTGCGTTGACCTTCCAATTCAATATTTCCGCAATCAAGTTATGTTATGAATATGATCATGCTAACTTCACACCCACGCTTGAAACTGCTTAAATTAATCTGGGAAACTAAGACAGCGGAAGTTGTATACCTCATTCATTGAAAATCAATAACTAGATCAACTCTTTGCTTTATATCGCAAAAAGTATTAATCCTACAGTTGATGCCGTGATGTTATCGATACTTTACACTATGTTTAATTCAAGCGAATATGAAACATTAGGATTATTTCAAAATATACACATGCAAGTGTTCACAAAAACGTCTATGATAAATGAGTGAACAAAACACTGTTAGTAAAAAGTATCCGCCATTGACTGTGTCGATAGATACGGAGTGTAGACCCCACGACATGCTTCTGTGAACAGATTTTATGGGGCGCAAGTGGCAGCGGACTGTTATAAATATCTACTAGTAATTGTAGACTGATTTCTAAAGGAAGGAATCTAGAGGAAGGACATCATAGTATTATTCAGTCTATATGAATGACGAACTACACAATCAAGCATTTTGACAAATTATGAAAAAACGATAACTATGTTACGCTTATTGTTACTGGATAGTAAACCGGATGGCCGGAGAAGTTGCGGATGGTCCAAGTTCAGGTGATTGAACTGTTGGAGTAAGAAATGGGAGAGAAAAAGTCGGAAATGGGTCACGTTGGAATTCTCCAACGTGACCCATTTCCGACTTTTTCTCTCCCATTTTGACTTTTTTTCTCCCGGGTGGGTCTTAGCCTGATCTGGTATACATTCGTATACTAGACCAGGCTAAGACCCACCCGGGGCTGTGAAGCCTTAGATGATGATGATGCACCGCACATCTTATTTCAGTTATGGAGTATGCTAAGGTTGCTGAAGCAGCCCTTACTGAATTATTAAGTACTGGAACTCATCGGTATGTTCCAGATAGAATTATTTCAGATTCTTATGAGTGTGTGTATTACTTGATTTATCAATGTATGGTTCGTTGCCCGCTTTCAGCTCGCTCTATGTCCCCCTATCCAATATAACAGCAGACTGGAGAAAATATTCAATACATAATTTAATTAATATTAACATTTTTATACCGTCTCTCGTATTTTTTACAACACGGCTCCGTAGCCACTTATGAGAACTCGCACCTAATCAGTGGTAAAACGGTAGTGTTCCTAAAAGGTGTATACTTGGACCAATATTACAACATTAATTGAAACTATAATTTATTATCAATTGGCTTTGACTCAACATTCCAGTATTTTAAGAAGCAGTACTTTTTTCCTAACTTTCTTTGTTTTTGATTCACTATTCGAGCATCTTAAAGGTCAAACATTCCATGTTTTGTGGTACAACGGTCTTCAAGTTCAAAGACATTAATTTCTACGAGTTTTTCTCTAAAGTAAACTTAATAATTGACCGATCGTTGGAATTAATTGTAGGGAACAAGCCTGCTCGTAAACGATGAATTATTAAACCGTACTTATTCTCTATTATGTATGGTAAACCTAACATTATCTATTGATGCGTATTAATGCCAGCATAATGTGATCACTGATCAGTCTGCTAGTGCTAAGTGGCGATTATAGGCACTTTATAAGTGGCAACCTTTGTTGTAAACTGTCTATAAGATAGGTCTATGTTTTGAAGAAGTGTTTTATAGAAGTCATAAGCATCATTAAATATTCAAAGACAATTTGGCACGCAGTTGTCCTTTACCAGATCTTATTGATTTTCTCTTTTTTAAATTATCAGAGTGATAGATGGATGACGCCATCAGAGCAGTCGGTATATGCAAAAAAAAGAAAAATACATGAAAAAGAAGATTATGAGGTAGCAACTAATGTACAGTCACGAGCATAAGTATGTATACACTTGGCTTTGTTCAAAGGCGATTTTCTCCTTTATTTTTGAATGAAATTTTATATTATTTGGAACATAGTACTTTCGAACCCATAGGTTTATGTAAAGTGTCGTATTTCAACGTTGCATTCGTTATTTCGTGAAAAAATCGCAATTGAAAGTTGCCAAGTGTTGACATATTAGTGCTCGTGACTGTACATCTAGCAATTTATGAATTATAGGAAACTGGCACCCTAATTTCGTAACACACTTTTAACCACGATCGGAGAGTTTTGAAGGATATTGATAATCCATTGCTTCATAGGGATGACAAAATCGTCTGCTCATCAACGTCAATAACGCAATGAACGTAGGTGAACTGTCAAAATCGAAACCCATTGCGATCAATGGCCATTATAAGTGTGTTACAGAAATACCCCTTGGATCTACTGAACGTCTGCAAAATCCTCATTATGAACTATTGAGGCTACATTATTTCTTATTAGTTTTGCCTGTGTATTTTCTACGTCTCCTCCAAATAAATTATTCTCATTAAAATGCATGTAGGTAATCTTCAACATCCATACTCGAACCTAAAACAAAAAGCGCGCAGCTGAGCGTATCGGGGATCTGTTTCAGCATGGCGATAGTCCGCATCCAATATGATCGGAGCTGTTTATTGATTCTTGGAAATAAAACAAACACGGCTAAATGGAAGCCGCGGTGCGCAGATTAAGTTGTATACTCATTTGTGTTACGGTAAAAGAGATAAACTGAAAGCGATTGTGCGTCTACAAGTCGTAATTCTAGAATAGACTAAATGCAAACGATTTTAAAGCCTACAACCATCCCATTATGAAGAAATGTAAACGAAGATGAATCAGCGCTGCTATTCTGTAAAAATCTCACCGTGAAAACTTAGGTGAAGTGAGCGTGGCACTCCACGCTCACTTCACTAGCTGTCAGTGTCAATTCCAAGCAAAAACAAGCTCACTTCACCTAAGGTTCACGGTGAGATTTTTACAGAATCGACCGGCTGTTCATGTATTAAAGTGTAAAAGAGTTTCTGTGAGCCCAACTCTTGCAGACATACATTTTTAAAACCAATTTTTCTTTTTCTTTCTTTTAGGTAAACTTCTACGTAAAAGAAAAATGTTATCCCGGACATTCAAAAGGTCTATTGTAACTTCTTGATAGAGTCCACCATTGAACTGGGTCTCAATAGATTGCTTAAACGTCATCCCTGCTAAATTTTACACCACGCCGCGGTACAGCCGGTATCGCATAGGTGTGTCGGGCGATACATCACAAGGCGCGTAACGGCGGCGCCTGCGCAGCGTCCGATTTATTGCGCCGTTACCTTTAATTCGTACATAATTTAATTTGAACACGGCCCGTAAGACTTAATTATGATATCTCCGGATGTGCCGTGTACGATTTTAATGTCGGATCATATAGGCTGTATGGCGTGATGCCTTGCCTCGGCTGGAAAATAAAAAAGCTTGTCAGTTGCTTGTTGGCGGTTCCAAGTGGTAATGAATCCTGAATTTCTGATCATCATCTGTGTATCGACTGTACCTTATAGGTTATTGGTTCTTAATGATAGTTTCTTCAAAACTTTTATTTTCAAGAGACTGGTCATCACAGGCCACACTAGTGACTATATTGTAATTTTTGTACTGACATTCGAAGCTACCACTACTGCCAATTCAATTCAATTTCTTGAATTCGTTCTTCAGAATTTTAATGACTATGATTCCGCATCAATAAATTATTTTCACACTAAATGACATATTCAAATTGTATTCATTGCATTCAGTTAAAAGAATACCCATTAATCTTTTACTATCTCTGATAAACAGTCAATTATAAAATGTATCGTGAATATTTATAAAAGAAAATGTTTTTTTTTAAACACTACTGTTAATAATGTTCTCATTTCATTGCTGGCTATCAAGTGTACATTGATAGCTTCCGTTGTTGATAAGACGCAATGGATTGCGACATTTATTTTAGTGCGTACTGTATAGATTTGTGTTTACCTTACTCTGGATAGGGTTGTCAAAATTATGGAACTCTAAGTTTTTTTTTATATTTTGGGTTTTTTTCGGTTAAACTTCAACTTCGCCTGTTTCCTATTTTACTGTGTTTATTTTTGTACTTTCCTCATATCATTCCAGTTCACTTAGGATCAGCGCAGTACGTTGTCTTTTTTCTACATTTAGTAGGTACATATCTCTAACAGCCATATCGTCTTAGTCTTCACTTCCTTTATAATCATAATTTCTATCATCTTTCATAGCCTCCATCCATCTTTTCTATGGTCTGCACCTTTTCTTTTGGCTACCTACTTATACTTAACCATATTCATACTTTACTGTTTCTTGCCACATACTTCTAATTCCACCACATCGCACAACAGGACAATCTACATTTCACTACCCATACATACAACATACAACATAATCAGCCTATAACGTTCCCACTGCTGGGACACAGGCCTCCTCTCTGTGAGAGGGAGTGGGCCGTAATCCACCACGCGGGCCCAGTGCGGGTTGGTAGATGTCACATGTTTTCGAATTTTTGGTTCTAGGACATGCCGGTTTCCTCACGATGTTTTCCTTCACCGTTTTTTCACTACCCAACCCTACCAAAAACCATAGGATCAGATAGCATTAAAACAAATTAGCGCAAAGAGTGGAACAAACACGGCGCGACTGACTTATGTTCCGTAATTAAGGGTCCGAGTCTACAGCCAGCCACTTGGACCCGTTCGTGTGGTGTAATGACTCCATTCCAGCTCACTCGGACCCGATGGGCTGGATATCGATAAATAATTATAAACGCTCGCAGTGATAGGGTTTGGTTGAAAGTTATCATTTGATATTCGTCATCTATACATATAAAATTCAAAGTCCTGACTGACTGACTGATATATCAACGCACAGCCTAAACCGCTGATCCTAGAGACATGAAATTTGGAGGGTGTGTTCTTTGTGAAGAGTAGGTATCCACTAAGAAAGGGTTTTTCAAAATTCCACCCCTAAGAGGGTGACTGGGGGGAGGGTGAAATTTTACGCGGACGAAGTCGCGGGCGAAAGCTAGTTAAGTATATATGACATATGTAGAAAAGAGTACTAGAATCTGCACAAGATTTAATATTGTCTACAATGAATTTTAATAGATAGATGGGATAATCTTTATTAACATAACATCACGCCTGTATTCTTCGAAGGGTTAAGCAGAGGTGTACTATAGTAATCTTTATTATGAACAACATATAAAACTTTAAGTCCTAGAGCTGAGGCTGAACGTTCACAGTCTGATCTCAGTCTTAATCTATCAAAAAATCCCTCTAATTTCACAAAAAAAAAAAAAAAAATGACATTTGTTTGTCGCCGAGATGAGACCGACTACATTTTGAACGTTTTAAATTACGAGAATTGGCTTTCAGATCATCATCGCCGAATTTATAGCTAATAGGATATCTGAAAAGTTTAGGAACTTTGTTGAACACACTACCTAAGGTCCAAATAAAGAGAATAGAAAGAATGAAAGAAAAATACGTTTATTGGCATTACAGCCAAATAAATACACCTTAAAACTATAAAAACAGAAAACAAAGATTATAATGCAAAAAGGGCCTCAGCTCAGCATAATGTCAGATGACAACACAAGCGTGTACCACCTGACGCTGATTTTTAACTGCAACCCACCAACGAATAGGAATCTTTATCATTCTGAAAAAAATTGTTACAATGTAAAACCTTCTTAATAATACTGGCTGGCTGGCTGGTTGATATCTTGTCCTGCGTGTCCTGTCAGCTGCACGTTACAGGAACCAATGGATGATGGTGATGGCGCCAAACAAGTAGCCGAATTCTGAGCTGAGTGAATTTAGATTGCTATCGACAAGGTAGTCAGAAGAAGAATAACACTGGTTACTCACTCGTAATTCCTCTATAGGTAGGTATACACACCTAAGACTTCTGCGTGCCCCTGGAAACAACTCAACCATTCCACTAGGAAACGACTCAATTTACCACTAGTTCCAGGTATTATAAAAACAATCTTCATTAATCAATGGTTGATTTATTACTTTGCCGCAATTTAGCATGCGCGTTGCATCACCCATCTGCATACCCACTTTCTAATTAACATTCGTTCTTGAAACTATTATAATCGTGTTGTTTGTGGATATTTTATTATTGAAATTATCCACTTTATTCCTTTATTCACAACTAGCAGCGCCCCGCGGTTTCACCCGCGTAAGTGTCGATTCCGTGGGAATATCGGGATAAAACTATATCCTATGTCCTTTCCCGGGACTCAAACTATCTCTATACCTTTCATCTAAATCGGTTCGTGAAGAGGTAACCGACAGACGCACTTTCGCATTAATATTAGTATGGATTGAGAAAAAGTCATGTTGCACTGACCCCAAATAAATTGAAATAAGGGCTGATGAATGATGATTCTTTTATTCACGAAAATAAGACGTTTAAAAAAATGCTCTTTTTCAAAATCATCATCGGAAGACCAGACTTGGATATGGTGTTTCTCGCCTGATTGAATATCATTCTCTGGAATATCCGTCCATCTGGCAAACTACTGAGTAAAAATACCAACTCCATAGTTTGGGAAGGATGTTATCAAAGAACGTGAGACGAGCTGGAAAAAACCAACGACCAGTGGTCCACATTAGCCCTGGATTGAAAGAGCTGGAAGTCATGGGGAGAGGCCTTCATTCCCAACAGTAGTGGAATCATGCAAGCTAACAGTAACCACTAACCAGTAATGTTATGCCGAGTCTCAAAAACAAAAAAAAACCGACGATGATCCGATGTTTCAAAAACTCAAACTCAAAGCATTTATTTCAATCAAACCATGTACAGGCACTTTTGAATTGTCAAAATTAAATAGTCGGTCAGTTAGTCAGAAAGTTGAAGCTAGTTGCCCATTCCAAAACGTAGATCTCTATGGAGAAGAACAAGCAAGAAATTCCATGGACACTGTTTTAAATCAAGATAATACAAAATCCTGGTAGCTCTATATGTGAGAACAATGTAAAAAAAACACAAATGAAGAAACAATTCAAAATATAAGATTAAAATAAGCCTTGGCATTAAGAGATGACCAGTCTCAACAGACGGCGCCAGTTCACGAACATGACGTGTGGATCAGCACCAACTTTGGTACTGCTATCATCTAAATCTATTTTTCGTAAAATTCCTTCTACTAACCGTGCATGCTGCATTTAACACATAATCTTACCAGCAACCACGCAGGCGTTAAAATCTCCGTATTCTAATAATAACTTAATGTAGCGCAAAACATTAATTAATTAACAAGAACATTATCACATTTCTCGTTATCTCGTTTCGTTCTTGCCGGTCATTGTTATCATTGGACATCGCAAAAAGTCGCATGGTGCCGACAAAAGCCGATATACTAACATTGCTGGCGAGGAATCCGAAGGTACCAGCGCTCATTAACGCTTCTCCTGCGCATCGGTCTATCTCGTAGTTAAATCAGCCTATATCTATAACATCATCACATTCGAATTTGCACCCTGTCCCCCGCTTCGCAGAATCCAAAGTTCGATATCTGCAGATTTCGAGATTTGAATTAGGAAAAGGACGTAACTCTCTTTAGAGTACACGAGGTTGAGAATTGAACTCTGTGCGGCGATCCTAAAGATCAATTCGGAGCGGGTAAAGAAAATTCATATAAGGCTTTACGACCGCGATTTACATGTAGAGCTGCACATTAAAAACGCAATAAGCGCAAAGAACTTCATTCAAAATTAGAATCTGACAGCGAAGATATAAAGTTGAATTTTCCATGTGTTCTTGCCGTTGTAAATCGTTTTTAAGGGTGCGTCCGTATGTGTACGATGCGCGATTAGCGTTTTTGCGTCGGCGGCGTAATTAGGGCCTATCGGCGGCGCGTATGAAGACATAAATAAAATGGGTACGCTTGAATTAGCGGCCGCTACTACACCACGGGTTGACTTAAATTTCAATCGATGGATGTTGAGATTTCTTTTGTATAGCGAGATTTATAAAGCGTGGGTAATGTGTTCGAGTGATATCGTTGCACCTGCCGGGATGAACAGTGATCTAAATAAGGATTAACGGAGGTAATGATATGCCGGGCGGATGGGGTTTGCTGCAGATCGCCTGATAAAGGGAGTTGCGGTTCCTAGGCTGATCGACTGATGTAAGAACGAGGTTTAGTCACGCACGAATGAGTTGGACTTTGATCATGAAAAGGTAACTGAAACGACTATTCCGATGATCTGGAGTCATAGAAACACGCGTCAACCAGAGGAAACTGCTGCAGCCGTTGACAACATGCCGCTCATGTATTTGAGCACCGTAGGTACTCAAATACACGAGCGGAACGTTGTCGACGGCTCTCTGTCGTTGACGCTAGTCGCTCGTGTGTATGTATACTTAGGCTTGGTAGTTCTACTCTCAACTGTAAATCAAAGAAATTCAATAAGTTTTTTGTGCTACTTATATTACTTCACACACAGACCTAACATGCTATTGCCACGAATCATAATGGACAGTTAACTGTTCAGTTAATCGTATCAAATCCCATTGGTGAAGGATTTTTCAGTTATTTTTTTTTTGTCTGTGCTAAAATATCAATCAATCAAATCCAAATCCAATCCCTATCTCTTTGATTATACCTACGTAGTGCAGCGAAAAAAAGAAAAACATGGACTGTCTTCGCCATATTAAGATTTATAATGTTATCCTTTTATGATTCTGCCAAAGTGACCTTTTCAGGCCCCCAGGTCAATAAGGATCAATGACATAATTCCAACATGATTTTGTACCAATCGACAGCACAATTAGCCCCCTAACCAGCCACCCAACAACTAACGAGTTTCTTTCAAACAGTTTCCTAATAATGATTATCACAATAGTATGCAAATGTCTATTAACACCTGACATTCCGGCGAGTGTTGCCACACTATCAATAATTAACTTTATAATGTTGCGTATGCCAATACGATGCCGACGGTAAGACAGGGTGACCACGCTGTGACAATTTATTTGTCATTTTCTTTTCATCCGACGGAAAACTTTGAAGGTTGGAAGTCAGATAGAACTTGACACATGTCATTAATGTATATATATGTCATGGCTAATAGCCGAAGTGCGGCTACACCTAGTTTTAGCTGACCGAAGTGCGGCTACACCTAGTTTTAGCCGGCCACATGCGGTTCGTGTGTATTTCGGGAGGCGACATAGGATGCAAGAGCGAGCGAAGGGCACCCCGAGGTTCGTTTTGGTTAAAACTAGGTGTAGCCGCACTTCGGTCATTAGCCATAACATATACGACACAAAGACACATCTGACATTGCAAAGTTGTACTATCCTGTAAATAAGACTAGCTGTATTTGAAAACAAAATAAGGACCAAGAATCGAATGGCAAAGATAGTGGCAGAAAAGATGTATGGCGAAAAAGAGGCCCATAATAATTAAATAGACAGAGCCCTGTTAGTATTGAATGTCCTTAACGAACTTACCGTAATAGCAAAAGTAACTTACAACACTTGAAAATAATGGTAAAGCTACATTATGTTTTCATAAAAACCGTGGTCGCATGAACGACCATCCATGCAAATGGTCGCGACGCGGCGGCCGTAACGCATGAGCCGCCCACTACTTTATTGTTAGCACTATCTTTACTAGAATTATTACTACCAGAAGTGCTTGGAGTACTACCATTATGCATGTAGGCATTATTGCTACCAGAAGGGAAGAACGTAGCTTTTTCTTTAACGACATGATTTGTTTTAGAATTGTTACTATTAAAAGTGCCTTTATGTATAGGAAGTTTAGCTGTGTTGCTCAAAATTATATAACCATTCCTAGCAATGAATATAGCATTGATTCTTTAATCAACTTGCAATGTGCTTCCATTGTTATCAAATGTAAAGCCAACTTCAATGCTTGTGGATCATTTTAAAGGTAAGGTAGGAGTGCTTAGAGGCAACGAAACAAAACCCGTCTCTGTAGTTAAGAGTTCTTACACTGATATAATAATATTATGTAGATATAAACTCCCTATATCGAAAAGTTGAGTCCAATAATAACCAGATCGATAAGTTGCATAATCAGCCTATAAAGTTCCCACTGCTGGGACATAGGATTCCTTTCTGTGAGAGGGAGAAAGTGGGCCGTAATCCAACACGCGGGCCCAGTGCGGGTTGGTAGATGTTACATGTCTTCGAATTTTTGGGTTCTAGGACATGCCGGTTTCCTCACGATGTTTTCCTTTACCGATACGTTGCATTCGAACCTAATTGACACAAGGCGTCAGGATACAAACCATCTAAGTGATATCACAAACGTTTTACAAAGACAACAGAAAAAAAAGTAATAAAAAAATTAAATCGACTTCAAAAAGAAATTAACTCAAAATTATGAAATAACTTTAATTTCGGAAGTTGGTGTCTTGGGATCTGTATTTTATTTAGCTTTAGTTTTTTTGCTACCGACTTCCGAAATTAAAATTATTTCATAATTTTGAGTTAATTTCTTTTTGAAGTCGATTTTTTTTTATTACTTTTTTAATTCGTAATTTTTAGTTTTAAGTAAAAACTGGAATATTTGTTTGTAATAAGTAGGTAATAGTTTTGATGTAAATATTGCACTAGAATTTGACCAAGGTTTTGAGATGTTTTCCCTTTGACACTACACCCGTACTTAGCTCGTATCAATAAGCCAGGCACTTACACGTATTAGTCCATATATTGAAAATTACTGAATCGATTTTGATGAAACTGGCACTGTTCCCTAAGTTGAAGTAAATGTAACCCAATAAAAATGGTCACGATCCGATTAACAGTTGCGGAGAAATGCGTGGACAAACATGCATACGTACATCTATAAAATTTTGTATATTTGTTTGAAAGGCCTAATAGATTGTCTTAAGTGAATATAATACATACGTGTCGAATCGATAACCTCCTTTTTTTTAAGTCGGTAAAAAAAGTAAAATTCATCTATCGAACACGCAAAATACTGGTGCATGTACACGGTAGAAAAACGTGGTCGCATGAATTAGCGCACACACCGACGCGACATGCAAATGGCGACGATAGATTTATTAGTCAGGTTTACATACTGCATTTTTTTACTCCGTGTCCGCGATGGTTTCCCTCTATTGTCGATAGAGTTATTATATCGGTACTACTTTGTTGCAGGCCGTATTTTATTTTGATTTAGAACTGTTGCGGCCAAAATGTGTAATGTATGGTAATTTATATGCTAGACTAGACTGTTTTATGTTTCTTTATAAATCGGTTCAGTATTAATGTGTTCTGTTGGTTTGTGATTAAGTTATTACCGTTGGTCTACTGTTGGCAAATAGGCTGTTGCACTGGCTATCAATTTCTGCGTCTTGCTAAATAATTTGACGCGAGATATTTTTTATTCTAGGAATGAAGATCAGGGGGCCTAATAAGGCCACTTTGGCAGAATCATAAAAGGATAACATTATGAATCATAATGGACAACTATTAAGTTAATCGTATCAAATCCCATTGGTGAAGAATTTTTCAGTTATTTTTTTTTTGTCTGTGCTAAAATACCAATCTATCCAATCCAAACCCAATCTCTTTGATTATACCTACGCTACGTAGTGCAGGGAAAAAAAGAAAAACACGGACTGTCTTCGCCATAATATGATTCATAATGTTATCCTTTTATGATTCAGCCAAAGTTACCTTTTTAGGCTCCCTGCTCAAATTTTGTGCCCTTATCAAATTAGTTAGTCCCAACTACAAAGTCGAAAAACAGCTAAGCTGTCGAGCATCACTGTGTTCAGTTTAAAGACAAAAAAAAAGGTTCCGACGAATTGAGAACCTCCTCCTTTTTGAAGTCGGTTAAAAAAGAAATAAATAAAACACGTTAATTTCTGGTAAAGATGACGCAGGAAAAGAAGAAGAAGGGGGATAATATGCGTTACATCTACGCAAAACAGCCATGGCTGAGCATAATGCAAAGACCTTATGCGAGGTTGAACCCCAGAGTTGATTTTCAGCGACAGCGGGCGTATATTTGGCAGGTATCATTTCTGTTGGAGATTCTAACTAGATAAATAAATTATGTCCTCGTGGACGTGACCTATGAGGCGATGCAATCATGATAACTAATAAACTAAAGTTATGACCGTGTTGTTAGATATACCAGTCAGCCAGTCACAAACCCAAAAGAAAAAAAAGTGTGGGGTCGGGGGACCTCCGGCAGGAATGAAGTTTAAATGTGTGTATGTTTAATAAATAAATAAAATTTAATCCAATATGGTAGCTGCAAAACCTTGAAAATATTTCCAGCCGCCATCTTGAATTTTCATTTTGACCTCACTGTCGGCTTCAGCACCCTCGAAAACCATGAAAATTATCTCTTTCTCTACCTCTCTCTTTTGTGTGTAATAAAAAGTCACATGGAGGCAAAGCATAACGCTTTTTCGTTACGTGACGATTTTTCCCAGTTTACTGCTACCGCACTAAAGTAAAAAAAAAACTTCGATCAAAAAAAAAACCGACACCACAAACTGCCACTTTTACCTATACTTTACCCATGTAACGTTGCACTTAAACAGTAAATTATATAAAACGAGCAAAATTTATTGTTAGTAAATTAGACTAAACACGTTTGGCATATAATTAACATCGAGCTAATTGCAATCAGGCGTTCAGGTAATAAGTAGGTAAGTAATTGTAATGTTTAATTATGTAGCCAGTGTGATCACGTTTGAAAACAGCACGTTAGGGGGAGTTGATGTTGCTAAACGGGTTTTAATTTAATCTATTTCAGTAATATGATATTTACTGTTAATCATCTGTCTAGCGGAGCCAGTGGCCCAGTGGTAACGGCCGCGACTTACGAGTTGTAGGTCGTAGGTTCGAACCCAGATAGGCGCTTTACATTGTGTAAATTATTTCATCACCACTGCTCTCAAAACGGTAAAGGAAAACATCGTGAGGAAACCGGCATGTCCTAGTCCTAGAACTAAAAATTCGAAGACATATAACATCCACCAACCCGCACCGGGACCGCGTGGTGGATTATGGCCCACTCCCTCTCACAGAGAGGAGGCCTGTGTCCCAGCTGTGGGAACATTATATGCTGATTATGCGTATGCTTATTTATGGAGGAACACAAATATCTGACAATCAGACTGCCAGAATTTCGGCCCACTGAGTGTCCGTAATTAATGTCAAAGTTCTACCAAGATATCTCAAATAGTACCTATACTTTAACTATCTACAATCTTAGCAGCTAATCTCAGCTACTGCGTTTTATTTTTAATCACAGCTGGACGGAAAAGCATTTTAAAAAGATTTAACCGTGAACACACTAGAATTATTTCCTTTAATTAAAACCTAATTAGAAAGCGAACGTATCTAATCCAAGTATCTAGTCGTCCTGACATTAGGTATTCGACGCGGAAACATCATTAATTTAGCGCACAACAATTTTAGAATTCATTAGCTTGAGTACAAAATAAAAACAAGTCTCTGACTATCCCCTGATGGCTACTTGTACAAATGATATGGAAAAAGCGTCATCTAGTTTCCATACTAAAGAGCTAGTCTGTAAGCTAGGGCTGGCATGAGCAGACGAATACTTACCCTTCTTGTTAGCGTGTCAAAAATAACACGAAAATATATGTATATAGATTTTTAAATTTGTTTGACCCAAAATTCAATAGCGCGAATTCAGTTCGCTGCGATACAGCCGGGCAGCCATTACCTATATACCATGGGTGTTAACCCTATTGATCTTATTCTAATTTTTATGAGGTGAATCTATACCGACAGGATAGGAATGTTAGCAATGAAACATATTTGTTAATAACAAGAAACAGCCTGTCACTTTTATTGCGTTTTTTGCTTCATGTAACAGCTGGATGAGGCATTGCGTGAAGCAAGATTTACAGACAGAAAATCAGTGTAGAGAGATAGGTGATTTAAAAATAAAATTATGCCAAAACACTTCAGCTAAAGTTTATTACCGACGACTATAAATCGTCGTCGCAAATTTAAAATCTCCTGTGACATTTTTGTCGATAGTGAGTTTTACAAATATTTAAGCAAAAACTTCCATGTCATTATCTTACTATGTCGACAAAGCACATATAATTTTAAAAAAAATCTAACGTGTCAGCCTTTTAAAGTATAAGAAGAGAAAGAGCAGAAAAGAAAAACAGGTAGGAGAGAGACTATAATAATTACCTGACTGAGTCGAACTGGTAGAAAAGTTCAAAAGAGCTGACATATTTAACACGAAAATCTTATCGTAGCAACCCTACACAATGCGGAATCCTGTAAGAATGCTCATGTGTGCATAGAGCGAGCTGCCGGATAGGTAATTATCTTGAAAAGGACATGCGACTACCTTTCTACCGAGCGCCTAACTAAGTAAGATATTCATACGAATAAGCTATTAATAGGAACTCCGAGTATTACAGAAATACGGTAGCTGGAAATTAACTACACCCAGCGTGGGTGTAGTTAATTTCTTTGGGATACCGCAGAAAGAGGGAAGGTGACAAATTCTTGTTATCATTGAATTTGTAAAGTTAATTCAACTATTTTAAATTTGTTGATTTATTTAGTCAGTAGTACACATACATTTTTTATGTTGGCGCCAACATAAACTCGTTACAGTTTTACCGTGCACCAAAATCATCGACTACATAATTTAGAGAATTAAAACCATTTACGTAGGTACTTAGTTAATAGAAGGATATATAGCACATCTTTGTGACTCTCTCGAACTCCACCACCCAGCACCCTAATTGCGTAACACACTATCGATACAATCTGAATCATTTTGAAGGATATTGCTAATCCATTGCTTCATATGCTCGAAAAACTTGTCTGCTCAAAAACGTAAATAACGCAATGAATGTTGTTCAGTTGTCAAAATTAAAACCATTACCACCGATAGTGTGTTACGCCATTACCCCGCAGTACCAGAGTTACCATAACCATACCATAACATAGCATATGGTAATCCATATGCTGTTATGGTTATGGTAACTCACTCCAACGCATTTGGTATTTCACTTCTTCTTTGGTAAAAAGAAAAAGAAAAGAAAGAAAGTGGTGTGTTCTAAAGTTGATTCCAAATTACTATTTCGAATCAACTTTAGAACTGCTTAGCAGTCGAAAGGATTTGAGATTTAAGCGAGCTGTGGCAGTAAAATTGTAGGCCAAATCATATTTAGTACTTTCCGTTATGCAAAGTCTTCCAGATATAAAACTCTGCAAAATCAAATCAAAATCGTTTATTTGCATATAATTCACCAAGCAGATAAACTGGCTACATAATATTAGTTTGTATTTACAGTTACAAAGATACGAATCTGGCCCAAATCGATCTCGTTCGTCGTATGTCTTAAAAACTTAATGTTCCGCTTCAATCGCTGCAGCGGCTGTGACCGCTTCATTTCGCGTGTGATAACAATCGTAATAACATTCGCGATCGATTGCATGTTGGTTTGTATCGCTCGATCAGATGTCACTCGGTATTGCGTTTAAGTATGTTAGTGCTTGTACTTCTGCTTTCAAGGAAAGTAGTCTGCTCACTCCGTAAACCCTCATCAGTCATTACTTTTGTCACAATATTGTCACCAACATCATTGACAGGTACCTAAGTATTCTTTTCCGTTTGTTATATTATACCGCATTTACACAATCGTGTTCGCTATTCGCCTCGTCACTCGACGAACGATTCGACGAACCATTCGTATACGAGGGCCGTCGCGAACTACTGTTCACACATTCGCGGGGTGAAGTATTTTGACAACGCGAGCCACAACGCGAGCGCTCGAATCGCGAGGCGAGCCACGAGGCGAATAGTGAGCGCACTGTTTACACATGCGTGTTCGTTATTCGCCTCGCTATTCGCCTCGCGATTCGCACGAATGTGTAAATGCGGCATTCATGTTTATCTGTTTTATACCAAAAAGACTCAAGTCTTACCCATTTACTAGATTGAATATTAGACTTGTTTTGTTTATTGTGCTTACTTTATCAGATCTATAGCATTTCTTTTGTTTATCTTCAGATATATAGTTTCCAAAAAAAAAAACAATCGAGCATCTACGAGCATATAATATGATGAAGATTGGATTTGGATTGGATTGATTGGTATATTTATATAATAACTGAAAAATCCTTCACCAATGGGTTTTGATACGATTAACTTAACAGTTAACTGCCCAATATGATTCATAATGTTATCCTTTTATGATTCTGCCAAAGTGGCCTTTTTTATTTTTCAACTAATTTTGCACCACTGTCCAAATCACAGTGATCTCTATTCTCATTCTAATATGGTTGCTGTTGGGTTACTGCCACTGACAGGTCTGTAAAAATTATTCTGATCTTTATTCTCATCACAATAAGATTGCTGCTGTCACAGGTAAAATAACTGTGAACGGACTGCAGTCTTGCATTTCACAATAAAAAGTAAATAGCACAAAAGTAGGAAAGAAAGAAATAGGACTCATAAACAAGATATGTAAATAAGTATTCATGCGAAGCGGCTGATTCTTTCCTAGCATTATTCCTGCTTCGCTGTCCGACAACGTTTACTTTTTCACCACATTTCTAACAAATAGTCTGCCTATCCAAATTCTAACTATACAGGCTTGTCTAGTTTGAGGCCAATGTAAAACCCTTGTAATCTTATAGGTAATAAAGTTTTTATTATACATATTTATCAGGTAGGTAGGTACACCTCTGCCTAAAAAATCAGGGATTACAAACATGATGTTATGTTATGAAAGTATATTAAAATGGCCTCCATTTGTAGCAGTACATTCAAATGTAGTACAGTCAACAGCAAAAGTAGATGCTCAAAGTCAGAAATTCAATATTCGAAGTGATTCAAAAGTATTCTACGTAGTAAGTATTCTAAGTAGTAGTACTTTGACGCCACACAGTTTTGACGCGAACTCCGTTCATTAGTATTGAATTTATGATTTTGATCATCTACTTTTGCTGTTGACTGTACATACGTCCACTACTCCTTAGGTTACACCACCTTGCTAATATTTATACCATGGCATGAGCTACTCAAATAAAGTTTATGGTGTCAAGAGAGAAAATGACATAACACCTTGCAGTTAAACCAACATCAGCTCTGAGGCCGACACATTCTGGCTGGTAGGCACCGTTTTGCCTTGTAGTTGAAGCACCGTCGGCTTCCAGGCCAGGCCCGTGCCGGCGCGCCTCAAAGAGATGTCAGCATCAGAGAAGGGGCCCCATAGGGCCGACGCCTGCCGGGTCAGCGGGATTGTCCGAAAGGGTTACCACTGACCCGGAACATAAAGGGCTAAGGAAGGAACACGGGTGGGTTTTAGTCAGCAAGAGTCTAACACTCCCTTCCGCTCCACCCAGAGCGGGAGGGATCATTTGAAAATTTCCCAGCCTGAAAAAAAAAGCCGACAATCTGTCTGGCTGGTGGGCACCATCCGAAGGTCTTATCAAAGACAAAATAACGTCAAACACAAACCTAAGTTCCCAGTGTGACCCACATGACTGGGGGCGCTCATTCGTGCGCGACCAGCTCGGTGTAATCGCTAATTAACAATCATAACTCATCAATACGGCAATTAATACGCGGCCGGCTCGCGAGCACTTATTTAATTAATTGCAACTGATTTTCATAAAAATCGCTATAGTGTAACAGTTTTGTTGGCGAGGTTATGGGTATAGAGTTGTTGGATACCCCTTTGACGACCTGTCTGTGTAGCAATGTTATTTCAGTGTACAAGTTTTAAATTGTCAGGAAATATGATGACCCTATTGGTGATGTTCAAGGAGAATCGTATTACCCAGTAATAGGGTTGTGGAGGTCAGACAGGCAGTGGCTCCATGTAAAATACTGGTATTCAGCTGCATCCGGTTAGACTGGAAACCGACCCCAACATAGTTGGGAAAATGATGATGGGATGACGTTCTTCAGAAAGGTCAGGTGTACGGTAGTACTCGCAACCAGAGGGTTTGTATGACCAGCAGGGTTAAAAGCGTAACACACTATCAGTAGCAATGGGTTTCATTTTGACAGTTGAACAACATTCATTGCGTTATTTACGTCGTTGAGGAAAAACATTTTTCGAACATAATATGAAGCAATGGATTAGATATGCTTTAAAATGATTCAGATTGAGATTGGTTAAGTGTTCCACAATTATGGTGCAGATGTATGAACGTTAACGAAGCAAAAGGATTATGTAGGGATCGTAGCAGGTGGTGGTCTGTAGTTTCTGCCTACCCCCGCGGGAAGAAGAAGGCGTGTGTTTATAAGATACTAGCAGCGCCTCGCGGTTTCACCCGCATAAGTGTTGATCTCGTGGGAATATCGGGATAAAAACTATCCTTTGTCCTTCCCCGAGATACAATCTATCTCTCTGCCAAATTTTATCGAAATCCGTTCAGTGGTTTAGGCGTGAAAAGGTAACATGCAGACAGAGAGACAGAGTTACTTTCGAATTTATAATATTAGTATGGATTAAGTTTTAACTTACATTTTCATCTAAAGGTTATGATAATCACTAGACTGCATGATAAATTGCTGTACTATATTATCTGATCGACACCGAGCTACAGTAAAAAGAGCTATTTTCAGTTTTTTTTTTTTCGTTTTAACGTCGGTTTTCTTTCTCCTCTTGCCCTCGCAAAAAACCAACATACCGCCCTAATAGGTTTTATAAAAGGGGATGATTAATTTACATCCTAAGCAACCACCTGTACCGAGATAATAATTCATATCATTATGATACAGAATCAGCCGCCGTTTAACTTGACTTACGAGCTCTTAACACACAACTCATATAAAAATACTTTTCAAATTAACGCCTTGTTACAAAGAGTTCAGTCGATTAAAAAACTTCAAGAGTTCAATTTAATCTCTAATTGAATCTAAGGCGATGCAAATTCGCATTAACAGCTCTATAGGTATTGCGGGGCGATGCGCCGGCGCAGGCCGTTACAACAGGTCCGGTCAGTTTTTGTCGCATTCGGTCTGCGGCGGCCGAGCGGAGCGGATGTCGAACGCGTACGCTTGTGGTTTGGGTGTGTTGTATAGCATGACAAACAGCTGATATCTAATTATGTAAAGTATTGATCGGTTGGATGGAACCCTACTTTTGCAGCAATAGCTACTATAACTACGAGTACTATCGATTTTAATACATAACCCTGGTGGAGAAAATGCTCTCTCCTAAAAACCAATGCTTGTCCGCATCATCCAGCTAGAAGTCTTCAGTGGCCTTCCAAACTCTGCTAGCTGATATAGACAGAGAAATTGGATTTATCAGATAGTCGACCACAATTTCAATCTCTCTACAACTATATAACTATAATTAATAAAAGTCTGACGATTATTACGTTATAAAAAATACTAGGAAAACAGTTGGATTTACTCAAGGGTAGATAATTAATCATCAGTGCTAGTATCCTCAAACGTGGACACGTAGTTCACCATGGTATTCTCAACCGCCACAAACCGCTAACCGCTACCTCCTCACACCAACCACAACCCTAACGCTGCAGTTTTTGTTTATTAACATTTAATTAGAAGATAAAGTTGTACTACTTACTGTTTAAGTATACGTTGTCCCATTCATTATGAAACTTTAATTGTTCTGCCGGTGGGTACTTGACCTCGGCGCGGTCACTGGGGTCGTGGACGGCATGTTTGTAACGCATAGTTGAGGTAGGGTCTTGCTCTTGCGCATGCGGGATTTGGGATGTACAGCCATACCTTACACTTACGCAAGATTCAAAAGAGATTTTCTCAGTATTGATATGTATTTTATAGTGTTACGAATATAGTAGGTATAATCGAAACCATACAAATATGAAGTACTTAGGTATTTTTCAAAGATTCAATTTTTATGAAGTGAAAACTTCTTTAGGCGCGTTGGGCATTTTTTGAGATGGGAGAAAACCATAGAACTCGCGACACTGTTACCATAACCGACACCTTTGTTTTAAGTTTTGGCCTTTATTAAGACATCAACGCGCGGTACATTTTATTTAGGAAGAATGACCTTCAAACATATTTATAAAATTACTACTTATGCTTTTTCAAGTTTTCACTTCTATAGGCACTCCTGGAGTGCCACTGTTTTTTTTTTTTTTAAGGGAGTAACCCTTTTCCGTTTTGCGTAACTTGGAGTGTCCACCATTTAACCCTTCATTGCCTCGCTTCAGTAGATATAACTTCCAATTCATGAGACCAAACTGATCAGTTGGTTTGGGCCACTTTGTAGCCTACAAATAAATATTAGGCAAAAATCAAATAGAGAATATAAATTTTCAAGTTACATAGGTTGAGTGTTGTAGGTATATTCAACCATCAGTAATAACAATTTGACATTGACAACGTCCTTATGTCGTAGAAGTAAGGTCGATTTTCGTCATGCAAGTGTTATCACAGATTTACGGTTGACTGTACATACACTGTTAGAGATTGTGTTTTTATTAGATACCAAACTAGAACGATCGTCGATCTGAAACTTTAAGTAGGTACTTCGTTAAATATAAATTCATGTTAACTTGTAGAATGTGAATATATTTTCATTTAAAATCAATTATATAAACGCAATAACTCTATTATTTATGATGATCTGTTAGTTCAATAGTTTAGAATATATAATTCATAAATATTCTTTTTTCAATTTACATTATCTTTTCAATACCAGTGGATATTAATCATTTTCAAATGGACTTAAAGACTTCAATATTTTAGCAAATAAGTTTTAATAAACACGTAGGCAATCCAAGAGGGGCTCGTGGCTACATAATTACAGCCGCACGGGTCAATTGAAGGTTAAGCTACGCTTGCCGCGGTTGATTCTTGGATGGGTTGATGGGAAAAGGTTCTTCAGTAACTTTTTATTAGACCTTTGTATCCTGCTTATGCGTATGAAGATTCTTTAAAATATGTTCATTCAATTTGAAAAACAAGGGCTTGAAAGTTTGTATGAAATGCCGTACGGCGTAAACGCTCTTAACCCTGAACTGCTCAATGCAAAACGGCTATAGAGGAAATTACTGAAATTAGACACGTAGAGTAAGTAGGAAAACGTGTGCGACTAGATGGCAAGATAAACGCCTGCATAGTTACCCGCTATCGTTGTCTCCTGCCTGATTTATTGGCTTTCCAGTGTGTTGAAAGAATCTTAATGGTGCATTCACGTGAAGGAAGGATGGCGAGTTTTTAGTTAACGCGGAGAAGATAGGATAATTACAGCGTGCCGGCTCTGTTTTAAAGATATTAATATAGTTTTTGTTTCTTGTGTTCTAGATGTACTACATTTATCATATTGATCAATACCGAAATCCTACTTCCTACTAAACCATACTTATATTATAAATTCGAAAGTAACTCTGTCTGTCTGTCTGTATGTTACCTTTTCACGCCTAAAGCACTGAACGGATTTCGATCAAATTTGGCAGAGAGATAGATTGCATCCCGGGAAAGGACATAGGATAGTTTTTATCGACATACCTCGCGGGCGAAGCCGCGGGCAGAAGCTAATAGATAAATATTTGTATGACAAAAACTGTAGCCACATATTAAAGTCTAAGAAAGATAACAAGCAAACCAGCAGTCACCGAAAAAAAATACTGTAAGTACCCAATTATAGTTATCTTAAAACTTATACTATCACAATTAAGTGCCCGCAAATTATTAATTGAGTAAATAAAATAAACCAATTACAGAAACAGAACCTACCAATAATAATTATAATTTAAACTGCTATTAAGACACACAATAATTTACCTCATTCCATCTGATTACGAGCGAGGCATGCCATGCAATGGCAACCCTGCACATTTTATTATAAAATCCGCCATTTTTGGGCATAATAGGGCAAACCAGTTGCCTATTAAAATGGCGCAACAAAACGCACTAATGTTCACAGTTATAGGTATAAAGAATTTAAATTGATTCTCTTCGAGTGTGAAATATATCTTTAATGTGCATTGTGGGTTACAAAAACGTATCGATGTATATGGGTTAATAGAGTGGCTATCGGCTATTTTAGTATTATTAGAGTTATTATTAGTTGGCTGTCTGTCGCAGGCGGAAGGTTGATTAATAAGCTTTTCAACACACTTGCTCGTAAAGTGGCTCTTATTGAACCGCTTTAAGGTCCATAATGGAGTGTATTACGAACGCGTGCTTTTTCTTTACTTTAATCCACATGTTCTGTAATACCACAGATAACTATTTACTAGTCGGAGACGCGCGCTTTTTTAATCTCATCAAACCCTGCGTTCCGAATTGGGAAATAATCGATGTGTTCCGAATTGGGAAATAACCGAATCAGCGTGAGCGCGATAACGATAACGATGTCCCGTGAATCGTCATAGATGACGTCATGACATTCGCCATCTTGCGATAATGCCGACCATGCCCTAGAATAATATCACCGTGAGCGCTGTCAAAAATTACAGTGTGTGTATGAGGTTGTGTCAGTGTGTGTTTTGTTTTGAGTTGCATCATCTTTAAATTAAACTAACGTGGCATTTTTGAAATTGAAGAAGAAATGTGGTGTTTATACAAAGAAATACTGTAATAATATCTTTTTTACATTGTGTAAGCACTGTCATGTGAGCGCGTTCACGAGTGTTCCGAATTGTTGCCAGCTCTCAGCAGTCATAATAGTAATATCTAAATCGGAACGCATGTGAGATGATGCATGGACGTAATATTACGTCCATGGAGATGATGTGAGCGCTGTGATGTGAGCGATTATAGCTAATTCGAAAAGCGCCCAAAGAGACTTCATGCCGAAAGAAAAAATCCGCGGGCTAAATTTCAATTTTTTTTTAAATAGTCTGTATTGTCCTTGGTCGCAAAATGAACTCGCAGGGGACCACAGACAATTTAAGGTGAATGCGCAGTGGTAGACCGCGAAATTCTTAGGTTTTTTGCAATTTTCAGGTTTGTGTTTATTATATTTTTTCTATAGGCTGTATCGGTTTTGTCTGTGCCATAGATTAATATATTTAAAATGAGTCAATGTTGCGCGCGCATAGCTAGTGCTGGCTAGCACGGCGCGCGGGAAAACAAAACCAGCGCGCCATTTTCCATACAAGTTAATATTTAACAATACAAGTCTGTTTTTTTTCCTCGCAAGTGTGTTGAAAAACGTCGTATGAAACGCGTGTGCATTAATCAATATACACTCGGCTTTCTTATCGCTCTCGCCTGCGGCTCGCGCGATAATATCGCCTCGTGCATAATGATCAACATAGCACACATGTATCATAATGTACTATTTCAACACACTTGCTCGTAAAGTGGCTCTTATTGAACCGCTTTTAGGTCCATAATTGAGTGTATTACGAACGCGTGCTTTTTCTTTACTTTAATCCACATGTTCTGTAATACCACAGATAACTATTTACTAGTCGGAGACGCGCGCTTTTTAAATCTCATCAAACCCTGCGTTCCGAATTGGGAAATAATCGATGTGTTCCGAATTGGGAAATAACCGAATTAGCGTGAGTGCGATAACGATAACGATGTCCCGTGAATCGTCATAGATGACGTCATGACATTCGCCATCTTGCGATAATGCCGACCATGCTCTAGAATAATATCATCGTGAGCGCTGTCAAAAATGACAGTGTGTGTATGAGGTTGTGTCAGTGTGTGTTTTGTTTTGAGTTGCATCATCTTTAAATTAAACTAACGTGGCATTTTTGAAATTGTGCTTCTGGCTGACAGTCGCCACCTAACCAAAGAAGAAGAACTGAAGAAGAAATCCGCGGGCTATATTTCATTTTTTTTTTTAAATAGTCTGTATTGTCCTTGGTCGCAAAATGAACTCGCAGGGGACCACAGACAATTTAAGGTGAATGCGCAGTGGTAGACCGCGAAATTCTTAGGTTTTTTGCAATTTTCAGGTTTGTGTTTATTATATTTTTTCTATAGGCTGTTTAGCGGTTTTGTTTGTGCCATAGATTAATATATTTAAAATGAGTCAAAATTGCGCGCGCATCGCTAGTGCTGGCTAGCACGGCGCGCGGGAAAACAAAACCAGCGCGCCATTTTCCATACAAGTTAATATTTAACAATACAAGTCTGTTTTTTTTTCCTCGCAAGTGTGTTGAAAAACGTCGTATGAAACGCGTGTGCATTAATCAATATACACACATGTATCATAATGTACTAATTTGTAGACTAATATTGTTTTTTTATAATTACCTGTGTTTGAGAATGGATAATTGGTTTATAAAATTACTTATTAGAATTTCTAAACTGTTGAGTTGGGAATTCTTTTTTTATTAATTAATCTGTGGAAAAGTCGTGGATTGTTTAATAACTTACTTCAAATTATTTCGTAATCTTAAATGTAATAAACAATCTACAATGACTTGTTTTCCTTTAAAAAAATAATTAATAAATTGACTCTCAAAAAACAAATAAGTAAATCAATTGACTCTACAAATCAAATAATTTCAGCAGATTGTGACTTTGAAGAATTCAAATAAATGAAGGATGATCAAAGTCGGTGAGTTGTCAACTAATTTGTTAAGTATTGCATATAAAAAATAAACTTATTCTAAGCAGGTTTTGAGCAGCGATTTACGAGTTGTAGGTCGTAGGTTCGAACCCAGACAGGCGCTTGTGTAAATTATTTCATCACTCTCAAAACGGTGAGTGAAAACATCATAAGGAAACCGGCATGTCCTAGAACCAAAAATTCGACGACATTTGAAATCTACCAACCCGCACTGGGCCCGCGTGGTGGACCCCACGGCCCACTCCCTCTCACAGAGAGGAGGTCTGTGTCCCAGCAGTGGGAACATTATAGGCTGATTATGCTATGCTACTATGTTAAGCTGGTTTTCAACACTTATAGAAAGGTCGTTTTAGCAAAAAGGTGTAACATTAACGATTATTCATAATTTATCGACCTCGACTATTAATTTCAATAAATTACGCATCCTTTTTAACGCTTTTCTATAAAAATTACCCACCGATTGCTTTTTTTTTCAATTATTAAGCTAAGTAAGTATTCCCGACAATTTAACCATTTGGTTGAGTAAGTTCAAAGTAGCCGATGGTAAAATAACCCGTCCTGTAAGTTCACATTAGCATAGATTATCGATACTATCTTAAAGGGATGTCGGAAATAATATTTTTCAAGCAATTTCTAATTTTAATTAGAAGACAGTTACATTTTTACGAGATCGCCTTTGTTAATAGCTAAGCATAAGTAATTTTTAATGTGCTACCGAGCGGTTTTTATAAGAAAAAAGGCTTTATAAAAATACTTAGGGAAGGATTGTAAAAATGTTTTTACTTGCTACTTGAAAGCCGATTAAATGATGTTCAAATAATTAACGACAATATCAACTAATAAGTGGGTGCAATAAAATGTCATTAAAATATATTCTAGACATTTTTATTTGCTGATAAAAGTTACGTGTGCTTTCAGAACTGGTTTGATTTTAATAAATTTTCATGGCTTCTGTTATTTTTTTTATTTTATAAGCTGCTTTTCGCGTGCGGTTTCGCTCGGTAAGCCTATAAGGTTTGTACCTACAGTGTTTTTACGTTTATTTTGTTGTAACGTCCGCTAAATTTCGAAAGTATTATTATGCAAAACGAGACCACATTGACGACAGGCTCAATACTATAATGGTGTATGCTCCGCACACTTTGTTGCCTCCACAAGCATAAACAAATAAAAAACAAACACACGCGCAAGTTTTATATACAGGGTTAAAAACAACTTTTACTATGGGACCAAACCTGTAATCGTGAAAAAAAAATCAGCTGTTCCCTACATTTTGACGAGTTATACGAACATAAATGTAGGGAACAGCTGTTTTTTTTTCCCGATTTCTGGTTTTGTCCCATAGTAACATTTGTTCATAGTGAATATAATGATGAGTACCGTACCGTAATGACCTCTTAAGAGGTTGTTAATGTTTTACCAATAACCCTGTATATATTTTTTTAAACGATCAAAAGGGGGTTTTTATCCAAAAGGGTCATGCCAACCCCATCGTACCTTATTAAACTATTTAACTTTAATTAAAATAACTACATACTATGTAAAAGAAATTAAATAAAATAAAATCATTGACTAGGCATCTTCACAGATATATAATTTCAACTAGTCTTTTGCAAAATAGGCCAGACATATCATTTGACATAATTACCTATGTACTTAAGATTGTCTACAGTGCTATTTAAATTTTTTCTATATGCCATTATTAAGGACTAGCTTCTGCCCGCGACGTCCCCCACGTGAAATTTCTTCCCACCCCGTCGCATCGCATCGCATCGCCTGCGCTATTAGTTCATTTCCGCGTTCTTTCTTACTTTTTGCTCGGCTCGTAAGAGTTTTAGCGTGATGTTATATAGCCTATAGCCGTCCTCAAGAATTGGGCTAAAAATCGAATCCAGCTGGTAGTTACGGAGATATGCACGTTCAAACAAAAAACTCTTCGGCTCTACTTATTATTAGTATAGAAAAATATAATTACTAGCTGCGCCCCACGGTTTCATCCGCATAAGTTTCGATCCCGTGGGAATATCGGGATAAAAGGAGCATTTAAGTTAATTCAGGGTGTCAGCTACCTCCATACCAAATTTTATCAAAATTGGTCCAGCCGTTTGAGCGTGAAGAAGTAACAAACAAATAACACACACACTCACAAACTTTCGCCTTTATAATATTAGTGTGATAAGAAAATAATAAATATTGTAGTTTAATATAAATACCTATACTGTCTAATGCAACAAATTCACTCGTGCATATTTTATTTTTTATATCTACATATTTGTGTTTTTACTTGGTAGGTAGGTAGGTACCTACTGAAAGATATCTATTACGTATACATTAACGATAGATAATCGTTAAGGATGACGATGTAGTGTATAAAAGTGTGATCGTATTATTTCAGCTGCTCCACATCCCACACAAGTTGATTAAAAACCGGAAAACTTTGTGGTGAATTCCAACTATCCTTACCTATTAATTCTGTTCCTATCCGTACTTAACAATATTATACTTAATGTACTATTTGTCTGTCTGTCTGTAAAGAAAGAAAATAAGTTTATTTGACCCAGGTCGTTTGTTTGTTTTATTTGTTGTTAAAGCGGCAACAGAAATACATCATCTGTGAAAATTTCAACTGTCTAGTTATCACGGTTCATGTGATACAGCCTGGTGACTGACATACAGACAAACGGACAGTGGAGTCTTAGTAATAGGGGCCCGTTTTTACCCTTTGGGTACGGAAGCCTAAAAAACAGAAAAAAAATACAACTTAAAACAGTACGGCTGGTCGATGTTTAAAAGTCAAAATTTTAAAGTTAAGTAAGTAAATCATGACTTAACTTTAAGTAACGTTTACCTATAGATAAAGAGGCTAACAAACATCAGTACCATCAAAGAGAAATCGATTCGTTAAGTTTTGGTTATGACACAATCATAAAAACAAACTACTTATGACAATCTTAAAAGGAGCTAAAAGCTTAAAAAAGTAACCCAAATATTCCTTAATTAAAATCGATTTTAAACAAAATAACAATCTCGATTCCGATTGATAAAATTTCAACCGATCCATAAATCGGTATCGGGCGGCGCGCAGACGCAAAGAGAACATTCGTGCGATGCGCGACTACCGAACTGTGCCTTTTTTGGTGTCGCCTTTAATTACACGGTATCATTACGAGCTGATTATACTGCGACGATGTAGCCATTAAATGAGCCATTTATTTTATAGGCTCTAATTTAGCGACTTTGGCTCAGCGGCTAAGACACTAACTAACGATTGATAGTCACGAGTTCTACGGAGTTAGCTGACACGCAAATGCCTATGTTTATTTAGGTTATTTAATTTGTGGGGTGACTTTTACTGGAAAGGTGGGAAATTATAAAATATAAATATACAGGGTTATTGGTAAAAAATTAACAACCTCTTAAGAGGACATTGTACTCATCATTATGAACAACTTTTACTATGGGACCAAACCTGAAATCGCGAAAAAAAAATCAGCTGTTCCCTACATTATGTTCGTATAACTCGTCAAAATGTAGGGAACAGCTGTTTTTTTTTATCTCTTCAACAGCAATGACCTCTTCGGCTCACTGCTCAGATCCTCTATCGATCCACAAAATCGCACTCACTAAAAACCGTTCACGAAAAAGAAAATTCCCGTCAATCGTTACGAAGCGCGGGCGCACGAACATTTCGGCAATGCGATCGCGCGCCGACGACTCCCGAACGCGCCTCGGTTTTTGCCGCCATATTTAATTGCACTATATCATCGCATACTATAATGCCCTTTAATTTTTTACTTACTTGTAATGACATAATCGTGGGCTACGAGGACGCTAAGCCAACTTTTTACGCTCACATCTGCTAAACCACGCTTAAATGCAACACCGTTGTTACTGTGGGTAGTTAAACTGCTGTAGCGGAATGTTTGTTATAGTGTAATTCGTGTTTTACGACTTTTTAAACCTTTTTGCTGTCATTTCGATTAATTTAATGGTAGGTGCGTAATGAAAGTAAAGATAGGTTGATTTAGTTATTTCCATAATTGATTTTATGGTTTCATTTTCAATTAGATGGTCGTAAAAGTTTTATGGATCAGGCAAAAAGTAGAATATTTATCGGAGATTTAATAATAAAGTAACTGTTGGCTGGTGTCGCAATTGTTACCAGCTTAATATGTAATGGTAGAGCCCAAACTGCTTTGAATATCTGAAATTATGATGATAGTGATGATGGATTGTTGAATTCCATTATATGAACGGAGCTTGTCCTAAAGAAGCAAGAAAAGTTTTTCTTTTCGTATTCCTATAATCAAAAAATCGAAAGAAACAGCTGCTTAGGCCTTATAAAGGGGCTACTTCACCAGTAGTTCCTACGAATACCTGTGCGTTATTATTTTAAACGCAAGTACCCTAGTTGATAGCGAAATAAGACTAATAATTAACAAGATTCCTCAGAACTTCAATGCTGAACAGTTTTCCGATCCCCATAAAATAAACCTTGCAACACCATTAAATGTAAGTACGTGTAAATGAATGATCTATTACACGCCGGCGCACCGTACAAGCTAATTACAATTAAAACATAAAATCACTACAAAAACCAGTGAATGAAGTCGGCCATCTTGTTCCGCCATCTTATGAGTAATTACTGCAAATGGCGGCGGCGGCGGCCGATTGGTTCGCGGGTAAAAAGCCTGCAAAGTGTTAATAACACCAGATTCGTTCCTAACGAAGTGTGATTGAAGATAATTGCAGTTTTATATGTAGTGAAAATAATTATAAAGTGCAAGACCGTGGGATTGCGCTCAAGTTTGTAGTGGTGAGCTATTGTTGCTCATATCGATTTCAATCTTAGATTCGCACTTGTTTTGGTTGTTTTTGTTGTGAGTGGAACGGAGCGGTGAAAGCTTACATGAGAGGTAATGCAATGACACTGTTGAGTTAACAAGTGCAAAAATATTAAATCGAGAATTAATGGCACCTGAAGGAAACTCAAGCAATAAAGTGCTAAGCCATTTTGTCACCAATATCTTCTTTCTCTGCTTTGATTTACGTAAATCTAAGCCACAAACAAAACATTAACTTTTTTAAATTCTTAGGTGCCAACGCAACACCACTGAACGCAACCACCACTGAAGATTTTAAGTTAATGACCTTTATGTAAATTCTGCAGTTTCATATTGAAAGAAAAAACACACCATATCCGTAGAAGTCATCCGACTGGAAATCATATGAATTAAGGTATGAAGAAGATTCTATTTATTATAATTGAAATAAACATGAAGTTATACCTATTATAAGATATTGGAAAAGATCCAAAAAAAAATAACAAACGTTCTTCTCGCCTGCATAGAGCTCCCAGAAAAAAATTATGTCTAAAAATCCGCGACGCAGAATCGACACAAAAAAAACGCAAAATCTACTAACAAACAAGAAAAAGCTTGAGCGCAGTTATAGCTTAAAAGGAATGTAATGTCTCACTCGCGATGCGTCGGAATACGTCATAAATTGCATCCACTTGCGTCTCAGCTACTGAGCCAAGTTCGCCGACGCAAAAACAAGTCACCGAAAAGGTTTGACGCAAAAACTGAGGCACGCGTCCTGTGGTTCGATATCATCTACTTACATGGACCGATACTGTTGGATTGGAACTAATTATGAGGAGCATTGACGAAATAAAGTGACGGTAGATTGAAAACAATAAACAAGCCTAAGAAAGGGCCAGAAGTGCAAGATGTATCACAAAGGACATTGACACTTAAGGGGCTTACATGACCTAAAGCGCGGTCACTGTCGGACTGCATAGAAAAGAAAGAGAAGCGCGATGACACAACGGTGGTAATTTATTGCAAAACATGAAGCAATTATTTAATTACAAAAAATCTGTTCGGACTAAAAAACACTAGTATTTTAAGGATAATATTTTTGTGTTCACCAAAAATCTAAAGGTACATCTATGTATGCATTTCTAAAATATTATTCTTCCCCGAAAAATACTGATCGTGCACCAAATATTACAAAATATTTGTAACTTACTATTTTAATTTTTTTGAAATGGACATTATCGAGAACCGAATTAGTTACGAGGTTAATTATTTAAAAAAAAATGCTTAGGTTAGGTTAGGTTAAAACTGTGACCTCCTACCAGAAACCGCCAGAAACGACTAAATTTCAAAGAAAAAAAATATGGAAAAAGAGATTATTTAAAAAAAAAAATATTGTTATTTAAAAAAATAAATGCTTGTTTTTAAAATTAGGTGTATTACTATTTTTACAAATTTGCAACAGTTGTTAAATAGATGCTCGTTATGACATATTTTAATGAACATATTTTGGTGCACATTCAGTATATTTGGTGGAACACAGGCAAAATTAGGTAAATGAAATGGGAATAAATTGAAGTACTTTTAAATACCATCCGTATTTTAATAGTATGTTGCTTGTAGACGAAATCAGAATGATTGTATGTATGTAAAAAGAAAGTTTTTAGAGGTATCTTCATGACTTTTTTCTATCGTATCAAATTAGTTGTATTATGTTTTCAACACACTATCTACCTAGCATATATCCTGAAGAATATCATATATTTTTCTGATTTTGTTTACTGTAGTCGATCATATACTTTTATTGTTTCTAAAACTCGCGTTTTTTGTGTTTAGGTCTTGTAAGCCCCTTATGCGAAAGCTTCGTTCCTGCAGTGTCTTGGGATCAAAAATCTTGCTTGCATAGCATACGGATATTTTATGACTTTATCCCATCGTTCGTTTGCATAGAAAACATACTTAGTTCCTTTTTAGCAAAGCAGTTGGCTAGTTTCCGAGAATGTTATATGCAAATTCTGGGAACTATGTAAGAGTTCTTGTGCAATGAATGTTGTACTGAGCTCTCTTAAAATATGTTAAATGCAGGATGCTTTCGTAACATGTTTTTCTTATTTCCTCAACGAGAATACAAAAATAGGATAAAATGTTTATGTGATCCTCTAAAAACTTATTTGACCTTCTAATAATGTACGCTTTTTTAAATGAATGACCCTCTAAAATCTTTTTGGGCTTCTAATGAATTTGTTGGTATTATGTAGTAAGTTTGGAGCTGTGACCACCTCTCACGAGCATCCTGTGCTGCAGTGGCGAAGGTTCCATACAATTCGATTCCTACCTTAAAATACATGCCCAAAATCATTATCTGCCTGCCATTTTCCCAACTATGTTGGGGTCGGCTCCAGTCTCACCAGCTACAGCTGAATACCAATTTTTTACATGAAGCGACTGCCTATCTGGCCTCCACAACCCAGTTACTGGTAATACCATACCCCTTGGTAAGACTGGTTGCCAGACTTTCGGGCTTCTGACAACCCGTAACGACTGCCAAAGACACACGAATGACAGCCAGGACCAGGACCAGCGGCTTAACGTGCTTTCCGAGGCACGGAGGGGCCTTGATATGTAAAGATGGTCACCCATCCACGGACCAACCGCAGCAAGCGTAACTTAACCTGATCGATTATTATACTTAGCCACAAGCCCCTCAAACACATGCCCAAAAACAGTGAACAAAACGTAGTAATAAGTAAATTACACCAAAACTGAACTGACTAAACACCACAATCAGAACACCTGTACGTTATTAAGGTGTTCCAGATTATATCTTGGCGTTTTAAATCGCTAAAGGGGTGTGTTCATATCGATTTCGTAACAAAAGAGGTTACAAAAGTGGCGTGTACGACCGGGGCGGAAGAGAGCGCCGCGGGCAGGGGCGGGCGACATTATTTATTGACAATGAGATAGCGTACTGCCCCAAATATCTTCATTAGCGAATCGCTGCGGTGCGTACGATTCGTGTGGATGGGCCTTTATGTTGAAAACAGTGAATAGAAAGAAAATTTTTGAATTCTGATGCAGAACCATTTTACTATTGGAATGTAATACCTAAGAAGAAAAACGTTGTCGTCCAACAAAAAGTTTTCTATAAAGGTTCCAGCTATACACCGTTACATTTTAATCACTTTAATCCTTAAAAGGGGTCATTGTACAGTCAACAGCAAAAGTAGATGATCAAAGTCAGAAACTCAATACTATGGAGACTATGGATACTATGGGATACAATGGAGTTCGCGTCAGAACTGTGTGGCGTCGAAGTGATTCAAAAGTATTCTACGTAGTAAGTATTCTAAGTAGTAGTACTTCGACGCCACACAGTTCTGACGCGAACTCCGTTCATTAGTATTGAATTTCTGATTTTGATCATCTACTTTTGCTGTTGACTGTACTCATCATTATTCTAACCAAAGAAAATGTACCGCGCGTTGATGTCTTTATAATGGCCAAAACATAAAACAGAGGTGTCAGTTACGGTAACAGTGTCGCGAGTTCAATGGTTTTTTCCCATTTCAAAAAATGCCCGACGCGCCTAAAGAAGTTTTCACTGCAAAAATAAAAATAATTCAGAAATTAAACTAAGCCGTGGCAGCTAAGAGATGACCAGGCCCTACGGCGCCCGTTCAAGAACATGACGTATGGATCAGCTCCATTCAGCTCAACCATTTTGAAGGTAACTTAATGATCCAACACACACTCCACCATCAGCGAGACATAGAAAATTGGTTCTCTAAGTTTGTCCTGCGGAGCAGTGGTGGCCAAGTGGTAACGGCCGCTACTTACGAGTTGTAGGTCGTAGGTTCGAACCCAGACAGGCACTTTACTTTGTGTAAACTATTTCATCACCACTGCTCTCAAAACGGTGAAGGAAAACATCGTGAGGAAACCGGCATGTCCTAGAACCAAAAATTCGAAGACATGTGACATCTGCCAACCCGCACTGGGCCCGCGTGGTGGATTACGGCCTACTCCCTCTCACCGAGAGGAGGCCTGTGTCCCAGCAGTGGGAACATTATAGGCTGATTATGTATGTATGTAAGTGTGTCCACCATGTCCACCCTATTTTATTTTTCAGAGCCGTTCCCATCGTTTAACATAAATACTGTTAAGTATCTACCAATAAATATTGTCCAAGAATGATAAATTACTTTGAAACACAAAGAAAATACTTTACTGTGAATTTGAGAAAAGCAAGTAGGTTAACAAGATAATTGTCTCTACTTCTAAAAGCTAAAGTTAATGTTTGTTGGCAAATCCACGTGTTTATACAGGGTTATTTGTAAAACACCAGCAACCTCTTAAGAGGTCATTGTACTCATCATTATGAACAACGTTTTACTACGGGACCAAACCTGAAATCGCGAAAAAAAAATCAGCTGTTCCCTACATTTATGTTCGTATAACTCGTCAAAATGTAGGGAACAGCTGATTTTTTTTTCGCGATTTCAGGTTTGGTCCCATAGTAAAAGTTGTTCATAATGATGAGTACAATGACCTCTTAAGAGGTTGCTGGTGTTTTACAAATAACCCTGTATAAGTAGACTAGCTGTGCCCGCAACTTCGCATGCACAATCCTCTCAACTGTGGGAAAATCAAAATTTGATTTATAACAATAGAAAAAGTAATTGTCTCAGTCAGTCTCAACTGTGACTCATACTGGATTTCATGGGTTTTATTTTTTTTTGCGAGGACCCTCATTCTTTTTCTGAAATAAACGTAGCCTAATTTGCTTCTTATAACATCAGCTAGGGTAGTGAAAGTCCCATCAAATTCGGTCCAGCCGTTTCGGAGATAAGTCGTAATAAACAGAAGGAAAGACAATTTTTATTTTATTTTAATTAAGTACCGTATTTACTTTCACATGCATTTAGTAAAAAGCTGTTGCGCCCCGCGGTTTCATCCGCCTATGCGTGGACGGGATCGACATTTACGCGGGTAAAACTAAAGTAATTAAAAAAGTTCATCATTATTTCAGCCGAAAGACGTCCATAGCTGGTCATCTGTCTCCCTCAAGCATCGTCACTTCAACTGGTTCTGTGCTTCTCGCACCCAGCGGATTCCACATTTATATCTTCTACTTAAAACTTAGTGCTCGCTCCACACGGTCATCATCCCTAATCTTTCGCTGTACCCGTGACCTCATAACCTCGGGTAAATTGTAACGTCACAGCCGCAGGGGGTGGGAGGAAAGGGGGGTAATTAATGGGCTTCTAATTGTTGCCCAGAGATGTCGCCGCTGTGCCCTGTGGGAGATTGATTTAATTGCCCTATGCTCTGGACAATGGGGGTTAGGTTAGGGTATCAGGTAATTGACATTTTGTAGTGACGCGTTATGAAATTATTGTAGAGTTCTGTCACCTGTGTGTTCATAATTAATTATAAGATGTACGGGACAGTTGGTGAATAATCGTTAACTCTATGGAGTTTTCATTATTGTTGTCATTTTTATGCTGTGCAAATCCATACTAATTTCATACATACGAGGAAAATTATTGTCTCACGCTTTAACTTTATCACAGCTAAACTCACAGAAACTGATTTTCGTAACATAGGAAGATCAACTTAGGTAACTTACCCTAAAAGTAGGCTTATCTACCAATTAAAAATGGGGTGAGTAGGTACTGTTGTAAGTGTAGGTGTTTAAGAAAGAAAAACTGTTTATTCTGCACAAACAAAACGCACATTGCATAAAAAAATAAAATAAAAAAGATAAATATACACACACGACGTAGTCAAGAGCCTCGTACTCAAGCTTAAAAAATGTTGAAAATTTTGTCTATTGCTTGATGTCAGGGCCAGGGACCAAAGACAACACACATTATTATATTAATTGACATTGACAATTGTTTCGTGTCTTATATTGTGTCTGTATCGTATAGGTTCTTAGCAATGATTTCAAAAGTAAGGATACGCCCGTCTGAACATTTTACATAGAAGTTCTTCGTTCGAAGTTCGAAGTTCGCGCGCACCACTGTCAACTGAGTCGCGTTGGCCCTAAAACCGTCATTTTAGGGCCAGCGCGTTGGTGCCATTTAGTCGCGCCGTTAGCCCGGTCCTTACGCTAGTAATAATATGTCAATGGTTCTTAGCATTATGCTGAGCGATGGCCGTTTTGCGTAGGTATATGTGACGCATGTTTTTCTCCCAAATTGTTATTTTGTTTTTTTTATGCGTCATATTTGCCGCAAATAAACGTATTTTCTTTCTTTCATTCTTTTATTGTGTTATTTTCTGCCGTTATTCCAAACAAATGAGCAGTGTGAGCAGTGGTGGCCAAGTGGGCCAACCAAAAATTTGAAGACATGTGACATCTGCCAATCCGCACTGGGCCCGCGTGGTGGATTACGGCCCACTCCCTCTCATCGAGAGGAGGCCTGTGTCCCAGCAGTGGGAACATTATAGGCTGATTATGTATGTATGTCCTGTGTATTCCAAACATCTTTACATCACCACGGCTATATAACACTCGCTCTTTCAAACAATACCCAAATACAAAAATTTTAAAACTCATTCTAAAGGAGGACCAGACAAAATGGTCCCCACGACCAATAACAACCAAACATATGTCATTAGAGAGGCATTTTAATATAGAGCAATAACTATCAAATCCCAGTGGTGAATCATTTTTCAGTTTTTTTTTTTATCCGTGCTAAAATACCAATTAATCCAATCGAAATCCAGTCCCAATCTCTTTGATTATACCTACGTAATGCAGCGAAAAAAAGAAAAACACGGACTGTCTTCGCCATATTATGATTTATAATGTTATCCTTTTATGATTCTCCAAAGTGGCCTTTTTAGGCCCCCTGGACGCTTGATAACGGAGCCTTTGAATGGTTACTAGGAAACCCATCGTGTGTGCCTCATTAGATGTGTTTCAACGAGTAGGTACTGTCCATTTTATCTAAGGGGCAGTCTCCACGAGCGAGAGAATCGCGGCGATATTACCGTCGTGACACGTATTTCTATACACTCTCTTAGAACGTGTCTCCACACGGCGATATCATCGCGGCGAAAATTTGATGGCACGGCGAGACTATCGCCGCGATTCTCTCGCTCGTGGAGACGGCCCCTAATGATGAACCTGCATGATATTTATCGGAACTCTTGAATAACAACTAGTAAACCCTACTAGAATTGATTAACTATGCAAGGGTTCCGTTATCTAGCGTCCAGATCAGTGCTAAGAATAGCCATAACTTTTTTCACACAGGCAGCGGTTTGAAATGAGCCGCCATAGTAGTTATTGTATTTTAATAAAATACCTATCTAATGTCATATGTGTGGTTGTTATTAGTTCTCCTTTGTTGACTGTTCGAGTGCAACTAGAGTTATTTTATTGCCAGCCTGCTACATAAGGTCGACTTTTGAAAGAAAGAAAGAAAGAAAATACGTTTATTTGCGGTAAACATGACGCAATAAAGAAAAAAAAAAAAAGAAAGGGTTGGGGGAAACATGCGTCACATCCACGCAAAACGGCTATCGCTCAGCATTATGCTGCGACCCTATGCAAGACAGAGCCCCAGCGCTGGTTTTAAGTGACAGCAGACAACCTTTAAAGTACCTACATAAGATATATTCTAAAACCAAGACCACATAGTCCACCATAAAAAAAAGAACTCTCATGAAATAAATTACGAATAGAAAAAATACCGCGAAGATTTTTTATACTTTTCTCTCTAAAACCACCTCGTCTAGCCCAAATATTGATTCAAACAATCACTGGAGCCAGACGATTGATTCAGTATTCAACCCGCGGATTGGTTAAAACTTTTTTCATTGAGATTGACACAAGGGGTTGAGTCGTGATAAAAATTCTGCAGCCGTCGCGACGGCGAGGTGAGGTGACGTTAGTATAGCGAGAGTAATGTGTTTGACTTTAGCCGACTTTGCCGAGGTATGGGGAGTACTTATTGGTAATATTGATGATGATATAGTGATATTAATATGTATTCGATATTGATAAGTCATTGTTCTGAGATATTTTTGGAAATATTAGGAGTTAATGGTTCCATGATAATTATAAAAACGGTGAAGGAAAACATCTTGAGGAAACCGGCATGTCCTAGAACCAAAAATTCGAAGACATGTGACATCTACCAACCCGCAGTGGGCCCGCGTGGTGGATTACGGCCCACTCCCTCTCACAGAGAGGAGGCCTGTGTCCCAGCAGTGGGAACATTATAGACTGATTATGTGTTATGTGATAATTATGGAGGATCTATTTGACTTTATACTATCCATCATCATCTGCCTAGCCTTTTCCCGACTATGTTGGGGTCGGCTTCCAGTCTAACCAAATGCAGCTGAATACCAGTACTTTACATGGAGCGACTGCCTATCTGACCTCCACAACCTAGTTACAATACCTTGGTAAGACTGATTGTCAGACTTTCTTTTTTAACGACTGTCAAAAATCCACGAATGACTGCCGTCAGCCGGGACCAAAGGCTTAACGTGCTTTCCGAAGCACGGTGACTCTATACTAACCATTGGTTCTAAAATGGATCACAAACATCACTTACATCCATGTAGGAAACACACACTAACATTATAAAGGCGAAAGTTTGTGAGTGTGTGTCTGTTTATATGTTTGTTACTTCTTCACGCTCAAACGGCTGATCCAATTTTGATAAAATTTTGTATGGAGGTAGCTGACACCCTGGATTAACATATAGGCTACTTTTATCCCGTTATTTCCACGGGATTGACATTTACGCCGCGGGTCGCAGCTAGTATTTAGTATAAGTCTGGAATCAACAACCCAACCAACCCGCCAACCCGTAAGCGTGGTGGATTCTCTCTGAATTCACAAAATGTGAGCCTCAAAAATATTTAAACAGCTACAAGAATTCAATTGACTGTCTTAATTTTGTGTGTCAAAATACTATATCAGTGTGTATCTAGAATTAAGTACCCAATGTATAATTTTTTTGTGGCTACACAATAATTGTGGTACAAAAGTTGTAGACAATTAAATTAATTCATGTCGACGTGTACATCTTTTTGAGGTTGACTGTAGCATTTGGGACCCGGGCCTGCGGGCGGAGAGTAATGGGTAGCTCACCGTCCGATCAGGACCAGGCCCGTGCCGGGGGGTGTGTGCGTGTTCCACGCGCGCCTCAAAGAGATGTCAGCATCGAGGAGGGGCCCCATAGGGCCGAAGCCTGCCGGGTCAGCGGGATTGTCCGAAAGGGTTACCGCTGGCCCGGAACATAAAGGGCTAAGGAAGGAACACGGGTGGGTTTTAGTCAGTAAGAGTCTGACACTCCCTTCCGCTCCACCCAGAGCGGGAGTGGTCATGATGATTTCCCATACGCAAAAAAAAAAAAAAAAAAGCATTTGGGATCAGTGCTAATAATGACCTAAAAATAAAATCCTCCAGACCATATTTCGTCCAAAGCGACCAATCTCAGCGGATACCAGCCTTCGGCGCGTGAGATATTGTAGTGCACAAGCGCGCGTGCAGACACAGGTGCATTCTCTCTTCCCCCACTCGTCATAGTCCGATGGGACGGCAAACCGACGCGACCGAAGAGAGATCAGGCCTCTACATCTAATACTGTTCCTCATTCTTTCTCTATAAGTCTTGACTGCTGTCTACCTCACTAGAACCCCTACCTTGAAGAACGAGCCACCCATCTCCGATACACAACACGTTACTCCCGATATGATCAGCGAATAAAGATATAAATAACATAATTACAATAAACGAACCCACCCGGGGGCAGCTAACACCTAACGCCAGTAATTACAGACAGACCAGTATTAACATGTTAATTGTCGTCGGGTGCCCACACTGTAGCCTGGATTTTTGGGTTCAGATCTTTTTTCGGGATTCTGGAGTAATTAAAGGTTTAAAGCTGCTAAACTGGTGGGGTTAGACGAGAATTTGGAAGGCAACTGCATTGATTTGGAAAAATCTTAAAGGGTTTTGATGCAGCTATCGAAAGATCGAATCTAGAAAGGGGTTTACATAGACATAGAAGAGGATTTGTAAGAGAGATAACCATGATGGGGTTTCAGAAACCACTTTATCGTTTTATTTTCGCAATAGGGATGACCACCGTACTCATCATAAACATACCATACTCATTATAAACATCTAGGGGTAGACTTTTCTCTTTGAAGTTGGCTTTCGGTGTTATTGCATGGAGCGATTGCCGTCTAACGTCCTCAACCACATCATCATCTTAGCCATAAGTCTGCTGGACACAATCCTCCATAAAAAAACCTCCACATTTCCGTACACTTGAAATTCACAAAATTTTGAAGGTTCTAAAAACTTCTAGCTAGCCTCTAAACTTAGTAACTAAGGGCGAATTTCACCAATGAAACTTAACGCGATCAGGACATCTAAACCGCGTTCAAGAACTGTCTACTAACTGATGACTGGGCAGCGTGGTCCCTGACCCTAGCCTGTTCCACCAGGAACAAAAGAAAAAACATCAAGAACAATATCAAGGGAGGGGAGGAGGCGGGGGAGGGGGGGGTATCAGTGTCAATATTCCACTTCCACAACAATGATGACACTGACAGCTTTTGAACGCTTTTTTTTTTTTTTTTTTTTTCGGATGGGAAATCATCAAATGACCCCCCCTCCCGCTCTGGGTGGAGCGGAAGGGAGTGTCAGACTCTTACTGACTAAAACCCACCCGTGTTCCTTCCTTAGCCCTTTATGTTCCGGGCCAGCGGTAACCCTTTCGGACAATCCCGCTGACCCGGCAGCTTTTCAACGCTGACTAGATTGATGTGTTTTACAGTCCTTTCATAGTTATTTTATCACTGACAGCAGCAAACCAATAGCAACCATAAAGTAAGGAGAATAAAGATCATTGTGATTTATGACAGGCCTGTGAGTAGCAGCAACCCAACTGCAACCTTATTTCAGCGATTATAGAAATCACTTTGCTTTTGACAGTGTTGCAAAATCAGAGGTAGAGTAACTGTGAAAGGGCTATATTTTCGTTAGTAAAATTTGCCCTGAGATACAACCCGAATCTCTTCAAGGTAAGAGTGAACAGGCTTCTTCTGGGTAAGCTCACTCCATCGTCGACTTTGTCTCTGTCACCTCTGACCTAGACTAGAGTCAAGAGCAAACCCAATTCAAATAAAATAAATTAAAAAAAGATTCGAATGACATCTAACCTAAACCTCCGTATTTCCTGCTTTATCATATCCACCACTGCAGACCAACATCAGACTGATTCGATCAGTAACCTATCATCTTATGGGGTATAGTTACCAATGATATATCATCACGGCGCGGTGCAAGGGGGCGGGCAGGATCGCTCGCGAGGTGTCCTATAAATCTTGCCAGTCCGATTGAAATCAAAATATACGCGTTTTTATATTTCTTGCTGCGGCACTTTGATATTGATATGTCGAGAGATTGCGGTGTTCATGTTTTTTTGGTGAAGTCATAAATATCTTTTTGGGTTTGACATGACTTACTCGATGGTCTGAAATTGTTAACTGTGAAAGTAGTGGTCAAACGTAAACCCGCAGAAAAAAATATGATGATCAACTCAGATTGGAAGAGGACTTCGCCTTGCATTTGGGTTGCACTAAGTTTTCATATTTTTATTATTGAAGTGACAACTTCCTTAGGCGCGTTGGACATATTTTGAGGTGGGACAAAACCATTGAACTCGCGCCACTGTTATCGTAAGCAACACCGCGCGTGTTTTGTTTGTATGACGATTAAAAAAATACCCGCTTCAGATGTTCGGCTGTGCTCGGGATATACTCGGTTTTATTTATTTATTTATTTAACCATTTATGTACACACATAATTATATTCACGCACAATAGGCTATTTGACTGGTTTCTGATAAACATCTCAGATTATTTAATGGTGTCTAACGAGCCCACAAAAACCTATTACTTCAAATTGCATAATGTATTTCTTTTAGAAAAAAGTAAATAAAAATGTACTGTTTAAATAAACCGCCAAAACGCTATCTTTAACAATATGGCGTCGTGACGTCAAAATACACGTAAACAAACGTTGAAACGGTCGAGATACTAGACAAAAGTCATCTGTTCTGTCAACGATAGACAGAAATTGACTATATCATGACGTCATCATAAGTTCAGCCAATCCAGACCGTTTTCGATTACGTGGCGCCAGATTTAAAAAGATGAAGTTTTTTCGGGATTTTTTTAATAAATAATACATTGTTTTGTAGTAAAATTAATGCAAATCGATTTTAAAAGCGATAATCTATACGAGTGTCAATAATTATGACCTTATTTTTTACATTGTCAAATAGCCTATTATATTCGATATGTCAGTGAGTGATGATGGCAAAGTATTCCGTTTGTGTTTTGTTTTTACTTCTGTCGGCACTCCCGGTCTGCCACTGCTTTTTTGTTTTTAGCCTTTAAGAACCCACTGCAGAGCAAAGGCCTCCCTTTCTTCTTTCCACTTCTGTCTGTGTTGAGCTAGTGTGGACCAATCCTGTCTGTAGGCGTCAAGCTCAACCCGCTTATCAAGCTCATCACACTATAATAAGTTGGGCTAATTTTATAACAAATCTAGATACTTAGTCGGGTCAAGTTTTACGTATTTGTACAGTTCAGGATATACTGGATTCCAGAATAATAATAATAGCATTATGGCATGCAACAGTTGACGTTGAAGGCCGCAGGAATCCGCTGGATGCGAGAAGCACAGAACCGGTCGGAGTGGCGGTGCTTGGGGAGGCCTGTGTCCAGCACTGGACGTCTTTCGGCTGAAATGATGATGATGATAATGATGCAACAGTTTGTCAACCGTCTCGAGTACGGACCTCGAAAGCCATACCACATAATACTACTAAACTCAGGGCCAACGTACCAGTAAATACTAACGCATTTAAATAAATTGATCACAAATAACTGCCAATTTAACAGCCAATACATTTCACACAAACAAATAAGGCAGAATTTTATTCAAAACGCGCACAAATACATCATAAGCGAATTGACAACAACCCTTAGACACCCATTTCATCATACCTTCCTATTTAGGGAATCCCACATCCTATTCAATAAGAAAATTACTTAACTAAGAAAAAATTGTTGAATATGACTTATCACCAACCGCCTGCCTAATTACGTACGTACAAGGCAATGCCGATAGCATAACAATAACTCTACGATATTAGCATAATGGTCGTTACAATTGCATTGTTCTACTAATGTGGATGTCGTATTAGGATGCCGGCAGCTGGTGGGCATCTGTTTATTAAGTGATGTGCACACTTGTGGGAGAGAAATTCGAGTGAAATTGTAGTATCGATGCGGTTTGGTGAAAGGCGCTAAAATATTTGATGGTCAAGATTCTGACAGTCAAAATCGACACACACATGATTTTTTTTCCAAATTATTTTTAAAGTTACTTGTTGATATAGGCTCTCGTGCTTGACGATTCTCAACTTTAAGCCTCAGCTCCAGCAGTTGGGATACTTAATTTAAAAAAATATCCTCCACAAAAGTCGATAATTAATGTCGTATGTCCGGTCGGCGTCCTGGGCAGTAAGCTCTGCTACTATGTAACGGACAGGCTTATTATACTTTAACCATGGCATGAGCTAGGTACCTACTCTGTGAGCAGTGGTGGTACTGCGTGGTGTGGTGACTTACGAGTTGGTTCTGGGTGCAAAACCAAGGCGGCCATTTCTATAAATTCTTTCATCACCACTGCTCTCAAAACGGGAAAAGAAAACATCGTGAGGGAATCGGTATATCCTAAGACCAAGAGTTCGAAGATATGTGACCTCCGCCAACCCGCACCGGGCCCGCTTGGTGGATTATGGCCCAGTCCCTCCCACAGAGAGGAGGCCTGTGTCACAGCAACATTGTAGGCTAATTATCCATGACCTCCTCTGTTAATTGTTCTTGCAGATTCGAGATAAATAATTACAGCAGTCTAGCAAATCAACCTAGTATGTATGTTATCCTTCTGCAATACTATCTTTTTCTAGTGCTATCTTTTATACACAGGCCCGTGTTCGTCCTCGAGCGAATGTCTAACATCATCATCTGCCTAGCCTTTTTAACAACTATGTTGGGGTCGGCTTCCAGTCTAACCAGATGCAGCTGAATACCAGTATTTTACATGGAGCGACTGTCTATCTGACCTCCACAACCCAGATACTGGGTAATACGATACGCCTTGGTAAGACAGGTTGTCAGACTTTCTGGCTACTGACTATAACGACTGTCAAAGATCCACGAATGACAGCCGCGACCAACGGCTTATCGTGCTTTCTGAGGTACGGAGAGGTCACTTTATGTAAAGATGGTCACCCGTCCACAGACTAACAGCGGCCACCGTAGCTTAACCTGATCGATCGACCTGTACGGCTGTTATTATTTAGCCACGGGCCCCTCCGAATGTCTACCATCAAAAACATTAATGCAAATAATAATATAAACTACGAGTACATCAAGACATGACAGGACACGCAACGCGATGATATAATAACAAAAATTAATAAAAAAGACTGCTCTTGCATGTTTGAACGAAGTTTTTCCAGGTTACACGGCCAGGCCATGAATCTAATATTTTAATGTGTTAGTTTGCCCAGCTGCATGTTATTGCATGCAGAGTCAAACGTTGTAAGGTTTAAGTTTCAAGTCATTGTTGTATCCTGACACAACACTGCCTCTAAACATGTCATGCGAAATTGAATATTAATATCACGCATAGTTTGACTAGTAGTTCCATTTCTATAAGGTAAAAGAAAAAAAAAGTATTTATTGTGACACGCACAGGAAGATCACAAACTAAACACAAACATAAAAATACAACAAACAAAATCATAAATATTCTGCTTTTAGTATTTGTTGATAAAGCGGCAACAGAAATATATCATCTGTGAAAATTGCAACTGTCTAGCTATCACGGTTCATGAGATACAGCCTGGTGACAGACGGACAGACAGACAGCGGACTCTTAGTAATAGGATCCCGTTTTTACCCTTTGGGTACGGAACCCTAAAAAGAAAGTAAACAATCAGAAAGTCCTGTACGAGGCCAAAAGGTTCCTATCTCATATGGCAGATAGAAGAAAAGATATTAAATAAGAATGCATAGATTTGCAATTTGCGTTTTCAATCAGAACGTAAGCCTAGAGATCCTAAGGTTCTTAAGATCCTCCATAAAAATTAAGACTAGCATACACCATACCATCAATTGCCCATAAAGTTTATAAAGCATGAGGCACACGCGTCATGCGATCCACCTGACGCAGATACCAACCTGCATGGTCTCCAACTGTCGCATGTGCACAGCGCTTAAAACACTAATTGATCGGTATCCGGCCTAAGATTGCGATCAATTGTCGCAAAACGACACGACGCGTCAATTTGTCGCGCGTTTTTTTTCGGGTTAACAATTATGACCTTTATTCGAGTGATAATGTCTTAGTCATGGATGTTTCTTTAATTAATATGTGTTTGTTTTAATATTATAATTTCTTTTTTTTTTATTGATACGATTTTGCTGTCGTATATGGTCTAGTTTTTTTGTTTTGAGTAAAAGGCATGGGACGTTTTTTGACGTGACAACGTCTTAAATTAGGTTGCGACTGGGAGTCACTTATGAAAAAGTGTAACGCTCGGTAACGTTACGATGAGTCACCGAACGAGAGAGAGGCCCGCCGAATGCCTTGCGTCTCTCTCCCACTCAACTATGATCGGATGATCGGTCGTTGTCACGTAAAATCTTCGCCCGTAAAACCGACTTTACAGGCAACCATTTTTTTTTTTCTGTCTTCCTAATTTGAATGCGTGAAGGTCTTAGTACTTACACACATGTAATAGCAATGATTGTTTACATATGAAATAGTGCATAAATGTTAATATTTTAGCATTATTCTAAAACAAGAAAGGTAAACAGGTATCACCTGCGTGTCCTAATTAACTTTTACACAGTAAGAAGTTCTACGAACTGAGGAAAAATATGTTCTTTTAATATTCGTGGCATCAGAACAGGTTTCTTCTAATGTGACTTTTTGCTTATTTTGTGGATATCATAGACATCGGGTCCAGGTGGCTTTGGATTCAGGTTTAGGACATAGCTAATAGCTTCCTATCGCGACCTTTAAAAACTTAAAATACTAGGTATACTAACACGAAACCTAGAACCAACTTATACTTTATAAGAGTTGTATATGTATACCTGTGCTAGTGGTAGCAGTAGCTAATACATTACGAACACCTACCTGTGGCAACACTACAGCTAACAGCTGTTAAAAATTTGTTCTTGTAATTTTAATGTTAAATATTTAATTTCGTTGTTTTTTAGGCCTATTTCCAACTACTCCTCAAGTAAATAGGATAATAATGTGTATATTGTGTTAGATTCAAATAGCTAGTGCAAATTAAGTGTAAATATTTCTATGTAAATCGGTGACAGTTACCGGCGTAAGTGAATTTTGCATTGTCATCTTGATATCAGGTACAATACTCTATATTTTACTTGCTATTAGTTTGTTTACGTACTACAATTTAACCAGCACTTAGTTTGTTCATTTTTAGTAAGACTTTATTGGTGCCAATGACCTTTGAACGTAAACATAACCTTGCATTGGTTTGGTGACAGAACTCCTTAGAATTACATCTAAATTTCATTTTTCCTTTTAAACTAATCATCTTCTCTACTGCTGCCACAACTACCATCTTTCTTCTAATTTCTTGTCGCTTCCTTACTAGTTTTAATCATGATTATGACTCGCAGCGCCCGTGCTCGCCTCGGAGAGTCCAAACTCAATGAGGCTTTGAGCGCCTTAAAGGCGTCAAAGGAGTCCTGTGACCAACTAATTAAGGAAATAGATGACAATGAAAAGGTGCTCTTTGATGCCCATGAAAAGAATAGGAAGTTAAAAATTGAAATGGCTCAGATATATAATCAATACACTGATGCCATAGAAGAACGGGATAGACTTCAGCTTGTTGTGGACGGGTTCAGCCAGTGTAGCACAGAGTATGAACAAGCTCTTAGTCAAAAACATATATTACAACAGCAGCTACATGAGGCTCAAAGTCAAATAACACAACTTGAGACGACCAATCTTAACATCACCGCCTCGCTGAACCAAAGTCTGTACAATGAGTTGATGCCTATTGCCCCGTCAATGGTTTCTACCATAAACCCCACATACACTATGGATTTGACAGCTGATGATGAATCGAAATCATATAATTCAGTGAGGGTAGTAAGCAGTAAAAATAAACTTAAAAAATACATTAAAATTAATAAATACATTGTTAAAACACAAAAAATGGTAAAAAGACAAAAGTTCTTTATCAAAAACGTTAAATTGAATAGAGAAAGGTTGAATTTAATTAAACAATTAGACATGTATTCTTATAATTTGGAGCAGAGTACTAGGAAGTACAACATTGACACAGAGACCTTGCAATCTGAACTTGACCATCTACAGGAGAAACTTAGTTCAATGACCAACAAATATAATACCTCTGAAGACCTAATGAGGGAATATGTGTTGGCAATGAATGAGCTGGTAAACTCACAAAAAAACAACTGTGAGCATTGTCAAACACCAACCAATGTCACACCGGACCATTCATTGACAACTTGCAATACCACCTTAGTGCAGCCCTGTGTTGATTTGATAATTCCTTCTACTAATAGTTCGTATAAACAGTGTAAACAAACTTTAAATAATGATATTGTGTTATTTTGTGATGAGATCGGTAAGGACTTAGGACACTTGTTAACAGCTGAATATCCGGGACACTCAATAATAAATTACTGTATGCCTGGTTGTTCTTTGTTTCATATTATGAAAAAAATTATTAAATGTAACTTTACCCAGGATACAACTTTATTAATTTTTATGGGTAATAGGGGAAATGTAAACAAAGGAGAACTGCTCCAGTATCATAGAACATTATGCAACCTTAGTTTAAGAAAAGTTGTATTGTTTACATTCCCTTATAGTAACAGTTTGCCACAGGAAGAAAATAGCTTAAGATTTGAATTGAATATGACATTGCATAACTTGACATTTAATAATAACATGTTCCATTTAGTTGATATTAACAATTATGTTAGTAATAATTTCTATTTGACAAAAGATAGATATAACATTGTTATGTACTATCTTTCTGACTATTATAAAAGACAGATAGCTGTGTCGCTATCTTATTTTTTTTCTATTACAGCCAAAAATTTGGCTAAACAACTTGCTTCTTTTGAGCAATGCAATGACATTATAAATAATTCTGCCAATAATTTGGTCACTATTAATGACATTGCTAATAATTTAAATTAGAAATTAAGACAATAGAGGCAACCTCTAGCTATAATGTACGCAAAAAAAGCTTAAAATCAGTCAATAGTATCAACCTAGTGCATCAAAATATTCAAGGATTTATGAACAAAGAATTAGAAGTAGAATTATTTATGAATTTTAATAGTATTGACATACTTTGTATAACAGAACATTGGCTGAAAAGCCACCAGTTCTTGTTCAATTTTAATAATCACCAGGTTGGTAGTTCGTTTAGCAGAACAAATGCTATACATGGTGGCTCATTAATTTTAGTAAGTAACCAGCTCAAATTTAAAGATCGTATAGATATTGTGAGCCTATCAGTTGAGCGTACGGTTGAAATTGCCTGTGTAGAATTGGAGCACTCTATTGTATTAAGTGTGTATAGACCCCCTTCAGGATTGTATGACTGCTTTGAAAAGGTAATGGATGAAGTGTTACACAGGATTTGTAACTCAAACAAGTCTGTTATCATTTGCGGTGATTTTAATGTCAATTTATTAGAAAACTCAGGTTCTTGTAGTAAAATTTTAAGTCTGTTTCAGTCCTACAATCTTCTAAACCTATTTTTGGAGCCCACAAGAATAACCCCTACTAGTGCCACATGCCTAGATAATATATATACAGATATTATACCAAGCCACAAAGAAATTATAACTTTACTAGATTCTGATCATTGCGGGCAAAGGATTACTATTCAAAATCAAAACAAAAAAGTGGCTAAAAAGGATATCACTGTTAACCCCAAAACTGCAAGTCGCTTGGAGGCTTTTAAAGTTAAACTCATTGATAAATTACCAGTTTTGTCTATTCATGCTGATCCTAATCATCTTTATGATAATTTTTTTAATGTATACTGTAAACAATTTGATTCCACCTTTATTCCCAAGACTATTTCGGTTAATAATAATGCATCGTTCAGTGATTGGGCTACCATTGGTATTCATAAAAGTAGAACACGGCTTTATGAACTGTACAATGAAAGGACTTATATTAACACTGATGAATTTAATTTGTATGTTAGAAATTATTCAAAATTATTTAAAAAAGTTTGTTATATGGCCAAGTCACGTTATTTGAGTTCAAAGATTAAAAACAGCAGTAATGTAATTAAAACGACTTGGAATATTATTAATAGTGAAACGGGAAGATCTAGTAACCGAAATACTGACTACAGCCTGTCTATTAATGACAACATAATAAAATCAGACACACAAGTCGCCGAGGCATTTGAAAATTTCTTTTCAGATATTCCCGTTTCAACTACTAAATCACTAAACTCATCACCTTCTGTTGCTGAGTCTTTGCTTAAAGAAAATGTTAATGGTTGCGATTCAGAATTTCATTTTGAATATATTACCTGTAGAGATATAATTAAAACCTTTCACACTTTAAATGTAAAAAAGACTGCAGATCTGTGGGGTAATTCTGTAGAAGTAGCCAAGTCTATTATTGACATTGTAGCGCCTACTCTAGCTATTATCTTTAATAGTTGTATTGACAATGGGGAGTTTCCTGACCTTATGAAAAATAGTAAAATAATACCTTTGTTTAAATCAGGTAGTACATCAGACCCCACAAATTATAGACCTATTTCTGTACTACCTACCTTTAGTAAAATTTTTGAGAAATTAATTTTAGACCAAATGCAAAGATTTTTTAATAAACATAAATTATTACATAGCAAACAGTTTGGTTTTACAAGGGGTCGTTCAACTACTGATGCCGGCGTTGAACTATTAGGACATATTTATAATGCATGGGAAGATAAATGCGATGCCTTGGGCATCTTTTGTGATTTGTCCAAGGCATTCGATTGCGTTCTTCACGAAACGTTAATCAGGAAACTCCGCCACTACGGGATCCGAAACACTGCTCTGGATCTTCTTATTTCATACTTGAGTAAAAGGATTCAGAGCGTTGACGTTAATGGAAAAAGATCACCCGGATCTATAGTAACAATGGGAGTCCCACAGGGCTCAATTCTTGGTCCTTTCTTGTTTCTCATTTATATTAATGACTTGCCGTACCTCATAAAGGATCATCATGATATAGTGTTGTTTGCAGATGACACTTCTCTTTTGTTTAAACTTAAACGTCAGCAGTTGGTTACTGACGATGTAAATAGCGCGATCTCGAAAGTAGTCCACTGGTTCAATGTTAATAATTTGCTTCTAAACGAGAAGAAAACCAAATGCATTAAGTTTACGCTACCCCACGTAAGGCAGGTGAAAACTAATGTGTTGATAAAGGGCGAGGAATTGAATCCTGAAGACAACACAGTATTCTTGGGCATAACTTTGGATGCTAAGCTTCAGTGGGGTCCACATATAGATAAATTGTCAAAAAAGCTAAGTTCTGCAGCATACGCTGTTAGAAAAATTCGAAATTTAACTGATATAGAGACTGCCCGTTTAGTGTACTTTAGCTATTTTCATAGTGTAATGTCGTACGGTATTCTATTGTGGGGAAATGCCGCCGATATTCAGACTATCTTTGTTTTGCAGAAGCGAGCTGTTCGATCAATTTATAAATTAAGTCCGAGACACTCTCTCAGAGACAAATTTAAAGAGATTAATGTAATGACTGTGCCTTCTCAGTACATTTATGAAAATCTTTTATATGCCCATAAAAATATAAAATTGTTTAAAAAATACAGTGATATCCATAATATAAATACTAGAAACAAACACAAATATGTTGTACCTACAACCAGGCTCAAGAAAATAGGTGGCTCGTTCAGATGCCAATGTATACGCTTTTACAATAAACTACCAAGCCACGTTCAAGATCTAAGCCTTAATAAATTCAAATCTTTCATTAAACGTAAGTTGTGCCAGAAAGCCTTTTATACCGTTAAAGATTATATTGAGGACAAAAAGGCTTGGGATTGAGCTGCTTCCAATTTCTGCATTTTGAATGATTTTTTTCTTTTTTATATACACATTGACATTGATGAATATTTTTTTTTTTAAACTATGACATTTGCTTACTTTGTAAAGTATTATATTATTTTTTAATTGTGAATGTGAAGACGATGTGGGTCATTTTACATACTTATATATATATTTTTTTATTATTCTCTCTGTTCTGTTTTTTTTTATCATGGTCTGGCAGTTTGAGTAATTTATGTGGCCTACCCAAATGTCCTTTCTTTGGTATTGTTCGTCGAATCGTTGAGCTCCTTAAGTCTTGAGTTGAGCTGCACGATTTTTGACAAATGCGTGCACTGACCGGACAGGTCCTCTCAATCTGTGTGGTTCTTTCCTCAAAAGACCACCTCAGACATCGATCTACATGGTCTTCATATAACCTGACCAAGATTATGTCTGGACTTTAAAAGAGACTGTGACCTCTGAGTTTGTTTCGGCCTTTCTTCTCAGAGTAGTCAGATAGGAAACGCCGACTTCATCTAGTTATAAAAAACATGACTGACGTGTAAAAGTGTTTGTACAAACCTACTTACAAAAAATAAAATCATTTCATTTCATCATTTCATTTCATCATATAAATTATGGATGTAATACAAGGGGGATAGAATTACAACTTAATAGTATGTGACTGCCTGCCTACTATAACTATAAGAAGCTGAATTAGTTGACTGCATTTGCTACGGTTACAAAAACCACAGAAATATATAAAACTAGCAGCGCGGTTTCACCCGCGTAAGGTTCGATCCCGTGGGAATATCGGGATAAAAACTATCCTATGTCCTTTCCCGGGACTCAAACTATCTCTATACGAAATTTTATCTAAATCGGTTCAGCGGGTTAAGCGTGAAGAGCTAACAGATAGACACACTTTCGCATTTATAATATTAAGTATGGATTTGTTCTCTCTCTTACCCTTCGATCAATAATAGTACTAGATGAATGATTAGGAACAAAAATAAGTCGCTAAAGTGGCCACGTTTGCACACAGATAAACATTTATATTTCTTACTACGAACTATAGAAAAAAGTTTAATAATATTAACAACTTCAGATTATTATAAACCTTAACACTCTAACATAAAGTTTAATTACGATTGCAAATGATTAATATTTAAGTCCTTCTGTCATCGAAGCAATAAATTTAAAATGTCACTTGAAAATAAAAAGTCATTTTTATAATAAGTACAAAAATATTTATTCTAAAATGAAACTTAACGTCTAAGCAATAAGGTTAAAAACATTTTGTTGACAATTTCGTACTTACTCGAATTTGGAACTAGACGTAGTTCTTGGAATTACGTTTCAATGCTTCAATGTTTGTTAGAGAGGTTGGCGCGTTGTCGCAAACATTGGCCAAACAATCATAATATTTGCTAATTGATTTATATTTACTATTTAATTGTGTTACTATTTTATGAAAAACATTTAATGATAAAAACTTACCGAAAAAAAGATATTCCTTCCAAAATCTTGGTGTTACGGTGGTTATTTACACAACTTTTGAACGCGCACTGAGGCATTTTGACGTCTTAACATTGGCTATGATTGGACCATACTAATTTGAAATATGAGCACAAAAGTATTCGTGCTCGTATTTTTCGGGCCGTTTTTGAAGCGCTTATCGGGCATCTAGTACTATTATTGATCGAAGCTCTTACCGCGTACCTATATTTACCAACTCAGCCTATCGCAGTCCACTGCTGGACATAGGCCTCTCCCAGACTGCGCCACAGCACCCTGTCCTCCGCCTTCCGCATCCAGTCTATATTTAAGTCTCATAAATTACTAACCTTCCCATGCCTTTATATTCTTGAATTAGCAATATTTGTAATAACAAATCGAAATCTATTTGCAACTTTAATAGAAACTAGAAAACGAAGTACAGCTATGAGATCAGACCAGAATCTATTATACATGGGCGCATTTAAAACTAAAGAAATGTGATTTGTATGGCTCCTGTAATCTTTAATAAACTACCTGATCAACTTAAAAACTTACCTTGTAAAAATTTAAAAAACGTTTCACAGAAATACTTGTAGATAAATGTTATTATTCTGTACAGGATTTCTTAAATGATAATTTTTTGTAATATCCTCTACTTTGTATTACATTTGCATGCTTTAGTAAGGCAGAATGTACATGGATCCTATTATATAATTTAACAGCTTATTTATGTATGTACCTATAATTCTAAGCAAATAAAGACATATTCTATTCATTCTATTCTTAGCGTGTAGCAATTTAAATGCACTCGGCCCAGAATTCGGCTACCTACTTGTTAGGGTCAGTTCACACCGAGACGCGACGCGACGCGCAGTTTTCAAAATAGAAATACAATTACAGACCTTATCTACTACACTAAAAGGTACACAATGCAGGGTTTACTACGTCGAGTTACGCAGCGCTGCGCCGCGCGGCGCGGCGCAGCGCTGCGTAGCTCACTGAATCGTGTACCTTTTTGTGTAGCAGATAAGGTCTGTAATTGTATTTCTATCTTGAAAACTGCGCGTCGCGTCGCGTCTCGGTGTGACCTGACGCTTAACGTCCACCAGTTCCTGTAACGTGCAGCTGACAGGACTTGCAGGACACGATATTAAGTGCCCATAGTTTGTGGAACAGCACCACATTTACACTCCAAGGCGGATTCGTCTATGAATCTCCACCTGAACAGGTTTTCCCTGCTTGGCCAACCTGGATCCGGTTATTTGTTAGAAGCCTGAAAGTCTGACAACCAGTCTTACCAAGAGTGCTTCCAATTACCCAGTAACTGGGTTGTGGAGGCAGTCGCTCAATGAAAATACTGGTGTTCAGCTGCATCTGGTTAGACTAGAAGACGACCACAATACAGTTGGGATAAGGCTAGGCAGATGAAATGAGACTGTGATAGAGTTTTAGGTATACCTGAAGGACAATTCTCATAATTTTAAGAACTTCACAGTCGGCCAATTCTCTTAATTAAAAACGTTCAAAATCTGTACTTGTCAAAATGTAGGGAAATTAGAGGTATTTTTGACGGATTGAGACTGCGATCAGACTGTGAAAGTTCTTAAAATTACGAGAATTGGGTACCCCTCAGATCTATCTCAATCTGTCAAAAGTACCCCTAATTCCACTACATTTTTGACAAGTTTTTGACATTTGTTTGTCGCCGAGATGAGACTGCGAGTACTGCGACTAGATTTTGAACGTTTTAAATTACGAGAATTTGCCTTCTAGTTAAGTCAAGGTTATTTTATTTTGTTTTTTTTATGGAAAACAAACAGTAGTAGATATACTAAAAATATACAGAGTGTCTTAAACATATCACTTAACAAATATACTAGCCACTACATTTTCCACAGACTACTTACACTAAGACAAACAGATTAGAAAAACTGGTTACCTTGACATTAAAAGATAATTATATTCCTACAGGAAGAAGGAGCTTCCGAATTCGATGGAAAACAGCAAATGTTAGTCATTTTGTATGCACGGGTATTTAACCAATTTAACAGAGTATACTAATTAGTTTAAAACTACCTAGTTACGACTTATGAACGCAATTTAAAAAACTCATTTTACAGCTCAAATAAATACAAAGCAGATGTTTCTAAATAATCTGTCAGGCGCGATATGCAATCACACGTAATGTTCCGTACCCCTTAATGAGTAAATTGATTGTGTTATAATTGGCATTGCCCTAACCGAGCTATGATAATTAAATTAACCAGCTGATGATCGATTTAGATTATAGGTCATGCAAAGAAATAAAGGTCGAATGTGTAGCTATTAGAAAAAATGTAATTAGGTCGGTCGTGTAACGAAGTTTTGTATGATTTATAATTATCGTAGTATTTTGAAGTGTTTTACCCTTAAATGGTAAAACAGAAGCCCATTCTGTAATGGTTTTGCGTACGAGCAGCTATGAATCATCGGAACAACATATTACAAACTCTAACGATCACGCACATTATTTTCGTATCAAAGCGCAAATCGGTAACGCGGCAGTTCATGAAGAAGCATACAAATTTAACAAAAGCACAAAGTAGTTCTTAAGTTTCCGATATGTCAATCGTATTGCTAATTTAATTCTTATTAAATGACTAACTAACTTACTATACAAATAAATACAATAACAAAGGACACTTAAGTCGGCGTCGAAGTACTCATCCGCATTGCTGTCATACGGAAACGTGCCCAGAAGACTGGCAGCATTGCCACGTTGAATGGCAATGCTAATTCTTTGGCCAAACTAGGACCCAGCCGTCTGGTCACGTGAAGTGTCGACCAGCCTTCGAGAAATGAGAGAAATTTCCTCTCGGGCCCCATGACCCGAGCGTTTCGACCCCAAACGGCTCAAAGCTGTAGTTGCCCATAAGGTTACAGTATTTGCGCCGCTTGAGGGTCTCAGCAGCCGCAGCAGTGGCGCCAGCACAGTAATTTAATTATGTGTTATGTGTTCATTCATTCGACTTTCTTTTTTTTTTGAGTCGGTATTAGATATTTACTAAAAAATACATAAAGTTTACTATTATAATATCTGCCGGGTCAAGACCTCTACTCGTACAGAGAAGAAATAAACTTTGATCACTACGACTGTTCATTTCAAGTCAAACAAACCTTTACCAAAAACCTTACTGATCCCTAAAAAGAAAGCTATAGGGGAAGGTTGCTATGAATGGACCACATAACTTTACGACCTCATACCTCAAAAAGTGTAAGTGTTAAAATGAAAGCAGTTTATTATTTCTATTTCGTAGGACTTTTATGTATAATAATCAAACGCACAAACAATTCGGGCTTACACTTTTTGCTATAAACGAAGAAGACAAAATCTTAGGCTGTTGCCTTCTTTGGACCATGGGCACCTTCAATGAACCACCAGGTTGCCATCAATGGACTTCGAGAAATTTGTTCTAGAGGACCAATCGAGGCAACTAATTATAATTATCAATATTACAACATTGTGACATACAAGGAGAGACAAACATTACTCATACATATACGACAAGCAAACAAACTATAGTTATAGGCTACATAATTAGTAGGATCTAATAAAATTTTACATTTGGCACATCTAGTGAGACCAACAAGTCATCTAAATTAAGATACAGTCTAAAGGAAGCTAAGGTTGCTTGTAGTAATAGCAATTGTTGCTTTCGGGACTCCATAATTATATTCTGCTTGCTTCACTTAAACCAACTCTTTGTTTCCTTACTGATTCTAAAACAAGGTTCATACTTGTTTCATTCCATGCAAAGTACTTCCTTCTTTTTGGCGACATTCTGGAATTTAAAATTTATAATGATTTTTCTATGGTTTTTCCATAATTAGTGAAATACTCGGGACCTATTCCCAAACCAGAAAAATACAGCAAAAAGTTTCTATGATTGGACCGGTCCAACGGTGGAACTCTCTTGGGGTCCATTGATGGCAACAAGGTATTCGTTAAGAAAAAAATAAAATAAAATATACATGGTCATGATTAGACAAAATTGAATAAAACACTCATGGAATCACAATTAAATTGTCTAATAGTTCATAACAGTGCACGCAGACAAATATGAATGCAATGATACTGACGTCAAATTGTCCTGAGTGTAATAATTAGATTTTGACCGCCGCAAAGACAACGTCACACGTCTCTCCTCGCCACGTGCCGCAGCGTCACTGAGGTAAGAGGGGGGTGCAACTGAGTCGTCACGGACTCATTTCGACTAGTTTGGGTATTGCTAGCTTGCACAGTTTTGGAAATACCTTGGTGGTCCAATGAAAGAGCTAGTCCAATGATCGCAACCTTCCCCTAACTATAGTAGTCGACATTGCGTTAAATATATATTAGCGTAGCATCGCGGAGGAGTTCCCTGCGTTATATCGCGGTGATATATCGTCGCATCGCACGACACGCTAGCACTAGCCGGTGCGATATAAATAAAATATCTTGAGTGTATGCTTGCTAGCTTGAGTGTATAGGATCGTTTGTTTGACTATAATTGTATCTTTAACACTTTTGGTGTCTTAGTGAAACGATCGATTATACATATAAGTAGAGTCGTATTGGTCGTAAGGTAAACGTTCCTATGTACTTATAATTGCAGTATGCCAGTTTGTATGAAAAGAGCGCTCCATCTTTACTCTCGTCATCACACAACCATGTGAATTGCAATGCATTTTATTTTGACATTTCGTCAACATTCATTGCGTTATTTAGGTTGTCGAGCAGACGTATTTATCAAACATATGGAGCAATGGTTTTTTTTTTTGCTTAGGGGAAATCATCAAATGACCCCTCCCGCCCTGGTTGGAGCGGAAGGGAGTGTCAATGACTAAAACCCACCCGTGTTCCTTCCGTTACCGCTATAAAGGGCTAACCTTTATGTTCGGGGCAGCGGTAACCCTTTCGGACAATACGGCTGACCCGGCAGGCTTCGGCCTTAACGGGCCCCTTCAAATGATGCTGACATCGCTTACGATGTGATGTTACACTAGACAATATATAATCCTCTACCTAGCAGTAAAGACGTAGTTCTCAAGTATCGTCATACAAAAACCAAGCTACAAAATAACAATTTCCTCCCGTCTTCATTACCTCAAAATAAACACGAAAACGATCTTTACAAGTCCTCATTTTCATTAACAAACTTATTACTCTTCAACCGTTAACAGTAGACCCGAAGCAATTTCTAAAACAATTTACGACTACCCGCAAAGGTAGCTATCTCCGAATGACATTAGCTGTCAGGAAGGAAGCGAGTAGATGCGAGCCAGCGTATACTTTGTGGATCTAATTGGTGCCCTCAGGCTGTGACGTCATTTCTAAGTGTAATATAAACGTTTCTTACTCACAAAGGGCTTTTGGACCTCGTTTACATGAGACTAGAGGTAATTTCGGCTGAACATAATATTGTTAATACTGAACGGATTAGATTCGGGGACATATTGTTTGGGGTTTCGTTGATGGGGTGTTTTGATATTGCGGATACATCTGAGTAGCTATTAATGACCTGCAACCTCATTGCGTAACACATTATCAATCACAATCTGAATCATTTTAGAGGATATTGCTAATCCATTGCTTTATATGTTCGAAAAATGTGTCTGCTCAACACCCTAAATAACGCAATGTATGATGTTGAACTGTCAAAATGAAAATCAAGTCAAGAAAAGTTGTTACGCAACTATTCCGCTGCTTTGTAATGAAGTCTCGATTTCAAGGAGTTCAAAAATTGTATGGTGTATGTGTAGTCTGTATTTCGTGAAATGAGACCTGAGATTCAAATGGAACAAAGGACGTTTCAAGGGGCTTTCTAACTCCTCAAATCCACCCTTCCCAACCCATCTTAATAACTTTTATTACTATGATCATGAAAAGAGAAAATACTGGTATTTAGCTGCATCCGGTTAGACTGGAAGCCGACCCAAACATAGTTAGGAAAAGGCTAGGCAGATGATGATCATGAAAAAAAAGCAGGATCGAAGAATTTGCCAACAACAACACAGTACCTTTCAACTTCTATAAAGACTTATATGTTACAAAGATTATCAATTACATTTTCATTAAAAAAACATGGCAATCCCGTATAAAATACGTTATTTAAGTACGAACAAGAATCAAAACGAGTCTACAAACGAAGTTAGTGCCACAAAGAGCACAATAGCTCAATATAGATATAACAAAGAGTTATTTTGAACGTACTCGTATAACTAGATGAGCTCGGTCCGCCGGCCGCAGATATTGGAGACGCCGCGGGCTATTCCAGGGAACGGTATAGCTGTGTTGCAATATGGAGACTGTTTTCGGAGATAGGATGAATGGAATGAAATTTGGAGAGTTAGACATGGTATTTGATAGGAAAGAATCTGTTGGTTTTGAAGATCATAAATAGGTTTTACTTGTAAAGGATAGCGTAATATAAATGGATAACGATAGACTAATCGCTAAGATGATATGCAACTGTGATGCTCATTCCCGAATAAGAATAGGCGACCCCCTCGATAAGAACGATTAGTGGAATGGTTGTATTGTCCTTCTATCTGAACTGCAGATAGATTTTGCCAAAATTCTAAATTCTTTCGCCAAAATCGATCTATCTATACTAATCACCACCTCAGACATCGATCTACATGGTCTTCATATAACCTGACCAAGATTATGTCTGGACTTTAAAAGAGACTGTGACCTCTGAGTTTGTTTCGGCCTTTCTTCTCAGAGTAGTCAGATAGGAAATGCCGACTTCATCTAGTTTTAAAAAAACATGATTGACGTGTAAAAGTGTTTGTACAAACCTCCTTACAAAAAATAAAATCATTTCATTTCATCATAATAATAAAACTGAAGAGTTTGTTTGTTTGAGCTCGCTAATCTCTGGAACTACCAGTCCGATTTGAAAAATGTTGAATTTGATAGCCTTATTCTTGAGGAAGACTATGGGCTATTTAACACCACGCTACGACCCTAAGGAGCCGAGCGAAAGTCATAGAGAACGCTAAGCGAAGTAATAATAGCGCAGTCGGAAATGCAGCTCTGTTATTTTAGTATATAGTGGTGTCTTATGACTTCCTCGCGGACGAAGTCGCTGGAAGAAGCTAGTATGTGATATTAAGGCATAATCCCTTCTGAGTTCACAGGACATTCTCGAGACGTTGCAGACCTTTTTAATAATGACAATCAAATTCAATCACGAGATGGTTTCGTGCTAATTCCAATAAACAATCATCTCTTGAGTTTCGCGATACATCTCTCCGTCAAGTACTCATAAATAACATTTTACCAGAGTTTTCGTTCCTTTCATTTAGTCTGTGAGACTATAGGTACTTGATGCTCAAGTACCATCTCGCTGCGGTGGGTCTGTCTGTCCGTAGAGCTGTCATTATAGTAACAGTTCTTGTGTAATGCCGTGACTTTGACTATCCATTGCGGTCAGTCGGACGACCGCAATGAAGTTATGAGCAGCATACGAATTGAATACAAAGGTATTTTAAAATTGAACGAATGGTGAAGTAAAGGTGATTGAGCCAACCGTTTAATGTTTATCGTATGGCGATGCTTGGAGGCTTATGTCCAGCATTGGACGTCTTTTAGCTGAATGAAGATCGCACATCATAATAACGAACCTACTTATAGAAACTGTGGAAATGAGCCAACCTTTTAATGCTTACCGTGTGACGATCCTTGGAGATGACCCATGTCCAGCATTGGATGTCTTCCAACTGACTGATAATAGTGATGAACAAAATACTTATAGAAACTGTCAAAAAGTCAGGGACTACAATAGCAACTAATCAATCAATACTTGTATTATATATATCAATACAGGACTCAATTTAATGCAATAGTTACATATAGCAAACCGATAACTTTGATATGCTAACTCCACACAGAAATATAATAATACAAAACTAGACAAAAACAAAATTCAATACAACAACACCGTCCAGTGGTTCCTCAAAAACTTTCAATTCAAATTCTATTAACCATTTCCCATCGTAAGTCAGACCCTCAGTAACCTGACACCGGCATCCCCACACAATTAGGAGCAGTAACGTCTGAATGAGAACATAACCCAATGTTTCATGCCCCGTTTAGTCGCCAATGAATAAGTAATGTATCAAGTCCCTCATGACCAGGATCTCGTTGAATCTGTTCGTAACGAGGTTTTGGATTTCTTTAATACTGAGTGTTTTTAGGATGTGGGGGATACCGGATATGATAATGTATGTTAATACGTTATTTTTGGATTAGATGAATTATTTTGGACTATACAATCTTTCGGTGTCCATAGCAGTGCAGTGGTGGAAATTTGTTGATAGAAATATTCGTCTGTTAACAAATCAGTTCTTGATACAAAACAGGCAGTATGCCTATGAGTGCCAAAAAGTTTTATCGTAGGTATATCGTCCGAACAAAATGCTCTTGTCCTATAAAACTGTCAAGCATATACATGCTCATATTTGATATTAATATCGCAAGTACACAAACTGTGCTGTGGACATTTTTACTAATTCTTCGGAGAATACAGACATCGTGTTATGTGTTACACAAACTGCAACTCACTACCAACATTGTTGCAGTACTAATTATTTATAAAACACCTTAATATTCTACATTAAAAAAAGACGCACATATTCAAAATTCAATCAATCAATCAACTCAGCCTATTGCAGTCCACTGCTGGATATAGGCCTCTCCCAGGCAGTGCCACAACACCCTGTCCTCCGCCTTCCGCATCCAGTCCATCCCAGCTACCTTCTTGAGGTCGTCCGTCCGTCTAGCTGGGGGGGGGGGGGGGGGGGCGTCATATTCAAATCTATGTCAAAATTATCTCTTTAACATATGACTCCTTAGCCCCCAGCCACAGGGGTGCCCAAACTGCAACTCACTGCCAACATCAACTCAGTACTATCTGCAATCTTTAAAGCTAAACCGTCATTACTTGTATGTACTAAGTATGTATTTGTTTCTCTGAGCATTCCCATTTCTACATTTCTTTCAATATCCGTTTCGCCAACATTCTGTTGTCTCTATACAATTAAATTCCTCATGTAAATCTATATATCGAAATTATTTCCTTAACATGACTCCATAAACCGAGGCGTGTGGGTGCCCAAACTGCAACTCACTTTCAACATCGATACAGCCAATCTAGTGTGCTTGAAGTGAGCTGTCAATGCCTATCGATCCCTAGCATCAGGTGAAATGGCAGCTCACTTCACGTAAGTTTTCACGGTGAGATTTTTACAGAATAATACTACTGTACTATCTGCAACCTTTAAATCTGAACCTTCATTGCTTGTATGTGATTCTCTGAGCATTTCAATTTCCATTCCTACTTTTCTTTTCTCTCTCTATACAATCAAAAACCTCATGTAAATCTATATTGAAATTATTTCATTAACATGTCTCCTTCGCCCGAGGCGCAGGGATGCGGGGGCGAGAGACGTCAACAAATCTCCAGATTGGATCCGTTCCCGCCGAACAATATGTCTCTGGGATTGGGACTGATTCGATTTGTGCGCAGCGATGATACGCCGAGATTGTCAGTGTATTACATTCACTACAGTGATGCGTTTGTGTATAATACGGGGTTATTTGCTTTTAGATTGGGTTGAGAAGTTTGTGAGTGGTTTTTGAGATCTATGTTCGGCAAAAAGTGGATTTGGAATCTAAAACTTTATTAGCAGCTTTTGCACCACTCCAGCTGCTCACAGAGGTTTTCCTTCATTTCTTGGAATTATAAAAAGCATTGAAACATTAAAGGTTACCTACCTTCAATCAACCTTTTACCCGACTATTAATATTAATTGTATGTCTATATTTATGAGGCTAATTGCATTTGACCTTATTAGTGACTAGCAGTGCCCCGCGGTTTTACCCGCATAAGTGTCGATCCCGTTCGAAAGACACGTGGCGCCATCTATTATAATAATAATGTTATTGTTGTTTTCCTCAGGAACAGCACTTTTTTTCGGGATGAATGGTACCCTATGTCCGTTGCTGTACACCTTTTATTTTTATTGTTTATTAATCAAAAAGTTACAAAACATTGTTGAACAAATAAACATACCGCACAAACCATCGCGGAAAACGTATATGCAAAATTTCAGGATGATCGGTTCACTAGTTTAGGCCATTTATAATAATATAGTTAGAATGTTCTTCAGAAAGGTTAGATGCGTGTACTCACAACCGGCGTGCGTGTAGAGTAACCTTCCCCCATTGGCAAAAAGCGTGAATTTATGAATGCAATTGTATGCCTACTTTATTTATAAGAAACATATACCTATATAAGACACCTACTTATACAGAGTTGGTTAATCATTTAAATTCAAGTTCAGACGTCATAGAGAGCTTTACTAGAAGAGGAGTTTACTGATCGAGAAGTATTTTTTAGAATTCAAGATCGCATAATCAGCTTATTCCTATAATGTCCCCACTGCTGGGACACAGGCCTCGGTGAGAGGGAGTGGGCCGTAATCCACCACGTGGCCCCTGTGCGGGTCAAAATTTATAAATAGATGTCAAACGCCTTTGAAATTTTTGTCCTAGGACATGGCGGTTACCTCATCATGTTTTCTTCACCGTTTTGAGAGCAGTGGTGATGAAATAATTTACACAAAGTAAAGCGCCTGTCTGGCTTCGAACCTATGATCTACATCCTAAGTAAGACCAATTTAAGATCGCATAACGTCAACATGTTTGACAAAATAAGGTCCAAAATAAACGCAGCTACTCATCAAACTAGACAGGACAAAGGACAAGTAATTGTCATAAAAATCAGAGAAGCATTAAGCTGAACGAATACAGCGGGGAGTGAGCAGAGAGCGTGATTAACGCGATAATGCCGCCTCTATCAGCGACGCAATTAAAATTACTCGTATTTTTGACGAACAATTCTCGCTTAACTATATTTATCGCTTCGCCGCATCGGTACGGTTGATGCTTTATTCTTTCGCTGATTCTGTTTCTAATTCGATTTTGTTTTCGTTGATTTTTTTAAGATTTTTACATGAATAATTTCCGGTATCATAATAGACCCAGTGGTAACGGCCCCGACTTACGGGATGTAGGTCGTAGGTTCGAATCCTGACAGGCGCTTCACTTTGTGTATATAATTTCATCACCACTGCTCTCGAAACAGTGAAGGAAAACTTCATGAGGAAACCAGCATGTCCTAGAACCAACAATGTTTAAGACATGTAACATCTATCAACCCGCACTGGGCCCGCATGGTGGATTACGGCCCACTCCCTCTGAAAAAGAGAGTAGGCCTGTGTCCCAGCAGTGGGAATATTATAGGCGGATTATGATTTCCGGTATCTAGCCAATCTCCCACACTTCCACGACAGTTTATTAAATTTTGATGACCTAAAACTTCGCCACTTCTAAGGCGTTGTCGTGTTGTCGTAACTACAACCGTTTAACGATCTACTTCGATGAAGCGGCAGCAGGGTGTGGATGTGGAGCTGTATATCAACCTTTGTGCACCTCCTAGCCTGTCCTCTGTTCCCCAAAAATACAGCCAAAGTGACCTCTACGCTGGCACCATCTGTGCAATCAAAAAGTTATCTCCTCCTTAAAAAAACTCATAAAATGTATTTTTATTTTAAAATTATTCACAACTAGCTTCCGCCCGCGGCTTTGCCCGCGTGGTTTATCGATAAAAACTATCCTATGTCCTTCCCCGGGACGCAATCTATCTCTCTGCCAAATTTTATCGAAATCCGTTTAGTGGTTTAGGCGTGAAAAGGTAACATACAGACAGACAGAGTTACTTTCGAATTTATAATATTAGTATGGATGTTGTATCCACATAGCCATCTAATCAATCGAATGACCTGTCCATACTAAAAAGTGAAAGACTAGCAAGTGAGTGTTGGTGTCAAAAGTCAAGCGCTTGCGCAGGCATGGGAACTAACCTCTTGATAGATATCTATGCAGTTACCTACGTAGCTATCTGTTAAGGGAATGTTGTTACTTGTTAGTTATCTAGTGGGTTGTCTTGTACTGCATCTATTTGGTTTTACATTGTGGGGTGATCTACTGATAATAATATTATGTAGATAAAGATATTTTATTTTGCAAATATGGGTACAGTATATGGTGATATAGGAAAATAGGTTCAGCCATATTTTACTAGTAGGCATGCAAAAGTTACAAAAATAAAAACGAAACCACTAAACTATAACTTAACTAAACTAAACTACAAGAAACAGAAGAAAATGTTTTTTTCGTTTGTTACACAAAACCAAAAATAATTATTATTTTAAACTTTATTGCAAGTATGTATTTATAAAGAGTCAGACTAGATAATATTGTATGTAAAAAGTTTAACTTTTTATATTTTTTCAAGTTTTTAAACTAACAAACAAACAAAAAACAAACCAACTCTTTAGCTTAGATGTAAATACTCTCGTTTTTTTTCATTAGTAGCGTTTACTGTAAAGTATATGCAAAATAAAAAGATGTTTTTGCCTAAAATAATGGTCTAAGAGTTCGGTATACCAAAACGTCAACCCTTTGGCAGCCGCGTGTCCATCTCCAACGCAAGTGGGATGAAGTGGATGCTGGATGAGTGTTGAGAGCACTTGAAACATTTAACGAACCTCCGTTCATTATGACAAGCGCCCGGTCACTGGAAAAATGCTCCAATTCAATGAACATTGTAGGAATGTCAGATTGGATAAGGGGATTTTTTTTTGATGAGAGCTGTCCAGTACAGTCACCATTTCTCTTCCTATGAACTACTTGAAATCACATCGATAGTACCTATGGCATAAAGACTTGACAGTATAACAACAAACTGTAGAAAATAACGTCAGTTTGTGGTAAAGTCCTGACTGAAATGGCGAGATAATAAAAAGGACATTTGAAAGATATTTGGTCTAGATTAGAAGCGTGTACAGACGCCAGCACATCAAGTTACTACAATCTGTCAGATTTCTTTAATAGATTTTCAACTTTATCGCTTTGTCGAGCGAGCGTTAGGCCCTTTAAACACGGCACGGTCTCTTTACGGCACAGTGAATAAACACGGCACGGTCTCTTTACGGTACAGTGAATAAACACGGCACGGTCTCTTTACGGTACAGTGAATAAACACGGCACGGTCTCTTTACGGTACAGTGAATAAACCACGCCGTAACATAAACGTGTCCGTCAACAAGCTGCCATAGTGATTCTTATAACACGACGACCGTGCCTACACACGGCGAAAAAACCGTAGTTTTTCACGGCAAAAATAACGTGCGTACAAGAGGCCTTGCGTAATGAATAATCAGCCTATGACGTTCCTACTGCTGGGACACAGGCGGGTGAGAGGGAATGGGCCGTAATCCACAAAGTCAAAGTCAAAAGTCAAAGTTATTTTATTTGTAAAACAAAGTAGGCCTTAGAATAGTGTCAAAGAGTTCTTGAACAATAAAATGTGTTGAAGCTTGTAAAAATTTGTACGCTTTAAATAACTGTTATGCAAACACATGTACGTAAGTATGCTCTTGTTATTTTGTATTAGGTAACGTAAAAATATTTAATTACGAGTCTAAAAAGCAACTTACACTGTTAAATGCTAAAAATATTATATAAAAGGCTTTTTAAAACAAGTCAATAACGCTTAAGAAAAATTCGTGAGAAACTTCAAGAAGTCAAGACGTAACACTAACTTACAAGCACTTTCTCTCACGCTCATATTAAAACAATAAACTCACAAAACAAGAAACTATACAAATAAAATAAAGACACAATTTAAAGCCATTCACATTAAAAACTCTTTAAGAAAAGTCAATAGAACTTCAAAAAAATCAAGTTCATAACCCTTGCAATGCTACAAAGTCAAAATATAACAATTAGTCCACAAAGTTCCCAACAAAACCGCAAAACGACGAATAACCCTCCATTAATCAAGTGTTCCTAAGGGTACGAACGACCCTCGGAAGACAAAGGGTTGGCTTTTCTACACAATTTAGCTGTATTTTGCAAACAGCACTCGATTTTGAGTGGCAATTGAAAAAAGTCAACATTTTAAATGTTTTGTTTCTGTTTTAATTTAGTTTTATAGTTTCACGTGGGAATCAGAGAATGTTGTGTGTCGTTTTCATTCATATTTAATTTTATTTAGTTATGTGTCATAAGAGTCAAACAGCTTTTTTGGAAACGTTTCACTCTTTAAACATTGCAAAAAAATACCTAACATTAGAAATGCTTCAAGATATTTATTGCTGATAGCCTGCATTATCCCACTGCTGGGTAAAGGCCTTTCCCCATAACTTCGAAATCGAAGTTCGAGTCGTTTGTTTCTTCTACGGGGTCTGCCGCGATGCCTTCTGGCTGTGTCAGGGGTCCATGCAGTGATCTAATTAATTTAATATTGGTATTAATTGATCCAGTGATATTACGGCCTGCATGCATCACAAATCTAACTAGTGTCGCCAAGAATCGCCAAGCGGTTGGTAGACTCTTCACGTAACCAGAGGGCTGGCCTATTTTTTGGCCAAAGAATCAGCATTGCCATACAACGTGGCAATGCTGCCAGTCTTTTGGGCGCGTTTCCTATTGACAGCGATGCGGACGAATTTTTTGATGCCCTTTGATTATTTTCCCTCCTTTTTATATACTCGTACATATTGTTATTATTATTTTAAGACTGTTAGTTTTTAGGGTTCCGTACCCAAAGGGCAAAAACGGAACCCTATTACTAAGACTTCGCTGTCCGTCCGTCCGTCCGTCTGTCTGTCACCAGGCTGTATCTTAAGAACCGCGGTAGCTAGACAGTTGAAATTTTCACAGATGATGTATTTCTGTTGCCGCTATAACAACAAATACTAAAAACAAAATAAAATAAATATTTAAGGGGGCTCCCATACAAAAAAACGTGTTTTTTTCGGCGTTTTTGCCGTCTCTCTGTCGCCAGGCTGTATCTCAAGAACCGCGGTAGCTAGACAGTTGAAATTTTCACAGATGATGTATTTCTGTTGCCGCTATAACAACAAATACTAAAAACAAAATAAAATAAATATTTAAGGGGGGCTCCCATACAAAAATCGTGTTTTTTTCGGCGTTTTTGCCGTCTGTCTGTCGCCAGGCTGTATCTCAAGAACCGCGGTAGCTAGACAGTTGAAATTTTCACAGATGATGTATTTCTGTTGCTGCTATAACAACAAATAAACAACAAATACTAAAAACAAAATAAAATAAATATTTAAGGGGGGCTCCCATACAACAAACGTGTTTTTTTCGGCGTTTTTGCCGTCTGTCTGTCACCAAGCTGTATCTCAAGAACCACGGTAGCTATACTCCATTTACAATAGCATTAGACAGAAGTAAAAAAAGACTCTTTTAGGGGCACACTTTGTAATAAAAGTACAACAAACATTATTACAGTCAAGATTGATGTGGAGTTAAATATAATAAATTTAAGTAACAGCTGTCACACTTATTTGTACTTATTTAACCTATCTACCTTCTGAAATTACAAGGCTTTCATTTAATATTATTTAGTTTTTACATAAAATATTGTCGTGTCAAGGTTTAAAATCTAAAAGAAGCAGGGGAGGACAGGACCCGGAACGTTTTTCATGTCACTATAACTCTACCAAATCTAAAATGTTACATATTCCCTTCTAAGTGGTGGCAGCACGTGTTTTTTTATTTTGTCGGTTTATGATATCATCCGTCCATACGTCAAATTGCGTAAATAATCTGCAGTTGTCAAATTGTCATTCACTCACTTGTGGATACTTGTTATTGCTGAATTTTCGTGGTTTAGTTGTTATTTGTTACTGTTTTTCTGTTGTTATTGTTTTGTTATCGTTATTAGTGTTAGTTTTGTGTTGTTCGTACAAAGCGGTACGTTTTGTTGAACTATGGGCACGGACGATCCCGGTGTAGGCCCGAGTGGCTTGCAAGCGCAACATGTGCGCTCTGGAACTGCTAGTAGCGCTGATCAGTGTCAGCAGCGAAAAAAACGAGGCCCCAAAGTAGATCACGATGTTAAAATTATTGTCTCCTAAGAAAAATAGAATAAAGCAAACACCGCTTCGTTCTACAGAAAAAAGAATAGTGATAAATATTTATGAAGATGTTAAGGGGTCCCGAAGGTACTCCTGTTTATAGAACGCAGTTAATTAACAAAACTGCAGAAATTGCGGGTAAGGATCATAAAATGATTACCTTAAAAAATAAATGTATTTGAAAGTAACATGCATTTTAAGGTAATAACATACATTACTAATCTTAATTTATAGGCATATCTCGTGCAACAGTCTATAATGTACTCAAAGAGTACAATACAGAAGGTCGCCTGCAATCGCCACCTCCTCGCCAACGGAAATACTTAAAATCTGATGATTATGATGATATTACGTTAAGTGGAATACCAAGAAAAAATAATTCTTTTTTCTTTGATAATGAGTTACCAACATTGGACAAGATTCTGCAAGCTAACTGGAAAAGGAAGGCGGCTTATCATTGGCCATATTGGTAAAACTTGATTTATATGTATTTTTTTTTAAATTACTTTACCATTGTTACATAACAAATCATGAATAAAATAATCTCTCCGTTGTCACTGACATTAGGTCTAAGTCTTAATTTAATGCCTCCCCTCGGAGAAAGATGTTTATGGGTAGATTCTGGGTTTATGGTAGTAGATTTACCTGTTCAAGGACAGTAATGATGCAGTCAATTTCGGTTGCTATTTAAAGGTTGAGATCTATTTCCAGCAGTCAAGTAATCTATGCCACCGGTGCACAATTATTGATTTGCTTTTATTTCATTTCACAGGATCTACAGAAGGGTTTTTAATGGATGGTGAATTAATATTTGAAGCCAAAAAGGGTGATGGAGAGTACCATTCTGAAATGGATGCACACAATTTTGAAAAGTGGTTCAAATTAATATTGTCAAAAATTGAGAATGGTGCTGTTATTGTTATGGATAATGCGCCATATCATTCGAGGAAAGTGGAGAAGCTGCCAACTACAGCCACACGAAAGGCAGATATTCAAGAGTGGCTAAAAAACAAAAATATTCCTTTTGAGGAAAAAGACTTTAGGGCCACTTCATTAGAAAAAGTGAAACAAATAAAACATTTGTACCAAAAGTTTGCTGTGGATGATATGGCTAAAGAAAAAAATATATTAGTATTGCGCCTCCCCCCTTACCACTGCGAGCTCAACCCAATAGAATTAGTTTGGGCTCAAATGAAGGGGTATGTAGCCCAAAACAATAAAAGTTTTAAATTAGAAGAAGTGAAGCGGCAAGCACTCATAAACATAACTGCAGAGAAATTGCAATCTTGCATTGCTCATACAATTAAAGAAGAGGAAAGGTTTTGGATAATGTTGTAGAAAGATTTATTATTAACGTTGGTGAAACTTCTTCATCATCATCATAAGAGGATGATGAATAATTGGGAATGGAACATCTATCATCTCCATTATATCATTAAGGTGGCAAAACTTTTTCTCTTCTTTAATAGCAATAAATCTCATCTCGCACTTCTATATCTCTGGAAAATGTTTTTATAGTTGGTATTTAGCTTGCGAAAGTGTATTTTTGTTAATCCTCTGGCATTCTAAATTATTATCATAGTTAAAATTATGACTTGTCACCATCAGTCAAGTAGCGTTTTGTGTCGTATTTATTTGGTTTGTTAAAAACATAATAAGGACATGCCATTGTGATAAAGTTGTTTTTAATAAACTGATTGTTACTAAAAATTGTTTCATTTTATGTACCTATCCAAGCATTGTGACGAGTAGATGGATGGAATATGCTTTATTGTATGCCATACATTGTTACTTACAAAAAAGCACATACATTATTTATTAAAATCGTTTGAACTTAACTTGAAATTAAAAGGTTTCGTACTCCTGCTTCTGCGAGCCTCTTTTTTCTAATGCTATTATAAATGGAGTATAGACAGTTGAAATTTTCACAGATGATGTATTTCTGTTGCCGCTATAACAACAAATAAGGTACTTGCACCCAATAAGGACCAGCACCTATTAAGGGCCACTTTAGAAAACTCACACTTGCCATTTTTTCAACTGCTTCAAATTTCGCGCGCAGCATGCTATACCACCCATTGGTTAAATGCAATCGCGCGAGGACGCGTAGATGCCGCCATTTTGTCAGTAGCGTCCAGTTTGTGTAAGACAGCGGTTAGAGAAACTATTTTATAAAATTGATGCGCGTTGTTTTGTTAGTTTTTCGTAAAAAAAAGTAGTGTATTTAAGTAAATTTTTATAGAAGATTGGATTTAAGCATTCAGAGACAACTCTGCAAAGGTAAATACATTGTTATTTTTGCATTATGCAACTTTAAAATGTTTTCATCTATCACGATACCCAAATCCTAACAAGGACCATAATATGAGTTCGTATTAAGGTCCGGTCCTTGTTAAAAGTATGAATTCGGCGTAAAATGTTATTATTTAGGTAATTAATTCTTTTTTTTTTATTTATAGTCATGAATGTAGGATAAAATGAAGTATGTAAATAGATAATATTTTGTATTTATAACAAGGTAGGTCAGTAATAAGAACCAAAAAATGGTTTCTTCTTATGGTTTATATGGAGCTTTTTTTATACCTATTAAAATGTTTTCATCACCTTTTCTGGAGTCTTTGGTGTCCATCATCTTTGAAAATAATTTAGGAAGCGAGGACTTAAGTATCACCTTTTTGCGAACTTGTTGGTAACAAATATATATGTTCGCTGGCGATCAAGTTTAATAATTATAGTTAAATTTGGTTGACTAGCACCTTAGTTTCAGATAAATTGTAGTTTATTGTTTAATATTTATTGCCTTTTTTATTTTTATCATTAGGGAATTCACAATGGAGGAGCTACCATCTAGGAAAAAACGTGGCAACTGGTCTGAAGATGCTCTTAAATTAGCCATGGATGCAGTACTGAAAAAAGAGATGTCAGAACGAGCGGCTGCAACAACATTCAAAATACCCCGGCGGACATTAAAAAATCATCTTGTTACGGGGAGTTACAAAAAGAAATTGGGTAGAAAGTGTACGTTGACTGAAGATCTTGAAAATGATTTAGCTGCGAGAATAGTTAAGTTCGCTCATATTGGTATGCCTTTAACTCCTAAAGTTATAAGAAAACAAGCATATGCATTCTGTAAAGCTCATAATATTGAAAACCAGTTCAACGAGGCAAAAGGGACAGCTGGTAAGAAGTGGTTACAGAATTTCTTAAAACGTCATCCTGAAATTTCAAAACGCAAAGCACAGGTAATGAATCCTGCACGTGCGCAAAAACTAAATAAATTCATTGTTGGAAAACATTTTGAAGCCATAAAAGAGATTTATGACAATATGGATATATCCAACCATCCTGAACGGCTATACAACGTGGACGAAAAAGGATGTCGTTTGACTCTACATCATCAGCAGCAGGTGCTTGCCCAAAAAGGAGCACGAAGGGTTCATTTGGTAGCCCAAGAGCATGCTGAAAATGTAACGATAGCAGCATGTGTCAACGCAACCGGTACAGCCATACCTCCAATGATACTTTTTAAAGGAAAGAGATTACGTAACGAGTTTACAGAGAACCTGCCTCCTGGAAGCTTAGTCAAAATGGCGCCAAAGGGCAGTATGACAACCGAATTATTTATAGAATTTATTATACATTTGGCTAAGTTTAAATCCCCCGGTAAATGTCTTTTAGTTTTCGACGGCGCATCCTCACATCTAGATTACCAAATTGTTGATATCGCAGAAAAAAATGATATTATTCTTTACTGCTTACCATCAAATACAACTCACGAGCTCCAACCCTTGGACAAATCCATAAATAAATCTTTTGAACATTATTGGGATGAGGAAGTTCTTCTATACACATACCAACATCCAGACAAGAAAATTACTAAGGCTCGCTTTAATAAAATATTAACAAAAGTTTGGCCTAAATGTATGACTATGAGTAATATTATTAATGGATTTAAAGCAACGGGGCTCTTTCCTTGGGATCCTAATATGATTCCAGAAGAGGCTTATGCACCATCAGTTCTGACAGAAAAACCATTAGCATTAACGTTAACTAGCCCAGTTACTCATCGTGGCGATCAAGACGGTTACGATACAGATGCCACCTACTGTAACGAGCTGGGTGAATCACCATCCCTTCTTGTTTGTGATAATGAGATACGTCAAATCTCAGTAAGTCCTCTACATGGTGAAAATGAGATAAATGTATCAACCACCCCATTTTGTGAAACGCCAACGAACGAACGTACGTACAGATTAGTTAATTACAGTTCTTCAAGTGAATCCAAAGAAAACATCTATTATTCTCCACAACCTGGAACTTCAGGTATACAACGTCCATCTGTAATGATGTCTTCACCTTCAGAAACCTCAGATATTGACATGACACAATTTTATTCATCTCATCATTTGTCGAAGAGGTTTAGAATATACTCTTCGTCGTCTGAATCTGACCATGAAAATATTTGGTCTTTAAATGAAATAATTGATAGAGGAGAAAAGACACCATCACCACCGAGCAAATTGACTTCGAAAAAATCTCACACAAAAGATAAAGACAATAATATTGGACGTGGTGATACTATGGACCACCAAGACGATCCTGACGATATTCCATTGTCAAGACTTTTGGCGAAGGATGCGAAAAAGACGGCATTTCAGCAAATGTTTCCAACTCCAAATTTCGCTGTTATCAAATCAAAGCCAACGCGCAAGGCTTTAAACTATATTGGGCAACGTGTAACGAAAGATTTATTTAAGGACAAAATAAATCAGACAAAGGAAAAGCAAAAGAAACAAAAAGAAGTTAAACAGATGCCAAAGAAACTTAAAGAAAAACAAAAAATAAACAAGAAAAAGACTAAGGTGCAAGCCAAAATTAAACAAAAAGATAGAAAAGAAGGAAAGGGTGCTACAAACCAAGACAAGGTAGAATCTTGGTATTGTCATGCATGCAATGCTGACAAAATCGCCGATATGCGACAGTGTAAAAACTGCCGCATATGGTTCCACGAAGAATGTGTTGGCTTGACGAAAGAAGATACTGATGATTTTGTGTGTTCTTTTTGTATATAATTTTTTTAATTAGTGTTTTGCGACAAGGTTTGCGACGTTGTTTTTATTTAATTATTTTATTTTGTTTTATTTGATTATTTTGATTTTATTGTTTTATTTTGATTTTATTTTATTGTTTTATTTGATTATTTTGATTTTGTTTTATTATCATGTTTCGTTTTAACATAATTAAGAACAAAAACTTACTAATATATTTTAGTACTCCTAATACGGCCCATCACGGTATCGTATATAAAATTAAGACTGATTTTCCTTAAAATGCTGTAATTAATGACTGAAGAAAGAGTATTATTTGCTAAAAAAATAAATATAATGTTGATTACTGAAATAAAATTAGTTTTATTCTTAATTTTCACTTTGATATACATAATAAGGCCCACCTTAAATTTTTTGGTCAAATGTTAAATATTTGCTAATAATATAACAATTAATTAGTTAATACAATTGAATACGTTAGATTAAAAGAAATATTTTTACAAAATAATCAAAATATGGGACATTTTAGTATGGTCCTTAATAGGAGCATAGGCGCTTAATTTGGCCTAACATAAACTTTTTATTAAACTGTTTTTTTCCCAGTTTAACAATGCAAACTGTGTATTTTTGTCATAATTATAGATCTTCACTAAATTTTATTTATAGCATAATAGCGTTACTTTGTGTAATTCTATAAATTTTAAATTTATAAGTAATCTAATAAAGGTGGTCCTTAATGAGTGCAAGTACCTTACTAAAAACAAAATAAAATAAATATTTAAGGGGGGCTCCCATACAACAAACGTGTTTTTTTCGGCGTTTTTGCCTTGTGGTACGGAACCCTTCGTGTGCGAGTCCGACTCGCACTTGGCCAGTTTTTTTAATTATGTAAACACTTTAAATAAATTTTGCATAATTAGACATTTTATGATGCTCTCACTCGCTTTTCTAATGAACTCTCTCAGTGACAAACTAGCGGAAAACTCATAAACGTAACGTTGTATAGAGACGACGTAGGTACACTATGTATATCTACAAGTCAGCGGGATTGTCCGAAAGGGTTACCGCTGGCCCGGAACATAAAGGGCTAAGGAAGGAGCACGGGTGGGTTTTAAGTCAGTAAGAGTCTGACACTCCCTTCCGCTCCACCCAGAGCGGGAGGGGTCATTTAATGATTTCACATCCTGAAAAAGAAAAAAAAAGTACGCTATACATCACACATTTTTTTAGTCTATGGCTAGAGCTAACGTCTTAGGTTGTGGACACTGGTGTGACTATGTGATAACGATAAGGTTAAAGAACATTTTTAACTTAAGTATAGCAAGCTGTTGAGATCTAAATTAATCGTACAGCATCCATGTGTAGCCAGTAAGCTATTGTGTGGAAATTGTTGGTCGATATTTTCCGCGTCGCTGTCGATTACAGTAAAGCGGGCTAATTGCGTTACACACCAACGTGCAACGGCAGGAATGGCTTTCATTTTGACAGTTCAACAACATTCATTGCGTTATTTACGTTGTTTTTCTGTAAATACTTGTACATAATACATATATTTTAGTGTTACATAGTTGTAGGTAGGTATATTTTATTTAAGATTTTTTAATAAATTACATTTTTCAATTGTTTAGGTATTTGGAAATAAGGGAAAGAGATTTTAATTTGATGATAAATGCGTTTCATTGTTTTAGTCTACAATTTAATAAGTAGTTAAACAACTTTATATCAGGCCGGACTTTACCTATGCATTTTAATAAATTCCTCAAATTCCATTCTATTTGAAATACTTTTTTCTTTATTCAACGCATCATCTTTAAACCTCATTTGCGTAAAAAATCCTTCAAAAGACACACAGAGTGAAGTAAATCCCGAAGTGTCAGCGTGTATGATTGTGCGTCAACAAATGTAAGGGGATTTGCACACAGCCGCGATTCCCAGTTCATTACCGAGGATCGCCGATCGGGGGTGGCGATGTGAGATGGAAGGATGGAGTCATAGCTGATAAGCAATAGAATTTATGCGTTTTTGGCGTGTTTAAAAGTGATATTATAATTTCAAAGGGTTTTCACAAAATACACTTACCTACTTAAAAGTTTAACATGCTTGCGAAGTTACATCACAAAGTAACCACAAAATACTATCTGTATTTTGTGGTTACATTATAACTGGGTACAAAGTGCATGGTAAATCGCCTCGTAACCCATTTTTTTTATCTCAATAGGTGCCCCATAAGTACCTATACTTTAACTTGGCAACTATTTTAACTTGGGTCTTGTCTGGTCTTGCACATCCATTCCACAAATAAGGTAAACTATTGACATAATACAATAAGAATTGAAAAAAAAAAAACATAAACAAAAGAAAGTGAAAAATCAGTACCATTATAAACAATAGTCATCATCTCATTCTTATAACATTTTACTACATTTTACTTTTATTAAAATACTAGCTGCGCCCCGCGGTTTTACCCCGCATAAGTGTCGATCCCGTGGGAATATTGGGATAACAATTAGCCTATATGTTAATCCAGGGTATCAGCTACCTCCATGCAAAACTTTATCAAAATTGGTTCAGCCGTTTAAGCGCGAAGAAGTAACAAACATATAAACACACACACCCCCCCCACAAACTTTCGCCATTATAATATTAGTGTGATAAGTGTGACTTACTTTACTTTTATTAAAATATCATCTTGCATTACCCCATCCACGGTTTATTTGGGTTTGTAACGGGGATGTTTTATGCACCATCGGTCGCGATCGCAGTCACATTGATATTACGATATTTGCTCAATCAGAGACGGGGCGAGGGTGGCATGGATTTTTACCTTAAATTAAGGGTTGCCCGTCTTTTGAATAAGTTGAAAACTACGTTTCTTAAATAAGTGGTATAAAAAGTTACCTTGGTGAATGGTTGCCGAGAGTCGGTAGAAGGAGTGTACGGGTAGATGACATTCAGAAGGTCGTGGATAAGGCCTGGTTTAGACTCGTACATACCAGGGAAGCATGGCACAAATGGGAGGAGGCCTATAACTCAGCGGTAGGATGGCGGTAGGTCAAACAAGGCTACCAATGATAATAATTATGAATTGATGATGATGATAAAAACCGTTCCTGGTTTGTTTTCACAAATCAAAAGTAATTGTAATATACTGATCTACAGAATTTCTAGCATGAATTAAAAATAAATATGTTTTTACTTCTCTAGATGAGAAAATGAAAACAAAATGTCAGCGTGCTATAAAAATAAAATATGTACTTAAGTACCTTTTTTTGAATCTCCAGACAGCTCAACGCGTTCCATTCCATCCTTATTGAGTGTATGACAGGAATAAAAGATCAAGTGTCAATAATGTTCACTCAGCAGACGAGGAATTTAAATTATATCGATTGTGAAATTGTTCAGTGCTTGGGTTCAGTGTTGATGAGACGTATTTGTCAATGCATTAGTCACACAAAATTTATGAGGACTTTAAAACAACAGCTTTACGTATGACTGTAATTATTGAATGTATCTGAGGATCCTTTGTTGGAGGTCCCAATATTAAATAAATAAAATCGCCTTTATTAACGATAGTAATGGAAACATTCACTAATTATTTAAAAACTCAACTCCAACCGTACCGGAATAGAGCTTTCAGAAAAGAAAGTATCAAAGAAAATCCGTAGCTTGGCGGCCATTACACAAATTAGAAAAAGTAAAAACAGAACACAATTTGAATGCATTTCCCGCCAGTTTCGTGTTGCCATTCAAAATAGGAACGTATTACCGCGCCAGTGAAAAGAACTGTCTCAAATTACTTTGCATAGCCTGTCTCTTTCTAATACGTATCAAATTGTAGAGTTATCCCTTTCTGCCGCTATACAAACTCAGATAAACAAATACAAAAGGCCTAATTGAGTAACTAGTAAAACGAACGGCTCGGTACCGTCCCTCCGTATAACTTTACAAACTTAGGCATGCATCATGAAAAAGAAAATCCATTCTAAAACGAACTTTAGTTGCTGTTGTTACAGGTCATAAAACCATTTCGGAGGATTATGTGGATCTTTGTTAGACAGTTTAAAATTTCGTCGAGTCGTTCTCAAGTGGTAAGGGAGTCGTAGGGAACTTAATTTGTCAACAATTTTCGATATTTGAATACGTTTCGCTGTTCACTGAGCTTCTGTCAGCTTTAAATTGTTTTCTTTTCTTTTTTTTCAAATAAGAACTCGAGCTTGTTATAAAAATAAACATTAATTTTTGTCATATTTTATTATGAAGCTGATTGGATTACATTGAGATGGAGTATTGTTATTTCAACTCAGATGTTCAGTTTTTTAAGCCTCTATGTTGTTGTTCATCCACAGTTTCCGTTTGTATGGTTGCTTACCTTATGGTTTTAGTCACTCTTCCAAGATTAGTGACAATAGCCATGGTTTTGATTTTAAATGAAAGCACTGCATTAAAGGTCCCTAATCCTAATAAAAATACAAAATATTTTATTAGGTAGGTACACATTAAGTAAACCTACATGGGCACTTATGAAACGTCAGAAGCTATGGTGCACGGTTCTAATTGGTCGTTGTCATATGGAGAGCCGGCAAGAAACTCGATGGTCAATCATTCCCGAATAGTAAAAGGAATCTGGGCTTGGATCATCTCTTTGCTATAGGTACTTAATGTAAACGTATAATCCAGAAAACTGATAGAGGGAACTTTCTGATTCGACCATTATGCTCCAACTGGGTCAAATCTTATTTAGGTATAGACAGAATTCGATTATATCTAACCATAATTTTTAGCGTTCTTATAAGGCCCATTAACTGGTCCATAAAAGCTTTGAACAGAAAGAAGTGGAAAGAGAGTAGGGAGGCCTTTGCCCTGCAGTGGGACATCACAGGCTAATAATAATATAAGGCCCATTGCGAGCGACCACGTCTCAGTGCCATATGTCATCACTGGCAACACGCACTGGTCAAAGATTTTCGCCTTGAGATGAGACACTGCGGTATGTAGGAAGAGAGGATATTGCGTAGCTTCCCGAACGCACCTTGCGACCTTGTAAAGAGGCTGCAGAAACCCGTTGGATGCGAGAAGCACAGAACCGGTCGAAGTGGAGGTCTATGTCCAGTCGTGGACGTCTTTCGGCTGAAATGATGATGAGGATGATAACTTTTATTCATATTGCAGACACCATTATCATTTCTCAGTCCCTTCGAGTCATCATGAAATGACGCCGAAACTTTTAACTCAAAAATACCCAGTTGTAAGGGTTTGGAGATCAGACAAAACATTTCCTACTCCACTGCATCTGGGTAAGTATTTCGCACTGTCAAAGCAACCAGTTCGACTGTCACCAACAGTATAGATACCTAGATCCTATATACGTGCAAACAATCATATAAACGTCCAGTAACTGCCAGTAATGAAGATTGACACGTTAGGGAGGTGCGCAAGAGTGGGCGAACGGGCGAGCATCCGGCAAGCCAGCCAATGGGCGAGATCGCAGCATCCTCATTGCAGCGCGGATGACGGCAATTCGTACAATCGACGTTAAGGTCGGTAATAGGCACGCTATTATTAGCTGCTAGTTATGGTGGGAACAATGGCGAGGATACTGTGGTGCCCACCACGATGCCACAGAAGAGATTCGTGAGAAATAGTGCCAGGAAACTGATAATGAAGGGACTTGTCAGGATTGCAAGAAGGATATGGCACTTGGCAGTGCAATGAAGTGCACCGGAAAACGATTTAAACCAAAAATATTGTTTTAGGTTCTTCGTTTCCATCGAAACTTCTAGAAGTGATAAGAAGAATCAGCGCTTCAAATCTTAACAAAAGGATAAATTGGAAAGATTTGAGCAATTGATTGGTTCATAATCTAAAAAGTTTCTAATCAATCACAATCTGAATGAAAGGATATTGCTAATCCATTGCTTCATATTATGTTGGAAAAAATTGTCAGCTCAACAACGTAAATAACGCAATGGATGTTGTTGAACTGTCAAAATGAAAGCCATTCCTACTGTTAACGTGTTACCCAATTACCCCGCAGGACCAATCCGTCCTATAGGAATTTAATGATATTATTGTTTCTACTTCCTAACACTCGACACCTTCTGGCGCAGTAACGGTGAATGCACACCGACCGGTCACTTACACAAACAAAATAAATATCAAAATATACCTTACTCCAAAACTAAAATAATATATATTTTCATTAGGAACAGTTCAAAATTCCGTTTCACACGTCAGTTGCCGTTCCAATAACAGACCACAATAATTACGGTGGCGGTCGCCATATTGAATTGAAATATTATTAATGTTTATTTGATTCAAGAAAAAAACAGTTCTTACCTTCCCACAGCTACCAGCGACTGTCAGTCGACAATTACGATACGAAACGATCCGCTTACGCACAATAGGATAAATAAACCAACTTTTAAACGGAAGCTTCTTAAATTGTTTTCTAAAAACATTTCGGGTCGTTAGTATTTTGTAAAGTCATTGGTGATGGCCGGACAATGGTGTCGCGACCGGCCGGCCGCCGCCCGGCGACCGCTACCGGACGCCTCACGATTATTATTTCATTTCTTAAATTCTTTTTTTTATTCTTTTTTTTTCGAGTTAGCGCGGCCTCGCTGACAGCCATCACAAATGTTCGTGAGTGGCGGTTTTTAACTCAGATAATGATAGCAACTGTTTATTTTTGTTTTACAATGGCATTAAAGTTTCGAGGAATTCGATAATGATATGAACGAGTTGGTAACGAGACATGCAGAATAATGAAATTACCTATAAATTATTTGATAATACATTATTCTAGTCTGTTCTAGTGTTTACTGACGGAATACTAAGGGTAACGAATGCTAAGGTTTTACACATTTCCATAAATAAGCAATTGTTAGATATCCATTATAAAACTTAAACCACTCTTGTCGATCCTGCTAATGCAAAAAGTAGTCAATTATCGTAGATTATCAACGATTTACGACACACTATCACGGAAAATAGTAGGATATAGAAATTGAACTACAATGAGTAACTTTACTTACCTACTTACTTTTAAAGCAATTTCCAAGAATACTTAGGATGAAAAATTTTGTAATCGTAACGAAAGGACTAGGTACTTACTTACCTATAATTTAATTCGACACTTAACTACCATTCAAAATATTGTAATTAAATAGTTACCATAAAACTATTAAGTATAGGCCTTCGTTGAGCAGGACATACTGAGGAGTCTAGAACCTCTACCTAAATATTTGATTGAAAACAATCGATGAAATCAAAATATTTTATCTCACTTACCTATACCTACATGGATACTTATGAAACGTTCCAATTGGCCGTTTCCTACGGAGAAGAGCAGGCAAAAACTCCACGGTTACTGTTTTAAAAATAAATAATTAGCTTTTACAATGTTTTCAAATTACAGTGAAAACGTATTAGACCCAAGTTTAGATAGTTCGACAGCGATGAACAAGATCTGAGGGGTCAGGAGAACTGATATAACGGCTGGCAAGACCGAGTCAGAGATACACTCTAACAGGCCAAGCCAGGCCCACTCACAGCGTGTTATCCTTGATTATAATGATAATAATCTGAAGCGAAATAATAGCAATCCTGGATCTTCTTATAAGAAAAGCCAGACTTATTGTTTACTAGCTTCCGCCCGCGGCTTAGCCCACGAGGTATGTCGATAAAAACTAGGTATCCTATGTCCATCCCCGGGATGCAATCTATCTCTCTGCCAAATTTCATCGAAATCCGTTCAGTGGTTTAGGCGTGAAAAGGTAGCATACAGACAGACAGACAGACAGAGTTACTTTACGTTCTCCAATTTAAAACATTCTCGTTCAAGATTGTTGTTTTAATGTGGATTTCAAATAAATGAATGAGTACTGAGTACCTAGTAATCGTTACATCAAGTTATTGTACCTTCTGCTAAGGTTACTAGGCTCATATTGTCGTATAAAATTACTAATAGTAATCCGTTACTGAGGAACAAAACAAATTATCCTACTTGAATACTTTGCTCCCCTAGCTGGAAGCACGAGGGGGATAGAGTCAACAACACGTTTTGTGTGGCGGCAGTTGTAGCGGGTTGTATAGGTAAGAAAAAATAGAAAAAAAAAAATTGCCAATCTGAGCCCGATCTAGGTAAAGTAAGAAAATATAGGTGAACTGAGCTTGAAACTCAAACTAAAAGCATTTATTTCAATTAAACCATTTACAGGCACTTTTGAATTGTCAAGAAGTCGGTCAGTCAGAATATGAAGCTAGTTGCCCATTCCAAAGCGTAGGTACCTATGGAGAAGAACTTGAAGTGGGCTGTCCTGTGCTAGGGGGATTGGAATACTATTGACAGCTCACTTCACCTCAGTTTTCACGGTTAGATTTTGGTTGGTCGACAGCAAAGATATATTTCTATGGTCGACAGGAACGGCCTCTTACTTCGAACTTGAATCCAGAGCTTTCAAATTCATTGCAGAGATAAAGAACAAGATGAGTAACGTAAATCTTTTTATTTCTTTGTACAAAATCAGTTCAACTTTTCACCATCTAAGTATTATTATTATACAAAAACGATACTGATACCATAAAATGGTATCAACGTGGTCACCTACTGGCCCAAATAAAGTGACAAGACGTAAAATCGACACGAAAAGAAGAAGACGTTCCGTCTAGGACAAGCAGTGCTACTGCAGAGTGCAGACCAAATCAAACACCTAATAGAATTACGCCAATTTTTCTATAACCTGTACCTTCTTTTATTTTATACCAGCGGAGTACCAAGATTTGATTTCCCGTTTGATTCGATGAGTTTCATCATTATCTGCCTAGCCTTTTCTCAACTATGTTAGGGTCGGCTTCCAGTCTAACTGGATGCTTGCCTGTTCGATCGACCTGTGCAGCTGTTATTATTTAGCCACGGGCCCCGATGCGGTTCAATAAAATAAAAATAAATCCTTTTGTCTAAATATATAGGTCAAAGTGTGTTCGTGGCGAAAACATAAGTAGTGAAATATAAAGAAATCACTTTTTATATGGTCTTTAATTATTTAATTTTAAGTTGGTCCGTCACATTTCGACCATTTTTATCAAGAAGTACAAAAATCTCTCTATCTTGCCAGTAGTAAAAAAGTAACATCAAAATGTTGCCAGCTACACAAAATTATACTTAAAACCTATGTTCGGATACAAACATACTGGGGGCGCCTCTGGCCTTCAATTGGAGGTTACGACGATGGTAATAGAGAAGAAAACGACATGTTGCGCAGCCCCCAAATACATTGCGATACGGACAAAGAGAATGGTGATAGTATCGATCAAACATTATTTTCTGGGTATAAATATACCTCCCCTTATCCTCTGTGACTGGCACCCCGCCCCAATGTAATCGCGCGCGAAACTTATCACATTATGAGAACGCGACAAATCGCCGGCGCCTTTGATCTGCGCGCGCTAATTTGACAATTACCAGCCGAACTGCCGAACCCGCTGTATAGCGTTCCGTTTGAATAAAAATAACGCTTCGATCGGATGATATTGATTTGTAGCGGATGGTGTAAATAAGGTGGTGAACGTCTTGCGTTTGAAAGCGATTTGATTATGTAGATGTTTTGGTTCTAGAAGAAGGTACAGTTTCGCAGGATATCTACAAAAGCCAAATAGATGTAGAAAGTCGTAAAGCAATTGATTTAGATGGCGGTAGAGCTGCTCCTTACTGCTCTGAAGTGTTCTGCTTGATTGCATGAGACGTTTTAGATACAGATTAAGCAGTGACTGAACTGATTTTTTACAGTTTTATCTACCTAGTTTTGTTTTTTAAACTTTTCGCACACAAAAAAGGTACAAAGGCGGACTTAATGCCTTGGGCATTCTCTACCAGTCAAGTCAAGTCAAGTGGTGAAGAGATTAGATGGCAGGTTCTTTGGTTGAGAGGAACAATGATATATAGGTAAATTATATTCAAAATATATCATAATAAGTTATAATTAAAACAGATACACAAATACATAAATAAGACAGATCAGGGGGCCTAAAAAGGCCACTTTGACAGAATCATAAAAGGATAACATTATGAATCATCATGGACAGTTAACTGTTAAGTTAATCGTATCAAATCCCATTGGTGAAGATTTTTGTCTGTGCTAAAATACCAATCAATCCAATCCAAATCCAATCTCTTTGATTTACCTACGTAGTGCAGCGAAAAAAAGAAAAACACGGACTGTCTTCGCCTTATTATGATTCATAATGTTATCCTTATAAGATTCTGCAAAAGTGGCCTTTTTAGGCCCCCAGATCATAAGTAGGCCAATTTGCGTAGGTGTGCTGATCTTACTGCACCACATTAGGTACTTCATTTTATCCCAAAACTCTTTCTCCACCTCAATCACCCTTCTTCCTACAATATTATGTTAAAATGTGTAAAATACTCGTCAGCACCCGGACCGCTGCTCACCCCCCAACAACAAAGGGCACTGATGACGCGGCACGTGGCGGCTGCAAATTTACTTCATATTTTATACAGTAAACGTAAGTTGGCGACATGATACCGTGGGTATGAAGTGAACTATAATCGATTAGGATGGGACACTAATCAGATTTAGTGTGGAGATACTTTGATCCTGTTTTATTTGGTTATGCGTAGGGTATAAGGTATGGGGACATTATGCCCTCGCACTGGCTGGAGCGACATTTGTCCAGTTTTAATAAGTAAGTACGTAATTAAGACTCGGCTGGGCAGCGTTCGGGAAGCTTTATTTAGAAGAATTATCGATACCTACCTATTAAGTACCTAAGTATATACAAAAGTGTTATTGTTGATTTGTTAGTCTTTCCTGCTTTCATCTTTTACGTAGCTACAGATCGACGACGACCTGTAGAAGTGATCTTTTGCGTAGAGGTAGTTTATGTGATAGAAAGTGACATAGACTATATTTAATACCCAAAAATAGCACGGTTTCAGTGGGATCAGAAGCAAAACCATGACTAAAAGCTATATCAGATTTTTCGATAACAAAAAGATTGCATTTAGCATGCACCGCCTGCTATTGTCCTCGCAGACGGCTAATTGATGTGAGAGCAGGAAGCTGTGAAGTGTGGTAGACTGTGGTGTGACCGCGTGTCGGCCCAATGCGCCGCAAATGAACATATAATGCCGATACTCCGCCATTTTGTGCTCATGAATGAATAAAACGGCGGCGCGGCGCGGCGGCGGGAGGAAGCGGCCATGTCAAACGGTACCGATTTGTATGATGGGATGTAGGGGTGTGCTGAATTGGATTTTTAATTTTAAAGGTGCAGGTTTGCCAGTTTGTCATCTTTAAGCAGAGCAAAACGCTATAAACTTGTTCTGCTGTAAATGCTCTACTTATTATTTAAAAATTTAATTAATTTATTAATCTTTGTGCAAAAGGTACAAAGGCGACTTTATGCCTTAGAGGCTCTATCGTTCCGTCCATAATTCAAAATACTAATACTAAGAAACGCTGCAATAATGACTGATTCTGATAATGTGATGATGTTTTCATTGCCTTGCAATAAAAGGAAACACAACAATTTTTTAAGACTTACTTTACTTTACGTTACTTTTGTTAGCTGAGGAGAATTTTCACAACAATGGGACCTATAAAATTATAAGTTTTCCCTGATTTGAGCGTGAAAAAGTAAAATGTTTCATCATTCAGCCCCGTGACAGCCCTATCCTTAAAAGAATATGCCCCGCAAATTGGTAGGTGAAATTAGTAGGAATATTTGTCGCTGGTGTGCCATTGTCAGGGTTATCGCGTTTCAAACGACATATGAATGAGATGAATGGATCCGTGTAATCTCCAGTTTCATTGGGTTGCTAAGATGTGTCTTGGAATGTCTAAGAAAAATTAACTCGGGTTTTTGTTGTAATAACAAAAAGTTTGGGTTGATGATTGCAGGCGTCCATATACATACAACACATAAATAGGAGGATATTCAGCAATTAACTTTAGCTTCACATGCTATATAACATTTTTTTTTATTGTGGAAGCATTAACTTCTGCCCGCGACTCCGCCCGCGTGGATGTCGGAAATTATCTCGCGGGAACATGCTACCCAAGGGCAATTGCGTAACACACTATCAGTAGCAATGGGTTTCATTTTGACAGTTCAACAACATTGATTGCGTTAATTACGTTGTTGAGCAAACACATTTTTCGAACATTGGAGCAATAGATTAGCAATATGCTTCAAAATTATTCAAATTGAGAGTAGGTTATAAGGTGTTACGCAATATGGGTGCTGGACTAAAGTATATACCTATGTCCTTCCCCAGGATGCCATCTACATTATATCCTTGCCAAATTTTACGAAATTCGTTTTTATGTTCCGGGCCAGCGGTAACCCTTTCGGACAATCCCGCTGACACCACAAATACCCTTATAAGTAATTCCACCACTTCATAAACGACACCGACACACGCTTCATCGCACACATCTTGCCATTATTCAATCAATATCCGAACAAAACAATACCCGCCTATAAGGCGACACATTCACAGCATCAAATTAGCAGTAATCGCTTCCAATCCACACCGCTTCGTCAAAAAAAATGTCTGGAACAGGGAATTGAACCCGCACCCGCCATAAATTCAGTCAAAGGCGAAATTAACTCGCCATGCGTTTACTTACGGTGTCAACATAGCACTTTGATCATGTTCAAGTTATTTCGCGTTCAAGGATTTTTCCTTTGTCAGTACTCGAATCGCGAGATGATTGACGGCCGATCCGCGGCGCGAGAACTCTTCGCACATCCTGTATATACTGTTCCAAAACTACCCATCACTCTAAAATAAACCTTAGACCTTTACATTAAACTTGATTGAGAGTAGCACCTCTTGCAAATACAACGATGTTGTCGCGCAAACTAACCAAAACACAATTGCAATTCTAAAACTCAAAACCATTTCAAATTCAACCCTATTCTTCACCACACACCATTCAATCGATTTGCCCTCAGCAGCAAAAGTAACTTGGTGAAGATCTAATAAGTGCACAGGTTTACTCCGCGTTGGAAAATGAGTTTCCCTGCGGTGTGCGGGGCGCGGGGGCGGTAATTGTCCCGGTATCAAAGCGGCTCCTGTGATGCCGCGGCGCCTTTTGATTGTTTTTCCCGGGACGATCGACCGCTACTTTTTGCGGCCCCCACCTGTCCGCGGCATCAGGAGTTGAGTGCAGAAGGTCTGAAGTCTAGACTGCAAATAGATTGCAATTTTATCTATTGATTTCGATGTTTAACTAAACACCCAAAAACATTATTAGAGACACATCTGACTTTTCAGCATGGAGTTTAATTTAATGCATTAGATATAAGCCGACTTCAACTATGTTGAAAAGGCTAGGCAGATGATGATGATGCATTAGATAATCCCAGTAACTGAGTTGCAGACGTCGGATAGACAGTCGCTTCATGTAAATTGCTGGTATTTATCTGCATCTGGTTTGACTGGAAGCCGGACCCCGACATAGTTGGGAAAAGGCTAGGTAGATGATGATACAATCCCACATCCCAAAAGTAGATAGTTGCTACTGTACAAATGCCTGTTCATCTATGCCTGCCATATAAAAAGATATCGTACTTCAACCCTATCTATTGGTGATATTTGAGAGCTTCCAGCAGAACCTAGGTTTTAATAAACTGCACTTTCAATAAGCTAACTGTTATTTCGCCAGGACATGAGTTTTCTCTGGTTTGAGTTAAACTGACAAGAGAGAAGAAGACCAAATTGTTAACATAGTGCTGATATAGTAATTTTAGGAGACTACGATTTTTAGAGCTCTAATAGGTAATGGTATGTGTGTGTATAGTATGTCTGGCCATACCGCTGTTAAACCCGCGATGGTTTGTGTGGTATGATTAATTGTTCAACACAAAGATTTGTAACTGTTTTGTTTTTGATTAATAAAAAATAAAAATTGTGTAGCCAGTAGCTAATCATGTAGCTCAACTCAAAACTTGAGCTTGTAAAAGTGATTCCTATGCTATTTACAGAAAATTTGGAAAATCCAAAAGTGCATAACTCATAAACATAATGCTCATTTGATCGTATAAAAAATCGCAGATATTATAATAGTTAGTTTTTTATTATTTGTAATTAAAGTACTTTGAATGAAAGAGCCACTTTCAATAGGATAGTCCTAAGAATGAAACGAACTATGAAAAAAAAAACCCAATTAATTGATTTTTTCGCCAGCCACAATGTTTTCAGGTTTCACACTTACTTAATTGACGGGATTTTTTTTCGAAACATTTTGATGTTATTTTTTCGTTTCTACTGCACTAAATCAATTTTTGAAAAGTACAGAAATTGTGTAGATAATTTAATGGAGATTCCATTAAATTATCTAAACAATAGTAGGTATATAAATTAAGTAGGTTCTGTGTACTAGCAGGAGTACAACAATAGAAACAGTTGCCGAAAGGAGGCAAAAAAAAAAATCGGTCGTAAAGCACTCTTCCATTGGAAGAAATAGCATAGAATGGTAATCTCGTAAGTACACTCAGCAAAAGAGTTAGGTATGCAGGATCGTCGGATATAGTTGCAGTTTAGTAATAAACCGATGGGTGTTGTCGAATAAAATTTAATTTTATTAATAGAAAACAAACAGCTCATTTATCAAATTAAATTTCAGTCGACAACATCCATCGGTTTATTAATAAACTTCAACTATATCCGACGATCCTGGATACCTAACTCTTTTGCTGAGTGTACATAATGGCAAATGAATGACTGACTGAATGAATACTGAATCATGACTAATGAATACTTTAGCTGTTGATGAAGAAACTGGCCGTAGGCGTTAATCTGCTGAAATTTTGACAGTTCCTTTGATCAGTGACCTACTACCATTAGAACGTCATTGTGCAGTCATTGCTTTTAATTCGTTACGAGTATCGTATATGTTCTGTGCCATTGACCGACCAATGATCGACCATTATGAATTTAGCAGATTACGAACTTTTAGCAAAATGACAATGGGATCGTGTTGAAATGACGAATTTATAAAAATAGAAGACTTGGGCCCCTGATGATGTTCACAATGGTACTTCTGCTACTCTACCGCACGATATAATTCCGTAATCGCGTATTATTTACGAGTTGTTTCAGATACAAGTGATGATTATGTTAACGAACGTTATTATCGCATTAACTAGCTGGTTTAGGTAACACGTCTTTGTTCTAGCGTGACAGGTTTAAAGCTAACTACACCATATTGGTATCATCCACTAACTAGTAGGATTAAAAGATGCAACGAAGCTATTTGTGTAAAATATGTAAGTACTAATTATGTTATGCCGCATCTGGTAAGACTGGTAGCCGACTACAGAGTCGGTACCAGTCTTACTGAATCAACATCATGATCCGCGTAGCCTTTTCGCCCCAACTATACAGGGTTATTGGTAAAACATTAATAACTCTTAAGTGATCATTGTACTCATCATTATGAACAACTTTTACTATGGGACCCAATCTGACATCGCGAAAAAAAATCAGCTGTTAAACGAACATAAATGTCCCTACATTTATGTTCGTTTAACCCGTCAAAATGTAGAGAACAGCTGATTTTTTTAGCTTATGAAACGTCAGAAGCTAGGTGCACGGTTCCAATTGGTCGTTTCGTATGGAGAAGAGCCGGCAAGAAACTCCACGGTCATTCTTTTCAAAATATTTGGCTTTTACAATGTTTTCAAATTACAGTTTTAATAGGTATCGGAGGACAGTGGTGTAGGTCTGTCAACAAGCACCAGGTACCTACTACTTACTTAACAAAATAGGAAATGGCCAACAAATCGAAAAAAAACAATACCATGACTCCCATTATGACAGCGGTCTTTATTCCCTGTGTGCTCAACATCTTCATATCATCTCGATTGGTTTCGAAACACAAACCAAACTGTTTGTCTCATACCAAGTGTTCTTGGAAACCATTCGGACTTTTTACCTAACTACTGAAGGTAAAAGAGGGTTTTTTTTTTCAATCTAAGTCAGCGTTTGTCAATCTGAGGCGAAGCAAACTGAAAATAATCAGCATGTATCACAGTGCCCTCACTGTACAGTCAACAAAGGAGTTAAGTATACAGGAGCGTCGGATATAGTTAAAGTTTACTAAGAAACCGATGGATGTTCTGGACTGAAATTTAATTTAATAAATGAGCTGTTTGTTTTCTATTAATAAATTAAAATTTTATTCGAGAATATCCATCGGTTTCTTAGTAAACTTCAACAATATCCGACGCTCCCGTATACTTAACTCCTTTGTTGACTGTACATTAAAACATAGCTGTTTACGAGCAGCTGAAAAAAACACGTTTATCAAACTATAGTTTTCCAACTTGCTCTACCAACTGCATCCCCTCAACAGCCCTCAACTAAGCTAAATAAGCTTGAGATATTCATAAGAAAAGACAAGATTTCTCACACTGACACTTCTAAGAATAGATATATGATCCACGTTAACGACCAGGTGCCGAAAACCAAGAATAAAACGATTAACATCACCAAGTAAGAAGTATAGAAAATGTGGAAAAAATAAAGAAAGGAGGGCAAAATCAGAAGCTTAAGAAGAAAAAGGTTGAGCACCCCTGGTCTAGTTGGACATGTTTGTTCGCAGGCGCCTCCGTCCGTAGCTGAATATTGTTTTAAAATCGATCCCGTAACTTGAGACCTCTCCTATTTACACAGTTTTAAACACAAGTCAACAGACATGCGGTTGTAGGGCTGGCTAAAGTAGATTTCAGCAGGTAAAGGGAATTAAAAACTTATCATTTTGCTGAACGTCAGACATTGGATATTGCTAGAACTAATGAGAGAAACCTCCTTTAGAAGGTACTTAGTCATTGACAAGGTATACCCAAATTATTATTACCAAATACATCCATACAAAGGTCCCCATTTGACGTTGCTAAACTAGGACTTCTCGTCCCGGAATGACAGAAACATATGTCAGGAATCACAATCTATTCATTGAGGTTGGCCAAAGCCACCGAGTACAAGCCGACTCTATAATTATCATTGAACTAATAAACACTCCATCGTGCCAGCCCTAAGCATCAAATGTGTGCGGTAACGCGAGATCAGTAGTGGATGTTTAAAAACATCTCGCGGACTGCATCCAAGCCGAGGAGCTCGGACAAACACCAGCAGACGATAGTTCCCACGTCTTCGAGGAAATACTGGAGCGAGGAAACTCTTCAACGTTATATTGAGAAAATTGCTAAAAGGATTGACGGTCTACTTTCAGTTAAAAATGACTACTTTGCAGCAGACAATAATGATGCTCTTACTTGTCAATTGATAATGATATTAATGATTTTCTTTCTGTAAGTAGGTTTGTACTCTTACACGTCAATCATATTTCAAAAACTAGATGAGGTCTCTATCTACTCTGAGAAGAAAGGCCGAAACAAACTCAGTGGTCAGTCTCTTTTAAAATCCAGGCATAACCTTGGTCAGCCCGTGTAGATTAGTGTCTGAAATGGTCTTTTGAGAAAAGACCTACACAGATTGAGTGGACCTGTCCAGTCAGTCCACGCATTTGTCAGAAATCATGCAGCTCGACTGAGAACTTAAAGAGCTTAACTGACTGACGCTCAACTGATGAGACTGATATAATCGTCATTTGCCATTCCTAAGATGTAACCACGCCAATGTATGAAAGTGCAATAAGAGGACCTATAAGATGTATTTTGGAGACCCCTTGATAAGTTGGATCATCTTACTATAACTGGAACTGGTGAAGCTGCAATCGTCATCATCGTCATCTACGTAGCCTTTTCGCAGCTATGTTGGGGTCGGCTTCCAGTATCACCAGATGCAGTTGCAATCTTCACACGAGTCATTTAACAAAGATCATGGCTCATAACTACCTACCTTCGCAGAATTCTCCCACCCACTCACAATCGAAGCCCATAATTCTCTTACTACTAATACTTATTACGGTATTAAGCATGCAAGGCACACCACGGGCTGGTTGCGCACTTTGCACAGTGCACAGGTGATTCATAACATAATCCACCATCCAGAACAGGCGGTCGTTTGAGATAACATAACAATATGCAGCATACGTAGAGTGCAGCGTTGCACAGATACGACACTCCTTACTGAGGTTCACCACACTTCTGGTCTGGTGAAATGTTGCATCTAAGAGGCTCGTTTTCAGATGAGTAGTCACATTTTCAGCACCCCAATTAAGTAACACACTATCAATTATTATACTATTAATTTTGAAGGATATTGCAAATCCATCACACTAATATTATAAAGGCGAAAGTCTGTGAGCGTATTTGTACGGTCGGCTGCAAAAATGGATGGGCAGTTCAGATTCAAAATCCTATGAATCAAGAAATGACACCATCTAGCGTAAGTTATTTGTTTTAATATATTTAGGGGGTTTTCATTTAAGAATTATATTTTATTTAAAATATTAATATTAATTTCTTTTTTATTTCTTTGAGTTCGGGGGACTTTACCTCGTTATCGATATGATAAACTAATTTATTTTCGAAAACTTGAACTTCAAACGTTCACAGGAAAATAGACATTAGGGTGCCCATGGACTTTTGCAGGTGACTGTACGTTTGTTACTTCTTCACACACAAACGGCTGGACCAATTTTGATTAAACTTTACAGTAATATATCTTATACATTAGAATAACACATAGGATACTTTTTATCCCGGTCTTCCGACGGGATCGACACTTATCTTATTCTTCGAGGGTGAAACCGCAGGGCGCAGCTAGTTGGTTGTTAAGTTCGAAAAATTGTTTGCTCAACAACGTAAATAATTCAATGAATGTTGTTGAACCGTCAAAATGAAAGCCATTAATGCTACTGATAGTATGTTACGCAATTACAGGTCCAATGTTGCATCTAGGAGGCTCGTTTTCAGATGAGCAGTCATATTTTAAGATTGCATTCTGCATAGCTCATTGTGTCATGGAGTGGAAAATTATACCAACCTTTTAGGTGTAAAAAGCTACACTATTTGATTAGCTATATAATAGAATTAACGGGATTGCCTCTACCATAAACAATTTTCTGTCATAATTTAAACAGTACATGCTACAAGTAAATAAATGTGGATCGTAGACAGTAGACACGTTGTCTTAATTAAGTACAATGTTCTAAGAAAGGTGACGTGTAATGTGAGCTTGTCTTGTAGAACATAATGTAAAGACACGACCGGAATAAATTGAGCGTTAAACTGACTGACGTTCAATGGTGGACATAAACGGATTCAGTAAACCGCCCTTTTATACATTAGGTTGTAGTCAACACTTCAACAGGTCATCATTATATTGGAAGGAAAATACCACATGTCGGGTGCAGGTTTCTCAAAAATTAAAAAAAGCAAAAGTCGTTTTATTCATATTCTGAGAACCACCACTTTTAGAACGTTTAAATTACGATGAGTCCCCCAAAACGACCGCCCTTCATCACTTCCTAGTGCTTTCGCTAGGAAGAAGAAGTGGCGCAACAAACTCCCCAAAATTACTAGACTCCAGGAATTTTCAGGGTTTAACGCTGTTAGAAAACTGATTTAACAAACACAGTGTTTGAAGTAAATGTTGAGCATAAAAACAGGAGAAGGGCTGAAAGAGGGGTAAGGAGAGTGGGGAGGCATTTGTCCAGCACTGGGACAATATTGGAGAGTAAAAATTAAAAAAAAAAACAGGAACAAAAAATTGTCACGGAACTAGACAGGACTGAACTAAAAAATAGATTTTAAGATATCAGTGTCTTTAATGTAATATGAACATTACATACCTACTTGAAAAACGTAGCTACACGACTAGATACTTCAGCTAGGCAGAAACAGTTCCAAAAGCCAATTTACTACTCCTTGCAATGCAAACACGGAGGTAAGGCATAACGAACAAATGCATTTGAATTAATATCCTGCCCTATAAGGAATAATGAGAATACAACTTTTTCAATAACCGCATCGAATGCGATCGCGATTAGCATCACTATTGCATACAATAGCTATGAAAGGGAATAAGCTTTTTATTAAATTGAATCAGTACTTGTAGTGAATAGAATGCTAAGTAAGATCATTAAGATTGGTATTAAGATAAAAAGTGACATTATAGGTAAGTCTGTATCGATATGTAGATTTGTATAGGAGGTTCTCTAATGTTAGTGGAGCGGAATTCCGGTAGTCTATTGTCATTCCTAATTGGAGGTCCAATTGAAGCATGAAGAGGGTAAATAGATTCAGAATCAGAATAAACATAATATGGACTGAGCTATATATACTAGTTGGCCGCGCCTTAGGTGAGGACTGGGGTGAGGGCGGCGGGGTTGCCTAATGTTCGCATTCGCAACGCACGTACAGAGTAGGTAATGACAAAGGGCCCCCGCCCCTCCGTCCCACCGCTCACATACCTAAGGCGCGGCCAACTAGTTCCGCGCGGACTATAGGCAGATTATAAACCTATAGCAAATTGTGGAATCAAAATGAATCCATCGTTTCTTTGGTTTTCTTCAAAGTTGAAACCATATACAAGGTGTAAATTAATTAACTGAAATCCTCATAAGGTGTTACTGTACTCATGACTGATTCATAACGATTATGAACAACTTTCACTATGAAATTAAACCAGAAAACGTGACAAAAGTCAGCTGTTCCTGTACATTACCTATATTATTTTAAATACCAAAACCTTCTATACTTAGGTACCAAAAGCTCTATGATTTTAAAATCAATGACATTTTTCAACCCAATTGGGATTCCTCTGCATTGATCATCTTTGGCGCTTGTGGTTGCAGAATGAACTCAAAATGGTCTTCTTAGGTTTACAAAACTATGTCACAACAAGCATAATTAGGTTGTTCATTTACAAAAATACTGCAGTTAACGTTACCATAAACTTTAATTTATTTGGCTTCCCGAATTTACTGATTTAAAACAATTAATCAATTCCGTTACAACACAAGAGCTTTCATTCACAATCCGTCAGTCATTACCAGCACGTCACGTCACCCCCCCCCCCCTTCGCTCCGTTCCGTTCCCCCCTTCGTTCCGTTCGTCCCAACCTGTATAATTATAAGAGATGACTACATTTCATTCCCTTGCCTTTTAATTAAAAAAATATTACACAAGTTTTTTGCAATTTTAGTATTAAATGCATCAAGTGTTTAGGGTCAACATGACTTACACTTTTTAAAGTGGGGTTTGTAAGGAGGTTTTTTGTTTGCTAATGACGAAACTGTGTTTTGGTGGCTGCCCCTTAATTAGTAAAGAAGATGGGTTTGATGTTTTGTTTGAGTAAGAGGGGGTTCCTATAATTATTTTTATTACAATAAATTCATAGGAATATTGTGATGAAGTGATTGCCTGGGAATCCTGGGATGTCTGTATTATTTTTATCAAAATAATTAATAGATAACGTCAAAAGACAATGGTCATAATTCCTACATCTGAATAACTATTACGTAGGTATTATTAGGTAGGTATATCAACAGTCAATACAACCAGTCTTACCAAGGGGTAGGTAGGTATCGTATTACCCAGTAACTGGGTTGTGGAGGTCAGATAGGCAGTCGCTCCATGTAAAATACTGGTATTCAGCTGCATCCGGTTAGACTGGAAGCTGACCCCAACATAGTTGGGAAAAGGCTAGGCAGATGATGATGATAATGATGAATCATTCAATATGGCTATATGAACTTACAAATTGCAAAAAATTTAAGAAATTTTGAATTTCGCGGGCTACCCTCGCGCTTCCCTCATAACCCATGATGTTGCTTCCATTCAAAAACAAACATAACACGATAGTAAAGAGTACTAGGCTTCGTTATTTAAGCTAATAACATGAAAGTATCTGTTCCTCAATTCTACAGAAGCCGTTACGAGAAACTGCTGACTCAGATCAGTTTTATAACTCCAAAATCGCCCCAAAAATACCCATAAAGAATAAGAACTAACAATTATACCAGAGACACTCAATGACATAATTACGTTAACTCCCGCCAGAACTGTCAACTCACGCCAGAAAAATAGAACAAAAACTCTATGGCGCCACGCCACGTGAGAACTTGGAAAAACAGAGATATCCCTCGTAATTTAATACTTAAATATTATTTTTTGCAAAGTTCTAATGTCATATCGGAAGTATGTGAGTGTTTGTTTAGGCTGTCTCCGTAAGTAGAATAATATTGGGCGATGTCGACGCGAAACATCAGTCTATACGTGGTGTTGGTTTTGCAAACGATTAACTGTATTTCTGTTGTTGAGGAGTTTGTTTTTCTCTTTAGGTTTAGTTAAACCTACAAAGTATTTGGTAACTCATAAAACACATTCTTCTTTTGGAAAGTAACTACCTACAAAAGATTTAAATTGGAAATTTAATGTTCTACGCGAGGTTTGATGAAGATGGAAATAACCCTAAAAAGGACTACAAAAAGTTAAAGAACAAATTTTTGGTTGCCTAAAATATGGCCCTAATCAAATATTGCAAGATATGATCATTCTTAGTACAACCTGGTAATGCCGCCAGTCTCTTGGGTACATTACCAGTCTCTTGGGTTACATTACCAGTCGACAGCGATGCGGATGAATTTTTCGACGCTATATTTTAGTTCGTTTATAGTTTTAGTTAAGTTATGATTTAATTTTATTATTTTTATTCATTAACTAGCTGCGCCCTTCGATTTCACCAACATAAGTTTCGATCCCGTGGGAATATCGTGATAAAAAGGAGCCTATATGTTAATCCAGGGTGTCAGCTACCTCCATACCAAATTTTATCTAAATTTGTCCAGCCGTTTGAGCGTGAAGAAGTAACAAACATATAAACACACCCCTGTTTGTACAGACACCCTTACGAGGACCTTGTTAGTCCTAGAACCAACCGAGGACCCTCCAAAAAACTGGTTTAAATACCTCGTTGGCCTTTTAGAATAAGATAGAAAGAGACAGGTGAGTAAATCTATAGTGATGAGCCTACTGGGATAATGCTATCTCAACATTTTTCTGTATGAATTTCGGCTATCATACCGAGGACCTGAAATACACAGGTAAATGTGACCAGCGATGCACATACGAGGACTTTGTGTAAGCCAACCGAGGACCTCTTACGTAAGCCCTGCGACGTCCTTCCGAGGACGTATTTTTACACAATATTTCTTATAGCTTGTACAAAGTGCGGACGTTGTGTTAGACTTTATATCACTAAAGCGAGGACAGTTTTTCGCGTAGAACTTGTACAAACCGAGGACCTGGAAAATACCTACCTACCTACCTAAACCATTTTACGTGTAAGATAATAATCAATGTTCCAATTTATTTCTTACACACTTTTTCTAGAATGAAGTACCAAGCGAGGACGAGTCAATGTCTTTACGTTTGTCAGTGCTTTATTTTGTTAAACACTCGTGATTGTTGCTTTTTAACGTAAACAGTAGGTATTAAAAATAATGGCCGTATCTATATACATATTTATAAGGAAAAACTGACTGACTGACTGACATATCAACGCACAGCCGAAACTACTGTCTTTAGGAATGTGATTTTAGACATTACGGACGCTTTTAACGTTCTGCATCGTTCTCACCTGCATAATTTTTTACATGAATGATTTAAACAAGGCTTTGTAACCATATTATTTTGATTTAAAGAGTGTCCATGGAGTTTCTTGCCCGTTCTTCTCCATAGGTACCTATGCTTTGGAATGGGCAACTACGAGTATCTTCATCTTTCTGACTGACAGACCCCTTGACAATTCAAAAGTGCCTGTAATTGGTTTAATTGAAATAAATGCTTTGAGTTTGAGTTGAGTTTGAGATTGTGAAATTTTGCACACGGCTTCCTTTTATAATGTAGGGGAGCACTAAGAAGGGGTTTTTGGAAATTCAACCTTTAAGGGGGTGAAAAGGGTGGATTTCGTTTGTATGAAAAGTCTTATTCCTTGAGTTGATAAACTTGAAACATGGCACAAATATTTATCTAAGTAAATTATGAAGTTTGGCATTTTTTGTTTTTCTAAACTAACCCCTAAAGGGGGGTTGTGGGGTGTCAAAATTTGTATGTAAGATGTTTAACTCGCGGTCCGATTAACTCGAAACACAGTATTTATACTTAAGACACAAAAAAATAAAGAATAACGTGTATCAGGGTTTTTCAAAATCTACCCCTAACGGGGTGAAAAGGGGTAGTTAATTATACGGTTGAGGATTTTACTGCGTGGGTTGAATAACCCGAAAATTGGTATAAATAAATCTTCGAGTCAAGTAATCAACATATCCCAAACGATTTTTCGAAATTCCACCCCTGTGGGGGTGAAAAGCAGGAATACAGTTTATATGAAAAATCTTATTCATTTGGTTAATAAACTTGAAACTAAAGGGAGATTGGGGGTGTAAAATTTTGTATGGAAGAATTTTAACGCGCGGTCCAACTATTTCGAAACTCAGTATGTAAGACCAAAATAAATAATAAAGTATAATCAGGGTTTTAAGAAAATCTACCCCTAACGGGGTGAAGAGGGATAGTCAATTTCTTAGGGAAGTATTTTATTACGTGGCTTGATTGGATAATTGGTATATAAATAATCTTTAAGTCAAGCTATAGAAACATCCCAGACGATTTTTCAAAACATGTTTTTAATCACGTCTAAACTTGCTATGGAGTATCTTAATTTGACAGGACTAAACTAATATTTATCTTCTGTCCTTTTTTAATGAATTACAGAAAAAGATGCACTGAACTTAAATTTAGTTTGTGAACAAGGGAATCGGCGCCATTAAGTTTACATGCTTCCCAAATTATTTTGATCTCACTTGATAAATTTCTTTGTTGTTTTCTAACTAAGCATTGTGTTATGTAATTTTATGTTAAGTTTTTAGCCCAAATTATGTCGATTTCTTTTAATTATGGTTTCTTTAAGTCTTTTTGTTTGAGTCGTTTTCTATTAACTGTTATGTAAGTTTTCTAATCATTTTTCTCAAAGATGTTACTGCAACTTGATGATTACTTCTATAAGTAGATCGTTGGTAAAACTTTGTTAAATAATTTGTTTCATTTTAAAATAAACCTACTTTTATTTCAGTAAAGTTTATGACGTGGTTTTCTTTAGTACGTTCATGTTCTGTATTTCTTTGTACTTTATATTTGCTTCAAATCTTGCTGCAGACATTTCACCTAGGAAGGCATTTACTTTAGATTCTTTATGAAAAGCACACGTATTCAGCTCCTACCTCCAGACAATACAATATTTTATGGTGCAAATCATAATGTTGAATAATATAAGCGGGCCTAGGTACTTAGCACATACTGCAGAAGAAGCCTGATTATTCCTCATGCACCTAGTAGCTACTAACGGTTTGTTTAAGGATTCAGTCTACCTTCGATTTTCTCCTTCATAATTTTATTTAAATGATAGCATATAATTTGTCTTCTACACACAAGGAAAACTGTCGAAACGAGGACTAGAATACACACTGTTCGGAAAATCTAGCAAACCGAGGTCTTAAATACACATTGTCTGGAAAAGCTACCTAACCGAGGTCTTTTGTGTTAAAGTTAACACATAGGTCCTCGGATAATACAACAAACGTGAAATGAGTGTAAAGAGTCTGTGTATGAGGCGACAGTGGCACCATCTGGTGGATACACAAAGTCTGTGTAAGATTATGAATAATCTTGATCAAACCGAGGTTCGGACAACTTTTTCGTATTAAGTATATAGAAAGACTCAAAATCGCTTGCAGAATACGAATCTTTGGTCAAGTCAAACCGAGGACCCTCGAAAAGGTCCTCGCTTTGAAAAGGTCCTCGGTCGTGCCTTGTGTATTCATACGCACGTCCTCGGATGGTACTTAAAACAAACACACATACACTCACAAACTTTCGCCTGTAGAATATTAGTGTGGTTCCGTTTTGTCCTTTTGAGGTAGACCCCTAAAAAGATGAAGGTGGTACAACTAATACCTACTGCAGTCCTTTGCAACAAGGCTTCTTAATACTAAGTTACAGTATTTTAGGTCGGTACCCTAAATATTTAATAACCCTGATTTCAGTCAACTTTAACAACATGTGCAGTATAGTATATTAGCCAAAGCTTTCATGTTTTTACTCCGAAATTAGCCTGAAAGGTAGCTTGAGCCATTAGAGCTTATCTTCTCTCGGTGATGTTGGCACAAAATATCTCAGTACTAGGTAATCATGCGCAGCGTGTTAGATAGATAGGAGCAACATGACAGTACAAGACGGATGCCGTGGCGCCAGCGCAGACATGCAGTTGGACCGTCTCAGGCGCACACCCATCCAAAAAGATGGTGTAAGGGATAAGCGGACGCGCTTTTCACTTTTAGCTAAGTCACCAATGCGGAAAAAATGCAGCTAGGACAGTCAGGCCTTCAGTCTTCGGGACTAAATAGATAGAAATAATAGAAGAAAAATACTCTTTTCTGCAGTAGGCCTAATTTCTCCAACACGATGAACTTTAAAAAAAAATCAAAGCTATAAATTGAGGGTTAAAAAATCTAGACTGATTCATCATCGTAGGCAGCATGGCAAATGACCGTGATCGCAATCAATTCCGTAAGTTTTCAATCCCTTAATTCTGTTCTTCATATATCAAAAAACATACCTCTGACAAAAACATTTAAAAAAAGCCAAAAAACTCATTTTTGGCTTTTTTTTATAGGCAATGCAATTACAAAACCTTCTGAAGACTCTAACTAAAAATAACATTTTTTAGGGTTTCATACCTCAAAAGGAAAAAACGGAACCCTTATAGGATCACTTTGTTGTCCGTCGGTCTGTCTGTCTGTCAAGACCCTTTAACTCGGGAACGCGTGTATCGAGTTGAAATTAAAACCATATGACTCAAGTCTACAGTCCCTTGAAGCTGTGAAAAAAAGTAACTTCTAAGTTAACGTAAAAAAAAGATGCGGCTGTTTATGCCGCAAAAAACGTATATTTCGACACTCTCAAGGGAATTACAATTTATAGGGTACTTCCCGTTGACCTAAAATCATGAAATTTGGCAAGAAGCAAAGTCATGTAGCACAAGTAAAGGAAAACCGAAGCGTCGGTGGGCGAGTCCGACTCGCACTTGACCGATTTTGTGTTTGTGTTGTTTCTCTGCGTCATGTTTACCACAAATAAACGTAATTTCTTTATTTCTTTCTTTCTTTCTTTATTTCTTTATTTCTTTCTTTCTTTCTTTCTTTCTTTCTTTCTTTCTTTCTTTCTTTCTTTCTTTCTTTCTTTCTTTCTTTCTCTCTTTCTCTCTTTCTTTCTTTCTCTCTTGCTTTCTTTCTTTCTTTCTCTCTCTCTTTCTTTCTTTCTCTCTCTTTCTTTCTTTCTCTCTTTCTTTCTTTCTTTCTTTCTCTCTTTCTTTCTCTCTCTCTTTCTTTCTTTCTTTCTTTCTTTCTTAGACACGTCCAAACCGCTACCTCCCATGCCTTACCCCAACATTTGAAAGTGTAACACGATCACCGCTATGTCGTAAGCCGATATCTCGACTAACATCACGGCATCACTCGTATTCAGTAATGAACTGCTAAATACAATGTCAACACGTCTCACATATATTTAGAACTGAAGCTATGAGGTTGATGTTACGAGACCTCCGATCTCTTTTAGTTTTGAAGGATGTGTGACAGGTATCAGCTGTTCGTAAAAGAAAAAGTGTAAAAGATTCCGAGAGAATTATGATTGACAGTTATGGGGCTTACATGACCTAAAGCGTGGTCACTGTCGGACTGCATCGAAAAGAAAGAGATCAAGCGCGATGACACAACGCTGTTAATTTATTGCAAGAAAAAAAAAACACTAAAAAATTAAAACACTAGTATTTTAGTATGTTGCTTGTAGAATAATCTGACAAAAAATCAGAATGATTGTATGTATATTAATATGGTTTCTATTGTAGAGGTTTATGTGGTCCAGGGGGCCTAAAAAGGCCACTTTGGCAGAATCATAAAAGGATAACATTATGAATCATATTGGACAGATAAATGTTAAGTCAAACGTAGTGAAGGATTTCTCAGTTATTTTTTTGTTGTGCTAAAATACCAATCAATCCAATCCAAATCCAATCCCAATCCCAATCTCTTTGATTATACCTACGTAGTGCAGCGAAAACAAGAAAAACACGGACTGTCTTCGCCATGTTATAATTCATAATGTTATCTTTTTATGATTCTGCCAAAATGGCCTTTTTAGGCCCCCAGGACCGCATAAACCTAGACAGCTAAAACCTATTAACACACAGCCAAGCCCAACCCAAACTACCAACTACGATCCTAATTAGTAATCACAACCAAATCATCGGTAACATCAAAATCCTAACGTAAACGCGGCTTAATGAACGATGGCCGGCACAAATTACTGACCGCGAGCAAACAGACGGCAACAATCAACCCTTCACTGTTTGCGGGCCTCCCAGACCCCGGCCATGAATTATTCATACGTCGTGACAGCTAATTGTAATGAAATTTACCTCCCCCCACTTCACCCCCCGCACGTCATCGGTTTCTATGCATTTTTTTGCGTTAAATAGAACGGAGCGTTAAATTTCTTGAGAAACCGTTTTGTTGACGCTTGTAAGATGGTTTTATAGTCAAGTTTGTATCATGATCGTAACCCTGTCCAGACACGACGCGATTCTGGTAGAACAATTTCCAAGAAATGTTCATAGAAATTGTTCTACTAAGGTCGCGTCCCGTCTGCGAGCCTTTTATTGTACATTAGGCGATGAATTTATGTATTAGATTGTTTGGTTAATCGCTAAAACAACGGATAATGTTCCGTGTAATGCTACGTTCACAAGCGCGCGTTCAACTCGACATTCAACGTGCACATTCACATTCACGAGCGTGTAAACGGTACGCCCGAGCCCGTAAACGCGCCTGTGAACGTGAATGCCGCGAACCGGGCGTACTGACTGACACGACGGCGTGCGTGTGAACAGCTTGAATTTTCGCCGACCTGGGGCGGGCTGCATGCCGCGCAGCCCGCCAGGCAGCCCGCCGGGCTGCACGGCGTGCATGTGAACATAGCATTAGATGTTTCCAAAGATTAATGGTCTAACATTTCTGTTCATAGGTGAAGTTATTCAAAAGACAAGTTACAAGACATTATTCTGTAGTAACCCTTATCTTTTAGAACGTTGTTTTAATTAAATTATCGAACTATCTAACATGAAACATTAAAAATAAAAAGCATTAAGCAGGCAATCTGCAATGCTAGTGTGTTGTCTGTTCTTCTCCATAGAGATCAACGTTTTGCAATGGGCAACTAGCTTCAACTTTCTGACAACTGAACGACTTTTTGACAACTCAATTTGAGAGTTTGAGCTGCACTGAGATTCTGTAACCACCTCACCGTGAAAACTTAGGTGAAGTGAGCGTGGAGTCAGCTGTCAGTGTCATTCTACCTGATACTAGGGATTGACACAATTATAATCTAGATTTTAATAATATTTTAATGCTAATACTATTGATCATTTTATATAGGTACCTAGGTACTTTTCAAAGCTAGTATTTTAGTCGTTGACAACTGAAATATACAAAATGATCTATGGAATTAGCATAAAAAATATTAATAAAATCTCTATTATGATAGTAAATGTTTGCTTGGTCAATCCCTAGCAACTGTGGGATGACCAGGGTTGGATTTTGTACTATAATTATAGTATTTATACTATAATTTCGCCCTTTGTACTATATACTATCCACATCTAAAGATAGTACGTTAAAATACTATAATTTCAAGTAGGCTCCCGAATGCTTAGTTTTACGTCATATCAATATTTCGACCGTGCTTGTGTATACCTATCTGACCGAATTCTGATCTTGCGATGTTTTCTGTCGATGGCCAGAGATTCCCCGATTATCCTCCGCAGTATTGTACACTTCTCTCTTTCCACTAATCTCGTTCATTCCATTCCATTCGAAATGCAATCAAGTGACAACACTAGCTTGTGAATTTTTGTGTAAAATAATACGTTTTTAGTGTTTTAATTAGGAAAAGTGGCAGTGATGGTCATGAAAATGACGATAGACCGGAAGTATCCACCCCAAAAAAAAAACTTCTTGAGTGCTGGTGTTGATTTTAATGACTATTAAGTTAAATTAAAAAAAAATAATGAAAGTGTACTATATTTTTTTTATAAATACTATCCTTTTCATTTTTTTGTGCTATCTTTTTCAACCTACCTAAATCCAACCCTGGGGATGACACTGACAGCTCACTCCACGCAAGTTTTCACGGTGAGATTTTTACAGAATCGACATGCCGTTCTGTAAAAATCTCACCGTGAAAACTTAGATGAAGTGAGCTGCTAATCCCTAGTAGACCGGCTGTAATCGAGTCTTTTTCTTCTAAAAATAAATTTAAAAAGTTTATAATTTCCGAACACATAATCCTCAAATCAATGGCGAACAAAGCAGCACCATGTAACCCTACGCCGCGATCGTTCGTTGAGAGCAAGTCTTATTATTTTATTAGTTCACGCGCGATTTAATCACGATTGTTGGTTTTGGTAAGCTAATAAGCGCAACGGGATGGGGTGCGGGTGACGAGGTTACAAGTTATAGAGTTACGGGGTCTTTGTGACACCAACTGCTGAACGGTTAACTTCGAATGGGTGGAATTGTAAATAAGGAATTTGATTAGTCAGGAGTTTCTAGGTATTGGAGGGAATTTGAACGAAAATATGTAAGATTCTTGTGCTTATAAAATTAGGGGAATTCTGGAAATATGTTAATTTGCGGTAAACATGATGCAGAGAAAGGAAACATACACAAAAAAAACAGTGGCACTCCGGGAATGCCGACAGAAGTGTAAACAAAACACAAACAGAATAGGTACTTTGCCATCACTCACTGACTTATCGGATATAATACAAACAGTACATCCCGAGGACAGCCGAACACATCCGAAGCAGTTATTTTTTTAATCGTCTTACAAACAAGACACGCGCGGTGTCGCTTACGGTAACAGTGCAGCAGTGGCGCGAGTTCAATGGTTTTTCCCCATCTCAAAAAATGCCCACCGCGCCTAAGAAGTTTCACTTAAAAAAAATATACAAGTTGGGAGAACATTCGCGTCACATCCACGCAAAACGGCCAACGCTCAGAAGATTATAAGAATTGGTCAATGAAAAGACCTGGGGGTCTACTCCGAAGCGGTTAACCACTGTATCGGCCGAATGTTCGGTCATTTTCTGATTCGAATAAGTATTGTTGTCCTACTACGAATTTAAAAAAAAAAGGGTTAAGGGTTCTAAAAAGGTTCGGATTGGCACAGTTTGGTCGGGACCAATAGTGGTAGTAGAAAATGACCGAACATTCGGCCGATACAGTGGTTAACCGCTTCGGAGTAGACCCCCAGACCTAATTGCGGAAAACACTATCAATCTCAATCTGAATCATTTTGAAAGATACTGCTAATCCATCCATACTAATATTATACATTCGAAAGCAACTCTGTCTGTCTGTATGTTTCCTTTTCACGCCTAAACCACTGAACGGATTTCGATAAAATTTGGCAGAGAGATAGATTGCATCCCGGGGAAGACATAGGATAGTTTTTATCCCGATATTCCTACGGGATCGACATTTACGCGGGTGAAACCGCGGGGCGCTGCTAGTTTTTAATATTAAGAAAGTTTGGTACGACTATTGGGCCTTCTCTTCTTCTCTCTCCTACACAAGGTAACGGTGAAAATTGAGGGCTTTTGGTATGCAGTATCAAGTTAAATGCACTTGATTACATACCTATTCATTTTACATCTATCTAAGTTACTACTCGTGTAACGAAACCAGTCGTGATTAGAAATCAATTTGTGTCAACTTGCCTAAACTTCTCTAGCACTCTAGGTACCTACTCTGTAGAAGCTGAAGTCAGTGCGATAGTTCAAAAGGTTTCAAATGTTACTAACATTAGTTTATAAGTTTCCATTGTTACTAACGAATATGGAAGTCATCACACTAATATTATAAAGGCGAAAGTTTGTGAGTGTGTGTGTTTATATGTTTGTTACTTCTTCACGCTCAAACGGCTGGACCAATTTTGATAAAATTTTGCATGGAGGTAGCTGACACCCTGGATTAACATATAGGCTACTTTTTAACCTGATATTCTTACGGGATCGACATTTACGCGGGTGAAACCGCGGGGCGCAGCTAGTTCTGAAATAAATGTTTATTATTATTAATATTATTATTCAAAGATAGATCAGAGAACTTCATTCTGATCTTTCTGATCGTTATTGTAAGACTCCAAAGTGACACATTACAAGAAATACAATACATGGGTAAATATTTAACTTATTCAAATCCACCAGAAAGGATAAAAAAAACTTTTATCTTTTATCCTCAAAATAATCCTTAGATTGTAACAATAGATGTTAACGTTTTGGTGTTGGCCACACAATGTCATTTTTTATATCGAGAAACAAATTTATTTTTGACAGCTGTCAAAGTCATCAGTAGTTTAAAATCAACCGTATTTTGAGGTCACAAAGTCCAAAGTACTTTGTGGTGTAATTCTTTTAAATGTATTTCATAAGTTGGTGCACAGCAATTTTGGGGAGAGCGGGGCGTTATCGCATTTCTTCGTGTCCATCTATTTACTAATGACTTCCGGCGTCAGGTGCTCCCCTTCCTCCCCCTTCTAATGATTTTTTCGTGTATTGTTCGATGTTTGAATGAAGAATACATAACGACTTATTTTTAGAGTAGCTAACTGGCAATACTATGGATAATTATTGTCTATGGCCGATTTTTGTCGATATTTTATCGATACTTAAGGTATCGATATATGGGTACTTAATTATAATGAAGTTTAGAAAGTATGTTTGGGCTGAATGAAACTCAACAAAACAATTAACAAACTCAAGACAAATAGTCGACTAAGGAGCGTCTAAGTACGAGTATCTAGAGTTGAAAAGCAACTAAAATGGTTAAATCAACGAAACCACATTATGTTTAAGTACTTCAAATAAACGTATCTATTTTCTTTCTTTCCTTCAGAAAAGACAAAAGTCAAGCAGAGATTATCGCCGACTGTGCAAACACGAATTATCAAATATTTCGGCCACGTGACGTGGTTCGTAACGAACACTTCATAGAACGACTCGTTTGCCAGGGACAAGTGGAGGGCAAGCGTCACGAGGTCGGTCACCTACGCGTTGGACAGACCTTATCAAAGCGTCAACACAAACCTCCATAGTCCAGAGTTTCCGAGACGCTGAACACCGGAATAAGTGGAGGAAAATCGCGAGGGCTGCTCTGGCCAAAGAAAATGCAGAGTCATCAACCACGACCACTCTGTCAAGAGTGAACGACTAAGGAGGACACGGATTAATCATAGTTGCCTAGCCCTCCTCTAACAGTCAAGAACACTAGAAATAGAAACATATTAGAAAGCAATTTCTACTAATCACTTCTATATTATAGCCCTTGGTGGGTAAAATTTAAAAAATAAAAGCATTTATTCCATCGTTGATCCATATTTACCAAAAGTATGTACTAAACTGAATTTACATACTGCCTATGTAGTACAAAGCAATATAATACACTCTAACGACCCAACAATGCAAATAACACCAATTTTAGACACGGTATATCAATTACATACTACTTCACCGCGATTTTGAATTCTAACATGACTCAACAAAGTCTAATTTCAAATACGTTAAGCAATAAAGAACTAGGGTATCGCTTTCAAGAATACAAGCAAACACGATGCGATTCGAAACCCTGTCCCGTTGACATAAAGTTGAGTTTTGCTCATTGTTCGTTGAGAAGAAGTAGAGTATCACTTACAGGATTGGCTGACATCGACCCCGCCCAGTAGGGCAGTATCCATTTCACGCACACCTAAAGTCCACCCACCGACTACCCGAGAACTTAACTACTTGTAATCGATACAAAAGCACATAGCCAATCGAAGACAACGCCCGTATGGAATAGGGACGCTCTGTGATTTACTATCTGTGACATTCTAAATTTTAAAAGTTTGAAAGTGACAGCTGTCAAATTTACTGTGGGGTGAATGCACGAATTGACTACCGGTATTTTTTAAAGTAAACATTAAAATGTAACTGTTTTCATTTTATTAATTTGAATTTAATAAGTACAACAGACTTTGAGTCGCATATTTATTTGTTTGGATAAAAAATACTGCTTCTAAGCACCCTAATTAAATATTCAACACGTCACATCTCAACTTTACTATCGAGTCACGCACGGTCCAGTTGAAATAACACGCAGCATCCCGTCTGTTTTGATAATCGTACCGTTTAGAGGTAAACAAGTTCATTATCATAACAAACACGTTCTTTTATCTCGGACACAGCAACTTCTCTTTTCAATATTTACTGAGTGACAGAGAGAAAAAAATATTTTTAAATTAGTAGGACATCTTTCCGTAAGTGGTCAACCCTCACGACCCTAAAGAACCAGTGGACAAAGGCAATACGTGACCATAGACAATGCAATTGGACCATCGAGTGGACACAAGTGGCCATAGAGCTAGTAAAGGAGGCCGAATGATATCAATAACTCAATGTTGTCGTTTAGCCAGCTGTCTCGTTTGCATGAATAAATAAAATTATCGTTGAAATGTTATTTCTGGAGCTTTTGAATATTTCGTGCCCTAAGTAGTTCATATAATTTTATGGTATAATAACTTTCTCATTTAATGGATAGAATTTTATATTGAACTAGCTGCGCCCCGCGGTTTCAACCGCGTAAATGTCGATCCCGTGGGAATATCCGGATAAAAAGTAGCCTATATGTTAATCCAGGTTGTCGGCTACCTCCATACAAAATTTTATCAAAATTGGTCCAGCCGTTTGAGCGTGAAGAAGTAACAAACATATAAACACACACACACACACCCCCACTCACAAACTTTCGCCTTTATAATATTAGTGTGATACTTACTGAATAGCGACGTAGTATATTAACAGCTTACGTCTATTGTTGACAAATTGTCTGCCAGCTTAACGTCCCATACATTTCCAGCCTTCCAGAACTTCAGCTCAGACATTGGTCGTGCCCATCACATCAAATCATCACATTTTTCGAGACATAGGTATATATGTCACGGCTAATAGCCGAAGTGCGGCTACACCTAGTTTTAGCCGGCCGAAGTGCGGCTACACCTAGTTCGTGTGTATTTCGGGAGGCGACATAGGATGCAAGAGCGGTCGAAGGGCACCCCGAGGTTCGGTTTGGTTAAAACTAGGTGCAGCCGCACTTCGGTCATTAGCCGTAACATATAACTAAACAAGAAACGTGACTACAAAGCATACTAATTATATTAACAAAAGCCTGCAAATAAGTTAATACAGTCGTATAAATGTGGTTGTGAATATTTTTCCCGGTTTCTGCTACGCCATAAATACGAGTCGTAAACAGATAACGACTGTCTGGGGCGGAAACGATGGCTGCTTCCGCCGCAGCGGCCACTAGCGCCAATGTTTTACAACTTCATAACGCTAGGCAACACTAGGCTGATAAACATGTTTGTCGTGATGAATGTCAGGATATTATGCATAAGGCTGCGCCCACGTCAGACTTTTTGTAGCACCAATAATCGGGCCGATTTTTCCTCCGATTCGTATGACCGATTTACGTAGGTACACGTCCGTCACTTTGTCTTCAACACAACGTCCTTCCCTAGCAAGTGCATGCTCTCCAGCTCCAGAGCAGTGCATGCGAAAGTGTGTCTGTCTGTTACCTCTTCACGCTTAAACGGCTGAACCGATTTAGATGAAATTTGGTATAGAGATAGTTTAAGTTCTGGTTACCGACTTATGGTTTGGAAAACAACCTATCCAAGTAGGATAGGTTGTTTCCTACTACTTCCTACTATTATCCTACTAATATTATAAACGCCGAAAGTTTGTGAGGATGGATGGATGGATGTTTGTTACTGTTTCACGCAAAAACTACTGAACGGATGTTGATGAAACTTTACATTAATATAGCTTTTACATCAGAATAACACATAGGATAGTTTTATCCCAATATTCCCACGGGATCGACCGATGGCCGGTGGAGCAGACGAGTCCTGGAGTGGAGACCGCGTATCGGCAAGCGTAGTGTGGGACGCCCCCCAGCTAGATGGACGGACGACCTAAAGAAGGTGGCAGGGGTAGACTGGATGCGGAAGGCGGAGGACAGGGTGCTGTGGCGCAGTCTGGGAGAGGCCTATGTCCAGCAGTGGACTGCGATAGGCTGAGTTGATTGATTGATTGATCGACACTTATTCGGGTGACACCGCGGGGCACTGCTAGTTTTTAATATTTTTTTATATTCTAATATTTAATAAATATATGGATAATGAATTAAAAGAAAAGTATTATATACTAATTGTTCTAAACTAAACAGTCAGCTTATTTTTTTTTTTTGAACAAATTGTTTTGTTACTGAGTTAGTAACGAAACACGGTGCGGCCCTACCGCACCGTGTTAAATAGGTAACTATTACTGAATATGCGGGTATTGATCAGTAAATAACATTGTAGTGAACTATTTCTCTGAAATGTTTACTGCATAACATTTTATTATCAAAGCATCAGTTTTTATTGAACCAATCAATTTCTATGGGTCGGTGAGTTTAATGGATCTCGAAATTTTATCATTTGAAAAGAAGACCGTACCTAGCTGTAAGTAATGCAGGGGCACTTCAATCTATCGTATCATATAGCTACATCATTTAATAATTATATTGTACTAGGAATTCATAAGTCCATTAGATACAGGAGTTTAATTCCTAAAGTTAATGATGATAACATAAAAAGCGGTCACGTGCAAGTCGGCCTCGCGCACGAAGGGATGCACCACAAGCAAGTACAAGTCGGACTCGCGCACGAAGGGATGCACCACAAGCAAGTAGGTACAAGTCGGACTGGCGCACGAAGGGATGCACCACAAGCAAGTACAAGTCGGCCTCGCGCACGAAGGGATGCATCACAAGCCCCAAAAACGCCTAAAAAAACATGTCCTTGTATGAGACCCCCTTTAATTTTTAACTTTATTTTATTATTACATAAAGCGGCCGTAATAGTACACATCATAATCAGCCTATAATGTTATATTTTGTTTGTTTGTGTACATATGTCAGTTGATTCGACTTCAATAAATACTGGCCAGTTTTTAGAGTTCTGTACGCAAAGGGTGCCAACGGAACCCCATACTAGGTAAGGTTCCACTGTCCGTCCGTCTGTCACAGGGCTGTATCTTTTGAACCGTAATAGGTAGACACTTGAAATTTTGACAGAGTGTGTACTATTACCCGCACTCGCACTGGGCCCGCGTGGTGGATTACGGCCCACTCCCTCTCACTGAGAGGAGGCCTATGTTCCAGCAATGGGAACATTATAAGCTAATTATGCTATTATACTTATGCCTATAGACAATTACCCTACATTTTCTTTTTAAAAGAACTACGTCGTATCCAATGCTCTTGGCGTATTGAATGTACTACTACGTGGTGTATCTAATCTAATCTTCAGCAATACACAATTCGACACGGTAGCGTCGGCACTTCGGTTTCCAAGGCTATAAGAATCTACATTCACTTATGAAAGCTCCCTCGGTTATGTTACTCGTACCGCCATCTGTGTTACGGCAGGGGAAACGTTAAACTTTTCTCTGCCACTGAAAATATAATGGAGAATAGGTAGGTACTTATCATTTTTAACGTACTTATTAAGATTATTGTGATATCCCAGCAAAGGCCCTTTTTTAACTACTTTTTTATTATATTATTTATTTCGATATAATTTTTGTAACCGACCGACCTCGGCCACATGAGTAGACTTCCGTTTGTCTACTCATGTGCCTCGGCTCTGCATACAATATATCATATTTTACTGAAAGTTGTCGTCTTTCACCTCTATAATAGGTAGGTACTTATTAAGCATCAAAGCTTTATAATATTAAGTATTAAAAATAACATACCTAATTGATATATTTAGATTAGCATGGTTTTATGAGCTTTGAACCTTCAGAACAACTAACCCTGTAACAGAAATAATTAAACCTTTTTAGAGAAAAACCCGTAAGTAAATGAAAATGGAAAATTCACAAAACGAACCTACACATCCATTACCGACCCGATACCTACAAACACACGTACACTAACGAAACCTTCTCAAAGTCTGTATAATTGTCATCATTTCAAGCAGCGGAGTTGAGCCGGCGTGAAACTACGAAGCGACACGGGCGCCCTCTCGTGCTGTAACGAAGCCACTTCCCAGAGTGGCAGCTGCCTGTCACTTCTAGTGGAGATTATACTAGGTTTGTTAGTCCCCAGGGAGACTGGGAAGAAAAAACTACACTAAATTGCTCCGCTTTTTAAATTGGGAATGAGAGGAAAAGGCGCGCTTTTTTCTTTTTTTTTTGTGGTATTTGGTATGAGGAAAATGCTGGTAGGCCCATTTGTTATCAGAAGTGCATGTTATTTATCAAATTTGGTTTAGTTTTATGGGTATTACCTAACCCAACGATTTTTTTTTAAACAACCCTAACCTAAAATCTAAATAAAAAATTGCTAGTCTTAAAAATATAATAACGCGATCCAATTAACACTCGAACAAAATACTTCTTTCACGTAAACCTCCTTTTTAAAACCGAAGAGCCAATAAAAGTAAAATGAAGAAGAAAATTAATCGTTAATGGTGTTCTCCGCGTCATCAACGCGAATGCTTCATTACTGCCGGGAGCCGGGCAGGCGGGCAGGCGGGCAAATTGGCTTCGTTAGCAGATACCCGGCCACCAGTTTTGCAGGCTACAAAGAGTACCTGCAGATATGTTGTTAGGTGGACTTTAGGTCATTTGTGAGCATCTACTTACTTGTATGAACTGTGCTCATTTAGATAGGTAGTTACTTTTATTCGACTACGTCGTTATAAAATGGTTACTTAGTTCTTTGTGTTAGTAGCATCTATATGTACGGTATGCTGACTGACTCATTGAAATTGTTGAGCACTGTGGAATTAAAAACAGTATTTATTCTAACTGTTACCCTTTCGAATATAGGTAAACAAGTTCCAAGTTTACCATATTATGGAAGAAAACTAACCAGCTACTGTAAAAACATTTTCTCAAACAACAACTGTATCAAAATGCGTTACAAATCAACAACGCAATACCCATTAGCCACTCAATATAACTCAATAACGCGAGTCAATAACAGTTACACTCACCCTACGCGTCTACAAAATGGCGTCGAATGACAACTTTTAATAATTCACGAGAATAAAGTTGAAAATCGAACGCAATATTATTTCAAATTACAACGTCATTGTACATGGGACGATTGAATACAATAGAACAGGGTACATAGACGGTGTAAAATAACATTTTGAATAAATCTTTTTGTAGGGGGCGCCATAATAGGTGTTACGAGCTCTCGCAACGAGTGACGCACCCTCGTAGAGGAAATCAAAATGCTGGGCTCGGGTTTAGGAGCGGAGTGGACAACTGGCAGACGGAGCAATTTATTTTATTTGAATGAAATTTTATTATAGAAAGACAACTGCAGACGGAGCAAATTATTTTATTTGAATGAAAACTATGAAAGAAATTGCTCGTAGGCGTGCTTCGATCAACAATGTTGGTATTGTTGATCGAAGTAGGCGTGCTACAGTGCGTAGCCGTGATTTATGATCAACTTTATAGCATCTGTGTTTACGGTGTTTCATCATCATCATCATCATTTCCGCCGAAAGACGTCCACTGCTGGACATAGGCCTCCCCCAAGCACTTCCACTTCGACCGGTTCTGTGCTTCTCGCATCCAACGGTTTCCTACGGTGTTTACCGTGTTTACGGAAGAAATATTAAAACGCAATGAAATCGAGTAGATTTGTTTGCGTTTTAATATTTCTTCAAAAAGATAGCGATTAACATTCAAAGACCGCCATAATCTATCTATAGGATAGTCTATATTTTAGTACTTAGTTAAACGCACTCTAAAGACGCAAAACTTGGTAAAGTCATTTCGATCTAAACCGCAATTAAATACCTACTAGAGCCCGATCTCATACCAAGAATGTTATTAGGTATACCAATGAATTGATAAAATACGTCGTATTTCGGGTCCAAATTTTTCATATTTTCTTCCGTAAATAAGGCCCTTACCTACGTCTACGTCCGACGAGCTCTCCAGCACAACAGCGAGCACGAGGCAACGCGAACTCACAAACGAAGTTACACAGTCAAGTAGGTAACGAGTGGCTCTCGCGTATTGTACCCTGTTGTAATGCACTCAGGCACAATGCACGCATCAACTTGCCATACTACCGCACTAAAACATCACGCTAATATCGACCTTCCACCCGTGATGATAACATCGAGATTCGGATCTACATTTCGTTCAGAATCACCCAACAATCGCTCGCGTTCCAAACTGTATGCAGAGTAATTCGCGTAACGCAGTTACCGACCGAACTCGGTGCATGCTAATGCTACAAAAAAAAAAAGAAATTAAAAAAGTACGGACAGTCCGCTTGGTACGACTGTAAACCGAATTGCCGCGCTTTTTACCATTCGTTTTTTCATGTGAAAGTGCGGATTTTAATGATCTGTGGATGCTACTTTTATTTTCGCACAGTGAACTGAAAGGAAGAGGGATTTGTGTATTATCTATGCCTTGCAGATTCGTGGGTGGTATTTTGTTAAACTATTGTACACTTGGGTCTTTCCAAACAACTTAAAAGATTTGACTACCTACTTCCTTCCCTTCCTTACCTATCTTGAGAAAGTGATTTTGATTTTGATGTAAGTAGGCTCTATACTTCTGAAAATAAATAATTTAAATAAAAATTGCTTACCTACTTTGAAAAAAAGTAAAGTTGTAGGGAAAACCATGAAAACTTATAAACATTTGACCAACATTTGCCACCATCCACACCTCTTTTCTTATAGAAATTTTTCCAAAACCACACTTTTCCAAAAATGTTTAATCAAAACCTCACATTTCCAAATTTCATTTCAAAATATTAGCTAAGATTCTTATCATTTTTATCAGCCATTTGGTACATCAGATTGACTGAAACACTAGTTTAAAATGACACAACTAAAACAAAATGCATCTTACTGCATCTGCATTTTACTGTTTTCTCCAAAATTAGAAAAAGTGGAAAAGTGAGGATTTGTTCTTCACCTCCTCAGTTGGGAAGAGACTAAGCCGATGATTAACCACAGTAGGTATAGCCACCTAGGAAATCCTAGAAAATAAGCAAGGAGACGCACGAAAGACGTGGCATAATAAAGCCACAAAAAAAACGGTTACACCACACAAATCACTTCAAATTACAAGCCTTACAATCAATGCCACGAACCATTGATACACATATAATACCACATGAAGTTCTTAACAAAATAAACGCCTCGAATTTCACACCCAAACCGAGATATTTATCAAATTATAATATACAATACTGAATAAAGATATCTTATTGCGGGCTATTTCTTTACCCATGTAACATGAAGCCTCATATTATAAGAAAACCAACTTATATTTGCAGCTCCTTAAATAATTCACCAAACATTTTCCAGAGGAGATGTAAGACATTTATTTTCGTAGCGGTAAAGTTAACGTTTGTAATAAATAGGTTTTTTATATGTCAGCGTATGTTACAGTAATTTTGCGTTGTAGGTTTTAATAGGGTGTCGTTTGCGAGGTAAATCCGATTAGTAAGGGTAGTGTTACACGAGAGACGTAACCGCAAATCTGGTTTATTTTATAATAGACATAATTATGTAGGACAGGGTACATGTTGTGTGGTGTTTAATTCAATTTACTGCGGAGTATATAGAATTGGGTTTTACCTAATTTCGTTTGCCTGTAATATCAATCAACACGGACAGGCTTTTTCTTTAAAGAGTGATAGAAAAATATAGAAGAGATCTGGATTTTTGTAAATACTTTAGCTGAAATATGCAGTTGTGGTCCAGTAATAACGGCCGCAACTTACGCGTTCAGGTCGTGGGTTCGATCCCAAGCAAGCATTGTAGGTACTTTGTGTAAATTATGTCATCGCCACTGCTCTCAAAACGGTGAAGGAAAACATCGTGAGGAAACTGGCATGTCCTAAAACCAAAAATTCGAAGACATTGTCTACATCCGCCAACTCCCACTGGGCCCGTGTCGCAGATTATGGCCCACTCCCTCTTACAGAGAGGAGGCCTGAGTCCCAGAAGTTGGAACATATTATGCTGATTATGTTAGCATCTAGGTTTCGAAAAGCATCAACTGTCGTAATGAAAATCTTTTCATGATTTGACAGTCAGATTTCAATCATCTAGGTAAAAGCATACTGAATCTTTCCGTTACATTCTAGCTAAGTCATATCCATGCCCGGATTTCTACCCTATATATACCTACCATAAAACAACAATGTCTCCACATCTCTCAGTATATAAGGGGAGGTGGAAGTGTCAAATAATTATTAATCAGTTCGCGAGAGGGCGCGGACGCCCCCTGGTGGCGCAGCGCGACATTAACATGACAATCGCACGACCTGTCCCTCGGTGCCGAGTACTGTGACGTCATAGTATGGTGTGGAAGGACTGTCCGGGTTTGAGATGGGTATTTCTGGGTGAGGTTGTTTCCGGGTTTGGGGTTTGTGTCCCTGTGTAGTATCACTTCGATGAGAAACAAAATTGACAGCATCTCAGATTAAGCCAACTTTGGACGCATTGCTTGAGAAGGTGATCAAGATAGAAAAGTACCTAAGTACGTATGCACGACGACAAATATCAAGCTAAGGATACATTTCCAGTATAAACTGACTTTTCATTGTACAAAACACCGACTTCCAAAAAAACACTACAAAGTGAAAAATAACTTTTATTTCGGAAGTCGGTGTCTTTGGATCTGTATTTTAGTTTTTTGCCACTTTACTTACTTGAAGAGTTCCTTCGATTTCTCCAAGATCCCATCATCAGATCCTGACCTGATGACAATGGGACCACCTGGAAAGTATACTCTTTCAAACAAAAAAATAATTTTTGAAATCGGTCTAGCCGTCTCCGAGTACCTAATCGGGCAACATACATAAAAAAAAAAAAAAGGTTCCGACGAATTGAGAACCTCCTCCTTTTTGAAGTCGGTTAAAAAGCCGCCGCGTGTGACACCCGTCTCGCCCCACCCCAGGGGCCTAGCGCCAGCACTCACGCTCGCCCAACCAGCAGTACACAGGACAGAGCAGGAGAGACTGAGCGGGAAAGTGGCGGCTTACGATTTTTGTACGTAAGCTGGTGCGATTTTTGGCACGCGAAGTAGTTACTCTTGGGTTATCTAGGTGTATATTAGAACATTTTTTTCATACATCATTCCACCAGACCACAAGAATCGCGTAGCACTGTCGCGACACGCTCGCGCCTGTCTGTGGGTACCCAACACTAATTCTTGACTGAAGTGTTCGTGCCATATCATAAACCTGTTTCATAACTTTCATAGAAGCATCATCACAAATTCGCGCATTTCCAAGAAAGTCCCGTCTTCATCATAAAGCGTAGTCACACGAATTATGTATTCACAATTAATAGATACTGTACAACGTGCCATTATGCCGCCATGTTGATCGCCCGCTGCGTTACCGCTGCGTTCAACCATCCTCCATGTTTTAATGGAGAATTTTTTTTTGTGTTTATATGGGTGTCACAAAAATATAACTCGTAGATTGAAAATTGAAACCCGACTACTGAAAAGGATGAAACAAGAAAGTACCTTCCCGTGGTCGCATGCTACCATAGCTTTGTATGTTAGTACAGCGGCATGCGACCACGGGAAGGTACTTTCTTGTTTATATTTAATTATTTTGGGGCTTATTTCAGTAATATTTATATTTTTGAAATGTGCTAACATTTGATACCCAACAAGACACCATCCCAAAATCTTTTTTTTTTATTAATTAATTTATGTCCTCTAGAGGGCGCCACATTGAATTTAGTGTGACGTCACATAGCCTATAACCAGCGGACGGTCAAGACGCTTACTAACGATACCTTATTTAAGTACCTACTTTTGAAGTTATGAGGGAACAGATAAACATACATACCGGTCAAAATCATAACCCTCCTTTTTGCTTCGCCGTAGTCGGGTAAAAATAACTAGAAATTACGAGCTCTGTGATGTCTTTTCAGTAATGTCAAAAACTCTCTTTTGTGTCCGCAGAACTCTTTAGTTTCCTTCCTGTTAGCTGGCTTAGGTTTTAGTATATAATACCCACATTAGGTAATTTTTCTTCCATACTTCTCTATTAGTCGTCATCTCGGTAGTCACCCCCTTTCTAACCATATCAGCATTCACACGCATCCATCGTTTCAGCCAGCCACACATACATACATTCATCACACTCTAAACTTACCTCACGACATTTTCCTCATTCATCCGTATCACATGCCCATACCATGACAACCGATTTCCACACAGTTTTCAGTTACCGGTGCCACTTTCAGAATTTCTATACCTGAAGGTTGAAGGTATAATCAAATTAAAAAATAAGAGGCGTAAAGTGTGCGTCTTGACTACGTGGTTCTGTAGAAAAAGCCACATCTTCAAATCTTTCTTCTAAAAATCACGAAAGTTATTCAAAAGACATATTTTTCGTAAGATAACATTGTGTTTTAGATAGGTACAATCTCCCCTTATATACAGGATGTTACACAAAGGTGTCAGTGCGAGGGTCGGGAGACGTGACGACGCATCCTGTCACCTCCTCTTAGGAGGGTAGCCGTGAAGATACAGGCTGTTGTAATAAAGTCGTGGAAATATAAAAAGCTACACATGCAAAATCTTTTCGTCATTCTTTCTCTATGCCATTCCTGATTCTCTATAATGAAGAACTTAGTCGATATTCTTTCTAAACACATTGAACAATAAAAAAAAAAAAAAGTATAAACCTCCGAATTGAGAACCTCCTCCTTTTTTGAACTTTTAACCGAGTTCTGTCAAGCAGTAGAAGGTTGACGTATTGAGAACAAGGAAATCTCATTGCAAATGGAAAAGCTATAACCACCGGGGTGGTTTTAGTGAGGTAAAAATCCCACACTCGGTTTTATCTCCAAAGCCCAGGCCTCATTTGAGCTACCCATCTTGTTATGAAACAAAACATCTTTTGTTTCATAACAAGATGGGTAAGAACGACCATCTTCACCTCCCAACAACCTATTACTCTAAAACATGTCAAGAATGTAGCATGACTTGCACACACAATTGTGCAATCACCCTTATTATACCCACTCAACATACACTCATATCTACTCATACCCTAAGTAGTGAGGATTGAGAGTAGGAAAGTTATCTGCGATCGCTACAACTTGTATTGTTGGGTCACGTTCAAATTCAAACGTAAATGGGGAGTCATTCTTGATTTGGGCATAGATACCAACTTCTATTTATATTAATAAGTCCGTCTGCTTAGATTAAGCATGTTTTCTTATGTCTCGACCACATTTTGCGCGATAAGGCGAACTACACTTCGCGCGTTCACTGATCGCTCACCGCTCGACATCGACAGTAACAGAGAGCGCGCGAAATGTAGTTCGCTTTATCGCGATAATGTAGCCGTAGCATTAGGACGATGATACTTTCAGAACTTGACGCTGGCAGTTATGCTAAAAGTGCTAATTAATATATCCTTAGGACATACTGTTTCTTGCCCGTTCTTCTCCATAAAGATCTGCGGTTTTGCTTAGTTTAAATTTTCTGACTAACTGACCGTCTCTTTGACAATTCATAACTGCCTGTAAAAGGTTTAATAAAAATAAATGCTTTGAGTTTCAGTTACTGCTTTATGGCCCGGTCATCATCAGTGATTTAACAAGTTATATTTCTTTGCTGAGGTTAAATTCAAAATGCAACTCTTTTTCTATTGGCAAACTTCATAACTTAATCTACCGTGAGCAAAAACAAGCAATCAATCAATCAAAGATAACCAATCAATCAATCAATTGATCAATCTTAGATAAGGTTCTAGGGGTACTTCCAGTCCCAAATCCCGGAGTCTTGTTTTGAATTTGACAAAATAATCCCTACACTTAAAAGTAGGTACCACTACCTAACTACTATATAGCTACCTACAACGACACAAACCAACACTCCTCACAAATTTTCTCACAGCACACTATAGAATTAACTGAATATTACAAAGCACTTCGCGAATCACTTCACATTATTATACTACCTCTTCACTTCACTATAACCGCATTGTAAAATAACAAGCGCAACGATAATAACACACATCCGCAACTCATTGCTCCTGACATTACTGCAGGCGTCTCATAATATCAAATTGAAAATCAATTTTATCCTTTGAAAGGTAGTCTGGGCAGACTTAACGTCACAATAAATAAGGCTGGCCTTTAGCCATCGTTAGCAACGGTGACTGGCCATTTCTGCATGTCCTCTCGCTACCCATTAAGCGTGAATATATCTATTATACGTCGCACGACGTGACCTCATCAGTTATTCTGTGTAGGGTTCTTGTACGTGTGCTGTTATGTCTGCGAATGAAATAGGTGTTAGGTACTAAATTTAATGGCATTGGTGATTATGGCACAGTAAGATGAACCTGTGTTAAATTGTCATTGCATGAAATATTTTAATTAGTTTTTGCACATTCAATCGATAGCTAAGTTAAGGTACCTAGATTAATGTGTTTTGTGTAGATACTAAGAATTAAATAAATTAATGGATCGTCATTTGTCTTTTTATCAGAAATCACACAAATGAAACTTACATAAATAACTCACTGCTAAGAATTCTTAACAATATCGCCTTCCCGTCACAATTCCCTACAGACATTCCATATTGTAACATAAAGATGTCGCTGACATTATCCTCTCAACCCGTACTGAGTGCCCACCATCTCAGACCTCACTTAATTTGTTTTTAAATAAACCCTTACGCCCATGGACGCGTCTTCTTGTCCCGCCAAAACAAAAAGAAGGTTTGTTTCTGTAAACACTGATCCTTTTTGTAATCGTTTGATGGACTACTTTGCTGTCTTGCCTTGTTTACGTTTGTTGATAAGTATTAGATACTTACAGTTGCATTTATTATAGCAAGATTGAAATTAATTTAGCTAGCGAAACTCCGCAGACGTGATGGGATCGTTAGCTAAACACGATAAAACAAAGAAAAAAAACCGGGCAAGAGCGAGTCGGACTCGCGCACCGAGGGTTCCGTACCATCATATGTTTTTAAATGTTCACCGGCGAGCTACTTACTAGATCTCGTTCAAACCAATTTTCGGTGGAAGTTTACATGGTAATGTACATCATATATTTTTTTTAGTTTTATCATTCTCATATTTTAGAAGTTACAGAGGGGACACACATTTTACCACTTTGGAAGTGTCTCTCGCGCAAACTATTCAGTTTAGAAAAATTATATTAGAAACCGCAATATCATTTTTGAAGACCTATTCATAGATACCACACACGTATGGGTTTGATGAAAAAAATTTTTTTTGAGTTTCAGTTCTAAGTATGGGGAACCCCCAAAATTTATGAAAATCTTAATGCGGTTCACAGAATACATCTACTAACCAAGTTTCAACAGGTTCTTATAGTTTCGGAAAAAAGTGGCTGTGACATACGGACGGACAGACAGACAGACATGACGAATCCATTCCGGGTTCCGTTTTTGCCATTTGGCTACGGAACCCTAAAAAGAGGGGACCGTAAAAAAAATGAAAAACTCGATCATAACATTTTATTCACCAGATCATCCCGTTAGATTTGTTATCCTAATCCATTTGGAAAAGTCACTAATGAAAGCGCCAAATAAAAAAAAAAATTGGCAGTTTAGCTAAAAAAATCTGCTGTTCCCTCCATATTTATGTTCGTATAACTCGTCAAAATGTAGGGAACAGTTGTTTTTTCGCGATTTCAGGTTTGGTCCCATAGTAACAGTTGTTCATAATGATGAGTACAATGACCTCATAAGAGGTTGTTATGTTTTACCAATAACCCTGTATAGGCAAAGATTGCCGTCCCATCGGAATATGAGAGTGAGGGAAGAGAGAGTACACCTGTGTCTGCGCACACACTGCAGTATCTCCCGCGCCGAAGGCTGGTCTCCGCTAAGATTGGTCGCCAAGGCCGAAATTCAGTCTGGAGGACTTTATTCATTTATAGGTAATGCTAATAACTTACTCGTTAAGTATCATTTTATATAGGTTATGCTAATTGACAGACTTTACGACTTAATAATCAGAGAATGCAGGCAGACACAACTTTTATAAACAAAACACTTACTTTTCAATTTATGAGGGTAGCCTACAAACCTTCCATCCTGGCAAGTAAACAATTAGCGTTGGAAGGAGACAGCGTAACCCACTTCCAATAAGTGTAAACCAGACAACAAATCAATGCAACTATCGAACATCGCTAATGAGATAGTGAACGCACTTTGAGAGTTATCTGCCATAAAATAATAAGGATCAAAAGATCCACTCCACTCGAAACTCACAAATAGAAAGCTCAAATCTCAATACACCCATAAAAAAACTCATCCAGCGTGGTAATTACGTAACAAACTATCAGTAGTAATGGCTTTAATTTTGACAGTTCAACAACATTCATTGCGTTATTTCCGTTGTTGAGGAGACAAATGTTTCGAACAAATGAAGCAATGGATTCCTTATAAACGGTTCGGATTGAGATTGATAGTGTGTTACGCAATTAGGGTGCTTTATAGCACAAGAAGCACTCGTAGCAAAAACGCTTTATTTCATCCAAATCACACGTTCTCTAAAAACTCCACACAATGAAAAACTCCTCATCATTGAGGCTAGCTAGGAATGGGTAAATAAATAAGAGTTGAGAAATCAAGCATATTAATAGGACTTTTCAGGAAAAAGGTAGGTAGGTAGTTGATTCCTTGAAGATTGAATTGCTAGCCAACAGACTTAAACCCAAAAAGGAAACGGTCCCTAAATATCGCGTAGTGTAATAAGGCTTTTACTTTGGAAAAGGATCCGAGGTATGACCAGGATTGGACTGGAATAAAAGGAAGAGAAAAGGACTACCTACCTTCATGGAAAGTCGGGTTAAAAATAGAAAACTGCCAAAAATAACTGGTCTAATTCCTAAAGAGGAAATAAAATATCTAGTAAAGTCTAATTAAGATGACCAAAACCAAAATCCTTGTGTCAAAGTGATGTCATTAATCACGCATTAAACAATTAGCCATTTAAAAACTGATCTAACCTTCTGCCCCTAACCTACTTAGTGTCCACGCTTATCCAACACGCGTGATATCCGCTTGCTTCGAACAAAACTTTGATAAAACTGATAAGAACGCGTCGTCCGTGTCCATTGGAGTAATTTACGAAGACCTTTGAGCCTATCACGACATACTCACTGCCTCACGTTAGCTCAGCAGTCAGTACACTCAGTAATCAACACGGTCGCATCATGGGTGCACGGAACATGAAAGTTTTACAAGTGATCTCTGGGTGGCGAGCGGTGGAGTTAATTCTAACGTGTGTGTTTGTGGGAATCTGGCAAATTATCGAGATTTCTGTGAAGAGGCTGTGGAAGGGGTACAGGAGGAAGGTGGAGAATACATCGCCGGTAGAGCTGACCATAGACTCGTCTATTGGTACTCATTGTTATATCAAAGTTATGGTGAGTTTTAATCAGTATTTTTTTTTTGTTTATTATCCTGTACTATCCTACTGCTGGGCAAAGGGCTACCCAAGTCCTTCCAGGCCCCTTTTCCCGCGCCACCTTGATATAATTATAAAATTATCTATCTATGTATATACAATGCAAAGTCCTGACTGACTGATGTATCAACGCACAGCCTAAACTGCTAGTCCTAGAGACATGAAATTTGGAGGGTGTGTTCTTTGTGAAGAATAGGTATCCACTAAGAAAGGGTTTTTCGAAATTCCAGCCCTAAGAAGGTGAATGGGGGGAGGGTGAAATTTCACGCGGACGAAGTCGCGGGCAGAAGCTTATATATAGATGAAATGCTTTCGTACTTACTTGCCATCGTACTTACAATATTTTCTATATAATCTAAGGATATAGTTTTCAAACAAAATTAATATACTGTTGTAACCTCCACCAGTCTCAGACGGTACCTCTATTGATAATAATAATTATCTGAAGAGGCTCTCGTTGGGCAGCTGGATCAAGGGCTTGATTCAGAAAGCAGTAGGTACTTCTGGACACGGCTCACATTGTCAGGAGGTTCCTCTCTCTGGAGCCCTGACCCGGTAGCTTGGACCTGCCTGATACCGAATGGGCTTCTATTTTTTATACTTTTAAATGTAAAAGGGGCCCGTGGCTAAATAATAACAGGCGCACAAGTCGATCGGTCAGGTTAAGCGACGCTTGCCGCGGTTGGTCTGTGGATGGGTGACCATCTTCACATACTGAGACCCCTCCGTGCCTCGGAAAGCACGTTAAGCCGTTGGTCCCGGGTGTCATTCGTAGATCTTTGACAGTCGTTACGGCCGGGTCGTCAGTAGCCTGAAAGTCTGACAACAAGTCTTACCAAGGGGTATCGTATTACCCAGTAACTGGGTTATGGAGGTCAGATAGGCAGTCGCTCCATATAAAATACTGGTATTCAGCTGCATCCGGTTAGACTGGAAGCCGACCCCAACATAGTTGGGAAAAGGCTAGGCAGATGATATTCTAATATTTAAAAATATAATTTATATGTATTTATTGAAATAAAGGAACTAATAATTACCTAGGTAATTATTAGGCCTATTATTTCAATACCACTAATTGATTTTAACAACTTGTCACATACTTGTCCAATGGTCAATAACATTCGCCGATAAAAAGTTATTAATTAATGACCCATAGCTAACATTTCACTTATCATTTATTAAACAAACTGTGTTAGTAAAAACACTCAGTTAATAAAAAGAACCTGCACTGGATCACGTATTGCACTGGAAGAACTGCTGATAAAAAACCTATATAAGTAGGAAGTATGCCATGTAGCTACTTTTTTAGGGTTCCGTACCCAAAGGGTAAAAACGGGACCCTATTACTAAGACTTCGCTGTCTGTCTGTCTGTCTGTCACCAGGCTGTATCTCAAGAACCGCGATAGCTAGACAGTTGAAATTTTCACAAATAAATTATGTATTTCTGTTGCCGCTGTAACAACAAATACTAGAAACAAAATAAAATGTTTAAGGGGGCCTCCCATACAACAAACGCGATTTTTTTGCCCTTTTTTGCTCGATATCAATAATGGCAACAGGTCAGCACTTGAAATATTCACAAAATACTCAGTTGTATTTTTACTTTAATAATAAAATTAAAATAAAATAAGTATTTAAGGGGGGTTCCCATACAACAAACGTGTTTTGTTTTTTTCGGCGTTTTTTTACTAAGTTAAATATTGTACGTTGGTACCGAACCCTTCGTGTGCGAATCCAACTCGCACTAGGCCGGTTTTCTATGGTTTTCTGACAAGTTAATTAAGGGATCTTCCTGAGATATAGGCACCATATAAACAGTTGTCATTTGGATTATATTATTCTCTGCTAAACAGATGAGCACCTTGAAACATGCCTGTATAGCTACTACAGATTAGTCATTAGTTCTCAAGGTATGGCAAAATTTATGGTAGGAGGTACCAATGGTGTTTCAGCCTCAGCAACTGTCTATGCTCTTGATATTATCCCTAAATCACCTTCTATGGCAGTTAGTGCACCCTCGGAAAGTGAAGTACCTATGACTTTCGTTATTTAAGACAGATATATAAATCTATGATTTAAGGTGCCACTAGTCGATATTTTTTCCATACAAATTTCGGGAGAGTATTACTCCACTGTTTGGCATTGTGCATATAATATCGTTTTGACTTATTGTTAATTTTGTCTGTACAGAAACAGAATAGTAAAATAAAAAGCCATTAAAAAGTTATGAGCCAACAAAGATTCGTTTTTCTCGCTATTTATAACGTAACTTTGGGTGTAAATAAGTAAGAAAAGAACTCTAAAATCTTCAAAACCAAGTCCGTACCGACAAAGCTTAGTCATTGAAGAATTCAACAAACTTTATTTGTAATTGATTTATGCAGTGGCTTTTTCATAAAACTAGATTTTCCAAAGCACTTTTCGATTTTTTTACGCGCCTATCAGTTCAGAACGGCGTTTCTGTGCGTGAGAACTATAGTTGTGCATGTAGACTTAGCATCTAACTGCTCATCACTGATACCTACTACCTCTGTCGGACACGAAGCCAGGTGAGACAGCGTGCTTTTTGGCCATGACCACCAGTGAGTTCGAGCTCGCGACGTCGCGACTGAGCCTTAAATTGTATCTAAGTTAGACCACCTCCTCAACGTGGTGAGTGTGGTGACAGGGAAAGTCGCTCTAGCTTTTGCGATGCTTGGCTAAACGTGGCTAGGGAAATAATATGGCTGCTTGCTTATGGCAAACGATGTCAATTACTTAGAAATTTATTAATGATTAATAACGTGTTAACTGACTCATTGTTCGGCAAAATCCCAGGTTGAGATAGTTATCACAGGTAGAAGAAAAATGTATGACTCAAACAACTTGTTTTCGTTAATTGAATTAGTTCATTTGTGTGTTTGTTTTTGATGATAATCTTAATCTAATCTTCTACTGCTGGACATTGGATTTCGGCCGCTCACACCCATCCACCTTACGAATAGCTTCACTATTTTTTACGTTCACCTTTTCTTTATTTACAGGGAGTTAAATACCACTACGTGGAAACAGGCCCAAGAACAGGACAGAAAGTCCTGATCCTCAAGGATGCACCAGATTCGGGCAACCTATGGGGACCGAACTGGGCAAATTTGGTCAGACGGTTAGCAGAAACAGACCATCATGTGGTGACACTGGACTTGAGAGGAACAGGGGGCAGTGAAGGAGGGTCGAGGAGTGACCTGTCTCCTCCGAGAGCTGTTGAGGAGTTGTCAGCGCTGTTGAAAGCTCTTGGAGTGTCGGAGAACAGACAGGCTGTTGTCATTGGATTTGGTATTGGAGGAATGCTTGCATGGTAAGCAAATGTTTTTTTCTACAAGCCGTATGGGACCGTAGACAAAAGTTTTAAAAATAGTTTTTTTGCTGTAAACTTCGCTTGCGCGATGCAGGATTTTACATGAATGTAGATATTGTTCGCATATGGCGATGTAGATATTAAACCCCTTTAGAGGGTAAATTTTCAAAAATCCTTCCTTAGTGCTCACTTTCGTTAAATATACCTAACGAACTCTTGTGCAAACTTTAATATTTCTAGACCCAGCCGCCGGTTTAGGTTGTGCCTTGTCTGTCAATAAATTAATGAATTTAAGATTTTTATTGAGTAGAGATGGCAGGCTCAAAAAAAAAAAATAGGTGGCTCGTTTAGATGCCAATGTATACGTTTTTATAATAAACTTCCTAGCCACATTCAAGAACTAAGCCTTAATAAATTCAAATCTTTTATAAAGCGAAAACTATGTCAGAAAGCCTATTATACTGTAAAAGACTATATTGAGGACAAAAAGGCTTGGGATTGAGCTGCTCCAATAGGTTTAGAATGTTGTTTTTATTTTGCTATTTTACACTTTAATAATTTTCTTTTTTTTTAAGTATCTATTTACTTAAATAATGACATGTACATTTACTGTTTATAGTATTATATGATTTTAATTATTGTGAATGTGAGGACTATGTGGGTAATTTTTTTGTTTTTTTCTTTTCTGAGTTGAGCTGCACGGTTACTGACAAATGCGTGCACTGACTGGACAGGTCCGCTCAATCTGTGTGGTTCTTTCCTCAAAAGACCATTTCAGACACTAATCTACATGGTCCTCAAAGATTATGTCCGGATTTTTTATATACACATTGACATTGATGAATTTTATTTAGACAATGACATGAATATTTACTTTGTAAGTAATTTTTATTATTATTTTTTATTTAATTATTGTGAATGTGAGGACTATGTGGGTCATTTCTTCTTTTTTCCTTCTTAGTTTTAATCATGATCTGGCAGTTTGAGTAGATTATGCGGCCTACCCAAATGTCCTGTCTTTGGTATTGTTCGTCGAATCGTTGAGCTCCTCAAGTTCTGAGTTGAGCTGCACGATTTTTGGCAAATGCTTGCACTGATTGGACAGGTCCGCTCAATCTGTGTGGTTCTTTCCTCAAAAGACCATTTCAGACACCAACCTACATGGTCTTCACACGATCTGACCAAGATTTTGTCTGGACTTTAAAAGAGACTGTGACTTCTGAGTTTGTTTCGGCCTTTCTTCTCAGAATAGTCAGTTAGGAAACGCCGACCTCATCTAGTTTAAAAAAAAAATATGATTGACGTGTAAAAGTGTTTGTACAAACCTACTTACAGAAATAAAAATCATTTATCATTTATCATTATCATCAGGAGTGGGTACTTTAACCATTGTCTATGGGAGAAAATAGTACCACCTTGTGAAATTTGGAAACACCCTGAGTTTTATGAAGGAATCACGCCATTCACACCTCATAACTCGTGATTTTATCAAATCGTAAGTATATAATCTAGAATGGTGTACAATTTGTTTGGTGACGTGTTATACCGTACGACAGATAAAAAGGTCATGTTTAATTAATAGATAGTGAGTAATGACGCCTATTCATCGCGTTTATCTACGACTTTCCCTCTTATGTCACGATACGCCACTGATATGATGGATGTTTTTGTTGCCTTCTCTGATCCAAGAAATTAAACATTGCGTACCTACGTAAACTAGGCAATTAACCCAAGCGCCACGCAATAAACAGATGTAACTGCAAACTTAAACATAACATGACATAACGCCTGAATCCCCCCGAAGGGTTCGGCAGATCTAGGTACCTATAGTTTAACCTATCGCCATCAACCGGGCATTAATCCAGGGGGTCTACTCCGAAGCGGTTAACCACTGTATCGGCCGAATGTTCGGTCATTTTCTGATTCGAATATTGTTGTCCTACTACGAATTTAAAAAAAAAGGGTTAAGGGTTCTAAAAAGGTTCGGATTGGCACAGTTTGGTCGGGACCAATAGTCAATATAGGAAATTAATGGTAGTAGAAAATGACCGAACATTCGGCCGATACAGTGGTTAACCGCTTCGGAGTAGACCCCCAGACTCTCCGGAGGCTGGATTAGTATCCGAATTTTCCAGTAGCAGTCCGCTACTACAAAATTTAATATACCTATTATAGATAAATATATCTCAAAACGGTGAAGGAAAACATCGTGAGGAAACCGGCATGTCCTAGAACCAAATATTCGAAGACATGTGACATGTGCCAACCCGCACTGGGCCCGCGAGGTGGATGCCCGACCCGGGAATCGAAGCCAGGCCCTCGTCCTTATTAGCAGCGCTTGCGATTTTAGATAGAGTAAATCCCCCTGTTTATCAAAAACTACAAACGTTGGAAATTATTTGCTAGTACAATGATTGGACGTAGGAGCCTAAATGGAAGTATTTATAATTATACTTATTACCGTTACAGGTACCTCGTCCACTCTCGCGGCCCTATGATCAGCAAGTTCGCAGTGATCAGCGCTCCACATCCGAATCTCTACTGGCAGTACCCACCGGCCCCTTTCTGCCATCGAGCGCTTCAGTTCATACAGGTTTGTACTATTACCTACCAGCCTCTTATATGCATAGGTCTAGGTGTAGGTACAAGAATCTTTTGGCGCGTGGTCAAAATCGGAACTAACGCCGCCATTTTGATTTTTAGGGTTCCGTACCCGAAGGGTAAAAACGGAACCCTATTACTAAGACTTCGCTGTCTGTCCGTCCGTCCGTCTGTCTGTCACCAGGCTGTATCTATCTCAAGAACCGCGGTAGCTAGACAGTTGAAATTTTTACAAATTATGTATTTCTGTTGCCGCTTTAACAACAAATACTAAAAACAAAATAAAATAAATATTTAAAGGGGGCTCCCATACAGCAAACGCGATTTTTTTGCCCTTTTTTGCTCGATATCAATAATGGCAACAGGTAGGCACTTGAAATATTCACAAAATACTCAGTTGTATTTTTACTTTAAGTATTAATAAATAATAAAAATAAAATAAATATTTAAGGGGCCCGGCTCCTATACAATAAACGTGTTTTTTTTTTGTTATATCTTTGTAGCACTGGTCCTACAATGATAAAATATGGTTCAGACTGTCTTTATTAATTTTCCATGCATGACTTTGAGAAACTGCAATCGCACAGCAACATGAGTGTTAATGGAGGTCAGATGAGATTTTCCAGTAGTGTTTCAAATGTCATCGCAAATTTTTTACAAACCATCTCAGACTAAGGAAAAAAGTTAGTCTGAGCAAAACCATACCCCCACCCTATTTCAAGTTAAACAAATATCAACTTTATTTCAATGAAAATTAGGTTGATTTCACGCTCTATAACTACAGGGTTAAATTAAATTAGCTAGCGAAACTCCGCAGACGTGATAAGTACCTATCGATATGATCTAATGACGATAAAACGATTTTTTTTAATACTTATAATTTCAAAAAACTCATGACTTTAGGCTACCAGCGGCCGTTTTTTTGTTTTATCGTCATTAAATATCGATACCTACCTACCCATCACTTTTGCGGTGTTCGTCAGCTAATTTAATTTGGATTATTAAAGAAGGCCAATTCTCGTAACAAAAAAACGTTCAATTTCAAGTCGCAGTGCCTCAAAAGTTCCAAAATGTCAGAAAAGGTATTCTACTAAACCAAAAAAGTAAGTCAAACGCTGGTCTTAAACATCCTCCAGCCTTATCTCCATAACAAAACGTAGGTACAGTTGAGTTATTTTTTCAGATACCTTTGAATATTAACCCATTGTCCTTGCTTCAGTGGCCGCACTTCCCGGAGCAATGGCTGGCTGAGGGAGAACTAAATGACCGCGATGGTACCTGGGCCAGCTCGAGAGCTTGCGACTGGACTGGCGCGCTCAACTATGTTAGAGGTAATAGGGTCTTATCGAAAGCTAACAAGTAACTGGAAAGACTGAGCAAAGAAAATGAAGACTTACGGAGTGACCACGCTTATTGACCCAGGCTTAGGAACATTCCGACCCACTCCGACTCATTCCGACCCGATTCCGCGTCGATAACTGTGGTCACTCACTAGCCCCAGCTAGATGCGACAACCTTAAAATGGCTACCTACTGGGACAGACTTGATCCGGAAGTCGGAGAACCGAATTTTTGAAGTGAAAAGTTCTTTAGTCGCCTTGGACATTTTTTGAGATGGGAAATAACCATTGAACTCGCGACACTGTTACCGTAAGCGGCGACACCGTGCGTGTTTTCTTCTTCTTTATTTTTCGTTTTAATGTAGGTATATCCGATATGTGAGTGAGTGATGGCAAAGTATTCTGTTTGTGTTTTGTTTTCGCTTCTGTCGGCACTTCCGGAATGCCACTGTTTTTTAGCGCAATTTGGGGAGGTCTATATCTAGTACCTAAGGGACAGTGATCCTCTTCTTGTGTTGGCCAACATTGCCCATATCAAGGCTCCCAAAAATATTTCAGGGACTTAAACAAGTTTAGCACAACCAACTTTTAAAACCAACATAATATTCTACCATTGGTTTTGTAGACATTTACCACATATTTTTACAATCTATATAATTATATAATATAGCCTATAATCAGTACTTACCTGTTTCTTCCACATTGTTGCAGGAGCCGCCTGGTGGCAAGTAAAGCCAGGTGTTCGCACTTCCGCGCCAGCACTGCTAGTGGGCCACAAAGATTCTGCTGGTCAGTTAGTGGCCAGTGCACAGCACTGCACTACCTCCACACTCCGATTAGTAGCTAAGCCTGATCCTAACAGTAAGGAACTCACTGGTGTACTGCTAGATTTTCTTATAGGTAAGTTACTCTCAAGGTCATTCTTAAAGATCTTGCCATGTTGAGTAAGTGAAGAGCCCATGCAGCCACTAAAAGCTAGATGAATACGAGTGTATGTCTGTTAGCCGTCAAGCCAAGATCAATCTGGCCCATGTGGTTCAACCACAGATAACGCAAGAGCAACTACTTCGCGTGCCAAAAATCGCACCAGCTTACGTTCAAAAATCGTAAGACCTTGTCTAGAAGGGGCGAATTCGCCGCGAAATTTTTCGCGCGAATCCATTCGCGCGTTAACGAGATACTAGGCGCCAATACATCGCGTCCACAAGCATCGCGCGATTTCGCGGCGAATTCGTCCCTTCTGGACAAGGTCTAAGCCGCCACTTTCGCGTCAGCCACCACGAGCTTGTGACGTCATAGTAGGTAGTCAAAAAATGGCACGCTTTGTTTTCATACAGTTCGTGATACTTGCGTTATCTAGGTCTATCTATATCTGTGGGGAGAAGCGAAGCATACCTATGTATGATACACTGGAGTATCTTTCTTGCAATATTTTATTAAAAAACCAATGTGATTTTATTTTCCAGCTAAAGATAAATTATTAGAAGAGGTACCAAGAGGACTGATGGGTCGTGTGTTCGGTGCGGTCGCCGACAGGGGGCGCGAACTCACCGCTAGATTGGTACTACCACCAACGCAGGCGTAAATTTTTAGTGCCTACCCTCTTAAATTGAGGTAGTTGTACATTTTTATAAACGTGTTGTTTTGTGCTCGAATTGTGAAGTTTGAAGTGTACAAATTGTGTTTTTTGTAGGTACGAATGTAGGTGAAACTGTATGAATATAATGAGTGATATGTGAGAAACTTTTCAGGGGGTTTAAACAGGAATTAGTAAAATAAATCTGTTTGTAATATAAACTACTTTAAGAGGGTAGAGTGGAGCGTTATTTTGTATTTTGACCTCTATTAAAATTCCCTGAAACATGGTCCAGTGATGTGCGTATCCTATTTTAATTATAGATACTATCTACTAAAACTTTTGCTCAAATATTTTAAGAATAATAAATAATTTAGCATGCAGTCCCTTAGATATAAGTGTGTGAGCGATCTCTCGCGGTCACAGTAACGATCGTACGATCGTATTATGATAGCAAAGTCCATTACCTACCCATATTAATCCAGTGATTAGATAGTTTTATACTTTATTTATACAGACATTATGTTGTTGTTGCCGCGACACACACAGTTACCATGTGTTTATTTTTTAGCATGATTTTCAATACTTACTTAAAGCCTGATTTACACGATGTACGCACAGGAAATACAAACAGTAACTCCCTTAATAATAAACATACTATATCAGATGAATAGTTACACACCGATTTCTCTCTTTCAGTCGTGAGTAACTTGACTTTCGAAAGAAGAAGACAAAGCGTTGTGTAGCTATACAGACGTACAACGTTTTTTAGTAAGGGGGTAAAAAAGGAGCATTTAAAGCTGACAAAATCTCTCTAAAACAAAAAAAAAACAAGATCCATCGTATAGGTTCCATGGGTGCTCGCCATTTTGAAAAAAAATTAAAAAATGGCGCGATAGTAGCTATGCCAGGTTCCTCAAAAAAATCTTCAATCCCCTTTCTTGTCTGTGGCTACAATAAAACTGAAGCAACAAAGGACTTCCATCGTCTACACACTGTTTCTATTAGATGATGCAACTTTTATCGTTGTTTATCTTATGATATGCCACAGGTAATTAAATTACACCATGTAAATCAGGCTTAATTTAACTGGTGCAAACCATGACATTTCTAAATATTTCAATTTGTTCTGTCGTGATATTTTTTGTTGTCAAAAATAAAATGTTTTCTTTTTTGTGCTGTAAATGAATTGTTGCATAAATATTTAAAATGTTATAAAAGGCTTGTAAATAAATTAAATAGTAAGTATATAGATAAAAATAAGTAGTTTGAAGCATGTTCAAATACCAAAGACATTCTTAATCCCCGATTATTGTTTTATACGTTATGATAATATTCTTGTTATTAAATGTAATTTTATTATATTATATATTATTTTTATACATGAGCAACACGATTTTTTGTAAAAAAAAAAAAATGTTCAGGTTTTGATAATAACAAATAAGACCCTTTATACACGGCACGGCTTCTTTACGGCATGACTTGGTGGTTGAACACGTTGACTCGCAGGCGCGGTCACGAAATATCAAACACACAGCATAGTATGCAAGTGTTCAAGTACAAAACGCAGGTGCGGCGAACCAAGTCCACCGCGCCCGCACCCGTCACCGTCACCGCGCCCGCACCCGTCACCGCGCCCGCACCCGTCACCGCGCCCGCACCCGTCACCGCGCCCGCACCCGTCACCGCGCCCGCACCCGTCACCGCGCCCGCACCCGTCACCGCGCCCGCACCCGTCACCGCGCCCGCACCCGTCACCGCGCCCGCACCCGTCACCGCGCCCGCACCCGTCACCGCGCCCGCACCCGTCACCGCGCCCGCGCGTTCCTACGTGAACAAGCACTAAACAGCTCCGTAGAAAAAACGTGTCCGTCAACAAGCCACAAGTTCATAATGACCCATACAACACTGGCAAGTAAAACATGTGTTCGAAAAGAGCATAACGCAGAAATGGTTGGTAAACCCCACTAAAATCACAAAAATATTGTTTGGTTTGTTTGGTGGCCCAAAATTGGTTGATGAATGTTTAAATAATTAAAACAAAAACAAGTGCAAACGCCTCTTTAATACGCAATATGCTCCACAAAAAGCTAACCATTCATAAATTTTCGCTATCATATAATATTCACAAATCTCATAATATTATAATAATATATAGAGCGACCTACAGTCTCTAGGGCGCACTCGACTGCGCCGAAAAGGAAGATTTTATATCACAATAGCTGTTTAAAGAATTTTACTATTTTACTACGAATATTTATCTACATAGATCTGCGGGGTAATTGCGCAACACACTATCAGTAGCAATGGCTTTTAGTCCGATAGTTCAACATCAGTCATTGCGTTATTTACGTTGTTGAGCAAAGTTGAGAAAAAATTGTCTTTGTGCATTATCCTTTAAAATGATTCAGATTTTGATTGAAAGTGTGTTTCGCAATTAGCGTGTTGTTTTAACAAATGAGACAGCCTGTATTTACAGAGATATTGTATTCAGAACAATTTCTCAGAAGAGCTAACAAACTTCAGACCAAATTGGAAAGAATGCTCTTTAAAGATTGCACTTGATTGTTAACGTTTTTAATGTTAGCATATTTCGTTGGCAACATTTTTAAAGTTTGCTTTTAAAAATGCAGAACACAACCACTGCTAACTTGCTCCACAAATCACTACATGCGTTTAACACTAAACACTTAAAACATCATTCTGTCTCTTTCATCTTCAAATGATTGAAAGAAACAAACAGATCTTTTAAATTTTTGTGCGTTTAGCGATGAACGCATTTGGTAATTTGTGGTGCAAACGGGTTTAAGACAAGGTACCAAAAAATAGCTGTTCCGTTTTCATATTATCATTTTTAGGATTATAACTTATCAACTACAAATAGTATCTACACAATATAGTGGGTCGTCTCATTTGTTACAACTACAGAAAAGCCAAAACACAGTTAGGCCAGACATCGAATAGGCACGAATCCTTTATACAAGGAGTAAAATGGGTGAAATAATACTTTAGAGAGGATAAAATCACCAATGAATTCATATAAAGAGGAAGTTGCGCTTTTATTTATTTTACCTTTTTTAACTTTGGGCGTTTGACCCACAAAATCGAGTAGCTTCATGTCTCTTGAGACTGATCGACTCCGTAAAAACTCGGGCATTCCCGAAATGTGCACGAGAATAGAATCACTGTCAACTTTTGAGTGGCCCTCAATAATCATAGAAAAATTCATGCGCTCTAAAGTGTTATTTCATCATCTCTTAAACCTTGTTTATCCTCCACTAAACTGTACAAACATGAGATGGGGTTACGAATCTACATGATTTGTCGGTATGGGGTGAATCTGTAACTCGATGATTGATATGATATTTCACTAGGTAGTTCGTTTATAATAAAGGTTTCGTCGTTCCCAGGAAATAAATCACTCCTCACATCAAAAAAGCAATTTTCGTTTGAGAACTTACTATACTTTAACTGCCAAGTTAGTACATCGTAATCCACAAAGCGACGCATGACTTAATCGCCAGACTTAATCGCCGACTTAATGGAGTCTCGCAAAAAAATAATCGTGTTCCATTAGTCGACGATTCAGCTTGTAAAATTTATTTAGCTACCATGTAACTGTGCATATCTTGATGTAAGTTAGAGATAGTGGTGGAGATCTCATGAGAACCTTTTTAAAACATTAAAAAAGTATTCGATGTTCTCACACACAAGAAAAATCCTAATCTTTCTTTAACTTATTAAGTCGTCAGAGTTACAATTCACCCTACACGACATGAAACGTGGACTAGACATAAGGCGGGGTTATTTTCAGTCAATTTTTATTACACAATTTTGAGTTAATTAAATACAAAAGATTACAGAGAATTCTAATGGGATTTGGCACATTATACTTTAATTTTTTACCAGACTTTCTTTTAGTTGTCAATTGGCGTTTGTTATACAAGTTTGTTTTAAATAAACATATTTGTAGAGATATGCCAATATGTATATTGCCAGTATTTTTCGGCCAATTTCAAACTAAAACAAAAGCAAGGCGCAATTAATTTTATTGTTATTTTTACGTATTAAAACTCAAGCATACGTCACACAATACAGAAGCTCTAACTCCTACTCAGACTGTTTTAAACTTAATAATAAATAACTATACAGTTTAACATATACAACTTAAATGCTAACAGAAAAATTATACAAAAACACTTGATTGCAGATACTGTTAGAAATTATTTACCAAAATGCATATACTGAAGTGAGATTTATGACATGTTGTTTTAAAGTAAACATTTTTTTGTCAGAGCGCATTTATGGTAGAATTACACGCGGTTTTTGAAAGCCTGGTTAAGTTTTTGATCTCGAGTTTATTTCTAAGATTTTTTCGCGAAAAAAATCTAACCCTTCGGGTAAAACTGGTGCGATGTTATGTTCGCGAAAAAAACTATAGTATCTACTTGCAGCGTACAAAAAAGCAATGATGATATTTGTATGCGAATATCAATATCAATTCTACATGAAGAATATTCTAAAGAATGTTCCAGTATCAATATGAGAATGAATAATTTTATTTGGACATTACAATATGTTCAAATAGCTACTAATAAAATGCATTGAAAAAAACAGCAACAATTTCAAACAGTATTTGCAAGCAAGCCCTAATTAAATGGCACGTACTGGCTGTCACAATGTTAGTTACTTTTATATTTCAGTCGTTCAGTGTAGATCTATTGGGGTAGGCAGGAATGATAGTGCCATGAGTCTCTTTAAGACCACATCATTCTTTATAATGGCAAAGACACATGAATTTTGCGTCTGTGCAAGCAAAAACTGTTTTTGATATTTTTCACATATGCAAAAATCATGTGATTACGAGGACTGCAAAATATTATACAATAAAAAATGCATGTACGTAGTCAACATTTCTATACATTAGTTTGAATCTTCAACCACACTAGTTTAATCTAGCACACACTGCATTAAACTGTTAAAAGTCTATTAGCTGCTCAAAACTCTATGATACATAAACAACAGTCCCTTTTAATAACAAAGAGTCCATATTACTTCAAAAGTCCAAAAACACTAAAGGAAGGCTAGAAAAAGTTACCTAACAACGTGCTATAGGTATCAAATGCCTTTAAAAAGTCTATAGTTTTTAGCTATACCGTAGTTTCTCCTTTAATTTCAACGTCTGAAACCGCTTCGCTAACACAACTGTCACTGTCAGCGGGTTTTAAAGTGACGTCACTGTTTAACGTCACGTCTAGCCCCGTCTCTTTTCTCGGCGTTCTATCTCTTTCCCTCTCTCTACTCGTGATCTGAGTGTAGAGTTCGTCGATCTCACTTGCGAAGGACACCGGACTACTGTCCCGATTGACTTCGGGACAACTTAACGCGGGCGTCGGAACGTACTTCCCTAACTTAGGATTACTTTTTATCGTTTTTCTCCAACCAGGATCGTAGTTCACATACTGACTTTCTATGTTAGACACGTCTTCGTTACTGAAACTGATCTCGTTTGGACACATGGATGACGGCGAAGGGGCGTATAAGCCATGACTTCGGATACTGACTTCCGACATTTGGTAATTAGGACAATAAATATCACTTTCGTTCTCAAAACCTTGCTCGCTGGCGTTCGTGCTGCAAGTCTCGAAATCATACGTTGTTTTCGCCATGAAGAACGTATCTTTATCATCATCCATCTTTTCTTTAGACCCCTCCATATCCTGACTCTGGAGAAGGTTATCTAATTCCCCCGAGCCAGCTTCTAAGCGTTGTGGAGTGTTCGATCTGTTAATATCATCAGAATTCATGGTACATTCTTCAGATATGTCTTGTAAAGACTTGTCTATAACATTCTCTTTGTCCTGCTTCCCAGGTTGTAGATAATCTATGTACTGCCCAAAACTCTCTGTGTCTGTGATTTCGTTTGTCGAACATAAGGCACTGTGCGTCTCTTGGAATGACGTTAATTCCGAATGTGTGTTTAGTGTTTGATCGGAGCAAGTATGAGGCATTGCTATTTCCGATGCAGAACTATATTCTAAGCTGCATTGTTGGGAAATAGTTCTCATTTCAGGCTGTTCGCTGGCGTGGCTTTGTAAGCATTCTTCAGATACGCTGCTGCGTTGTCCGTTGAAGTTTTTAGGAACATTTGCCTTCACGATCTGATGTTGAGGGACCAACGTCTCAGGGACATTTGTATAAATGTTCATGATCTGTGTCCTACTTGTCTTGGGATCCTCATTTTTGTTCCACGACTTTTTATCCATCGAATAACTTTTGTAATTGTCTTTAGATTCTTCTTCTAATAGATTTGGGTTTAAAACATTTCGAGTCTCTTTGATACCGTTGTTTGATCTTTCAACGTGTATATTAGTATTATTAACTTTGGAACCTGAGTTTATTATGTTGGCAACACCATTATAAGCTTCTTTAGTTGGCAGTGGTAATGAAAAATGGGAGTCATTGTCACAATCTCTTCTCGTGGGTAACTCTAGACAATTTCTCTTCATATTTTGTCGTTGTTTTTTGAAAAACTTCTTGGCTACATTCATTTGATTGGGGTTGTAGAATATCTCTGGTCCTACCGTCCCGTTATCTGGGTACGTCATCATAGAATTGTTTGACCTGTATTGCTGTCTGTGTAAGACTACTAAATTTATATTTGGGGCTTTTCCATTTGTGTTTTTAAGTGTATCTTTCTGCAATGTCTGACCGTTTAATTCAGCAGCAGCTTTATACGTGCCACTGTTATTCGTCTTAGAATTTGTCCTGTTAGAACTTCTGCTACCAGACCGAGATCTGTTATCATTAGGTACAGGTTGTATAGGAGGCGTGTTCGTCTGATTCGTGGGTAAATTCTGCTGATTAGCGTCAAAAACGCTCCTATTCCTACAACACTGCTTACTCCTTTGTAAGTAACAGTGCATCATAGACCATTGTGCTCTGACGTCACTCCTTGCGATACCGTAGAAGAAGAGGATGAATGTTCCAAGAACCGTTGCGCAGACAGCGTAGACAATGCTGCATATATCTTCTTGGTACGGTAAGTAAGCTGGTAATGGTCGGTACACAGCGATAGCCCCACAAGCCCACACAGACATGTACAAACACAGGACTATAACTTGAGCTCGTAGCTGAATTATAGGAGTATGTTCTATGTCCTCAACTTCAGAATCTAACGTGGATTTAACACTCCTCCTTTCCGCTCTTTCATTGCTCTGCGGCTCCCACATTTCTAAGTCAACATTCTCAGTTGCTTGCGTACCTTCTGACAACTGCACATTCATATTCCTTATAGTACACCGTATTAGCAAGAACAATATTAACAAAAACACTAACAAAATCCCTCCCGGAACGAATAACGCACTCAACGCTGGCGCCGTACTGAGGAAACACTGGGAATAACCTGCATAGTCTTTTAAATTCACTGCACCGGATATACCACACACTATCAACGCTATACCCCAACCTACTAGGTATAACCCTAGGATAGGTTTCTGAACGGGCACATCCGGTGGAATATCATCTTCTGGCGTCCTTACAGGATTATGCGTCTTCGTCACCCATTTATACATATTGCTGGCGGAAACACACATCCACAGCAAACAGGACAGTGACAAATAATGTATTAAAAGTCCCAGAATCTGACACAGTTTAACGTCTTCCGTTTGATAAATGCCGAGGGTGTACATGAAGCATAACAACCCAATTGCTATCCAGGTGTTTATTAAAGCATGTTTGGTTTTCTTCGCCATTTGTATGGCTGGGTAGCACATGATGTAAGTAAGGGTGGCACAGCTAACACAGCCTATTAAAATGAGGCTTCCTACGTAGACTGCTGGGTGGGATACCTTGAACCTCGCGCCGTCGGTCCGAGCTCCGTAGATGCCAGTTTCAACGTTTTGTAGGAGCCCTACGTAGGCTAGCTTTGTGCAGCTTATGATAATCATTTCGGAGACCACGTGGGAAATTTTGCAATCTGTGGAAGAGAATTTTGTGTGTTAGTTTGAATCATGGGCGCCGGGAAGGGAGTAAAATACACTATCAAAAAATAAAAAATCCTGTCCACAGCGTCAATTACCTATGATTCATTATTAAATATGTATTGTCGAAAAATACGTAGTATAAAATATGTACGTTGTGAGAAAGTGTCAACAACTGTTTAAAATTTGAATATTTCGGAAGTAGGTTCGAAAAACGGCGACACGAGGGCTACTTAAAACTCTTATTTTAAGAACTAATCTAATTTATCGAAAGGACCAGCTAAAGAACGCCTGCTACTATTTTATCTTGAAGAACAAACATACTTAATTGATTAATAAACGATATTATTTTAATTTATTAAAGCTGGTATCCCTACACAAAACTGTCATTTCTATTCTATTCTATCATTAACAAAGAAACGACAAAATTGATAATGATGACTGCTGCAGTTTTGTAAATAAAGTAATAAATGTTTCATAAAGCTGCCTCAATTGTATACATACACTAAAAGATTGGACTACATAAAGGTGAATGTATAAATAAATGCTTTTCGACAAGACGGTATACATTCTAAGAGAAAATAATGTAGAAATAAAAATAAATACTAGGAAATAGTGTACTATGCAACACCGGTGGGATAAAATTTAGTTGTCAAAGTCATGCTTTCAGGTTTTTACTACAAACATTATGTTATTGCTTTGCTACAAGAAGAGATTTTGTGACTTGACTTCCCAAACTGGTGACAACTTTAAATTAAAACAGCGATTTCTAGACAAACGAGAAAACGTCAATCTATTTTTTTAAACTGTCACTTGCTTGCCGTCCAGTGTGACCATTTGTGGCAGATTTCTGCCATTTTGGCAGATTTCGCTCCTAAATTTTGTCTGTCAGATCACGCTGACGATTTACAAAAGTGGCAGATTTCGGCAGATTTCAAGAAAATTCACATTACTTAATTTGAATTTTCAATGCATTCATCTTTTTTAAAGTAATTACATCAGGTTCTATATGTATACCTATAATTACAAATAATTTCATCGAACTGGCAACTTCTGTTTCATAGCCAAATTATACGGGGATTTCCCGCTTATTCTGTTTTTAAACAAGTGCGTCATACGATTATGAACGTAATCAAACTGGAATAGTGTTCATATTCTTATCTTCTTTATTGATTTAGTTTTCAATGAACTTTTGATTTTACCTCATTCTCTTTTGATGTGTTTCGTGTGCGGTTCTGTGTAACGAATCATTAATTATGAAGAGAATACAACAAAAGAGGGGATTAAGGAACACGGAGACTGTGTCATCTTTAAACCAACTAAAAACATGATCAAAAAAATATCATCAAAATCTATGTACAGACGCCAGCACATCAGGCTACCCGAAACTGTCAAAATTTCCCAATTAACTTTGAACCTTATGCTTTAGCGATAAAGTTGTAAAAAAAATTACAGATTGTAGTAGCTTGTGCTGGCGTCTGTACACCGAAAATGACGAAAATTTTGAGGCAAATGCGGATACGTAGAGGAAGTAGTGTACTTATAGGTATAATAATGCATAAGAAAATTGTTAAATATTTTTGTTGATTAAAGAAATTTCATTGAATTTCCATCTTGTTCAATTTCCATGAATATTTTTGGCAATTTCGGCGCCATGTGGTTTTGGCAGATTTTTTGCCCAGTCTGTGGTAGATTCGCCATTTATAAGATGGTCACACTGTTGCCGTTGCCGTCATTCTAGTGTCAAACAAAGTTACAACCAGCGTTGCCAGACCGTACCAAAAAGTACGGTTTTCCGTACTATTCATCACACAACCGTACCTCAGTGTAGACCGTACCTTTTTCGTACCTTTTCTATACTAGTGATTTATTTAAAACAATACTTTTTGTTCCTTTAAATATAGAGAATAATATCGCTTCATATCTGAACTTCCTCATCACATTATTCCTATGATAAATTATTATCAAAAAAAAAATTTATTCATTGCATCATTAACGAATTTAATGACTTTAATTCATTCTATAATTGATTTACAAATGAATTTGTTCGATATTATCAATTGGTAATAATGTTCTACTTTACCATATCCCTTTGAATATTCGATTCCCTATCGCTTTTTTTCCAACCTATGGTCGCAGACAGCCAACTCGAAGAAGAAAAAAACTGATCTAGTTCTTGCAGAAGTATCCCGACCCAACCGTACCTTGAAGTTAAAAACCGTACCTTTTCAGCAAGCCAACCGTCCATTTTTGGGAAATCATACTGGCAACACTGGTTACAACAAAGTCACAAATCATACACCAATCAATCAAAATTCAATGGTTATTTCCGTCGAAATTTACGCGTAAATCCGTAAAATAACTAAATACTAAAATGTCTTACGATAAAAAACTTGTTGACCTAGCAATTAAGCTCTCTTCGATAGACGCTGTAAAGTTTGGGGAGTTTACAACAAAGAGCGGCATAAAAACACCTGTTTATTTTGATTTGAGGGTTATAGTTAGTTACCCTGATGTTATGGTATGTGTTTCAAATTATTTAATTAATTGCTCTTCAAATATTAAATCCCAACGAACGTTTCACTTAGAAATGTCGTTTTTTCTAATCTCTAATATTCTTGGGACTCATTCATGTTTATGGTGTAACTTGTTTCGTAGTTGAACAGAGCTTACCCGAAATAAACATGAATAAAACTTTAACATTATTATGCGATAGCAAGCAATCTCAAATGTCTGAAATAAAAACCTAAAAAAATCTGTATTTAATTTTAAATGGTCACCCATCTAATTGTTGTACATATTTATTTTGTTGTAGGAATCAATATCAAACCTGTTATTGGAGATTGCTATGAAGGATTTGAAATATGATCACTTATGCGGTGTGCCATACACAGCCCTGCCTATTGCTACAATACTCAGCGTATTAACCAAGAAGTCTATGCTAATGAGACGCAAAGAAACGAAGGCATACGGTACTAAGAAATCAATTGAAGGCCACTACAAGGCAAACCAGACTTGCCTTATAGTTGAAGATGTGGTTACATCTGGCTCCAGTGTGCTGGAAACTGTAAGAGATTTACGCAAAGAAGGATTGGTAGTCACGGATGCAGTCATTATATTAGACAGAGAACAAGGTGGCAGCAAAAATCTTGAAGTAGACGATGTACAAATTAAATCTTTGTTTACAATGTCTTCTTTGATTGATATATTGGTGAAGAATGGGAAGATTACTGAAGAAACCGTAGTAAAGGTTAAAAATTACCTCAAGGAGACACAAGCTCCGGTTATAGGTAAGACTAAAAAACATGTCATTGAACTCACACTATTATTTGGAGCGTACATGTCTCACACACACTTGTGCACTATAATATCTCCCACGGCAATGGCTAGTCACTGCTGAGATTAATCACCATGGCCATGGCCTAAATTAAGGCTGGTGGATATTTTTTTTATTATTTAGTGTCAGACTAAAAAGTGGTTACTTAACTGTATCTATTTATTATTTATATATACTTTATTGTACACCACAAAAATACATAACATGAAAATTACATGAAATGCTACAAAATATATACAATGGGCGGCCTTGGCCTTGCAATTTGCTTTCATTGAAATGATAATTTAATTTGCAGATAAGCCATTGGACCGAGTCTTGCTTACTTATGAAAAGCGTGCTGAATTAGCCAAGAATGGTATAGCAAAACAACTGTTTGGCATAATGGCAACAAAAAAAACAAACTTGTGTCTCTCGGTCGACTTGACATCCACTACGAAGATCCTTGATCTATTAGAAAAAGTTGGGGAACATGTCTGTCTAGTAAAAACTCATGCTGACATTATCGAAGACTACAGCAAGGAATTTATTACCAGAATCAAACAGCTGGCTGACAGATTCAACTTTTTAATACTGGAAGACCGAAAGTATGCTGATATTGGACATACGGTCTCCTTGCAGTATTTAAAAGGGTTGTACAAAGTTGGCGAATGGGCGGATTGTGTGACTGCCCATTCACTGCCTGGTGAGGGAATACTCAAAGCCCTGAATTCGCCAAATGGTGACAATCGTGGTGTGTTCTTGTTGGCTGAAATGAGTAGCGAGGTAAGATTACTTTCATAGATATTATGTTTAATTAGCACTACCAAATACTTCAGACCAATCAATCTGCCTAGCCTTTTCCAAATATATTGGGGTCAGCTTACAGTATAACCGGATGCAGCTAAATACCAGTATTTAGCACAGAGCAACTACCTATCTGACCTCCACAACCTTTAATTACTGGGTAACACAATAACTATAACCCTTGACAAGAGTGGTTGTCAGACTTCTGGTTACCAGTAACGATTGTCAAAGACCTACACATGACAGCTGGGACCAACTGCTTATCATGCTTTCCGAGGCACAGAGGAGTCTCGACATGTAATGGATGGTCACCCATCCACGAACCGACTGCGGCAAGCATAGCCTAATCTTCGATCAACCTGTTCAGCTGTTATTATTTAGCTACCAAATATTCAGACAATGCTAGTTTAAAAAAAAGTAAATGTCATTTATTTTATTTTTGTTTCCAGGGGAACCTTATAACACCAGACTACAAAGAAGCAACAGTATCTATGGCATCTAAATATCCAGATTTGATCACTGGATTTGTCTGCCAGAATAAGGACACTTTCAAGGACCCAGGTCTCATACAACTGACTCCTGGAGTACAGCTGGAAAGCAGCAGAGATGATCTGGGCCAGGTCTATAATACTCCAGAGAAGGTTATCTTAGAAAAGGGAGCTGATGTCATAGTTGTGGGGAGGGGCATTGTGGCGGCAAAAAGCCCAGAGGCCCAAGCAGTTATTTATAAGGATACTTTGTGGAAATGTTACTTGAAGAGAGTTTCTGGGAAACTTGAGTAGGAAAATTCTAACATTTCGCATTCTTAAGGTGAAAGCGCCAGGGTAGCCCGCGAAATTATTTTTTTTTACGTTTTTTGCAATTTGCTGGTACTTAAATATGATTCGCGGCCGTAACAAATATGATAAAGATAAAGATATATTTATTTGTAAACATGTGTAACATATAAATGCACATATAAATGCAAATGTGGATGTAAAACTGAAAATCTGTGAGGTTCAACATGTTTTGCCACCATTGGCGTACAAAATTAATTAATAACCACTTGAAATTTAACAAAGAAAGAAAAAAAAATTAACAAAATTAAAATATAACACAAAAAGATTAGAAACTATCATTTAAAAAATCTTTGACATAATAGTAACATTTTTCTGTAAGTAACTTTTTAAGTTCTCTTTTGAATAAATTTGGCTGGTTTATATTTTTAATAACCTCTGGAATTTTATTATATATTAATGGTGCCATACAAAACACGCTTTTATGAAGGAGTGCTGTTTTCGCAGAGTGAGGCTGTAAGAAGTTCTTATATTTAGTACGTCTATTTCTAGTGACATTGTCTGACAAAAGAGGAAACCAGTGAGGATTGCTTCTGACAAATAAAGCTATTTCCATGATGTATAGTGACGGAAGTGTCAGTATATGGTATTTTATAAACAGTGGTTGACAGCTGTCGGTAGTTTTGATCTTAAACATAGCCCGAATACAACGCTTTTGCATTTTAAACACCATGTCGGTGTTTGTCGAATTACCCCAAAATATTAGACCGTATCTAAGAACAGATTCAATAAGTCCATAATATGCCATGAATAATGCGTTTCTACTCACTGTTGGTGCCAGTTTGTACATCGCAAAAGATAAACTACTTATTTTTGTACAAAGTTCTTCTGTGTGACATTTCCAATTGATTCTACTGTCAATTTTTAAACCGAGGAATTTGGCTGTTTCTACTTGATTTATTATATTATTATCATATACTAATTTATATTTAATTGAATTTTGAGGTCTTTGACTGTAGTTCATTACATTTGTTTTATTTATATTTATTTTTAGATTATTATTGATTAGCCATGTTATTATAGATGTCAGTGCTTTATTTATGTCATTTTCAAATAGATTTTTATCATTACATATAATGTTTACTGTGCTGTCATCTGCGAATAATGTCATAGGTTGCACAGTTGCATTAGGGAGGTCGTTGATGTAGGTAATAAATAGCGTAGGTCCTACTACGCTGCCTTGGGGAACACCATATCTAACATATCTTACTTTGGATTGGTATTGTTCTTCTTTTTTAGTTTTTATGTTAAATCTTGTAATTTGTGTGATTTGTTTTCGATCAGTTAAGTAAGATTTAAATAGTTCTAAAACGTTTCCTCTTATACCGTATGCCTCCAATTTACTAGCCAATATTTTGTGATCAACATAATCAAAAGCTTGTGTCATATCGCAAAAGATGGAGCACACAGGGGTTGTTTTATCAACAGCAGTCATTATATTTTTTAAGAACTCAAAGATCGCCATATTTATATTTTTATGTTTTCGAAAGCCTTTTTGTTCGCTGCATAAGATATTGTTATTTTCTAAGTAATTATTTAATTCTGTATTGTAATAAGTTTCAAAGATTTTAGAAAATATAGAAAGGAGGGCAATGGGTCGATAATTTTCAAGTAATTCTTTATCATCTTTTTTCAACAAAGGTTTAACAATTGCTAGTTTAAGATCCTTTGGAAATGTGCCATTTGTTATAGACAGGTTAATAATATGACTTAAGTGATGACATATCAGACTATTTACTTCTTTTACAATTTTTGTAGAAATTTCGTCATATCCTACACTTTTTGTATTTTTTAGGCCATTTATTATCTTAAATACATGAAGAGGTGTACTTGGAGCTAAAAACATTGAATTAGGTCTGTTATTAATTAGGGATGTTACTTTCTTACCAGCACCCAGGATTGGTTTAACTTTATCAACGAAGTAATTATTAAATGTGCTAGCTATTTCTGTAGGATTTGTGATACTTATATTTTGGATTTTTATTTTTTCTATGGGTTCTCTTGGTAAATTTGGCCGTACTTTATTAATCATTTGCCACGTTGTCTTTGATTTATTATTTGACATTTCAATTCTGTAATTATTTTGCGCACGCTTCGTTAGTGATATAATTTTTTTTAGTAATTTGGAATAATTAATATAATTTTTTTTATTCGTCTTTGTTGCTTTTTGTCTAAGTTGCCAGAGCAATAATCTTTTCCTTTTACTACAAATTTTTAGTCCGCTTGATATCCACTTAGATTTATAATTAACTTTCATCACTAAAGTTTTCTGCGGGAAGCACAGATTGTAGAATAATTTAAAATTATCCATGAAATATGTATAAGCATTATCTACGTCCTTAGTTGTGTAGATTTCTGAGAAAGAAAAATTATTCAGGCACATTTTGAATTTATCAATGTTTTCTTTACAGTAATCTCGTTCGGTTTTATACCAGTATTTAAATTTGAAAAGCTTTTTTATTGGAAGTTTTATTAATTGGGCCGTGTGGTCTGATAAACCAAAATCCAACACTTCAGTCTTACATGTTTTTTGAAATCATGGGCAAAGTTATCTAAACAAGTCATGCTAATCAGTCTAGTAGGTTGTTTTAAAGCAAGCTTTAAGTTGAAATTCAATAACAAACATTCGAAATCTAGGGATACATTGCGTTTTAAAATGTCAATGGCTGTATTTACATTACTGTATTACTGATTGTAATGATTATAATTCTGTAAATACATAATTTGTTACGACCGCGAATCATATTTTAATCAACATACAACTTAATACTGACCAGCAAGTTGCAAAAAACGTAAGAAAATTTTAATTTCGCGGGCTACCTTAGCGCTTCCCCCATAATGTGCTACAATCCCTTCGCATGTCGCGTGTACAGGGTATGTACCGATAACAATAGAATTTCTATTGTGTCTGCTAATTGGACATGCGACGGGAAGATAAAGAAAAAACGATAAAGAAGACGTGCTCATTAAGTTTTTCTAAAATTTTACATTCCGTTAATCCATAATCATGTTTTACGTAGGTATGTTACTAGAAATAAGCGGTACTGTTCTATAGTCTTGAATATTCCTCTTGACAATAAATGTCGGGATACAAATAACTTCACTTTTTCAGATATTAATTACACTAATATTATAAAGGCGAAAGTTTGTGAGTGAATGTGTGTTTATATGTTTGTTACTTCTTCACGCTCAAACGGCTGGACCAATTTTGATAAAATTTTGTATAGTAGCTGACACCCTGGATTAACATATAGGCTATAGGCTTTTTATCCCGATATTCACACGGAAACGAAACTTATGCGGGTGAAACCGCGGGGCGCAGCTAGTTATTTTATTTATTTATTTTTTTAATCAGTAGTACACATACATTTTATACATTTAAGTTGGTGCCAACATAAACTCATTAGAGTTTTACCGTGCACCAAAATCATCGACTACATAATTTAGATAATAATAACCACTTAAGTAGGTACTTAGACAAAGAGAAACAACAAAAAAAAAAATTTTATCGGGTATAAGCGAACTATTAGCTAAAACTAATCAGTGCACATCAGTGTCATTTAGTTAGTATAACATTGTCTGACCCACCCAACATTGCCTGACCCACCGGCATATCTTGTTAAGTGAAATAAAAATAATTTGGCTGAGATCGTGTCATCGACATGGGAGTACATGAGAGGAAAATATTAGTGTTAGAACATGGTGTGCGGTATGCGTAGCCGCTTACAGCAAGTTATAGAAGGAGACGGTGCGCCACTCCGCTACTAACTAATCTACTTCTAAGTACATATTTTGAAACACACTATGTAAGTAAATGCTCAATTGAATGAATGCTAAACCATTAAAATGTTGCAGATTCTGTGGTGATGTTATTTTTATAAATGGAAATGCATTTTTCTATTTAATTAACATGTTGATTCACTACATATACTTAGCTATAAATCTGTAAAACATTTCACAAATTCATTAATTTTCTCGTATTTATACATCAATGTTTTCTCGGTAACAAACTACCAAGCATTAGCAATGACTTTTTTTAAATGTTTATTAAATGGTTAGGTTTGAATATGATATTATAAAATGTATTAATTTTGAACTATGAGCATTTACTTAGTTTATCTTACTTATGTATATTTTAAGGAAATAATAAACATTTTTATTACTTGCAATGATTTTGTTTAATTTCTATACAAACTGCCAATTTAAAAAGATATTTCCCGACTTCATTCGTTAAAAAAAAGTAAAATAAAGATAATACCTAATTAAAAACAAAAAATTGCTAACAAAAAGCTGTATTTAGGTTTTTCCTGGTTTCGAACGCAGACAACGATGAATATCGAGTTGCCTTTTAGTGACCATTGACCAACTCAACTCTTGTAATATGTTTTTAAATTCGACCTTAGTTGTGTTGTGATGCAATATTCTAAACAATTTGAACCATATCGCATATTTTCATAAAGTTGACTATCGCACAATCACAACTAGCTATTAAAATGAATTACAGCTATTAACCGTAGACAACTTTAAAATGTTACTGATGCTTTTATTAATCCACCCTCGCCTTGGTTATTTTTAGTGTTCGTGCTCTACTCATTATTAGCCTTTCAACCTTAACAACAACAATATAATGATTAAAATCGCTTAACAACATGATTTATCGAAATGCTTGCACGGAGTATTTCCAAATATTCAAGATAAAGTCCAAATTCGCTATTACTCAAGTGGTTCAGATAATGTTGACTGTACTGCGTTGGCAAAGGCAACGTATTTCCAATTATTCCGTTATTACAGATATCCATAAGGCGGCGATCACTAACCATCGGGTACGTCACCTGCTTGTTAGCCAAAAACATAATATTCATACCTGAGGTATTATCCTGCCAGCGCCGCGTCACAGGGTCCCACACGGCCGCGCGGCCGTCCACTCCGCCCACGGAGCGCGCGCGCACTGTCGCTATGATAGGCTCCATTAACTCGCCTCGAATAGTTATGTTTCCTGGAAATTAAACAGAAAGTTATTCATGTGGAAAACACATGAGTTAAGGTACAATACCGAGATGGGCTGCAGACTGAAACCGCAGGCGAAAAAGCGGCTAGCGGCTGCGGTTGACCGCAGTTTTCATAGAGATACATAGAAACCAATAGTGTCGCTTGAACCTGCAGCTGCAGTTTGCGGCCTGCGGTCCATCTTGGAATTGCACCTTTACATTACACAGTTGTGCCACGGCTTTTATGGAATGTGTGTGAACGTGCCTTGAAGCGCGATGGATCGCAAGTCCGTACGGCACACTCGTGACCCGGCTCAGAAAAGTTTTCATTGTTTTTATATTAACCTACTAGCTTCTGCCCGCGACTTCGTCCGCGTGAAATTTCACCCTCTTGGGGGTGGAATATCGAAAAACCCTTTCTGAATAGAGGGTGTGTTCTTTGTGAAGAGTAGGTATCCTACTCTTCACAAAGAACACACCCTCCAAATTTCATGTCTCTAGGACCAGCGGTTTCGCGGTAATCGCTGGATGCTAGAAGCACAGGACCTGTCGATATGGCGACACTTGAGGCCTACTAATGATGAGCAATACTCACTCAATTGAAAGCCTACAATCGGTGAAGTGATCTCAATATTCATATCCTCTCGTTTCGTGGACCTTCCGTAGTAGTCTTTAGTTCTGTGCTGTGTCATTCGCGCGTCAGCGTCATTGTCAGCAACCGGTAGTAAGGGGAATAGGGCTGCGTCTTCGTACACGGAGATGACCAGGTCTTGTGGGTGCGACTGTATGAGGACCCCCGAGTCTGTTGAGCTGTAGAGGAGGGATTGCGGTATCTGTAAATTAAATAAGAATAGTTTTTGAATGTCAAAAATTACAAAAGGGACTCCAAAAAAGTACCCCGAAACGCTTCCTAGTGTTTAAGCTGCTTAAATAAAAAATAAAAAGTACATTATATAACTAGCAGCGCCCCGCGGTTTCACCCGCATAAGTGTCAATCCCGTGGGAATATCGGGATAAAAACTATCCTATGTGTTGTTCTGATGTAAAAGCTATATTACTGTTAAGTTTCATCAACATCCGTTCAGTAGTTTTTGCGTGAAACAGTAACAAACATCCATCCCCGCGGTTTCACCCGCGTAAATGTCGATCCCGTGGGAATATCGGGATAAAAGTAGCCTATATGTTTATCCAGGGTGTCAGCTACTTCCATACAAAATTTTATCAAAATTGGTCCAGCTGTTTGAGCGTGAAGAAGTAACAAACATATAAACACACACACGCGAGTGTGATACTGTGACTAGGGTTGGGCAGACATGTAACTCTGTATAACTCTTTGGGAAACATCTTGGTGTTGTTGAAGCACTAAATGGTTTTACCTGCACACTGGCGTGTATGAGCGCGTCAGTGACGGTGAGCAGCGGTGCGACAGTGCGGTTGGTCGTGGTGCAGTGCAGCCGCGGCAGTTCGCCTCGCCTCGCGCTGTACCACACACAAGTTGCTCCGCTGAAGCCTTCGCTCACACGAAAATGCTCCACGGCTAGGTTTGACTGGAACATAAATAATGGTACTTAAGAACTTAATTTTTTTTTTTTACTTTTGTGGAAACGACTAAATTATAACACAAAGATTTTTTTTGTTTTTGTGACATTTATGGCCTAAGAAAACCACTGCAAAGGAATAACAATAAAACATGTAAGCAAACCCCAACTAAAAAGAAACCGGTTGAGTGCTACTCAGACACGCGCACCGAGGGTTTCGTAAAAATTTGTAGATAAGTAAATAGTTTATCACGGCATTTTTTTTTTTTATGTTGATACATTTTCGGATGTTTTCCTTTACTTGTGCTACATGACCTTGCTTCTCGCCAAATTTAACTATTCTAGGTCAACGGGAAGTACCCTATAAATTTTAATTCCCTTGATAGTGTCGAAATATACGATTTTTGCGGCATAAACGCCCGTTTCTTTTTTTCTTTACGTTAACTTAGAAGTTCGATTTTTTTCACAGCTTCAAAGGACTGTAGACCTGAGCATATAGTTTTAATTTCAACTCGATACCTCCACGCGTTCCCGAGATAAAGGGTCTTGACAGACAGACAGATGGACAACAAAGTGATCCTACAAGGGGTTCCGTTTTTTTTCCTTTTGAGGTATGGAACTACAAGACAAAAATACCGAAAAAAAAACACGTTTGTTGTATGGGAGCCCCCCTTAAATATTTATTTTATTTTGTTTTTAGTATTTTTTGTTATAGCGGCAACAGAAATACATAATTTGTGAAAATTTCAACTGTCTAGCTATGGCGGTTCTTGAGATACAGCCTGGTGACAGACAGACGGACGGACGGGCAGACGGACGGACAGACAGCGAAGTCTTAGGAACCCTAAAAACATGGGTTTCCCTCAGTATACCTTTTGTCCCTGTATGTTAGCGATATGGTGCGATATCTCCTCGGCTGCGCGTGCGATGTCGGTACACACGCCATACATAGACTCAGCGCGAGCCAGGACTGGCATGCTGATGTTCATTGTGGAACTTATCACGTCCAGTAACGTTGGCCCTGAAAAGTGATATTTTGAATTTCAAAAGAAATATATGAGTTTTTAGGTCCTACCATGATATTTGCGAATATTTTCGTACAAGCAACGCCCCGCGGTTTCACCCGCATAAGTGTCGATCCCGTGGGAATATCGGGATAAAAACTATCCTATGTCCTTTCCCGGGACTCAAACTATCTCTAGGTATACCAAATTTCATCTAAATCGGTTCAGCGGTTTAAGCGTGAAGAGGTAACAGACAGACAGACAGACACACTTTCGCATTTATAATATCAATATGGATAGTTCCAAAATCAATTGATGCCTTGTTTTTAGTTCTAAATAATATACTACATGATAGACTTTTGTAGTAAATATCTATAGTTACAGTAGGAATTTCTATTGTATCCTAAATGCGTTTACAGACATATATATCTGACTAGCAGCGCCCCGCGGTTTCACCCGCATAAGTGTCGATCCCGTGGCCAACTGGCCAAGTGCGAGTCGGACTCGCACACGAAGGGTTCCGTACCACAAGGCAAAAACGCCGAAAAAAACACGTTTGTTGTATGGGAGCCCCCCTTAAATATATATTTTATTTTGTTTTTAGTATTTGTTGTTATAGCGGCAACAGAAATAAATAATTTGTGAAATTTTCAACTGTCTAGCTATCGCGGTTCTTGAGATACAGCCTGGTGACAGACAGACGGACGGACAGATAGCGAAGTCTTAGTAATAGGGTCCCGTTTTAAAAACACTTGGTGGGTTTTAACCCTAAAAATGGGCGAAGTTTCAACTTGGTTACAATCATGTGTAGAAATAGTCATTAAACTGTGGATAATAAGTGAAGACAAAATTACTCACCAAGATCTTTCTCCTCTGAAATATACTGCATATAATTCCTTATAGCTTTCGCAATAAAATACACATCATCAGGATCAGTAATCTCTGCTAACGGATACGTCTTCTCCTGTATCAACATAGCTAGTCTCTCCGTAGCATTTACTGCAGAAAATTGCACCAAACTAACGTTTAGAAGCGCAAACTGTTGAAGGAGTTTGGTTACATTGCTGATGTAGGAGCATTCAGTTGTGTTAGCAGGGCCCCAGACGGCGTCAGGACTACAGGATCTATAGGCCACGCCTTCCCCACTCCGGCAAGGCACAACAGCTGTATGATTCAATAACAACTGCGGCCATGAATATAGCCCTTTATTATCTATGGTGTAATTCGTAGGGCAGTACTGCGTCGAATTTGACAGCACCAATACTTCAACTGTATGATTATGTCTGATATGATTCTGGTCAATGTACATACAAGTCCAGTTTCCCATGTGGTGGTTAGTGATGTTAGAGAAGTGGACTGTTGTCTCCGCTAAGCCTTCTTCTTGCATGTCTGTGTTTGTGATGTTGACGTCACAGATTTCGAGCATGGGATGCATCCATCGTAACTCGTATTTCGCCAGGACTGAGGCGAAGGGAGCATTGCAAGATAGTGTCAGCGTATCACCAACAAAAACAACTTGATCATGTGCTGGTTTAACTATCAAGTTATTCCCTGATAGTGCATTACCACACGCAGACCGATCGAGGAATATTTTCAGTTTGCGCACTATCTTGTTGACCATGTTTTCGGGGAAGGCGCATTTCGGGTTTCCCACTAGTTTCACGCTTGTGTTTCGCGACCAGTCTCCTACCCAGAGGAGGTCGCAGTCGCAAACTAATGGGTTGTCAGTTATGTCCCTGTGGAAGAGAATTATTGAATTTAATAAAAGGGAACTATGTGACAAATAACTCCTAAGATGAAATGACAACTGATAAAAATCATAGTAATCGGAGTTATCAACTTATCACAGCTATAGAATCTCAGGAGTATGACAAAGTCTTGGTAGCTGCTGTGGTAAGCAACTAACAACTTTCTAAGTTAACCTTCCGGGGTATTCCTCGAAACGCGCCAACTTTGAAACGCACCAAAAGTATTCCTCGAAACGCACCATGAGGTGCGTTAAGGAAATAAAAATATTATAATTTTATTCAAACTCTCTTCAATCAAACTCACTTGTCCACAATGTAGGGAAATTAATTGTATTTTTGACAGATTGAGACTGAGTAATCTCAGTCTGAATGCGAACGTTCTTAGAAATACGGGAATTGCCCTTCTGGACCCAGTGGTTGGACTCTAAGTTCTTTCTACAAGAACATGCCTTTGCTTTACAGAACAGTCATGATCAGCCTATATTGTTCCCACTGCTGGGACACAGGCCTCCTCTCTTCGAGAGGGAGTGGGCTATAACCTACCACGCGGGCCCAGTGCGGGTTGGTAGATGTCACATGTCTTCGAATTTTTGGTTCTAGGACATGCCGGTTTCCTCACGATGTTTTCCTTCACCGGTTTGAGAGCGAAATAATTTTCAAAAAGTAAAGCGCCTGTCTGTGTTCGAACCTACGACCTACAAATCGTAAATCGTTACCACTGACCCACCACTGCTCTAAGTGCTGCTCTAGTGCCTTGTCAATATTATTTCTTAATAGTTTTATACTCACAATTGTTTCAATCCAACAAGATAGTCAAAGGTACCGGCTGCCATAGCTGATATGTGGTTCTGTGAGAGTATCAGGCGCTCTAGATTGGTCAGACCCTTGAACATCTCCTTGTAAACATTGCTGATCTGGTTGTAGGACAGGTCGAGCCTCTGGATTGATGTCATGTTGTAGAACGCATCTGACTCTATCAGACTTATCTGGTTTCTGCTTAGATCCCTGTGAAGAAAATGCATAAATTATGAAAAAATAAAACTTTTATTATTTCTGAATGGGCCCGCTCTTGACCTCGATCACGCCTGATGGAAAGCGATGGATGAGGTCTATGATGGAACAAGCGTGCCCAGAAGATGTCTAAGGCACTGGAACTCCCACGCATCGACGAAACATAGCAGGCTGCTTGACGCCGGATTCCGGTGGGAGGGTGGTCGCAAACCAGGCGAGCGTTAGCCCTATCACCGCAAGGAAAGAATTGGCCAGTAATAATATATGCCTGAGGCTTTTACCAAGCAAGAATTTTGTAATCTATTTTTTTTTGGCATCTCTACACTATTGGTGACTATGTCACCCACATACGGTCAAAAATACCATAGCACAATTATTTTTAGAGTGATGATGCAGGCTGACAGTTACCTATAACCAAGCAAAGATTGGAAGTTCTCCAATCTCCACTTGGTTCTTGACAATGTCTGAGAAAGTACTTCTACTATACATAAATTTCTGCTACCAAGTAATGAAAGGCTGGATGGGCCTACCATGGGTAGGTTTATCAAGCTTCATGTATTACATGGGGGTTGATGAAACTATCTGTGGTCATTATCACATTTTTTGTTTTCTAAGTATAAACTAACATAGTTTATAAGATAATTTTAGACACTATCACAATGTGGGGCCAATGTAGTAAGTACCACCCCTATGTGCTGATGGTGATCACCAGGGTGGTTTTAGTGAGGTAAAAATCCCACACTCCCCGACCTCCCTGGAGGTCGGGTGCCTTTTGAAGGTTTCCCCCCAAAAACAAAAAAAAAAAAATACAGGATATCACACATTTTGGGAACTAGGCTTATCAGTATTTATTTATTTAGCTGTTCAGACACAAAAACAAATTAACAACTAGTACATTGCAAACTTTAGCTAAGTGCCCCATTACTTCTAGATTATTGTTACACACCCGCAAAAATAGCATCTTAGTTTACTGAAACAATTCATTCTAATGCACCCAAATCATATCCAAACCAATTCCCAGTGGTATAAACCACTCAACATTTGTTATTCACTGCATGTATGTGAAACATATCTAGATTCACGTAAACAAACATTGAAATCTGTGTCATTTAAATCTGTAATGGACATGAAGTTGGCTGCACTGCCAAACTGAAGCTTTATTGTGAATACTGAGACCGTAAAACATACAATAGTGCTCCAGTAATAATTTTTACACTACTATTTATTACGACATGTTTAATAAATGTCCTGTCAGAACTTGTTTATGACCCTGTTTAATGAACATGTTTATGGCACAGTGTGTTATACTTACAGTTTCTGTAAATTCGGCAGATACAGCTCTCTTGATAAGGTGGAAACCGCATTGCCTGATAGATTTCTGAAAAGACATTATGGTTTTTAGAAGGAGGCTTTTATGTTCATTAAAAAGTTGGTCATTAAAATTATACTTACAAACTCACTACTATGGTCCATAATTTGCTCAAATCTATCTCTTTAAGCTCAGTAATCTGCGCAGGGCTCCCACCACACTTGAGCCTCAGCAGCTCCCCGGGCTGGGGCTCCGCTAACGCCCCATCAGCCGCTTTGTTTCCCTTACAGGTACACAACGAAGGACAGAATCCAACGACCCCCTGAACCCACAACAACGTTAAAATAACTAGCGCCGACCACTTCATGATTCGTATCCTCGATAAAACTGCAATTAAAACTATGGCACGACGCCAAATACGAAAAATAATCGCATCTTCACAAATTCTTCACATTTATCAATGACATTTCTTAACTATCCATACAAACAAATGTCCAGTCGTTTACAAGCGATAAGCCACACTAAATCCGTCACATTTCTGTCTGCATTGATTATATTTCATTTATTTTACAAAAATAAACAACTGTAAAACAATATACAAGTACACATCCGACATTTGTAAAATTTGACTGACTGTTTTTTAATTAAAAAATTTCTGGTAAGGTGTCAGTGTCTTTTGAGACAAAAACTACGGGCGCTTTCCGAATTAGCTATAATCGCTCACAGCGCTCACATCATTTCACATGGCGTTCCGATTTAGATATCACGATTATGACAGCTGAGAGCTGTCAACAATTCGGAACGCCCGTGAGCGCGCTCACAGTGCTTACTCAATGTAAAAACGATATTATTACAGTATTTCTTTGTATAAACACCACATTTCTTCTTCTTTGGTTAGGTGGCGACTATCAGCCAGAAGCACAATTTCGAAAATGCCACGTTTGTTTAATTATGATAAGATGCAAATCAAAACAAAACACACACTGACACATCCTCACACACACACTGTCATTTTTGACAGCGCTCACAGTGATATTATTCTAGGGCATGGTCGGCGTTATCGCAAGATGGCGCATGTCATGACGTCATCTATGACGATTCACGGAACGTCGTTATCGCGCTCACGCTAATTCGGTACGGGTTTAAGCACGCTCACATCGATTATTTCCCATCTCGGAACGCAGGGTACTTTTCCTCTAGAAAGCATGAACGATGAATCTCTAGTATTTAATAGTAGTCTATGGATGAATGAATGAAATCATAAATATTCACCACAAGGCACAAGCCGATTCAATGAAAATGAAAACCCACTTGTAGTTTATAGTCTACGGTCTACGGTCCAATAATTTCGGTTCTACCAACATTCGATACTGAAAACAAAACATCAAATTATTTCAAAAGTTGAACAACCGTTGTTGCCGTTTGATATGTTCGTTGATAGATGGGTTACTTATTTAATAAGTTTGTAAACTGGTGCTTTGTTATAAAGTTAAGAAAATGTTAGAACAACGATTTTCCGACAACGATGTGTCGAAGCGAGACATTCCTTCGTTTATCGAGCCTCGGCCTCCGCTGATACAAAATCCGTTCATGCGTCCGAGGCCTCAGAAGGGGACAAACTTAATGGAGTTATTTGATGAAGACTCAGAGATTGAGGAGCCGGAGTTAGTGCAGGTTTACTTGAGACTGAAGCCATGCAAAGTTCCAAATACTTTGTATGATATTCGGTCAGACAGATGTCTGGTCACATCCTTGGATACTGCAACGGCGGGCCACGGGCGGCGCACCCAGCACAATGTCTCCAAAATGTACACTTTCTCAAAGATCTTCGGCGCAGAGTGTAATCAGAAAGTGAGTTTGTTTTCATTTGTTTTTGTAACAATGACCTTGATAAACTGACCTAATCCCAAAAAACCAACATCCAGTTTTTGTAGATTTTAATTACAATAAATTAATTATGACTTGCTCTAAATATAGTACATTTTAATTTGAATTTTTGGTTGTCCTGATAGATGTTTGTTACTCTTTCACGCAAAAACTACTGAACTATTTGGATGTTTGGCACACAGATTGTTTATAACCAGGATTAACACCTAAGATACTTTCATACATAGGTTACATTCCCACGGGATCGAAACTCATGTGGGTGAAACCACGGGGCGCTGCTAGTCTTTCTTAAAGAAACCCTGAGAATTTACTTATTTTAAATTAATCAACATTTAAGTGACACTAGGCATTCAACTTTTATTTTGCAGGAAATATTTGAATCTGTGGTCAAAGACAACCTACGAAAACTCCCAGACGGTCAGAACTTTACACTTCTCACTTATGGAGCCTCTGGGTCAGGCAAGACATACACACTGATGGGCACTGTGGGCGCTCCAGGCTTGGTCCCTCGCTCCCTGGAGTATGTGTTCCGGCTGGTGGATGCTGCACAGCAACCTGCTTTCAGACCTGCTGAGAATGGTGCTGAGAAGCTCGGTCATTATGAACAGGATTATGAATTACAGGTTGTTTTCTTTGCCTACTTACATGTAGATTTAGCAAAAAAAGCAAATTAACAAGTTCCAAATAGCAGGTGCATGAGTGACAGTCTTCTTTAGTTAGTAATAGGTAAATTTAAATTATTATATAAGTACAAGCATTGCTGATGTATGTAACTTGATACAGCAATACCAATACTTCTCACAACCATCATCTTAAACCAAATGGCGCTGAGACACTTACTACAAGACAAAGCAAGTTAAAACAAATACTGAGTGAGCACTAAAACAAGGTGCTTGTAATATTTTATGTTCCTATTATTTGCATATATACACAGTGACATTTGAATCACAGTTTTGCTAAAACAACATTGTTCAAACCATGATCTACTACCATTCTATAAGACTAAATAATATGTCATTAAAACAAACAAATGTTTCTATCTTTTTCAACCCATATTCACCCAATACTGTGAGTTAGTGTCTCCTCCATTCTAAAAGTCGGATGCGGAAATCCCATGATCGGGTAAAGTTGCGTGCAATAGAAATATAAATATGCAGGTTCACTGGTTAACAGCAAGTTAAGGCGATGAAGGAGACATGCTTCTATAGTCATCACTAACGTTATAAATTCTTATCCCCAGTGGGTGAAGCGCCTCCGTCACGTGTCGGCGCCACTTCGCGACAAATACCGCCGCATGAGCGTGCAGCTACACAGTGACCTCACCGTCAGCTCCATAGACCTGTCCAACAGGATCCGACACTATGTTTGGGTAAGATATTATGATAACTCCAGAGATACTCAGTTTTTTAGAACCAGATAAACCAAGTAAGGTAGAATGGTGATGGACACTGCAGTAAACTCAAACTCAAACTCAAATCATTTATTTCAATTAAACCTTGTACAGGCACTTTTGAATTGTCGAAATTAAATAGTCTGTCAGTTAGTCAGAAAGTTGAAGCTAGTTGCCCATTCCAATCCGATCGCGTCAGTCATTTTCGGTTAGGACACAGAGAAAAAGTCACTTTTGGTTATATTATTTTTACCAACTTCACAAAAAGGAGGAGGTACAGTTCGCTTCACAAATAAGGTCCCCCCCTTGGTATTGACATCAAACCTATTTAAGTTTTTCGTAATATAACGTAAGTGGCGTGTTGGTCTAATGGTTAACACTGCGGCTTGGCGATGCGGTGGTCACGAGTTCAAATCCGCGGATGAGAAGATTTCTTTTTCCTTTATTTTATTTATTTACCCTTTTTTTTAGTTTCTTTATTAGGTGATTTTCGTTAATTATTATTTAAGAAATCAAATGGAGCTTTGTAATAAAAGCTAGGCATTTTGATAAACAATATTCATTTATTTTTCTAATTACATTTCTAGGACTTCATGGAATCCACTTCCAGGTTGAGTATACAGTTTTCTATCTGTGTTAAATTGGGGTTATTTACTTAGAATATTAACTAAACACAAAATAGATACCCTGGATGAGGTTTAGAACGTTTAACATTAGATAAAGGTTCGTTTATATATATATTTATAGAAACATAACGACAATAATATTTATTTATTTAAAGTTGTGAAAACAGATTTTTTTTTATACTTACTTATCGGAAAAAAACCTTTAAAAAAAAAGAAATTTTGTCTTTGTGTCTGTGAATTACAGAGGAAGAATCAACATGCTAAACTATAATAGTATAGCAATATACATCTTTCTCTTTTATCACATTTTCTAATAACCCTTATTTAACACAACATTAGAAAAATATGTGAGGTCAGATGGTGCATCGTTAATACATTACAAGACTACTTGTAAACCAGATTATCTGGATTGATAATAATTATAAAGGTTGTTTGTTTTTGATTAACTACGAGATAATGATCCCACAAATTTTGGGAATTATTAACACTTGCTCATATATGTTCCAACGCAATTTTATCCGATACGTTACACAATCAATCTGCCGAGTAAATTGCCTTAAAATAACGGAGAGGATGTCACAGTCTATCACTTCTTGAAGTTTTGAAGGGTGCCACTAAATGAGCTTTCACAATATTACGTTGTCGCTCCATTTGTATTTTCTCTGGCCTTGGCGATCACATTTCACATCACCCGTCGCTTGATACCTTTGTATCCATCTACGAACTGTTTTTCTCTGCAATGAAAATAATAATATTAGAAATACATAAAAACATCCAACTAGTAAGTAATAATGCAACATTATTGCAACAATAAATAGGTAATATGTGGAAGTATAACATAAATCTTACCGTTATGCCCATAACTCGTGCTATTTTCTTTATGCTTTGTTCCTGTTCCCAGATAACAACAATTTTAGCCTTCAAAAAAGTTGTTAATCAAACCATACCATCGGTTAATAGAATCAACTGGTCAAAAACTTAATAAATTTGATAATATTACGACGAAGATAATTACACACAAGCAAATCGGCACGAAAACGAAACCATTTAAAAAATAATTATACCCTCAATCACAGTTTACTAAATAAAGCGAAGAAGTATTCTAAATTCAACCTTAACTCGCAGTTCATACAGCAGTTAAGTTTCTGAAGTAAAATGACGGTAGTGCAACAATCGGAATCAACACATTATATTCAACCAAACAAGAAATCTATGCTAATTTCAACCTTATCTTTTAGTTAATTGAGGAGTTAATGCGTATTGCATTTTGTAAAACTAAGGTATTAAATATAAAACGAAAGTTGAAATTTAAACCTTATTATCTAGAAGATTAGACCGTTAATAACCTTGTTCGTTATAAGGAGTAATACTATTCCAATTTTCGTTGAGGTTGACAACTGAGCCAATAGCCTAGTAGTATAAGACACGGTCTCGATGATCGGCTGGCGCCTGGTGATGCGGGTTCGTATCTTAATCGCACGCAAAGTGTCTTTTTGTAAGTTATTCTTGGTATACGGTTCGGCCAGAAGGAAGCCGAAAAAATACCTTAAAGAGTTATTAAAAACTTGAATGAAACTTGCAAATAATATCTGAGGCGGACCGTTGGATGCGCTCGGGCAGAGATTGGTGCGGCGGCGGCGGGGCGGGGGAGGGAGCTACTCAAGGCTCACGTGACGCGCCAGCGCCGCCGCGCCGCCGCCGCCGCCCGCCCGCCGCCGCCGCGTCGCTCGAGCGACGAGCGACGGCGGCGGGCCCGAGCGTGCTCGGGCGATAGTCTTTAAGTCTTGGGGGGGTTCCATTTCTCTGACGCTGACTGTACTCGTACTATGTTCGGGTGTTTGTATGTTTTTTTTTTTTTTTGTATTTAAGAGTCCTGCTTGACTGCAGTTGAGACCACAACACAAATGAAACTACAAAATTCGTTTAAATATTAATCATTTATTAACGGAATTGTTTTAATCACAGGTATCCTTTGTGGAGATCTATAATGAAGCGGTTTACGACTTACTGGCCCCTCCCGACAAGAGGGCGAAACTGAGAATAAGAGAAGACTCTTCTGGAAATGTTTATGTGAAGGTAAATTTTAGAATACAATAATTTATAAGTGATTGTACTCTAAAAATTAGTAAGATATGAATCTTACTAATTTTTAGAGTACAATCACTTCTAATCAAGCAATACCACTATGCCTAAACGCGCCAGGTTCCCTAAAACTATTATTAATTTCTCATAAAATCTCTCGCATTCCTACAGGGTGCAACGCAAGCATTCGTCCGTTCCGGCGAAGAAGCATACGATGTGATGGTCGCCGGCAAGCACAACCTCGTGGTCGCAGCGACCGGCGTGCACGCACAATCCTCGCGCTCACACTGCATTTTCACCATCACTATGCTTACTGAGACAGGTATGTAAGCGATTATTACGATGTAGAAACATGTAAAATCAACCCCTATACTGCGTGTTTTATCCCATAGGGCCCTAGGCTCTAGAAAAAAGCTTAGAAAGACGACATACAAATAACCACACAACATCAGTAGTTAGTACCGTAACAGTATTTTGTAGATGATGTCAAGGTTATGGAATTTTGACAAAAAAAGGATTACAGTTCATTACTAATATTTCGGTAGAGTAAGCTAGTATTCATAAATCGGTCGCATAACAGCTGATTGGTTGAAGTGGCTACACACAAGAACTTACACAACACAACCGAAAGATGTTCTGAAAGTGGAAGACATTTTTTGCTAGGTCATTTTCAAGAGTTTGTCAATAACACAAATCCAGACTCCAGTGTCTGGTTACAAGTCAAAGTAATTTATTTCGCCCCCTTTTACATGGGACTTAAACATTACTGGCGAAATGTAATTTACTCTTCTGCCTACTCGTTCCCGGAACAACAGGCGTAATTTTATGATACTACTATCAATGTTCCTCTTTAGCTGAAGGCTCAGTCCGCACATCATACGTCCGTCTCTGCGACCTGGCGGGTTGCGAGCGTGCGCGTGCCACACGCAACACGGGCGCGCGCATGGCGGAGTCGCGCGCTATCAACTCTTCGCTGCACGTGCTTGAGCGGTGTCTGCATATGCTGAGAAGGAAACAGAAGACGAGGAATGATGCTATGGTGCCTTACAGGTATGATAAGTTGTTCAAGTTTCTTAAACTCGAATATCATTTAGGGTTTCTAAAGATGCAAGAAGAAACAAATAACACCCATAATATCATCTGATAAGCTTATAAGGTTTTCAAAAAAAGATGGACTCGTTTGGCATCAAGAGTTATGTAAACCAAAATATTTTTTAAACCAACAATAATTTTGAACATCCATTCATATCCATATAATATAGAATGGATGCTGAAAATTATGACTTTTCAAAATGTTATCATATTTCTAATTATAAAACCATTCCTCCAGAGAATCAAAGCTGACTCGGCTACTAGGCACGGGTTTATCGGGCGCGCGGGGCGAAGCCGTCAGTATGGTGGTGACTCTCAACCCGTCGCCGGAGTATGCACAAGAAACTAAACATGTACTCAGCTTGGCAGCTGTGGCACAGGATATACGTAAGTTAAACCACAACCTTTTAGCCCGTAAACTACCACTGAGGAGTATACTTCAACGCATTTTATCCACTGCTGGGTCATATTCTCCTTCAGCAACTCTCGATCTTTAAATTGACTACTTTAACCACTGCTGAATAGGCAGCTATTTAGAATGCCCTAGGCTAGGAACCTAAATCCATGGCAAATCTTGTCGAAATATTGCAAAATTCAACAACTTTTTAATGTTCTATGACATTCAAGTTTGTAAACCATGTTTATTTAATCATAATCATTTATTTGCACTAGGTATTGGTACAGCGTTGGTCTTAAATTTTAAGTAAGTTTCCTAATACATAGTCAGACATTTGACATGCAAAAAAAAATAACTTTAAAAAAAAATAACTACCGTGTAAGTTAAATAAAAAATACACGACATTGTAAATACAAGTAAAAGTGTACCACATAACAATATACAGCTACTGATACTATAATTTCTGCTGACCTTTACTTAAAAATTGGAGTACCCCTAGGAACAATATTGATCCCATTTCTGTTTGCACTCTAATTGCTGGTATTTCATGGACATTTTTACATATTGTATGCGTCATATTGTGTGAAATGATGTGCGCCTTAAACCAATTGTTTGTTTTATACAGAGATAAACCACACAATGCTTGCTACAACGCTAGACAGCAGTACACAAGACACTACTATTAGTTGCAGCGCAGAAGTAATAAAGTTACGGTCCGATAACGAGAGATTACACTTTGAACTTGTGCAGTGAGTATACTTCTAATTTTATCATGATTCTGCATCACTAATATAATATCTAAATCACCTTTATACTCTTGCCCTTCCTCCAATTTATTTGAGGACGGCGCAGCATGTCTTATTCTTCCATATTTCTCTATTAGTCGTCGTCTCAGTATCCACCCCCACTTTTTAGCCATATCATCTTTCACACAGTCCATCCATCGTTTTCTTTTGGTCTTTCCCAACTCTTATAGCCATCTAAATATGTGTTTAAACAACTGTGTTTTTATATGAAGCAACTGATCACTATAAATCAGTAAAGGTTTATCCAAAGTAGCTGTTCGATTATCAGATGTTGGTCTATTTAAACATGCAAGAGTCAGTGTGTATGATGTGACATAAACTCATGAAGGATTGTTTTTCAGATCTCAAGCTCGCAATAAGGAACTGTTGGCATCTATGGAAGAACGTCAACAAGAGTCTGCTAACACTATGCGAGAGTTAGTAGAAGAGGCCAAGGACATGACCAAACAATATTATGAGGCACAGCTTGAGGCATTACGCAGTGAGGTCAGAGGTTTAATATTTCGTACATTTTGTTATATCATATTCATGAATAGAAAAGTTTTCAAGCTAGACTAATATTCATCATCGTCATCTGCCTGGCCATTTCCCAACTACTGGCCTCCACAACCCAGTTACTAGGTAACACTATAACGCTTTGGTAAAACTGGTTGTCAGACTTACCCTTAAGGCGGATGTTCCGATGGGCCGTCCATACATTTTTCGTGGGGATTATACGCTAAACATAGACACTCTTTGTTGAAAACGAATCATTTTATCACTTTTCTATAATGAAATGTCCCCGCGATCGACCTTTTTAGGAAATAATTTACATTATTTACTGAGGAAAACGATCGCGAAATCCAGACCAAATTTGACAGTTGCGTCACTAGTGTGCGTGAGTTTTGACAAGCAAAGTAAGCAAACTCAAACGCCATGATTGCGATAGTTTAGAGATGAGAACGCTAGATGGCGTGTAGGCATTATTATAATTCTGTTTAATCAATATCATACGTACAATAATTGATTTATTTCCTTTCATACCTTTCATGAACAGGTTCACCAAAAAAAAACTTTATAATTAATAACCAGCGATGCTATTCTGTAAAAATCTCACTGTGAAAACTTAGGTGAAGTGAGCGTGGAGTGAGCTGTCAATAGTGTCAATTCCTAGCAAAAACAAACTCACTTCACCTAAGTTTTCACGGTGAGATTTTCACAGAATCGACCGGCTGACCTGACGACCTTCCCAACATAAACAACTTTATTACATAATATTGTTTTGTGGCAACATAAATATCATTATTCGTAGATAGGATTTATGCGACGTTGCCGTCCCACCCGACCTTGAACACATGAACTACATTGAAAGAATTACCAAGAAAACCGTTGCCACTCATCTTTCGCCGCGCCGGCCGTAGCGACATGATATAATTTTGAATCTTGCTTGTATGCAATAGCTTGGCGCGCGGAATTGCTCGCGGAATTATTCTATTTTGTATGCTTTGCATTTTCATTGATTCAAATTATTGCAATATTTCTAGTATGTTATTGCAATTTATTGTAGGTATAGTAACTAATAATGATTCGATTTTAAAAGTAAGTAGGTAAGTAAGTACCTATCTATCTTTCGGCGGTTTTAGAAACAGCAAGTTGGCCCGTGAGTTAGGTTTTAGACGCTGAAATCCCGTCACAATACTAATTACTTACCTATGTATCAATTACATAAGTACAAAGTCAGTGGTTATCATAACTTGAATGCGTTTGTACCTATATTTTTGGTCAATAATAAATTTAATAAGTAAGTAGGTACATATTAAAAAGCGGTATCCCAACGAGTTTGCAGTCATTTGCAAAATCGAAGTTCCTACAAAATAGAATACCTTTTACGAATATTGTAAACAGTTTCAGACAAACAAACATTATTTTAGTTTGATAGATAAGTCGCTTCGGCGCGGCGGCAGCGGCGTCGTCGGCGCGCGGCGGCGCACAGTGGTCGAAAAAAAAAAGCTTCCCTTTCATAGGATTTTTGAAAAATAAAATGTTTATTTGATAGTTTCATGTAGGTATATCTACAGTTTTGTCGAGTACATTAAAACATTGAATAAATTAGTAGGTACGGGTTTTTTAATCTATACCCTAAAAAATTACTTTAAATAATAGGTACATATTTCAAATGTATGAAAATGGAATTTGTTTTCCTCATAACTTTTTTATCAACTACAAAAAAAGGAGGTTACAATTCGACACGTATGTATGTAATATTATTAGAATTGCATTATATTCACATAATTATGACATTCTATTAGGGCTTCCAAACAAATATACTAAATTTTATAGACGTATGTATGTTTGTCCACGCATTTCTCCGCAACTATTAATCAGATCGTGACCATTTTTTTTATTGGCTTACATTTCTTCTTAGTTTAGGAGATATAATGAGTTCAATTAGTAAGGTATAATCCAAGAGTTAGTCGAAGAGTTTTTTTGTGAACTCTTCGATCTAGCTCTTGGGCTATACCTACACCTATAAACTCTTATATCTTTTGAACCAGTGACCGACAAATTCTGATATTCTGAAAGACAACAAACCTAGGTAGGTATATGACTATCGATCTTGACGAAAAGCGTGCTTATTCATAACGTATTGTTGCCGCGCTACAAAATGTAGGTATCTTGTGTGAGCGGAACAGCGAGCGCCGCGCCAACGACTCGCCTAATCTACAGAGACCCTTGAGACCGCCGCCGCAGAGTTCGCACGTAGTACATACCTACGTCCTAAGAATATTTCCTATTGCAAAATTTGTAAAGTAAGGAATACACCCATTTCAAATGTAGCAGTACCAAACTTGTTTTATTGAAGAAGCACCTCTAAAGAAACCCAATTACCCAACACGTATGAATAAATTAATAATTGGTATGTATAATAGGTACATTTTTGTAAATCCTATGTAAGGAAAACTTATTTTTGCGTCCACTGTGCGGTGTAGGTACCCAGTTAGCTGTCTAGCCAGAAGACCTACCTACGTTGAGGGTGCGTTCAGAACTTTGAATTTTGAAATCATTGGTTCAGAAACAAACAAATGATTGAGTTACTTACATCAAATTAATAAACGTAATTTATTGTTTGTATTTATACAACTTATTCTAATCTGTTTTTTTTCCTATTCGTCGACCAATACTCTACCAGGAATATAAAGATAAGTAAAATTTTACTTTTATTTTATTGTTCTGTTTTCTGTTATGATTTCAGAACGTAACCCTTTCATAAAATATCTGTCTTACTGTTTCATTTCATCTGTACTATTGTATTTACTAGCAATTCTAGCTAGACTGCTTGAATACAACTACGAAATTCTGCGATCTCATTACGTACGGTTGTGAAATTCGATACTATTCAATTTTATTCAAATACTGAGTGTCTAAGTAACATATTCTTCAAAGTCAAAGTCTTGAACAATAAAGAAGGCGTATCGACGACACGAATATTCGGGGCCGCGCAAATCTTTAAAACGTATTCGAGGTGGACTAAGACAATTTCACGATGATGAGAGGTAAACATGCATAATATATTACTTACCTAATTCTTTGTCTGGCTTCTTCGTAAAACAGACAAGTTTGGATGTAGGATTTCATAAAAAACGTGTGTTGACAAAAGTTTACCTTCGTAAATCGTATTACACTTACAGCCGTTTGAAAGTTTAGCGTTCTGAAGATACCAAGATGCCAGTGAATGAAGAAATCCTCATAGATAATATATTGTATGTTTCAAATAAGCATGATTTATTGTAAAAAAGTGACATGTGGTGTAAGTATGGTCATTACATTTTGATTTGTTTCTTTCAGTACATAGAGTACCTACACAACCAAGAACATAGGCCCGTGTAAAACCAAAATTTCACTTAAAGGCCACTTACAGTACTCCTAGTACCAGCACAGTGACAGCTGAACCTGTGCTTGAACCTTTAGAGATTAATTGGCCGGAAGCTGATCCTGAAACTGATTCAATTGACTGTGGAAACTGTTCCAAAGAAATGGATATCTGGGTATCACATTGTGGACCTGAAGAATGTAATTGAGTGGGCATTCCAATTGGAAAGACACCGAAATATGTGTGTATCTTCACAAATTGAATTTGGTAATGAGAGACTTGATGGATTTCGAAGTGAATTAATTTTCAAGTACAGTATGTGTGTGGTAACTAAGACGACCCACTGACCGTGGAAGCACTACGGAGAGCAATAATAAAATAAATACTGCATTTTTGTGGGCAACTGCGACTGCTGATAGCTGCTACTACACTCAATCAGTTCACATAACAAGTCTCATGAATATTCCAACAATGTCGGCAAATAAATTTTGTTGTGTTGAAAAAAAATCAGGCAGTGTGTGGTTTGAACATTTGTCAGAGGAAATTAAAACTGCTGGTGAACAAGAAAGGTCAGATGCTATTCAAAAAGGTCATGTATCTTCAGACGGTGTTCCGTTTGTTACTGTATGTAGTCGGAGGATGGCTGAAAAGGTCATATGGCCATAACTTTGATTCATCTTCTGGTATGGTAAGTTAATATATTACTAAACATATACATACATAAACTCACGCCTTCTTCCCATGGGGGTAGGCAGAAACTATAGAACGCCACCTACTACGATACCTCACATACTCCTTTACTAAACACATATTTGGTTGTGTATGAACTTTTTATTATGTGCAATATTTACAAGTGTTGCTTTTCATTTCCAGGCCTGCATTATTGGTAAAGAAACTAAGAAATGTCTATTTCTTGGTGTTCAAAACAAATATTGTTATACGTGTCAATATTATGAAAAAAGGAAACATGGACATGAAAGCACATAATTGCTGCAAAACTTTTACTTGACCGCCTACAGCAATGGAATCACAAATTATTGTGGAAAGCTTTTAAAAGAGTGAAGAAATGCATCAACTTCGTTATTTGAGTTTTATTGGAGACGGAGACTCCTGAAAGTGTCATATAGGAAATTTGGTCTGAGATGGGAACATAATAAAACAAATTGAATGCAAGAATTATAATGTATATCAGTGAAAGTGCTGCTATGGCAGCAGATTTGCGAAATAGCCCGCTTCATGTATTCGGAATACATGAAAACTGCAAGGATTTTTACTGCAATGTCAATAAAACAGCTGCAAATGGAAATATAATAAGTAAGAATTGTCAGTACCAGTAAGAAATGCTTTGATTATCATGGTACAGTATTGTTTCTTTGTATGTTACATAATCATCTATCTATAGGATTTTTATTGATATTTTCTAGTAAAAAATATTCTATTTTCAGGATTATCGCTTGCTACTGGACACAAATGGTATACATAGCCCAGGGGCATATTTTTCGAAATACATAAATGGAAAGGAACAAATCAGAATACGACAGAAGTCGTCAACACGAAAACCACATATTCTGCCAGAAATCATATTGAGACATGTTCAAAAAAATGCTAAATGTATAGATTTGAATGGTATGTATACTCGGCTAGATATCAAGTTATACATTTCCAGTATAAGCTGACCTCCCATTGTACGGAAATCCTATACAATGCGAGATCAGCTACTGGAAAACTGGCTGGTTAATTCTTTTTTTTTTTACTTCATAAATTGCATCAATTTCAATGTCTAAAATATATTATTATGTTATTCTAGTGAAAAATCGTCCTGCAACATCAGTTGGAAATTCGAGCAACTAGTAAAGTTTCAATATAGAGCAGTTTTGGAGATTGATGGTAAATGACATTTTGAAATGAATGGGAAACAATATTCGTCCAAAGTAACATAATTATATTCTAAGTAAAGTTATTTTTCTTTGCAGCAGCAGCAGCCTTTAGCAGTAGACAAGAAGACTCGCACATGGTGAAAACAAGAAGTCAAACGATTTTTGATATTTTGTAGTAGTTTGTTTAGAATCAACATTATTATATCATTGTATATTACTTTTTTTTTGTATTTACTATAAAATGAAAAGGTGAAATAATACTTTATTATGTAAGTATAACCACCTGGTGATCTCAATAAGCAGGTCTTTAGATTTTTCTTTTTCTAAAAACTTTAATAGGCTTTGAGATTATAAAATATTTTTTCACTCTGGTTATAAGTAATTGCATACTACATTGTATTTTTTTGATTTGTTGTTATCTTTTGTTTTTTTCTTGTGTCTGCTAGGTGTAACATCTGTAATAATTGGATATGCTATAAATTTAATCATGTATCAGGCTACATTTGTGTCACTTCAAATATTTATATTTAATTAGTAGTAAGGTAATAAAATAAAACTATCTTTATAAACTGTATAGACTGAAGTTTTTGTAACTGAACATACAGCTGTGCTGCTGGGGAGTTTGTTGCGCCACTTCTTTCCAGCTAAAGTACTAGGGAGAGGTTAAGGGCGAATCCCATCGACAAAAGACATGCCGGGGGTAGGCAGAAACTACAGAACGCCACCTGCTACGATACCTTACATACTCCTTTTGTCTCGTTTACGTTCATAAATCTGGTCATACACGCACGCCGGTTGTGAGTACTACGCACAGGCACAGTATATTCATAATATTCGCAAGGAACGCATTTCATTTTTCATAATAAATATCGTAGCAGGTGGCGCATTTTTTAAATACACGCCACCTAGTAGTCTATTCTTGTAAACGTTTGGAAGTACTCGCTTACGTCTGTATGTGTAAACGACCTGTATTCAATGGCAGATTTTATTTGGGGATTATGTGTCGAATTGGGTGGATTTTGAGGCAATGTTATGACCAAATACAATAAAGAGCAATGTCCGATAACCGCGTCTACTACTCCTACGACTTAATAATGTGCCAATTACACATAAAACAAAATAAACTAAAAATGTTGACATCAGCGCCATCTAGCGGGAAAATGGCCCGGAGCAGATCGTATGATCCTCCTTAACAACTATCAAAGATCTACTACACACGCACACACACAAGACAACATTTCATACACACATCATTGATGTTGAACAGTTTTGCATGGTGTGCCTAACATTAATATATGGGCGTATCGTCAGTGAATTAAATTAACTTAAAGCAGTTCAATACTGGACATAACCCAAGTCTAAAATTACACTTAAAACATCTGAAATGAGTGTTTCAAGTTCCATGCCCTGTCAACGCTAACGCTGCCGAAGTGGCCGAATTCTGGTCAAAGCTTACTTAAAATTAATAAAAGAGAATCATCGATACGATGAAGAAGTAGAAGCTGCACAGGTCGAAAGAGCACACTTAAGAGCCTATACTACCTCAGCTAAAATTCACTCTTTATCTCGCTCGCACGATACTGCTCGCGGACTGTGTGAAAGCGAGACAGAGTGCGGTGCTGGGCGGGAGGCAGCGCCAATAGTTTAGGTATTTGCTTTTTACGGTGAAAATAAAGGTAATTCAAAAAAACTAACTAACATAACATAAGACCTGCTTTATAGTTAGTTCAGTTAGTATGCAAAGTTTCATGATCTAATTTGAAGTATTTTTTGAATACCAGCGGTTTATTATTCGGTTTGGAGGTAACTTTGGAATTTTTTTCTATCGAGAAAATTTTATGGAATCGTGTTTTCGTCTAACATAAGACCTTACATTAATCCTCAACTTTAGCATATATTTATTTCAAAGTTAATGCTGCGGAATTTTTGACATAACGGAGGATCATGCTAAGCCATTTGAGGTAGTATAGGCTCTTAAATAATTAAATCAAATCTTTATTGCAGATGGAAGATATGGTAGAAGAATACGAGAGCAGGCTAGCCAAGGTGCCGGCTCCACCGAAGAGCGACGCTGGTACGCCGTCACGGTTCCTGCAGAATAAGGTAAGCACTGTAGCCCTTTGTCTTAGTGATTCGAATTGTGTTTTTAATATAAACAACATTATTAACTATCTTTACTATTACAGGTGGCACAACTCATGACAGAAATTGCAGTATTAGAGGTAAGCACATCGTCCATTTAAACGATTTTTTGTACCGTAGAATTGTGGATTCTATGGGTATTAAAATACGATGACTTATCTTGTTTACAGGAAAAATTAACAGTGGAAACGCTAGCGAGAGCGCGAGCTGAGAAAGAAGTTGAGCATCTACGTACTTGTATAGAAGAGAGAGATGGTAAGAAAAACATTGAAAACAAATATTTCTTCCATACTGCAATTTGACACTTCTCAGAATAAAGCAATTGGGGGAAATGTCAGACCTTACAATATCTTTTTTGTTACAGAAAAAGCATTCAAAGACACACCACCACCGCGTGAAGACGTGATGTCGCTCTCAGACAGCGAACACGAATCTGACGAGGAAACCAACGATCCACTCAACGAAAGCCTAGAACCTATCTTCAAAAAAGAACTCAACAGATCCATATCTATAGTCCTGCAAAACGAGAAACTTGACACTGGTAGTGTACATACTATAGATAATATTGAAGAAGAATGTGACAGTGACCTTGAGAAATCACACGAAACACTTCAAAATGATGACTCCAAGAACTCTACTTATGCTACAGGCGAAGATGAAGATGATTCTGGTCTAAAAGTTGATGTCATAAATGACAAAAGTGAAAGACTTGATGATAGTGTAAAAGCAGACAAAAATGTAAGATATCACAATAATGGAGTTAATGATAAAAATGATGAAAGTAAGAAAACTGATGTGACTAAAGATAATGTTATACACAGTAACAAATGTGATGACTGTTTTAAAAACAATGCAAATGTGACTTATGACAGTGTAATAACAAGTAACAAATGTGATGAAAGTTTGAACACTAGTGCAAATATAACTTTTGAAAATTTTATAGCAAGTAATAAATGCGATGATAGCTTGAAAAACAATGCAAACAATATGACATATGGCAGTGAAAAAACTTATGACAAAAATAACGAAAGCTTGAAAAATGGTTCAAGAGATGAAGATGACGTAATACAATTTAAAAATGAATCTATCAAAAATGCTAAACCAGAAATGAGAGGCACATATTTTGTTAGAGAAAGTCAATACGAGACTAGTGATTATAGCGAAGACTCAATGGAAAAGAAACCTAATTCCTATAGAGGCACTTACTTTACCAAACACCCCGTGACAAATGTATCTAAAAGTAGTGAGAGTAATGCAGAAGGAGATACTGATCGATTTAAATTACCAATAAATACAGAGAAATCTAATGTAGAAATCAAATCTCCGAAACCAGCTACAGACGAACAAACTAGCAAAATTGTAAGAGAAAAGCTGAATACCGACATAAAAGTGACAGAAAATTTATCAGAGCCGATGAGCAAAATAATAAGGGGAAAATCGAACATTGTCATGAAAGCTCCAGAAAAATTAGAATCAGTAAGCAGTCTGATCAGAGCCAAAACTAATATTAATATGGAAGTGACAGAAAAAGTATCAGAAACGCTGGTCGGCAAAATAATGAGATCTTTCAAATCTAATCAAGGAAGTGATGTGTCACTGAGACAGTTTGAACAATTTGAAAAGGCTGTGAAAGTAGATGATGATAAGGCAGGAACGAATCAATCTGTATTTGGTGAGATAAAAATCCTGAAAGAGAAAAGAACGTTCTTTGATGATGTGTTGGAAAATAACAATAAACCTAAAGAGGTTCGTAAGGAAGAACCTGCCGTAGTAAAAGAAAAACGCACTTACTTTGATAATATCGGCGCAAATATCGAAGTCTCTAATAAAAAGTTAAATAACTTAATGAAAAGTAATGACGACAGGTCGCCATCAATTGTCAAAGACGTTGTTACTGACGATTTCGAACCTAGCACAATAAAGAAGCTTCTAGGTGAAAGCTTTACGAAATCAGAAGTTATTTCGTCCATACATAAAACTAGACTAACTAAAAAACATAACTCTGTAGATATATTCGATGGATTCGACTCACCAGTTGCACAGAAACCTAAAGAAAAAGTAGACAATGTCGAAATCGCTAGACAGTCTATTGAAAAACTGGTTTTAGATCAGCTATCCGTTAAGAAAAGTTCTAAAGCTGATTTAGAACCAAGATTATCAATAAGAGAAGTCATAGAACCTGATAATGATGAAGTACAAATTAAGAAGGAAATGAAGTTGGAACCAATGTCATCAGTTGAAGAATCAAATGGAACTAAAGCAGGTGTTAAAAGACAGGCTAAATTGGAGCCTGCATCATCCACAGATGAACCCAATCAAACTATGAATTCTACTGAGGCTAAAGTAGATAATACGGTGGAAGAGTTCGAAAATATTTACAAAGATATCACTGCTCCCAGAGCCACTGAATTCGATTTGCTAGTAGCAAATGAAAGCAGCAATAAACATGAGAACGACGAAACCAAGTACAATTTACGTAGACGAAATAAAACCGATGACACTAATGCTGATAAAGGCAAAGATGAAGAAATATTAGCAGAAAGTCACGCGAAATGCGAAAGCAAACCTCGTAAAAGACCTCTTAGATTGCGACGGAGGAAAAATCAGGATGAGGAAAGTGGTGATGATAAGCTAAAGGACATTGTGAACTTACAGAGCGAATTCTCTGACGTCACTATGGGCATGCCTGCTACTAAAAAGGATGTAAAAGATATACCATCGCCTGAAAAGGGTGCAGAAGAGAATCTACCCCCTTTATTCGGAACACAGAGTTGCCCTTCCAAAAGGTTAGTTCATTCTCTTGTATTACAAACTGCTTTCATATTGGGCCTCTTTTACTATCTCACTTTTTCTTCAAAAATCTCATCTTCTCTTTCTATACTTATTTCTTTAGGCAACTTAGAAATTCGAGGCGCCCTCAACAAGCTAAGAAGCGTCATGATTCAGAAACATGATGACAAATTAGGTTTTTTTATTCCCAAGTAAGAAATTTTTAGTTTTTCGGGTGGTAGGTGTTTGTTGACTGTCAGTTTTCATGTGTGTTGGTGAAGGTAACTATAAAAAGCTAAAGCTTGAGTCACATGATGTTTCTTTGCGAATTTATGTAAGTCAGCCAAAGCAAGCCTTGTCTAGTCACAGCCTAAATAAATCATAGTATAACTTGTAACAAACACATTTACTTCTCCCCAGTGTTACCCGCAGTCGTCGCAAACTGTTCACCCCTCGCGCGGAGCCTTTGGAAGAATCCCTCACTCTAACTGGAGATAGCAACGAACGTATCTACGTTCCAAGACCATCTTACCACCGCCCTAGAGCCCGTCGTAAGCTGTGAATTGAATGATCAGCTATCTTTATCTAAATTAATTAATGTTTTAATATTGTATCAAATGATTTTATAATGTATCAATAAATATGATTATGGTTATGTTGGAAGGTTTTTTTATTTATAGTCTCCCCAGCAGGGCCACTTTTATAACTCAAAAACTAGGGCACCTAGCGAAGATCTGTTTTCTCCCATATTTAGTCGCCAATTAGTCGGAATCAGTCGCCAAGTCACAGATTTACTCTCTTGTCTTAGTTTAGGAGATACTAGCTTTATAAAAGTTTTTTCGTGAACTCTTCGATCTAGCTCTTGGACTATAAACCCTTATCCAGTGATCGACAAATTCTGATATTTGGCGACAAATTTCGACAAATTTTTTGTGTTATTAATATTAAAATCCCTGATGGTGGCTCTGCCAGTCAGTGACACGCCCGTGCCGCTCACCGCTCCCCCCCGCGACGCTCCCACCCCGCGCCCGCGCCCTAATGCGGCCAAACACTAACTCAATAATCTATTACCCTGAATTATATTGTAGTCTGTGCACTAACTGTTCCTGGCGCAAAGGTGCCCAAAACTCTTGCTGCATTGCCGCGTTGGATGGCAATGGCTAACCTTTGCACCAAGAACGCGCCGGAGCAGGAGTCTTGTTGTTTATTTATAGAAACTGAAACATCAGTTTCCGAACGTAAAGTCAACATGTCATAAAATGCGACGCCATTTTGGCATATAATTAAAAAAAACAACTGTCAAAACACTCAAAAGTCAAAACTGCATGGAATTACGTACGAGTTTACAAATGCATTTATTTTCGTTTTTTTTTTCATGAATATTTCCACCATAAGTGATAATCATAAGAAGAACAGTATAAAATAACACAATGGCGACGGGTGCTCGCACCGCTGTGTCGCAGATATTGCGCAATAAAGACGATGTTGGTGAGGAAGAAGAGGAACCTAAAAAGAAGTCCAGGGAAGACTGGAGGAAGGCTAAAGAGTTAGAAGAGGCTCGTAAAGCTGGTACAGCACCCGCTGCAGTTGATGAGACCGGTAAGAGCAACATTTTTCGTTTATCCTCTTTGAAACTTTTAATGTAAACATCAATGATTTCAAGTAATATAATTATAAGTCAATGGTAAACATGGTCAATATTTTTGTGATTGACCTAGCATTCCTGTGTTGTTATCAGAAAATAGAAGTCCACTCACTGCTAAATGTGTGAGTGAATAAACTCATGGTGAGAGATACTTTCAACAAAACAAGCATAGAACTAACAAAAATACTACAATCCTGTTATGGCCCACAAAACAAAAGCCCCTGTTCACATTCGTCTTATTAACCACTATATTCTCCAAGTTACAGCTCCTCTCAGTTATCATGATTACTAAAATAAAACCACAAATCAATACGAAAACATTAATTTAACATCCTATTCGCAGGAAAGGACATAAACCCCCACATTCCTCAGTACATATCTTCCGCACCATGGTACTATGGCACCGCTGGACCTACTCTGAAGCATCAGCGTCCACAGGAAGATAAGGAGGGCGACTTTACTAGACTTGACACATATTATCATAAGGGAGTTGATACTGTGAGTATGCCAATGATTTATTTTCTTATTTTCAACTCCCATAATAACTAAACATTTATTGGTTACATATAAAATAAATTGAGCGCCTCCTACTAATGCATGATCCACAAATTGTGTTGTTTAGTTGTTACTTTGTTAAATACTAATAACCTCGACAAATCTATCTGTGAACTGAGGATAGGTCTCAGCCCTCATGATAATCATGTTTTCCCAAACTTTATTTCTGTTTACATTACAGACAAAAGTATCAACAAAATACAGAAAGGGAGCCTGTGAGAACTGTGGAGCCATGACACACAAAAAGAAGGATTGTTTAGACAGGCCCAGAAAGGTAAGTTTCAATGTTATTGTATACTGCATATACTTACTTCATATCGTCACTGGAATGGAGAAAATACTAAAGTGCCATTTGGGCCAAAATGAGTTATACAGAGTGTTTGGAAGCTGAGTGCAAAGCTTTAAGGGAGTGATAGTTGACACCATCTACAGCATTATGAGCCATACTTACATGTCTTAAACGAAGAATGTTTTTTTTTATTTTTAACTTCAAACACTTAGTCAAAAATAACCTGGGAATAACCTGGGGAAATAAATTATCTTTAACATTAAATTTTTATTCTACAGTCACCATATCTTTCTACAATAAGAAACATTCTCACTCAAACATGACTTACTTGCATAATATTCCAGATTGGAGCAAGATTCACAAACGCTGGTATAGCAGCCGACGAGTTTGCCCAGCCTAACCTGAACCTCAGCTACGATGGCAAGCGCGACAGATGGAATGGATACGACCCGCTGCAGCACAAGGCTATTATTGAAGAATACCAGAAAGTTGAAGATGCTAAGAGGGAGCTCAGAGCTAAGAATTTGGAACAAGGTATAAATATCTATAAGGCTTGAATTATTCAAATATTAAATTATCAGGGTCAAAATCATCATCAAGTTGATAAAAAAAAAATTGTAGATAAAACATAAATTTGAAAATCATCCACCTTAATTTTTCTTTAGTAAAAAATTCTATAGACTATTTTCACTTTTATATTATCAAACATTTGTTTATATTCAGACCCAACAGCCACTGAGGATGATGACAATGCTGAGGAAGATGAAGACAAATATGTAGATGAAGTTGACATGCCTGGTACCAAGGTAAGATTAGTTCCCTATAACTATCCTACTAATATTATAAATGTGAAAGTTTGTGAAAATAAGATTTGGATGAAAATTTGCACATAGATAGACCATTTCCTGGATTAACACATAGGATACTTTTTATCCCGATATTCACACGGCATCGAAACTTACGCGTGTGAAACCGCGGGGCGTTGCTAGTTTTCAATAAAGGTTGTCAATCTACGGAAATTTTAGCTCAGTTTGGTAGAATTTCTAGTATAGTAGGGGGCAAATGTAATGGGAAACCAAACCATCAGGTCCACCACTTCTTGTCCAATCCACCTCTTGAAATAACACCTTTTTTTCTTCATTTATCCTCATTGCCTTTTATTATATTAGAGAGCAGTGGTGGCCCAGTGGTAACAGTGGTAACAGTGGCCGTGGCAGAGGTAACAGTGGCCGTGACTTGCGAATTGTAGGTTGTGGGTTCGAACCCAGGCACTTTGTGTAAATTATTTAATCACCATTGATCTCAAAACGGTAAAGCCAAAAATCGTGAGGAAACCAGCATGTCCTAGAACCAAAAATTCGAACACATGTGACACCCGCACTGGGCCCGCGTGGTGGATTATGGCCCCCTCACAGAGAGGAGCCTGTGTCCCAGTAGAGGGAACAGTATAGGCTGATTATGCATGCCTTCTATTTGGACTTCTCGTATATTGTGAGTGCTTTTACAGGCACAAATTTTTCAAGTGCAAACTTCCGCAGCTTAGAAACCATAGCTGAGCCACTATGCCACTCAAATCATTACTACTTACCACCACCACTATACCACCACCACCACTACCATTACCATTACCACCATTACCACCATTACCATTACTTACCATTATTACTTTTCCCTTTTCAGGTGGATTCCAAACAACGTATCACAGTACGTAACTTGCGTATCAGAGAGGACACTGCGAAGTACCTGCGCAACTTGGACCCCAACTCTGCCTACTACGACCCCAAGACACGATCCATGAGGGATAACCCGAACCCTGTTACACAAGAGTAAGTTTATTATCAAAGTTGTATTACTTATTTGATACTAGCAGCGCCCCGTGGTTTCACCCGCATAAGTGTCGATCCCGTGGGAATATCGGGATAAAAACTATCCTATGTCCTTCCCCGGGATGCAATCTATCTCTCTGCCAAATTTTATCGAAATCCGTGCAGTGGTTTATGCGTGAAAAGGTAACATACAGACAGAGTTACTTTCGAATTTATAATATTAGTATGGATTACGTATTGGTTACTGTTAGCCTACCTACATCATCCTACTGCTGGGTCCCTCCCTGGCCCTGACATCAAGCAATGGACAAAATTTACAACATTTTTTAAGCTTGAGTACGAGGCTTTTGACTATGTTGTATGTCTTTTTTTATGCTTACACTTAGCTGATATTATTTCAGCTTGGGTCTATCTAAAACTCATACGTTTAGACGAATAACGCCTTTATACGTACATAAAAACCCCTCATTTCTCCTCAGATCAGACTACCAGGGCGAGAACTTCGTCCGGTTCAGCGGCGACACTCGTTCCCACGCAGCCGCGCAGATGTTCGCGTGGGAGGCACAGGCGAGGGGACTGGATGTGCACCTGCTAGCCGAGCCCACCAAGTTACAGCTGCTGCAGAGACAGTATCATGATAAAAAGGATCATTTTAAAACACAGGTGTGTATAAAATCAAGCATAAATACTGGGAAATGAAGGGTGGACGTTTTGATGATCTTTTGCTGCTTTTGATTATCAAAAAGAGCCCATTCTCACCCTAATTTGCTTCAAGAAGGAAATTTTGACATAAAAACTGTTGCATGTTTATTCGAAACCACGAAGAATTTTCGTGACACTTTTATTATGCAAAAGACGACATTATCATCCTTCTCAACGCAACGCTTATCAGCATCACTAAATCTGTATTTCTTTACCTATGTTAACAAATAAATAAATTATTATTTCGTTTAATACATTTTTAAATATTTCAATATAAAAATTAAGTAATTTGCTTCAGGAAGGAACTTTTGACATAAAAACTGTTGCATGTTTATTCGAAACCACGAAGAATTTTCGTGACACTTTTATTATGCAAAAGACGACATTATCATCCTTCTCAACGCAACGCTTATCAGCATCACTAAATCTGTATTTCTTTACCTATGTTAACAAATAAATAAATTATTATTTCGTTTAATACATTTTTAAATATTTCAATATAAAAATTAAGTAATTTGCTTCAGGAAGGAACTTTTGACATAAAAACTGTTGCATGTTTATTCGAAACCACGAAGAATTTTCGTGACACTTTTATTATGCAAAAGACGACATTATCATCCTTCTCAACGCAACGCTTATCAGCATCACTAAATCTGTATTTCTTTACCTATGTTAACAAATAAATAAATTATTATTTCGTTTATTTATTTACATACCTTATTCTAATACATCTTTAAATATTTCAATATAAAAAATAAGTATAAAAAAAAACATTTAAAAATATATAAAAATAGTGATCCGCCGGTGTCGGGAGCAGGATCCAAGCTGCCGGTGGTTAGGGCCATAGATAAAATACTAAATGTACAAGTTAGGGCTCAGAGACAGGAACCTCCTCACAATGCGAACCTTATCGAGGAGTACTGCCTTCTGAATCAGGCCCTTGATCCAACCGCCTAACGAGAGCCTCGAAAGAGGTTGACCGAGGCTCAAAATATTATTATTATAAAATTACTTTTACATTCCAGGTGAAACAATCAATTCTAGAGAAGTACGGTGGTGAGGAGCATTTGGCCGCGCCTCCTAAAGAACTGCTACTGGCACAAACAGAAGTGTTTACACGATACAATAGAGATGGTACACTAGTGCAGGGGCCAGAGAAACAACTTGCTAAGTAAGTGACACAGCTTTTCAAGTATAAAATTAAATTAGCTAGCAAAACCTCCGCAGGCGAGATAGGTATCGATATCTAAATATGATTGATTGACTGTTGGATTCTCAATACTCAGCTCATCACCCAGAGTTGAAAATCAAGAGCGCAATAAAAAATTGTCGTGTTAAAAAATCGCCCGTGTTTACCCACACTTACTTTCAGGAGGGCCGCTTCCGTGATTGCCGTCCAAGAATAGTCGTTTTGAAAATCTCATTCAAGATGATGAGCACCTTAATAATATTAAATTTCTTTTTAAAAGAAAAAGTATTTATTGCGACTCGTACAGGAAGACCACAAACTAAAATAAAAATCCAAGTTACTTATATAAAAAAAAAGTAACAAAAGGAAAATGAGCCAAAAGGCTTCAATCTCAGCATGATGCCGCAACATTTAAAAAATTAAATGTCGCAGCGCTGGTATTCTGATAGGGCCCGCTGTGATGTCACGGGCAGTTACAGAAATAAATAAATAATAAAATAGGTTTATTAGCAAATAAAAATAAAACTTTTTAATCCGCGCCAAACGTAACCTTGTCTATGTCTTGTTTTTCAGGAGTAAATACGAAGAGGATGTGTTGATAAACAACCACACGTCTGTCTGGGGATCGTACTGGCACGAGGGACAGTGGGGATACAAGTGTTGCCACTCTTTTATAAAGGTATGAAAATTCAAACATATTTTTATTCTGATAAAAAAAAAATTGATTGTGGCGAAGTTTTCTGTATTTTATTGTAATTTTTTTTCCTTTCCTTTTTTTTATTGTAATTATAAATTTTCAGATGTCATACTGCGTCGGCGAGGCTGGCAAGTCCGTGGTCTTGGAAGTGCCCGAAGAAAAAGCAGCAGTTTCACAAGAACACACGGAAAAGAAAGAAAAAGGTAGAATTTTGTATCAGTTTTTTTCAATCTGTCTAGCTTTTTCCCAGTTATGTTGGGGTCGGCTTTTAATCTAACTAGAACTGAATACATGAAGCAACTGCCCTTGTATCAGTGTTTTTGTAAACCAATAATTTATCATATTTATGCTTACAATGACATTTTAATATTTTCATAACCTATATTAATTTCCACAGACAAGGAAAAATCAGATAAATCCTCATCATCTGATTCAAGTTCAGACAGCAGTTCCTCGGACACGGAGAAAGAAATAAGGTCTAAAACAGAGAAGACTAGCAAGAAGAAGAGGAATAAAAAGAAAGCCAAGAGGAAGAAGAAGAAGGAACTTAAGAAAGGAAAGAAGGAGGAAGAGGACAAGTTGAAAAAGGTATAATTAACCCGTCGCATGTCCAATTAGTAGACAATAGAAATTCTATTGTTATCGGTACATACCCTGTACACTTGACATGCGAAAGTTTAAAGCGACTCTTCTAAAAATGCGTAACAAACAAACTCGCTTTCGCATTTATAATATTACTAGCTCCGCCCCGCGGTTTCACCCGCAAAAGTTTCGATCCCGTGGGAATATCGGCATAAAAAGTATCCTATGTGTTAATCCTGGTTATAAACTATCTGTGTGCCAAACTTCATCCAAATCCGTTCAGTAGTTTTGGCGTGAAAGAGTAACAAACACACACACACTCACAAACTTTCGCCTAAATGTTAGTGTGATGTGATAGTTTTTTTTACTTTCTCTTTGTTTATCTTTGGCGTGGGATTGTATTAATTATTTGATTACTTTTTTGATAAATAATTCTAATTTCTTGCAAAGAAATAACGACATTATATCATTCGAAGGGTCCAAAAAAAAATAAAAAACTTTATTTCAATATTCTGTTTCAGGCTCTGGAAATGGAAGAAAGACAACAAAAGCGTGCTGACTACCTCCTATCCGTCGACGAGAGGAAACGTCCGTACAACAGTATGTTCGATGTAAAGGCACCCACGGAAGATGAATTGGAGGCCTACAAGATGAAGAAGAGGCGAGAGGAAGATCCTATGAGCCAGTTTCTATGATTATTTTGTAAATACGACAAATAAATTAAGATTGAACCTAAAATTGTGTCTGTTTTGTCACCTGAACGTTCTGTACCTAAAATCGGATTTATAGAAACACGATTAAACAAGTTATTACAAGTTGAGTGACTTTATGCCTATCTATGTGATGAAAAACAACACAAAGACTCCTTGTGGTTTACCTTCACGGTGTGAATCATTCGGTTTTTCGCCAGTGAGGTCATAGTGTGGCAGAATAGTAGTGTCCTCTGCCAATGAATATTTTAAATTAAATGCTAATCTGTGTTGCCGCCTACAAATATAGTAATTTATTTATTTGTTAGAAAAGTTCTACTACAGTCCTCTTTCGCAGTTGATTTACCTCCGATTTTGCATCACTGTAATCCACAGGGTACTTTTTGATAGACTGCTGGCTGTAATCTATATTTTCCTATTGGTTTGCTGCTGTCAAAGTTTCAGAGGTATAAGGACTGTATCATAGAGTAGACTGTATCACAAACGCAACGTCCTTTATTAAAGAAGAATGCAAATGCTATAGTTTTTATTCAGTATGAAAATTAAAATATACTTTTTTACGATTTAATTCTAGAATAAAGCAATTCTACTAACTTTGGTAGTTTTTTGAATTTGCTTACTCCGCCATATTTGTTGAAATGTCAAACGATGTTTCACTCTTGTCATTTTTCATTTCCTTTTTGATTAGTGGACCGTCCTATTCATAGTTTTTGTGATTGTTACAATAAATAAAGAGTTATGATGGCTGAAGATACGACAGCCGACGCGACGAGGCGACTGAATGTGAAGAAGCAGACCCTGGATGATGCCTACGCGGCACCGGCGAACTTCCTAGAAATCGACGTCGTGAACCCAGTCACGACCATGGGAGTAGGGAAGAAACGTTACACGGATTACGAAGTTCGCATGAGGGTAAGCTGCCGACTCTATTATTGTCATATAATTAGATTAACGGCCGCTATTGACGCGGCAACGTGAATTAGTGGGCGTATCACGGACGGACGCGACAGTACGCCGATATGATGAGATAATTCTAGCAAACCAAGTTTTTTGCTTTCAGACGAACCTGCCAGTGTTTAAAGTTAAGGAATCAACCGTCAGACGGCGGTACAGCGATTTCGAATGGCTTAGAAACGAATTGGAGAGAGACAGTAAGGTAAGTCCAATGTTATTTGCTGATTGATAATGAGTGTGTTTTTTGTCTGTTATCAGTGAACAAAAATGTTTACTGATACGTGTGAATCATAATTGAACAGTCTCCGAATTAAGTTGATAGCAGATTTCGCCTTTGATGATGTATGTTTATAGTTTTTTGCTCTATTTTGTTATTTTTTAACTGATTTTGTTTACAAAATATGAGTAAGACTGTATATCATTGTATTCTTATTAAGTTTTAATAAAGAGAGGGCACTGAACTGGTGACATTCATATAGTTGCATGCTGATTGTGGCCTCAAATCTGTATTGGACACAAAATTTAGTTTAAAAAGTAAGTCTAATACAAATCAACATCTGCCTAGCCTTTTCCCAACTATGTTAGGGTCAGCTTCCAGTCAAACCGGATGCAGCTTAATATCGTATTTTACATGGAGTGACTGCCTATCTGACCACCACAACTCAGTTACTGGGTAATACTATACCCCTTGGTAAGACTGGTTGTCAGACTTACGGGCTTCTGACAACCCGTAACAACTGTCCAAGATCCACAAATGACAGCCGGGACCAACGTCTTAACATGCTTTCCGAGGCACGGAGGGGTCTTGGTATGTGAAGACGGTCACCCATCCACGGACCAACCGCGGCAAGCGTAGGTTAACTTGATCGATCGACCCGTGCCGCTGTGATTACTTAGCCACAAACCTCTCTAATACAAATGCGGTTTGCAATAATCAACTGAATCCAAAAGTTCGTAGACTGATAACACATTACAAAACAATCTTAATCATCTTTATATTGTGATTTTTTTTTTAATGTATTTAAAGAGTATTGTTTTTTCATTGGAATCTTATTGACATCCGCGATCAATCGCTTGACAGCGCGGACGTATCTTGCTTAGCTTATTATGATACTATTAATTAATTACAAATAAAATTGTTAGAATCATTTGCGTCGTCAGCAGTGTTATAAGTGTGTCGCGAGTGATTATTACGAGGTTACTGACTTTGTGTAAGAATGAGTTAAAGTATTTTTAAAGACAAATAGTGTTTTTGTGTTAGATATGTCTAACACAGGATCTAGCCCGTTTGGCCGTAGCCATCTAGTACCGCGAAGTCCTCCGCCGACACCAACTCAAGATTTCCAGCCTATAGACCCAAATCCACCACCTCCGTTGGAGAATGAGCTACCACCTGAAGTTATTTCTACGCCGGAGATACAGAAATGGATGGGGTCCATAGAAAAAATCCTAAGTGAAGTATGCAGTTTAGTCGCTGAGGGAAAAATGATCGCGGAACAAAAGGTTCGTGTAGCCAATCTCTGTCGTAGTGTCTCAAATGGCGCATCACAGATGGCTGTTTTATATCAAGCCTTAAAACAAAAAACCATTCAAGCCCACAGTACCATTCAGCACTTACAGCAACAACAGAACATCGCGAACTCTCTCCTACAGTTCAAAGAAGTAGTTGAAGGCATTTCAAACCCTCCAGAACCCTTTTCGTACGCTAATATGGTAAAAAAAGGCTCGGATAACTTTGTGCGCCCAGCAAATTTAAGGTCAGTTGCCATATATCCCAATGACAATACCAAATCCAGTGACGATACCAAGTCTCTCGTACAGAAAATTATTTCGCCCGGGGAACTTAAACTACATGTTCGTGGCCTTAAAAAAGTAAAAAATGGAGGCGTTCTCATCAGTACCGACTCCAAAGAGGACATATTTTTCAGTTATGCTTAACTAATGGTATATTCCCTAAGTCGCTTAAAAAAGCAGTGGTTACTCCTGTATATAAATCTGGTGACAAAAAATGTGTTAACAACTACAGACCCATTTCAGTTTTAACAGGGCTCTCCAAAATCCTAGAGAAAATCATTAATATTAGATTAATTAAATACCTAGAAGATAACAAATTGCTTTCTGATAGACAATTTGGATTTAGGCCCAAAAAATCAACTAAACAGGCAGTACATCAAATGACGGATTATATAACTACTAATTTGGATAAGGGCTTACACTCCATTGGGATCTTCCTAGACCTCGCCAAGGCCTTTGACACAATTTCCTGTCCTTTATTATTGAACAAGCTTGAAACACTCGGAATTAGAGGAACAACGCTTTCACTACTTTCTGATTATCTTAGTGACCGCAAACAATGTGTCAAAATTGGTCAGTACGTCAGTTCTGAGCTTCCAAATAGTAATTACGGAATACCACAAGGTAGTATTTTGGGTCCTACTTTATTCCTAGTATATATTAATGACCTGTGCAGCTTAACACTCCAAAATGGTGTCATAATGTCTTATGCAGATGACACAGCTCTATTGTTTTCAGGCAAATCTCGAGATGAGGTGTATAAACAAGCCCAGAACGGTTTTAATATAGTGTCTAATTGGCTATATGAAAATCTCCTAACACTAAATGCAGAAAAAACCAAACACATTTTATTTAGTATGAGAAATACTAACCTGCCAACTACTAACATACACATTTATGCGCATAAGTGCGGCACGTATGCTGACAATGCATGTAATTGTCCTACTTTAGCAAAAACCGATCATATGAAATATCTTGGTGTAACGATTGACACAAATCTGAATTTCCGTAAACACATTGATTTGTTATGCACTCGAATGCGTAAATTGATATACATTTTTAAGAATTTACGATATATATCGGACTTCAAATTAATTAAACAGGTCTATTTAGCTTTGTGTCAATCCATTCTCACTTATTGTATAACTTCCTGGGGGGGCGCTGCTAAATCAATCCTACTGCCATTAGAACGTGCGCAGAGAGCTATCCTTAAGGTAGCCACCTTTCGCCCATTTAGATTTCCCACACACGAGCTTTACACTGCATGTAAGGTTTTAACTGTACGGCAACTGTTTATATTGAATATAGTACTGCACCAGCATCGCAACCTTCCTTATGTCCCAATACCTATAGATAAGAGAAGAAAAGACTTAGTTTGCATAAAGCCTCAAACTAGACATACTTTTATAAATAAATTTTATGTATTTTTAGGTCCGTTCTTATATAATAAAATCAATAAATCTTTAAGTATATATAGTGTAAATTGTAAAAAATGTAGTGAAATGTTGAGTGAATACTTAGCGACATTTAATTACTCAGACACTGAAAAATTGCTAGAAGTAATACAATAAGTTTACTAATGTTAAGTCAATTTTTATTTTAAAATATAATTATTATGTATCAATGCTAGCTCTATGTTCAGTGACATAATAGTCCAATAAAGCACTCGGCGCTGTTAAGCGATGGCCTGAAACACAGGTTTGAATAAACCTACATCAGGCAGGTCGCTATTGAATTCAGTAGGCTTTTAACCAATATATAAGTTATACACTAGATTTATTTTAGGCATAATTTAATATTTTCCTAATAATATTAATATGTAACATTGTAATGATGTAACTTCTATGTAATTTATACTTATGTGAACTTATGAATAAATTATTATTATTATAAATTATTATTATTATTGATTTTAAAATTAACTCCACAAGCAAGCAGGCTAGTTGGCTTGTAGTTTGTTAATTTTATTTATTCTGTTTCCATTTAATTTGATTTGTATTGATTTTATTATTTTATCTGATTTTATGTGTGCTATTAATGGGGTTCAGTTTTCATCCTCTAACAAAAATTATTAGTGGCCTGTGACCTGAAAGGGCTTGCCAATTTTTAAATGATGAGAAGTATGATTCACTATACTTTTCTATCAACTTTTTCTAACATTTATTCCAAACATGGCTTTAATAATTTGATTAATACTAGTAAACATGACCTTTGATACTTGAAAAAACTGAATTCAATGCTCTTAAACTTAGTTTTAATTTAATACGAGATAAAAAAACTCAATTCTTTGGAACTGTTTTTATTGTAAATATAACTGTACATGGAAAGACCCAAGTAAATGTTAATAAAACTTAATTCTATTCTTGTAATGATATTTAATTAAATATATTTGTAGATTGTCGTCCCACCTCTACCAGGCAAGGCCCTCAAAAGACAGCTACCATTCCGCGGAGATGACGGTATTTTTGAAGAAGAATTCATTGAAGACCGCAGAAAAGGTATGTATTTATTTATTAACTAGCAACCTGCCCATGCTTTGTACGGTGTATTTATTAAATACTTCAAGCACATAAATGTACAGAGGCATAGGCATTTCCTACCAGTCAACCTTTATATGTATAACTACACAAAACATTGAGATTTCTTTATTATGTATAATATTAATATATTATTGACATAAACCTTTCCTTAATAAATTCTCTTCTTTATTCCTTTCCGGAATAACTTCTCTAAATAATGGCGAGAACCGCATGAGAATTTATTGCATATTTAGAAGAACAATGTGGTCACACAGACTCGATAAACAACTTAAATTTATAATATTTATAGAGATTGAAAAGCAGGCACTGCTTATTTCATTAGACATTTCTTCCAGCAAACCTGTATGCTCCTTTCTTGAGATGTTTTAAAAGACATCTTTAAGTTAATAATTTTCCTTCAGGTAAAGTCCTGAACTTTATAATATTCGTGTTTCACCTTGACCTTTGATATATAGAGTTTTTTTTTTTTTTAAACGTTGCCCCACACTAGGAATTTCTCCTGTATTGTGGGTGCGTTTACAAACATTTAAACTCACATACACAAATAGCCAGACCTGGAACAACTACTTGTAGGTCATACAAATATTTGTTCCGTGCGGGAATCGAACCCGCGACACGCAGCGCAGCAGTCAATCGCTTAACCACTGCGCCAACCGTGCCGTCAAATAGATATAAAAGATCTAGGCGGGATAACAAAATACATAGAAAAGAGGAAGTAAAGCCATACATAATTGTGAAGACAGACGTAGGTTTTTGTTCATAATTTAATTATTACAGAAATTAGCACGGCTTTCACCATGCGTCTTTATTACTTGAAGTTGCAGTGTTCTTGGCAATGAACACTGTAATATTATAAACGCAAAAGTTTGTGAGAATGGATGGATGGATGTTAGTTAGTTACTCTTTCACACAAAAACTACTGAACGGATTTTAATGAAACTTTACAGTTACTGTTATGCTGTTACTTTACAGCATAAACATCATGTGCGGGTGAAACCGCGGGGCGCGGCTATAGCTATAAGATTTTTATATCTCATCCATTCTTTACAATATCTGACTGATATTATTGACTATCTTTCTGTAGCTATATTGTACATACATGTAGTACATATGCTGTACATAATTACTGCATACAACACACCACACATAAACAAGATATGGTAATTGTATTGAATCATGCATTATTTACCATTTTAATGACTAACAGATCTTTAGAGGATTATTGTTAGTCTTTTTAAATCAACCAATAAGTGCAGAATCAAATCAAAATCAAAGCATTTATCCAATCCAAATTAATCTTTTTGCTCGGTTCCTAAGGGTCATAGCGTGATGTTAAATGGCCTCCCTCAAGAATTAGACTAACAAATGCAAAAATATTTTTTCAAATCCGAGTTTTAGTTCCAGAGATAAGCGCTACAAACAAACAAACTCTCTCGCCTGATTATTAGTAATTTAGACATTAGATAAACGAACTACAGGCAGTTTGAATGGTCAAGGAAAGGAAGTTTGACCAATTAAATTTGTATTTGAATCTTGTTAGTGTTACATTGTTGAAATTGAGTCAATTTGACTCTGACTCAAATCAAACTCGATTTGATTCATATTTGAAGATGTTTGGGCATCTTAATTGTTGATAAAAACTGGCCAAGTGCGAGTCGGACTCGCACACGAAGGGTTCCGTACCACAAGGCAAAAAGACCCCTTAAATATTTATTTTATTTTATTATTAATTATTTATTAATTTATTATTAAAGTAAAAATACAACTGAGTATTTTGTGAATATTTCAAGTGCCTACCTGTTGCGATTATTGATATCGAGCAAAAAACGGCAAAAAAATCGCGTTTGTTGTATGGGAGCCCATAAATATTTATTTTATTTTGTTGTTATAGCGGCAACAGAAATACATAATTTGTGAAAATTTCAACTGTCTAGCTATACGCTATACGGACGGACAGACAGCGAAGTCTTAGTAATAGGGTCCCGTTTTTACCCTTTGGGTACGGAATCCTAAAAATGGACCAAAAAAGTTATGGTATAACTAGCTTGATGATGTCCTTTCAAAGTTTTAACTAGAAATAAGTTTTGCTGCTACATTCTAATTGGGTTGTCAGAGTTCACAAGTACCTACTCACTTATTCTGTGTAGAAAATACTTCAATAATAAAATAATGCTGTGTGACATTTAGTGTCTCACTTGTGGCGTAAATTGTTTGAAAGGGTGCCAATATAAAAATAGTTACACATAACAAAGTAGCATCGATGGGGCTGTTCATTTATTACGTAAGGCGATTTGAGGGGGCAGGGGGTCCAAACAAGTCTTATTTTTTCTTACATGGGAGTGGGAGGGGTCTAGACTGTTCTTACGTAAAATCACAAAAGTAAAAAAAAATTATAACATTTTGCTACTTTTTATTTGCAATTTTGGTAGATACTGATCTTACGTAAGAATGAAAGACGGGGGAGGGGGTTCATCCAAGTCTTATTTTTTCTTACGTAGGGGGAGGGGGGGGGGGGGTCAGAAAGTGGTCAAAATTGTCTTACGTTCATTCCAAGCGTGCCATTTTTTTAATGGCACACTTGGTTTGGTTTGGAAGCTTCAACTTTAATAATGTTAGGGCAAACAATTTTTTACCTTATGTTGATAGGATTATGGCATTCGATTTGCATGAAACAAATATTCTTCAATCACATAAAATAACTTCTTCTTAAATTATGATATAAAAAGGACATTCCAAAAGGTAGTTTTCGTATGGAGAAGAATGGGCAAGAAACTCCACCGTTACTCTTTTAAAATGTTTTACAATATTTTGCATACATTAATTATAAAATAATAATATGTGAAGACGATGCACCTAAAATAAAATTACTATACCACAATAGGTAAAAGAATTAAAAATGAAACCATGACATAAAAATGAATTATCTTTAAAGTATATAAAGGCATATTTTTTCGATTCGTTCATAAAATCAAAGCTGACTCATTGCAGTGACTAAAGGGCCGACCTTATCAATTAACAGTTAACTACAATTAAATTACTACTCAATTGTACGCCTGCCCGTTTCATTAGTAATTTTTTTGGCGGCACGGAACATGAGGCAAGTCGCTGCGCAGTAACAAATTCACCTGTCAGCGGGGGTGAGGTACTCCGCAGTAACAAATTCACCTGTCAGCGGGAGTGAGGGGTGAGGTACTGCTCACAGTAAGCCCTTTCATTTGATATCACAGGATACAGATTGCGAAACTTTTTTTTTTGTGTTCTATTTGCCCCCCAAAAATGTCCCCCATATTCAAATTCCTTTATTTACGTTACACGTCTGTGTTTGGGTCACAGAGATTTATATGTGTACCAAATTTCTACCTAATCGGTCCATTAGATTCGGAGCAAATTGGCTGTGACAGACGGACGGACAGACACGAGTGATCCTATACGGGTTCGGTTTTTTCGTTTTGGGGTACGGAACTCTAAAAAGTGCTGATTCTCAGCCTAGTTGATGAAAATGATTTTTTATGTCTGATTTTGACTATTGCCTACACCGTGTCGTGATGATTTGTTACGACGTCGACGCTTCGTTTGATGCCTCGCATGTGTGATACTAAATTTATGTGTAATGCGCAGACATTCGAAACTTTAATTGGTATTGTTTTAAGATCGCGTGTGTTAGATCCACGTATCAACTATTTTATGTTTTTAGATGCGCAGTTCGTTCTACAGTAGAACAAACTGCGCATCTAAAATTCTTAATACATAAAACTGGGGATCAGACTAAAATTAGTGTTGTTTTAGTCACATGATAGATTGCAATTGCCAGCTAGTGTAGCTGTAATGTGAAAATATGTAAAGTAGGAATACTGAGCGTGGAGTCTTCGGTTCGATTCCTAGGTATTACTTATTGAACTTTTCCTTTATGAATTTCTCAGTAGCAGCCCAGAGTCTGGGGGTCTACTCCGAAGCGGTTAACCACTGTATCGGCCGAATGTTCGGTCATTTTCTACTACCATTAATTTCCTATATTGACTATTGGTCCCGACCAAACTGTGCCAATCCGAACCTTTTTAGAACCCTTAACCCTTTTTTTCTTTTAAATTCGTAGTAGGACAACAATATTCGAATCAGAAAATGACCGAACATTCGGCCGATACAGTGGTTAACCGCTTCGGAGTAGACCCCCTGGATTTGTGCCCGATTGATGGCAATAGGCTCGCCACCTATTACACGGGACTTAAACATAACTGGCGCAATGTGTATAGGAACATCTGCAAATCCTTCGGGCAATGCAGGCGTGATGTTATGTACAGTAGAAGAATAATCAGAAATCCCGTAATATCCCACTGACTAGTCTAGATGGGAAGCTAAAGTAGGTTGCCTACTAGGCTATTGTTATGCCTGTTGACTTTGTCATCATCTGCCTAGCCTTTTCTCAACTATTTTGGGGTCGGTTTCCAGTCTAACCGGATGCAGCTGAATACCAGTATTTTACATGGAGCGACTGCCTATCTGACCTCCATAACCCAATTACTGGGTAATACGATACCCCTTGGTAAGACTGGTTGTCAGACTTTCGGGCTTCTGACTACCCGTAACGACTGTCAAAGATCCACGAATGACAGCCGGGATCAACGGCTTAACGTGCTTTCCGAGGCACGGAGGGGTCTCGGTATGTAAAGATGGTCACCCATAACATTGTTAACATATTCAAGTCATTATTCTTTATTATGTAAAACAGTATGCTCATTACGTATCGCACAAAGTTTATTACCCTTTCGCTTTTACGAGTTGTAGGTCGTAGGTTCGAACCCAGACAGGCGCTTTACTTTGTGTGAATTCTTTCATCACCATTGCTCTTAAAACGGTGAAGGAAAGCGGCATGTCTTAGAACCAGAAATTCGAAGACATGTGACATCTACCAACCCGCACTGGGCCCGCGTGGTTTATTACGGCCCACTCCCTCTCACTGAGAGGAGGCTTGTGTCCCAGTAGTGGGAAAATTATAGGCTGATTATGTATACTATTGTTAACATATTCGCGTCATTATTCTTTTATTATGTACAACAGTATGCTCATTACGTATCGCACAAAGTTTATTACCCTTTCGCAATACATGTGATATCAAAAAAATTAGTAAAACAAATATTCTGGCTATCTATCCGATATCGTGTAATGAAGTACTTAATCATAAAACTGGGCGGACTTTGATTGATTTCCTGCAATCGTTTTTTTTTTTTTTGCACATTTTATTATTCATGAATCAAACTAATATTAATAAGAGGTAATTTTTTTGTTTCTTTGTGTGAGGTACAGATCCTAAAAATCTTGCTCTGATAAAAAGCCGATGCCAAGTGCCATAGAATATTATGTTTTTTTTCCACACGGACAAAGTCGCGGGAAAAAAGTTAGTCTATACTTACTAATATTATAATGAGGTAAAGTTTGTACGTTGGGGGTAATCTCTGGAACTACCAGTCGGATTTCAAAAAATCTTTTTGTATTTGATAGCCCAATTCTTGAGGAAGGCTATTTAACATCACGCTATGACCCTTAGGAGTCGAGCAAAAATAAAAAAGTCAGAAAGAACGCTAAGCAAAAACGAAGTAATAGCGCGGGCAGGCGATGAGATGCGACGGGGTGGGTCGGGGGAACAAGAAATTTCACGCGGACGAAGTAGTTTTCAATAAAAAGAAGTTCTAATCTCTTCACTATGAAGTGAAGATTTTAGAACCGCCACCAGAACTTAACCAGTCGCTACATTATTATTTTAACTCAGTAACTAACACAAAATGTTTCATCTTTTCTAGGTCTAGAAGTATTCATCAACAAGATCGCTGGCCATCCGCTGGCGCAAAACGAGCGGTGTCTTCACATGTTCCTCCAGGACCCCACCATAGACAAGAGCTACGTCCCCGGCAAGATACGGAACACATAATAGACAATACCGGAACGAGATGCGAGCTTCGAACTTTAAAACCATCCTCCTTGTATGTGACCGTTTATAGGCCTATTTTTACCAAAAGGAGATCTTAGACTCGTGTTTTTTTTTTTCAATACTATCCTTGTTAAACGTGATGTTGAAGTTATTGTTACATGTTAAATTTGTGCGTTCATAATTACAAATTCACGCACACATTGTGACCTCGTGTGTGGTACTATTACAAAAATGTCTTCACAATTTGCAAGGACTTTAGCAACACAGATTCTGTATAAATAACTGTAAATATGTCCTATTAGTTTTGCTACAAATTACTGTGCAAATATAAATCTTATAATGAATTAACATAGTAAAAGTACAGTTTTGTGGGAGATATTAATAGCCATGTGGACATAATCAATAGGCCTGCCTGTCTGGTACAAGGGAGACTAAGTGTCTGTGTTGCAAGAATGTGTTCTATAGTAATTAGACAGCTAAAAGACAATATAAGGTATTGAAGTTTTATGATGGGCCAGTTGCAGCAAGTGAGTAGGTTTAAAGTTCCTCCCCGAACGTTATTGCAGTTGTGACAAACAAATCAATGACCCTGCCTTCTAGTTTTTGTTATAAAACGCAATTTGCAATAATCTTCAGTGAAAAAATAATAAAAAGAAACTAATGCAAACTTTTGAGACAAGAGATAACACAGCACAGCATTCCACCAGATTATATTTTATAATAAAAAAATAAAAAAATACTCTTTCCATTTTCTAAAAATGGAACAGTGAAGGACTCGAGGTGCATAATGTTTCACAGATACTATGTTTTAGAACAAAAATAAGTTATTGTTTAAATTATTGAGCAATATAAGTAATTGGAATTGTTGAAATTATTTGTAAATCGATCAAGCTCACCGGTTGGTCCCAATGTTTTGTGGTTTGCCATGTATATTTCGACATGTAATGCATTATAAATCTCATTATTTTAATGTCTAATTCATTTTTATAATTTCATTAAGGAAATTGATTGTATTTATTGTGTGTTACTCTATGGGTAGATGTAAAGATGTGTTAACGGCCAGCAGTTTTTTATAAAATTGTATTGCACCGTTAGTGCGTTTAAAGAGCGAAAGTTAAAAGTAATCTGAATAACATAGATTTTAAAATAGTTATAGTTGAAAAAAAAAAGTGTTTCTTTATTTACTGGGGTGAAAAGGAGTTTGGCAATATTATTTATAGAAATTGAGAAAGTTTTCAGATAAGGAATGACACTGGAGCCTTTGGTGTACAAAAATGGGAAATGTTAGCTTTATATCAGTAGCTATAAAGTGTGTCCATCACTAGATAATAATCGACTGTTTAGTTACACAGAAGTATAATTTACATGTATTTTCGTTGTACACCAAATAAATTGGAATACAATGTATTATGTCTATCGTATTAGGATAAATAAATTTGCTATCATGTCATTGCGTGTTTCAATTTCTGCAACCTCACTCAGTAGAATAACAGGCAGTCACAATAACACCTCGAAGGCTGTAGCGGCAGATTCTTCCTCCGCTATAATAAGGCAATTTGTGCGACACCTAATACCCTAGATTGCAGTTTTTCTACTAAACATGTGAAGGGACTCCGTATCACTGACTCTGGCAGAGCCACCATCATCAGGGATTTTAATTTTGATAACACAAAAATGGGCTCAAATGGGATTGGGCGGGTCACATTAGCCGTATGCACGATGACCGCTGGGCAAAAATCTCCACACAATGGGTGCCTGAAGATGGACGGCGCCGCCGAGGCCGGCCCAGAAAGAGATGGCGAGATGACCTGGACGAGTACCGCGAGGGCTGGTTCGAGGTGGCGCGGGAAAAGAGTTCCTGGAAGGATTTGGGGGAGGCCTTTGCCCAGCAGTGGGACAGCATAGGCTAGCAAAAAAAACAAAAAATTTGTCGCTAATTAGTTGAAATTTGTCGCCAAATATCAGAATTTGTCGGTCACTGGTTCAAAAGATATAAGGGTTTATAGGTGGCCGATCTGGAGAGTCTCCCCAGCAGGGCCACATTTATATCTCAAAAACTGGGGCACCTAGCGAAGATCTGGGTTTTTTTCTCCCATATTTTGTTGTCGCAAATTAGTCTGAATCAGTCGCCAAGTCACATATTTAATCGGGTCTTAGTTTAGGAGATATAATGAGTTCAATTACCTAGTAAGGTATAGTCCAAGAGCTAGATCGAAGAGTTCACGAAAAACTTGGCGACAAAATATGGGAGAAAAGGAGAGAGAGTTTTTGAGATATAAATGTGGGCCTGCTGGGAAGACTCCAGATCGGCCATCTATAAACCCTTATATCTTTTGAACCAGTGACCGACAAATTCTGATATTTGGCGACAAATTTTTTGTGTTATCAAAATTTAAATCCCTGATGGTGGCCCTGCCAGAGTCAGTGACACATCAAAAAGTACTCTGTGGTCAATCAAGCAGCTTGCTGTTTCGTCGATGCGTGGGAGTACCGAGTTGTAGGTAGAGAACATTTTCGAAAAATAGTGTTACAGCCAAATTAGACCGATTTTAAATTTTCCATAGAAACAGAGATTTCCAGCTACCGTAAAACATGGCAACTTTGCCCTCGACATTTGACTTTGCCCAGTTGTGTATTTTTTTAAAAACTTAATACATACCAAATTTGTCTATAGTTAGTAAGAACATTTTGTCTATGGTAAAAAATTCATCATTTTTCTGGCAACACTGTGTGACGCGCTGTCACAGATGTTACTTCAGTTGTCTGTCAGACGTCGTTGAAGTTAGAGTGTTTTTTTGCGGGCAAAATCTTTTAAAAAAACTTTTTCGAGAAGTGCTACTTGGAGTTATCGCAGGTAAGTAATTTTTATACATCCGTTATTACATTGGAAATGAATAATATAGACTAGTTTTCTTCGCTAAATGCGTCGTATAATCATAAAATATAACGGTGGGCAAAGTCACAAGCATATTTTTTGAATATCGTTGACAACATTGCCCAACGTTTCTTTTTCACTAGGGTTGTCACCCGAGGTACATTTTTTAACCTAGTAAAAAACTAGGGTTCGGATTTATAAATCGCATCAAGTTCAAGACGCAATAACTTTTAATATAAGTACTATGAAAGTTATTCAAATTTTATTTTCCCGGCTATAATTTTATCTTTTACTGCAGTTCTGTTTATAAATTTACATTTTTTTTAATAATGGGTAGTCTCGACATTTTCATTTAGTTTAATCTAAAAACTTTGCATACTAGTACCTAATCCTGAACTTTGTTGCAGTTTATTTGTCCGTCAGTGTAGATATGTATCCAAATTAATTTACGCTAAATGTTGATTATATTATATAACAATAACATAAAAGATAAGTAAGTACCTAATATTTATAGGTACTTAAAATTACTAAAAATTATATTGCATAGTTAATATTGCGATGAGTCATCGCAATTTTAACTATGCAATATAATTTTTCTGTAAAACTTATTACAAATTTTAGTGTTATTTGTTATTTTCATATAAAAACAAAGACCGAGATAGGTACATACTTTTTAGTTTTTTTTAAAATTATTTTTTAGTTTTTGAACACTTTAGAAATAAAGCATATTATGTAAAAAATGATGTTATATTATTTTTAATTTATCAGTATATATATATATAATATATTATAATATTCCACACTAAAAATTATTAAATAGTTAAGTATTGTCAATGGTGACAACCCTTGAACAATCGCCATTTTGTACGAAAAATGTTCTAGAAGGCTTTTTGACTTTGCCCACTCATTTTTAAGGGTCAAGGAATGTGAATATTTGGCGTATAATTTAATACATTATTGCATTGCTCAGTATTTTCATTCAGTCCTTTTCGAATAGTGATATAGTCCATAGTAACGGAGATCTGTAATGTGGGCAAAGTTACCAAATGTATATGATTTTTTGCCCAACACCTATAATTGTTATTTTCACTAATAAATATGCTTTTTTTTAACTATTTTTAGTTTTGTGTATCGAGACATGAGCATATAGTATTATGAGGCACCGAAACAATAATCAATTTATTAAAATTTTCCAAAATATCATTAATTAAGCATTTATTTTTTAAATTTATGGGCAAAGTTGCCATGTTTTACGGTATCTTTTTTTAAATAAGACATTTCGAAAATGTTGTCTACTAACTTTTTAGACCTTTGTATCCTGCTTATGCGTATGAAGTTTCATTAAAATCGGTTCATTCATTTCGAAAAATAAGGGCTTGAAAGATTGTATGAAATGCTGTACGGCGTAAACGCTCTTAAGTATACACACGGAAACAAATAAAAAAAGCATTTAAAAATAAACATTATTTATTTAATTACATTTAAAAACGATATCAATTCATTCTTCTTCCGAAGACTTAGTATCTGCGAAGAAACGACTGCTCTTCCCGTTGGGGATGGCATCGTCTTGTCGCCACAGCTTCTGGCCGCGGATCTCGATCTCTTCATGCCAAGCCTCTTGCGTTTTCCTGTAAAAAAGTGATAATATATCTACCTAATTATTTTACTAGGCGAATCTTACTGAGGGATTGAACCTGCAACGAGGTGATCCGGCAGAGGGCCAAAGTTATCGACATAGCTTACAGAATAAGCAAGCTGGGTGAAGTTGCAGCATTTTATGGTAGGTAATAATTGACCCGTTTAATGATGCAGAATCTTTCAGAAACCGTCGATTGTACCGCCGCTGGATACACAAATTATTCGTTAGTAAGGTATCCCGTAAGTATCCTATCTATTTATAAAACAGGTTTAAAAGTCAGAGCATGAGATTAATCGTGGGTTAGTACAGGTTCTATTCACTAGATGGCGCTTTACATTTACGTCACGTTTTTGAATCGCGGTGTTAAGAGTCTCCGCCATTGAATGACCCTCGCGCGTTTCTGTAAAAAAATCATACTTACCTGGCATAGGGGATACCGTGATCAATAAGGCGGTTCCCCCAGGGCGAGGCCTTCCCATTGCACTGCGGTTGGGTTGACCCCTGCGATTATCCCTAATGTGGATAACTCGGATGCGTAATTTTTGATAGTGGGGACTGCGTACGCGCCGTCCCCTCGGAATTCTCTTGTTTAGTTCTCCTATGAATAACAATTTATGAAAAATACTGCTGCTTGGCCGGCTGGTAAATGCTGGTTTCCTCACGTTTTCCTTCACCGTTTCTACAAATCGTAGACTTGTCATTTGTCAATAACAAGTTTATTTAGTACCACCGACACGGCAATGTTTCAGCCTTGTTTTTTTTTGACTTTGGTATTTATTATCATATAAAAGGGAACACACGATTCAATGATTTTTTCTCGATACGAAAATCTATTTTTTTACTTTTAGGGTTCTGTACCCAAAGGGTAAAAACGGGACCCTATTACTAAGACTTCGCTGTCTGTCCGTCTGTCTGTCACCACGACGTATCTCAAGAACCGCGATAGCTAGACAGTTGAAATTTTCACAAATTATGTATTTCTGTTGCCGCTATAACAACAAATACTAAAAACAAAATAAATATTTAAGGGGGGGCTCCCATACAACAAACGTGTTTTTTTTCCCGGTGTTTTTGCCTTGTGGTACGGAACCCTTCGTGTGCGAGTCCGACTCGCACTTGGCCAGGGATTTACTTTAAAACATAGAGAATTATCATACCAAAGTTTACTCAAAGTACTTTTAAATTTAATTCAATGTGAGTGATAATATAGTTCTACTGTACTGTAGAAGTAACGAAGTATAGAATCTGCAAAATTAGTTTGTTATACAATATGTGCCCATGTACAAAATAGTGAATAATATCTTAATTAATTGAAGCTACTCAATCGGGAGGTACAGACTCGACGCGCAAACTGTAACCAGCATATGATTCTAGACTGATGGGGTTCAGAATCATGTACCTATTGAATCCATGGTTATCAGGTTACGCGTCGATGTCCCCGCCACCTTGTATATTATGCTTGGGTATCAATTAGGGTACTATGCTATTAAACATTCAAAATCTTGACTTGGTCCCGCGGTCGTGACGTTCACAAATATTAATTCATGTTAAGGCGAAAGCGCCAGGGTAGCCCGCGAAATTCATTTTTTTTTAGGTTTTTTGCAATTTGCTGGTCAGTATTAAGTTGTACGTTGATTAAAATACGATTCGCGGCCGTAACAAATATGTATTTACAGAATTATAATCATTAAAGTCATCAACACAACTCTCTAAGACCATGTAATCCCCAAGAATAACTATTTCATGAAATCTTGACATTTGGGGATTACATGGTCTTAGAGAGTTGTGTTGATGACTTTAATGATTATAATTCTGTAAATACATATTTGTTACGACCGCGAATCATATTTTAATCAACGTACAACTTAATACTGACCGGCAAATTGCAAAAAACCTAGAAAAAATGAATTTCGCGGGTTACCCTGGCGCTTTCGCCTTAAAGAAGAAGTCCTCAGACAAAGTTCAGACTTCAGAAATCCGAATCTTGAAAATTATGTCAGTTTTGACAATCATCCGACAACATTTTTTGATTTTTTTTTGAAATTTTGAGTTGCTTTCATACAAAAACTGTCAAACATCAATTTTATTCCTCTCGACAACGGCACCATTGCCATAGAGAAAAATAGAATAGAATTTTATTCCTTGACTAAAAGTTATCTCGCGATCCTCGCGATGGAAAAATCAGCCCTTAAACATATAACCTACCAGTAGAACAGTCAGGCTTCCGGCAGCTATTTACTGTCAAGAGCCAGGCAAGCCACGACAGCATGTTGAACGGTTGTGATTAGCTATGCTGACCTGCAGTTGTCAGTGAGTCCGCTGGTGTTAGGGAAGACGTTCTGCAGCATGAGCAGGCAGGGCAGCACCACGACTGAGAGAAACTGGATCTGTTCGGCCGGCTGGTTGATGCTGCGTCGCCGGTCCATCATGCTGAGGGGAGTGTAGCCCATCTCACGTTCGCGATCGCCCTAGATATCGTGGTAACTGTTTAAGGGGATCCCTTGGTGTAGTCCGCGAAATTCGAAACTAGCGTTTTTTTGCGAATATTGCAGCGCTGTTTTACTTTAGGTATATACAGGGTTATTGGTAAAACATTAACAACATCTTAAGAGGTCATTGTAGTCATCATTATGAACAACTTTTACTACGGGACCAAACCTGAAATCGCGAAAAAAAAATCAGCTGTTCCCTACATTTATGTTCGTATAACTCGTAAAAATGTAGGGAACAGCATTTTTTTTTCGATCATCAGATCGAAGAATGTACAGGGACAAATTAAATTAACTAGCAAAACGCAGACGTGATGGGTATCGATACCGAACATCATAAAATAAAAGTAACCCCCATTATTAAAATTTTTTTAGGGTTCCGTAGTTCTGACAAGGAACCCTTATAGTTTCGTCATGTCCGTCTTTTTGTGTGTCCGAGGTTTTGCGAAGAAACCGTTAGTACTAGAAAGCTGTACTTTTGTAGGAGTATGTAAGGTAAACGCGGGTGTAGTCGACAGTGACCCAGAAGTCGTCAAATTGTCTAAAAACTTCAATATCTTTTTCTACTAAATATTTAATTGGCCGATTTTTATGGCAACATATTTTTGGTAACATATTGCACAATTAAAATAACAACACTGAGTTTTAACTGTAATGGTGGCTGAAATATCTTACTTACAAAGTGTGTCCCAAATTTTTTTTAATGTTTTGCAAGTTTAACTGCTCAATGTCAAACTCACCGCGCAGTTTTGTTTTTTGATTTACGAACCTTGAGTGGGGTCTACGGTAAGTCTGATCGTTTGATGAATTAGTTAAGTTAATTTGCTAATGATGTAACTTGAAGTTTAGAACAGTTTTATCATAAAAGTATTTTTTTTCGAACGTGACATCTATTGGTACCTAAAAATTCCTACTTGACCCAAAACTCGTCATTTTAAGTGCTTTTTTTGACGATTACTGGGACCCGCTCAATAGTTGTCTTTAAACTCGTCATTTGAACCTTATGCTTCAGTGATAAAGTTGAAAATCTATTAAATTAATTTGACAGATTGTAATAGTTTGATGTGCTTGGCGTCTGTACAAACATATATAAGGTTTGGACTACATTTGCCAATAAAACTGGGTTTCTCTTAAACTGTTTTCGCTTCGCTCACTCATTGCTTGAGTAAACATGATCTGCTTATTCGTGTCTAGAAAGGTCTCGCTTCGCTCGCTGTACCTATCGTAAACATGCTCCACTCACATGGCCCGTAAAAAGTATTCTCAGTTCTAACCTAAACTGCCTTATTGAGAAAGGTATCTCTAGCTCATTGATGCTCCAACATTAACTCACTCAGATTGAGCGCGGTTGGTACAGTTCCAATCAAATCCTCACCTATATCTTCTTCTCTTCTTTTTTTCTTTGTTTTTTTTACTGTCTTCTGCCGTTGAAACTTCCTAATGTTCTCGTAATCTTGATGCATGCACGCACTTGCACTATGACACGGTACCGCCGCGCGCCGATTAATAACTTGACGATTGTCGATGATTTTTTTAAGTTTTTAGGTTAATACCTGAATATTTTAAAAAGCAGCCCCCCAAGCTCTTGATCTAGCTTATAACTAGAAGGCTTATTGTGTTACATACGACTTAAAAGTTTCTTTGGTTGGCTTTTTTATAATTTCGAGCAGATTTACAGTCGATAAGAGGTGAATTACTTTTTACTCAAAGGCTTCTGTAAAAAAAATATATACGGTTTCCGATACTGCCTTAACCATTGTATTGCCCGAGACTGGAGTTAGTTGCATTGCACTACCCTATAAAGAAACCTTTCACCGTACTTATGTGATAATTTTCAGTTTTATGCAGATTTACGGTCTATATATGAGACGATATCTTTATATTTTTTGCTACTTGCTGCAGATTTTCTTTCGTTTTTTGATACTGCCGTAGCTTTTGTATTTGCTCGGCACTGGGCTTTTGAGATTCGTTGCATTCCTTATAATGCAAGCTTACTTTGATTGAGTTTTTTTTCATTTCTGGCCAGATTTACGGCCGGTGTACATTTGAAATTACTTTGCTATGGTGGAGGGTTTTCGAGCAAGCATATGCAGGGCGAAAATTTGATAGCTGAGTGGGTGCGGCATGACGAGATAACACCGAAAATATTTTTGGCAAAGTTTCTGATGGGAGCCCCGTGGTCAGGAATTCACTTTCAGATTTAAAAAAAGGCCAAATTAAAGTGATTAACAGACGCGTTGATTTTCGTATGATCATGTGCGGCCTAACCCATCATTCATCATCATCATCATCATTTCAGCCAAAAGACGTCCACTGCTGGACATAGGCCTCCCCCAAGCACTTCCACTTCGACCGGTTCTGTGCTTCTCGCATCCAACGGGTTCCTGCGGCCTTCACAAGGTCGTCGGTCCACCTTGTGGGAGGCCTTCCAACGCTACGTCTTCCGGTACGTGGTCGCCACTCCAGAACCTTTCGGCCCCATCGGCCATCTGTTCTGCGAGCAATGTGCCCTGCCCACTGCCACATATGTTAACCCATATCGACTTAAATAAACAAATCTGATGAGTAAATTGTGGGTTTTCCTTAAATCTGACTTTAAAAACTGAGATTTAGACAATTTTTAATAAAAGTTATTCTGTGCAATAGTGTTACATGTCCTGATAGTGAATATATGTATAAATATCTGACGGAATGTTGGAGCCTTTTGGCAAATATGATGAAATTTCATTGATTCAAGCAATTCAGGGTAAGTCATCCAGCTCGGTAGACACAACTTTGAGAAAGAGGCCGACAGAAGGATCCAGTTGGGTTGGGCATCATTTAGAAAACTTCGTCCAGTCTTCTCGTCGCCTATCCCGCAGGGTTTGAAGACTAATCAGTGCGCCCTGCCTGTCATGACCTACGGTGCTGAAACACGGACACTGACGGTTGGGCTGGTCCACAAATTCAAGGTAGCTCAGCGCGCTATGGAGCGAGCTATGCTCGGAGTCTCTTTGAAGGATAAAATCAGGAATGAAATTACCCGGAAAAGAACCGGAGTTACCGACATAGCTTGCAGAGTAAACAAACTGAAGCGGCTGTGGGCTGGCCATGTCTGTCGAAGGACCAAAGGCCGGTGTAGCAGACGAGTCCTGGAGTGGAGACCGCGTATCGGCAAGCGTAGTGTAGAACGCCCCCCAGCTAGATGGACGGACGACCTAAAGAAGGTGACTGGGGTAGACTGGATGCGGAAGGCGGAGGGCAAGGTGTTGTGGCGCAGTCTGGCAGAGTCCTATGTCCAGCAGTGGACTGCGATAGGCTGAGTTGAGTCATTGATTAACCATTGATTCACAAAAGCACCCAAAAGTCGTAGTAATTTTGCATTTATTTTTAAATTAACGAACCGAGTAGATTTCATTGTTATTTACATTTGAAGCTTGTGAAGATTTGTGGGCATTCAGAAGTTGGAAATATCAAACACTTTAATTATAAAAAGATTATGTAGCAACATTAAAGCGTCGTCGAAGTACACTATAAACAAACTCGTTTATTTCAAAATTATACTATGACACTAATTGAAATTGCGACGCATAGTGAAAAAGGAGGGTCGGGCGTATGCGCCTGCACTTGCGATGTGACGTCAAACGCAAATTATATTTTGCTTCAAAATTAGAATAGAATAGAATACTCTTACCTCTTTTTCTTTTACTCTTACTCTTCTCTTAATTAGTACAATTATGACCGATCTTTTGAATTCTCAATCATTACCCTAGCATTCAAATTCTCTTAGTTATTAACGGTTGAAATGTTACATGTTTTTGTCGGTCAAAAATATTTTGAATGACCTGCTACAATCTGTCAAATTTCTTTAATAGATTTTCAACTTTATCGCTGAAGCATAAGGTTCAAAGTTGGTTGACAAAATTAAACAGTTTCGGGTAGCTTGATGTGCTTGCGTCTGTACCAGAGACTGAAACAACGTTTTCACGTCAAAATATATTCTGATAAAAACCGATTCTGTGATTCTGATATCTTAAAATTTTAAGAAAAAATATATTAGAATTTACCTACCTACTCTGCTAACACCTCACAACCTTTAGTAATTTCTTGCGATTTGGTCTTCTACCTACCTTTTATTTCTTAGACTTGCCACTCATAATTATGAAAGACAAACACAATTTATTCTAATGTTTAATCATCTTGAACTCTATGTTAAAGGCCTGAGAGTTCATATTAGCATCAAAAATTGACGACTACTGGGTCCTTTTGATGATTAATAGTACAAATCTGGCGAGTACTGGTACAAATCGCCCTTTTTTCACATTTGCTTCAATAAGTATTTATTATCACTAAAAATTATAAACATTTAAACTTATTTATAAAAACGGATAATTTTTCTATTTCGTCATGCAAAAAGTTTCGTTCTAAATTAAATACTTTTAACTCAGCAGTTCTCCAAAGTCAGTGAATTTCAAAACGCGACGAGTATTGGTACATTTACCTTATATCAGTTACGCCGACAAAGTGGTAAAATAAAATTTTGAAAAATATTTTTTTTAGGGTATGTTGGAGTCATTGAAGCGGGGATGAATATTTTTTCGTCGTCTACCCCATCCTGTGGGGTATCGTTGATTAGGTATTCTAAAATGACTTGGGGGTTGCTAAATTATTTTTCGATTGAATGCTCCATTTACGAAATATTAAACTTTATCAGTAGGGCGTCCCCCCCCCCCTCCAAAAGCTAAACTGCTGGCTTGAAAAATCTGGAAAAATTCATGATGATAGTGCATTTCATGAACTTTATTTATTTACGTTACACGTCCGCGGATCGGTAGATTCGGAGCAAATTAGCTCTGATAGACAGACAAACACACTAATGAAGCATTCCGTTTTTTGTTTTTGTTTTTACGTACAGAATCCTAAATATCTGCAAATCTGACGAACCTGGTCATAGAACTCTTGATACACAGACTCTGCTATCGCCTTCGATACACCGAACGGCTTGCAACATCCGGACAGATCGCTCGTTGTCATCAGTATTCCCTGAAAGTGATGATTCAAATGTTCATTTGGATTTACAACGTGTGCTAGCATTGATTCTAGATACACCGTATATGTGTAAATATATTACATAATAAATTATGTGTAATAAAGAAAACATTTTTTCTCAAGTCGTAAGAAACTGTGCGAGGCAGCGTGGTAATTGCGTACCTAACACATTATTAGTAGCAATGGAACCGGTCAACCGTTCTTACCAAGTGGTATCGTATTACCCAGTAACTGGGTTGTGGAGACCGGATAGGCTGTCGCTCCATATGATTGGTATTAGGCTGCATCCGGTTGGACTGGAGGCCGACCCCAACATGGCTGGGAAAAGGCTAGGTAGATGATGATGATGATGACTATGAGTAGCTAACAATGGGTTTCATTTTGACAGTTCAATATAATTCATTGCGTTATTTACGTTGTTGAGCAGACACATTTTTCCAACATATGAAGCAATGGATTAGCAATAACCTTCAAAATGGTCCAGATTGAGATTTATAGTGTGTTACGAAATTAGGGAGCTGAGGCGGGTCGGGGATCCCCCGTCAGAAACGAAGTTTTACGCTATATTCGCACGCACACACACTCGTATTTAATACAAAGAGTTGCATGGAGGGGGTACTTTTTTTTTTGCGGATGAATCAAGTGTGGCATCGCCCTTAGTCGGGGTCGCTACCACTGGTGGATTACCAGCCACTTGGCATAATCAGCCTACATCTATAGAGGTATGAAAAACAGGGTGTAAAGTTCACTCATACTCTATAGAAAAGGCAGGATCCTCCGACCAGACGGGTGTTGTGTCCGGCGGGCAACTGCCCGATGAATCGTGTATGTATGCTAGTTGCGCGGTAAACTCTGCTTACGAGATGCAGGATTTTGCGTGACGTCAGTATGACGCGTTATTCGTATGTGGCGTTGTAGATACCGCTACAAAAGTAAAGCGCCTGTCTGGGTTAGAACCTACGACCTACAACTTGTAAGTCGCGGCCGTTACCACTGGGCCACCACTGCTCTCAAAAATACATGTTGCGCCGACCGCAAATAAAATGGATTAAGGTCAAGAAAATTATGATGATAGCCCAAACCTTAAGCATCTTCCGATGAGAGGTATCGGTCCAGTCCAACACGTGGTCTGCTAACAGCGGCGTCAGCTGCGCCCGGATCTGGAAGTACACCGCCAGGTCTGTGCACAGGATGTTGTACTTGATCTCGTCCAGTATGCGCTGCTGGTCGATTTTGGGGAAACGGCACAGGATGTTCTTGTCCTGGAACGAAATTAGAAGTTGGAAAAAAAATAGAAAGAAGGAAAATACATTTATTATGCTTAAAATAAACATGATGCAAAAAAAAAAAAAACAATAAACAAAAAAACTGGCCAAGTGCGAGTCGGACGAAGGGTTCCACCACACAAGGCAAAAACACCGAAAAAATACACGTTTGTTGTATGGGAGCCCCCCATAAATATTTATTTTATTTTGTTTTTTTTTGTATTTGTTGTTATAGCGGCAACAGAAATACATAATTTGTGATAATTTCAACTGTCTAGCTATCGCGGTTCTTGAGATACAGCCTGGTGACAGACAGACGGACGGACGGACAGACAGCGAAGTCTTAGTAATAGGGTCCCGTTTTTACCCTTTGGGTACGGAACCCTAAAAAGAAAGTTGGGTGGTGGGGAGACTAATTTATTGAACATGCGAAGCAATGGATTAGTACATAACCTTCAAAATGATTCAGATTGATATTGATAGCGGTTTACGTAATTTAGGTGCTGGTTGAAATAAATCCAACGGGCCGTAACGCTCAGGACATCCTTTAGCAAAGCAAAAAAAACTGTTACCTCAGGAGATTGCTCGAGGTATGAGGACCATTCGGTTTTAGGAATATTGACGCCGATACATGAATAAGAAGTCCGAAGTATAAATTTTAATTCTGAAACAGAAATAGATTTATTCGTTACCTGAATCATCTTCTGGGCGAGGAAGTAGTGGTGGTTCTCGAGTATGGAGGTCTTGTACATGCCGGCGAGTGGATGTTTCACCAGCGTGAGGTAGTTGTTGTTGAAGCCGGGGTGGTCGAGGTCGTGGCACAGGCCTGAGAGCATCAGGGCTATCGTCTGTAATGATGGCCATGTGTAGTTGGAATTGAATTAGTTTCCATTGCACACAAAGTGAGCAAGAGCAGTGCAGTGCAGCAACTGCCGTAGATTCGGTAACCCAGACAGGCGCTTTACTTTGTGTAAATAATTTCCTCACCACTGTTCACAAAGCGGTGATGGAAAACATCGTGAGGAAACTGGCATGTCCTAGAACCAAAAAATCGTAGACATGTGACATCCACCCCGCACTGGGCCCGCGTGGTGGATTACAGCCCACTCCCTCTCACTGAGAGGAGGCCTGTGTCCCAGCAGTGGGAACAGTGGGCTGTTTTTGTGTTGTGCACACAAGGTGGTGGCTAGTAGATACCTTCAGGTATCTGCACCACCATGAATTTTACACAGGCGTGATGTTATGGTATAAATAACTTAGGTCTATGGCTGAGTAATAACAGCTGTATGGGTCGATCGATCAGGTTAAGCTACGCTTGCCGCGGTTGGTCCATAGATAGGTGACCATCTTCACATACCAAGACCCTGCGTGCCTCGGAAAGCACGTTAAGCCGTTGGTCCCGGCTGTCATTCGTGGATCTTTGACAGTCGTTATGGATCATCAGAAGTCTGAAAGTCTGACAACCAGTCCTTACCTTGCCAAGGGGTCGTATTACCTAGTAACTGGGTTGTGGAGGTCAGATAGGCAGTCGCTCCATGTAAAATACTGGTATTCAGCTGCAACCGGTTAGACTAGAAGCCGACCCCAACATAGTTTGGAAAAGGCTAGGCAGATTGACTTACCTCAAAATCATCAAAAGGTCCGACGTTATTGATGAGGATCAGGTACATAGTGTGCGTGAAGCAGAAGGCATGCTCGGCGTTATGGTAGGGTTTGTCCCTGTAGGAACCCAGGACCGAGAGAATGAAGTCAACCATTGGGAGCAGTTCGAAATGGCGCGAGTTGCAGAACGTTTCCGAAAACATTAGCCACACGAGCCCCGGCATGTCTTCCTTGTTGTTTTCGGATATGTGGTAGTCGAAGCTGAAATAGAAGATACCGCTTGTATTCAGATTTCAGACCTTCGCTTCGCAGTACCCAGTCCCCAAGTTTACATGTAAAAAAAAACTTTTTTGACTTTATGGTGCAGGAATTGACCATGTATCCCTTACAGAGGTACTCTATTTATTGGACATTTTATTCTTTCATCATCATCATTCAGACTAAAGACGACCATTGAATGAAGGCCTCCGGAAAGTATCACCACACGACACGACCGGTTCTGTCCAGCGTATACACACGACCTAAAATCAGCTGTTCCATACATTTGAATCGGGAAGATCTTCATTTTCGAATGGAACGGCAGCTGCAGCAGTAGCAAAAGTGATGGTCTCATTGTGAATGTTGTTCATATGTACAGACGCCAGCACATCAACCTAACCGAAACTGTCAAATTTTCCCAATTCAAAGTCAAAGTCAAATCATTTATTTCAAATAGGCACATTAAAGGCACTTTTGAACGTCAAAAAAAAACTAAATAGAAATGATTCTAGTCGCCCATTCGAAAAGGTAGTTTTCGTATGGAGAAGAATGGGCAAGAAACTCCACCGTTACTCTTTTAAAAATGTTTTACAAGGTCTTGTATACATAATAAAATTTATATGTGAACACGATGCACCCATAATAAAATTAGTCTACCACAAAAGGTAAAAAGAATTAAAAATTAAGCAATGACAGGTAAATCAAATAAGTGATAGATACATGGTGCTCACATATTTACAAGTTATTTAAAAAAAAAGAAAAATGAAAAAATGCAAAAGTAGTTGAACTTTAACAAGTGTGTGAGCCACTGCAGTCGCAGATTGTAAAATTGAATTAGAATAAGATGTCATAATTAAAAATATATATATAAATTAAATTAGGAACAAGTTTGATTTTGTCTAGACTTTTAGATTGTCCTATGGAGCAGGACCAGCATGTTTCCAAACATTCTTATCTTGGATATAATCCTCTAATTTGTAATATCCTTGTTTACAAAGTGTACTTTTAATATGAGTTTTAAATTTTCTTTCATTTAATTGCAATATGTCACAAGGTATTTTGTTGTAGCATTTAACACAGTACCCCATAAAAGATGTATGTACTTTCGATAATCTGAAAAAAGGTTGATCTAATTTATCTTTATTTCTAGTATTAAAATTATGCCTATCACTTATTTTATTAAAAAGATGTTCCAATCAACTTTGAACCTTATGCTTTAGCGATAAAGTTGAAAATCTATTAAAGAAATTTGACAGATTGTAGTAGCTTGATGTGCTGGCGTCTGTACAATGAACCTTCGAAATATTTGCACTTATTTATTAGCTTCTTCTTCTTCGTGTCGCTGGCACGACTGTATTTTAAATCTTGTTTTCCCAAAACTTTGCCACTTCCACGGCGTTGTCGGTGGCAGCGCAGAGGTCACTTTGACTGCATGTTTTGGGACACAGAGGGCAGGATAGGAGGTGGAGCATGGTTTGTGACATAGCTCCGCAATCACACCCTTCTGCCGTTGCGTCAAGGTAGCCCCATTTTACTAGGTTGGACTTACATCTTCCCACTTGTGTCCGGAGACGGTTCAGAGATTTCCAAGTGGGCCACGGAAGGTTACACCCTGCAGGGAGATGCTCCTTTGGTGGTAAGTAGTGAGTAGGAGGGGGAAGAGTATCCTGCCACAGTTTGCAACGGGCGTCGGCCGGGTTTCCTGACAGAGACGCTGTCGATTTCAAGAAGCTGTGTCTGCTTTTTAGCCGTTGCGTTGGTAGCTGTGCGCCAGATAGTGGGTATTATGATTTATTAGCTTAGAGACCAATATCCACAAAAAAAAATTTAAGCCTGTGTACAGTCAACAAAAGAGATAAGTAAGCAGGATCTTCGGATATAGTTGAAGTTTAGTAAGAAACCGATGGATATTGTCGACTGAAATTTAATTTAATAAATGAGCAGAACATCCATCGGTGTCTTACTAAACTTCAACTATATCCGACGATCCTGCATACTTATCTCTTTTGTTGACTGTACCTCGCCCTTACCTCTTAAAGTTGGGAGGCGCTACCACAACACTGCTGGATTCAATGAGCTCCTCCAGGTCGTGGCGGCAAGCCTTCAGGTGTAAACCCGTGAGCTCGAAGTACACGCGGTTCAAGTTCTCCTGCAATTGTTTATTATCAGTGTCTGTTGACTTGGTTAAATATGACACCGCAAAACGATGTACCTACTTAATGCCAAGGGAACGCAAACTATGCCTCAAAAGATTAAATTTCAAAAAACAAGTTATGCCTCAAAAGAAGACGCAGATATTTATTTTATAGTGGCACATGACTTTAGCAGATTAGCTTTCAATACTAAAATATAATGAAAGTCCAAGGACCCATTTTATAAACATGTTTTTAAGCTTAGACTGCTACATAACGGGTCCTCGATTCGATTACCAGGGCGAGCAGTGTTCTTGGATTTCTCAATCAGGAATTTCTTAGTACCAGCCTTCAGAGACTGGATTTTTCTCTTCCCCTCCCTCTCTAATAAAAAATTAAATAAAATGTGGGTGCATAATTAGAATACACATTTAATTTGAATTTGAACACCGCTGCTTACTCTTTTCGGGTTTACAGGCGTGATATCCGTGTATGTTGGAGTTGCGGAAACCAGCCCGTATTACCTATTACCTATGTATCTTAGCATCCTCTTCGTATCCTGGTCGTTGTTCAGGACTGCCCTCATTGACATATTTAAATCTGTTTGTAGTTAGGTTAGTATTTATAATTAAACATACATGATATATCTTCTTCTGCTGCATGTTGTAGAAGTGCACGATGAGCGAGCAGTAGCTCACGAACACAGAGAAGATGAGCTCGTCGTCCGAGTCGAACGGCTTTGCGTTGGTTTTGTTCGTCAGTTGGACCACACCTGTATGAGCACACCGTAATATCCTTCTTATTATATGAGCAGTGGTAGTGAAGTGGTTGGAGTAATGGTGACCCAGTGGTAACGGCCGCGACTTACCGAGTTGTAGAGAGCGCAGTTTGCACATTCTCAAAAATATTTTTTTTTTGGCCGCATAATTTTCGACTAATGATGAAAAATGAAAAAAAATACCGTTCCCCCCTCCCCTTATCTCCGAAGTTTGCAAAGAGAAAAATATGAAATTATTCTATGTGATAGAAGTTTATGTAAAGATTACAGGAAAAATAAAACGAAGTCTCTAAATAGCACACTTTTTCGGAAATCATCAACAAAAGATACATTAGTTCCACTATCGGTCAAGAGATGGCGCTGACATAAAACTGCAATATTCTATACCACAGTGCAAAGTGTTAAAATTCTCTGACGAATGTAGGCTTCGCCGATGAAAATTTAAAAACATATGATGTTACGGAACCCTCGGTGCGCGAGTCCGCCGCGCTCTTGCCTGGTTTTTTTTAATACAATTTTAACTTACCAATAACTCCGTCCTTATCCGTGATAGGTGACACCAGACAGGATCTAACAACAGTACCCGTGGTGGGATCTATCTCCTTGGCAAACCGTGTGTCTTTGTAGGCATCGCGAACGTTTAATATTTCACCGTTGCGGGCCACAAAGCCTGCGGGTGTCTGTTCATGGGTTAAACTGTGGACAAAAAGGGTTATTTCAGTCCCAATATTAATATTAACCAGGTAATATGCCCTCACTTCAGAGTAAAGGCCTTCATAATCTCTCTATAGTATAATCCATACTAATATTATAAATGCGAAAGTGTGTCTGTCTGTCTGTTACCTCTTCACGCTTAAACCGCTGAACCGATTTAGATGAAATTTGGTATAGAGATAGCTTGCGTCCCGGGAAAGGACAGGATAGTTTTTATCCTGATATTCCCACGGGAAACTTATGCGGGTGAAACCGCGGGGCGCTGCTAATCAGCCTATAATGTTCCCACTGTTGAGACACAGGCCTCCTCTCGGTGACAGGGAGTAAGCCTTAATCTACTACGCGGACCCAGTGCGATTTGCGCTTGGTAAATGACACATATCTTCGAATTTTTGGTTCTAGGACATGCCGGTTTCCTCACGATGTTTTATTTCACAGTTTTGAGAGCAGTGGTGATGAAATAAGTTACACAAAGTAAGGCTACCTGTTCACCGGAGCAGAGTGAAGCAGCGGAGCGGAGAAACGGAGAAATATTAACCAATAGGATTGCACAAAATCTCCGCTCCTCTTCCGTCCAATTTTCCTATTGGTTAATATTTCCCCGTTTCTCCGCTCCGGTGGACAGGTAGCCTAAAGGACCCGTCTGGGTTCGAACCTACGACCTACAACTTGGCAAGTCGCGGCCGTTACCACTGGGTCACCATTACTCATTGCCACCACCTCTCTCTGTCTATTTAAAATTGGAACCAGTCTTTATCCGTCCTAATATGTCAGATCTATCTGCAGAGGACTGATCATCATTAGTCAACCGAAAGACGTCTACTACAAGACTTCAGGTTCTCCCAAGCATCACCACAGCAAGCGTTCCAGTGCTTTCCGGATCCTGCGAATTCCCGCGACCGTCAGCAAGTCGTCGGCACAACTTGGAGAGTCAGGGATAGATAGTAGAAGTAAAGGAAAGGATTTTCGATACAAGAAGACAACAGTACTGTCTACACCGCGGACTTACGAACAGGGTGTAAAATTCACTTTGCCTTCATAGAAAAGGGAGGATCCTCCGGGTGTCCTGTCTGGCGGGCAACTACCCGACGATTGATGTCGGGACGTTGTATGTTGTATATATGCTCGTTACGCGGTAAACTCTGCTTGCGAGATGCAGGATTTTGCGTGACGTCAGTGTGTTGGGTAGTTCGCATGTGCGGTGTAGGTGCCTAGATACACTACCTAAACGTAACGTAACGTAACCAAGAACAAAAACGCAAACTCAATTCCATTATCTATCGAGTACAATAATGCAACTGTATCTGAGGTTACAAGTACAAAATTTCTAGGTATCTATATAGATTCTAATATGTCATGGAAAACACATGTAAATATTGTATGTAGCAAATTAAATCAATTCTCCTATGCCCTTTACATGCTCAAAAAAGTATCTAACCAAACCACGCTACTTAGTGCATATCATGCCTATGTGGGATCCACTCTATCTTACGGGATACTATATTGGGGATACTCAACTGATAAAGATATTGCGTTCAAGGCACAAAAAAAGTGTATTAGATCATTATGTGGGATACACCAAATAGATTCATGTAAACCTCATTTCATAAACCTCAAGATATTAACCCTCCCTGCTCAGTATATCTACGCGGCCTCAATATTAGTTAAATCAAACATCAGCATCTATGACACATTAACAAGCAGTAGACTTAAAAATACATTACGCAATAAAACATCTCACACTGCAGTCTATAGCAATAGTATTTTTTGTATGGGTATAAAAATATATAATAAGCTACACATAGACATTAGGAACCTGCATTCAATTGCTATTTTTAAAAGGAAGCTAAAAGACTTCCTGATTAAAAAGGCATATTACTCTGTTAAAGAATTCCTTGATGAAAAATAATTATTTAATATTAAAATTATTTTGATATCTACTTATAATGTGATATAAATTACAAGAATAGTATGCTAAGAATATGATATAAAATGTTTGAATATTGATAATTAATATAATTATTATAATGTAAACTGTATAACTGTAATAATGAGTATTACATACTTTTTTAATATTTCTAACCATTTAAATTGCAATGCCTTATCAGGCAACTAAGTTCTAAGAACCTACCTATTGTTAACATCTGCAAAATTCTATACACTTAGTTCGCAATAAAGAATTTGAATTTGAAACGTTGGATGTTCATCATCAGCCTAAAGCAGACCACTGCTAGATATAGGCCCTTCAAAAACACACGATTTTTAGGGTTCCGTACCTCAAAAGGAAAAAACGGAATTCTTATAGGATCACTTTGTTGTCCGTCTGTCAAGACCCTTTATCTCGGGAACGCGTAGAGGTATCGAGTTGAAATTAAGACCATATAGTCGCCGACGCGATGACACGCGGGGTTGCGATAGTCGTGGAGAGGATCCGGCAGTTGGGTCTCGAGGTGGCATTGCACAAGTCCGAGGCCATGTCGTTTCATGGGCCCCGGAACGCGCCACCATCGGGATCCCAACTAACGGTAGGAGGGGTTCACATCGGCGTCGAGACAACGATGAGGTACTTGGGTCTCGTCCTCGACAGCCGGTGGAACTTTGTCGAGCATTTCCGACGTTTGGCCCCCAAACTGGAACGGGCCGGGGCCGCCTTCAAGCGGCTCTTGCCCAACCTGAGGGGGCCAAACGCCTCCTGCCGGAGGCTTTACGCGGGGGTCGTGCGGTCCATGGCCCTATACGGGGCCCCGGTGTGGGCGCGTTCACTGCGGCGGCGAGCCGCCCACTACCTGAACGCGCCCCAGAAGGTGGTAGCCGTAAGGATCATCCGGGGCTACCGCTCGATCTCTGGCGAGGCGGCAAGCCTCATTGCCGGACTGCCGCCATGGGATCTGGAGGCGATAGTCCTCGCGCGCCTATATGAGTGGCGCGCGGAGGCACTACGCCGGGGGGAAGTTCCGCTTCCGCGGCAAATTGCTGCGGAGCGGACGGATCTCCGGCGCGATCTCATGGCGACATGGAAGGAGCGACTGTCGCAACCCAGCGCAGGGCACGCCCCCTATAAGACCCCTCTTTGAGGAGTGGCTAGAGAGGCGCCACGGCGCCCTCACCTACCGCCTGACGCAGGTCCTCACCGGACACGGAAGTTTCGGGAGGTTCCTGCACATCATCAGGCGTGAGGAAACGCCCGGGTGTCACCATTGCCAGGATCGCCCAGAGGACACGGTGGAGGTCTGCCCCGCTTGGGCGGAGCACCGCCGTGTCCTCGTAGAGGCGATCGGCAGCGGCGGCGACCTCTCACGCCCGGCCCTGGTGCAAGCCATGGTCCGGGGCGAGAGGGAGTGAGAGGCAGTCACCTCCTTCTGCGAAGCAGTCATGCTAGCGAAGGAGGTGGCGGGACGGCTCAGGGAGAGCCTCCCGTCCCAGCCGCCGCGGGAGACACTCCGGGCGTCGGGAGCCGCGCGACGACTCCCGGCCACCGTAGGCGCGGGCCTGCGGGCGGAGAGTAATGGGTAGCTCACCGTCCGATCAGGACCAGGCCCGTGCCGGACGGCGCGTACGTGTTCCACGCGCGCCTCAAAGAGATGTCAGCATCGAGGAGGGGCCCCATAGGGCCGAAGCCTGCCGGGTCAGCGGGATTGTCCGAAAGGGTCCGCTGGCCCGGAACATAAAGGGCTAAGGAAGGAACACGGGTGGGTTTTAGTCAGTAAGAGTCTGACACTCCCTTCCGCTCCACCCAGAGCGGGAGGGGTCATTTGATGATTTCCCATCCGGAAAAAAGAAAAAAAAACGGAAGACCAAGTATCACAATTTTCTGTCCCCATTACATTCCTGAAGGCACTAACTTGACTTTAAGCTTCTTCCTTGGCATGGTGCTCTTCTCGTTGGACCAGCCGTCGTCCCACATGTCGGCCTGCAGCATGTCGTCGAGGTTGTCCTTGTCTATTATGTAGAAACTGCTGCGCATCGCGCCGATGAAGGACTTGACCACGGTCTGTGGAATTTGAAAGTACCTATTGTTAGGTAACAGCAGTGCGATTCTGTTACCATCTCACCGTGAAAACTTAGGTGAAGTGAGCTGTCAATAGTGTCAATTCACTAGCAAAAACAAACTCACATCACCTAAGTTTTCACGGTGAGATTTTAACAGAATCGACCGGCAGTTATTATTACCAGAAGAAACGAAGGGAGAATAATCTAGCTAGTATTGGCACTAGATAGATCTAGGAATGGCTAGAATCCAGTTCAAAGTCAAATAAATTTTTGTGCCAAAAACAAGGAATTATTCCGATCTGGTCCTAACATAGGATGTTCGTTGCTCATACGTTTAGGAAATGGTCTACATGTTTCGATACCCCTTGGTAAGACTGGCTGTCAGACTTTCGGGCTTCTGACTAACCGTAACGACTGTCAAAGATCCACGAATGACAACCGGGACCAACGGCTTAACGTGGTTTGTAAAGATCACCCATCCACAGACCAACCGCGGCAAGCGTACCTTAACCTGATCGACCGACTTGTGCGGCTGTTATTATTTAGCCACGGTCCAAAGGAGATGGTTCTGAGTAATAAAAAACTGCATCTGATCAGATCTGATTTGCGTCTGATCAGACGCCTAACGTCCACAAGAGATTAGGTACAGGCCTGAGTCTACAATAATCTCCACCCTCAGAACATATACGGTACTCGTAACGAATTAAAAGCAATGACTGCACAATGACGTTCTAATGGTGGATCACTGATCAAAGGAACTGTCAAAATTTTAGTAGATTACCGCCTATGTCAGTAATTCATTTGTCATTATGTACGAGATTACCATTCTATGCAATTTCTTTCAATGGAGTGTCAGTGGTTGACCATTGGAAAGTCATAATGACGCCATTATATTAGTAGATTACCAAACTTGTCAAAATCAACAATTATGAAATCAATGATAGACCATTCTGACACAATTGTAATAGCAGACTTGAGGCCCTGATCGCGCGCGGATTATACCATATTTTTTTTCATCCAGTTCTTACCAGCATATCAGTCAGCATGGTATCAATAGACGCCAGATCGCAGAAGTAGGACTGTAGCAACGTTCGCAGCTCAGTGTTGAGATGAGCAGTTTTCTGTAGAACGACCCTCGCTTGAGCCTGGTGCACTGCCGCGCCCGCCCAGCAAGCCACGCTCACCACTGTGTATACTACTTTCTGAAATTGAAGATCATCATCATCAAAATATAGTTGTCCACTGCTGGACATAGAACTCTTCAATGAGAGGTTTTCTTTTTGAGTATTTAAAAAAAAATAGTTTCCAAGAACTCTGTAGATGGCGTTGTACTGACTACGTTACTAGATGCCAAAGCCAAAACGCTTGGAAAAACAACGTTGCGTCACGTCACATACGCTCGTTGACTGACACTTTCGTTTGCTTTAGTTTTACGATCTCAAAATTACATCCAAGTGAAATAATAAAAAAAATATGTGAAGTTCCATTCCTTGCAGTAACTTACCAAGGTCAGCGCCATCTATCCAGCGACTAGGGAAGGGTTGAAAAAAAAAAAAGGAAAATCCCTAATTGCATGAATAGAATATTATATTCTTTAATTACATGCACGCCATGTGTACATTTTGCATCTTTCCACGCTTAAATACGTATATTAATATTGGTATTAATAATATCTTAAATCAGTGTAATGTTCAACACAAAGCATCAGCTATCTGGTAACCCTAATTAACATGAAAATTGCAGTATTCATATTTTATGAGAATATTATACGGACATCAAAGATTTTCTCACCTCATTATAAGATTCGCCAAAAGTCCTGTACAACTCCAACACCGCGTAACAGTCTCCATCGGGCTTCACAACCGGCATGCAGAGCGCGACCTTCGCATCGATCCACCTCAGACCATCAGAGAACCGCCGGTCTCGCTGCACGTCATCGAGAAGCAGGAACTCCTTGGTGGAGGCCACGTGAGCCGCTGCTGTTTTGCCTTCACCTTTACGAAAAACCCAAAAAAGAAACTGGTCACTTCGGTTGTGACCATGTGGCTGCAATTCAAAGACATGTAACATCCACCAAACCCGCACTGGGCCTGCGTGGATTACGGCCCACTCCCTCTCACAGTAAAGAGACCTGTGTCCCAAGTCCAACCGTGGGAAAGATGTGTAGCGGTATCTACAACGCCACATGCGAACACCGCGTCATACTGACGTCACGCAAAAATTCTGCATCTCGCAAGCAGAGTTTACCGCGCAACTAGCATAGATACAACCGCCCGACATGAATCATCGGGCAATTGCCCGCCAGACACAACACCCATCTGGACAGAGGATCCTTCCCTCGTTTTTTCTATTCCGTGATCCTTCCTTTTCTATAGAGTATGAGTGAACTTTACACCCTGTTCCTCATACCTCTATAGATGTAGGCTGATTATGCCAAGTGGCTGGTAATCCGCCAGTGGTGGCGACCCCGACTAAGGGCGATGCCACACGATGGTTGCCCAATGCGTTGCGTCGGCGCTGCAAAGCCTGAGCGGTGACGTCATCACAGCGCATCATGATGGACTCATTGCGTCAAAATTGCGCTGCGACGACGCAACGCATTGACAACGCCCGTATGGCATCGCTCATACAAGTTATAGTCGTGGGGTCGAACGTCAAACCTAAGCATTTAACGTTGTTCACAATCACCACGCTCTCAAAACGGTGAATGACGACATAGTGAGGAAACCATCATGCTAAACCAAAATTTCGAAAACGTGCAACATCCCAGGCAGTCATGCTGACTGGCAAGCATTAGGTAGTACTTACTCTCGTATATGGTATTGAAGTTCGCGGCCGATACAAGATCAGAATTAACAGTAGAAAGACTTACAAATAGGCATATTTACTTCGTGCCTTTTAGGATTGTTCGTGTCCGGATGCATCAGAACGATTTCATTCTTCATTTTGTCCACTATGTAAACAAACACACCTGTGAAATATAAATATAGTTTACCCGAAACTGTCAAATTTTCCCAATCAACATTGAACCTTAAGCTTTAGCAATAAAGTTGAAAATCTATTAAAGAAATTTGACAGATTGTAGTAGCTTGATGTGCTGGCGTCTGTACTTTCCCTCCTGTGATCCTTAGATTTCTTCCTTTGGTAGTCCGCCTACATATTTTCTCCTGTATGCAGCATGGAAGGTTTTGGTGGTGGTACTAAACTAAAGTCTCATGACAATTTTGAGACGGTCTTTTAGTGCTCTTACACGAGCGACACGCGTCAGCTTGCCACTCGTGTATTTAAGCAGTGTAGGTACTTAAATATACGAGCGGCATGTTGTTGATGGCAGCCACCAATGCGACGATGGCAGCCACCAATGCGACGACGGCTGCAGTTGCCCTTGCCACTGCCGCATGCCGGTGACGTGGGTCACTCGTATGTATTCACTCTTAGTTGCAGATGCAGGTGTCCGCCGGTAAGATCGGTAATCATTTACCCACCGGAAGACTGCCGAACTGACTCCCCCCGCCCCCCTCTAGCCCAATCTTATCTGATCTACCCCATTAATTTATTTTAACTTTTTGCCGACCGACATTATTGTATGCGTGGTAGCGTGTTGAATCACCTTTTTTTCTTTTTTTTTTTTTTTTTTTCGCTGAGAAATGACTTTACGCATCTCCGCTCGTCGGGGGAAGAGACGGAGTATGTGGGACTCCCTGCCAGGGTGGCAGTATACCCACTAAAACTCAGCGGCGTTCCCTCATCGCCTTGATGGGGAGGTCATGGGAATCCGGCTCAGCCTTTGCATCCACAACCCCCCCGGCGCATGCCCGCCTAGCTGGCGGGCCCCGCATGTCCCCCCGTCTGGGGGGCTACGGGAATGGCCGGGAACACCTGGCCATTCCCGTCCGGCACTGGTGGAAGCCTGTGCAATACAGGCGAGGGTGCCCCCGCACCCGTCGCCTGCTGGCTTCCCCCTGGGAGGAGTCGGAGATGACTGTCATACTGACGTCTTCTTCGACCCCTCCTCCGCCTTCGGAGCGGCGCCGCGAGAGGGTCTTCCTCCCGCACGCGCTCCGCCGCCTCCTTCTGGGACATGACGTGTTCGCAGAAGGAGGCGACTGCCGCCCAGGACCCCTCATCCCCTAGCATGGCGTTGACCAAGCCGGGGAGCGAGAGGTCCGTTCCGATCGCCGCGGTAAGACTGCGGCGCGGCCCGGACCACGACGGGCACACCTCGAGAGTGTGCTGCGCCGTGTCCTCCGCCGCGCCACAGTCGTGACACGACGGCGTCTCCTCCCGCCTGATACGGTGCAGGTACGATCCGAAGCAACCGTGTCCGGACAGCACCTGCACCAGACGGAAGGAGAGGAACCCGTGCGACCGCTCGAGCCAGTCTCGCAGGACCGGCCCAATCGCGTCGAGGGTTCGGCGGCCGAAGGCTGCGGCGGCGAGGTCCCGCGTCCAGTGGACGACTATGGCGTCCTTTGCCTCCCGCCGGACGGCCTCCCGCTCTTCCGGGGCTGGGCGTTCTCCTCTCGCCCTTCGCCCCGCCGTCCATTCATATACTCTGGCGAGCACCCACGCCTCGAGTTCCCAAGGCGGGGTGCCGGCCAGAGCACATGCCGCGGAGAAGCCGACCGTGCGGTAGGCCCTCGCCGCCCGCTGGGCTATGACCCTTTGGGGGGCCCGCAATGCGGCGGCGTTCTCCCTCCTGTGGAGGGAGTCCTCCCAAATAGGGGCCCCGTAAAGGGCCATACTCCTCAAGATGCCGGCGTAGAGTTGCCGGCATCTCACGCTGGGCCCCCCCAAGTTGGGGAGCAGCCACGAGAGGGCGCCCGCAGTCTTCAGCAGGCGCGTCGATAGCCCGCTAAAATGCGGGCCGAAACGCCACCTGCTGTTGAGTGTTGAATCATCTGCCTAGCCTTCCCAACTACGTTGGGATCGGCTTCCTGTCTAACAGGATGCAGCTGCTTCATATTCATACCTCTACTACCCACGACACTAGATCACGGGTCTACGATTACTACAAGATAAGTAATTACCAGAACTGTCGGTGACGGTCTTCAAAACCATGGCGGTTTCGTACAGGAGCGACTCCAGATCGACCGTGTCCTCTAAGAAGACGTTAAACCTGTTTATGTCGAGGTACCTTCCAGCTTTTTCTTCTTCATCTTTCAGGCCTGCATTCAAATACAGAACGATTCAGATTATGATTGATAGTGTTACGCAATTAGGGTTCTAATTCTAAGCCTAATTTGAATAAATTCTTTTTGATTTAAATTTTCCAGGTCTTTCCTCATTTTTAGGACAGGGCATTGCACGAAGGCCGGTTCAGCTCCAGTGTTCACATTCAAGAATCACTATCTAGCAAAGAGTCCAAGTCGTATGGTCCTGGCCTTAAGGAAGTGCCCGTCGAGTGTGTGTGCCAATCTCTTGTTCATGTTACAAATTAATCCGAGTGAAGACTCAATTCGATGCTGTATTTATTGTAAGTACTTTAATTAAAACGCTTTGTAGGTACTCAAACGGTGGTTATCCAGCGAGGTAATTGCGTAACACACTATCGGTAGCAATGGCTTTCATTTTGACAGTTGAACAACATTCATTGCTTTATTTGTTGTTTAGCAAAAAAAAATGTTCAATCATATGAAGCAATGGATTAGCAATATCATTCAAAATGATTCAGATTGTGATTTAAAATGTGTTACTCAATTAGGGTGCTGGTCTATTAAATTGAGAACATCCTTTGTTTTGGCGTAGGAACTAGGAACCTAAGAGTAAGGAAAGTAACACTGTAGCTCACTGTAGGTACCTTATGTAGATTAGAGGTATAAATCGATGGTGGAGAACCTAATAATGTGAAATGTGTTGGCAACACCAAGTGAAGCTACTTCGAACGTTGGCAGTGAGTGAAGTTTTGAAACGAAGAAACTTCCCGCCATCAATGATTAATATATATGTCAATGCCCGCCATATTTTTTTTTTCTCATGGCGTGAAGTGAAACACGTTTGTTTTTGTTGATTGTTATTATTTTCGGATAAATAATAGATATAAGTAGTGTTTATATAAAAAGCTAACACGTGTTTTATCTCCCTTCGTATAATTTTTTTAATAAATGTTAGTACAAAATTATTGTTTGAAAGTACCTTTTCGTTCTATTTGCGCATATGGTGCTATGACCCTCCTAGTAACCTTGTCCAGCTTTTCGGAAGGCACCAGGAAGTGCGACTGAGTCTGACTCAGGAGATTCGCATCTGGTCTACTTCTTGTAGTTGAAAACCGTTTCGGCGTCATGATTATAAATAAGTTTCTAGATTCCAATATAAATACGAAATTATTGTTAAAGTTTGCTAAAATATAAATACAATAGGCTGTATTGAATTGATCACACTGTCAATACAGCATCATATTGTAGTCTTTGATCATCGGTTCTTGTTCCAAAAACATTTTATGTTGTCAGTTACTGTGCCAGTGTGTTAAGTATTTTATTACCAACCTCTTTTGAGAACCTTTGTACGACACAAAAGCCTCTGAAGCCTCGCATTATAAGGTTAGGTAAACCACAGATCATAAAAACACCTTCTTTCTATGATCTGTGGATTATACGAAGAGGCGCGAGGCTAAATATTTTTTTTTACAGTAAGTAATTATTTTACTGAAGACCGATTTAGAGCCGGGAAACTCGCGATTATGCCTAGGTTGCCATAAGCATACCTAAGCGTAATCGGCCCAAAATGTTCCAACTGCTGGGACACAGGTCACACAGGCCTCCGAATTGTGAGGACTGGACCATAACATACCACGCGGGCCCAGTGCGGGTTGGTGGATGTCACATGTCTTCGATTTCCTCACGATGTTTTCCTTCAACGTTTTGAGAGCAATGGTGATAAATTAAATGCACAAAGTAAAGTGCCTGGCTGGGGCCGAAACTTCGAACTCACGATACCACCTGGGCCACCACTGTTCAGGTAGGGGTAGGAAAATCCTGTGGGTTTGTAATAACAATATCAAATATTCAAAAAAGTCCATGTATTTCCGATTTCATCCATACAAAATAACTTACCTACCTAAATACAATAATATGTACAAGTCAATTGAATAAAATCTAACATCGCAGGAATACTCGCAAACTTATGTAAACATTAGACGGAAGCTTATTATAAGCGAACACACAGACACAGTTTTGAACTACTCAACTATATACAAACGATCATTCATTTAGCTGCATGATTAACATTTAAATTACCTACAGTGACAAAAATCCGATGTAGCTCAATAATTCTTAACATTTTATAATGTGACCTTACAAACTAATCAATTTTTACATAACCGTCACGACTATTTATAAAAGGAGAGGCAGAGGTGTTGCCCTGTGTTAGGTACTATTTATTATTCTTGCGCATCCTGAAAGACACTAGCATGCGCCCTCTGACGTCACGGCACGGTAAGTAATTTTTATGCCACAAGCAGGAATAATAACATAATAGTATGACAATAAAATTGGATAATCATTGCATGAACCTACAGACGCCAGCTCATCAAGCAAGCTACCCGAAATTGTAAAATTTTCCCGTTCAACACTGAACTTTACGCTTTAGCGGTTAAGTTGAAAATCTATTAATGAAATTTCAGTATCTAGCTTAAAAAAAATCCTATTCGTAAAACTTACTTAAAGCGCAACGTTGTTGCATGTAACGTTGCATTCGCGGTGAGCATGAGTATAACATGTCCTCTAGGAGCTTGTTTTGTGGTCTAATTGTCTAAACTTTAATAATATAAAGTGAAAAGATTTGACTTTTTGTACGTTTGTTTATTACGTTTTCACGTTAAAATGCTGAACGGATTTGGATGAAATTTAGCACATGGGTAGACCATGGCCTGGGTTAGGACATAGGATACTTTTTATCCCGATATTCCCACGGGATCGAGATTTATGCGGGTGAAACTGCGGCGTGGTTTGGGGAAGGCTCAGAAAACTTTCTTAAAAATATTTTTCGACGCATGTAGAAATCACAATCTATTTTTTTCCCATAATCTGTTCATAAGCCAAGAACACCATATTTTAAATAGCAATGTTTTCTTTAAAATCGTGTCTAGTAAGATTTTTCATGTAGGATGAGCCCTGTTTTATTTAGTGAGTGTGTGGAATCCATGTTAAGGATTTCGCAGCTTTGTTTTTCTTGAGAGACTCAAGTCATAGAAATATCTCAGGATCCATCCAACGAAAAACTGTATTAGGTATAATAGCATTTTTCATAGCTTCATTGCATAATAGCATTTCAATGAAGATCAAAACTTAAAAGCCTCCACGAGCGAGAGAATCGCGGCTATTTTATCGTCGTGCCACATATTTCTATACACTCTCTTAGAACGTGTCGGTATGATCGCGGCGAAAATTTGATGGCACGGCGAGACTATCGCCGTGATTCTCTCGCTCGTGGAGACGGCCCCTAAGACATAAGTGGCTTTTTTGCCTGTCCCTTTTGCAAAACAGATTTTTTTCTGTTAGGCGTGCTTCTAACTTGTTCAGCCGGGCGGCAAAATCGAATATATAAAAGGTAGCAGGGACACCAACGCGCATAATTATATAGTAGGTCTATTATCTACTAGCGTAGAAAAGCGTCGGTTACTTATTAAAAAAAAAACGACTGTTATATGTGTATATAACAGCCTTTTTAGGGTTCCGTACCCCAAAAGGAAAAAACGGAACCCTTATAGGGTCACTTTGTTCCCGTGATAAAGGGTCTTGACCCTTTATCTCGGGAACGCGTGGAGGTATCGAGTTAAAATTATAACCGTATACTCAGGTCTGCGGTCCCTTGAAGCTGTGAAAAATTAAAACTTCTACCGGCTGTGCCGAACATGTGTATACCGCCCCCATACAATCGAGTTTTTATCTACCATCTTGTAGAATTTCTAAAACATAGTTTTAGTTTTCTGCTCATGTCAGGTCAGATTCGCCCTAACCTCATGTAGACATGCTTTATTGTTTACTAGCTGTAAACACTTATAACTAAATTAATATACTTATTGAATCCATTGATTTCATTATTATTATGAAAAGGACAGTTTAAAAAAAAATTAAAATGACTTTTCTATTTTACTGCCTGATTTAACACAACATAAACAACTAAGTAACATAATTTTTATAGGACTAAGTCTATAATTGTATCCATAACCATTTTAAAATGATCATGTAATTTATTTAAAATAATTTTTCAGTAACTTTTTAACAAAATATCAGCTTGGAATTTTCATATTTCCATTCAGAATATGTTCAGGTACCTCAATAAAAGATCAATGTACAAGATTAAAAGTGTGACCTTAAAAGTGTGTTACAAGGGTTTAAAAGTGTGTTACTCAATGAGGGAGATGGTTTGTAGACAATGTATTAAGTTGTGAGTACTTACATAATGCTAACAATACAAGATGTATACATAATTAACACAAGACGTCATACACCCCACCCAACATACATTTTTAAAGTTAACTATTAATATTAAGAAAATGGTGTTAACCCTAGCATTACTTTATGCATTTAAAATAGAGTCTTATTGCCTTGAAATAAAATTTAATTTTCTTTGGCTCAATCAACAGTCACTCATACATAATTTATTAAAACAATATGGTCCACCTAATATCAATTGATTCAGTAGTCAATCATAAACAAACTACTTTTAGGACTTGCATTTATTCTGTTACACCTTGTATAGTCTATTCACAATTTCAGTGGTAGTAAGATAAAACAATACATACTTGGTGGTAGGCTGGTCGATGGTGATATAAAGTGGTAACAATGTTATACTGATTACTGATGAAGAAGAAGAACTGTCTGTGGGATTCTCAGTAACATCAAGGTGCTACTGGCCTTCCTTGAGGAGCTGAGATGGATAGAATAATCACCCGTTACCCACCTGTACGCAAAATACGGGCATTGATGTGGAGTTGCATACACCAGCTCATATTACCTATACTGATGAAGTGATGAACAATTGATGAGCAATCTATATATAATTTCATACTTATAATGTTTTGCTATTTATGGCCATGTTATAGGTTTTCTATCTTTCTTTGGTGGGGGGCAATCACTTGCTAGCGTCATCTGGAATAGATAAGAAAGGTAATTGTTTTAATAATGTCTAGCTACTTATAGTAAATCTTCTGATCTTTACTTTCTGGTGTTCCAAACACGGACTGCTTCCATGTTGCTATAACCACACCAATATTGCCTGATAGCGCACTTTCATATATAACCACACCAATATTGCCTGATAGCGCACTTTCATATATAATCAATTGCAATTTCAGTTACAGAACAAGTTAACCAACCCAATTACATGAAAACTGCTTTCATGTAATACACAACCTTATTTTAACGTAACATAATTTAGTGGAGTACTTACAGGATCAATACAGATCTTCCTTTTACTGAAATTGAAGAAGTTAGTTGTGTCTGTTATGGGGGCAATCGTTGTCTCAATTTTGATCCTCTTTATTTGGCTGGACAGAGACTCCTGGCTGGACAGAGACTCCTGTGGTGGCCGGAACCTTTCACAGTTTGGATTGGCATTATTATGTTTGATTTCTTGATTTATCATGATATTTAACTTTTTTGCTGGCTCGGGGCTCGGTTGGCGCGTTTTATTCAGTATTTTGCCTCTGCCAGAATCTCTGTACTTTCTTTGGCCGTAAGGCACACAATAATGATGGAATACATCCAGTAGTTCATCTCTTTGCATAAGACACATGTTTGGAACGCGCAGGTGCCTCTGAAAATGAAAATTGAAAACAAAAATAAGCCCTCTCTTTTTGTTTTGATCTAAGGTTTTGATACAATAACAAAATAGAAAAATGCTATCCTTACCTCTTGAATGATACACATTAACTGTTCGTTACTTAAAAGCTCAGGATGCAGTAACATATCAAACGGCACCGACATTATAGGAACAAAACATCACATAAACAAAATAAAAGATTAACAAAATATTTTTAGAATTTCATGCCGCCTTTCTGTAACAGGTGACATTCGTTGACATTGACAACCACTCTGTGTGTGTTTACAAATCCAATAAAAATCAACATTTTCTGCAGGGCCCGGGGTTCCAAAATATGCATATCGTTCGAGTGGAATAAAAAACCTTGGTTGAAGCCAGTTCCATTGTATTAAAGCTTGATCAATTACATATTAGTGTTAGTAAATTTGTGCACAACCATAAATATATTTATTCAAAGGCGAACTTTACAAAACATACTCTAGGCATGTCCAGGAGTAACTTTTTTATATAATTTAGTTATATTCCAAAATCGCCTATCGTTGAGAGTTGAGCTGCACGATTTCTGACAAATGCGTGCACTGACTGGTCAGGTCCTCTCAATCTTTGTGGTTCTTTCCTCAAAAGACCATCTCAGACATCGATCTACATGGTCTTCATATAACCTGACCAAGATTGTGTCTGGACTTTAAAAGAGACTGTGACCTCTGAGTTTGTTTCGGCCTTTCTTCTCAGAGTAGTCAGATAGGAAACGCCGATCTCATCTAGTTTAAAAAAAATATGATTGACGTGTAAAATTGTTTGTGAAAACCTACTTACAAAATAAAATCATTTATCATTTACCTATTACAGCAATTTCTTACTGTTATTAATTCACTACTCGAATATTATATTATTAACTTTTAATAAAAGCTGTGAAATACTTTTTTGTTTTATTTGCATTTCTAGTATCGAGTGCAGCACTAACTCACTATAGTTTCTCTATGGTTTCTGTCAATAATACACAGTGCTGCTTGTCATTTGTGTGCTTCGATTGTTTGCTTTACTGTTTCCTAACGTTTTATTTTGGACTCCTCTATGAATTTAATTTAAAATAAGTTATTCTAATTTTAATGACTGATGTATTATTAGTTAACTTTCTCAGTGCATTTGCGTTTATTAGTTTAGTTTAAGTGTGCAGCGGTGCGATTATAATTTTGTATTTAAATTATCTAAAAAAGCTTTTATAAATTAATGTTTTTGAACATTATAGCACAATAAACCCGGGTTTTAGTGTATTAAAACAACACTCAAATGCCAATTGCCGCTGGAATTTCGATGACAAATTCAATCGGGGTGTGTGTGAGAGCGCGGTGGGACTATGTTGTTTCTCAGTGCCTTAGCGATCGGTATGATAAGTGGTCTGCAGAATGTCACGACGGAGGCGCCGGCGCCCAGCAGTGACAGCAGCGCGGTCGCTAGCCCGCCCAGCGCCGCGGAGCGGGCGGTGAGCGAGATGGGGTTGGTGGAGACGACGAAGTTGTCGGGACAATCTGCTGACTTGGTGAATGTGACGGTGTACGAGCGGCCGTCGATGTGGGACATGTACTTGAACCACTGCTCGAAGTGGCGGCCGGTGAACCATATATTTTTCCAAGTGGCCAATGTGTTCTTTCTGCTGTCGTTCCTGGCGCCGCACACGCCGAGCGGGCTCGTATGGCTGCGCGTGGCGCTCATGCTGGGCTGCGCGTTCTCGGGCTTGTGGGCCTGGAGCATCGAGTGCTACCTAGACGCTGTACTGTGGAACAGTGCTTTTATTGTGATAAACTTCATTTACTTCTCTATACAGTTTTATTTGATGCGCCCCATCAAGTTCCACAAGGATATTGAGGAGGTAACTATGAATATTTTTATGTAGCTCTATGATTCAATGTAGTGCTCAGTTTATTTTAACAACAGCTGACAAGATACTTGTGTTACTACTTGCCCTATAATATAACTTTGAAGTTCAACCACAAGCACTTCATTGTGTCAGTTCATTTAGCATTTACTAGACTACTGCTGACCACAGTACCTGTCCTAAGTTCTAAAATGTGTTTACCTATTCTTTTCCTATTTGAAACACTGATGAGGAGCAACTGAATGTTGAACTATTTTTTGCTCTAAGTTTTTGTTTTTACTGATAGAGAAAGGAAGACCTTTGTAATCAAAATCATACAAAAGTAGGTATGATAAAACATTTTCCCAAACCCCAAACAGTATTTTCTATACAGGTAAGAAAGGCATGGGGTAGCTGGCAGGGCCAGTATTTATGAAATGCCCCCTCCTTTGTGTTCCCAGCCAAAACAGTTCAACATAACATAGATAATTAAATTACCACTTAATTGAGGTATGAATGTGATCAATAAGTCTGCAGTTGATGAGTCATAGGTCAATCATGTTTCACATCCAAGGGCTTCAGGTCAACTGATAACCAGTATGTTTCTGCAAATAAACAAACAACGAAATGAGCCATCTTTTGATAATAAGTAACATATTTAAGAATGGACCCTCCAAAAATAATATTTGCTGGCAACTTCAATAACCATTTTAAAGCAAAATTTATTATCTTTATTATTAACATCAAGGCCCATTGGTCTTGAGTGAGGTTCTGTAAACCTCACTCAAACCAAAAAAAACTTAAAAACTAATTAAAAACCATTTGATTGGTTAAAACTAGTTTTAAGTAATAATTGAATCTTGAGTGGGATTCTGCAAGACATGCCTAAATTTCTTACTTATCTGTATACAATTACATACCTAACTATTTATACTAAATATTTTATCAATGATTAAGATAGTCTAATTAGTCAGCTTAAAGTTTTTGTCAATTTAACACAGGTGTTAAATTTGTGACTCATGATTGGGAATTAAAAAGGAAAAAGGAGTTGTTCTATCTATGTTAGGGGATTTGGTTTCCGCACTTAGTCCTACAGTGGACCATTGTGCGTGAGGAAGGAAAAAGGAGTTTTATCTAAAGCATTTTTTTTCCCACATTATTTACGGTTTTTAATTGAAAGTCATTTCACAAGATTTATAATTTTCACATTTCCATTTATGTTTTGGCCATATTGGGGCGCCATTTTGCACAACATTTTTGGTTTCATTATAAATTCCACAGGCTTGAAAAGGTTAACGATATCGTAATTAATACAAAATGATGGGTTCGGCCCCAAACAAACCCCAAAAATGGAAGCACTAATGGATAAAGCTATTGTAATAAAAAAAAAAGTTTTTGCTTATTATCGTGAAGGACTTATTGCCGTCCTTTTGATGTTGTTTGTCCTCCAAAAGCTCATTAAGTGAAGGGCGAGAAGCAATGCGAACAATCCGATACAGTGCACAGTCATATTTCTAAAAATACGCACTTTATCATTACTGAGAGCGGAGCGGATTTTTATTTGTTTCACGCAAACCTGTCGTTTGCTAATTTACATCAATTGCGTCGGGGTCGTGTCAGTAAGTGCCCTATTTTAAATGCAAATTATATCAGCACCATTTGAGTATCCATAATACAATTTGCAGAGCTCAGAACCTGATAAATTGGTTATCACACTACACGTCGAATCAATATGAAGTTATATGTCCGCAATTATTGCCTGTCTGATTTCATTCGAGATTTATTTGCACAGACAGATGCGAACTGTTCTCGGGAAATATTTATTGGCTCAGGAACGCTTCGTAGGTATGTAGGTATTTCGTTTCCTACTTTTCGCGTAATCTTTGATTAATTAAACCGTCATAATATATCATACTATCGGGTGGAATATAATCGTATTTATTACGCGAAACCGCGATAAAATTAATGCGCTTCATATACCTATTTAAAAACGCAGAAAAATATAATATTTCTTGTATAATTTATAGACTTTGATTTTATCAACGAGTGAAAATATAAGGATTATTATATTAAATGCGGTATGTCTTCCTCTTTGTTTTATAGCTCAATTCAAACTCAATAATTCGGGGTTTGAGTCTTCCGTATGTCGGCAATTATTCCCAGTATTTCTTCTAATGCAATCTAAACTTGGATTGGCAATACATTTGTGCAATTGGACAGGCCTATGTCCAGCTGCAGTGGACTGCAATTCATTAGGCCTCTCCATGATGAAGATTATGAATTTAATATCTCAAAAAGACGCGATTAGAAAATTTGACAGCCAATGAAAATGGCTTCATCATCTATTTGTAATAAACGTAAGAGCTTTATCTAAAACATGAATCATATTGGTTTCGAAAGTCGAAAGAAGCAAGGTAAGTATGCGGTGGGTTGCGGTCGCCTGTGGTTAAAGTCACAGGCTAAAAACTGAAAAAAGAAACCCGGTTTAAAAAAATGCATGGTTACCCTCATCTGTTCCGAGGGGGTTAACATTGCATTTCCCTCGCTCTGTAATTATTCGTAATGCATATTTAATTGCGCAAACATGTACACACGTGTTGTTGACCGCCGATATCCGATCCGCAGCGAATGTCACCAGTAAATAATTCGGCATCGTAAACGGAACTCTCAAAATTCTCTGAATAATAAATCAAAGCCACTCTACGCCCCTTCCCTCTCGAAGAGAGGAGGCCTTTGTTCCTGCGTGGGAACATTATAGGCTGATTACGCTACTCTACGCCGTTTAATGATTTTGTCGACGGATACTAGGGTTCACCTCATTGAGTAGCTGAAGTAGGTGTTGTCTTCGTCCAATAACCGCTGAAGCTTTCCCTTTAGACTCGAACAGAGGGGGGCCACATCGAAGTCTTTGAGTTTCATAACAAAATAATGTCCCCCAACAGTCTCCGTTTCTAATAAATCCGATCGAACCACAAATTCGATTCCGATCTAAAAGCCTTATTAATTTGATCATTGTTTATCCTACAAATTGCTTGTTGAACGCTGACTAGAAATGACCAATAACGAGCATCGCGTTGTTCATACAATATTATCGACGTGCTGATCAAATCGAATCGCTAATTTAAATATAAATAATGCACACCATTTTCAAATTAAATCCGAAGCTCGGCTGGCATTTCGCTGTCTAGAGCTGGCGAAGCGATAATTAAATAATCATTTTCAATATTAAATCAAAGTCGTTGCCTGATGAACAGATTAACGACGGAGATTTGAATTTAAAATGTCAGCTCACCACATTTCGACTGGGGATTAATGGTTAGTCGAGCGCCAGCAGTCCTTTCAGTGTGCTTCCAGAGGTCAGTGGGGCAAGACGATGTGAACGGCCTTTCAGCGGTGACGTCACCGCCTCACTTACCACCCATCGAGGGTAAAACGTACTTAAAGTTTCACATTTGTGATGGAGCACAGAACTTTGCAGTTCTTGGCTGTAGTATCGGCGTATCGGGTTTCCTTTTTATAAAGTTGTTGGAATATTGTTCGAAAGGTCTCGGGATGTTCTACGAATAATCGTAGAATTAATCGAAGCCCTCAAGATAATAAAAATACGAATGTTCTTCTTTAGGAATAAAGATTCGAGACTATGGCGTACCTATACTGGTTCGTGCGGGGCTCGGAATTTGGCAGCTATGCACTGCTTTTACGTAATAGCTTAAAGCCGAATCTTTCGGCAAAAATTTTTTAATCTGGTCTATTTTGCATAATTAATAAAGAGTTAATTCCTGCCCTGTATGCGAGGAGCAACGACACGTGTTTCAGTGTCAGTTATCATCCGCAATATGTACCTAACTGCTGCGGGAAAGCGTTGTGATACGCAACGCGTTTACTGTGTTTAAAATTGTCCACACGTCCAGATAATTTACGTAAGCGCATCTTTTATTCGTGATTCCTGCCCTTTTGAACAAACCTTCGAACAAACATTCGACTTCTGCCTGCGACTCCGTTCGCGTGAAATTTCTTATTCCCCGACCAACCCCGTCGCATCTCATGGTCTACCTGTTCTATTACTTCTTTTCGCTTAGCGTTCTTTCTGACTTTTTTTGTTTTAGTCGGCTCTTAAGGGTTCCAGCGTGATGTTAAATAGCCTATAGCCTGCCTCAAGAATTGGGCTATCAAATGCAAAAATAATTTTTCGAATCCGACCGGTAGTTCCAGAGATTAGCGCAAACAAACTCTTCAGCTTTATTACTAGTTAGAGATTAGAGATTCGTGTCCTTTCGAACAAACCAACTTTCGACTTCGGTTTCAACTCGTTGTAGAGTCGAAGTCAGATCTCGGGCAACCCTAAAGGCTCAAAAACTAATAAATAACAAGTTGACGTAAGAAACTCATAGTTTCTAAGCCACCTACTTTCTCTGCTTGCGTAATACTGTTGCGTTATTGTGTCCGAGTAGGTAAACAATTGGACGAACATGTTTAATTGCTTTGGTTACTTGGATGCTTGCAGAATACTATATTAAAAAGTAGCTTTTGGCTGCTGCTTAGCCCGCGCGGTTGTCGGAAAATATCCCACGGGGACGTTCTACCGGGATTAGAAGTTACCCTGTCTTAATCCAGGTTGTCAACTATCTGTGTGCCAAATTTCATCCAAATCTGATCAGCCGTTTTGGCGCCAATCTGGGAAATACATCAAGACTAAAATATTATTTTCGGCATCAGACTCGTTCCCATACTTCGTAGCAATTATTTGTTTTCAAAAATATACAGTGTACAGTTCTGACTTCATTATTTTTTTTTTATTAGCTTCTATCCGCGATTTCGTACTCTTGAAATTTCTTGTTCCCCCGACCAACCCCGTTGCATCGCATTGCTTGCCCGCGCTATTATTTCAATTTCGCTTAGTGTTCTTTCTGAAATTTTACCCTAGCGGTAAATAGCCTTCCTCAAGAATTGGGCTATCAGAATAATTTTTCAATTCCGAGTTCCAGTGATTAGCACGTTCAAACAAACTCTTCAGCTTAAAGGCTCCTACAAACAGGCGCGACACGAATCGCGCCTTTGTAGGAGCCTTTATTATTCGTATAGATGTATAAATATAGATTCAGAGGTGATTACATGACAGGCAAGAAATCATTCTAATCTTCCCACTGTCACTGCCTTTGTGTCATCTCAAAGATGAGATGTCGTCGTCACTTTAATACCTCGGCGAGATCAAAACTTGGAGCTTGATGAAGACACACAAAGCCTGCACTTAAGAATTTTGGACGAAATATCGCTCCTTGGCAGACAGGAGACAGTCGCGAAAAACTCAAGCAATTAGAGTACTCAAAGGTCGTTGTCCTTATAATGCTTTCCTAATGAATTCGAGCAAAAATGTATTAGGAATTGCCATAACGAGGGTGTATGGCCAGGGATCACGCGACGGCAGCCGAGGTGTTTGGTAACGAAACTATTGATTTTATGCAAAGGTATGTTGCACCCTAAATGCGATGCCGATACTGCCTACCCACAGATGCGCTTCTATGTACTATTGGTTTCTTGGTTCACTTGATTTAGCTCTTCACTGTCGCAAGGTTTGTACTCAAAAGCTTTTACTGCAATCACGACAGGCTTCCGAGTCGAAAGTTACTCATTTTCCGTCACCTAATTTGCTGAATCCCCGACAGCAAATAGCTGCCGAAAGAATAGCGGGCGTCTATTTAGTTTAAACTGTCGATATTTTCGGGTTTCGGATTTGTGAACAGCGCTTAGAGACAGTCCTCTAAACGCTTTGATAATGATATCGCCGAATCGAACATCAATCAATGTTGATTGATGTTCGAGTCAGCACGGAAACATATTGAATGGTTGTGAATAGCTATGCTGGGGGCCTACAGTAATTCATAATATTATTGTCTTCGTTGGAATTTTGCAAAGTATGAAATCACTCACCTTAGAAATGTAGAATATCGCCAACCTAGCACTAAGGTTTTGTTACTTTCAAAGGACCAAACGCTCGAAGGACCAATTACCTACTAAGACAACTAAAAGTCTGACTAAATCAGCAATTGATTTACTTACAGTTCATTGAATTTAAGCAAGTTTCGACGGAGGCAAATATTATTTTGGGCTGTTTCTTTGATAAGCTTGTTTATTTTGGAAGTTGTTTGGACATTTTGCAAAATGTTTTAATTTTCTCAGGGACTTTGCTCAACAAAATTGGCTGTCCTTTCGAGAAGTGAATTTTCAAGAGATTACCATAACGGAGCATCCCTCCCAACAAGTTAAATCTTTCCTATTTATCTTTTCTGCCAGGTTTTCGTAACAATGAAATAAATGCTCTTTCCATATAAAGTCGTGAAGCCGCGACGACTCTGCTGTCACACTACGAAATTATTCAGCAGAAAGTCGCATTGGGAAGTCTGCAAAATTGGATATGCTGGCTGAGAAAGTACACATTCATGTATTCACAACTTTTGTTTGCAACTAATTTTTGAATAACGATAACTATGTTTGTGGAATATCACCAACTTGTGTTCTGGTTCCAAAGGCGACGTCTGGTTAGTCGGCGCCAATATTTGTGTAATATTTTTTGCTAGGTTTTTCTACCTGCCAATGTGAATAGCCAACCTGTTAACACAACGTAATCTTGCGAAGTCAAGTGCAGAGGGTCCTGTTTTTTATCATTGGGATGAACTTCACAAAAAGTTTCTTTACCTGAACAAAATTCAATAAATTGATATACAGGTGTAGCGGTCTTTCTGGTACCGTAATTAGCTGTTCTAACGTCACAGGCCTCAGCGTGAACTCCAATATAATTACAAGGAAGTAAATAATTGCCTCTGAATTCAATGGAAAACGGCACATTGTCAGTTCGCGACTTTCTCAGTTGTCAATGGTTATTGTTCTCCAGCCCTCAATGGCGACCTTTTTTGTCAATACTAATTACTTAACAATGGAATACGGTTACCAATCTTTTTAGTTCAATCTGAATGGAACGGGAATTTCGCGCTAACGATACTGTCTTCCGTAAGTTATAGTGTGGTTATAGTCAGCAAAAACTCTAGGTACTTAACTGAACTTTATCCACATTTATCGTTTCAGGGGGTTTACTGTGAAGTAGTCGAGCGGTCAAAACAAATGTCAGATTTAATTTTTAGACAGGCGAGTACTAATAACAAGAGTAGGGACAACTGTCAAATCGTGTTGTCATTCGTTTTAGTTCTTTCCTCGAACTAATGTTATGTCCGTAAGTAATACGGAGTAGCAAACGTCCGTAACTAAACTACGTAATTTCGTGTTAAGGGATTAGACCCCCAGCTACCTAGGCATTCTGTTATCGATTGTGCTTGCCTAATTCCTTGAGCTGATAAAACGAAGTGATTGTAGGATTTGTCACTTTGGCAATTGATTACTGTTACGGGTCCAGCTGTTTCCGAGATTAGATTCGATAAGATTTCCAGGCATTAAATTCGAACCGGCTGATTTGCATGAGTAAATTAGCTCGACTCGACTGTTGAGAACTGTAACAGTTGTTTTTAATGTAGATGCTAATTAAGCTACGCTTGTCGCGGTTGGTCTGTGGATGGGTGACCATCTTTACATACCGAGACTCCTCCGTGCCTCGGAAAGCACGTTAAGCCGTTGGTCCCGCTGTCATTCGTAGATCTTTGACAGTCGTTACGGGTAGTCAGAAAGCCCGAAAATCTGACAACCAGTCTTACCAAGGGGTATCATATTACCCATACCCAGTAACCGGGTTGTGGAGGTCAGATAGGCAGTCGCGCCATGTAAAATACTGGTATTCAGCTGCATCCGGTTAGACTGGAAGCCGACCCCAACATAGTTGGGAAAAGGCTAGGCAGATGATGGGTGTAAATTTTATTTACATACTAAACTCAAACTCAAAGCATTTATTTCAATTAAACCATTTTACAGGCACTTTTGAATTGTCAAGAAGTAGGTCAGTCAGAAAAATGTGAAGCTAGTTGCCCATTCCAAAGCGTAGGTACCTATGGAGAAGAACGGGCAAGAAACTCCATGGACACTCTTTTTAAATTATATTTTACAAAAATATTAGTTACATCATTACTTTTGAATTTATAATTAAATAATGTGAGAAAGTTATAAAAATAAACAAGACGTAGGCGTTAAAAGCGTCCAGAGTACAACAAATAGTACTAAAACAACAATCCAAAAATAAAAATAAAATAATTAAAAAACCGACTTCCAAAAAAACACTACAAAGTGAAAAATAACTTTTATTTCGGAAGTCGGTGTCTTTGGATCTGTATTTTAGTTTTTTGCCACCGACTTCCGAAATAAAAGTTATTTTTCACTTTGTAGTGTTTTTTTGGAAGTCGGTTTTTTTTTTTGTTAAAAAGTTTTTATTTCTCGCTTTTTAGTGTGTCTGTTTATAATGTATCTAAGTTACAATAGCCTAATGCCAACTTGCTCATCGCCTTTTACAAAATATTACTTTTCCCGATGCAGGGACGTTAATTGTTGAAGAGTTCTCCTGGTATTCTACCATCAGCTCCATTTCACCATTCGCATTGTGACGAGCATAACTTGCTTAGCAACCATATTAAAGTAAGTAATCGAATCGCAAACCGGGAAATACTTATCATTGAGTAGTTCCGGTGGCCATCTGTGGTCTTCATCATCGGTTCCACTTCACCAAATGATGCTTTCCGAGAGCAAATGCACGAGTTACTATAAAAAATACCCAAATCGCTATAGGTGTGCCTATAATACTTGAAGAGTTCCTTCGATTTCTCCAAGATCCCATCATCAGATCCTGACCTGATGACAATGGGACCACCTGGAAAGTATACTCTTTCAAACAAAAAAATAATTTTTGAAATCGGTCTAGCCGTCTCCGAGTAATCGGGGAACATACATAAAAAAAAAAATAAAAAAAAAAAAAGGTTCCGACGAATTGAGAACCTCCTCCTTTTTGAAGTCGGTTAAAAATAAGCCGAGGCAGCTAAGTGATGACCAGCCCCAACTGACGGCGCCCGTTCACGAACATGACGCATAGATCAGCACCATTCAGCTCAACCATTTTGAAGGGAGCTAAATGATCCAACATACACGCCACCGTCAGCGAGACATTTGTGTGAGCATGACATACTATCAGCCGCCAGGGCACATTCAAGTCAATGAAAGACATATTACCCGGTAAATGGTAAATAAGGTATAGTGCTTACATAGAACTCACATCTGTGCTATGCAATTATACAATACAAATGAAATTGAGTTTATACAATGCAAAGATAGTCTTACAATCTTCAGCAGCTCCAACAGTATTTTCAGGTGTTAATCAATTAGTTGTGGTTGTGGAGCAGGACCAGCATTGAGCCAGGCATTTTTATCAGCGATGTAATCCCCTAACTTATAATATGCCTGACTGCATAGTGTGCGTTTTATACAAGACTTGAATTTTGTCTCATTCAGTTGAAGAATGTGGGGAGGTATTTTATTATAACATTTTAAACAGTACCCCATAACTAGCTTCTGTCCGCGTCTTCGCCCGCGTGAAATTTCTTGTTACTTCGGTCCACTCCGTTGCATCGCATCGCCTGCCCGCGCTATTACTTCGATTTCGCTTGGCGTTCTTTGTGATTCTTTTTCTTTTTGCTCGGCTCCCAAGGTTCTTTAGCGTTAAATAGCTTAAAATACTTTCCTCAAGAATTAGGCTATCAAATACAAAAATAATTTCTTATCCGAATATTTTTCAAATTCAACTGGTAGTTCCAGAGATAAGCGCGATCAAAAAAATAATTTCTTATCCGAATATTTTTCAAATTCGACTGGTAGTTAATAATAATAATAATATTCCACAACTATCACACAACGCCGTCTAGTCTCAAGCTAAGCAGAGCTTGTGTTATGAGTACTAGACAACTGATAAACATACTTATATATTTCTAAATACATACATATATAGATAAATTACACCCAGACACAGAACAAATGATCATGCTCATCACACAAACATTTGTCCTGGGTGGGAATCGAACCCACGACCTCCGGCATAGCAGTCATAGTCACTGACCACTAGACCAACAGGCCAGCCAGTTCCAGAGATAAGCGCTATCGAAAAAACAAAGAAACTCTTCAGCTTTATTATTAGTATAGTCATATATTATGTTTAGATGAAAAAAATGCTCTGAGTATCAGATTACAATCATTTACGTGTCTATGTTTGTACAATGTCAACAGACTGCCTTAATTATGAGAGATGGAACTGATGTCATCCAAAGTTACGTCAACGTTGGAAGAATTTAAGCCAGTCTTCTTTTGTGAGTAGAGGAAGAACTAGGACTTTCATTAGTTTAGTTGCATTGCTATTTAGGTGTCTCTCGTAATCTGTTCGATGTAATTATGCATTGATATACAAAAGTGTGACTGTGGTGTGTTGTTTATACCTTTTAAGTTGGCGTTTTATGTCATTTTTTTTTTGCTAAAATCTTTGGCTAAGTATAGCCGTACTGATTCGATTCAATTCCTAATAAAGAAAGTAAAAAGACCAAATATTTTACCGAGCCACATAAACAAATCGAAAAAAAAAAGACATTTTGACTTTTGCCAACATCATACCTCAATTACTGCAGAAACCTGACAAAGTTTAGCATAAAACTCGAAATTAATTATAATACGAAGGAGGAAGTTTCCTTTGAGTAACACGGACCCTAAGCAACTCATGTACTGAACGGTAGGATGAGTACGAATGTAAATGACATCTTTGAAATTGTAAACGGAACATATACGGAAGTGGGTGTTGAGACCGTGCTTATGAAGTTACTAGCTGCGCCCCGCGGTTTCACCCGCATTAGTTTCGATCCCGTGGGAATATCGGGATGAAAAGTAGCCAAAGTAGCCTCCATACCAAATTTTATCAAAATTGGTCCAGCCGTTTGAGCAGTTTGTATGGGATAATAAAATTGTTGCTTTTACTATTTTCCTTACAACTTCTTCATATTTTCTCACCTTTTAAACCTTCCTTGGACTTCTACAAATTCCAAAATTAGCCAAATCGGTCCAGCCGTTTGTTCTCGAGTTTGTGAGACTCAAAATCAAAATATTTTACTTCACATAAACCTACATAGGCACTTATGAAATGTCAGAAGCTAGGTGCACGGTTCCAATTGGTCGTTTCCTATGGATAGGAGCTGGCAAGAAACTCCACGGTTACTCTTTTTAAAAATAATTGGCTTTTACAATGTTTACAAATTATAGTAGGTATGGGAGGACAGCGCAGGCCTGTCAACATGTACCAGGTACTTGATAAAATAAAAAATGGTCTACAGATCTAAAGTCTACAAGGCCTACAAAGTCCTCACATTTACAAAATCAGAAAAGGATAAAAAGGATAAATAAAACCTACTAAAACCAAGTCTTATGATTGACTAACAAACGTCATTTTACTTTTATATATAAAGATACGTGAACAGTTAAAGGCGTAACTCAGCCTTGTCACATTGAAGTCATTAGCTCGACCCTATTACCGGCGGAAATGTACGACACATAATTGCGTACACGCCTGATGCAGGTGTACTTAAGGATTCGGTTGACCAACACTGTGATTTTGATTGTCGTTTAAGTATAGGGCAGATTTTGCTTGCGTCACCTTTTTTGAACGTGAAAACGTCTTTTCGCTCGGTGGGTGGTGAATTCTATATTTCTGACCGACAAAAACATGTAAGGTTTCAACCGCTAATAACTTCGAGATGTTTAATGCTAGAGAGCAATGAATAAGAGAATTGAGAAAATGAGAAAGAAGAATGTGAGAATGTGGTTGAGCTTTCAAAAGATAGGTCATATTTTTTCCTATGATGGCTTGGCGTGGTCGTGGCTGGCAAGGCTCTAGCAATGACTAAGGATGGTTTAGGGAACTCCTCTCACTAGGTTTGGTTAGGTTATAAATGTGACCAAACGTTTTCCAGCACCCTAATCAATCGGAATCTGTATCATTTTGAAGCAAATTGCTAATCCATTGCTTCATAAGTTCGAAAAATTTGTCTGATCAAAACGTAAATAACGCATGAATGTTGTTGAACTGTCAAAATGAAACCCATTGCTAATGATAGTGTGTTACGCAAACTGCGGCCACTTATTTTGGTCCTAAGTTACGGATTTGGTTGGTTGATCATCCATCATGCTTAGCACTTGAATTGTAAATCAAACTACCTTTGACTCTACTTCTAGTTTGCTCTAAGACAATGTTGAACCAACACAGAATATAAATAAGTTATTATGGGGCTTACAGGACCTAAACACAAAAAACGCAAGTTTTAGAAACAATAGAATGTATATGATCGACTACAGTAAACAAAATCAGAAAAATATGTGATATTCTTCAGGTTAAATGCTAGGTAGACAGTGTGTTTAAAACGTATTACAACTAATTTGATACGATAGAAAAAAATCATGAAGATACCTCTAAAAACTTTATTTCTACAATGAAAACCATGCTATCATTCTGATTTTTTGTCAGATTATTCTACAAACAAAATACTAAAATACTAGTGTTTTAGTTTTTTTGTCAAAACAATATTTTTTTGTAATTAAATAATTGCTTCATATTTTGCAATAAATTACCAGCGTTGTGTCATCGCGCTTCTCTTTCTTTTCTATGCAGTCCCTCAAACCTCAAAATAGTCATAAATAATTTTTTCTACCCTTTTTGGTATCGATTACATCACGTCTGTGGAGTTTCTCTAGCTAATTTTATCTGACCCCTTATAATGTGTAGGTAATTATTTATTGCAAATATTAATGCAAAAACGTTACACTTCAAAAGTCCTGTCGGTTCATGTTTCTGACGCGCAAAATGTGATGTTTTTGACGAGGGAAAAAATGGTAGCCAAAAGACGTGCCAAGTTGCCAATCAGTTAATGGGATGGTAAACATCCGACTTTACGTTACTCTTGTGTGTAAACTTGAGAAAAAAATTCTCCAAGAGCCTACTACTCGAACCGTTAAGCGAATAAGGGAAGGGATATAAAGTCTGGTCCTTAGGGGCGAGTAAGTAACATACACAACACACAAGTAAGACCTTCGTAATCGTAACGAACGACATACATTTACAGAATTTATTTCTCCTATTACTTTACCGAAGAACCGTGTAGGTAGGTAAGAACTTTTCAACCACTTGTAGGTAGACCCGTTTTAATCTAGGCAACCATTTTAGGTCATGTTTTCTTACCAGTAATGTCTAAACTAGATTTATATGGTAGCATAAATTACTAACTCATGCTTCATTGATAACGTATTTGTTATAGGGTTTCACGGAATTATGTGTCATACATAACTAACATAGCTTGTATTACAATCAAACTCTTTATAAGGTAACTAACTGGTTCATGGATAACTCAAATTCGAATTATATCATCTAGGTGCCTAGCTAGCCTTTTCCCAACTATGTTGGGGTCGGTTTCCAGTCTAACCGGATGCAGCTGAATACCAGTAATTTACTTAGAGCGACTGCCTATCTGACCTCCACAACCCAGTTACTGATCCACGAATGACAGCCGGGACCAACGGCTTAACGTGCTTTCTCGAATCATATGTTTCAATTAAACCATTTACAGGCTTTGATGAATTGTCGGTCCGTCAGAAAGATTATGCTAATAGTTTTCATAATTATGGAGAAGAAGGGGCAAGAATCTCAATGGACACTTAAATCAAAACATCGCAGATAGATATAATAACAACACAGTCATAAAGCATGAAAAATTTAGAACGGATCATTCGACGCACGCGGCGGTACGCATTATGCAGCAATACTCCTATTTGTCCCGTATGTTTGCGTCCTCCGTACGCTTCCCTCCCTACACTGTTTACATTTAATTTGTATTCCGATACCGCTTGCTTACATCGATTAGGTGTCACGTTGCATATTAACAACGAGTGTTACAGCCTATCAGTGTTTTATATCAGAAAATCAGAATTTGTCGCTCGTGACCGCAACTGCCCCGGTCCTACGCTTTAATGATTCAGACCATTTCTAATGGCGCTGAAATATCCAGTTCAATAATTCGTGTTCATTAGTAGAGACAAACATTATCAATTTGCTGTTCAAAGTGTATACAGATAGAATAGAACTATCTTTAATTACATACTGACTGTGATTATAATTATCGTTTAACCTTTGCCAGAAATTAATCTTGTACTATGCTCTCACGGTTACCTCTTATCTGCTTCAACCTACATTAATCAATTCGTATCTTGAGGTGAAATCTTTGGAACCAATAATATTACTAGACGCTTTAATGAACCATGAAGTAAAATATAATATAGTATAATATAAACCTTGCAATTTAATGACGTCAATCATCAAGCATAAAAGACGTATGCTAAGAAAAGATTTGTAGCATAAATAATGACAAAGCCTTTGATACAAAGTCATACTTAACCTAGCACTTGATAACAGGGCAAAAACAACAAAATTACAGTTCCCTTTCAGTCCGAGGCTCCTACAATCATCGTCTCTTCAAAAGCATTAGTAGTACATCTGTATGTTAAGTTACATTGGTTGATAGGCGTTGGCCTAAATTTCTGAGAAGTGAATTAATAAGCAAAGCTTCTCTGGGAATACTATTTTTAGAGCTGCGGGCCAGCACGCCCACTCACAAGATTCAAATGTTCATTGTTCCATTACCATATGTGCACTAATACAGACATCTTTTGTGTTCATTAATTAATTTGCGAATCAACTTCAGGCAATGCATCGTCGATTTACATGTTTGGTATTTAAAATAAGGTGTTCAAACATCGCTGGAATTTGAAAACAACGCTTCATTTGGCTTAGCTGCATTCGGTCTGCTTGGTGAGTTTACCAGTTCAAAATGAGAATGAGTCATGTTGTAAAACTGGGGCAGACTTTGTATGGAGTTCAGTGATCCTGGATTAAACTGTTTCACTCTGAAAGAACTAACATATTGCACCGTCAGAGTCTCAGTAATGAGGAGGGCTCATTAATGTTGCCTATTGTTCACTAACGCCCTCAATCCTTGAGATCTCTGTTACCAACGTTTTAATCAGCCTAATCCAGCAAAAGCGCAGCTGCACTTCCGCCCACGTTTAGAGGCAAAACAATAGAACCTTTTTAGAGAATGGCGAAATTCCGGGCGCCATATTGTTCGGTGCTATTGTATCAGCGCAGCGCGCGTAGAAAAATATTCATCTCGGCCGCCCCGCTCGTGTTTACTCCCTGCCTTCTGTAAATATTGACCTGTGTCGCTTGGACCTTTATTTAAAACGTAATATAAGTATGCATATTACTTTTCAAATGGAGTTTTTGGTTGTTTACTTCCATGCATGTTTGGAAATTGCAAAATTCTTTATGGCTTTCCCTGACTGGTTCGTAATACATTGTTCTTATTACCGCGAAGTCTCTGACAGACTCCTTGTTATTGCTTTTGGAAAATTAATAAGCAGAACCTCCGCGTTAATTACTTTTGTTCGGCTGTTGACTGTTGTTTGGTTCCCACTTAGAATTCATTGCTTCTTTAACTTGGTTATTAGAGTCGATGAGTAAGTTAGCAGATAGAGTTTCGTTTTAATACGACATGTGACACAACTTCGGACTTTCTTTGGTATCATATTTTCTGTCTCCCTCGCTTGTTCTTTGCTTCGCAGCTGGCTTTACCCAAGTTTCATAATAACTTTAGGTACATATTTGTCAAAGTTAAGTGCAAAGATTGTTAAATTAAACACGTTAACAAAATAAATAGTTGACATGTCAAGGTAGCCGTTTGTTTACTGTGATAAATGGAATGCATTCAATGCCGTCGGATCGCGTGAAAATAACAATGAATGAAAACGCAATTTTTTTATGAATACTACATAAAACACTTTTTAAACCGACCCGGTTTTTTTCAAAAAGGAGGAGGTTCTCAATTCGACTGTTCTTTTTTTTTGTATGTACTTATGTTACCTACGCGATATCTCCGGAAATATAAATCGAAGAAAAAAAACCGACTTCCAAAAATTAATATTAGTAATTTTTTTTTGGTTGTCTAAAGAGTCTGAATTGGCTGGTTTGAAGAGAAGGCCTATCGCAAAAGTCTGATAGAGATAATGTTGGGACAAAAATAAAAAGTATAAACCGCGGCCTATTTTGTTCGCAACGCAAGCGCAACCCGTCACTCATCTGTCGGAAGTAGGCCACTGTGGGTACGCGATGAGCTGGTGACTTGTCACTTCGTAACATTGCACTATTCTCTATGTTTTATATTCTTAACTAGCTTCTGCTCGCAACTTCGTCTGCGTGTTTGTTGTTCCCCGACCCACCCCGTCGCATCGCATCGCCTGCCCGCGCTGCCTTTTTTTATTTTTGCCCTTCTCCGTAGGGTCCTCGCGTGTTAAATGTATAGCCTATAGACTTCCTCAAGAATTGGGCTATCAAATGCAAAAATAATTTTTCAAATTCGACTGGCAGTTCCGTAGATTACCCCCTACATACAAACTTACAAAAAAGCAAACTTTTACCTCTTTATAATATGAGTATAGATACCTAAATGATATATCTCTATATTTTACCCTTTGTATGACATCTGGCCTCGTTGCAGGCCTCGAATCGACTAAAGTATTAAGTTCTCTTTAGTGGTATGATAATAATAGGTTATTGTTATTGATCGAAGGGTTATTGTAATTAAAAATTCAACTGCTAAGTGTTGCCTTTAGGAAGAATCCACTGGAGAATCCCTTGAAATTGCTCGTTCTAGTAAATTATGATGGAATTATTAGTCCAAAAAATATGTCTTACCTTACGAAGCGTAATCTGATTTTTGAAGTGAAAACTCTTTTAGGCGCGTTGGGTATTTTTTTGAGATGGGGAAGAACCATTGAACTCGCGCCACTGTTACCGTAAGCGACACAACACGTGTTTTGTTTATATCGATTTAAAAATACCCGCTTCGGATGTGTTCGGCTGTCCTTGCTACTGTTAGTGTGTTACGCAATTACCCCGACTACTGACTGACTGACTCCTTGGCAATTCAAAAGTGCCTGTAAATGGCTTAATTGAAATAAATTCTCTCAACTCAAAGGTCTAAAGAAGCATTTTTGAAAATTCGTCCCCAAAAGTGGTTAAATAGGAAATTTAAGTTTGTATGGAAGTTCCTTATTTTTGCCTAGCTGAAATTCCATTTCGCACATCGCATTCTTAATAGTTCTCTCCCTTGTCTCCAGGTATATGTGGCGCTGTTCAAACCGCTGCGCGTCTCCAGGCGCCAGTTCCGGCGCGTGCTCATGTGCATGCGCAACGTGCGCCACCTAAAGTGCCACGAACTGTACGCGCACGAGAAGGTCACTAAAGTGGACAGCCTGTCCTTAGTGCTGTCTGGCAAGTGAGTGTGGTGGAATTTATTTGTTTTTTTTTAAACATTCTAACATTTCAATACTTGGTGGAAAAAAAAAAGCTGTAGTGTTGGCCTCTGGAAAACGATAGCTATCCTCATGCTGGATTGCCGATAACCATTGGTGTAGATGTGTTCTTGAATGGACATCGTGAATCGGCAAACGTAAGGTAAAATGTCCTCGAGCTATCAGGAGCGACGATCTTAGCAGGGTTTCAGGTAGCATCTGGATGAGAGTTTTCGAGAATCGAGCTGTATGGCGTGCAATTGGAGAGGCGTATGTCCAGCAGTGGATTGCTGTAGGCTGATGGTTATGCTGGATTGCGTTACAGACGCCTCAACAAGTTATGCCCCAGGCCTGAATACGTCTGACGTATCGTTTTCTGTCAGAGTAATAAACCACGCAACGGCAATAGCTATTCTTCTATGGCTCGTTGGAGAAATGACACCCATGTTCGGCAAGTGGATCATCACCGGTGCAGTGGAACTCCACTGAAAACGGCAGCCTTTCTTCCGGCCATTTAGCTTACGAGTTTTCTTTTTGGCAACAGTGGCAGACCACCGCATTCGGCTTAATGATGGAAAATCATATAAACGAAAGCACTCATTTAAATTTTTCCGTGTATTCCTGGTGTAACACAACATGGCACATGGGCAAAGTCGATAATGTAACATATTCCTAGTAAGCATAACCGCATTAGTCCACGTCTCCCCACCGTTACATAGATCTCCGTCATTGTCTACCGGAACATCCTCCCATCTATATTGCCACCTAAGTATTAATCACAGTTGCTTGTTAGTTCATTTAATGTCTAACGCCATCACACTGACGTATTGTGTTAATTAGTCTCAGATGTTTGACTTTGACCCTGTTGCGGGTTCTTGTGCTATATTGTAAGATAATTTAGCACCAACCATCACGCGACCGTAGCTCCTCAACTTAATGATGTTAAAAAATAAAAAAAGAGAAAAACATGGCCACCAGGGATTTCCTTTCTAATCTGAACCTATAAAAGATACGGTTGGTAAATAAAATTGAAATTACTTTTTATTGAGTTTGATATGAAACGCATTAACGACATGTTTACACATTAATAATGCGACACATTACATGTGGTATTGATTGGTACTGATATGAAACAGAGTGATAAAATTACAGCAATTTTATACTCGAAGGAAAATCTTTAGAAAAACATGTCCGATTATAAGCTTAAGATCAAACAGACCGCGACTCCATTCTGTCCGAATCCCGAAATACACAGAATCCTTATGCAAATGTCTGTCGCATGTCTGTTTAAAATTCCTTTGTCCTTATATGTAAATTACAGCGGTATTAGCCCTCATCAAATAAGTGACGTCTTTTTATCACGCTTAAAGAGTGACGTTAAATGAAGAGCTCACGAAAATATCCAGAATCTTATAACAAACATTTGACATATACATACATATATTTTTAGAATGTCGTCTGTCGCTATAAATTAAATCAGTTAACTCTTCAAACAAGTGATGTCTTGAATTCAATTAAATCCGAAGTAGTCTAACTTTTAACAGCTCCCAAAATAACTGACATCTTTCAGCAAGTATTTGACTTATCTTTTCGTGTTTTTCTCAGTCTTCTGAAACAAAGCTTGTAGAATAAAGACAAACATGAATTCAAAAACCGGCCAAGTGCGAGTCGGACTCGCACACGAAGGGTTCCGTACCACAAGGCATAAAACGCCGAAAAAACGTTTCTTTTATACCCCTTTAAATTTTAACTTTATTTATTATTTGTTGTTACAGCTGCAACAGAAATACATCATCTGTGAAAATTTAAACTGTCTAGCTATCACGGTTCATGAGATACAGCTTGGTGACAGACAGATGGAAAGTGGAGTCTTAGTAATAGGATCCCGATTTTACCCTTTGGGTACGGAACCCTAAAAACCACCTTCCGTTGACGTTGACAGTTCCCAAAAATCCCCGGAATCTTTCAGCAAACATGTGACTCACGTCTTCTCAGAACGTCTATAGTCTGTAGCTGTAATAACAGTTGTTCAGTGAGATCTTACTCAAGAGATAAGTGTGACATCAATGTAAAATGCACGAGTTGTGTGAACTTTTATGTGCATTGTTGTTATAACTATTACCAAGCGCTAGATTAGCGGTAAACAAGATGGTTTTGTAAAGTTATTAAGAGGAAATACGGTCGGAGAGACTTTTGAAAAAGCCCAAGTAAAAAGTCGGTGTTCGAGGTTTGGCTCTCGCCTATTTCCTCCTCCAATATTAGACCAATTTAAAAGATATTTCATAAACTGAATAAGAAGGATATATACTGTGTCCCTATGTTTTTCTTTTTTTATTAATAGTTGTTAAATTTGTATACTAGGCCTCTGTTGACAGCGGTTTAACCGTTTAAATCGGTATTTTTGATTGTTTTAGTGCTTATAAAAATAATGTATCATCAAAAAGGAAAACAGGGCCATACAAGTAGTTAATATTTATTATTCTGTAAAAAATCATTGCTTTATGGTCACTAACCAGAAAGAAAACAGGCGAGAGCGTCTCTATGGAGAAACGACACTTGATTGCTGAGAATGGAAATGATTAAGTTCAAAGTTGTGTGCGATATTTATTGCATTTCAAAACCAATTGCCATAAAACGCTATCGCAGCAAGACTTTAGTTGTAATTGTTACTCTCATCAATTCAGGGGGAAATTCCCATAATTTTAAGAACGTTCACAGTCTTATCTGAGTCTCAATCCGTCAAAAATACCTCTAGTTTAGGGAAATTAGAGGTATTTTTCTCAGCGACAATCTATTTCAAAATCTTGTCAAACATGATCTTGACATTGATTGTCGCTGAGATGTCATTGCGACTTGATTCTGAACGTTTTTAATTACGAGAATTGGTCTTCAGTTCTCTTCCAAGGCTAATTTGTGCAATTGTGCCTGGTTCTCCTCTCTCCCTCTTCTTGAAAGATTGCGTCGCTCACATCTGTGACAAATGCTTGCAGCTCGACCTCACGAAATGCCGCAGCGTCCTCCCCCTACAACCACAAACCCAGTTTAAACGATATGTCACAATATTATAAATGCAAAAGCTTGGGTATTATGCAGCTCAGAAACAGTTGAATGGATTTATATAAAGTTGGTTGCAGAAGTTAAGTGTCCTAGATAAGCATATAGTGAAATACTATAGGCTTATAATGATGATGATGATGATGCTTATAGAACTTTTCTCTCCAAATAAAACATGGACTCACGCTAATGGAGCTGTAGTAAAAAATAACGAATATTCGCTTTGATTATCGGATGTAATTTCGGTCAATGCTAACGACTTCTTTGTAACAGTTCAATGTTAAGTATTTTTTTCGATCGGAAAATATTGTGTTGATTGAAGTCGTCTGAAGGGAGACAATAATGATCAGGAAATGGAAAGAGAAAAACTCTTCAAAGAAGGATTACTTGGAAAATATGTTTGGAAACACAAATCTTGGAAATTGGAATGACCTTAATATTTATTTTGTCAATGATAAATTCATTAAAATAAGTTTTAACGATTCCCAATTAGGGACGGATGGATCACAAATTCATGTGTTATTCTTGATCGTAATTATGAAGGACACTCGAGAGTTTCACCGAAGTTTTGATTAGATTGCGGAGTTGGATCTTAGTTAACTCAGCTAGACTTGTAACGAGGAAAGTGAAAATTAAAGGCAGACTTAATACTGAAGAGATTGATGAATATAGGTCAAAGGAGCATTCATAAGAAGTACACTTCACTCCGCAACGGATTTCTTCACTCAGTTCACTCCAATTATTAATAAATAAAATAAATCTACTTACAGTCGGATAGGCTAATACAATTCTCATTGCCCGTTGGTCTTTGTTCCCAGGATCCGTTGCAGGTCCGTCTTTGTATTTGGGCAACGGTTTTGATTCACTGATTCTGACAGTTAAATGCTCTATAGAAGTAATAAGGTCGAGGTGCGAAAAATAATACTTTGGTTCGTGTGATTTCTATTTATAATGGAGTATATTTAATTGACAAGTATACCAAGCCACGAACTATCACTTTTACAGTGCCGGAACAAATCAAGGTTTTACACGATGTCAGTGACGGCCCGACAACATACATTAGTGTTGGCCGAATTTATGTTTTACGAGTATATTCTTTGGCCAACTATCAAACGGTTTTAGTTGTCTTCTAAAGTAGCCGGACTTTCTACAAGAAGTTTTTCAGCTTACTTGGCCCCAGTTCCCGATTTATTTATAGGAGTTTATCGGATTCTCCGTATAATGCCCATTGCCCAGTATATTGTGCATCTATCTGTAGTATCTATCAGCATTAGTTTTGGTTAGCATATGTGCAGATGTATCACATTTAGTATCAAGTTTCCATTTACCAGAAATCGAATCAGCTAATTAAAACAATGATGAAGCAATTTAATTTTAATCACTGTTTGTAGTAAAAAATAGCATGTTCTCCTTGACTTGTTAGCTGGTTTTTGTGAATGAACCGTCCATTGAAAGGGAAATTATCAACATACGGTATACAGTGTCGCAGGCGCATTGCGCAACGGCTTGCACAAGCTGGCGACCTCTTTACGAATTTCGCTCGTATTATATGAACCTTGTGTAGTACAGGATATATACAGTGTTTTGCACTGCACTGTAATTTTAGTTATTACTGCGGATAGTTTAGTGCCGGAGTGGTTTACAATGTTCGAGAACTTTTACTTGCCTTGTTGGAGTAAAACATTTACGGCTGCCTCGTTTGCCGCACGTGTCCATACATCAAATTGAATTCTGACCAAACCCACATAGGGTGCTGGTAGCCTTGAATATTGATACCTGTTTTGGTTAATGATGGCCTAGTAGCCAGTCACTCCTTTTTCGTTTTTGAGGTCGCTTAACAGCATGTTTTCGTCATCCTTGTCAACTGTAGGCTTTAAGATGAAGGTAATAAAGATTAATATATTTGTATTGTTAGACAGATAGGTATGTAAGTAGGTTGCGTCAATCTTCATTAATTTTACGGCTGGATATTTCACTGTCATGAGTTCATGACTCACATTGTTTAGAAAAAATCTGGCTAGATGAGTAGGCACGGCGTGGCTTAAATGATTGCGACTAGATTCGTCATCTCGTGCTCTGACCGTTTCGAATTCTAGCTGCCTCGGTATGTTAATGTCCTCTGACCTTTTTTTACGATTCTGAAAACTTTCATGTTATTCTGTGATCTATGTATATGAATATAGCAACTCTTACGCCATTGGATCAAATCCGTTGTGGTGTTAAAGTTAAACATCCTAACTCCTAATATACATACACTGTTTATCTTGGCTGGCATCTTCCGAGCTTATTGGCGTGCTCCGGAAATTGGTATATAGATGTACTACTTTGAACTTTATAAACAAGGGTATATACTATATGCCAAAATATTATTCACGTTCATCTCTCAGTTTCATTCTCGCTTTAAAAATAAATCTTCGTTTCTTCTGCTAAAATATTAACTAAACGGCTGACCATGTAATAACTACAACTTGTAGAGTAAGTAAAGAAAATTACTGTAGCCGAACACACCGCCTTCTAGTTAGGCCAACCATAAAGTTTAACAACTCGTCCCGCGTTAGCGACGAAGCTATAAAATGGCTGTACAGACTCAGACGTAGTAATTGCAGCGCTTTAAGCTTTATTTACGAGGCCTCGTATAGTGTCACCAGATGTACAGTACTTTATGAGAGCACTGCAGGATACGCTTCATAATGTGAAGACTTACTTTGCAATAATGATGCAAATGCTTAAATGTACTCTGTCGCTTCTAAATCAGTTGATTTAAATGCATTGCGCGGTGAAGTCTAAGCACAAGATAAGATTTATTCCGTAACTCTGAGCGTAGACCTCCTAGTAATTTGATGGATTGCCTTTTAAGGGCTCGGCTTAGAAGTAAAGTCCCGTAATTTCACGACCTGATTCTCAACACAGATGACTGGCGCAACATTATCGATGCGATACGAGCCTCAATAACTTTGAACGAGGCCCTTTCCAGGCACTTAGCCAGTCCCACATTGCGATAGTTTGAGGTACTTACACACTTTAGTGCGGACAACGGACTCGAACCTATTTTTACCGACCTTTCACGGAAACGGTTGTCTTCGTGTTTATGAAGCCATTTGCGGGATGTGAACGATTTTAGAAGCCACTAAGTGTTTGTTTAACAACCAATTTCGTAATAGTTCATCCGCCCATGCAGTTTGATGACCTGACGTGGGTGGCGAGATTGACGACGATGAAGATTACAATTATTATGTCTATGTTGTAGCTACGGGAAACTTGTGTGCCATTTTTAAAAGAAGTGGGCATAAGGTAAAGATATAAAAAAGTTATTGAGGTAACGAATGCTGGCATGACTATAGAAATGTCCGGAAAATTCGCGACAATGTTCCTTTAAAGGTTGGTGTAAGGCAAACATTTCGTGGAGCGCTTTATTGTCGCGAAACTCTATTAGGGAGACGACCTTTGCGACACCGAGCTTGGGGAGCATAATATTGCAGGGTTGCTGACTACACAATCTTTAGAAACTGCTCAATTATCAAGTTTTTTGAACAAACCGGTCCAAATCAAGCTTTCTAAACTCGGCAATTAATAGCGAAAGTTTTATATTTGATTTGCGGAATATCTATTTAAATATGAATACTGGTTTTACGAAATTCGCTGGCAATTTTATAAATTGAGACCTCTAAACAGCCGTAAGCTGGAATTGACCCAGAAAACTTGGGCCACGATTGTATTTTTTGATAAGCTTTGGCATTTGGCAGTGAGAAATCGATCTGGATTGGGCAGCCCTAAATGTCACATTTTATTCGGGTATAGAAGACATAATGTCAAGTATCACAACCTTAAGCCCATAAAGGGCGGTAGAAACAATTTAGGATTGAAAAAATAAAGATACTTTATTTCGTGGAAAAGCAATTTGTTTATCGCGTTTATAGCAGAAACAAGCTACGGATTCGTAGTGATTAGTTCTAAAAGCAATTTTATTGGAGTTAATTTTACTGGTGTCTTTTGACAAGATGGTGTTGGTTTTTTTTTTTTTTTTTTAATCTTGTATTGTGCCCAAAACAAGGGTGTCTCGTTGCAGTTCGATAATTATTTCTGAAATCAAGTTTGGATATTCAGTCTGGGAGATATATATTTTTAGCGTTTTTAATTTTTAATCTTGAAGTTATTTGTTCGGTTAAATTGGTCTTCCCGCCGAAGAGTCGACGATGGAGGTTGGAGATTGTCTGAAAGTCCATCTGGACTTTCAGGAGCGCCTATATCGTTTTATAAAACTTTTGTCCTTGATCAAATATTTTGGATTAGATCTCTCAGATTTTTAATTAAAGCGTCCCATCGCTTCATATACCCAGCCAAAAACGTGAAGCATAAAGATTATATTACATACCCATGCCCGTACATTTCATATAACTTTCGGCAATAATCCGCTAGCGAGAACCACAGCGCAGGTAATGAACCCCCGAACACACAAAATTGTGTGTTATACGACCGCAAAGAGGTTTTATTCCGCACGTTTTAATTAGCCCCGTTCCTTTAATACTCTGGTTATTAAACCACCATTATTTAAACTTTAAAACTCGTTAAAAGTTTCGTGCAGTTAGTTACTTATTTATATTCCCCGTTGGTCAAGTGGTCTTTGGGTCTCCTGCGGGGTAATTGCATAACACAAAATCGCAATCAGTCGTAATGCCTTTCATTTTGACAGTTCAGCTACGTCCATTGCGTTATTTACGTTGCTGAGCAGACGAATTTTTCTAACCCAATAAGCAATGGATGTTAAAATGAAAAACATGGCGATCGATTGCCATTTTATGTGTTACACAATAAAATTACTCCACTGATATCTTTGACAATTGTAAAGAATTTTCTGTTGTTTCTAATCTGTGCTAAAACTTTGTCATTGTGCAGTTTAACAAGAACAGTTAATTAATGACCAGCCATTTAGGATGCATGCCCAGTCCTGAGCAATTAGACCCAAGGATGAAGAAGTTCACATGTATTGTGGTTAAGGTTTACTTGCAAACATACAGTCCTGTGTTTACTAGTACCACAGAACTTTGCACAAAGCTTTTTAATTAGCCACTCTGTTTGTGTTATACTGTAGTTAATAAACAACGCTTAAAATGTACTAAATGCTGAGGGGCCCGTGGCTAAATAATAACAGCCGCACAGGTCGATCGATCAGGTTAAGCTACACTTGCCGCGGTTGGTCTGTGGATGGGTGACCATCTATACATACCGAGACTCCTTCGTGGCTCGGATAGCACGTTTAACCGTTAATCTCGTCGGTCATTTGTGGATCTTTGACAGTCGTTACGTTACGGGTGGTCAGAAGCCCGAAAATCTGGCAACCAGTCTTACCAAGGTGTGTCGTATTATCCAGTAACTGAGTAGTGGAGATCAGATAGGCAGTCTCTCCATGTACTGGTATTCAGCTGAATCCGGTTAGACTGGAAGCTGACCTCAACATGGTTGGGAAAAGGCTGGAGAGACGAAATGCGGTCGGAGAGACTTTTGAAAAAGTCTAAGTAAAAAGTTTGGCTCTCGCCCATTTCCTCCTCCAATATTGGACCAATTCAAAAGATATTTCATAAAACGAATAAAAAGGATATAATATAAACTGTGTCCCTATGTTTATCTTTTTTCATTAATAGTTGTCAAATTTGTACACTGGGCCTCTGTTTAAATCGGCATTTTTTGAGGGTTCTAGTGCTTATAAAAATAATGTATCATCAAAAAGGAAAACATAGGGACATACAGGTAGTTAATATTTACTATTCTGTTAAAAATCATTGCTATAGGGTCAACTCATTAACCAGAAAGAGTCAGCGTACCGTCTCACGTGTACCAAGAAGCTGACGTCGCTGACGATAAGCTCGGTCGATCACTAAACCCAGCTTTAATATTGGGTTTTTAAAAATTGGTGTGATCGTTCCACTCGGATAGGTAAAGGACTGAAAATGTAGTGGTCCTTTTGTGTTTCGCCACCAAAAATCCGCCTTCCAGCAATCATTTCCTTGTTCAGCATTGGGTTTACGGCGTTTTCCTCTAAATTGTGTTTTTTTTTTACATGAGTTAATGTATGATGTTTCAGACTAGTGGTGTCTCAGAATCAGCGGGCGCTCCACATAGTGTTCCCACATCACTTCCTCGACTCGCCAGAATGGTTCGGGGTGTCGACAGACGAATTTTTTCAGGTAAGTCCTTTATTTTTCGACTGACATGTAAGTTGGCAAGGATAGGCTGTGGAAAGAAAAGAGCATAGTTTCAAGTTAGTCGAAACGTCGAATGACACCCTAATCACCCCTAACCCCGACTCCTGACATGAATCCAAACTACCTACTCTCAGTATCCATCAATTCAATAAACAATTTCGCATCACGTGTCTTCAAGGCAAGGTTGGTGTCGTCGACCGCATTGTCAATTAACATAGGTGCTAAAATAACCCATAAACATAAAATAGATATTTAGACTCAAAAGACCAATTTGTCGGCCGCTTCGTAACAATGTGAGCACGCAGGGCCAGTTTATCGTATGTTTACTCGTGTTTTTAGGGTTCCGTACCCAAAGGGTAAAAACGGGACCCTATTACTAAGACTTCGCTGTCTGTCCGTCCGTCCGTCAGTCTGTCACCAGGCTGTATCTTAAGAACCGCGATAGCTAGACAGTTGAAATTTTCACAAATTATGTATTTCTGTTGCCGCTATAACAACAAATTAATACTAAAAACAAAATAACATAAATGTTTAAGGGGGGCCTCCCATACAACAAACGTGTTTTTTGTTTTCGGTATTTTTGGCTTGTGGTACGGACGGAACCCTTCGTGTGCGAGTCCGACTCCCACTTGGCCAGTTTTTTGTTGATTCGCGTCGGATATTTGAGCTAAAGTTGTTAACGTTGCTAATTAAAGTGTAAACTGATCTTATAGGCTGTTAACTGACCGTGCGTACAGCCGTGCAGTACGGGGGTTAAACAAAGTGTACATGGAGTAACCTCGTTTACGTTGCAAGGGTTTTTAGAGGCATTTTAGCTGATCTAATAAAGCGGCCAAGTGCACACGAATGGTTGCTTACTACCACCGTACAATATTTAACATTCACTCACAAATAAAATATTTTTCGTTCATTCACAACATATTATCCATATTAATATTATAAATTCGAAAGTAACTCTGTCTGTCTGTCTGTGTGTTACATTTTCACGCCTAAACCACTGAACGGATTTCGCTAAAATTTGGCAGAGAGATAGATTGCATCCCGGGGAAGGACATAGGATATTTTTTATCGACATACCTCGCGTGTGAAGCCGCGGGCGAAAGCTAGTTTTAAATAATTTAATTTAAAAAAAATTACGAACAAAAACACGTTTCTTGTATGGGGGGTCCGTTAATTTTTAACTGTATTTTAATCTTATTATTTGTTGTTATAGTAATACATAATCTGCGAACATTTCAAACGTCTACATATATTATTACGGTTCAAAATATACAGCCTTGTGACTAGTTGTGAACTTGTGACAGACGGACTTATTTTTAATCTTATATTTTGAATTGTTTTTTTTCCATTTGGTTTTTAGGGTTCCGTACCCAAAGGGTAAAAACGGGACCCTATTACTAAGGCTCCACTGTCCTTCTGTCACCAGGCTGTATCTCATGAACCGTGATAGCTAGACAGTTGAAATTTTCACAGATGATGTATTTCTGTTGCCGCTATAACAAGAAATACTAAAAACAGAATAAAATAAATATTTAAGGCGGTTCCCATACAACAAACGTGATTTTTTCGGCGTTTTTGCCTTGTGGTACGGAACCCTTCGTGTGCGAGGCCGACTCGCACTTGCCCAGTTTTTTTTTACATTGTTCTCACTTACGGAACCAACAAGAATAATGTACCGGATTTTGTAATATCTTGATTTAAAAGAGTGCTCTTGGGGTTTCTTGCCCGTTCTTCTCCATAGAGATCTGCGTTTTGGAATGGGCAAAGCTTCAACTTTCTGACTAACTGACCGACTATTTGACAATTCAAAAGTGCCTGTAAATGGTTTAATTGAAATAAATGCTTTGAGTTTGAGAAGGAAGGGCAGCAGAACCTTAGTAATCAAATCCCGTTGGCACTGTTTGGGCACGGAACCCAAAAAAAAAAAAAGAACAAACTCTACCTTTTTTCACGAAAGAAGTACACGCCATGGTTACATTTCTGCACTTTTAGATAAGTAAACTACTTAAAAAAACCGCTAATCTCAGCTGAAACTGGCTTTAAAACTTCCTGTGCTAAATATTGTCTCGTTAAACCTCTTGCCAAAAGTTTACCTTATCTCTTACCTGTGTGATGTACTGCTACCCTGGTACCTCTCTGTATTTTGTGCTGGTACTATCCAGATGGGATGTGTTATTCGTGGCTGTTGAATAAGAAAGCCCCACTTTATAGTATGACGCCATTATGTCTAAATATGGCTCAGGACAATTTAATAGGTCGCGTTTCGCGAAGTCGGTCAACGTATAATGTTTCTTTCATTTATATGGTTTTATGTCTTTGAACTGTAGCGGTATCTACAACGCCACATGCGAAATACGCGTCATTCTGACGTCACGCAAAATCCTGCAACTCGCAAGCAGAATTTACCGCGCAACTAGAATAAATACAACGGCCCGACATGAATCATCGGGCATTTGCCCGCCAGACAAGATACCCGTTTGTTCGGAGAATCCAGCCTTTTCTATGAAGGATGAGTGAACTTTACACCCCGTTCCTCATACCACTATAGAACCTAGCCTAGAATATGTTGAGCTGGTATTGGATATGAAGGCAGCTTGGTTATTGATCTTTTTACAGACACACCTACCTACATAAAGTCACACCTTCATCCCATGGGACTAGGCAGATACTACAGAACGCCACCTGCTACAGTACGATCCTTACATACTCCTTTTCCTTTGTTTACGTTCATAATCTAATCTGCATTCGCAATTTATTTGCCAAATATGTAAACAAATATGAGTATTTGGAAAAATAACTTTAAAGTCCACACAATAAAGTTCAGTTTACGCTACTACTTCAAACTTTTTATAACTTTTGAAATAGTGCTAGTCACTCTGAAATCAACTTAATTACCATTAAAATAAAGTTGATATTTTTTTAACTTGAAATAACATGAATTGGAAACAGATTTGAATAGACTTTAGTTATACACGCATGCCGAATACTACGCACCTGACCTTTCCGAAGAACATCACCAGTAATGTCACTATAAATGTCCTAAGGCGTCCCCTCCTCCCGACGTTTCCACCCATATAACATTATTCAACGCCTTATTTCCCCGAAGAGCTGTTGGGCAGATTTATACCTATATTACACCCAAATTTCGCCAATTATGTGTAATTCCCATGTAATAGGGGGCGAGCCAATAGCCATCAGCCGAGTACACATCCATACTCCGGGTTGCTACTGAGAAATTCTAGATGGAAAAATATTTAACACCCCTCATTTTATCGCAAAAACTCGATAATACTTTTTACATTAACTCTCTTATCCAGAGGAAATAACATACTTTACGTTCTGCGGAAGCGTCCTATTTCCAGCCAATACAGGGCTGTGTAGAATGAGGGGCCCGTGGCTAAATAATAACAGCCGCACAGGTCGATCGATCAGGTTAAGCTACGGTTGCCGCGGTTGGTCTGTGGATGGGTGACCATCTTTACATACCGTGACCCCTCCGTGCCTCGGAAAGCACGTAAAGCCGTTGGTCCCGACTGTCATTCGTGGGTCTTTGACAGTCGTTACGGGTAGTCAGAAGCCCGAAAGTCAGACAACCAGTTTTACCAATGGGTATCGTATTACCCAGTAACTGGGTTGTGGAGGTCAGATAGGCAGTCGCTCCATGTAAAATACTGGTACTCAGCTGCATCCGGTTAATCTGGAAGCCGACCCCAACAACCCACACGAAAAAGCCAAGGCAGATGATGACAGGGCTGTGTAAATTATATCTACATGATATGAAAATGTTCGCACTGATGTCGTAATTCGTAATCGTAGCTAAGCACAGGTGGGTGTCTTTACGACCTCTTTACCATTATAAGCGAAGTACAGAAGTTTCATTTGGCAGTGTACTGCTGGCCAAAAGGCTTTTTTACCAACCTGTCGACACAATTACATACTATTCGTAGTTTTAAATTACACTAATGGCTGATTTTTCTGAGGAATATATATTGAAGTTTGACAGCTTTTGTATAGAAAATATGTCAAACTGTCATATTTATTCTTCAGATAAAAGTTATCTGACTAATGAAGAATCAGCTCTTAAATAAATTACTTCTCACTTAACAGACAGCTGTGCTGCTGGGAAGTTTGTTGCACCAATCCTACTTCCCAGATAAAACACTAGGAAGAGGTGTGTCCAAAATCGCATAAGACTTAAGAATCTTAAATATGTAATTTTGACGTTCAAAAGTGCTGATTCTCAGTTTAATTTAAATAAATGACTTTTGACTATTAAATCGTTTAAAAACTACTAGCTTGTCCTTTCGTATCTTGATTCCTCATTAATGTATGTCCCCTGGGATTATGCGTTACATCATCCAAAGCCATTTGTGTCGGTTTATAGAGCCTCTGAACTGCGTTGTTTACTGACTTTTCAACATGTTGCATATAGCTTTCAGTAGAACCTGATCTCAACCAGCTGGTTAGTAATATTCTGGCACATTTTCTTCACTCGCTGGCAAAACGTTGTATTTGACGTTAATTCTCAGCAAAACATGTTCCTTATAAAAAAGTTACTTAAAGGAATTACTATTTGCGCATGAGCAATTTCTCAAACATTTTACGAACTGTACCTTCTATAATACGTCTTGTTTATTTTCTCAACCATCTGTTTATGTGTTATTGTATGATCCATTCACGATTTCACTCTCATTCAGTTGTGTATTACCAAAACATTCGTGGGTGTTTCTGTTCTATTGGACGAACCGAGTAAAAGTGAGCCTCATAAATTATTCGGATTAATATGAATGAGGAAGTTGATGATTTAATGTACTCGTGGGTTTCTCTCGTGGGCTTAGGAGAAACGTAACCGCTGGTGAATAATAGAAGGAATTATTAGGTCCCCGAGATTCGGTGTAATGTTGTGTGATTAGAAGTTATATGATTTATGGGCTTAAATGTAATGTCTGCGAGCCTGAGGGGTTAAACAGAGTTTGCGAACATCAATATTTGGCTTCATGTAGATATACCTTGACTCGTCTCGAATTGCCTTAAGCAGTAAACTTAAGGTTAACTCCTACATTAGGTAATTACGTATCAACATTTAGGTTTTTCTTAACATCATTCTTTAGCTAAATACCACAATTTTTTTAACTTTTTAACGTCATCGTCGTCGAGATAAACACCGGTAATCTAGAACGCTGGACTGAACTGACTGAGTAAGGACGCAATATCACTTTAGAAGCAAGCACGACAATTTGTGCTTAATGAACTTTTTCTACTTCGTAATGGTAAACCAGAAAACTTATGCGCTTCGATAATGTTCGTGTTTCCGAATAAGTACGTATGTCGCGCTACAGAGTAAGCCCACACAGAGGTAAAGCTTCTAAGTTTTGTACTGCCGCGCTTCGTAGTAATGCACGTATCATTGCGCATTTGGGTGAATCTTTCTATCTGTTGGGTTACGACTGGTCGCACCTTGTCATATTTATCACTCACATTAGATAAATACTTCCATGGCTATAACTGCACTATATTAGATCTCACCATCGCGCGTTCGTATTTCCGAATATAGACGATGATTGCCGAAGCGCATACTTCTGCTGGGAGATCTGTATCTTCACTTCTAAAGGGGAAAGGGAGTTGAAAATCCAATTTTGGCCCGTTTTGTTCGTCACACAGACTAGCATAAATGATCCGTACGTTTCACCCGCTCAAGTGCTGGTTTCGACACAAGTTACCGCTTTTCGGATCCACTTACTGCCAGACACGCCACCATGACATCTGGGCTGTACGATGTATGCCGAGTTTGTTGTGCCTAGGTATGTTAATAGTACCACATAACGTAAGGGAGTATATGAAGTTATGTAAACGGTTTGAATCATGGGTTTTCACGATGTCGTTTGTGGGTTAAAAGCAATATTGCAGTCTTTGGGATTTTAAATAATCGATTTCTGTTGCAAATTCTGCGCTGCCATTTGCCGTAGATAAAGGAACCATTAATAAATAATGTGTATCCGATAAGTCAATGAGTGATGGCAAAGTATTCTGTTTGAGTTTTGATTATAAGACGATTAAAAAAATACACACGTAATTGTTCAAGTTTTCACTTCTGTAAATCGATTTCAAAAATTCTTTTTTTGATGGATAGGGATAGGGTATGTATACCTCAGGGGTGGCCCATATAAATTTTAATTAACTTTGCTTGGGAAGTTTTTAAGTTAGCTTCAACAATACATATTTTTGCCACCGTAGTTTAAATTGATGATGTTATAATAACTTCCTGTCACTGATATTTACATTGTAAGTAGTGTTATACGAATTTCGGAAGTCGGTGCCAAACAACGAAAATGCGAACCCAACGACACCGACACCGACTTCCGAAATTAAAGTTATTTTTCACTTTGTAGTGTCTTTTTTTTTTTTTGGTGCTTGTTTGTGCGTCCGCGTTGCTCTTCGCGACGGCTTTTAATAGCGTCTTCATCATAATTTAGAGAATTTATTACGTAAGATTAATGTGTATATTAAACCTACAAATAATAATAATTGAGAGCACTGGTGGCCAAGTGGTGACGGCCGCGACTGACGAGTTGTAGGTCGTAGGTTCGAACCCAGACAGGCGCTTTACTTTGTGTAAATTATTTCATCACCATTACTCTCAAAACGGTGAAAGAAAACATCGTGAGGAAACCGGCATGTCCCAGAACCAAACATTCGAAGACATGTGCCATCTACCAACTCGCACTGGGCACGCGTGGTGGATTACGGCCCACTCCCTCTCACGAAGAGGAGGCCTGTGTCCCAGCAGTGGGAACATTTATAGGCTGATTATGAATAATAATTAAAAACCGTGCGAAGCTGCACTGTACGGGTTGCTAGTTATATAATTTCTGGCGGTTGTGTTAATACTTTCCCTATAACATTGCAGGTGTCAATAATGGCGATGGAAGAGTCGAGGGTGCTGGTGTGGCACCGCGACAAGCTGAAGCTGTCCATCATGTCTGACGCCTTCCTGCAAGCCGTGTTCGACCACATACTGGGTCGAGACGTTGTTCACAAACTTATGCAGGTAATGTAGCCTTAATGTTTTTGTTTTTTCATCTTTATCAATCACTCGGAAATTCTTAGACGGAACTTATTTATGGTAATTCATCATCTGCCTAGCCTTTTCCCATGTTGGGGTCAGCTTCCAGTCTAACCGGATGCAGCTGAATACCTGTATTTTACATGGAGCGACTGCCTATCTGACCTCCACAATCCAGGTACTGGGTAATAGGATACCCCTTGGTAAGACTGGTTGTCAGACTTATTTACAGTAATTATTTTGATATAAATTATATTCGATCAATCAGATTTTTAATCCTGGTCCAAAACCTCAAAAACCAATAGGTCCAGAATTCTAAAACGGTCTTACTCGTATTAAATAATCTACGATATTTTTTTCTATTTTATTCCGTCCGAAACCTTTTTTTTTCTAATATACTTAACGTTAACAGATTATAATATCTAAATTGGTTATTTATGAAGACTAGTATCAATTTATAAAATCAAATAGCCACTAAACAAAATTACCTAAGCCATAAAAACCCGACTGTGTGCCTCGTGCTCATCGTAAATAATACGGCTAGTGTGATTATTACAAATTCAGAACCGACTACTATGCTGAAATTATTTATTCATACAACTAGGCTGAATTTCGTGAAAACTCTATTGACCCACTTGTGCCTTAATCTACGTTCGCATTTTAGTTTCCAAAAATGTAAACAACTTTTTTTTTTTTATAACTTCTCTGTTATAAACTGTAGGTACACTACAAAGTTTTTTTTGTTGCCTATTCAATTTATTCCAAGGAGTCCTATACGATTTGCGCGTGTAAAGATTTATAAATAAAAACTTTCTAAGAAAGTTTGTATGGCTTTCTCTGTGGTTCTTTTTTCTTTTATTTCATTCTGGTATATAAATCGTTGTTTAAATGATTTATAACACCGTCTCGTTCATTATTAACTTGTTCTTGAAAAACATGAATATTTAAAGATTTAGGTATTATAGTATGGTATTATTATCTATCAATATTATTAGCGTTATTTTTTCAACAGTAAATAAATAATAATAATAATAATGTTTATTTGCCAAAGACAGTTTACATTTCCTTAAAGTCTACTCTAATAGCTAGGTTTACAAAAAAATAAAAAATACAAACTAAGACGCAAAGGAAGGATGTTGCTTATGAACTCCACACTAGGTCGAGCCTGTCTCGTGGAGTCCATGGGTGGTATTACCATAATTATAGTGAACATGCGCATTACATTAACAAAGGAATTCTTCAGAGGTAAGTATGTGAGAAAGCGTTAATTTTTAATTTTTAGGGTAATTAAAACATTATTTAGGTTTAAAATTAAATTAAAACAGTTTTTTAAAAAAGTAGAAAAATTAAAACAAAAAAGTTAAAGGGTTATTAAGGCTACAATGTGCACTGTGTGTGGGGGTGTGTGTATGTGTGTGTGTGTGAGAGAGAGGGTGAGTAAGTGTGTAGCCGTGTAGGTAGGTATATATTAGTGTGTCCAGTCATGTGTTAGTGTGTTACGATATTACCTTTAAAAGAGATTCGGATTCACTATGTGATTGGGCTAATAGCCATTTACGAACAATCTTTTTTACTTGTCTTGTTCCAGAGTTACTGACGCCACACATTCTTACCGCTTTGTTGTAAATGTGGCTGAGCAAGAATTCTTGCATGTGTTGTGCGAAGGTTGTCCGCGTCCTTATCGAAGGACACTTGAAAGCTCTACGTTTGAGAAGCAGCGAGTATTCCGGGGTCTGTGTTATGATTTTATGCTGTTTCAGTACCATTTTGAAGATATATAACTGTCGGACATTGAGTAATACGGCTTCTTTGTACAAAAGGGCTGTGGGGTATCTGAATGGTTTCCTGAGCATGACTTTCAAAACCGATCGCTGAGCTCGTTCGCATTGGATCATAGTGGTGATCCCAACTCCACCCCATACTGTTATACAGTAACACAGAATTGACTCACATAGTGCCACATATACCATGTTAAGAGTTTTTATATTGGCAGAGTTACGCAAGAGTTTCATTATGTGAATCAACTTTCTGGTGCGTTTGGCCACCAGGTCAATATGGGGCTTGAAAGAGAGCCGCTGGTCTATTATAACCCCCAGATATTTTATCCATTCAACCCTTTTTATTTTCTGGCAGTTACACAGGAGAGGGTTACAGGTTGCAGAGTGGATAATGATGCCAAGTGGTAGTTTGGGCGCTGAGGCTTGGGTTTTGTGGAAACACAAGTAGTTCGTTTTGTCGATATTTAACGAAAGAAGATTGTAATCGAGCCAACGTTTGATACTGGTCAAACAGTTTTGAGCCTCTTTATGCACTGATTCCCAGGATTTGTCATTAAAGAGAGAAATAAATCGTGCTTCCTTTGTTCAGCACCATAGACACAATATTTATTTCCCATTTTCCATTCGCCAACCCAAAATATATCAAAATTATTGGAGCAATTTTCAGCTAATTAAGTTTACGCAACTTTGTCTGTAAAATGTAATTATAAGATCAAAGGACTAATTTAATATTCCTAAATGGCAAAATAAATTAGCTTTGACTATTAACATTTCAACATCAACTTTGAAAAGCCCTTTCCTGCTGTAGACTGTGATAGTATTAAAACATCAACTTAAGACAGGTGTAAGTCCTGCAATGGACTATGATAGGTGGACTTGATTGATAACTAAAAAAACTTTTTTACAAAGAAAATCCGACTTCTAATGCGCTATTGCCGTAATTTCCAGGTGAGCGAAACAATGGCAGTTTCAAATGGACACCTGCCGAACTGTTACGAGGAAGGCGAAGATAAGCCGATGTTGGTGGTGAAGAAGGCGGGCGACGGACCGGGCATCACCGCGTTGTTGAACAGGCAGCTGCAAGGTATGTGATGCTTGTCTGTGCTCTCTGTTGTGAGGACGAAAAGGGTGTTGGGCATTTGATTTGGTAGGGGTATGCAGCTGCATCTGGTGAGACTAGAAGCCGACTCCAACATAGGAGGAAAAGGCTAGGTAGAAGATTTTGGTAGCGCCAATTTTTTGCAGTTGAGAGTTTAATTGCGCAGGGTATATTGGGATTTTCTGTTATCTGTAAAATATCTGTTATTATAGTCCGTGCGAAACTAGTTGGCCGCGCCTTAGGTATGGGACGGAGGGGCGAGGGGGGGGCGCTTTGTCGTTACTCAGTGCGTGCGTTGCGAACACTAGGCAACCCCGCCGCCCTCACCCCCGTCCCCACCTAAGGCGCGGCCAACTAGTTCCGCGCAGACTATAGTAAACATTGGAAGTAAAGGGGAGTCTTAGTTGGTGGTCAGATCAAATTTCAGAGGTCTTTGTTTTTCTAAAATTTTAAAACTTTAAAGTTCTAAATCTTGGCTTATTTAAATTCTGATTAATAATAGGAATCACCTATTTGCTGAAAATATAGCTGTATAAGTAAGTGGTTTAATGTACTGTCCGTTATTTTGCCTGTAGGGCATTCAAATTAATTTTACATTAATACCTAATAGGTATTTATTTTAGTAAAATATACAGAATGAGACATAGTCTGTCCCGTTGAAAGGGAGCCGGATTTAATTCAATTGAATTTACAGTTAAACTGATTACGTAAAGAAATTTGGATTTCGTTAACCAAATTCATATGGCCAAGAAAGATAAACACTAAAATGAGTGTCCTAACAAAATTCCATTTTAATATTAAATCTGAATACCTAATACCAAAACAAATGCTCAATTTTTCATACATTATGCATGATTATTATCATAGCTAGTGTAGGAGATTATTGTCAGAGGTAGAATTATCATTTTACATTATCCGGAGTCTTTACACACTATCGTTTAAGAAAACTAAATTGAACATTTGACCATTTATAAGAAATAATATGAATATCAAACTCAAGCATTTATTTCAATTAAACCATTTACAGGCACTTTTGAATTGTCAAGAAGTCGGTCAGTCAGAAAATATGAAGCTAGTTGCCCATTCCAAAGCGTAGGTAGGTATTATATAGGCTCGCCCCCTATTACATGGGACTTAAATATAACTGGCAAAGAGTAATGTAACTGTTATAGGTACCATCGCGGCGTTTTCCGCCTGATCACTTAAACATTTTTTCGGTTAAATCCTGCGGCGGCGCCAAGCCCTTTAAGAGCATTTACGACGTACGGCATTTCATACAAACTTTCAAGCCCTTGTTTTTCGAAATGAATAAACCGATTTTAATTAAACTTCATACGCATAAGCAGGATACAAAGGTACTAGAATCCCTACAAACAGAGTCCTATTAGTACTAGAATGTTATGCCAAAATTTGGCCTCACAAAAATGTAATATGTATGACAGATATTATGCAATAGTGTGACAAGAACATAATAGGGAATATGCATGGGATTCAAATAGGAGTCACATATTTTTTTAATATATTTTAATACTTCAGAATTATGTCTTTATCAATATTTTTGATTAGGTATTTATATTTTTGAAGTGCAGTAATACTGTGGGAAATTCAAATATGATATGAAAAGCGACGCCATTGATCAAAGCGAATGTGACTGTGACGTAAAAGTCTATGACAACAATAAATTACACAATACTTCTTTAACCTAACATCACCTCATGTTTGTTGTCAATGTCATAGACTATGACGATACACCAAGCGCGCCAAAATGAAGGGCGTTAGGTGCTCGTGTCGTTTGGCTCTTTAAAGTGATTCCAATGCTTTTTTGGCGTTGAATATTTTTTTTACTGCCTTAAGGCGATGTAAACTATCGAAAGAAGTGCCTTTCGATGCATATTATGAATTAAATAAGAGGCACAGTGAAATAAATTAACAACGTTTGGGAGTAACTAAATGGAAAAAAGGGTTGTGACGGTCAAAATGTTCCACTTTTTTCGGTCTAGTTCTCATTTGCCAAGTGTGCAGAGTATAACTGTGTGAAAAGGAACTTTGTTCCAATACCTTATTACAGTCGTTTGTACTCTTGGTATATAATAACATACAAGACTTTGAAACCTAAAGTGGTGGTCATTATAATTCAATAGCAGCTTTAATCGGTATCGATTTCCTTCGTCCGGACGATAGTGTGTAATGATTTCAGTCTTTCTGAAGCTCCCATTGGTCGTTTGTGTATTTAATTTTAATGTTACTTAAATTACTTTGGTATGTCTGCTTTTGTGAACGCTTTGTATGTTTTAAATTTAAAGCACTTTTGTCGTGGTTGATTGTCTTTTGTTTCGCGAGAGGGCGCTTTGTTGCCTGTCAATGTTTGGTTTTTAGAGATTTGCCTTTTGAATGCAGACATACTTAGGTATTTTATTGATGTTAGCTAATTAATAGGCGTTCGTGGAGTCCCTTTATAGTTTATTGTGTAGCTAGTTCATATTCTATAGTCATCACGGACCATAAGTTTTTCAATTTTGCACTCTTAGTAGACATATGAATGATTACGCGATGCAGTTTCTTGAAGGTAGACTTACCATCAACGTAGGCATTATTTACTCCAATATTATTTGCAACATTAATTAAATAGTGAAAATTATTTCAGAAAATATCACTTTCTCAGATAATGAGTTTTGTTAACCCTCACGAAACTGCCTCGCGTGGTGTAGACTTAAAGGGGACTATACGTAACGCGTCCGTCTGGTGTTGTGGTTGTGCCGTGTCGATGACGTGTGGCGTGTGCGTCGCGTGCGCGTGACGTCACGCAGGCGAGCACGCGCCGCTGCTGCGCGCGACGCCGCACGCGCATGCCTGCTGACTGCGCGCTGACATCTACGAGACAAGAGAGAGCGGGCTTTTCTCCTCACCTTTCCTCACTTTTATACTTCACGATTGTTCGCTTTTGCATAAACTTGTCCAGATTTTTTCGTAATCAACATTTCGCGTAAAATTTTCTTGTTAGCGGGATTTTTATTGGCAAATATGTTGCTGTTTAGCAAATATTGAAAATTATTATTAAAAAAAGAAAATTCGGTGATACAAAATACTTATAAATAAAAGATTTACACTGGAGTTTAGAAAAAATGCTAACTGAGACTGGAAGAGATGCCACTGCTACCAAAAAACCGATCATATTATATGATGACAGATTAGCTAAGTTGTATAGCAGTGTCATCTCTTGAATTAAAGTATTTATTATATCGTGAAGTGTAAAATAATCCTTCCCCATTTTCCTCACTCCCATATAATCACCAATATTCATGCAATACAATACAAAACGGTTGAGAAGTGATTGATGAAACATTTTCAACTAAAACCTAAATTGTATAAAATCTTAAGAATTTTTATAAAGGCTTGTGCAGACGACAGAAAAACCGCTTTAGACAGTCTGTTGTGTGTGCTAAGCCTTATATTTACACCAAGTGTTTTCTATCCTTCGATCAACAATAGCATTAGATTTAGGATTAGGAACAAAAACATCACTTAAATGGCCACGATTGCATATAACTTGATTAGAAACCTTAACTTTCAAACATAAAGTTCATTATCGATTGCAATATATTTTTTATAATTTGATTAAAAAGAAAAAATAAGAACAAAAATATTTATGGAAAAATAACACATAATTTCTAAGCAAATGTTGCGAAATAAGACCACAACATTATTTTGTGGTCTTATTTTCCGACCGTTTTTGATGCGTTCATCGGAAATCTAGTACTATTGCTGAACGAAGTTTCTACCAGTATTAACAAACAAAAACAGACCAAAATTAATTTTTTATGTATATACACGTATTTTTTATAGTTTTCATCATTACTTCTTACTGTAAACAGTATAATGAAACAGTATTGTTACTCCTTAGGTACTATCCATATCTCTAGACATATCCATACATACACATTATATAACATGTATGTTCTTTTGTATTTTATGTGGTGTCGCGTGGTGGCTAAAGGGCTTATTTACAATCAGTAGGGCTATACCTTTTGCATTTCTGAAGTATTTAAGTAAATGCCAGATTACGTGTTAAATAAGGCCCGTATTTAAATCCATTTTATAAATTACTCCAAGAACTTGACTTTTAAATTTTGGTTGGTCTTGTTCTAGCATCGCAAGAGTTCTTAAAGTGAAATCTTTCTTGTCGAAGCTCTTTAGTATCTATTAAAATTTTCCTTGCATGGCCGACATTTATTTTGATAAATATACGAAAATTAGACGATCTTTACAATATTGTATTGAACTTTCATAATTATTGTGATAGTTCTTTTTTAAATGATTATGCGGCGCCATGTTCAAATTGGATTTATTAAATCATCATCTGCCTAGCCTTTTCCCAACTATGTTGGGGTCGGCTTCCAGTCTAACCGGATGCAGCTGAATACCAGTATTTTATTTTACATGGAGCGACTGCCTATCTGACTTCCACAACCCAGTTACTGGGTAAAACGATACCCCTTGGTAAGACTGGTTGACAGACTTTCGGGCTTCTGACTCATTACTCAGACAGTCATTACTGTCATCCACGAATGACAGCCGTGACCAACGGCTTAACGTGCTTTCCGAGGCACGGAGGGGTCTCGGTATGTAAAGATGGTCACCCATCCACAGACCAACCGCGGCAAGCGCAGCTTAACCTGAGCGATCGACCTGTGTGGCTGTTATTTTTTAAATTGGATTTATTAAATACGGGACTGAAATCTAAAGCTCACTTTCTCACTAAAATGGTTTGGTCATTCGGTCTACCATTCTTTTTTCACAAAAAAAAAATCTTTTTACTCAGTAGGTCACATAATCTGGCATAGAATTGATTTCAATTTCCATTCAATTAGAATTAAAGATATTTTGCTACATATTCTGCCTTTTTAAACATATCTAAAACTAAATTTTCTTAGATTTAAACAAACGTATGATCATGAAAGTACTTTATTAATATCGCCTTTAACTTTTAATATAATATATGTAGTTTGTCTATTATTAGCGAGCTTTTTAAAGTAAGTATATCGATGGCTCTTCACTATTCGGCATATAAGTGGAAATATTATCGTTATTTTGCTGGTACAAAAATAAACTTTATTGCTAAAGAAATAGAGTATATTTTGTATTGGCCAATTAACGTGAATGTTTGGACAAATATGCATAGTGAATAGTTAGCTTATATCGTATGTTTAAGTAATTATACGCGCATGTGTAGCCCTGTGTTTAAGTATTAAGTGTGTAACTAGTCTTATTTCGCTCATAATGTCTCTCTAAGTATATTCATTAGTATTATATTATTGGTGCATGTGATTTTAACATGACAGGTTGGAATGAAGACACATTTTCTTTTTTTTTATACAAAATCTTACAGTTTTGAATCTTGCTTCTGAAAACAGATATCATTTGCAACGGACTTTAAAATATAGGTAACTGTTTAAACTTCTCTTATTGTTTGTATTATTTTTAATACCGATGCGAATTTACTTTTTTATAAATTTAACTGAAGGCAATTCTAATTGCTTGATTGTATTGCACCCATCCAATTTTTGGACATAGACACAGATCGAAATAACAAAGGCTTTCAGGCTACTGAAACGTTTGGAATATTTGAACATTTAAAAAAATAAATAAATACGTTTATTGAAAGGTTGCTTTAATTTTTTTGTGTTAAATAAAAGAAAGTGTGCTAAATTCTGACCTAATACTGTATGCTTTAATGATAGTTGTTACCTTTAACCGCTAAGTATGTTAGTGTACATAAGTTATATTTAGTCGTATAAGCTATAACAATTCCGTAGTCCCATCCCATGTCCGAACTCCCAAAGCATGTTTGGAAGATCGACAATTGAAGGTAATATATTTTGTTTTATGTTATTTGTTTCACCCATAACTCACGGAAGTGTGTGTTTTGGTTTTTATTTGGTCTTTACATACACAAACAAAAATAGTCAACGAGGTAATTGCGTAACACACTATCAGTATCTAGCAGTGGCTTTCATTTTGACAGTTCATCAACATTCATTACGTTGTTGAGCAAACCACGTTACGTTGTTGTTTTTTCGAAAATATGAAGCAATGGATTAGCAATATCCTTCCGCCTTCGAAATGATTCATATTGAAATTGATAGTGTGTTACGCAATTAAGGTGCTGGTCCTTTGAAGACCAATGATATTTACAAAATTTATCTAAAGAGGCATGTCGAAAATAAAGTTCTTTTTTCATCATTTCCGATTTGTAGGAATTAAATGTGTATTTGAATGCCACATTAAACCATTTTCATTTCCCTAAAGGTAATTACATCAATGTTTGTTGCATCACTCCTAACTCACATTTACAATAATAATACATTGATATATGACTGTTTGAAAACTAAAATATGCCTTGTTGGCTGTAGCTTTTGTCGTAGATTTAAGCCACACTTAATAACATATTTAAGGAGTAAAAATTTAACATTTCATGGAAATTGTTGGCTTAATTCTACAATAAAATAATATTTGTCACATTTGCTAGTTTACATCCACACAACACGCATTGCTTGCGAAAAGTTGCGCTTTTATTTGTTATACATTACTACCAATTTACCAAATATTGTCTCCATTCAATACAGTCTGAAATGTACTTTAAAGACTAAGAGCAAAAGCTCATTTTTGTAAAACACTAATTAGCTTCATAACAGGAAACTGGCAACACTGAACTTGATCAAATCAGATGTTAAATGCTTATTCTATATCCTCTATCAATTAAAAACATAAATAATGTTCTGTTCAAAGTAAATTTCAGACGCAACCTGTTTTATATTTTCCAACTGGCAACACAATCAGTGTCTATGTTTTGTGTAACGTCTTTAACAGTCATCGACACGCGCACAACACGGTGAAACGTGGAGTTAAAGCTTGTGTGTATGTTTGCTAGATTTGTGAGGTGAAGTTTTACTCTATGGGTATCACTAAAACTATGGAATATGCACAAAATACTAATGTCATATTCAGTCAAGTTATAAAAATGAAATCTGAGGTATTTGACATTATATTTTGCACGCACAACACCTGTAATCTCGTTTACACGTAACGACAGTGTTGTGTATGTTCTCAAACAAAATGGAACTTGGTTTACAGAAAAGTAAAAGTCGTAACGTGTAAACGGCCCTCAATTTATCATAATTTTGACATATTCTTTTCTCACATTTGCCAGCAACAGACCCAAACGCGTGGCGACTGGGCCGAATAGAGGAAGCCGACCACGAGACTCCCGTGTGAGGCCGCGCCTTGCACGTAGCGGTGCGCCCGCGCAACAAGCGCGCGCGACGCTAGTGCAAACACGACCTTATCACACTCAAAATAAGGTTCAACCCAGACTGAGCAGGCCGACAGACCTGGCTACCTCAATAACGAACTCTATGTCGAAAACCGTAAGATACAAAGTTGATCGTTCATATCGTATATTACATGTAGATCTTATTACAGGAAGTAAGTTGTGTGAAGTGCTATCTGTGGCTTGGGCTGTAAGATTGAAAGTGGCGTGAGTCGATGTTGTTGGTAAATGCGTTCGATTCAATAGTCGATTATGTTACACTACTTTCACTAACGAATTATAGTTTAATAATTCGATTTTAGTGATAAGGGAAATAGAATTCCGGTCTAGAACTCTAGACAATCGATTAAAGATTTCTTGAGCCATCGTATAATTAAAAAATCGACTAAATTATTTTCTTAGCCGACTAAATAGCTTAGTCATAGCAAAATGAAAGGGTTTCATAAAATGTTTTCCTCCACATAATAATTTAAGCATAATAATTTCATCGAAAAAACGACTAACTCGACTATTGAATCGATTGATAGCCTATTTATTAACTTTTTACACGTCAGGGAATCATCGTTACTTTGATTTTTTATATTAAATTATAACGACAAAGTAAAACAATGGCTCACTGACATGTAAACAATGATTTATTAATGGATAGCTTACAAATGATCTGAAACGAAATAGCACATTGAAAAAAGACTAGAATCATTATTTTGTGTATACTATTTATGTAGATAGACATATAACTAAATATTGAATCGATATGGCGTCGTATTGTCCCCAATAAAGTAATAAACGAGAGTTTATATTTAAATAAATGTTTTGTGTAAATACATTATAGGATGATAATGATAATTTAAAAAAGATGAGAAAATTGTGTGTACAAAATGTGTATTCTACTCGATTCGTAGTCGCCATGTCGTGGAAAAGGATTTGAATAATTACATGCCTTTTAAATCTCACAGTTTTATTAATGTTGTAGATTCGAAGCTAAACATATCTATAGGCTATTTTTCTCTCTCTCTTAGGCTATAACTATGCTGTTTTCTGTACTTAGGTGAATTTTATTTTATTCGCAGTGGAAGTGTTTTTACGTAAGAGTTTATCTTTGTCAGGTTATAAAGAGTGCAGGTCACCGTTATCGGGTTGCTGCGTGCGAACAAGTGCATAATTTGAGTATTGTTGTATTATGTTTTTACGTATTTTGCTTTTGTGTGTCTTTTTCTTTGACTTTAACGTAATTACACTGCAAGCCGACTTTGACAGACTTACCAAAAAGTTTATAATATTTTTTTTTTTTACGATTGCGTATCTGGCAATGCAGAGCTGCAAAGTTCTTAAAATTCCACTTCACTGATGTCTGTAATATAAAACTGTGATTTTTTTAAGGGAATGAGACAGAAACGATTCCTGTAATATTATCTTCCATCCCTGTCAGACTCCACAAGTTATCTTTTGATAAGAAACGCCACATATTAATAATGTACCTGATAAACATTTTTTCTAAAGATACTTGTCGAGTGGACAGTAAGAGTTTAAAGTCGCTGGAAGCGCTGCACAATTACGTTTACTTAATTAGTTTGATTATTTAACATCAAATTATATGAAATTATTTAGTATTTAGCCCTTGCAGCCGTTTCAGCGACTTTGTAACAATACTTTCATAATAAATACGAGTACTACCATTGAACTTTGTAAGTCACAAATTAAACAAGCAGGCCTTATATGTAAATGCAATAGAATGTTACCATAGAGTTGCAAAACTGTCTAAAAGTTAATAATATAATTTTCAATCTTATTTCACGTAAGAATAAGGTCGAAAATATTGTAAACCTGTTTAGCGTTTAGCAGTTTTGCGCGTAAAAGTATATCTTAATCACGAAATAGGGAATGACCAGGTTAAACTGAAATAATATATTGAGCTGATTATTAATTAACGTCATTGTACAAATTGTTGGTGGTTACCTAACAATGCACCCTACTGTAAGATGTCCGGACACATAAATTAGTTGTTTATTTTTAAAACAATACCACCAAACGGGGTGAATACGGATGCAGGGGTGAATCGGGACGAAACTTTAAAAGCGATTTCACCCCTGCATGCCAATTCACCCTGTTTGACGGTAAGTACAGTTTGTTAGATACAGGTTGGCTGTGTCTCGCAAGTTTACATAATTAAATTCTTGCGTCAGAAAAAAGGTGGTCTGCTAACTCAGCTGTGTAAACAATTGCCTCAATGAACAAGCTACCAAACCGTTCGATTTAACCCCTTTTTTCGCGACGTTACAAGCACAATAACGAAATTAAGTTTTTAACAATGGATTTTTCCTGTTTTCATAACGTAAACTTGCGAGAGGCGATCGTCGTTCGCTATGGTGCCGCAACGAATCGAATTGTCCGTCACTTTCACTTTATTTCTGGTAACGTCACTCAACTGTGCAATTTTATTTTATTTTTAGTTAGGTAACATTTTAACGGTTGCACTGACGAAGTTGTTGACATTTATAGTTTTTTTTTTTTGTGATGTCGCTATGAAATTGATGTTATTATTGAAAGATGATGATGATATTGAAAATTATATTGAATTGACTATAGATTGCTAGCGGATGATCGCCTTCAGACACAGCTGTAAAGGTGTTCTATTCTCGTAAATTTGCAAGTTGTAAGTATGGCAGCTGTATGATTGTGTATAGTGATGTATAAACATTCCAAAATTTTCATTTTTGGCTATTGGAATTATGGTTAAAAATATATTTAAGAGTCAGAAGCACTGCCAATGCAATTTGATTGCTTGTTTTGCGGTCACTGCGTTATATTTTGTAATTAAGGATCTCATTTTGTTTTGTATAACGATTTTGATTTGTCTTGATAAATGAGGAGCACATTTTTAAGTTTGTTTACATGTGGACAAACCACTTTGTTATGGTTGTATCAGGACAAACGTGATTGTTCACATACTTGCCTTGTGTCTGTGCGCCCAGTGTGTTAGTATGCCTTAACGAATTGCCATTTGTGATGATTGTAAATTATGAATGTGTTGTATGATTTATTGTATTGAAATCATCTTAGTACATGTTGAGACAAATAGAGATTAAAGAAATAAAGTAACAAATTGTGTAAAAAAACATTGTTTTATTTTTTGTGTATAATTTTTGGTGCTTTAATTAAAAGAAAAAGATATTATAAAATAAAACAGAAACCAAACGGTCAATAAAATGCCACACAACTGATCCTAGATTTATTAATAAGTTAATCCCCACTATCACAAAGCACTATGAGTCGTCAAATGTCATCCTACCAACTCCATGCTGTTTTATATACCTTCTGTACTGCTTATATTTATTATTCTCCGCTAAAGCTTTTTTTGCTTCCTCATCTTTCAATTCTTTCCAACATTTGAAGTTTTCTTTAACCCAAAGTTCTTCATCAAGGAACTCTTGCCTTTCTGAGTCTTCTATTGCATTGAACTGATGCTGTCCAAGCTTCATGTACTTTCTGATTAAATATAACTTCTCTTCTTCACCATATGGTCGCTTCATTATGGTGAAATTCCAGAACCACCTGAGATACCAATAAATATAATATGCAATGGTGTAAGGTAATATGATCAGTTGCACCCACAGTATGTCGACTATTTCTGGCTTAGCATAGGCACCTTTGATGTCCATGTTCTCTTCAATAACCTTCCTTATCATCCGGTCCTGCTCCACTTTCTGCTCAGCTTTAGATTTCTTCACACCTTTATTTTTAGACTGAACTTCCTTCATTTCAGTTTTGGCTATTTCTAGAGCTTTATTTCTATACTTTGGCACTGTTATAAAGTATTTAATAGCGGTATCGTATTTAGACCACGCGCTATAGTACTGTATTATCGATATAATTGAAATAGTAACTGCGATCACGATTCGTACGTCGACTTTCGGCGCCATACGGCGTCGGTAATACCTGTAGTAGTGAGCATAGTACTCCTGAGGGTTGTCCAACATGTAATCATAGTCCGACCTCTCTTCATCATCGCGCAGGATTTCGTATGCTGTAGCTATTTCCTTGAATTTTTCTTCGGCTACTTTTTTAGTTTCGGGGGTCCTGTGTAAATCAGGATGAAACCTTTTGGCCAGTTGTCTGTAACTTCTACCAATCTCATTCTTTGTTGCGTCTCTTGTGATTCCTAGAACTTCGTAACAATTCTCCTTTCCACAGTAAATACCTTCGAGCAGGTGATCTGCTGACGAGACCACAGCAATCTGCCATGTTACACAAAGAAGAATGAAGTAATCGTATTTTAAAGGCATTTTTACTTTAACACATACTCTAAGTTATAAATGCAGTTAATTGCGACTAGCACCTAATAGTAATTAAAATAAAATTTTACGATTTAAAAAATTATGCTACGCTACCACGACTGATTGTCACTTTGACAATCACGATGACCGAAACGGAACTGTCAACGTCACGACTACGTCAGCTTATTTATGTCGAAAAAATGTTTTTCAGTATGGCAGCTTTTTGACAAAAAGCAACGCATGAAAGTGAATTCAATATGAGCTGTGCACAATTAGTATGAAGCACAGACTACTTAGAGATACTACGTATGTATGAAGTCATCCAATCACAATAGTTGAACAGTTTAATTATCGCCAAGAGTTACACAAACTGTAAAATGCACTGTGAACTGGCAGTATTGCAAATTGCAAAAAATTCTGAACGACTATGTCCTTGTCAATAGAAATGTTAAAAGTTCTGTAATGATTGTTGACTGTCAAATCAAATTGTCAATGTCAGAAACTGTTTTGAAGTGTCACACGTGTTTTCATTTTTTGTGTTATGAATTTATCACATTCACAAAATAAAGTAAGAAAATGATAGAAAACGCACTAGATCGTTTCTCAGAAAGCTTATTTTTGTTTTTAACTGGACAATCAAAAGATGTAAGAAGCCTTTTAGTAAAGAAACACAATGAGAACTTACAAACACACGGTGATTTCAGTTTTCCTAATTCAGTGAAATCTTGGCACGAATATGCCATTTGTGATGAAGTTGTTGATAAAGAAAACGCTACAATATTACAAGTAATTGGTAAAGAGTCTCCAGATATAGTTGAGGAATCGAAAAAGTGGAATTTGTCAGTAAACAAAGTGAAAGACGAGAAAGATCGCATTTATTTGTTTTTAGAAAGACCTCGAACTATCCGTGTCGGTTTATCAGAGGGCCTAAGAAATAATGCAGTGTTATCACAGAAGATACGCGAAGAAACATCGACTGTTCAGTTGGATCCTTGTTGCGAAGAACAATGTGACCTAACCTCGTTACGCACGAAATATGTCTGTAAAGTCATCAAAAACTTGTGTGCGCTATGTAAAGTGAACTCTCCCATATTCGTCACATCGAAATCTACTAATAGAAGTGAAGGTTCCCACAGAGTGCTCTGTGGGACTGTACTCAATTCTAAATCAGGAGCTAAAGAAACTCACATAAGTGCAGAGGATTACATTAGGTAAATATAACCATCACCAGCTGTCTTGTTTGTCCAATAACTGGGTTTTCATGAATTTCCAACAGGAAAATGCCTTACAAGCGCAAACCATAGACAAAATACCATGTCTGAAACAACTTTTTAAATAACCAATCTTTGTCTCATTCCAGGATAAGGCAGGATGAAATGACTCTCATAGCCCAGCACAAGTATGGTGTGAGAGTGTCAACAGATTCAAAATGGAAGGAGTTTATAGCACATCTTGGAGAGTCAGCTGCTGCATTTGAGTTACTGCAGACCAAGCCAAGTGGTGCAGTCAAAATTAACTTTGATTGCTCTTCTGGTTCTAGTAAAGGTAAAATATTTTTAATAACGGTAAATGTTTCTAGAAAATCGTGTTTATATAAGTACACCCACATTCACCAGAAGGCCAATTCTCGTAATTTACAATGTCCAAAATCGAGTCGCACTGTCATCTCGGCGACAAACAAATGTCAAAAACTAGTCAAAATGTAGGGAAATTAGAGGTATTTTTGACAGATTGAGACTGAGATTAGACTGAATCTTCTTAAACTTACGAGAATTGCCCCACTGTTGTTTCAGTCCTCTGAAATAGAGGACATACAAAATGCATTATTATTCAGTATCAACTCAATAAATCATGTCTAAATAATTCAACCTGAGTTGCATTTAAATTAAATTCCATCCATATGACCTTGTCCCAACAATCGGTGCTACATGAACTAATAAAATGTCCATTATGTTTGGTTACAGGTGCATCATTCATTCTGTACAATTGTGCCCGTCTGGAGACTATTATAAGGACGTACAATGACAAAGTTTGTGATGGAACATACCCAGAGCTGCCACACTTTGATGATGTTGACTTTTCCTTGCTTACACAAGAGGTAATTTTCCTTGCTTACACAAAAAATAATAAAGGTTATAAAATTGGAATTAGTATTACATTAGTATTCCTGCCGACTGAGAATTAAGGAGTTTATTTATAAACAATGATTAAAGTTAAGTGATGTTTAACCGGTTGAATGTCGTAATTACAGAAACAATTAAAAAGCCATTGTGTCTCGCGTGGATCTACGTTCCGACATACTACGGGTTAAACATCAAAAATTTATGGTTAAACAGTTGCTTATCACTACTTAACTTGTAGCAACATTTATGAATAAAGGAGTTTGTCATTACTTTCGATAAGAATTTAATAATGTTACAGAGAAGACCTGTTTCAATTTAGGTTAATAAGAGCTGAAATGCTGAGATAAAGTAGAGAGAACCAAGGAACAGGAAGAAAGAAACATTCAATTAAGTAAGATGAAGTAGCTAGGGCATAATGTGTGAGTTTATGTATGTATGTAGTCAGTAGTACCTATATCTAAACAAGAATAAGTTATAGGCCGACCGCTTAACTGAGACGTTGCACGAGGTAGCACCGCGGCGCGGCAGAGGTGTGGTGACGTGATGCGAGAGCTCAGTGATTCGTCAACTTGTGACAACTATCACCCCTCGCGCACCAGGCAGCTACTTCAAGCAACGTCTCAGCTATGTGGTTGGCCTATAGTAACAAACTATTCCAACTAAAATAAAAGTTTTGTCTGAGAGACACATAATTCCTGTGAGAATATCAGAATATGATAATGAGTGAGAGAATAAAATAGGCATTATACAATGGTAGACATAACACCATGAGAGAAACATATAATAAGTACATTATACAAGCTGACAAAAAAATACACAATACTAGCTTCAGGGACATATGTTACCTGGATAAAAAGTAGCCTAAGTCCTTCCCCAAGATGCCTTCTATTCAGTGGTTTAGATGTGAAAAGGTTACATACACACAGGGTTACTTTAGAATTTATAACATTAGTATGTTTTATGTACAACATACAAGTATTTACAATGTACATAATATTTAATAAAAGGGGAAACACCTCAGCAGAGCATCAAAAACAAATAAATAATTATTCTAAAAGTTATCATTCTAACAAGTACAATACGACCGACGTAACTTGGCGTTGGCGGGCCCGAACTTTGCGCAGAAGGCTGCGCAGTAAGATTTTTTAGGAACCAAATGGTGACATGAGGCGAGTGCGAGTGAGAGAACATGCGCGAAAGTTCTTAGTGCCTATGTTCAGGCCCGCCAAGTTACGAGTACGTCGCTCGGTCGTATTGTATCTACGGACAAAAGAATTAATGATTTTTTTCTTTCAGGATGAATGGCATCTGATATTCAACTATATCCTTGGTCTACCATCAATATTAGTCAACTGTGTGGAAGTAAAAAGCCAAGCTTGTGACTTTAGACCACACCACATCTGCAGCTACCTCTGTTCCATGGTCAGGGTGTTCAGCCAATATTATAGGAAGACCAGGATCTTAGTGGTAAGTACTGAACAGTAGATGAAGCATGCCCAAGTAAGATATTGTTGAAAAATTCAACAGCATAGGCATTATAAATTCTGTAGAGGCATTTGATGTACAAAAAGTTTGTGTATCAAAACAATTATGTAAGAAATTCTGGTATTTCCGTTTGTTTTGTTTTTGTGCACACAAAATTAATTGCTATAGCAATTTGTCAAAATGCCATTCTCAATGATCTTGGGTTTACCAGGGAGAATGAGAAAATTTACATAAATTGTCTATGTTGCTGTAGGGATATTTTTTGCATGAATATTTTATTTTTCTTAATTTTCAAGTACCCTCAACTTGACATTCCTAATTTCTTAATATGTATTACGACGGCGAATTATATCCTATTAGCAATTGAAAATATTAGGGAAATGAGATTCTAATTTGGTTTAGTCTAATACAATCGATTGGTGATTGGATTCTAATAAAAATTGAGCAAGCTATTCCTCTTTCCAGGAGCCCAGAAAACATCTGCTTCCAGTAATATACGCTAGAATGCACATGCTGCAAATATTAAACGATACACTCAAAACATGTCTAAACATTTTAAATATTAAAAGTGTTTCCCAAATGTGAATCATAATCTTTTATTGCTTGGTATTTAAGCATTCAAATTACCCCATTAGAATATATTTAAATAATGCAAATCAATGCGATATCAAATTCATAAATGCTACTTACTTTTATTTTTCGGCTCGTATCAAACGCTAAATTTTTTTATTTCGTACGGACGGCGAACTTTCATGTTATTACTTCGATTTATTGTTGAGCGGCCTCAATACCGTGAGTGCACTTCAGTGCGAAGCCGACATGCATTACAAATTATTCAAGAAAATAAAAGTTCCTCAATAACCAACTACACTACAAAGAGCGCATAGAAAAAAAAAATGTTTTGTTTGGAAACACAAAGTTCACGTGATTGACCCAGGTATTTTATTGTGGGCATTGCTGCGTCGCGATTGGCTCACCGAGCGGGGCACGAGCGCCGCCGACAAATCACGAACCGCTTACACGGTCGCGCGTCCCAAGTCGCCTAGTGTGTTTTTGACATCGGGTAACGCAGTCGTGAACTTCGGAGCGCATAAATACTTTTATTTATAGTTTAAATCGAATAAAGTCGCTTTGCGTTTGTGAATACCTGTGCTCAACCGGGATATAATAAATATGAGTATTGCTGCTCTGATCCAAGCTGCTGAATACATCGAAAGGCGCGATAGAGGTGATTTGGATTTTCTTTGTTTGAATTGTCAATCGAGTGCAACCACACGCACACGTCAACATGGCTCCCGTCTATTTTTGCCGTGCTATAATCAGCTGATTTTGACGGAATGGCAGTGTACTTTGTTGCAGAAGCTGAGCACGGATACGCGTCGAGTTTACCGGCGTACGAAGAGTCCCGCTCCGGCGGCAGGCGGCCGAAGACCAAGAAATCGCAGGGCAGCAGGTGAGTCGCGGCCGGTGTAGTGCTAGTGCAGTGATAATGTGAGATTCAGTGGTGTTAGAATGTGAAGTGTCGGCGTGTCGTACAATATGTATGTTTTCTGTTCCAGGACGACTCATAACGAGTTGGAAAAGAACAGGTGAGTGTTTATATGTATTTTTATTGATAACGATGAACCCGGGTGTGTATGCGGTGCGCCGGTGGCGGGTGCCGGCGCGCGGAGGTTTATCGCGTGGCGCAGTGACCTTGGCAGCGCGTAGTCGGCAAGGGAAAGAGTGCATGATCGTAATGACACGTGCGGGTGGGGCGGATGACGCTCGTAACCCATTTGGCAGCACTGCCACGGCCGGCAGGGCGCTGGCTGCCGTTACGTCACGATCAGTGATCTTCCTCCGTCGTCATCACGCTACCTGTAGGTCGCTGCGTGTTTACGCGCAGTGTTTGGTTAGGTCGAGTGGCCTGCCTAGCCGCTAGCTCCGCTAAAGGAGGACGATTTGCGAAACAAAGCCAGTCTACGTGACTTACTACTTCGCCTACATAGTTATTTACTCGCGTTGAATAGGAATTTAGAACCGGTAACTTGTTAGCTAAGCTGATATTCTCGTTTCATTAAAGTAACAAACGTACCCAGTTTCGTTAGCTTGTGGTTCTCGGGGCCGTTTCATTTTATCCCTAAGCTCACGAACAATCCGCATTTGCAATTATATACATGGACCCTTTGATATTCTGTAGAATAGTGGTGATCAGCAGGACAGACCCTCCGTGGCAGTGTTGCTCTCCACCAGATTCAACTTCGAAAACCACTAACAAAAATCGGACCTACTCCAAAAATGTTTATAAATCGCTAATTTCCACTAAACAATTTTTTGTTTTTTAAGAAAGTAAACAGTAATTAAAGTACCTAATTATATTAGTAAATAATGTTCTTTATTTTTTTTATTTTTTTGATAGCCTATTTTGTGTCCCACTGCTGGGCAAAGGCCTCCCCTTTTTCCTTCCAAACCTCCCTGTCTTGTGCGATCTCTGGCCATGTTGGCCCTGCGAATGATATTAGATCGTCACGTCTTTATTATTACTTAACTAACAAAATCAGATAATCAACATACAATATCATTAGTAAATCTACAAGTCAAGATGAGGAACATAAAATTTATTCAATAAGAACAACTGACAACTATAAAAAAAGTGATATTCTAAAATTCGTCTTCAGATGAATTTTTGTCTGCACCATCGTCGGTTTCACATTTATAAATGACTAGCTTCTGCCCGCGGCTGCGCCCGCTAGGTATGTCGATAAAAACAATCCTATGTCCTTCTCCGGGATGCAATCTATCTCTGTGCCAAATTTTATCGAAATCCGTTCAATGGTTTAGGCGTGAAAGGGTAACATACAGATAGACAGACAGGCAAGAGTTACTTTCGAATTTATAATATTATTATGGATTCTTTGGTACCGATTTGTTCTATAATTAACTTTATTGGAATTTACCTACACAGTTAAAGTAAATACCTACTGCTGAAAATTAAATGAAGTAAAAATAATATCCTATTTCGTAACGTTTTAGTGGCTTAGTAGTTGAGTGATAGAATTTTCTGTAATTGAAACAGAATTCTACTAAACCACTAGAAAAACTACCAGCCACAAAAAGCAATATTTCGCCACTAAAACCCCGGGTCGAAACCACCAGTTTTAGTAGACAATCCACTAAGTTGGTAACACTGCTCCGTGCACAGAATAATACAAAATTGATTGTAAGACCTATCAATTTATAATTATGAAAATGGTGAAAGTACAGTAGGCATAATAAAATATGTAGTAACGTTATTCATCGGTCCCTAATGGAGGGGAAATGCCTATTTGACTAAGTTAAAGGTCGCTTTCATCATTGAATTTGTTATCGCAACGAGAGGTAATAGGGCGGGGATACTGATTATTTAATTTAGGTATGGCTCGTTACAAATAGTAATTGAATTGAACGATTTGACGAATTAAACTGTTAATGATGGCTGCCGGAGTCGTTGACAGCTGCGTATATGTTAAAAGCAAGTTTGTTTAGCATGTCCATTGAAATGATTATTTTTCGACTTTAGAATAGAAAGATTCTAATCGTGAGAGTTGTCAATTGCCTGGTAGCAACTGACAGATAGCTATTAAGATCCATTCGTCAACTTAATATAGCTTTTTTCTACCATCTTGTTATAAAAAACTGATACGTCGCGTAAGTAGAGAAGCGGCGATTAGTTCCACCAAAACCGTTTTTGCGCGTCTCGTTTTTGTCATAAATTCACATTTCATACGTGAAAACCTTTCTCTAAAAGTAAACCGTTTGTAACATAATTATTAACTCACGTCGGTAACCGTATTTTCTGAGCTGTTGGTATCAGTACTGTTATTTGTTCTGTGACTACGAACAAACGCATGTTTTTGCGCACAGGCGCTGATTAATTTGACAGGACTAAACTAAAATTTATCTTCTGTCCTTTTCTTAATGAAATAGTAATAAAAAGATGCACTGAACTTAAATTTAGTTTAGTTTGTGATCAACAGAATCGGCACCATTTTCATTTTGTTTAATATGCGCTCGTTATTATAATTATCCAATAAGCGTATGCAACTAGACTACACATACATAGCTACTATTACTTTTTACGCAATCCTACAATTCCATCTCGTATTATTTTTGTCTGGAACGCGAAAGGAAATAATGGTACACGTGATTCTGACAAATGTTGGGCGTTGTCTGCCTAACGCATAAGGTTATCCCAAATTGGAGAGATCTCTTTTGTTTTATCTTCAACTACCTATTTATAAAGCTGTCTGTGGACTTCTCTGGGAAGATATTCTTTTCTCTATTAGAAAGAAACTAGTTTTTTGTCCAAAACAGCTGTGTAGGATAACACACTGAAACATTATAACGTGATAAGAATCTAATTCATAATCAGCCTGTAATGTTCCCACTGCTGGGACACAGGCCTTCTCTCAGTGAGAGGGAGTGGGATTTAATCCATCACGCGGGCCCAGTGCGGGTTGGTAGATGTCACATGTGTTCGAATTTTTGGTTCTAGGACATGCCAGGTTTATGTTTTAGTCTATTTTATTTAAGGAACATCTTAGGTTTTTCTTTAATTTCGTACTTACCCAATACAGTTCAAGTCGTCAGCTAATTTAATCAAGAAATTCTCACGTAAAATTAAATTTCATTACGAAACTGTTCACATTACTTTCATTATTATCTTCGCCAAACAAGACTACGTAATGTCTAATTGTGTCTTTAATAAATTAAACAGAGTATTTACTTCTAAACGTGACTAAGGGTTGATTTTTCAATAGATAAATAAGTTCTAAAGAATAAATATGACAGTTTGACATATTTTCCATACAAAAGCTGTCAAACAACAATAAACACATCAGCTACACAGCTTAAAAAAAAAATCGGGACTTTTGAAAAATCACAAATAAAAAGTCAATCCATATTTTCAGACCAATCCAAATTTGAAAAGACGTAACGTTTTTTTGGGAGTTTGATTTTAGAAGTGAGATATTTAGAACTGTCGTGCCTCAGTGCATCTCGGTCTAGAGCAGTCCGTCACTGGTCATAGGCCTCTCAGTTGCGCCACACCCCGTCAAACCAGAAAATCGTCTCATTGTGGATGAAGAAACTAGTCGTGCACTAACGAACGGATTCTTGAACCTCTAGGAAAAAACATGAAAGGTATAGCTAGACTATTCAGCTACGTATATTTTGATACGGCAACAGTGCGGCTTAGAAGTGTAGTGACAAAAATTTAAAAGAGGTAGATGGTTTGGTCATGTTGAAAGGATGAATGAAAGGCCAGGAGACGCCCTAGGAGGATAGGTATATACTGATGACCTTATTGGGCCTTATTTCTTATTATTAGTTTACTAGTGTAAAAATTATAAGTCCTAATTTTTCCTGTTTCTCAAAAACAGGTAAGTACTGGACTAATAACTAATAGTAGCAGACTAATGAAGAATATTAGGCTGGCTTGGCTGAATACACATCTACCGTAGCTTCGAGAAACGCACACTAGCAAACTTGTAAAAGATATTCGTTCATGGACTCATATTATTAGTCTAATAAGTTTCGATAAATAGGGCCCTTATGATGTTCTGCAGAAAGGTCAGGTGCGTATTAACTCGCAACCGGCGTGGGTGTATGAACGTAAACGAAGCATAGTATGTAAAGATCGTAGCAGATTTCGTTCTGTAGTCTTTGCTTACCACCCACGGGATGAAGGCGTGAGTTTATGTATTCTATTCAAACTTATGTTTCAAATTAATATTATTTCAAGTTAAACAAATATCAACTTTATTTTAATGGTAATTAAGTTGTTTTCAGAGTGACTAGCACTATTGAAAAAAATTATAAAAATACTTGAATTTGTAGCGTAAACTGAACGTTATTTTTCCATAAACTCATATTTGTTTACATTTTTGGCTAGTAGATTAGACTATACATACAGTTTATAGGAAGCCATAGATAAAACTTAGGAATATCATGACATGATCACTTGCGTTGTGAGGTAGGTCCATTTTGTGCGACCATTGTTCTAGTTCTAATAATAGGTGTTCGTGTGACATTCCTTGATTTACTACCTAGATTCTAGGTAGAGCTGCTAATGGTATCTATATTATTATTGTTCTGTTTGTATATAATTTCATGTTCTGTGAGACGGCCGATGTATTGGGTTTGTTGCCTAGTTGCTAAGGATGCAAGTTAGCAGAATGTTTTGTTGCAGATGACGCGTTCTGTTGAGAATTAGACTTACAAAAACGAGAAGATATTAAAATCACCTAAGCACTGTTAATTAATTAAACAGAAGTCCATAAACACTTGAGTTAATTACGATTATTTTTGGAGATAATGAATGACACATTATTTAATTCAAATCAACTTTCGCCCGATTATAAGTTTAACAGACTGTATGGCACCAAAAAGGTAAGTGCAAAAAAACTCCAGTAAAATATTAGATACGTTACATTAGTATAAATTTTTTTCTATTAAGAAAAACCTACCTATTTGTTTTTAGGTAAACACCTGTGTTACAGGAGCCGGAAAATTGAACAGTTTTTTTTTTTTCATTTTTCAACCTCTTGTTCTATATCTGCTAGATATCTAACAATAGAGGGTATTATATTATACTAACAATAATTTAATTATCACGTTCGTATATACATGAACTCGATCTTTACTTATCTTTAGATCTTTAGTTTCTACCCGCGTTCGACAATATTCGCCATATCTTTTACGATGTTAGTTTAAACCGAAACCATTAACGAAAGCTCTTAGTTAGATTTAATTAGCTACAGACAGGTACACGCAAATAGGCTTAGCATAATAACCAATTTCTCTTTAGTATCCAAAGATTGTGATAATAAATTGAGTTTGTAATACGTGTGTGCGAAATACCTAATTTTACTGTAAGTTTAACACCCACTCTCATGAAGATCGGAGACGCTACACTCGAAGTCGTGGACGAGTATGTTTACCTAGGACAAACTGTCCAGTTAGGTAGGTCTAACTTCGAGAAAGAGGTCAATCGTCGAATCCGACTCGGCAGCAGCTTTCGGGAAGCTACGCAATATCTTCTCGTCCCACATACCGCAGTGTCTCAAGACGAAAGTCTTTGACCAGTGATGACCTATGCCACTGAAACGTGGTCGCTCACAATGGGCCTTATTAGAAGGCTGTAAGTCACTCAAAGGGCAATGGAGAGGGCTATGCTTGGAGTTTCCCTGCGTGATCGAATCAGAAGTAAAGAGATCCGCAGGAGAACTAAGGTAACCGACATAGCCCGAAGAATTGCCAAACTTAAGTGGCAGTGGGCAGTCATTGCTCGCAGGACACATGGCCGATGGGGCCGAAAGGTTCTGGAGTGGCGACCGCGTACCGGAAGACATAGCGTTGGAAGAGCTCCCACCAGGTGGCCCGACGACCTTGTGAAGGCCGCAGGAACTCGTTGCTTGCGGGAAGCACAAAACCGGTCGAAGTGGAGGTGCTTGGGGGAGGCCTATGTCCAGCAGTGGACGTCTTTCGGCTGAAATGATGACTAAGCGACCAAGGGGAATATTAAATACATTTGTAAGGTCATTAACATTCTCCTACCCTAATCCTAATTTAATGTAAGCATGTCTTCTTCCATACTTCTCTATTAGTCGTCATCTCTGCAGTCACTCCCTTTCTAACCATATCATCTTTCACACAGTCTATCCATCGTTTCTTTGATCTTTCGCTACTGTTATAGCCCTCATATTCAAAACTTTCCCCACGACATTTTCCTAAATACATTTGTAAAGTGTCTCTCTGATATCATGCTTAGAAAACCAGGCGATTGATGTTACAAGTTCAGATTTGTCGCCAGTCTCCATATTTGTTTTCTTGCCTTGAAAGGACACTTTACTTTTGGCACAGACTGTACCAGATTTGTCAATTTCAATAAGATTAATCGGCACGTTCTAACACGTTCTAGCGATAAAAACATAGGAGGGTAGATTTTCAAAATAGCATTTTTTGCTGTTCTTCCACAATAAGGCTTAAATATCCATTAAGCATTGCGTAAAATTTACTTCAGTTTATAATTTGTATTTTTTTTTGTAACTAGTAATAAATAAAATCATAATATAAGTATGATAAAATATTTAAACTTACAAAAAACTATCCTGGAAATCATTTACCTCTCCGTTATTTTCTACACTACATTTATTGATCTCATGAATACTCAAAGTTCTTGCCTAAATTTTGTTTAATTTCACCCCATATGTAAAAATTATAGTGTATACTGAACAATTACTATATTAGTTACATCGGAATTTACCCCTTATGTTATTATTTAACCATTTAAAATTTTGTCACAAAGATTTCATCATTAACTTCGGCGATTTTTGTTTGATAAATTTTGTCGATCAAAAGAACTAAATTCAAGTATCCGAACGCATTCCGCGGGCCTTACCCCGCGCGGCCCCTCAGTCGTCGTTGATTTGTCCACCAAGCTAATAAAAAATAATAAAATTTCTCACAAAAATTGTCAAAATAAGTCATAAAATGAAAATCTACCCAGGACCATTGCCTACAGTAATGTTCGTAACATCCCCTATTTCAATACCTACGGAAAAGGTTTCTGAGTACATCCGCTCAACACTTTTCTTACAACGCTTTAGGTAAGATGTAAGCGTGATTGATGGACAGCTACATCACATAAACGCCCCATTGTATGATAAAAATATATATTTTTTATCCAAAAAGGTTTTATGCACGAAGCGGCGCCTTTTTAGGTTACTTTCTCTTCAAACATCTATCCACTTTGTGTTGCCTAGGAAATTGACTTTACCTGAATGTCGATATGTGGTTTAGGCTTGTTACAGGTGCTGTGTTTCGTAATATTCTCGAAAGGGTTTATTTCCTAGCTCATTATGAAAGTATTCTTGTCTGTGTGATTGCAGTATTTTATTAGTAATTTCAATTATAGTTAATTTTGCTGACATAAAGCTATAAACTGCTGAGTTTAATGATTAGTACTTGTTTCATAATGGTTCTGTTGAATAGGATAATGTCTAGAGTTATTTATTGTTAGTGCCGTTTGATTTATGGACGACGCCTAACGTTAGGTCTCAGTTAACATTCACTAAACAGAATTTACGAGTACTTATTGAGCATGACTGCAATTAAATGTCATGCAGAGGTTTCCAATGCTACATCTCAGTTACCGCTTACTCTTTCAATGCTAATGGGTTCATCAATCCACACACGCGCAGGCATAAAACAATCGTAAAACTCACGCATTTCAGATTAGATATATTCACACGTTGTACCACCGAATCGCTTGAATAGCCACACTTGTACGTACTCGTATACATAATACATCGTGTTTACATAATGTTTTGGTGACGTGGCGTGGAGTGGAGCGGAGACAGCGGCTCTGCGCCCGCGCAACCACTGTAATTTTCCAATAAACCGGAGTTAACTACACTTTATCATGTATTTGCACACACAAATTGCAAATCGTTTGTTGCTAACCTACGTTTTGGACTTGTTTGTTTTATTTGTCATTCTGTCTTTACATATTTGGAGTTGTCCTGATGATGTGTTGACTGACACTAATGTCATCACGTTTTTATGCAATGACATTCATAGGTGACTGAAAATTATCGACACTCGATAGATTTTAAACTATTTTTTTTCTCCTTTTTCATTCCATTTGCAATCGGTCGTTGGACCATAAGCGAATTCGTTCCATGACGAAATGGCGTTGTGGTGGAGCAGCCAGTGCTGCGCCTGCCATTATAGAAGGTGGTTCCTCTTTAGCCTTGTCACCACCGCTGTCTGGTTTAACAGTTCAGTAACTAGTTGGTTTGGATGCAAGGTAAAGCGTGCCTTGTGTTGTTCCTTGTACCACTCGATTTCAGAGTTTACTGTTGGCATTTGTAGATAGTCGTGGATTTCGTCGTTCCTAGCAAACCAAGGTGCGTTTACTATGAATCTTAAGATACCATAAAAGGATTTATGTTTAGTCTTTTTCACCAAATGCAACAAATTAAATAAACCTGAACGTTACAGAGGTTTTTTAAACATACTCAACAATGTTTCGCAGAAGACGCAATAACGGTACATAAAACAACAAATTTTCTATGACTAATACACAAGTACAGAAACTACACGTGTTCTGCAACATTTACTTCGTATATTTTAAGGAGACAATAAACTACTTACCTTAATAGCGAAACAAATCAAATGGCTATATTATTTAAGAATGATTTTTCGTGATATTTCCGGGATCGAGCGGGAAAAGAATGCTTCACTTGTATTGTATCCTCGTGGCCAAGTATTATCTTATTGAGGAAAATGGCCGACGGTGGCGTTATTAGGCGATGATTTAGCGACGTGGCTCCAGTTATGCAAGGGGATATGGTGCTAATATTTATAGTTATACGTGCCTTAATCGGTTTCAGGGAATTGTAGCAGTGGCGTGCGTAATGTGTTCTCAGTCACTAGAAGCTGTCAAAAATATGAAGGATATGACCAATTCCCATAACTAAAATCGTTCAAAATCTAGTCGCGATCTCATCTCAGCGATATAATCAATATCAAAAACTTGTCAAAAATTATCACATTTTGATAGCAATTTCCTTAACTTTGTTGTTGATTACACGAGCTAGGTACTTACCTATAATAGTAATTTGAATTTGTTGCAATTAGTACCTACCTATTGTGTGCAATGCATTACTTTTAGCATCTCTAATTCTGTACCCTTTGTAGGTTCTCCGTTCTCTGCTTATTATTTTGGGCGTTAGTTCATATTTTTGGTGAATCTATATGCTTCGTCTATCGTCCAGCATTTCCTTGTATGTTTAACACAAAACAGAAAATAATCTTTCTAAAACAGAGGACATCTGCAGCAACGTTTGTTATTAGACCAAAGATGCGACCATAACCATAATCAGCCTATAATGTTCCCACTGCTGGGACACAGGCCTCCTCTCGGTGAGAGGGAGTGGGCCGTAATCCACCACGCGGGCCCAGTGCGGATTGGCAGATGTCACATGTCTTCGAATTTTGGTTCTAGGACATGCCGGTTTCCTCACGATGTTTTCCTTCACCGTTTTGAGAGCAGTGGTGATAAAATAATTTACACAAAGTAAAGCGCCTGTCTGGGTTCGAACCTACGACCTACAACTCGTAAGTCGCGGCCGTTACCACTTGGCCACCACTGCTCTACTGGCCACCACTGCTCTACAGAGTAAAAAAGATGCGACATGCATACGTAATTATCGACACAATCAGATGCAAATTTTCCATACAACAATAAGTGCGCAAAATATCACAATACATTATCTACTTATAAGTACCCGGTTTCTCTACCTGACAACGATCCGTTCTACTTTAACTACCAACGAAGTAAAACGGATTTCTATAGGTTGGGATTGCTAAGGGCTTCTTGAACCACTCTTGATTTTATACTATAACAGTTCACTGCTGCTATATCCAGCAGACCTTTCCGATCGGCATTTAATTCAATGCTTGGCTTGCCCCTCTCCTCCATCTACTACCAGACACCCCCCCACAAAATCGTTGCACTCCATATATCCTGAGGGCGGCCTTCTCACGCTTGACGATAGCACAGCATCATGCTGAAGCCTTCGTGTCACAGTCATAATGTGCAGCTGCCGACTATTTCTCTTCTGTGCTCGTAGATCTATTGTTTTTTTTTTTTTTCTTTATTAGTTATTCGATTTACCTTTATCTTTTTGTATGCACGTGTCTGTGACAAATAAACCTTTTTTTATTTTTTTTTTCATATTCAAAGGCACGTGCCCCAACCTACCAATAGCGATAGGTACTTAAGATAAAGGAACTCGTCAAACGCGATTCTCGTTTCTTATGACTAAATCAATCTTATTCATTCCTATGCGACCTAGATACGTTTGTAATGTAACCATTTTAATGGTCTTGTTGTTAGTATGATATAGCATAACCTTCAATATGGGCCGAATGTGATTAGTCAGTGAAAACATGACATCACCATTATGTGACGTGTATCGTTACTGTAACGGGTATTTTGTGGTTTATCAACGATTTCTATAGGTATTATACATGTATCTGATTTTCTGCTCCATTGGGTTATGCTTGCAAGGGTAATTGACTATGTGTTATCCTTGTTTCTGAACCCAGGATGTGAGGTTTGTAGGAAATTTTTGGAAATTAAAAATAATTGTGATCAGAATCAAAAGTCATTCAAATTAGGCTGAAGAATCAGCACTTTTTGGACGTCAAAATAACAAAAGACAGTTCTCAAAAGGCCCGCCTTCACCACTTCCTAGTGCTTTAGCTGAAAGAAGTGGCGCAACAAACTCCCCAGCAGCACAGCTGTCTGTTTAGTTAGAAGAACTTGATTCGATACAAAATCTCACTTTATTTTATGGTTGAAAGTACAGACGCCAGCACATCAAGCTACCCGAAACTGTCAAATTTTCCCAATCAACTTTGAACCTTATGCTTGTAGCGATAAAGTTGAAAATCTATTAAATAAATTTGACAGATTGTAGTAGCTTGGTGTGCTGGCGTCTGTACTTAAAGTATAGGTAAAAAATTCAAAACTCTTTAGTTTTGAATTTTTTACCTATACTTTTTCACGATTATTTAATTTTATAATTAGTATTATAGTACCTATTAATTGTACTTGCTTCATTTTTTTCACGTAGGAATCGTATAAAAACCATCATGGAATAATTTATAGCCTTAAACACAGCGTGAATAAACCTTATTCAGATAGTTTCCTATAAATAAATCCATGTCTACTGTGGCAATTTATATAATCAGCAGTTTATAAATATATACTCGGTAAAAAACGAGTCGTTATAAAAAGTCACGATGGAAGACTTACAATTACAATACTAAGTTATGCTGGCTGTAGAAAAGTTGTTACTTTTTTTAATTCTTTTCTTTTCTTAAAATCATATCGCTGTGCAATTTGGTTTAGAAAACTAAACATGAAGCTATTGATGACGGCATTAAAAACCCGCTCCATTAAAGCGATTTCGTTGCTTTTGATCACCCAAGAGGATCTGTTAAAAAAAAACTGGCCAAGTGCCAGTCGGACTCGTTCACGAAGGGCCACCACAAGGCAAAAACGCCGAAAAAAACACGTTTGTTGTATGGAAGCCCCCCTTAAATATTTATTTTATTCTGTTTTTTGTATTTGTTGTTAAAGCGGCACCAGAAATACATCATTTGTGAAAATTTCAACTGTCTAGCTATCGCGGTTCTTGAGATACAGCCTGGTGACAGACTGACGGACGGACGGACAGACAGCGAAGTCTTAATAATAGGGTCCCGTTTTTGCCCTTTGGGTACGGAAACCTAAAAAGACCGCGATAATAAGGGTGACGTGTACATTTTGACAGCTCTTTGAGATTCTGTCAAGTGCCTTGTTGATTCTTCTGTTTGTCCAAAAGCTCCTGTCGCAACCTGGGTAATCAATCAGCCCCACTCTGCTCACTGGCTGATTAAATAGTTTTAACATGGCATGAACTGAACTTAGCTCTAGAAAAGGATTCCTGGAACGATTTGGAGGAGGCCTTAGTTTTGTCAATTGTTACTGGTATGCGTAGCTGAAGTTCAATCAATATATGAATGACTTCAAAATTATGGTGGTTATCATTTAAGAAGACTTCTATTGATATTTACCTAGATGCTTATAAACCCAATAATACACAGATCAAAAAACAATATAAACGGCGTTGACTGATATACAAATATATCACTGAATATTATACTCTGCATAGTAAACAAGACCTTGGACTATTTTAGATATGATTTAAAAGCGTTCGATGAAAGCCTGGACCATTTTCAGAGTATATTTCCGCAGATAAATCGTATTTTCATGTTATTCTGACGTAAGTATCATATCAATAGAGAATAATATAACACCTGTTGAAGTATCTCCTTTTAAAGGAAACAATGGTATGGAACCTAGACTTGTTTTGCGGACGAGGTCAATAAAACACTTAATAATATAATCTATTCCGGTTTTACGGCCGGTTGTTGTGGAGACAGTGACAGTACGAGCTGAGAGAAGCCTGAAAGTCTGACCTTAGGTTATCGGTAACCACCTGCAATAGTAAGTATCTACTGTTAATGCTGTTAAACAACCACACTGGTTAGACTAGAAGTCTAATTCAACGATTTAAGAAAAAGATACTGTCACAGTAACCTGAGACTATTCACCACCAATATACCACTAGAAAAATCCAGAGAGGAGTGCGAGTTTTAAACCGTGCTAGTTCTCACTCCTACGACCTATATACATAATATAATGATGACTGGATTATAAGAACTAAGACCCACTTGATGACTAAAGTAAATTAAAAGATAGAAGACCATACACACCACGTAGAACTTTCACAGTAATTAAACATTAATCCCCACATGCTTAACCTCTCGAACCCCGCCACAGCGTCCAGAATCCCCAAAAATGTAGAGCAATAAAAGGTAAAGCCTACCTACATCTTACGACGCCATCTAAGTACACTTGCCTCTTAAAATCCTTCGAACATCGTGAATCTTGACTGTCGTAGACTGCCGTTAAAATTGCCGCTTCCACTATATTGTTCATCATGTTGGGCCAAATTTAACGACTTTTGAGGCTTCTATCTTGTAGCGTTTTATGACTTACTATGCTCCTATGTTGGTGGAAGATGCCTTGTTTTTTGGAGCAAATGTTGGCCGTATAGGGCTTATGATAAAGGCACGTCATTATGGATCGGAAGAATTGGTGCTAGCTGCTTTCCTGAAAGCTCCGCCAATTTAGCAAAATGTAAAGTAATTTAAAGTACCGAAAAGATGTTTTCGCCAAATCCAAGCGAAAAGTTAATTATGCCCTAAATTCTCACCGAAGTCATTTCACAGTAGGTACGCACTTATTGGACTCTTGAGTTGGCTTTTTTACCGACTTCAAAAAAAAAAGGAGGTTATCAATTCGATACGTATGTATGTAATATTATTGGAATTGCATTATATTCACATATGATGATCTATTAGGGCTTCCAAACAAATATACAAAATTTCATAGACGTATGTATGTATGTATGTATGTATGTATGTATGTATGTATGTATGTATGTATGTATGTATGTTTGTCCACGCATATCTCCGGAACTATTAATCGGATCGTGACCATTTTTTTTTTATTGGCTTACATTTTCTTCAACTTAGGGAACAGTGCAAGTTTCATCAAGATCGATTCAGTAATTTTCAAGATATGGATTAATACGTGTAAGTGTGACGGCCTGGCTTATTGATAAGAGCTACGGGTGTAGTGTCAAAGGGAAAACATCTCAAAACCTTGGTCAAATACTAGTGCAAAAACTAAAAATTACGAAATAAAAAGTAATTTAAAAAAATTAAACCGACTTCAAAAAGAAATTAACTCAAAATTATGAAATAACTTTAATTTCGGAAGTCGGTGGCATAAAACTAAAATACAGATCCCAAGACACCGACTTCCGAAATTAAAGTTATTTCATAATTTTGAGTTAATTTCTTTTTGAAGTCTGTTTAATTTTTTTAAATTACTTTTTATTTTCTTATTAGTAAAAGTAACTAGTCGTTAGCTCGCTGTTTCCTATTAAGCCCCAGTAACATCAGCAAATAAATTGAGTTCCATTATTTTAATTTAACCGTAACAGAATTACGGAAGTCATTTTCTATAACTTCCATGGTTACTCGGGAGAATTTAAGAATAATGTTTCGTCATTAACATTTTGACATTACTGACGGACGCGGTAGCTTAGATTGTAATCGGAAACCATCTTTCTGATAACCATCTGTTCGTTTATTTTTTTATTAGAGCTTAAAACAGGTTACAAATTGCATTTTAAAAAGCGTTTCATTCAACTCTATGGAAGTTATGACTTTAAAATGTTTAAATTTCTTGCTGTACAAAAAAAAACCTTCTATTAAACCGTTTACAGGTAGTTTTGAATTGTCAAAGAAGTTGGTCATTCAGAAAGATAAAGCTAGTTTGCCCATTCAAAAGCTTAGTAAGTTCCTAACTCCTAAGGAGAGGTACGGGCAAGAAACTCCATGGACACTGGCACAAAAAAAGAATCTTCTGATGACTGTAACGCTGTCAATTATTCTTAGTTGAACGAGAATTCTAAACTTAGCAACGAGGAAAATATGACACGTAGATTAGATCTAAACTACACATTATTAGTATCGCCTTGAATGTGAACCTAAAAAACTAGGATAGAATAGCGAGGCGTTATTATCTAATTAGCGAACAATACAGCCGGACAACAATGGATAATTCCATAGTGATATGGGAATAAGAAAAACATGCAGTAGCCTAGCCACTTGTTGTCCTGTGCAATTTATATACCGTTAGAAGAGTCAAGTTTCTATTCAGGTAGCCATCCACCAATGCATTGTCCCCGAATCGTTTATGTGAAAGCCGTTATCTTCTAACGTTTGGGCATGATTAGAAATGCTACGGATTTTATGTATTCTATCCTGTAAATTTCAAATGTTCCAAATGTCGAGAAATGAAGACGTACGAAGGTCTTCGATATCGGAACGCGTATTATGGAACTCGGTCGTCCGGCCGCGAGATGGGCAGACGACATTGTTGCCATCGAGGGCAAAACCTGCGGGGTAACTGCGTAACGCACTATCAGTAGCAATGGGTTTCATTTTGACATTTCAACAACATTCATTGCGTTATTTACGTCGTGGGCAGACACATTTTTCAAACATATGAAGCAATGGATCAGCAATATCCTTCAAAATGATTCAGATTGAGATCTAGTGTATTACGACTGTGTGATGATGATCCTGAAAATATTTTTTCGATACTTTTGTTGTCCGTGACCGCTCAATTGGTATCCAATAGAAAATGGTTCCGGGAATGGGTGTTTATTTATCCACTCATAAACTACGATACAAAAGAAATCGTAGAGGCAGTTATTACAAAACTAAATCCCCAATTAACGTGATTACCTGATGCAACATCCCCGTTTATTGGCTCATAATCATTGTTGATACAGAATTGTGCTCACACCACAAAACAAAAAGGTACACAATGTATGAGTTATAATGTAGCCGACGCAATGGCAAACATGTGACCGTCGCTTGTTGCCACGCCAGTAGGTACATAAAGATCATTATCTGTAGCTGCGACTGTCTGTCTGCCATACCTTAGTTGCTGAGCTGTGTTGTGTTGTGTGGCTCTTGGACTAAGTTTCTTTGAAGTACAATGGCGTGCGTGTTTTGTTTGTTTAGGAGCTAGTTCTTCTCAATTTCTTTGTCATTATTACTTTGATCTTCGATAGGTATACAATTTTGGACTGCTTTTGTGTTTAACTTGTGTTCGAGGTCAGTGTTGTTGGAAAAAGTTGGTGTGGAAAATTATAGTCGTCTAGTCTGGTTGATTGTCTAATAGTGTGTTGCTAGGTCACCGTATAAGGGCTATTTTATTGAGCAACCCATATAGCTCATAGAATTTCATTAGTGTTAAGAGTTCTTTAGTATATTGTTTCAGATTTCAATAACTTGCTTTGACTAAAAATTATAAAGTTTCAACCAAACGAGGATTCTATAGGGGCACATAATATGGTCAACATAGTCGTTAGTGTTTTTTCCATAAAAACGCATTCCTCTGTGTTATTCCTGGTTTAGAGCAAATTTTTTTTACGATATAATGTACCTATATGCATGCCACTGACTATGATATTTTGATGATGATGTGTTGAGTATTTAACTTGATTTTAGAAAATATGGAAAAATATGGAAAAAAAGACCAAAGATACGAACGTGGCCGTGCTAGATATTAATTGTTTCGTAAAAAAATATTTGCTCTAGTGTCATTACCCAAGTAGAAAACAGCAGTGCTATTCTGTAAAAATCTCACCGTGAAAACTAAGGTGAAGTGAGCTTGATGTGAACTGTCATTCCACCTGATATTAGGGATTGACAGCTCACTTTAGGGTCAGTTCACACCGAGACGCGACGCGACGCGCAGGTTTCAAGATAGAAATACAATTACAGACCTTATCTACTACACAAAAAGGTACACGATTCAGTGAGCTACGCCGCGCGGCGGCGGCGCCGCGCTGCGTAGCTCGACGTAGCTCTGACACTGAATTGTGTACCTTTTAGTGTAGTAGATAAGGTCTGTAATTGTATTTCTATCTTGAAAACTGCGCGTCGCGTCACGTCTCGGTGTGAACTGACCCTTATGTTATGCTCACTTCACCTAAGTTTTCACGGTGAGATTTTTATAGAATAGATGCAGGAATACGTGTGTACGTCACGTCACCACGTTTCCTCTTCATCATATTTTCAGGTTCAATGGTTCAATTGGAAAACATTTTAACTTATTAAACACAATATTTCCTTAACAGTAAATGATTTAAACGATAACAACTAACACGCGTAGGTACTTGCGTAAGTAGCAACTTATAATTAGCAGCAATTTTTCCCGGTTTCTGTTTTATTACATTCTGATGATAATGTTTATGATGCGTTTGCGGATTGGAGTTCATTTTCCTTCATTTGTTACATGATTTAACGCATTTTGTATAGTTTTAGTATTTTGCATGTTTCAATGAGTGTATGACTAACTCCATTGATTTGATTAACAGGTGATTTCTGTCCGGTTGATGGCAATACACTCGCCTCGGGACTTAGACATAAATGGCAAAATGTGGGTGTACAATCCAATTATCCATACTAATATTACTAATATTATAAATGCGAAAGTGTGTCTTTCTGTCTGTTACCTCTTCACGCTTAAACCGCTGAACCGATTTAGATGAAATTTGGTATAGAGATAGTTTGGGTCCCGGGAAAGGACATTGGATAGTTTTTATCCCGATATTCCCACGGGATCGACACTTATGCGGGTGAAACCGCGGGGCGCTGCTAGTAAACTGTAAGTGCCTAACCCTTCTGGGAATAAAGGCGTGATGTTATGTTATTTAAGAGTACTAGAAAATCATGCTAATACAGTTCATATTTAATCTACATCGCGATTATTCGCGATTTATTTGCCAAAAATGTAAACAAATATGAGTTTATGGAAAAATAACTTTAAATCCTACACAATAAAGTTCAGTTTACGCCACAACTTCAAACTTTTCAATAGTGCTAATCACTCTGAAATCGACTTAAATACATTAAAATAAAGTTGATATTTGTTTAACTTGAAATAATATTAATTTGAAACATGTTTCAATAGACTTTACAGAGGATTCCAGACATTTTCGAGACTTTTAGTTTCAAGTGCTATCATATGCTTTCTGAGATGACTATCCTGATAATGGGCATTCGAATGATAGATTGGATGCACCTCTTGGTCGTACCATTAGTGATTCTTACTTATATTTTGAAATCTCAGTATAAATATCAGTATATATTTAAATAGATTTCAAGTCGACCTATCGGATTCCTTGTTAAATGTTCAACACCGTTAACTTTAGATCACGTGATAAAAATAAACAAGACATTAAACGCCGAAAAAAACGTTTCTTTTATACCTCTTTAAATTTTAACTTTATTTTATTTTTATTATTGGTTGTTATAGCGGCGACAGAAATACATCATCTGTGAAAATATCAAATGTCTATCACGGTTCATGAGATACAGCCTGGTGACAGACAGACAGACGGACAGTGGAGTCTTAGTAATAGGGTCCCTTTTTTACTCTTTGGGTACGGAACCCTAATAAACAAAATTTAATCAAAACCCTACCTATTCCCCAATTCACTGGTGAATTTGCGCTACAACTAAAACACAAATGAACTTTTCCCTCCGTCCCTCGAACCTCCATTCTTCCGGAAACAGAGAGAAATATTGGTTCAGCGAAAAGTCCCAGCAGTCACCAACTTTTTAAATTCACCCGTCCCAGATACGCTCGATTATAACTCGTAGCCCCCTGTCACACTTCTGCACAGTTTTGCATAGAGAACGTAACGTTATTACTTTCATAAACATGCCTGGATGCCTTGTTTATCTGTGCTTGTCGCTGTATTAGCATTTCTTCTGCCACTAAAATAGATAAAGATGTTAAAATAAGTGTTTAGTGTCGTGTTCCTGTTTACACCCTTCGTAGGTGTTAGGACTTGTGTATGTTGTGGTTAAGGTGTGGGAGAAACTTATTTTATTTTCTCCCCACGTATTACATGACTGGCGAATTGTGGGTGCACTATAGGTACTCCTATACCTAACCGTTCGGGGATTACAAGTGTGATGTAATGTTTATTTGCGTGTCGGTTTAGTATCTGGTTAGAAAATCAAATTTTATGCCACAATCTTTTTTTAAGGAATAAAATGGTGGAAGATGTCTGAATAAAAAAAAGGTGAAAACTTTATCTAGATAAGCAATAAGCACCCTGATGACACATGATCAATTGCAATCTGAATCATTTTGAAGGATATTGCTAATCCATTGCTTTATATGTTCGAAAAATTTGTCTGCCCAACTACGTAAATAAGGCAATGTATGTTGTTGAACTGTCAAAGTGAAACCCATTGCTACTGATAATGTGTTACTCAATTACCCCGCTGATAATGATTGTCATTACTTTGTACTGTGAGTAGGTGTTACAATTTGAATAGGGTTGCCATAGATTTCGGTCAGTAACTTAGTAGCTATAGGTCATTTTAGGATAACCTAAGATTCAGACGCCAGTTAGAAAGATAATTTAATCATTATTGTGACTCCAAGCAATACCAACAATTTATATAATCGACATATTTACTACTTAGGAGCCAATTAACGATAAAGAACGACATATAAAGTCGTATTACCGTTTAATACGACAGAATAACCTAATAACCGTAACAATAAATTGGCATTTTAACTAGCAACACCCTCTAGGTATACAACTGCGTAAATTTCTTCGCTATCGTTATCCAGGCCTATTAGGACACGCCCTTAAGAGCCACTTAACATAAACTCGTAAAACTAACACTACATACGTAGGAATGACATCGTTTGCATACATTTTTATATTCCCTGTCATAATTTGAGTGTAAAACGTCTCTACTTATGTCGTTAGGGTTCAATTTAATGCAAATTTAAACAAAGGGCTTGGAGATAAGATAGCTTAATGTATTTGTATTGTAAAAAAATGTTTTTATAGATACAAGTCGAGTATTGGTCTTTGGAGAATTTGGTAGGTTTGTCATGCCATCAAGGACAAGCAAGTTGGATCTTTCTCTAAAATTCGGTTTTTGGAGAATTTGGTAGGTTTGTCATGCCATCAAGGACAAGCAAGCAAGTTGGATCTTTCTCTATAACACGGTCTTTGGTAGGTTTGTCATGCCATCAAGGAGAAGCAAGTTGGATCTTTCTCTAAAACTCGGATCTTTGGAGAATTTGGTAGGTTTGTCATGCCATCAAGGACAATCAAGTTGGATCTTTCTCTAAAACTCAGTCTTTGGAGAATTTGGTAGGTTTGTCATGCCCTGATCAAGGACAAGCAAGTTGGATCTTTCTCTAAAACTCTCAGAGAAGCAGAAATAAATCATCCATGTATGTTGTTGATGTTAAATATTTCCAACATTTACTTCTGAAGCAAAAACATTAATATTAGCACTTTCCTACCTACTACAATTTTATCGTTGCAGTTAGAGATGCAATGTTATGTCTATCAGAATCTAAACATCTTGATTGTTGACCCCACTGGAGATCTCGAGATAACTGGAAACGACTCGTCTTGTCTCAACATAAGAGTATTGGAAAGCTACAACCATCGCCCACGGTACACCTACGGTGGGCATTCAACCTTACGAGTTACGCATAAGGAACCCCTAAACACACAAAAATGGACTTTTAAAGTAATACTAGCGACCAGTAGCGAAGGGTAAATTTTTGTAAGAGGTAAACTGGAGTAGATATCTTTAATATTATTTGTGTATAGAATACTGACTGTGCCATTTTTTTAAGGGAAGCCGGTAGGAATCTACTTGTATGGAACCTTCGCCACTGCTAGCATCAGTAGATAGCACCCGTGCGAATCATGGGCGGGTCCATGATTCGCACGGGTGGGGTACTGATGCGGCGACATCCATATTAATATTATAAATTCGTAACTCTGTCTGTCTCTTTGTCTGTATGTTACCTTTTCACGCCTAAACCACTGAACGGATGTCGATAAAATTTGGCAGAAAAATAGGTTGCATCCCGGGGAACGACAAAGGATTGTTTTTATCCCGATATTTCGACGGGATCGAAACTTATGCGGGTGAAACCGCGGGGCGCTGCTAGTAAATTATATTTGTTTCACATGACACTATTACATGTCAAAAATAACTTACGTTTTCAAACTAGATTTTAGGCGTTTCCTCTCCGACTACTCTGAGAAGAAAGACCGAAAGAGACTCGAGAGGTCATATGAGGACCATGCAGATTAATTTCTGAGATGATCTTTTGAGGAAAGAACCACATTGATTTTAGTCGACTTGTCCAGTCAATGCACGCAGTAATCGTGAACGCAACAACTCAAGTCAAGTCACCGCAATTTCTGTGCTATATCTAGGTTAAATATTAATATACATTATACACATAAACCTTCCGGAATAATTTATTTCTAAATGATTATGAAACCGCATCAAATTCCGTTGTGTAGTTTAGAACTAAGCAGTCACACACGCACGGACACGAAAAGCGTCTTTGTTTTAGACTGTGTGTGTGTAGATATAGATACTAACTGTTGCTGTTTCCATATATGGAAATTCGCTCCAACAGACGGCAACCATTAAAAAAAATGTGTAGAATTTGTATTTTTATTCGCCCATTTGCGAATTGCTAGCACTTATTATAATCACTAGCCTGACGATTAATCGTTAAGTAACGTTATCGTCAGATCCTAATGACTTAGGTTTCTATTATATACAATGGATACGTTTTTCCTGATTACTTTCGATTCGGCTACCAACATTTTATCTTTTACTTTCGGGAACTTTTTGTGTTTGATCAATTGAAGCAACGTTTTTGTGTAAAAGACTGAAGAACTTGAACTATTCAATCATCGCGAAATTATTCGCGAAGAAAGGTAGTCGGTCGGTCGGTCGGTAGTTAGTAGTTTATAAACCTTAGTCCTTAATTTGGAAATCAGTAATGGTACTTTTTTGTTTCGGGAATATCATTTAGCAGCAAAAACTCAAATTGCTGGATATATGCATTCCAGTTTTCACCAGTAAATATTCCCAATGTAGCTATGGACGCCATGTTGGTTGTGATTTTGGTTGATTTTTGTCTGTCGATGTAATTACGTAAATATATTCTTAGTTCCAGAATAGAATTTGAGTCTGATAATATGGTTTTCCGAGCTAGTTTATTCGCAATTTGTATGAGTTTCTTCTTAGTTTTTCTTGAATCCACGATTTATTTCCCTGTTCGATTAGTTCTTCAACTAGATCCATGCGTTTTTCACTTTGAGGTTAGTTCGCGACTTCGCGATTTTATTTATTTGAAAATACTGTCGTGCGCACGTTTTTTATGGCTTCTTTCACGCTCGTCGCCAATGTTGTATTTCGTTAATTACTTTAATTATAATTTGGGTAATTAAAACGCAAATTCATTAATTGCCGTTAAAATTCGTGTTGTGTCACTTAATTGACCACAGACTAAAAACATACTCCCAACAGATAATCTGAGTTTTAATACGCGAAAATCACTTTTTGGAAGACATTTTAGGTCTCTCCCATTCGAAGCACGTTCGACGCCCATTAAGTCGAGATAATCTAGAGTTCTAGACAGATACATGTAGAAATACTAAAACTTTTGTTGACGGGTGTTCGGTGGTTGCTAACTTGCTACCTTTCTCCGGGTAAGCGCTTAGTGGATGGGCTTGCAAATTAAACATGTCGGTAGGTTACAGTTTCTCTAAATACTTCTGAGTTATTTGTAAGACAACTTTGAATACTAACAACACTAGTGTTTTAATTTGGAACACTAAGCTACGATTAATCATAATCCATACTAATATTATAAATGCGAAAGTGTCTGTCTGTTACCTCTTCACGCTTAAACCGCTGAACCGATTTAGATGAAATTTGGTATAGAGACAGTTTGAGACCCGGGACCTTTCCCGGGCCTCAAACATCTAAAAACTATCCTATGCACTTACATAGGATAGTTTTTATTCCAGATATACCCACGGGATCGACACGCATGCGGGTGAAACCGCGGGGTGCTGCTAGTCGTTTATATGCTTAGAAAGTACATAAACTAAAGGTGTTTAAAAACTTTGTGATAAGGAAAAGGAAGAAGTAAGGCTTATGGCTAAATTGACCCCTCGGCAGCTCCAATACTTCTGTTTATCTTCACGAGCTTTTACTATCAGACGTATACGAGGGACCCAAACATATAAATACTACAAAAGTCCTAACTCATTTGTGATAACTTGTTTATTCAACGAACCAAACACGGCTACTGTTTAGAAGCAATAAAATTTACTTTTCCTATTTACTTCATCGTTTAAGATCCGGCGCACATATACGGGAGACGGACAGTTTCGTCTAAAGCTTTACGACTGGGGATATAGGGAGGTAGACAAAAAGATAAAACCCTCCCGTCTTTAGTGAGGGAGAAACGAATCGAAGCTTCAACAGATACCTGGCGTAACGCCCATAGTGTAGGCAATTCCTGAAGAAAATGATTGAGCCCCACCAAGAAAGCCTTAAGACTTTTTCGTCGGATGTGCGCACTCTCGGGCGTTGCAGAGCGTATAAACTCACGATGGGCCTATAAAATAAATGCCTGCTCAACTAACAATATTTTTTATATCGTACCCGCACAAAGTTTTTTTTACATTACAGAAATCACCAAGCTCGATCGTAAATAGGACCTCTTTATGGCTTCGAATCATAAGAATGTTATTGTTATTTCCAATGAAGATTTGTCATATATTTGTCAAGGGTAATTGTTGGTGGAAGCGGTCGAGTTGACGTGTCGTTGGCTATTGGTTTGTGACAAACGTTTGGCCAAAAGTTTCCTTTATTTGCGGCTGGAATCGTTTATAGTTTCTTCTATTAAAGTTGGGCGCCATTACGTTTTGGCTTTGTAGGAAACAACTTTATTATTCTATTACAGCTAAGTTGCTTGCTCTAGATTTATTACAACGATTTTTTTCCTGTAATCTTAACTCTAGGTTATCTAACAATCCTAACATCGTTCTTACAGAAGAATATTGCTCATCTTCATGATGTTGTGTTTTATATTTATCTTACTTTTCCACGCCTTTTATGTGTGAAATTGGGTCGCATATTACCTCCCTTTCACATTAGCTTACCCGTGTCGTAATAAATAACTTTATATTGAACGAACAAATAACTTTACCGAAAAATTGAAATGCCCCGATATACGTATGTAAAGTTTAATAAAGCCTTTCCTTTTTGTGTGCCCAAGGAACTATTTTCCATTATCTGTGTAATGTTCAATATAAAATACGTACAAGGTAAATATTTTTCAATATCTACGCTTCCATAATGCAGATTGAAATGAAACGTGTTAGGTTGTATTATATTTCAGTTTTGTGATATTTTTTCTTTATAGGTACTTATATTTTTTTTTTTATTGGGATATGTTCAGATAAATCCTTTGTGCCTTTAGGGCTAGAACAGAATTGAATTATTACCGAAACTGTGTTCTATTTTTGCTTTAAATATTAAATATATTCGATGCCTCCTGAATAATAAAACGCATGAAATAATGTTAGGAACTACAGAGACCATATTAAACAGGCAGTACCTTTATCGAGGCAGATACGAGTAGTAGTAAAATGAGTAATTTAGTACAATAATAAGAGTAAATTATGTCGTGTAGGCGTGCGCGATAACGCTCGCACCGTGCACTATCTTAGGACAACAAGTATGGCCGACCTTTATGTACGCCTTACACATTTTAATTATACTACATATAGCTACAAAGCGTTTGATTTATGTGCGTGGCCTTAACATAGGCGGAGAGAAAGCGTCGAGAACAAGTGCTTAGGCCTCTCAGGCGGGCAAGGGCACCTCGAGTGAGCTAGCCATGTCATGGGCCGCGGAGACACAGACCCGACGTTTTCACCAGATATTTGTACAGAGAAAACACTGTTTACGTATCATAGGCCCATTTTAAATTCACATTTGGGATATGCATTCAGCGAACAGACTGTCTTTCTGTCTGATGCCGCTCGTTGTCTAAAAGTAAACAAAAACACACGATATTTACATGAATATGGATTTTGGCTCGCGCACAGTGAGCTGTGAGCGCACAACTCGCCTTTACTTGTATATCAACATGATAATCTTACGCTTTCTAAAACCTCTGGCTCCGGTTGTGTTTATTTTTATCATTTACTTCATCCACTCCTAGCTCGGGAGTCCAGTATGTTTTCATTATTATTTCCTTATTTGTCTACTGGTCGCTTAGTATGCGCAGTCAACTTTCGAGATGATACTTAACCTACAAAAGTACATGTACTGCACTGCCGCTGACACACATGAATGTTATTCCACGCATGCACTTGTAAGAAACGCTTCCCTAATTCGGAAAACGAGCGAAGAGCGTACGCGTGTGGTTCACCACTTTGATTGCATGCGCCGTAGTGCGGCGGTGCGGTCGGCTTATTGTTGACTCACACTTTTTTGTTGTGAAAACTCAGCTCCGCAGACAGCTGTCTGCCTACTGTGAAGAAAATTGTACGATGACGGCCAGTTTCACCGACCTCGTTTGTGTGTGTGTAAGCCAATGGAGTCGCCATAGTTATTATATCTATGCGAACTGTCTATGACTAATTGACGTATCGATTGTGCGGGGGTGAGCTGCCATAGACCACAGACTAGGTATGGTTGCAGTGCACCTCCCCGCAGGATGCGGCGCGCGGTGCTGCCAAAGAGCAATTTTAGTAAACAGCACCGGTTCACCTTGACTTTCGGCGCGCAGCTCACGGCGCACGCGCACGGACATGATCCACGCTCGCACTGTTTATGTATTGCCATCCCAACCGGTCGAGATCGCAAGTGAACGGACTGCACCGACCAGCGGCCTTGGTGCCTTTTTTTTCTCGTTACGATATTCGGCAGCCGAATGACGTAATTCGCTTAGGCGATTGTGTAAATTGATTCTATCTTTGCCAGCGGGAAGATTTGCAAATTGAATTTGGCCGTGTATTGGATCTTTTACTCGATGCGTTTAGTGTTGCCGGCGCGCGGCGGAAAGGCCACTCTCCATTTTGTTCCCGACGCAAACTTTACGCGATATCTTTTAGTCACGTTCGCGTTTCTTCGTTGCATTTTGCAAATTAATTCCGGACCTTGAATTCCGCTGGTGGCGTACGAGTGCAGAATATATTACTCTCAATCGCGGCTTAATTCGAGTGTGTTTATTTAGCGCAATTGAATGAGAACCGCACAAGCTCCGAACGTTCGGTTTGATTTTCAATGCGTTTTAATCATCGTATTCGGTGGGTAGTACAAGCTTGTTTGTCGTAAGCTTATAAATTGTGTAGCGGGGCGCGGGGGGCCGGCTCGCTCCTCGCTCCTTCTTCACCGCTTTTGTCCTGTTCGCGTCCCTCTATTAATTTGAAGGTGCCTAAAAAACGTGCTTCAAACTTTACATTATTCATAGTTTCGATCCGACGACGTTCAGTTGATTGAGTGTCGCAACCCTTTCTCTTTATAGTGAATTCATTGGGCTTTGATTGAATCGCAATCGTAGCCCCTTTAATTCGGTAGGGGCGTCGTACTGTATAGTTGGGTACATGGCACGCGAAGGTTAGGCGAGATCATCTGATACGCGTTGCGGTGCGCTATACGGTAATCTCCGGTCCGTGTGTAGGGATGTTAATTGAGTATTCGATGAGATGTACTGATTACGTAGAGCTCACTGAGCTTCGGCTAATTCTAGGGCTGCCACGGCTCCATGAACCGGAGTGTTTTACTAGAGTTTATACAGGGTGGAGTTGCGTGATATAAAAGAGGAAGTCGTGTAAATAGGTTGTGTTTTTTTCGTACAGTGTTAGTGGCAGCCCTGTCCACGTGTGGCCATCAATCAATACGTGAGCGAGCCGGCCCCGCCCGTCGCTAACTAAATAACAAGCAGATAAAGCGAAACGCACTCGCTACGTAAATTCTACGTAACTTAGCAGTTTCTGAAGCTCCTTGCTCTCGCCTCCTTACTTCCTCCTCCCGGGTTTATGCCCGTGTTCTGTTTTATTGCCTAAGGAAAAACTTTTAATTAGCCCCATAAGTATACCAAACAGATAAAGAATTATACTTTGTTTCACTCGATAATAACAGTTGTTGTTTGTTTGACTCTGCAATTATTTATCGATCCATTTCTACGTACATAAGTTCTTTCGTATCGTCATTACTTTAAACGTTATTGCGTGGATCTACAATATGTATGATGAATAACACCTAAAGAATAACGCTTATATTGTTATGTAAATGTTTAAGTAATTTATTGAATGTCAGTTGAAGGAAATTATGAATATAACAAAATAAACGAAATTATATTACAGCCGACCGGTCTGATTGAATATAAAACAAGTTTTTGATGTTTCTCCAACCATAGAGTTTTTTACATTCAATCTCAATTGTTTTTGCCTTTGACACCGTATAGCGGGCGGCTGTAAAGGAATATTTCTTGTTTTATCTTACCTGTAGTCAAACTAATATACAGGGTGATTGGAAGATGGGTGCAAAGCTTTAAGGCGAAGATAGTACAGACAATTTAGAACCATTTAAGCCATGGTTGTCTTAGACGAAGTCTTACTACTTTTTTTTTACCAATTTATTAAGATGTTTTTCAAAAATTCCTAAAGTTTTAACTAAACTATTTATTTATGGCCAAATTGAATGATAAACGAATTCATTTTTATTGTATTTAATTAAAGTAATGTGTAAGCAATCTAGCAAAATATGTTTTAGGCCTCTGTGTCGTTAGACATTTTTTTTACAGATATTTAAAGTTCATAACAAATTTTAAAATTCATAAATACTTTTTGTAAACCTTATTTTAAAAATAACGGAGCGTGCTTTTTTTGTTCAAACCTTTTTGAAAACATGCTTGATAATCGCTCTTTCTTTTGAGGTAACATTTACGCAGATATCTTACAAATTATTGAAATTGAAACCAAAAAACCAATTTAAGGGAGAAATTTTAAATTTTAGGCAGTCTAAATAAAACAACATTTGAATTAAATTTATTTATGTTTCATGGTCAAAATGTTGTCCGTGATTCCTAATACAAGCACGACTCCGTCTTCTCACTTCTGTTGTTGTTATTTTCAACATCATATCTCCAGCTTCATGGTTTCAAACTCTGAATTCATTCTCTCTGTCAGTTCTTCTCTCGTGTTTATTTCAACATTCGTATACACCAGCTCCTTGGCCCGGCCCCACACGAAAAAGTCCAGCAGGGTCAGATCTGGTGAGCGAGCGGGCCAAGGGATGGGTCCATCTCTGCCAATCCAGCTGTCAGGAAAGCAATTATTTAAGTGTTCCCCATGTGTTGTGTGGGTTATGAAAGTTTGTAATGCCCTCCCTAGAAAATTTGCTTTCATCCGTCCACAAGATTGATTTCAAATTCAAATTTTCTAGGGAGGACATTACAAACTTTCATAACCTTCATGAATGGGCCGCCAAAGACAACAATCCACATTTTAAGAAGCAGGTGTCGTTTCAGAGGAAATTCTCTGTCAATGTTTGGGCTGGAGTAATTTGCAGGACGTTGATTGGGCCCCACTTCTTACCGGAGACTTTCAATGGTGAAAATGATTTGCACTTTCTACAAGTGGATTTACCAGAGCTGATAGAGGAAACCGGTGTCCCGATATTCGCAAGAGACAGTACAGTCATCTTTCAGCAAGACGGCTGTCCAACGCATTGGATGTTAAATGTAAGGGAACACTTAAATAATTGTTTTCCTGACAGCTTAATTGGCAGAGATGGACTCATCCCTTGGTCCGCTCGCTCACCAGATCTGACCCTGCTGGACTTTTTCGTGTGGGGCCGGGCCAAGGAGCTGGTGTATACGAATGTTGAAATAAACACGAGAGAAGAACTGACAGAGATAATGAATTCAGAGTTTGAAACAATGAAGCTGGAGATATGATGTTGAAAATAACAACAACAGAAGTGAGAAGACGGAGCCGTGCTTGTATTAGGAATCACGGACAACATTTTGACCATGAAACATAAATAAAGGAGGTGTTTCTTCTTTCATACATTTATGGCCAAACAATGTACCTTATGAACAAAAGTACTGAAATACAGGAAAAAAATCGCAGATTCTCAAAAAAAATATATTGGATTTATTTATACATTTGTACCACATGAAATTGTCGTTCAAAGATGTTAATAACTTGCAACCCATTAATTAATTTGGCAATCTCATGATACATGCTTCCGATGATGCGTTTCGTTACTTCATTTTGTAAATGTAACATAAAGAAATTATCCTGAAAATATACTGATTATTGTCTTATTTTTGTATCAAAAAAGTTTTTTTGCATAAATAAGACATTATTTTTGTGAAACATTTAGCGAACAAGAGTTAAAAAATACATTTATTTTTCAGATTATTGTATGCGTTTGGTTAGCTTTCTGAAAAGCCAAAAGACTGTGGGCCAAGGCCAGTAATTATCGATTTTTTCTTATTAGTACCAATAATGTCATCATTTCGTTTCGGTTCCTCGCCTTTGTTCGTTGGTTTCCCGTCTCTTGGAGCGCTATTTCGTGCGTGATTTCATAATTGTTGATTTGTCTATTCTTCCCTGGATTTTCGATTTATTTCTTAAATCTTGACGACCTGGATTACCCATTTAGGCTTGACATTTATTTAGTTTAATTTGACAGCTGTCAGCTGTCACTGCTGTTATGAACGTTTCGTTGAACGCAGTTACGATGTGAGGTAGTGATTTTTTATTTCTTAATCTATCAAATATTGGAGGATTTTAAATACTGCTAATAACACAATTTATTGCAAGGAATTTAAGTTTTAATTTGTACCTCGGTACAAGTTTGGCCGAAAAAAAAACACCTCCTTTAATTCAAATGTTGTTTTATTTAGACTGCCTAAAATTTAAAATTTCTCCCTTCAATTGGTTTTTAGGTTCTAATTTCAATAATTTGTAAGATATCTGCGTAAATGTTACCTCAAAAGAAAGAGCGATTATCAAGCATGTTTTCAAAAAGGTTTGAACAAAAAAAGCACGCTCCGTTATTTTTAAAATAAGGTTTACAAAAAGTATTTATGAATTTTAAAATTTGTTATGAACTTTAAATATCTGTAAAAAAAATGTCTAACGACACAGAGGCCTAAAACATGTTTTGCTAGATTGCTTACACATTACTTTAATTAAATGCAATAAAAATGAATTCGTTTATCATTCAATTTGGCCATAAATAAGTAGTTTAGTTAAAACTTTGGGAATTTTCGAAAAAAATCTTAAGAAATTGGTAAAAAAAAAGTGGTAAGACTTCGTCTAAGACAACCATGGCTTATATGGTTCTGAATTGCCTGTACTATCTTCGCCTTAAAGCTTTGCACCCATCTTCCAATCACCCTGTATAAGTCAATGCCTGTAGGAGTAATATTAAACAGTTTCTTTTCAAAGCTCGCATTACGCTTTATACAAACTCCTTCAATAATGTAGTCAATCTTTTTATTATCAAAACTGTGTCAGGTATAGTTGTAGTAAAAGGCCTGATCTTCACAGAGGCGTGCCTTTGTTTCGATGGCTATTTATTCCTCGTACGTATGTTTTGTGTGGTTCGTGGCGTGGGTAGTCGTGTCGTGTATGGTCGGTTCACGAGCTAAGGCGGGCTACACATTGACGGCAACGTGACAGCCGCACCGCCCGCGACTCGCGAGGTCAGCGCGCCCGCGCTGCGATCGCTTCGCTTTAAATTTTAATTGTTACGCTTTACCTTCATTGCAGGGAACTTCGGATGTAAACGTGAGACACGTTTCTGTGTTGTATGTACTTCCCGTTCCTTTGTAAGTACAATATGGCTGAAAAGTTGGTCGGCTATATCGGAACATCGTATGCAAATTACAACATTCCAATGAAAAAGTAATTTGTGTTGCAGTTCATGATATCAACATTAATTAATTCAATAACAACCCCGGTTTGATTGCATAAGTATTAAATACTCTTTTAGAGGTCGAACGAAGTTATTATTAACAATATTAACATATTTCAAGTTGTTTATGTAGTAAATCAACGGCTACATTTTTAACACGCGTTTATTAGTTTCACTGGTAAAACTACCTAATTAACAAACAATGTAAAAAAACTTACAACTCAATTTTAACCTACTTCTAATTGTCGTATTGAAATGAAACTTCGTATGTATATGTAGTTCGGATGACAAACTATAATTTGGTATCTTGGAGCTGATCTGATGATGGAGCCAGGAGATAGTGGAACTCTTCAGTGGCTACTCGTAAATCCCTCGAGTTTGGGCTCATATGTTATTAACACTTCTCAATGTGAAACGATCCTTATTTTATGGACTGTGTGTCTGAAATAAAGATACATTACCTATTTATTTTTTCTTAGCCCAGGCAGCACAAGCGCGTTTTTCCCGCGGTGATTTTTATTCGTACACTAGATTTTCTACCCACTGACTAGCGCTGAGAGTTGAAAATCCAACGTCTGTTTTTTTGACGCGCTGGTTAAAATCCCGCCGAAATATTTTTACATTCGTGCGAAACGTGGGCTTAGTTAAAGTCAGTAGATACGGTACCTTCCTCTACCAGGTGACCCAGGTGTCAGTACTTACATAATACAGACTAATGTTCAAGACACATGCTTACGATTTTACGACTGTGATAAAAGTGAGCGACACGTCTGTCGCATAATGAATGGGCCGCTTTGTTTTTTGTTAATCTTTTGAATCGGATGCGTGTGCATGACATATTATGTGCTCACGAGCAGTCACGACTTTGGTTTGTGTTTTTCGTACCTTCATTTGTTCTATGAGCGAGAAAAATAATGTCTCGGCTCTAGTTGTTTCAGTGTACAGTCGGCAGCACATCAAGCTACTACAAAAATCAATTTCATTAATAGCTGATTTTCAACTTTATCGCTACAACATAAGGTTCAAGGTTGATTGGGAAAATTTGACAGTTTCGGGTAGTTTGATGTGCTGGCGTCTGTACATTAGTCCTTCTACGGGCAGAAACTAGTTAGGTAATATTTGGTAATTGCTCATTTGGTAGACTAACATTTAAGGCATTGACCTCAGGTATATTCTGTGCCTCAGCTTGTACTATTTATTCTGTGGCCTCAGGCTCACATTTACTTGAATAGAGGTAGGTAGGTACTTAGATATTAATTATGCGTTAGGTAAGGCCATATTAAACATAATACCTTATGGGCTGTTTGACTATGTCATTGACTTTAGATGCAGACTGAATAATAAATAGCCTGGCACTAGAGAGGATTGGTCTATGTTCAAGATATATAGAATAGAATCAAGTTTTTAGGGTTCCGTACCAAAATAGTAAAAACGGAACCCTTATGGTGAGACTAAGTCTGCCTGTCTGTCAGTCACAGCTGGATATTATCTCAAGAACTACTAATGCTATCAACTTGAAATTTGGAATAGTTTTAGATGACGTTTTTGCCCAACTATTTTGCAAATAAGAAATAAATAAAAATATATGTATATTTTTTGCTACAGGGTCTGAAAAATTCGAAGTGGGGCATGTGGGGGGGTATCACATGAACGAGCGCAGTTTGCAGATTCTCAAACATTTTTTTTTTTTTTTAGTCCGCATAGTTTTCGATTTTTGATGAAAAATATAAAAAAAAACCTTTCCCCCCTTTATCTCCGAAGTTTGCAAAGAGAAAAATCTGAAATTATTCTATGTGATAGAAGTTTATGTAAAGATTACAGGAAAAATAAAACGAAGTCTCCAAATAGCACAAATTTTTCTAACTGAACAGACAGATGGTAGTAACTTCGTGTGCTGGCCATCTGTACATGACGATAATAATTATTCATTCATTAATTCTTTTCAAAAATAAGGCTTTTGTATTTATTTCAGCGAAAGAAATATAATCTCCAATTATTTTATTCGATATCTCTTTTTCTTTGAAATTGCTTTTTTCTAGATCTGTTTTTCTTTCATCCCTTTTTAATTGGCGAGTTTGTCTCTGGATCGGCAAGAAACTCTATTAAGTATTATTTCTTGTGGGGCATTCTTATTTTTTTGTATCAGTTATAAATTACTAGCTTCCGCCCGCGGCTTCGCCCGCGATGTATGTCGATAAAATCTATCTTATGTCGTTCCCCGGGATGCAATCTATCTCTCTGCCAAATTTCATCGAAATTCGTTCAGTGGTTTTAGGCGTGAAAAGGTAACATACCGACAGACAGAGTTACTTTCGAATTTATAATATTAGTATGGATGAGAATATTTTGGCTTCCGAGTATAAATATACAAGTAGAGAATATTAATATCAAAGAAAACTCTCAGGTTCTAAAAATCATTACTTCCAAATTCCAATGTAATATTGTAAATACGAAAGTAACTGTATGTCACAAAAATCAAAATATTTTATTTCACATAAACCTACATGGGCACTTATGAAACGTCAGAAGCTTTTTTTTTTGCGGATGGGAAATCATCAAATGACCCCTCCCGCTCTGGGTGGAGCGGAAGGGAGTGTCAGACTCTTACTGACTAAAACCCACCCGTGTTCCTTCCTTAGCCCTTTATGTTCCGGGCCAGCGGTAACCCTTTCGGACAATCCCGCTGACCCGGCAGGCTTCGGCCCTATGGGGCCCCTCGATGCAACGTCAGAAGCTAGGTGCCTGTTCGTGTGTTACCTTTTCACGACTAAACGGGTCAACGGATTTGGATGAAATTTGGCACACGGGTACTTCATGACCTAGGTTAGGTCATACAATATTGTTATCCCTATAGTACGTCCTCGTGGGATAATATCCAGCATCTACAAAGGCGAAGCCGCTTGCAAAAGCTAGTATTCTTGTGGAAATCACAGATTAATTAGAATACAGTAACGACCGCACATAACTTGAATCTGTGAAATAAAACGCCAGCACTTTCTAACAGATACGCATTATTTAAGCAGCGATACGTTACTAATATTACAGCTGGTTATTTTATTATAGGGAACCCGGGAAACGAGCTGTATTATTTATTGGTCTATAAAATATTTAAAGCACCTGGGTCTATTTAAGGGGCTTACAGGACCTAAACACAAAAAAACGCAAGTTTTAGGAACAATAAAAGTATATGATCGACTACAGTAAACAAAATCAGAAAAATATATGATATTCTTCAGGATATATGCTAGGTAAATAGTGTGTTGAAAACATAACTAATTTGATACGATAGAAAAAAATCATGAAAATACGTCTAAAAACTTTCTTTTTACAATAAAAACCATACTAATATACATACAACCATTCTGATTTTTTTTGGCAGATTATTCTACAAGAATAGAATAGAATACTCTTACTAAAACACTAGTGTTTTAATTTTTTTGTCCAAACAATAGGGTTTTTGTAAATAGATAATTAGCTGCATATTTTGCAATAAATTACCAGCGTTGTGTCGCTTTTCTTTCTTTTCTATGCAGTCCGACAAAGACCGCGCTTTAGGTCATGTAGTCGCCTTAAGGTGAAAAAAATTGACGAGCAAACCACGTACAGACGTCAGCACATCAAGCTACTACAATCTGCCAATTTATTAAAATAGATTTTCAACTTTATCTCTAAAGCATAAGGTTCAAAGTTGATTGGGAAAATTTGACAGTTTCGAGTAGTTTGATGTGCTGGCGTCTGTACAATTCTAAGCTTCACTAAGAATATGAAGAACCGGTAATTTAACCGCATAACCCTTCAAGATAAGGTTCTACATATTAAACAGTGGTCCAGTCAAACGCAAGTCGCGACTAACCGAGATAAGTGTTCACTATCTTAATTATCTTAATAATTAGCTGAGCCTTTATCCGGCAGATAGACTGGGACCTACTGATGGCGCATAATCGGAGATTAGAAGTCGGGGTGTATGAGATTAGGGTCATGAAAATTACAGGAAAAATAGTGAGAGGAACTAGAAGATTGATATCCGACTGCATCTTAGCGTCTCTACTTTTTGTCCCCAAGACCCTCAGGGCTACTATTACTATCAATAATGAAATCAGAGGAGCAATTCGTAATTTTAAGAACGTTCACAGTCTGATCTCTGTCAAAAATACCTCTAATTTCCCTACATTTTTGAATTTTTTTTGACATTTGTGTGTCGCCGAGTTGAGACTGCGACTAGATTTTGAACGTTTTAAATTACAAGAATTGGCTTTCAGATCAAAATCAAAATATTTTATTTCACGTCAAACGTCAGAGGCTAGGTCAACTCAGCCTATCGCAGTCCACTGCTGGACATAGGCCTCTCCCAGACTGCGCCACAGTACCCTGTCCTCCGCCGCCGAGGTTAGATGCACGGTAGGAGACGAGCGGGTAAGAAACACCACGGTTACTCTTTTAAAAATAATTGGCTTTTATAATGTTTTCAAATTAGTATTAATAGGTACTTATGGAAGGAATTTAGGCCTGTCAACAAGTACCAGGTACCTAACAATAACAAAGTAGACAATGGTCTAGAAATCTACAGTCTACAACGCTTACAACCTACAACGTTCTCTCATGGTCTATCAAAGATCCTAACAACAGGACTTTTCACCGGCACGTTTCAAATACAAAACTGTACATCACACTAGGTAGCTCCGTTCTGTAAGAATAGCGGGATATTCCCATAAACACCTTGTATTCGGTCATACATTATTGTACAGTTACACCTACAGTTGTACGGCACCGCCTTATTCGTGTAAACAATTATTCGCAGTACCAGCGCTTGCGCATAAAAACTAACGTCTTGTCACTTCTCCACTATTACTATGCGACGCTTATAAGACCATTAAGCAACTCGTTTTCCGCACTCGGCTCTTATAAGTTGCATGGGATGACAAATGGACTAGTCACACATGTGTATGAACAAAGTACAAGTGAGAGAAAAATTAGCTCAAAAATGAGGATAGTGTCACGAGTATTGGCAAAAGTTTCTGGAATTGGTAAACTGTATATATCTGAGGAAAATATTGTCCATCCAGCTGATATTCTGATGGATTACCTCATTCAATAACATCTAAGCATTTTTCGGCTACAGCAGACTAAAGAAATTATTATTGCACAAACTATTTTTATCGTCTTATCACGTTAATTCCACGAAAGATAGAATTTTCTCCTCAACACAACAAATTATTAACATTATATCTTCTGAAGATCTATTGGAGCGTCCGGGGAAGGTCGAGTGTAGGGCAACAACGACGACGGTCGCCAACAAACCGCGCCGATCCATTAAGTATATAGCAAGATGTTCCATCGCGGAATGTGTTCGAAGATAACACGGATAGCTAAATATAGACGCGTAAACTGACAACGTTAAAGAGGAACGAGAGAGATGACTGACGGTGTTAAATTTTGATGAAGAAGCCTGCAGGGCAATTGCGTAACACACTATCAGGAGCAATGGGCTTCATTTTGACAGTTCAACAGCATTCATTGCGTTGTTTACGTTGTTGAGCAGACACATTTTTCGAACATATGGAGCAATGGATTAGCAATATGCTTCCAAATGATTCAAATTGAGCGTAATCGTGTGTTACGCAATTTTTTTTTTTTTTTTTTTAAACGTTGCCCCACACTAGGAATTTCTCCTGTATTGTGGGTGCGTTTACAAACATTTAAAGTCACATACACAAACAGCCAGACCCGGAACAACTACTTGTAGGTCATACAAATATTTGTTCCGTGCGGGAATCGAACCCGCGACACACAGCGCAGAAGTCAATCGCTTAACCACTGCGCCATCCGTGCCGTCAAATTAGGGTGCTGGTTTCTTGATCATAACATGACATTAAAGTAATAGCTATTTCATAACAGCAACATACTAGATTGAGAAATTTATAGAAAGAATAAAGAATTTAATTGCGGGAAAACATGACGCAAAGAAAAACACAAAAAGAACTAGTTGAGGGAAAATATGCGTCCATCCACGCAAAAATAGTGTGATCCTATGAGAGACAGAGCCCTCGCTTCGTCCAATCTTAAGGGCTGGTGAAGATATGGTGCATACAGTTTAAAAAAAGTCATCAAACATTTGAAGCTTCCACAGTGTTTATAGTTTATTTATATAAAACAAAATCACGAACTGACATTTTATAACATAAAACTTTGTTTTGATAACTAATAACATAAAATGTATAAATTCACGTCATTGCAAACTGAATAAAAATTTCGCAAAACCAAAATATATAAACAGAATGACATATAAACATTAATAGACAGTTTGTACATGACAGCTTGACTCTCCCAAATAAACCAGAACAATTTACGTCAATGTACTCGAGTGAACATGATATGGAGTGATTGATATCCATCATCACTTGGCGGGCGGATGCTGATCTGTTTCGACACTCTCGGGAACAGACGGTTTCCTATTAGGCGGACCACACGCCATAGTAACCATGGTGTTATGCAAATTACTGAAAATCGAAAGGGGTATTGATCATTATGAACAACTTTGAATATGACACCAAACCAGAAATCGTGAACGATTGAGTTAATTCATTCATTTCAGCCGAAAGACGTCCACTGGTGGACATACTTAGGCCTCCACCAAGCACTTCGACCGGTTCTGTGCTTCCCACCTTGTGGGGGAGACCTTGTGCACACATAAATCGACATAATTTTTGTCGACATTATTCACCGATTTCTGATAGAAGCTTGTGTAAATTTTTTAAATTGAATGATTGATACAACGAAGAAGACAATAATAATGAAATAGATGATATTTTTTCGTGATATTAGGATAGTTTCGAAAGTAAAAGTTGTTTATAATGATGAATACAATGACCCCTTTTCAGGTTTTCAGTTCTTTCAGTCACACCTTGTACATCAATAGATGATATTATGTAAGTGTAAAATATCCAATCCATTCTATAATAATATTATAAATTCGAAAGTAACTCTGTCTGTCAGTCTGTATGTTACCTTTTCACGCCTAAACCACTGAACGGATTTCTATAAAATTTGGCAGAGAGATAGATTGCATCCCGGGGAAGGACATAGGATAGTTTTTATCCCGATATTCCCACGGGATCGACACTTATGCGGGTGAAACCGCGGGTCGCTGCTAGTATATTATAAGTATGCAAAACGTGACTCAGAAATGTTTCAACACATTTATAACTTGGTAAAGTTACTAGAGATGAACCAATTGTATTTGTTCGCACATACATTGTTTTACTAGTTACTTTGTTACACCAACAACAAAGTACTATAGTTCTACCAAGAATTTAAATGAATTAACTCTTGGAAACAATTATGTATCTTGCAGATAATAGTTTCAAACGTGTATGTAGATAGTCGGTTTAAACACGTGGCTTAAGCATTCTAGAAATTAGTTGTTTATGGACTGTTAGATTCCAAGGATATTGCTAATGGTCTCCGGAAGACAGCCATAATATTCAACAATCGTATTGAATATTTAAATCGAAAATTATACTTAGAATATCAAAAGCAAACAAATCAAAACAGGACCAACACCCTAATTGCGTAACACACTATTACTCTCAATTTGAATAATTTTCAAGCATATTGCTAATCCATTGCTGCATAAGTTCGAAAAATGTGTCTGCTCAACAATGTAAATCACGCAATGAATTTTGTTAAACTGTCAAAATGAAACCCATTGCTACTGATAATGTGTTACGCAAATTACCCTGCTGTTCCCGGAATGTAGCAACTTTGATTAATATTAAAATCTCAATCGTTTTCACTTTGAATATGTCTATGAATTCCATACAATTATTACGGTATCTCGTCATTAAACACAGTCTAATTTAAATTCGGATAGAGTTAATAATATGACGAAACGTCTCTTAGACGGGCTGTCTTACCTCTCACGATATTCCGCGCTTCTGAAAACATGGCTCGAAACTTCCCCTAGTAACGAACAGTTTACTTGACAGTGTAGTGAATTAGTAATAACTTGTGTAAATGTTGCGTCAAAGGTGTGCAATATTGCCTAGGCAATGTGCGGTTACGCCGAGTTTAGGCAAGGACGCTGAATGGTAATTACCACGATGTGCCTACATAAGTAACCTAAGTTTCGCATAGTTGACAAATTACTTGGTTTGTCACTAAGCCCTCTTGTTTTCTGTAGTTCCAAACTAAATGGACTTGATGGGTATTAATTACTTGCGAAGACTCGTTTTGAACAGGCCCATCCATTAAATAATTGCACAGTTTCGGCCTCATCAGCGTGGACTCTTTTAATTCGTGCCATTAGCTGCGATAAACATGTTTTTATGTTTAGAATGGACACAGCAATCAAGTTTTTTTTTAGTAATTTGTTTGTTTTATTACGTTTAGATTAGACCTTCATTAACCTTATTTTTACGAGCTACAATTTTCTTTATTTGGTCGTAATGTGTTTCTATCTCGATGACTTTATGTGTACCTACAACATACCTTGCCTTTTTCATGCGAACTACAGTTTTAATCAACATCAATACGAAGTAAAACACGGTGTACATATTTGAGAGGAACAATTCAATGTTCCACAAGATCCGACGCATCTCTGTATTAAAGCAACAAAAACCGTCTGCGATACTGAAAGCCAGACGCCCTCGAGTGCGGCTCTGATGCATCAAAATAGTGGTTCGCTTTCAAAGGCACGACGCGACGCGGCGCGGCGCGAGCTCCCCGACTAAGTTCCTTGAATTTATAATTGTTACCGGCTGCTTGTGGCGCGTGGCGTGCCGATCTCACTCACACCCACACTTGCCGCGTAATTAGGCATCTCTTCTTTATTTTGTGACTGGCAATTCCCTTCTTTCATAAAGTCATAAGTCATAGTGACCTTCGTTTATTAGAACACGCCTTGGAGCGTTATCGGGTGTTATGTAACCCAAAGTCACTTTCTCAACTAAAAAACTTTGTATTTTAGCATCGATTTACCTTGGAAACTTGTGTGCTCACAGTCTGCTGTTATTATTTTAGTTTAGTAGCCTAAATATTCCATTTAGGAATCCTATTTCAGTGGTAACTATGCATCTTTATGGAATCGTGTCTGTAACTTGCTCCGCCAAATACAGATCTAAACAAGAGAACTTAAGGTCGTTTTGCCTTCAAAGTTAGGCGATGTAAAACGAAAATAATTCTAGCTTAGACGGTTGGCAACAGAATTTAGCCAACAACAGACTGGTTCAGCAATTATTGTTTGCCCTCAAATAACATTATAATGGTTGGCTGACGACGTGCATATTATTTGTCCATTACGCCACACGACGGAACGATACCCAGGGCTGTATGGACACCGAAACGAATCTGGATTAAAAAACTGAAGCAAATTGTTCCGAAGTTTCTAAGCAAAGAGCGTGAAGGCGTGAATCATCATAGATAGCTAAAATTATATTATTATGAATGAAATAAGTTCTGGGAACCTTACAATATTTTCAACACATCGATAAACAATTTATACGGGACAATTCGATTCCGGTAATAAATTGAAATTACAGCACGTTGAGTAATAACGAGATTAATAAGAGTAGGTACTTGCGTTGGTGGCATGATGCAAACGAGAGGACACGTATAATAATTCAATGTGTGTATATTGGGGAATTACCGCTTCTCCTCTTAGTTCCGATCTAGATAAAAACTTCATCATTGTCTTTGTGATTCACATATCATCCTCGTCTATGCTAGAAGGTTCTCTATTTCTATCAACGGTATTGGCTTGCATATCTAGGCTGCTCAATAAGGGATTCCCTTTCATTAGATTTCCAGTTTTCAAGGTTTCAACATCGACAACCCTAAAGCTTCGCAAGTTGGCGAGCCCATTGCTGTGCGTTTTGATATATTTATTATACGCACATCCTCAGGCGTGGCCCATTGATGGATGGTGTGAAATTAAAAGCCGTTCAGAGTCGATTACGAATGTAATGGCGGGTCGGCTTTACGTACTGTTTGTACGTAAGTCGTTACGTGATGACTTATGAATAGGAAATCATGTAGGAATTTGTTTTTTGCACTTTAAGGTGGATAGAAATCGATACTTTTTTTTTGTCGAACCATTTACAGCAGTGTATCGTTCTAGAAAGATATCTTGTTCGTGCGTGCTGTGCTTCATCGTCAACCCCGGAGGAATTTCGATGAAAATCATAACAGTCATACTAATTTTTATTATTTATTCGTTAGCGTTATTATGATTAGGATTTGTAATATGAATGCATTATTATGAAATATATCTATGGCTTCTGCTACGGTTTTATCTTTATCACCCTTTGTCATACGAGTAACTGCATAGCTATTAACAATTACACAAAAAGTCCCCATCGTATCAGTAATATACACACATAATAAGAATTTACATGATTAACAAAAACAGTACTACAGACTACAACGCGAAACGACCATTTGGTCAGTTTCGGTAAAACCTATTCTGTTACATGCTCCCCGTCAGTCATATATATACGATATCTACTGTCCACTGAATATAATACGGGTATTATTGTTAGTACGGTGCTATCTAATTAATATAAAAGTGTTGTATGAATATTGTCCTAACAAACACGTTTAGGTTATACAGAACGACAACATCAGTGCGGTCATTGAAATAAATTCTAATAAGTCTGGTACAAAGATGTTTGTTAAAGATCTTGTAGGTTAGGGTTTTCGGCGCAATCTTTTGTAGATGAAGTCTAAAAAATCTGGACGAGACCTTTGACACATACTTCCACATTATGACCATAAACCAAAACCTCTTGTTACAGGATAGGGTTAAAAAGAGGAGTGTCCTCAAGAAATATTCAACTGTCTTTCCGTTCAAATGAAATAGTGAAGTTCCTGGCGCAAGCCACTTCCTCTCCATCCTGTATTCCTGACACATCGGAAGTGCGCTTCCACATTATTCCACAACATTTCTGACGTATGATTTTTACTAACTCTGCTGCCAACTGCTCTTGGCTATCAGTTCGTTACCGCGGCCGGTTGTAAGCCAAGTGCTCCCGCCCACTGCACGCTTGTCTTCATATTTCTCTACACCGATGTACATACATTTAATCCTTATTTAATACTCCACATCGTCTAATTCAATGGTCCGTGTTCACAAAACAAGTTTACTGCGCTTCTTAACGTTGTTGCCGTTGTATCAGGAACAGGCGTTGCGAGAGCATATTTTACAGAACAGCGGGCGTGCCCACTGTGCCCAGCTATGTGGGACAGCTACAAAATTCTCGAAACCGTCCGTGGAGCGTCACGCTCAATAAATCCAACAAATCCAGTGCCGGTTAAGTGACAAAGAAATTTGTGGTAGCAATAATGTTCTAATGATATCACGCGATACGCCTCGAATAACCAAGCCGCTAAATGCCCATTCTCACGATACGAGTACAAAAACTCCCCGTTCACCGTCGTTCCGCTCACCCTTTTCCGATTATATTGTTGCTAGAATTCGGTGTTAATTTTCTATCGTAATTACGAAAGTTTTTATGAGCGCGTGTGTTCGTGGGTTTATTAGGGAATTATATAATAGTTGATGCAGGCCGTTTGTCCAGGGCTGAGCGAGGTCGAGCGCGCTGCGGAGTTCACTCTAACGGTACGTACCGGTACCGACCTACTAGCGACACACCACGTCTCGTGCCCTTCTTTCGATACGCCTCAGCCTGCAAACCAACGCGCAGCAAGCCTCCATCCAGCTGCGGCTCGCTAAATTAATACGTCTTGTTGGAGTCGTCAACGTCTGTAGAAAGTTTCGACTGTCGCGTACGTGTCTTTATCGCTTCCCTAATTACCTCGTTCAAACAATCGTCTGGAAAGCGGTAAAAATTCTAACGCCGTCGACACGAAAGTCAATTCTGGTGAATTTGCATAAAGCCCGAGTCGAGCTTTGACGTTTCGATTTTCGCTTAATTAACGCTCGTCGGGGGTTGGCTTTCGTCGAAAGAAAGAGTTAGATTTTCCTCTCGCTCCCGTTCGTTTCCGTCGCTCGATGCCTTCTTCATTTTGAATTTTAGGTCGGACTTTATTCGGAGGCAATAAATTGATGTCGTCGAAGTTTCTCCCGTCTTTTGATAGTCAAATAATTTTATCTTCATCAAGGTTCCATTTTGTTATCGTCCTATAATGAAGACATTTCGTTTTGGGGAAATTATTTTCTGTGTGGGGTGGTGTATTTACGATTACTTTAATGCGTCAGATTTGTGAGCAGTGTGGTTGCTGGTGGCTTGCAGCGTTGCCGGCGCTGTGGTGGCAGGCGCGACAGGCGCACGCGGCGCGGCACACGGCGACATGCGGCGCGGCGCGGCGCTCGCTCGGTACGTGCGCGCCGTACGTGACTGTAAGATGACCGAGGAGACTCGTCGACTATTTGCATAATAAGCCCGTCCGCCGCTCCGGGAGATTAAACTTTGGCGTATGACGTCCTGGCTGCAGCTCTCGTATAATTCAATAGTGGCAAACTGATTTCCAACTCTCTATCTAGAGCCGTCGCCCCGCCGCTCGTGATTGGATGCACCGATTTACGTTCTGACTACGTAGGGAGACAGCCTGAAGCGATTCGCCCTGTAACAGACTATCTTTGTTGCTTCGTGCATACGAATATTGGATTGGAAGCGGAAATAATTACCCAATCTTTTCAACGACAACGTGTACCTTTGTAAGGACTCGATATTTTCAATTATTTATGCAATGTACAATGGGTTAAAAGCTCACGTGGATGCACGTTTAAAAGGCCATTAAAATGTCACAGGCTTGACGTGGGTAAACTGAACGCGTCCCTCGAGGCGGTGCGGCTAATTAATTATTTATAGTTCTTATAAATGAGCGGTGCGGCGACGGAGCCTGCTCGCGGCCGCACTCAAGCAGACGATCGCTGTCACGTCCAGTCTTACAAATTTCGTTATTAATTCGGAAGTGAGGAGCTCGTCGGATGGTCGGTGGGGAGGCCGTGTCGCCGGCGGCCGCGAGCCCGTCCTCTCTTTGTTTGTGCACTGCTATTTGGAATGCGCGGCGTCTCTCTCCCGTGTATGGGCTTGTCCCTGTCCGGACGAGGGTTGTCGGGTCCGGCCGGTAATAAATGCCCGTCCGGCCCACTCCACCGTTTCACTTTTCTCAATTTCGTTGACCCCATTAACAGAGACGCGCTCCGTTTGGCTCGCAACCCTCTCGCGTGCCGTTACACTGTCACATTCATTGTCAATTAAATACTTTCCGCTCCTAAGTATGAAATTTTATACGGACGGTTAAACTTTAGTATTTGATATATCGGTGCGAGGTTTATTAACGCTCTGTCGGCTTCTGAGTATGCTCGCGTCGTTTGAGAACACGGAGACGAGACGCCGAAAACTCTCGAAGCCCTCGACAGATCTGCGAGGGATAGGGCTGAGGCTGGGCGGCGCTGCATTACTCGCAAACACTCTAAACGCAATACGATGCAGACTTATGAACCACGGCGTCAACGTCTAGACGGGATAAGTGCGACACGTTGATATCGATTATGCAGTTAAGAGAAATTATGTAAGTAGGGAGAGGCGCGGAAAGCCCCCCGAGTCGTTCCCGGGGTCGGGACAAAGCGTGGATCGCTTCTTAATTACTTGTGACGCTACAGATATCTTCCCTCGAATGCGGTAAAGGGTGACATCTGACAGGCGGAGGTCGTGCGCGAATGAGCGTGGTGTCGCCGCACTTCCCGCAAAACTAATATGCCTACTGCTGCTCCTCCCGGTTCCGAGCTCCCGAGCTTCCGGGCGCTGAGAGCCGCCTACCGAACATAATACGCGCCCCGCTATGAAAACATTATGATACGTGGCTCGTGCTTTGTTAATTACGCCGGAATGTGATGTGTATATTATCAGAAATGAGCGAACACTTCAGCTGTATCGACTTACATAACTCCCTTTTCTCATTATTAATTTTTAATGAACGCGTGGACGCTGCGTACTCTCGGATAATCTCCGATTAACACTAAACGTTCCAAGTTGCAGGTAACCGTCGAGGACGATTTGCTAGTTAATGTTTTGTCCACAACGTAGTGAACTTTTACAATTCAATTTGAGCACTCCCGTTATGTAGTTCGAATTTGTAGATTGTTTTGTTCGCTTGTGTAGCTGTAAGCTGTAATAATAATTTATAAAGTTTCCGATGTCGGGCCGTTGCGGTCGGATGCCGTTGGACACGAAATTCATTTAGAAACGAATACGAATAACAGAGAATGAATTTACATGGAAGCAATCAAAATAAGGGGTAGCGCAGCGACGCTTATTGCCGAGTTTGATTTAATTAGGCCCTGCATAATGGGATCGTCCACTGTTCTGTTTTTTCGTGCGCGGTTTGGTTCATTGGGTCGTATCGACGGAGACGTTTGCGAGCGTCTCGCGTGGCGGCTGTCGTCAATCATTGTTCGCGTCGTCGCGTATATTTCGGTGTTCACGTCAATTGTTATCGGCATTAGTGTCGACAGTGAGTGCGCGGTGTGCTGCCGCCATTAACTCGGCTTTATTGCACACACGTGCAAGCCTCTTTGTGATACGCGCCACTTTGTAACGACTGTCTATTGTGTACTCGTAAATTTCTTTAGATAACGGTGCAACGTCACTTCGCAACGCAATATTGTTAAAATAAGGTTTCACTCTACTATTAGTATTCAGATGACGAATGTTTCTTTAATATATTGTTACAAACATAAACCTGCTCCGGCTTGGCAGGATGATGAAATACAAATACCGAAATTGCTGTTCAGAAACGTTGCCATTCTGTGGAGGATTTTTTGTCTAAAACCACAAAAAAATCGTCAAAGTAATTTCGGCGGATATAGAGATAGTTATTTCTGCAGTAATTTATACTGGCCCGGCAATTGCCTAATAAGTAGAAACGATAAAAAACAGGTAATTGTAGATGTATGATGAAACCAAGGTAGAAGATAATGTCTTTTACTAAACATTATCGCCTTTTAATGTTTTGGCGGACTTAGCGAAACTGGTCGAGACCACTTCTACAAAATACATTAGTTACATACATTTCGAGTTTTATTTCATAATGTCCATATCATTATTTTCTTCTTTCACAGCAAGTATTTGCTGTTTGCAGTCCTCTCACACTTTCCCACTCTACAACTGCATTCCCATCATATCTCTAACCCACGGTACATATGCCAGCTGATTAATGTTTACATTCAAAACGCGTGTCACCAGTCTGCTCTAAACACCATCAGTCTTGACTGACCTCATTCCGACTACATTCATGTCAGAGGATAGTGCTGATCCAATGGTTTTTGTACTACTTGACACTTTTTGTTTGAGTTTGCATATTATAGTCGTATGTTAACCTGTTCAAGTGTTCACGCTTGCCTTGGTGGAAAAAGGAAAGAGCTTGCCACACTTGATGTTATAAATGTGAATGTAACTCTGCCTCTTCGTATGTTTGTTGGTTTTCACATCTAAATTTTTTGGACTGATTTTGATGAACTTAGGCAAAGTGATAGTTTGGAGGCTTGTGGCTAAGTAATGACAGTCGATCGATCAGATTAAGCTACGCTTGCCGCTGTTGTTCCGTGGATGGGTGACCATCTTTATATACCAAGACCTCTCCGTGCTCGGAAAGCACATTAAACCGTTGGTCTCAGCTGTCATTCGTGGATATTTGACAGTCGTTACGGGTTGTCAGAAGCCCGAAAATCTGACAACCAGTCTTACCAAGGGGTGTCGTATTATCCAGTAACTAAGTTGTAGCGGTCAGATAGGCAGTCACTCCAGGTAAAACTCTAACTGGTAGCCAGCTGCATCCGGTTAGACTGGAAGCCGACCCCGTCATTGTAGGAAAAAGGCTAGGCAGATTGATTGAGCAAAGTGATAGCTTGGTGCCTATGAAAGGACATGACATGTGGATATAGCCAGATATATCTTAAAGTGTGTTTTACTTTCAGATCTCTTCCAAGTTCTATTAAAGATAAGGATTGCTTTAAATCGCAAGGATCGCCCAATTGTCAGGCCGTATGATGCAGATAATCGCACTGGATGCAGAAATTAATTAATTGCAAATGAAAGTTACGACACTTCGCTGTACTTTACAACAACCATAATTTGCTGATTTGACAGTTTAATATTGTAACAAGAGATATTGCTTTTATATTACTCGAACAGGTTTGGTTTCACTTACTTAAAAGTTATAAATATAATCATATACATATAAAGATATCATAAAGTGTAATTAAAACCATATTTTTCAGTTGTTACTACTAATTTCACTGGTTGCATCACAAATACGTTCTTGATTAAATTATTCAACGAGGAATTGACTGTACCAAAAGCGTTAACATTTCGTAACTTAATTCTTAATGAACCTATGATCCACTATTCAATGGTGTATCGAACGAAATGCTCCAAATTAATAGTACCAGAGGGGCAATTCAAGTATTTTTAAGAACTTCGCATTCTAATCTCGGTCTGTCAAAAACAATCTCAAATCTACATTTTTAGCAAGTTTTTGACATTGATTGTCGCCGAGATGAGATTGCGACTTGAATTTGAACGTTTACGAGAATTGGGCTTCAGATCTCTTCCAATGCTACCTTATAATCTTACGCAACAGACAGACAATAACTCAAAGACGAACAGGCTTAATTAAAATCTTTGCTTACCAAAGGCTCACGTACGAACTATCACAATTTTTTCTCACAAATTGCTGGAGTGTATACGTGAGACTGCGATCACTGTACGTTCAACCACAGATTTAGGTCTACAAAAACCGCCCTTACTACGACGAAATAAAGGCGCTATCAATGTTACCATGGATGTGCGAAGGTCTGTACAACAACCATCTGTGGTTGGCTCGCTAGATAAGAACGTGACTCCATCTATCGTTACTTTACATCTGTAGCTCACGGGCAAGTTGCTGGAATATCATGTAATGTAAACAAGGTTTTTGGTCTAGTAGCAAAAAACAGTTCCCAGATCGAGCGAATGATGAGATTTTGTTTAGTTTAGGTTTGTGGATTAGGTCTTCTAACTGTTAGGTTTACTAAACTGAGCCCCTTCTACTACCCTAGTCTGTATAAAAACTTTAGTTCAAATTTTTCGTCGTATCTACTGCATAATTTTCAACCCAGGACCCTCTCCATATCTCGCTACTACTATATTACCAAATCTGATTACATTCCCACATAAAAAGGCGCAATCTCCATCAATATAGCCCTGCAAAAACCGCTCCATTTTACTAATCTAAGTGGGTATGTGTGGCAACGCGAGAATACGCAGCGGCCTGAACCAAACAGCGCTCTCTCTAAAAACTGGAATATATTGGCTCTTACTGTCCAAACGCTGGGCGAAGGTATATTTCACCATAGTTAGTGGCTATCTCCCGCTATGTAGCTATGTTATGAATCGATTTGCTCACTGCTCTTTCTGGGGAGATAGTGGATAGTGTCACGATGGACATGGGTGCGTTGTAAAGTATGCTTTTATTTTGAAAAAGTGTTATGGTTGGGTTTTGGTCTAATCTAGATCGTATTAACGTCTCGTTTTCAGATTAGCTAAATGCAGTGTAGTGTTTCTGGAAGCACCATCGGATAACTCCATCTAAAGGTTTCCAGTTGCATCTCAGTAATTATATGTAATTACGTCGTTAAGGATCAGAATACTGTTATTTAACTTGATCTGCAACAAAGCAGTTAGTTTGCTAATCTGCTGATATCGAGTGTCACAAAATGGTGTCCAAATATTCTCAGCAGTGTCAATGCCCTTAGAAAACAGCAATCTCCTAAAACTACTCAAGTCCTCTTACAAGAACCCCAATATAATATGTAGAATACGTACTAATAAAACAAAAGTAGATGTACCCTTGTCTATCACTTCGCTATTACCGAGGGAGCGAGCCAGCACGAAAGTTATCGCCGAAGCGATTTCTATTCATGACGCGCGCACGCAGGTCTACATATTGCGCACACTTTCCAACGCAGCCGAGACACAAATCAGATTCACTTCACTTGGTGCGAATCCTACGATTTATGGCCGAGTTAGGCGCTGATTGTATTACTCCGGTACTTGTACGAATGTTTGGTTTACTTTGATTACTTCGCCGGAAGCGTCAATATCACAGATGTCTTCATACATAAGTCCTACATGAATACTTATGACGATTATTCTGCCGTCGTGTCTGTTTGCGTTACAGAACATGTGTGTACTAAGTATTTCTGCATCGGATATCATTGTTTTGATTCTGAATAAGTTTTCTGTGTCATTGCTATTAGAAATAAGTTTATTTGTAGTCATTCTACTACCTTTTCTTTTTGGTCCTTTTCTCCGAAATCATTAAACAAGCTCTTGTTGTTGAATGTATGTTCTATATCTTCAAGTATTCCGTTGAATATTTTAACACCTCGTACATGTAGAAATGGTAATCTCCTGAAAACATCTCGGAAGTATTCCTCAAAGTAGTTTCACAGTAGATTCAGTATGAATATTAAAGTCCCTAGATGCACCACATGATGTTCTGAAGAAATGGAATGTACTACCTTTTTCCCAGAGAACGCGTTCTCATCTACTCGGTTTTTCGTAAAACGTACGTCTACCAAATGTAGTCAGACTCTTCTGAGCAATCATCCAAACGTCTGCATTAATAATACTTGCGGGATTAAATAAATAAGTGTAATAACGTGTATATTGGCTTTCAACAATAAAGAAAAACAAGTTCCTGAGAAGATGAATGTCTGTAATGATGGTAAGTTTCGTCATGCCCTAGGGATCGGCTCAGGTCGAGCGGAGCCATATGACCTTTGATATCTATGGCATTTCCACCCGCGCTATAATGAATCTGTGGACCGCTCGAACTATGAAGAAATGCGGTTTGTGGTCTCGAATTAAACCCTATTTGACTGGATTAGGTACGACAGTGAGCTTACATTTAAGTGCCTTTTGAGGCTTCGCTGTATTGCTATTCTTAACAACAGCTGCTTTGAAGGCTTTAAACATCATATTTGTAATTTTTCCAACCGCAAATAACGCTGAATTACAAAATAACATATTTTCTCGTTTACAATTTACCGTCGTGAGCGTCGCATAACAGTCGAGGTATTCCCAGGACGTTAAATTGTCTTGGAACCAACAACGAACTCGATCAAAAGGAAAAATTGCGAAAAAAGCAATATCCAACTTCCTTTCGTAACAAAGCAGAGACAGAAAGACTAAATGAGGCTTGTAACCATAAAGAACATGGAAATGCAGACGGAAGCTCCTCACTGCAACAAAGAAATGCGAATTGAAAATTTATAGCTAGGTAATCATGTGATCTGTTTATTTTGATTCCGAGAATTTTCGCTCTGATACTTTTCAATCGTTTTATCTGAACTAACGTAATTCACGTCATTGCATTACGCGAACGTTCCATTGTATCTGTGTCGGCTGTATCTCGTCTGCTCAGACCCCAAATTTTCCAAAGGGCCCGCAATTTACTTACCCTTGGTGCGTAAATTGGTCTAGAGTTGTAGTATTATCGGTTCAGAAACTATCGACGGTCGTATCGTCCCTCGCAGTTTTCCTCTTTCTCTGCGTTGGACAATTCTGATATATTGACGAGTTTCCGACGGCACTTTGTTCGGCGAAAAAACAGTGCCGAGCCTCCCCTCTCCCCCCGGATCACTGTCGTTGTTTAGCGCCGCGAAAATGGAAGGATATTTTCTTTTCTGGTAAGATTTTAGAACGCGCCCGTTCGCCGAGACAACATGAAATATGAAGCGAACCGCGTGATAAATGAAAAACAACGCTTCGTTCGCGTTGTCGGACCTCGCGTGATTACATGGTTTTTCAAAAACTGTTACAAATTCTTTGCGAAAACTAAAGTAGTGGGACACGTGTTTGATTATTGATTTGTGTAACAAGTTTATCAGAGATACAAGATTGCGACGTTGTTTTTTTCGGGAGAGATAGTATAATGAGATAGCGGTTTGGAGTAGCGCGGGCGTCGGCAGGCGGCGTCAGGTGAATCACGTATTCGCATGCAAATGATATCGCAATGGCGCGTGCGTGGCGTTTGGTGCGCGCGAGTGGCCGCGCGATTTGGTAATAGGTACGCGCGGGGCGGAGCGGGCGGCGCGGGTCGTCGACCGCGCTAACAATGCTATCGTAATTGTTTACTTTGGCCCGGCTGACCCGTTAGCTGGTTCTTCACACGCGGCTTCGATAACGCGCTCTACGCATCCGATGCACGCGCGTTTGCGCAAATCGTTGCAACCTAAATACTAAAAAAAACGGTCCGATGAACCTCGACGCATCGATTGCTTAAACGCACATATTCTCACGCTACATCCTCATTCATAGTGCTGTTGACCTATAGTTTAGTAGGTATTTATGCAATCTGTGCCATAAAGATGGAAAAGAATTACGGATAAACACGATGGCCTAAATCCAATAAGAAATACAGACACTCAGACAGCATTTTATTTGCACCAATAATTCCACCATATTTCGGGAGCGTGATTCATTGGTAGGTACGAGTATATCCCGCACCTTGCATCATGTTATCAAAGTAACACTCGGGCTCCTTAAACGTGTCCATTTATCATCACAAACGACTCTTCAAACAGAGGAAATACGCGCATTTATTAGTGTAATTTTTATAGGCCTACATTAAAGTCAACGTACTTTTTATGGTTAAGCTTCGACGTTGCTAATATAGTGTTGTATGTTGTATTCACAGAGCCGATCCGCCGGCGAGTTATGCAACGAGTATCTACTAATTAAACTGACGATTTCACAACGCCAGAGCCGTATGTAATTGATTGTGCCACATCTATATGGCTTCAACACACGTGAAATCTGTTTGTAAACGACTGTGTGCGTACTGTGTAGGGAACGAACCTATACAGGATGACATTTAATTCATTGGCAATATTTTAACCACGTATTCCAACCATGATACTGGTTCATTTAAGCCAACAATATCGAATATTAATATGGTCAAATTATTAATTTAAAAAACGTAATATAACTTGATATTTACTTACATAAAGACCGAAATTAATAAACAAGATTAAAAAAAAGAAATAAAAAAAATGATAATTAAACATAAATAAATTTAATTATCAAGATTCTTTCGACACGTGTAGTAAAACTAGCGTACGAGCTCTCATTCAGTAGATATGTCCTTCAAAAGAAATACCGCCAATACGGCAAAAGAACAAACTACAAGCGCGCGCGTCGCACCCCCGCCCACCCCCGCCCCCACATGCGCCTGAGCGCCGGCCGCCGCGCTGCTCCAGTCACGAGTTTATTTGGTCAAGTGTGTACGTGTAATTGGCGAAAAAAATATTGGATTGCAGTGAACCACAGGGCTAACATGCCTCGACCACGTAGTGCAGTGTACACGAACCAGCAATACCTGGATATGGTTTTATTCTACGATAGAACACACAGTTTGCCGCGCACTCGTCTCATGTTTCACCGCCGCTACCCCGATGCACCGATTCCATCGCGAGACCGAATCTTGAGATCAACGCAAAACCTGCTGGATTTTGCATCGTTCCACGTACCACCGCATGCTCAAGCGCGTGGTAGAGCGCCGGTGTACCCAAGAACCCTGCATCGGCAAATAAAGCGGTACTTCCAGAGGAATCCACAGGCCAGCACTAGACAGGCAGCGCGACACTTTCACGTCAGCCAGTTTTTTGTCTGGAAGCTGTTAAACGCCTCTGGAATGCACCCTTACCATTTCCAAAAAGTGCAGGAGTTGGCGTTGGCTGACTACACGCCCAGGGTCCGATTTTGTAATTGGCTATTACAAAATCTGGATAAAAATATCCTGTGGACAGACGAGGCCACGTTCACCCGACTCGGGCTGTTTAATGTCCACAACGAGCATTGGTGGGCTCAGCGTGGGCAGAACCCGCACGTAAGCCGAAGACACGCTTTTCAAAATCGTTTCTCGGTGAACGTGTGGGCAGGCATAATTAACAGTTGTATCATAGGTCCCTTCTTTATTGAAGAGAGACTGACCGGGGAGCGCTATCTCCGGTTGTTAGAGACCTCCGTAGAAGAACAGCTGCAGAACGTGCCTGAGAGCTATCAGTCCGAGCTGTACTATCAGCATGACGGAGCACCGGCTCACTACCAGCGTGACGTTCGCGCCTTCCTCGATCGTAAATTCGGTGAACGTTGGATTGGTCGCGGCGGACCTGTAGCTTGGCCAGCGCGGTCGCCTGACCTGACGCCCTTGGACTTTTTTTTGTGGGGTGAGGTTAAAAGACTAGTTTACGAGCAAGAGAGTGAAAGCCGGGAACAGTTAAAAGAAAAGATTATCACGGCGTTTGATACGGTTAAATCGCGTACTTTTGTGTTGCAAAATGTGAAGGTGAACCATAGGCGCCGTGCTGAGCTGTGTGTACAAAGAGGAGGTGAACATTTCGAGCACCTCTTAAAGTACACGTAGGTAAGTACCTACCTACCTACTAAGTTTAATTTAAACGTTGCTATACTAGGTTTCAAACACAAATCTCACACACACAAACCGCCAGACTCAACAATTAATTAACATCACAACATTTATTTATTTTATTCAACAACATTTCATTATTCAACATTTAACAACAACAACAAACAAGATTTAATTATTTTATTGTGCCGTAGTAACGATTTTAAATTAATGTGATTAAAATTTAAAACTACATACTAAGTAATACTGCTATGTAAATTCAATTTAAAAGTGCACCCAAGTCCCAATCAGCTGTTTCGTCAAAGGTCGCGCGCGGCTATCGCAGTGTTAGGTACTTTACTAAACATCTGCACACAAACGCGCGCCCCACCCGCGCCGCGCTCCGCCGCGCCAGCGCCGAGCCAGCAGGGCACAAGCACAACAGGCGCGTCATTTATTAGGTATTTTAAAAGTCAAAGTTTTACTAGCGAATTCAATTGAGATATTATTGGGATAATAATTTTTGCACACTTTAACCGACTTTAATGCAGACAAAAAACTAAGTAATTTTTAACGATCATTACATTTTGTAGCCTTGTAGGTATGTAATTTGAAACTTTTATTAACAGTAACTTTTGTTTTGACATTTCACCAAAGTTTAAATCACTTTCAATTTTCCAATCCTTCTTCATTCTTTTTTAAACCATTCCCTACGCTAGTATTGTTGGTATAATAATTGAAATAATTCAAATCACACTTCATCTTTCTGTGCGGGAATCGAATTTGCGACACGTAACGCAGTAGCCTGTCGCTCAGTCACTGCGCCAACGGTACCGACTATTACAACTTATTATTATGTGAGTTTTGCTTTCTGCATTTTAATGATTTATGCGCCAAAGCGGCGCGGCCCCCCATTTTAAACTTGTTTTCTTATGGGTGATAATGTGATTTTCAGTCAAGTTTTTAGTTATTTTCGGAGCTTCTTAGTGTGTGTATGTGGGTTAAGTGTTTTAAACTGCGTCAAGGACCTAACATAAACAATTTAATTTAAGTACGCGTTACACTTCAGTTCCGTAGAAAAGTCGAAGCTGCTAGCCTGCTGAGCTGCTAGTGCCTGCTACATGCAAATCGGGGGGCGCCGCGCCGCCCGCCGCCGCCGCCGCCTCCGCCGCCGCCGCCACCGCGCGCCCGCAAATAATTGAATGGCGCGCGTGCGACGGTGATGGTGTGCGGCGGAGGGGGGGACGAGGCAATCACCTATTATTGATTTTATAGCGCGCTATCACCATTTGATACTTTTATTTTATTTGTTCATTTTGAGAAATCTCTTGGTTATTATTTTTGAACACTTTACTAGTATTAGTTATTATTCGTTCCTCAATTAGATTCTTGGACTAAAATATTGCCAATGAATTCAAAGTCTTCCTGTATAAATGTTATTGTGTGAGCCTGTATTATATAGAGCGTCGACTTTGCTTTGCTTACGCGCGTAATAAACAATATTCTGTAATTAGTGTTGTTTACCTAAATCATTAACATATGGGACTGAGGAAGGAGGGCTTAACACTCGATTCGCACGAATTTACTCGCTCGTCAGTTTTAAATAATATTATTTTTTCTATAGGCGACTCGCACATGAATTTAACATATGGGACTGAGGGAGGAGGGCTTAACACTCGATTCGCACGAATTTACTCGCTCGTCAGTTTTAAATAATATTATTTTTTCTATAGGCGACTCGCACATGAATTTAAGAAAACTGGCCAAGTGCGAGTCGGACTCGCACACGAAGGGTTCCGTACCACAAGGCAAAAATGCCGAAAAAACACGTTTTGTTGTATGGCATTTAAATGGCCCTTAAATATTTATTTTATTCTGTTTTTAGTATTTGTTGTTAAAGCGGCAACAGAAATACATCATCTGTGAACATTTCAACTGTCTAGCTATCACGGTTCATGAGATACAGCCTGGTGACAGACTGACGGACGGACAGACGCACGGAGAGACAGCGAAGTCTTAGTAATACGGTCCCGTTTTTACCCTCTGGGTACTGAACCCTAAAAAAGTACACTGTTTATAATATTTAACTTTCTACTTTTCTCTTATCACTTCTGCGCGCTAGTCCTTTTTTTCCATAATTGATTGCATAAAATTCAAAATGTGCCAATTGCTTCATATTTCTGGAGTTGTCGACTCGCCCACAAATAAATTAACTTCGTGCGAGTCGCCTGTAGAAAAAATCATATTATTTAAAAGTGACGATTCGCCCTTTTCGGGCGAGTACATTTGTGCGAATCGACTGATAAGCCGGAAGGAGAATACTCCTTTAATTATTACGCGAGTTTATAAAGTGTTATGTCATTGTGTTTACCATGTCAGCCGTAAGAAATCTTCTCCTGTTATAAATGAAGGTTTCGTAAATTGTCTTATTACGAAGCGCGGGCCTCGTGTTAATAACAGGCGTTAATTTTTAGGAAAGTGAAGAAGTTACTTCGAATTAATTGTTTCTGCGTAGGTACCTATTATAGCGGGTAATTGCTACGTTTAATTCAGTAGCAAGTTTTCTTTCGTGTTGAGTGGTAGGTACTTGAAGTAAATAAGTGGTTTTCGTTCAAAAATACTCGCTTTACGTTGAGATATTATGGTGTTAGTTGTAAGTGCCTATCCTTGCATTCCCTAATGATGTGTCTATTCCTAAAAGTTTGCGTATGTTTTTGCGGAGTATATTTCTTCTTTCTCGACCCCTGCGGGAATTAAAACTGCGATAGAATACAAAAGTAACGTCGCCAACGAATTTTCAATAAAAAAAATTTTTGGCGAACCCTATTCTAGAAACGTGCATGTTTAACAGCCCTAATTTTACGCTAAGGGGGCTCTCACACGAGACGCACGTCGACTGTGCGATTCGACTGCACGCGGGCTGCATATCATAGTATCGTTCTACATTCGTTTCGGGCTTTAAGTAGGTCTATTTATAAGCTTTTAACGATATTAGCAAGTATGTGCCCGTCGTACGAATGTCCGAGTCGTCTTGTGCGTCCTTATAACATACGGATTATGTTTTTAGAACGGTAAACACGCGTAGCGAGTGATATCTTTTGATCATTTACTGTCTTACTTTATGTGTTTTAACTATTTTGCAATCCGACTGATGCCATGTTGTACGGTATTATAGAGGCGACACGTCACTTATATATTTACCCCCTCATAATAAACGTTGTATAGCGTCTGTATAGTTACACAACGCTTTGTTTGTTTCTTTCGAAAGTCAAATTACTGACGACTGAAATAGAGAAATCGGTGTGTAACTATTCATCTGATACAATTACAATACGTTTATTTGTAAGGGGGTTAGAACATAATTTAATCTTCAGGAAAGTTGTGAAAAAGAAAAGAAGAAAAAGAAAGAATGAGTTGAGATGTGAAGGTGAGGTGTGTGTGGTACAGACGCCAGCACATCAAGCTACCCGAAACTGTCAAAATTTCCCAACCAATCTTGAACCTTATGCTGTGTAGCGATGATATGCAGCGCAGGTACACCTATCAATGAACTGAGGTGCTATTTTGTAAAAATCTCACCGTGAAAACTTCGGTGAAGTGAGCGTGGAGTGAGCTGTCAATGTCAATTCCTAACAAAAACAAACTCACTTCACCTGAGTTTTCACGGTGAGATTTTTACAGAATCGACCGGTTGTTTCGAAATGCAGTTTTTTGTTTGTAAGTGAAACGGTGAATAAAGTGTTTACTAACAAAGAACCAATTTTCATTTCACCACAAATAAAATCGGGGCCAAATATGCAAATCCTATTTTTATCGAGTACAGCATTGTTGAGACGCTAATATTGTCGCATACGATTCAGACTAAAATAGGCGAGATTTATTTGATGCATACATCTGGCCGTGAAATGTATTAGTATTCATTCTCTGTGGTTATCTAATGAGACTTGCATTGGCGCAGCATGATGTTCCGGAGCGTCGAGGAATATGACAGAAGGCCAACTGGCCAACGTCTAGTAACGCTTAAAATAAGAATATTGTTGACGTACCGCCATATTGTGAATGTCAAAAGTGGCAACTGTCAAACTTACGTCAGATAAAAGCCTGCATACAAAAAAAAAATATCCTAAAATTGAAGGTAGTGTTGTATTCCTATTTTTATTGCAAAGTGCATCCACAAAACCTTTAAAACAATATGGGATTTGCAATGTAAATAGTTGGAACGGTTTAGGTTTTAAAATGCAACAGTTTTGCGCCACTGCAGTTGCAGATTGCACACGTTTTAGCAATATTTTTGTTTCGTTCGCCATCTGTGTGCGAACCCTTGTTACTTGTTATGTTATTGCGGATCGTATGCTATCTTCCTAATGTTATTTCTAACTTTGTTGGGTTTTACTTCTAGATTTCCCAAATGTTCTAGTACTTTGAACCTTTGCTACACTACGGGTCGAAGGTGATGATAATTATATCTGAGACACGTAATCTCGTCACATCGAATGCTTATACTATTGTGATCAGCATTTTTCAATGTTTGTAAGACAGAAAAGCTTGTCTGGCTTACGTACATACGTACACGAACTAAGGAAGTCAGGTACAGTACCATCTAACTGACTGGCAAATATTTTTATCACGGCATAATCTATTGCCAAACAGTTCAGCCGTACAGGAGAACAAGAAGGCAAGCTACCACAACACGAGTAATCCTTCTCTCACGTCCCTACTTAGTGGTGTCACGATTCGTCCCGTGCCGGCTCGCACCACGTGTGCCGTGCCATCGCATCTCGCGTCACGTACCACCCATTTGTCCGCCAGTGAATATATAGCCTTAGTGTGAGCAAATGTTTATGCTATCTATATACAAAAGTTGGGTCTATGAATTCAATTATGGTGACGCAAGCAAGATCAATTTGGCTACTGTGAGAACGGTGGAAGATGACGATTTGTTGGCGACACTTCATATTTTTTTCTGAATATTTAATGTCTCCATCTTTCATATTCAATGTTGCCAATGCTATGCGCACAGCAACGATCCCCTGCAAAATATTGCCATGATCATTATAAACTCCCAAAATTTAGGGATTCCTTAACACAATACAAACGCAAATTCCTATGCCTATGACTGTGACAATCAGGCATTGTTAAGATAAAAGTCAAAAGAAAAACAATCCCATGTAAACTTCCCACTTCCCACTTCCCCAACTCTACATCAGCATGTTGGTCCATTCTATCACCCTGAGAACATAACATACTATCAAAGTACTTTTAATCGGCGATTAGCAACAAGAAGTCCCCTTAACTATTGTTTAAGACGGTCCTCTGACGTCGATATCGACGGGTGCTGAACTACGTGAACTTATACGTAAGGCCGCTTTCAGATGGACGCGATGTCGCGCGTTTTATGGCACCGAAAAGAAAATACTCGGTGTAAGGGACATCTACGAGCGTCCTGTTTCTATGAATTCCACACATTTTTTTTTTCATGAAACTGCAGTTTGTTTAAACCTAAAAATATTAACTCTAGGTTGTCTAGTCTCATGAGCTGAGTGCATGGGTATAACAGTTTGCGCGTCGGTGTTCCGTACACCCTGTTATCTGCCTAGCCTTAACCCAACTATGTAGGGGACGGCTTCCAGTCTGACCGGATGCAGCTGAATACCAGTATTTTACATGGAGCGACTGCCTATCTGACCTCCACAACCCAGTTACTGGGTAATGCGATACCCCTTGGTAAGACTGGTTGTCAGACTTTCGGGCTTACGATTGTTAGATAAGATAAATAGAAATTAATAAATGTAAAAATGCTAATCGTAGCTTTTTCTGGGCTAGAATATCCCTGAAAAAAAAAACTCCGTTTCCTTATTCAGTTTTAATTTATGTGCTTTACAAACCCAGCACGTAACTATTTAGTAATCTGTGCCAGCACTAACAAACCACAATCGCGTTGCCGCGTCTATCAGTGATCCGGTTAACTGTTAAGCGGGTTATTTGATTAGGGTGGCTGTAGCGGACATACGTCATTCTTGCTCCAGAGTTCTGATAGTGTAGGAGTTCGTACGCCGCAAGTATTATCGTACCGAGGAATTGAGTTCGGGCCACCTTTTGTCTTGTGTGGAACTGTGGAGCTTTGGTTTTGACGACGGTTAGCGTCAGGGAAAACTTTAGTCTGAAGATAGCCGAAAATTTCCTTTTGAACGTAGCCGCGTACATGTTTGGATTTGTCGGGTAGGATGGTCTGTTTCTCCTTTAAACGTTTGATGAAGACATCAATGTCGAACTTCCAAACATTAGTTAAAAGTTATTGGATTGTAAGTAACACAAATATGAATCTCGTATTTCTTTTTGAAGTGAAAACTTCTTTAGCTTCGTTGGGCATTTTTTGAGATGGGAAAAAACCATTGAACTCGCGACACTGTTACCGTAAGCGACACAGCGCGTGTTTTGTTTATAAGACGATTAAAAAAATACCCGCTTCTGATGTGTTCGGCTGTCCTCGGGATGTACTCGGTTTTAATGTATATCCGATATGTCAGTGAGTGATGGCAAAGTATTCTGTTTGTGTTTTGTTTTCAATTCTGTCGGCACTCCCGGAGTGCCACTGTTTTTTTTACTAGCCTACGCTGTCCCACTCCTTGACAAAGATAGAGTCCACTTCAATCTAGTATAATCGTTAAAAATATATTTAGGGAAGAATAGGCTCTATAGTACTATGCCCTTAGTCCGAATACCAATCTATTCACGAAAAAGCCTATTATACACACTCACATAACTGACACAGCAGTTCCGCAGGTCCATTATATTCAAGCTCTGGCCCTGACATTGAATTCAGCTTCCGAAGCGGCGTCTGTTCTATACATAGTGCATAGTTGCATACCTCTATAATGAAACTAGGGACGAGCTTCGTTCGAGACCGAAATAACGGGAATGCGAAAATTATGGTCTCGGGTTTTTTTGCTCTCTGCTGCCCTCGACAGCTCCTCAGTCTGTAAGGGACTCCCACGCTCCGGTTTCCGGTGCGTGGTTGCACCAACCACACCCTTTCTTCCGTTGCCAGTTCCGTTTTGCGATTGTGGGGCACACCCCACGGATGCATCGGACGTAAAAGAACTGCTTGCAACATTTACGACTCTCTAAAAGTAAAAAGTTTGTATGACAGAACAATTTCAACCTATTTCTGTTGAGTTCAACATGAAATGTTTGCCTGTAAATTGTTGTGCAGTCAAAGCTTACTTTCCTTTGTAAATGCTCCACTGCCGCAACTGTTCACTAAATTAATAATAAACTTTGGAATCTGAATTATTCTGGCTAGTACTCAGGCCAATTTTGTTTGGTCTGAGGGCTAGCAGAGAATCCTGCAATGAATCAGATATGCTACATCTAATTTTCCATGATAATATCATATACGCAAGGTTTGAGCTGGAATATTTGAAATCTCCGCACTAGTGACCTGGATGTCGTTTCAGTGTTGCCACTTGCCCTACTTTTGAGCATAATAACCAATTTTCACCGGGAAAAATAAGGTAAAACGATTTTCTTTTTGACTCACAGCTCGAAATACGTGTTGGTAATTTAGAAATTTTGCATTCTGTGTAAAAAAAGGGGTTGGGAAACGGTACGAAATTGCTTGTCAATATTCGGCTTTATTCACAATTTTTTGTAGGTACAGCATATTAGATTTTCCCCATAAAAGGTTTATTTTTCTATTTTGATATCCATACTTAAATATCTTGCAGTAAACCTGATTTTAACAGTAGGTAATTGGAATCGAATTTATTTGAAATTGGTTTTATTTGACATTTGAAGTGTTGTTTACGACAGGATGAGGTCGACAATACCTTTTTCGTATATTCACTAGTTTAAAAGAAGCACTGTATTAGTCGAAGTACAAAATATATTGGAAGCGTGCGCTATATCAGTTGGGTCAGTGGCCCGGTTACCTTGTTTTTGTTGTGCACAAAAACTGGGTGGTTGAAGCACGTGGCGCCTGCGCTAGGCTCTAACATCGTGCGTGCCAATCGCGGCCGGCGATGATTGACACTTGAATTATAGGTACTTCTGTACTTCGCTGGGAATGGGATATAACACCATTATTTACTTATCCATTCACTGAGTGGTCTGGAATGAACGAATTGTTTTGTGAATGTTTCATTCGGGAATGTTCTATTTGATAATCAAAATACGTGTTATCTATGTATATCTTCTATCTCTACTAATAATAGAGCTGAAGAGTTTGTTTTTCCGAACGCGCTGATCTCTGGAACTGCCAGTCGGATTTGAAAAATTCTTTTTGCATTTGATAGCCCAATTTTTTCGGGAGGTTATAGGCTAACATCACGCTACGATCCTTAGGAGCCGAGCAAAAATAAAAACTGGCCAAGTGCGAGTCGGACTCGCACACGAAGGGTTCCATACTACTAGGCAAAAACGCCGGAAAAAACACGTTTGTTTGTATGAGAGCCCCTTAAATATTTATTTTATTCTGTTTTTTTAGTACTTGTTGTTGTAGCGGCAACAGAAATACATTTGTGATAACCTCCTCCTTTTTGGAAGTCGGTTAAAATTTCAACTGTTTAGCTATCGCTGTTCATGAGATACAGCCTGGTGACAGACGGACAGTGGAGCCTTAGTAATAGGATCCTGTTTTTACCCTTTGGGTACGGAACCCTAAAAAGTAAGAAAGAACTCTCAGTGTAAACGAGGTAATAGCGCGGGCGATGAGATGCGATGCGGTGGGTAGAGGACCGAAATTTCACGCGGACGAAGTAGCGGGCAGAAGCTAGTGAAAATTATTACGTCGACGGCACGTGTAAGCGATTACTGGAAAACATAAATAGGAAATGTAGGTAGTAGCTATCAAAATTAATTACAGTAATTTCGGTCAAAATACTACATTTCCGTTTTGTATCAATCTTCTTTCTTTATTGTAATGTTGTGGATGGGAACTGGGATTAACTTTTATTTACTTCAAAATTTTAGACTCTAATGGAAACATAATCCCTTTTAAAACAATGATGGTCGGGTATCCGAGCCGACTAATCGACTAATATATTTTTCGAAGGCGTATTTTTTTTTAACACGCTTTTATTAGGTCGACCTGTATGATGTAATGGAATCTAAGGTAACTAATTTAACCATCTTCCAAGGGTCGTAGCGTAATGAAAATTGGCAGCTGTATGTAGTTCTGATGACAATACAATAATATGGTACTGTCGAACTGATCTGATGATGGAGCCGGAAGATATGAACTGGAACTTCATGATGAAATTATTGTTTTTACGTGCATTTATAAAAGCGTGTTTTTCTAATGTTTTTTAAACTTTTAATTTATTTTTAAGACAGGTACTATTCATTTACGGAATAAATAATGCGGTTTGACAGGTTTTGTATAGAAATAACTGTCATATTTATTCTTCAGTTTATAAGTTATCCGACTATTGAAAAATCAGCCCTGAGTTTCAAAAGCAGCAAGTTTATTATGCATTTACTTAATTTTTGTTATTGTTGAGTCTTCAAGCAGGTCGATTCATAATCGTAATTATCGTTTCATATCTCATATCTTTACGTCCGAGTCAATGCATAAAATGTTACCAGAGTAAAAAAAAAACATTACTTGTAAATTCCATCTGATTTACTTGAGATCCTTGATATATCGCACGTTTTTCTCCTCATAAATGTGCAAATTGAAATAAAACTGCTACATAAAAAAGCTGTTCATTTGTTTATATGCTGATGAGAAGATAATATGGTAATGGTACATATATTTGCCTTGCTTTGAAATTGCGTATAAATGTATGTTATGATGTTAGTCAAGCAATACATGCATGTCCAATGAAAACTGGTAAAATAATTGCGTAACACATAATATGTATAAAACTAGCTTCCGCCCGCGACTTCGTCCGCGTGAAATTTCACCTTCCCCCCATTCACCCTCTTGGGTGGAACTTCGAAAAATCCTTTCTTAGCGGATGCCTACGTCATAACATCTACCTGCATGCCAAATTTCAGCCCGATCCCTCCAGTGGTTTGGGCTGTGCGTTGATAGATCACTATGTCAGTCAGTCACCTTTCAGTTTTACTTATATACATATTTAGATGAGAATTGACCGCAATTCCTCTCACTTTGAAGCAAATGTATGTAAGAAAGAAAAAAAAGTAAGACAAATATTTTATTTGGGACACGCACAGGAAATACAATCATTAAAACAGAAGCATTTAAAACTAACAAAATTAACATTAAAAACAAAAAATAAAAAGGGACCTGTGCGAGGTCAAAAAGGCACAGCTATCTCAGCATAAAGATGCGATATTAAAAAAAAAATAGATGCCGTGGTATATTTACTTTTTAATTTCTGCTTACCTCAATGTAACTTTTTCAATAGTGCTATATAAAGTTGATATTTGTTTAACTGGAAATAATATAATTTTAAACACAAGTTTGAATAGAATTTACGTCTATTCAGGATAAGCTTCCCAACATACAGACGCCAGCGCTTCAAGGTACTACAATCTGTCAAATTTCTTTAATAGATTTTCAACTTTATGGCTAAAGCATAAACTTCAATGTTAATTGGGAAAATTTTACAGTTTGGGGTAGGTTGATGTGCTGGCGTCTGTACATAAATAGTTTCCAGAATTGCTCCTAAGTTTCGCAATTGTCCTCCTGTAAAAGTTAATTAAGTTCTTAAATTACTAAATACGCCTGAAATACAAAACCTGTAGCCAAGGCCAGCTTTAAAAATACACCTTTTATTAGTTCTAAAACTTCTGTTGTTAATACAAGTTTCGCGATTCTTACCCGTTTTGGAGTAAGCTTGTTTACCGGGTGTAGACCCAAAACTCCCAAGTTTTTGTTAATTATAAACAAGACAACATCACCCCTGCATCCCCCAAAGGGTTGGGCAGGGGGTACCTATAAGTACACCCACATTTCGCCAGTTATGTTGTAAGTCATAAGGGGACTACATGACCTAAAGCGCGGTCACTGTCGGACTGCATGGAAAAGAAAGAGAAACGCGATGACACAACGCTGGTAATTTATTGCAAAATATGAAGCGATTGTTTACAAAAAATCTGTTGTTTGGAGTAAAAAATTAAATCAAAAGTATGCTTGTAGACATCTGACAAAAAATCAGAATGATTGTATGGTTTTCATTGTAAAAAGAAAGTATTTAAAGGTATATTCATTTTTTTTTTATCGTATTAAATTAGTTGTATTATTATGTTTTCAACATATTATCTAACTAGTATATATCCTGAAGAATATCATATATTTTTTTCTGGTTTTGTTTACTGTAGTCTGTAGTCGATCATTAGGCATTATAAAACTTGCGTTTTTTGCGTTTAGGTCCTGTAGTTCTCATAAGGGGCGAGCCTATTGCCATCAACCGGGCACAAATCCAGACTTCGGGCTGCTAACTGAATCTTTCCAGATAGAAAAACCCAATAATATTTTCCCCGATCTTGGAATCGAACCGAGGACCTCATGTTCAACAGTAGCACTTGCGACTACTAGACCAAAGAGAAATTATGTGACAGAAAAAACATGTCTTTTCGCTAAAAGTATTCCGTTTATACGAATTACGATTTGTATGGCACCGCATTAGATACCTCTAGGAAACGCTTATGAAATATCATTATAGTCTATTTGTGGCGTGCTAGTTTCTAGTTTTCAAATTGCCGATATTACTTTCATTGCAACAAACTAACACTTAGGTCTTATTATCTCGTTACTTATAATTTGATTCTAGGTCAATGATACTATTATCTTTGCGTCTGTTCATATACGTTATGGCAAGAGAAACATTACGAAAGAATCTTTAACCACGCTTGAAAACCTCCCTTTTTACCCGACTGCGCGAGAAGTAGGGTTTTTAGGGTTCCGCGGGAACCTATTACTAAGACTTCGCTGTCTGTCCGTCCGTCTCTCTGTCACCAGGCTGTATCTCATGAACCGTGATAGCTAGGCAGTTGAAATTTTTTCATGTGTATGTATGTATATTTCTTTGGCACGCTCTGTAGCCTAAACGGCTTGATCGTTTAATCTTGTTATATACTCCCTTTTTACTCCCAAACCTCTCTAATTTGTGCGATCTCTGGCCTTGTTGGCCCCGCAAACAGGATCAGAAGGGCAATTCCCGGAATTGAAAACGTTTAAAATCTAGTCGCAATCTCATCTCAGTGACAATCAATGTCAAAAATGTAGGGAAATTTGAGGTATTTTTGACAGATTGGGACTGAGATCAGACTGTGAACGTTCTTAAAATTACAAGAATTGCCCCTCACACTGTGAACGTTCTTAAAGTTACGAGAATTGCCTCTCAGATTTTCACACCGCTTTCGCCGCGGTTTACCTCAACGGCGATGTCCTCCCCAGGCGTCACGTAAATGTCTAAGTATATTTGCCCACGTCTCCTACCTACCTACCTTTATGAAAAACCTTCCATTATAAACGTAATTAACACCCGCACACATTGTTAATATTTAAACTCCGAAAATGACCCTTAAATCCCAAGACAAAGTCACTCTCCAAACAATATTCCCCGGTTACTTGGACTAAAATAAACAGACGCATAAAATTTCATGGAGCAGACGAAAAAATCCCCAATCCCCATTCAGAAAAGGCCGAGGACCTTAATATTACGGCCAACAATGGTGTTAAACGAGCACACGACGACGTTATTAAACTCCCTTAAGTACTTGGACAAACAGACTGTTATATTGTAATCCCGTCTGGCCTATTTAGGTGCACAAACAATGCTACTGTTCGAGCCGTGCCTATGGTGGTGTGTGGATCAATGGTGCTCAACCTTCTCTCTGGTTCATATTTGTTGAGTCATTTGGTGCTTTTGAAAGTAATACCAGCCTATTTACCGTTCTACTGCAGAACAAAGGTCTCTTCTCATTCTGCTACAGAGAAGGCATGGAGTATTGCGCATTGGTCAAGACCATAGAGATAACAAAGAAGTTTTTTACATTTCTATTTGGCGAGACGCTTGCTCATGACCGGTTGGCGATTTCGGACTTTCGTTAATTACAAGTCCAGCATTCGAATTGCGTAGCACACTTTCAATCTCAATCTGAATCATTTGAAGGATATTGCTAATCCATTGCTTCATATGTTCGAAAAATGTGTCTGTTCAGCAACGTATAAAACGCAATGAATTTTGTTGAACTTTCAAAATGAAAGCCATTGGTACTGATGGTTTGTTACGCAATTACCCCGCAGGTTTCCTAACGATCAGGATTAGGGGGCCTAAAAAGGCCACTTTGGCAGAATCATAAAAGGATAACATTATGGATACTCTACGTAGTGCAGCGCAAAAAAGAAAAACACGGACTGTCTTCGCCATATTATAATTCATAATGTTATCCTTTTATGATTCTGCCAAAGTGGTCTTCTTAGGCCCCAGGACTCAAAATAAAAAAATGGTTACTTTTGACCACCTAAAATAATCTAAGTTCATCATCATCCTTTTCTTCATTGCTCATCTTAAGTTTGATGCTATTGTCTACCACAGCATGAAGGCTTCCGCGACAGTGCGACACGACTCTAGTAGGACAATTTCTATGAAAACTTTCTGGAAGTTTTTCTACAAGAATCGCGCCGCACCGTCACGTCGCGCCTATCTGAGTCTTAGGCTGAGGCTACATTAGGCCGCGACGCGACATGCGACACATGAGCGATCAAAACAAGTAAATGAAAGCTCACGTATATGGCTACACCGTACATCAAATATTACTAGCGATCTTTGATTTCTTTATGCGATAGGAACAACATTACTGTAATCACGGCATCGGCTACATCAGCATCAGCGAAATTGAAGCGAATTTATTAGAAAATACGCCGGAATTTCGCTTGTAATGTAGCCATACCATGTTTTTCTCGTTTCGCTCTTCCAGTCGCATCGCAAATCGCTGCCTACTGTAGCCTCAGCCTTAACTTTAAGTTTTGATAGTATAACAACATTAATTTATTATGATCTAATTTCGAACGTAAGAAGGCAGCCTTCTAAAACATAATGGCCAGTTGTAACTGTAAATGTAACCAAATTACATGTTATAATAATTAGCCTGTTACTTAATTATGATTAATGGGTAAAAGGCAAAGTCACACCTTTCTGCGTTCGTTTTAAAGCTGCTCCAAAAGGCCCCATGTTGCGTACGGCTGGAATAGATTATGGGAAACAAAGACCCGTATACATTCTTTGATGGTGATAATGTCACAATTTACAATTGTTGTTAGCCGCAGCAACTTTGTGAAATGTATCGTCGAACAATGGCTTATTATATTAATTGACTTTATTATGCCCATGAATGAAAGAGTTACTTTTGATAAATTGTTCATCAAAGCTTTTTAGTAATGTGTGTAACTTGGGAGTTAATTGCTATCGATTTTTATTAAACATCAAACTACATACGAGCCATGGTAGCCAGTCATATAGTGTACATAATATAAAGTGTTCTGTTCAAAAACAGTACCTACCTACCCTTGCGTAATCACAAACTGAATCATTTTGAAGGATATTGTTAATCCATTGCTTCATATGTTCGAAAAATGTGTCTGCTAAACAACGTAAATAACGCAATGAATGTTGTTGAACTGTCAAAATGAAAGAGATTGCTACTGTTAGTGTGTTACGCAGGCTTCTCGAATCTACGTAAATTATGTCCAAAACGGTTAGTACTTATAAAAAAAAGAAATAATATTTTATCCTTTATCCCTAGAGAATTATCTAGTCCAAATAAAAAACGTTTTTGAATTTCCAATGCAAAATTATCCTCATTCTTCCCCCACTGAAATCTGGTTTGCTAAATGGCAACATTATGGAGCTCTGCATAATTCCGTAAGTCGGTGTATAGCGGTCTTTAGAGTCGATAGTTTAATATGGGCTTTCCTGAGCTTATCGAATTGTTAGACGAACATTCTAGAATTAATTCATTCACTTGACTGGCTGATTAGGTGTTAATCCAGATACGTCCAAAACAAAGATCATAATAGATTAGATTTATATTCTTTACACTCTACTTACTCTAGAATAGAATACTCTAAAGTTTAGAGTATTCTATTATAACCTATTTTAGGTTTAAAGGTGTTTATGCTCAAAAAAGACACAGTCATTGCCCCAACAATCTTTGCCAGCAGTTCTAGTATTCACATAATGCATGTTTTCAGTCAGTTCTGGTAATCAAAAAAGAAAAATCAAAATATTTGAATTTCGCATAAATCTACATGAGCACTTATGAAACGTCAGAAGCTGCACGGTTCCAATAGGTCGTTTCCTAAGGAGAAGAGCCGACAAGAAACCCAACGGTTACTCTTTAAAAAAAATAATTGGCTTTTACAATGTTTTCAAATTACAGTGTTAATAGGTATGGGAGGACAGTGTAGGCCTATCAACAAGTACCAGGTACTTAATAAAATAGAAAATGGCCTATAGTCTACAAGGCCTACAACGTTCTCACATTCACAAAATATAAAAGAATCTATAGAAAACAAAAATAAAAACCTATTTTAAACCAAATGGACTTAGATGTCCAGCTTCGTGTCATCATTCCCAAAGGCACTTCTCTTCAGCATCTCTATGCAAGGTATGCAAGCGCCTTGATTCAGGTCATCGGGTCATCCGGGGAAGCGCCTCAACGTTACGCATGTTAGTTCGACAAAAAATAGGGGATTTTTTTTTTACTTATCTAATTATGGATGGTATTTCATTCGAGGTTCTATAAACAGCCCAAATTGCGCACTATTCATTATAATAAGTTTCCTTTTGCCACTACCTGAAAAACTGAGATTTCTATATCATAATTAAATGTGAAAGACCCCAAGATAGAGCTTCATTCCAACCAAAACTCATCCGACAATGTTTGAAGTGTGTGCGGTACGGCTAGAACCCAGTCTACATTACCATATCTTAAAGACCTCGACCTAGAAACTTGGAGACTCTTAGCAAACCAGAGGGGTACGCTTCAAATTTAAATTAGCCGTTTGTACCGCCAAGTGCGGTTCTTGAGTGATGTTCGAAAAATTGAGACCCCTTTAAAGGATTGGGGGACTCCAAAGGGCTCGTAGGCGTGATAACTCTTTATTTGGATGTCATTGTAGGTCAATGACTCCTTACATAACACGATAACCTGTTTCGCTAACAATAGTAGAAAGATAGCCGTTATCTTTTCGCGTGTTCTTAAGTAAATACGACTATAGTACTTACACAACGCTGCAAAAAACTGGTTATTTTCATTACGCATGCACTGCGAACTGAAGCGAGCCCTTCCATTGGCTTAAGTACTACCTGTTTACAATAAAAAGTCGGTCAGTGGCGCTAAACCTTAATTAGTAATGCCGTTACGTGGCGGCGGGTGGCATACTGCGTAACTTGCATCTCGTGGGCTGACAGCTCAGCTGTTTTGCACGCGGGTCGACGACCGCAGGGCTCGTCGTGACGTCACGGCCCTGCCGCGCCCACCGAGCCCCCCCTCCGCCGCGTAGCCTCACACCCCTCATGCCCCGCCCTTAGCCCGAAGGACAATTATTTGCAGGATGCCATTCATCATTGTTACTGGCTTACAAAATCTCTTTGTTCTTACTCATTTTAGTCCTGCGGCTGTAAATTTTAACGGGATTAGATGTTCTTTATAATAGTTGGTTGAAATGAAAACGTGTCACTGTGGTACTGTCACATTTCTTTGATGAAATTATGTTACATCATCATTGGGATCGTAATTTATGTATGTTCACGTTTTTGACGTGACAACGTCTTAAATTAGGTTGCGGCTGGGAGTCACTTATGAAAAAGTGTAACGCTCGGTAACGTTACGATGAGTCACCGAACGAGAGAGAGGCCCGCCGAATGCCTTGCGTCTCTCTCCCACTCAACTATGATCGGTCTGTTTTTCATTCAATTCCTTGTTCCTATTGTGCAATTTAATTATATTCATATCAATAAATATTCTACCGAGAAAAAGACGTTGTCACGTAAAATCTTCGCCCGTAAAACCGACTTTACAGGCAACCATTTTTTTTTTGCTTTAGCCTAGTTTCAGCGGCGTTACAAAGTAGGGCTATGACTAATATAGCGTAGGATTTTTATAAACATTCAACAGCTGTGTTACTGTGTTGCCAGTTATCAATGGGTGTGACCTACACTACACTTGAATATATTCCAACATTACTGTGCCATATATTTCTGTATGTCTTTATTATATTTATTTGGGGTATTTTCCAACATTACTATGCTATATATTTCTGTATGTCTTTAGTATATTTGGGGGTGATCAGCTGTTTGTAAGGTACACGTTATGATGGTGTTTGTGGACAGTGGCGATCAATCAAAGTGAATTTCTTAGCAGATCTATCAGCTGAGTTAATAGTGATGGTGCGTGCATTTGACAGTGGAAATTGGTCAGAATAGTAATTGATTGGAGCTGATGGTGTATTACGTAAACAGGGTGGTAGGGACATCGATGCGCGAACAGATACCATGGATTCAGTAGGTACATACTTCTGAACTCCTCAGCGTTGAAATTTTTCGTCGATTAAACCTATGGGTTCGAAAATACTATGTTCGTAATCACACTAATAAATTATAAAGGCGAAAGTTTGTGAGTGTGTGTGTTTATAGGTTTGTTACTTCTTCACGCTCAAACGCATGGACCAATTTTGATAAAATTTTGTATGGACGTAGCTGACACCCTGGATTAACATATAGGCTACTTTTTATCCCGATATTCCCACAGGATCGACATTTATGCGGGTGAAACCGCGGGGCACAGCTAGTTCTAAACAAATTACATTCTTATTTATCTTTACGCGCATAAGAGACCTAACACAGCTAGCTCAAAAATCTAAATAAAACCAAGAACAAAAAAACTAAAATGGCAAACATAATCTCCTTAGTATACATTACAAGTGCACCTGAGCACAGTATCAGTGCCGCAAGTGATCGATGGACCTTGATGGATGACCTACAACTGCGTGACGTCATCTACACGAGCGCAAGAGTCTGCAATTCGACTCGTAAAAAATCTAAGGTGACAGGTTGTCGTGCTGTTGTTGTCTACTGCCAAAGCTGGCCTATCACGATTTAAATTTAATGCCGAGGTAGAAAAGGTGAAGTTTTTGGCTCCGAATTCGTGATTGGAAAGGGTTCTGGGGATATATAGGCTTTTAAAAAGCAAGGTTGAACTAGGCTAGACTTAGGGCTATACTATGTTTGTATTTTAGGAACATAGTTGGGAAAAGAACAGCGAGAAAATTGCGTACCTAACATATCAGTGGCAATGGCTTTCATTTTGACAGTTCAACAACATTCATTGCGTTATTTACGTTGTTGAGCAGACATCGAGCATATGAAGCAATGGATTAGCAATATCCTTCAAAATGATTCAGATTGTTATTGGAAGTGTATTACGCAATTTGGGTGCAGGCAGATGTGATTACAGTTAGGATGGGACTCGTGATTATAATTATGGCTATTAAAAGTGAAATACGATGTAAAAAGTGAATAGTAAGGTCATTTTCTGACCTTGATAACAAAGAAATAAAAAAAATGATTTTATTGATGAATGGACCCTCTTGACCTCGATCATGTCAAAGTCAAAGCATTTATTTCATATAGGCACATAAAAGGCACTTTTGAATGTCAAAAATCACGATAAAATAGAATTGATTCTATTGATTCATGCCTGATGGAAAGCGATGGATGAGGTCTATGATGGAACGAGCGTGCCCAGAAGATGCCTAAGGCACTGGAACTCCCTCCCACGCTTCGACGAAACACAGCAGGCTGCTTGACGCCGGCGGTGGTGGGAAGTCGCAAACTATTCGGGCGCTAGCCCTACCAGCGCAAGGGAAGAATTGACCAGTCAAATAAGGTATTGGGTATGACTGTCCAGGATGCGCCGAGCGCTTGGTTCAGTTGAGTACCTAACTGGCGGAAACTGCTACACGAGTAGACTTCTTTATTCATCCCAAAAGTAAAGATCGAATAGTAAATGTTTGCAAATCCTTCTAGTACAGTAACAATAGTACCTACCTTGTGAAGAATCTTTACGCGGTAAATTAGAGGAAAAACAAGTTGTGAATCAGCCATCAATCACTACGAACAAGAAAGGCTACAAAGAGGGGAACAGGTTACTTGTAAGGAACACCTTCAAGAGGTGATCTGTCTCACATGGCTTTAGTTCTTAATGGTATGTTGGTGACGCAAAACGTATGCCTTCTGATACTCTTTGGTTTTACCAAGACCTAAGAGACCATTACCGATATTTTGAAATGGTAACTCTCCTACGTTTTGGCCTACTAAAGTTTTTGTCGCATGGTTAGGCTGTATTCAAAAATCTCAGCACCACCGACATGAGGCTGAGTGAAGTTACATAATAACGCGATCTTTGAACCCACGACCCTCGCGATGTTTTGCTCAGCACTGCGGGAAGCGAGTAATGAATGCATATGCACATACATTATTAAGTGTCACATCATTCGCGGGTAGGGTTGGTACACGTTTAACGTGGCGGCTGAAGAATTGATGAGGTAAGTGAAGTGACTTTCTTAAGGTTGCACACTTGTTTTTCCAATTCACATTATTAGACACTAGCAGCGCCCCGTGGTTTCACCCTCATAATTCTCGATCCCATGGGAATATCGGGATAAAAACTATCCTATGTCCTTTCCCAGGACTCAATCTATTTCTATACCAAATTTCATCTAAATCCGTTCTGCGGTTTAAGCGTGAAGAGGTAACAGACAGATAGGCAGACATACACACTTTCGCGTTTATAATATTAGTATGGATTAGACATCAATGGCAGAATAGACGAAGTGCTCCCACATGGCAGAGAGCAGTGGTGACCCAGTGGTAATGGCCCTGACTTACGAGCCGTAGGTCGTGGGTTCGAACTCGGGCAGGCGCATTACTTTGTGTAAATAATTTCATCACCAATGCTCTCAAAACATTGTGAGGAAACCAGCATGTCCTAGAACCAAAATTTCGAAGACGTGTGACCAACGATGATCTGCCAACCCGCACTAGGCCCGCGTGGTAGATTACGGCCCACTCCGGCTGTAATCTACCACGCGAGCCCAGTGCGAGTTCGTATTGTAGAGAGAGATGCGAAGTCGTATGGCATCCCTATTCCTTCTAAAGGGTCAACGGAGCAATAATATGAATCACACATTCAGTTATAACATAAATATAATTAAATTATATTGCGACTAGCTGCGCTCCGCGGTTTCACCCGCTTAAGTGCCGATCCCGTGGGAATATCGGGATAAAAACTATTCTATGTCCTTCCCCGGGATGCAATCTATCTCTCTGCCAAATTTTATTGAAATCCGTTCAGTGGTTTATACGTGAAAAGGTAACATACAGACAGACCTTCGAATTTATAATATTCGTATGGATGTTTATTAAGATATTATGCGTTCACCTTTAATTATTAAATGTGATCAGCACTTGTAACGTCAAATCCTCAATTTTCGGTAATTTTTATTATTCTTTTCACCGTCATAAATTTCAGTTTCAAGCTATAAAAGGAATAAACTAGTTTATTTATCAATTCTGTATACTCGGGCGCCTGTATGCCTGTATGTGACAGGCTTATCTACAGACAATCGGACGTCTGGTAAGGGCAGGTATGTTGGAACAATCGCATTGATAGCTCTATACATAAATTAGTATACAAGTAGTCAGCGACCGATGACGCGTCATGTTGTGTCAGTCGGTCTGAATTTATTAATTAAATGCCTCACTGTCTGCATTGAATTGTAATGTATGCATAAATTGTTGGCTTACGCAAGAATTTGTGGGTTTTGTTTTTGTAGAATTTAGACGAAATTCGTTATTTTTGTTACGAGGCTAAATAACACAGCCGCACAGGTCGATCGAGCTACGCTTGCCGTGGATGGGTGACCATCTTTACATACCGTGACCCCTCCGTGCCTCGGAAAGCACGTTAAGCCGTTGGTCCCGGCTGTCATTCGTGGATCTTTGACAGTCATTACGGGTAGTCAGAGAAGCCCGAAAGTCTGACAACCAGTCTTACCAAGGGGTATCGTATTACCCAGTAACTGGGTTTTGGAGGTCAGATAGGCAGTCGCTCCATATAAAATACTGGTATTCAGTTGCATCCGGTTAGACTGGAAGCCGACCCCAACATAGTTGGGAAAAGGCTAGGCAGATGATGGTTTACTTTGTTGACCCTTCGTATGAAGGTGGATCCACGCGAGACACAATTTCTTTTTAATTGTTTCTGTAGTTAGAGCATTGAACCGGCTAACCTGAGCGTAACCAAGGCGAGGTGTGACTTACTAACATATCGTCATATCGGACAGTTGACGAAGAAATAAGAAGAAGATAATTAGCATAAAATACAGTGTGGAATTCTCTATGCCTAACTAGATCAGGCGTTCTAGACTTGAGAATAAATTACTAAATTACTCCATAAAAGAACATGTTTTTTCTTTACTTTCGGAGCAACATAATATCGACACAAGACTGAGAAAAAACTGATAAAATTTTAAATGAATCATAATGGGAACTAGAAGAAGAGATTGGGAAAAAAAAAACTTTTGTGACCGAAAATATGAGAAATGTTAATTTTATAGTTTGACACCTGTATTTAAATATTCTTAGACAACATAACACTGTAAAATATGTGTTTTATAGCATACAAGAGGCAATGTTTAACTATACATAACAATAAAATAAGCTTTGCAAAACTTTACAACACTGACGAAGAATATCCAAATAAAAAAAAACTGTTAAAAACATATTGTACGTAATCAAATTTATAAATGTTATAATTGTTTTGAAGAACAATGCAAAAATGATGTCATACTTTAAAATAACATTTAAATAAAAAAAAACTTACATTAAAGAACTAGTGTATCAACACGAATACTGCTCTACCTAAATAGCGTAGTGTTGGTTCAAAGGCCGGCCATGTTTTAAGTGATTGTTCGCTAGCTCGTCGACTACGAGCTATTGTTACCGCCAATTAAGTTTTTTGCGAGTCTATAAACGACTCATATTCATAATTCAATACTGGGACTCGTATATCGTCTTTTAAATACACATACTACACACACAGATACACCCTTACATACACATGCTTTGGAATGTACCTATACCTTTACCTACTTAGGTATATGTTATTTATTTCATATTTTTACCGACTTCAAAAAAAAAAGGAGGTTATCAATTCGATACGTATGTATGTAATATTATTGGAATTGCATTATATTCACATATGATGATCTATTAGGGCTTCCAAACAAATATACAAAATTTCATAGACGTATGTATGTATGTATGTATGTATGTATGTATGTATGTATGTTTGTCCACGCATATCTCCGGAACTATTAATCGGATCGTGACCATTTTTTTTTTATTGGCTTACATTTTCTTCAACTTAGGGAACAGTGCAAGTTTCATCAAGATCGATTCAGTAATTTTCAAGATATGGACTAATACGTGTAAGTGTGACGGCCTGGCTTATTGATAAGAGCTACGGGTGTAGTGTCAAAGGGAAAACATCTCAAAACCTTGGTCAAATACTAGTGCAAAAACTAAAAATTACGAAATAAAAAGTAATTTAAAAAAATTAAACCGACTTCAAAAAGAAATTAACTCAAAATTATGAAATAACTTTAATTTCGGAAGTCGGTGGCATAAAACTAAAATACAGATCCCAAGACACCGACTTCCGAAATTAAAGTTATTTCATAATTTTGAGTTAATTTCTTTTTGAAGTCGGTTTAATTTTTTTAAATTACTTTTTATTGTTCATTGAGTCAGCAATAAAAGTCATCATAAAGTCATATGTCCTGCAGATTTGGTAGCGTGGCGCGTCGTGTGACGGATCGTTGAGCTCCCTAAAATAGGGTTGAGCTACACGATGAGTCAATGACTGATGCAAGCATGCCGTTTTTTGGGACAGGTCACCTCAAAGCTGCAATGGCTCTTTCTTCAAAAGGCTCTTCCAGACATCGCCTCGCATTGTTAGACTCACATAAAATTGGACTTTAAAAAGAGACCATGACCTCTTAAGTGTGCTTCGGCATTTCTTCTCACCTCAGGGATCAGTCAGCTAGAAAAAAGCACCATAGTTTTTAAAATATTGACCAACAAAATATTGACGTGTAAAAGAGTCTTAAAAAAGATCTACATACTTACCTACATAAATACTCATTTCATTACAAGTATTAGATATTTTTACCTTCATTAAACTTACACTAGGGTCGCAAAGTCCGATGACAAGACCAATTATGAAGATCCAAACAATCTTGATACTTTACTAATTTTCGCCACCACTCCAAAACGTCTAACTTCAATATTCGCATTAGCAGTTTCTAAAACTATTTCTTAATCTCGAATCGGTGTCGTATCTCGCTACTGTGACACATGTCAAATGTAACATTTGTGATGTTCTTTTATACCCCCTGTCGAATCATCCCCTCGCTGAGAGGGTTCGATCCGCAATAATTTAAAATGAACTTACGAGTATATTGAAGCAATGAAGTTTTGGTGCGGTTTTTCGTGGCGTTTCGCCGCAAGACTGGCTATTTTGATTTTAGTTTTGATAAGCTTTCATGCTTATCGAAAGATAATTAAATTGATGTTTTCTACTTTGGGATTTGCCAGTTTTCTTACATTTGGACTTGTTTAATATCCTAGTAGATAAGTACCTATCAAAATTACGTCAGAGTCGTTCGTAGGATGTAGTTTCTGTCAATACTTACGCATAATGTGACAATAATGTAAGGTTCAACACAAATCAAAATGATATCAACGATCCTTAGTATTTTATTATTCATGCATGAAATACAGTGCGTGGTAAGTAAATAGCCCACTCGTTTACATAACGATTAACGTGGCACTACGTGTACTATGGTGTTTACATTTATTATTACAACGCCTCCTAAATCTCGGAGCGGATAAGCGCGCACTGGCCAGGGTTCGATGTACCGAGAAAAAAAAATGTTAGAACTTCAAAGATGAGTGTGAAAAATTCGAGTTAGGGCTGTTACGAAATTTTAAATTTGATTTTCGAAACTGGCTTCCAATGAATTGATTAAACGGTTATTTAAAAAAAATTTCATGTGCTTTCCTTGAGCCAATTTTTTTTTGTGGAAACGAAACGTATATTTCTTGAATTTCAGTTTGATAAATCCTGAAGAACTGTTTTATGTCCGTTATACCTAAGTACTTAAAACAAACTTAAAGGTTGATAAAAAGGGATTCTTCATCCTCAACTATCGATTTTCAGATTTAAAAGTACCTATCTTAAGTAACTACCAACGCGACAGTCTAAACAGAAAAAATGTACAGGCCACTAGGAATTTTCCTGAAAATGTATTGCACTGAAAAAGAAACTCTTCTCTTCTTCAAACTGAAAAATAAATCTGCCATAGTTAGGACACATTTAGGGATATTTTAAAGCATTTATCGATACCTACTGATTAGATTGTCGGTTTTTGTATGCACTGTGCGAATGCCACCGATGCATTCTGTTGCATTTTAGACATAATTCGAGAATATTCGTAGTGATTTTTCATTGCAATTTTCTTGTGATTTTCAGTAGAGTTCTAAAAGTACACAGGACTGCAGGATTGGTTAGAGTCTGCTTATTACATGTCGTAATAATATAAGCAGTATATTGCTCAGCGCGATGTAGTTCCAGCGGCCTTACATCACAATTCGGCCGTGGTAGGCGGCCGGCGCCGCGCAGCGCGGCATGGCCCGCGGCGTGGTCGCCGCTTGCTGCGTAACCTTGCGTACGATGATAAACAAGTGACGTCACACGCTATTTTTAACCATGTTTGTGCCGAGAGCTGTGTGCGAACATGCGCGCGCGCCGAGGTCAACGCCCTACGCGCGTATCTGAACCAATCTGAAAGTCCGCGAACGATACGCTTCGTTCGTCGTTTAGACGATTTCTACAAACTTCTACGCTGTGTAGTCTTTATTGGCCTCGTGGGCGATGGCGATGGCGGAGGCTCTCCCTTCACAGCAGCCGACTACGGAATCTAATTAAGTTACCGTGTCTGTGAAACGCGCCTTGATTTAGTCCGAGTTTTTCTTGTCAGCGAATTTTCTGAATGCCGTGAACGCTTGCGACGCTCTCCTTCAATTATAACTTGAATTTAGAACCGAGGTGAACGTTTTAGCAGGTACCTTGTTTTGCTACTAAAATGTAAACAGCTTACCAATTTATTTTGAAGTCGAAATGCAGGGAAAACAATCAGGGAGTCAAATTGAAAAGACGTGTAGAGAATCTGTTGTTATAGAAACTTGGAATAACAAAGGTGCAATATCGACTCGTTTCAGAAGAGGTAGCGTTCCGAGCCAAACAAATAAGACTAAGAAACTAAACGTTTTGAACAAAAATATATGAAAACTAACTCCTGTCCACACATTCGCGCTCATGTGACCTTGGTAGTAAGACAACGACATTTATTGCTACAATTCCGTTGAACATTAAGTGATGATAATCATTCCGTATCTTTCGACACAACATTTTGTTACGGAGACAAAATACCATTGAAATGCGTAACATTTTCTAGTGATGGGAAACACGGTTGAAGTCACGGATATTCTATGGTTGTATTGTTTTTTGTTTTGGCTCTTTATAGTTCTATGAGATTATTTTTTTATAAACATCGGATATGCAGACAAAACTTCTCGACACATACATAACACATTAAAACAATACATAAACCATTGTGCGAACTAACACACCACTAATGACGTCATAAATAATGAAGCCGAGCTCCCACCGACCCGGCTTATTCGACAAATCCAAATTCAAATGAAATATCATCGAAATTCGGAATTCAAGTAGCGGGTAGCGTGGCTGTGCGGCGTTGTAGGATGCGTCGTGTCGAGCGCACGCGGCACGGCGCAGTAACATCGACAGTAACTCGCAGGGGTGACTGAGCATTTTCCGAATTGGCATTCGCCAGTCAGGAACGCTTTGTTCGTCGTTATCTGAGCGCACAGCAATGTCTGTAAACGGTAGTGAAAGGGCGATACGCGTCGAGCGACGTCGACAAAGGGCCCTGGTTAATGCGATCCGACGTTCGGTAGCTCGGTACCGTTTTACGGGCTGCGTTCCCGCTCAGCTGGAACGTTTTCAATTTGCCGGGACTTAGCGAATTCTCATTTTACTCAAGGTCCACTTGCACAAAGGCTCGTGTATATCACAACACCACCCACCCTGACGTAATCCACATTGTAAGTGGCTAATACTCTAACACCCGTGGAACTTCGTAAGCCGAACACCCTAGTATAGTAGATAAGTGTATTAATATTTTATTCATTCTTCCAGTTGTTTGATACAATTACGGAAATTACTCGTTGGAGTAAGTACGCCTCGTACCTTTGAAGTGTTTGAAAAAATAATGAATTTTTAATGTTTTTTTACAAACTCGTACGCAGCAAGTATCAAAACGAGTTCTAATACAACAAATAGCGAGAGAAGCGTCCGTATTCAGTCGGGGGACAGCAAATAGCAATCTGATATGAATAGTGGCCATTTATCTGTTGGAAACAAGTGACCGAAGATTCGGAATTGCGTGTCGGGGCCGCGAGGTCGTTGCCCTGGTATCACACACCTACATAAAGATGCGTACACGCTTATAAGCGTCCTATAAAGGTAACGGCTTCTTTGTTAGAAGGTATCGGGCTTCGGGTGTTGGTTCCTATTTCTATTAACAAGGACATTTTAACTTGACTTGCTGGCTAGATACCTTTGCTACGTCTCATTGAATATTTACGTAGGTACTTATCCGTCCCCTTCTTTTGTTTTTTGTTTCCTCCGTTTTTTTCTTGTAACGTGCCAGCCTCCGCCTCCGTAGCGTCTCATTCTCATTACCCCGTATAGCTTACGGCGTATTACGTGGAATTTGATAATGGAGCGTGTTCAATTAAAAATTATGTAACTCTCGAGTACCAAATTAATGATTGTTTTGTTTTTGTTTACAGGTATGTTTCAACTTTCCAGACATGTTTTCGTAAGTTTAAAAAAAAAATTACTTAATACAAATTAAGAAAAAAAAAAGAAAATTGAGATATTTTACGCGATTTGTGCCCGGTAATAGATTCGCCCTATTTATTGCATGGGACTTAGACATAACTGGCGAAATGATGATTTACGCGTAAGTAGAGCATACTCCAGTCCGTATCGTAGCTGACACGCGTCATCAGTGACGTCAGCTCACTTTGCATTACTTCGATAATCGCATTATCAGTGTAATTCACAAACGGTCTCTCGTGACTTTCACAACGCTGAGGTGAAACGAATGACATTCTAAATATACGCCATTGAAGTTTTAAAAACAGCTGGTAATTTTAAAAGTCACTTTTTGACTTTTGTTGACTGGTTTAAAAGACATCTTGCAATTAATAAATGTCGATTTTTAAACTAAGTACTAATTTAAGAACCTAATATGTTTGCATAATAAGTAGGTACATAACGGTTCAGTTCGTTTACTGTTAAATATGGGCTTAATGTCAAATTAATATTCAAGACGGAACGCAAATTCTCGAGCCCTAAACCCCGTTAATTTGTGACTCACAATTTGTTTAAGGAATTTTTAGTAAAGACACAGCTTAAACAAGAAACACTCAAAACTGATTACAATGACTCAAAAGGTAAACTTTAAAATGGCCACTCAATCAACCAGTACTAAATTTTTAAATTCTATTCTAAAATAGAATACTTATTAGAATTCAAAGAAAATTCTAGAAGGTACAGTTAAATGTGGAATGCTTTCACTAAAATAACTGGCGACCTTCGCGGAGTGAATTTATTTGGCATACAGCATACTTCGTCAGACAGTGATCGTTGTCAGACCGCTGGCATTAAAGGGTCAGATCGTCCGGTCGTATGTTTGTCGTACGTTTCATCTTGTAAATATGCCAGGTTTATATTGTGATGATAGTAAAGCACTGATTTGCTGTGACACTGCAAGTTATGTGACCCCGTTACGATTACACAATTCGCTTTTCAATAAAATGATTCGTCAAAGTCAGTCAGTATTATCCACTTGCGTTTTGCCTATAATGTCACAGTGGCCTTGCATTTCAGAAAATAGTGTACCCAAAAATTATGAACTATAGAAAATTTGTATTACCATGTAGACCTTGTAGTACGAAAATAATTTCCACTGTACGCACGACGACATATCAAGCTATACATTTCCAGTATAAGTTGACTTCTCATTGTACGAAAAGCCAATATAATGCGATGTCAGCTAAAACTGGAAATCTATAGCTTGATATGTCGTCATGCGTACCTATGAAGTATGAACATTCCAATAAACAGCTCTCACAGAAGATTCTAAAAGGCAAACATAGAAGAAAGATTAATTAGTTCGATCAGTCCCCTGAAAACAGTCGACGACTTCAACTTTTCATAAATCGTGCATATAAAATGCTCAAGTTACTTTAAAAAAATACCCAAATCGCTATAGCTTTGCCTATAAAATTTGAGGGTTTCCCTCGATTTCCATGGGATCCTCTCATCAGATTCCAACTTGATGATAATGGGACCACCTCGAGAGTATACCCTTTCGAACAAAAAAAGAATTTTGAAAATCGGTCCTCAATTGGCGGAGTAATCGCGTAACAAACACAAAAAAAAAAACCTCCTCCTTTTTTGAAGTCGGTTAAAAAGTGCAGAAAGACCTTGACTTTTTACAACTCATCCCGTTTGATCCCACGCTTGATCACTCAGATGAGTGCAATTCCCGGAGGCATCGACATTCCACGTCAGTATATAATGTAGCAGGGACACACGGTTCAAAGGTCGCAGGGCATTTATGTAATTTATGGATGCAAACCTTTCGCCCCTGGTCATTCCAGTCTGTGGTTATTTTGGCATTGTTTTAATTTTGCATTTTGCTTAGGGGTAATTGCGTAACACACTATTAGTAGCAATCGCTTTCATTTTGACAGTTCAACAACATTCATTGCGTTATTTACGTTGTTGAGCAGACACATTATGGATTATCAATATCCTTTAAAATGATTCAGGTTGAGATTGATAGTGGTTACGCAATTACGGTGCTGAAGAGCGTCATTACCATTACCTACGTATTGTTTTGATTATTACTGTTTTTTTTCTTTTTTGAGATTTTGAGAAAATTAATTCACACATACGGTGTTGCTTTTTGTTTCTTACAAAGATCAAGATGTTCTGCGAAAACTTGAGATGTTCATCTTGTTTGTTTACCAAATGGGACACGTAAGAAAAAATACACTATAGTTGACTTGTTCTGCAAAAACTTGTGATTTTCATCTTGTTTGCTTACAAATGGTAAACATAAAAAAATACACTATAGTTGACTTTCTGTTTTTTTTAATAATAGGTATATCACATGCAGGTGTTGTTGATTTTTGATGTGTGACGTCACGTAAGTAGTCGCGTGTTCAAACTCGTTACTTTGTGCTATTATATTATTATTAGTTTGTAGGTACTACTACATACTATGTCGGACGGTATAATAACAGTAAGTATTATGATAATTACGTAATGAGAGATCGGTGTTTTTTAAAAGTGCCTGAGTGATAGGTACACGTTCCAAAAAGTGGACTTTGGACGGAAATTACCTAATCACTGATTAGAAATGAAGCGGCCAAGTGCGAATCCTTTTCATGCACGAAGGGTTCCGTACCACTTCACCGCACAATATTTAACACTACATAATTTTTCCCCCAACTAGAAAAATTATACACAAAACTTATACAATAGCTATAACAACAAAAAATAAAATACAGTTCTAAAGGGGGTCCTTTAGAACTGTATTTTATTTTTTGTGGTTATAGTAGTACACAACCCGTAAAGATTTTTTTTTGTGTCTACCTTTTACGGTACAGAAGTTACAGCCCTGTGACAGACGGACTGACGGACGGACAGCCTTCGGCAGCCGTGTCTTAGAAGTTTGCACCCCTAAAAAAAAGAATGAGATTAATAGGTTATAGGTACTACGGGCTGGTATCCGCAACTCCACGTCAATGCGCGTATTTTGCGTACAAGAATGAGATTAAATATTATTTTGATTGTTTTGTATAATAAATTACTGTTTTTAAGGTCTTCGATGTGTTTCAAACATAATGAAACTCTAACAAAATATTGTTCCTTTCACCTCATTCCACCTTAAGATCGCACAAAACCTCCACGAAATCGTTACGACGTATTCCCCAAACAGGAATTTGCAGGGTAACCCATATTAAAATACCCATTCCATCCGTTAACCCTCCGGGCGCGTTATTAGGAAATAATTCCGAATGTAAACGCCGCCGGTCAATATGACCGATGCAATCAATACGGGACGTGTGAACGGCGGATGTAATCCCAGTGACTAATGACTCGAGGGCTAACGACTAAACTTGAACGAGGTAATGTTTGTTGACGTGACGTAACAGATGACGGATAGCTTTTGTTTTAGAACGTGTGCATCGGGAGGGTTGGGTGCAGACAGTGGCTGGATTTTTTTTTTGTTTTTCGGCATTGACATGGATGGGTAACACTTTTATCAGCATGTTTTTTTTTCTATTTTTCAACGCCTGTGTAGACACACCCTTCGTTTTTCTCTAATTGACAGCCTCAAAACAAGGCCAGTAAAATAATATTATTTAAAAAAACCGACACCTGAATTCATTGACCCACGCGTACACATGGAAGTATGACAAAGGCGTGAAAATCATTTTTGACAATCGTAACCGTATAAGGATGCTGATAGAGTGATTTATTCCAACCACGTCTGACATACGGGACTCTAAAAATAGTATGTACTAAGTACCGCCAAATCCATTTGCTATTCCGTTATTTTTAAAAGCTTTTATTAAATTCGAAAGCTCAGCTCAGAAGAAATCTTTTAACAAAATCTAAAAGAGAAGTCGAATTTGTCGAAAAGAAAACAAATAAGAGATAATTATGCAATATGAGTAAAATATTTGATGTCGTTTGTGAAATGATAAATTTTTAAAAGATTCTACGTAAGACATGCGGAAGGTTGACATTGACAGTTGTCAAAACATAACGCGGCCATATTGTTGTTAAATCAGCGCCTTTATTTAAAACCTCTGACCCAGTTACGAATCAAACATTAATAAAAAATAATCTATAATTAAACCTTCTATAATACGGTACCAATATGGATTGATAGTACAATACAATGTATGGATGGAGCGCGTCTATTACGGGCTGTCATCGGGTTGGTTACCATGGCGACGGTAGGTAGTCTGAATAACTGATTGATCCGCTTACGTTATCGTGATCGTCGTTTGTTAAATAATCTAGTGACTTGCAGGTTTTGTTGCTATTTGTATGTTGTTGTTTGCGCTACTGGTTTTAGTGGGTGGATCGAGTTGGTAGCGCTTTGTTCACTTGACATTGTCTTGGGTGACATATTCAGGGTACTTTTTGAATTCCTTAAATATTGCGTGGTGCATTTTTATGCGTTGGGATTGACTCAAAGCATAACTGGGGGTTATTCTTGTAATTTTAAGAACTTTCACAGTCTGATTTCAGTCTCAATCCGTCAAAAATACCTCTAATTTCTCTAAATTTTTGACATTGACTGTCGCTGAGATGAGATTGCGACTAGATTTTGAACGTTTTTTAATTACGGGAATTGGCCTTCAGATTAATTAACCAGGACTGTAATTTAGTACTACGAGTGCTACAAAAAAAAATCGGGACTCGCAAACATAATTAGCGAAATAAGTAATATCTTTAGGAGATCTTCCTCTCCCAAAAAAACTAAAATATGGTATTAATTTTAGTTTTTTGGAAGAGGAAGATAAACACAAGACCCAAACCGGCATCACAAATTTCAAAACCCGACCAATGCATTCGCTAAACAGCACGCACGCATTATGTGGTGTGATAAACGCACCCGCGACCACGTGCAGTCGTGCACTCACGTGGTCGCAGCGACCACAGCGCGGCCACACAGCGCTTGTTCGTATTTAATACAACCATTAACAGTTTTAGTGGCGTATATTTAACTTTTATTTTGGATCGCGTGCTCTGTCGAGTGTATACTGCTGTGCTCCCTTCAGGCATAGCGTGAGGGATCGTTTAGTTGTTATTTTATGTGTTTTAGAAGTTGTAAATGTGACAGGTAAATGTCAATGATATAGTTTAGTGGTCTTTGAGTTAGTCATAGTTCGGAAATAGTTCCACCTGAGGCCTGTAAATATAAAGAACCTCGCAGTATTACAGCATAGTCATCATTTAGGTAGTAGGTACTAAATGAATAGAAATAAAAACATGACATTTTCTGCCAGATGGAAGTAGCACCGGTGACTGAAAAGTTGCGTGGAAATCGACTGTCAAAGTATGGGCATCTGATGTGGGGGAGGAAAATTTCATGAGGAAAGTTTATAGCATGAATTAATGTTGACTATACAGGGTTATTGGTAAAACATTAACAACCTCTTAAGAGGTCATTGTACTCATCATTATGAACAACTTTTACAATGGGACCAAACCTTAAATCGCAAAAAAAAATCAGCTGTTCCCTACATTTATGTTCGTAAACCTCGTCAAAATGTAGGGAACTGCTGATTTTTTTCGCGATTTCAGGTTTGGTCCCATAGTAAAAGTTGTACATAATGATGAGTACAATGATCTCTTAAGAGGTTGTTAATGTTTTACCAATAACCCTGTATAAGTAGAGGAAGACCTAAATGAAAAACGAAGAAAGAAATGATGGATTGACTGTGTGAAAGATTGTATGGCTAGAAAAGAGGTGACTACTGAGATGACGACTAATAGAGAAGTATGGCAGAAGACATGTTGCACAGACCCCAAATTAATTGGGATACGGACAAGAGAATTATGAAGTCAACTAACGTTTATTTAAACTTATGTTTCAAGTTAAACAAATATCAACTTTATTTTAATGGTAATTAAGTTGATTTCAGAGTGACTAGCACTATTGAAAACGTTATAAAAATGTTTGAAGTTGTGGCTTAAACTGAACTTTATTGTTTAGGATTTAAAGTAATTTTTCCATTGTTTACATTTTTGGCAAATAAATCGCGGATGCAGATTAGGACTAATCTGCAGGCTTACTCTTGAAATCAATCCCAATCTCGATTGTATTCCAATTCGATCCAATTTCAATTCCAATATCTAGAAAATTGGCACTCTTGAACGAAATCGAGATTGAGATTGGAATCGACTGCATGTTCGACTACACTGATTCACATGGGGTGGCCATACACATCAAAACGTTAATTACCAAATATATAAATATTGAATAACTCGTTAAATCTATTAATAAATTTGTTCTTATATTTATTTTAACATATATAATCACTTAAGTGTTCTTTATTTGCATTTATATGTATTTTAGTACTAAATATTTAGGCAGCAGTGGCTCATTGTGCATGTCATTGCCTACGTTAGGTACATTAAAAAAAAAACCTCTCACGCATTTGTCATCTGTCATTCATCCACTTAAAATTTGTTAAACTAAAAATCTTAAAATATGTTCCTACTTGAATAACAAAACCGGCCAAGTGCGAATTGGACTCGCAGACGAAGGGTTCCGTACCACCGTACAATATTTAACACTACATATAAAATAACGGCACAAAAATCACGTTTGTTGTATTAAATATTTATTTTATTCTGTTTTTAGTATTTGTTGATAGAGCGGCAACGGTTCATGAGATATAGCCTCAGACAGACGGACAGTGAAGTCTTAGTAATAGGGTCCCGTTTTTACCCTTTGAGTTCGGAACCCTAAAAAGTGTGAATTATTACTGTTGCGATAAACAAAAGTTTCAAAGCGATGTTTTCGTCGAAATGTTCTCAAGTGTTTAGTTTGGAATGTATTAAAGTATGTTTATATGCACAAGTTCAAGTTAGTTTTACTTTAAGGCAAGTATTCAACCGAGGAAGACGAAAATATCAAGGTAAGGCCACAATTCTATTAAATATACTTATTGTAATTCCTTTAAATTTTAATATTAAACACTTTTTCTCAACACAAACGTTTATTGTTCTTACAGGATGAGCAGGCCAACACACCAACAACTGGAGACTCTGGTAGATTTCCTGGTACAGAACCCAGGAATTGCCAAGGGGTTATTGCGCACTGCTCATGCTAAGCAGGAGACAAAGAGAAAGTGGAACGACATAGCAGTATCCTTAAACGCACTAGGTGGTGCACAGAAAGATGGTAAAGGCTGGGCTAAGGTACTGTCCACATACTAATAATATTTTTTTTTACTTAATTATATGACAACAGTTACAATAATTAGTACATTTATTTCCTTTTCAGTATTGGGCTGACAAAAAGCATACCCTAAAGAAGACATGTGGCGAGCATGCACAGTCGATGAGGCGTACAGGTGGTGGGTCTGCAGATAATTTACCTGTATTAACACCCATCGACCAACGCCTGGTAGCAGTGATGGGGGGCTATCAATTTGCTGCAGGAGACAGCCATGTTGCTGCCAATCCATTTCCATCCACAGTAAGTCAGTTTAGTTGTAAATTTTAAGACAATTGTAAACTTAATAAAAGTTAACACCTTCTTAATGAAGTACTTATTCTATAATTGCAGAGCCAAAGCCAGAATGACATCCAACTGGAAATTATCATTCCAACTGAAGATTCTAATATGGAAGCAAATGAATTGGAGTCTCATGCTTCTCCCGACCAAAATGAAGAGACTGTGAGAGGTAATAAATCTTTCAAACTATGTATGCCATCCTTCAATTACTTACATTAATGTTATTTATTTTATTTATCAGTTACAACAGCAAGAGAACATAGTCCTGGAAGGACCAGCCTGCCCCCGGGACAGCGTGCCCGATCAAGGACTATGTTAGATCAAAACCGTGAGAGATTCACAGAGATAGAGAGGAAGAGGGTTGAAGCAGAAACTGTCACAGCGAGGGCCCTATCTCGAGCTGTAGAACAAATGGAGGGACTTTCAGCAGCCATAAGAGAAGGCTCTCAAACTGTGGCAAATGCTCTCATTAATATCGCTGATGCCCTGAGGCAAAATAGGCAGTAATTAAGTTTATAATAATAACTAAGTAGGTACTAGTTTAGAGTTAAAAATATGGAAGTTGTTCGCGATGATGCGTCACTAAACAGTTTTATACAAAGTGTTTTTTCTTTTCATTGACTTAAATTCATAGTGATAATATTGCTAACCTAACCTCAATTAAGTGGGCTATAAAGCCGTAATCTATAGTTTTTTTTTTTGTATGTCCAGGTACCCTAGACCTAGGACTCAGGTACCCTGGACGTAAAATTATGTCTAGTCCTGCTGAAAAGCCTGCTTAATTGAGTTTATATATTGTTGTAAAACTTTAGTTTGTTATTTTTTGTAAATATAGTTTTTGCAACCATCATTCGAGGGCGCGTCACGCCCTGAAAAACATAGTTATTTTAAATATTGTATTGTTTTAGACCAGCCTGAGGTATCTATAGGTACTCGTAAATCGGTTAAGTACTTTTCGAGTAATTTAACATATAAAACAGTTTTTAATTAAAAATTACATGTTTTTCCTATTTACATTGAAGTATCTTTTCATTGGAAACATATACCTATATATATAATGGATATCTGTGTATAATAGATGTCTTATACAGTACTTGTATAAACACGGTGTTTAGACCTAACTTATGATGTGAACAAAATAAAAATTGGTTGTGTGTATGGTGTGTGGATATAAAAGAAAATTACTTAATAAAAAGGCTATAATAATTATATTTATTCAAATAGGTACTTGTTAATAATAATAATTAGACATTACCTTTAAAACTTAAGCTCTTCTTTAATAATTATTGTACCATGAACTTTTATTAAACTTATTAGATAAGCTCAATATTATTTTGATTATTATTAACCCTCAGCACAACACATAACATTATTTAATACAAAATAGAAATCAAACGACACAATAGAACAATAGTCTTACAATTATAATAAAAGAGAGTAAGTACAAGTCTTGGTCACATAAATATTTAGCTATCTCTAGAAATAGTATGTGTAGTGAAAAATAAAAGATTAATTTACAAAATAAGTTTCATTGAATTAGGTTTTAAATTCTTAGTCAAAAAATTGTTCTTACATACTTAAGTAAATAATAATATTAATGAAGATGCCGAGCTGTCCACAGTTCTTGTACAAGCTGTGCACGAGCCTCCCGACCCCTGCGCAGCTCCTCGGAGGCAAAACCTCGATCCGCCTCTAACCCACTCTGTGCCAATTGCATTTCTTCCATGGGTGGTACGGCATCCTCAATATCATGCAAACCCAATCGCGCTTGGTTACAAATGTTATGTAAAACACAGCATGCATTTATAATTTTAGCAGCTGTGTCTGGATGATAATGAAGAACTCTATGGCTTAGAAGACATCTCCATCTATTTTTTAAAACCCCAATTGTGCGCTCAACAGTATTGCGAGCCACACAATGCAGCTTTGTGTAGTACTCTTCAGCTGATCCTGGCGGTGCATCCACTATTGGGGTCATCATATATTCCCTTTGAGGATAACCGGAATCACCTATAATTATATTAAAATGACTGAGTAGTTATTATATACATATAAGTACAAAATATATTGTAGACCTAATGGAAATTAATTTCCAATTTGAACAAATGTATGAAATGCTTACCAAGTAAAAAAACTCTTTCTCCTGCATTTATTAAATTTATAAGGTGATTCTTAACAGGATGTTGGTTCCAAACAAATGTATCATGTGAGGCTCCACCGAATGAAGCATCTACACTTAGAATATTGAGATCTGCATCACAAATCTGCAAAAGAATACTGTATATAGAAAGTTACAGTTACTCTTATAATTAATAACTAGATAATTAGCCAACCTAACTCACAATCAAAACATTTCTCGAATGGTAACCTTTTCTGTTGTAAAACCGCTCTTCATTTTCTGATGGTCTTACAATAGCCACATGAGTACCATCAATACATCCTGTGACTGCAGGAATTTTAAATTTTTCATAAAATCTGGAATTAATTTATTATTAGCTTAATATTCTTTACAAATAAGTAAAATAAAACATATTAAGTGTTAAAACAACATAATGTCTAAAGTATTGAATGATACTACATATTTAATATTGAGGTAAAAAATAAGTAAGTTCTTAATAACCTTTGTTTAATTAAGTCTCGTTGTCGGCGAGTCGGTGGAAACTTAAGCCATTTATTTAAAATATTGTTTGAATTAAGAGCATTTGTAACTTCTCTTATTGCTCTCGAAACTGATTGTTGGGACATCATTGTACCTTGTGTTCCACCTACTAATCTTTGGTAGCTGCCTGTGGCGTAGAATGAAAGAGCCACTAATACCTAAAAAATAAAATTAGTCTATTTAATTACTTACTTACATATAAAAAAATACCTACCATGTGAAATTGGAATTTCTAGTTTACAAACCTTGTATTTTCTTGGAATGTCGCTACGGCGAGTAGGCTGGGGCATCAAAGGTTCCAAATCCTTATAAATCACTTCAAAAAGCTCCTTATTTATTCGGTAATTTTTCCTAAATTCATCGTCAGTCATGGCAAACGCGTTGTCTGCATAACGCGCCATTCGTCCCAAATTCCGCCTTTGTCTCATATCTAACTTATGAGCATTGTCCAAAATATCACAAATAACTTCTAAGCGTGCCATTATTCACAATAAAAACCTCACAAATCAGCCACAAGAACAAACTCGATCCCGAAAAAGTAGCCTTTTTGTAATCGTTCAACTTTGACATAAACACGACTTCAAACGCGATATGTTAACGTCAAAATCTCGTCAAGAGTACCGAAAAAAGTGCATTCGTTCGAGTAAAGTCGATTTCGTTTAGTACCAAAAGAATCCACCTTAATCGATTCCAATCGTGCGCTAGTGTAGCATTCAAGATTGCCAAATGACAAGATTTCGATCCCAATTTCCAATTTCGATTGAGATCGAGTGTCGAGAGTAAGCGTGCTGGTTCCTAATTGCGTAACACGCTTTCAATTACAATCTGAATAATTTTGAAGGATATTGCTAATCCATTGCTTCATATGCTAATGAAAGTTATTGCTACAGTAGCAATAACTTTCATTTTGACAGTTAAACAACATTCATTGCGTTATTTAGCAATGGATTAGCAATATCCTTCAAAATTATTCAGATTGTGATTAAAAGTGTGTTACGCAATTATCTCGCTAGAGGTGGTGAAAAGGTTTCAGGGTCTTTCTTTCTCTTGAAGGTACTCCATCTTCTCCAATTGATTTTTTTGTTAGAGAATTTTAGCTAGTTTTTCAACCATTCAATTCATATCAAACATTTATATAGAACCGTTTATAAAAAAACAACAAACAAAGATTTCGTGGTAGTAGGTACTAAATTTTCAGAACACAAACATATTAGCTTGGCAAACAAACTCGAATGAAAACAAACACGACTTTGTAGAGACAATGTAGTCGTAAATTACCTTAACCACTTTGATCTAGACTATATTTTAAACTATTCATAATAATGATGTGTAGCTTTCAACGAGTTGTATAAGAAATATTATTCCTGCTGTGTTATTTGACCTTTCATTTGTTCGGGTACTGCTGGGCCTCGATTTCTACGAAGTAACCGCCCATTTAGACATGACAACATTGCTGTCAGAGAACATTTCTAGAAAGGGTTATTTTGACCTTGCAGAAACTTCTAATGATTGATAGAAGTAGTTCTAGTCTGTTGATAAATGATTTTATTTCTGTAAGTAGGTTTGTACAAACACTTTCACACATCAATCATATTGTTCAAACAAGGTGAGGTCAGCGTTTCCTATCTGACTACGCTGAGAAGAAAGGCCGAAACAAACTCAGAGGTCACAGTCCCTTTAAATTCCAGACATAATCTTGGTCAGAGCATGTGAAGACCAGACTGGTGTCTGGTGGAGGAAAGAACCACACAGATCGAGTGGAACTGTCTAGTCAGTGCACGCATTTATCAGTAATCATGCAAATTAAGGAGCTCAACTATAAGTTCTATCAAGCTGACAAAAGGCTTATAAGTTTTACAACACTGGTGCTTAATATTGCCAAGAAAATCACCATGTCATCCATCTAGGCTGTTCTCCAACTGAGTTCTATTGTCTTCCAGACTAGCTAGATGAAATAGGAAAAAAACATCTATGTTTCTAAGTTCTTATCAATCAATTCAGCCTATCGCAGTCCACTGCTGGACATAGGCCTCACCCAGGCTGCGACACAACACTCTGTCCTCCGCCTTTCGCATCCAGTATGTCGCAGCTACCTTTTTAAGGTCGTCGTCGGTCCGTCTAGCTGGGGGGCGTCCGCCTGCCGATACGCGGTCTTCACTCTAGGACTCGTCTGCTCCACCGGCCAGCGGTCCTTCGACAAACTATATAAATAAAATTTCTGTTTCTAAATTCTGCTCATCATCATCATCAAACATTCGATTGAAGCTCATACTATAATAAATATAATACTGCAGCGTGTATCCGTCGCGTCGGTGTGAAATGTGTCGCAAATTGCTCAATCATCGAGGTGGAATATTTTTAATCTTCTATACTAAATCGATTTCACATTCGTTTTTTGTGAGCGCCTGTTTCATGTCAGCAGGGACTTGAAAATGAAACGAATTTCGTTCCGTTACCACTAATGTTATCGTATACCGTTCCAAAATTTGTAACGATACTAAAACCTAAAAATATCAATAACGTTACAAAGAAAAACGTTATAGAATATCATTTTCGTAGAACAATATTATAAGTAACGTTATCAGTAACATTAAGCTGATCCGCTTGTAATTACCTACGTTACAGGTGAAACGTTACAGATTCATTTACAACGTTATTCTTCATACTTTTTCGTCATCTTTTATGTCATGAAGCTGGCAAAGTTGATTATCGAAATGAATAACGTTATTATATCGTTAAACTAATGACGATAAATATTGATCATATTGTTAGTGAACACTTTAAGATTTCGTTCCGTTTGTCAGTATCAACGAATTAATTTTGTTACGATCCTGGTGGAACGGTTCAAATTGTCGGTACTGGAACTACGCGTAACGTTATTTTGAGTAACGTTTCAAGTCCCTGCATGTCAGTATCGAGTGAATTCGTGGTATTGGTCCCATGACACATTTATTTTCAGTGCAGTACTGTAATATTTGAATTCGAATTTCTGACCAATCACATTTTTCTCTCTAAAAAGAAGACAGTCGGTACTTGCAACCGGTGTCCGGGTATGACATGCGAAGTAATTGTGTAACACACTATCAGTAGCAATTGGCTTTCGTTTTGACAGTTCAACAACATTCATTGCGTTATTTACGTTGTTGAGCAGACAAATTTTTCGAACATATGATGCAATAGTAAAAATAATAGTTAAATAAACTACCAAGCTTATTAAGTATTGTGTACACAAGGCATTCCATCTTTTGGGTTTCTCCAGTGCTTTAGCATTCCAACCTTTTGGGTCAAAAAATAGCAATTGCTACAAAAACTTTACTTAGATGAGTAATAATAATTATATGTCACATCTGTGCCAGTCTTACAATTGGAGGAAATAATGAGTTTTACTAGAAAATGACATCATAACTCGCAATTGTATTTTATCGCTACGTTTATTACTGCACGTGCTTCTAGTTTTGTTAAGTAAGTAATGTAAAATGGGCGTGAAGATAAAGATTTGTGCAATATACAATAGATCTAAGTATGCAGTGGGTGATATCACTTTACCCAGATAAATAGGTAATAAATAGATCATCATTTCGATGTGAAACGGGCTACCCGACAGGTTGACCGAGAACCTGGTCAAAGTAGCAGGAAGGAGTTGTATTTGGGAGACCCAACATTGGGAAGAGTGTCGTGCAATGGAGGACACCAGCACCCTAGTTGCGTAGAATAGAATATTCATTTATTTCCTCAGAAAGTATGTATTTACAATAAGGTGGTTACAATAATATTAGAGAATCCTTGTACATTCTACCATTTTGGCATGCAAACATTGATGCAGCCATTCATCAAACATACAAACATTGATACACAACTAAAAATCAGCTAGAAAATCCGATACGGAGTAGTAACATTTATTTAATAGAAGTACAGTTAGTTTCTTTTTGAAAGTTGTTACTGGTTCCTCTTTTATGGAATTAGGAATGTTAAAAATAGCCAGTGCCATACCAAAAACTCTTCCTCAACAAAGCAGTCCTATACCTACCAGTGCGTGACAAGTTTTGATATTGAGATCGCAAAGTTACATCTCGGTATCTGCTTTCCGATAAAGTTAAAAATAGATATCGATTACATTTAACAAAAATAGCAATTTCTAAAATGTAAAGGCACGGAAATGTCAATAAATTATTTCCGTGCCTTTACATCTGAGAAAATGCTATGATTTTTAAAAATTGGAACACAGCTGCTGTCAGTAACTTTCAAACCAAATATTGCGTAACACGCAGTCAATCACGATCTATCATTTTGAACGATATTACTAATCCAATTCTTCATATGTTCGAAAACTCTGCTCAACAACGTAAATAACGCAATGAATGTTGTTGAACTGTTAAAATGTCAGCCATTGCTACTCATAGTGTGTTACGCAATTTCCCCGCTGGTCAAGATAGCAGTAAACAGTCGCATTTGGGAGACCTAATACTGGGAACTTCATGTCGTGCAATGGAGGAGACCTGGGGGCCTAGAAAGCCCACTTTCGAGAATCATAAAAGGATAACATTATGAATCGTAATATAATATGGCGAAGACTGTCCGTGTCTTTCTTTTTTTCGCTGCACTACGTAGGTATAATCAAAGAGAACGGTTAATTGTCCATTATGTTATTCTTTTATGATTCTGCCAATGTGCCCTTTTAAGCCCCCTGTACTTAGTATTGGGTGGATACTACGGGTTGACGTCCTTCGACCTATAAAATAGAGAAGGATATATATTTTCGAGCTTCTAAATAGTCTTACAATATCTCCTGCCTTGACAATCTGAGATTAAATCACAGATAAAAAAAAAACAAAAGCGTACAAGCTTCGTAACTTATGCTTAGATAAAAAATCCTGTATAATACACGTCATCCATTCTTCGCAAGAAGCGGATACCATAAAGATTAGAATAGCTTATCAGATGTTATCGCTAATGTGGAATAACTTATCTTAAAACAATAGATGTAATCATGTAACAATGACGTCACTGACTGAGAATGCAGTCGGTTCAAACGAAGACGAAATTATGTATGAACTAGTCAAATTTATCGTTCGCCGTCCCCGTCGCATCGCATCGCCCGCTCGCGCTTTGCTTCGTTTTCGCTTCGCGTTGTTTCTGACTTATTTTGTTTTTGCTCGGCTCCTAAGGGTCTTGTCGTGATGTTAAATAGCCTTTCTCAAAAATTAAGCGATCAAATACAAAATTACAGAATTTTTCAAATCCGACGGGTAGTTCCAGAGATAAGCGCGTAACAAAGAAATAAACAAACAAAACTCTTCAGCTTTAATATTAAGTTTAAGTTCCACCCGCTTATGTGTCGATCCCGTGGGAATAGCGGGATAAAAAACTGGCCAAGTGCGAGTCGGACTCGCACTCGAAGGGTTCCGTACCACAAGGCAAAAACCCCGAAAAAAACACGTTTGTTGTATGGGAGCCCCCCTTAAATATTTATTTTTATTTTTAGTATTTGTTGTTATAGCAGCAACAGAAATACATAATTTGTGAAAAATTTAACGGTCTAGCTATCGCGGTTCTTGAGATACAGCCTGGTGACAGACAGACGGACGGACAGACAGCGAAGTCTTAGTAAGTAATAGGGTCCCGTTTTTACCCTTTGGGTTCGGAACCCTAAAAAGTAGCCTATATGGTAATCCACAGTGTCAGCTACCTCTATACAAAATTTTATCAAAATTGGTCCAGCTATTTTAGCGTGAAAAAGTAACAAACATATAAACTCACACATTCACAAACTTTCGCCTTTATAATATTAGTGTGATATAGATTAGCAGAAGATGCTCTACTTGCTCATCAAAATAATTCTAGATTCGCTAGACATACTTGTTGCGTATTACTCACGTGATGCTAAGGAATTACTGTGCTTACCTAGATTGAAACGTGAAACACGTGGACTTATACTTAGTATTCCAAAAATAATAAATTGTATTTCTGGCACTCGCTGTATATTTAAATGAAAACTGACAGTTTATCCGCTTACTTTTGATAAAAAAAGTCTTTGCTTTTCGTTATATAAATGTAGGTATTTCAAAATGCTACGGAGAAAAATGATTTTCAGTTCTGATTTTTAAAAACATTGTACAGACGCCAGCACATCAAGCTACCCGAAACTGTCAAATTTTCTCAATCAACTTTGAACCTTATGCTTTAGCGATAAAGTTGAAAATCTATTAAAGAAATTTGACAGATTGTAGTAGCCTGATGTGCTGTCGTCTGTACAACAGCGAAAACCTTTATAGCATTCTTTTTGTTCCTAGTTTGTTTCAGTCTATCGTAAAGTAAAGTAAAGCTGAGCTGAGGTTCCATGGATTCGGGATTTCAGTTCAAAACAAATGACCCACTCCTTGAACTATGTTTTTCAGCTTAACTTTTTGCTGAGTCTGCAGCCAAAATAACAAAATCCAACTTGGTTCCAATAAGGCGTTTACAAATCTGCGCCAATCGAGATAACCAACAGAAAGTATTACATTGATGTTTATACTTATAGACACAAACACCTATTTTTAACCGACTTCAAAAAGGAGGAGGTTCTCAATTCGTCGGAACCTCTTTTTTTTTTTTTTTTTTTTTTTTTTTTTTTATGTATGTTCCCCGATTACTCGAAGATGGCTGGACCGATTTCAAAAAATATTTTTTTGTTTTAAAGGGTATACTTTCCAGGTGGTCCCATTGTCATCAGGTCAGGATCTGATGATGGGATCCTGGAGAAATCGAAGGAACTCTTCAAATATTATAGGCACACCTATAGCGATTTGGGTATTTTTTATAGTAACTCGTGCATTTGCTCTCGAAAAGCACTATTTGGTGAAGTGGAACTGATGATGAAGACGATAGATGGCCACCGGAACTACTCAATAATAAGTATTTCATGGGTTGCGATTCGATTACATTATTATGGTTGCTAAGCAAGTTATGCTCGTCACAATGCGAATGGTGAAATGGAGCTGATGGTGAAATACCAGGAGAACTCTCAACAATGAATTTCCCTGCATCGGGAAAAGCAATATTTTGGTAAAGGCGATGAACAAGTTGACATTAGGCTATTGTAACTTAGATAAATTATAAACAGACCCACTAAAAAGCGGGAAATAAAAACTTTTTAACAAAAAAGAAAAACCGACTTCCAAAAAAAAACACTACAAAGTGAAAAATAACTTTAATTTCGGAAGTCGGTGGCAAAAAACTTAAATACAAATCCAAAGACACCGACTTCCGAAATTAAAGTTATTTTTCACTTTGTAGTGTTTTTTTTTGGAAGTCGGTTTTTCTTTTTTGTTAAAAAGTTTTTTCACTAACACAAAACAACACCGAAATGTAATGCCTAAATAAAAGCACGCGGTTGAATTTTCAACTCTTGGCCGTGAGTCTTGCGTTGAAAATCCAACAGCACGATTTATAGGCACAAGACTCATCTTTGAAGCTCTCAAGCATTGCAATAGGAATGGTAAGAAGGTACGCTTAACTCGCTAGGGAACTGCCGAGAGCGACAAGCATACAAATGCGGGGATATTTCAAATGTTAACCGTGCACCTCCACAAACCCACTATATGTCAAACTTACGAGCTCATAGAACTGGAATCTATTTACATCCCCCCATTAGATTAATTACTCCATTCATTAAATCATCACCTAGTTACGTAATCTATCACGGATGCCTTAAAGAACATCTAAGGAAGCAGTACCATTAAACACGCGAAAACGTATTACACCCCGAGAAACTGGTAGACTATTATATTGTCACGCGAAAAACGCAAAGTATCACATGGAAGTTAATAAAGGGTCGTGTTAGCGATAAGTTGGCAGAACAAAGAATTGCCACTGCCGCGTGTAGCGCACGTGAGCAATATCGATCGGGGCGGCCCTGCGCCCTGCGCGTCGCACAAAGCACCATTACACGGGCCCCGAAACCAGAGGGACTACGAAACGGACCGGGGAACGTGTCAGGGACGAGGGTCGGAACACTCGGAACAACCCTAGTGCGGTAGGTTATTCTTCCAAAATGCAGGCCCTTACAAGGAAGGTTCCGTCCCACCCAGTTGTAGCAATCGATATTTTTGTTTGACGGCCACGTGTGCAAGTGAATTATACAGACAGGCTTTTTTATTTATTTATTAAAACTTTATGCACAAGTAAAAACTGTACAAAGGCGGACTTAATGCCTTGGGCATTTTCTACCAGTCTACCTTAGGGTGATGCAGCGACAATACCCAGTAGGTGCAATGACAGAAAACAAATTAGAAAATATTTAGAACTAAAATATAATCTAGAATAAATACACATACAACAAAATATATAAAAAAAAAAACAAAAAGTTATGAGAGATAAACAAGAAAACCTACAACAACTTAATTCAGAGACTAATCTGCCAACTTCTTGTGTATGTGTTCTCGAGTTTTCACTTTAATTGTGAACCGATTGGTTACCGTCCTGATATTCTGAGGGAGCGCGTTCCAAAGGAAAACCGCCTGGACAAAGAAAGAAGACTTTATAAAACCAGAGCGATGAGAAGGACAACGAAGAAGACGAATATTCTCGGGCCGAAGATTCTTGCTGTGTGCAGAGCATAAATATTGACAAAGAGAAGTCATATAAGGAGAAGTGGGTGGGTGTTTTAATGTGGAGAAGTATTTTGTTCATGTACAATATTGAGTTATCAAAGTGAAATCATTTATTTCAAATAAGCACATAAAGGGCACTTTTGAACGTCAAAATGTACCAGAAAATAGAATTGTTTCTATTTGTCCCTTCCAAAAGGTGGAGAAGAATGGGCAAGAAACTCCTCCATTACTCTTTTAAAATGGTTACAATATTTTGTTTAATTACATGAATTATATAATTATGCATAATTATGTGAAGACGATGGACAGACGCATCAAGCTACTACAATCTGTCAAATTTCTTTAATAGATTTTCAACTTTATCGCTAAAGCATAAGGTTCAAAGTTGATTGGGAAAATTTGACAGTTTCTGGTAGCTTGATGTGCTGGCGTCTGTACATGAACAAAATTACTATACCACAATAGGTAGTTATGTTGTGATAGATATCTTCTTCGAAAGTTTTAATCAACTGTTACAAATTGAAGCCATAATGAATGATGAGAGGATTCAAAACATACATAATTAATCTTCAATGTTAGCATAATATTACCTTTTTGATAAATTGTAATTTAATGAAGTTTCAGGGCTTCAGTATTCATTAAGTACCAAATTAATATTCCCGTCATGGACTACTTGAGTATTTGGTAATTTTAAGCAAAAATTAACCTATTAAAGGAAGACAGTTAAATTTTATTTTGCACGGAATATTGTTTCGTCATGCGTGTGCTGTATTACAAATTCAGCAACGCACTTGTTTCCGAACTGTTTGCCCGCTCCGTTCACTTCGGCGCTCCAAGGCCTCTCAAAGGCCTGCATTCGTGTTTACATTACTGTTTTTCGCGCCTACGACGCGCGCTCCAACAAAGAACGACCACTCGTTATAGTGACAACAATCGACCGCCATTCCAATAGCCCCCTGCTTTACAACTTTTGTTTTAAAATATTAAACGGTGTTATTTCGCTTAATTTAATGTGTTTTGTTTGAAAGCTGAGCGCTTTGCAGGTAATGCGGAACCAGGGAAGCCACGTTACACTGACGCATGGCTTGCCGGTAAATATTGTAGAAATGCAGAGCCAGCGGGTTGTGCTCTCGCCGGTGATATTTTATTTAGAATTGGGGATGGTATCTTCCAGAATGGATTCACCGCGAAACGCCCCGGGCTACCGTTTCCCTCGCATGAGTCTAACAATTTTAAAGAAAATAAGCTATATTTTCACGGAGTCATAGTTGAAATGAAATCAACTTTTCCACGTATATTATTTTATGACTCGAGGCTCTTTTTTTTCCTGTGGCAACACTACAGCTAACAGCTGTTAAAAATTTGTTCTTGTAATTTTAATGTTAAATATTTAATTTCGTTGTTTTTTAGGCCTATTTCCAACTACTCCTCAAGTAAATAGGATAATAATGTGTATATTGTGTTAGATTCAAATAGCTAGTGCAAATTAAGTGTAAATATTTCTATGTAAATCGGTGACAGTTACGCCAGTGAATTTTGCATTGTCATCTTGATATCAGGTACAATACTCTATATTTTACTTGCTATTAGTTTGTTTACGTACTACAATTTAACCAGCACTTAGTTTGTTCATTTTTAGTAAGACTTTATTGGTGCCAATGACCTTTGAACGTAAACATAACCTTGCATTGGTTTGGTGACAGAACTCCTTAGAATTACATCTAAATTTCATTTTTCCTTTTAAACTAATCATCTTCTCTACTGCTGCCACAACTACCATCTCTCTTCTAATTTCTTGTCGCTTCCTTACTAGTTTTAATCATGATTATGACTCGCAGCGCCCGTGCTCGCCTCGGAGAGTCCAAACTCAATGAGGCTTTGAGCGCCTTAAAGGCGTCAAAGGAGTCCTGTGACCAACTAATTAAGGAAATAGATGACAATGAAAAGGTGCTCTTTGATGCCCATGAAAAGAATAGGAAGTTAAAAATTGAAATGGCTCAGATATATAATCAATACACTGATGCCATAGAAGAACGGGATAGACTTCAACTTGTTGTGGACGGGTTCAGCCAGTGTAGCACAGAGTATGAACAAGCTCTTAGTCAAAAACATATATTACAACAGCAGCTACATGAGGCTCAAAGTCAAATAACACAACTTGAGACGACCAATCTTAACATCACCGCCTCGCTGAACCAAAGTCTGTACAATGAGTTGATGCCTATTGCCCCGTCAATGGTTTCTACCATAAACCCCACATACACTATGGATTTGACAGCTGATGATGAATCGAAATCATATAATTCAGTGAGGGTAGTAAGCAGTAAAAATAAACTTAAAAAATACATTAAAATTAATAAATACATTGTTAAAACACAAAAAATGGTAAAAAGACAAAAGTTCTTTATCAAAAACGTTAAATTGAATAGAGAAAGGTTGAATTTAATTAAACAATTAGACATGTATTCTTATAATTTGGAGCAGAGTACTAGGAAGTACAACATTGACACAGAGACCTTGCAATCTGAACTTGACCATCTACAGGAGAAACTTAGTTCAATGACCAACAAATATAATACCTCTGAAGACCTAATGAGGGAATATGTGTTGGCAATGAATGAGCTGGTAAACTCACAAAAAAACAACTGTGAGCATTGTCAAACACCAACCAATGTCACACCGGACCATTCATTGACAACTTGCAATACCACCTTAGTGCAGCCCTGTGTTGATTTGATAATTCCTTCTACTAATAGTTCGTATAAACAGTGTAAACAAACTTTAAATAATGATATTGTGTTATTTTGTGATGAGATCGGTAAGGACTTAGGACACTTGTTAACAGCTGAATATCCGGGACACTCAATAATAAATTACTGTATGCCTGGTTGTTCTTTGTTTCATATTATGAAAAAAATTATTAAATGTAACTTTACCCAGGATACAACTTTATTAATTTTTATGGGTAATAGGGGAAATGTAAACAAAGGAGAACTGCTCCAGTATCATAGAACATTATGCAACCTTAGTTTAAGAAAAGTTGTATTGTTTACATTCCCTTATAGTAACAGTTTGCCACAGGAAGAAAATAGCTTAAAATTTGAATTGAATATGACATTGCATAACTTGACATTTAATAATAACATGTTCCATTTAGTTGATATTAACAATTATGTTAGTAATAATTTCTATTTGACAAAAGATAGATATAACATTGTTATGTACTATCTTTCTGACTATTATAAAAGACAGATAGCTGTGTCGCTATCTTATTTTTTTTCTATTACAGCCAAAAATTTGGCTAAACAACTTGCTTCTTTTGAGCAATGCAATGACATTATAAATAATTCTGCCAATAATTTGGTCACTATTAATGACATTGCTAATAATTTAAATTAGAAATTAAGACAATAGAGGCAACCTCTAGCTATAATGTACGCAAAAAAAGCTTAAAATCAGTCAATAGTATCAACCTAGTGCATCAAAATATTCAAGGATTTATGAACAAAGAATTAGAAGTAGAATTATTTATGAATTTTAATAGTATTGACATACTTTGTATAACAGAACATTGGCTGAAAAGCCACCAGTTCTTGTTCAATTTTAATAATCACCAGGTTGGTAGTTCGTTTAGCAGAACAAATGCTATACATGGTGGCTCATTAATTTTAGTAAGTAACCAGCTCAAATTTAAAGATCGTATAGATATTGTGAGCCTATCAGTTGAGCGTACGGTTGAAATTGCCTGTGTAGAATTGGAGCACTCTATTGTATTAAGTGTGTATAGACCCCCTTCAGGATTGTATGACTGCTTTGAAAAGGTAATGGATGAAGTGTTACACAGGATTTGTAACTCAAACAAGTCCGTTATCATTTGTGGTGATTTTAATGTCAATTTATTAGAAAACTCAGGTTCTTGTAGTAAAATTTTAAGTCTGTTTCAGTCCTACAATCTTCTAAACCTATTTTTGGAGCCCACAAGAATAACCCCTACTAGTGCCACATGCCTAGATAATATATATACAGATATTATACCAAGCCACAAAGAAATTATAACTTTACTAGATTCTGATCATTGCGGGCAAAGGATTACTATTCAAAATCAAAACAAAAAAGTGGCTAAAAAGGATATCACTGTTAACCCCAAAACTGCAAGTCGCTTGGAGGCTTTTAAAGTTAAACTCATTGATAAATTACCAGTTTTGTCTATTCATGCTGATCCTAATCATCTTTATGATAATTTTTTTAATGTATACTGTAAACAATTTGATTCCACCTTTATTCCCAAGACTATTTCGGTTAATAGTAATGCATCGTTCAGTGATTGGGCTACCATTGGTATTCATAAAAGTAGAACACGGCTTTATGAACTGTACAATGAAAGGACTTATATTAACACTGATGAATTTAATTTGTATGTTAGAAATTATTCAAAATTATTTAAAAAAGTTTGTTATATGGCCAAGTCACGTTATTTGAGTTCAAAGATTAAAAACAGCAGTAATGTAATTAAAACGACTTGGAATATTATTAATAGTGAAACGGGAAGATCTAGTAACCGAAATACTGACTACAGCCTGTCTATTAATGACAACATAATAAAATCAGACACACAAGTCGCCGAGGCATTTGAAAATTTCTTTTCAGATATTCCCGTTTCAACTACTAAATCACTAAACTCATCACCTTCTGTTGCTGAGTCTTTGCTTAAAGAAAATGTTAATGGTTGCGATTCAGAATTTCATTTTGAATATATTACCTGTAGAGATATAATTAAAACCTTTCACACTTTAAATGTAAAAAAGACTACAGATCTGTGGGGTAATTCTGTAGAAGTAGCCAAGTCTATTATTGACATTGTAGCGCCTACTCTAGCTATTATCTTTAATAGTTGTATTGACAATGGGGAGTTTCCTGACCTTATGAAAAATAGTAAAATAATACCTTTGTTTAAATCAGGTAGTACATCAGACCCCACAAATTATAGACCTATTTCTGTACTACCTACCTTTAGTAAAATTTTTGAGAAATTAATTTTAGACCAAATGCAAAGATTTTTTAATAAACATAAATTATTACATAGCAGACAGTTTGGTTTTACAAGGGGTCGTTCAACTACTGATGCCGGCGTTGAACTATTAGGACATATTTATAATGCATGGGAAGATAAATGCGATGCCTTGGGCATCTTTTGTGATTTGTCCAAGGCATTCGATTGCGTTCTTCACGAAACGTTAATCAGGAAACTCCGCCACTACGGGATCCGAAACACTGCTCTGGATCTTCTTATTTCATACTTGAGTAAAAGGATTCAGAGCGTTGACGTTAATGGAAAAAGATCACCCGGATCTATAGTAACAATGGGAGTCCCACAGGGCTCAATTCTTGGTCCTTTCTTGTTTCTCATTTATATTAATGACTTGCCGTACCTCATAAAGGATCATCATGATATAGTGTTGTTTGCAGATGACACTTCTCTTTTGTTTAAACTTAAACGTCAGCAGTTGGTTACTGACGATGTAAATAGCGCGATCTCGAAAGTAGTCCACTGGTTCAATGTTAATAATTTGCTTCTAAACGAGAAGAAAACCAAATGCATTAAGTTTACGCTACCCCACGTAAGGCAGGTGAAAACTAATGTGTTGATAAAGGGCGAGGAATTGAATCCTGAAGACAACACAGTATTCTTGGGCATAACTTTGGATGCTAAGCTTCAGTGGGGTCCACATATAGATAAATTGTCAAAAAAGCTAAGTTCTGCAGCATACGCTGTTAGAAAAATTCGAAATTTAACTGATATAGAGACTGCCCGTTTAGTGTACTTTAGCTATTTTCATAGTGTAATGTCGTACGGTATTCTATTGTGGGGAAATGCCGCCGATATTCAGACTATCTTTGTTTTGCAGAAGCGAGCTGTTCGATCAATTTATAAATTAAGTCCGAGACACTCTCTCAGAGACAAATTTAAAGAGATTAATGTAATGACTGTGCCTTCTCAGTACATTTATGAAAATCTTTTATATGCCCATAAAAATATAAAATTGTTTAAAAAATACAGTGATATCCATAATATAAATACTAGAAACAAACACAAATATGTTGTACCTACAACCAGGCTCAAGAAAATAGGTGGCTCGTTCAGATGCCAATGTATACGCTTTTACAATAAACTACCAAGCCACGTTCAAGATCTAAGCCTTAATAAATTCAAATCTTTCATTAAACGTAAGTTGTGCCAGAAAGCCTTTTATACCGTTAAAGATTATATTGAGGACAAAAAGGCTTGGGATTGAGCTGCTTCCAATTTCTGCATTTTGAATGATTTTTTTCTTTTTTATATACACATTGACATTGATGAATATTTTTTTTTTTTAAACAATGACATTTGCTTACTTTGTAAAGTATTATATTATTTTTTCATTGTGAATGTGAAGACGATGTGGGTCATTTTACATACTTATATATATTTTTTTTATTATTCTCTCTGTTCTGTTTTTTTTTATCATGGTCTGGCAGTTTGAGTAATTTATGTGGCCTACTCAAATGTCCTTTCTTTGGTATTGTTCGTCGAATCGTTGAGCTCCTTAAGTCTTGAGTTGAGCTGCACGATTTTTGACAAATGCGTGCACTGACTGGACAGGTCCTCTCAATCTGTGTGGTTCTTTCCTCAAAAGACCACCTCAGACATCGATCTACATGGTCTTCATATAACCTGACCAAGATTATGTCTGGACTTTAAAAGAGACTGTGACCTCTGAGTTTGTTTCGGCCTTTCTTCTCAGAGTAGTCAGATAGGAAACGCCGACTTCATCTAGTTATAAAAAACATGACTGACGTGTAAAAGTGTTTGTACAAACCTACTTACAAAAAATAAAATCATTTCATTTCATTTCATTTCAAATCATTTCATTTCATTTCATTTCATTTCTGAATAAATTCTAATAAACTATTCCTCTTTATTCGAGCATTGGTGGCCCAGTGGTCACGGACACGACTTACGAGTTGTAGGTCGTAGGTTAGAATACAGACAGGCGCTTTACTTTGTGTAAATTATTTCATCACCACTAGGTACTCAAAACGGTGAAGGAAACCATCGTGAGGAAACCGGCATGTCCTAGAACCAAAAATTCGAAGATATGTGTCATCTATCTACCCGCACTGGGCCTGCGTGGTGGATTACGGCCCACTCCCTCTCACTGAGAGGAGGCCTGTGTCCCAGCAGTGGGAACATTATAGGCTGATTATTTATGATTCCTCTTTATTTTAAAATTCCATCTTCCTTGTCTTTTCTAGTTATAAAATTGCCTTGATCCCCGTGAATGTCGCGTCGGGGCTTTAGCCATACTTCGCATAATACAAACTCTATTATACAAGAAAATCATAAAAAATAAACCCAGGGACGGATATTACACATACATTTTTCATCGCAAAGATCAGCATGGAACTTAAAGGTTTTCGTATAAGCGAAAATAATGCGGGTGTCGTAAAACCCGGGCTCGAGAACCGGGTAGAAGGTGACTGGTTGAGATGCGCTGAGAAATACGCCTTGTCTGGGGACTAACGTTAACTTAGTATTGCAGTAACTATACTGCATCTCGAATTGTTAAATAAAAGGTATTGTTGTGAGGTGTTTTCGTTCTTGGGCAAATATAACGTCGAAAGTAATTGGTGTTGAACTTTTTATTCCTTAAGAATAAAAAGCCGTTTTCGTCTCTCGAGTCTCGAATCAAGAATTTATGGGTTATACTTGACTTGAAACCATCAAGACGTATTCTGACCCCATATGTGTGACCATGGCATAGACAGGGTAACTTAGTTTCGTCTGAGCTTGATTTTGCGTCCCTAAACTCCTAAACATTTGTTGAGACTGTATTTACATGCTTATTAAGAAATCTTAAACACAATATACAATTTAACACTAAAATATGTATAATTATTATGTACAAGTATAAAAAGGAAGGAATAAAGAAGGTGGCCGGGGTAGACTGGATGCGCAAGGCGGAGGACAGGGTGTTGTGGCGCAGTCTGGGGGCCTATGTCTAGCAGAGGACTGGAATAGATTGAGTTGTTTCATTGATAAAAAGAAAAAAAAGGGAAGAGCTAATTGGGCATCAAAAAATTCGTCTGCATCGTTGTCAGTGAGAAAGGTGCCCGCCCAAAAGACGGCGTTGCCACGTTGGATAGCAATGCTGATTCTTTGACCTAGAAATAGGCCAGCCCTCTGACTACGTGAAAAGTCGACTAACCGCTTGGCGATGAGACATAACTAAAGTGTGTTCAAGAGCAGTGGTGGCCAAGTAGTGACGGCCGCGAGTTACGGGTTGTAGGTCGTAGGTTCGAACCCAGACAGGCGCTTTACTTTGTGTAAATTATATCATCACCACTGCTCTCAAAACGGTGAAGGAAAACATCGTGAGGAAACCGGCATGTCCTAGAACTAAAAATTCGAAAACATGGACATCTACCAACCCGCACTGGGCCCGCGTGGTGGATTAGGTACTCCCCACTCCCTCTCACAGAGAGGAGGCCTGTGACCCAGCAGTGGGAATATTATAGGCTGATTATGTAACTAAAGTGTAACTAAAGTGATTGTGTAACAATAAGGATGGAAGTCATAGCTTTACGATCAAAACAAACCCCATAACAAATGCAGACAGCATACCGGACCACCTATTGACTATAACTTCCATCTTGAACCAACCAAAGAAACCTACACACTTAATAACCGCACGAAATGTCCTATTCTGTCCTAGGGCTTCGGTTCCCGGGTCTCGTTATAAACGAGATGGACAGTCCGGTTCCTTTTATGGCAGTTTGTACCGTGCGAGCCTGACGACGAACGAATGGTGAATTGATTGCTGCACGATGACTGTTAAGATAGCTGTTTTGTAGCTGACATGTTTGGGTAAGGTTGTAGATCAATTGGAAGCACTGGAATAAGTTATGTGAAATTTGTGCTGTACGGTAATGTTTTGCATAGGTTCTTTATACTTTGAAGTACTTTCATTTCAGCCCGGAATCTCCCACTCCTGGGTCCGCTTCCCTTTCTTATGCCATACTTCCCGATTCCTTGCGTCCCTTATCCATGTGTTTCCAGTTTGTTTGAAGTACTTAACAGTTATCATCATCATTTATTTATTTCAGATCCTAAAATCCAATTTGTTAGTTAGTACTTACATACATAACTTAATTACTAGTGTTGGTACATCCATAATAATTGTTAGTTACAAAGGTCTAATGAATGTTGAAATTATTTAACATCCGCGCAGGTCGATCGATCAGGTTAAGCTACGCTTGCCGCGGTTTGGTCTGTGGATGGGTGACCATCTTTACATACCAAGACCCCTCCGTGCCTCGGAAAGCACGTTAAGCCGTTGGTCCCGGCGGTCATTCGTGGATCTTTGACAGTCATTATGGGTAGTCAGAAGCCCGAAAATCTGACAACCAGTCTTACCAAGTATTACCCAGTATCTGGGTTGTGGAGGTCAGAAAGGCAGTCGCTCCATGTAAAATACTTGTATTCAGCTGCATCCGGTTAGACTGGAAGCCGACCCCAACATAGTTGAGAAAAGGCTAGGCAGATGATGACTTATTTTTTTTTATAATGTTGAACTTTGAAAGACAATAAGTGTCCCAGTACAATTTATTCTGAAGCGTTCAGTTCAATAGAGCTGTTCCATTTCCCATTACGTTCCCGGCTATCAAGATGTCGACAACTCATACTTTATGTGCTATTGTCATCTCCAAATTCAATATGTTATTACCACACGTGTTCCTGAAGTAGTCTATCGTATTCAAACCGAGAGAGCAGCGGTTTCCCAACAGTCGTATTTCCATCAGATAGATGATGAATAGCATCATCCTTTACATTAATCAGAGCAGTAGTGGCTCAGTGGTAACGGCCGCGACTTACGAGTTGTAGGTTGTGGGTTCGAACCCAGACAGGCGCTTTACTTTGTAAATAATTTCATCACTACTGCTCTCAAAACGGTGTAGGAAAACATCGTGAGGAAACCGGCATGTCCTAGAACCAAAAATTACAAAGACATGTGACATCTACCAACCCGCCGCATTGGGCCCGCGTCGTGGATTACGGCCTGTTCCCTCTCACAGAAAGGAAGCCTGTGTGCCAGCAGTGGGAATGTTATGCTATGCTTATTAAGGAAGCCTGTGTGCCAGCAGTGGGAATGTTATGCTATGCTTATTAAGGAAGCCTGTGTGCCAGCAGTGGGAATGTTATGCTATGCTTATTAAGGAAGCCTGTGTGCCAGCAGTGGGAATGTTATGCTATGCTTATTAAGGAAGCCTGTGTGCCAGCAGTGGGAATGTTATGCTATGCTTATTAAGGAAGCCTGTGTGCCAGCAGTGTGAATGTTATGCTATGCTTATTAAGGAAGCCTGTGTGCCAGCAGTGGGAATGTTATGCTATGCTTATTAAGGAAGCCTGTGTGCCAGCAGTGGGAATGTTATGCTATGCTTATTAAGGAAGCCTGTGTGCCAGCAGTGGGAATGTTATGCTATGCTTATTAAGGAAGCCTGTGTGCCAGCAGTGTGAATGTTATGCTATGCTTATTAAGGAAGCCTGTGTGCCAGCAGTGGGAATGTTATGCTATGCTTATTCAAACCGAGTTATTCCTAGTATCTTTACTTACAGTTACTGAACTCATGTATCTACGTGAGCCAAGTTTAAATCCATCTTAAAACTGTTTAATATGTAAAATTGTATCGAAATCCTCTCCGACGGTCGGAGACACGATTATACAGTAGGGAAGGAGTTCTCATGCAAAAGTACAGTGTTCAGATGTCCGGACTAAGTAATTTATCTCGCTGCTTCCCCACTACTTCACGTGTGAGAAGTGTTACTTGAAAAACATACGGGTTATCACGATCCGGGCGGTTCTTTGCACCTGACTTAAGACATACGAACTATTTCCTGGAATGTTTCTTGAATTTTGTCTTAGCATTATCTATACCTTCTATGCATAGATAAATACAAACAATGTCAAAATAACCGTTTCTGTTGAAATGCTTTATGAAATTATTGTATATTTACTGTTCCTACATAACACAAAAAAAAAATCTGTCTGTTTGCTCCGACTAATCACCGAAACGGTTGTACCGATTTTGACGTGACTTGCACTGGCAGACAGCTGATGTTACAAGGAGTAACATAGATACTTTTATTTTAGAAAAATACATAATTAAAAGGTATAAATGACAAGCGAACGAAGTCGCGAGCAGTAGCAAGTTTATTCATTCAAAAAAATAAAATCTCGACGAGGAAAATCAGTTGTTGTCATGTCAAAGTTAGGTTAGTAACCCGTCTTTCGGTACCTCATTAATGCTACACGCGCCGAAATGCTAACAATACATTGCATAAATCAGATCCTAGTCATGATAACATTAATTTCAATGCATTTAAAACCGTCTACTCCTTTTTCCAACTCATTGTCAAAGTGTTTGCCAAGTTTTGTAAGAAACTACAATAATATACTACTATTAATAAAGCTGAAGAGTTTGTTTGTTTAATCGCGTTAATCTCTGGAACTACCAGTAGGATTCGATTTTTTTTTTTTGTATTTGATAGCCCAATTCTTGATGTAGGCTATAGGCTAATTAACAACATGCTAGAACCCTAAGGAGCCGATTAAAGAGGTAAAAGAGGAAACGAGGCAATAGCACGGGCGGGCGATGCGATGCGAGGGTATGGGTTGGGGGTACAAAAAATTTCTTACGAACGAAGTCGCGGGCAGAAGCCGGAAAAACTAAAGTTGCGTACTGTCTTCAGATGCGGTAAATACCCGCATAAGTTTCGATCCCGTGGGAATATCGGGATAGAAACTATGCTATGTTCTTTCCCGAATTCTATACCAAATTTTGTATAAATCCGTTCAGCGGTTTAAGCGTGAAGAGGTAACAGACAGACAGACACATTTTCGCATTTATAATATTATAAGTAATATGAATGTGCTGTGATATATGTTTTCGTCGCCGGGTGGTAAATTTAAGGAAGCTGGTCCAGTGAAAAGATAATTCATTGTGTCTAGATTTTATTTATTGGCTAGATTCGGGTTAGGATTTAAATCTATTTCAATATCTTCTACCGGATGCTTTTGAAAGTGAAATATTACAGAGAGTGTCTTTTGTTTTATTTATGTTTTACATTATTTTGTTTGACACAAATCTAAATTCGTCGACATTCTTTTGTTAAATGATGAGTCTTTTTTTTTAATATTTTGATCCAAAAGTAATCGTATCAGATTTCTCAATATATATGGCAATGGGAATATATCACGCTCCACAACCAAAATCCATCTAGCCAGGCCCGCTCCAACCGCAATACTGTGTGTTTCCACTGAAGGTGGAGTTTTCAGCGGTGGCGCTCGTAAATCAGGCGAGGCTGAACCGAACGATATTAATGTACGGACGAGACCACCTTCGGCAAATACGTTTTATTGGGCGAAATGCGCCAGTTGCCACGCCGACGGATACGTAGCTCTCATTTTAGCTTTGTTTTGTATTGAGCCAAATATTGGGGCTTGATTGAAAATTATGGGCGTTTAATTTGTCACGGGTAATGATATATCGAGTGGTCCTTTGATACGGGTAGGCTTGGCCCTATTGTGTTCGTCGTTAGAGGCGACTTAATCTTATCCTTACCAAATCCATTATTATCTAATTGAATCGTCGTCTTTCCATCAGATAGATGATTAATAGCTTAAGGGGCTTGTGGCTAAGTAATAACAGCCGCACGGTTCGATCGATCAGGTGAAGCTACGCTTGCTGCGGTTGGTCCGTGGATGGGATCATTGTTACATACCAAGGCCCCTCCGTGTTTCGGAAAGCACGTTAAGCCATTAGAACCGGTTGTCATTCGTGGATCTTTGACAGTCGTTACGGATCGTGAGAAGCCCGAAAGTTTGACAACTAATCTTACTAAAGGGTATCGTATTAACCAAGAACTGGGTTGTGGAGGTCAGATAGGCAGTCGCTCCATGTGAAATACTGGTACTCAGCTGCATCCGGGTAGACTGGAAACCGAACCCCAACATATTTGGGAAAAGGTAAGACAAATGATGAGATTATTAATTGCATCATCCTTACCATCAGTCTTTAAGACAATCTTAGCAGTAACTAAACAATACACTTTATTTAATAACTTCGTTCTATTAATAGTATCTGAAACAAGACTGCAGTCTATGAGTTGAATGACTTGAGTAAAGATTCCTAAATTGGGTGCCGTATCATTTGCAGCCAGACATCATGAACACATGTAAGTGTCTATATCTAGGTCGGGTTCGCAAGCTGTAAGGAGATACAGCTTTCAATCATACTAAAATTGTATATATTCATGGCTATACCACAATGGTGACTATACTATCCTTGAGGATGTTAATGCTAGCAGATACAGCTTTAATCATTGTTCTCTTCTTAATTTATTTGGGTCAGCATGTCATCTTCTTCCAAGCCTTCTTCCCCATTGACCGTTATCTCAGCTGTAGATATAGATCGTGGGTAGGTTCGTGGATCTTTGACAGTCGTTACAAGTCGTCAGAAGCCCGAAAGTCTGACACCCAGTCTCACCAAGGGGTATCGTTATATCGTATTACCCAGTAACTGGGTTGTAGAGGTCAGATAGGCAATCGCTTTATGTAAAATAATGGTATTCAGCTTCATCCGGTGAGACTGGAAGCCGACCCCAACATTGTTAGGAAAAGGTTAGGCTATGATAGTACACTTATTAACAACTCACAAATGGCCTAGTGTAACTCAGGCTACGCAGCTTCTATAAGTATAATCCAGGGTCATTCGCACCCCGTTTAAGTTTCAATTATAATTATTAATAGTTTCAGTTGGTTATTGTGAGGGTTGCCGAATTGTGATGACTGCTTAGGTCCAATTACCTGACCCTACAAAATGCTTCGGGTAGATCGTAATGAGTTAAATAGATTTCGGGTTACAGCTTGCACGATAATCTTTTTTGTGATGGAGGGAAATGTTCCCCTGTTAATCGACATTTAGAGGATTTATTCATGTTTTAATGTTCGTGGTTTGTTTTCTATCTTTTGTAAAGGTTCGGTTTACGTAGCTGGCAAACTTAATTTTCATATAACATTACGCCTTTAATACACGAAGGGTTATATAGAGGTGCATGTAATAAGAGGCGAGCCTATTGCCGTCAACCGGGTACAAGTCTAGACTTTCTTTTTGAAATTCCTGATGAAAAACCCAATAACACTCTGCCCGACCTGGAAATCGAACCCTCATGGCAGATAGAGCTCAGTAGCGCTTGCCCCCACTAGACCAAACACGCAGTCAATTTTTTTTTTCATCTATCTGGTAGTTCACGTTGAATGAATGAAAAAAAATATTTGTTAAACGGTATCGTGTTTTTAGTTCAGTCATTTGGGTTTGGGTTATATTGTTCTTGTTTAACGATTTTCGACTATCTTTCTATGCTGATAGAGTTTATATATCTGTGTCTCATTGATCAAAAGGTTCAAATATTTGCTTTCCCAATTACATTGTTATTAGAGGGTATATTTCAGAAGTTATTGGCGTTCGAAGTGTGTCGTAATTTCCCACAAAGCCTAGTAAAGCTTAGTCTACTCGGAGCTGAAATTGTTTCACGAAAAACCGATCATACATCAATTTCATGGCAGGTTTAGGTCGAGAAAATAACATAGGATTAATATTTCCCCTCCACTTATTTCTATCTACCTGAAAGTAATTAGATTTCCAACAATCCTTCTTGTCTTATTTTTCTTTGTTCTGGATTTTCTTATGCCTTTGTGTAAAGTTTCGAAAGAACCCATTGACTAATAGTAGCAATTTGATCCGTAGGGAAATGAAGATCTTTAGAAAATCTCAGTACTTGAAAACAAGTAAATTGTTGGTCATCGCCACAAAGCATATTTAATTTTAGGTCTATTTAGATTGACGATGTTGTGGCCATCGTGGGCAAAACCTGCACCCTAATCGCATAACACACTATCAATCGGAATCCATTGCTCCATAAGTTCGAAAAATTTGTTTGACCAACACGTAAATAACGCAATGAATGCTGTTGAACTGTCAAAATGAAACCGATTCCAATTGATAATGTGTTACGCAGTTGCCCCGCTTCGCGCTGGATGAGGCTGGCACAGGAGGGTGGGGCATACACCTCTCTTGTGCCAATGCACAAGAGAGGTGTATGCCCAGCAGTGGGTAATGTCGGGCTGTGGATGATGATGATATAAGGCCTATTCAAATTTACGTTTCCAATTTAGGTTATTTCAAGTTAAACAAATATCAATTTTATTTCTATTTTAATTAAGTTGATTTCTGTGTGACTAGCATTTTTGAAGTCTTAATTTTTTTTGAAGTTGTAGCGTAATCTGATCTGTATTGTGTAGGAATTAGTTATTTTTACAATAACTCATATTTGTTTACATGTTTGGCAAGTTAATCGCGAATGTAGATTGATCTGCGGAGATCAGATGCTCTTTTATATCACCATGAATCATCCGCTAAGTGACGTCCTGATATTGAGGGTCCTGGTTTAAAGTGTCATACATATTTTACCTTTTAGAGGAGGGGCCCGTGGCTAAATAATAACAGCCGCACAGGTCGATTGATCGGGTTAAGCGACGCTTGCCGCGGTTGGTATGTGGATGGGTGACCATCTTTACATACCGAGGACCGAGACCCCTCCGTGCCTCGGAAAGCACGTTAAGCCGTTGGTCCCGGCTGGCATTTGTCGATCTTTGACAGTCGTTACGGGTAGTCAGAAGCCCGAAAGTCTGACAACCAGTCTTACCAAGGGGTATCGTTTTAACCAGTAATTAGTTGTGGAGGTCAGATAGACACTCCGTGTAAAATACTGGTATTTAGCTGCATCCGGTTAGACTGGAAGCCGACCCCAACATAGTTGGGAAAAGGCTAGGCAGATGATGACATAAGTACATCTAATTTACCTTTTATACGGTGACGTCAGTGACGTCAGAAAACCGGCAAGTTTTAAATTAAAAATTCGAAACCATGTGATAGGTATCTACCAACCCCTACTGGGCCACTGGGCCCGCGTAGTAGATTACAGCCCACTCTTGAAGAGTGGCGGCCTGTGTCCCAGCAGTGGGAACATTGTAGGCTGATTATGCTAAATTGATCTGCGGAGAAGCTTTATATCACCACTAGCTTCCGCGCGCGGCTTCGCCCGCAAGATCGATAAAAACTATCCTATGTCCTTCCCCGGGATGCAATCTATCTCTCTGCCAAATTTTATCGAGATCCGTTCAGTGGTTTAGGCGTGAAAAGGACATACAGACTGACAGACAGAGTTACTTTCGAATTTATAATACTAGTATAACGTCATTACATCAGCTAAGTGACGTCCTGACAATATGGGTCTTGTGTTAAAGTGTAATACATACCTACATTTAAACAATTGAAATACGTAAGAACAGGGGGCCTAAAAAGGCCACTTTGGAGAATCATAAAAGGATAACATTATGAATCGTAATATGGCGAAGACAGTCCGTGTTTTTCTTTTTTTCGCTGCACTACGTAGGTATAATCAAAGAGATTGGGATTGGGTTTGGATCGGATTGATTGGTATTTAGCACAGACAAAAAAAAAATAACTGAAAAATGCTTCACCAATGGGATTTGATACGATTAACTTAACGGTAAACTGTCCATTATGTTATCCTTTTATGATTCTGCCAAAGTGGCCTTTTTAGGCCCCCAGGAATTCATCAGAAAATCCTCAAAACTTAAAAAGTTCCACCCTTCCTGAACTAGCCAGTACAAATCACATTTCCCTCAAGGTATAAAACCCTGTCCATCGAGCTGACATAACACCTTACGACACAAATCCTATTCTTGGCGCTAATACATCCGCTTGTATAAATAAGTTAGTACAAGATTAAAGTGTCGAAAACTGTTGGTAATAAGCTCGGCCGCAGGTGTTGACTTGTTGAGTAATTGTTGAGCGCTCCGATATGACAGGCTCGCGTTCCACGGTAGATTGGTTCAGACAGCCGCTGCGGGTCTGTACCTACTCTATGGGGTGGATACTGCCTGGATTGTGAGATTGCTATGCCTGTAGTGACTTTTTCTTTTTTGTTGGTTGGGGATATGTTGCTAGTTTGATTTTAGGAATATTACGAAGTGTTCCTTTTTAGGGTTCCGTACCCAAAGGGTAAAAACGGGACCCTATTACTAAGACTCCACTGTCCGTCTGTCACCAGGCTGTATCTCATGAACCGTGATAGCTAGACATTTGAGACTTTCACAGATGATGTATTTCTGTTGCCGCTATAACAACAAATACTAAAAACACAATAAAATAAATATTTGAGGGGGGCTCCCATACAACAAACTTGTTTTTTTTTTTTCGGCGTTTTTGCCTTGTGGTACGGAACCCTTCGTGTGCGAGTCCGACTCGCACTTGGCCAGTTTGTTTTTGTTACCTAGGGTGCTATGGTAAAATTCCCTTATGTATGAGGGTGTAACGTTATGCCGATACGTTTTACGGTAGATTGGTTCAGACAGCCGCTGAGTCTATCTGTATGGGGTGGATACTGACTGGGTTTTGTGATTTTTGTAGTTATAGTGACTTTTTGTTTCGGTAGGGATGGTGGAATTTGATGTAGGTACAGTCAACAAAAGAGATAGGTATGCAGGATCGTCGGATATAGTTGAAGTTTTGTAAGAAACCGATGGATGTAGTCGATTGAAATTTAATTTGATAAATGAGCTGTTTGTTTTCTATTATTAAAATTAAATTTTATTCAAGAACATCCAACGGTTTCTTACTAAACTTCAACTATATCCGACGATCCTGCATACTTACTTATTTTTTTGACTGTACTTACTTATTTGGTTTGGTGTTCCGAATGGTCGATTTTCTTTTGTTTTTAAAATTTGTTTAAAATACTCTGTAGGAACGTGGTGTAAGAATGTTATCGCTTCACCTATTATAATTGGCCCTTTTCACGTTTGTTCCAAACTTACGTAAGGTAAACGTAACATCGTAATTTGATTCACCTACATTTCAGCAAGTACCTACTCTACAGTGACTAGTAAAAGTAAAAATAATCCAGTATGTCACCTGAAACTTGGCACCCAACCCACCATTCACTCAGGCACTCAGAATAGTACTCGTCAATAGTGCACATAACGGACTGCCACACAAAAATATGTAACAACACATCAATAACACCTAACCCTCTTACGTCGCGCGGGGTACATTTTACCCCCCCCCCCCCTCCCTCCCAAGATTTGTACCCGACATACATAAATACATCCGAACGTGTGCACACCGCTTGTATTGTATAGGAAACGTGTAAATTGTTTACCGATATCAGGGAAGCGATATGTTCGCGCCGACACTGCGAGTGAGTTGGGCAAACACGACGAGTGTGCGCCAGAAGAGCTTCGGCCCATTTTACAAGAGCTTCCCCCCCACACCAACGTGCATACGACGCGTGTATTAAACTGAATTTTGTGTGTTAACGCATTATGGCACTTTTGAGTGCAATGGAAAATGTGAGCGGAGTTTGATCGTCGAGGAATATGATGAGATGTAATATTAATGGATGTTTATGAAACAAGTGGGTGTTATTTTATTTGAAACATGGCTGCGTACCCGCGGTTTCACCCCCGTTGGTTTCGATCCCGTGGGAATGTCGGGATAAAAAGTTTCCTTTGTCCTAATCCAGGTCATGGCCTACCCATATGTCAAATTTTATCAAAATTCGTTCAGCTGTTTTAGCGTGAAAGCGTAACAAACAAAAATCAAATCTTTTCTCTTTATATCATTAGATAATGAGAAGACTTGAATGGACTAAAAGTGATGTATTTGAAGTATGTTTCATGTACAGTCAACAAAAGAGATAAGTATGCAGGATCGTCGGATATAGTTGAAGTTTAGTGAGAAACCGATGGATGTTCTCGAATAAAATGTAATTTTATGAATAGAAAACAAACAGCTCATTTATCAAATTAAATTTCAGCCGACAACATCCATCGGTTTCTTACTAAACTTCGACTATATCCGACGATCCTGCATACATATCTCTTTTGTTGACTGTACTAAATTAACGCTGCGTGTATTTATAGCAATATTACACAGTAGCTACTGTGAGCACTTCATCGTATCGAGAAAACGCGTTCGTACAACTCGTTGTTTACGCTGAACTGACTCTTTACCGTTGCGTAATTTAAAAAACAAATATTCCTAACATTACGAAACGATACCACATGATACCGCCAGCTTGTATTTCGATATAAATTTATCTACATGACTTAACTTTACGGAAATGAATTACACGGTAGCCGAGTCCCAGTCGACATCAAAATAAAATTATTCGACGATGACTTATTGATGGCTGAGTTAAACGAGCTATATGATAAGTTATTCCCGGGCAAGGCTGTGTCGCGTAATTTCGCCGGGCGAGGGTAGCGCAAAATGTCTACGTTAAATATTACGTCACGATTCAATTTGCGGCGAGCGGAGCGTGCGGCGGACGCGGGAGCGTGTTTGTTCAATGATCGAGGGTCCTGATGCTCTCTCGCTTACACAGTGTGCATACAAAGGGTTCAACGCAGTATATCCTTACGTAATATCCACTACGGTAGTGTCGTAACATACCAATGTTGGTTAAACGAATATTAACGGTTAACTAGCCCCATTAACCACGAAATAGGTCATATTTTCAGCTAAATACTCAGCTGATTTCAATGAAAATCCAATTGAGCTTTTTCATTAATTTCCGCTTGACACGCGAACAAGTGATGTACCTACTCTGTTGAACGATTCAATAAAAAATTAATTAATGTTACAAACGCGCTCCATATTAAATGCCTAATAAGTTATACGTTTATGAAGAGACTAGCTGCGCGCCGCGGTTTCACCCGCGTAAATGTCTATCCCGTGGGAATATCGGGATAAAAAGTAGCCTTTAAGTTAATCCAGGGTGTTAGCTACCTCAATACAAAATTTTATCAAAGTTGGTCCATCCGCGTACACACTCACAAACATTCGTCTATATAATATTAGTGTAATTACACAGCGTATCTAATTGAATAATTAAATAAATAATTAACAAATTATTAATAATTTGTTTGTTTGTTTGTTTTGTTTTGTTATTATTTATTATAATTAATTAATTAATTATATTTAATTAATAGAGATTAATCTCTAGATACGCTAATTATATAGGCGAATGTTTGTGATTGGGTTAACCCAATAAAGAACAAAGCCACACGCAAGGAGGTTGCGCTATGCAAAATAAAATTGTCCTCACGAATCATCTCCGACGCTGTAGCAATTGACGTCACTGTTAGACTTTCCACATCGTCTGTCTCCCTCGCACCAGTGCTTAATGCCACATTTACGTTCCAAAATACAGCTCACCCCTTTCCAACCCCGGTTGAATTAAGCAAGTTTACAGTTCAATTTAAAATTTTGATATGAACTACGTAATAAATAATAACTCGCAAGTTTTGAGTTCTCGTGTTTATATGATTCATAATTTAGTGGCAATCGAGTCTTATGTGGTGAACTTACCAAGTTTGAGACGGCTACACTTTATTAGATTTCACTGTATATGAGGAAATTCCTTCAAAAGGTGTTTAATTTTTTATGGACAGTGTACAAGTTCTCGTACAAGCGTCCTTGGCAACTTTGAAGTTAAGACCAACGGAACTACATACTTTTGTTCCGAATACTTCCCACTTTGTCTACAAGTTTTAATTTTAGAAAAATGTTTCAATAGCAAATGAAAATTGTTTCACGTTGAGCGTGTTTCCGTTTTATTACGTTTCTATTCGAAACCTGTCTCACCAGATATACAAGAGCATAAAGCTACACATGAATACGAATGTCGCGATAAATCCGAATGATTTTACAGTTACCAAGCGGAAATGTAAACATATCGACAGATATACGATGTTTTCAATATTATGTACTGAGAAACTCCTGCTATGTTGGGTTAGGTTAGCATACTTCGCAAAAAGTTATTACTGGCGGTACCCAAACTGAGTTTGCTCAAGTCCTTTAAGGCTATGGGTTCCTGCCGATGGAGGATTTGCGGATAATTACGCGCTTCTTATTAAGCCGTCTGCAAATACTTTTGGGATGGGTAATTTTGTCCCTCGCTCGCGTTTTGGGGTTAACTATTTTTCTTATAGTTTATACGAGCCGGATCATGCGGCCGTTTTTATTAATGGGTTATTAGGGTTCCGTACCCAAAGGGTAAAAACGGGACCCTATTACCACAGCTATTACTAAGACTTCGCTGTCTGTCCGTCCGTCCGTCTGTCTGTCACCAGGCTGTATCTCAAGAACCGCGATAGCCAGACAGTTGAAATTTTCACAAATTATGTGTTTCTGTTGCCGCTATAACAACAAATAAGTACTAAAAACAAAATAAAATAAATATTTAAGGGGGGCTCCCATACATCAAACGTGTTTTTTTTCGGTGTTTTTGCCTTGTGCTACGGAACCCTTCGTGAGCGAGTCCGACTCGCAGTTGGCCAGTTTTTTTTGTTCGTCATTTCTTTTAAGGAATACATTGAGTTCTTAATGGATTACAAATTCGAATGAATATTTTATCATTTATTAATTTTACGAATAGCAATTAAGTAATACAGGAAAAACAAGTATACGTAGGTACCTATGTCTAAACCTGTAAGGTCAATGCTCTTACACAAAACAAATACGTGTCAGGTGAACAAAGTTCAGATCGCAAATAAGTACAAGTGACAGCTGCTTCGACTCCATATTGTTTCTCAACGAAATAAAAAAAAAACATACCGGCGTAATTTTCCGGATTATGTAGGAGAGAAGCGACCTCTTTATATAGATAACACGGATACTTTCAGTTCGGTCGGACCCCCCCCCGTGGTATAAATCTCAATTTGCATAATATATTTTTGCGCCAGTTTAAAGGTGTCCGTTGTGCGGGTACAGTGGACTGCACGTTTGTGGTAGTACTTTGACCGTGAGCTGATGTAACGTATAGTCTGTTCCAAAAGTTATCATCTGCCTAGCCTTTTCCCAACTATGTTGGGGTCGGCTTCCTGTCTAACCGGATGCAGCTGAATACCGGTATTATACATGGAGCGACTGCCTATCTGACCTCCACACAACCCAGTTACTACTAGGTAATACAATACCCCTTGGTAAGACTGGTTGTCAGACTTTCGGGCTTCTGACGACCCGTACCGACTGTTAAAGATCCATGAATGACAGCCGGGACCAACGGTTTAACGTGCTTTCCAAACCACGGAGAGGTCTTGGTATGTAAAGATGGTCACCCATCCACGGACCAACCGCGGCAAGCGTAGTTTAACCTGATCGATTGACCCTTGCGGCTGTTTTTACTTGGCCACAATGCCCCTCCAAAAGTATATGATGAAAATGTAAACAAATTGATTTGAAAACTGTACTGTTTAGTGCAACAGGGTTTGTTCACACTTTCACCAGATTCTTTTGGAACGGAGTTTCAATACAGGTAGAGGCCAGTTTGTACTGATTTCGTTGCCACTGACGTGGGGTCCTCTGTACATGAAAAACAGCGTATCCTGCATCAACCTCGTTTGTCATTCACCTCTGCAACCGCATTTAATTTTCGACGCCCCGCGGGTCTGCGCCCTTCTCACACTTGGGGCTCGCAACTTCGAAATATGAAAAGTATTTTGTGTCGATAAATTGAAACAATGTTACATTTTTTGTAACTTGATTCTTTCCCTTGTGGATTAATTAGACCATGGGCGGGGGAAGACGGTTGAATTTTGTTTATTTTTATTGAGGGTCTCCAAGAAAAGATATTCACAATACATGACATAAAATAAAGGGCAAGGTAACCGACATACCCCGAAGAATTGCTATACTTAAGTGGCAGTGGGCAGGGCACATTGCTCGCAGAACAGATGGCCGATGGGGCCGAAAGGTTCTGGAGTGGTGACCGCGTACCGGAAGGCGTAGCGTTGGAAGGCCTCCCACAAGGTGGTCCGACGACTTGTGAAGGCCGCAGGAACCTGTTGGATGCGAGAAGCGCAGAACCGGTCGAAGTGGAAGTGCTTGGGGGAGGCCTATGTCCAGCAGTGGACGTCTTTCGGCTGAAATGATGATGATGAAAATAAAGGGCAACATCACGTATTCAGTAGGTGCACTCCTACACTTATAGGAGACCATAGCCTGCACAATAAAATTAACAACTAAGCTAAGAAAGTTAAAATATTAATAATAGATAACATTTGGAAAAGTTACAAAATTATAACATTATTAAAGGACATCATCATTTGCCTAGCCTTTTCCCAACTATGTTGGGGTCGACTTCCAGTCTAACCGGATGCAGCTGAATACCAGTATTTTACATGGAGCGACTGCCTATCTGACCTCCACAACCTAGTTATTGGGTAATACGATACCCCTTGGTAACACTGGTTGTCAGCTTTTCGGGCTTCTGAAGACCCGTAACGACTGGGACCAAGGGCGGCAAAATTATTAAAGGACATAAAAAAAATGCATGACGTAGAGATACTTAATTAAATACTTTTGATTTATTGAAGTATGTATGTGCCATATTCTGATAAAAAAATTCATATAGGAGTAAGAAATATACGGCTTACTTCCAATATGTCAACTAGCACCGTTTATCGGTGTTATCCACGCGAAGAGATTAATCGTCTGCAAGTTACTCGTAACATCGTAACATGATATCTTTTTACCACAAGGCCCCGTTCCCCCTATGTCGTGACGACAGATTATCGTGTCGTTTAAAGTGTCGTGGCTTGTGTATCTAAATGGAGGTGTTCACATATTATAGGACTACACGATTAACTGTCGTCCACGACTTTTTTTGCAGTGACGACAGATTGTCAAGTCAATGGGAACGGCTAGCACGACAGTCGTGAAACGATAAGAAAACGTCACGACTTATGGTGACGACAAATCATGTGTCGTTATTGCGAGTATCTATCGTAGCACGTATCACACAAACGACAAGGCGACTGCCGTAAACAGTAAAATGTCGTCACGATTCAATGGGAACAGCTAGATACGACAGTCGTTCAACAATAAAATATTTCGACGACACAGTGACGATAAACAGTCGATAAAATATGGGAACAGCTAGAGACGACAATCGTCTAACGATAAATTAATCGTCACGACATAGTGGGTACGTGCCCTAAGAGTCAGTACACACGGCGACACATCATGTTATAGTTTTAGCTGACCTCGCATTATTATAGGTTTTTCGTACAATCAGAAGCGCGGTCAGAAGTCAGCTTATACTGGTTACGTATAGCTTGATGTGTAGTCGTGCGTACAAGGGAGGCATATTAACTGCCCTTTATGTTAATTACTATTAAAATCATGATTTAATGCTGCATGACAAACTGCTAAGTTTATGTCGAAATCTACTGCAAGGATCCACGCGCGCCTCAAAGAGATGTCAGCACTAACTGACGGGGTCCGCTAGGGTCGATGCCTGCCAGGGTCGCGGGTTGTTTGAAAGAGTTACCGTGGCCCCCGGCACAGGCAACTGAAGGAACACGGATGGGTTTTAGTCAGTGAAAGTTTGACACGCCGCCCTCCCGCTCCGCCCAAAGCGGGAGAAGTTATTTGATAATTTCCCACCCAATAAAAAAAAAATCGTTTTTTTTTTTTCATATTTAGCCTGCACATGTTTACCAAACGGATAATTTGGTTCTGTGGAAGTGCAGGCGCATCCAGTTGTATGTCTCGATTTAATTGATGTCATTAACACTTTTCAGCTGATAATGTATCAAAACAAATTCCTTAGATGAAAAAACTTTTTTACAAAAACAAAACAACCGACTTCAAAAAAAACACTACTAAGTGAAAAATAACTCGGTTTCGTTGGTGCCACATATTCGTTTTTTGCCACCGACTTCCGAAATTAAAGTTATTTTTCACTTTACTCTACGTGTTATTTTTGGAAGTCTGTAGTTTTTTTAAAGGAAAAAAAGTAAGAAATCGATTCACAATTGCCGGAAATATTGCGTAAAGTACAGACGCCAGCACATCAAGCTACTACAATCTGTCAAATTTCTTTAATAGATTTTCAACTTTATCGCCTAAGTAGGTATGCTTAGGCGATAAAGCGAAGTTGATTGGGAAAATGTGACAATTTTGGGTAGCTTGATGTGCATACATACAAAAAAAATGGTTGCCTGTAAAGTCGGTTTTACGGGCGAAGATTTTACGTGACAACGTCTTTTTCTCGGTAGAATATTTATTGATATGAATATAATTAAATTGCACAATAGGAACAAGGAATTAAATGAAAATAAGAACGTAACGTTACCGAGCGTTACACTTTTTCCTAAGTGACTCCCAGCCGCAACCTAATTTAAAATAAGAACGTAACGTTACCGAGCGTTACACTTTTTCATAAGTGACTCCCAGCCGCAACCTAATTTAAGACGTTGTCACGTCAAAAAAATACAGTCGAGTCGAGAACCTCCGCCTTTTTGAAGTCTGTTAAAAAAGAAGCAACACCATGTTACTATAGACGAACTTGAACCATCTTCGCAACCGAAACTCTCAATAAACTGTTGATGGTTTTAACAAAAGTGGTCTCTGAATTTATAATGTCAATAAAGTTAGTGGCGCTGTGACTGACAAACTCCGCCTGACATAGGGACTGAAACATGAAATTAAAAACTTTTTATTGATATTAAACCGTTTTCTTTTGGAGTTTCTTAAGTGGGATTAACGGAGATAGGTGACCGAGAAGAAAACCATTATTGTAAAGATATCCTATGGTTGATCCGGAGGTCACGTTATGTATAAAGAAAAGGAAATATGTTGATTTACAACACATACTAAAAGATACAAAATATATTTTGCAATGTCAGTTCGAAATGTCTTATTTAAAAAAAGTTAACTGGAAATCTGTTTCTATGGAAAATTTAAAATCGGTCTAATTTGGCTGTAACAATATTTTTCGTAAATGTTCTCTACTAACTTTTTAGACCTTTGTATCCTGCTTATGCGTATGAAGTTTAATTAAAATCGGTTCATTCATTTCGAAAAATATGGGCTTGAAAGTTTGTATGAAATGCCGTACGGCGTAAACGCTCTTAATGTACAGTCACGAGCAAAAGTATGTATACACTTGGCTTTATTCAAAGTCGACTTTCTCCTTTATTTTTGAATGAAATTTTATATTAGTAGGAACATAGTATTTTCGAACCCATAGGTATATGTAACGTGTCGTATTTCAACGTTGCATTCGTTATTTCGTGAAAAAATCGCAATTTAAAGTTGCTAAGTGTTGACATATTGGTGCTCGTGACTGTACTGCACCGTAATCCGCCCTAGGACGATCAGCTATGATTGGTGATTGCACGAACTCAAAGCAAAAGATAAATCTACAATACTTTGGATTGAAAACAAACTCTGATGGTAAAGAATAACTTCGTTATCCCGCCTTTATACATAACAAAATTTTTGTACCAAGCAGAAATAAAATAACGAACGTCTAAGAAAATATCACCGCGAAAGATAGGTATCGAGAAAATACAACTTATTGATACGCCGCTCTGTTGACTCGAATATTTATACATTTTCATATATAGCAGCTGATGGAATTGTCGCCGTGAGGTGCGGGCTCGCGCTTATATCGAGTTATTTCTGCCGCAGATTGGCTCGCTAAACAAACGACACGTTTTACTGGCTCTAATACAGAAACTATTCAGACATGGACACCGCGGACTGTCATCAACTTTATAACAAAATTTTAAAGCCATATACTCGCTGTCGGTCGTCTACCCACTTTATCATCGCATCTCCATCTGTGATTGACGTCGCCATGCGTCGGCGAGACGGACGTACCATACCACCCGACGCTCCTACTGTTGAGAAACTCACCCTTGTTATAAAAAGCTTATCACGAATCCACCCGGCATAGTTACTGAACAAAATTGGATCCGATAAAAAGTTTCTGCCATTTTTTGTGACTCGTAAAAAGATATCGCAAGCGTTCGCCTCGGGCGAATGTCATTGAATTTTCAACAACGATTTGAGAAGATTGTTGTAGCGTCTCGAGGGGCCCGTGACGCAATACATTCACCCTGACTTAGACCCTTGTATGAACTAATTCTTACGAGTATTATGCGCCGACACCCGACCCCAACGATAAATCGACGTCTGCATCACTCGCCCAACATTATCTACGCAACAAAAACCCAAACAAAAAGTCTTAGGAATGCGTAATGACATTATTTTATTAGCCGTAATTTTACCGAAGAGGCTGAGAGTAAACCGCAGAGGTCCGTAGAAAAAAATGAAAGATTACATTATCTTAAGTGTTGCGTATTTACTGAACGAGGTGAATGACACCGGTTATAACAACATCGCATAACATAAATGACGTTAAATTACCAGTGACGCCAACTGTCCAACTCCCGAGAGAAGAATGGCGAATAAAAAATCAAGATTGATGTCCATCGGTCCCATTCCGTCTATTATCATAAGTTAGGAAAGTGATTTCAGATGATATATAGACACAGCTTATTATAGACATATTGTTGGTGTTACACAAGGCTTCGCGGAAGACAGCAGTAATTTGCTAATGGAGATTCGGAGGGGCATAACTTACGGAAATTTGCAATTCGAAAGGAGCTCCCGACCTCTTTTATTTCATAACTCATAAGTAATATTGCTGCAATCGCGACGCGGGAACAATATTCGCGAGTAGGGCTGTCGCGGACAAGTTACAAGTTACGACTTCTTGGAGTTTCAACTGTTCTTTGACATTGATTTGTCAAGCATTAATGTTTGTCAGCGAGCAGAAGTTGCCAGAATGTTGCTGTGCCAAGTGTTGTGAGCTGGTTCATTATGTTTCAAGCAAATTGTTTTAAGCGAATGAGCTTATTGCTTTACTTTAGAATTTGTTATTTACCAGTTTCTGTTATGGAAATGTCGTGTCCTATTCATAGTATTCATGAAACGAGTTTTGTGATTAATGCTTCCTCTTTTAAAGATTTTTTAAATAATCAACGTATTCACATGGGCCTCCTTATAAGATAGTATAGTTCATCTTAATAGTTCATTAATTTTTAGAAAAAAAAAACCTCTAAGTATATTAAAATCAAAAGTCATTTATTCAAACTAGGTTGAGAATCAGAACTTTTTGAACGTCAAAATTACATAAGACAGTCTCCCAAAACGTCCGCCATTCATCACTTCTTAGTGCTTTCGCTGGGAAGTGTCGGAACAAACTCCCCAACAACATAGCTGTCGCCATGTCGGTTCAGTTAGCAGAACTTGATTCTATACATAGCAAGAAACATTACGAAACACAAATCATCACACTTAATTATATGTCAGCTAGCACACGCCTAGAAGCATCCCAAAAAATATATTGGTATAGGTATACCTATGTAATGAAATGCTGATCTTGAAACGATTCTAAGCGCTGTAATATAAGGGTTATTACTAGTCGTCGTATCCGTTTCCTTTGTTCTGAAAACATCTCCTGAAAGTAAGTTTGCCAACCCTGTTGCTTCCCTGAAGCCGCTCAAGTCTGTCCGTTGCTTTGTCTCTAAGGGATTTCGTCGGCATGTAACTTTATATTTCAATATTTTGTTATCTTAATTCACAAAAGCCTTTGAATTTCTATTTATGATGCTGTTATTGTAGGTATCTACACTAGGCCCACCCCCCGGCATTGTTTGCGTTCGAGTATTTACTAAATTATTCGCTAAATGTAAACGTGGTGCTGCATAAATATTAATAGCGTTTTGTGTAAATGGGTTTGATTAAACATTGGTTTGTAATGGTTTGCATTTTTGGTTAAGGTATTGCTTGTGCGTTTTGGAGTTAATTAAAATTTTCGTGTATTCTGCTTTTACTCAAACAAACAATGTCATTTGATCAGCGATTCTTATACAACATTATTTTTTAGTATATGCGAAACCCGAAACACGTGTCTAGTATTTTTATGTAAAGAATCTATGCACAAAATTTCAAAACTGTATCATGAAAAATCACAAAGTTATAAGCTTGTTAAATTACCTGCTTGTCCGTACAAAAACATCCTCACCCGCGCCGTCTTGCGCTCGTTGATAATAGTACCTAGGTACCTAACCGTTCGGCGCGGAGATTGGATAACCTACTTAGTGTTGCTCGGTGTCGAACTTTTAATCTTTTTTAAATATTTTTGGGACAAAATAATTATAACATGGGGTAAAAATTATTGGAATCGATTCAGTTACTTATTCTGAACAAACTATATTCAGGTTTCCGTTGTATTGTGCTAAGGTATATCAAATTGACATTTTTTGTGATCAATGAAGCAGAAATTGTAACGCCCATATTGTAGTCAGTCAGCCTCGAACTGAGCTTTGCTCATTAAACGTTCTAAGGGCAAGATTTGAACCGTAGCACAGTCAGCATAATCAGCCTATAACGTTCCCACTGCTGGGACACAGACCGTCTCTCTGTGAGAGGGCGTGGGCCATAATCCACCACGCGGGCCCAGAGCGGGTTGGCGGATATCACATGTCTTCGAATTTTTGGATCTAGGACATCCTCAAGATGTTTCCATTCACTGTTTTGAGAGCAGTGGTGATGAAATTATTTACACAGACAAAATACGAACTCTATGAACAATAAACGCAATGGAATAAGGTTCACTTTCGTATAAAACAATCACTCTACTTTTCAAAGTAAAGTAAAAGAGTGATCAGTGAATTTTGCCCTAAACCTAACCTCTACCACTCACCCTCTAAAGTCCAGATTGACACAGCCCATGTAATACATCTGGCAAGTCCCTAACAAATAAATTGAACACTCCAATAACTGTTATCAAATATTGCTAAATCAATACCCTGTGTATCGATGGTACACACAGTGAAACAGATAACACAGACTCGTCTCGTTAGTGCGAGCGCAAACATATTATTGCCCTTGAGCTTAAAACGACCGTGAGATGGGGCAGTATTGTTTATTTTTACTTATGTTTAGAACTGGTTAGGACGGTAGCTGATATGGGGATAGTGTCGTATAGGGCTTCAGTTAAATCATTAGAGCCAATGTAAATTGTTTTTTTTTATCGAGCAAGTTTCAGTTTATCATGTTTTGAACCGTGAATTTCCCTAAATCAAGAATGTATCTGTGTCAATTTTTTTTCTAGGCCTAAATACACTAATTGACAATTTAAAATTAATTCATGGTGCCCGGTAAAATAGTGCCAATAGAAGAAATCAGAATGATTTAACGGTATTCGAATTTCATGCAATCCACAAAAATCTAAATCGAAATATTTTAACATGGGCACTTACTTATGAAACATCAAAAGCTGCACGGTACCAATTGGTCGTTTCCTATTGAGAAGAGCCGGCAAAAAGCTCCACGTCCACGGGTACTCTATTAAAAATAATTGGCTTTTACAATGTTTTCAAATTGCATTGTTAATAGATATGGATACGATCTGTGTTTTTTGAAAATGTATTAACGTTATCAATTTTCTTGTTTCAGGTAAATAAAACTGCCTCATATTGGAGTGTTGGCGTGAAAAAAAACAGCTAGCGGTAAGACCCAACATTTGGTCAAAACCTAATACCTAAACTTTTTACATGTTTTGACATTTTCGACTTGTTGGACTTATCGTAACGATATTGTTGGTTTCCCAAGGCATGTTTCTCCGAAGGCGTTTCTTTTTCTAATTACTTAGGTATAAAGAACTTACCGAGATTAAAAAATACTTCCGTGTCCTTATAAAAGGTAGTCGTCTAGTCGTGTGAGTAAAATCCTAAGGCCCTTTCTGTAGAAAGGCCGTGTACGGCACGCTTTCTTTACGGTACGTCGTGTAAGTTGCGCCGTAGAAAAAAACTGGCCAAGTATACGTAACGAAGGTGTCCGTACAAGTAGGCAAAAACGCCGAAAAAAACACGTTTTTACCCTTTGGGTACGGAACCCTAAAAACGTGTGTGTCAACAAGTTTTCATAGTGATCCATACAACACTGACGACCGTGCCTACACACGGCGAATAAACCGTAGTTTTCACGGCAAAAAAACGTGTGTGTACAAAAGGCCTAAGAAACGTTATTAGTTTCAAATATTATATATATTGCCATACTCCCCGGGAGTATGTACTCAGCTTTTACAAAGTGGATTAAAATCTTCCAACAATACAGCCTCTCCGTTAGGTAAAGTATCTTCTAAAAGTCACACTAGTATTATAAAGGCGAAAGTTTGTGAGTGTGTTTATATATTTGTTACTTCTTTACGCTCAAACGGCTGGACCAATTTTAATAAAATTCGCGAAAAAAAAAAACAGCTGTTCCCTACATTTATGTTCGTATGACTCGTCAAAATGTAGGGAACAACTGATTTTCTTTTCGCGATTTTAGGTTTGGTCCCATAGTAAAAGTTGTTCATAATGATGAGTACAATGGAGGTTGTTTATGTTTTACCAATAACCCTGTATAAGGATAGCGCAAGTAAACATTAAAAAGGATTTTTGAAAATTCGCCTTCCAAACGGGTTAATTTAAAATCCCAAGGGGCAAATGGCTTGTATTTTTAAAGTAATGTTTTTATGTGTAACTTACACCAGGCAGGCACCATCATCGTACAGTGACGCTAGTTTTGATATAATTATTACCTATTAATCCTGTGTAATACTCGATTGGATTCCAAGATTCACATTGAATGTCTACAAGCTAATGTTTGCCCGAAATATAACAGAGGAACTGCGTCAATTTCGGAACGCTCTCTGGGAATTGAACCGTTGCTGAAAGGCAGAATTGGGGAAACGGTACGGTTGGCGATAGTTCTGTGTGTGACAGCCGTTCTCAAAGCTTTGATTCATGGTACAAGATACTTATGAAACATGAGATACTCTTGACCCTATTATTTATTATTTTGATACTTATATCTGCGGGGTGATTGCGTAACACACAATTCAAATCTCTCTCTTTTTGACAGTTCAACAACATTCATTGCGTTATTTTACGTTGTTTGGCAGAAGAATTTTTCAAACATATGTAGCAATAGATTTGCTACAAAATCTTTAGTATTGTGAATGAAAATTTGCAATTAGGGGGTCGATTTTTGTAAATCCTGTCAATGTGCTGTCGAATTTCAAGTGAGGGGTTGTGATTGGTTGATAACAAAATGTAATCCCTATTTCTCGTCCTAAGATTTGACATCTTAAGGATAAAACTCGAAAACTGGATGTAGATACAGCCAATATATCCTTAATTAGCAAATTAACTCAAGAAAGGAGTGAGTGGGCGATTTAGGAAACAAGATATAATCTGCATTCGCGATCTATTTGCCAAAAATGTAAACAAATATGAGTTTATGGAAAAATAACTTTAAATCCTACACAATAAAGTTCAGTTTATGCTACAACTTCAAGCATTCTTATAACTTTTTCAATAGTGCTAGTCACTCTGAAATCAACTTAATTTCCATTAAAATAAAGTTGATATTTGTTTAACTTGAAATAATATTAATTTGAAACAAGTTTGAACAGACTTTAGAGAAAACATCACGCCTGTAATCGCCGAAGGGTTAGGCAGACCCACATACAGTCGTCATAACTTTTCTCTCAACCTGGTTTGAATTTCTTGCTGACAAAATTTCGGTTTAGGCGCAGAATGCCCACTTCTCAAAATGGCAACTGAGTCTCTAATGGACTAATTCTGTATATGACTAATTCTCAAAATGCCTTGTGACTGATCCTGTATTTATGAGTTATTACCTAATATTCCTATCAGACTTTGAATTTTATTAGAATTGTATCGTACTTATATAATGTTTTAATTAATTTCTAATATTGTTAAATTAATAGTGCCCAAAGGGTAGATTTTTGAGTTTCTATAAAATATCTGTAAGACCTGTTATATCACCAAAAATCGCATTAATAAATACTTTGACTTTGAATGGATAATTTTACCGTGTAGCAACAGGACAGACAGACATACAACTCCCTAGTTACACATTACATGTTTTTTCTAACTTACAGAAGCCCAGAGTGGGGATTCATTAGGAGCCTGATCTTCAGGATGTTATGACGTTAAACAAATAAACTCGGTCTGTAGTTTCAAACTGCTGGTCGTAAAAGTAACCACGTGCAGGGCTAGGGATGGTATCATTATAAAAGCACCGATAAACATCGAAATAAATGTGTCGAGTATTTAAATAATGAAATGAAATTGTTTATTCTGTAAAAAATATATCGGAATCACTTTTACATGTCAAATAATAAAATAAAAAAAATAAGCTAGATAACGTCGGCGTTTCCTACCTGACTACTCTGAGAAGAAAGGCCGAAACTAACTCAGAGGTCACAGTCTCTTTTAAAGTTCAGAATATAATCTTGGTCAGATCATGTGAAGACGATGTAGATTTATGTCAGATAACCTAAAAAACATCAACCCGTTACCTCCTGCTCCATTTATGTAGCTCACCAATCCTGATAAACAAAAAAAAAAACAGTGGCACTCCGGGAGTGCCGACAGAAGGTAACTGAAAACAGAATACTTTGCCATCTCTCACTGACATATCGGATATACCTACATTAAATCCGAGTACATCCCGAGGACAGCCGAACACATCCGAAGCGGGTATTTTTTTAATCGTCTTATAAACAAAACACGCGTGGTGTCGCTTACGGACACGGTAACAGTGCCGCGAGTTCAAATATTGTCACAAATCTATTTTCGAAAGTACAAGGTATATTTCACATACTTTGTAATAAAAAAACCGGTCAAGAGCGAGTCGGAGTCGCGCTCCGAGGGTTCCGTACCATCATGTCTTTCATTTTTCATTGGCGAGGCCTATCTTCGTCAGAGAATTTTAACACTGTGCACTGCGGTGTAGAATATTGCAGTTTTATGTCAGCGCGATCTCTTGACCGATAGTGGAACTAAGAGCCGGCACTCCCGGAGTGCCGGAGGCCACTGTTTTTTAGAGCACAGATGTTGAGCTCTACATTAGATATAACATTAAAAAAAAATATATCGCGTCGTCAGCAGGTGTTGTTGTCTAAGAACACTACAGTTGACGCTTGCGCGGTTCCTTGTACATAAGTTTCATACGTCTTGTTGTGAATGAACCACATTGCATTGAGAGACGTCTGTTGAAAGTACGTCAAATCATGGCCGATAAAATAAACTATTGTACTCTCTCTGGTACAAAAAATCAGAGAGTAGAATAGCATGTTTATTTAAATGAGATTGGATCAACGATGTCTTACCGAATCAAACGTCAAATGAGATAATATTTTTCGTCATTGTCACATCTTCCTTTATTTAACAGGACATTTCGCAAAGTAAAACCATCAGCAAGTATTGATATAATAAAGGTTATCCTACTCGAGCATTGGAAGCTTTTTTCGGTGTTTATTTTTTGTTGCCAACCACGTGGTGTAAGCGTGGCCGTTCGCGTACCGCGGTAGTCGGGTGAGTGGCCTGGCCCGTTAGCCGGCCCAAGATATGGCCGCCCGGCGGCGCCTGCGCTCGTATCGGAACCTGTTCTGAGCGGATTAGTGTTAGGTGTCGATAGTGGGCTGTGTTGTGATTTATGGGTGATGGAGTAGTTCAGTGTAGGTTTTGATTGTGATTGAAACGTTTTGGTGACTGTCAGTTGTTTTTTTTTTTGGCATTTTTATACATGTCAGGTTAAAAAAAATAGGTTACTGCCATAGGCATTTTCTACACATCCTACTATCCTACTTTCTACTAATGTTATAAACGCGAAAGTTTGTGAGGACGGATGGATGGATGTTTGCTTGTTACTCTTTCACGCAAAAACTACTGAACGGATTTGGATGAAATTTGGCACACAGATAGTTTATAACCAGGATTAATACATGGGATACTTTTTATCCCGCGGGGCAATTGCGTAACACATTATCAATCGGAATCGGTTTCAGTTTGACACTTCAACCACATTCATTGCGTTATTTAAGTGTACAGCAGACAAATTTTTTGAACTTATAAAGCAATGGATTAACAATTTGCTTCAAAATGATTCAGATTTCGACTGATAGTGTGTTACGAAATTAGGGTGCAGATACTCCTACGGGATCGAAACTTTGCGGGTGATCTTTTTTAAAGTTTTTTGAACTAGATCTGAATTCAAAATCAGAGGTTACATTTAGAATTAAGATCTAAGTAGTTCAGAATCTGTATTGTGCGTTTAAAAAGATCATTCTTAAAAGGTAAGTTCATCTTCATGTGATCCCTACGTCATCTTAAGAGATGTCTTACATCAAACCTTACCTTTCAACCAAGATCAGTCTCAAGCACTCCTCTTTAATCCTCACTTCGTACCAAGCACAACCTCACACACTAAATCCCTATTTATATCAAAACTGCTGCCTCCTATAACATGAACCATCATAGTTGGCCGGCTTAGGAGAGGATAACAGCCGTACCATGGATTATCCACTAGTCGAGTCGCGAGTGTACACTCCTTTGTAACGGTAATTACTATGGCTTTGCCTGTGCGTTCTTAGCCTTAACTTATGTTCGCGACTCAAATTAGAATCTGCATTATTAATGAGATAGAGCGCTTGAGTTGGTTAAAGTGTGAATAGATTTATATTTGAAAGTGTTGAGACTTATTAGTTACTAGCAGCGCCCCGCGGTTTCACCCGCATAAGTGTCAATCCTGTGTCCTTCCCCGGGATGCAATCTATCTCTCTGCCAAATTTTATCGAAATCCGTTCATAATCATAATCATAATCATAATCATTTTTTATTTGTGTAACATAGGTAGTGAATACAGTTCTTAGATTAAAGTTCATAGTTCGCTATGTTATGCCAAGAGGCGTACAAATATGGTTCAGTGGTTTAGGCGTGAAAAGGTAACATACAGACAGACAGACATAGTTACTGACGACCCATTTCGTCGTATCGCATCGCCCGGTCAGCGCTTTTACTTAGTTCTCGTTTAACGTTTTTTCTGTATTTTTCCTTTTTACCCGACTTCTAAAAGTCGTAGGGTGATGTTAAATAGCTTTTAACCTTCCTTAAGAATTAGGCTATCAAATGCAAAAAGATATTTTCAAATCCGGAATTTAAAAAGGTACTGGTATTTTTTGAGACTCCGAAACTCTTCAGTTTTATTAAATTAGTAGGTATCGAGTGTCAACAATATTAAAGACGGTAGATACCCTTTGGGCATCTCGTCTTCTTAATTAATTTGCTAATTGTCAACTTGTAACCGCAACATGAGCTCGTATAACTTATACCGACCCAAATAATTTGGTAAGTATTGTGATATTTTTCTAATCACAAGCACTTTTAGGATTGAGTGTACTTTAGGTAGAACCGCTGTAACGCGACTGATCCGAGAAAAAATGCATTTTCGAGAATACAATAGGGCCATAAACGGACGTAACGCGTAGCGGACGTGGTGCGACTCCCTCCCCAAAAGACTATTATGGTTCCTAATTAAAAACATTACGAACGCCATATTCCTTTGACAGTAATTAAACGTTATCACATACCAGCTGTAACATCGCGTTTTGCGGACTCCCTGTAATAAGAAGTGTACGCATACTGCTTGCATGATTTCCCTGATGTGGACTGAAAACACCACAATTTCAAGGTTGCTAGTTTAAACCTTGTCTTAACCATACTCGGCCTCAATGTGCGTTCTTAGCTTAACTTGTATAATTGCGACAGAAATTAGACACTGCTATGCTTGCCTCGCGGCTTCGCTTCAAATTCGCTCGTTTATTGTAATGACGCCGTTCGTACGAAGATTCCGCGGATTACCCTCGGTTTTGTAATTTGGTAAGCAGTGTGTTGTGTCAAAAAGTTCGTTTAACCAACTTGGTTTCTGGGATTGTAGGCTTGGTTACATAACATTAGGTTAATGTTCGAAAAGTTTGTTTAAATACTAGAATTTGGCGTCTCCCTCCAAAGGATCGTGCATTTATACCACAGGCGGTGTTTAGGCGTTCTATAAACGGCTTTTAATAGGTTCTTGTGATGCGTTAAACTTAGTTAATAATATTTTTTTTTATAATAATAAACTGGGCAACAGAAAAAGTGTTAAACCCTGACTCCAGAGCTAGGTAAGGGTACCTCTATTTCAAGAGCCATGGACTTTTTCCAGTGATTGTATGCAACAAAGGTTATAAAATTATATTGAAAGCAAAAAAAAAGAAACGATTATGAAATCAAGTTTAAAATAAAATTAGAATAAAAAGTTTATTGACACGTGCCTGTCAAAGTCAAAGCATTTATTTTAAATAGAAACATGTAAGGCACTTTTAACGTCGAAATCTTTTTATATACAGGGTGTCCAGTAAATAGCACGACATACTGCAGGGGGTGATAGCTAGGGTCACTACCTATCAATACAACACAATATATGTTCAGCAAAATCTTACGGATTTACAGTTTTACAAAATTTTCCGAAATACCGAAAAATCTCTACCTTGAAACAGATTTTTAAGCATCTCGTAATGAAAAAATCCTTTTCTAGTAATTTTTTTTACATTAAATTATTCGTGAATAGTTACTTTACTCGTTGATAAGTCTTTTTTCTATCAAAGACAAGAAAGTTTTGAAGAAATACTTTTTTTTGTTAAAATTTTCACAGAACAATTTTCTTTTCGCATAACTTTAACCTACAGTGGTGAAAAAAAAATGTATGTGGCAGTTTTGTACAACAAACTTAAAAGATAGCCTGTTTAATGTTGATTTAGGAAAGATACAATACTAGTGCATTTTCATTAAAAAAATACAAAAAAATGCTATTTTAGTTCCAGAGAAGCTGATTTTGTTGAAAAATGTAATTAACGTAATTTTGACAAAAACCACTATGAGAATAAGTAATAGCTGCTCATTTACGCGAATTATTATAAAACTAGTTGTGACACGTAAAATGCGACATGCACGCGTAATGACTAAAGGTTTTTACCTGCTCGCCGACCGACCCGACCCGACCGAAGAGCGGGATAGCACATGCGCTTCTTTTGTTAGACAGTGTCCACTGTCTAACAAAAGAAGCGCATGTGCTATCCCGCTCTTTCTTGCATTGTGATTTTGTGTCTCACTCTCAACCTTATTTGCGACACTTGTCAGTACGCTACTTTAAACCGTGCGCAACGCATCTCTGTGTTCACAAATTATTGAGCATACTCTCGCTGCGTATAACCAGGAAAAACGCGGCGGTTGGCCATGTTATAAAACACATAAGTCCAGGTGGTCGCCAAGTCGTCGTAGTGATGTCTAACAAAAGAAGCGCATGTGCTATCCCGCTCTTCGGTCGGGTCGGGTCGGTCGGCGAGCAGGTAAAAACCTTTAGTCATTACGCGTGCATGTCGCATTTTACGTGTCACAACTAGTTTTATAATAATTCGCGTAAATGAGCAGCTATTACTTATTCTCATAGTGGTTTTTGTCAAAATTACGTTAATTACATTTTCAACAAAATCAGCTTCTCTGGAACTAAAATAGCATTTTTTTGTATTTTTTTAATGAAAATGCACTAGTATTGTATCTTTCCTAAATCACCATTAAACAGGCTATCTTTTAAGTTTGTTGTACAAAACTGCCACATACATTTTTTTTTCACCACTGTAGGTTAAAGTTATGCGAAAAGAAAATTGTTCTGTGAAAATTTTAACAAAAAAAACTATTTCTTCAAAACTTTCTTGTCTTTGATAGAAAAAAGACTTATCAACGAGTAAAGTAACTATTCACGAATAATTTGATGTAAAAAAAATTACTAGAAAAGGATTTTTTCATTACGAGATGCTTAAAAATCTGTTTCAAGGTAGAGATTTTTCGGTATTTCGGAAAATTTTGTAAAACTGTAAATCCGTAAGATTTTGCTGAACATATATTGTGTTGTATTGATAGGTAGTGACCCTAGCTATCACCCCCTGCAGTATGTCGTGCTATTTACTGGACACCCTGTATAAACATCAATTGCCGTTCGTTAGTCTCGCAAAAACTCAGAAAATAGCTCGACCGATTGTGATGAAATTTTGGTAAGTTATTGTGTCGCCGGAGAAGGTTCCTAAATCCTAGTAAAAAAAAGGCATTGCAACGAAAGGTAGTTTACTATAAAATACAATTGATTCTAGTCGCCCTACCAAAAGGTAGTTTCGTATGGAGAACAATGGGCTCTCGCACCCATTCCCAAATACAAGAGTAAGATAACCAAACGCTCACTAGCCACCAAGATTTATGTCATCAGTCCCCTAAACCTGTCTACAGACAACCATGACCTCACCGAACAACGACAGTTAACATTTAACTATCGGTTTAAACAATCGATACGACATTCCTACTTAATTGAACTCCGAGTTTACGATCGACGCCCGGTTAACGTTTCGTAGCCGGTTCTTGATATACTCAGATGCTGTAGTGTGTTGACTGGTAGAATCACCATCTTCCAACTCCGAAAATCCCAAAAATCCGATAATATACACTGTTATCCCAAAATCTTTTCACAAATCTATTTTCGAAAGTGCAAAGCAGCATGGCCGGCGGTACATTGCACACACTTTGTTATAAAAATCGAGGACAGATTTCCGGGAAGTCCATATATCATACACGGAGCATGGCTACTTGTATTTGGACACGCCGTTTCTATACTTTATTACCGAATTCATTTTATGCCGTAGCCCTCCTACGCATATGGTAAAGTCTGTATGCTTAGCGTAAGGTGGCTAAACTTTAGACAGTACTTTAACTTTTCAGTTACATGCGCTTATTATTGATGGTTGTTCTAGGAGAATTTTGGAATTTGCTGTCGAGAGTTGTTTGAAGTAAACTAGTGTTAGCTACTGTTGCCAACTTGCAAGTTTTAAGTGCACTTAACTTATAAAGGTATCGTCGATATCCGTGTATCGGCTGCACACTCGTGACATTGAGTCTACTTTATTTGAAAACTTGCGATACGGTTTTTAGGACTTGACACTATGTTTGTGTGTGACAACCATACATACATACCATGTTACATAAGAAGATGAGTTATTGAAATGCCTGCATTAATATACCCCCTTTTCAAAGCTAACACATGAATATCCAATCATAGATAGTGCCATCCACTAAGACGCGCCCCACTCTTCTCACTAATCGCACGTGTTTTAGTTTTTTGATACCCACTAATTCATTATCATCATTTCAGCCGAAAGACGTCCACTGCTGGACATAGGCCTCCCCCAAGCACCTCCACTTCGACCGGTTCTGCGCTTCTCGCATCCAACGGGTTCCTGCGGCCTTCACAAGGTCGTCGGACCACCTTGTGGGAGGCCTTCCAACGCAACGTCTTCCGGTACGCGGTCGCCACTCCAGAACCTTTCGGGTCCACTGCCACTTAAGTTTGGCAAGTCTTCGGGCTATGTCGGTTTCCTTGGTTCTCCTGCGGATCTCCTCATTCCTGATTCGATCACGCAGGGAAACTCCAAGCATAGCCCTCTCCATTGCCCTTTGTGTGACTTTTAGTCTTTTACCCACTAATAAGTAATTACTGTGTATCGACAAAACTAAAACTATTGCGGAATGTTGCACACTTGTACTGAAAGTGATTAGGAAGAAGAGTGGGGCGCGTCTTCGTGGATGGCGCTATCTGTACTGCAGTCTGTACCTGAACCCTATCACTACCTACCCTTTTCACTCAGTTCCTTTCACTTACAAAAACACCTTCCACATCAAACTGTTTACTTCAATCGTTGCGTAAGTGTTTTAGGACATATTCACACGTACTTAGCCCCGCAGTGTGTGTGTCTCTGTCAACGTCCCATCTTCGCAAATATAACTCCGTATTTCACGAACGTTCGCCTTCAGTTTCTTTGTGCCGTCCGTCCAATTTATTCAAGTATATGTTTAGTCAACTTTACTGGATGTCAAAGACGCGTTTTACATTGTCAGAAGTATATAAAGTAGAGATCTTTAGTTGGGAAGCTGGATTTGAATGCTTGGGAGATCTTTTGCAGAGATTTGAGTATACACTTAGACGGGGTAGAAAATTGTGTGATCTAATAATATATTTTGGCTTTATGATACTCAACCGTGTTAGGTTTACCTAACTGTGATGATGATTCGCAAATCATCAAACGAAGATTAAAAGACCCTGCGGGGTACCTTATTGCATAACTGCCAAAATGAAATTCATTAACGTTCATTGCGTTATTTACGTTGTTGTAACCTGCAGGACGCCAGCTACACTATTCTAATTGTTATTCCATTACTTTTCACGATTGATCCCTTAAAAGTATTTTTTTTTTTTAAAGTCGAACCGTGTTTTCTTGAACACTCACCTGTACCTGTATATTAAAATACATAAAACAATACCATCTAAAATCTCATCTACAAATTATGCAAACATATCTACAAATCCATATGCCACACTTTGCCAAGCACACGAAATTAAATGGGACGTGCTTCGACTTAGCAACAGATTACAAATAAAATCGGGTTCAAACACTGAAGTGTGAATAAGATGACATAAGTGTGGCGCTTGCAATGCTATAAACTTTTTGCTCTGTTTTTTGCGCCAATCTTTAATTGAGTGAAATAAAACAAACTGGTTTAATGTTTAGACAAATGATAGTCGAGATTTGGTTCAAACGTTCACATGTGACGATTAAAGTTAATTTTATTTATTTATGTATGGTTTTTAGTGTCGGAATTAATCGTTTTTTGGAGTGATTTTAACAAGTACAGGTGTTATTTGAGTTATTGTTACTTGAGTTATATTCAGTAAAATAAGTCAACAACAAGATTGACAAAACATATTGTTGGTTCATTTGATTTTTTTGCCTCCTTATGAATCAGTACGACTTAAAACTATTTTTTGTTATTACGAGTAGAATAGGGGGCCAGGCAAAGTGACATTCTATCAGCGATAACAATGATGGAAAAGTCAAAACTGTATTGGATTGACATTGCTGGCTGAGTTTTGGATGTGAAAAAAAAAACTGCCCCACCTCCTGTGGCCTTAGTGTGAGTTTTTTCGACTCACATTCGATTGCGAGCGCGTTAGAATTTTGTATGGGAAATTAGGTTTCTCCTAGTGACCACCAGGTGGCGTGGCGCTATAACTTTTTCCCATAACGCGCTCGCAATCGAACGTGAGTGAAAAAACACACTTAAGCCTCAGTACTGGCTTTAAAAATGCAGCCATAGTGACCTCGGCGCTGGCACCGATGTCGTGGAAGTGGTGAAGTTTTGGGCCAACAAATTTTAATACACTGTCTTGCCATGAACACGACGAAAATGAAAAAGCTATCAAAAAGCTGTTGAAAGCCGTTGTAGAAATATGAAACGCTTTGAAACCGATTGCCTTTGACTTGACCCTTTTTTATTTTTATTTATTTATTTTTCTTTCGGATGGGAAATCATCAAATGACCCCTCCCGCTCTGGGTGGAGCAGAAGGGAGTGTCAGACTCCTACTGACTGAAACCCAACCATGTTCCTTCCTTAGCCCTTTATGTTCCGGGCCAGCGGTAACCCTTTCGGACAATCCCGCTGACCCGGTGATTTAGACCCTCTGAATAATTCTTATTATGAAGATCTAATAGACAAGTTAGGTATAAAAATCAATCGATAGAATATATTCTATTAATATTTAAAAGATAAACATCCACACGACACGAATACAGGCGTGTCGACCTTAAAGTCACTCGTAGCAATAACCTTTTAGACTTAATGACTTCAGACAAGTTTCGACGTGTTTCTAGTTCGTATCCTATGTGGAAGACAATGGTCTGTTCTATATCCGTCAGGGTTCTCACTACAGGCCCAGAATTATAAGGAGGTAGAGCCCTTCAAGCTCTCGGCATGGTAGCAGGGATATGATTAGTGGAAAAGATATCGATCAAATTCGTGGGTACTATAAAAGGCGCGTAAGGGTTCTACTTTCCCTTAGGGCCGAAGCCTGCCGGGTCAGCGGGATTGTCCGAAAGGGTTACCGCTGGCCCGGAACATAAAGGGCTAAGGAAGGAACACGGGTGGGTTTTAGTCAGTAAGAGTCTGACACTCCCTTCCGCTCCACCCAGAGCGGGAAAAGGGTTCTACTTTAGCTGGTTAGCATCGTCTGGTTATAACTGAAAACGGCGATCACCAATTTTTCTGCTATCAGTGGCGATTTCGATGAAACCAGCTGTTATTTTGAAGTCTATGTTCAAAATGGACGATAGTTTAGATCGTATTATTTGAACATACTTTCTCATTCATAGTCGGTCTCCTGTGATAATTTTTTTTTTGCAACTAGGTCAGGATACTGGTAATCTTTTTCATTAAAGTTTTGCTTGTCAATAAAAATAACTGGTGGAAAAGTAATCTGAAACACTGTTTTTGGAACAATAAACACACACACACACCCCTGTTTGTACAGACACCCTTACGAGGACCTTGTTAGTCCTAGAACGAACCGAGGACCCTCCAAAAAACTGGTTTAGATACCTCCTAGGCGTTTTAGAATAAGATAGAAAGAGACAGGTGAGTAAATCTATAGTGATGAGCTTATTGGGATAATGCTATCTCAACATTTTTCTGTATGAATTTCGGCTATCATACTGAGGACCTGAAATACACAGCTAAATGTAATCAGCGATGCACATACGAGGACTTTGTGTAAGCTAACCGAGGACCTCTACGTAAGCCCTGCGACGTCCTTCCGAGGACGTATTTTTACACAATATTTCTTAAAGCTTGTACAAAGTGCGGACGTTGTGTTAGACTTTATATCACTAAACCGAGGACAGTTTTTCGCGTAGAACTTGTACAAACCGAGGACCTTGGAAAATCTACCTACCTAAAACATTTACTTGTAAGATAATAATTATATCAATGTAAGTAGAATGTTCCGATTTATTTCTTACACACTTTTTCTACAATGAAGTACTAAGCGAGGACGAGTCGGTCTTTACGTTTGTCAGCGCTTCTCAAAGGATTATTTATCAAAGAGAGCCGAAACTAACGGCTTTATTTTGTTAAACACTCGTGATTGTTGCTTTTAACGTAAACAAAAACCCAGAAATCCATCCTTATCAGCGACACTATCGAATGGTGTAATAATACAGTGTTTTTTTTCACCCTGTATATATAAAAGGAGAAACTGACTGACTGACTGACATATCAACGCACAGCCGAAACTACTGGGTCTAGGAATGTGATTTTAGACATTACGGACGGTTTTAACGTTCTGCATTGTTCTCACGTGCATAATTTTTAACATGAATGATCTAAACAAGATTTTGTAACCATATTATTTTGATTTAAAAGAGTGTCCATGGAGTTTCTTGCCCGTTCTTCTCTTACGCTTTGGATTGTAGCTTCATCTTTCTGATTCTGACTGACCGACCCCTTGACAATTCAAAAGTGCCTGTAATTGGTTTAATTGAAATAAATGCTTTGAGTTTGAGTTGAGTTTGAGATTGTGATATTTTGCACACGGCTTCCTTTTATAATGTAGGGGAGCACTAAGAAGGGGTTTTTGGAAATTCAACCTTTAAGGGGTCACCCCCTTAAAGGTTGAATTTCGAAAGGGGGGAAGAATTTTGAAAGGGGGGATTTCATTTGTATGAAAATCTTATTCCTTGAGTTAAAAAACTTGAAACTTGGCACAAATACTTATCTAAGTAAATTATGAAGCTTGGCATTTTTTGTTTTTCTAAACTATCCCCTAAAGGGGGGATTGTGGAGTGTCAAAATTTGTATGGAAGATTTTTAACTCGCGGTCCGATTAACTCGAAACTCAGTATTTATACTTAAGACCAAAAATAAAGAATAACGTGTATCAGGGTTTTTCCAAAATCTACCCCCAACGGGGTGAAAAGGGGCAGTTAATTATACAGGCAAGGATTTTACTGCGTGGCTTGAATAACTCGAAAATTGGTATTTAATAAATAAATCTTCGAATCAAGTAATGAACATAATAATATCCCAAACGATTTTTCGGAATTCCACCCCTGTGGGGGTGAAGAGCAAGAATACAGTTTATATAAATAAATAATAAATAAAACCTTTATTTTCAGGCTACTATGGCCCATAGATAAATACCTTACAGAGTTTACAGACTAACATATATATTATAATAGTACAATGTGTGATAGTGTATAAACTCAAAACTATGTTAGTAAAACTCACTTCACTCGAGCACTGTCTTTGTGCGATCGTGTGGCACTTGTCCGCGTAAGCGACTGAACATTACACCTTGCGGCCAAAAGTCCTCTGCCATGACGAGGTGCAGGTAGCATGTAGGTACTCGCACCATGAACGCCTTGAAGTTGACGTTGCGGCGCGATTCAAGCAACTGCACTCTCGGCCTGTACTTGGTCCTTTGGCACACGTACTCCACGATGTCCTCGGCCTTAGTGGTATAATGTAGGCGGGAAATATATACGGGAGTGTTCGGCTGGGCGGCTCGAACAGGGATGTCGGGCTTGTTAAGAGCTGTGCCGCAGCGGTTCTTGTTGGTTCTTTGTCGGCGCTTCTTCCTCTGCACCGTCACAAAACCATCATCATCAGCCCGGTTCGATGCCTTTTCAGGCACGGGCTTCTTTGCGGTAGCGTGAAAAATCTTATTCATTTGGTTAATAAACTTGAAACTAAAGGGAGATTGGGGGTGTAAAATTTTGTATGGAAGAATTTTAACGCGTGGTTCAATTAATTTGAAACTCGGTATGTAAGACCAAAATAATTATGAAAGTATATCATGGTTTTTAGAAAATCTACCCCTAACGGGGTGAAGAGGGAGGGGTCAATTTCTTAGGGGAGTATTTTATTGCGTGGCTTGATAGGATAATTGGTATAAATAATCTTTAAGTTAAGCTATAGAAACATCGCAGACGATTTTTCAAAACTACACCCCTATGGGGATAAAATATTTTTAGTAGCCATGTTTATAATCACGTCTAAACTTGCTATGGAGTATCTTAATTTGACAGGACTAAACTAATATTTATCTTCTGTCCTTTTCTTAATGAAATATAAAGAAAAAGATGCACTGAACTTAAATTTAGTTTAGTTTGTGAACAAGGGAATCGGCGCCATTAAGTTATTAAGTTTGCATGCTTCCCAAATTATTTTGATCTCACTTGATAATATTTCTTTGTTGTTTTCTAACTAAGCATTGTGTTATGAAATTTCATGTTAAGTTTTTAGCCCAAATTATGTCGATTTCTTTTAATTATTGTTTCTATACTTAATTCTTTTTGTTTGAGTCGTTTTCTATTAACTGTTAAGTAAGTTTCATAATCATGCTTCTCAAAGATGTTATTGCAACTTGATGATTATTTCTATAAGTATCGTTGGTAAAGGTTTGATAAATAATTTGTTTCATTTTAAAATAAACCTACTTTTATTTCAGTAAAGTTTATGACGTAGTTTCCTTTAGTACGTTCATGTTCTGTATTTGTTTGTACTTTATATTTGTTTCAAATCTTGCTGCAGACATTTCACCTAGGAAGGCAATGACAATACAATATTTTATGGTGCAAATCATAATGTTGTATAATTTAAGCGGGCCTAGGTACTTAGCATATACTGCAGAAGAAGCCTGATTATTCCTCGTGCACCTAGTAGCTACCAACGATTTCTTTAAGGATTCAGTCTACCTTCGATTTTCTCCTTCATAATTTTATTTCAATGATAGCATATAATTTGTCTTCTACACACAAGGAAAACTGTTGAAACGAGGACTAGAATACACACTGTTCGGAAAATCTAGCAAACCGAGGTCTTAAATACACATTGTCTGGAAAAGCTACCTAACCGAGGTCTTTTGTGTTAAAGTTAACACATAGGTCCTCGGATAATACAACAAACGTGAAATGAGTGTAAAGAGTCTGTGTATGAGGCGACAGTGGCACCATCTGGTGGATACACAAAGTCTGTGTAAGATTATGAATAATCTTGATCAAACCGAGGTTCGGACAACTTTTTCGTATTAAGTATATAGAAAGACTCAAAATCGCTTGCAGAATACGAATCTTTGGTCAAGTCAAACCGAGGACCCTCGAAAAGGTCCTCGCTTTGAAAAGGTCCTCGGTCGTGCCTTGTGTATTCATACGCACGTCCTCGGATGGTACTTAAAACAAACACACACACAGCATAATCAACGCAAAAGTTTAAATGTAGAAGCTTTTCTGCCAACGAATGATTTTTAATTGTGTTTTTAGTCTGTAAGCTTTCTGTAAAAATATAATAAATAAATAAAAGTTGAGCCTCGTATTCATGGTAAACATTTGTGTAGCAACAGTTGATCAACGTTGTTGATGAACGGCGAGAATGCTGCTGGAAACTTTGTTTAAATCAAATATGGGTTGTCCTGTCTACACACGCGTCTGCGTTAAAATGTTGCCCGAGGTTGTGTTCTCGTTCTCATAATTTTATCGTTGCTCCACACTACCGCCATGTTCATAAACAGTTGCAAACACGTCCACACACCCCAACATTTGTTGATAAACTGATGTTTTCGCTCGCCGGGCGTCAACTCTGCAACATGGCGTGATCAACTCCGCAACACAAGTGTTGCCCGCAATATATTGACAGCAAGTCAGCAACTCGGCAACATGTTTATGCAACCATGTTGCTAAACAAATGTTTACCATGAATACGAGGCTTTAGTATACACGCAGCTGCAATATTGTTAGTGATGTGTAATGATAATGAATGACAGTCTCATTCAGTATTGTCATCAAGATACTTGCTACTTTGCCATTCTAAACACTACCTCATCTCTATGCTTCACTGTTGAATAGTCCGTAATTAACATTGCTTCTAATAATAACTTCCTCTACAGAACAATAACAGACGATCCTAATTTTGTAACCAAACGTCCTACTTATCAGTATCAGACATCTTGAGGCGCGTTCCCAGAATCATTAGTAGCTATGTAGGTATACACCATACATGAATAAATTAGCTAGAGAAACTGTGCAGTCGTGATGGGTATTGACATCTAACTAAAAACCATAAAATAAAAACGGAAAAAGTTTGATTTTTTTTGGGGTCAACGACCTCTGATACAGTTATTATTTGAAGTATAAGTTGAGAAAATTGTTTTCTTTTGGCTTAGATATCGATACCCATCGCATCTGTGAAGTTCACAAAAAAAACTGTTTTTATAAGCTGGTATTTCAAGTGACTATATTAATTGCGGACGACCCTACAAAAAAAAAACAGTGGCAAACAAAACACAAACAGAATACTTTGCTATCACTCACTGACATATCGGATATACCGAGTACATCCCGAGGACAGCCGAACACATCCGAAGAGGGTATTTTTTTATCGTCTTATAAACAAACCACGCGCGGTGTCGCTTACGGTAACAGTGGCGCGAGTTCAATTGTTTTTTCCCCACCTCAAAAATGCCAAGAAGTTTTCACTTCAAAAATCATTTATTTATTTATTTTATTAACACTTTATGCACAAGTAAAAGAAATACTATACAAAGGCGGACTTAATGCCTGAGGCATTTTCTACCAGTCAACCTTAGGGTGATGCAGAGACAAAACATGGCAGGTGCAACTAAAGGGATAAATAGCTGGGAAATTAGGTACTATAAAATACAAGAATAAATACTAATACATAGATAGATACATACATACATACATACATATAAACAAAATCTTTGAGGAGAAACAAATTATCGGTAGAGGAGAAAACGAATCCAGCAAATCAGCGCTGAGATGTAACGGCCAACTTTTGACGGATATGTTCACGTGCCTTCACTTTAAAAGATAACCGACTGGTTGCCATCCTGATGTTCAGAGGGAGCGCATTCCAAAGAAAGACCGCTTGGACAAAGAAAGAAGACCGAATGAAGCCAGAACGGTGAGAAGGACATCGTAGAAGACGATTGTTAGTGGATCGAAGATTCTTAGCATGGGCAGAGCATAAATATTGAATTTGGGAAGTCAAGTAAGAAGGAGCAGTGGGATTATCAAGAATAGAGAACAACGTATTCAGAGCCCTTAACTCTCTGCGCTGGCGAATGGGTAACCATTTTAAAAGCAGCCGATGCTCGGATACATGGTCATATTTACGAAGATTGAAAACGAATCGAATGCAGTTATTCAGAAGACGGTCAAGTTTATTGAGGAGATCTGCATTCAGGTCATAGTAACACACATCACCATAGTCAATTATGGGAAATATTAGGGATTGTACAAGCATTGCCTTTATGTGTGAAGGAAGAAGGTTTTTCAACCGATAGAGCGACCGCAACGTTCCGGTGACTTTATTACATACAGTCGTGACCTGCTTTCGCCAATCAAGACAAGTGTCGACATGCAAACCAAGATTCTTAACATCAGAGCTAAACGGGATGACTGACTTGTCGAAGAATACAGGTGGCACAGTCAATCCATTCAGCTTCCTCATGCTGTAGGGGCTGCCTACTACGATAGCCTGACACTTGGTGGGGTTAACGGCCACCCCAAATCGGTCAGACCAGTTTTTAACGACATCTAAATCCCGGTTTAGCTCGTCAATCGCATCCGGTATGTTGTCGACACCTGCCCGGCAGTAGAGCTGCAAGTCGTCAGCATAAAGATGATACGCAGTTCGAAGCTGGGTAGTAATGAGATTAATAAAAATGGAGAATAAGAGAGGAGATAATATACCGCCTTGCGGGACGCCAGCTGCAAGATCACACCAATTTGACGAAGAGTCTCCAGCATAAACAGACTGCTGACGTCCCCGAAGATAGGAGGAAAACCATTCCAATACCCTTGGAGAGACCATAAGATAGGACAGGATGGATAAAAGGATTTCGTGACTGACGGTATTAAAAGCATTGGAAAAGTCAATTAACACTAAGACTGTGACTTTAGTGTCTTCCATTCCCCGCCTTATATCGTCGGTCACTTTAAGGAGAGCTGTAACGGTACTGTGCCCGGGCCTGAAACCGGATTGAAATTGACTGATGAGGGAGTTGTGGTGAATAAAGTGGGAGAATTGTTTGTGAACACTGGCCTCGAGCACCTTAGATAGAAAGGGAAGGATGGAAATTGGGCGAAAGTGACTAGGAAGAGAGGGATTGGGAATCTTAGGCAGGGGCCGAACAAGGGCTTTACGCCACAGGGAAGGGAAAACACCGGTGTAAAGGGAAAAGTTTATGATATGGGAGATTGCAGGGAGGAATTGGTCAAGAGCCGTCACGATCATATGGCGGCTGATATTATCGCAACCCACGGCTTTGGATTTAATGGATAGGATAATCTTTTTGATCTCTCCCGGGTCGATTGGGGTGAAGACAAAGGGGTTAATGTTGGGACGCGTCAGACCAGCAAGGTAGTCGAGAGTTTGACATTTGGTTAGACTATCTAAAGCTGGAACAGTAGAGAAATGGCGATTTAGATCGTCCAAACCAATTGTGCTAGGAAGGTCTGAATTTCGCGATTTGCCGATTCCTAAAGTTCCAAGAAACTTCCAAATATCGGCAGGAGAAGAAGAAGTGATATTACTTAGAATGTGGCGGCGTTTAGCGTTGCGTATCATCTGGTTACACCGATTTCTAGCAGCCTTAAAGAAGGTCCAATTGTCCTCCGAACGATCCTTTTTAAATTTGCGAAACGCGCGGTCCCTTCGTCGCATTGCCATCCGTACTCCCCTGTTCATCCAAGGAGCAGGCGGACGCTTCATCTTTATTTTCTTGACAGGAGCATGGGCGTCATATAGCTTGACCACAACATCGTTGAAGATACTAACCTTTTCGTCAACCGAAGCAGCTGCTTCCAGAGGTGACCAGTCAATATTGGATGCATCATGTTGAAGCCTCTCGACATTCATTCGTGCAAAGGCACGCCTGTACTGGAACGTGGGTTTAGGTTTAGGGGGTTTAAGGACGTAGCATAGGAAAATAAGGTCGTGACGGGAAAAGCCAGGAGCATCATGTTGACCATGTGAGGAAACTAGGGAAGGATTAGAAGTAAGGATCAAGTCAAGCCATGAATCATCACCTGCAATATTATGATGAGTAGGTTGGAGAGGCAATACATGCAGACTGGCTGACTCGACGAGGTGCAGGAGTTTACGGGACCGAGGGGAGTTGTGGGCAAGGAGGTTGGTATTAAAATCCCCCATAACAATGTGATGTGCATACTCTGAACCCAAAGATTCCAGAACCGATTCGAATTCAGTGAAGTAGTCAATGGTAGGGGGGCAATAGACGACACCCAGGACGGTTTTAGCTCCTTTGACACAAACCTCGAGGAAGAGAAACTCTGCGGATTCATTAGGAGAAGAAGAAGCTAAAACTTTATAAGGGAATTCGCTACGAAGGTAGATGGCTACACCACCCCCCCTCTTACCGATCCGGTCATTCCGAAGAAGAACGAAACCGGGGAGAGGGTAAGTGGTTGATAGTAGGTTAGGTTTGAGCCAAGTCTCAGAAATCAGGATGGCGTGAACGTTATTGTCGGTAAAAGTGTCGTAAAGTTCGTTGAAGTGACTAGGAATGCTCTGAGCATTAATGTGGCATACGTTAAATAGCCGGCCAGAATTTTGGCTGAAATTTTGGCGTAAAAGAACACCTAAGGTGTCTGTAATAGAACAAAAACTTCCATCGCTGGAAGATGTACTAGAATCGTTGGCTGAATAAAAAGATTCGTTATCAGAATTCATAAATATAAGTGAATAAAATAAATATCAATAAATATATAATTAATATAACGATAAAAACAAAACACGAATGACTGGTTCGACGATTGCATCTCTGCACCACCCGCCAGCTCACAACATCACCTAATTATTATTCTAAACATAGGTAAAACTTTACGATAAAAAAACACATGGCACTACTTAAAACAAAACATAATAAAAGTCATGCGAAAAACCAAAAAAAGAAAAAAATATTAAGAGAAAAATACAAAGTTTACACACAAAAACATTACGGTATTAATTTTATAGGCTAGATAAAATTATGAACGTATCCGAACAAGAATACATCAAACTTCGAGCCTGCCTCCTTGTCGTACTTAATCTGTGGACTATACTTTGGCATAAATGAGAATGACAGATGACAGAAAACATGATTGACGTTTGAGTTTACGTACAAAAAATAAAATTGAAAAGGTTAGGTATTTTAATATGAAACTTGTGGGTATTATTACTCTCGAAATTAGCCAAATTAATATCACAACAGATGGGGAAATAACAAAATTACTATTGGAAGAACTACTCAATACATAGATAAAGAAACGGTAAGTAATTCCATTAACAATTGCATGCAAATCGTTGTTCGGTAAATAAAAAAAACATGATACCATTATTGACCCGTTCTGTTTTGCAGGCTATCTCCTGTGCCTTGGGCCTTCGGATCTTGAGCCTTCGGAAACTTCACAAGCAGAGGACTGAGCTCATCCATTGAAGAAACTTTATGTTTACTTCCGTCAAAGGCCTTCAGAACTATAACACCGTCTTGAGTCCAACACGACCGCATTCCAAAGTGTAGACGCGCTTTCCCGAAGACGGACTGCCGGACTTTTGTCAAGAACTCCTTGACCGAGATGGATGTGCCCTTCAATCGTGTCTTGGCTTTCCACACAACTGACTTATCATCGTAGCTGGAAAATCTTACCAGTATGGGCCTATGATGTTCTTTATTGGCGGCACCAAGTCTGTGACAGACCTTTATGGAGGATACGGAAAAGTCCCTGATGGCTAACTTATTGGAGATAACATCCAAGATGACTGCGGCGCTGTCTTCATGGTCAACTTCAGCAATACCCTGAAATATCAGTGCTTTCCTCCTATGTCTTGTCTCCAATCCATCAAGATGCTTAGCACACTCACCAATCTGAGTCCGGAGCAAGCCAAGCATACTGAAAACAAGCTCCCTGAAGGTCCGGAACTCCTCAGCCACCCTGGCTACAGTATCCTTGGTAGGTCCTGCACACTGAATTTGGGCTTCCAGTGCTTCCATCTTCCTTGTGAATTTGTCTTCAAGGGACTTTTGTGCTGACAACACCTCGGCAAATTGAGACGACATAGTGATCCAGTGAACTAAAAAAAAAAAAAAAAAAAAAAAAAAAAAAAAAAAAAAAAAAAAAAAAAAAAAAAAAAAAAAAAACCATCTAATTATTATTAAAAATCGTATATAATATTAAAAATCATCTAATTATTTTCTTTTTTGTTTTATCATGTTTAGATATCCATAGCCATCACGTCTGAGGAGTTTCGCTAGCTAATTTAATTTGACCTTGTACACATCATACATATACCTATGAGATAATGTGCCTCTTGATTGTAAAGATGAAGTTTCTTTGTAGTCGAATCCTTTAATCGTGTTTAAGACCCGTGGCTAAATAATAACAGCCGCACAGGTCGATCGATCAGGTTAAGCTACGCTTGCCAAGGTTGGTCTGTGGATGGGTGACCATCTTTACATACCGTGACCCCTCGTGAAAGCACGCTATGCCGTTCGCCCCGGCTGTCATTCGTGGATCTTTGACAGTAGTTACGGGTAGTCAGAAGCCCAAAAGTCTGATAACCAGTCTTACCAAGGAGTATCGTGTTACCCAGTAACTGGGTTGTGGAGGTCAGATAGGCAGTCGCTCCATGTAAAATACTGGTATTCAGCTGCATCCGGTTAGACTGGAAGCCGAAACCAACATAGTTGGGAAAAGGCTAGGCAGATGATGATACATAATACATATTCCTATGAGACATTGTGCCTCTTCATTTAAATGATGGAAGCTTCTTTGTAGTGGAATTCTTTAATCGTGTTTTAAGTACGTTTGTGCTGATTAATTAGAAAGATAGAAAGAAAAAGTATTTATTGCGACTCGTACAGGAAGATCACAAACTAAACTAAACACAGTAAAATAAAAATCCAAGATAATAAAAAAAATATATATATATTTATATAATAATTTATGCAGTGAGACAAATTAAGAATGATCCGGTATCATTAGGTGTGACTTTGTAAACGTCCAATTTGAAAGCAGACAACGCTCTAAAGTACTCGTAAATAGAATATTTTAATCAGGATTTCTATAAAAACGGAGCTTATGAGTTTGTACCAAATATTGATAGGGAGATGATCCGGCAGAGAACCAAAGTTGTCGACATAGCTCACAGAATAAGCAAGCTGAAGAGGCATTGGCCGGCCATGTTAGCCGTAGAACCGATGACCATTGACCGACTCAAGAACACGTCTACCACGTGTTCTTGAGTGGAGACCGCGAATCGGCAAACGTAAGTTAGGACGCCCTCAGGTTAGGTGGAGCGACGATCTTCGCAGGGTGGCTGGTAGCAGCTGGATCAGAGTTGCCGAGAATTGAGCTGAATGGCGTGCAATAGGCTATTTGACAATGTAAAAAATAAGGTCATAATTATTGACACTCGTATAGATTATCGCTTTTAAAATCGATTTGCATTAATTTTACTACAAAACAATGTATTATTTATAAAAAAAAAAACGAAAAAAATTAATCTTTTTAAATCTGGCGCCACGTAATCGAAAACGGTCTGGATTGGCTGAACTTAAGATGACGTCATGATTTAGTAAATTTCTGTCTATCGTTGACAGAACAGATGACTTTTGTCTAGTATCTCGACCGTTTCAACGTTTGTTTACGTGAATCGTGACGTCACGACGCCATATTGTTAAAGATAGCGTTTTGGCGGCTTATTTAAACAGTACATTTTTATTAACTATTTTTTAAAAGAAATACATTATGCAATTTGAAGTAATAGGTTTTTGTGGGCTCGTTAGACACTATTAAATAATCTGAGATGTTTATCAGAAACCAGTCAAATAGCCTATTGGCAGTGCCGGATTAGCCCATAAGCAAATGAAGCAATTGCTTAGGGCATCACGTCTCGGGAGACACCATAAGGAAGAAACAGCACCGAAGCAGTATTTGCTAGCACATGAAAGGCAAGGCTGTTTATCAGCAAGATATTACAAGACACAAAAGTCACTCTAGCTAGAGATGTGCGCCAATCTTTACAAATCGCTCGTCGTTGTTTTAAAAAATACGAGGCGACTAGTGGATAGGAGGGGCCTACAGGCGTGGATTGCTTAGGGCATCAACTAGTCGGCATTGGCAATTGGAGAGGTCTATGTCCAACAGTGGACTGCGGTTGGTTGATGGCGACGATGATACCACGTCTCACATTTTAAATGCATGGCAAAGTGTCAAATAATGCAAGTGTGTTCTATCCAAATTCAAAATGAAACCGCTTTTCTGCACAAAACACAAACTCCGAAGGTCGAATGTAAAATTACTTTGTATAAAACAGCGCTGCAGCGTTTTGACAAACAACATATGACACCGCACTATGCTGCAAATTGCAAATTACGTTTTTTCTGCAGCGCAGCTGTTGGAATTTCTTCAGAAAACATATAAAAACGAAAACGTCCTACAAATGGAACGGAGGCTTGACATTGAGATGTTGTCTAGAATAAACTCGTGATTTTTTAATTAGCACTAGTCTGCGTAGCAACCTAGCAACTGCAATGCGAATGCAATATTTCATTCTAGAATTTATATGAATTTTCATTTCCATGAATTCGTGGAGTTTGCTGTTTTCATTGTTATAAATTATTCTCTTTAACGAGTAAGTTCACAAATTGAGCATGATATCTTCGTGCCACTTATGTCCCACGCAACAATAATATTATATCGGCTTTGAAGGTTACCAAGTGGAATACAAAGTTATCCATGCTAATATTATAAATGCGTAAGTAACTCTGTCACCTTCACGCGTTAACAAACCAAATCTATCAAATTTCAAGTTACGATCGGAACTTGAAATTTGATAGATAGGTAGGTAGCCTGGGACCAGGAGAAGGACATACAGGCTACATCTTATTTAGGGTTCGTCCGTCTGTCTGTCAGCGGGCTGTATCTCATGAACTGTAAAATGTAGACTGTTGAAATTTTCACAGAGTGTGTATTTCTTTCTATTGCCGCTTTAACAACATAAATCAAAATAAAATAAAGTTAAAAATTAAAGTGGCCAAAGAAACGTTGTTATTTTCGGTGTTTTTTGCAGCGGGATGTATCTCATGAACCGGGATCCCTTCGTGTCCAAATCCGACTCGCACCTGGCCGGTTTTTTGTATTGAAAACAAAAAAATAGGCAAACTCGCGGGAAACAGCTATTTATCCTCTACTAATATTATAAACGCGAAAGTTAAGTGAGAATGAATGGATGTTTGTTACTCTTTCACGCAAAAACTACTGAACGGATTTGGATGAAATTTTCACAGATATAGTTTATAACCAGGATTAACACGTAGGATACTTTTTATCCCGATATTCCCACGGGATCGACACTTATGCGGGTGAAACCGCGAGGCGCAGCTAGTAGTCTATAAAATAATGTTATTTCCAGCTATAGGACAACACGACCATGTTGTCCTATTTGACATCGCAAGATACTTGATCTGCTTTGTAATATTATATTTAATAACGTAAAACCTAATTTAGTTTCAAATAACGTTTACGAGGAAAACGTTTTTAACATTAATAAAGAAGAGATCAAATATGCAGACAGGGAATAACATGGCGGGAATATTACAATAATATCACTAGATTTTTTCATGAGATACAGCCTGGTGATAGACAGACATACAGACGGACAGTAGAGTCTTAGTAATAGGGTCCCATTTTTACCCTTTGGGTACGGAACGGAAGAAAAAGAAAAATAATACACCTACACAAATAATTTATATCAAAGCAAACATTTATTTTATGATCGTAATATAAATATAATAATGAGCATACATAATTACGCGTTATTACGTATCTCCGCGATTTTACGCAACCAGTGACGCATTTGGAAGTGCAGTTCATTATAAAAATTAATGGTTATGTCAGGACACTCATCAATTTTCGGTGTTAGCGCTAATTTTCGGTGTTAGCGCTAATTTTTCGCCCAGTGATCCAACTGATCGTTTAATAATATTAAGGAGGATGAAATATGTGTTTTGCTATTATTAGATGTTTTATTTGGAATTGATGTCATTTGGTATTCATATGTTTGTGTTGGATCTTGAGTAACATGGAGCGACTCGTGGCTAAATAATAACAGCCGCACCGGGTCGATCGAAGGTTAAGCTACACTTGCCGCGGTCGGTTCGTGGATGGGTGGCCAACCATTACACATAGAGGCACCTCAGTACCTCGGATAGTACGTTAAGCCGTTGGTCATTCGTAGATCTTTGGTTACGGGTACTCAGAATAGTCTGACAACCAGTCTTACCAAGGGGCAGGCCCCCCTTTTCCATTGGGCACTCTGGGCAAGTGCCCAGGGCCCCGCGATCTTCGGGGGCCGGGCCTGCTCTCATAAAAAAACATTCTTTGAAGCCGCCATTCTATTCTTCGCATCATTAGTGTCCGATTCAATGACAAAATAAGTGATTTGCAGTGCGATTTACAATAAGTTTTTAGCTCCAAAGTTATGAAATGTATCTTATCAATATATAGGTACACAGGAGCCCCGTGATCCTTATGTGCCCAGACTGTTCGATAGGTTAAAGACGGCTCTGCCAAGGGGTATCGTGTTACCCGGTAACTGGGATGTGCCTTACAGGCGTTGCACGGGGGGGTTCCGGAATTGGTCTTTTAAGAGGAACCGGGACGGAACCGGGGGTGCTTATGGTGATCACCGGGGTGGTTTTGGTGAGGTAAAAATCCCACACTCCCCGATCTCCCTCCCCGGAGGTCGGGGGCCTTTTGAAGGTTCCCCCCCGACAACAAAAAAAAAAAAAAAGGTTGTAGAGGTCAGATAAGTTGCTAAGAAATAATTTGTGTACGTGGTTCCCAATTAACGAAAGCGTCCTACCATCCTATAGGTATGTACAGACGCCACCAGCACCGGCACATCAAGCCACCCGAAACTGTCAAATTTTCCCAATCAACTTTGAACCTTATGGTTTAGCGATAAACTTGAAAATCTATTAAAGAAATTTGACAGATTGTAGTAGCTTGATGTGGCCAGTCTGTACATATAATTATGGTGTCCAAAGATAATGGTACCTACCTACAATTTTAATAGACCGATGTGTATTGAAAAAGTTCATTCAACCGAACAGAAATACTTTGACACGTGTATCGTACATTTGTAGTTCATACTTATTTATAGCCAAGGAATGTTCACTAAAACATTGAAGCAACAACATAACATTTACTTTGTAAATCTGAACTGTTAACTTATCGACGACGAATTCGCGATACCTAGTCGACATTGAAAAAAAAAAAAAAAAAATTAAAAAGTGTTTATTCACAGAAACAATTTTTTACATATTATATTTACCTCCGCCAAACTGCAACACAGTTTGTTGGCAGACGTAGCTCCTTTTTTTGTAACTATTAACATATTTATTTTTTTACTGACACTTTTTCACATACATGTAATTAAAACTATTTCTTTATTTCTTAAATTTAAAAAGCAGACATTTTTATTTTATGTTTAGTTATTCTCTATAGTGAGGCTTTGACAAAAAACATTAAAGAGGTACTTATGTATTTTATTTTTAAAGGCGGTATTTTGAAATATTATTGTCGGTAAATATCTGTATTATCAATAAATAATTACGTATAAGTAATTATTTATTAATAATTACGTATAAGTAATTATTTCTGTTATCTTTCAGCGATGTTCCGTAATTTAAAAAGAATCTTCTGTTATTACTTCGGCATCAAAGAAAAAATGTCAAGAGCGCGGTGTGTGAAAACGAGAACCCATCTTCCTGCTCATTATCTCATCATCTGCCGAGCCTTTTCCCAACTAAGAATGTCGTCGGCTTCCAGCACAGATATAGGTACTTGCGTTGGGTACCCAACCTAACGCAAGTATCACGATCTGTATGAAAACCAAGCGTGCCATTTTTTGACTACCTACTGTGACGTCACAAGCACTATTTAGTGATGGGAAAATAAAATCGATTCAAAGACGCCGCCGCGTGCGGCACCCGTCTCGCCCCACCCGGGGCCTAGCGCCAGCAGCGTTCACGCTCACCCAGCCAGCAGTACTGTACTACAGGACTGAGCGCAAAAGTTGCGGCTTACAATTTTTGTGCGTAAGCAGGGCGCGCGAAGTAGTTGCTCTTGCGTTATCTAGGTGTAATCTATGTCTGTGGCTTCCAGTCCAACTGGAAGCAGTATACCAGTATTTTACATGGAGCGATTGCCGATCTGACCTCCACAACCCAGTTACTATACTATACCCCTTGGTAATAGTGGTTACACGTGGGTACACTTTCGGGCTTCGAACTAACCGTATTGTTTGTCAAAGATCTAAGATGGCAACCAGTACCATTTATTTACCAATGGATCAACGTTCTCTCCGAGTCTTTCTGTTCTTATCTCAATTTATTTAGGCTTCCCAGGATTAAAAGGGAGGACTGCTTAAAATATTGACTAACCAAACGAACATCCCTTTTCCAGCATAGCATAGTTTTCGAAGAAAGTATGTAGAACGCGCAGTGTGCGAGAGTTTAGCTATTCCCGTAGAGTATTTGTGCGCCGCTATTTCTGTAAACACGGCGTGACCTTGACATTGGGTGCGCACGCGGCCCGCGTCACGCTTCGCCGCACTCCCGCGCAGGCACACCCGCCGAGCACAGATTATGTGACAGCCGCAGATGGAGCAGAGATGTGAGCTGGAGAACAAATACCTACGATGATAGAATACCATAGAAGGAAGGATTCCATCGTAATTTAGCAATAACTTAAAGCAATCTATTCTGTATGTTACGGTGAAAACTTAAGAGAAGTAAGCTGTCAGTCATCTTGTTGAATGACCGCTCTCTTTACGTAGGTTTTCACGGCTAGATCTTAACAGAATAGACGCATACAATAAAAGAAGGTTAGTTCTTGTAACAGATGAGAAGTAAGTAAGCTCCAAAAGACAATTCAAAACATTCTCCAAAAGTTTTTGTTTAAACGAAAATAGGATTTAATTTCGTCAACATAGATTGTCATTATTATCATAATCACATGCGAAACATCGTTTTAATGACCACACGATTTCCGCAGTACTTAAAAAGATTTTATTTGCACAAGTTACGACTGAAGATATCAAAGAAACGGTCATCTAATCACAAATTTTCCTTCCGATCTTGCCCGCGTGTCGTTAGCCAAGTCACAAAAACAGATCAAGATAAAGGTTTTACTACTTGACCCACCTTCTAGCTTATCTAATGTGGAAACTCAAGGTCACTTCTTACGTCTATGACCATCAGCTTTTCTTCTTAAACCAGCATCGTGTTGAAAGAACAAAATCAATGGGATTCATTTATCATGTTCATGAACTAGCTACGAGGGGCCCGTGGCTAAATAATAACTGCCGCACAGGTCGATAGATTAGGTTAAGCTGCGCTTGCCGCGGTTGGTCTGTGGATGGGTGACCATCTTTACATACCGTGACTCCTCCGTGCCTCGGAAAGCACGTTAAGTCGTTGGTCCCGGCTGTCATTCGTGGATCTTTGACAGTCGTTACGGGTAGTCAGAAACCCGAAAGTCTGACAACCAGTTTTATCAAGGGGTATCGTATTACCCAGTAATTGGATTGTGGAGGTCAGATAGGCAGTCGCTCCATGTGAAATACTGGTATTCAGCTGCATCCGGTTAGACTGGAAGCCGACCCCAACATGGTTGGGAAAAGGCTAAGCATAAGATGATGTTGTTCATGAACTAGCTACCCGCCCTTACTTCGCACGGCTAATGATGTGGCGACACATCGAGATTTCTGAGCTATATCTAAGTTAATTATAAATGTATAAACCTTCCGAAATAAATTCTCTAAATGATGGTGAAAAAACAGCATCCAAATTCTTTGCGGACTTTAAAAGAACAATGCTGTCACTCAGACACGAAAAGCGTGTTTGTTTTGTATACTATGTATAGATGTACCGGTTAACATTTCTTTGGATTTCTTCGTATTAGATAAGTAATCGGATGACTAAAAGTGAAGTTTTTTTGTGTGAAAGAAGACAGGTTCGTGGAACCTGTAATAATGTTACCCAGAGAAAGGTAAGGGGTGACAGAAATCAATTTGGGCATCCTATTTGTGAATCCAATTCTTTGATCAATTTGCATAAAGATGTTGAATGGGTTCGAAGGCATTTCTTAGCATTCTCGAACATTCCCTGTGAAGATACTTTGTCCTCGTGGATTCTAATAAAGATACGTGTTTTTTAAAGGAGATAAGGTGAGGTAGCTAAAGAATGGAACTCTACAATCTGTAGCCACCACTAAAGACAACAAGCTAAACACCTGCAGCAGAGTGGTAGCAACACCGACCAATAAGCGAGACTGAAGAAAAGAAATAGGGTTTTTACCTGAAGGGAAAATAGGCTTAATATTAACGTATTAGTAAATTACTAGCCCAAAAAGAAGACATGTCTTTCTTGCGCTGTTGCGAAATTTAGATTCCAATACGAGTAAAGTGGATTCTAATAATGAAATACAATGTCTACGTGTGCACGTGTGCTGTAGTTAGGGCTGCCATCACCTAAATCGGTGACCCCGGATAAAAACTTCAAAAACCCCGGACATTTCGGTGAAATAAAAAAAAAACCCGGACTTCTTCGAACAAAAAATTACAGTAAAATAAAAACACAATTTTTTGTCTTATTTACTTATAGAATATCAATTTAAACCTCAACAATACAAATGAAACGCTTAATTTATTAATCAATTATACACTCTTCCCTATGTGAGAGGTATTCTGGTAATAAAAATAATAAGGAACACTCTTCTTTTTGGAATCAATGAAAATTAAAAAAAAAAAAAGTAAATCAAAGCAAATTATGAATTGTCACGAGCGCACACATTTGCCGCTCGGCTAATTCTAATTTTTAACTATGATTTATGCTTTAATAAGCAAATCATTCAAAGTCGGATTTCCCCTAACGCAGAAAAAGTGTCCGGGAGGACAAATCCGGGGAAACCCTAGCTGTAGTTAATCTTTACTGCTTGATCTATGTATCCAGCCACGCCTTATATTGTTCTCGGGCAAGGACATAGTTGACCATCATTTGACCTTGAAACTTCATACACACGAGGTACGTACAACACGCGGAACTCACGGATGAGTGAGCATCTTATTACCATAGCATGTGGAGTAGATTGGATTTCGAGCGAACTGGCGGATGTATTCAGTCGAACTACTTGCCGAGTCTAGGTATATGTACTCGTATGATATACTATGTGCCTGAGACCGCGGAAAAACTTTTTCCTACTTGATGAAACACAAAGGGGTTTATTTAGAAACGATGATAAAAGTTAAAAGATAGTCAAACATGTATGGTTAAACAGTCGCGCATTAATCATTACTTAATTTTAAGCAACGTTTATGAATAAAGGGGCTAGATGACTAGAGTGACTAGAGCTTAGAGGTAAAGAATTCATATCATAGTAGAAATAAGGAAGGATAAGAATATATAACCTGCTAACAACTAGAATATACTGAATAGTATATAATAACGTTTATTGTCGCCAGAATTACAACTAGTAGTAGTAAATACATACGCAAAACTATAATTCCGGAAGCAAAAGGTTTAAGGTCATAGGACACATATCAACTCGGAAAAGAATCGTCACCGTATCACCTTTCGCCTCGCCGTCAAAAGCGGATCAGAAGCTCAGATACGTCGACTCGGCTACGGCTAGGCGACGCCGCGCTTACGGCTCGCCGACCGCTGCTGGTTGATGGTGCTGCAGGCAGGTCCGCTGCAAGGGTGGACGACCTAAGCTCGGGCACGGAGGTCCCGTATGTCATTCGTGGATCTTTGACTGTCGTTACGGGTACTCAGAAGCCAGAAAATCTGACAACCAGTCTTACCAAGGGGTATCGTATAATCCAGTAACTGGGTTGTGGAGGTCAGATATTCAGTCGCTCCATGTAAAATACTGTTATTGTTATAGCTGCATTCGGTTAGACTGGAAGCTGACCCCAACATAGTTGGGAAAAGGCTAGGCACATTAATATTATTTAATTTAAAAAAAAGAGTACTTTAACATTTTGTGGACACCGCTGGGGCGCTGGCTATTTTATAATTAAAAGAAAAAAAAATAGGGATAGAACCACCTACCGAACGATCTCCTGTTGGTGTTTCGCTTAGGTTCGTTCAGCGAAAGCAAAAAGTAATATTACATTGCTGTTACCACCTCGGCTTGGCAAACTGTATCCGGTGGTCATCCATCAGTGTATGCATTCGCATAAGCAATGTTCGCGATGCATAATAGTTATACTCACATTTGATTTGATGTTTATCTCTGAAACCGGTTTTGAGTGGTTTCGGTTGGATAATGAACGCACCGATTGTATTTACCTACCCTTCGAATATACAACGTTATTTTTAGTATATGCGAAACCTGAATATAGTTTGTTCACAATAAGTAACTGAATCAATTCCAATATTTTTTACCCCATGTAATATTTTGTCCCAAAAATATTTAAAAAAGGTTAAAAGTTGGACACCGAGCGACGCTAAGAAGGTTATCCAATCTCAGCGCCGAACGATTAGGTACCTACGTACTATTATCAATGAGCGCAAGACGGCGCGGCGCGAGTGAGCATGTTTTTGTACGGACAAACAGGTAATTTAACAAGCTTATAACTTTGTGATTTTTCATGATACAGTTTTGAAATTTTGTACATAGATTCTTTACATAAAAATACTAGACACGTGTTTCGGGTTTCGCATATATACTAAAAGTAATGTTATTATCATTTCCGAAAATATCGATATTGACACCATCGTATGAATGAAGCCAAATGACTATTGAAAGATTTCGCAGACCTTTGCCAAGTACTATAATAACTCTTTCCCCTGAAACGAGACAAGCTGCATTACACAGACATCTAAAGTTCTGCAAGATATCACGTTACATTATTGAGGCAGGTTCGGACCAATGACGTCACCCACAAATTCCGCATTTGGCATAAACTATAGGTGCATCCGTGCATCGTGTATAATGTATTACATAATTTTGATTGAAATATCTCCTGCTGTTTACATTAAGGCGGACGGTAACGAATTTGGCTCGGTGTCAAATTTTACAGGTGGGATTTTGTGGTGGGTATTTAGGCAACGCTCATGAGGTATTTTGTATATCCGACAATACATTGAATGCTGCACACTCCAGATTATAGTCACGTATTCATGAATGTTTATAGTTCCTATTCGAACTACCGTTGTGTTTTCAAATTGCTCGAATTTCTAAGTATCGCTGGAGAGCTGGCATTTGTTTAGATTCTCCAATATAACGAATACTCTACGTAGATATGCGTCAAACAACTAGTTTCGCTAGAATTCGTATTAAACACGTGATTCAACCGAAATCTATCTTTATTGGTTGTAAAATGTATAATGTGTCCGGGTTGTAATTTGTAAACATGCCTAGAATCTATCCCACGAGGCTGGCGTACTTAGTGCCATAAAAAACAGCTTGACACTGCCACACTAATGTGACACGTGTTACACGCCATAAAAAGTTAAAATTGTTTGTAAATATACAAATATTTCGCTGTTTTGCTCCAAGTGTGGCTAGATGGCCGAATAGTTAGATGGTAAATAGCTCTGCGTCATCTAAGTTGTAGTCTGTTAGCCATAATTGTACGGGATTTATGAATAGGATAGTACGATAGCTGGAATTGCGCATGGAGAGATGACTAGGACAGCAGAAACGGGGATGACTATTAATTTACGCCATGCAAGATGAAGGACAGTCATCAATTGACTTAGATGGCGTTATGTTCAGGTGTGGTTGCAACTAGACCTCGGTCTATCTGCTTCGACCTGTGCGGCTGTTATTATTTAGCCACGGCCCCTCCATAGGAGATCAGCCATAATGATTAGTGATACATTTACTAAGATATTTTTAGAAGACGCCGTACTTATGTGAATTACCATACATCTTAGCAGATTGTTTGCACATTGCATATCGTAAATAGATAATTCAGATTTATGTTATGAGCGGTGACATATGTGTGCTGCAGGCGATTAGCTGGTGCTAAAAATAGTCAGCTGTGCCATTTTTATGACCCCGACGTGCCAAATGCATGTTGCAGTAAAAATAAGTTTTTGATGTAAAAATTAATTACATAGTGTGTGGCCAGTTTTGTGTCGGCTGTTCTGTTGTAGGTAGTTACTGTTTGTAAGTGGAGATAAAATGTACGATAATAAAAATAGGGTTTCACATGCATTTGTAATGTAATATTTAAATGATTAATTGAGTAGTTCCATGTTAACGGACTGTGTTAATTATGTTTGCCATGGTGTACCTACTTTTGTAGCGTTTTGTTTGTAATGTTTTTAGATCTATTCTGGAAATAGGCAAAATATTTTCAAACAAAACTATTTTAATGAATATTTGTCATCATCATCTTTCGTTGGTCCCGGCTGTCATTCGTGGATCTTTGAACTGTCAAAGATCCACGAATGACAGCCGGGACCAACGAAAGATGATGATGACAAATATTCATTAAAATAGTTTTGTTTGAAAATATTTTACCATTTAACGTTACGGGTAGTCAGAAGCCCGAAAGTCTGACAATCAGTCTTACCAAGGGGTATCGTATTACCCAGTAACTGGATTGTGGAGGTCAGATAGGCAGTCGCTCCATGTAAAATACTGGTATTCAGCTGCATCTGGTTAGACTGGAAGCCGATCCCAACATAGTTGGGAAAAGGCTAGGCAGATGATTTGTCATCATCATCATCATAATCAGCCTATAATGTTCCCACTGCTGGTACACAGACCTCTTCTCTCCACCACGCGAGCCCAGGGCGGGTTGGTAGATGTCAGACATGCCGGTTTCCTCACGGTGTTTCCCTTCATCATTTTGAGAGCAGTGGTAATGAAATAATTTACACAAAGTAAAGCGCCTGTCTTGGTTCGAATCTACGACCTACAACTCGTAAGTCGCGGTCGTTAGTACTGGGTCACCACTCACCACTGCTCTCACTGGGCCACCACTCTATTATAATTGAATATGAATATTATTTATATCAACACTAAAATCATGACGGTTGTTTACGAGATCATTACAACCATACAGACAAACGATTTTGTTGTTTTGAATATAAGTATTCCAATAACATTGCATATCTCATAGAGGTGACCACAAAACGTTATTATTTTAGCGTTTTAAATACGAATCTAAAACTTTATTACGTAGTTTTAAATTGCAATAAAGTTACACTGACGATGCAATGCAAGGGACGTGTCATATGAAAATAGTTTTACATAGTTCTGTAGAATGTAAACAAATATTTACTCAACTGGTGTTTAATTTTATTTTGTACTAGCTTCTGCCTGCGACTTCGTTCGCGTGGAAGTCGTAAGATACACAATATACTAAAATAACAGCCACATTTATAGAAAACTCGGCTTCCGACCCGCCGCGTCGCATTGCATCGTCCGCCGGACCCGCCTGCGCTATTACTTCATTTTAGCTTAGCGTTTTTTTTTTGATCGGCACCTCATCTGCTGTAGTGTGATTTTAAATAGCCTATAATAACCTTCCTCAAGAATTGGGGGGGCTATCAGAACCGGCTCTAGAGATAAGCGCAATCAAACAAAAAAAAAACTGACCAAGTGCGAGTCGGACTTGCACACGAAGGGTTCCGTACCACAAGGCAAAAACGCCGAAAAAAACACGTGTGTTGTATGGGAGGGCCAGGTATTTAACAAAATAAAAAATTACGATTCATTACGATCTGTGTCTTTTGAAAATGTATTAATGTTATCAATTTTCTTGTTTCAGGTAAATAAAACTGCCTCATATTGGAGTGTTTGCGTGAAAAAAAACAGCTAGCGGTAAGACCCAACATTTGGTCAAACGTAATTCCTAAACTTTTTACATGTTTTGACATTTTCGACTTGTTGGACTTATCGTAACGATATTGTTGGTTTCCCAAGGCATGTTTCTCCGAAGGCGTTTCTTTTTCTAATTACTTAGGTATAAAGAACTTACCGAGATTAAAAAATACTTCCGTGTCCTTTTAAAATGTAGTCGTCTAGTCGTGTAAGTAAAATCCTAAGGCCCTTTCTACACGGCACGCTTTCTTTACGGTACGTCGTGTAAGTTGCGCCGTAGAGAAAAACTGACCAAGTGTGCGAGTCCGACTCGCACACGAAGGGGTCCGTACCACAAGGCAAAAACGCCGAACAAAACACGTTTGTTGTATGGCAGTCCCCTTAAATATTTATTTTATTCTGTTTTTGTTGTTATAGCGGCAACAGAAATACATCATCTGTGAAAATTTCAACTGTCTAGCTATCACGGTTCATGAGATACAGCCTGGTGACAGACAGACACACGGACAGTAGAGTCTTAGTAATAGGGTCTCGTGTTTACCCTTGGGTACGGAACCCTAAAAACAAACAAACTCTATACTATCGCATGTACTGGTATTTACCTGTCGGAAAAAAATCATATACTTACCTATCGGAAAAAATTAAAAAAAACGGCAATGTACAATTACCACTCGTTTTTATTACCTTTCTCATAGATAAACTTCACTGATAACAATTTTAATAGCCCCAAAACGCAGTGACGTAATCTACAGATGTTTGATAATTAATGCAACATTTTTTAAACATGTTTTTCGGGGTCAAACGGGGTCCAACGGTCACGCTATCGACAATAAAGGGACTAGTTATCGTGATCTATAAATTAACAGGACCTTTGTTCTGGGACCCATAATTTTTGAACTTGGTTGTCGATAGAGCGGTTGACGCAAATATTTTTGTCGTTTTTAGGGTTCCGTACCCAAAGGGTAAAAACGGGACCCTATTACTAAGACTTCGCTGTCTGTCCGTCCGTCTGTCTGTCACCTGGCTGTATCTCAAGAACCGCGATAGCTAGACCGTTGAAATTTTCACAAATTATGTATTTCTGTTGCCGCTATAAAAAAAAAAAAAACAAAATAAAATAAATATTTAAGGGGGGCTCTCATACAGCAAACGTGTTTTTTTCGGCTTATTTTCCTTGTGGTATGGAACCCTACGTGTGCGAGTACGACTCGCACTTGGCCAGTTTTTTTTTGTCTAACTTTGTGTACCTGTTTTTGGTTGAGGGGAATGAACGGGGTTGAGTAAAATATGGGTTATTTATTCTAAAATGTGAGAATTCGTTGCTTGGTGCGGTATGGTGTGAATTTTTTTCGGTGTTAATTGTATAACTGTTATGACCTGCACACATGTTGATTTGTAATCATGAGACCATTGGTCGCGTTTTGATCTTTATGTCACCGTTCGTCTTCTTCCTCTTCTAAGAAAAGATACAAAAGTAAATCGCGATCGCTAATCCCAAACAGCCGTGCTATTCTGTAACCATCTCATCGTGAAAACTTGGGTGAAGTGAGCGTAGTGCGTAATGTCAATTCCTAGCAAAAACAAACTCACTTCACCTTAGTTTTCACGATTACGGTGAAATTTTTACAGAATCGACCGGCAGCCCCGGCAGGTCAGACATCTTGTCTCACGGAACATTCAGAACTAACTGGAATACGGCGCTGCCGTCTGTCTGGCATGGAACAAAAATGTAGACAATAAATTCATTCTTGTCGAAGTTTTGCTAATTAATTTAATTTAACCCTTATACGGACAAATTAAATTAATTGGCAAAACTCCGCAGATGTGATGGCTATCGAAATATGAAAAAAAAAATGCAATTTTTTTGGGTCAACGACCGTATGTATTTGTATTGTAGTCACTTGAAATATCAGTATTAAAAATCTGTAAACATCACAAAAAAAAAATCATCAAATCAATATTTTTTTTTGATTATCAGGAATTGCTAACCCACCACGTCTGCACGGAGTTTCGCTAACTAATTTAATTTGACCTTGTATATATCTTTTGAGGCTGACGCTACCTAGAGCAATAAGTCTATCACTAGGCTACCGGCGTGACCTTTAGAGGTTGGGCAGCATAGTTTACGAGCTTGTCTAGACAGGTCAGAATTAAAAAGACAAACAAACCTTCTTTTGATGATGTCATTGCTTATTAGGTTACTGTGGCAAGCTGGAAATTGTGGCAAGTGGTTATAGGTTGTAGAAAATTAAAATATCCTGAGGTTTTAAATTGTATATCTGTGTCTTTAACCTACTAATATTACAGGTTAAGTAACATCCATACTAATATTATAAATGCGAAAGGGTGTCTGTCTGTTACCTCTTCACGCTTAAACCGCTGAACCGACTTAGATGAAATTTGGTATAGAGATAGTTTGAGTCCCGGGAAAGGACATAGGATAGTTTTTATCCCGATATTCCCACGGGATCGACACTTATGCGGGTGAAACCGCGGGGCGTTGCTAGTTGTTAATAACTCTATGGATTCTTGTCTGAAGTAAGTATAAGTTTACTATTCTATTCTATAGGGAAATGTTAAAGCAATCAATGTTCAGTGCGAGAAAGAAATAGAGCTATACATACATAACAAATGTATGATAAGTATTGATAACTTAATGCTTCTGGATTGTTTCTGAAATCAGAGGTGACCTGTGTCCCAGCAGTGGTAACATTATAATCTGATTATGTATGTGTTTAATCACGATATCGTAACATTACAGTTAACATCATAATGTAAGTACTGATCAAAGTTTTGAACAGATATTTTTCTTGTTTTACTGTTCTACATTATCTCACTATCTCCTATAACTTTTCAAACAACTGCACAAACAAACACATACATTCAAACACCAATACAATACCAAAGATTCACAGATGAAACATAGTATCATTTTATTCAACTTCGCATACAAACTTGGAACATTAGCATGGGAACTAAGCGTAAAGCGGGTAGTCTTCAATAAATTGTACCCGCACAATCGAGTTGCATTTACACAGCCATCGGGAACTAACACTCATTAATAATGCTACCGATACCGACCAACAATGGGATGCCAGGTGACTGTACGAGAAAAATAATAAATAATATTACTGGTCTGGTCTTAGGGTTGGCGAGACAGAGCTGCAATGAAGACTTAGCAACGTTTAACACGTTATTCTGTTGTCAACAGCGAACGATAGGTATACATCATCTGCCTAGCCTTTTCCCAACTATGTTGGGGTTGGCTTCCAGTCTAACCGGATGCACCTGAATATCAGTATTTTACTTGGAGCGACTGGCTATCTGACCTCCACAACCCAGTTACTGGGTAATACGATATCCCTTGGTAAGACTGGTTGTCAGACTTTCGTGGCTTCTGACTACCCGTAACGACTGTCAAAGATCCACGAATGACAGCCGGGACCAACAGCTTAACGTGCTTTCCGAGGCACGGAGGGGGTCTCGGTGCCTATGCTGTTATTATTTAGCCACGGGCCCCCCCAACGATAGGTATACAATTACCCCTTTATTTATAAACGCTGTTTAAAGTTAAGAGCGTTTACGCCGTACGGCATTTCGTACAAACTTTCAAGCCCTTGTTTTTCGAAGTGAATGAACCGATTTTAATTAAACTTCATACGCATAAGCAGGACGCAAACGTCAAAATGAGTAAATAACATTTTCGAAAATAACTGGAAATCTCTGTTTCTATGGAACACTTTAAATCGGTCTAATTTGACTGTAACACTTTTTTTAAAAAATGTTCTTAACTAACTTTTTAGACCTTTGTATCCTGCTTATGCGTATGAAGTTTAATTAAAATCGGTTCATTCGTTTCGAAAAACAAGGGCTTGAAAGTTTGTATGAAATGCCGTACCTACGTCGTAAGCGCTCTTATTTAAACGTCAAAAATGCATGGTTGGACAGTCTTTAATCATTACATAATTAAAGTAAATAATGATTACCGACTAGAAATACAATTGTTTTCAGTGCTAATTATATTTACAAAGCCTTTATGCCTAAGTTTGATTTAGACGTCTAGATCTTAGGAGTAAGGTTTCAAATACTAGAAAATTGAGTGAAAATATGAGCTCTAAGCTGGACTTTTTGGGGGTGCATTGCATGTTTCATGCATTCAGTAGTCTTTTTATGCTTACGCAAACTTTTTTCTTGGATTTTTTTTTTTACGACAGTGTGGCCAAATAAACCCCGACTGCTTTACTTATTCAAAGGATACATAGCCAGTCCAGCAAAATCTATTGTGCACGTACCTTACGTTTACATCTCCTGCCTAAACAATAATTCTGCTATTGGCAAGAAAGACTACTTTAACATTTGCCAGCCCTAGCCTCCAGCAGCCACTAGAAACAGCAGCAATAACGATTATTGTGAGTCGCAGTCGCAGCATAACAAATGCTGTAACAAAGCTACCGACTTTACTCCCGCGGATGCAGCTCCAATGGCTTCCGGATACCTGATCTACTATTGTCTACGATTGCAGGCTACTGGCTTTCATATTGTTTTGGAGAGCTTTTAATTTTAGGATGCTGTACAGCACTGCATCTTCGTAGTTGACTGCTGGACAACAATATAACTTAGATTGAATTAATAGTTTTTAGAGACAAAATGGGAGACGTCAAAAATCCTCTTCCACTTTTCATTTTGGTCTAAGATTTTCAAACTATTCTGGGACCATAGTAATTTTTTTTCTTATGTTTTTTCGTTTTTTATGTTTAGATATCGATCGAAACCCATCAAGTTTGCGGAGTTTCGGTACTCTGTATTAACAATGCATGGTAGATTTTTTTTGCAGAATTCTACAAAATACATTACTTATTTTTAGTCCCCATTGGCTGCTCAGATATAAACCTAAAATATGTAAAAGGAAAGGGAAAAAAATCGTGTACCGTTGCTAAGTAAAAAGTAACGTATTCCGGCGGTCCCTATTAAGGAGGCTCAGGCTTGACTTCGTAAGAATGTACAGCGGTACGAGTTTTGTACACTCTCCAGGGAATATTCCCGAATAAATTATACAAATTGGCCCTAATATGTATAAATAACTCCAGCATCATTTACGGTAAAAAGGTAGAAAGGTTATTCTACCAGAAATAATATCCTCATTAACTCCTGTGCAGATAAAACTAATTACATAGCACAAAAAGGAATCACGATGCACAATCTCGGGTTATTTCCTAAAGAGGTTATTTTGACCATATTTCACAGGAGCCTAATATAATGGTGGACGCTATATAACTTCCCAATTTCCCTTCCCTTAGTCCCACAATTAATTTACTACCATAATGTTGCCTAATAAAATAATAAGCTACTAAATAGAAATTAATAAGTATATTTTTTATTTATTATAGGGTTTTATTAACGATGCTCGGATATTACAGGGTTATTAGGGTGGAATATACCGAGGGTCTTGCTATCATATTTTATTGCGTAAATTATGCCGTTCAGCCAGCAATTTGAAAGCTCAGTGTAGGACCCTTGAGTTGCGGAATCTATACCTACGTATATATATGTTTCTGTCTGTGCCCGCTAAGGTCAAATTACACAATGGATTTTGATGTGATTTTTACCATCATTTTGAAGAATGATTTCGGAAGGTTTATAAGTATAATGTTTGTTTGTTACGCTTTCAAGCTAAAACGGCTGAACGGATTTCGATGAAATCTAGCACATAGGTAGACCATGACCGGAATTAGGACACAGGATACTTTTTATCCCGATTTTCCCACGGGATTGAGACATATGCAGGTGAAACTGCGGGGCGCACCTATATGTAATAAAGAAATGATTTTGTCAAGTCGTAGAAACTGTACGAAGCAGGGCCGGCTGCTAATATTTATATAAAGCGCTTTCTGCTTTAGTGTAACGACACAAGTACAGGAGCTTTCAAGGAAATAGAGCTAGGAACTATGAGGTTATGAACGAGATTGTGCTAACACAAGTCAGCGCTTAACGCGCTAAGTGGCTGTTTAAGAATATGTTGCAGCTATTAAAGCGAAGTTAGTTATTATAAGGAGTTTAATAACAGTCTGAGTAGACGTTTAGAGGGATGGGTAATGTAGAAATTGCGCTTGTGTTTATTAGCTAGAGTGTAGCTAAGTTAAATATACAAGTCACGGGAATTCGCTGTTTTTAGCCTAATTTGCGTCATCAGTCATCTGCCTATCCTTTTCCCAACTATGTTGGCGTCGGCTTCCAGTCTAACCGTATGCAGCTGAATACCAGTATTTTACATGGAGCGACTGCCTATCTGACCTCCACAACCCAGTTACTGGGTAATATGATACCCCTCGGTAAGACTGGTTGTCAGACTTTTGGGCTTCTGACGACCTTTAACGACTGTGAAAGATCCACAAATGACAGCCGGGGCCAACAGCTTATAACGTGCTTTCCGAGGCACGGAGGGGTCACGGTGTGTAAAGATGGTCACCCATCCACAGACCAACCGCGGCAAGCGTAGCTTAACCTGATCGATCGACCTTTGTGGCTGTTATTATTTAGCCACGGGTTTAGATAATTCTAGAATCATTGCTAAATGTATGGTTTCAGTTTGCGCGTCACCCAGTAATAATTATAAGTGATTCTAAGTTGAAACCACTAAAGATGATAACGCCTGTTTATACAGTGTAACACCCAAGAATACACAATTTCACATAATTAGACCACATGTTACATTGTTTTCAATTGTAATTACTATCTAATCGCTAATTGTGGAGATATAGCAAGTCACTCTAATGGCTACATTCGGCTAGTTTACTTACAATAATAGAACCATTGTTTAACTTAAGTTCTAGTTATGTCTAACTATGACATGATTTGTCTAGTTTAATTGGATAGTTAGTTGGTTTTAGATAATAACTTGGATTCGGTGATTGTTTAAACATAAATGTGATAGAGGTATTGTTGAGTGTTTCACTTCACTTTGTGTTTAAATAGGGGTATTATTTGAATTTAAATTGGGTCAATTAACTCTTGAATGGATGTATAGATCTATGTTATCAAACAGCTTCTAAGTGAAGTTGTAGGTACAGGCAACCACATAACCGTTGGTAACACTAGCTACAAAAATCTTTTTAACAAAAAAAGAAGAAGTCGGTGTCTAGGGATCAGTATTTTAGTTTTTGCCACCGACTTCCGAATTTAAAGTTATTTTTCAGTTCGTAGTGTTTTTTTTGGAAGTCGGTTGTTTTTTTTGTAAAAAAGTTTTTATTTCTCGCTTTTTAGTGGGTCTGTTTATAATTTATCTAAGTTACAAAAGCCTAATGTCAACTTGCCCATCGCCTTTTACAAAATATTCCTTTTCCCGATGCAGGGACATTAATTGTTGAGGAGTTCTCCTAGTATTCCACCATCAGCCCCATTTCTCCTCTTTTTGAAGTCGTTTAAAAACAGCATATAATGTTTCCTCTTCTAAGACACAAGCCTCCTCTCTATGAGAGGGAGTGGGCCGTAATCCACCACGCGGCCTGCGGGCTCAGTGCGGGTTGGTGGATGTCTTTGAATGTTTGGTTCTAAGACATGCCGGTTTACTCACCATGTTTTCCTTTACCGTTTGAGAGCTGTGGTGATGAAATTAAATACACAAAGTAAAGTGCCTGGTTGGGTTTGAACTCACGGCCTTAGCTCGTAAGTCGTGGCCGATGCCACTGGGCATCAACTCAGCCTATCGCAGTGCACTGCTGGACATGGGCCTCCGCCTTCCGCACCCAGTCTGTCCCAGCCACCTTCTAAAGTTCGTCATTCCATACAGCTGGGGGGCGTCCCACTCTACGCTTGCCGATATGCGGTCTCCAATCCAGGACTCGTCTGCTCCACCGGCCATCGATTCTTCGAGAAACATGACCAGCCCACTGCCACTTCAGTTTCCTTACTCTGCAAGCTATGTCGGTAACTCCGGTTATTTTCCGGGTTACCACTGCTCTCACGTTACCCCTTGGATACAACTAAACACAGTATACACGTATAAGAAGTATTTGTACTAAGGTAAAAAGTCAATAACCCTGTATAACCAACTCCTTAACAATACGACCGCTAGGCGAATTAAGTGCATAGCAAACAATTCATTGCTCTCTCAGTTCGCGGCCGAATAACAATGGCGCTCTCAAATGAGGAAATGCAAATCATTTTGTGTAATGAAGCCGTTTGTTGTGGGTGCTCAGTGGTGAAATCATTTTAGCTTGTTTTAATTTGAAGTTGCGGTCTTGATCTTGTAGTTGAAATGTTTATATTGTATTGTTTTACGAAGGATTCCTTAAGTTTGTACTATCTAATATCAAATTATCTTGAATAGGGCGCGATAGGGAACAAAGACAGACAGCTGTGCTGCTGGACTGTTTGTGGCGCCATTTCTTCTTCCCAGCTAAAGCACTAGGAAGTGGTGAAGGGCAAGCCTTTTGAGAAACTGTCTATGTAATTCTCAGTCTAAAATAATAAAATACGAGTAAGTACCTAAGTATGATTTGTTATTTTGATTTGAAAAGCTCTGGTCTAAAGTTTGTAGAGAAGTAGGTACCAAAGAGAATATAGTCTTTGGTAGGTACGGACAAAAGGAGAGAATTTCAAGACTTATAAAAATATACTTACCTTAGAATTTGTTTTTCGTCCTCGTGAAAATTTTAAAGTAGTCTATGTGTACTTTTTTGGCTGTAAAGTCCTGGCATTCTCAGCCAGTGTTAAATTAAAACTACAAAAATACAATTTCAATAAAAACTATAAATATGTGTGTATGACTTGCGTACAGTTGGACACCACAATTAGCATTAATTGACTTCCGATTCTTGCTTACATTACGGTTGACCTGTGTCTGACTGGGGAGTCTGGGGACACGGTGCTAAGTGCAGTGTCATTCGGTGATTCATAAACACCAGGGACTTGGAAACGAAATGAATTTCGTTCTGTTACCACGTATAACGTTCCAAAATTCGGAACGATACTAAAACCTAAAAATATCAATAACGTTACAAAGAAAAACGTTATAGAATATCATTTTGTAGAACAATATTATAAGTAACGTTTTAAGTATCAGTAACATTAAGCTTATCCGCTTTTAAAAACGTTACAGGTGAAACGTTACAGATTCATTTGTAACGTTATTCTTCATACTTTTTCGTCATATTTTATGTCATGAAGCTGGCAAAGTTGAGTATCGAAATGAATAACGTTACATTGATCTTATTGTTAGTGAACAGTTTTAGATTTCGTTCCGTTTGTCAGTATCTTTATAGCCAAGTAATTAATTTTGTTACGATCCCGGTGGAACGGTACAAATTATCGGTACTGGAAACTGGAACAACGCGTAACGTTATTTTGAGTAGGTAACGTTTCAAGTCCCTGGTAGACACACACTATTGTTAGTCAGTTGTTTTTCTTTCCCCAAAGTTTTGGTGCATAGTACACACAGGCATGGCTACTGTGACTAACTAATGAGACACAGTTGAATTTCTATTGTTATTATAAATCAAATTTTGATTTGTCAACAGTTCGTTGTTCAGTTGTTTATTGCCGCTCAAAGGGGCAAAAAAACAACTGAACAACCAACCTTTCATAGCTTTTAAGTTTTCGATTAAAACACGAGGAACATCGGCTGTTAAGTTTTGGGCCACGAAGTTTCCTATCAGCGATTCTGATTCTAGCACTTTTGTTTGAAAAATTACTGTTACTTAATCGAAAATTAGTTTATCGTTTAGGAATTTTAATGGTGAACATTGTTTAATGAATGGCTTTAATGAATGGCATTAGTGCCAGAATTATAACGAAAAAACTATCATCCAAATATTTCCAACTTTCATCTTATTCCAACCATCCTCCAAAACCGAACAAAAAAAAAACCGATAATGACAACAACTATACGTCATCTGCTCACGCTACTCAACAACACGCACGCCACACTCGTGTTATTGATTTTACAGCAACATGATTGACGACCGCCTTGCATGAACGTTCCGACGTAAATATTGCACTCAACAATCTACTCGATTTATTGTCTATGCACTCCGCTTCGATAGCCGCGAAACTCGGAATACAATTTTTTTTTAGGAAGCAAATTGTGTTCGGAATTTAAAATTGTGTTACTGGCCAGTTTTTGTGATCTTGGAATGGAGAAATAGTGTGGAAACTCTTTGTTCGATCGTTAGAGAATGCATGCGTAAAATAGCAAAAAAAAATAGATTCGCGTAATTTACTCTGGTATGAACGTGCAAGTTGAGTTGGAACGCTTAAACTCTGTATCATTGCTGTACAAAGTTTTAAGCGGTGAAGTGCTGCTGCTACATATTATAAAACAAAGTTCTCAGTTGCCCTATCTGCAATGAAGCTAATCAAAAACTAGTACAGTGAACAGTATATTTCTCTACAACTTGGAGCACGTTTTAAAAATGATTTTATGACATTGGCGCCGATTCTGTTGTTCACAAAAGGCACCCTTTTCTTTCTATTTCATTAAGAAAAGGAGAGAAGATAAATATTAGTTTAGTCCTGTCAAATTAGTCAGCGCCTGACGTAAATTGACGTATTTTTAATAGCCAATTTTATAATCTCGTCTAAATTGTCTATGGAGCACTTATCTTAATTTGACAGGACTTATTTGTGAACAACAGAATCGGCGCCATTATCTATCTTTTCTTTGATTAGCGAATCTTTCTTCCATAACCAAATTAGGAAACATCTCAGCCAATTAAAACATTAAAAAAATATCATTATATACGGCCCTCCAAAAAACTTTTGGGAAAGACTTTGCAAAGGTAATTAGCCAAGTTGACTTCAACTAATATCGTTATCATCCATAATAGGTACTGTTATGGATTAATGGTCAAAATTTTAATTCGATTGGGAGAAAGTTTAACATAATTAATGGACTTAGAAAATTTCGTGTCTCCCTTTGTCCTTTTAATTTGAGGTCCCCTGTTATTTCTGTTGGGAGTTTTGTGTAACGTTATTGATCTAAGTGATTCCGCTGCGGGACGTTTTTAACTCCGTCCCGTTATGAATTAATGAGGTTTTGATTAAACGTGTTTTTAACTTGGAAGTTATTTAGTAATATGTCAGATTTACTCTTAACAAAATACGTAGGGACTTACACCCGTTTTCACAAACATTACTATGAGGTTTCACATTGCGAGCGGACGCACAGTCCCAAAAACCCATTCATAGACAATACTTGAGTGGCGATCGGCACTATGCGTCTCTTGATGTTTATGAATTGAGAATTCCTTACTTCGCATAGTAATGCTACGTTACTTAGACAAGTTTTGTTTGTGAATACCGGTGTTAGTTACTACCCAATTTTGCTTTTATGTGCCATGCTTCCCAGCACCCTAATTGCGTAACACACCTTTACACTCAATTTGAATCATTTTGAAGCATATTGCTAATCCATTGCTCCATTATGTTCGAAAAATGTGTCTGCTCAACTGCGTAAATCACGCAATGAATGTTGTTGAACTGTCAAAATAAAAACCCATTGCTACTGATAGTGTGTTACGCAATTACCCTGCTGGTCTATGCGAGTCTCATCCAGGTCTTCTCCGCGATCTTCTATATTGTCGCAATTGGTCTGCCAAAGCTCCTACCGTTTCTCGGTAACCATTCTGATCAAGCTTTGCTCCACCTGCCATCACCTCGTCTAACTAAGTAGAATGCCTAAAATTAATTGTACCTATATCATTTTACATATTATGTACATACACAGCCATATTACTAGTATACACAGTAACAGTGTCGCAGTTCGCAGCGACGCCATTGGCGAGTCGTTCTAGTTCACGTGCCACGGGACAATGCATGGATTTTAATGTATTTGCATAATTGCCACGCTGTTTTCTGTGTTTATCTGTGGCGTGTGGGCCACAGTCTGTAGCTTGCAGTGAGACAACTCCGTTTGTAGTTGTAATTTGTGTTTTGCAGTACGTGCTTTGTATAAGGAATAGGTGTTTGAGATATGGCTAATCAATTAATGTTTATATATTGCTAGGAATTCGGTAGAATAGAAAATAATCACTTCATGCTATACTCACAACGGAAGAGCTTTTCAAATGCTAAGTATACGGAATCTCATACCTTCGGTAGCTAGATTAAGGTAGTGGCTGAGCCATTGTCTCTCAGGCCGAGATCTATAAATGTTACTTAGCACGTACTTACTTTGATTTATCTTTATTCCTGTCACTGTCGCACAACTGTCAAACTACAAGTGCAAGATAGAGACGGGGACATAATATATATAAGTCAGAGCATGAGATAAGTAACGTTTATAGCTTTCGACCTTAGTCTACGACTTGCTTAGATTCCATTCCAGTCAATCAATTTACTCAGCCTATCGAAGTCCATTGCTGGACATCTACTCCCACTCCCAGGCTGCGCCACAACACCCTGTACTCTGCCTTTCGCACCCAATCTGTCACAGCCACCTTCTTAAAGCCATCGGTCTATCTAGCTATTCATTCCAGACGAATTTAATATTTATGCCAGCTTTTTTTTAAATATAAAATATACAGTCTGCATACTAATCATAAACAATGTACCTTTTAACAATAGACCTCTGATTACTTTCTAGAACATTTTTCTACAAAAGCTATGCATTTAGTAACACTTGTTTTACTGCTACGTGACGTGCTGTGGCAACAGTTTTTGTGCACGGCTCGTGGACACCAGTGCTTATTGTTTATTTAAATTGGCCGATTGTGAGCCTGCCACGCTGCCACGTTCCTATCGGTACTATCACAATTATACGTAATACATGCAAACGTAAGTTCGTGTGGAAAAATGTGGAATAGTGTTATTGTGGAGTGTTTGGGCCCCATACAAAGATATATATTTGAATAACATGTTTCCAAAAAATATTCAAAATTAAGCTCTTCAAATTCAGCCATTTGCAGCTGGATATTTGTATTTTCTAAGTTGCGCCGCAAGACCCGGGTTTACGCATTCTCCATTAGTGTGTTCACCTAGCTGATCTGTATAAGGTATGATACAAGATACAGGATTTTGTAATATCTTGATTTAAAAGAGCGTCCATGGAGTTTCTTGCCCGTTCTTCTCCAAAGAGATCTACGTTTTGGAATGGGCAACTAGCTTCAACTTTCTGACTAACTGACAGACTATTTAATTTTGACAATTCAAAAGTGCCTGTACAAGGTTTAATTGAAATAAATGCTTCGAGTTTGACAACCTGATGATTAGAAATTACAGCGTTCTTGTTCAAACTGAATTGACAAGCAAAGATTTAGTTGGCCAGACAAAATTTAATGAAATTTAAGTAGATATGCTACCAGTAGGCTAATTCTCGTAATTTAAAACGGGTATCATTTAAGCTATCACCAATTTAATTAGTTTTGTGTTTCTTAAATAATAGGGTTTGTCCTCCAAATAGTAGATCTGTCACCAAAATGTAGTCACCAAACAATGCAAAATCAGTTCCACAATAAATCACCTAAAATCCTGAGATATAAGGTCTATAATAATTTTTTTTTAAATAATCTCTTTTTCCATATTTTTTTTCTTTAAAATTTAGTCGTTTCTGGCACTCGCCGGCCGCTGCCGCGGCACCGCTCGCTTCGCTCGCTCGGCTCGTGCGTAGGAGGTCACAGTTTTAACCTAACCTAACCTAAGCATTTTTTTTTAAATAATTAACCTCGTAACTAATTCGGTTCTCGATAATGTCCATTTCAAGTAACAAAACTGTTATTATAAGAACGAAGTTTATATTCATGTAATGCAATATAATTTTATTGGTTATCGATCTCTTATTTTACACATATATTAACATTAATTTGATAATTCATACCTGGGAACAATTTTTGTTTATCTGAGAACGAAAATATTTCGTGGCGATAGATCTATTTATTAGGTGATACAACTTGATGACAAATATAAATTTTGTTGATAGAAAATATAGTTCCCATTTAAAACGTTCAAAAAGAGTCTCATCTCGGCAACAAACAAATGTCAAAAACTTGTCAAAAAGGAAATTAGAGGTATTTTTGATTGATTGTGACTGAGGTCAGACTATGAATGTTTTTTAAATTACGAGAATTGCTTCTCTGATTGTTTACTCACATATTTTCGAACGACACACACCCTTCGTTTAACCGTGGAAAAACATTAAGAAAAACAAAAAAAATTTAGTGTTTATGTTGTGTTGTTGTTGTTAGTTGTTGTTGTTGTTAATGTTATGTAGTTTTTCATTATGAAAAACTTTCAGACACGATCGTTTTCCTAGTTAACCTACACATGCCTTTAATTAAAATATTATGTATCGAAACAATTTGAGAAAGTATCCGACACAGCGATTTTGACTGGGGTCAGTCACGCGTGAACCCCTCCCCCACCCCCCCCTGTCCCGTCTCTTCTCTCTTCTCAATTATTTCTGCTCGCTCATCTGCGATAATTTGATTTTTTTCAATTCTTTATTATGTTAAGTAAGTGTCTGCTAACTTAGCGTTGTTAATGACGAAGTTGAGAAGAGTTCTCAACTTCGTCAGAAGATCTATGAAAGTTTTCGTTGAAAAAATAATGGGGAGGTATTAAAACTCCGGGGGTGTTAAGTGAAGGATGCATCTTAAGATATGCATAACTAAAAGCCTTTCATGACGGTAAATTAAATAGTTCGCTTTCTGAGCACGAAACCATGGTTAGCAGTTTGTTCAAGGACAGGGATGTTCATTACTTAGATGATTAAGGGATTAATTTTGCTTGTAATTCTGTTAGCCATACTAATATTATAAATTTAAAAGTAACTCTGTCTGTCTGTATGTTACCTTTTCACGCCTAAACCACTGAACGGATTTCGGTAAAATTTGGCAGAGAGATAGATTGCATCCCGGGGAAGGACATAGGATAGTTTTTATCTCAATATTCCCACGGGATCGACACTTATGCGGGTGAAACCGCGGGGCTCTGCTAGTGAGCATATAAACAAGACAAGTTTTTAGTAATGTAGTTACAGCTTGTCTTAAACCTAATTTCATCACTACTTCTTATTACACATAACATCACGACTGTAATCCCCAAAGGAGTAGGCAGGGGTGTACCTGTAAATGCCTACCAGCGCTGCGGTATTTATTTTTTAAATATCGCAGCATTATGCTGAGATAGGAGACTTTTGGGCCTCGCATAGGCCTTTTTTTAGGGTTCCGTACCTCGAAAGGAAACAACGGAACCCTTATAGGATCACTTTGTTGTTCGTATGTCTGTCTGTCTAGACCCTTTGTCTCGGTAACGCGTGGACGTATCGAGTTGAAATTAAAACCATATAGGTACTCAGTACCCTCATTGCGTAACACACTATTACTTTCAATTTGAATCATTTTCAAGCATATTGCTAATCCATTGCTCCATCAGTTCGAAAAATGTGTCTGCTCAACAACGTAAATCACGCAATGAATGTTGTTGAACAGTCAAAATGAAACCCATTGCTACTGATAGTGTGTTACGCTATTACCCTGCTGGTCTAGTCCCTTGAAGCTGTGAAAAAATCAAATTTCTAAGTTAACGTAAAAAAAAGATACTGCTGTTTATGCCGCAAAAAACGTGTATTTCGACACTCAAAGGAATCAAAATTTTTAGGGTAGGTACTTCCCGTTGACCTAGAATAATGAAATTTGGCAAGAAGCAATGTCATGTAGCACAACACAAGTAAAGGAAAAAATCCGAAATCCGTAAATTTGTAACTTCAAATTTACAGTTTTGGGATTTTTTCCTTTACTTTGGGATTTTTTGTAACTACATGCCTACAAATTTCTACCATACCCTCGGTGCGTGGGTCCGACTCGCCCTTGACCGTGTTTTTTTTTTGTTTATTTATTTAATAGTTTTCTTTCCTTCTTTTTCTTTCTTCAGATGTTGTTTGTGTGTTCTTATTGATTTTACAAATTAAACAAAACACATCGCCCACCAATTCCAGTTCAACTAAAATTTCCTTCCACTCCTTACAAGCTCGTAGTCTCGCTAAGTTAAGTCAACCATGCAGTATGCTGGCCGAGTATGTATAGTGTATACAGTTGGCTTGAGCATCGTCGCCATACAGTCTGGCGCGTTCGTCCACGTTTCATATAGCCATACACAATGTAGGTAGTGCAGGTAACGCTTGTGTAGTTAACTGCGATACCTGTGAGCAATTTTTGGTAGATATTATTATAAAGCGTATCACACACATGCCTGCAACTTGCACAAAAGCATGCAAGTAGCTGGCATACCAGTATGGTATTCACCAATCAGAAGTTGTTATGGCACACGGCATGCAAGCTGATTGGTGAATACCATAATGACATGCAAGCTACTTGCATACTTTCGTGCCAGCTACTGGCATGTACGTGTATCCTTAGCATGAGAGTGAGTTTTAAAAGAGTGTCCGTGGAGTTTCTTACCCGTTCTTCTCCATAGGTATCTACTACGCTTTGGAATGGGCAACTAGCTTCATCTTTCTGTCTGACCGACCCCTTCACAGTTCAAAAGTGCCTGTAATTGGTTTATCCATACTAATATTATAAATGCGAAAGTGTGTCTGTCGGTCTGTTACCTCTTCACGCTTAAACCGCTGAACCGATTTAGGTGAAATTTGATAAAGAGAGTTTGAGTCCCGGGAAAGGACTTAGGATAGTTTTTATCCCGATATTCCCACGGGATGTTTGGAATCACGGGTGAAGTCGGAAGTGTGCTGTGTATGAGTTATGTGCAGACGCTGCTCTCTTCACGCACACATTTACAGCGTAAATGCGTTACAGACAAAAAGTAATTTAAAAAAAAATAAACCGACTTCAAAAGAAATGAACTCAAAATTATGAAATACCTTTAATTTTGGAAGTCGGTGTCTTGGGATCTGTATTTTAGTTTTAGTTTTTCGCCACCGACTTCCGAAATTAAAGTTATTTCATAATTTTGAGTTCATTTCTTTTTGAAGTCGGTTTAATTTTCTGGAATATTTGTTTGTAATAAGTAGGTAGGTACTTAATAGTTTTGTTGTAAATATTGCACTAGAATTTGACCAAGGTTTTGAGATGTTTTCCCTGTGACACTACACCCGTAGCTTGTATCAATAAGCCAGGCCGTCATACTTATACTTATTAGTCCATATCTTGAAAATTACTGAATCGATTTTGATGAAACTGTTCCCTAAGTTGAAGTAAATGTAAGCCAATACAAAAATATGGTCACGATCCGATTAATAGTTGCGGAGAAATACGTGGACAAACATACATACATACATACGGCTATAAAATTTTGTATATTTGTTTGGAAGCCCTAATAGATTGTCATATGTGAATATAATGCAATTCCAATAATATTACATACATACGTGTCGAATTGATAACCTCCTTTTTTTTTAAGTCGGTAAAAATCCTATAAAACTAAGTAGGTATAGTCGCCGCCCAACAGTCTGGCCCTTTCCCCACGTGATGCAACAGCTATAAGCATGAATAATCAATTTGAAACAGTATTAAATAAGAAGTCACGACCTCTCTATGCTACCTACTGTATTTATTAGCTCACGACTCAATAGTCTATGGTATGGCCGTGACGGTAGCCATACAGTCTAGCCGCCTTTTGTGGGCGACCATAGAGATTCCGCTTTTGTTTTTAATCGTGTTAGAAAGATGTAAAGGTGATTAGTTAATAGGATAATTTTATGCGCATTATATTGCAATAACTGCACGACTGGTATTGTTCAAACGTTGGAAAATGTAGGAAAGTCTTCGGAAAATGTTTACTTGGAATCTTTGACAATGTAAGTAATTTGAAAACATTGTAAAAACCAATTATTATTTGTAAAGAGTAACCGTGGAGTTTCTTGTCGGCTCTTCTTCATAGAAAACTACCAATTGGAACCGTGCACTAAGTGCCCATGCAGGTGGTAGACATCAAATGTTTTGATTCTGATTTTGACGATTTATTTTCGTTGGATCCCACTTTTGAATCCCAGTTTATTATTTTTGGCGTTGAATCCCTTAAAAACATTACTGTGGCGATGGCGGTCAAAAGGTTAAAAACGGTTGTACCTACTCATTCGTGCAATGATTGCAGTCAACTAATTGGATTAGGTGAAGCGGCTCTACTGCAGCGACAAACTAACACAAACAAAGACCACTACACGTAGGTAGGGCTGATATCAGGGGCTTTACTCGAATGAATATACATTTTTGTTTCATTCTACCATCACACAACACCGAATAAATCACATAGGCATGGAACGTTCATCTGCTCCTTTCATTTCATTTTTCGACCATTCGGTAGGTGTGTGAAAGATCGGACCGATTGCTGAAATCCAAACATCGTTGCCTAGCCTTTTCCCAACTACATATATTGGGGTTGGCTTCCAGTCTAACCGGAAGCTGCTGAATACCAGTATTTTACATGGAGCGACTGCCTATCTGACTTCCACAATCCAGTTACTGGGTAATACGATAGCCCTTGGTATGACTGGTTGTCAAACTTTCGGGCTTCTGACCCGGTCATCGGATATCTATAGACCCGATAAATTATAAAAAAAATATAATTATTTATAATATTTTATATATTTTTTTTTGTATCGGTTCACTAATAAATTCATTTTTCACTTTAGGTTCATTTTGTGTTTACACTTAAAGTGAAATATACCGAATGAAACTTCGATCAATAATTGATCGAAGGAATGAAAGATAAAAAATGCCGAAAATGGAGACCCCTTTAATTGTTAAGTTTATTTTAGGTACCTACGCTTTGGAATGGGCAACTAGCTTCATATTTTCTGACTGACCGACTTCTTGACAATTCAAAAGTGCCTGTAAATGGTTTAATTGAAATAAATGGTTTGAGTTTGAGTTTATTTTTATTATTTGTTGTCATAGCCGCACAAGAAATACACACTCTGTGAAAATTTCAACTGTCTACCTATTGTGGTTAATGAGATACAGCCCGCTGACAGACAGTCGGACGGACGGATGGATGCATGGACTGACGGACTGCGAAGGCTTAGTATTAGGGTTCCATTGGGTACGGACCCCTAAAAATTAACAAAAAGTGAAGCGTTTGATATCGGCTTAAATGCAAAAACAATTTAACAACAACAATGTCTACAAAAATGTGCCTAGGTCGCTACATACCCAGACGCTCGTAGTCGCCACGCAGTCTAGCAAAACTCAGTACGGCAGCTGTTTTATCGAAAGCGAACAAATAGTGTACATCGAATACTAATAACATTCACGAAGGAAACCAACTTCATGGCTTCTTATATGGCAGTGAACGGTGAATGAACGAATTTTAAATGGGTTCAGTCATTAACCGATTTTCTATAGGTCAATGTCCTTCGTTCATGTTCAAATTGGTGAGGAATGTGACTCGGCGTCGTGTCAAGATGTTATTATTGTTGAATGATGTTGTTTAGGGTTCCGTACCCTAGAGGTGTCAACGGGAGCCTATTTTTAAGCCTGCGCTGTCCGTCCGTCTGCCTGTCAGTCAGCGGGCTGTATCTCATGAACCGTAATAAGTAGACAGTTGAAATTTTTGCAGAGCGTGTATTTCTGTTGCCGCTGTAACAACAAATAAAATAAAGTTAGAAATTAAAGAAGGTCTCCATACAAGAACCGTGTTTTTTTAGCGTTTTGTGCCTTGTGGTACGGAACCCTTCGTGTGCGAGTCCGACTTGCACTTAGCTGGGTTTGCCTAATACTTCTAGTGATTTACCAATGCGTTGCCAAGTTTATGAATCGAAATCCAGATTAAATTTTTCAGTTTTTCCCTTTTACTCCATATCAGTAAAACTCTTCCGCTTACCCAAAGAGGTATTTGCAGTAGAATACTCAGAACGATATATTACGTATTCACTCAACATAGTCGAAATTAATACCAATATCCATTCAATATAATCAAATACATTCCAAGCTAAGTGTCTCAAGGGACAGAAATTCATGACACACATACGAACGTCCTTTGTCGTCGACTGTACAGGCAACAAGCTTTCATTTGCAAATATGGGAGGATCGATCGTGATGGAGTAACGTCACAAAATACAGATAGTACAGAAGGCAATCACATGTATGTACTTCACTTTTCATACCTACGCTCGGCGGTCGCGCTAGGGTTGTCAACTTTGGCTTATGCATAAAAAACCATCGTGGTAGTGGCACTCGTATCTAGTTGTTTCATTTATTGTTGAGCTTATTCTACAATATTAAAACAAAACAATAAACATAGTATTACATTACAAAAAGTTTACAGAACAAAAACATACCTACTTATAAAATTTTACATTTTGTCAATTTTCACTATCGAAAATCCCTAATAACTTCAAAACGGATTACCCTATTTACACAATTTACTTTGCCCTATACGTTTTAGACTTAAACCTATCAAATGACACTAAAAACAACACAATATCTACACAAACAAAAAATCGTGTTTTCAACTTACGTAATATTTACCTTAAATAAAAGTTACTTCGTTTATACTCATTCAAAATAGGAAACTATTATATAAATCGAGCTTAGATAGCCATTTTTAGTTGCTCCAGTTTTGCACTTCACAGACGCGTGTCTCAAGCGGATGGCATTCGCGGTCGCACTAGTCCCAACCCGTCCGAGATAACGTGTCCGTGAGCGGTGTCTACGTGTGCGTTGCTCAAGCGCACTTTGTATGTAGATTGCCTTCTGTACTCTCTGTATTTTGTGCTTTCATTTGCAAATATGGGAGGATCGATCGTGATGGAGTAACGTTGTACAATCGAGCACAAATTGTTGTTATCAATCAACGGGGAAATTGTTCAGTTTTGGAGTGTCTCGGGAGATTGCGTTCCTCGAGTGGTGGAAGTATAATTGTATTTTTTTCTCTCGTTCCTTTGTTGAAGCTTGATTGGAGAACGGGAAGTGAGTTTTCGTGTTGTTTGGGTATTTTTTTGGTGATTGGTAAAAAATATAACTGAAAAGTTGTCTGGATATCGGTTCTTATGGTACCTATGTGATACGGAGGAATGAGGAAAATGTACACAAAGTAAAGTGCCTGCTTGAGTTCGAACCCCCGACGTACAACTTCTTAAGTCGCGGCCATTACCACTGGGTAAGGGACGCACGTACAGACGGCCAGCTCGTCAAGCTACCCGAAACTCAAATTTTCCCAATCAACTTTGAACCTTATACTGTAGCGATAAAGTTGAAAATCTATTAAAATTGTAGTTGATTATTGTGCTGGTGTCTGTACGTACCACTCCTCTTATTTATTTTTTTGTATATTGGTAAAAAAAAAAACATCAAAAAAATGTTTTAACAGTAAATGAGGTCGGTGTTTCCTATCTGAGTCGCCTCAATTTGCGTCTAAAGGTCAGTTCACACCGAGACGCGACGCGACGCGCAGTTTTCAAGATAGAAATACAATTACCGACCTTATCTACTACAATAAAAGGTACACAATTCAGTGTCTACTAGCTACGTCGAGCTACGCAGCGCGGCGCCGCCGCCGCGCGGCTTAGCTCACTGAATCGTGTACCTTTTTGTGTAGTAGATAAGGTCTGTAATTGTATTTCTATCTTGTAAACTGCGCGTCGCGTCGCGTCTCGGTGTGACCTGACCCTAAGGCATCACTACAAATAGGAGTCTGCTAGATCAATCACAAAGCTATCTTTTACTAGGTGCGTCAAGCGGTTTCACCCGCGTAAATGTCGATCCCGTGTGAATATCAGGATAAAAAGTAGCCTATGAGTTAATCCAGGGTGTCAGCTACCTCCATATAAAATTTATCAAAATTGGTCCAGCCGTTTGAGCGTGAAGAAGTAACAAACATATAAACACACACACACTCACAAACTTTCGCCTTTATATAATTAGTGTGATAGCTGTATTGCTTGCTCTATCTTTGTTCAAGGGGCTAAAATAAAACAAATTATAACCACTACCTTTATAACTTTTAACAGCGAGGTAACTGCGTAACTGACTAACAGTAGGAATGGCTTTCATTTTGACAGTTCAACAATATACATTGCGTTATTGAGCAGACAAGTTTTTCGAACATATGAAGCAATGTATTAGAAATATAGTTCAGAATGTTTCTGATTCTCAATTTACTCTACTATTGTTTCAATTAGGGTGCAGAGGGTCCCAATTCTAGATAGATAGATGGAATACTCTTTATTTTGTACAACATAAAATTTCAAATATAAATATAGAAAGTTCTATAGCATTTTTAAAGCAATGCACCGAAGTGATAAAAGGCACCCCTGACACCACTTGGCAGTGCCAACAATCCGACATTACTCCAAGAGTTTCTCCAAAACAGTTTGTCCACAGTTTCCAAGAAAACTGGCTTCGATTCCACTTGGCTGTATTAATGAGGCTGTTCAACTTATTTATCTATTCCGTGGTTCAAACTGAGACCTAATTAACTGCCGTAGGTGTTTGACCTCGTATGTCTTTGGGTTGGTTGAAACTTGAAGATAATCTTAATGAGTTTTCCGGGTAGCGTAATGACATATTCCATTCATCATATCATGTCATGACACCTGCATTCCTCGCAGGGTAGGCAGAGGTGAACTTACAGTACACCAACATTTGGCCAGTTATGATCAAGTCCCCTGTAATGGGGGGTGATCCTATTTCTTTCAACCCAGATCAAATCCAGACTCCGGACTGAAAAATTCCTGATAGAAAATTCCAATAACACTTTGCCTGGGAATTGAACCCGTGACCGTTCAGTAGTAACGTTAGCGGCCACTAGACCCACGAAGCATTCGTGATCAGCTCGGGGTCGTTGACTGCTGGTAGGGATTGGTGACACAAGCTGGATCAACAAATTTATATCTATTGTGTTACGGCGGAATCTGTCTTACAATAAAAATATCTGTAAACTGTAACATCCATACTAATATTATAAATTCGAAAGTAAGTTTGTCTGTCTGTATGTTACCTTTTCACGCCTAAACCACTGAACGGATTTCGATAAAATTTGGCAGAGAAATAGATTGCATCCCGGGGAAGGACATAGGATAGTTTTTATCCCGATATTCCCACAGCATCGACACTTATGCGGGTGAAACCGCGGGGCGCAGCTAGTCCTTTATATTTACCACGTTTTATGCAAATATAGATACTTGCTTACATAATTAGCCTATAATCTTCCCACTGCTCGGACATGGCCCACTTCCTCTCACAGAGAGGGACCACGCGGGCGCAGTGCGGGTTGGCACATATGTCTTTGAATTTTTTAGTTTTTGGACATGTCGGTTTCCTCATGATAATTTCCTTCACCGTTTTGAAAGCAGTGGTGATGCAATTAAATATATAAAGTGACTGCCAGGGTCTGAACCTACGACTCGGTCAGTCCCGGCCGATACCACTGCTCAAAAGCTAGAGTCATCATCTGCCTAACCTTTTCCCAACTATGTTGGGTTCGGCTTCCAGTCTAGCCGGATTATAAGCTAGAGTAACAATGCTAAATAAAATGCAGCGATAACAAAGTGAACTATGAGGAAAATGTCAGAAAAAAGCAAGAATTAAAAACAAATAGGAAAAAAATACAAGAGGCAACCTTCAGTTAAAGATCGCGTGCAAAAATGTTGTTGTTCCCGTAGTTGTTAAAAAAAATGTGATTAGTATTCAGAACGGATCTCGCAGTTTTTCCCTTTTCAAGATCAGCGTTCACTTAATCTTGCAGTCCACGTCAACTGATGATGTTTTTACCGAAATTTTTGTCGGTTTTTCCTACATTTCTTTGGACTAAAAACCTGGTGGCATTAGAATGATAATTTTTTTTTCTTCTGTATCTTGTAGAATTTCAGAAAATGTTAGTACTTAAAACAACTTGTGTTTTTAACTTCTGTCATGTCATGGTCTTCATTCTAAGCATTAAAGTGATCTGTCGTTCTGTAGTTTCTTCTTAGGAAAAGGGCGTGAGTTTATACATAAATGTATGCACTCTAAATCCCAACTCTTCAACTCCATAATTCACAAGGAAGGAACTGGAATGACGCTGTCCGTTCTATTACAATGAGCCGGCGAAATTACAGAGCAATTGAGTGTACATTAGGCACAGTTGCAGTTACCACGCAGCAGGCATAGTGTGGGTAGCGGCCCGTAGAGAGCGTGCAGTGTGACGTGACGTCACCGGCCTTGCCGACTCGGCTTTTTGTCGTAAGATCTTTTGAATGGTCTTGTTTAGAATTGTGGTGTGTTTGAATGTGGAATTGGAGTCTTTGGGGGCGCTGTACCTTCTTATGGGTTATACTCTCCTGGTATCCATACTGCAATACTTATATGACAAATGCGAAAGAAACTCTGTCTGTCTGTTATCTTTTCGCAAACTACTGAATCGCTCGTTAGGAAAGACAGAAAGGTAGCCTGGGATCTGGAGAAGGACATAGACTACTTTTCATCCAGGATGTTTGTATAAAAAATAATGAAATGCAAAATACACGCAGACGCGGGCAACTGCCCGTAGACAGATGATGTATATTTGATTTTAGATAATTTTATAAAAAAAATATTAAAATATTTAAGGCACTCATGGAATGATAATAATAACATGTGCACAGTTCCCATCTATGGGGAAGAAGCGGCGAGAATCTCGTTCATAAATTTTATAATAATTGAACTTTTTAGCTAGTATCCCATCTTCTGCTTCATCCTTAGCAACAATTCTGTACCGTCTTGATCTTCCTCATGGTCTTCAATCCTTTTGTACAGATGATGCATCTACTGATGGAGAAAGTTCATCTTTCATCTTATTCTAATCATATATGACTTCCTGTTACCAATTGATTTAGGAAGCCTTGTTATTTCCAAACTAATTAAGATTTGTTTACGGGATATGTGTCCGGGATTTGCCATGTCCGAAGTTTTGGAATCAGAATATAAGGAAAACGTGATCCAATTTCCTGTGACTTATGTAAGCCTATTACAGCGAATGATTTGGTAGTTAGACGGTAGGAATCAGCTTAACATGTTCTGCTTCAAATTCATAGCCAATTATACGAGTATCTACAGTCGAGTCATGTTTGTTGGTATATATTTACTTATGTCACTTAAAACTGGAGTAATTGGGTTTGTAAGTTAGGATGACGACTCTGTGTGTCAGGATGTTGAGTCGAATCCTTGAGGCTGAGATCTTTAACGTTACTTAGCCCGTTTTTGACGAAGATATGTTATCGTCGCTTCTGGGTAAAGGCCTGACCAAGTCCTTCCTGGAACTACTTTTCTGCGCCACTTCGAACTAGCCCTCGCGACAGTACGAGTACGCGTCCAGTTCATCTCGCCACCGCTTTTTGGGCCGACCTCGGCGCCGCCGTCTATCTTTGGGCACCCATTGTGTGGAGACTTTTTCCTAGCGGTCATAGTGCATGCACCTGATGTGACCCGACCAATCCCATTTGAGCCTTCTTGCTTACGTCTATTATATCGTCCCTCTCTATCTGACGCATGTTTTCCCCCAAATTCTTCTTTTTTGGTTTGTGTTCTTTACATTTTTTTTTCTTGCACATGTAATTGGTCACTTGTGGGACAGTGACAGGAATAATGTTCTGTTGCTAAAGCACGTGCTACGTAACGTTTATCAATCTCTGCTACGTGTCAGGATTTTGAGTCTCATCTCTAAATCTCTTCTACTTCAAAGCGTATTGCAGTTCATCGAGTTCCTATTCTCAACAAGAACAAGTATTGTTATTATCGTCGTGAATAATCATTTGAGCCATTTTCAGAACAGAGGCTTACTAAATATTCCCAATAGCGCTCAAAGCGGTGTTGGTACGCCAGTTGTCACTATTTTCGGAGTTTCTAAAACCAGGCATAAGCTTCCCGTCTACATCTTACTACACGTGTGTATTGCAGTGCACAATTTAGAACCAACACACTTTCAATCACAAACCGAAAAATTTTGAAGGAAACTGCTAATCCATTGCTTCATATGTTTGAAAATTTCGTCTGCTCAACAACGTAAAGAACGCAACGAATGTTGTTGAAGATTTATAAACAAAAGAAAAATATAAATTTTATCATCTATGCAGGTGAATTTTTCAAAAATTTAACACCTTTGGCACCAGAAGAAATGTTCACAAAACTTGTGTTATGAAACAACCACATAATTCAATCGCTTATCTAACATTATCGGTAAGCGCTTCACGCTATCTTCTAGATATCGCTATCGACTTTCACCGATCGACATTATTTTTGTTTACTTGAGTGCAATCTTAGTCTAGTTACGCACGGGCGTTTTTTTCGCGTACTGGATTTTCTACTCACTTTTTAGCGTCGAGAGTCGAAAATCCAACAGGGTATTTTTTTGACGCGCTGGGATGTGTTCAGCTGGTTAATTCTGTAAAAATCTCACCGTGAAAACTTAGATGATGTGAGTTTGTATTTGCTGGGAATTGACACTATTGACAGCTTACTCCACGCTCACTTCACCTGAGTCTTCACGGTGAGATGGTTACAGAATCGCACTGCTGTTCGATTCTCAATGCTCGGTTCAACACCGAGAGTTGAAAATCCAATGCGCGATAAAATTCTGCCGCGATATTATTCCTTGAAAATCCAGTGCGCGTAAAATCCCGCCGTGATATTTTTTGGGCTTAGTCTTCTTACACACGAGCGGCATGTTATCGTCGGCAGTTGCCTCTGCCGTTGATGCCCGCTCGTGTGTATGTGCACTTACATATGTCATGAGCATGTCAGGCGCATGTTACTAAGCAGATAACTTTATCTGTTTATGTAACAGTAAGAAAGTCATTTCAAGGGGTTTTGAGGTAATACTGGCAGGCAGGCAACAACAATAACTTTTTGTTTTGTACAGACGCCAAGCTACCCGAAACTGTCAAATTTTCCCAATCAACTTTGAACCTTATGCTTTAGCGATAAAGTTGAAAATCTATTAAAGAAATTCGACAGATTGTAGTAGCTTGATGTGCTGGCCTGAATTGCTGACGCAAGGTTATAAGCTGAATTGCTGACATGTACTCTTTTGAAATTAGTAATGAAAATGAATGGATTCCAATTGTGGCAACAACAACGCAATGTGTTTTTTAAGCGTCAAAACTGATTAATAATTTTCATGAAAATGTAGCAGTGTCTTCTAGGCTCGATAATTCTGCTACGGTAACACTATTTTAGTGCTGTGATGTCAAAAAGTGGATGTAAAGAAAAAGGCGGAAAATTTCAAGCCGTATTTTGCTTACGTAAAATTTAAATTATCTTGAGATTTGTAGAATATGGAGGCCATAATACTTTACAAATGGCATACACAAGAAAAGTCTTTATTTAAGACACCTAAGCAGTCAGACCAAAACGGTGAACCGACCTGATCCTCTAGTCTCTGGCGCTAACTTTAAAAAAAAACCTTCATGATTGTCCCAGGCACATAATAAGACATAGACAAGATGGGTCACGATCCTCAGCACTAAGGGACCGAGTAAAAAAAGAAGTACATAATCAGCCTATAATGTTCCCACTGCTGGGACACAGGCCTCCTCTCTGTAAGAGGCAGTGGGCCGTAATCCACCACGCGGGCCCAGTGCGTCACATGTCTTCGAATTTTTGGTTCTAGGACATGCCGGTTTCCTCACGATGTTTTCCTTCACCGTTTTGAGAGCAGAGTGGTGATGAAATAATTTACACAAAGTAAAGCGCCTGTCTGGGTTCGAACCTACGACCTACAACTCGTAAGTCGCGGCCGTTACCACTTGGCCACCACTGCAAAAAAAAAAAAAGTAATCAGTCTAAATTCATTGACGCACGGAAGACCTAGAATTCCCAAACAACATTTACATTTTTTATGACCCATGTGTTTATTCCTCCAAAATTTCCTCGTCTTTCGTTGCTGATCTAAAAAACAGTGTCAGGTTGTTCACGTCGTAAACATGTTTGATGGCTCTGGGTTAATAGGATGGCGGCTCCTTCAATTCATCATATAGCCTTCAGGCATAACTACCTTCCTTTGTGCGGGTACATGCCGGCGGAGTAGCTCTGCGGCTGTGCCAGACATGTTTGGATAAGAAATGGAATATAGTTTTGTTTAAGTGAATCGTTGAAGGATTGGATGGCATTAAAATTAGATAGTTTTGTAGTCTTAGCAGAATATGACTAACTATTTTAATAACAGCCGGTCGATTCTGTAAAAATCTCACCGTGAAAACTTAGGTGAAGTGAGCTTGTTTTTGCTAGGAATTGACACTATTGACAGCTCACTCCACGCTCACTTCACCTAAGTTTTCACGGTGAGATTTTTACAGAATAGCACTGCAGGGACAATTCCGGTAGTTTTAAGAACGTTCACATTATAATCTCAGTCCTAAACTGTCAAAAAAATATTGCAACTAGATTTTGAACCCTTTATGAATTGCAATTTAGATGTTCTACGCCCCTAAGAAACAGGTTTTTTTTAATGAAAAACAGTTGCAAATATGTTCAAGTCCATGAATGGTTTCTGAAACACCTAGAAATAACGTTTTGAGGTATACCTAGCAAACCGGACTGAAAATAACCTCCAACATGTAACTACTCCGAAACCTTATAAAAATAAATAATAATTTATATTCCAAACCTTGTGGAATTTCACGTAATAAAACATATTTTTCACGTTAGTTACATAACGCTGCGCTTACGCAACCTACTTGCGAACGTCTGACTGACAGATAACAGCTGTTCACACCATCACTATTCATCATGGTGACATCAAAACAACAATGTCAAGATGAAACGTCAAAAGAAATGACGCGTGTCAAATGTATTTTTTTTTTATTTCGAGCAATGGTATAAAATTGATTTATGTATCAATTGTGTTTTTAATTTTCGAACGCCGACGTGCTAATTTGGTTTCGTCCACGGTCCTTTTATACGGTGTCAACAAATGTGCTGGCGTAGTGTGGTTTGTGGTAATAACGAATTATATTTGAATAGCAGGGACATTAATAAGAAATAGTTTATAACTGTTTTAGGTACAAACGCCAGCACATCAAGCTACTACAATCTGTCAAATTTCTTTAAAAGATTTTCAACTTTGTCGCTAAAGTAGTGCAGCGTTTTACTGAAAGTCTTTGAGAGCTGATTTTGCTAAAGTCACAATTTATGTATGGAAAAACTGTCAAAATTCAAAATTATTACATCTAACGTAATTAAAATCAGACTACGTCTATGTCTAGCACTTGGAACGACGATGGACGAAATATTCTGAAAAAGATTTTTCAAAGAAATTATGAAATCCACTGACAACTCTTTGTATTTCTATCACACAGTCAACGTAAAAAATACATACCTACAGACTTCGATCAATAATAGTACTAGATGAATGATTAGGAACAAAAATAAGTCGCTAAAGTGGCCACGTTTGCACACACATAAACATTTATATTTCTTACTACGAACTATAGAAAAAAGTTTAATAATATTAACAACTTCAGATTATTATAAACCTTAACACACTAACATAAAGTTTAATTACGTTTGCAAATGATTAATATTTAAGTCCTTCTGTCATCGAAGCAATAAATTTAAAATGTCACTTGAAAATAAAAAGTCATGTTTATAATAAGTACAAAAATATTTATTCTAAAATGAAACTTAACTTCTAAGCAATAAGGTTAAAAACATTTTGTTGACAATTTCGTACTTACTCGAATTTGGAACTAGACGTAGTTCTTGGAATTACATTTCAATGCTTCAATGTTTGTTAGAATAGTTGGCGCGTTGTCGCAAACATTGGCCAAACAATCATAATATTTGCTAATTGATTTATATTTACTATTTAACTGTGTTACTATTTTATGAAAAACATTTGATGATAAAAACTTACCGAAAAAAAGATATTCCTTCCAAAATCTTGGTGTTACGGTGGTTATTTACACAACTTTTGAACGCGCACTGAGGCATTTTGACGTCTTAACATTGGCTATGATTGGACCATACTAATTTGAAATAAGAGCACAAAAGTATTCGTGCTCGTATTTTTCGGGCCGTTTTTGAAGCGCTTATCGGGCATCTAGTACTATTATTGATCGAAGCCTACAGACGAACATAGAACCGCCTTATCAGCACTAGCTCAACGGCACCAAACCGTCTCCACTCTCCACCCACTTATCAACGCTACTAATGTGTTCTAGATGTTACTTCGAGTAGAATCAACACGTCAAACAGGCGTAAGTAAACATGTATCAATTACATAGCTAAACAGAAGAACCTCTTTACATCTGGTACTTGGATCTTGAAACGTAAATACGGTTTACAGCGACGGTTTTGTCTACACGTGCCACGGAAATCGATATTACGGTTGAGGATTTCAGAAATACATTTTAGCTATTCGGTTCTTTGTATTTGCTTTTTCTTTCGGGAGATTTATTGTCTAGAATTCGTACAAAAAAAAAGTTTGTTGAAACAATTATTATAAGACAGAAACAATTATTATAAGACAACCAATTTCACGATTTTCGTTGTGAAATGACTTGACTGGCCTACTATTTCAGCATTGCCGTACTGATTTAAAAGTATAGGAAATTACGGGCACATAAGTTATTGTTTGGCAACGCTTTGGGAAAACAGGTGGACAGTCACAGTCAGTCACCTCGCGACGCCCTTTTTACCAAGATTATGTTCCTCTGAAAGGTCAGCAGGGTAATTGCGTAATGCACTATCAGTGGCAATGGGTTTCATTTTGACAGTTCAACATCATTCATGGCGTTATTTACGTTGTTGAGCAGACACACTTTTCGTACGTATGAAGCAATGGATTAGCAATATGCTTCAAAATGATTCAAATTGAGAGTAATAGTGTGTTACGCAATTATTGGACGGCACGGTTGGCGCAGTGGTTAAGCTATTGACTGCGGCGCTGCGTGTCGCGGGTTCGATTCCCGCACGGAACAAATATTTGTATGACCTACAAGTAGTTGTTCCGGGTCTGGCTGTTTGTGTATGTGAGTTTCAATGTTTGTAAACGCACCCACAATACAGGAGAAATTTCTAGCGTGGGGCAACAACGGAGAAATTCCTAGCGTGGGGAAAAGTTAAAAAAAAAAAAATTAGAATGCAGGTGCGTAATACTCAGAAACGGTGGTGTATCACAAGATGTATGAACGTAAACGAAGCAAAAGGTGTTTTTTTTTTAATTCCTGAATGAGTCCTCTCTTGACCTCCATCACGCCTGATGGAAAGCGATGGATGAGGTCTATGATGGAACGAGCGTGCCCAGAAGATGCCTGAGGCACTGGAACACCCACGCATCGACGAAACACAGCAGGCTGCTTGATGCTCCGGTGGGAGGGTGGTCGCAAACCAGGCGGGCGTTAACCCTACCACCGCAAGGGAATTGGCCAGTCAAATAAGGTGTTGGGTGTAACTGTCCAAGATGCGACGAGCGCAGTTGAGTAACTGGCGGAACAAACTGCGCTACACGAGGAGGCTTCTTCATGCATCCCAAATATGTGTTATGATCGATTTAGTGCCCGCTGACCGTCGTCGGTGCTACACTATACAAGTCCATTTATCGTCAACGTCTTGGTACGCGTGCGCAGTACGCGACTGACGTCAGCGTAACACTAAATCCAGCAGTTTAATCCAGTTTATATACGTATCGACGGTAAAAAGGAAGTAAGCGACATTTTGGTCAAAAATGAGTTATATACCTATGAGTTATATCCTACGTAAAATTTTCCGCTCTTTCGAATGAGCTTACTCCCATGACTCTACAACGACTTTTTTGGCGATTATGCCCTGGCAAAAATCATTTTCACGTCAGTTTTTCTAAAATTTAAAACTTTAAACGGCTCTTCTGAACATTTCATTTTTTGTCACTTATACTCTATTTCCTCTTAACCGTCGGTATGTAACTCCATGACTGACATATCCAGTCCAAACAAACACCCGCATGATTTTATATGACATCACCCCCGTCAATCCTGCAACGCGATTATATTACACATAGTCATATAAAAAACACAGCGTTACATAAACAATACACATGTATGAAATAAGTTCGTATGTAGGTACTGGTAAATTCGTTATCGGTGTCGCGATAAAAATCATGTTATAATTCGGCAGCGCTAATGTCATCTGTGTACATAAAAAGTAGGTATAAACATGTGTTCGTTGAACGGTCTTGATCTTGACATTGACAATGGAAGCTACCACGATGTTCGAACTCATTATCACTTATGTTCTCGATGCGATTACGTCACGATGTATTTTTAGTATTGCGTAATTAACGTGGACTGCGATACTGGTTCGCGATACAGCCTTTTTTGAAGTACCTAATGTTGTGATTCTGATCTGAAAAACTTACATAACATTTTAAAACCTTGTACAAACTAATAAAATAAATGTCAACATAACTTGCACAGTTGCCAACATCACAAAACGTCACTTGTTGTCATATGGCATGGCACAGTAAATGATTTTCAAATGAGTTTTCATCGTTGCACTTTTTTATTATTGTGACCGGCGGTGTTTTTACCCGTGTTTTTGTTTGTTGTATTATTTTAATTTCATTGTTTTGTATAATAATGATAAATGTGGTGTTTAAACTGGTCTACATAGCCTTGATCACGTAGGTACCTAGCTAATGTCAGCAGCGAGTGAGTCAACAATAGCTAGACTCATAATTTATAGTTCGACATCATTTATTAATGCACTTGGCGAAAAAAGAGAACTAACAAACATGAAAAGAAACGGAAAATGAATTAAATGTGAATGGAATGGAAATGGAATGAAATCTACTGGATTTGACAGCTCTTTGACGTCTTCACAAGCAGCTCATTACATTGTCAAAGATATGTGTCGGACTATAATGTATGCTGCAGTATTAATTATTATTAATACGTATAATGATATGACTAATAAGCAGAAATTCTGTGGTATTTGCCATCTAGATGTCATTGGAAAAACTACTTACATTCAGTTAATATCAATGTTTGTTTTACCTGCTATTTAATTTATTAGCATTGTATTTGTATTCATTAAATAATTAACATATTATGTATATGATGAAATAATGCAGAAAATTGGCAACACTGGCGGGGAAACGTCACTTTTATGTTGTCCTTTTTTACTATTTTAAACACGTCCTGTTACCGTTCGGTGTTAAGTTTCAAGTTACATTATATATGTAGATAGGTGACCGTGTACACTCGACCTTTGGTACTAATACTGTCCTCCGATACCTATTAACAGTGTAATTTGATAACATTTTCAATGTTTTTGTTGACATATTGGCGTGTGCTATGTATGCTAGCTGACATACGGCAAATAATTGAATTTAATGTTTTATGTTGCGTAATTACTTACTACTGTATAAAATCAAGTTCTTCTGAACAAACTGCTGTGCTGCTGGGGAGGTTATTGCGCCACTTTTTCTTCCCAGCTAAAGCACTAGGAAAAGGTAAGTGCGGGCGTTTTGTGGGACTGTCATATGTAATTTTGACGTTCAAAAAGTGCTGATTCTCAGCCTAGTTTGAATAAATGACTTTTGATTTTGATTAATTGCAAAAGCCAATTATTTTTTAAAGAGCTCCTAACTGTCGAGTTTCTTGCCATCCCTTCTCCATAGTAAACGACCAATTGGAACCGTGCATCTAGCTTCTGACGTTTCATAAGTGCCCATGTTGGTTTATGATTTTGATTAATTGCAAAAGCCAATTATTTTTAATAGAGTAACTGTCGAGTTTCTTGCCGTCCCTTCTCTATATTAACCGGTTGAATGCCGGAATTACAGAAACAATTAAAAACCCATTGTGTCTCGCGTGTATATACGTTCCGGCATACTAAGAGTTAAACGACCAGTTGGAACCGAGCACCTAGCTTCTGACGTTTCATAAGTGAAAGTGAAAACTGTCACATTGAATAAGAAACATCAAAAGCAATCTTGATGTTTCTTATTCAATGTGACAGTTTTCTAAATTAGATCTTGAATGTAGGTCATTGTCAGATTTCGAAATATAGTCGCCATTTGAAAGTTGTTTACTGTCTGACTGTATTACTGAATCATTCGGAAAAATATGAAGTTTAAACTTCTGTATACCTTTTCAAAATATAACGTTACTAGCAGCGCCCCGCGGTTTCACCCGCATAAGTGTCGATCCCGTTCGAAAGACACGTGGCGCCATCTATTATCATAATAACGTTATTGTTGTTTTCCTCGGGAACAGCACTTTTTTCGGGATGAAAGGTTATGTCCGTTTCTGTACATCTGACAACGTATAAATTGAGGATGATCGGTTTAGTGGTTTAGGCGTGAAAAGGTTACAAACACACAAACAAACTTACTTTCGCATTTATGATATTGGTCGGTCTCTTTGGATCTACTTATAGGTATTTTAGTTTTTTGTCACCGACTTCCAAATTAAAAGTAATTTTTCATTTTGTATTTAGTGTGTTTTTTGGAAGTCAGTTGTTTTTTTTTGTAAAAAAGTTTTTATTTTTCACATGCGTATACCACTAGTTGCTATGTAAACAACAGCGACAACATAGTCAAGATACACAATATCGAAGCTAACTGTAAGAATTTTCGAAATCGATTTACAATTGCCGGAAATATCGCGTAACATAAACAAATATCGTCGAATTGAGAACTTCCTCCTTTTTGAAGTCGGTTAAAAATTACGGAAAACTGAAAAGCCACCCAATCCATAGAAGCAAGACCTATCACGACTCCCGATAATTTTATGCATGCAATAATAATTTTCCTTTGCATTTTGCTCATGCGTCGTCTGTCGAGTTCGCGACCATGCGCATGCGCAATATGCGCATGCGATGACCTTGACGCAACGTGAACGAGACACGTCATGCGTTCAAGATTTGCTATTCCGTTTTTTTGTCAAATGTTTCTTTAAAATGGTTTGCGTAATACAGTGTTCACATTGAGTTTTAATAGAGATGCTGATTTATATTTCTTATAAATGCTGATAAAGTTTTTTTTTTGTTACAGGTAACCGGTTTTCTAGCTTGTTAGACAGGTGTTAGAAGATATTCGTAAAATCGTAAGTTATATTAGTATCAAAATCATTATAGTCGACATAATTATAATCAGACTAAACTGCTGGTTCTAGAAGCTTGATGTTCTGCAAATGAGTCCCTTAAATAACGAAAGTTTTAAAAGAGAGATTTTTGATAATTCATCCCCAAAAGGGGTTTTAATAAGAACAAATTTTATATTCAGAAAGTTCGCATATTTTTGCCGATGGGAAATTCCATCGGGCTCATTTAGAACAACAGGCTTAAAAAAACATGGATTATTTAGAACAACAGGCTTAAAAAAAACACCAGGCTTAAAATAAAAAAATATTCTACAAATGCAAAATTTCAAGAAAATTACACACTTAGCAAAACAAATGAGTCTACATAACATCATCGATAATAATAAAAATGTATACGCGCGTGCGACCACGTGCGCGGCCTTCGAGAGATGCAGTCTGCGCGGCTGCGCGAGCGGCCGACCTTGCCGATGCCCTCACGCGACCCGCGCTCCTATTGGTCGGGGAGATACTTGCAAATTGATGATCATCCCGATAAATAGTTGAAGAAAAATTGCGATATTTTTACAACAGATTTCTTTAGCCAATTTGTTGGTGACATTTTAAAATTTTTTGAACTCGCGGCTACGTAATATCAGCTGCACGGGTCGTTCGAAGGTTAAGTTGGATGGGTGACCTATTGGTTCCGGCTGTCATTTCGGGTCGTTACGGGTAGAAGCTCGAAAGCCTGACAACCTTTACCAAAGACTATCGTGTTACCCAGTAACTGGGTTGTCAAGGTCAGATAGACAGTTGCTCCATGTGAAATACTGATATTCTACTGCATCTGGTTATACTGGAAACCGACCCCACCATTGTGGAAAAAAAGGCTAGGCAGATCAGTCGCGAAGGGTCAATTTTTGTAAGAGGTAAGCCGGAGTAGATCTTTAATATGATTATATTATTTGTCTATAGAATACTGACTGTGCCATTTTTCAAAGGGAATCCGGTAAGGGTTACCGCTGGCTAGGAACATAAAGGACTAAGGAAGGAACACGGGTGGGTTTTAGTCAGTATGAGTCTGACACTCCCTTCCGCTCCACCCAGAGCGGGAGGGGTCATTTGAGGATTTACCAACTTCAAAAAAAAAAAGCCGGTAGCAATCTAGGTGTATGGAACCTACGCCACTGAGGCAGATGATGATTTAAAATGTTACGAATATTTTCTTGATTATGTATGTGGTGATGTAAATAAAAATGCGATATGAGTTGCAGCTGTTTAGGTTATATCGTCGACGGAATTGAGGTCAGATTAACTGTGCATCGGATATCCTTAATGGGACCTACACTATGAACTATAGATAAAACACGCTTTCCGCTGATATTAAAATGCAATAAGCATATGTTATAATGACGTAAGGTTACCTATTATAAAGAAATATCATATTCAAGTAAATAGTGAGAAATATCTTATAGCAATAGCTCCTTTAACTTCTAAACAGTTTATTGTTACAGAGTCAATTACTAACACTACTGTGCTAATTAGTACTCTGAACTTAAAAGGAAACACAGAGCAGTTCCTAGGTCAGGATGTGTCGCGATCACGTCTAATGATCACTGTCACTCCAAGGTCCGTAAAGTCCGTAACTCCGTATCGGACTCCGTACTCAGTCCTAGACTCCGCACAACGCTAAACAAAGGCGCCTGTGTCTCATTTTAAGTGCATACCTACTCATGAAAGATCCGACATATTCATATTTTTTGTTTCTTGTAAGTAATCGTTCTATGGAATATTACCATCGCGCTTTACCAACTGATTGATTGTAGTAGGAATATTCCTATTCCTCACAGGAACAAGCCGTTCCACACGTCCACGCCTTAGCTTTTTTGTTATATTTTTTTACCTAGCGGTTTTAGACGAGATTGTTCACTTCAAATACGCTTGATAAAATATGCAACCCAAAGGAAGTTGCATTTTTAATATTACTATTCAAGTCTCCCTTTAAACATACCTGACGAAATGTGGGGGTAAAAAGGGTAAGGCAGTACCTACCTATAGTGTACTGCCTTACCCTTTGGGAAATACAGGCGTGTACTGCCTCAAAACTTACTAAACGTTACTCCTTTCATCAAAGCCAATAACAACGCCACCTTCACTAAAAAGACATCCCTATTCTCATTACTTTAAAATAACTACTTAAAACAACAACGACTCAACTACAAACACGTCTAAACTCCTTTAACATGTTTTTCCTTCACGCTGTGACGTCACATCACGACATAATGAGGTGATGTACAGTCGGTGGCCAACATTATCTAACCCACTTCTAGTGGATCAGGCAGTAGTGGGTGGGTCAGACAATGTTGGTCACCGACTGTACCATCGACAAGGCTGACGAGGGTACCGATTGCAATTATTACGATTAAGAGCTTGACAATTGTTGAAGATAACCTGCTTCTGATCCTCTTGCCATTATCTCTTTGTTATCTTTTTTACCCAGGCAAAGAGAGGTAGCTATCCGTTCCTTAAGCTTGGCAACAATAGGTAACTCTCCCTTAAGAGCCTCTCCCTATAGTTAGTGAAACCAAGATTGGTAACTTACGTGACCTAATTCATGAAAGCCAATGCAACGTCTTTAAAAGGACACCCCGATTCCCGCTCTATTCACTTAAAACAACAACGACTCAACTACAAACACGTCTAAACTCCTATAACACGTTTTTCCTTCACGCTGTGACGTCAGATCACAAATTAATGAGGTGATGTACCATCGACAAGGCTGACGAGGGTACCGATTGTGTCGCGATTGAGAGCTTGACAATTGTTGATACGAAAATCTCGTTACCATTTGAGCATTTGGAGTAGAATGAAAGAGGGATTGATCGGTGATTCATGACTTTTTTTTTGGAATAACGTCAAGCCTTATATTCCACGAAGTGTTTAGGCAGAGGTGCCGTGTACCTACCTATAGTTGCAGCACCCGCATTTGGCCAGTTATTAGGGCGAGCCTATTGCCATCAACTATCCACATTTCATCTTCGTGTGAACACGAAACATGTGTTTTTTTAGAATATTGTTATTTTTTTATCTGTGGAGGGTTTAAGTGTTTTTTGGAGATGTAAGAAGATCACTTTATTTCACAGTTCGATTTTTCTGTTCCAAAACAGTTAAAGTCGCATCATGTCTTGGTTCTCTTTGGTTTGTAGCTACTGCAGATTCGATTGTTTGCAGGAGTTGGAATAGTTGGGAATAGTGTGGAGCATAATCAGCTTGTAGTGGTATCTACAACGCCACATGAGAGCAACGCATCGTACTGACGTCACGCAAAATCCTGCATCTCGCAAGCAGAGTTTACCGCGCAACTAGCATAGATACAACGGCCCGACAAGAATCATCGGGCAGTTGCCCACCAGACACAACACTCGTCTGGTCGGAAGATCCTCCCTTTTCTATGGAGGTTGAGTGAACTTTACACCCTGTTCCTCATACCTCTATAAGCCTATAATGTTCCCACTGCTGGGACACAGCACAGGCCTGCTCTCGTGAGAGGAAGTGTGAAGAGGCCACAATCCACCACGTGGGCCCATTGCAGGTTGGGGGGATGGCTTGTCCTAATAAAAAAAATGATAATAGATAAGACGGACCTTATGGAATAAGTAGTACGAAGGCGAGTGACGTCATTGATCGCAGAGACAGCAGCAGCCTCTTCGGACAATTTATTGCAATCATTGACCTCATTGCAAACTTTTCCCTTGCCTACGTAACAGACAAGGATTAATATGTGCATATAAGGAACTGTAAGACTTCGATTGTACGATTTTTACTGAGGGAAACCGGCAAGATCCTATTAAAACACTGTTTCAAATAAATTATAATTAATACTGTACAAGGGTTTATTTAAATACGATGATTAAAGTTAAGTGACGTTTAAACGTCAAAGGTATGGTTATAGTGTCGCTAATCACTACTCAATTTTACGCAAAGTTCATTATCATCAATTATCTTCTAAAACACTCTTTTAATCATAATTAAAAGAGTGTTTTAGAAGATAATTGATGTGCATCTTTTGTTGGTAAATAATCCTTAAAACAAGTTTCAACATAAAACTTGTATGTACAAGTATCATTCAAGATTGTACACTTTGTCTTAAAATCTTGGCCAAGTACCCACAACGTTATCGAATGCCGTTAATACGATCTGGCAATGTACGAAACTACGACGTCTCCAGACGTTTTCAATTTTGGCCCAAAGTTGAAAGTGAAGTGCGAGGCTTTGGTGCAATGTAATCACCATTTAGCTAAGGCTTGCCAAAAAAGTTGTTTAGCCGTTTCTATGGCAACTAGTGACGATAACACGACTTACGGCACGAGAAAAGATTTGAAAAAGAAAGATTACATTATGAAATTACGCAAACCTTATATATTGGGGCTTTTTGAAAAACAAATGTAATATTAATGTTTTTTTATTTTTTTTTATTAATTAGTAATTGGCAACCTTCAAATTGTATCTGGTATTTTTAAAGGTTGCCAATTAAGATTACTTTTTATTTATTTTTCGAACTTGTATGCAGATTTCATTTTGCAGAAGTCAATTTAATGGCTCCGAAGCTTAATACCAGATTCGCAAATTACCAGACTCGCAAAACACCGGATTCTTAGGGGAAAAAAGAAAATAAAAAGATTGATTTTAAGTATGGGCAATTCACGAATTCTTAGGAGCTTTCGCATTGTATAATCTGTCTCAATCTGTCAAAAATACCTCCAATTTTCCTATATTTTTGACAAGTTCTTGACATTAGTTGTCGCTGAGACATTGCGACTAGATTTTGAACGTTTTAATTACGGGAATTAGCTTTCAGGCGTATTACCGTGCTCTATGGTCCCGGCCAGCAACAATAGCCCCTATATACATATACATACGTATGTAACTTAACCATAGATACATAATTACATTGTTAGAACCCAACAAGGCTTTGATACGGCTAACGACTTGCTGGAGGCTAGCGACTAAGCCTTTGACATACTATCCTCAAAGCTGCGTTATCGATCTAACACGTACATAAACATGACATATACTGTGACTTCGGACCGAGGTTCAGAGTACCGTACCTAATGGTTATTATACAACAAGCCGGTCTGTCCCCCGGGTCAGCGGGATTGTCCCCGGGTCAGCGGGTTATCGAAAGCGGCGGTGGCGGGTTATTGAAGGCGGGGGTCCGAAGGGGTAACCGCTGGCCCGGAACATAAAGGGCTAAGGAAGGAACATGGGTGGGGTAAGTCAGTAAGAGTCTGACACTCCCTTCCGCTCCGCCATCTGTCTCGTGAGATTGCCCATCGCCAAAAATGAAGGACTTCGAACCCGTTTGCCTTCAAAGCAAGAGTGAACAGGCATCTTCTGGGCACGCTCGTTCCATCGTAGACTCCATCCATCGCTTTCCATCTGGCTAGATTGAGGTCAAGAGCAGGTCCATGCAGCATTAAAAATAATTAAAAAAAAAATGGTTGCCTGTAAAGTCGGTTTTACGGGCGAAGATTTTACGTGACAACGACCGATCATCCGATCATAGTTGAGTGGGAGAGAGACGCAAGGCATTCGGCGGGCCTCTCTCTCGTTCGGTGACTCATCGTAACGTTACCGAGCGTTACACTTTTTCATAAGTGACTCCCAGTCGCAACCTAATTTAAGACGTTGTCACGTCAAAAAAATCCATAATAAATTGTATCCCCTTTTATCAATCCATTTAGGGAAAGGATTTAAAAAAATCCTTTCTTAGCTCTAAAATAATGCAAAAATTCAAGCTTACATATATTATAGAGCCAGTGGTTTAGGTTGTGCGTTGTCTGTTAGTGAATTTAAGATTTTTATTAAGTAAGATCTGTTATAAGTATAGTGAACTTAGGTTCTTTTACTCAAACTCAAAGCATTTATTTCAATTAAACCTTGTACAGGCACTTTTGAATTGTCAAAATTAAATAGTCTGTCAGTTAGTCAGAAAGTTGAAGCTAGTTGCCCATTTCAAAACGTAGGTCTCTATGGAGAAGAACGGGCAAGAAACTCCTATCTTGATATATAAGAGTACAAAATCCTGGGTACATTATTCATATTGCTTCTATATGTGAGAACAATGTAAAAAAAAGACACAAATGAAGAAACAATTCAGAATATAAGATTCAAAATAAGCCTTAGCAGCAGTCTCAACCGACGCGCCCGTTCACGAACATGACGCGTGGATCAACACCATCCAGCTCAACCATTTTGTAGGGAACCGAATGATCCAACACACGCGCCACTTTTATTAACATTCGGTTTGTAGAGGATATATACGATCGCTTTTTCATATAGGTGCGGTAGGCCGAAACTACAACCCAGTGCACTTTTTTTTGAAGATTGGATATCATCAAATGACCCCTCCCGCCCTGGGTGGACCAGAAAGGAGTGTCAGACTCTTACTGACTAAAACCCACTCGTGTTCCTTCCTTAGCCCTTTATGTTCCGGGCCAGCGGTAACCCTTTCGGACAATCCCGCTGACCCGGCAGGCTTCGGCCCCTTTAAACCCAGTGCACTTTGAGTGCACATGGGTTGTAATGGTATCGGCCTACACGAGCGGCAAGTTGCCGTCAACGCGTGTCGACAACTGTTGTTGCCTCTGCTGCTGACGCGTGTCCCTCGTGTGTATGAGCACTTGACGTATTCCAAATTGGGCACCCGCTTAAATGGCACCTGAGTGAATGCACCTGACACACAGCGACACATTCACTCTGGTGCCATTCAAGCGGGTGCACAATGTGGAATACGTCGAGCACTTAGGTACATGTAATGTTCATTGAAGTACCTACACGCCGTCCTACTTTACCTAACTCAATATCCTAAAAAGGTTGTGTTAAATTTTGCTTCTACTTTTCGCAATATATAGCTAACCACTACGATACATGTCTGGCAAAAATATTTCAGCCATTATCCGTTATGAGACCTTTAGGTATGAAATATTGATAGGTGTCTTTCTAGGTATATTATGCCTTTCACCGGTATCTTTGTAAGAGTCACGTAGGGTATGCCTTGCGTAAATTGCGGGCCACTTTTGTGGGTATATTCTTAGAAAATCTTGCTGGAATTTGGCTGTGCCAAACTAGTATTATGATAGGTAAAAATACGCCAAAAAAGTATTCTCCGAAAATGCTCTAAAATACCAATTCAGAGAAATTTTGCAATGTCATTGTTAGGTATTGGTGTGGTACCAAATAATCCATACTATCCATACTAATATTATATCCTAGCTGACCCGGCAAACGTTGTTTTGCCATATAAATTATTTCTAGCTGCCCGGCGCTATCGTTCGCGTGGGTGGTGTCCTACCCCTTACCCTACCCCACCCCTACCCTACTCCTACCCTATTCCTACATTACTCCTACCCTACTCCTACACTACTCTTACCCTAATCCTACCCTACTTCTACCCTACTCCTACCCTACTCCTACACTACTCCTACCCAACTCCTACCCTACTCCTACCCTACTCCCACACTACTCCTACCCAACTCCTATAAGTAAATAAAAGTATTACTAATACTATGTCCGTCTAAAACCGGATTTAAAAAAAACGGATAAAGAGTATTCTATGTCCGTCTCCTGGTTCTAAGCTACCTCCCCACCAATTTTCAGCCAAATCGGTTTAGCCGTTCTTGAGTTATTATAATACACTATTTATAATAACTCAAGAACGGCTAAACCGACCGAACTAACACGACTTTCTTTTATATTTATAGATTATAATCATTATCATTATTTTTTAAATAACACAGACATAAGTATCAGAGTTAATAATACACATAATAATGTTTTAAAGATCACAATATGTTTTCTTTAGTACTATATCGTCCCAATAGATGTCGTTACGTGTTTCCACTTATTGCAATAAAAAGTCGTTATAGAATGCTTTAAATTGATTATATCTTTTGATAGACTAAAGCGATTGCGATGAAACAAAGACTAATCACTACTTCGAGTTCTACACTATATTTGAGTATAAAAATGAACCATATTGGTTTGGTACTTTTTACGTTGAACCTGTTCAAATAAAAAATCTGTCACATCCAAACAGACAAACCAACAAACAGACAACCAGATAAAAATTCCAAAAATTGATGAAATGGCATCTGTTGGTCATCATTTAACACCCCACCTATTTTTTTTTTTATAATTTCAATGTACAGAAACGCCTCGTCTACAGATTTATTATATGTATATAGATGCGAAAGTGTGTCTGTCTGTTACCTCTTCACGCTTAAACCGCTGAACCGATTTAGATGAAATTTGCTATAGTGATAGTTTGAGTCCCGGGAAAGGTATTAGAATAGTTTTTATCCCGATGTTCCCACGGGATGGACACTTATGCGGGTGAATCCGCGGGGCGCTGCTAGTGTAACATAATTTCACGCCTGTATTCCCCGAATGGTTCGGCAGATGTGTTCGCCAGTTATGTTTAAGTCCCATGTAATAGGGGGCGAGCCTATTGCCGTCACCTTTCTTCTCAGGGGTAGTCAGATAGGAAATGTCTACTCCATCTAGCTTATTTTTAGTGTTCCTTACCCAAAGGATAAAACGGGACCCTAATACGTTTCTTGACTTAACCGTATGCGTGGCTGTATCAAAATTAAGACTAAGTTTATTCGTTTTATTGGCATGGCAGGCTGTATCTCATGAACCGTGATAGTTAGACAATTGAAATTTTCACAGATAATGTATTTCTGTTGCCGCTATAACAACTAATACTAAAAACAGAATAAAATAAATATTTAAGGGGGACTCCCATACAACAAACGTGTTTTTTTCGGCGTTTTTGCTTTGTGACATGGAACCCTTCGTGTGCGAGTCCGACTCGCACTTGGCCAGTTTTTTATTATAATATGACGTGTAATATTAATTCTGATATCCTATTTACAGAATAAACAATTTCATTTCACTTCATTTTATCAACCGGATAAAAATCCAGACTCCGTGCTGCTAAATTCCAGACGGAAAGACCCAATTCGAGGGTGTGTACCGTGGTTTTATAATACCACTAGCAGCGCCCCGCGGTTTCACCCGCATAAGTGTAGATCCCGTGGGAATATTGGGATAAAAACTATCCTATGTCCTTCCCCGGGATGCCATCTATCTCTCTGCCAAAATTTATCGAAATCCGTTTAGCGGTTTAGGCGTGAAAAGGTAACATACAGACAGACAGAGTTACTTTCGAATTTATAATATTAGCATGGATGGTGCCTGTAACTTTAGTTTTTGGAGATGCACTCATCATCTGCCTAGCCTTTATCCAACTGTGTTGGAGTCTAGTCGAACCGATTGCGGCTGAATACCAGTATTTTACATGGAGCGGCTGTCGATCTGACCTCTTCAACGCATTCGCTGGGTAACACGATACACCTTGGACACCGGTTGTCAGACTTTCAGGCCTCTGTCTGACTACCCGTATCGACTGTCGAAGATGTGGAAATGACAGCCGGAACTATGTGCTTTATCATGTAATTACGGAATTTCTCTCAGTTAATAAATAATACCCGGACCTTTAATACAGGTCCAGTTGAAAACCAGCACTGAAAGTCAGGCACTAGTTGTCTGGCATTTTTGCTGAACTGGGCCTTTTTGGCGCAGCCGTGAGGCACACATTCCTGCTAATTTCTTACATCGGACTTTGCACTTTTTATTTATCTTTATTTTTGTTTTTATCTGATGTAGGTACGACTATTAATCTATCTGGTGTATTGTGTGTCTTTTAGTCTGTGCTATGTATTTTCTTTCTTTCTTATTACAAGACATTAAACTTATAAGTTTACACTTTATCCGCCAGCCCGCACTGGGCCCGCCTGGTGGTTTATGGCTCACTATCTCACGGAGAGGAGGCCTGTGTGGGTGATTATGTTATGTAAAGATATAAGTTAGGTTAAAATAAAATTTCTGGGTCTTGATTCATTTTGACATTTCGTTGTAACATCAACGGAGATCGAGGTACAAACGCCAGCACATCAACCTAAAACAATCTATCAAATTTCTCAACTTTATCGCTAAAGTATAAGGTTCAAAGTTGATTGGGAATTTCACAGTTTCGGGTAGCTTCATATACCGTCTGTACTATCATTATAAACCCACTCAATTGCATACATTTCTGTAATAAATCCCGAGGAACCCAGGAATTTCCAAACAATAAAAAATAAAGTTTGAACTCCGCTGTATGCGTTACCAAGTGTCCTTACGATCTGTGTGCGTGTCCATGCAAAGGTTCATCTTAAACAGGCTGTTTGTCCGCTTGGTGGGCTGCCAGGACCTAAACTGTGGGCCCAATTTAAGTAAAAGGGTACGTCCGCATGGCCGGATATAAGATTATATGGTAATATGTACACAAGTGTCTGTATAAACCTTCAGCTTTTGGCAAATGTCGTCTTTGTTATGATTTGATTTTAGCTTAGCGTCCCTTTGGTAATAGAAGTGGTGTTTTGTATAGAATCAGAGTGAACTGCAGGTTATATTATTGTTACGAGCCTGTATTGTCCCACTGCAGGGCAAAGACCTTCCTTCCCTCTTTCCACTTTTCCCGGTCTACTGCGATTGTGGGCCAATCCTTTAAGAAGGAGTCCAGCTCATCCCGCCGTCTCTTTCTGGGCCTGCCGCCCAGTCGTTTCCTGCCATTGGAGATCCACTGATTGGTGGCTTTTGCATATTGCTGCTCCGACATGCGACAGATATGGCCAGCGCAGTTCCACTTTAGTCCAGCAGCTGTGCGGCCAGCGTCCGCTATTTGTGTTTTGGAACGAAGTATAGAGTTCTTAATGCGGTCTGTGATAACTCACAGACCGCTTATAACCTAACGGTTATAACGGTTGTAAAAAGACACTTAATGAAGCCGTGATTCACGTGTACGGGGAGTAGTCATTGTAATCATTTTTTGTACTGGACCAAACCTTAGAACCTTCTGGTTACGGAGATATTGAAGGTCAACATTCCAACTTTTACTGACGTTTTTATTCTAAAACAAGTTTTTAATGTTATAAGTATAACAAAACATTAAATACCCCAACCCTGTACCTACCGTTGTAATTTGCATGCACCCACAAGCAGAATGTTTTGCGCACTACCGCCCACAGCTAATTTTCACACCAAAAATAAAATTCGTTTCCCAGCAATTATTTTTGTGCAACGCAGCACATCAAGCTACTACAATCTGTTAAATTTCTTTAATAGATTTTCAACTTTATCGCTAAAACCTAAGGTTCAATGTTGATTGGGAAAATTTGACAGTTTCGGGTAGCTTGATGTGCTGGCGCGCGTCTGTACAGAAGGCGTATTGCGTAGTTGATGGCTATGTGATGTGTCTTTACATCGTATTTTTGTATCAAACTGAACAGCGCTGCAGGGCAGAGATAGTTGCCCTTGCAGTAGCCAAGTAGTATACAAGTACCTTGTAGTATATGTATACAAGGCAGTAATGGCAGGGCGATCACTGGTCACCACGCTTCCTTAGAGCGTATTTACAGTTTCAGACAACTATAAGTTTTGGTTGACTACAGTTTTTCTTCATTCAGAAGTGATGCCTAAAGTGAACAAAAGTCCTCCAGACCGAATTTCAGCTAAGCCCAATCTCAACAGCAGCTATGGCAGCAGCCTTCGCCGCGAGAGATATTATAGTGCACAAGTGGGTGCGCAGACACAGGTGCACTGTCTCTTCCTTCACTCTTAGCCTTTGTCCGTCTGTTTGCCTCTCAGAGGGCTGTATCTCATGAACCGTAATAGGTGGACAGTTGAAATTTTCACAGAGTGTGTGTTTCTATTGCCGCTATAACAAAAAATAATAAAGAAACGTGTTTTTTTTCGGCCTTTTTCTGCCTTGTGATACGGAACCGATCGTTTGCGAGTCCGACTCGCACTTGTGGTTTTTATTTTGTAATCGATCGAATTCGATTTCAATCGCCGAACTAAATAAATAGATTATTTAGTTCGGCGATTGAAATCGAATTCGAATGAATCAATCGATAGTAGGCTACATCAATCATTTTACACATATTTTAACGGCTACACTAAAATCATTCGAACAAAATCACGATTGTTCAATCAACATTGTGTCGGTTGTTGATTCGACAACTTAACGATTTTCGATTACTAACAATCGGTTGTCGAAACATTTCGTCATCTCGCATCCTAATTTAAGGTGAATGTGTAGTCAGATTGTATCTTGATCAAAATATGATTCGCGACAATAACAGGTACAATTCAAAAGTGCCTGTAAAATGGTTTAATTGAAATAAATGCTTTGAGTTTGAGTTTGAGTTTGAGTTTACATATTTAGAGAATTATAATCATTAGAATCATTAATATATCTTTCTAAGTTAGATTTCTACCACCAACCACCAATCTTATGGAAAAGTGCTTATGGTAGAAATCTAACTTTGAAAGATGTATTAATGATTATAATTCTCTAAATATGTACCTGTTATTGTCGCGAATCGTATTTTGATCAAGATACAACCTGACACTGACCTGCAAATTGCCAAAAACTTACGAAAATTTGAATTTCGCGGTCTAACACTACCCATTCACCTTAACAGCTAATAGCTTCATTATCTGTTTGCATATGTACCTACATAGCTAGAATTACATGTCTTTGAACCTTGATTACTCAATTTGGTATGTGGTTTTGATATAGCAATCAGTAAACATATTGGTTATAGTTATAGGCAAGAAGCAATTTGGGATGGTTTGAACTTTGCCTTTGATTTCGAGGGAGTAGATGTTCGTCGGATGTGAATTTAGCAGGCATGTATTAGTTTAACTGTATACATACATGGCAAATAAAGGATGTTACAAAGAAGGCAATTGCATGGTAATACCGTGTCATTTTAATTAGGTAGGTACCATTTTTTTTTAAATACCTCATATATTTTATTTTTAAGGGGCATACAGGACCTAAACGCAAAAAACGCAAGTTTCTAAGTAACAACAGCCGCACGGATCGATCGATCAGGTTAAGCCACACTTGCCGCGGTTGGTCCGTGGATGGGTGACCATCTTTACATACCAAGACCCCTCCGTGCCTCGGAAAGCACGTTAAGCCGCTGGTCCCGGCTGTCATTCATGGATCTTTGACAGTCGTTGCGGGTTGTCAGAAGCCCGGAAATCTGACAACCAGTCTTACCAAGGAGTATCGTATTACCCAGTAACTGGGTTGTGGAAGTCAGATAGGCAGTCGCTCCATGTAAAATACTGGTATTTAGCTGCATCCGGTTTGACTGGAAGCAGACCCTTGTGTTAGGACATGTAATACTTTTCATTCCCGTTCGCATGGGATAATTTCCAACTTCCACACGAGCAAAGCTATTGGCAAATGCAAGTCTGAAATATACCTACATTGTAGTCCGTCAGGGTCCCTGGAAATATAATGATTGGTAAATTGAAAGGAAGACTTGCAATATCCGAAGATGAAACCTACTTCGTTTTTTAATAACCACAGTCCATATTCAGAACGAAAATGTAATAACTGTCCCGTGCTTCGTGGCTCGTGGCTCGTGGCTCGTTGCAATATCATGTGATTTCTCTATTCGACTGTTTATTTTCTTTTCGCGATACTATGAGTCAAAGTCAAATCATTTATTTCAAATAGGCACATTAAAGGCACTTTCAAAAATTACAACAAAATAGAATTGATTCTAATCGCCCATTCCAAAAGGTAGTTTTCGTATGGAGAAGATGGGCAAGAAACTCCACCGTTACTCTTTTAAAATGTTTTACAAGGTTTTTTATACATAATATAATTATATGTGAAGACGATGCACCTAGAATAAAATTAGTCTACCACAAAAGACACCAAACAAATGTTGTTGACATAATCAGAGAAAGGGAATGGAGCTATAAAATAGACGAATCGTGCATCAAACGTTGGTCTTCACGTGACCACGAAAGAAGTCGTCAATTCAACAATGAAGTCAAAATTATACAATAAAACTGAGATTATATTAGGCGTTTTAGTACTTGTTGTAAAATTCAACATTCTTTTAGCAGAGTTCAAAAACACTAAATACGATTTATTTTCAACTAACAATCCTCGGTAATCGTTCTGGTTATATCAAAATTTTGCTAAGCTATCTGTATTAGTAGTAAAGGATTTCAGTAATTTATATGCAATAACGATGTTATTAAAAAGACAAGACTGCATGTTTACAGCTCTTTCATCTTTGTCAACTCTGTATGTTATGTTGTGTGTACAATTAAGAAATTAAAAAGAAGAATATTTGTAGGTAGGTTGACTGTTGTCTTCTCTATATATTCTGCGAACCCGCACTGGGTCTGCGTGGTGGATTTTGGCCCACACCCTCTCAAAAAGAGGAGGGCTGTGTCCCAGCAGTGGCAAGGAAGGAACTCCTCTCTATTGTAGCATCTACAACGCCACGTGCGAACAACGCGTCATACTGACGTCACGCAAATCCTGCATCGCGCAAGCAGAGTTTGCCGCGCAACTATCTATGCTAGATACAACAGCCCGACATGAATCATCAGGCAGTTGCCCGCCAGACACAACACCCGTCTAGTCGGAGGATCCTCCCTTTTCTATGAAGGTTGAGTGAACATTACACCCTGTTCCTCATACCTACCTCTATACTGGACATTATTCGCTCTTGCTCAAAGTCGAATGCACAATCGATTTTTACTTAAATTCTAATTATTCATTAGGCTCTAGGCTCTCTGCATATTTAATTCGTTGCGTGTTATAACTGTTCTGTTCGTTCTAATTTGTAGTTACTAAATATTAACCACCGGAACAGTTAAATCTTCTCATTTCCGTACGTTCATCTCACAGATGTCGATAGTCAGACTCAGGCAAATTGAATTTTTTATGAGCAGCTGTAATCACGCGATAAAACTGTGTGTATTTATGAACACTTGAAGTAATGGCCGCCAGTCCTTTACGTGCTATTAATTAAGTATATTGTACAACTCTCCGAGCTACTAAGACGATGTTTTATAGTTCTTATAGTGTCTTGGGTTCTTTGGCTTTAAAGATGCTTAATCTTTTTTATTGTGATTAAAAAGAAAGATGGAGCAGTTTAGTTGTTTTGTGAAGTTGTTTGGGGACAAACTGGTGTTTCTTTATTGTTTTGTGCTACTTCGACTTTTTGAAGTATAGCAATCTTGTTTATCTGTGTTTTTGCTATGAGATTTTTATGTTGGGACAGATTTTTTAAACTAGATAATTAAGTTTGTCTAGATTCGTTTATTCACTTTCGCTGTCCACTGAAAGTCTAAACCAGGAAATCAAAATCAAAATATTTTATTTCACATAAGCCTAACATGGGCACTTATGAAACGTCAGAAGCTAGGTGCACGGTTCCAATTGGTCGTTTCCTATGGAGAAGAACCGGCAAGAAACTCCACGGTTACTCTTTTTAAAAATAATTGGCTTTTACAATATTTTCAAATTACAGTAGGTATGGGAGGATAGCGTAGGCCTGTCAACAAGTATCAGGTACTTGATAAGATAAAAAATGGTCTACAGATCTAAAGTCTACAAGGCCTACAAAGTCCTCACATTTACAAAATAAGAATCTATAAAAAGGATATGATTCCCAATTACAACCATTAATAAAGAGATGAAAAATTTGAATTGTCTGTATATAATGTCAAGTAATAAAGAGATTATGTCAAAAAAGTATGTAAAAAAAGTAAATAAAGTAAAGTAAATAAAAAATGAACAACGTAATTTGAGAGCAGTTAATAGACATTTAAATAGTTAAGCCTCCAAAGTTAAGGATCCAAACTACCTTTTGTCATGGCTCCAGAGCGATACCTGCTTACATATGCACCTTGTCCAGAAGCATCGACCGCATCTCAGCTGTTCAAATCGAAAAAAGAAATCAAGATTAAATCATTTAAGCTGCATACAGCAGCATAATGCTGAGCGATAGCCGTTTTGCGTGAATGTGACGCATGTTTCCCCCAACTCTTTTTTTGCGTCATTTTTACCGCAAATAAACGTATTTTCTTTCTTTCTTTCTTTACAAGCGTACCCCCATAAGCTTTCACCAATTCCTAGTCTTCATGCTGTGAAGAAGGAGTTCCCCAACAAACCATCCAACGTATTCCTTCACAACGATCCCGCTTTCCAAGCTTCAAATAACAAATTCCGTACAACAACACCAAAAACTCCAGTACATCACGCTAACGGTATATAAAGCACCCGCGAATGTTTTTAATATCGATATTATGAAGTATCCGCGGGGTAGCGCAGATGTGGCCGGATTACGGGCGCGCCCAGCTAAATTAATTTGCCCGTAATAAATTCAGCTGTATACGAATTATGAATGTAATATAAATTACTATGTTAGATGGCAGATCGTTATTATATTTTGAGGTATTATGCTGGGATGTAACTGCTACTGCTTTGTATATTTGTTTATTATTAAGTTTGTTAATTGAATTAGGCAGGCTTTTATTAAAATATTTGTCTTTGTCATTGGAGCTGAAAATTATTTTCCAAACAGATTAATAGTTGTCATAAATTAAAACAATGGTGAAACATAATGTAAGCCTAGCTAAGGAAGGTACACGGGTGGGTTTTAGTCAGTAAGAGTCTGACACTCCCTTCCGCTCCACCCAGAGCGGGAGGGGTCATTTGATGATTTCCCAACACAAAAAAAAAAAAAAGCCTGGCTAAACGCAGTTTAGATCAATCAATGTTTATGGTTAAAAAGACAGAAACCTTCCACATTTCACACGTCTGCCTGCAAAGCAAGAGTAGGTAAACAGAGATCTTCTGGGCACGCTCGTTCCATAAGTCGTGCTCGAGGTCAAGAGCAGGCCTATTCAGCAATAAAAAAAACTTAATAAAGCGAGACTCATCGTGGTCCTAGGTCCCGCATCTCTTTGTTGCTATACTCTCCTGGTCAATGAACTATAAATTAAATGAAAGGGACCTTTGAAACGCCCCAAAAAATTCAAAGCAGACTTTTAGACCATAATCTTGCCCGAGGACATGTTGCGACCCCAGATAAATTGGGATAACGACAGGAGAATAATGATGAGGATGAATTTTCTATACCTATTGCCGACCTAAAATATTTACACTTCCGGAGTGAATTCACAAAGAATGATGGGTATTTTTGTATGGGGCCTGGCCTGATGACCAATGGAGAATCAAACGAAGCACACTGGAACAAACACGCACACACTTACACACACACCACTCACACATCACACACACACCACACAAACATCACACGTACCATACCATACCTGGAATCACCTCTCAAGTCTCCACTCTGGAATTCGTATTTCGAGCCCCAAGATACAGACTGTCTAGTTTGGGGCTTACTAGCTAATACTATATTGTAACCTAGCTGTAGGTAATACTTTAAGCTTCTCATGTCTTAATTTGCTGTTAACCAGTGAACCTGCGTACCTGGACAATAAATATTTTCTATTTCTTCTAAATGAGATCCATGAATGACAGCCGGGACCAACGGTTTAACGTGCTTTCCGAGGCACGGAGAGGTCTTGGTATGTAAAAGTGGTCACTCATCCAGAGACCAACCGCGGCAAGTGCAGCTTAACCTGATTGATCGACCCGTGCGGCTTTTATTATTTAGCCATAAGCCCCCTCACTGATATGAGTCAAATAACTGATATTATTGAGAACTGCAGTGAACATTAGCATCATCTGCGTAGCCTTTTCCCAACTATGTTGGGGTCAGCTTTCAGTCTAACCGGATGCAGCTGAATACCAATATTTTGCATGAAGTGACTGCCTATCTGACCTCCACAACCCAATTACTGGTACCCCTTAATATGATACCCCTTGATAAGACTGGTTGTCAGACTTTCGGGCTTCTGACTACCCGTAACGACTATCAAAGATCCACGAATGGCAATCGGAGCCGTCGGCTTAACGTGCTTGCAGTGAACATTAGCGTCATAAACTAATACGTTTACATTTCACAGCTTCTGCTCATAATGAAAATTGATGCTTATAATATAAATTTTCATTTGATGTATTATGTGGTTTTTATTGGACATACCGGCCAAAACGCCCATCATTCTTTCTACAATTTACCGAGCAGAGCACAGACGTACGTGAACAATCAAACCAATCTGGTCACGGATATGTTTAAAACGTTTTACGACGTTCTCCTCGTAAGTATCATCAACTGGCGTTTATACGTTGCATGTTTAGTGCAGCTATCGAAAACTGATGTATTTCTGGAAGAATTTGGGGCTTCTTGGGAAATGTGTGTGGGACGTGTGGTGGTGTGTGGGACGTGTGGTGTGCAATCTTTTGGGAAACTCAGGACTCAATACTTCCAGGATACTATGGAGTCTTAGATCCGTCATAGTTCTGTTGCACAAAAAATAATGTTTTTCGGAAAGCAGAATAATCAAGAGTTGGAAAGGTCTTATAAATATCTCCTTTCACACAGAAACTTATAAAGTAATACTCTACCTTTTCTATGTTCCAGTCATCTATTGTTTTATCTTTAACCTTTTAACTGGCTCTCTTTTCCATATCCTAAAGTTAAGTAGTAAACTGCTCTCCAATTATTTTTTTCCTATATATTTCGGGTTCCACATAAAGCTTAGTGGACCGAGCGGTAATGCCCGGCGGACCGCAGTTGAGTGTGGTCTGTTGGCATGCCCCAATTTTCGAGTCTTCTTGACTTTGTCCAGCCTTGTGCATCTTTGATGGACACAAGAATAGAACACTATCCAATTCCAAGTCATAACACTGTAGATGGAAACTTCAGTTGGAAGTTGAAAGAGTTTTACAAAAACATTTTACATCAAAGAAATGAAATAAAACCACATGCAAATGCTGTCATACAACAACTGTTTCATGAAAGGAAAACAATGGAGAGACAGCATTTCATTGAAAAAAAGCGTTCTTTTATTTGATATGGAACGAAACCAAGACAATTATCGGAATACTGCGCTGCTTTAAAATATTGCTCGCAAAAGCTGGTCTGTAATTGTCGAAACAATTCTGAGAACAATAATATCCCGACCAGTTATCGAAATAATAACCACTCTTATGTGCAACCAAAAGCACTTGAAACCGAATAATATTGCGGTCCTTTATCACAAATTACCAAAATACATATTCAGTTGCAAATAAATCGAAATATTTCATTATAACTACGCATTGAGCGACCGCCACATGAATATGAAGTATATTAATGATAATCCCAAAGTGGTGAATTCGAAATCATTAACAACATCAAAGGCATATTACATGCATATGTTTCATACGGAATTAATGCGATTCAAGTTCCCAAATACAGCTTTATAAACCTTGCATTTCACGAATATGAAGCGAAAGAGCACAGCAACACAGTGTTGTAACCATGTTCAGTCAACACGTAGGAACATGGAGTTGTGTGTGTGTTGTTGGAAAACGCAAGTCTGAGGTGTTTGCGCTCCCGTTATGAAATTCAGTTGGAGTTTATTCATATTGTACCTTTAGAACTTACTAGGATGGCAGGTTTAGAAGTAGATATAGCGCTGTAGTTGTTTTGTGCACTATGTTGGGACCTGTTTCTTGTTGTGTACTAAACGTTGCTTGCTGAAATTCAAACGAAGGTAATTTCCAGTTTGTTCAGTGAATTTAATGTTTTGACGTTTCGTGTTGTGCGCTTGTGGTTTAGAATATTCAAAGTTTTGCAAAGTCTTTTACACAGCATGGCAACTCGTAAATCTGTCGTTGCATACAATTTTGCTGCCATAAGAATGGGAGTGTGAATTTTAATTATGATAGACAAAATATCATCTACATTCATAGGTTGGTTTTAATTGCCAGAATGTAAATACACTGAATTGAAAAAAGAGAGAGAACGCCATCGTTATATCCTAAAACGAATATGAAAATCGTTATAAGGAAAATACTACTTATAACAAATTAAGGGGTTTATTTACTAACGTAACAAAATTAAATCCTAAGTTAACTAACACTATACACAAACTAAAATATAGCGTCGAAAAATTCATCCGCATCGCTGTCGACTGGTAATGTACCCAAGAGACTGGCGGCATTACCACGTTGTATGGCAATGCTTAGCCTCTGGCCAAGGTAAAAGCGAGCCCTTGGGTTTCAAGTAATATACTTACAACAATGAGAAGTAAAAGCCACAGATGGAACAAGAAAGAGACATTCAACTCCCAACATTCATCGCCAGCCTACTGACGTCACGCCCATTTACTCCAGTAGCGACGGACCTATATATACCACAAACCACACGACAAACTTTCATAGCAAAACTTTTCCTCATCCCCAAATAATCAGTACCGTAACAAATATTTTTTCTCCTCACAGATTAACGTTTTGGCAAATGTTCTTTTTTTATTGAGACCCGCCTTTATAGGTTTCTGCTAAATTGCTTTCGTATAAGACATACGTGTATTCCGAAGACAAATGAGACGATCCAACGCTTACCAGAGACAATCAAGGTTGAGAAAAACAATATAGAATTTGAGTCGTCGATTTGTCTTGTCGTTGGAATGGATTTGACGATAGGAATCCTGTTAGAGGTGCCATCGATTTTGGGTCGAGTTTTTCGGGGTGACGAAAATATATGTAGTTTGAGGAAACTTTGAGATGATTTTTTATAGGCACAATTTTCTTCGGCTTAGCTACATTAATTCGAAGCTTTGCACACTCATCACCATCATCTTCAGTTCAGCAGCTCAGCATCAGTTTTGCACACTTCTCTTCATAAATTATAGCGCTAAGAATTGCCAGTATAAAAAAATCGCCCACATAATTGCTGTGAAAGTCAGTAAAGTTATTCCTCGCTGTAATCTTATGTGGGTTTTCAGAATAATAAAATAAAATTAAGATACAAAATAATATGACGAAGGCATTACGATGAATGCTTCCAAAAAATAGATCTTCATAAATCAATTCGCCCAAACACTTAATCTGCCGGTTCTCGCCGTTTTCAAGAAAGTAATATTATCCCCTCTTGGTAAAAAGAGATTTTCCTTACACTAGGCGCAATGTTGACGCAAGCATTACTTGTTCAAACGTGTCGACGCTTTTTTATAGCTGGCAACCCGAGAACTGTCGCGGGGTGCCGCTAGTGTGACCTCGTAAGATCTTTTTTAGGAAAGTGTGATTATTTTGGTAAATGCTTGTTTGTTAGCGCTCCTAATTCCTATACTTAGTCATTTTTTTGGAAGTAATTTTTTGTACCTACTGTTAATATTGCAACCCTCGTTTTGATTTTATTTATTATTGGGAACGTCTTTGTTTGAGATGACAGGGACATCGATGCACAAACTGTAACCTCAGCATATGATTTTAATAAACCCTACAATTTTAAATTCATAAAAATTTATATTAGGTAATTATAATTTTTCACGGTCAAAATGTATGGAACAGTTTTTTTAATACCGACGAAATTTCAACGCATGGAACTTCAGAAACATGTATTGAGTCCATGGTAACAGGCATCGCGTCGATGACGTAATTAAAAATAAGCGTATTTTTATTTATACCTAAAAAAGACCAAGTATATTTTATGATGTTCCAACTTATCAGCTCGCCTGCTCTTTTCCCTAAAAACCTTTCCAACAATACCGTAATAAATAACTCCAGAACAAACAAAAACAAGAAAATCCCTTTAAAATTAAAACCCGCTTAACATGCACCAGTAAATGCAATTACCTTCTCGCTAGCCGTTTCAACTGAAGAATCAAGTTTCCAGGCATTCTAGTTAAGTGGAAGTCAGGGGTTAATTAAATACACCTTGTAGTTTATTTTTAAGTAGGCGAATGCATACGGAAGTACACGAACGCGTTGGCTATTGTTCAGGGCTGGGCTTATAAAAAAATATCTATACTATATCTATATATATAAAAGAAAGTCTGTTAGTTACACCACTTATAACTCAAGAACGGCTGAACCGATTTGACTGAAAATTGGTGGGGAGGTAGCTTAGAGCCAGGAGACGGACATAGGATACTTTTTTTTTTTTATAGTAGGAGTAGGGTAGGAGTAGGGTAGGAGTAGGGTAGAAGTAGGGTAGGAGTAGTGTAGGAGTAGTGTAATAGTAGGGTAGGAGTAGTGTAGGAGTAGGGTAGGAGTAGTGTAGGAGTAGGGTAGGAGTAGGGTAGGGTAGGGGTAGGGTAGAAGTAGGGTAGGAGTAGTGTAGGAGTAGTGTAGGAGTAGGGTAGGAGTAGTGTAGGAGTAGGGTAGGAGTAGTGTAGGAGTAGGGTAGGAGTAGGGTAGGAGTAGGGTAGGAGTAGGGTAGAAGTAGGGTAGGAGTAGTGTAGGAGTAGAGTAGGAGTAGTGTGGGAGTAGGGTAGGAGTTGGGTAGGAGTAGTGTAGGAGCAAAACAACGTTTGCCGGGTCAGCTAGTAATAATATTATAAATCTGAAGAGTTTGTTTGTTTGAACGCGCTAATCTCAGGAACTGCTGTTTCGAATTGAAAAATTATTTTTGTGTTGGATAGTCCATTTATCGAGGAAGGCTATAGGCTATATAACATCACGCTACGACCCTTAGGAGCCGCGCAGCGTGTGACACCGCGGGGAACAGCTAGTAAAAAATAAAGTAGAAGATAATTATATCTCAATTAATAACAGGTAATACTTATATACATTACTAGCTGACCCGGCAAACGTTGTTTTGCCATATAAATTATTTCTATCTGCACTACCCCTACCCTACTCCTACACTACTCCTACCCTACTTCTACCCTACTCCTACCCTACTCCTACCCTACTCCTACACTACTCCTACCCTACTCCTACACTACTCCTACCCTACTCCTACACTACTCCTACACTACTCCTACCCTACTCCTACCCTACTCCTACACTACTCCTACACTACTCCTACACTACTCCTACCCTACTTCTACCCTACTCCTACTATAAAAAAAAAAAAAAAAAAAAAAGTATCCTATGTCCGTCTCCTGGTTCTAAGCTACCTCCCCACCAATTTTCAGCCAAATCGGTTCAGCCGTTCTCGAGTTATAAGTGGTGTAACTAACAGACTTTCTTTTATATATATAGATTATCTGTACTAATTATAAAGCTGAAGAATTTATTTGTTTGAACGCATTAATCTCTGGAACTACCGGTCGGATTTGATTTTTTTTTTTGCATTTGCTAAATGGGCAGACAAATCCGAAGACATGTGACATCTACCAACCCGCACTGAAGGCCTGTGTCCCAGCAGTGGGAACGTTATATGCTGATTATGTAAGCGAACAAGAGAAATAATAAAAGTGAAGTATTTTATTCAGACAACTATTTCAGGTAAATGTGAGGCTAAATAATAACAGCCGCACAGGTCGATCGTTCAGGTTAAGCTATGCTTGCCGCGGTTTGGTCTGTGGATGGGTGACCATCTATACATACCGAGACCCCTCCGTGCCTCGGAAAGCACGTTAACACGTTAGTCCCGGCTGTCATTCGAGGATCTTTGCCAGTCGTTACCGGTAGTCAGAAGCCCGAAAGTCTGAGAACCAGTCTTACCAAGAGGTATCGTATTACCCTGTTGTGACTGGGTTGTGGAGGTCAGATAGGCAGTCGCTCCGTGTAAAATACTAGTATTCAGCCGCATCCGGTTAGACTGGAAGCCGACCCCAACATAGTTGGGAAAAGGCTAGGCAGATGATGATGTAAGCGTTAATAACTTATATGAATAAATTAGACCATGAAAGGTCACGTGGAGCCTAATTAGTATTTTCCATTAAAACAAGGCAAATATTATCCTGCTAACCAAATACAAGCTCGCTGGATTTAGTATTTATTTTTGTTATAATTTCAGCGGTCTATGTACCTACTTTGTAATAAATTACTAGTTTATACATTTTATCCTTTATATTAGTCCTCGATTGTTTCCATAAATTACCGGAATAATCTATTACTACCCGCCATTATCCTAAACATGACAACCCTAATCATAGTAATAAATTAAGCCCAGCAAAATGTAACAAAGGAAACTCGTATAGTATCCAAGGTACCAGAATTAAGTACGGAGTTTTATAAAATAGTCGCAGAAGGTTTACATATTCATAAGCTTACCTTTATTATATACTAGCTGTGCCTCTCGGTTTCACCCGCATAAGTTTCGATCCCGTGGGAATATCGGGATAAAAAGTACCCTATATGTTAATCCAGGGTGTCAGCTACCTCCATACAAAATTTTATAAAAATTGGTCCAGCCGTTTGAGCGTGAAGAAGTAACAAACAGATAAAGACACACACTCACAAACTTTTGTCTTTATAATATTAGTGAGTGTGACTAGCTTCTGCCTGCGGCTTCGCCCGCGTCAATGTGCTACCGGGACAAAAAGTAGCATATGCCTTTGCCCGGACTGCCATCTATTCTGTCCTTGCCAAATGTTAATGAAATCCGTTAAGTGGTTTAGGAGTAAAAAGGTCACATACAGAAGAGTTACTTTCGAATTTATAATATTAGTATGGATATTTATTACCCGACTACGACGAAGCAAAAAGGAGGGTTATGATTTTGACTCGCACTTGACTGGTTTTTCGTCATTACCTATCTTGACTGGGCCCCTAATTCACTTTATTTGTTAGAATATGGTAAAATATGTAGATGTTACAATATTGGTTCCAGCATATCCTGCCATACTATGGCGTACAAATATTCCTATAAAAAAGTCACATCATATATTTCTAGCCTAATAATAATGATTAAAATAAAATATGAATCTTAGAAAAATAATAATAGTCAATGAATAAAGATTTAAATTGTTTAAGATAATTAATTATTAATAAATTGTATTGTTGTAATACCTTACCGAAACTACGTCGAAACCACGTCAATTCCTTTGAATCTCGCGTTGATTTCGCGGGGTTTCGTTGATTGTGTCACAGAGAATTACGGCCTGCTGTGTTTCTTGAATTGGTCCTTCTGTATCCGCTTTGGTCCTTGTTTCAGGGGTGTTCGTAAATCGGACGGTGTTAAGGAAACATGTGTGTTATTTCTACTTATCAAGTAACTTTTATTCGTGCGTAAAAACTTATTTTATCTCCTTCTTTGTGCGTCAGTAAGGTTAATGTGTGTATCAGCTTAAAGGGAAATGGAAAGCTTAGTGAAACTTGTTCAGGTAATGAAACAGAATTAACGGGATTCTAGGTAAACAGGCTTTGTCAATCTCAGCAAGTTGATTATGTTGTTCGTAGTACAGTCAGATACACTTCAGTTTTTTTAAATCTCGGTTATTGAGCAAAATATTAACACTTCAGTTTTTTTTATCTCGGTTATTGAGCAAAATATTTGTTCAAAATTGCATTGTACTTGTGCTGCAATTTTGAACAAATATTTTGCTCAATAACCGAGATTAAAAAACTAAAGTGTTAATTGACATTTGTTGCTGACCGTACATGACAGTCTTACGTCAATCTTGATAAATTGCTGTTTACATTCTTTCAAATAAAGTGCAATGCAGAATATTATATGCCTAAAAAGCGGCCAAGTGCGAGTCGGACTCTCACATGAAGGGTCGTACCACAAGGCAAAAACGCCTAAAAAAACATGGATACCCACCCGCATTAATTTTAACTTTATTTTATTTTTATTGTTTGTTGTTATAGCTGCAATAGAAATCTACACTGTGTGAAAATTTGTCTACCTAATAAGGTTCATGAGATATCCGCTGATATACAGACGAACGGACGGACAGTGGAGGCTTAGTAATAGGGGGTCCTGTTGGCACCCTTTGGCAACCTAAAACCCAAAAAATTACAATTACGTATCGAAGGACCAGTTTTTTCATAGTATAACTCTGAATATTTTATCAAAAGAACCATTTAGTATTAACTTAAATAATATATTTAAAGCTCCTCAAACGATAAACGCTACCCTTCAATTACTAGACAACCAGGCAATCTTCGAATTCACGAAATCAACCGTTAAAAGCCAGCAAAGTGAATTTAAATTCAAACATCCATACTTGAGGGAAAATCCATTGTAACAGACATGCCATGTAAGTGCACATATCGGGGGGGAGCCTCCCCTACCGATGATACCTCCCTGCCGATCGATCATTACATTTTGCATTTTATTATTTACGAACACTGCAGTTGGTTTTCGAGAAAAATCACCGGTTTTCCTTCGATTTATGCTGCCACGTATTGATTTCAGGTGGAAGTATTTTCCGGTTTGCAAATGGAGTGATGTGTAGCTTGATTTTAATAATATTCGGTGTTTTATTTTACTGGCCTACACTGTCCCACTCCTGGGCAAAGGCCTCCACTCCCTTCATCTTTCGCAGGCCCGCGCGTCCTCCTTCCAGTTTCGACGGAACCTATCCAGCTCGTCCCGCCATCTCCTACGTGGTCTGCCGCGACCCCGCCTCACTGTCTCAGGGTACCAATTCTGTGCTTTAGGGGCCTACAGTTTGTCATGACGTCCTGCCCAGTCGCATTTAAGTTGGGCAGCTTGTTCAAATTTGTTTATTTAACTGTTGTTTACCTTGATTTATTTTTGGCGTGTCCCACCTAATAACCTAACCTAATAATTTTTATTTCGGAATTCGAAGTTTAATGTTAATTGAAAGTGCAGTGGCTTCCATAAGTAAGTTGACATTTTTCCACTTCAGCTGTGATGATTAGTGAAACATTATAATAGTCGAATTAGTCACTAAAAACGTTAAAGCAGTTCAAACATTCGGATCACTAGAATTTTAAATCATTATGTGGTGTGTCACAGTTGAACTGGAAAAATGTCAACTAACTTTTTGAGGCCATTGTATATACGGTACTTAATCCGAAAAAAAAAAACAATAAAAAAAATCTGTCTATATGTTTGTTCCGGCTAATCTCCGAAACGAGTTTTGGTTTACTTGAACAAGCGTGCATTCAGCTACCTCTATCTCGATTCAAAGCAGATCTTCTTTATTCAACAGGCTAACTGTGACAAGAAGATTAAAGCTCTATCTCTCGCATACATATTTATAAAGTATCGCCTTTACCAAAAAGCGTCCAGTAAACGGTATCTCCAAAAAGCCAAAAAGCAACTAATCTTGATAAAATATGTATAGTATTCTAAATTGGAGCGTAGCATACGCCAAGAACAAAATTGCGACAGTCAATAACCAGAGCAGGAATGCAGGGGGTATCGCATGGTGTTTATGTTAATAATTTGGCAGGCGGAGTCGCGCGCAATGCCAGTGTGCGATGTTATCATGGACGATGGCCGATGTCACACCGTCAGGGTTTATAAGCAGATTTGGATCTGCAATTTTCTTTATGTTACAAGTTTATAGCTGCAGCTTTGTGGCTGAAATAAAATTAGGCTTTATAATATTTTTGTGGTTGACTACTGAGGTGACGGCTATTTGAGAATTTTGGAACAAGAAGAAAGAAAAGAAAAGTATTTAATTTGAGACACGAACAGGAAATACAAACAGTAAAAAAGGTGCATTTAAAACTAACAAAATTACATTAAAAACAACCAAAATAAAAATAAACAAGAAAAAGAGGAGGCTAATAATTTGTCAGCATAATGCTGCGATATTTAAAAAATTAATACCGCAACCGTGGTATTCGAATAAGACCCGACACAAGACACAAGACATGCTGCGCTGACCCCAAATAAATTGGGATAAGTACTTACTTACCTAAGATAATGATGATGACGATGATATTTTCGTTGATGTTACAAAAGGCAAAACAAAACATACTTAAAACAGATGAAACGAATACGTTATGTAATTGGATATTGGCAATTACAAAACATGGTTGTTTCATTTAATTTATTGACAAAGAGATACTTACTAAACAAGTAAATAGAACAAAGGAGTCGTAACTGTAATGAATACTTAATATCTTTTAGTACAAGTCACGGTATGCTACATCTGTTTAAATAAATTGTTTACTTCGTTATCTAAGTAAACATTTGGTTAACGTGTATCCATTTTATTAGATAATTAAAAACAAACCGTGCAGGAAAAGGTTAAATATTTGTGAAGAAACGTAGATACGCAAGACTTAGGTAATGTGTCAATATTAAATCAGACCTTGAGTTTGAAAAAAGTAAAAAAAAACTGACCAAGTGCGAGTCGGACTCGCATACGAAGGGTTCCGTACCACAAGGCAAAAACTCCGAAAAAAAAAAACACGTTTGTTGTATGGGAGCCCCCCATAGATATTTATTTTGGTTTTATTATTTTTTATTATAGCGGCAACAGAAATACATAATTTGTGACAATTTCAACTGTCTAGCTATCGCGGTTCTTGAGATACAGCCTGGTGACAGAGAGACGGACGGACGGACAGACAGCGAAGTCTTAGTAATAGGGTCCCATTTTTACCCATTGGGTACGGAACCCTTATAAGGTTTAATTATTAATGAAAGAAGCCTTAAGAAAATAAATAATTATACCTTCAGGGTCAAATTATATTAGTGAAACCCTCCAAAGTGGTGAGTATCGATATACATATTATCATGATAAAACAAAAATCCTTGATATAATTATTTTTGGGTCAACGACTGTAAGTTGTGTAGTTGCATGAAATATCAGTTTATAAATTTATTAACCTTGTATTTTCTTTATCACTCATGCAGCAACCACAGCCACCCACGTAAAAATCCATACTAATATTATAAATTCAAAAGTAACTGTCTGTCTGTATATTACCGATTCACGCCTAAACCATTGAACGGATTTCGATAAAATTTGGCAGAGAGATAGATTGCATTCCGGGAAAGGACATAGGATAGTTTTTATACCGATATTCCCACGGGATCGACACTTATGCGGGTGAAACTGCGGGGCGCTGCTAGTACAAAATAAAAAAGGTTGGTCTCTTAAAAATTGATATGGGCCTTTTAAAGTGGCGTTTTAAAATTATCCTAGTCTTCTAAAAATTACGACAAAAATCATCAAGCATACGAGTATAAGCTTGTTAAGTCAATGAATATAGCTTGTTAAGTCAATGAATATAGCTTGTTAAGTCAATGAATATAGCTTGCTAAGTAAATGAATATAGCTTGTTAAGTCAATGAATATAGCTTGATATGAAAGAAGCAAGCAACACAATACGGTGTAAGAGGCACCCCGGCCCGGTTTCTACGTGTCACCAACGCACCTCAGGCTGTTATTTTTATTGCACCGTTCACTCCTTGGCACAGGTTGTGACTATGTTCGTAAATATTATCTCATATGGAGATCGATAAGCTGCGGGTATTGTAAAAGTGTCAGGATTATTATAAAATTGGAAGTTTGTAAAGTTTATTTATATTGAGTCCCTTAACTTATTTAAGCAATGGATTGTGTAATCTGTTTAAATAATTTGTATTTTGGTCTTTAAGGACCAAGATACCTAGATAAGTTTGTACTTACGTTCTTTCGAACGATTTTCCTGGCTATCAACAGATCGTAAAAAAGCAAATTCTTGCGTCCTTGCAATTGAATTGAAATCTGATGTTTTTGACGTAAAAGATTACAAAAAAGATTAGAAAATACGACGAAGCGCGAAGTAAAAAATATTCTACTTTAATACCTATTAAATAATTAATTGAAGTAAAAGTTTTTTCAGATACTGATTAAACCCACCCACTAATAGACCGTAGAAAAGCAAATTCTTGCGTCCTTGAAATTGAATTTAAATTTGATGTTTTTTAAGTAAAAGATTACAAAAAAGATGAGAAAATACGACGAAGCGCGAAGTGAAAAATATTCTAGTTTAATACCTAAATAATTAATTGAAGTAAAAGTTTTTTCAGATACTGATTAAACCCACCCGCTAATAGATAATTCAGAGGCCTCTGAAACGTTTTAATAATAAATAGAGTGCGAGGAAAAAATGGTCCTCCGGAGCTTTCATTTTGGTAGTACCGTATTCGGAGGGCATGTTTTTCTTTTTATAACAAGTTTAGTTGGCCGGTTGAACCAGAACTTTTACTTTTTTTCCTGCTACCATATGGATATTCGTTAGAAACAAAAACAGTCACCGAAGCCGAAATCGGCATGGGATGTATCTATACTTCTATACTAATAATAAAGTTGAAGAGTTTGTTTGTTTGATCGCGCTAATCTCTGAAACTACCGTTTGAATTTGAAAACATATTTTTGAATTTGATAGCACAATTCTTGAGGAAGGTTATAGGTTAATACCAACCCGCTATGTCCCTTAGGAGCTCAGCAAAAAGGACTCTTTGCAAAAACGAAGTACCATCGCATAGCGTACTTCGTTTTTGCATAGCATACTTTATGACTTTTTTGATGCGACGCGAAATATCACGCGGACGAAGTCGCGGGCTGAAGCTAGTTATTATTATAAGGAGAAATTGCTTAAAGGTATTGAACAATTAAGGTATATCCTACCATTATTTTTCTGTCTTTGTTTTTCGTAATTATATTTAGGTACACGATACACAATAACAGGATCTTCGCAACTTCGCACTGCTGAACAATATTTTAATGATATATTTCTTTTGTTACAGGTATGTTCACGTACAAAATTATAAATCTGACGTCATTACTACCAGCATTAATACCGTAAGTTTGTAAAACACCATAACATTATCTAAACACGATCATATATCACGATCAGGTAAATATATCATTATTTGATTAATGATAGCTTATAATTTTAATTATTTGTAGCTTTTATTACCTTATTATTTTAAATTTTTATGACATTGAATTTTACATTCTGTTACTACATTAACTCACACACTTGTTAAAATTCTAGGAAACTCGTCTAATTTTACAATATTTGTAAATATGTGAGCACCATGTATCTATCACATAATTGATTTACCTGTCATTGCTTTATTTTTAATTCTTTTTACCTTTTGTGGTAGACTAATTTTATTCTAGGCGCATCGTTTTCATAGATTCAATGCATATTTTGAGTATATTTACTAACACCACATGTCCAAGAGTCTTTTCCTTTCTATAACTCATAGGCTAAGTTCAGATGAACGCGCGACGACGCGCGCTGCCGCGCGATTCACCTGTTCAGATGGCGTGGCGCGCGGGTCAACATCTTGCGCGCGGTGCATGGCGGTGCGTGCGGGCACGCGCGGTGACACGCGGTTATGTACACAACAACATTGATTTGTTACAATCTTAAACCGCGCGCCGAGCCAACCGCGCGTCGTCGCGCGTTCATCTGAACTTAGCCTTAACATACAGAGTCGCCCCTCGGCCGATATCTAAACAAAACGCCGACATGCGACACACAAGATAAGGAGGCGTTATCAGCTTAACACTGAGTTACGATGCGATACTCCATGACAAGAAGATTGCTGGCCCGTATTAGTTCTAGGATTAAGTGTTTTGAGACGCGTGTACTTGGTCCTTTTAGCACGGATTTATCTAAGTCTTCCAAGATGTATGTTCAAGAGGAGTTTCTTGCCCGTTCTTCTCCGTATCTACTACTGCTTTTGGATGGGCAACTAGCTTCAGCATTCTGTCTGACCGACCCCTTGACAATTCAAAACTGCATATAATTGGTTTATTTGAAATAAATGCTTTGAGTTTGAGTAAAAAAAGTGGTCCTTACGTACGACTTTTGTTTTCAACGTATGGTGTGAAGCTCTACGAAAGCTCGTTCATCATCATCATCATCATCTGCCTAGCCTTTTTCCAACTATGTTGGGGTCGACTTCCAGTCTAACCGGATGCAGCTGAGCACCAGTATTTTACATGGAGCGACTGCCTATCTGACCTCCACAACCCACCTCCCAACCTCTACGAAAGCTCGTTAGTTTCAATAAATTGAAATAAATTAGAATTAATGTAAAGATTTTGATCAAACTTTCGGCATTAATTTTTTAATTTATACCTTACTAGCTGCGCCCCGCGGTTTCACCCGCAAAAGTTTTGATCCCGTAGGAATATCGGGATAAAAAGTACCCTATGTGTTAATCCAGAGTGTCAGCTACCTCCATAATTTTTTTTTATAAAAAATCTATCCAGCCGTTTGAGCGATTACAATGAGATATGAATTACGTAGTCGATTGGTATGACAGCAAAACTGATCATTCATTGGCTTCATAGACCCGTATTTTCGTTTTACAGGGTAAGGGACCAATTTCGGAAAATATGACTACTACCTTATTGAAAAGACGTTTAGTAATTTATAAACTTTTATGTTCCAGATAGTGACATAGCCTTTGTTACGAATTTATTAAAATGTATGAAAGGCGTTAAACCTTGCTTGTTATAATGAACTATAACGCTTTATTTTAATTAAATTGTTGTACAGACCCAAAACTGTCAAATTTTTCCAATCAACTTTGAACCTTATGCTTTAGCGATAAAGTAGAAATTTGACAGATTGTAGTAGCTTGATGTTTTTTTTTTTGCGGATGGAAAATCATCTAATGACCCCTCCCGCTCTGGGTGGAGCGGAAGAGAGTGTCAGACTCTTACTGACTAAAACCCACCCGTGTTCCTTCCTTAGCCCTTTATGTTCCGGGCCAGCGGTAACCCTTTCGGACAATCCCGCTGACCCGGCAGGCTTCGGCCCTATGGGGCCCCTCCTCGATGCTGACATCTCTTTGAGGCGCGCGTGGAACACGTACGCGCCGTCCGGCACGGGCCTGGTCCTGATCGGACGGTGAGCTACCCATTACTCTCTGCCCGCAGGCCCGCGCCTACGGTGGCCGGGAGTCGTCGCGCGGCTCCCGACGCCCGGAGCGTCTCCCGCGGCGGCTGGGACGGGAGGCTCTCTCCCTGAGCCGTCCCGCCACCTCCTTCGCTAGCATGACTGCTTCGCAGAAGGAGGTGACTGCCTCCCACTCCCTCTCGCCCCGGACCATGGCTTGCACCAGGGCCGGGCGCCGCCGCTGCCGATCGCCTCTACGGGGACACGGAGCTTGATGTGCTGGCATCTGTACGTCTGAGTCTTCAACTTGATAATAAATAGCGTGGGTGTAGGAAAAGCTTTGAAACAAGTCGATTAAGAGGTAAAATAAGTGCTTTCCATATTTTATTAAAGCACTTTAATTGCTAATACTTTTTCTAAGTAATTTGCTGTTATCGTATCGAATCATAAAAATAAAGATCGAAAGTAAAACTGAAAACATGATGAAAGTTACGCACTTAAAATTACTGGTCTTTGAGCTTTCGATTCAAAATATTTCACATAAACCTACATGCGTAATTATAAAACGTTAGGAGCTAAGTGCGCGGTTCCAGTTTGTGGTTTCCTGTGGAGAAGAGCTGGCAAGAAACTCCAAGGTTACTCTATTAAACACAAGCTGCGCCCTGCGGTTTTACCCGAATAAGTCTCGATCCCGTAATAATACCGGGATAAAAAGTATCATATGCCCTAATCCAGGTCGTGGTCTACCCATATGCCAAATTGCATCCAAATCCGTTCAGCCGTTTTAGCGTGAAAGCATAACAAACAGACATACAAAAAAACTAATCTTTCTCTTTATAATATTAGTTTAGAAAAACCTCTATAGACAATTATGAAACGTCACAATTGATCGTTTTCTATGGAGAAGAGCCAGCAAGAAACTCTACGGTATTTTATTTAAATAATTAGCTTTTACAATGATTTCAAATTGTTAATAGGACCGTATAAGCCTGTCAACAAGAACCAGGTACTTAACATTGACTCAATGTTCGAGAACGCACAGGGAATTTGGTGCTGTAGGTGTCCATACACGGCTGCATCTGTCCATCTGTCCTACTAGCCTCACCATCCGATATTCCGTAAAAATACTTAAAACTAAACGCGATAATTTGTGCACGTAAATAAACATAAAACAGGTTCATGTGTAGTGCATAACTACTTTGTATTACCGGTAACCAGATTCGAACATAAATCTCTGCGTGCCTACTGCCTACATTGCCGAGTTTCCGAGTTCCCGAGCATCGCGCGTTTCACTACCGCTTCCAGGGCTGCCGCTGAACGTGATTTGTTTGTTATTAAGTTCTTTTTGGATAGGGTTTTAGCGGTATCTACAACGCCACATGAGAACAACGCGTCATACTGACGTAAAATCCTGCATCTCGAAAGCAGAGTTTACCGCGCAACTAGCATAGATACAACGGCCCGACATGAATCATCGGGCAGTTGCCCGCCAGACACAACACCCGTCTGGTCAGAGGATCCTCCCTTTTCTATAGAATATGAGAGAACTTAACGCCCTGTTCCTCATACTTCTATAGGGTAATTGTATGTTAAGATGAAGGTCCGAGTGTCCACTTAGTTTTTCGAGATCACGTGACCAGAGAGTTGGCCTATTTTATGGCCAAAGCATCAGCATTGTCATACAACGTGGCAATGCTGCCAACCTTTTAGGCACGTTTCCTATTGACAGCGATGCGGACGAATTTTTTGATGCCCTTTGATTATTTCCCCTCCTTTTCATATACTTGAACATATGATTATTATTATTTTAGGTGGGAATTGAAGGTTGAATTGCTGTAACCTGTGATTGGCTAAGTGATTGCTTACTAAAACTCTGAAAGGTATTCATTAAAATCCAATGTATCGTACCTTTATCTTCCCCACGAGTTCTAAACCGAAACGTTAAAAGAATTTCCTGACTCTCTAAACTCTATATTTCTCCAATTCCAAATCAAAAGTGTGCAACCTCAAGCTCCAATATTAAAGGAAATCTTTTTCCTTTTATCCGCAGCTAGTTTATCAAGTTCCTACCGCTTAGCAACCCTATCTATATCTGAAATGTATCTCGTCCGCACCATTTGACGATTCTCCTCGTTTCGACGTCGCCTTTTTACAATTTATGTCTTACTGATTTCTCGGCCTACGCTGAAATTTATAGATTTCTTTCCCTCCCTCAAGTTCCTTCGTTCCTTCACCTTGGCTTTTAAATGTATATTTGGTGGAGCGTCTGTCGATCATTGTGTTAAAGACGTATTGTTGTCGCGCCAGGTATATCTCGCTTTGTGCGCCAGACGTTTTGAAGGGAAGCTGCGAATTTCTGTCTTCATTCGATTTCGAATAAATGTTTGCGTGAAGTAGGTCGAGTGATGGTCGAGTGCCAATGATAATGTTGAGAGCTCTTCTGTTACAACTGTTAGCAGATTGCAATTTATTGCAATGAATTAATTTATGTTCTGTGTTAAGTGGTTTGTGAAGTGTATAATACTGAGTGATAATTTCTTAATGTACTATTTTATTGCGTTCTGCTTTTATTATACCAACTGATATTATAGCGTACCCAGACATTTTCTTCGTTTTATGTGTATGAATCTGACAAAATTTTGATTTTACTTAGACGATTTAGTCGTCTGGCTAGCCTTTTCCCAACTATGTTGGGGTCGGCTTTCAGTCTAACCGGTTGCAACTGAATAACAGTATTTTACATGGAGCGACTGCTTATATGACCTCCACAACCCAGTTACTGGGTAATACAATACCCCTTGGTAAGACTGGTTTTCAGACTTTCGAGCTTCTGACGACCCGTAACGACTGTAAAAGATCCACGAATGACAGCCGGTACCAACGGCTTAACTTGCTAAGAATCCTCTGGGAAAAACACAGCCCTGCAGGCGAAAGGGCATAAAGATAGGAACAATAGTTCTACATCCTTATCTAACCTTTACATATCTAAGTGTGTCCCAGCGGTCAAATCTCCAAACTAATGCTCGATTTTCTTCCGGTGACGTACTACAGCAATGTTACACTAAATAGTGAAACGGCTCTATAGTCTATATGTAGAAGGTCTATCGCACTTCTTATCTGGTAGGAGGCGACCGGGCTAGCATTAATCATGTCCAAATCGCGTAAATTTATCTCGAAGTCAGGGCTGTCATATTGTTCGTTGAGAAATTAAATGGGATTTTGTGTCCAGGATTTATCGGGAATGGAGTTTATATACATCGAGTACCTTGTGGTTTTGTGTACCTACTATAGTGGTTTTGCTTCTCAATGTTATGCAGTGGATCGCTTTTAGCGACATGACTGCTCATTATAACACCGAGTAAGTGTGCATGTTTTAATTGTCAGTTTCTGACATAGAAAGCTTAGTACGCATAGACACAAGCGACATTCGTCAATAGTGCTCAAATGCATGTTGTCGATGGCAGCCTCCGACGCGTCGACGGCTGGCGTTGACGGGTGTCGACGGCTGGTGTTGACGGGTGTCGACGGCTGGTGTTGACGGGTGTCGACGGCTGGTGTGGACGAGTGTCGACGGCTGGTGTTGACGGGTGTCGACGGCTGGTGTTGACGGGTGTCGACGGCTGGTGTTGACGGGTGTCGACGGCTGGTGTTGACGGGTGTCGACGGCTGGTGTTGACGGGTGTCGACGGCTGGTGTTGACGAGTGTCGACGGCTGGTGTTGACGGGTGTCGACGGCCGGTGTTGACGGCTGGTGTTGACGGGTGTCGACGGCTGGTGTTGACGGGTGTCGACGGCTGGTGTTGACGGGTGTCGACGGCTGGTGTTGGCGGGTGTCGACGGCTGCAGTTGCATCTGCCGTTGACGCGTGTCGCTTGTGTGTATGAGCACTAACCTTTCTATGTCAGAAACTGACAATGAATTAAAACGTGTACCTCTGCCGGCAACTTAGCTTGGAAACAAACTGCAACCTAAAATCAATTAATTGATTTATTTGATTTTCTGTTCAGGATATCCGATCCAAAGATTAGTTTATCTCCAGTATTACTTATGTTTAAACTGAGCGATGTCTATCTATCAGCCAGTAAATTATGTAGGGGGAGTCAATCTTAGAAACTTCGAGCTATTCATCCTGTACTTCGTAATCTCTGTCTGTACTATTCCTATTAGTGTATGTAATCCTCCCTAATCTTAACAGCGAATAATTAAATAAATTATAAAATAAAATAAATAATAATGTACATTTATAGGGTTACTGGTAAAACATAAACAACAAGTTCATTGTACTCATCATTATGAACAACTTTCACTATGGCACCAAACCTGAAATCGCGAAAAAAAAACGAACATAAATGTAGGGAACAGCAGATTTTTTTTTTCGCGATTTCATGTTGAAAAGTTGTTCATAATTATGAGTACAATGATCCCTTAAGAGGTTGTTAATGTTTTTACCAATAACCCTGTATATTATACAGTATGGAAACCACATTTATGCAATAAATTATACCTACCACATACTTGTTATCGGCTTTTCTGACGACATACAAAAAATAAACGAAATCGGTAGCAAAAAAAATCAGCTGTTCTCTACATTTATGTTCGCATAACTCGTCAAAGTGTAGGGAACTAACAGCTGATTTTTTTTCGCGACCGATTTTGTTCATTTTTTCTATATCGTATAACAAATCTCTTAAAACAAAAGCGATCCGCCAAGTCATCACCGTGCATCGCGTGCTGAGTCCACGTGCTCGCGTGCTCGTGTAACCTACATACCGCGTTAATCTTTAATGATGTTCACGCGAAGTATGCATTCAAATAATCCACTTGAGGGATTATTTCGCGCTGATTTAATTAACATTTTCGTTTTGTGATGTTGGCAGTGCCGTAGCATTAGGGGTATTGTGTTCTTTATTTAAATTTTACTGCGGACTAATTGCGTAACACACTATCAGTAGCAATGGGTTTCATTTTGACAGTTCAACAACATTCATTGCGTTATTTACGTTGTTGAGCAGACACATTTTAAGAATAGATAAAGCTGAATTAGCAATATGCTTCAAAATGATTCAGGTTGAGATTGATTGCGTGTTACGTAATTATGGTGCTGGTCGTATTATTTTTTGTTTTGTTCTTTATTAGTATTGGAGTTTTTGAATAAGGAATGAGTATAAATGCGTTTAGTTTTTTTTTTTTTATTTGGTAATACATGACAAACCTCTTTTTAATATGTTAGACCAATTGGGATTGGGCGGGTCACATCAGCCGTATGCACGATGACCGCTGGGCAAAAATCTCCACACAATGGGTGCCTGAAGATGAACGGCGCCGCCGAGGCCGGCCCAGAAAAAGATGGCGAGATGACCTGGACGAGTACCGCGAGGGCTGGTTCGAGGTGGCGCGGGAAAAGAGTTCCTGGAAGGATTTAGGGGAGGCCTTTGCCCCGCAGTGGGACAGCATACGCTACACAAAAAAAAAAAAAAATGACAGCAGCGTTTAACCTTTTTTGACATGTTCAGTGTTTATTACTACGCAGCTGTCATTTTAGCCTTGCAAATTAAAAATCAGAGTGAAGAATGAAATAGTGTGAATGGCCAGTTGTATGATCAATGGAATGACTCCTCATTTATACATCTAAATGTATAAATGAGGTGTCATTCCATCTTGACCTAGACTGTATGTTAGAACTCCTAGACTAGACTATATGACGTCAAATGAAATTCAATATGGTGGACGCTAGACGTCATTTCATACTTTACAGTTCGTTGTTCCGTAGTAGGCCTCAGTTCATATTTCTTGTTCTAACACATAATACGTCATCAGAGCTATATATTCATACTTTGAGATTTCGAGCACTACTGTCAGTGTACCTGTCATACACCTCTAATTCTGTCTATAAGGTCCGTATTTTGCAGGTTTCCGTGGCGTTAATCACGCCAACCCCATGCGGTTCATGTCCAACGGTTGAGAAATCAAGTACCTACCAGGCAGGGAATAAGAATACTGTTACACATAATAACAGAAACAAGCGCAGGAAAACGTTATCTTAGAGCTAAAAGTAAAAGTTTCAATATGGGTAGTTTTCAGGTATTTTCATTTATAAATTGGCTGGCCTGTTGGTCTAGTGGTCAGTGACTATGACTGCTATGCCGGAGGTCGTGGGTTCGATTCCCACCCAGGACAAATGTTTGTGTGATGAGCATGATCATTTGTTCTGTGTCTGGGTGTAATTTATCTATATATGTATGTATTTAGAAATATATAAGTATGTTTATCAGTTGTCTAGTACTCATAACACAAGCTCTGCTTAGCTTGAGACTAGACGGCGTTGTGTGATAGTTGTGGAATATATTATAAAAAAAAAAAAAAAAAAAAAAACTGAAAGATTGTGCTTATCCTAAGGCCCTTTGCACACAGCACGGTTTCTTCACGGCAAGGCGTATGAACCGTGCCGTAAAAAAACGTGTCATAAAACAAGTGTCCATAATGATGCATACAACACTGACAAACCTTGCATACACGGCGAATAAACAGTAATATTTCACGACAAGAAAAACTGTCTGTACTGTAGACACGTTTTTCTTGTCGTGAAATAAAGGGCCTACTATACTTACACTGTGAAAAAGACCCTGAATTTAATTTATGTATTTTTAGGGTTCCGTACCCAAAGTGTAAAAACGGGACCCTATTACTAAGACTCCACTGTCCGTCTGTCTGTCTGTTTCTCACCAGGCGTATCTCATGAACCATGAAAGCTAGACAGATAAAATTTTCACAGATGATGTATGTATTTCTATTGCCTGTAAAACAACAAATAATAAAAATAAAGTTAAAATTTAAAGGTTTTTTTTTCGGCGTTTTATGCCTTGTGGTACGGAACTCTTCGTGTACGAGTCCGAATCGCAGTAGGCCGGTTTTTCTTTCTTCATTTTACAAGCAATTTTAAGATTTTAATTAATAGAATGTTGTTCTCATCGCCACCCCTACCGCTCCAGTAGCCAGTCGTGCCAACATCAGCGTCTCGTTCATCGCACAATCTCGCATCTCTGCCATCATATTTGGCAGTTGTCGGTCGCGGCGCATTTGCGTTATCATCTCAATTATCTCCGTAATGAGCCGTGTGGTTATTGATGCTGGGAACTTGTTTCTTTTTGTTCTGTGCTTTGTACTCACTGCTTTGGATTATTTATTTACTAGCTGACCCGGCAAACGTTGTTTGCCATATAATTTCTAGCTGCCCGCCGCTACTTCGTTCGCATTGTGTCCTACCCCTTACCCTACTCCTAACCTACTCCTCCACTACTCCTACCCTACTCCTTTATGTAAATAAAAGTATTAAATAAAAAAATAAAAGTATCATATGTCCGTCTCCTGGTTCTAAGCTACCTCCCCATCAATTTTCAGCTAAATCGGTTCAGCCGTTCTTGAGTTATAATAGTGTAACTAAGGGTCAGTTCACACCGAGACGCGACGCGACGCGCAGTTTTCAAGATAGAAATACAATTACAGACCTTATCTACTACACAAAAAGGTACACAATTCAGTGAGCTACGCCGCGCGGCGGCGGCGCCGCGCTGCGTAGCTCGACGTAGTAGGTAGACACTGAATTGTGTACCTTTTAGTGTAGTAGATAAGGTCTGTAATTGTATTTCTATCTTGAAAACTGCGCGTCGCGTCGCGTCTCGGTGTGAACTGACCCTAACACGACTTTCTTCTATATTTAAAGATACTAGGTATACTTTTTTTTTTACTAACTATACTGTTGTTTTATGCTAACTGTTCTGGATTTTGATATTTTGGGTTAATAACATATCTAGCCAGGATTTCTTCTTTTACGTTTTGAAGCATATTTTCTTGCTTAGACGTACAGACGCCAGCACATAAAGTTACTACAATCTGTCAAATTTCTTTAATAGATTTCAACTTTATCGCTAAAGCATAAGGTTCAAAGTTGATTGGGAAAATTTGACAGTTTCGGGTAGCTTGACGTGCTGGCGTCTGTACCTATTTGCTGAATCCTGTATCTATGAGAATATAAAGAAAAGACCTTCCTGATATATTGACTGACCCGAATCGCTGACAATTAAAAACTATCCGATATAATTGATAGGGAAATGAATTGTTTATTGGTTTACTTGCATAACTTTTACAATATCTAACACAACGAACTATTAACACGAGATACTAAATTAAACGACTAACTATACAAATAAATACAAAAACAAAAGAACAACTAGGCTTCGAACGTGGCTTCGAAGTAGGTACTCGGCCGTATCGCTGTCATGCGGAAACGTGCCCAGAAACCTGGCAGCATTGCCACGTTGTATTGAAATACTAATTTTTTGGTCAACGAACGACCCAGCGCCGTCACGTCACGTCACGTCACGGTCACGTATCACGTCATTGATATGCTTTAATGTAAACTCTAGTCAGGTCTTCGAATCCTATCTCACTAATCTTATAAATGTGAAAGTTTGTGAAGTTGTTTGTATGTTTGTTACTCAATCACGCGTAAACCGTTGAATAGATTTGGATGAAAATTGGCACATAGATAGACAATTTCTTGGATTAACACATAGGATACTTTTTATATATTCCCACGGGATCAAAACTTACGCGGGTGAAACCGGGGCGCTGCTAGTATAGAATATATTAGGTGAAAACTACTGAAATTATTTAAGACTACCAAAGTTATTTTTAAGACTACCAAAGTTATTTTTAACGGACTGCTATACGCTATAACTCTCCGAGTCTTTATTGGCAAATAAGCACTGACATTTGAAAACAATAAATTACGTGTTATTTTGTAAAGTGCAACGGTAATGCGTTGCGTTTGAATTTTAATGCCACCAGACATTTGCATAAACACGCGATACATTACACAAGATATTTGTTCTAAATGCCTAGTGTTAGACTGTCAGTGTAGACTGTAGGTCATACATAATTAATTTAAGATTCGTACAATTAGAAGGTTTATTGTTTTAACCAGACTTACCATTGAGTATCATGTTACCCAGTAACAGGGTTGCAGAGGTCAGATAGGCAGTCACTCCATGCTAAAAACTGGTATTCAGCTGTTATTGGAAGCCGTTGGCAAAAGCTAGGCAGATGATGGTGATTGTATGCCGTTCGCAGTTCTGGTGTTCTTGATCTCTATACTCGGTCCCTCATTGCTGAGTATCGTGGCCCGCCCCAATAAATATGCTTAGAAATGGGTATATGTATGTTATTAGTGCAACCGTCTTCCCTTGCCAGTCTGTGCCTTAATAAATGAATGAATGATTTATTTAATTACAGTTTCTTAACGCTAATACATTGCCCCACAAAACTGCTTACGCAGTTTAACTGTGAGAAACTTGTACTTAGTAGGTACTTTTTTTTTGTTTTCGGTTGGAATCCTTCAATAGGCGCCCGGTCTTTGGGGATAAGTCCAGGGAGTGTGGGATTTTTACCTCACTAAAACCACCCCGGTGCGGTGTGGCACATGGAAAGGGCACCGTTACCTCTCAACGGACCGATCTAGCACCCCCTCTGTGCAACGCTTGCTAGGGCACATCCCTGGAGAGACTGTTGTAGTAGGTACCTACTGTCGTTCCACCAAACCGATTTTAAAGAATGAATGAATGAATTGCACCGATCCCAGCGTGGTTAAACCAGACTCGATTAATCGAATGAACCCCAAGATTTCAAACCGATTTAAAAGTGGATAAATAATTTGTTCCCAAGTTACGTCTTCCTTTAGCATCGCAACGTGGTATCCTGCTACACAATCCACGTACCTCCTAAGCCTATAAATAATAAATCAGAGTTTGAAACATTTTTTCCCAATCACTCGCAAGTAAAGTCATATAAAAACCCATACAGCACGAGCGGCCTTTTAACCATGCGACGTCGACGACTTTAAACTTTCCTTTTTAGCTCCCGGGGACTTAAGTGTGCATCGTGGCCGACGATAAATCCCCCACAATGTCGTCGACGGCTATCGCGATCGGCAAGCGGTCACCTAACAACTGGTGTTTTCTTTTAAAAGCTCAGTCACTGCGGCTTTTTTATTTTGCGGTCGACTTTGACCGCGCTGTTTGGGTTTGACTTGAATGTTTGATACGTTTCAGATGTAAGTTTGCGATCTGTGATTGGTTTCGTTTGAATGTTTGTATTTCAAATTGAGAATTTGATGGTTTGAAAAAGTTTTGCGGATAGTTATACAAATATTTAGTACCCTAACCACCTTACTAATAAACGTTGTATAGCGTCTGTATAGTTACACAACGCTTTGTCTTCTTCTTTCGAAAGTCAAATTACTGACGACTGAAAGAGAGAAATCGTTGTGTAACTATTCATCTGATATAATACGTTTATTAGTATGGGGGTAAGTGATCGAAATGTGTTAGAATTATCTAATCCTCACCGTCATTCTCCTGCCCTTATCCCAATTTATTTGACGTCGTCGCAACATGTATTGTTCTTCCATACTTCTCTATTAGTCGTCATCTCGGTAGTCACCCCCTTCCTAACCATATCATCGTTCACACAGTCCATTCATCGTTTCTTTGGTCTTCCCCTACTCTTATAGCCATCTACATTCATACTCAAAACTCTCCTCACATTTTCCTCATTCCTTCGTATCACATTCCCATACCATGACAATCGATTTCCACACAACTTTTCAGTTGCCAGTGCCACTTTCACACTTCCTCTTATGTACTCATTTCTTATTCTATCCATTCGTGTAACACCACACATCCCTCTTAGCATTCTCATCTCAGGTACATGCAATAGAATACTGCACTGCTGTTAGAATTATCTAATATATTGGTGAATAAATTCCAATTCCACGTGTAACAGAAACTGTTATCATAAAATCATTTGACCACTAAAAATAACCTTTCACAACCCCCCAGACAGCCCATACCAATAATTCAAACCCCATCCAGCTTAAAGGTTAAAACAATACAGGACATTTCACATTTAATGATATAACCTTCCACTGTCCGTGTTTCACTGCATGTCGTTAAATCGGCTTCGATATTACGGCTATTATTGCGCTTGCACGTGCAAGTAGTGGGGGTTAGGACGGTGGTGGGGGAAGCCAGGCGACATTTGGCAACGATACGCGATGGAGGAACGACGTGTCTTTCATTGCGTTTTCGTGACGACTCGACTGCTAGATAGTGGATGTTTATTATTTTGTAGGAGTTTGGTTATTGGCTGCCTGTTTTATTGTATAGTGTTGGCTGTGTACCTGCTGGGAGAAGTATGTTAGCCAACGTCTACCCGATAAAAACAGTTTACTTGACCTCTACCCGATAAAAACAGTTTACTTGACACTACTCCGTACAAATTTAGACGTGATTAAAAACTTGCCTACTAAAATTACGTCAGTTTACGTCAGGCGCTGATTAATTTGACAGGACTAAACTAAAATGTATTTGCTGTCCTTTTCTTACCATAATCAGCCTATAATGTTCCCACTGCTGGGACACTGGCCTCCTTTCGGTGAGAGGGCGTGGGCCGTAATCCACCACGCGGGCCCAGTGCGGATTGGCAGATGTCACATGTCTTCGAGTTTTTGGTTCTAGGACATGCCGGTTTCCTCACGATTTTTTCCTTCACCGTTTTGAGAGCAGTGGTGATGAAATAATTTACACAAAGTAAAGCGCCTGTCTGGGTTCGAACCTACGACCTACAACTCGTAAGTCGCGGCCGTTACCACTTGGCCACCACTGCTCTATGTATACAAAACCTTGTAAAAAATTTTTTTAAAGAGGAGTTTTTTCTTCTCCATACGAACACTACCTTTTGGAAGGGGCGGCTAGAATCACTTCAATTTTACTGTAATGTTTGACGTTCAAAAGATCAATAATAATCATTCAATGGCCTCCAAAAACTGCTGGTAAAAAGGTTCTACCTCCAACCCATTACAAAGCCCTGATTAGCATTAATTACGGGAACAACACAAGCATACGCGTCTTGCGGCTAGGCGCACCATAATTTCTGTGCGGGCTATAATTTTAGTACATTAGTCCTTTAATGATCATCAAGACGATGCCTTCTCACGCAAGTTCGGAACCCTTTCGCCGTTTGAGGCAATATTGCTCCGTTTGAGGCAATATTGCTCCGTTTGTTATTTGAATAAATTATTATTGGGTGGGTAGCAAGAGGGTTAAGAACTTCGCAAGTACCGATGTATCGTGAAGGAAACATACATAAATAATCTGCCAAAAATGTAAACACATATGAGTTTATGGAAAAATAACTTTAATTCCTACACAATAAAGTGCAGTTTACGCTACAACTTCAGAAATGTTTGTAACTTATTCAATAATGCTAGTCACTTTGAAATCAACTTTTTTTTTTTTGCGGATGGGATATCATCAAATGACTCCTCCCGCTCTGGGTGGAGCGGAAGGGAGTGTCAGACTCTTACTGACTAAAACCCACCCGTGTTCCTTCCTTAGCCCTTTATGTTCCGGGCCAGCGGTAACCCTTTCGGACAATCCCGCTGACCCGGCAGGCTTCGGCCCTATGGGGCCCCTCCTCGATGCTGACATCTCTTTGAGGCGCGCGTGGAACACGTACGCGCCGTCCGGCACGGGCCTGCTCCTGATCGGACGGTGAGCTACCCATTACTCTCCGCCCGCAGGCCCGCGCCTACGGTGGCCGGGAGTCGTCGCGCGGCTCCCGACGCCCGGAGCGTCTCCCGCGGCGGCTGGGACGGGAGGCTCTCTCCCTGAGCCGTCCCGCCACCTCCTTCGCTAGCATGACTGCTTCGCAGAAGGAGGTGACTGCCTCCCACTCCCTCTCGCCCCGAACCATGGCTTGCACCAGGGCCGGGCGCGAGAGGTCGCCGCCGCTGCCGATCGCCTCTACGAGGACACGGCGGTGCTCCGCCCAAGCGGGGCAGACCTCCACCGTGTGCTCCACCGTGTCCTCTGGGCGATCCTGGCAATGGTGACACCCGGGCGTTTCCTCCCGCCTGATGATGTGCAGGAACCTCCCGAAACTTCCGTGTCCGGTGAGGACCTGTGTCAGGCGGTAGGTGAGGGCGCCGTGGCGCCTCCCTAGCCACTCCTCAAAGAGGGGTCTTATCGCCGCTATCGCGGCGTGCCCTTTTGAAACCAACTTAATTCCCCGTTAAAATAAAGTTGATATTTGTTTAACTTGAAATAACATCAATTTTAGACGTAAGTTTGGATAGACTTTACATAACTCACGCCTTTTTCCCATGGGGGGTAAGCAGAAACTACAGAACGCCACCTGCTGCGATCCTTACCTCCTTACTTATTTAATATTGAAACTTACTCAGTTATTCTATCACACTATTGGTTAACGAAAACACCATTATGAATTCTGGAATTAATAGTAAGTAGTTGTAGTGCGTCAGGGATGTTTGAGATATTAATATTGATCTTTATGCCGCCATTATTAGAAACTAGAAGCGCCCCGCGGTTTCACCCGCATAAGTGTCGATCCCGTGGGAATATCGGGATAAAAACTATCCTATGTCCTTTCCCGGGACTCAAACTATCTCAAAGTCATCAACACAACTCTCTAAGACCAAGTAATCCCACTGAATGACTATTTCATGAAATTATTTTTTTGGGATTATACTAACTTAACAAGTTGTATTACTGATTCTAATGATTATAATTCTGTAAATACATATTTGTTACGGTCGCGAATCATATTTTAATCAACGTACAACTTAATACTGACCAGCAAATTGCAAAAACGTAAGAACATTTGAATTTCGCGGGCTACCTTAAGTAAAATTGTTACTAACCCTATGGACTTTGTCTGAAAATAAAAGTAAACTATTCGAACCTAAAAGTCTGAAATCTATATGTAAGAGAAAAGGTCTGTGACCTGAACCGGAAGTCTTGCAGACTGATAATTATTACATTAAAGTCAGAGAATAACCTCATTTGCAGGTAGACTGAAATAATACATTCAGAGACAAGTGAATAAGCTTATAACATAACATGAATAGAATCATAAAAGAAATCGCAGACACAAAATGAATTTTAGTCGCATTTTATTTAGGTTACATACATTTCCAAACGCTGCTCACTCGATACCCCACAAAATCGCTGAACACGGAGTAACTTGCAAATTTTACTTTTCACATAAAACATGCTGGAATACCGATAGCAAATATGTACTTCGCTAATAATATGACGGACTAGAGTCGTCAAAACTTGTTAGTCCACTTAATATTCCGACCCCGACAGCAGTTACATCAAGCATATTACGCTAACGAATTTGATCTACGCCTAGTGGCGCTTGCGTCAACATGAAAAACATTTTTACTCTTTGCCATAAATAACGTATCTCTTTATTGTGCCCCTGGTTTCCTATGTGAATAGATTTATTCATAGTAAAACAGTTGGATAGGGTTGTCATATGTAACTTTTACGTCCCACTTGCAATAAAACTTGTAACGGTAATTGTTTTGAGTTCGTTTTCTTTTTTCTTTGTTTCGAATTCGGAAGACGGAATTCGGAAATTGTAACTCAAGGGCGGTACCGTGTATGAGGGAGTTTAAATTAAAAATGGAAGCACGGGGTTTGCTTGTATTATAGGTTTGATAAAGCCCTGAGGTCTCTCAATTCCCGTAAGTCTCAGTCTCAATCTGTCAAAAATACCGCTAGTTTCCCTACATTTTTGACAAGTTTTTGATTGTCGCTGAGATGAGATTGCGACTAGATTTTGAACGTTTTTAATAACGAGATGTATTTGGTCTTCTGTTCATTAATTTTCTCAATTCAAAATCAAAAGTCATTTATTGAAATTAGGATGAGAATCATCACTTTTCGAACGTCAAAATTACATAAGGCAGTCCCCCAAAACGCGCCCTGCACTATTTCCTAGTACTTTCGCTGGGAAGAAGTGACGCAACAAGCTCCAACTCGATTCTATAAAATAGAGACACAGAACATTAAATTAAATTGTTTGCTTACATGTCAGCTAGCCACGCCATTATGCCGACAAATACAATGAAAACTATACTCAAGCAAAAAATAATAACTAAAAATTAAAAATGCAAACAAAACTTGATAAGTACCTTATTGTAAACCTAAAATTACAATTCCAAATGTCACGGCAAATAAAGTCGTATCAATACTCGATAGGGATATAACCTATAACCAGTTTCCAGATTATACCAATGTCATTCTGAAGGGACATAAATATTCTTGATTGATGACTTACTCAGATCCAAATTAGCAAGACCAGTTGCAGTAATACGGTAAAATCGTAGATGCAAATAAACTAGACATCGTAACTCATTCCTTAGACGACATCTATTCGATGCATTTAATCGAGTAACTTTAATCGAATCGGTTTCATTCGGTAAGGACAACGCGAAACGGAAACCATTGCTGGTAACGAAGTAGAGATGTAATAGATAGTGGCTTTTAAGTAGTTCTGATTAGCATAAGGCAGGAATTGCATGCAGTTGAATGGCCAAACCATTCTTGTCAATGCAAAGTATTTAGGTACGGTCAGCAACAAAAGCCGATTAACACTTTAGTTTTTTAAATCTCAGTTATTGAGCAAAATATTTGTTCATTTGTTGGTCTAGTGGTCGTAGGCGCTACATGTGCTGAATATGTGGTTCTGGTTTCGACTCCCGCGGCAGACGAAGTTTTGTAATTTCTCAGTAGCAGCACGAAGTCCAGATAAGTGCCTGACTGATATGTGGGTGTAGTATAAAGTGCACCTATGTCTAATTCTTCGGGTAATACCTACAGACGTTGTGTTATGTTATACCACCAATCCATCAACCAAGTAACTGATATTCCTTTTTAGGTTTCCGTACCCAAAGGGTAAAAAACCCTATTACTAAGACTCCACTGTCCGTCTGGCTGTCTGTCGGTCACCAGGCAGTATCTCATGAACTGTGATAGCTAGACAGTTGAAATTTTCACAGATGATGTATTTCTGTTGCCGCTATTACAACAAATACTAAAAACAGAATAAAATAAATATTTAAGGGGGGATACAACAAACGTGTTTTTTCCTTGTGGTGCGGAACCCTTCGTGTGCGAGTCCGACTAGCACATGGCCAGTTTTAGAATACATTGTAAAGGTAATTTGAAAGCCCTAGTTTACCTCTCCAGTATAATTACCTACTTCAAAATAATTGTGTAAAGGCTGCTCTGTTGTGGTTAGCTGCTCAACTTAAAATTTATGAGACAATTGATAGCTGGCTGCGTTCTAAAGGCCGCGTTCATTATTCAGAGCCCCGTGTTTATCATACGGGCGACGTTGATTACCAGGAGTATTGCTACTAGATACGCTTCACGATGTCGTTGTGAGTAATCCATGGTCCTTCGAGCCGGATATAAAATGGTGTGGTTCCGCTCGAAGGACCAAAAAAGTTGCATGGTGGAGAGGGTCAAATAGTATAAATCTTTTTAAATTTAATTGTTTTTTGTTATGTTTCAGGTAAGTTGATGATCTACTTCATGTAAGTTTGAAGAAAGAAAGGAGACAAGCCGATTATTTCTATGTAAGATTTTATTTTGTTTAACTAAATCACTAGGGTTATAGAAACAAGAGAATGGCAGGACTACCTATGGCAGCTGAATCCACATCTAACTTAAGTGTTAGGCTCAGAAGTACGTTTCCAATACTCCAAAAGCCTATTCAAATCGCAATCACGATTGGCCACCATACCGCATCTAGCTAACGGACATCCACAACGATATGGGTCATCGGGATCGATGCAAAACAGTTTATATCAATGGACATCGTATGCACCGCATTATCCACTGACAACTATTGTTTCGCGTCCAATGGCTGAATTAAATGCTATTAACTGATGAATTACTGATAGCTTTTGCGGAGTTAAGCATGGAATTGTTGGAAAATTGTACTGTTGTGTGTTGTTGTCTGTATTAGTTGTATATGTTGTATTGGAATTGCAGGACTGACTTTGGTCGTAGTGAAGGCTTTGTCTTGCTTGGCCGCTCAGTGGGGTAATTGCGTAACATACTAACTGTCAGTAGCAATGGCTTTCATTTTGACACTTCAACATCGTTCATTGCGTATAACGTTGTTGAGCAGACATAATTTTCGAATTTATGAAGCAATTAGCAATATCCTTCAAAATCATTCAGATTGTGATTGATCGTGTGTTATGCAATTAGTGTGTTTGGGCTGAGTAAAGGCTTATCAGAAAAATATATATTTGCTGCCTGTTCATTTGACTTTTACAGTTATAACCAACAGTATTCTTACGACACGTGTCATGTCCTTTACTGAGATTATTGTTTCTGGTAGCAGCTACTGATATATTATCTTCATTGAGTTTTTCGCTCGTAGTTTTGTACGCAATTAAATTCAATGCCTCAGGCTCGGCAACATGGAAATTGTTTTTACAATATGCTTCTTAATTTTTCATCCGTAAAAAAAATCCACAAAATTAATTAAAGTTGAAAACATGAAATCTATCAAAAACAACTACGAGTGAAAACAATTAATCATACAAATGTATTCGGGGCGAAGTCGGCGTATTGTCGGGCGAAGTTAGGTTAGCCTTGGAAATAATAAAAGGTTTTATTTTATTGTGAAAAGCCGCGCCATTTTGACACTGCAAACTTATTTGTTAAAGTTTCGTTGCTAGGGCACTTTCCATTAATTTGAGATGGTCGTTGACGTAGGCTTTAAATAACTTTTAGGCGCTTGCACTTTCCATTAATTTGAGATGGTCGTTGACGTAGGTTTTAAATAACTTTTAGGCGCTTGAATTTTGTTGAATGAATGGCAGTATGGTTTTCGATATCGGAAAACGAGTTATGGAACTCAAATAGAGTCGGGTAGGACACCTGGCAAGGTGCAGTGATGGCAGATGGAGTAAGGCATTAACCGAGTGGCGTCCAAGGACTGGAAGACGAAGTGTTGGCGATCCGGCTCGAAGATTGGCGGACGATATTGTTGCTATCGTGGTTAGAACCTGAACGAGTCTGGCACAAGAGTGTGGAGATTAGCACAAGAGAAGAAAGGTCTATGCTTAACGGCTTGTCTAAGCGTGGACAATTGCACGTCTATGGTAAAATTACTTTTAGGTAAATTGAATTGAGAGCAGTGGTGGCCAAGTGGTAACGGCCGCGACTTACGAGTTGTAGGTCGTAGGTTCGAACCCAGACAGGCGCTTTACTTTGTGTAAATTATTTCATCACCACTGCTCTCAAAACGGTGAAGGAAAACATCGTGAGGAAACCGGCATGTCCTAGAACCAAAAATTCGAAGACATGTGACATCTGCCAACGCGCACTGGGCCCGCGTGGTGGATTACGGCCCACTCCCTCTCTCCGAGAGGAGGCCTGTGTCCCAGCAGTGGGAACATTATAGGCTGATTATGTATGTATGTAAATTGAAATTGGTCCAGCTATAAACGTTGATAGAATTGTGGCCTTCTAATGACCGCTACATTGCAATTTCAAGGTAAAATTTTCATAACTATGTGCAGTCACCAAAGGAGATAAGAAACCAGGATAGTCGGATATAGTTGAAATTTAGTAAGAAACCGATGAATGTTTTCCAATAAAATTTAATTTAATTAAAAGAAATTTAGAAAATATACAGTTCATTTATCAAATTAACGTTTCATTCGAAAACCTCCATCGGTTTCTTACTAAATTTCAACTATATCCGACAACCCTGGTTACTTATCTCTTTTGGATACTGTACATACTCGGCATAGCCAATTAATATGTTTGTGTGGCAATATGCTTTCAAAAGCACTCAGGTAAAGGCTAATAAAGATAGGTTTTCTTAAGACAAAAATAACTTTTCCATTTTTATCACCTCAAATTGGATTATCCAATAAATAACAATGCTTCCCACTTGATCTATCTCATCGCCATTCGACAGACGAACCCTCCAGAGACCGCAGGAGTCAGACCGATCAATCATTTCGTATTACACTTATAATTGCAAGTCGTAAGTTTAAACCCGCTCTTGTGAGATGACTCGGCAACAAGACTCCTTGTTCAGGCTTGTTTATTACCGAACATTTTAGCTCTCGGAGTTAATACACCGTTTCCCGAACAAATGATCGCAATCCGCAAGTCATTGTCGGAAAAATTACCGTCAAGGGTGCTGTAGCGTGCTATTAAAAATGTAAATTTTCGCCTTTTTGGGCAGGGGTGAGCAATATTGGTTTTGGCTTTTGGACAACATTAGGATTCTGATGGTGAAGCAATGTGTTTGTTTTTCGCCTATTGCTAGGGTCCGCGTTCTGAATAAGTTTTTAAAGTTTCGTTCGATTTTTTGCATTCTTGCCATCAAGGCTTGAAAAGTCTAGTCGTCTCAAGCGCTACTGATAAGAGGTCCTGGGCTCAATTCCTATGTTGGGCACTGTTATTGGGTTTTTTTCTCATTAGCAGCCCTAAGTCTGATTTCTGCCCGGTTGATGGCAATAGTCTCCTATTTCTTGGGACTTAAACATAACTGGTGAAATGGTGATGAATTTATGTACTCCTTTTCCTAACCCTTTGGAATAACAGGCATGACTTCAGGGAGACATTTCTTAAAGAAGCAAAAAAAAAATATATCAAAGTTGTCAGTAACAATAATTTTAAGATCAAACTTGTATTGGATTTAGAAACACCTAACGCGATAAATAGCAGAACTGTTCTAAAAGCAATCAAGTTACCGTCTTGTAGTCTACACGTAATACCATGTAATCCAGTTACTTCACTCAATCTTACTTCAGTCTCAGGCGATTGGAAATGTCTTCAATTGGCAGGAGTTTGCAACGTTTCACTCACCTTAAACGCCTTTAAATATTTATAATTAAGCGTGTTTGACAAAAACGGACACATTATGGGAATGTCAACAACATTAAAATTCTTCAATGTAATTAATAGCGTGATAATCTCAGTTGAAATGTTATTTTTATTGGCTTTTACGATAATCCCAAGTCGAGTTATTTATCTGTTTATTTATTTGACGCAAAAATGTGCATTTCAAAGCCAAAAAAAAGCTATTTAAATCTTGATTGCATTGAACAGAACTTCGTTATAGATGACATTTTGGATATTGTCTTTACCTTGACGAAGTTAACGAAGTTAAGTTAAAGTAAAAGTTATATTGTTGTTGCATAAATAGGGTGAATAATTTGGATACGAATGGGAAATTTTGTATATGTGGTACGGTCACCAACAAAAGTCGTTCACACTTCAGTTTTTTTAATCTCAGTTATTGAGCAAAATGTTTGTTCAAAATTGCATTGTACTTCTGCTGCAATTTTGAACAAATATTTTGCTCAATAACGGAGATTAAAAAATTTTTAGTGTTTATCGACTTTTGTTGCTGACTGTACCTACTCTTTTGAACATTTTTATTATTATTTTCCACGAGAGGCTATGGCTGTTAAAATATGCGTCCAGCCCACCCAATTAGCATTTGCTGACTGGCTTATATTTGTTTACCACGGCATGAGCTGCTCATGTTTAATTCTTGCCCATATAAAGGAGCATTGAGAAGTGGTGGCCCAGTGGTAATGGCCGCGACTAACGAGTTGTAGGTCGTGGGTTCGAAACCAAACTTTAGCATAATCAGCCTATAACGTTCCCACTGCTGGGACACAGGCCTCCTCTCTGTGAGAGGTATTGGGCTATAATCCAATATATAAAGGAAATAAAGATTCTTTTTTTTAGGGTTCCGTACCTCAAAAAACGGAACCCTTATAGGATCACTTTGTTAACCGTCCGTCCGTCCATCCCTCTGTTTGTCAAGACCCTTTATATCGGGAACGCGTGGATGTATCGATTTAAATTAAAACTGTTTACTCTGGTTTGCGGTCCCTTGAAGCTGTGTAAAATAAAACTTCTAATTTACCGTAAAAAAAAAGATACGGCCGTTTATGCCACAAAAAACGTATATTTCGACACTCTCAAGGGAATCAAAATGTTTAGGGTACTTCCCGTTGACCTAGAATCATGAAAGTTGGCAAGAAGCAAAGTTATGTAGCACAAGTAAATCAAAAAATTCGAAAACCGTAAATTTGTAGTTACATTAAAAAAAAACCGTGATAAACTATTTACATACCTACAAATTTGTGCGGAACCCTCGGTGCGCGAGTCTGACTCGCTCTTGACCGGTTTTTATTAGTTTAGTTGAGTTGTAGAGAACTAAACAAAAACCCATTCCCAGAGAAAATGAATACTTTCATTCTTTAGATCTAAAACAGACACATTCATGATTAGTCAGTATTCACACCGTGTATCCTTTCAAATCTAAAACAAAAGAAAGAGGTCTTTATTTCAATAAATAAAAGGTCGTTAATCCGATCATGACCCACTCATCGCCGCATCAGAGACAATGCCTGACTTATGAACGTCGTTAGTCGAAGTCTTTAGTTTGAAGTCGGGCTGTCAATTGTAATTGATGTGTCGTTATGAAGTCGCTTAGTCGTGACGACGCGACGTCGAGAGACTTTTTATGTCTTGAATGCTAGTCTATTGTGAGGAGGTATTTTACGTTTTTTTTTTTAAACGCGTGGGAATGGCGGAGGAACTAATCCTCCCATAGGATATAGGATTAGGACTGCTCTAATGTGCAGTGTGTAATTGGGGAATCCTATGTCCAGTTGTGTAATTTTAAGCGTAGTTTAGATTAACAAGAAAACTTGCAGAGGTTCTCTTTAGAGTATTTTAGTAGCTTCTGCGATTATCCAGGCGATAATGTCAACCAATTTTGCATTTCGTCAGCTTAACATAAGACTTTCAAAATAGCTGCGCCCCGCGGTTTCACCCGCATAAGTGTCGATCCCGTGGGAATATCGGGATAAAAAGTATCTTATGTCCTTATCCAGGTCATGGTCTACCCATGTGCCAAATTTCATTCGAATCCATTCAACCGTTTTAGCGTGAATGCGTAACAAACTAACATACAAAAAATCAAAACTCTTCTCTTTATAATATTACCGGTTCTTTATCATACGTTTTCAAGTTAAAATAGATATCCGTGCTAAATTCATACACTTTATAAAAAATAAATATTGGCACTGTAGGAATTTACAATACCAGTTTTCCTGCAAAACACCGCCGAAGCTGGTCCTAAAAGCAACACATATTACACAAGAGGCGTGGCACAGACTCCCAACGTCTTCCCATTGCCAGTTTCCCGCAGAAACTACTAAAACCTTTTAAAAACAAAGCCATGTGTGAACCAAAGGCCATTAGGTGTAGCACACAGAGGTCGGAGCAGCGGGCGCGTGTACATAATTGATTATAATCGCTGAAAGTTCCGCAGTTCACGTCGCTGCAAGTGATGACCGGCTCTACACGGCATTAGCAGGGCTTGGCGTGGGTGATGAGAGGTAGCGGCAGCGGGTTATTGTGTATAGTCTTATGGGGAGAGGATGTTTTGGTTCTTTGCACTCTACCCCGTAACCCAGTCTTATATTGACCTAATTGCTGAACGGCTTTTGCTGAGTGGAAGCCTTCTTGTGACAGTCATGACGTGCAGCTGCCGACTATTTCTGATCCGTGCTCGTGACGATAGATAGATCTGTTTTGTTTTTTTTTTTATTATTCGATTTAACTTATCTTTTTTGTATGCACGTATTTCTGTGACAAATAAACCTATTTTTTTTCTTTCTGTCTTTAAAATTCTGTTCGTGTGAATTAATTCATTATAAGACTGAGATTTTCGTGAAATGGCTGTGTGCTACCTATACAATGTAGGTAGGATTTATAGTAAAAGTGCACAGTGCTGCACAACTTAATTTTCATTGAAAATAAAGTTGATTTCAGAGCGACTAGCACTATTGAAAAAGTTATAAAAATGTTTGAAGTTGTGGCGTAAACTGAACTTTATTGTGTAGGAATTAAAGTTATTTTTCCATTAATTCATATTTGTTTACATTTTTGGAAAATACTTTGCGATCGAAGATTAGGTGCACTTGTGGTTTTGTTGTCGTTGTTGGGAGTGCCAAGAAATAAACTTCTTTCAGAATGACGAACGGGCCTGCCCTAAAATTGCCCATTATACCTTAGTTAAATAACCTGAAAATACCAACGGGTAACTAAGGTCCAATCTTATAAACTAGACCACCGCGCAAAGTCATCGTAGACTCGTTAAGTCAGATCCCACCAAACACAAGATTTTCAACTACTATCTCCAGATAATATTTCATAGGGATCGTTTATCCGAAGATAAGTTCTGCATAATATATATCGTGGGACTTACTCATAATTTTTGCCGGCAGTTAAAACTTTTTGATATACTATTGGCAACGATTTAATATATTCCAAGTTAGTTTGTTTACGGAAGTAATTTTTAAGTTAGTGTTATGTAAAATGCGATTCAGTTTGCGGTTTACGTGTTTTCTGTTAGAAGATATGTTGAAGGAATTTTGCAGTGTTGAAATATGTAATGGTACAATTTAATTTCATGAAGAGTATAGATATGGACCGTTGTGACTCATATTAGCAATTGTTTTAAAAGTTTCAGTTCTTTTATAGATCTTACTAGCTGCGCCCCGCGGTTTCACCCGCATAAGTTTCGATCCCGTGGGAATATCGAGATAAAAACTAGCCTATATGTTAATCCAGGGTGTCAGCTACCTCCATACAAAATTGGTCCAGCCGTTCGAGCGTGAAGAAGTAACAAACATAAACACACACACACACCCCCCACTCACAAACTTTCGCCTTTATAATATTAGTGTAATGATTAGATCTATAAAAGAAAGAGCAGAAACGTTTCCTTTCCTGTGTTTAGGTGTAGTGGAAAACCTAAAATTGACTTCGTTCCCAAGTAGGCCGTAGCAGGGACAACCTCCACAAGTGGAGGTTCATGGAAGACTCAGACCTCCTGTGTGTATGCAGCATCTCTCCACAGACAATTGCTCACTTCCGATGTTGCGCCTCATGCCACCTGTTACCTGCACACGTTAACACATTAGTAAACAAGTCGTTGGACAGAATGATTTTTCTTACCGGTTCCAAATTTTTACAGGGTGTTCTACCCATGAATATGAACAACTTTCACTATCGGACCAACTCTGAAATCACGAAAAAAAATCAGTTGTTTCATACATTTTGGTCAAGTGGGTATTGAACTTTCGTATGAAACAGCTGATTTTTTTTCAGCTGATATTCATTGGTAGAACACCCTGTAAGAATTTGGAACCATAAAAATCATTCTGTATATAAAAAAATAAAATAAATGAACAAGTTGCTGAATTTTGGACCAAACAAAAAAAAAACTATAAGTATATAATTTTTCGTGGGCATAGAATGGTGGTAATAAATAGCATCTTTCTGTACTAAAAGAAAAAAAAAACTTGTTTTATATTGTGCGTAAATACCTACATACGATATGTGCTAAATAAACATATTTTTCATTCTGTCTACAGTAGTAACTAGTTTAACAGATTGGAAATAGCCAGTACGAAAAAAGAAAATGCTCAGAATATTGTAGTTTAAAAGCACCGTTATCCTTATCTGTTTTCTTCTAAAACAATACATTTTCTAAAACGGCTTTCCAATATCGTTTATTAAGACGTTCCTGTACAAAAATTCCTTTGTATACAGATATATTTGTCGCGTTCCTTTTTTATAGTTGTCGCGTCGTTTTGTCCGTCCGAGGCGTACGGATTGCTTCGAGAAATTCCTTGCATTTCTGCTACGAAAAATGTATGGCTTTTATAGAAAGCCCTATACAGCGACATCTAGTGAGAGATAGTTGGTAATTGGTTTGTTTGTGTGTTGTTATTGAATTGTATTCTTTTTTTAAATAAGAATACAATTCAATAGCCTTTGATTAGCCAGTCGTTTATGAAATGTTTATTTCTGTAAGTTCTGTCTAAGACACTTTTGCAAGTCTATTTTTGGTCAAGATTTTAAATCTAGATGGCGCTAGCCGATTATGGCATACCTAACCCAGTGTTTTTCGGGGCTTCGGATATAAATTTGTAGAAATATAGAACTTCAATGGAAAGTAATAAATTCTTTTCACCAAAATATTGAAACCATTCAATTGTTCAGTTTTATTTTGTAAAAAAATCCGCTGAAATCTGAACAAAAGCGATTCAGGGCACCACTTAAAACGTTAGCGGCGGCCTAGTCGACCGCGACGCGGATACATCGCGCCACTCACACTCGATTAAACACCCCGCTTACCACAGAGTAAGCGATGATACTTTTAATGCCGCCATTCGTCCCACAGATTCCGAAAAAAATACTTTCGCGTTTAAAACTCCAGTTAAGCTACGCCTGCTACTCCTGCTAGGAAACCCACTTAAAGGCTCAAGCAGACAGCCGCAACGCGACAGCGCGACGCGACTCTTAGTAAAATAATTTTCATGAAAACTTCATGTAAATTGCCCTTCGCGCTTGTCTGCAGGAGCCTTAAATCGGTTAAAATCACGGGCCAGCTGAGCAATTGTGTCCATTTGACATTTATGGCGCAATTTATATTTACGTCGGGGAACAAAGCGACCCCTTATCTCAACTCCGACCCACATAGAACCAGGGCTGCCGGCGCAAAGCTGTGAGAACGACACGCTCCTAACAAAAAGTCCCCGTCGAAAAAGGAATGGGGGTTCTAATGCATGTAATATCTCAGTAACAAAGGTGGAGCAATAGGACAAGACAATCGATGTATACAAATATAGACATACACTCGCCAATTTGACAGGATTAAGACCTTTATCTCTATAGTGAACTACATATACAGGGTTATTGGTAAAACATTAACAACCTCTTAAGAGGTCATTTGTACTCATCATTATGAATAACTTTTACTATGGGACCAAACCTGAAATCGCGAAAAAAGAATTCAGCTGTTCCCTACATTTATGTTCGTATAACTCGTCAAAATGTAGGGAACAGCTAACTTTTTTTCGCGATTTCAGGTTTGGTCCCATAGTAAAAGTTGTTGGGCTGGGTGGGTCAATAACCCTGTACATACACAATTGTAGAATAGCTCAAAGCTCTGACAGCAATGACAGCCCTATACACAAGTCACTCCACTGTTCACGGACACGCAGTAAATCAACACGGTATTGTTCGTCAAATAATTGGGCGCTGGTATGCAGTTCCGGCACTATGTGATTTGTACGAGCACGATGGAAGTTGGCCTGTTTGCTCCCATTGTCATGTAGAAAGGATTTACCGATGCAAGATATTATGCCCTTTTGTGACTCTCGGATTACTGCGTCGAAGAATATAAAAAGGGGAGAAACTTATGGTGATTAAGTATGACGTATCACGATATCGCCGTGACGTACACGCTTAAAAGCGCACCTCACACAAAGAAAACTATACAAATAAAGGGAAGGGAACTGTAAGGGATAGGGATCGGAGCCTTTCGATTCAATTGGCTCTTCATTGGCTTTCCGTTCTCTCGGCTCGGTTTTAGCGAAGCCTATGTGTGTAGTAAGATCTATACGTGTGCTGTACATTAATAGAATATTCATTTTTAGCTGCCTCAACGGGGTAATTGGGTACCTACACTGAAGCAATGGCATTTTCATTTTGACAGTTCAACAACATTCATTGCGTTATTTACGTCGTTGAGCAGACAATTTTTTCGAACATATGAGGCAATAAATTAGCAATATACTTCAAAATGATTCAGGTCTTGGTTTTTCATGTCGTCAAAGGATTAAATAGGCGTAACAAGCTTCTCGCATTAGTTTCTACGACATCCATTATATTTAGCTACTTGTTTGCATGATGGATGCATTGTTCGGCGACTCTTAAGAGTCCCTAGTATTGTCTCTCTGTTTACGCTTAGCTGCGTTCTCAACGGGCTGTAATGCCGCGCGACTAAGTCGTGTCGGACGCGTCGTGTCGCATGTCGCAGCTGTATTGCCGCGTTTATTATCTACTTAAGAGCGTATTTCGTTCAGAAATGACTTCGCTAGGCGTTCCGCTGGCTCTTTATTTTTCATTTGCAAAGAAATGAAAGCATCAAATGTTTTTGGTTTTGCTTTAACGATGTCATTTTTCGCGTTTTTGTTGTTAGCGTTATGTGAGAAATCGCAGAAGAAATTGAAATTCCCGCGATTGCGTTTTTCATAAGCGTTGCTATGAGATAGCTGTTGTCGCTTGTCGCGTCTATTCAATTTTATTATTGTCTTTATGTTAGTGAACGCTCTAAAGTCTGGAATGAAATAAGTTTCGCGATCGAAACAAAGATCTGTTTTACTTTACAGCTTTAATTAAGGTAGCTTAGAATGGAGTTCGTGGTATTGCTATTTAATGAACAAAGGATAAACATTTGTTTAGCAGTTCGTCTGTTACAAGATAAATAACATGACAATGTTAAACAAATTGATGCTAAAAAGGACACCTGATCTTAAATATCGAGAAGGGAATTCGACAAGTTGCTGCCTTTGCGAAGATTCGGACCTTTTTTGTTGGAGTTTGTCACGTCCGTGACGAAAAAATAAAAGGCAAATTCTTTGTTAAAATTGGTTCAACCAGTTCGGTGCTTAAAATCTGGTTATTTCAACCAATACATTCTAGCAGAGGCCATTTTTTTCGCTTAAAAATACGGCCCTCCGATAATTCACAGCGAAATTGCCACATCTCGCAAAATGTGACAATGTTGATTTTATCATTGAAACGAACGGAGTCGGGATTTTGGTTTAAAAAAATCGTTTTCCAAGCTATTTACCGGGGTATACGGCGAAGCCAGCACGTCATTAAACCACGAGCGAATCGCTCATATACGCGACGGTGACCATAAGTTTACATTTCACCGGACAACGTTGTATAAAGCGCGCCCGCGCCGTGTGAATAAAAAGATTTATGGAGGTCGAAAAGGCAACGTGTTTCGGCTGCAGATTCTCTGAGTCAAATTAGGGTCGTATTGTGTGTTTTTATATTGATAATGCTGTACCCCCATATAAGTTTGCTTAAAACCAACCTAAACACGTTTTAAGCTAGCTATAAATTAAAAAAATACAGCACAATTTCTTATTTCGCCGAGCCCTCATTTTAGCATATGGGTCTACTAAGTGTAGGATTCGATGCATAAAGTAATTTGTTTATTCGGCATACGGAGTATTTTTATGATCTTTGGAAATGTATTCATGAATTTCTCCCAAAGATTACATGTTTATATAAAAATATGGGAAGCATAATAAGGAAATTAATGTGAGTACGAGAAAAAAATATGTACATATAATTTATATCCATAAAAAATGTTTGATGACTTGACGTGCATACACATCGATGCCCGTAAATTTAATGTCGTTTTTATATGGCGTTATCTATGCATACGTGTAGAGAGGGACGTCCGGATTATCCATGCGGATATTTTATTATGGTAACCCCAGGGCGAGTGTGAATTCTTGTGTTATAAAGTTTGCACGATTTTTGCTCGGTGGGTAGTCGGTAGTGCCCTCCCTTCGGCGACATTTTTCGACGCATTAGAGCGATGGCCATAAAAGTTTATTTACGAGCGGCATATGAATGCTCCCTTTTTATTATGTTAATTCTGCGGTGCGCGGTGCCGGTCTGTATTGTGGAGGGCGCTAATTTACGACGTGGAGAGACCCAGCTCGGTCATCGATAGAGACGTCTCGGGCACACTACGGGCCGCAGTAAATATACGTCGAACGGGGCGTACGCAATTTAGGATACTGACAAACGGGTGTTCGACCAGATAGCCGATGTAATTGTAGCGTAAGATTAAGCGCTCTGGTGCGAAGTTAGCGATCTCGGGGGTGTCATTTTACATGTCAATCTCCTGGCTCTAATCATCTGTAGCTTTTTGTAAAAAGATCATATTGAAGCTTACGATATGACGTTAATTTATACAAAAAGCAAAAGAAGCTGTAGATAGTTTGGTCCTCACTCAACTTTTATCGCTATTGTGTGCAATTTACAGGTTTTTACGAAGGACTTTTTTCGACTAGAGCGTTGGTCATGACCATGAGGTTCTAGGTTCGATTCCTGGGTCAGACAAAGTGAGATAAGGTTTTTCTATCTGGAATTTCTCAGTAGTAGCGGAGAGTCTGGATTTGTGTCCGGTTGATGGCAATAGGGTCACGCGCATACATGGGACTTCAACATAACTGGTGAAATGTCTATAATGTGATCGTACAGCGCTCTTCGCGTTCAATATAACAACGCGTTTAGGATACTGGTGGGGCTGCCCCGTTTCTGTAGTGCGTCAGGGATGTTCGCGGATGCGCATGTAGATTGCTTTTACGCAACAATGCGTAAAAGGTGCGCTTCCCTGGTACGCAGGGTGTGGGGCAGCTCCAACAGTGTCTTAAACATGCTTGCGACTCGCCTTGACTGTGTTTACATGGGTCACTGTTGTGCCGTCTCTCATGGGATGTCGCAACGGTGACCACCGTTATTTCGTAAATTTTTTGTTTAGTGTCTGTGCTTACTAACATACCTAGTCATAAGTTTTACTAACAATATTGTTTGATTTTGAGTCTGAGTTACTCTAATAAAGAAAAATTCTATTCTATTCTATAAGGTACCGAACGCAAAATACGCGCATTGTCGTGGAGTTGCGGAAACCAGCCCGTGTTACCTATTACCTATACTATAAGGTACACTACTGCTTAACGCTTGGGGGATATAAGCGTGTGAAAAGTAGAAGTAGTACCTACCTATATTCTTCTATTTTTTTCTATTCCTTCTATACAATGTGTTTTTTTTATATCCCATAACTCTAGGGTTATATTCTACTAGCAGTGCCCGCGGTTTCACCCGCATAAGCGTCGCCGTCGATCCCGTGGGAATATCGGGATAAAAACTATCCTATGACCTTCCCCGAGATGCAATCTATCTCTCTGCCAAATTTTATCGAAATCCGTTCAGTGGTTTAGGCGTGAAAAGGTAACATACAGACAGACAGAGTTACTTTCGAATTTATAACATTAGTATGGATAAGTAAAAATAATACAAAAAGTCCTAAAATATGTGGTCCAAAAATACATAGTTTCGAAGATATCATGTATATAAGTTTCATTGATAAATACGAGTAAGTAACTCATTTACATTCAAACCAATCAATATTTAAAGCTAAGAAAATGCGACGTTGTCATATTTCACGTAAGGGTGTTTTAACATTAATAATCCTGACCTTGAAACCAATGAAAACAAAAAAGAATGATAATTGAAAAATAATTCATATACCAGTTGATTCTTTGATATGGTCTCATGCATACCCTAGAGTTATGGAATAGGTATAAAAAACACATTGTATAGAAGAAAAATACGAGTACCAGCATCTTTTGTATTACCACAATTTTTCTCAAGTTTTTTCTAGAATCAAATTCTTTGATATGGTCTCATGCATACCCTAGAGTTATGGGATATAAAAAAAACACCTTGTATAAGGTAAAATACGAGTACCAGCATCTTTTGTATTACCACAATTTTTCTCAAGTTTTTCTCTTCTAATCACGATAGAACTTACTTTTATGTTCCATATGCCCTTTTCCCTTGAACAAAATATCTACAAAGTAAAATGCTACTTCAGTAAATGGACGATAGGCCGGATCCTTTTACTGCTAACCTTTTATTACGATGATTAGAACAGAAAGTACGTAGTTTCCGAATGTAAGTGTATGTTCTGGGTATCTATGTTAGTGCTACATAAAGTTTAGCTCTGTTCTCTTATCCTTTGTTGCTGTTACTAAGGGTCAGTTCACACCGAGACGCGACGCGACGCGCAGTTTTCAAGATAGAAATACAATTACAGACCTTATCTAATACTACACTAAAAGGTACACAATTCAGTGTCTACCTACTACGTCGAGCTACGAAGCGCGGCGCCGCCGCCGCGCGGCGTAGCTCACTGAATCGTATACCTTTTTGTGTAGTAGATAAGGTCTGTAATTGTATTTCTATCTTGAAAACTGCGCGTCGCGTCGCGTCTCGGTGTGAACTGACCCTAAGGCTTTTTAAGGGGCTTACGTGGTCAGCCTAAAGCGTGGTCACTGTCGGACTGCATAGAAAAGAAAGAGAAGCGCGATGACACAACGCTGGGAATTTATTGCAAAAAATGAAGCAATTATTTAATTCCAAAAAATCTATTGTTTGAAGTAAAAAAATTAAAACAGTAGTGTTTTAGTATGTTGCTTGTAGAATAATCTGACAAAAAATCAGAATGATTTTATGTATATTAGTATGGTTTTTATTGTAAAAATAAAGTTTTTAGAGGTATCTTCATGATTTTTTTCTATCGTATCTAATTAGTTGTATTATGTTTTCATTTTTGCGTATAGGTCCTGTAAGCCCCTTCACAATGACAAAATTTTTCTTGTGATTAAAAATACGATTACGAATTTTGTTGAAATTCTCTTGCTTCATTTGTATAGCGAAACGTAATTGCGGACTACTTTTTGTATAAAAAAAATATAACCAAGCAAAAAAATAATTTCACCAAAATCAACTCGCAATTTTTCGAATACGCAATCAAAAAATCCGATAAGGAAAATACGAATACGAAATAATAATAATAGAAACAATAATTATTGTAGATCTCTGATTTCCGTGATTTTCCCCCCGAAATCGTGCGCACCATAGGGACGCTTATCCCGTGACTCGAAGCTATCAAGTTCCGAATTAGAGACTCACGCTCGATTTCGACATTTCGACTTTCATCAGTATTTTGTGTGTAAATAAATTGAGTTCGGTGGTCTTGAAGCCCATCACAGACGTAGCCATAATATAAATTAAATCATTAATATGCTGTGCTATGCATACTAATATTATAAATTCGAAAGTAACTCTGTCTGTCTGTCTGTATATTACCTTTTCACGCCTAAACCACTGAACGGATTTCGCTAAAATTTGGCAGAGAGATAGATTGCATCCCGGGGAAGGACATAGGATAGTTTTTATCCCGATTTTCCTACGGGATCGACACTTATGTGGGTGAAATCAGGGGGCGCTGCTAGTATTCTATGTATATTATAGCAAGCTAACACACCGATGTATTATTTTTAACCGACTTCAAAAAGGAGGAGGTTCTCAATTCTTCGGAACCTTTTTTTTTTTTTGACGTGACAACGTCTTAAATTAGGTTGCGGCTGGGAGTCACTTATGAAAAAGTGTAACGCTCGGTAACGTTACGATGAGTCACCGAACGAGAGAGAGGCCCGCCGAATGCCTTGCGTCTCTCTCCCACTCAACTATGATCGGATGATCGGTCGTTGTCACGTAAAATCTTCGCCCGTAAAACCGACTTTACAGGCAACCATTTTTTTTTTTTGACGTGACAACGTCTTAAATTAGGTTGCGACTGGGAGTCACTTATGAAAAAGTGTAACGCTCGGTAACGTTACGATGAGTCACCGAACGAGAGAGAGGCCCGCCGAATGCCTTGCGTCTCTCTCCCACTCAACTATGATCGGATGATCGGTCGTTGTCACGTAAAATCTTCGCCCGTAAAACCGACTTTACAGGCAACCATTTTTTTTTTTTTATTTTTTTTTTTTATGTATGTTCCCCGATTACTCGGAGACGGCTAGACCGATTTCAAAAATTATTTTTTTGTTTGAAAGGGTATACTTTCCAGGTGGTCCCATTGTCATCAGGTCAGGATCTGATGATGGGATCTTGGAGAAATCGAAGGAACTCTTCAAGTATTATAGGCACACCTATAGCGATTTGGGTATTTTTTATAGTAACTCGTGCATTTGCTCTCGGAAAGCATCATTTGGTGAAGTGGAACCGATGATGAAGACCACAGATGGCCACCGGAACTACTCAATAATAAATATTTCCCGGTTTGCGATTCGATTACTTACTTTAATATGGTTGCTAAACAAGTTATGCTCGTCACAATGCGAATGGTGAAATGGATCTGATGGTGGAATACCAGGAGAACTCTTCAACAATTAACGTCCCTGCATCGGGAAAAGCAATATTTTGTAAAAGGCGATGAGCAAGTTGGCATTAGGCTATTGTAACTTAGATACATTATAAACAGACACACTAAAAAGCGAGAAATAAAAACTTTTTAACAAAAAAAAAAACCGACTTCCAAAAAAACACTACAAAGTGAAAAATAACTTTTATTTCGGAAGTCGGTGGCAAAAAACTAAAATACAGATCCAAAGACACCGACTTCCGAAATAAAAGTTATTTTTCACTTTGTAGTGTTTTTTTGGAAGTCGGTTTTTTTTTTGTTAAAAAGTTTTAACATAACATAATCAGCCTATAATGTTCCCACTGCTGGGACACAGGCCTCCTCTCTGCGAGAGGGAGTGGGCCGTAATCAACCACGCGGGTCCAGTGCGGGTTAGTTGATGTCACATGTCTTCGAATTTTTGGTTCTAGGACATGCCGGTTTCCTCACGATGTTTTCCTTCACCGTTTTGAGAGCAGTGGTGATGAAATAATGTACACACAGCTCCATAAAGTAGTTACCCCACCAAAAGACATGTGCGTTCAAATCCGTGATAGGCCCAAGTTGGTTTTTGTATTTTGCAAAAACATTTTATTTTAAATAATGTATTGTTTTAGTGAATAAATAAGTTTAAGTAAGTATTTTTTTTTAAATTCTGTTTTTATTATTGTTTTTTTTCAATAAAACAATACTTTTGCGACGACAAGCAACAATAATAGGGTTAACATTTACGACAACTTATTCATCGTCTAAATAGACTGGAGGTTTCAAGACCGCTTACCGTGCATAAGATTGGAAGTTCAAATCCTATATAGGCACGAAATTTGCTTTTTGTTCATTATATTATTTTGATATATTTTCTATTTTGTTTTAAGTAGTAATTATTTATAAAGAATTAAAAAATCAAGAAAAATAAAATACTTTATTAATCATTTAATAATATTTATTATTGCTATTATTTAACAAAACTATGATCTTATTTTACAACAAACAGAACAACTATTTTAGTTCTCATAAAATCAGAAATCATTTAAAAAAATAATTGATAAATAGTTGTCGTTTACTATTCGCCGTTTTAAGTGAACGTATACAAAGTTCTAACTTGAAGGTATGGATTAATTTTATAAAGACAACGTAAGTAAGTAAACCCTCAAATTATAACATCTTTCGATTAGACAGAGACCTAAAGATATAATGACTCAGCCGATAGTAGATAACAATTTCATCGCAATTCATATGGGCTCGCTGGCTAGTTCGTCAAACTGCCGGTATGAGTATGACGACGTTCGGTAATGCGATGGTTCGAATCCGAGTCAACACAATGGACTCTTTTTGAAGTATTCTTTAGATTATTCGTAAGGAATTCAATGTTGTAGCAGTGTAACATTTTAAAACTTGAGGGGTTAGGACATAGTGACGCTTTCTGTACACAAAGTAAAGCGCCTGACTGGGTTCGAACCTACGACCTATATCTCGTAAGTCGCGGTTGTTACCACTGGGCCACCACCTGCTCGCACAATATTATTTTACCTTCATTTAATTGATGGTCGGTCATACCATAATATAATCATATTAATACGCAATAATATAAATTACATTATGGGTAGGTGACGTCATAGAAATATACCTATATTCTAGCTGCGTGTGCGGTCAGTCAAAGATAGTAGGTATTGAAAATATATCGTAATTTATATAGCTATGATTTATACTAATAAATATGTATTATATGCTGGAAGAGATTTCTTTAGAAATAAACATTACCTTTGTACGTATTTTTCTAATACTTTTGTATTGTCTGTATGTTTGTGTACAGCCAACAAAGAGATAAGTATGCAGGATCGTCGGTTATAGTAGAAGTTTAGTAAGAATAAGAAACCGATGGATGTTGTCGGCTGAAATTTAATTTTATTAATAGAAAACAAACAGCTCATTTATCAAATTAAACTTCAGCCGACAACATCCATCGGTTTCTTACTAAACTTCGACTATAACCGACAAACCTGCATACTTATCTCTTTTGTTGACTGTACATAAATGGTTAAATAAATATTATAGCTATGTCTGTGATGGGCTTTAATCAACACGTGTAACGTTTTGTTTCGATACCGGATTAACGTTACGTACTTGTGTTTAGTTAGTTGTAGTTTCTAGCTAGTCGTAAATGAAGTTTATAGTCTTAGACTAACACGTGTAGGTTTATTACCTGCTTGAATATTGAAATCGGATGCTGTTAATTTGAGCTTGTCACATATTAATTAGGTGAAGATATTATTCACCCGCATAGGTGTCGATCCCGTGGGAATATCGGGATAAAAAGTATCATATGTGTTATTCTGTTGTTTAAGGTCTATATAGGGTGACTGGTAATTAGTGACCAATACTTAAACACGTGATTTTACTCATCATTATGAACAACTTTTACTATGGGACCAAACCTGAAATCGTGAAAAAAAAACAGCTGTTCTCTACATTTTGACGAGTCAGACGAACATAAATGTAGGGAACAGCTGATTTTTTTTTCGCGATTTCAGGTATCAGTCACTAATTACCAGTCACCCTATATAGTTAGTTACATCAAAATCCGTCCAGTAGTTTTTGCGTGAAAGAGTGACAAACATACATCCATCCATCCTCACAAACTTACGCGTTTATAATAGTAGTTGGATTACCAGTTACCACGTAGGTTATACCTTTGGGAGGAGCTTCTGATTCAGGTTTTCGCTGTATTGATTTTATTGAAAGTTGGCTTGGTTTAATATTGGGTACCTAACCTTAACTTCGAATCGTAACTAGATAAATTCTTAGGTAGGTACTGTGCATAATCTGCTTATAATGTTCCCACTGCTGGGACACAGGCCTCCTCTCGGTGAGAGGGAGTGGGCCGTAACTAACCACGCGGGCCCAGTGCGGGTTGGTGGATGACACATGTCTTCGAATTTTCGGTTCTAAGACACCGGTTTCCTCACGATGTTTTCCTTCACCATGTTTTATTTCACACAAAGTAAAGCGCCTGTCTGGGTTTCAACCTACAACTCGTAAGTCGCGGCCGTTACCACTTGGCAACCACTGCTCTCTTAGGTACCATCCATAATAAAAATACTAGTTATAGGTACATACCTCCAAAACAAAGATAGCCGACGTGGCAAAAGGCTGCCCATCTTAAATGGGACTGGGTAGGACATGTCTGCCGCATGCTGGACAAACTGTGCGCCCGAATTTGTACCCTGAGACAGTGAGGCGGGGCAGACAAGCAACGTAGGAAACGGCGGGACGAGCTGGATAGGTCCCGTCAAAACTGGAAAGAGGGCACGCGGGCTCGCGAAAGATGAAAGGAGTGGAGGGAGGCTTTTGCCCAGGAGTCAGACAGCACAGGCTAGTTAAAAAAAAAATTGGACCTATCCTATGACTTTACATTCATGAAATTCCACAAACCATTTCCACATCAAAACCAAAACAATAAAATCGATTGTCGTCCAATAAAATCGCAGTATATTCGATAGGAAACTGCTCCCGTAATACGTAATGAAACAAATTTAACGGCACATCACTAGACGCGAGTGGATTTATTCGATTTGCTACAAAACGCGCGCGCGCACACAATTTGTACGAATTTAATAAAATACGCCATTACTAACGCGGAAAAGGTGGTCGTGGACTGTTGTGATAATGGAGTGATGTTCGGTATTACACATTTATGTATTTGTTCCTCTTCACTCTTTGTCAACGACATCGACATTTATGACAGTAAAGCTAAATACATATGTTATGGAGATCAGAAAAGCCTGTCAGAACGTTTGGTAGCTGATTGCTATTAGAGGTAGTCTTCTAACTATCAATCTAACTAGCCTGTTTGGTTCCACTGTAGAGCAAAGGCCTCTCTCTTCGTTTTCCACACAATTCTGTCTTTTGCTAGTGCTGGGCAGTGACAAAAATATTCGTTTCGTTTTTCTTTTTTTTATCCTATCCTACTTTCTACTAATATTATAAAGGCGAAAGTTTGTGGGGGTGTGTGTGTGTGTTTATATGTTTGCTACTTCTTCAAGCTCAAACGGCTGGACCAATTTTGATAAAATTTGGTATGGAGGTAGCTGACACCCTGGATTAACATATAGGCTACTTTTCATCCCGATATTCCCACGGGATCGAAACTTATTCGGGTGAAACCGCGGGGAGCAGCTAGTTATCGATACAAGTTATATTGTTTTCCCAGCTGTTTCATAAAGTTGGAACTATGTACGCAGTAGCAAATTCTGTCCATTTTACGACTGACACACACCATTATGTACAAACCAATAAAAATAAGATAAACTACAGGCTCCCATTGTTACAATACGTTCCTCCATTCACAACCACCGTGTCAAAACACCCATAATATGCCGTCACATAAAAATGCTATAAAAATTAAAATTCTCCGACTCAAATTACTTCCCATCCATTGTCCGGCGATCAATCGTAGTTTTTGTTACGACCTAGTTTGCGACGACCCTAACGTTTGCTGTTATTATGTTACACGAAATATGTGACATTCGCGTTTATTTACGATCACCCTGTGTTGCGTGAAGCTTAGTCTCTTTGTTAACAACGATTTATATTATTGGGACACAGGGTTTTAGAGATGGGTAATATGGGTATACTTTCAAGATGGCCGCTCCAAAAATAGATCTACTAAAAGGTGCGCTGGCTTTTCGATAAAAATTGGGGTAATTGCCTAACACACTATCAGTATGACAATGGCTTTCATTTTGACAGGTCAACAACATTCATTGCGTTATTTACATTGTTGAGGAGACAAATTTTTCGAACTTAAGACGCAATGGATTAGCGATATCCTTCAAAATGATTCAGATTGAGATTGATTGTGTGTCAATTAGGGTGTAGGTTTTTGGGGTAATTATTTGTGAATGTTACTTGTCTTTATTTAGAGGGACCCGAGGCTAAATAATAACAGCCGCACAGTTCCATAGACCAGGTTAAGCTACGCTTGCCGCGGTTGTTCTGTGGATGGGTGACCGTCTTTACATACCGTGACCCCTCCGTGCCTCGGAAAGCACGTTAAGCCGCTGGTCCCGGCTGTCATTCGTGGATCTTTGACAGTCGTTACGGGTAGTCGGAAGTCCGAAAGTCTGACAACCAGTCTTATCAAGGGGTATCGTATGTAATGGGGTTGTGGAGGTCAGATAGGCAGTCGCTCCATGTAAAATACTGGTATTCAGCTGCATCCGGTTAGACTGGAAGCCGATCCCAACACAGTTGAGAAAAGGCTAGGTAGATGATGACTTGTCTTTATCATCTCTATATACCTATCTTGTAATGGTTGATATTTAATACAATTTTCGTCATCAAATAATGATCCTCATTCATTATTTTTAATCAAAATCAGAGCAAAATTAATTCGGTAAACAATTAACAATTAGTTAAATGCGGACTGTTCAGCTATATTTACATTTGTCTGGTGTACATTTATTTTCATTTTATTAATTGCAATTAAAAACCCTTTCCGCTATAACGGGTGTCACAACCGAGAGTCACTTGTACTCCCCCGTCATTGTTATTATTTTGATATTGAAGGTCATAATTTCAACTTTTACCGATGTTTTTTTACGAAAACAAGTTTTTAATGTGATAACTTACTAGCAGCGCCCCGCGGTTTCACCCGCGTAACTGTCGGTCCCGTGGGAATATCGGAATAAAAAGAATCCTATGTGTTAATCCAGGGTGTCAGCTACCTCCATACGAAATTTCATCAAAATTGAATCATCCATTTGAGTGTGAAGAAGTAACAAACATATATATAAACACACACACACACCCCCACACTCACAAACTTTCGCCTTTATAATATTAGTGTGTTAAGTAGGATAGGATTATAATATTAGTAGGATAACACAACTTTAAATAGGTACCCCCGCGACCCCTGTATGCTGCATGCACCCTTAAGAGCCTATACTACCTCAAATGGCTTAGCATGATCCTCCGTTATGTCGAAAATACCGGAGCATTAATTTTGAAATAAATATATACTAAAGTTGAGGATTAATGTTAGGTACTATGTTAGACGAAAACACGATTCCATAAAATTTTCTCGATAGAAAAAAAATTTAAAGTTACCTCCAAACCGAACAATAATCCGCTGGTATTAAAAAAATACTTCAAATTAGATTATGAAACTTTGCATACTAACTGAACTTACTATAAAGCAGGTCTTATGTTAGCTAGTTTTTTTGATTTACCTTTATTTTCACCGTACAAAGCAAACACCTAAACTATTGGCGCTGCCTTCCGCCCAGCACCGCACTCTGTTTCGCTCTCACACAATCCGCGAGCAGTATCGTGCGAGCGAGATAAAGAGCGAATTTTAGCTGAGGTAGTATAGGCTCTTAAGCACGTGCGTTACACTGCGCACTACCGCAAACAGCAAAACTTCACACCAAAAATAAAAAGTCGTTTCCAATGTTAATTAATTTGACTTTCATGTACAGGATGCGTAATTAACGGCTATGTGATGAGTCTTTAGGCACCCTGTATGTGACCCTGCAATCCTCTAGCTATTATATACCTCCATCGCTTACCATCTTCATCCCTATGTTTGCATTGATGATATGCCTTGCCCTTCGCTTATAAGATTATTGTCATGATATCCATGATTTATCACAGAAGGGCTGGGTCCTCCTGTTCAGATTAAATGCTGAGTTGTGACTGTTTTTGTGACCAGTTTGTGACAACTTTTCGGTTTTAATCAGTTTGGGCAACGAGTTTTGGTTGCGGAACTCGGGGGGTTGAAAATACAATGATGATTTAAATTTAACTGTTGTATATAGAATTATAAGATTGTTTTTACTACAAGCTTAATTTAAGGCATATTCTGGGATTTAGGTGTGTCGTACCGAAACAAATAAATAACCTTTTTGACTTAGGGTTGATTTTTCAATAGTCAGATAATTTTTATTCGTGGAATAAAATTGACGTCTGACAGTTTTTGTATGGAAGAACTGTCAAAAATTCAAAATGATTCCTCCGATCAAATTGTCTGGCGTTGGAAAAACCAGCCATTAAAAAAGTGTCCATGGAGTTTCTTACCCATTCTTCTCCATTGAAATTTACTACGCTTTGGAACGGGCAGCTAGCTTCATCTTTCTGACTGACCGACTTCTATGCCAGTTAAAAAGTGTCTGTAAATGGTTTAATTAAAATAAATGCTTTGATTTTGAGTTAGAATAATGGTTTAATCTTTCGTTATTTTTGCGTAAATTAAAATAAACCTACCCCCACCCCGTACCTACCTAGTACCTATGTAAGTACTTCACTTCATTGTAATTTACTTATATTACCGTCTTAAAAAAAATCTTGCCCCCCGTAGCTTGTTCATTACAAAACTTGAATATTATTATTTTCAAACCTCCATTTCTCTCAATTATCCTTCCTTAGTGTAATTACATAAGACATAATAATAGCCCAAAACACAATTTATCATAATAAACTCAGTAGGAGGTCTTTACAGTCTCTTGAACGCAATTCAAACTATAGTGAGTTGTATAAAGTGGTGCTTGGTCCAAGCTTTGTGAAACGATCTAGAAAAACCATTCATGCTCCGATGGGTTTCTGAGAGGCGTTAAATTAGAACATGTGGCACAGTTCTGTGCTGTAAACGCTGGTAATTTATGTAGTGAAAGAATAGAAACTAGTCAGGTTAAACAATTGCTTGCAAAAAACGCAGGAGATGAAGATTTGGACCAAGAAGATGCCATTTTCCCGCATATAGTTAAAGACGATGACGATGGTGAGTAACGATTTACATGAACGTATTACAAAGTACAGTGAGTTGTGTTAAAATGGCGCTTGATCTAAGCTTTGTGAAACGATCTAGAAAAACCGTTCATGCTCCGAGAAGTTTCTGCGAGGTGTTAAATTAGAACATGTGGCTCCGTTCTGACCTATAAACGCTAGCGCACTTAATATATCCAGTGAAGAAATTGAAAACCATTTTATTAATCTAGTGACATAGAAACTAGTGCAATCGAACGACAAAACCTGCGGGATAACTGCGTAACACACTATCAGTAGCAATAGCTTTAATTTTGACAGTTTAACAACATTCATTGCGTTATTTACGTTGTTGAACCGACAAATTTTTCGAACATATGAAGCAATGGATATAATTTGGAATATTCTTCAAAGATTGTAATTGATAGTATGTTGCGCAATTAGGGCGCTCTGGATTATAAACACCCCATCAACCTGACCCTTAGTCTTAAGATGGCATGTTGTTACTGGTCTTGATCTAAAAATAAGATAATATTCTAAGATGTAAAAAGATGATCGGCTCAACGTGTTTCATGATGGAAAACAAGTATATAAGAAGGTTTTTAGCTCCGAAAACTTTGTTATCAATCATAAGCTTTCTCATAAGATAGGTTATTTAAGATCGATCTTCTAAGACATGACGTAAAAGTCTTGAAAGTGACATATGCGTACTTTAAGAGCTCAACTGTCCTTAATGAGACACAAATACTTTTATATTGTTACAGAACTTAAGGAGACGAGGGTCAATGCATAAATATCGAAAATAGTTCGTATTAACTGTTACCAATTCGTGCACACATCTACAATTTCGACAGTCAAGCAACCGAATATGGCTTCCGAATTCGGAATCAATAACAGCACCGTTTATTATCATTTAGTCGTCCGTATTCTGGCGATTGTGCTGGAAATAACGTTTAATCCTCTTAGACGTACGTACACTTGGACGTGACACTGCCTTACGTGAGCTAGGGATGGGGACGTTAGTCGAATGTTTTAGTCTTAGCAGATTTAGTTGCATCAGCTGACTCGTGTTGGCTTGCAAGACGCTTGCATTGTCAAAGTGTTATATTTGTGCAAGCCGTGTGTCTGATGGAAAATTCTCATCGGCAAAAATTAGGAGTTTATATTTCATCCCAAATTTAACCCCTTTAGGGGATGAATTTTTATTAATCCTTAGTGCAAAATTTCATGCTTCTAGCTACCCGGTGGTTTAGGTTGCGCGTTGTATATCTGTGAATGAATTTAAGATATTTATCAAGTAGCAGAAGATAAATATCCCCTTATATGTACACTTGGATGTGACACTTACTGCTTACGTGAGATAGGGATGGGAACATTAGCTGATTGTTTTAGTCTTGCCGGGGTTAGTTGTGTTGTTAGCTGACTTGTTTTGACTTGCAAGTTTACAAGTTTTGAATTTCAAAATGTGAATGTGAAAGGTGTATTTTGCAATGTGATTGTCACAGCAGAAACCTACCATTTGTGCTAAAAGCACGCTGATAATAATTAATTTAATTCATTGCAGTGGCCCAGGCTTAGTTTATGTTCTAACCGGATATTTATGGTTCTAACACTCCCAATAAAAAGTCGAAGTTTGTGAAACTATTAGTCGTGTGTAAATTATTATCAGATTATGTTTCAGTTGCGTTATGTTCTAGTTACGTTATGTTCCAGTTGCGTTACGTTCCAGTTGCGTTCTGTTCAAGATGTTGGGTTGGAAAACCAACTAAAGCCACCCTTTTCTAACTTCATTTTCTTTTACATCATCGGAAAACTTTTTGTCCACATTTAACATTATCGAGATTGAACTTCTGGCCCAGATGGCAGGAAAATAAGACCTCCTACCGAACTCGTCGCCAAAAAAAAAACAAAACTTAACACCCAAACTCAACTAAACCGATTTGAAAGTAACTCCCCACATCACTAAAACTCGCTTTTGAGGATCCGACCCCGATATAACGAGCCAGCCTCTGTTTTCCAGCTCACAAAGCAAGAATAGAATTTAGTTACATATTTTCTGTTTTGTAAAACGAGAATGGCCTGAATGGCTTCGGTGAACATTTCTCGTCTATCAATGTTGGTTATTAGTAATGCTGCTGGCATGTTTAGTTATGTGGAGTTTTTATCGATGTTTTTAGTTTCAGTAGGGGTTAAATGTTGACTGCTTGGTTGAGATGTTTACTGTTGATTTATGTACGAAAGTGAATTTGTTTTTGGTCCTTATGGACGGGAACTTTTGTTGTAACTGTTGCTATTTGTTCTTACATTCCGGCCGTCGAAAGAATGCGTTGCTGACAGCTAATAGTGCGACAATTCTGGTAGGTAACTAAATCTAATTCGCAAAACACGTATTTATTTGTATGAAACTGACTGACTGACGGACGGCCGGACTGTATTGACTTTATACATGCCTTTAAATGTGTGAAGTTATCGGTTTGGTTCATATTTTTTTAAGGAATTCCGTTTTTACCCCGTCCTAAAACTGTTAAAAGGCAGTTCTCCGATAAGCTTTGCGCTACACGGGTCTCTGAGCTATTTATAGTATTTTGCGGTTAGTTATCCGCATAATGCGATAATGTATCCGTCATTATAAATGCTATGGGCGGTAAAGCGCGCGGCTGCGTCTACCGACAGCGATCCAGGTGGCGGAGTTAGGGTTGTGCTTTTATGTAGAATATTTTGAGAAATAAATGCACGAAATGATAATATCAGAACATAAATAGGTATACATAGTACAAGGTAAACGTCAGTTGAAAGTTTTTGACTGTTACGCTAAATAATTAAGCGACTAATGACTGACATCCAAAAAAAGAGAAACGGAATCAATGTTGAGGGTCATTACCGTGCCGTGGTCGCAGCCCCGCGATCGATGGCTTGGGCCCCCGGGCCCCCGGTGCGGTGCGAGCGGCGCGAGTGGCCGCCGCGTAACAATCGTAACTCACGAACTGGTGTAATTGTGAACATGAACAAGTAATGGCCGGCCGAACCGCTGCTTAATGGTCCGTACTGCTTTCATTACCGACCGCTTTCCCGAAGCCGAAATTTTAATCTGAAAAAGTACTCCGGAAAATTCAGCCCGCCCCCGAACGCGGAATCCCGCACTCTTTAAGTGCCTCGGTATTTTCGCACATAATGTACCTTAAACAGCTTTTAGGGGGATCGTTTAGTGCTTCATTCGTCGACGGCGTTAACGATGTAGAAACGATAAGTTTTAGACGTGGAATAAACATGATACGGTGTCATTACCGTGCCGGTAGGCGAGTAGAGTGTTGTACGCTTGCAGCACTTATAACCCTCAAGCGCTCGTCGATATCGAGCGCTGTTCACAGCGACCCCAGCACTCGCCCACACGTATGTAAATAGCTAGCCATGTTTAACTACGCAGCTTTGCGGGAAGATTTTCTAGATCAGATTTTTATATTTTTTCCAACGATGCCATGCTGCCGTTTGAAGCGTTTCTCGATAATGGTGTTTGCTGTGTTTTTTTCGTATATTTTTTACGAGATATTTATTCGGTACAGTTAACTGAGAAAAGTAAACACATCCCGAACAAGTGTCAACAACATTAACGTAACGTCTAATTTCCACACAATTAAAGAAAAAAGCTCGCTTTTAATACATCAGCGCAATTACACGATTAAAATTCACGTTTCGTTATTGGGAGTTAGTGTAAAGTTCCCCTCGGTACGGTTCGAGTGGCGTGTTGTTTGCGTAGCGAATGTCTAGGCGTTCAGACACTCGCGTACTCGGTACTTGAGACCCCCGGCCGCGCAAACAACGCGCGCGTTCTGCCGCCGATGAAGGGTTAAGTGAAACAGCACTATTTGTGTTTCATAAGCCTTGTATCGGTTCAGTTTTTGTTTGTGTACTTGTTTCTTTTGTGTTGGAGGTAAACTATATCGACAATTGACAGTAGCAGCTTCTGGTCTTTCAATACGTTTTCGTCGGGTTGATTTTTTGTAACAATATTTTTGATTTAAAAGTGTCCATGGAGTTTCTTGCCCGTTCTTCTCCATAGGTACCTACGCTTTGGAATGGGCAACTAGCTTCATATTTTTGACTGACCGACTCCTTGACAATTCAAAAGTGCCTGTAATTTGAGTTTGATTTGTAACACATAGAAATGTTGTCTGTGTGAAAGCTTTTGTGTTTTTGAAATACGCTGCTTCGGAAATCTATATTTCAATCCAACAGATTTCTCCGAATTCGAAGAGCAGATATACATAGATACTTAGTTCCGTGCAACCATTCGTGTATTCCCAGTTCCGGACTTTGAAGCGTAATCAGCATTAATACAGCAGTGAGCTTGTATTCCTAGAATTTGCTCGGGGTGCCTGGTTACGTTTTCCGGAACTAGGTATGAACACGAATAGTGGTTCAGAGTTCAAAGGTTCCGATAGTAAAATTATTAATAAGTAGATGTTTACATGAAGCACGTATAAAATCAGCAAAAAAAAAAAATCAAAACATCATAAATCGTAAAAAATCAGCTGTTCCCTACATTTTGACGACTTATACGAACATAAATGTAGGCAACAGCTGATTTTTTTTCGCGATTTCAGGTTTGGTCCCATAGTAAAAGTTGTTCATAATGATGAGTACAATGACCTCTTAAGAGGTTGTTAATGTTTTACCAATAACCCTGTATACTGGAAGGATTGGCACCTGTATTTCACCACGGAAGAGGTCTTGTGCATGAAATAAATCAACCTGCCTGCCTAGCCTTTTTGCAACTATATTGGAGTCGGCTTCCAGTCTAACTGGATGCAGCTGAATACCATATACATGAAGCGACTGCTTATCTGACCTCCACAACCCAGTTACTGGGTAACACGATACCCTATGGTAAGACTGGTTGTCAGACTTTTGGGCTTCTAACTACCCGTAACGACTGTCAAAGAACTAAGAATGACAGCCGGGTCTGACTCTTGTGAACGAAATAATAACAAAGAAACAAATGAAGCAAAAGCCAATAAAGATGGCGACCGACGCAGTAGAGATTAGCTACAGCCTAGAGCTAATTAAAAATAAAATTGTCACTCCGAAATTATGTCTCTAGATTTAGGATCCCCAACCATGCGTCTAATGAGGGTCGAATTTCTCCAAATAGCCCACCCAAAATAAAGTGACCCTCCAACACAAATAGATGTGACTTATCAAATCCTGCTGCTCGGATTGCCATTCCTTCCAGCCACGAGCCATTACCACAACCAAACTTAAATGATATCGATTCCACAAACTTTCTGAGAACTTCCAACTTTGCTAATTATACGGATTTCTCTCTCTAATGGCATAGTGCTAGAGCGAGACAGCTATATGATATACAGGGTGGTGATATCTGCTTTCCACGCCATTAAGTACGATGCATCTGACGTACGCTCTCATCATTGTTTCGTATAAATAATATGTGTGTCAGTGTGTGGGGGGCGATATCGGAAATTGCTCAATCAATTCGGATAGATTCGGTGCGCAGATTGGCTTTTATTCTCTGGCAGTGAAAGCAATTTAAGTGACAAAAATTACAGTCAATTGCAGACGATTCAATGTGTAAATTATTTTCTAGATTTACGCACAAAGCGTAACTACATAATAAATAAAATTTAAGTGTCTGTTTGTAATGTCAATATAACAGCTTTTTACTAAATGCATATGAAAATATATAATAGCAAAAAAACAATTGTTAAAATTTTTGTGTGTCTGTTTGTTCTAGCTAATCTCCGAAACGGCTGGACTGATTTTGACGGGACTTTCACTGGCCTAGTAACGAAGCCTATGTTAACATAGGCTACTTTTTGCCCCGGTTACGTTTTCCGTTCTTATGTAAATTTATCACTTTTTAAGCAATGCCGATGAACCGATCTTCATATTGAAAAGCGAATACAGGTAAAATCTTTTCAAAGACTTCGAAAAGACCTTTCCTTGGCGTTTACAGCAAAAGGTTGTCCCAATTTTACATTAGAGTCTCGTTTATTCGTGAATTTAAGATATCAATAGTTACGTACGGTCACCAAAGGAGATAAGGAAACAGGGTCGTCGGATATAGTTGAAGTTTAGTAAGAAACCGATTGATGTTTTCCAATGAAATTTAATTTGATAAATGAACTGTTTGTTTTCTAGTAATTAAATTGAAATTTATTCGAAAACATTCATCGGTTTCTTATTAAACTTCAACTATATCCGACAACCCTGGTTACTTATCTCCTTTGGTGACTGTACCTTAAGCTTTAATAAACCGAATCCTTGCTCAAAGAGATAAAATGAAATCGTTTATTCTGTAAATAGGCTATCTGAATCACTGATATTAATAAAAAAAAATAAGCTAAGTAGATGGATTCGAAATTTCCTATCTGACTACCTGAGAAGAACTCAAGGGTTAGTCTCTTAAAGTCTAAGTAATCTTGAACAGATCATGTGAGCACAATGTAGATTAGTGCCTGAAATGGTCTTTTAAGGTGCAACTAGTCGATATTTTTTCCATACAAATTTCGGGAGAATATTAGTCCAATGTTTGACATTGTGCATCCAAAGTTAAAGATGACATCGTTTTGTCTTATTATTAATGTTGTGTGTACGGAAACAGAACAGTAAAATAAAGAGCCATTAAAAAGTTATGAGCCAACAAAGATTCGTTTTTCTTGCTATTTTTAACGTAAATAAGTAATAACCGAGAAAGCTCAATTATCGAAGAGTTCAATAAACTTTATTTGTAATTGATTTATGCAGAAGTTTTTTCATAAAACTCGATTTTCCGAAGCACTTTTCGAATTTTTTTACATACCTATCAGTTCGGAACGGTGCTTCTGTGCGTGAGAACTAGACGTTGTTCGTGTAGACTAGCGTCACTGCTCATCATTGATACTAGCTCTGTCAGACGCGAAGCCAGGTGAGACAGCGTGCTTTTTGGCCATGACCACCAGTGAGTTCGAGCTCGCGACTAGTTTACTCTTAAGGTTTATATTTCCCAAACTGCCAGACCTTAAACAACAGCAGCGTTTAAAGAACCACCCATAAAATTAACATCTCCTTTACTTTAAACAACAGTACAGCCACTGGACTCAAACTCCCTCTACGTAGTGAACCCTTTAAGTGAATACTTAACGGAATCCGATGTGATTTGCATACGAATGAAAGTTGCCGAACCTTCATAGCTTCATAATGTTTTAGTTCTGCTCATGCTCTTTACATGTGCTATCAGATTTTGGTTTTTAGTGGTTATGGGGTGTTTTGGTGGTTGGGATTGATTTGAATGCAAATGAGAATGCGTGATAAAAGATTGATTTGGTAGATAAGTTGTCGACATTTTTGATAGCTTTACTCCTTAAAACTATCAAAGACTAACTATTTAATGATGTTGGAAAATAGGTGTTTAATTAAATTTTCCTTGGGTATCCCTATGTCTGTCTTCTAAAACTGTATTATGGTTGTGCTTGAATGCCAACTGAGGCAGCTGAAATTACAGATTAAATTATTATACTATTAGCGAAACTTTTTGTTGGTGGTTTTAGAATACCTTGTTTTGTTATGTAAAGGTAAAGATTATTTATATATCCGAAACATGAGATAAAAATTATCACAGTCATGTTTTGCCTTAGCGGCGTACAAATATACTGTGTAATACTTAGGTAGTATGTACCCCTCTAAAAAATATTTACTTCTGCTACTGTCAACTGAGTCAAAATTACTTGAAATCATTGTTTCGCTATATGTGACACAAGACTTAGTCGAAAATGTGTCAGTTTTGAATTCTCCCGTAAGTAATCTTCCCCCAAACCCAGTTCACCCACCTCAAAGTAAACACCACCACTCGAGAAGAAGGCAATCTTTCTGACAAGCGTCCCCCGTTGCCGATACAGTTTTTACGACCGTTTAATCTCCATAGAACCGGTCCGAAACGTTCCGGTTTTATAGCCGTCCGGCGATTGAAGACTTGCGTTTATGACTGCCTGGATGTGGGAATAGGTCGTGGCCTTTCAAATCGTCATCATGATCAATCAGCGTAAGGGATTGTTTGGCGAGACTTCCGGGTCAGTGTGGATTGGTTGGATGATTTTTGAAGTGAAAACTTGTTTAGGCGCGTTGGACATTTTTTAAGTTGGGAAAACACCATACATCAACAACATCATTCATGCTTGAAGTATTAAATAAATCACAGTAATATTATAAAGGCGAAAGTTTGTGGGGGTGTGTGTGTGTGTGTGAGAGGGTGTGTGGGGATGTGTTTATATGTTTGTCACTTCTTCACGCTCAAACGGCTGGACCAATTTTGCTAAAATTTGGTATGGAGGTAGCTGACACCCTGGATTAACATATAGGCTATTATTTTTATCCCGATTTTCCCACGGGATCGACATTTACGCGGGTAAAACCGCGGGGTGCAGCTAGTAATAAATAAATACATACTTGTCCACGACTTCGAGAGTAGCGTCTCCGATCTTCATGAAAGTGGGTGTTACATGATCATTTGACATGACCTTAATAAAGTGAACATTGCTTACAAAACATTGTTGCTTTCTTTCTTTATTATATGTCTGCAAATTGCCTTTCAAGTACGTTTCTCTACATACTAAGGAGATAATAATCACAATAATACGTACATCCGCAAATATACTATACATTTTCGTAAAAGAAAAAAGTAGAGCGAATCTACCGTCATTGTCCTAAGAGTCTCACTTGAAGGAAACAAGTTAATAGCATTCTTAGACGATAGACAACTTAATGCTATCATTAAGTCTGACGGTACGTATACGAGGCTATATGAGAATCTTTATTACAGCTTCTACGAATATACTTTCAGCACAAAAAATATGCCGGAGGTATTCAGCCTGTATATACGTAATCTTTATCTTTGAAAATGTAATGTCATGTGCTACCTGTGCTTCGTGGGAAGTTTTTAATTTTCCAGAATAATAAGAAGGAATGGAATGGATGGAAGGAGTGGAGGGAGGCCTTTGCACAGGAGTGGGACAGGGCAGGGTAGAAAAAAAAACTACCGATTGTCTTCGTCGTCGAAGTAATTTCACAGGATGTTTTTTAACTTATTTTTTTGCCAGATTTATCAAAATTGGTTCCATGGTTAGCCGTGAAACCATAGCATAAGCTTATAATGTTGCCACTACTGAGACATAAACCTCCTCTCGATGAGAGGAAATGGGCCGTAATCTACCAGGCAGGCCCAGTGCTGGTTGGTAGATGTCATATGTCTTCTAATTTTTGGTTCTAGGACATGCTGGTTTCCTCACGATGTTTTCCCTTACCATTTCGAGAGCAGTGGTTATGAAATAATTTACACAAAGCGCCTGTCTGGGTTTAAACCTACGTCCTACAACGGCTACAACTCGTAAGTCGCGGCCGTTACCACTGGGTGACCACTGCTCCACCGTGACACCATACCAAACGACAAACACCTACGCGTCTATAATAAAAAGTATGTTACCATAGTTCTTTTTCGAATAATTCATTATACCTTCGTATAAATCGTCTAGACAGACGCCCACATTAAAAAAAACAGAAGCCAAGTTTATCGCAAAAATTCCGTTTAAAAAATATAACAATACAAGTCAGAAGTTAGTTGCTAGCCAGCACTTTAGACGCATCAGTAAAACTTCGAAACGGCCTAATAGAAGGCGTCAATATAAAAAAGTTTATATTTCTCCGCCAGAATTAATACGTTGAGTTCATTACGACCTCTTAAGGGAATGTCCTATAGAAAATTAGTCTGTCTGTTCTTAGCTTAAGACCCAGTGAACCGATTGGGGATTTATATTGAGCGATTCAATTCTTATTACTAGGTTATCTGCTTTGCTGCTTTTGCAGTTTCTTTCAGCCTTTTAGACTTTGAAATACGAGACTGGGATTAAAAGACAAGCACATCAAGCTACTCGAAACATGTCAAATTTTCCCAATCAACTTTGAACCTTATAGAGTTGAAACTTTAGCGATAAAGTTGAAAATCTATTAAAGATATTTGACAGATCGTTGACATAGGATAGTGTTTATCCCGAATTCCCACGGAATCGAAACTTACGCGGGTGAAACCGCGGGACGCGGCTAGTAGTTTTTCTATCATTGTTCCTCTCAACCAAAGCACCTGCCATCTAATCTCTTCTTCCTTTTTGTGTGCAGTGTGGTTTGGTTGCAGTATAATTAACCTGTCATTTTCGAATCGAGAATGCTAGAGCATCATTCTAAAATGCGAAACTTAGGACCAAATTCCTGACGTAAAATATATTTATCCTGATTTGAAAGGCGGGCGAGCTCGCGTGCCAAAGCCAGTATAGCATAAAGCGTTACCTATATTTCGGAGAGTATTTTGCTCGACCAAATTTCCATATTTGGCAGTAGGGCTGCCAAAACGTTGGAATTGTTTTTGAAAGGAATATTTTGGTTTTGCGTTGCTCTTATATTGATCGTGTTTCGTTCGACTGTTAAAAGGAATCACCTTTTTAGGGTTCCGTACCTCAAAAGGAAAAACGGAACCCTTATAAGATCACTTCGCTGCCCGTCTGTCTGTACGTCGGTGAAGACACTTTTTCTCTGGAACGAGGGGAGTTATCAAGTTGAAATTAATATTAAATACTCAGGGCTGCAATCCCTTGAAGCAGTGAAAAAATCAAACTTCTAAGTCAACGCAATCAAAAGATACAGCCGTTTATGTTCCGTTTATGCCGCATATTTTGACACTCGCAAGCGAATCAAAACCTATAGGGTACTTCCAGCTGACCTAAAATAATTAAATTTGGCAAGAAGCAATTTCATGTAGCACAAGTAAAGGAAAAAATCCGAAACCGTAAATTTGTAGTGCCATACCTACAGATTTGTACGGAACCCTGGGTGTGCGAGTCTGACTCGCACTTAACCGGTTTTTTATTTTCATTTTACCCACAGTAACACTGCCAAAGTTGGGCTGTAAAATAATTCAGCCACATAACAGCCCGCCTGTATTTCCCGAAAGGTTAGGCAAATGTGTGCCTTTAGTACACCCACATTTGGCCAGTTATGTTTATGTCCCATGTAATAGGGGGCGAGCCTATTTCCATCAACCGGACACAAATCCAGACTCCGGGCTGCTACTGAGAAATTCCTGAAGAAAAACCCAATGTGTTTGGCCAGACTGGCAACGCGGGGCGGGGAGAGGCGCGGGTGCGGGAACGCGCGCGATCTGCTTGTCCGCAGTCGAGCGCGGCTGCGTTCTGCGTGTTGTCGTGTCCACTATTTGTCAAAATATAATATGGATGAAGAAGACTTATTTTTACTAGAAAAAAGCTCGGAACTATTTTGAGAACCCCGGTCCCCGCGCGGGCCGCCCGCGCGCCGATGCGGCCACTTGTATGAACGAGCTATGGCGTGAGTTGCCCGCGCGCTCCCTGCGCCGAGCAGCTCGCGCCGCTTACCGCGCCCGCGTGCATACTATGGACTCAGAAATGAAGTTCTTATGTTTGAGTACGCCGCGCCGCGCCCGCCCCGCGCCAGTGCTGCCAATCTGGCCAAGCACAATAACAATTTGCCGGGAATTGAAACCAGGTCCTCACGCTCAGCAGTAGCGCTTGCGATGACTAGACCAACGCGGCAGTATAATGAACCAATGGGATAATTAAGAGGAAATGCGGTCCGAGAGACTTTTGAAAAAGCCTAAGTAAAAAGGCTCGTAATTCGAGGTTTGACTCTCGCCTATTTCCTCCTCCAATATTGGACTAATTTAAAAGATATTTCATAAACTGAATAAGAAGGATAATAATATAGGTATAGTGTCCATATGTTTTTCGTTTTTCATTAATAGTTATCAAACACTAGGCCTGTGTTGACAGCGGTTTAAATCGGCAATTTTGACCATTTTTTGAAGGGTCTAGTGCTTACAAAAATAATGTATCATCAAAAAGGAAAAAATAGGGACATACAAGTAGTTAATGTTTATTATTCTGTAAAAATCATTGCTTTATGGTCATTAACCAGAAAGAAAACAGGCGAGAGCGTTTCTCTGGAGAAAATACCACCCGCATTTCCTCTTAAAGTTCTTTACAAAGGCGTATGCTTCTTTCTCAAGTCAGCCATCTTGGAAGAAAATGAATAATTAAAGTTTCGTTTGACTCACCTCAAAAAACATAAAGGCAACATCAAGCAACTTTCTCAGTGAAAAAAACTCAAATTATTTGAAAGCACCACCCCTAAACCTTAACAAATAATGCCGTAAGAAAGTTGTGCCATTGTCGAACTCGAGCTGAAGACGCGTGGGTCGCAACTTTTCGCCCCCACTTCTCTTAATAGCCATCCCGGGAAGTACTGTGAAACATTCGGTTCCCATGCTCATCTGAAGGTACCGAGATTTACGAGAATAGGGCTTACTGTGGTGAAGAGATCAGTGGTGGCCCTGTAGCAACGACCGCGACTTACGAGTTGTAGGTTCGAACCCAGACAGGCGCTTTGTTTTGTGTAAATTATTTCATCACCACTGCTCTCAAAACGGTGAAGGAAAACATCGTGAGGAAACCGGTATGTCCTAGAACCAAAATTCGAAGACGTGAACAACCCGTACAGCTCAGCAAAAATGCCAGACAACTAGTGCCTGACGCTGGTTTTCAACTGGACCGGATGTGTGAGGTGACGGATGTAAATCAGTTTTATACTGCAACGTGACGTGTGTATGCTTATTTACATAAATAAATAAAAATAAATTTGTGTCACATAAAAACAGGTATACCCAAACGTACATTAATTTACGTAATAATATGACTTGCCAAACTCAACTAAGAAGTCCACAATTAAACAGGACACATGTCATGGTGTTCATTACCATATTTATATCAATATCCCATGTCAGGCGGGTTTACGTGTCGTCCGCGCCGTGACGGGCTAAATGCAAACGTTTATATTGGCGGTGAACGCTTTATTACATCTGACGTTTCTGATATGTGAGGAGATATTGCCCAGTAGGCCAAGTCCTCTTTTGTTATGAGGATTGATAAATTTCAAGATTTTTCTTTGGTGGTGGGTTAGGTTAAGCCAAGACTGATTTCAAGCACAGGCTGTACCTGTGCTTGAAATGGACAGGTCCACTCACCCTGTGTGGTTCTTTCCTCAAAATGCCAGTTCAGACACCAATCTAATGATCTTCACATGATCTGACCAAGATTATGTCTAGACTTTAAAAGAGACTGTGACCTCTGAGTTTGTTTCGGCCTTTCTTCTCAGAGTAATAAGATAGGAATCGCTGACCTTATCTATGTAGTTTTTTTAAATATATGATTGACGTGTAAAAAAGTGTGACCTAGATTGTCTTATCCTAAGAATAAATTTTGAATTGTTGACGTTTTTTCATACTTGAACTGTCAAACGTCAATTTTATTCCACAAATAAAAGATATCTGACTTTGGTCAAATCAGCCCTTACAGAAATAAAATCATTTATCATTCAAGCAAACAGGCAGCTTATGTATATATGCACATGTACAGACGCCAGCACATCAAGCTACTACAATATGTCAAATTTCTTTAATAGATTTTCAACTTTATTGCTAAAACATAAGGTTCAAAGTTGATTGGGAAAATTTGACAGTTTCGGGAGCTTGATGTGCTGGCGTCTGTACTACATAGTATAAAACAAAGTCGCTTTGTGTTTCAGTCTGTATGACCGCTTAGTTCTTCTAAACTACACAATGGATTTTGATGCAATTTTCACCATCATATGAGAATTTATTCCGGAAAGTATGTGTACCTATAATATATGGATATGTAATTTACATATAGCACGGACATTTCGATGTTCTGTCATGTCACCACATCATCACCCGCACTAAGTAGACCCGCCCCGTTAGTCTATAATGGTAATAAGCAGTGAAAACATTTATGCTAATAGCTGAGGGGCAATTCTCTTAATTTTAGGAACGTTCACAGTCTAATTTTAGGAACGTTCACAGTCTAATTTTAGGAACGTTCACAGTCTAATTTTAGGAACGTTCACAGTCTAATTTTAGGAACGTTCACAGTCTAATTTTAGGAACGTTCACAGTCTAATTTTAGGAACGTTCACAGTCTAATTTTAGGAACGTTCACAGTCTAATTTTAGGAACGTTCACAGTCTAATTTTAGGAACGTTCACAGTCTAATTTTAGGAACGTTCACAGTCTAATTTTAGGAACGTTCACAGTCTAATTTCAGTCTCAATCTGTCAAAAATATCTCTAACTTCTCTTGACTTTTGACAAGTTATTGACATTGATTGTCGCTGTGACGAGATTTATTAATCGTCATGACTGACTTGCGTTAAACGATAACATATCGTGAAGAAACCTAGATTTGTATGCCTGAAATTGCTAACTCGTAGTGAGCAAGTGAGGTAATCAATGCTTGTTACTTTTTAGGGTTCCGTACCCAAAGGGTAAAAACGGGACCCTATTGCTAAGACTTCGCTGTCTGTCCGTCCGTCCGTCCGTTCGTCTGTCTGTCACGAACCGCGATTGCTAGACAGTTGAAATTTTCACAAATTATGTACTTCTGTTGCCGCTATAACAACAAATACTAAAAACAAAATAAAATAAATATTTAAGGGCGGCTCCCATACAACAAACGTGTTTTATTCGGCGTTTTTGCCTTGTGGTACGGAACCCTTCGTGTGCGAGTCCGACTCGCACTTGGCCAGTTTTTTGTATGACAGGACTCCTCTAGCCAGCAGTAAGACATAAACAGGGACAACAGGTAATACTTCTACTGACATATCCAACTACCATTGAAACTCAAAACTTGTTTAAACTTACCACTTGACTTACTTGAATACCATTCACTCACTAATACCCGGACGTACCATGAACAGTGGTACCAATCAAACGGTCATAAAAAACTCACTTCCGGTCTCATTCATTCATTCGGTCACGACTGCTTCTTATGTTGTAAAGTTTATAGTATTGTGCTATCACGCTATATATCCAGTGATGAGTGTGGATATGGTTTATTAAATAGTTTTGGTTGACCTGGGATTATGTTCGTTAGTAATATAAACATACGGTATATATTTAGGATCTAACTAAAGGTTGCATGCAAGTATGCATGCATCATGTAGCTCATCGTGTAGCTCAACCCTATTGTAGGGAGCTCAACAACCCGTCACACGCTGCAGAACTGCGTATGCCATATACAAAATACTCAAATATTAGAATTATTAGCAACATCCCTAGACCAATCACTACCGTTACCTAACAAGAAAGGTTCAATAAATTGTTAAAGCCATAAAAAAGAACTAAAATAAAAATCTGCTGATGGCTGGTTTATGCAAAACTGAAAAAAAAACTTCACGAGAAACGTACCTTGGCATTCTAATTACCTGCAAACGGAATGGAAGCGAAGTATTTTTACATTTTATGATGCTGAATTAAATTCAAAGCTGGAGTTAAAACGGACAAGAGTTTATGCTATTTTTTGACATCATTCTTAATTAAAGGAATTTACTTTGGTAGTGTTACAACCTGAAAATGTCCAGCGATAAACATTGGCTTTTTCAGTGAAATTAGTAAAGAAATTCTGTAGAATATTATCACGAATAATAAATGAGCTCAACAAGAGAATGTAGGTACTACATTCTACTTTTCACGAAATCTAAAAGTCATGCGATCATTAAAATTAAAAAAGAGCTTACATAAGAGCGAGACGAGCAGTACTGGCGCAGTGGAAATGGGTAGGCCGTAGGTTTGAACCCAGACAGCCGCTTTAATTTTTGTAAACGTTTTTTCATCATCACAGCTCTCAAAACGGTGAAGGAAAAGATCGTGACGAAACCGGCATGTTCTAGAACGACAAATTTGAAGACATGTGACGTCTACCAACCCGCACTGGGCCCGCGTGGAGGATTACAGCCCACTCCCTCTCGAAGAGAGGAGACCTGTGTCCCAGCAGTGGGAACATTATAGGCTGATTGCGCTAAGAGAGACGATGAGAGAATCATTACTTATCATTTTCATCCTCTAAGTTCATGTTTGCCCAGTCATGTGAATACAGCCCCTGTATCATTTACTCAACGTTTGTCTTCACAATTCCCCTCACATCAACCCAAACACACCAAAACACGTAAAACTAACAACATTATAACACAAAAACCACTAATCCTGCAGATAGGCTCATTCGACTATAATTTGCACACGTAGATAATTCAATTGTGACAGTTTCAGGCCATATATCATGAGGTCTCAGCTTAATGGATTTCTGTAAAGGCCATGGAGCGGCCGCCGGTATAGACACGGCTTAGAATGTAAAGTCATGCTTATCATTTGGGGTAGAGGTGGTATTTTGGGGGGTTGTCATATCTAACTTAATGTCGATAATATGTGAACGGGTGGTGTTGGTCTTTATCGAAACTATGCGACACCTTCCGTGTTCTTGTTCTTGAACTAATATCCTTAAAGGTGGCTGGAACATACCAGTCTGATGGTTAAATTGCAACGCCTACGCCTGTGTGTGTGAATAATATATGTGGTATACCATACAATCTGAAGTTCAGTCTGCAATGTATGAATTACCAAATTCTTTCTGAAAAGAAATTCCTTTGTATTTCGGATATTTAAAAAATGACTTATAAAACCTTTAATAAAAATACGTTCACCTTATTCACAGGTATAAACAAAGCGTGTAACACGTTACAAATGTAGGTGAATGACCTGTGAATCACTTTTATCAATGAATATCCTCGGAATGACGTCACTGATAACAATGCGGTTTATTGGACACGCTGATAAAGAATATTGCGTCTTACATACAAGTGCTAGAGTGAATAAGTGCATGTGCACTTGATTAATGTAATATTCTTCGTTGAGTTTTATCGACAAGTAAAGAAAAAACCATCTGCTGAGACATCATAAAATGGTGGAAGGTAAAGATGGACAAGAATACACCGAGTTTGGAAGAAGCATAGACAATGATCAAAAATGTGACTACAACGCCATCTATCGTTTATGGGGCATGCGGTACTAACCTATAAGAGATTGTTACACTAACCTTAGATTTAATAGAATGTAAAATTTAAAAATAATATTATTGTTATTATTGGCTGGCCATTAAAGAAAAAACAAACAGGCAAGATTCTGGGAGAATGAATTTTGATCACAAGATCATTATAACAAACAGGGATTAAATTAGCGCGATTGTGTGCCTCTTAAAAAAAAGTTCAATCAATATCACCAGATCAGTCTCAATAAGCACATTCTATATTTTCTAATTTCATCATCATTCAACTGAAAGACGTCCACTGCTGGACATAAGCCTTCCCCAAGCGTCGCCACATCCACCACTCCTGTACGTTTAATTTACCTTTACACAAAACAATTCATAAAGACTAAAAAATATTTTCACCACCACAACCATATTTACAGAATTATTATTTAAACACCAACAAAGAAGCTGTTAAAACCAATTAACACTTTCAAAGAGGTCTTATTATCGTTTCCCCAGTATAATTATCGCGCTAGAACCTCTTTTAAAAGAACAGATACTCTTTGAAATTATCGTGGAAATTATAAAAGAAAACAAAAAAAGAAAAATGTTTGCCCCTATCATTAAGAGAACTCGATCGGACTGTCAGTCTGTTATTAGTATGTACTTGTATCAAGGGCGTTTTTTTAATTGAATAGATTAATCATACTTTTATACAGGATATTCTATGATTGTTAAGTTTTTTATGCATGAATTGTAAGCTACGTTACATTTGCATGTGCATAGTAACTTGTCCCTTTGTGCACACACGTTTTTCTTACCGTGAAAAACTACGGTTTATTCGCCGTGTGTAGGCACGGTCGTCAGTTTCGTCTTTGTATGGATCACTATGGAAGCTTGTTGACAGACAAGTTTTTTCTACGGCGCGGTTTATACGCCGTATCGTAATGAAACCGTGCTGTGTACAAAGGGCTTAAAGGATACAGGAAAAGAGTTGTGTCCCTACGAGTGAAACCGTGAGTGTGTTCTTAAGTAATTATCTCTGGCTCATGCTGGACAGTCGGTTCAGCTACCAACTAACTTAATTACACTATGGCATGAATTATGTCACGAAACGACTGTCACTCTACATAGTTTACATTCCCTGAAGTTTTTTTAACAACAACGAGAATAAATTGCGCTGTCCTTGTAGAATAGCTAAATAATACGTACGTAAGTCTAATTTATTTATTTAATACTTCAAGCACATAAATGTACAGAGGCGGACTTAATGCCATAAGCATTTCTACCAGTCAACCTTTGGTTGCGAATCATATTTTAATCAACGTACAACTTACTATCTACAGACCAGAAAATTAAAAAAAAACTTAAAAAAAAAAATGAATTTCGCTATTTAAAACATCATTCTATGTCTGTCATATTCAACAATTGACAGAAATAGAAAGATTTTTTAACTTCGTTTATCGCTAAATGCAATTAGTGATGAGTGGTGCAAGAGGGCCTTAGTATTGAAATTCCGAGTACTTAGTGACCTCTTGCGTCAAACCCCGATGCAACGACCACAATGTTCGCCCAACTCACAACTTACAACTCAACTCCTGCAAGCCACCAATACGTTCTAAGGATTCAACTCGCTATTCCAATTTCTAAGGAAATTGAGTGGGGTGTAGCAAATGAAGTTACCTACTTATAGAACATTGCGAAGTAGGTTTAAAACGAAGTTCACTTGAGAGAAGGAAATTGTATTTGTACGCGGAAGAAAAGTGAGGAAATTTTGATCTCCTGTCGTGGTTATGCTAATTAGACGGTAACGTTGTTTGCGGGACGGGTTGTTTTGAGTTTACCAGAAGTGTTTTTGGAGTTGTCACACATTTGGAACGCACTTGGTAGATCATGTCGTTTCAAGTTGATCTCCTTTTGTATTGTAATTTGGTATCTGAGCAGAAGGCCAATTCTCGTACTTAAAAACGTTCAAATCCAAGTCGCAACCTCATGTTAGAGAAAATCATTGTCAAGAACTTGTAAATTTTTTGTTTGGTAAATTTGACACATCGTCTTTTGTGTGTGGCTTAAAAAGCAATCCACAAGTTATACAGGAAGTGCACAGACTTACCAATCAAAATTACACATAGACGATACACCATGTTGGAGACAAAATGCAGCATCGTGTTTACTAAGCTTAAAAAGCAATCCTCGAGAATATACAGCGATGTGCACCTTACCGCTCAACTTATAGGTCCATCCAGTCTAGTAAGTATAAGATAACTTAATTCAGTAGTTCCATGCGCCGCGCCGGATCTTCTCCAAGTTATAATAAGTAGCTCTCGACGGTTCATAGGTGCAGCCGGTGCATAGGTTCGCAACTGCAGCCTCGTTGCGAAACACTCATAATCGTACGAACTTTCTTTTTTAATATTAATAATATTGTTCTGTGAATTATTTTAATATTCAATTAAAAAGTTAGCACCGATATAATTGTAGTGACTTTGTTTTTAACATAGAGATTTAGTTTCGTATGTTTGTAGTTTAATACAAATCATACTTACAGAATAAATTGTCTAAATGATGATGAAAACCACATCAAAATACGTTAAGAATAACAACGCGGTTACACTGACACAGGAAATGCGACTTTAATTTATAATATGTATAGAAGGCGATGTTCTATGAGTACAACATTGAATAAGTAAGAACCGACATCAAAATTACAGGTCTACCAGAAACTCATGCCAAAAAAAAATTATTGTGATTTTCCTAAGGATTGACATTGCCAATGTATGAAAACCACAATGTATGTTTTTTTTTTTGTCATGAGATTCTGGTCCTATACTTCAATAATTTGAAACCGGCTTCATCAGAAACTAATAATTTAATTGTGTTGTGTAGGTATTCATTATTTGATGTATTCTGTCATAATTTAGGTGTAGTCTTCATCCTTTCTCAACCGGACAAACAAAAGGCCCTGACGCAGCCCCGTTGTCGACTAAGACCTTTCGTTTGACAAAACCTTCTTCGAATTTGACTACTACATCTATACAGGGTGGTCAAAAAGTCGTGGATCAAACGAAATAGATAAAGGAGGTCATTTCCAACGCTATTAAAATGAGAAATACTTTTTGGTAACGCTTTAAAATTTTTGGAAAAAAAATAATTGCTCTTGAAATTTGGTACCCAGAGCCGCAATATAACTTTTGTAGTGCTGATTAATACATTATCTACTAATAATAAAACACCGTTTGTTTTATTGTTTTATATCCATTTTTTTTAATTAGTCTAATTGTAAAAGTACTCGTTAATTCGGTACTTATACAAAAATATTCCTGACTTTTAGGGCAATTGAATTATGGCCATGCTATAGAAAGATTTTTTGTTGGAAACGACCTCCTTTATCTCCCTATTTCGTTTGATCCACGACTTTATGACCATCCTGATAGCCGGTGCTACACAAAGCGGTGAAGTAACTAACGGGGCTTCCTTTGCGGACGACATCGATATCTTTTTGCCAACGCTGCGGTTATGCGAATCCCTTCTAATCGATTAAGTTCTTTGTAGTTCCCAAGGCTTTATGTTAAAAGTTAAAGAGATATTGGAATTGTTAGAAAAAGTCGTGGTCAAAGATAGGTTTTGATATTGTCGGTAGATACTAAAAAAATGGCTACTTGATGTTTTATAAAATTTACGTTAGCAATTGGCAGAATCTTTCTTGTAATGTACTCCTCATGCTACCTAAGAGGGAGTGGATATAATCCACTACGCGGGCCATTTGCGGTCTTCGAATTTGGTTCTAGGAACATGCCGGTTTCCTCACGATGTTTTCCTTCACCGTTTTGAGAGCAGTGGTGATGTAATTATTTACACAAAGTAAAGTGTGTGCTTGGGTTTGAAGCCACGATCTACAACTCGGTAAGTCTTTGCCATTGCAACTGGGACACCACTGCTCGAGTAGCTTCATATTTCCCTCGGAAAATGACTGAATTCCTCGCGATTATTATAGATACATTTTCTGTTATCACGTTATACTAATGAACTGTTTCTTCTTTCCAGGTACATTTCAATGTTTAACCATCACTATAACTGGGTAGTCTCGGTAAGTTACTCCAATTACGCAGAAATGCTTTCTACCATTAATGAATGAGTATTCAAATGACCACTACCCCTCAATCAAATGCTTTGATTCACGTCCGTAGCTATTGATTACAAAGATTCCTGTGTCGTAAGTAGTGGGTTATGTAACGAGCTCAATTGTTGACGACCAATAGGAGGTTATAATTGTTGATTTGAAAACTCTGTAAATTAAAGTGAATATCAGTGTTTGAACGTACTTGTTCTACATAAAAGTGAAGTGATATATAAATATTGACTACATATTTATTCTATTAATAGAATTTTTATCGTGTACAATTAATTTATTATTACTTTAACAAGTAAACACTTGATATCAAGCCCAACAAATAGCAACATATTAATTTCAAAACGTCACAAACTAAAATTGAAAAATCTACTGACATTACCATTCTGCCCGCAAGTATTTGTCAAGTCGTATTTGCCCAACAAGGCATTAGGCGCAGACTGCCGACACCGGCCGACCAAGCCCGACCAAGCACGGAATGTCCCGGTCGTACTAAGCCCAGAATACTAACACTAGGCTGTTCTCGTCTAAAACAAACGTAGCTAACCTTGCGTATTTGCCTACGTGACCAAAGAGCACAAATAGTTTGTTCAGCCGGCAAGAAAACTCAACAGGACACAGATACTTGAATGTTGTCCTTGGATGTTGGTGTTCTACATAAAAGATAAGTTGAACTTTGAAATAGATATAACTGGAACAGTTTTTTCGGGTAGGAGTGGGTCATTTTCCTTTTCCTAGCCTTTTTCTGAATGGCGCCGTTGGTTGAGACTCTCTTAACTGCCAAGGCTTATTTTTAATCTTATATTTTGAATTGTTTCTTCATTTGTGTTTTTTTACATTGTTCTCACATATAGAAGCAACACAAATAATGTAAGTTGATTTAAAAGAGTGTCCATGGAGTTTGTTGCCCGTTCTTCTCCATAGAGATCTACGTTTTGGAATGGACAACTAGCTTCAACTTTCTGACTAACTGACCGACTATTTGATTTTGACAATTCAAAAGTAATTCAACCTGTACATGATTTAATTGAAATAAATGCTTTGAGTTTGACTAAGTCAGGGTCGACTTCCAGATGTGTTATTCTGATGAATAAGCTATAATAATGTAAAGTTTCATCAAAATCCGTTCGTAGTTTTTGCGTGAAAGAGTAACAGACGTCCATACATCCATTCATCCTCCCAAACTTTCGCGTTTATGATATTAGTGGGATAGTAGGACTATGCAACCGGTCATTTGCTTCCACACTCTAGTCTTCACTCTAGTCTAGTCGTATGGAAAACGAGACTGACGGTTTTTCAAAACCTTTGGTATCTATCTCTCCAGAAATGTTTATGTCAAAAATAGTCACTTGTTTTAAGAATCGATGTGTCAATACGTAATTTATGTTCGTTTTGTTCCTACAGAAGGAAATTGAATGAAGAAACGAATAAACATCCAATAATGCGAACTTCTCATCCGTGCCTATACATAACCCTTTTTATTGAACGTACAAAGTTGCAGGTACGTAAATAACTTGTGTTCCTCTTTGATATAGACATATTGCCACTTTGAACGTCAATTCAAATAACAGAGCGTCAATACCATTCCTTTGTATCGAGAAATGTATCGAAATTTTAGTCGAATTGTATGTGTATTGGGTTACGGTATACGGATGTGCATAGTATATGTGTGCATATTTGATTCTATGTGCATAGTATATACAGTATGCGATGCTACGTAAGGGTTTCTAGACTATTGAATGCTAACTCTTGACTAGTTTATCCTTAGTAGCGCATCGTTTTGTGTCACAGCCGGAAAGATCTGTTTCAAATTGCCATTTCTTTGTGTTGACCTTTTTTGTTGTCTTTTTTGTTTCAATTGTTTATCAGTGGGAACTTGTAAATGGCCTTCAAATGCATATTGTTTAAGAGCACTGTTTATATTTGCTGTAAGATTCCCGAATAGAATAAAATAAATCTGATCCAGACTTCTTTAGGATGCATCTTCAGAGAGAGATTTTTTGAGAGATTTTATTTGGCTTGATTGATTATTTTTCCATCTTCAATAGTATTAGCTAGTCTGCTATTGTTGATAAGTTCATACCTTCAGGCATTAAGCCCCTTTGTACAATATTTTTTTTTACTTGTGCATAAAGTTTTAATAAATAATAAATAAATACCCATCTTTTATTTTTTTATTAGCCTTTAATGCCCCACTACTGGGCAAAGGCCTCCCTACTCTCTTTCCACCTCTCTCTGTCCAGAGCTGCCAAGGACCAATCTTTATGAAAGGAGTCCAGCTCATCCCGCCATCTCAGTCTGGACTCTGCCACGTTGTCGTTTACCATTAAGCGGGACCCACTGGGTCGTAAGTTTGGCCCATTGATCGTCTGACATGCGGCAGATGTGTCCAGCCCAATTCCATTTAAGCGTGGCAGCTTTCCGAGTGACATCAGTTATTTTAGTGATAGAACGGATTGTTGTAATCTTAACCTGGTCCACAAGTGTAATACCCAGAATACTCCATTCCATAGCTCTCTGACAAACTTCGAGCGTGGACTGTTATTTAAAGTTAATTAAATCCCTATCCATATTGCGCTCCCGGCTTCAATTATTTCATTGTATTCTACAATGGAAATAATATCCAGAGCCTATTTTTCTGTTTTATAAAATGTCGGGCTACATCGAGCACCAATTACGCTCCGCGGCAACCGATCCCTTCCTTACTTTTATTTTTCCACCTCGTTATATAAATAGACAAGTACCTTGTTTTTCGACAAACAGTAAACACTTGAATTTTAATAACAAAAAGAAAGAAAACGAAGTTTATTTCTTTTCTTAAATATAAACGGAACATAATATCTTCGTTAAAATCAATGTTGAAGCTCGTACAAAGGAGTTTTGTAGAAAAAGTTTGAGGTTTGTAAGTCGAACAGTTATAAGGGTGCAGTTTTACTTTTCCTGGTACTTTTTCCCACGATACAAAAAACACGACTTGCCAACGAGAACTTTTTGTTGGCTGAAATTTTATTTTACAGTTTCGTTTCGCAGAATTTTTCTGTTATTATTGTGTCAGTTGTTTAAAAAGGTTTTTTTTACGAAACTGCGCTCTAGTTTGAATTTAAATATAAAACGTATTCAATTTTAAGAAAATACCTACCTAGAATATATGCATCGTTTACATTCATAAAACACTAAGTATAACCTGTTATCAGTCAAACGAATCTTTTGAACAAGCTCCTCCCAGTTGGATCACATCTCGGCTTTTCACCAGGTGGAACTTTATCAAAATAAATCTCACAAAATTCCATCCAACTCACATATCCAATAGGACAAACTAAACCCTGGTGCTTTTCAAGTAGTCTATAACGTATTAAGGCAACAATAAGGTTTCATTAAATGGTTCTAGCGACAAAATGTTATTTGTTATTTCGTGCCACCCGGCCGAGACCGTCACTCACTCTGGAATCGCTCAGTTGTGTGTCCAGGGTAAGCTATGTCAGCTCGACATAGCATAGTTTACCCGAACCAATGTATTATTGATACAGTACTTATAACGCAATGAATGTCGTAAATAAGCCATTCCTAGTGTTAGTGTGTTACGCAATTACCCCACGGTTGGAATGTCAGCTTACTTCACCCAAGTTTTCTCGGTGAGACTTTTGCAGAATTGACCGACAGTTTTCACATCTCATATCCTTCGCGTCGCAATCCCTACTCCACCTCCTCTAAAGGTAAACATCTCCAACTCCAACACATCCATTGTCGAACAAAAATTAGGGTTCTTTACCAAATGGGATTGCGGTCACCGTGAAATATTTCAAAACGTGTGGCCTTTGAAAATGTCATTGAAAAGGTGCCCATAATGTAATATAGGCAACCCCTGGATTGCCTTGTGTTAACGTTTTTTGTTTTTTTATGGCTATTTCTGTTTGTTATTGTTGTTGTTAGAAAATAATGTTGTCAGGTGTCATAAGCAATTGACATTTTGTGTTTTCTAAGAGAATATAATTAATTTTTATTTCCTTGTTGTTTTTGATTTTTTTGTATTAGTTAAATTAGTTAGTGTGTCTGTTCAAGACAGTTTTCATTTAAGTCTTAGGCAATTTACAAAACAACATTCTAATCAAAAGTTCCTATTTCATGTCGTTAACTATATAATATTGTTGATTCTAAATATTTCTTTAACATTTCTATAATATTCAACACACCTTACCTTTGTTTGTTTTCTGTAAAAAATACTACTAAGCAGAAATTCTAGAATTTGTGTTAGTTGTAAATACTTCCCCAAAATCCCCCATAATTTAGTCACTACAACATTATAACAGCAGCTCATCATGACGTAATGAGCGTGACGTAAAAAACACACATGAACCACAGCCCCTATTAGCACGGCGTATATAAAAACACGATGCCTGTCAGTTCTTAAACATGTAATGTGAATGTCGTGCTACGACTCGGAACAGTGTATCTTGGATGGGGTTTGAGTTAAAGGGATCTGCGATTTTTGTTTTAAAGTTCTTTTAATTAGTAATGCTTAGCGTCGAGGAATAACACTCCAACAGTGTGTTTCTTTGACGCGCAATGCTCGGTTCTCCGACTCCGAGAGTTGAAATTCCAGTGCGATAAAAAATCGTACAGACCTGCACCGTTATTATATATCGTAACACACTATCAATCTAAATCTGAAATTCTGAATCATTTTGCTTCATAAATATGTTCGAATAAATCGTCTTCTCAAAAAGTTGTCTCCATTGCTACTCATAGTCTGTCACGCAACTACCCCGCACCTAATACCTGCAGGGTCGAAAAATTACTAGTGGCACTTTCTTGGGTTCAAATTTTTGGCCGGACACACCTACCTTCCTACATTATGATTTCTTGAAAATCTAATTAAGTTATTGTAAAATATACATGCGGGAAGCTACGGATACCTTATGAACGTAAAGGTTGACAAACTTCCAAATACTTAGTCCTTTTGCAGAATTGAGTAAAACTCCTATTACATCAGTTACTCACAACTTGCACCACGCCAGAATTTCCATGCATGACGTAACGAATGCCGCAACTAATTGTAGTTCGGCAGTCCTCGGTCCCAACACCTCCAGACACCTCCAAAACCCCCAACACCCCCCGGCACCCCCACAGACCGCCATGAATTAATTATCTCGACGTACACACCCGTTTACAACGCAAGTGGGTTGAAAATCACAAGGATTTGTGTCCTTCTGAAGGAATCTTGGTAAAGTTGGTATCATTTTCGTTACATCTTATTATTTTCTACAAAAATATTGGCTGAGAAGCTTCTTCTAATTGTTATTCGAACACAAAATGGTTATATATAGTCACTTGAATGTCTCCTCGTCAATATTACTTATATATATCTATTCTATAAATCTCCCAACTGTATGTGCATACTGGCCAGTAACAGTCCAATGTTCGAACTATAAAATGATCTCTCCAAAAACATTTCCGACCTCATTATTCTCAGACTCCTTGTAAACAATATCATCCGTCCTTTTTGCGCTCAATTTAACAACAATCGCTGTACCTCTGGCTACTCAGTCACTTCCATTTCGTTACCCCTTGTCTAATCACACAATTAGTCAGCCGCATTCTCTTCCAAAATTACTAACACCACTCAAACTCAAAGCAAGAAATACCCCAAGAATGTTATTGCAAATTAATCTATACGTCCCTCGAAAGTTATAGAGAGCGGACGTTTGACATACAACAAAGGACATTCCAGCCTGCCACCCGGGTAGTCGAACCGTTGATAATTAAACTACGGATATTCGTGATATAGGTGTCTTCCTTAGATCTTGGGAACAAGGGCGCTTGTATACTTGTCGGTCTTATATGCTTAATATTGTTTGGAGCTTATGGTTAAAGTAATGGGTTGGGGTGTCTACAAAATTATGATTTAGAATCAAGTGGTGGGATCTAAATAACTACGTAACTTTTTTTGATGCGCACAGACAACTAGTCTAATCTAATCTTAACTAGTCTTAAAGATACGTAGTTACTTTAGATAGGTACAAAGAGTTTAAAAACGAAGGGAAACTCTCCTATTAAAAAAAGGCTTGAAAAAAACTGCCTTTCGAAATAAAAATCACGATCTTAAACGCAGTAGGTATGTTGTACGTTGCATGAATAATTAAACCATATTCGAAGCGCACAGCGCATGCAAGTACTAGGGTGACATAAATACAAGGCGTTCTGTAGTGCTGTGCAAATCATTAGCCGGGCCACTCCGCCGGCACGAAGACTGGGCCTTGACGCTCGAGCTCGACGCTCGGGGCGCGTACGATGAGTGTCTTCGTATTGAATTTGTATGCTGTGTAGTTATGTGAGCCTGGTAGTTTGAGATCCGAGGTTAAGGCGACCTTTTAGTGTTTAATAAATAATTTTAACAACAACTAACAATTACTACACAAGTTGAAAAGTCCTAAGTTTAACATGATCGTGAAGGTTTTCCAATCAACGGGGTAATTTCGTAGCACACTAACAGTAGGAAAGGCTTTCATTAAAAAAACATGATTGACGTGTAAAAAAAGTGTTTGTACAAACATACTTACAAAAAAAAAAAAAAACATTTCATTTCATTTTGACAGTTCAACAACATTAATTGCGTTATTTACGTTGTTGAGCCGACAATATTTTCGAACATATTATGAAGCAATGGATTAGCAATATCCTAGAAAATGATTCATAATTTAATTGATGTGTGTTACGCAATTAGGGTGCTGGTTATCTTAAAACTCAAAACTACCAAAAACAAAATAGAGTTTCATCTTTATCATGGTCATACCGGTAAGTAAACAACATTCACTAACCTCTCTCCATAAAAACAAAATGCAAACAGAGTCACCAATACAGCTTAGTTTATCAGTCGCTAACCTATCAGCATGCTACGCTAATCGGAACGACTAACAAGACGGGGGACAAGTTAAGCCGAGTTCTTTGTGATGTGTCGTGTGTGCACAACACTAGAGATGTCAATGGCTGTTTGAATGACATTCTGAGACATGACTTTTGAAAATCGAATTATGGCTGTGTTTTGAACTTTGAAACAGAATTTTAGAGGGAATTTTAAATAGTTTTGTTCTTTTTCGTAGTGTATGGGTTTTGATATGTAAAATTCAATGTCCTGACTGACTGATAATATCAACGCACAGCCTAAACCGCTGGTCCTATATACCTACATGAATTTTGGAAGGTGTGTTCTTTGTGAAAAGTAGGTCCATTTAGAAAGGGTTTTTCGAAATTCCACCCCTAAGAGGGTGAATGGGGGGAGGGTGAAATTTCACGAGGATGAAGTCGCGGGCAGAAGCTAGTAATAAATGAAAGACAGGCCCTAAAAGACACGAGATCTAGCTCCAGTTCTGCACTAAGTTGAAAACCTTCTTCAGTCTAGAGATCCTCTTACGATATTCCATTGATAATGTTTTCCGAATGATAGAATGTAAGGATCGTAGCAGGTGGCGTTCCGTAGTTTCTGCCAACCCCCATGTGAAAACGGCGTGAGTTTATGTAGGTATTTAAGCAGACACCTTCCAAAAACTCCCCAATTCCCCTTTCCACCCTTTCCATTTTTTCCGCTTTCATGATCTGAAAAAGCACGCTTCGCTTATAATCCGCAAATATATCACCAAGGAAAATAGACCAAAAAATATGAGGGACCTAAAATCCTCTAACAATATACGACACATGCTGTTGACAAAAACGTTTTTAGAACGCGTTTGGCAAACAAAATGGCACCGTAAAGTGCATAGGGGCAGATACGAAGCTTTGGAAAGGTCGGTGTACATACAGACAGGCTGTATGCAGAAACGTACAGATGGAGCTAGAAGATCTATGTAGATAGATACATAAGTTGTTCAATATTGTCACTGAGTTATTTTCAAGTATTTTGATAGAAATACTATTTCCGATGAGACTCCTTTTATTTTAATTCTGCATTTGAAAAAAGAAAACAAAAACATACATCCATAAACAAAAGAACACGTCATTTTGAATTTGAAATCAAAATCAAAATCATTTATTTGCATAAAATGTGGTAGGTACAAAAGATGATAATGTAAAATTGTATAGTGCAAAGACACATTCCGCCATGTAATAATGGCATGCAAATATCTATTACATGAAGTAGGTATGTGTTAACAACATGCAGTAACATACTAATATCGTACAGTTAATTATATTAACAAAGGAAGATAAATCATTTAAAAAATATTACAATGCATTTCTGAAGTGAAAGGGCTTTGAGTTAAAGATCCGTGCGTGGCATAGGTACCTACTGTCGCGCCATTTTGAAAATGGCGGCCACGCATGAGACCTATATTAATCGATAGTTGACATCAATGCAATCAGAAAACGTTAGAAGACACGGCTGATTTTCAATCATCTGATTACTTTATTCAAGGAATAATTTTGAAATTGTGACGGTTATTCAATACAAAAATTTTCAAACGTCAATTTTATTCCTCGAATAAAAGTTAGGTATCTGGCGATGGAAAAATCAGCCCTAAACCCCATAAAATGTCACGTTTCCGAGATATTGGCGCCGATTCTGTTGTTCACAAACTAAACTAAATTTAAGTTCATGCATCTCTTTCTTTCTATTTCATTAAGAAAAGGACAGAAGATAAATATTAGTTTAGTCCTGTCAAATTAAGATACTCCATAGACAATTTAGACGAGATTAAAAAATTGGCTATTAAAAATACGTCAATTTGCGTCAGGCGCCGACTAATTTGACAGGACTAAACTAATATTTATCTTCTGTCCTTTTCGTAATGAAATAAAAAGAAAAAGATGCCCGAACTTAAATTTAGTTTAGTTTGTGAACAACAGAATCGGCGCCATTAACGTTCAAAGTTGATGATTGAGTCACGTGATCAACTTCGAACGTTGATATCTTATGGCTATAGAAAATGGATAGGTATATGAAAATCTTCAAACCCATTTGAACCTCTAGTCTAATCAATATTCATAGTTCAAATCTTCGTCACATTCCATCACGTCACGTTCTTTATACGAAAAAACGTATAGTGGCCACTGTGGCCAGTACAGCATTTAAGCATCACTTAGCAGCTAGTAGACAGTAGAATCACTCCAGACCTCGCCCCAACAAGACATGGTGTACTCTTTTGTTTCGCTCCTCCATTTAAATTCATCCGAACATTACGCCCGCTTTGTTTCAGCGCACCAGTCGCGATTTTAATCACTTAAGCGCGGCGCGCGCGCCTCCCCCACCCCGCGCTTGCTCTTCAAATAAACTCGTAAAATCCGTAATAAAACCGGGTTTTATGGTATGACGCTCAAAACCAGAGCTCATTATTTGTACGTCAGTTTCAGTACTATGCTTGATTGCGGACTCTTGTCCTACCAATTAAACGGATGCGTAAATTAAACGGAAGGAAGGGTGTTTTTTTTTAATTCTATTCGTGTTGATCGCTGGCACGCGACGCGTGGCGTCCGGGTTTTTTTTTTCGTTTTATATCATAGAAATGAAAATAATTGATCTTGATGCAATTTATTAAGGCATACTTATCCTGCTTAACGTAATCAGCCTGTAATGTTCCCACTACTGGGATTCAGGCCTCCTGTCTAAGAGGGCTGTAATCCACCAGGCGGGCCCGCGGTGCGGGTTGGTAGATGTCACATGTCTTCGAATTTTTGGTTCCAGGACATGTTTTCTCACGATGTTTTCCTTTACCGTTTTGAGAGCAGTGGTGGTTTTGTTTGTTGCATGTAAATCCTCCTATAACACATTAAAAAAAATTACTAGAACCCACATCTCTAAAATCAATTTAATACATACGTTCAACGACTGCCTCGTTGATCTTGTAGACGCAAGCGCTACTGCTGGCATGAGGTCCTGGACTCCTGGGTTCAATTCACGAGTCGGGCAAAGTGTTACTGGGTTTTTTCATCTGGAATTTCTTAGTAGCAGCCCGAAGTCTGGATTTGCACCCCTCTACTTAACCTTTCGGGAATACATGCGTAATATTATGATGTTATGTTACAAAGAAATTTACTCTTATGAGTGTTTCGCCGCACGGCATTTCATACAAACTTTCAAGCCCTTGTTTTTCGAAATGAATGAACCGATTTTAATGAAACTTCATACGCATAAGCAGGATACAAAGGTCTAAAAAGTTAGCTAAGAACATTTTCGAAAAATTGTGTTACAGCCAAATTAGACCGATTTTAAATTTTCCATAGAAACAGAGATTTCCAGTTATCTTTTTTTAAATAAGACATTTCGTAAATGTTCTCTACGAACTTTTTAGACATTTGTATCCTGCTTAGGCGTATGAAGTTTAGTTAAAATCGGTTCATTAATTTCGAAAAACAAGGGCTTGAAAGTTTGTATGACATGCCGTACGGCGCGGCGCGTGTAAACGCCCTTAATATCCCATCGATCCTGTTTATAAACACACCACACAAATAAACAGCAATTTTCACAGAACATAAACTCGCCGAAACATGGTTCAACCAAAATTTAACAGAAACTGGTTGAGTGCAGTTTTGAATTGATGTCGGCTTCGCGTTCAAGGATTATGCATGAGCACACGCTGCAAGCGATTTGATTAAAGCCGAAAAAAAAACGCCAGCAATGTATGTAACGTACGTTACTCACATTAATGTATTTATTAAGTGATAGCACGCGAAGGTTTTTTTTTTAAAGTTGGCCGACACTTGTACCAAAATGATAGGTGGTTCGCACATGTGCAACTTTATTTAGTTCTTGACTTTAGGCCAGTTTGCACGATACTCGTTTGTTAGTGCAAAAAAATCCAAATCGTCATACATAATATATTTTTTTTTGTAAAAAGTTTTGCTAGTGCATTGTGTGAAGTCGTGTAACTAGGTTTGTGTATGTAATTAATAAGGAGGGGTTCTTGCTATTCGAACTCTGATGTAATCGTTTAAATATTTATAAAAATTAAATGTATCAATCAATTAAACAAACTTTAAAATAATCTCTAAAATAATTATTTAATTTACTTTTTATTGTGAAAATTATAAGATAGGCATTGTAAAGAAAAAAATGAAATCAATTTTATATTATGAATTGAAATGTATAATTAGGATTGCATGCAGTATTTATATTTTTAATTCAAATCAAACAGCAAGAAATAAAAGGCTATTTTATTTTATTTATTTATGTACCTAATTAATTAACCTAAGGAATAAACACTTCAACAAAACTGAGTATCCATAAATGAAAACCTGTAACTATGTCGACAATGTTTTCATAGTTATTATTTATAATATTTAATCAAACAAACCTAACACCTCAAATTAAATTACTAAGGAAACCAAATCTAAATTAATCAAATCTTACCTACACAACAACCGGACATCTATACCTACAGGGTTATTGGTAAAACATTAAGAACATCTTAAGAGGTCATTGTACTCATCATTATGAATAACTTTTACTATGGAATCACACATGAAAGCGCAAAAAAAAAATCTGCTGTTCCCTACATTTATGTTCGTATAACTCGTCAAAATGTAGGGAGCAGTAGATTTTTTTTCGCGATTTCAGGTTTGATCCCATAGTAAATGTTGTAATACATATGTACATTGTACAATCATTCTGATTTTTTGTCAGATTATTCTACAAGCAACATACTAAAGCACTAGTGTTTTAATTTTTTAGTCCAAACAATAGATTTTTTGTAAATAGATAATTGCTTCTTATTTTGCAATAAATTACCAGCGTTGTGTCATCGCGCTTCTCTTTCTTTTCTATGCAGTCCGACAGTGAACGCGCTTTAGGTCATGTAGTCCCCTTAACATTTTGGCCACAAGTCCCCCCCTCTCTCCCCAAAGAGTGCATGTACAGTGTGCTTTACCAAAGATCCGCATACTTCACATGTGTAGTTTCAATAGTAATTTTTGTATCGTGTTCATGCCACCCCTAGCTTGCATAACTTAAATACGCCTTTGATTTATCGAGTTCCGGAACTAGTTTTTATTTATTTTCGCAACTATGATGTGTTTTGGCAAGCTTTTTCCACTGATTAATATTTATTACTGTTTATTCGGATCATTATTCTTGTGGTTACACACCATTTTCACATTAGGGTTTTGCATTTCATTTTTCGAGTGAATTTTTCGTAATGATCAAAGCCTGCTCTTTTTATTATGAGGAGGTTTTTGCTTTGCTTTGAGATTGCGCAATTTCCGTCCTTAATCATATCCCTTTTGAGCTTATTTCCCAATGAAAAGAGTGTCTAAATCGTACCACCACAAAGGTGATCGATTGGCGATCTTCAGTTGTTACTAGCTTTTTTTCGCGGCTTCGTCCGCTTGAATGTTGGAAATCATCCCACAGGCACGTAAAGAAAGAAATAAATGTAAAATACGTTTATTTGCAGTAAAAATGACTCAGAGAAAAAAAAACAAGTTGGGGGGAAAATATGCGTCACATCCACGCAAATTGGCCATCGTCGCTCAGCATAATGCTACGACCCTATGCGAGTCAGCCCCAGTGCTGGTTTTCACCGACAGCCGGTGTTGACGTGATGACATCAAACCGGTGCAGTATACGAAGAGAACTACCGGGATAGAAAGAATCGTATGTCCTAACCCAGGTTATCATGATCTACCCGTGTGCCTTTAAACCAAAGTCGTGGTAAGGTAACAGAAGGTCAGACCAGACAGACATGAGTTTATAGTCCTCGCGGAACTAGTTGGCCGCGCCTTAGGTGGGGACAGGGGTGAGGGCGGCGGGGTTGCCAAGTGTTCGCGACGCACGTACTGAGTAATGACAAAGCGCCCCCGCCCCTCCGTCCCACCGCTCACATACCTAAGGCGCGGCCAACTAGTTCCGCGCGGACTATAGCATTTATAATATTAGTATGGATTAACAGCTAGCTTATTACTGCCAATCTTCACGTAATTCCTTTGTTCCCTTTTATACCAACTACGAGTATAAAAGAAAATATTTGTCATTTTGTATTTTGCTTCAATACAAAGGCCTGACGTTGGACAGTGACGGCTATTGTTTGTATAAGAAGTGACTATGAAGAAGTGTATCAAATTCGCGATGAAGCGCATTCCGTGTTGAGAAAGTAAGTTACTGTAGACGGGATACTTAATAAAGAATATCTAGTTACCTATTGATATTCAATGCAAAATCGATATCTTTAGAGTAATCTTGAATCTTACTGTGACACCTTTGTTTTGGACTTTATGGGACAATCCTCAGGATTTATAAGTTACTTCTACTTTACATTGAGCTCAACCTCAAATTATTTATTACAGGCAACTATTGAATTGTCAAGGGGTCGGTCAGTCAGAAAGATGAAGCTAGTTGCCCATTCCAAAGCGCAGTACGTTCATATGGAGAAGAACAGGCTCGAAACTCTATGGACACACACTCTTTTAAATTATATTGCTACAAAATATTAGTTAAATCAGTTGAATTTATAAATAAATAATAATAAATTCTTTATTCCACCAAAAGCCAATTCATTACAAAATCCAAGGACAAAAGAGCGTGAAGGCCATTGACATATATATTACTAGCGTAAGGACCGGGCTAACGGCGCGACTAAATGGCACCAACGCGCTGGCCCTAAAATGACGGTTTTAGGGCCAACGCGACTCAGTTGACAGTGGTGCGCGCGAACTTCGAACGAAGAACTTGTAAGTAAAATGTTCAGACGGGCGTATCCTTACTTTTGAAGTCATTGGTGAAGGCATATACCTAGGTCACAATAATGATAATACTCTGACTCCCAAACTAGGTGTAGGTGCCTGTGTCTTAGGAGTCAGTGATTCTTCGTTACAAACAAATCCATATTATACTAAAACGGGACGATTCAACAATAAGCAAATGGTGTAAAAGAAAACAGGATATAATTTATGTAAGGGAAACACAAAAGAAAGACGTTTAACTGTGTGAAGGTCTGAGTGTGTGTGTAGTGAGTAAGTGTAGGATGTGTGTGTGCAAATGTAGTAAGTAGGTGTAGGGTGAGTGTTATAATTGTACCTTAGAACGATGTAGGGTATCGTTATGTAACCCAGTAACTGGGTTGTGGAGGTCAGATAGACGGTCGGCTCATGTAAAATACTGGTGTTCAGCTACACCCGGTTAGACTGGAAGCCGACCCCAACATAGTTGAGAAAAGGCTGCACAGATGATGATGTTAGTACGATGTAAAAAAGATCTACACTCCAATTAGCTCCGGGCTAAATCAACATATAGTAACAGGCTGGTAACGTTTTTCCATAGTTTATAAACCAAATATTTTAAAAACACAAAAGAAAAGTATTAATAACAGAGCTGCGGGAACAAAATATGTATAATGACAGGCCTACAAAAATAAAACCAAAGGAAATTCATAAAAGCGTAATTGATAGCTAACCAACCTTTTAATCAAAAATTCAAAACACAACTGAATTCAATTGAGAGTACAATTTCAAACAAATGAAACACTAGCATGAAGCTTTGAAAGTATTCAAAGCTTCAGGACAAGTACCAAGTATGCAATCGGTATGATTAAATGCTATTTGTATTTTCATAGTTAATGCAAGCTAATCGTTCGGCCGTCGCAAATTGCAGACCGTGTGTGAACTGCCGCGTGTGGCAGCCCTGTTCGGATTGTATGTAGGGTTGAAGCGAAACTTTTTGACAGATCTATACTTTGTGTTGTGTAATGTAGCGGTATTGTTGCTAGCGTGAGTAATTTTTCAGCTGTTCTTTTTGTATGAATATTAAGGCTCCTACAAACAGGCACGACACGCGATAAAATCGCGCGCGACGCAAAGACACCGCAAGTCGCGCAACAGGCGCGCCTGTTGCGCGACTTGCGGTGTCTTTGCGTCGCGCGCGATTTTATCGCGTGTTAGATTTTTAACTTTGTTTCGGGAGGGGCTCGTGGCTAAGCAAGCACGGGATGATAGATCAGGATAAGCCACATTTGCCGTGGTTGGTCCGTGAATGAGTGACCATCATTACATACCGAGACCCTTCCGTGCCTCGGAAAGGCCCGGCTGTCATTCGTGTGTCTTTGACAGTCGTTACGAGTCGTCAGAAGGCCGAAAGTCTGACAACCAGTCTAACCAAGGGGTATTGCTATCGTAATAACCAGTAACTGGGTTTTGGAGGTCAGATAGGCAGTCGCTCAGCAGTGCACAGTGGCAGTGGCAGTTACTTCGGCGCCGGCTGTCGCTGAAAACCAGCGCTGGGGCTCTTGCATAGGGTCGCAGCATAATACTGAGCGATAGACGTTTTGCGTGGATGTGACGCATGTTTCCCCCAACCCTTTCTTATTTTTTTTGTGTTTATGTTCTTTATTGCGTCATGTTTAACGCAAATAAACGTAATTTCTTTCTTTTTCTTTCTAACATACTAGTATTCAGCTGCAACATCCCCTACATCGTTGGGGAAAGGCTAGGCACTACTTAGCAGGGCAGATGATGATGAGCTATGTTTCAAGTTTAAAGGACTAATCATTTTGAAAGCGTAATTTAATACCTACATAATGTTTAATTACTGTTATGTTTCGATCATATAGTTATTGAACATCGTACGATGGTACTTGAACTCTATATCAAGGCGCCCGGCCGCCACACAACTTCAAGCGGTACTCGACTACTAATTAATTACATAAACATTAATTAACATTCTATATAATATATCTTCTCGATTGATAACATGTGATAGTTTACTCAAATTCTTGTACACACAGCTCCTTTAAGTAGTTACCCCACCAAAAGACATGTGCGTTCAAATCCGTGATAGGCCCAAGTTGGTTTTTGTATTTTGCAAAAACATTTTATTTTAAATAATGTATTGTTTTAGTGAATAAAGAAGTTTAAGTAAGTATTTTTTTTTTAATTCTGTTTTTATTATTGTTTTTTTCAATAAAACAATACTTTTGCGACGACAAGCAACAATAATAGGGTTAACATTTACGACAACTTATTCATCGTCTAAATAGACTGGAGGTTTCAAGACCGCTTACCGTGCATAAGATTGGAAGTTCAAATCCTATATGTACGAAATGTGCTTTTTGTTCATTATATTATTTTAATATATATTTCTATTTTGTTTTAAGTAGTAATTATTTATAAAGAATTAAAAAATCAAGAAAAATAAAATACTTTATTAATCATTTAATAATATTTATTATTGCTATTATTTAACAAAACTATGATCTTATTTTACAACAAACAGAACAACTATTTTAGTTCTCATAAAATCAGAAATCATTTAAAAAAATAATTGATAAAATTAGTAGTCGTTTACTCTTCGCCGTTTTAAGTGAACGTATACAAAGTTCTAACTTGAAGGTATGGATTAATTTTATAAAGACAACGTAAGTAAGTAAAATTAATGGATACCCTCAAATTATAACATCTTTCGATTAGACAGGGACCTAAAGATATAATGACTCAGCCGATAGTAGATAACAATTTCATCGCAATTCATATGGGCTCGCTGGCTAGTTCGTCAAACTGCCGGTATGAGTATGACGACGTTCGGTGATGCGATGGTTCGAATCCGAGTCAACACAATGGACTCTTTTTGAAGTATTCTTTAGATTATTCGTAAGGAATTCAATGTTGTAGCAGTGTAACATTTTAAAACTTGAGGGGTTAGGACATAGTGACGCTTTCTGTACATACAGTGTTGCCATCCAGTAAATATATGTCAATAAATAAGCATTGGCTATAACGTGACAATGCTGCCAGCCTTTTAGGCTCTTTTCCCATTGACGCAGACGATATTTTTTATGCAATATCATATATTTTAATGCTAGTTTGTGTAAACTGAAACTTTTTGAATTGTCAAGGAGTTGGTCAGTCAGAAAGATGAAGCTATCATTTCCATAGGTACCGACTACAGGTACCTATAGAAAATAACGGACAAGAAATTTCACGGACACTCTTCTAAATAAAAATATTTTTACAATATATTGGTTACATCATCGCATATCGTATTTTAGTAAGTATACCTACATGCAATTATCGATCGTGACTGACACTTTAGAATTAAGCCAAGGAAATCGGACATTTCCAAGAATAGTTTTCGGTCGATCACTCTGTCCATAAGAAATTATGCCGCGACAACCCTATCGAGCGTCTAAAATATTTACTAGCTGCAGGGTTGGCAGCGATGAGATTTTGAGAGGATGATGACGTAATGCTCCTCTGTAATTATGTTGGCTGGCTATAGAGATAGGATGAAATCTAGGAGAGAGAATTGTGGAGCAACCTAGGTTAAATGGTGTGTGTAGTACGGTTACACCTTGTCGGATTATTAATTTTAGTAATTTGAAGACGACTCCCACTGCACTCAAAACGGTTAAGGAAAACATCATGAGGAAACCGGCATGTCCTAGAACCAAAAATTCGACGACATGTGAAATCTACCAACCCGCACTGGGCCCGCGTACTGTATTACGACCCACTCCTCTCACAGAGAGGAGGCCTGTGTCCCAGAAATGGGGACATTATAGGCTGATTTGATTATCTTATGTAATTTGATGTTATCTCTATCAATAAAATGCTTTATTAACAAAAAAATACATACCATTACGTAATCAGCATTGAAATCGGACGCAGCTTCTATACTCAGCAGCAAATTGCAACCGTATCAGTCTTGGACACTTGACCATCCTTCATATTTCCCTGTTTGCTAGCATCTTCAAGAGTTGTGGCGGCAACTACATCACCACATGCGAACTACGCATCACCATGACTCACGCAAAATCCTGCATTGCGCAAGCAGAGTTTACCGCGCAACTAGCATAGATACAACGGCCCGACATGAATCTTCGGGCAGTTGCCCGCCAGACACAACACCCGTCTGGTCGAAGGATCCTCCCTTTTCTATGGAGGATGAGTTAGCTTTACACCTTGTTCCTCATACCTCTATAGGCTTCCTTTCCATTTGTCAGATCATCCATCCCATCACTAAAACCCTTCCCCCAAAACAACCAAACCTTAGCCCGCCAACCCTAATCCAACACATACATACATACACGCCCCGCGACGTCTAATGCACTTATAGTTTTGCCGTTTCATTTATATTAGATTAGTAACGTCGGCGGCATTTGAGACATGCATTGTGGAAGTATGAAACTGTTGGGGCTGTCTTTATTATAAGTACAGGATACGAATAAAGGATTTGAAGGGAGGCTAAATATAGTGGACATGGCGTTGTTAGGGGTGATTGGATAAAAATAGTCACACGTTACAGATTCATTTGTTACGTTATTCTTCATGACTTTTTCGTCTATTTCGTCATCTTATAAGTCATGAAGCTAACGAACGAACGACGAACGAATAACGATATACGAGTATTGATAATATTTTTAGTGAATAGTTTAAGATTTCGTTCCGTTTGTCAGTATCGTTATAGCCAAGGAATAAATTTTGTTACGATTCTGGATCCGAAATACCTGGAACGGTACAGGAACTACACGTAACGTTATTTTGAGTAACGTTTCAAGTCCCTGCTTTCTTTGTTATGACTTAAATTTATATAGAAAGAGCTGAGAGGGTCTTGAGAGATGATAATTACATGACCCCCAATATTTTTATTTAATTGTGCCCCATGCAGAATCGTAAAGTCATTAAACCTCATTATTAAAGACTTTACCAGAATCTGTCTCTGAAACAATTATCACTTGTGCGTTTTGTTTGTGCAGAATAAACAGTTATTCTTTCTTTTTCTTTCACTTGTTTCGCCTTTCGCGTTTTGATTTGTGGTTGCAGTGTTGTTTTATTAGCAGTTAAAAGGATATTGCCAATCTCCTGACTTTATGTCTCCTTTAAGCACCATCACTCGGAAATCACTGGAAATTAAACACGATTAGAACTAATTGAATTTCTAAACGCACTATTTATAGCTACAAAATAAATTTAATTACATCGATATCCCTTCCCACGGCCCGCTATTTATACACATCCCTCTAAAAGTGAAACGCGAGTTCAAAGCAATTTGCTTGCATGCGCGAGCGCCGCTTTTACGCACTTCTTAGAACACTAGACTAGCTAGACCGGACTATGGTCACGTAAAATGAAAATAGATAGATACAGAAAGCCAGCTCTATACAACGAGCGAAAACGCACGCACACACAGGCACGCTTCACGTACAGCGAGTGCAAGCTCACTCACGACTGGCATCATCAGCCTATAATGTTCCCACTGAAAGAAAAAAATAAAAGAAAGAAAATACGTTTATATGCGGCAAACATGACGCATAAAAATAAAAAAACACAAATAAAATAACAATTTGGGAGAAAGTATGCGTCACATCTACGCAAAACGGCCATCGCTCAGCATAATGCTAAGACCCACTGCACTTCTGGGATACAGGCCTCTCGGTGAGTGGGCCGTAATCCAACATGCGGGCCCAGTCGGGGTTGATATATGTCACAAGTCTTAATTTTTTTTTATTCAAGGAGTTGCCGGTTTACGCGTCTATGTGTGCGTGCACCTGTTTTGCGATCGTTTTATGTAGCTTTCTGTACCATTTCTATTCTGTGTCATGGTGAAAGTGTAGTGCAGTTAACGTGATAAATAAAGTTCGCTATAGTTACCGTGTGATTATGGGGTAGGTAGATAATGATTAGGTTGCAATTAATAACTTGTATAGGATAGTTACGGTTGGTTTGGTGGTAGAAACTTGATATATTTACGTTATATTTACGTGTTACGTTGTTTTTTTTGTACCTACACAGCTGCGTTACTAATAAGTAAAGTAGCATTTACCTGAAAACATCAGTAGTACATTTTGAGGTTTCCGAGTATTATATTTCATTGTAGTTTGTACAATTGACTTTGGCCTGCACTTGATAGAAGGACTCATTCCTTCAACTGTATCTTGTCACTAGACTCTTTAGGTATCACTTTCTCACAATTAATTACTTTCCTAAAACCTATTAAATAAGTTTGCACAATAAATTAGATTAAATATTGAAAGGTTAAGTTGCAATGTTTACATACAAAATTTCATGTCACTCAGTCGAACGTCAGTTTGACAGTTTAGAGGCGACCTCTGGCGGTCGCCGACTCACAGTTTTAGTTTAATCGATATTCTAACATATTGCTTGCTAACCATCGAAATAATATCGTATGGAGCAATCCTTCATAATTTTCAGCTTTCAGTAAAAATTCATAATAAACTAAATAACCGAAAGCGGAAATAAAAGTAATTTTTTCATTAAGCATAGACATATTTCTAGAAATTTTTAATCTGTGGATTGTCTTTGACTTAGGGTGGCGAGATGAGAGAAACGAATCTGGCCAATTAATGTAATTAATTAATTAGACAGGTTTTTAGGATTGGGAATTGAAAATAATTTGTTTGTTGGTCTGGATCATGAAGATTCTTATTGTTTCAGCGTTTAAACGTCGCGTTGTGTGGTTGTTAGTGATTTTCAAGAATTAAGTATCTTGGTGTAATGTTTATCCTCACCCTCATATGTGTCATTTTACCTGCAATATGGGAAATTTTAGAAATGCTCCGTCTATTTCCGGCTGATCTCCATGACAGGATGAGGAGAATAACTTAGCGTCCTTTTTACATTGAGACGTGCTCGATACAGGAGCAAATTCTGTTCCCTGTTTTATAAGGTAAGGATTTGTTGTAATAATGTTTAGAAGTGGTCTGTGAGCCCTCCGCTGGCTGTTAAAAGGATATTGTAGTGATCCATGAATATTACTTACAGGATTATAATTGCGCACACGCAGACAACTGTCCAGCCAGTCGACGATCACAGTCAAGTGCTTTCTTCCTCAATCAACCGTGAGTATTTCACCCGCTGACTATTTATCATGGATTCCTCAGTGTTAACCACGGGATTAAAATATTGTTCAAGGGAATGAGCCCAGCCACGTGGGTAACCCTCGTAGCTCCTATAGTTACTGGCTAACGTTCTAGCCTTCTAGATTTCCAAGCCCGGTCATCTCAAGGAATGTTAATTAGTTTCAAACTATATTATTAGGTCTCCGTATTGTCGTTTCCAGGAGAGGCACCTCGAGAGGTTCGTCTCGCCGCCAGGATCGAGAGTAGCGTCTGGGGCCTGGACGCGAGACCCGTCTCTCGAGTCAGCTGGAAGCCTCTTGCTGGGACGACTGTGCGGCAGGCGGAGTCCGTCTTGCGATAACGCAGGCGGGACGGTTTTTTTTTTATAATAGAACATTTAAATACGTTTAATACGGTTTGTATAAGAACCGGTTATGTACTATAGTCCGGTTTTCAATAGTGGAACCCGGTCTTCTACATAAGGATCTTGGGTTCGACATTCGGTGTGCATCAGGAATTATATGGTTGGACACCTTCATCGGCTCCGGGATCCGGGACCCTTATTGTCCCTGGCGCCCATCTATAATTTAGTAACGTTTTTTATAATAACTGGAAGGTTAGGTATCTTGAACTTTCTATTTATAATATTTAATTTTAATAACCGAACAGAACTGGGTTTATCTCCACTCCCCACGCCCATAGCTCTTTCAACTGAAGTTTAAGCTGGCTGGCAATCATCTAAATAATTTAAATTAACCTACCTAAAGTAGATTTGTTAGAGCCATTATAGTATCGTTTAAGATTATTTATATACCAAATTTAAACCTTTTGTTAATATACAGTGTATGACTTAGTGTGTTGTTTACTTTTATTTTAATACCTAACCACCTACCTAGATTGTCGTAAGAGGTCTAAAATATTAATTTGTAACAGTGGCGCCCAACGTGTGTATTAGTTGGAGATAGAGGTTACGTCTATTGCTGTACCTTATAACCCAGAGTGCTGTTTATAGAACCTTCCAGTTATTCTAATTTTAAGAAAAAAAAACCGTCGCGCGGAATCCTTTGTTATCGTGTTCTTGTTTTTATGTTTGTACCGTTATATACACTTTTATATACTTTTACACTTCTTGCTGCTATTTACATTTTACAATTTTATTTTACTTGTGTCTCATACATAACATAACTCCAAGACGATTGTCCTTGGAAATAAAAGCCTATTATTAAAATACAAACTTACATAATCTATAAGACTGCTAATTTTGTAACGGCGTTTATAATAGATAATATTTACACATTGCTTGTGATTGTAAATTGTTACAGCCAGTTTTTAATTCAGTTCAGTTTCAACTTTTTTTTTTTAACTTTACAATATGGAACGACCCATTTCATTTAATTTACTTCGCAAAGACGAGCTTGTATATGAAGTACTAATCCGAGACGCGAAACCCGCTTCAACCGTAGAGGAACTACGTGTTCAAATTAGGGATCTGAGTAAATTAGTTTGTTCCGACGATATTGTGGAGACCAATATAGACCCGAATACCGAGTTACAAGCCATTCAGGCCAAACTGCCAGAAATTGGTGAAGTACTGGATAGGTACCCCTCCAGTTTCAAAAAATTTAATCGCGTTAAGGCATTAGGTTTCCACCTGTATCATCGATTGAGTAGGATTACTCCCCCAACTGATCTTAGTACCGACTATGCAGCCGTTGACAAGCAGCTTAGCGGTTATTTAACAAAAATTGATTCGGTTAACGCGGGCTTCCATCAATCATTTACTTCCGCCGAGGAGTCACCGACTGTACTGTCGAATTTGCAGACGAGGGACGTCGTCGTTTCCTGCAGGAAAGAAACCGTTAAAACCCTCGGTCATAAATTCGACGGTACAGGTTGCGTGAAAGCATTTATTGAGCGTCTTGAAGAGCTTTGCGAGGCCAGAGGTATTAGCGAAGCCTCCCTACATGAATCTGCTCTAGACCTATTCTCGGACGGAGCCTTATTATGGTACCGGGGAATAAAAGCGTCGGTTGGTGATTGGGCGGAACTGAAGGAGGAGTTACTCACAGATTTCGCTCCGCCGGATTACGATATGCGTCTCATTTCTGAAATATCGAACAGAACGCAGGGGTCGACTGAGCTGTCTTGTATATATATAGCAGTAATGGAGAATCTGTATAATAGGCTATCCTACAGGGTTCCAGAACGCGATCGTTTAGCACGGATCAAGTACAACATGAGACCGGAATACACGTCAGGGTTGTCGATAATAACTGTCAACACGCTGGTCGAGTTAAAGGCGAAGTGTAGACAACTGGAGCTGGGTTTCCATAGCAGAGCCCAGTTCCATGAACCGCCCAAACCAACGTCTTCCTCTGTTGCAGCAGACTTGGCATACCACGCACCGAAGGGTTCACAAAGGGTTGAAGCCGTGCAAACAGATTCTGGTTCGTTGTTCTGTGTTCGTTGCAGGGTTAAGGGGCACTCGTTATCACAATGTAAATCCAAGGAAATTGTGTGTTACCGTTGCGGCAAGAAGGGCGTACGTGCACCATCGTGCCCTACGTGCAGTAAAAAGAAGAAGGTTGAGCAGTCCTGCCCAACCTGCATTTCAAAAAACTAAATTTCCGGAACTACAGCCAAAATTTTGATAAGTCCGATTGGGACAATTATTTAAAGAAATTAAAATTATTTTTAAAATCACTAAGGGTTGACACAGTACATTATAAGACTTCGGACGATAGTCGTCCACATTTAACAGTCTCTATATACGATGAGCAGTATTATGGTTTACTCGATTCTGGTTCTTGCGTTTCAGTGTTGGGCTCCGATGTTGGCCAACAATTCATAAGGGCGGGTGCTACTCTACACGCCGATAGACAGTTGGGCAGCATCGTAACTGCCAATGATTCGCGGGCATCTGTGGAGGGTTATTTATTTTTACCAGTGACTCTCATGGGAGTGACTAAGGTTATTAAATTCTATATTATTCCCGACATTACCACACCAATGATTTTTGGTGTTGATTTTTGGAAGGCCTTTAATTTGGCACCAAAAATTTTTAATAAATTACCAGTACAATATTTAAAAAACAATAGAGGTCATACATGCGTCTCGGAGGTTAGGCACCTACAGCCGTTTGACGAATTATCACCGGATCAAAAGAATGAAGCGGAGTTATTAATTAAAGATTTCGAAAAGGTTTCCTTTGAGGCTAAGGGGTTAGGACGTACCCATCTGTTGCGTCATAAAATAGACACAGGAGAAGTTCCGCCTATTAAACAGCGTTATTATCCTTTATCACCCGAACGCCTCAAGGAACTAAACCGTCAGCTGGATGAGATGTTGGAGATGGGAGTGGTGGAACCTAGCAATAGCGCGTGGAATAACCCAGTCCTACTGGCTCCAAAACCCAATGGGGAATGGCGATTTTGCCTGGATAGCCGAAAGCTGAATGCGGTCAGCAAGCAAGATGCGTATCCACTACCCTACGTCTCTCACATCTTAGACCAGTTGCGGGACGCACGTTACCTGTCGTCGATTGATTTGAAATCTGCATTTTGGCAAATCGAATTGGACTCCGTTTCATCCAAAGAAAAAACCGCGTTCACGGTTCCCGGTCGAGGTTTGTTCCAATTTAAAGTAATGTGCTTTGGGTTGACAGGAGCCCCAGCTACTCAACAACGATTAATGGACAGACTTTTCGGCCCGGAGTTTGGTAATAAGGTGTTCGTATATTTAGATGACATCATTATTTGTTCATCAACCTTCGAGGAGCACATTTCACTTCTTAAACGGGTTTTAGACAAATTAAGGCAGGCTAATTTGACAATTAATTTACCTAAGTCCTGTTTCTTTCGACGAGAACTGAAATATCTGGGTTACAGAGTGGACGAGCATGGCTTACACACTGATCCGTCGAAAGTTCAGTCAATTATCGACTTTCCAACTCCTAAAACTCGTAAGGAAGTGAAAATGTTTCTTGGAACGGCCTCATATTATAGACGTTTTATTAAAAACTTTAGTTCGATAGCGGCCCCTTTAAACGCACTCACGAGTACTAGCAAAAAAGCGCCGCCTTTTGAGTGGACGGCTGAGACAGAAACCGCGTTCTCAACCTTGAAAGAGGCATTGGTGTCTGCTCCAGTATTGGCTTGTCCAGATTTCTCTCAACCTTTTGAGATTCATTGTGACGCATCCAGTTTTGGGATAGCGGGCACTCTGACTCAGGTTATCAATGGGGAGGAGCACCCAATAGCCTACTGCAGTCGTTCGCTTAACCAGGCGGAACGCAATTATTCAGCAACGGAGCGTGAGGCCCTCGCTGTAGTCTTCGCCGTGGAACACTATCGTCCTTACGTAGAAGGCGGTCCTGCATTTAAAGTGATAACCGACCACTCGAGTTTGAAATGGTTCTTTAATTTAACCAATCCATCTGGTCGATTAGCCCGTTGGGGTTGTCGGTTATCACCTTATAACTTTACTATTGAACACCGCAAAGGCAGGGACAATGTGGTTCCAGATGCTTTATCTCGTGGCGTTCCGGTGCTCGAAATTAAAGTGTCCGACTCTGACACTTGGTTTAAGGGGTTGTGGGATAAATGTGTCAGTAAGCCCAGATCGTGCCCTAACTTTATTATTAAAGAGGATAAACTTTACCGTTATTCTAAAAATAAATTCGGGGTGGCTAGTGACTATGATTGGAAGCAAGTAGTACCGGAGGGCAATCGTCAAGAATTATTAAGGAGCCACCATAGTGGCGAATTATCGCCACATTTCGGAGTTTTTAAAACTTATAAAAGACTTGCACTCCGATACTACTGGCCCAACATGTATAAAGATGTTATTAGCTACGTTGGTAAATGTGATACGTGCGCCGCATATAAACACTCACAATTGCCTCCTCCCGGTCTCTTAGGTGATGCGAAGGACTGTTCCAAGCCATTTGAAACCATAAGCATGGACTTGGTAGGTCCGTTACCACGGTCTAGGGCGGGATTTACATTCCTTTTAGTTGTCGTGTGCTGTTTTACGAAGTACTGTTTACTGTTTCCTTTACGTAGAGCTGTTGGTAAGGCTATAGCGCAGAAATTAGAAGACGGCGTTTTCCTGGTACACGGTATACCTCGTACGGTGATAGCAGACAACGGGACGCAATTCACGGGTAATGAGATTCGTTCACTACTAGAGAGGTACAAAATACCTCAAGTTCACTTCACACCTCGTTATTGCCCAAGCGTGAACACCGTGGAACGCTATAACCGTACCATAATGACCGCGGTATCAATTCTTGTGGAGGATGATCATCGATCTTGGGATGTTAACATTTCAAAGATCCAATTCGCTATGAACACCTCCACAAATGAAGTTACTCGTTTTACCCCATTCTTCCTAGTACATGGCAGAGAAGCAATTAGTAGTGGTGATGTCTTCGGCATTGATACCGTTGAACAGCCCACTCTAGCTTGCGCTTCCCGCAGTTCATATGCCAATCAGCTAGGGGCTTTGGATAGTATCTTCAATAAAGTAAAAGACGCGTTCATCAAGTCACATAAACGTAGTGCTCGTTATTATAATAGTAGTAGGAGGCACGCGGAGTTTGAGGTAGGCGACACTGTGTGGAAGAAAACATATCCCCAGAGTGACGCCTCCAAATTCTTTATGGCCAAATTAGCTCCTAAATACGAGAGATGTATAATTAGGAAAAAACTTTCACCCTTAGTGTATGAATTGGAAGGCTGTAGTTCCGGTAAAAACCTTGGCTCATGGCATATCAAGGATTTTAAATCGCCAGGTGGCGAGGATTAATTTTTTTTTTTAAATATTTAACGTGAATTTAAACAAAAATTTAAATTCACTAATATATAGTAGTTGGTCGCAGTGACTATTGAGGGCTATATATGCCTTTTGGTTGCTGGTTTTTATTTTAGCATTGGGTGCTGTATATGCACGGTGCTAGAATACAGTGGTTAAATATATTTTACACTGTTTTTGCGGTTCGTTGTGGTACACAGGTTTTAACTGTGTTCACATTTGTGAACTATATTTAGAAGGGAAGGCAATTGTTTAAAAGTTGTTGATAGTCTGTGGTTGTTGCTGGATTGACACCCCTGGTGGGTGTATAACCTCCGGATTGCTGGTAAGGCAGCATAATGAAAGTCCTGAGATTGGAGGCCATAATGGCGGGCGTGTAGCCTGCATTGATGGAATTTGTTTAAGATGGTTTTTTTTAGGGGCCGAATAACCGTCATATTATTATTCCTTTTAGGGAAGACGGTTAGCCAGTTTTTACTACGTTGTAGCATTTAATTTCTTTTAGTGTATTTTTGTTGTTCCAGCTTAGCATTATTAGCGGCAGTCAACTCATTTATGATGTGAAAGGTGGTGTACGATGGAGTAGGGTGGTCTTTCCTATATAAATATAGTAGGTCAGACTAGGAGTTATTTACACATTTTTACTCTCTTTGGAGCTTGTCTTTTACATGTTTGTAAATGGATTAGACTCGTTCCAAGAGAATTAGTATATGTATATTACACAGGTCATGGATAATTAAAAATAAGCCATATAACACGGGCGGAATTGTAGACCCGACAACAAAAGCCTACTGCAATGTCGCCTAAATAGAGCGGTCTGTTACTCTATATTTGAAGTGTAACAACAGTTCTTTATTGTTTATGTATATAACTTAACTACCATTACAGTATCACTTATCTATAAAAATAGAAATCGTACACCGGCTTCCATATTTTTTTTTTTTTTCTCTTTCTTTGTTCCTGTTTTCAGGCATGAACGTTGTAGATTTTTGTAAGCGTACTTAGTCCTTTGGAGTCTGCTTAGACGCTGGAGGGCCAGCTTCGAGATTTGCCCTAGTGGGTCAAATCTCTGGTGGTTGGGGAGGTACTGTTACGTTGTTTTTTTTGTACCTACACAGCTGCGTTACTAATAAGTAAAGTAGCATTTACCTGAAAACATCAGTAGTACATTTTGAGGTTTCCGAGTATTATATTTCATTGTAGTTTGTACAATTGACTTTGGCCTGCACTTGATAGAAGGACTCATTCCTTCAACTGTATCTTGTCACTAGACTCTTTAGGTATCACTTTCTCACAATTAATTACTTTCCTAAAACCTATTAAATAAGTTTGCACAATAAATTAGATTAAATATTGAAAGGTTAAGTTGCAATGTTTACATACAAAATTTCATGTCACTCAGTCGAACGTCAGTTTGACAGTTTAGAGGCGACCTCTGGCGGTCGCCGACTCACAGTTTTAGTTTAATCGATATTCTAACATATTGCTTGCTAACCATCGAAATAATATCGTATGGAGCAATCCTTCATAATTTTCAGCTTTCAGTAAAAATTCATAATAAACTAAATAACCGAAAGCGGAAATAAAAGTAATTTTTTCATTAAGCATAGACATATTTCTAGAAATTTTTAATCTGTGGATTGTCTTTGACTTAGGGTGGCGAGATGAGAGAAACGAATCTGGCCAATTAATGTAATTAATTAATTAGACAGGTTTTTAGGATTGGGAATTGAAAATAATTTGTTTGTTGGTCTGGATCATGAAGATTCTTATTGTTTCAGCGTTTAAACGTCGCGTTGTGTGGTTGTTAGTGATTTTCAAGAATTAAGTATCTTGGTGTAATGTTTATCCTCACCCTCATATGTGTCATTTTACCTGCAATATGGGAAATTTTAGAAATGCTCCGTCTATTTCCGGCTGATCTCCATGACAGGATGAGGAGAATAACTTAGCGTCCTTTTTACATTGAGACGTGCTCGATACAGGAGCAAATTCTGTTCCCTGTTTTATAAGGTAAGGATTTGTTGTAATAATGTTTAGAAGTGGTCTGTGAGCCCTCCGCTGGCTGTTAAAAGGATATTGTAGTGATCCATGAATATTACTTACAGGATTATAATTGCGCACACGCAGACAACTGTCCAGCCAGTCGACGATCACAGTCAAGTGCTTTCTTCCTCAATCAACCGTGAGTATTTCACCCGCTGACTATTTATCATGGATTCCTCAGTGTTAACCACGGGATTAAAATATTGTTCAAGGGAATGAGCCCAGCCACGTGGGTAACCCTCGTAGCTCCTATAGTTACTGGCTAACGTTCTAGCCTTCTAGATTTCCAAGCCCGGTCACCTCAAGGAATGTTAATTAGTTTCAAACTATATTATTAGGTCTCCGTATTGTCGTTTCCAGGAGAGGCACCTCGAGAGGTTCGTCTCGCCGCCAGGATCGAGAGTAGCGTCTGGGGCCTGGACGCGAGACCCGTCCCTCGAGTCAGCTGGAAGCCTCTTGCTGGGACGACTGTGCGGCAGGCGGAGTCCGTCTTGCGATAACGCAGGCGGGACGGTTTTTTTTTATAATAGAACATTTAAATACGTTTAATACGGTTTGTATAAGAACCGGTTATGTACTATAGTCCGGTTTTCAATAGTGGAACCCGGTCTTCTACATAAGGATCTTGGGTTCGACATTCGGTGTGCATCAGGAATTATATGGTTGGACACCTTCATCGGCTCCGGGATCCGGGACCCTTATTGTCCCTGGCGCCCATCTATAATTTAGTAACGTTTTTTATAATAACTGGAAGGTTAGGTATCTTGAACTTTCTATTTATAATATTTAATTTTAATAACCGAACAGAACTGGGTTTATCTCCACTCCCCACGCCCATAGCTCTTTCAACTGAAGTTTAAGCTGGCTGGCAATCATCTAAATAATTTAAATTAACCTACCTAAAGTAGATTTGTTAGAGCCATTATAGTATCGTTTAAGATTATTTATATACCAAATTTAAACCTTTTGTTAATATACAGTGTATGACTTAGTGTGTTGTTTACTTTTATTTTAATACCTAACCACCTACCTAGATTGTCGTAAGAGGTCTAAAATATTAATTTGTAACAGCAAGGCAAAAGCTTTCTTTAAATAGATTTTTTCAGAAATAGTAGGAATTATCTCCTTAAGTTGAGCTCCTTTAGTTTTGAGTTGAACTGCACTATTAGTAACAAATGGGTGCAATGATTGGACAGGTCCACTCAACCTGTGTGGTTCTGTCCTCAAAAGACCATTTTAGACATCACTCACTCTACATGGTCTTCACATGATCTGACCAAAATTATGTCTGGACTTTATAAGGCACTGTGTGTGTGGAGTTTGTATCTGCCTTTCTTCTGAGTGGTCAGGAAGCGCCGACCTTATCTAGTTTTTAAATTATGATTGACGTGTAAGTGTTTGTACAAACCTATTTACAGGAAGAAAAAACTATTTGTCATATCTTGTAAAAGAAATACATAGTTTTTCGTTAAACAGCTTGCAAAATAGGTGTCTTAATTTTATTTTTACTAGCCTGCGCTTTTTTTTTTTACTAGCCTGCGCTTTTTTTTTTTTTACTAGCCTGCGCTTTTTTTTTTACTAGCCTGCGCTTTTTTTTTTTTACTAGCCTGCGCTTTTTTTTTTTACTAGCCTGCGCTTTTTTTTTACTAGCCTGCGCTTTTTTTTTTTACTAGCCTGCGCTTTTTTTTTTACTAGCCTGCGCTTTTTTTTTTTACTAGCCTGCGCTTTTTTTTTTTTACTAGCCTGCGCTGCCCCTCTCCTGGGCAAAGGTCTCCCACCACTCCTTCCATCTTTTGCGAGCCTGCGCGTCCTCATTCCAGTTTAGACGGAACCTATCCAGCTCGTCCCGCCATCTCCTACGTGGACTACCGCGACCCCGCCTCACTGTCTCAGGGCACCAATTCTGCGGTATTTGGGCCCACAATTTGCATGCGGCAGGCTTGTCCTGCCCAGTCCCATTTAAGTTGAGCAGCCTATTGAGCCTTTTTTTGTCTTACATAATCAGCCTATAATGTTCCCACTGCTGGGACACAGGCCTCCTCTCTGTGAGAGGGAGTGGGCCGTTTTCCACCACGCGGGCCCAGTGCGGGTTGGTAGATGTCACATGTCTTCGAATTTTTGGTTCTAGGACATGCCGGTTTCCTCGCGATGTTTTCCTTCGCCGTTTTGAGAGCAGTGGTGATGAAATAATTTACACAAAGTAAAGAGCCTGTCTGGGTTCGAGCCTACGACCTACAACTCGTAAGTCGTGTCCGTGACCACTGGGCCACCACTGCTCTATAATAAAATATACCAAAACAAGAAATTAGAAACTAACCTACCTCAACCCTTGATTAATATAAAATTATTCAAGGGTTATCCTTATATCAAAACCACTCAAGCATTGCAATAATCCTTTACTATTAGCTGTGCTATTAGTTACTATTAATTTAAATAAAAATACAATAAATCTACGACCACCACCAATTTATATTTATTATAATACAGTTATCTAAGGATTTTGTCATCCTATCACACCACAGCGTAACATTATGGCTTACTTTTGTAATTAATGGATTTTTGTCACGATTTTATTTAAATCACCGAGTTTCGTATGCGTTTGTGTTTACAATGTAGGTACTCCAGCTTCATGGGAGGTCTTTGGTTTACCTGTAACTTTTGATGTGATAAGAGTAACGGCCTTTATGTTGTACATTTTAATTATTTTTTGATGGAATTACCTACCATACTTTATATTCATAAGTGGAACGACTGTCTAACTAAATGTTTCCAATTAGGAACCTTTTGCTTGAAGAACTCAAAAGTTTTTTAAAATCTATACTATAATAAAATATAGTTTAGATTTACTTTAATGCAAAGATTGTTTGTTTGAACGTACTCATCACTGAAACTACTAGCTGGATTAGATTTTTTTTTGCATTTGATAGCACATTAGTAAAAAATTAATAAAAAACTGGCCAAGTGCGAGTCGGACTCGCACACGAAGGGTTCCGTACCACAAGGCAGAAACGCCGAAAAAAACACGTTTGTTGTATGGGAGGGAGCCCCCCTTAAATATTTATTTTATTTTGTTTTTAGTATTTGTTGTTATAGCGGCAACCGAAATACATCATCTGTGAAAATTTCAACTGTCTAGCTATCACGGTTCATGAGATACAGTCTGGTGACAGACAGACGGACGGACGGACGGACGGACGGACAGCGAAGTCTTAGTAATAGGGTTCCGTTTTTACCCTTTGGGTACGGAACCCTAAAAAGCCTTGAATGAATAAAATTTTATGAATGTTCTTTAAGACTTATTTTGTGAAATAAACTACTTATCGTCGAAAACAAAGTTATTTTTTTAAATTATTCACAAAATTTTTCACGTTCCATTCTGTGGTTTATAGTTCGCGATAAAAACTTACAATATTTCCCTATCATACTTTTGTCACCCCTTTGTTTCGGCTACTTATAGTCTTGTGTGTTCCCAACATTCTTTGTTAAAACTTAAAAACTTCATATTCCATACCGACTTTAATTTACAAAGTTTCAAATGATACGGCGACGCCAAATAGTCTACTAGTTTTTGCACCAAAAGTACCAAGATCAAATCTCTTTGATAAATTACTTTCCATAAAATGTTGAGTTCGTAAACACGAATTATTTGATACTTTAAATAAAATATAATAAATTGTTTATTTACTGAATTCATCTTAATTTCGTTTCTATCATTTATTAAGATACACTTCGGTAAACTAGATTTGAATAATGATCTGAGCAGTTAATTGAGTGTTCAATTTATTTTTGGCTGATTCATTGAAGTCTTTTAAATTTGTTAAAGGCTAAAATAGAGCACAAAGGCTTATATATAAGCTAGAGAAAGAATCTTTTCGATGGACTTAAAAAAACTACTTCATTTTCACTCCAAGTTAGTTTGCCTTGAAGTGAAAAAGTTCAGATAAGCTGCATTACGGTGCTAGGCGACTAAGAAATTACTTCAAGAGAATATGCAGCATTCTCTTCTGCTAATAATTTCATACTGCGATCACGACGAAAGACGACGATCATAAATTTAAATCGCAGATTCGCCTTATACCTACCGCGTCTACTTGACGCTTTACTTTGTATAAATTATTTCATCACCACTGTTCTGAAAACGGTGAAGGAAAACATCGTGAGGAAACCGGCACTTCCTAGAACCAAAAAATCGAAGACATGTGACATTTACTAACCCGCACTGGGCCCGCGTGGTGGATTACGGCCTACTCCCTCTCGAAGACAGGAGGCCTGAGTCCCAGCAGTGGGAACATTATAGGCTGATTATGCTTTTGCTACCGCGTTAAAAGATAGTAGCGTTTCGTTTTGACTCCTCTGTGACACAATGTCGCAGTGACTTGACTTTGAAAACGCCATGATTATTTTTAGATCTCACTTCTCAATAGGGACATGTTTTTCGGGCGACTTTACAGCAAATGACGTTACGGGAACTGTTTGACGCTTGTGTTGGCGCCAGACGCAGCCGATTTCTGGGCCGAGTTCATTTAGATGCCATGGACACGCTAAGATGGGGAGAAGAATGACTTATCACTTAAAATGATTACCTTTTTTTTTACACGGTGTCCTGCTGCTAGCTTTAGCCGGAGTTCTGGAGTGCTTGCGCATATCGTCACGCTCCCCCGGCCAGGTGTTGGCCTGCATGAATCCATGCGGACCCCGTCACCCTCAGCGGCCGCATACGGCCACCATTGCTCTAGAAAGAGGCGCGCGCGGAACTCTGTCGGTCTCGGGCTTTGACCCTGAATCTGAAACCTGAACAGTGATCATAATGATGTTCAGGCAACAAGCTTCCCATGTCTGTTGCCTGCAGGCCTGACCCTAAGGCGGCCGGAATTACCTACACGTGCATCGCTAACACCTCTGACCTGTGTTGATTCGGATATGTCAGCTTTGATCATTTTAGCTGGTCTATTTTAACTGTGACCTTTAGCCCGTCCCCTTCGTTAGTGTACCGTGTCATGGGCGTTTATTATGAACCGTTGCTACGTGTTTTGGTATTTACATTATGCTTGAAGATTGATCCTTATAAGGGTAAACTGAAATAAATTAACATAATCATAATTATATATTTAAAGCCTTTTTCTGATCAGTTTGGTACACACGGCCTGCACATCAAGCTACCCGAAACTATCAAATTTTCCCAATTAACCTTGAACCTTATACTATAGCGATAAAATTAAAAATCTATTAAAGAAATTTGACAGATTGTAGTAGGTTGATGTGCTGGCGTCTGTACTTTTTGCGGCTGACGTTGAGGAAGCCAGTTTTAGGACAAATTTTTAATTGTACATTTATGTCCAGTATTAACTGAATTATACATTTACGCCCAGCATTGACCATCTTGGATACTCGTTTAAAGCTGTTCTTTTAATTAATAGTATTCGTACCTAAGTATTCTAAACGCCACCATGGATTACGGTGACCGAAAATATGGGAAGAAAACCGGAAATGAATATTCTTGAATCGCCTAAAGGCTAGGCTAGGCTAGGTTATAAATAATGAAGAGAAGAAACGAGTCCTTCTCTGTATATTATACTCCCGCTCCCTCCTATTCGCTTGCCTAGATTATATGTAGGTCCTGCTACTAACACTTTGTTCTCCATCTAGAATCCATACTATATACTAATATTATAAATTCGACAGTAACTCTGTCTGTCAGTCTGTCTGTCTATCTGTCTGTCTATATGTCTGTATGTTGCCTTTTCACGCCTAAACCACTGAACGGATTTCGATAAAATTTGACAGAGAGATAGATTGCATCCCGGGGAAGGACATTGGATAGTTTTTATCGACATACCTCGCGGGCGAAGCCGCGGGCGGAAGTTAGTCTTTTATAAACCACCTCAATCAATAAATCCAAGCCACTTTAATGAGTAGACTGCTGTCAGCTGCCCCCATTCCCACGTTGCATCCACGTAGACACATATGCCATTATATTATTCACATGTATGCTTTCTTGTGATTTCCTTCAGCATATCAATTAAATGTTTACAGGGGAAATATTTAATGGGCTTAGCGAAGTGTTGCCGTCTGATATTGGTGGCGATGTCAATCGATTGGTGCCGTCAGTACATCAAGCTACCCGAAACTGTCAAATTTTCACAATCAACTTTCAACCTTATGCCTTAGCGATAAAGTTGAAAAACTATTAAAGAAATTTGACAGATTGTAGTAGCTTGATGTGGTGGCGTCAGTACGTCGGTAATTATTTTAAATATTAGTTTCAGGAATTTCTTGAATGTAGTTAAGTGTATGATTAAAAGTTCATTAGGTATGTTTTTAGCTTGTGTCGGTTTTCTGTGAGACTATACAGGGTGGTAGAGATAACAGCTTTTTCATATAAAAGTGCAGTATCTACGCGGCCAAAATGTACTGAACAGCTATTTTTTTTAATAGCCGACGTAAATTTCAACGCAGATAGCTCCGAATCGTGTACTGAATCATGGTAACTGTGTGCGTCGATGTATGCCATCTTGAATGTTAAACCATAGATAAAGGGGTTTGAAGATTTTTTAAAGGAGCCTACCTACTGTCGCGTCCACAGAATGATATAGATAGACCTAGATAACGCAAGTATCACGATCTATATGAAAACCAAGCGTGCCATTTTTTGACTACCTACTATGACGTCACAAGCATTATTTAGTAATGAGAAAATCAAATCGATTCAAAGACGCAGCCGCGTGCGGCACCCGTCTCGCCCCATTCCAGCCAGCGCTCACGCTCATAGCCAGCAGTACGCAGGACTGAGCGCGAAAGTGACGGCTCACGATTTTTGTACGCTAAGCTGGTGCGGTTTTTGTCACGCAAAGTAGTTGCTCTTGCGTTATCTAGGTATGTCTATATCTGTGGTCGCGCCATTTTAAAAATGGCGCCCACGCACGAGACCTATACAAGGTGTTTTTTTTTTTTCCATAAATCTAGCGTATCAATGAGACCATATCAAAGAATCAACTGGTATAAGAATTATTTTTCAATTATCATATTTTTTTTGGTTTTTAATTTCATACAAAATAATTCGACGGTTATTAATGTAAAACACCCTCACGTGAAATATGACAACGTCGCATTTACTTAGCTTTAAATATGAATGAGTGGTTTGAATGAAAATGAATTACCTACTCGTATTTATCAATGAACTTTAGATACATGATAAATTCGAAACTATGCTTTTTTGGACAACAATTATGTTCTAGGACTTGTATTAATTAATAACCCTAGAGTTATGGGATCATCATCTGCCTAGCCTTTTCCCAACTATGTTGGGGTCGGCTTCCAGTCTAATCGGATGGAGCTGAATACCAGTATTTTACATGGAGCGACTGCCTATCTGACCTCCACAACCCAGTTACTGGGTAGAGCAGTGGTGGCCCAGTGGTAACGGCCGCGACTTACAAGTTGTAGGTCGTAGGTTCGAACCGACAGGCGCTTTACTTTGTGTAAATTATTTCATCACCACTGCTCTCAAAACGGTGAAGGAAAACATCGTGATGAAACCGACATGTCCTAGAACTAAAAATTCAAAAAGACATGTGACATCTACCAGCCCGCACTAGGACCCTGTGGTGGATTACAGCCCACACCCTCTCGAAGAGAGGAGGCGTGTGTCTCAGCAGTGGGAACATTATAGGCTGATTATATAGCCTTTTGTATGCCTACCGTTAATAAAATAATATTCATATGTATGTTCCTTGCATAGAAAAACCATAAATGATGCTTACAAATTCGGTATGATAATATTTCTATTGCCAAACGAATACAAGATATTCAATTTCGTAAACTAGAACTTATTTCACACTAATCAACAATGTATTTATATACACAGTTCAAAAAACAACAGAAAAACATAATAAATCATGAAAATGTGCCGACGAACCTCAATGAATTGCTGAAACTGCAATTAAAGCCCACTTTAAGCGGTAAAGAGAGTCATGGTCATGTGGCCACTGGCCATTTACATAATACGGCCATGCTGGACCATTAAATTGATACATTATGGGTGATAAATGGTCTGGATTACGGTTTACTAATGTAATGTAACAGGTACCTATTTGGTAAGCAGTTCATTCTTGATTATTGCAAAGAGAAAGGATATATTTAAGCTTAAGATCCAAAAATATATCCCGAAATTTTAATCACCGTTTTCCTCATAAGGGGTCATTGTACTGATCATTGCGAACAACTTTTACTATGGGACCGAACATGAAATCGCGAAATAAAAATCAGCATTTCCCTACATTTTGGCGAGTTATGTGAACATAAATGTTTTGTTTTTTTTAAACAGCAGATTTTTTTTAACAGTTGCATCTTTATACACACTTTTAAGTCGGTAACTCCTGGACAACCCCACATCCTTTCAATTCTTCACGTAACACAGTTCCACTTATCCTAAACTTAGCACGCCATGCTGACAGGTACCCAGCATCCCAAATATTTCTAATCCAGTCTGAAAGATTTCCAATCCAGTCTACCCAGTTCTAATATTCCAGGCGTTTCCCGTCATTCGAGTGGTCGTTACCAAGTTTGTTCGTACGTGCTCCGTCGGGCCACAGGTTCGATTCTTGCGCGATGCACTCGACGTGACCTGTTATAGAAGTACTAGTGTATTTAGCTGGGTGTCTAGTTCGCTTTGTTTTAGATTTATTTTAAATGGACGTTTGTGTTTAGGTCAGTTTTGGCTAGCTGTTATCACTAAGTGGTTCTAGAGCTAAAGTTGTCGCTGCAAAGTTAGGTTTAAGCGCTGTAACTCAATTGGTTTAGCTGTATGAAATATATACTCATAGATTTCTAATGCTAAATACAGAATTAGGAATCTTGAGGTCTAGAATTCTTATTTATATTATACTAGCTGCGCGCCGCTGTTTCACCCGCAAAATCGTCGATCCCGTGGGAATATCGGGATAAAAAGTAGCCTATATGATAATCCAGGGCGTCAGCTACCTTCATACAAAATTTTATCAAAATTGGTCCAGCCGTTTAAGCGTGATGAAGTAAGAAACATATAAACACACACACACACACTCACAAACTTTCGCCTTTATAATATTACTGTGATTTCCCATAAAAAAGGATGTAGCTCGTACCTACATCCCTTTTTTTACCCTAACTTATAAGTATGTTAGTACAGCGGCATGCGACCATGGGAAGGTATTTTCTTGTTTCATCCTTTTCAGTAGTCGGATTTTAGTTTTTATTAACCTTATTTTTTATCATGATTACAGTACTTAAAAGACACCATTGCAATCACAGTTTCCTCAAAAAAGTCGCACAACAGAAGTCCTGACAGTGTACATTAATTTGACATTAAAAGAAGCCGATGAGCACATTGTGAAGACCTGGCGTCGCGCCAGACCGGAAATGGCGGTTTGAAAAAACCTTTTAAATTCATGTTTATCCTTTACTCTTTATGATATTGCCAGCTATAAACAAGTAGAGGTTTTTGTAGAGTAATAAAGTGAGTTTTTAGGGTTTAAGGACCAGTTTTTTCAAGGGGTTAATAAAACCGACATTCTAAAAAGTTTAGTTTAATAGATTCTGAACTCCACAGCGTTGAAATGTTTCGTGGTTTATAAAAAAAAATAAAAAAAACCTATGTTCGATAGAAAAAATCGGTGTTCCTGCCACCCTGTATTAAATAGAGCCCCGATTAAGAGTTCAAAACTCGCATTTATCAATGAAATAGTAACCTTTTAGTTATTAATTAAATTGCTAAAAGTGGTGATTTCGGGTGGAATCTTAAACAAAACACACGACTAAGTAGGCACATCAAGCTCTGAATAATCAATCAATCATTAATCAATCAATCAATTATTAATCAATCTGTCAAATTTCTTTTATAGATTTTCAACTTTATCGTTAAAGCTTATGGTTCAAAGTTGATTGGGAAAATTTGACAGTTTCGGGTAGCTGGACGTGCTGGCGTTTGTACATCAAAGGTACCTACCTGGTAGAGCTAATGATAGGTCATTAGGTACCTATAGGAGACTTATAAACGACTAATTACTAATCTGAAGGCCAACTCTTAATTTAAAACGTTCAAAATCTAGTCGCAGTGTCATCTCGACGTCAAACAAATGTCTAAAACTTGTTGAAAATGTAGGGAAACTAGAGGTATTTTTGACAGATTGAGACTGAGATCAGACTGTGAACGGTCTTAAAATTACGAGAATTGCCCCTCTGGTGTTAAGGCTCCTTCAAACAGGCGCGACACGCTTTATAATCGCGCGCGACACAAAGGCACCGCTCGACTCGTTGCGCGACTTGCGGTGCCTTTGTGTCGCGCGTGATTTTATCACGAGTCGCGCCTGTTTGTAGGAGCCTTTACAGTTACTTAATTTCTCGCTTCATGGACATGAAAATATGGACATGTTGTATTTTATTTCAGTAAGCAGGGATTTGTAAGTACTTTAAAACAATTCATTAAGATTAAAACAGAAGCCCAATTCCCGTACCTAATTAAAAACGTTCGCAATCTCATCTCAGCGACAACGTCAAAAGCTTGTCAAAATGTAGGGAAATTAAAGGTACTTTTGACAGATTGAGACAGATTAGAATGCAAATGTTCTTAAAAATACGAGAATTGCCCCTCAGATTACTGTCAAAGGCAAATCATTTATTTCAAATAGGCACATTAAAGGCACTTTTGAATGTCAAAAATTACAACAAATAGAATTGATTCTAGTCGCCCATTCCAAAAGTTAGTTTTCGTATGGACAAGAATGGGCAAGAAACTCCACCGTTACTCTTTTAAAATGTTTTACAAGGTCTTGTATAGGTACATAAATAATATAATTATATGTGAAGACGATGCACCTGGAATAAAATTAGTCTACCACAAAAGGTCTTCTACTGAAAAAGCTGGTCATTTTTGGGCTTTTGTAACCAACTTCACTTTCACAACAAAACCTTCCTTTCCGAAAAATCCTGTAAAAAACTAACATAAACCGAAAAATCTAGCCATCGTCGACGAATGAGAATCGTAAAAGTAACGCGCGACATCGCACATCGCGCGATAAATCGTAGCGTTTCCCCAATATCGGTAGTTAGCCGCATGTGGTGACAGCGGCCGCCGTTCACACCGTAATGACCGTATAAAAGGACGCACGAGTGTAAAAAATTAATGTTATGTGGTTAGGTTATTATTGTTATTAGGTAAATACTTTTTTTGGGAGAAGATTTAGGTGGTGATTGGTGTTTTAAAAAATTGTATTATTTCACTTCAGTGCTGCATTAGAAAGAGCTGTAGAGGCCCAGTCGCAACGGCTCCCACGTCCGAGTTGTAGGTCGTGGGTTCGAGTCCTGGCAGGAGATTTATTTCATCACCACCTGCTCTCAAAAACTGTGAAGGGAAAACCGAACCAAAAATACGAAGACATGTGACATCTACCAACCCTCACTGGGCCCGCGTGGTGGTTAACTACCCACGCCCTCTCACAGAGAGGAGGCCAGTGTCCCAGCAGTGGGAACATTATAGGCTTGTAATGTTGCATTAAATTATTGAAAAACCTTTTTGTTTTTAGAAATTATAAGTTAGTTGGTCTCTCAACATAAAACAAAAACTAATTTTTACGTACAACGACCATCTATCTCTTTTAGCCATTTACTGCCGAAATATACTAACATAATTGCCATCATAACTCACGCAAAAAAAAAACTAAACTAATAATCGCTACAGATGTCGCTGTTAACGGAACATTTCACACTAATCTAGCACGTTGTATACAAAACAACATTCATAAATTGTCGAGACGTAGTTTGCGGAACAAGTACAAATGCGCATCGTTGCTGTTCATTCGTTTGTGTGGAGTGGACGAATTGTTGCTGTGAGCCGCGACGCTTCACGGGGCATGAGTTAGTTTAGAAATCTAGGTGTGTATTCGCTAGGGTTTTTAGACAAGTTATGGTTTGGATCACGTGATTTTTGCAGACTTTGCATCTTCATGTATCACGAAGAATGATGGTTAGGAAGACAATTTGCCTTTGTGGTGTTCGAATGTTTCACATTATTATGAATACGATAGATGCAGTTCCGAATGATCTTGCCATTGGCTGTAGAGTTTAAATTTTATAGTCGCAATAGTGCGAATGAAATCACTGAATTTCAGGAAGTCATTAATTTTTATAACTAGCACAAAGAGTTCAGTTTGGTTTTAGTAAAAAACCTTTACCTAACCTAATAATAGCATTATTTAATACTAGCTGCGCCCTGCGGTTTCACCCACATAAGTTTCGATCCCGTGGGAATATCGGGATAAAAAGTAGCCTATATGTTAATCCAGGGGGTTAGGTCCAGCCGTTTGGGCGTGAAGAAGTAAAAAACATATAAACACACACACACACCCCCACTCACAAACTTTCGCCTTTATAATATTAGTGTGATTGTCAAAGACATAACGAAATACATAATTATATCTGTACATACAATTTACTTCCTTCAATGAACTGTACTTTATATTGGGCACCACTATTTATGAGCTGCGATAAGTTCTGAAGTTTTTGTAAAAAAATCTTACGAACGTCACTTTGACGCTCGTGGTAGCACTAAACTGCAATAAGCGACAAATAAAGGCTCCTACAAACAGGCGCGCCACGCGATATAATCGCGCGCGACACAAAGGCACCGCTCGTTGCGCGATTTGCGGTGCCTATGTGTCGCGCGCGATTTTGTCGCGTGTCGCGCCTGTTTGAAGGAGCCTTCAAGCAATGTCCGATAGTCCACTACACTCCGGTGTAACACGCAGCCCATATTTGCGTCTATCTTAACTGCACTTTCCCAGTAAAAAGTAACGGGCGGTCGTCGGATGCATCTCTTATCTGACGCCGCCAGTTTACCAATTAGATTATTTTAACATTTTAACGAACATTCCTGAAATTAGTTTTTCTCTGTGAGGTTGGCAGCACCGTTAAACTTCATCGCTTATGACCGACGCTGCAGTTTTGGGTTAGTTTGCGTTATGTTGGTAGTCTGTTTTTATGTTGCCATTTAAGTTAGAGGGTGTTGTCCTTTTCAAATGAGCTTACAATTTTCGGTACAGGAAAAAACGTGAGTGCTTTATTTTTTCGAAAGAGTTTACGAAAACTAATGTTGACTTTTAATTAAATGTGCCAACCGGCGAGAAGCTCACGTGTTTCCTCGGAACAGATTTCACGAGAAACCGTAAAGTCCTTTTCTTTTTCCGCAAACACGAAACAAGAACAAGAATTAAACCTTTTAATAAAGAGAATTACAAACAAACAATAAAGAGAACTATAAAAATCCAACGCAATTGAGCATTTAATATAACTAACTATTCTCTCAAGTCTTTTGTAGCTTTCTAATGAAATGGAGGTCCTTCGCCTTGTAAAAATAAACCTCTGCCGGCGGGGGTCGGAGGGTTGAAACGAAGGGGAGGGGCGGAGGGGTCGTCTTGTCGCGAAGGCACACTCTCGATTAATTACAGTCGTAATCCAACTCGGTTAGATCCCTGTTTACACTCAGTTTGAATGTCACTGCTTGAAGTTTGAAGTTTTTTTTTTGTGAGATGAAAATTAATAGGGAAGTGTTGTTTCGTTTTTATAAGCTGAGCCGAGATTATGAAAACTCTGACGATGTAATTAAGATTTCAGAAAAGAGTTTAAACTGTCAGATTTTTTTAAAAGGAAACAATGTTCTAAGTAAAACAAGGGTTATGATGAAAGGATGGGATATACGTTCAATGACTACAGAGTAAGAACTAAGCATAGTGCTAATTATATTAATCTCAAGCCACAATCTACAAACACCAGGCAAGCATGATCTCAGAGAAAGTTAGCAAATTGTAGCATTAAATCTTAAACTCGGACAGGACAGCCCCACAGCCGTACTACCTACAAACAAGCTATATATCGCATTTAATAAATTGGCGCGACTTTAACGAGCTACCAACGAATGTTGCTCCTGAGAGCTGTACTCAGAAAGCTAACGCTGCGAAAAACGCCATGTTTTTCGTTTTTGTGTAAACATACCTTTGTATATTACTGCTAGAGAAAAAATACAACTCCTTGATTGCTTGGACGCCTAGTACCCCAATGCTTATTTATGTTGTAAATGAAAATGTTTGCTTTCGCTACTATGTTGTAAAAAGCAATTAATATTTTATCGTACGCCTACGTAATATGGCTTAATTACTTGCGGGTCGAAAGATAGACGTCAAATAATGTCGTATATTTTAGTAGACAAGCAATTTTACTTAGTGAGCCTATAATGTTCCCATTGCTGGGACACAGGCCTCCTCTCGGTGAGAGGGAGTGGGCCATAATCCACCACGTGGGTCCAGTGCGGGTTGGTAAATGTCACTTGTCTTCGAATTTTTGGTTCTACGACATGTCGGTTTCCTCACGATGTTTTCCGTCACCGCTTTGAGTGATGAAATAATTTACACAGGCCATTTTACTTAGCTTTATTTAGTTTACTTACTAAATTAGTGTTTACAGCAAGAAATAAAAGTTAGTTGAAGTGCTCAATTTCAGCATCGCAATTTATTTTGATGTTACCGAAAATGTTTTCTCTTTTCTATTAGTCTCCGAAAAACGAGGCGACATTATTTTTTACTGGCAGACTTTTATGTTCAGGTTCAGTTGTTTTTTTAAGTATCAAGAGTATCTTTCAATAAAACCTATCTTTATAATAACAATCTTGAACTCACGAAGTCGCATTTTCATTAATTTCCCAAGTTTGGAGTCGCCCTAGCCGGGCACATTAAGGCGGCTTCCAGTCAATTGCTCCCGAATATCAGTAGTAATGGCTGCTGTCAAGTGTCAGTTCGTGTTATAATATCTATTCGGGGTGAAACGCCCGGTAATTTGGCCTCTACGCCAAATATAGAAGAAATTCTGTCGAAAATACCAAGAAATATTGCTCCTACCTTTGTGAACGTTTCATAAAATGTGTCATATTTTTTTATTCATGAAAATTAGAAGTCTTTTATCTTTTTACTTCAAATAAAGTATTCCCTTTCTATGCCTTAATTAAAAACATAATTTCAATACCAGTCATAAAATTTGCTTGGACGACCGCCCAGTGCTCTAATACGACTTACGTCCCAGAAAAAAGTACGCATAACAAAATTCTTTTTAAAATGTCCAGCGAACTCATAATTGAATACACTTTGAGGCATTCAAAGTATTCAACGTTCTTCCGCGAATAAAAACGGTGAGCGGTGAAATAGCAGTGAATACCGAGGGCACCGGAGATACGAGCCACTCGCACACCGCACTGCAGATTTTGAGAAAAACTGCAAAGTTTTTAGTCAGAAAAGTGTAGATTTAAACCTTAAATCATGCAAGTCTTTGTTATACCTACCGCTAATAAGCTGAATACATTAATAAGTAACAACGATATTATATACTCGTAAGTAGGTACTGCCAACGCGAGTTTGTGTTGTTAAAAAAATCAGGGTTCATTTATTTTAAACTAACGTCGGTTTGTTTTATTTTTAGAGAAAAGTATTGAGTTTTAACTCCTGGCAATTCCTGCAGAGTTTCGAACTCAGATCACTACAACCCAGTCTAATTTAATCTAACAAACAGTCTAAACCCTAACAGCAAGCGCGAGCGCGTACACAAAACGAAGCCATGGAAATCTTTAAAAAAAAATAGAAAAAAAAACGAGAGGGGCTAACCGTGTTTGTTTCTAGAACATTTTCTAACCGGTAGATTGAATTTAAAAGTTGGTGGGTTCACTGCAGTCACTGTAGTTACCTCAACTTGAGTTCAGATGCCGAGGAGTTAAGTGATCACTCGAGACTTTTCCTCGACTTCATTTTTTTTCTACATTCATCGGAAGGTCGACTCACTGGGCTGTTTTTATAAAATTTCTGTGTATTGATTGGAGTGGGAAGTTCATTATGTATTTTTTCTTACTTGTATAAAAGAATCTCATCCAATATAGAAAGTCTTCTCCATCTTTAAGGCAATTAAAATATTAATATGCTTAGAAAATTTAATTTTGAAAACGTTGTAATAATAAATTACGTCCAACGTATTACATGCTAGCAGAAATAAGAAGAAATTCGCAGTGAACAACCAGCTTTTATGTTAGTAATTGACAATGGAATAACCTTTTTAAATAACTCAAAGAGAAAAATAAGCAAACGCATTCCCTTTGTAAAAAAAGAAAATAATTAAACCTCGGCTTGAACAAAAATATATCTCCCTTTATACCGTACAATCCTGTTTCATGTAATGCCAGTGAAATTTAATTTATTACTACGAATGTGCAGACCTACTGAAAGCTTTTATTTAACTCTTTAAATAAACATACAAGCGTTATTCAATTTTACGTCAACACAGAAAATTACGATTTTCGTTATAATGCTACCGAAATTCGTTTCATTGAAACAATTGCGTCGAAACCAATAGGCTTCAGTTCAACAAAAGATATATGGATCGCTCGGAAAAGCGATAATTTTCACTGAATGTAATACTGCTGCCATATAAATTGATGCGACGCCTAAATGCAAATGCGTTTTGGTTCATAAAAATCGCGTGAAAAGCAATAATTTAGTTCAAATTGCTCGCTGCATTAGAGTGCATTAAGATGACGTCAGCCAAAACTCGATCCAGCAAATGAACAAAGGCACACAAAAATAAAACAAATCACCGTAATTAAATGCGCGAAAAAAAGAAACTGCAATTGGATCCGATGCGACGAACACAAAGGCATTTGGACAGATAAAAAGGAAACCGCCCAAAAAAGCAATAATTAAATTTACATGGATTGCTCTCAAACATTTGCGATGCATTTTTTGGGCGGCGGGCGTTGTAAAGAGAAATTGATTTGGACAAAGTGGGCGCGGGAGGGGCGGGCGGATATCGAAAGCTCATTTCCGGCGAGCGGGGCGCTTCCGCCCCCGCCCTACGGATCCGCTCGCTTTTTACTAATATAGTGTAAATAATACCAGCGGATTCGTTTTGAGTAAATTTGCTTTTGTACGTCCGTTCCGTTGTAACGTTACTTTGGGTTTTTTTCCGTAGATTTGTTAATTGATTAGCGTGAGATGGGTCAGTTTGGAGTTTTAATTTATGTTTGAGTTGTATCTGGTTGAGTTAAAGGACCAGAAGTTTTGTAAGCATAAAGAGCTTATTTTCTCGATTAATTTTACAAGAAAACATACTTCCCTCTATAAAATACTATAAAAATAAAGTAATAATAATCTGAGAAAAGCTCTCATCTTCTAACAAAATTCATCGCCAATTTATTCAACAATTCACTTCACATTTCAAGTATGCCTTCCAAATGGCTACATACATCTAGCTACCTAGTCGCACTACCCACTACCTGCACCACCGTGGCCTGCACTCACTGCGTTCCATTCAACTCGACATTGATATCCGCATCGGTATTACCTCTTTGTTCCTCGCCACTTTGTAACCGAATGTAGCCGTACAGTTTTATTGTCAATGAAATTACGGAAGGAAAGTAGCTTTAAGTTTTATATTTTTATGGTTTTATTTCTGTTTATGGGCTGTGAATGTGACGTGGTTACTTTGAGTTATGATGGCCAAATGTTACGCCTAAAAATATGTAGTTTATTTAAATGTTACAAATGTCTTGGTTTTTTAAAGCCAAATTAATTCAATCCGTGGTCAAGAGTAGTGTCAAGTTATTTGACGTTGATTCTTAGTCAAACAGTCACAAGGACTGGTCGACAGAAGAAACTTAATTCAGCATCTGAACCTGGTACTAAAAAAATGAGTTCTCAAAAAGGTAGGTACCCAAGACAACGGCCATTCAAAGTCAAAGACTTTATTTTAAACTAGCTGCGCCCCGCGGTTTCACCCGCATAAGTTTCGATCCCGTGGGAATATCGGGACAAAAACTATCATATGTCCTTTCCCGGGATGCAACGTATCTCTCTGCCAAATTTTGAAGAAATCCGTTCAGAGGTTTAGGCGTAAAAAGGTAACATACAGACAGAGTTCTTCTCTTCGAGAGACTTTCGAATTTATAGATAACTAGCTGACCCGGCAAACGTTGTTTTGCCATATAAATTATTTCTAGCTGCCCGGCGCTACTTCGTTCCCGTGGTGTCCTAACACTTACCCTACCCCTACCCTACTCCTAAGTCCTACCCTACTCCTTCCCTACTTCTACCCTACTCCTAACCTACTGCTACCCTACTCCTACCCTACTCCTATAAGTAAATAAAATTATTAAAAAAATCCTCGGGTCCTATGTCCGTCTCCTGGTTCTAAGCTACCTCCCCACCAATTCTCAGCCAAATCGGTTCAGCCGTTCTTGAGTTATAAATAGTGTAACTAACACGACATTCTTTTATGTATATAGTATGTATATTAGTATGGATAGGCACATTTAAGGCACTTTTGAACGTATAACTGCAACACAGTCTTCCTTTATCCCAATATAACCCTACAAACAACAGTAGCAATTTAAACACAGTTCACACAAATTTTACTAGACCAATAGTGGTTCCATTACCTCAAGAGTATGGTAACAATAGGAAAACACTTCGAGTCTAATTGAAGACGTACGTGGCGCTGTTAGGGTTGCCGGCGCAGGTTTTGGCAGATGTTTTTTTTCCCCAGTTAGTAAGGAACTTGGTTTTATTTGTGTTTAAAATAGAAGGCTGATAATGATTCGAGTTGGAAAAAATGCTCGTACATATTAAACTTTCAAGATTTTTCTTTTGAGATTAAGAAAAGTGAACCCGATATCCTATGTAATATTTTTAGGTATGTAAATAGTTTATCACGGGAATAAAATTATTTTTTTGTAATGTAACTACAAATTTATGGCTTTCGGATTTTTTCCTTTACTGCTATATGACATTTCTTTCTGCCAAATTTCATCATTCTAGGTCAACGGGAAGTACCCTATAGGTTTTGATTCCCTTGCGAGTGTCAAAATATGCAGCATAAACGCCCGTGTCTTTTGATTACGTTGACTTAGAAGTTTGATTTTTTCACTGCTTCAAGGGATTGTAGCCCTGAGTATTTAATATTAATTTCAACCTGATAACTCAACGCTTCCCTGAGAAAAAGGGTGTTGACAGACGGAAAGACAGACGGACAACGAAGTGGTCAAAGGGTTCCGTTTTTCCTTTTGAGGTACGGAATCCTAAAACTAAGCGACATTTGCTGACATCTCTTACGGGTTCTCTTAAGGGTTACCGCTCCCCCGGAACATAAAGGGCTAAGGAAGGAACACGGGTGGGTTTTAGTCAGTAAGAGTCTGTCACTCCCTTCCGCTCCACCCAGAGCGGGAGGGGTCATTTGATGATTTCCCATCGGCAAAAAAAAAAAAAAAAACGACATTTGCTATCTGACTACCTCTGAAAAGAAATGGCGAATAGAACTCGAAACTTTCGTTGGGCGAAATAATCTTGGTCAGATTAATTTTATTTCACAAAGTTCCTTGTCACCGTGTGCCAGCCCTGTGTGCAAGAAGGTGGCACGTCGGTAGAGAATTTGTTTCCGCGTTCGGTAATGCACTGTTTTGTTTGAGACGAGTGCAAAGTAAAAGTAAATGTTTGCTTATTTACAATTGGGTCGTGCTATTTTCTGATACGGATCTTGAGATGTTAGGATATAGTGACATAGGTAAGATAATACCAACTCTTTTTTGTTCATGTCAATCGGTTAATTTCATAAACAGTTTCATAAAAGTTAGTAGAGATCATTTTCGAAAAATAGTGTTACAGCCAAATTAGACCGATTTTATATTTTCCATAGAAACAGAGATTTCCAGTTTTCTTAAAAAAGACAATAAAAACATAAGACATTTCGAAAATGTTCTCCACTAACTTTTTAGACATTTGTAGCCTGCTTATGCGCATGAAGTTTCATTCGCCTTTAGAGCGCTGATGGGGCTGCCGCGACACTGTAGTGCCTCGGGCATGTTTGCCGAAGCTAGCGTCGACTGCTTCTATGCAACGATGCGTAAGCGGAGCGCGTCTCTGGTGCGCAGGGTGCGCGGCAGCCCCAACAGCGTGCTGATGATGATAGCGGACAGGCTCGACTGTCCTTACATGCGACGCTGCTGTGACTTGCACGTTACCTACAGTCGTGTGTGAGGGTCGGAGGTACGGTGGTATTTTGTTATTGTTTTGTATTGTTAATTATTAATGTATTTTATTTTATTTTTTGATGTATGTGTGATGTATTTTATTGAATTTTGTATATTGTCTATGAGTCTTTGTAACTTGAATAAATAAATAATAATAATTAAAATCGGTTCACTCATTTCGAAAAATAAGGGCTTGAAAGTTTGTATAAAATGCCGTATGGCGTAACTTATAAACGGCTTTCGACTGCCTGGCTTGCCACGTGCCTTGGCTTACGTCGTTGCTAACTCAGATACCCAGTTATATCCCCTATGCAGTGCCCTCCAAAAGTTAGCTGACATTTTTCCACTTCAGGTGTGGTTTAAAATTAAAAAAAAATATCGGGTACGCCTAAGGGATTTTTTTTTTTGCGGATCATCATCATCATCAAATGATCCCGCTCTGATTCCTAAGGGATTACTTAATTATTTTTTATGACATATCATAAAAAATAATTAAACGTTTTTTTTATTGACTAATTTCAACTAGTAGACTTATCAAGTATTTGAAATTAGTCAATAAAAACGTTGTAGCAGTTCAAACATTTGGATCTACGAATTTTAAATCTTAATGTGGTGTGTCGTGTGTCACAGGTGAAGTGGAAACATGTCAAGTAACTTTTGGAGGTTACTGTACATACACGGGTACAAAAAAAAACCACAATCACAAAAACATTTTGTAAATCTTTCTCATTAACAGTCTCCTTGTAACTAGAAATAAAAACATTAATTAATCTACCTTATCATTAGTTTTACTAAGATATAATTAGAGGGTAACTTAGCAACGAAAATGGAATCGCAATAACAAAATGCAAATAGTGATACAGAAAATGTTTTTGGATCTAATTGTATTTTCTTCTAATAGATACGTATAGTATTATGTTTATGAAATAAATTGGGATCTATCTGCTATTGTATTTCAATGGTACAAAAACGTCTAAATGTTCTTATTGGATAATTGTAAGTACTGTAGCTTTCAGGTTAGTCATATCATGACAGCAATTTCAAAGCAACACAAAACGGTAATCTTTTACTGTTGAAGAAGGGCACTGGGTAAGACTGGTTGCCAGACTTTCGGGCTTCTGACGACCCGTAAGGACTGTCAAAGATCCACGAATGACAGCCGGGACCAACGGCTCAACGTGCTTTCCGAGGCACGGAAGGGTCTTGGTATGTAAAGATGGTCACCCATCCACATCCAACCGCGGCAAGCGTAGCTTAACCTGATCGATCGACCTGTGCGGCTGTTATTATTTAGCCAAGGGCCCTCCACACACAACTTTTAATATCTGAGTCGTAAGGTTTGGTCGCATAGTAAAAGTTGTTCATGATGATGAGTACAATGACCTCTTAAAAGGTTGTTAATGTTTTACCAATAACCCTGTATATCTCGTCTAATATTTCCAGCCGTAACTTTAATTAAAATAGTTCCCGCTATATTAACAACTAATTAAACACAAAGCCAACTTCAATTTCTATGAATTCCGCACACCATAGCGACATGCAATACACATCCACTCAGCTCATATTACTAAAATACCAAATATTATGTATTTCAAAGCCCGGTATATTGAAATTCAGTACATACAATGTTGAAACCGAGTGACAATAAAACAAATAGGTTCGATATATCATTGTCCTGTACATGATTTATTTTCATACATTGATTCATATTTATGGTATTGTTTTAATGGAAATCGTGTGGAATGAATGGGGTGGGAAGTGAGAATTAAAGCTGCGTTTGCTGGGACTGTTTATTACAATGTTGTGATTGTATTATAAAGCTCTTAAAACGGTAAAGGAAAACATCGTGAGGAAACCGGCATGACCTAGAACCAAAAAATCGAAGACATGTAACATCTACCAACCCGCACTGGGCCCACGTGGTGGATAACGGCCACTCCCTCTCACGGAGAGGAGGCCTATGTCCCAGCAGTGGGAACATTATAGACTAATCGTTATTAAAATGAACCTGCCAGTGCTGGACAAACAATATTATTTCAGTCCTACTCTTGGACAAGGTTCGTTCCCATGATTGATATTTTACTGAAAAAACCTAACCTTCACACACGGCATTTCTTGGCAAAAAATAGTCATAAAAGGTTCCCTTTTCCTTAAAAGTTCGGAACCCAAAAAAACATAGTTTCCTGATGTACCGTCATAACAGTTATAATAAAACCTTAATAATCCACTTCTAAACATAGTAGTTTAATTACGCTTTCCGAACGGATTACAAACCTCAGTTAGTTGTTAGTGTTACGTAATAGTATTTAGTTCAAACCTAGTCCAAACTGGCATAACAGCTAAACTAAAACTAAGCTCCGTGTAATTCGTTAACTTTTAACTACAACTTGGAACTCGTCATGTTTTTGCTACAGTTAGCAGCTTTAAGCACTATTTGCAGCGGTAAGCTCAGCTCGTAGACGATAAGTTGAACTTAAGGTGAGTTTATACAGAGCATTTACTTGTAACAGAACATATTTCACCGTTTTTAAAAGGCTTTGAAAATCCCTGGCATACCTACATGTCCGCCATTGTGATTTTTTTTCAAAATGGCGGCCATGCGTGAAACCTGTATACATCGACAGCTGACATCAATGGAAACAGAAAACATAATAAGATGAAACCCCGTAGTGTTACGTTTCCGAGATATTAACGTTCAAAGTTGAGCACATGAGTTCCATTTTTTTTTTACTTGCGTTGGCCATCTTGTAGATGTTTGAAATAACTCATTCCCACTCTGAAAGTTTAAAGTAAACAAGTTGAGAATGCGATTTAAAAAAAAACAAAATTGCGCGACAGTACGTATGCCAGCCAGGATCCATATAAAAATCTTCAATTCCCTTTATCGAACCGCACTACGCTCCATGTTTTGTTACAACCCGATTTTAAAAACCAAGGAGCGTATTGGTGTAACATTTTATCGAGCAAAGGCACGAGCGGTACCTACCTGTAGGTCCGACATTTCAACAATGAACGCAAGGTAGAAAGGAATGTTCCAGGTAAATGCTCATTCGCCGTGAGCATTCGCAGAAACGTTACACGTGGAAATGCTTTTGTAAACTGAGCTTTGTCTGTATTGAAATAAGAACGTTACATTACATGGGAATGCTCTAGAAAATGCTCTAGCGTATACTCACCGTTAGCTACCTGTAAATTGAAAAACTAAGCTGGATGTAAACTATAAACTTTATGCTCATCATATTATGGCAGTTGTTTGGTTTAGTTTTAATATCCGTTGTAGTTGCATGGAGTAAATATACTCTTTACTTAGATAAATATGAAAACGTTATCCTGCTTTCGTAATATTACTCGATTTAACATTATTTATTTATATATACTTATCAGTAAGTTTACTTACTACTACTTGTTTGTTTTACTTTTTTACTTGTGTATAGAATCAATAGTGTCTGCTGGATAGTTTGTTGCGCAACATCTTCCCAGCGGAAGCACAATAGGAAGTGGTGGTTACGTTACGTTTATGTCACACGTTTGCGCTAGGGACTCCGAACAAAACTACCCACAAACCTTTTTCCATTCCAAAAAAAATATTCAGATAAACTTTATCGTCACGCCTTACATCTGCTTAGGTAAGCAGTACACTTACAAAGGTGCAATAAAACTGTCGTTCCAAGCTATCCGTATGACAAAGGGTGATATTTTGGAATGTCGCTGTGGGCCCTGTCGTTTGCATCCGAATGTCAGGTGTTAGTTTAACGTGGCGTTTGTGGCTATAAAGTTGGCGATAGGAAAATTTTTACTTAGGTTGTCCGTCATCTGGTATCAATATCAATAAGCATAATCATCATTTTAGCTATAGGCGGCCAATTGCTGGACAAAAGCTTCTCCCAAAACCAAACAAATAATAAAACATATTTTGCATTATTCTGTCATGGTTTTTCTCTGAACCATTTGTGATTTTGTGAATAACTAGCAGGGGATACGACTGGAATAAAATGAGTTTGAATGAGTTTCATTTGTCAAAATAATTATTTTAACTATGAAATAAGATGCTAATTTACTTTTTACGTACTTAAAATTATTGACTTTTTTTAAATAATACTTTTAATGGTCTCATAAGCCAATGAAAGAACGCATTATTATTTAAGATACCACCTTATTTAGCCAAATCTTTGGAGAATCCTTGGGCATCACTGAATTTCTTATGCAATTTCCAGCAGCTGATTCAACACTGACACTATTTCTCGCTGACTTCAAAGTCCCAACCAAAACCTTCATGAATGATGTATGCGTGCCATCAGTTATCTGATCACGCAAGGTATTACAGCGCCACCTATATTCTGGGAGTCAGAACTATCATATTTCTTGATACGACGGACATTTAGACGTGTTACTGTAAATGTCGAGGCACACTGTTTTTGTCGTAATACTTATTAGTTTTAGACAAAAATACATGGATAAAAATGCTCTTGCATTTACCTTTATACTTGGTGGCCTTCACATTACAATCAAAAATCAATTTAAACTTCATAAAGCTAAATAAGATTGTTGATTGGCAGTGTGATAATTGATAATAGCAATAACTACAATTTCTGAGATTGGGTAGTCAAGTAGAGTCGATTTTATAAATCTGACAAAAATTTCACTTTTTTTAACATTACCTTTCTGTCACTAGAAACAGTAACAACCCACAGTCAACATTTACTTCATGCTTCGTAGCTCATAGCATATCAGTATAAATCTTCACTCAAAAGACTCGAATTTTGAAATACGAACATGCACTCAAACAAAAGCGCTTTCCCGAGCAAGCGACTCGCCAAGTTCACTTGTCGTTCTGTCGCAGTGTCCTTTGACCCTAACGGTTCACATTGACACATGTCGGTCGCTTCGTTTATCCTCGGAAAAATATTACATGTGCATTTTTTATTCTGTCCCCCTATTCGACCTTTCAGAGTAGTGTTTGTTTAAAAAGAGCTTACGTTCTGTCTGTTGATGTGAGGCACGTGTTTTTTCGAATAATAGCCGCCTTATGTAAAAATATGGCCGTTTTAATGCTATATTACGGCGTTCTATCGTCTTTGTAAAAAAGGGAAGTCAGTGATGGCATTTCTGAGATGGCAACCAACTAGCACGATCATCATATAAATCATAGATGTGATGATAGAAGGCGCAAGTAAAACGAGCGTATCATAAAATACTGCTGCTAATGCTGCTTCTGCAATTCATATCACTACATAGTATAAAAACAAAGTCGCTTCCTGTCTGTCTGTCCTTATGTATGCTTAAATCTTGAAAACTGCGCAACGGATTTTGATGCGGTTTTTTTAAATAGATAGAGTGATGCAAGAAGAAGGTTAATATGTATAACACATGAGAGAAAAACCGAGAAATTCAAAGATTTGTAATGTGATGTCGTAACAATCATATTTTTGTGCGCTTACATTGCAAACGCTGGCTAAACCTTACGAGATAGATCAAATTAATGTACTACGAAATAGTATATCGTGAAAATATCAATAAAAAAGTCCGTGATGGTATAAGTTTATCTCCTATGGATAACCTATGTTTATCTCCTATGGTGGTACTTCTACGCGTGCAGTACTTTGACTAGGTTATTTTTGATAATAATGTTAATAATATAAATACAAAGAAGGAGGCCCATTGCGGGTTGCAGGTAAAAACAGTGAATAATAATGAAAAACCTATTAAAAATAACACATCTCAAACTCAAAGCATTTATTTCAATTAAACCTTGTACAGGCACTTTTGAGTTGTCAAAATTAAATAGTCTGTCAGTTAGTCAGAAAGTAAAGCTAGTTGCCCATTCCAAAACGTAGATCTCTATGGAGAAGAACGGGCAAGAAACTCCATGGACACTCTTTTAACAACATAAAAATAACACATTTTCCTATCAACAAGCACCATTAAATCCAACAATAAACTGTGTTACATCGATAGCAAATTTCATTAGACGTCGAACGAATACCAGCAATTATAGGCTCCGGTTTAAATTAAACTTTTCGTATTAACAGGAAGTTAACTGAGAATTTAACTACCTACTAATTTAAGTACCTACTAATTTGTTTTCAATATTTTAACGTAATCTGTTTATTTTCGGAAGGAATGGAAGAGGGAGCTACTAACGGATAATTGCTTTATTTGTATCGTTTATTTCTTTGCAAACATATTAATAACATTTTTTTAAATAAAATTTAAAAAAAACATTTAAAATATAAGAAATAGTGGCCCATCGGCATCAGGAACAGGGCCCAAGCTGTGGTCAGGGCTCTAGAGAGAGGAACCTCCTCACTATGCGTGCCGTGTCCAGAAGTACTGCTTTCTGAGGTATTGCTCGAGGCTCTCCGCTATAAGGCCATTTACTGTAATGATTATGGTACCTACAATGATTGCAGGGTCCACGTGCCACGTGTCGACAACCTCGTGTGCTAAGTAAAGATACTTGATTTTTTTTTTCATCTTTCTCAGCTTTCACGAGATGCTCGTTACGAGGGACAATTACTTTATTTTATTGTTTTGGAAGTTAAAGTCAGAAATAGGTTAGGTCGTTGGAAAGAAAGCTTTTCCGTGATTTATCTCTTTGTATAGAAGTCGTTAATGGCGGGCTAGGAATAATTAGTTAAGTAGTTTATAACGAACGTTCTTTACGTGAAGAATTAATGCTCTGTTAGGAAACTCTGGCCTCCTCTAGGTTTAAAAAATATTTTAAACAATAGTATATTTAAATATATGAAATTTGATATTATTTGATATTAATTTGATATGACAATATTATACTTACATACTTCTAAAATAAATATTCGTTGTTTCTTATCAAAGACACACAGAATTATGACATAATATAAAATTCACATAACTGACACATAAACAAAGTATAAAGATCATGTCTGAAGTTCCAAATTAGCGGAAAAACAAATAAATGCGTTTAATTTCAAACGAGTCGCTAAACTCCTTAACAAGCCCTAATAAACAAGTTAATTTCAAATTAAAATTCCAGATTATAAATTATCAAAACCCAAGAAAAAAGAAAACGGAACATAGTATGCAAGGGTCACAATGAATATATAAAAAAATAAATCAAAGCTAACTCAGGCGTGCAAAAATGTTAAGATATGCTTTAACCCTAACGTGACGATCCTTTCGAGGGTTAGGGTTGACAATCCCGAATATCTCAGGAGTTCCTGAACATTTTAGCATATTGACGAAACTAAAGCCTAGGTATTCTCTACTGTTTGGTAAATTCATCGCTTGAGCGTCATTGATCTGCAGGCCAATAAGAAGGCCAAGAAGTATGTCATCTAAGACATATGCCATAGTCATTTTCCATATCTACACAAGGAAATATGACCACAGTACAGAGGGCCAATTCTCGTAACTTTAAGAACGTTCACAGTCTGAATCTGTCAAAAATACCTCTAATTTCCATACAGTACAGACACACAAACTTTAAAAACACTACAAGGGAGGTACTAAAATGTGTTCAACACATAAATATTTAGACCCTTGACATGACAGCCCTACCCATGGTTGGGTGCAAGTTTCTTTCAAATTCATCCATCTTTTGACAAGCCGGGGTGGGTCAGTTAGACGACGGACGTGCCAGGGGGGTAAAGGGGGGATAGGAAATGAGATCCCCACCCCCGGGACGTTTTGCATACAGATTGGGTTGGACCGCCAGTTCGCCAGATATGGGGACATACGTGTTTTGGGGGTAACGTAGTGGAGAAAGCTTCGGTGGGTCAATTCGGTTTTGGCAAGTTGCCGTGTTTCTGTTGTTCTGTTATTTTTGGTTGGTTACAGGTGAATGATAAATTGTTTGAGGTTGTTTATCCTTTGTCAATAATTTACCTTATACAGGGCCAATGCCTCTTATCCGCTGATTGATCAGCTCACTGAGTTTGACTCTTTTAACCAGAGGGATAATTCCCATATTTTCATGAACATTATTCACATTAACTTTTTGACAATTTTTTTACAATGATGGCCGCTGGGACGTGATTGCGATTAGATTTTGAACGTTTTTAATTACATGAATTGGCATTCTGACGACGGCTACTAACCCTACCATTCGTTCATGCCAGTAATCAATCGAATCTGGGGGAAATCATCGTTCAGTCCACTTTTCCTCACAATTATGTATTTTTTCTTTCTCGTTTACACTATATTTTCAAATGCTGTCCGTCCTTGCATCACTGTACTAGTGGTGTATAGTGGTCCACAGTTTAAAAGAGGTCCGTGGTCATTCGAGCACCATTACCGTTTCACCCTCCCCCGGCTTTGTTGTTCTCGTTGTTCTCTAAATGGACTATTTGCCTATCTACACACATAATTTAGACTTGAGTTCACACAAGGATCTCGGTTTTTAACGTTTTGTTTTTTTTTTTTTTACATTTTTGTTTTTTTTTTTACATTTTGCTAGAAGACCTTGGTTTTTGACGCGAGTTTATTAGTCTGCCTTGTGTCTATGTAAACTACATTTTTCAGTTTGCTTTCCACAATTAGTAGGATAAAATTGTTTGTAACTTGTTTGGTGTTTTTTGTGTTTGAAAACCTAAACTGCGGCTGTAAAAGATGGAGTACAAAATTTAATTCCGAAGTCGAGAAAGGTAATAGAATTTCCGGGCAAAAAATCTTTTGGCGGCCCGTCGTTTTGGCAATACGCAGAATTGATGCGTATCTGTCCTCAATGTCCTCTATCCTTTGAGAAAACATGCCTAATTAAAGTCTCTCCTTTGATCTAGCTAACATAAAGTACGGGTACCGCGAATTCCCTGGTTGGTTGAAAGTATAATTGGATTTTGTTGGTTTAAAAAAGTGGGATCCCAATAATTGGTAGACTCCCTCGATCACCTGGGACCTAACCTGTCGAGAGTTGTGATTGTGCGATGGGCTTAATATTATTGTTTTTGGTTTAGGTTTTATAAAAAGGTAATAATAATGGTGCGAATGCTGAACATGATTCCGGGGGTCGGGCAAAATGTTATTTATTTACATATACTTTAATGTACGTACACCAGAAAATACATTAAAAAAAAACATTTAAGGCGAAAGTAAGGTAGCCCGCAAAATTAAATTTTTGTTACGTTTTTTGCAATTTGCTGGTCAGTATTAAGTTGTACGTTGATTAAAATATGAATCGCGACCGTAACAAATATGTATTTACAGAATTATAATCATTAAAATCATCAACACATCCTACTGAATGGTATATCATGAAATCTTGACATTTTAGGATTATACTAACTCAACAAGTTGTATTACTGATTCCCACCCAGAGCGGGAGGGGTCAATTGATAATTTCCCATCCTGAAAAAAAAAACTCATACTGAAAACCGTCTTTCCTTCTTATAAATAACTAATAAAATCTCCGACTCCCACACGGTAAGCCAGTATAAACCTTTTAAAAATCACTTAACTTTAAACGATAAAGTAAGTGACGAACGATTATTCACACGGCGACATTATCGCTCGGAGCGAGCATGATTGATTGAACATTGATTCGTGACGGTGTGAATGCGGCCGCCGGCGGTCTATTACGGCCGTGTATCACACCGACGCGAGGCGTGGAGGGGGAGTCATTTCCTTTTTATTATTGTTAGTGATAAATAATACGAATTTTAGGAAATGATTTTGCTGTTTTGCTGTAGGGATGTGTGTGATATTGTTTTTGTGAAAATAAAGTGTTAAATGAAAAGGTCCTAAAATATATTAAATCAGGTTAGTGGTGATTTTGACATGTGATAGGAAAGAAAATGACTTTTTTAATGTTCTAATCTGTATGTATTGTTAAGTGTAATTTTTATTTAACCATTCAGAATGGAACATATATACCTACAATCATTGATTCTTATCACATTTAAAATATTCTAAAAATACAATATACCTGAATTCTTAACATATCTTCTATAAAACATGTTAGGTTCTTATATCGATACGGGATCAAAATATAATATACCAATCTAAATAAAATAAAAATACAAATCACGAAATGTGCCGATAAACATAATTTTATTCCAAAATAACATTGATATTTTCGTAGCAAACATTTGGGTCTACGTACGTAGCGCGTAGCAACGTACCTCCGTAGCGGTTCGTAGCCGGCGCTACGCAGGCAGGGCGGTAACGTAATTATTGAATAATAATATGACTCGAGCTCGCTACGCCGCCGATTGCCGTAGCGATAATTGTAGCCCGTAGCGGATTTAATGGTAGAACTAGGTATTTTTACAATTAGTGAGTTTACTAATAGTAGATAATTCTAGGTATTGTATGGTATCCTAATATTGTCACTCTATAGTTTACCGTTGGTATTATTTGATTTTTTTGATGATAGAAAAACATGAAATGAAACTCGAGTTAAATTATTTACGTTTCAAATATGAATAAGTTATTTATAGACACACAATAAATGTTGTTCAAGTTCCATTCATTCCAACAACAAACAGAAACACGAAAACATTGACAGAAAACCAATAAAAAATTTACCGTAAGTAAGTTTTTATCTGTTTTCTTTAGTAGTGTCTTGTAACAAAGAAATATGTACAGGCAGAAGCTAGCAATCACTATAACGAGGGCGTTTGTAACGTTACGACACGACGACGACTTTTATACGACAGCTATACGACGTATATACGAAAAGAATACGACAGATATAAGACATGAGTTCGACACTTTAGTAATAGCGGTTGTTGATAATAAAAATGTTTATAATCTTGAGGGTAGTTAACTTTTTGACAAAAATATACAGTTTTAGTTTATGTATCGTTAAAGGAATAAATGCTAAGAGTCTGTAGTAGTTACAGCTACTAAAAGTAATTCCGGTATCTTTTATTAGACCAGAGAATATTGTACTGTTTGAATTGATGTTGTCTGTATCCGGACACTGTGACGTCAACAGAGATCATTCCTAGTCAGAGGGGAAATTCTCCATATTATTTTAATTTAAAAGAGTGTCCATGGAGTTTCTTGCCCGTTCTTCTCCATAGGTACTACGCTTTGGAATGGGCAACTAGCTTCATCTTTCTGACTGACCGACCCCTTGACAATTCAGTAATTGATTTAATTGAAAAAAATGCTTTGAGTTTGAGTCTCGTAATTTTAAGAATGTTCACAGTTTGATGTCAGTCTCAATCTGTCAAAAATACCTCTTTAATGCCATAGGCATTTTCTACCAGTCAACCTTTGGGTGATGATGTAATAAATAAATAAATAGATACGAGCAGTGGTGGCCCAGTGGTAACGGCTGCGACTTACGAGTTGTAGGTCGTAGCTTCGAACTCAGACAGGCGCTTTACTTTGTGTAAATTATTTCATCACCACTGCTCTCAAAACGGTGAAAGAAAACATCGTGAGGAAACCGGCATGTTCTAGAACCAAAAATTCGAAGACATGTGACATCTGCCAACCCGCACTGTGCCCGCGTGGTCGATTACGGCTAAAGCCCTCTCACCGAGAGGAGGCCTGTGTCCCAGCAGTGGGAACATTAAAGGCTAATTATGTAACATAGAAAGTAGGTTTGGTAGTAACCAAGCCTACATCAAATCGTCATCTGCCTAGCCTTTTCCCAACTATGTTAGGGTCGGCTTCCAGTATAACCGGATACAGCTGAAATACCAATATTTTACATGAAGCGACTGCCTATCTGACCTCCACAACCCAGTTACTGGGTAACCTGATACCCCTTGGTAAGACTGGTTGTCAGGCTTTCGGGCTTCTCGCGACCCGTAACGACTGCCAAAGATCTACGAATGGCAGCCGCGACCAAATATAATCAAATCAAATCATTTTATTTCAGGTATACCCTTGGTATACCCATGATTTTTTTTACCGAATTACAAATTACAATCAATTATTAAAAATCGTATCAAATAAAATCATAATATCAAAAATTTAAACTATAAATTATATCAAAAATTAAATAATATTAAATTATTACAAAACAACACAACAACAAAGGAATAATAAATTATACAAGTAATAAAAAAACTTCTATATCGACTTCGTACATTGCCCTAATCCAGTACTTAACATTATATGTACCACTTTTATCTGTCACCCTGCAATAAACTGGGGTTCTTGCCCTAATGTTTAATGGTTGGGCGTGAAATTATTTCCGAAGGCTTCCTTGTGTAGTAAAGCTGTAGGCTCCATGGAGTTGTAAACCTGTATTTTGTTGGTACTAACCATAGATATCCGATAGATAAAGAAGGGAAGTTCTGTGTTTGACCTGTATGTATGTATGTATCTTTGTATGTCCGCAATTTTCTTTAAAACGAATAGAAATTTCTAACGAACGAATGTTTTGATTATTTTTCCCCTTTTTGTATATCTTTGTTAATTCGGAAATGAAGTTGCAATTTAAGGGTCCTATCTAATCGTGGCTATTTCAAGAGGACCAGGGTGACAAAAGTGGGTTTCATCTCTGATTTTTGTAGAAAGTAATAAATCATTGGTTGCAAACAACTAACACGACTGTATTTTTTTCTCCTCACTGTTCATTTTGTTTATATATATGTATGTATGTATGTATCTATCTATGTATTAGTATTTATTCTTGTATTTTATAGTAATTTCCTAGCTATTTATCCCGTATGTTGCACCTGCCATGTTTTGTCTCTGCATCACCCTAAGGTTGACTGGTAGAAAATGCCTCAGGTATTAAGTCCGCCTTTGTACAGTATTTCTTTTACTTGTGCATAAAGTTTTAATAAATAAATAATATATCATATCAGTAAGCATACAATAGCAATAATTGGTTACCTATTTTAAAAGTGTTTTACCTAATGTTCCTATCTGGCCCTATATCGTTAACATCAATCGTTTTGAGTTGAGCTCCACGATTTCTGACAAATGCGTGCACTCACTGGACAGGTCCTCTCAATCTGTGTGGTTCTTTCCTCAAAAGACCATCTCAGACATCGATCTACATGGTCTTCATATAACCTTACCAAGATTATATGTGGACTTTAAAATAGATTGTGACCTCTGAGTTTGTTTCGGCTTTCCTTCTCAGAGTAGTCAGATAGGAAACGCCGACCTCATCTAGTTTAAAAAAAATATGATTGACGTGTAAAAGTGTTTGTGCAAACCTACTTACAAAAATAAAATCATTTATCATTTAGAAAATAATATTCATGAGTGAAAACTTGAAATGCAGAATACATACGAAATACAGGAAACCCAAAAACATACATCAACAGCACCAATTAATTTCAGCCTACCCGGATACACAACACACACTCCCTCCTCCCCGGATGATCCGCCATTTTAACCATAAACAAAACAGTCGCAGGTGCGTTGTCGCGAAAAAACCGCCCGTTTGCACACACCCTTAAACATTTACGGTGGCTGTCTGCCGTAATTACAGCGTTTGTCCGACATTATCATAGTGGAGTACGTCCAATTTTGCCTTGACGACTTTTTTACGAGTTTTCGACTCCTAAGTAATTTACGAGGTCATAAAGTTGCCGCCAGGCATATCGTGCTGATAACAATGTACTCGTATTAAGACATTTTAGTGGACTGTACCGCGATGCCTGGTTGGGTAGCAGGTGAGGAAGCCTTTTAACTTACTAACCTGGAAATCCAGTTCCTTATTTGGCAGTCAGCAACTTAGCAGCTAGCAAATATCAACAAAGGAGTAATTGCGTAACACGCTAACAACTAAAGCGCGGTCTTTGTCGGATTGCATAGAAAAGAAAGAGAAGCGCGATGACACAACGCTGGTAATTTATTGCAAAATATGAAGCAATTATTTGGAATAAAAAATTAAAACACAAAAATCGTAATGATTGTATGTATATTAGTATGATTTTTATTATAAAAAGAAAGTTTTTAGAGGTATCTTCATGATTTTTTTCTATCGTATCAAAGTGATTGTACTATGTTTCCAACACAATATCTACCTAGCATATATCCTGAAGAATATCATATATTTTTCTGATTTTCTTTACTGTAGTCGATCATAATACTTTTATTGTTTCTAAAACTTGCGTTTTTTGCGTTTAAGTCCTGTAATCCCCTTAAGTAGTGACGTATAATGCTACTAAAATTGTCAGCGGCTTCGACCGCGTGATGGTCGGAAGTTATGCCACGCGAATTTACAACCGGGATAAAAATGTCGTAACCCAGGTCAAGGGCGACCTGTTTGCCTCATATTAAAATTCATTTCGTTTAAAAAAACCTTAAAGGGGTGGCTGGGATAGACTGGATGCGGAAGGCGGAGGCTTCTTTTTACAATAAAAACCAAACTAATATACATACAAACATTCAGATTTTCGTCAGATTATTCTACAAGCAACATACTAAAGAACTAGAGTTTTAATTTTTTAGTCCAAACAATAGATTTTTTGTAAATAGATAATTGCTTCATATTTTGCAATAAATTACCAGCGTTGTGTCATCACGCTTCTCTTTCTTTTCTATGCATTCCGAAAGTGACCGCGCTTTAGGTCATGTAGTCCCCTCAAGGATTAAATTAAAACAGGCCCATTGTGAAATCGATGCCAAAGCCTATTGAATTGAAAACAATAGCTACAAAAACTCTTCTAATCTGCTTTCGCGATTTATTAGCCAAAAATGTAAACAAATTTGAATTAATGGAAAAATAACTTTAATTCACACACAATAAAGTTCAGTTTACGCTACAACTTGAAACATTTTAAAACTTTTTCAATAGTGCTAGTCACTCTGAAATCAACTTAATTTTAATTGTAATAAAGTTGATATTTGTTTAACTTGAAATAGGGTGGGGGGTGTGCAGCACTGCACACTTTTACTATAAATTTAGCCCACTGCCTTACTCCGACAAACTGTCTGGGTTGCCACTGTTACCAGTAACCAGTAGCTTAAATAAAGTAATTTACGACGCCGTAAACTTTGGGGCATATCGCGTCGATAGCAATGTGTTAAGATATTGTAGTGAGTTGCCACGCGATGCCTTCGTTCACGAGGGGCTGGAAAGTATTGTTGTAATGCCTATTTAGAAAGAAAAGAAAGAAACAAAATACGTTTATTTGCGGTAAACATGACGCAATAAAGAAAATAAACACAAAAAAAATGGTTGCCTGTAAAGTCGGTTTTACGGGCGAAGATTTTACGTGACAACGACCGATCATCCGATCATAGTTGAGTGGGAGAGAGACGCAAGGCATTCGGCGGGCCTCTCTCTCGTTCGGTGACTCATCGTAACGTTACCGAGCGTTACACTTTTTCATAAGTGACTCCCAGTCGCAACCTAATTTAAGACGTTGTCACGTCAAAAAAAAATAAGAAAGGATTGGGGGAAACATGCGTCACATCCACGCAAAACGGCTATCGCTCAGCATTTATGCTGCGACCATTATTTGGAATTTTGTTAGTTTTAGAACTTTATGGCAATTGGCTCGCCCCCTTTTTATCAAAACTCGTGTGGTGGTCACTAGTAGTTGAAAGCGCTGCCGCTGAGCAGGACCTGCACCCTAATGCCTCGGCCACGAAAATAACGCCACGCTTGAGGCGTCAATACGCTACAAGCGTCATTTCTAAGCGTCAAAAGCAAGGCCACGAACTTCAAATATTCGCCTGTAGCGTGTACGTCGGTGGGGGAATGCATCAGCTACAGCCGGCGACCGCTACCGCCGGGTACCGCTTCTATCGGAGCGCGTGGAGCGACTGTTTCGTGCACGCTGTGGAATTTTCTCATACAATTGTTTTCGACGCTCATAAAAAACGCCCGTCGGATCATCCAACGCTCGTGCAAATTCGCTCGTAGCAAATTTCGCTGCTGCTTGCAGCGCTACTTTGTGACCTTGTAGATAATAGACTATACATTTGTTTTTGACGCTCGACGCTCACGCTTGCAGCGCAAGGCGAATTCGCTTGGAGCGTCGGATTTCGTGGCCCTCGGGCAATTGCGTAACACACTGTCAATCTCAATCTGAATCATTTTGAAGGATCTTCCCAATCCATAGCTTCATATGTTCGAAAAATGTGTCTGCTCAACAACGTAAATAACGCAATGAATGTTGTGGAACTGTCAAAATGAAAGCGATTGCTACTGATAGTGTGTTACGCAATTACCCCGCCGGGCAGTGTTATTGGGTTTTTCCAACAGGAATTTCTCAGTAGCAGCCTGGAGTCTAGATTTATGGTCGGTTGATGACAATAGGCTCGCCCCCTATTACATGGGACTTAAACATAACTGGTGACATGTGGGTTACAGTCACGAGCAATAATATGTCAACACTTGGCAAGTTTCAATTGCGATTTTTCAAGAAATAACGAATGCAAAGTAGAAATACGACACTTTACATAAACCTATGGGTTCGAAAATACTATGTTCGTAATAACATAAAATGTCATTCAAAAATAAAGGAGAAAATCGCCTTTGAATAAAGCGAAGTGTATACATACCTATGCTCGTGGCCGTAATATACCCAATACTTCGCGGAAACAAGGCGTGATGTTATATTATAAGACTTGTTATAAATGAAAGCGGCGATGGTGTTTGTTATTTAGTTGAGCGGTTCTCTATTAATCATAACCGAAAAATCTGACTTCTTGTTTACAGTGCGATCAAAATCTCTTGAATAGGTTTTAATAAATTAACATTGATTTATGTATTAACTTAGCACATTATAATTTCAGTGTAGTTGTAATCCTATTCTTGGTTTAGGACACATTTTTCAATCGACAATTTTTATTCGTAGAATAAAATTGACGTCTGACAGATTTTGAATGGAAGAACTGTCAAAAATTCAAAAATTATTCCTCCGATAAAATTATCTGGCGTTTGAAAAATCAGCCCTAAATGTGTAATATTTTATTTGTACCCTATTTTAATAGTTTTCAAATAAGTTGGGATAAGTGCAGGAAAATGATATTCTAATAGTTTCCATCTGAATACAAAACCAAAGAAATAAAAAATTCTGTCAAAAATTAAGATTTATTTAAAGTATCCTATTTGAACTTACGTATAATCCCCAATACAATAACAACAACAGAACAATAACACATAAGATATTAGGCTATACACAACAAGTCTACAACAAAACCACATGGAAATTCCAAATCGATTTATGAAATGATAGAGCAATGTCTGTCTACCTTTCCCATCAAAGCGGAGCGTCCGATATCCGGCAGGAAGAGGCTGGACTACGGCGCGTCCCAAGTCCCGGGCAATTTGCATTTACTGCCTAACTGATCTAGCCTTATTGGATTGCTCTTTGAAGACTATTAATGTTATTGTTTGTGATGGTAGTTTAATGGAGGAGATTTTCACATCTATATCTGCACATATTATAAATTAAAGTCGCTTGTTCTTTTAGACTAAGCGACGGATTTTGATGCCGTATTCACTATCATCTATAGAATTTATTCTTGAACGTTTATGAGTGTATACTAAACTTAGGTATAATAAAGAACTCTCGACGTTTTGTCAAGACGGAGAAACCGTGCGAACTGAGGGCGTGTCTCTATTCAATAAAAAAAAAAATATTTTCGAAGTTTCTTGTACCGTTTGCTATTTCCAGCTTAAACATTAGGATTTAGTAAAGACATTTTAGGGGCTGTCTTGTTACTATCAATGTTCAGAAAGTGGTAATTGCTTTGGCTTATTTTGAAAGAAAGAAAAGAAAGAAAATACATTTATTTAGCACAGACTAAAAGACACACAGTACACCAAAGAGATATGTCAGATAAAAACAAATCGATCGTAAAGTCCGATGTAAGAAAGTTTGATTTTAATTATAATATATTTACTTAAATTCTTATTGACATCAAACAGACGGGTAGTTCTAAAAACGTTACTATCCATACTCTAACATGAGCTACGACACCGAAGGTGTGGAGTTAACCTAAATATTTATAATAAATAACCGCCCACCATCATTAATTCAAAAGAAAATCACATTTATTTTTACATAACTAAACTTCAAAGTCCAATGATTATTATTTTCACGAAGGCTAATGTATTTTTAATACGGCGTACACGTACAAACTTAGAAAGTTGTTTGTTTATTTTAGTGGTCCCCTCCCCCCGTCCCCGCTTGTCACCGCTACCTGCCAAGAATTAGTTTTATTCCTCGTTTAGATCCCAACGTTATTATTTTTTGCCTCCCTAACGAATAACAGCGCAATAAATTAACAATTTTCTCACAAATACCGTGTAAGATTTTATGAGGGCAGATAGGGAAGGTAGATATAATTACGTATATAATATAGATATATAAACTGGTATGCGGGCGTTATCGAGGACACAGAACTGGAGACAAAATTAATGGCAGCAAACAGCGGTATAGAGATATTTTTGGGACATAAATTGGCAATATTTGAGCTTATCTCTGCATTAACGTCTATTGCCTTCATTCTACCTGCAGCTCTGTTGAAAACTAATTTAAGACTTTCAGGTCACTAACTCCCTTGGGTGCTCAACTAACAAGATCACTACATTTGCAGGTCGGCGGTACAATGCTAACAAAGTGAGGAAATGAGGCTCCCAAAGGAATGCAGGTTAAACTGTGCTCGCTTTCCGGGAAAGCCTGGAACTCGTCATACCGTACTCTAAGGGAAAGGAGGTCTGGCTAAGCTAGTCCTCCTATTTTCGTGCGGAAATCCGTCATGGATAACTAAAGGTCTGGGGAAAATGGATTATATCAAACTCCTTTTGTATGAGATTGGTCCATCCATAATAGTCCACTTGTTTTCGTGGGGAAACCCGTCATCGTGGTCTGGGAACGAATAAACGAGTTATATCAACTTTCTATTGAATGAAAGTCCATAAAAACCTTTTCGCTTTTCGAATCCTGAAAAAAGCTTAACAATACCAAAAGTTTTTTCATAAGATTTTATGATTCATAAAAGCTTCAGTACTTTATTTTTTACTTTTCGTTAGTTACCTTTAATTTAGTATTATTGTTATATCAGTCAATCTGCCAAGCCTTTTCCCAACTACGTTGTGGTTGACTTCCGGTCCAACCGGATTCAGCTGGATACCAGTATTTTACATGGAGCGACTGCCTACCTGACCTCCACAAATATGTTACTGGGTACCACTACACCCCTTGGTAAGACTGGTTGTCAGACTTTTGGGCTTCCCGCGACCCGTAACGACTGCCAAAGATCTACGAATGGCAGCCGCGACCAAATATAATCAAATCAAATCATTTTATTTCAGGTATACCCATAAAAAATTTAACCGAATTACAAATTAAAATCAAATATTAAAAATCGTATCGGAACGATTTTGTATTATTATTATCTAATATATAAAAATCTCGTGTCACTGTGTTTGTTATCGAACTCTTCCGAAACCGATTTTTATGTTTTTTTTTGTATATATATATATATATATTTTTTTAATAAACGTTGCCCCACACTAGGAATTTCTCCTGCATTGTGGGTGCGTTTACAATCATTTAATCTCACATACACAAACAGCCAGACCCGGAACAACTACTTGTAGGTCATACAAATATTTGTTCCGTGCGGGAATCGAACCCGCGACACGCAGCGCAGCAGTCAATCGCTTAACCACTGCGCCAACCGTGCCGTCATAATGCTTTATGCCATTGCCAACTGGGCGTAGTAACACCTGAATATGACAGATTTATACAATTTACTGTTCTTATTCCTGTACAAATCCAATTCGTACAGCTAAAACAACAATAACAACAAACAACATTATAACAACAAATAATTGTTAGCACATATAATGGAGTAGTGGTTCAAAATTAGTGAGCGTTCAAAGCCGAGTGGAGTTGGTTCAGGGGCACGCGCGACTCACCGACGTTGCCTTAACAAAGCTTATTTTTGATCATACTAACGTTTGTCGAAATTGTAACGCTTTCGATTTGGGTTTAAAAACTCGCTAGTGTAAATGTGTGTTCGGTATTTTGAAGGAGTGATTAAAAAAAATCGATCGAGTGCTCTGCAGTGCAGTCTTTTGTTTTTTTTACTCTGACAAAAATATAAAACCAAAATTATTTGACGCATGGTTTTCCCCAAATCGTTTTTGTTTTTGTATTGTTTTCTTTTTATGCGTCATGTTTGCCGCAAATAACGTATTTTCATTCTTTCTTTCTTATTGAGCCGATGAGAAATTCTATCGGGCACACAGCCCGATAGAATTTAATACATATTTATATTAAGTAAATTCCAGTTGGAGCACCGATTTTAACTGCTCTGTAGCGAATGACACCTTATCCAATGAAGGAGGCAAATTTCAAATTTGAATGACAATCGAGTTTTCGTAAATATGCATGAGTTGTCCCTCAATCAGTGTCATATTTAGTACAATTTTTTGACACATTTCCATAATTTCCAAGGGGATTTCCACCGAATTGACCGACAGCTAAATTCAACCTCATCATCATCATCATTTCAGCCGAAAGACGTCCACTGCTGGACATAGGCCTCCCCCAAGCACCTCCACTTGGACCGGTTCTGGGCTTCTCGCATCCAAAATTCAACCTAATTTAGTGTTATTAGAGAAAATAGTCGATACTTAAAACAAATTACCAACAACGAAACACTATACTTGAGTAGACTAATGATTCCTAGAACATACAAAAGCAACTTAAAATCAACCAATCGACTGAAGTATTCCTGAAACCCTTAGTACTCGCTACTCAGTCGCAAATTGCGCCAAACAGAACGTATTACGTTTACGCTGAGACGGGAAAACGCCCGTAACTGTAATATAATACGCTCTTAGTGGCTGAAATATAACTGTATTGTATTATCATGTATGAGCACTATTAAGTACCATGAGAGAATTATGTGAGAAGTGCTGCAGAATTCGGGTGTTCTGTTTCATCTGATAAGAAAGGTATTATTTTATCTATCTTTATGTCGTTGTACGTTTTGGGAGACATTTGTGTTTATGGTTTCGTGTTGTTCGAGTAAATAAATAGCTTATGATTAGAGGTTGTTTTGAGTGCGAAATAACTTGGAAAATCCCGAATTCCTATTCGATTGTTGTATTATTTTTTGTCGTGTCTTTTCTGGAAGAGTAACAGTTTCAAAAAACCACTCTAAACATTAGAATTTGCGGCATTATCTGTGACTGCCACAGCTCTAGTGGCGTTTATCATTGTTATTATGAACTAGCTTCTGCCCGCGACTTCGTCCGCGTGAAATTTCACCTTCTCCCCATTCCCCCTCTTAGGGGTGGAATTTCGAAAAACCCTTTTTTTAGTGGATACCTACTCTTCACAAAGAACACACCCTCCAAATTTCATGTTTCTAGGACCAGCGGTTTAGGCTGTGCGTTGATATATCAGTTGACTCCAGGACTTTTAAATTTTATATACATTATTACGAGTAATTGCAGCTACATTCTGAGCAGCTGAATTCTGTAGAGCAACTCCCGTACTTTTAACGTTCCCATTCTAATTTCAGTCACAACCTGTCAGTATTTTTGACATTGATTGACTAAGAGAAAATCATACATCGATCAACGATATGAGATTGCGACTAGATTTTAAACGTTTTCAATTACGGAAATTGCTTTGCTAACTTTATCAATGAGAAAACTATATACTTAGTTTTAGATATCAATTTGAAATGCATACCGAGACAAGTGCGGTATCATTCCGTATGCAGAAACTCTGTAGAACCGCTCAACAAGTTTTCGATACTTTAAACTTACTAGGCTCACGCAATGAGTCCATCACTGAAATGCTATGCAAACGTTAAATAAGTCAATGTTTATTTATTAATAAAAGTTAGTTCATAGAAGCATATGAATCCATTAGGTAATTGGATTTAAACGAATTGAAACTCGTTAAAAGGCTTTCGTCTGAAATATGAATTATAACTTCTTGTTACTATACAGGCTGGAATAGACGCGCAAACTGAAACCATGAATTCAATACATGATTTTAAAGTAGAAACTTTTCGTCGGTTATGCAAAAAAACTGTTTCATAGAAATCCTTTTTTTTTTTTTTGCGCTTTTTTTTTTTTTTTTTGCGCATTGGAATTCATCAAATGACCCCTCTCGCTCTGGGTGGAGCGGAAGTAGTGTTAGACTCTTACTGACGAAAACCCACCCGTGTTCCTTCCTTAGCCCTTTATGTTCCGGGCCAGCGGTAACCCTTTCGGACAATCCCGCTGACAAAAGTGCAATACCTGAGTGGTCAAAATGTATGGAACTGCAAATTTTTTTTAATAACCGACGAAAAATTTTGACACATGGTGGTTCAGAACTAATGAATCCATGGTAACAGGTTCGATGTCCCTGCGAACCTGTACCCTAACTGCGTAACATACTACCAATCTCAATCTGAATCATTTTGAAAGATATTGCTAATCTATTGCTTCATATGTTCGAAAAATGTGTCTTCTCAACAACGTAAATAACGCAACGAATGTTGCTGAACTGTCAAAAAATGAAACCCATTGCTACTAAGTGTGTTACTACGCTATTATCCCGCAGTATAACATTGTCACTTACGGGATTTTTCTGTGATATTTCTTTGAAATGAGGTAGTTTTAAAAAAAATGTTTAAGTATATTTTCTTTGTACTAACGTATGTTTTTTCAATTGTTACAGGAGAGCACACCTAAGAAGCTGCTTGGAAAAGTTAAAGGACATGGTCCCTCTAGGCCCCGAAGCGTCACGACACACAACATTAGGATTATTAACGAAAGCCAAAAGATTTATAAAGGTTAGTACTAATTTAAACTTATAATATGAAAATTCAAGAAACAAAGGTAAAGGAGCATCTGTTTCACAAATGATATTTTGTTTCTGTAAATTGGTTAAAAAAAAAACACTTAGGTACACGTCAAAATGAACTAGTAATATTTTAAAACCAGACGAAGTCGGTATTTTCCAACTGACACCCTGAGAAGACACACCGTTTACACAGTAGCTGTTTCGACGTAAGTTACAAGTTACGCAGCTTCCAAGCCGTGGTCGATCAGACGACATCTGACAAAAAAAAAACAGTGGCACTCCGGGAGTGCCGACAAAAGTAAAAACAAAACAAAAACAGAATACTTTGCCATCACTCACTGACATATCGGATGTATGTACATTAAACATACATAGTACATCCCGAGGACAGCCGAACACATCCGAAGCGGGTATTTTTTTAATCGTCTTATAAACAAAACACGCGCGGTGTCGCTTACGGTAACAGTGGTGCGAGTTCAATGGTTTTTTTGCCATCTCAAAAATTGCCCAACGCGCCTAAAGAAGTTTTCACTTCAAAAATTTACGAGATGGCATATTTTGAGGTGACATGACGGTCAACCGCGGTCTGGTTGCCTTTAAATATCATGAACTTCAAACTTCCTTGAATTGCAGACTGTTTTCGTTTATCAGAAAATTATTATTCAGGTAGGTACTTCACAAATAGGTACATAAACTTACGCCCTTTTTCCATGGAGGTATGCCATTTAATGCTATACTAAAGAAAGCCACATGTTACGATTTTTACGAACTCTTTTTGCTTCATCCACGTCCATACATCTAATCTTACAAATTACTTACGAACTATAAAAACTTCTAATGAAACACTACTTTCAAACATCTTATTCTAAGATCTCCACAATCTAAGCTACGATAAAGTTCCCTCCGTACTATTTGCATTGCCCAGTACGTTGCGTTGGTCTGTTCCAATACAGTTTCTAATTTCGTCCATCCTTAATATAACTTGACCTAAGTCAGCATTAACTTAAGCTATCCATTCCCAAGTTGTCGGGGCAAGTTGGGACGTCCCTAGTTTACATAGCAACACTTCTGCTATTGTATATGCTTTAAAGTGATGGTGTTATCATTGTGTCTTCAGTACTTTTGCACTTATTTTGACGTGAGAAGATGAAGATAGATGAAAGTACTACTACGGTAAAAGTATCCTATGTTTAAACTCGGGTCCTGGTCTTCCTGTGTGCCAAATTTCATCAAAATCTGTTCGGCTGTTAACGCATGAAAATAATTTTACACACTCACGAGTTTTTCTCATGAGGATTGGCAAAACAGAACGTAACCTTCTATCTATCTGCCTAGCCTTCTCTCAACTATGTATTTTGGGGTCGGATTCCAGTCTAACTGGATGCAGCTGTTTACCAGTATTTTACATGAAGCGACTGCCTATCTGACCTCCACAACCCAGTTACTGGGTAATAGGATACCCTTTTGGTAAGACGTACCTAACCTGCTTTGTATATTAAATTTTTTATATAAAATACTGTTCATTGTGATGATGTATTGAGATATAATTTTAGCTATCCTTCAAAAGTCGTAAAGTGTGCTAAAGACAAAATATTTTTGATCTTGTCTTTACTTTAACATATTATTTTCCTTAAACCTTCAAAGTTTCTAAAACATAATATGTCTGTAGGTCATAAGTACAAAATATACGCATACAAACACGATTAAAACAAACTTATGTAAGACAGCCAAGGTCGCCGACCGGAGCAGACAATTGATAAATTACTTGACGCAGCGAAACTTTCATAATAATTAACTTTTGTTTTTAAGACCTTGGCGCTAGGTTCACGTTGCCAATCACTATTTGGAATAGCGCTATAATACTGCAGTAAAACAGTTTGTTTTTTAGATTTATAGGTTTGTGTAGGCAACAAAGTTGTTGGGTTTCCGTTTAAGGGCGAATTTCACCAAACTTTTATACCTAGTTACATTTTAGTCTTATCCTGAGAATGAATTTTGAGTTTTTGACAGTTCTTCCATACTAAAACTGTCAGACGTCAATTTTATTCTACGGGTAAAAAATATCTGACGTTGGTGAAATCAGCTCTAAGATGTGCCTTTACAAGCATATAAAAACGGTTTTGTCTCTGAAATATTAATAGTTATTTATTCCAAAACTTCAGTTCACGTTACATCAATGAGTTCTCGACCCCTGAACTAGGACATCCTGTATGATAGGGGCTGATGTTTCTCCAGTTACATGGATCAGCATCAGCATGAGAAGACTTGAGACTAAATGTTGTGAATGTGAATTAAGTGATTACTAAAAACATTAAAAGTATTGGCAAGTATCATTTGTAGTATCCATGTAAACGTTTCCAATAGTACAACGTGGAACGATTGCAGAATAAACTCTTACTTGCCAGTTTTCGTCTTACCGTTGGACTACCCCCACTTTTATTAACGAGTAATCTTCCAAAGACCTACCATTTTTTTTTTCTATAATTATAGTAATATATCTTCACGTCTACGTCTGCGAAAAATATTAAGTTCGTCCCCTCTTTTTATTTTTTCTACAACTTTTTGATAAGCTGACATACAATTTATCTCTCACAGTGTATATCTGTTACTTGTCAATTATAATGTAATTCTTGAAACTTCTAACATACCAATAACACTAAGTGCCTGTCAAGCCTCGATGACGTGATTGGAACTTGTAAAGTGATATTTAAGGTCTTATGTTGGGTTGTGTTCCGTATGCCTCGGTCTTTGGTCCCGGCTGTCATTCGTGGATCTTTGAAAGTCGTTACGTCAGAAACCCGAAAGTCTGACAACCAGTCTTACCAAGGGGTATCGTATTACCCAGTAACTGAGTTGTGGAGGTCAGATAGGCAGTCGTTCCATGTAAAATAGTGGTATTCAGCTGCATCCGGTTAGACTGGAAGCCGACCCCAACGAAAAGGCAGGCAGATGATGATGTTGGGTTGTGTCATGTGTGACACATATTCGGAACGAAGATTTGTATGGTTCACAGGTTTCTTGACGAATGTTAGAGACATTAATAGGCAAATAATGTCCATAAGATGTACAGTCACGAGCATAAATATGTATACAATTGGCCATAGGTTTGTGTAAAGTGTCGTATTTCAACGTTAGATTCGTTATTTCACAAAAAAAATCGCAATTGAAAGTTGCCAAGTGTTGACATATTAGTAGTGCTCGTGACTGTACAGTATCTAAACAAATCAGCATGTTTTTACAATTATCTACTAGCAATTCCCGCGACTTAATTCGCGTGCATGTCGGAAAACAAATTGGATTTCATGGGTTTTCATTTTTTTTGCGCGGAATCCTTATTCATTTTTCTAAAATAAAAATTAACCCAAGTTACTCCTTGTAACATCAGCTATCTGCCAGTGAAAATCCCGTTATAATCGGTTCAGCCACTTCGGAGATTAGTCGCAACAAACAGACAGACAGACAAATATTTTAACAGTTCTTTTTGTTATACGTACCGTATGTATACCTATACTTTTATATGCATTTAGTAAAGACACTGTTATTTTGAAATTACAAACAGTCACTTCAATTTTATTTATTTGTATATAGATTGTTAGACTTAAAAAGAAAGATGCAGTAATTAAACAAATACTCCATCTTTGTAAAGAAATTCTATAAGATAGTCAGAAGTGTACCTATAAAACAACTAATACTCAATATCAAATCAAATATTTATTCGTCCTTATCCGTCCGTCACTGTTAACAATTTCACGAACTGATTTAATTAATACTTCCCTAAATGTTCTTAACTTAAAACTCACTTCACTTTTTCACCGGGCGGTCGGTATATACTACACGAATCCCCGCCATTTCAATATGGCCGACCGCAGTAAAATACGCTTCGGATGGAAGTCAAAACACAAACTATTATTCTACAAATAAGTGTTATTATATTATTTTTATAAAACAATTAATTTAGATCTTGCTAATTAGATTATTTTAAATATATTCAGACGAAATAAATAGCAAAAGCTTACAATTCTCTTCTCGTAACGACGATTACAGACTATCTCGTTGATGTCCCAAAAAATATTCGCTAACAAAAGTATGATCGTTATTAAGTGCTTCAAAACTCAACGCTGTATAAATATTTGATGTCCAAAAATAAGTACTTTACAGCGAGCGTTTTCTTTTAAACTTTTTTCATTAACGTCTTGCTGAAAGGGCGAATTTCAGGATTATTCGGCGCCCTTAAAGGCGAAGCTTGGTGTCGGTCGCATCGCAGCAACGACATCCGTTTCCTGTTTTGCGTAATAGTTGTGAGAAAACCTTTTGTCGTGGGGAAATGCGGACGGTATATCAAGTGAGGCGTTGCCAGCGCCATCTGGGAGATGTATTGTGGTACTCTGCCTGTCAGAATAGCTTTTAGCTGTATCTTTTTGACGTATTATCCCCTTTTTGCGTAGCAGTTTTGGTTGACGTATCATTTATAATATTCGTTAGGATAAATAGATAGAATAAGGTACTCTGTTAGAGAATATTTTCTTATGAAATAATATTCAAAGTCAAAGCATTTATTTCAAATAAAAGGCACTTTAACGTCAAAATTTGCAATAAAATAGAATTGATTCTAGACGTCGTCACATACATTAAATTACATAATTATATGTGAAGACGATGCACCCAGAACAAAATGACTATTTATTAAACTATATACCTATTAAAATGTTGCAAAACAGAAAATTGTAGCGTATTTATTTATAGTTTGCGTGATTATGAGTTCCATAAAAGAGAACGTTAATTTTCCATTGCAATAATAACAAATAGGTACACCAGATTGATATCTTACGTAATAGTCTCATTTCCTATGACGTAATAATTGCGTTTTAACGTCGAAGGTCATAATTTTAACCATACCTAATTATAATTACTATTTTACTGCAATTGACAGATTTTGATTCAATGTTATTTGTAATTTATAACACGCATACAAACATACATATACTCACACTTTTGTCCCATGGGTATAAGCAGAAGCAGAACACCTGCTACGATTCTAAAAGGCGGACACAGACATTGCGAGGCATGCGCAGCGCACAGCGATCATCGCATGATTCGCAATGTGTGGACGATCATATTCGTCACTATCGTCTTTTTTTGCTTCGATTACGTTCACGCACGCCGGTTGCGAATGCTACGCAGTACGCACCTGACCTTTCTGATTATCATCATCAATTAGGTCGGTTTAATGTCCATCGGCTTTTTTTTTTTCACACATCTTGCTTTTTTTTTTGAGGATGGGAAATCATCAAATGTCAGACTCTTACTGACTAAAACCCACCCGTGTTCCTTCCTTAGCCCTTTATGTTCCGGGCCAGCGGTAACCCTTTCGGACAATCCCTCTGACCTCACACACCTGCCTTGTAAATACATTTTGTTAGTCGCCTTTCATCATCCTGTCAACGTGACGTCCTCATATACTTTCGCATACTCTTTTCAACTTTTGTCACTTCATCTTCTTTCTGGCTTTTTGGCAAAACGGTACATTATGTTAATGAATTCCCCTTGTCATTTGTACCTCTCCTAGAACTCGCAGATACGTGGCTAATCTTCAACTCATAACCAATCTAAAAGACATCGCAGCCTTAACTTACTGCCTCTAACGCCGGGTTCTATAAACAAAGGGCGAGGCAAAGGGTTCGCGCACTTCCGCCCGGCGCCGTTTCCGGCCCGTCACTTCCGTGGACACCCCCCTTTTCCCCCCTTCTTCTCAGAGGAATCCCGGAGGTACTATGCCCTTGTCGGGCGTGTTTTTTTTTGAACTACGTATGCTTGCCGTGGTAATGGTAAGTGCTTTGTCATAGAAACTTGGCCCGGATGGGTTTTGTGTGTGTGTGTGTTGGGTGTGATTGGAAAGTGTGGGTGTGTGTATTTATTTGTGACATGGATACGCACTGATTAGGTAGATGGTGCAGCTCAGTAGCTTGCCTTTAAAAATGCATGTTATGTATCTTAAATGACAACTGACATCCTCTCTAGATTTATCTGGTTGGGCAATACTTCGGTATTTTTCTCTGATGCTGTTACGTAAAGAAATTATATCCAAGTTAGCCTATGTCTAATGTGTCCGTTAACAAAGTATTCGATTATTTAATTAGGCCAATTAATCTTATATTTAAAAGCCAAGAACAGCCCTTGACATTCCATTTCAAAGCTAAACACTCATTGGTTCCATGTCACTTATGCTTAAGCTTTTTAATTGACTATTAAGTACTTAAAGTCCAAATGTTTATAAGTTACGACATGACCTCTTCCCCCAGATATCCACTTCAGCCCTCGTTCCTCTGTCACATCGCAGTCCCCGCAGGTTTTCGGTTGATCAACTAATTTTGAACTCGCCGCGACAACGGCCGAATTTTAAAACATTTATAAAATTTATGAAGTTGAAATTAAGTCAGACTAATTGTTAGTTAATTGAATTTTAAACTTTGAGTTCGCTTTCACATTCAATTTGAGCGAAAGCTACTTTTGTTTTAACAAGTGGAATACTCGGTACATCTTCGGTTGAGTTCATTTTCAGGGTTCCAAATGACCAAAAGGGAAACATTTTGTGGGGTGGTTATAGGTGGCTTTCCGTTGCTAATACTCAGTAGTAATCTAAATTGCTTCAATAAAAAAATAGGTTTTATAAATATATAAAAAAATAGCATTTCTTTCCTTACTACTTTTTTTTTTCGGATGGGTAATCATCAAATGACCCCTCCCGCTCTGGGTGGAGCGGAAGGGAGTGTCAGACTCTTACTGACTAAAACCCACCCGTGTTCCTTCCTTAGCCCTTTATGTTCCGGGCCAGCGGTAACCCTTTAGGACAATCCCGCTGACCCGGCAGGCTTCGGCAGGAAGCCTGCCGGGTTTCTTACTACCTTCTGCCCGTGACTTCGTCCGCGTCGCATCCTATCGCCCGGCCGCGCTATTATTTAGTTTTCTGACTTTTTTGCTTTTTGCTCGGTTCCCAAGGATCGTAGCTGATGTTAAATAGCCTACAACCTTCATCAAGAATTGGGCTATCAAATTCAAAAACAATTTTTCAAATCCGACTGGTAGTTCCAAGAGTTTAGCGCGGCCAAACAAACAAACTCTTTAGCTTTATTAGTAGTATAGATTATTTTGTACTAGCAGCGCCCCGCGGTTTCACGCGCTTATGTAACGATCCAGTGAGAATATCGGGATAAAAAGTATCCTATGTGATAATCCTGGTTATAAACTATCTGTGTGAAAAATTACATCCAAATCCGTTCAGTAGTTTTTGCGTGAAAGAGTAATAAACATCCATCCATCCAACCATCGTCACAAACTTTCGCGTTTATAATATTAAGTAAGATACTGTCATGATTGTCATTATGCTGTCATTGGCTACTAGCACAGCGAGACGCAGCTTAATATTCCGTTGATAAAAAAGTGTAAATCTTTTCTGCACATTTTTCTCATAAATCTAGAAACAAATTATTGTATTGTCATTGAAAACAATCCAAATTTATCAGTATCAAGCTTTTAAAAAAGAAATAATAACGTTTTTTTGGACACAGATCAGGGGGCCTATAAAGGCCACTTTAGCAGAGTCATAAAAGGATAACATTATGAATCGTAATGGACAGTTAACTGTTAAGTTAATCGTATTGTAGCGGTATCCACAACGCCACATGCGAACAACGCGTCATACTACGTCACGCAAATCCTACATCGCGCAAGCAGAGTTTACCGCGCAATTAGCATAGATACAACGGCCCCGACATAAATCAAAGGGCAGTTGCCCGCCAGACATAACACCCGTCTGGTCGGAGGATCCTCCCTTTTCTATAGAGTATGAGTGAGCTTTACACCCTGTTCCTCATACCTCTATACTGGTGACCCCGAGAATGAACGTCAGCGCAGCCTTCGTGCACCTACTCCAGCGTGACGTCATCATCATCACTCCCGCAAGCTTTAGCGGCGAGTCACCCAGCCAGCCAGCTTCCACAACTACAACGGGTATCCTGACCACCAGCATGCAGCGACCGCGCATTCCTGGTCATCACCCTCAGCCTCATCAGCAACCTCGGCACAGCACACTGCACTTTCGGCCGGTCCACAAGCAGAGCCCTTGAAATACGCTCTCCTGGTCGACGCCAGCAGTCAGCCTCAATCCGACGCTGTACCACATCCGACGCACTGGAGCATAACGCAGCGCCACCCCGACTCACTGGGGACATCTTCGCAGACAGTTCCGACTCACCGTGAACTATGCGGCAACCGGTTCCGACTCACTGGAACCTCAGCTGGCTTGGCAAGCATCGCAAGATACAAGACTCAGCCCACTATCGACCTCCGGTCTCCGGGGGGGAGTGATGTAGCGGTATCCACAACGCCACATGCGAACAACGCGTCATACTACGTCACGCAAATCCTACATCGCGCAAGCAGAGTTTACCGCGCAATTAGCATAGATACAACGGCCCCGACATAAATCAAAGGGCAGTTGCCCGCCAGACATAACACCCGTCTGGTCGGAGGATCCTCCCTTTTCTATAGAGTATGAGTGAGCTTTACACCCTGTTCCTCATACCTCTATACTGGTGACCCCGAGAATGAACGTCAGCGCAGCCTTCGTGCACCTACTCCAGCGTGACGTCATCATCATCACTCCCGCAAGCTTTAGCGGCGAGTCACCCAGCCAGCCAGCTTCCACAACTACAACGGGTATCCTGACCACCAGCATGCAGCGACCGCGCATTCCTGGTCATCACCCTCAGCCTCATCAGCAACCTCGGCACAGCACACTGCACTTTCGGCCGGTCCACAAGCAGAGCCCTTGAAATACGCTCTCCTGGTCGACGCCAGCAGTCAGCCTCAATCCGACGCTGTACCACATCCGACGCACTGGAGCATAACGCAGCGCCACCCCGACTCACTGGGGACATCTTCGCAGACAGTTCCGACTCACCGTGAACTATGCGGCAACCGGTTCCGACTCACTGGAACCTCAGCTGGCTTGGCAAGCATCGCAAGATACAAGACTCAGCCCACTATCGACCTCCGGTCTCCGGGGGGGAGTGATGTAGCGGTATCCACAACGCCACATGCGAACAACGCGTCATACTACGTCACGCAAATCCTACATCGCGCAAGCAGAGTTTACCGCGCAATTAGCATAGATACAACGGCCCCGACATAAATCAAAGGGCAGTTGCCCGCCAGACATAACACCCGTCTGGTCGGAGGATCCTCCCTTTTCTATAGAGTATGAGTGAGCTTTACACCCTGTTCCTCATACCTCTATAGTATCAAATCCTATTGGTGAAGGATTTTTCAGTATTTTTTTTTGTCTTTGCTAAAATACCAATCAATCCAATCCCGATCTCTTTGATTATACCGTGCAGCGAAAAAAAGAAAAACACGAACTGTCTTCGCCATATTATGAAATCCTTTTACGATTCTGCCAAAGTGGCCTTTTTAGGCCCCCAGTTTACAGTTCTCTTTGACGCAACCGTGAAAGGTTCATTTCAGGATTAATGCCAGACAGATGTTGTCTGACGCTGGTTTTCTAATGCACCTATAGAGACAAGTGACGGGGAATACAAACAGTTACAATATACCTGATACATATTATTTATACTTATAAATAAATAAACTAGTAATCCATACTAATATTATAAATTCGAAAGTAACTCTGTCTTTCTGTCTGTCTGTTTGTATGTTACCTTTTCACGCCTGAACCACTGAGCGGATTTAGAGAAAATTTGGCAGAGAGATAGATTGCATCCCGGGGAAGGACATAGGATAGTTTTTATCGACATACCTCACGGGCGAAGCCGCGGGCTAACTTCCAGTCAAATATATTACAAAAAACTGGCCAAGTGTGAGTCGGACACGCACACGAAGGGTTCCACAAGGCAAAAACGCCGAAAAAATGGCAGCCCCCCTTAAATATTTATTTTATTCTGTTTTTAGTATTTTTTGTTATAGCGGCAACAGAAATACATCATCTGTAAAAATTTCAACTGTCTAGCTATCACGGTTCATGAGATACAGCCTGGTGACAGACGGACAGACGGACAGTGGAGACTTAGGGTAATAGGGTCCTGTTTTTACGCTTTGGGTACGGAACCCTAAAAACGAAAACTATGAAAGAAAGAAGAAGTAGTTTTCTTTCTTTGTTTTGGTTTCCTGTTGGCTTATATAGGATACACTGGTATCTTATACCTACTTTACCGTTAAAAGCCTGTTCAATCGAACTCACAATTTTCAAACACAGTACGCGTCAAAGATGACCGATGCCCAGCACTGACTACGAAATAGGTATCGTATATTGTGGGGCTGGCGTTTCGGTGTGTTGTACGGCGCGTCCGGGTGTCCGGGCAGCCAGTGTCCGGACAGGCGCCGTGAGCGATGGCCGAACACCGGACACAGTGCGCATTCGTCACCGCGCTATTGTGAGGGGATACTACTATGGGCTGAATTGGAATCTGGTTTAGATTGTCTGGTAGTTCTAGGTAGAGAAGGTTAGGGGTAAAATTGGTCCTGTTTTGTGCGATAAAGCTCGTTGACAGTTAATTGTGGCCACAATAATACTGATTATGAACGGAAGAATAGAAAACTCTTTATTATGTAGGTACACTGTATATATTAACAGGCATAAATGTAGTTTTTTTTTTTTTTTCGGAATCGTATTACCCAGTAACTGGGTTGTGGAGGTCAGTCGCTCCATGTAAAATACTGGTATTCAGCTGCATCCGGTTGGACTGGAAGCCGACCCCAACATAGTTGGGAAAAAACTAGGCAGATGATGATGATGATGATGTAGAAATTTTACATAGGGAGTTAATATGGCCGGTAAGGATGGGAAGAAAATACCATATTTTGTCACCAGGAACAGCAAGCTAGGAATTAATTGACTTAGCTAGATTTATAGTATGCTTAAAGGCTTTCCCCCTTACTAATAAACGTTGTATAGCGTCTGTATAGTTACACAATACTTTGTCTTCTTCTTTCGAAAGTCAAATTACTGACGACTGAAAGAGAGAAATCGGTGTGTAATTCATCTGATATAATACGTTTATCAGTAAGGGGGTTAAGCTTTATAAGACTGATCTCTGTAATAGGCAAAAATATGAGACATAAACTACATCTGTTCCCTTGGTTTTCCACACAACAACACAAACACAACACAATGTTTATTAGTAATTTATGTCTCAAATGAAATCATAAGCTCAGGCTTATGATTGCATTTTCCGCCCCAAACACAAAAAACATCGACAGCACAGAACTCACTCGCATCTCGCCAAAAAAACCACGTGGCACAAACGACCAATGGTACTTTGGACCCCTCTCCCCTCTCACCGGCCGTCCGCGCCACCCACCCCCGCGCGACACTATTCGTTTTACACGTCACATTAAACATGACGCCGTTGCTGACCGTACACAGATATGACGATGTACAGCTGATATAAGTGTGGGACGTGTTTTTGCTGACCGTACCACAGTGGTATTTTTCTTGTTAATGTTCTGTTTTGTAGGAGATGTTAAGTTTAATTAAATGTGTGGGTTTTTTATTTGTCTTTTTGTTGAAAATTATATTCTGTCATGAGCTATAAAGCTATAAAAAACAGAAAACTCAGACTCAGAGCATATATTTTAAACAAGCTACTGCCCGCGACTTCGTTCGCGTGGAAGTCGTAAGATACACAATGCCTGTACTAAAATAACAGTTACATTTTTATAAAACTCCACGTCGCTATATACCTACGCCGTTTTTGCTTATCGTTCTCTATGACCTTTTTTCTTTTTGTTCGGCTCCTATTGGTCCTAGCGTAAAATTAAATATCGGCAATAAAATTCAAATATTTTTTTTCTTTTTTGAGTGGTAAATACCAGAGATTACCGCGTTCAAACAAACAAACTCTTCAGCTTTATTATTACTATAGAGGTATATGGAACAGGGTGTAAAGTTCATTCATACTCTATAGAAAAGGGAGGATCCTCCGACCGGAGTTGTGTCTGGCGGGCAACAGCCCGACGATTCATGTCGGGCTGTTGTATCTATGTTAGTTGTGCGGTAAACTGTGCTTGCGAGATGCAGGATTTTGCATGACGTCAGTGTGACACGTTGTTCGCATGTGGCGTTGTAGATACCGCTCATTACTATTAAAGGTAAGCCAATTACAGGTACTGTTGAATTGTCAAGAGGTCCTGATCGATCAGTCGGAAAGATGAAGCTCGTTGCCTATGCCAAAGCGTAATAGGTCCCTATGGAGACGAACGGGCAAGAATCTTCACGGACACTGTTTTAAACCAAAATAGTGTTACAAAAAATAATTGGTCTTTGGGTAAGATATACAGGGTTATTTGTAAAACACCAGCAACCTCTTAAGAGGTCATTGTACTCATCATTATGAACAACTTTTACTATGGGGCCAAACCTGAAACCGCGAAAAAAAAATCAGCTGTTCCCTACATTTTGACGAGTTATACGAACACTAGCTTCTGCCCGCGACTTCGTCCGCGTGAAATTTCTTGTACCCCCACCCCGTCGCGTCGCAACACTTCGTATTCGCTTACCGTTCACTCTGAGTTTTTTTCTTTTTGCTCGGCTCCTAAGGGTCATCACGCTATGACCCTTAGGAGCCGAGCAATGCATGTTAAATAGCCTATAGCCTTCCTCAAGAATTGGGCTATCAAATGCAAAAAGAATTCAAATCTGACCGGTAGTTAAAGAGATTATCGCGTTCAAACAAACAAACTCTTCAGCTTTATTATTAGTATAGATAAAAAACTCTATGGCCCATAACTCCTTAATAGGTACCAACTCTTAACATCTTACACACGTGATAACTTTTAAACGAAATATCCGATTGAGATGAAACAAAAAGTATTTTACTTCTTCATAAATACTCTTGATAACATAATGCTTAATTTCGATAAAGATTAATATTACGATACATATTTAACGTAGTTTTTTTTTCTTCAGACGATTTAATAATTATTTTGAACACAAAATCGGTTATTGTGATTAAACCATGATAGCTAGATATATGTTCTCGCGGACTTTTTTGTAGGTCTTAATGGGCTCTACAAACCCGTAGTACATTATTTTGTTCTATTGTCAATAGTTTTTGCAGCGCACGCAAAAATAGGTTTTCGATTTTACACCTTGTGTTACAAAATAGCAATTTTATTACGGATCCCTAATTTTGAAGAAAAAAAATATAGCCTATAGCCTTCCTCGATAAATGGACGACCCAACACTAAAATCATCATTAAAATCGGACCAGTTGTTCCAGAGATTAGCGCGTTCAAACAAACAAACAAACAAACAAACTCTGCAGCTTTATAATATTAGTATAGATAAATGTAGGAAACAGCTGATTTTTTTTTTCGCAATTTCAGGTTTGGTCCCATAGTAAAAGTTGTTCATAATGATGAGTACAATGACCTCTTAAGAGGTTGCTGGTGTTTTACAAATAACCATGTACATTTCTTTATCCTTATCAATAAAAGCTACGTACAAACCAAACTCGTAGACCACGAAAAATTTATCGTAGCCAAAAGTATAATAATCATCATCATCAGCCTACTAACAGCAGTCCACAGCTGGGCGTGGGCCTCCCCAATTGCAAAAGTATAATAGTTGAACGCAATGGAATTCCCTGCAGTCAATCTTGTCTGCAGACAATAGTCACGTCATCATCTGCCTGGCCTTTTCCCAATTATGTTGGGGTCGGCTTCCAGTCTAACCGGATGCAGCTGAATACCAGTACTTTACATGGAGCGACTGCCTATCTGACCTCCACAACCCAATTACTGGGTAATACGATACCCCTTGGTAAGACTGGTTGTCTGACTTTCGGGCTTCTGACTACCCGTAACGACTGTTAAAGATCCACGAATGACAGCCGGGACCAACGGCTTAACGACAATAGTCATGCATCTTTAATTTTCACATGATCTGACCAAGATTATGTCTAGCCCTTAAAAGAGACTTTGACCCTTGAGTTTGTTTCGCCATTTCTTCTCAAGGGGTACCTACTCGGATCGGAAACAGAATAAACAATTTTATTTCATTTAAATAAAAAATACTTAGGTATAACATGAGGTTGCAATTAGTATAAGGTTAGTACCCCATCACTCAGGAAAACATCCCATTATCCTTAGCTTACCCTTGTAATTGCTATGTGGTTAAAAAGGGACCTTATATACTAATAGCCACTTAATCCGAAGAATAGAAATCCGGCCTCTAAAACCTGTAGTGTAGGTAATATTAAGGAGAAAGCGCCAGGGTAGCCCGCAAAATTCAATTTCTTTAGGTTTTTTGCAATTTGCCGGTCAGTATTAAGTTGTACAAAATGTATTTACAGAATTATAATCATTAAAGTCATCAACACAACTCTCTAAGACCAAGTAATCCTACTGAATGATTATTAAATACTAGCTTAAAAAGTTGTATTACTGATTCAAATGATTATAATTCTGTAAATACATATTTGTTACGGTCGCGAATCATATTTTTATCAACGTACAACTTTATACTGACCAGCAAATTGCAAAAAACGTAAGAAAATTTGAATTTCGCGGGCTACCTTAGCGCTTCCCCCTTAAGTACCTTGGTTAAGTTTTGAGAGCTGTCATTAGTAAATCTTCGAGAGTCGTTACAGGTAGTCCGAAGCCCAAAAGTCTGACAACCTGTCCTACCAAAGGGTATCGTGTTACCCAATAAGTGGGTTGTGGAGGTCAGATAGGCAGTCGCTCTATGTAAAATGCTGAATCCGGTTACACTAGAAGCCACGTTGTTGGGGAAAGGCTAGGTAGCTTGATTTTTGGTTGAGTTTTGAGGCGAATAAAGCAATGAATTCACTGAATCCGTATGTCAGGACCAGCACTAAGGAAAGCGGTTTAAGTTTTAGTTTTTCATATTTCACTATACAAAACCCATTAACAAATTAAAATAAAACGTGATACAACATTATTAGTGTCATTCGTAGGAAACAATCTAATTGAATTGGACATAAACAATTTACAAATCAAATAATTTGGTATCTAAACTTCTTATTCCGTTACAAACAACAAAAAATGAAATTTCAAAGCTTAGTCCACATAGGTATCTGTACAATCCCGTTGATGTCATTGCAATCGAGCCTTAACGCCCTTCATCCCTTCGTGGATATGTCGCTTTCAATTAGAGACGGTAGTTACAGTGCCTAGTGTTGTCACCTGCACGCGTTCCCGGGCTTTCCCGGGCTTAAATTATACGTTCGGTCCGGCGATGCACGGGAATTTTGTGCGGCTTCCATTTTTAATGCGAAGGACTTTTTTAATTACTGTGGTTTTATTTATCTGATTGTTAGTGTTTTGTTAATGTCGGTGTTATAATTAAAAATTGTTTACATAGGTAACAGGAAGATATGTAATAAAAAGAGCAAATTTTTTTTTTGAGATTTTGTATTTTAGGCAAAATACAAAATCTCAAAAAAAAAACTTCGGGACTACTGATAGGATTCCGAAAATTCCTTCTAAATAGGAAGCTTTGCTTTATGTTAAAACAAATGATTTCAAGTTGTCGAAATCGCGAGCAGAAGATAGTACCTATGCAATAATTTCATACAAGAAAATGTATATAATCCATACTTAATATTATAAATGCGAAAGTGTGTCTGTCTGTTACCTCTTCACGCTTAAACCGCTGAACCGATTTAGATGAAATTTGGTATAGAAATAGTTTGAGTCCCGGGAAAGGACGTAGGATAGTTTTTATCCCGATATTCCCACGGGATCGACACTTATGCGAGTAAAACCGCGGGGCGCTGCTAGTACCGCAGTAAATGCGTACCTACTATTTTAAGCTTTAAAAACACTGCACAATTTTATGATTTAAAGAGTGTCCGTGGAGTTTCTTGCCCGCTCTTACCCATACCAAGGTACCCACCTTGGTATGGGCAACTAGCTTCATCTTTCTGACTGACCGACCCCAACAATTCAAAAGTGCCTGTAATTGGTTTATTTGAAATAAGTGCTTTGAGTTTGAGTTTGACTGCGAAATCCCTTAACCAGCCTTTGTCGTACAATGACAGCACTATGCGTGAAACTTTGATACATCGATAATTTCACCTGAGAAATTCTATTATTCCCATTGCACAGAATTCTGCAGATTAGCCTTAATCACCAACGAGTCCGGAATAATGCGATGGAAAAAGGATTTCTTTATATTTTGGCGAGTGACCATGATAAATCCTATCTGTCAATGTTCAGTTAATGCATTAAAATGGATCCGGCGAAGCCTTTATTTCTCTTTATTGCCGGCACTGTTCGTAGGAACGTATTGCAGCACAGAATTAAATTAAAACTTAAACGATTAGGTTCCTTTAATCCTGGAATCCATTGACGTCAGTAAAACGCCAGAAGAGTTTTTTGTAGTTTAGTCAGTTTTCATTTTTATTTGTTATCAACTTCTGCCCGCGACTTCGTCCGCGTAAAATTTCGGCCCCCGACCCACCCCATCGCATCACATCGCCTGGCCGCGCTATCATTTTCACACAGCGTTATTTCTGACTTTTGTTTTTGCTCGACTTCTGAGGTTCCTAGCGTGATGTAAATTAGCCTAAACGCTGGTCCTGCTCCATAAGGACGCACAAATAAATTGATTAGCATTGGAAAATACTGTTGGAGCTGCTGCTAAATGCTTTAAGTTTGAGTTATTCTTCCTCAAAAGGGCTATCAAATGAAAAAATATTTTTTCAAATCCGACTGGTGGTCTTCAGCTTTATTATAAGTATAAAGATGTTTTTTCCCAGTTATATTTTGTCTCGAAAATAGAGAGTATTCATAATTTGAAATAATAATTTTGGATTTATACATTATTCTTTTTCTCAATCCCGTGAAATCACAGCCCTATTCACGGTGCACGTTGACATATTGGATTTAGCTTAAAATTGACGCCATGGGGTTTACCATGTAGCCAAGCCCCCTGTGTCCGGGGATTCCATTCCTAATGATTATTTGGTAGAACTGAACTCAAACTCAAACTCAAACTCAAATCATTTATTTCAATTAAACCTTCTACAGGCACTTTTGAATTGTCAAAATTAAATAGTCTGTCAGTTAGTCAGAAAGTTGAAGCTAGTTACCCATTCCAAAGCGTAGATCTCTATGGAGAAGAACGGGCAAGAAACTCCATGGACACTCTTTTAAATCAAGATATTACAAAATCCTGGGTACATTATTCTTGTTTTTTTTTTTCTTAGAGAGGAGAGGAGAGGGCTTGTTTGAATTAGGCGTAATTTGGATATAATGCTTTTGAATTGACAGGACGATTTGATTGGCTTCCTTGCTTTAGTTATGAAAAAGTATTTTTTACCCGACTGCGCGACGCAAGGGAGGGTAATGTGTTAATCAGCCTATTTACGTATGTTTGTTTCTACAGGGTCCCATTAAAATAGATGGACAAATTTTTACACAGCGCTCAGTTCGTCTAACCAAAGGTATCCAAGCGAACAAAAACACTGATTAAACTGATTTTATTTTGACCTAAAATGATAAATTGCCGATACATTAGTGTATTTTCGTTAGCTGATTATTTTCCTTGTAAGTATCTATGCGTTTTTCTTATATATTTTTTTACCATCGTCCTTATTTTGGTGGTCTGAATGATTTCTAAAAGTTTGTCCATCTATTTTAATGGGACCTTATATATGGCGCTCTGGAGACCAAACGCGTAGGCCGATTTTGATGTTTCTTACGTCAATGACGTCATGACAGTAATCAAAATTCAATATGGCGACTACCAGACGCCGTATTGTAAAAAAGAAAAAAAAATCGCCGGACTATGTCATGTGGGGTATCATTGAATAGGTCTTAGAACATCATTTTAAGGTTCTCTAATAATAAATAAATATATCTCCGAAGTTTGCATAGAGAAAAATCTGAAATTATTCTATGTGATAGAAGTTTATGTAAAGATTACAGGAAAAATAAAACGAAGTCTCTAAATAGCACACTTTTTCAGAAATCATCAGCACAGCACATATTTCCACTATCGGTCAAGAGATGGCGCGGACCTAAATAAAAAAAAAAAAAAAAACAAAAAATCTGGCGAATATAGGCCTCGCCGATGATAATTTAAAAACATATGATGGAACGGAAACCTCCGACTCGCTGTTGCCCGGTTTTTCCATACTTAGAGCAGTGGTGATGAAATTAAATAGGTACACAAAAAAAAACAAACAAGGCACTTTCTTTGTTTTGTTTTTTTTTTTATCGTGTGGAAATCCTCATGGATGTCCACCACAGCTCGTCAGCACAGTCGGGGCCAATACAAATATGCCACCACTCTTCACGCACGGCAACTGAATGTTTCAACAAAAACATAATCCACATACAATGCAGTTATCAACAGTCTTTGTTTCCCTGATTTATACGCGCCTTTCCGCCCTATTTTAATCAGTCCGAAATGAGAACAAAGGACGATATTATTTATATACCATCTATATTTATTGGAGAGCAGTGAAAATAATTATCAATTTCCCTTTCAACCACTATGGTTTATACATTTCTGTGAAGCCACCACCAAGATTTACAATTTCCGCGGGGGACTGTGGTAGGGGTGAGGTGCGGGAAGGGTGTATACGGGGGTGAGTCCGGATGTAGGGGGGTGGGTTTGCTAATCGGAAAACTTACAGATTCGCACCGCCCCGACGGTTCCTAATAGATTATAGTTAGATAACACTATCTCGCCAGTTATGATTTGTATGAGAGTAGTTTCTGCCCACGACTTTGAAATTTCGGCCTCCGACCCTTTGCATCGCATCGCATCGCTGGCCCGTTCTAGTACTTGTTTTCGCTTGGCGTTCTTTCTGATTTTATCCCTTTTGCTCGGCTCCTAAGGGCCGTAGCGCGATGTTAAATATACTATGCCTTCCTTAAGAATTGGACTATCAAATGCAAAAAGAATCTTTCGAATCAGACAGGTAGTTCCGTAGATTACCCCCTACATACAAACAAACAAATTTTACCTCTTTATAATATTTACTTTTTCGGCTCAGAGGTTCGGCAAAAATGTTAATGTAGCCCATATTAATATATCGTTTGGTATGTTCCCGGGAGTTTGTTAGAAATATGTAGATGAATAGTGCGTGAAAGGGAGGAAATGTATGGAGGTCGCGAGGATTGAAACAACATTGATATTATATTAATTTATTATTTCGCCAAGGAAATATTTTCCTAGCAACTTTTATTGTGATTTTCATTTGTTTATTTTCGTTGATGTTAAATAATATATACTTAAGAGGAAATGTGGGTGGTCGTTTATCCATAGAAACGCTCTCGCCTGTTTGCTTTGGCCAAAAAGCAATGAGTTTTTACAGAATAATAAATATTAACTACTTGTATGTCCCCTATGTTTTCCTTTTTGATGATACATTATTTTTATAAGCACTAGAACCCTCAAAAATGCCTGATTTAAACCGCTGTCAACAGAGGCCTAGTGTACAAATTTGACAACTATTAATGAAAAAAAAAAGAAACATAAGGACACAGTAAATATCCTTCTTATTCAGTTTATGAAATATCTTTTAAATTGGCCCAATATTGGAGGAGGAAATAGGCGAGAGCCAAACCTGGAATTATGACTTTTTACTTAGACTTTTTCAAAAGTCTTTTCGACCGCATTTCCTCTTAATTGAATGTTTTTTGACGAGCAGTGGTGGCCCAGTATTAATGCCCTGGACTTACGAGTTATAGGTCGTTGGTTCAAACCCCAGCAGGCACTTTACTTTGTGTAAATTATTTCATCACTACTGCTCTCAAAACGTAGAAAAACATCATGAGGAATCCATATCCTAGAACCAAAAATTCGAAGACAACATGTGACTTCCACCAATTTGCAATGGGACCGCGTGGTGGATTATGGCCCAATCCCTCTCATAGAAATAAGAGGCCTGTGTCCCAGCAGTGGGACTGTGGGAACATAGGCTGATTCCATGAATGTTTTTAGTTTGTTGTTGATTGCTAGTATTATATACTTCTCATTAGTTACGAAGTGGTTATATTCTCTATGGTTACGAATAACATCGAAATCTCCTCCTTACTACTATTAAATAAAATTATGTATAATTAAGTTAAAGACTTCCCGTTAAACCGAAATTACTAATAACCGAACAACATCTGAAATTACGTAATTGAGGGTAAGGGAATCCCTTCCCGAAATTACCATACAAATAACGTGAACGTAACTTTTTATGTTACGTTACAGGCATAGACGCGGGGTGTCAATTAAGGAATCATTAAGTGTGCTCGGTTACTGGTCTACTTGAAAGTGATTACCATAATTATCCCAAATGTTGGACAAACTTCGCGAGTGTCACGATTGCCGTGTCACTGTGGGAAGGTGAACAAATTTTTTAATAGACATTAGACACATAGGGGTGATATATACTGGGGATATATACTAATTGCGTAACAGAATATCAGTAGTAGTGGGTTTCTTTTTAACAGTTCGACAACATTCATTACGTTATTTACATTATTGAGCAGATACATCTTTCGAACATACGAAATTACGAAGCAATACATTAGCAATATCCTTCAAAATGATTCAGATTGACATTGATAGTCATCATCTGCCTAGCCTTTTCCCAACTTAGTTGGGGTCGGCTTCCAGTCTAACCGGATGCAGCTGAATACCAGAATTTAACATGGAGCGACCGCCTATCTCACCTAAGACTGGTTGTCAGACTTTCGGGCTTCTGACTACCCGTAACGACTGTCAAAGATCCACGAATGACAGCCGGGACCAACGGCAGACACACCTAGGTGTGTCTATCTTTGACCTCCGTAATGGTCTAGATACATCCAACAGACCAACGTCCTTACTAATAAACGTATTATATCAGATGAATAGTTACACACCAATTTCTCTCTTTAAGTCATCAGTACTTTAACTTTCGAAAGAAAAATACAAAGTATTGTGTAACTATACAACGTTTACTAGTAAGGGGTAAAACTATTTTTTTAATTGTAAAAAACTATTGTCATTACTATTCGAAACAGAACTTAACGTGTAATTTTTTTTGTCTTTTTCATAGGTATGTTTGAGTGATTTTCTCACCTGCTTTCAAGTAACTTAATAAGCAACCATTTATAGACAACACTGTATTATTATCTAACTTTCTTTCCTTGAACAAAACATTCAAAACACATGTATTTTTTTGATCCCTACAACGTTACATGGACATTATTATCATGTCCAACCTTTGCGTGTAAATGGCCCTTAAACCTTAACAAAATGAAGTCATAATTTAAGACTCTGTAAATTTATTAACATATGTAAACAACGGATGGCTAGTTACAGCGTTTTATTTTAATTAAAGTATGCGATTAACATTCTAATGATCGCAGCTTAAATTATATTTGTATCAGCTGATTGTGCAGGGTTGATGCGTGAGGGTTTCATGTTGCAAATGATGAAGTTTTCGCTTAAAGTAGTAGAGAATCTGGGAAAATGTGATCTGAAGGCCAGTTCCCGTACTTAATTAAAAACATTAAAAATCTAGTCGCAATCTTATCTCAGTGAAAATGAATGTCAAAAATGTAGGGAAACTAGAGATATTTTTGACAGATTGAGACTGAGATCAGACTGAAATGCGAGAATTGCCCCCCTGATGTTATATTTTTCGTAATTTTGATAGCAAAAATACTTATAAAAGTGTTTCGACCGGCCATTGTGTGTTCCGGCTATGTACAATTTCTACATTTACATATATCTGTAATTTATATGGTGAACATAATAAAGAGTGATCTGTTTCGATGACGACACATTTCTGTGAACGGCAGACCACTTGAATTTTCTGGCACATGCATTGAAGCAGAATTTTTTCGATGGTTAGTCATATTGTTTCAACTAGCAATTACCGAGACATCATACGAAAACCCTATCATTAGGGCCTATTTTACCCTGCATTATTTTTTTTACGCATGGGACATATAGGCAATATCTAAACATGTGTGCCATCCCTAAAATACCGTGTGTGTCATACTAGTATTCGTTGTCTACTAAATTAATAGCTCCGCCGTGATAAATTTGGCTCTATACGCGTATCATGCAACGGTTCACGACAAAATGGCAGTTTTTTGTGTAAAAATGGTATGTTTGACGTATGGCGGTCTCGCTACGTTGCCTGGTCATATGTCACGGTGGAGTTTCTATGTCGTGTTTATTGCTTTTAGCGGGTCTTGCTTCCCTGGTGTTGGATTTCGCTTTAACAAGGTATGTTGATCAAGTAGGCTGTTAACTGTGGATTAAAATAATTACCTTCTTTATTATTGCTCCTTTTGGGTTACCATAATCGTAACATAGGATACAGTCGGGTACATTTTATACCAAACTTCTCCGCGTCATTTTTTTTTTTTGGGAAGACAATCAATCGTACATTGTATATTATATCTAGAAATACCGTATGCTACAAGTAAATGTACAATCCACCACGTCTCCACATGTTACTAGCTAGAAAGGAAATTAATTTAAACAAAATATTCAAAATTAAAATTCAGAGTAAAATATTAACATAACAACAAAGAAATAATTAACAAAGGTATAAATTGCAACGGTAGATGCCAAATTAATTGAATGAATCAAATGTTTAAACAGATAATTACGAACATAAATTATATTTATCACAGTCCAACGAATAAATTGAATGCTGGTAATTGGGTCCATTAGCGAAATAGCTAATTGAGATTTAGCTGAAGTTACACATTTATTTTTGTGAAATGTAAATATTTTATACCTTCACTAATTTGGCTTGTTATATTTGCATCTACGTTAATTTATTTTATAATTTAAACGTCCATTGCTAAATTCAGGGCCACATTTTCATTTTCCTACCCACAAAAACCTAACCAAACCTTGTATCCAAACGGTTTTTTTCTTTTTTTATTCGAAGAAAAACCTAAAATAATTTGTTTGTAAAAACCACAAACAAATAATTTTATACAACAAATAGACCGAATTCTCAACCAAAAATTTATGGGGATAGATGGACAAAACCACACCACACGACACCACAACACAAAACAACACAACCAAACACAACACAATGTCTGTAACTAGTTTATTATACCTTACTGTACATATTAAATTGTGTTCTGTGTACACAACCTATTACCGAAAATCACACGAACAAATGATTGATTGATTGATTCGGTTCTGTAATAAACTCAAGGCATTTATTTCAATAAAACCGTTTACACACTCACGATTCCGCCCACATCTAAGCTTACCAACTCTACCATTTCACCATCAATACACATCGTCACAATTCTCAATAATATGTCACCGCTGACTTTCTTACGTAACGAATAAGTTATATATGTCTTCGGTTTGTGCCGACGTTGACTGATGGTCCTCATTCATCCGCGGAGGTACGGCCACGGAGTAGATACTAGGTACAGAAGGTCAGCCTCATATAATGATAATATAAATGTATTAACACACACAAGTTACGTTTACATATCACTATGAACAAGTTCAGAGAACACTAGTTGAAATGGCCGTGGGCCCCAAACTAGGCACAGCCTCTAACTTGGCCCAGATACCTACGCAGGAAAACGCACATATGCATATAGTCTATGCCCATACAACGAGATAAAACGCTCACACAGCTCACGCACAGCAAGTGCAAGCTCCCTCGCGGCTTGCATTCGTCTGAGACAGTTTGTTTAAAGCCACACAGCTAGTACTGTGTCGTGCTGCTAGCGAATCAACACATGGTTTTATTATTGCATTGGCCACACTGACGCGTGCTACGCTACTCACCAAGTGAAGTCTTAACAAAAAAGGCGCATCTAGTAAGGCTCATTTTTCCCCATTTCGTTTCCTCTCAGATGCGCCCCTTTTACTTGCGGCGGCAACCTAGCTATGTGACTATGTGGCTTCGGCCTCTGACATCACCCTGTTATACGTACGTATCTACGTGTGCGTGAGTCTGTTTACCCTTGCCATAAGAAGACAGCCTTCTGTGCCTCTATCATCTATTCTGTGGCACGGCCTTCGTTGGTATCGTTAGAATAAGTAGTATCACTTGTATCGAATAGTATCGGATACTGAACATTTAGTGACATGTCGAAGTTGTGCTTTTCGAGCGTGACTTAATTTCTGAGGGTGAATGAGATGCTTGTTTTCTTTTTCTGTGCGTTTTTGTGTGTTTTGGTATTATCATTTGATATTTCCCTTTTTCTTTTTTTTGTCTCTTAGTAGAGGAACGAGTTCGTATTGGAGTTTTTGTCCTTATTATGTTGCCATACCTTTCAGGGGTGCGTGTGTGTGCTGGCGAAATTACATGTACTTACCAACGTGGCGCTTTCTGGCGACTCAGTATATTGCCGGCAATCTGTGATGCAGCTGCAGGGGAATTAAAACTTTGCCTCAATTACAGTTTTCTTTACTGCCTGGCGGGCATTCCTGAGCAGAACGCACGCTATGTAATATTAAAAAAATGCATTTCGAATGCTCATACTTGTATCACCGATCCAGAATTTAGAAATCAAACAAAATTAAAAACAATTTTCAACTGTATATCTCACTTCTTAAATTCTTTTAAACGCTCAGATTTCTGCTCACCCCTCACAGTGCACATCTCTGTCACCCCATAATATCCGAGTATCCGAGTTTAAAAAACTGTAAACTTATTCCCCTTTCCCCCTTCCCCTTATTTTTTCCGACAACTCAATTTGGCTGCGTAAAATGAGACTGTCAGTGTAAATTTGAGCAATCCTGATGACGTCACAGGCAATTTTCTAGAGTGTCGTCCTACAGTGTACCTAGGTAGGATGCCTGTTTTATAGCCCATAATATCGTTGACCTAGACGAGGGAGGTTTATGTTGAAAAATGGTTTTAGGAATTTTTTATAATTTATTATTTCAAGTAATCAAACACGAAATTAGCAAAAAAGAGGGGAGATACAATTTCCTGACAGCTCTATTTGTCCAATATTCACAAACGGCATTTGGTACAGACGCCAGCATATCAAGCTACTACAATCTGTCAAATTTCTTTAATAGATTTTCAACTTTATCACTAAAGCATAAGGTTCAAAGTTGATTGGGAAAATTTGACAGTTTCGCGTTGCTTGATGTGCTGGCGTCTTTACTCTTTTATTTACAACTACAATATAAACAAATGACGAGAACGGTTTACAAAAAAGGTAAACTACATTCAATTCTACAAATTATTATTATTAATTAAATGAATTAATAATTATTTTTGCTCTCATATAAAATAGGCCCTTACGAGTTACTTTACTTGTTTATTACTTCAGCAATCAAACGTAATGTACCCTCAAAATATTCAGGTACCCTCCATGTTTATCATACTGGATTTGATAAAATATTTTGCGAGGTTATTTCGTTTCAGACATTGTTACATCGCTTTAGAAGACTTAGGGTTAGTCACGAACTTTTTTAGATACCAAAATGAGATGAGGTTTTTTATTTTAGTCGTCAAGGTTTTAAAGGGAACCTATTCTTATATTTTATGTTAAAAATTTTGTGGTTAGATGAAAGTAATCTTCTTTGTCATAATTCTTTAGGCTCTCTTCTGGGGCTTTTTTACACCAATTTCTTGTTAAGAAAAAAGAATAAAAGAATGAATAAACTCGTGCATATAAAAAGATAAGTTAACTCGAATTATGATATTATGGACTAATTTCCCAATAGTCGGATAATTTTTATCTGAAGAATAAATATGACACTTGACATGTTTTCCATACAAAAGCTGTCATTACCGCTATACTTATTTATTTTTCTGATAAAAGTTTTCTGATTAAAAAAAAAACAAAACAAATCAAAATAGTAAAACAAAACAAATCTATAACCACAAGTAAAATAGAAATAGTCGGCAGCTGCACACGTCATAACTGTGACAAGAAGGCTTCCACTCAGCATGATGCTGTGGACCCACACTGACCCACACACTATGGTGGACCCACAGCACAGCTTGTTACCAGCAGCTATCTATACCTACGTCATGATTTTTACACCAAATACGAAACATTCATAATATTCATATCGAATTCACTTCACAATACTTTTCAATTTCCGTATCAAATCCCAATAAAGCTACTGGGATTTGATACGGAAAATGAAACCTATTGTATAGAAAATACTCATCTTTATCCTCCAACATGACACGCGTGACCCCATCAAAAACACACGTAGGTACTACACATACGTAGATATAAGAAAAACTTAACAAATCGCCGAACAAGCCATTCACCATTAATAAGTGCTGGAGCTCGCCGCATCCTAATGCTGGGGCAGTCGTATTAATCACGAACATAATTAACTACACTACGTAAGATAGGTGCAGAAGTTTCGCTTTGAATACGTACATGATACTAAGCTCAGTATTGAAAGGAACATTGCTTAGCGTAACTATATCAATACGTGAATAGTAGGTACCTACTGCATAAAATTGTACTAAGAAAGATGATAATTAGAAAAAATACCAGTTGACTTTTTGTGTTAAATTGAAACATCCATTCCTCAGGGTAGCACGTAAAATTCCTTCACTTTACTTAAAAAACAACATTTCATATTCTTCTGAAGTATATGAAAAATGTTGTTTCAGTTATTCGATTTGAATTTGTTCAAAACTCTTCATTGTCTGCTATATTATTAACTTAGATGGAATTACCCCAAACCTATAACTGGATTGTCATTGCGCATTTCCCTGGTGCGCAGGGTGTGGGGCGACTCCGACAGTGTCTTAAACACGGTTGCGAGTCGCCTTGACTGTGTTTACGTGGGTCACTGTTGTGCCACCTCTCATGGGATGTCGCAATGGTGACCAACCGTTATTTTTTGTGTTTTTGTTTAGTATCTGTGCTTACTAATATAGTCGTAAGTTTTACTAACAATCGTGTTTGAATATTGGTCATTTTGTGACCACCTGGTGACCTGACTGACAGGTTTTGTAAAAAACTTAGTTAAGGCGCCAGTCTTCCACAAATTAAGTACAAAATTGTATCTGTAGACTAATTGAACTTTAAGCTGTAATTTGTGGTAAGATAATAAAATCTATTTTAATAAAGAAAAATTCTACTCTATTGGAAATCTTCAAACATAATCTATCGTAATCTTTATTTCATTATCATTCGATTCCTCACGTAAAGTTGATAGCGGTTCACCTTCTGTTCTTTCCATTCTGTGACACCACACATTCGACCGTTCTCAGCTAGGTACAGTTACAATGAGGTTGGGATCTTTGCACGCACATAAATATAAGCTGTCACTGCCTAATTAGCAGCCGATGGTTTCGAAGTATGGTAGGGGCCCGTGGCTAAATAATAACAGCCGCACAGGTTGATCGATCAGGTTAAGCTACGCTTGCCGCGGTTGGTCTGTGGACGGGTGACCATATTTACATTCCGTGACCCCTCCGTGCCTCGTGCTCTCGGCTGTCATTCGTGGATCTTTGGCAGTCGTTACGGGTAGTCAGAAGCCCGAAAATCAAACAACCAGTCTTACCAAGGGGTATCGTATTACCCAGTAACTGGGTTGTGGAGGTCAGAAAGGCAGTCGCTCCATGTAAAATACTGGTATTCAGCTGCATCCGGTTAGACTGGAAACCGACCCTAACATAATTGGTAAAAAGCTAGGCAGATGATGGTTCCGAAGTATGATGGCTGGCGTGGCTGCAAAACATAAGAAATCGTATATAAAGGTGTTAAGGCTGCACCGAGCGCACAGTGGCGCCCTCATCGTTTGTTTGGGTATTTCTTTTATTTTAGAATGAAAATGCAGAAAATAATCACGTTAAGTTGTGTTCCACAAGATTATACGTTAATATTATTATAAACGGTAGTTTTATATTGTTTAATTCTATTATAATCACTAAAACGGATAATAGTGGCCACTATTTTCCGTTTCATTGATTATAATAAAACTCCCCTCTTAAATATTTATTTTATTTTGTTTTTAGTATTTGTTGTTATAGCGGCAACAGAAATACGTAATTTGTGAAAATTGCAACTGTCGTCATATCGCGGTTCATGAGATACAGCCTGGTGACAAACAGACGGACGGACGGACAGATAGCGAAGTCTTAGTAATAGGGTCCCGTTTTTACCCTTTGGGTACGGAACCCTAACAAACGCTGAGAACATCAAAAAGCAGTTTTCTTTCTGTCCATTGCTTACGTAATAAAAACGCTCTAAAATAATTTGATTCGATGGCTCGACCCAATGAACCGAGCAAATTGTTTATTCTTTCAAATATTAAAATGAATATTATTTTGTTCATAGTCTTTGTTGGGAAAGGGAAAAGGTTTTGAAACGAAGTTCCGAAATGAAATGAAATGTTTATTTCTGTAAGTAATTTTTTGAGACACTTTTTCACGCCAATATTTTAAAACCAGATGGCGCCGGCATTTCCTTATCGCTCGTTATGCTCTGCACACAACACACACACACACACAACACAACTCCCGCGACATTTCTCGACTGTTTTTTTTTTTATTTGTGTAGTTTCTTGCATTAGGACCTCTATACTTCGTTTCAAAACACAAATAGCGGACGCTGGCCGCAAAGCTGCTGGACTAAAGTGAAACTGGGCTGGCCACATGAACCACAACTGTCGGATGTCGGAGCAGCAATACACAAAAACCCGCGACACGCAGTGCAGCAGTCAATCGCTTAACCACTGCGCCAACCATGCCGTCCCAATCGTACGAATCTATACTTTACCAGGCAGGGAAATTTATTGTTAAGCAAATTGGCATCTTTCTCTTTTAGCTGTCACCGTATGATTGTGAACAACTTTAGGCCCGGCGCGGCGCCCACTATCGGCATCGGCACGGTTGAAGATTTTTATGTGACAAATAGAAATATAACTTAATTATATGACAATAAAATTTAAATTTCAATGACACGGTATGTCGGATACCCTATCTTTATTTTTGCACCTACGATGATTATTATCATTGAAATTTCAATTTTATCGTCATACAATTAAGTTACATTTTTATTCGTCGCATAAAAATCCTCAGCCGTGCCGATGCCGATACTGGGCGCTATCTCGCGTGATTGTCAACAAATTATTGTGAACTGTACCATACTGCTTACAATATAGAATAGAATAGAATACTCTTTATTATGTACACCATATAAATTACAGACATAATTATAGAAACTGCACAAAGGGTGACACAATGGGCGGTCTTATCGCTAAAAGCGATCTTTTAAAGACAACCTTTGGATGGATTAAAAAAGGGGAAGGACAGACAAATACTGTAGGTAGTCTGTGGTGTACCATTTATATAATACAATAAATACATACATAAAGTACGTACGTATTAATTTTCTATAGTTTATAATCTATCCATGTCAACCCGTCAAATTGTGAACGAACCTGCACTTACCGACAGTGTTCACAATCTGTCCGACTTTGTCACCCGTAAAATTGTGAACGGACAATTTGTCAGTCCTGGCGGTAACCGAATTGGTCACAGTAACTATAAACTAAATAGACGCATTCTAAGCACTGTTTGTTACATTGAAGTAGATACTTTTCTTTAGAAAAATTCTTGTAGATACAACACTGAAACTCACTGTATACAAGTTATATCTCTCACAAAGAATAAACACGCCGTCTCTACCTATTGAAAGAGACTCGCAACAAAAACAGTTCATTATAAAAACTTTTTAAAACATTTTTTATGAAAAGATTATTCAAAGGGACACTCGGAAACCATAAATCTTGGGTTACAGCAATAAAAACGGACACGAAATGATGTATTACAAGAAGTTTGAATACGAAATATCAACTTAAGTTCGTATTAAGAATAACAAATATATCTACTTTTTGATATTGGCTAACTTTGTTTAAACATGCTCTCGAAAATACAGTCGCAAACATAAATACCTTACATTACATATGTTTCTTTATGTGACCACTGAAAATCAGCGCTGTGCGTCCCACATAACCAGTATTATTTTTTTTCGGATGGGAAATCATCAAATGGCCCTCCCGCTCTGGGTGTGAAGGGAGTGTCAGACTCTTACTGACTAAAACCCACCCATGTTCCTTCCTTAGCCCTTTATGTTCCGGGCCAGCGGTAACCCTTTCGGACAATCCCGCTGACCCGGCAGACTTCGGCCCTAAGGGGCCACGCTGCTGACATCTCTTTGAGGCGCGCGTGAAACACGTATGCGCCGTCCGGCAACATAACCAGCATCATGCTGAGTGGAAGCCTTCTTGTCACACTCTTTTTCTGTTCTGTACAATTCTCGAACGTTCACAGTCCGATCTTAGTCTCAATCTGTCAAAAATACCTCGAATTTCCCTACAGTTTTGTAAATTTTTTGACATTGATTGTCGCTGAGATGAGATTTACGGGAACTGACCTTCTGGTCTATTTGGTTATTATATTTTTAATCTCTCTTCTTCAATGGGTCCCTCATTACTGAGGATCGTGGTCACTGGACCCCTTTAAGCGGACATTCTCCATCCATCGACTCCGATGCAAAGTAGACATCACCACCTGCTGAAATTTGCTGGATGACGTAGCTTCTTTTACTTGGTCAGACCATCGTGTTCTTCGTTATTTGAGTTATCTTATCGTTTTGTATGCACGTGTTTCTGTGACAAATAAACCTATTTTTCTTTATTTCTTTTTAACATTCTTCAAAAGCGTTTTTCTCGTGAAATAACGATTGTAACATGGAGAAAATACCTAAGTATTTCATAATGGTATGGTTTCGAAGTTTGTAACTCCATAAAAGTTCTAAAACTTTTGGAGAAAATCGCTTTTGAATATTTCTTAAGTGTATTGTATTTTTGCTCGCGACTTTACCTACTTAATAATTTTCAAAAAAAAATATTTGTTTTGCGTGTTTCCGTGAACTGAAATGTTATACTTAAGTAACTATAAGTTTTCTCTTTTGTAAATTGTACGGACAATGGACTTTCTGATAACAAGGTAATATAATGAACCTAAAGTTCTTTATAAGGTCTTAGAATTTTGAGTTTTAGTACTGAATTATGTGGGAAGGAACCTAGAACAGGAAGATATTTAGTATTAAAGTTGACTTTTGTGTAATTGTAAGTAGATCAGGTGTCACAGTTACCTACTATCGCAATAGTTTCGATATAATCATCTACCTAGCCTTTTCCCAACCATGTTGGGGTCGGCTTCCAGTCTAACCGGATGCAGCTGAATACCAGTATTTTACATGGAGCGACTGCCTATCTGACCTCCACAACCCAGTTACTGGGTAATATGATACCCCTTGGTAAGACTGGTTGTCAGACTTTCGGGCTTCTGACTACCCGTAACGAATGACAAAGATCCACGAATAACAGCCGGGACCAACGGCTTAACGTGCTTTCCGGGGCACGGAGGGTCACCCATCCACAGACCAACCGCGACAAGCGTAGCTTAACCTGATCGATCGACCTGTGCGGCTGTTACTATTTAGCCATGGGCCCTACCCCCTTAAAGGCTACCAACATGAATTATGTAAGTGCAGGCGGCGACCTATTCTGTGAGAGATACAATGTTGATTTACGAGTGCTCGTAAAGTCTCTACTGATAGTACCTACCTATCGTTTAAATGGAGCGATTCCCTTTCCTTTGTTGTTTCATTTCCGATGTTGTGTCGTAAAGATTATCTTTGTTATGAATTGATTGAAGTATCTGAATGACAATTGGCTGACTTCATGAGGTTGGTGTGGGTTTTAGGTCATTGGCAAATAAACAAACACGAGTTTTATTGCCGGTCGTAAATTCAGGATTGATTTTGTTGTCGATGGATACTTAATTAGTAAGCACATTTTAAATGGAACTGTTAGTTATTGATGGATAGGTACTTAATTTGTAGAGCAGAATACTCTTTATTATGTACACGATATAAATTACAGACATAATTAAAGAAACTGTACAAAGGGTGACACAATGGGCGGTCTTATCGCTAAAAGCGATCTTTTAAAGACAACCTTTGGATGGATTAAAAAGGGGAAGGACAGACAAATGCTGTAGGTAGTCTGTGGTGTTCCATACAATTTGTAGGTACGTGTTGTATCAAATATTCGTGGTATTCATGAAATATGATGCTGAAACTAAGAGGCAATGTAAACTCACCTTGTTCACCAAAACAAATTGTAATTGAGAACCCAAAGGAAGAAATAACTTTATATGTCGCAGAAACACGTGCATACAAAAAGATAAAAAAACTGGCCAAGTGCGAGTCGGACTCGCACACGAAGGGTTCCGTACCACAGGGCAAAAACGCCGAAAAAAAACACGTTTGTTTGTTGTATGGGAGCCCCTTAAATATTTATTTTATTTTTAGTATTTGTTGTTATAGCGGCAACAGAAATACATAATTTGTGAAAATTTTAACTGTCTAGCTATCGCGGTTCTTGAGATAAAGCCTGGTGACAGACAGACAGACGGACAGACAGCGAAGTCTTAGTAATAGGGTCCCGTTTTTACCCTTTGGGTACGGAACCCTAAAAAGCAAGAGCAAGTCTTAACCGTTTCAGCAATGATAGGCCCGAAATGGACATGGATGCAAATTCTCCATTAGGTACCCATGGCCCTGATAGTAAGACTACAAACTGACACAATTTCAATCTGACTTTTTACGTAACATAATAGCAGCCTATTATTGTCCCACTGTAAGGCAAAAGCATCTACTCACACAGAGAAGGCATGAGCATTGATCACCACGCTTGCTCAAGACGAGTTCACGATTTCAGACTTCAATTAAATATAGATTTAATTAAATTAAGTATTTGTTTATTTATGGCAACTAGGCCCAATTGTTAGTAACGTTGTTCTTAAAAACTATTGTTGGTAAACAAAAAGAAAATTGTAAGGTTAGCTGTGGGGTCTTCTGACCAGCACCTCCACAGCGTGCGACAACCAGGGTTCGTCGTACTTTTCTATCAACATACTAAGGATGCCATTAGATAGAACTAGACCGCGCTCTTAACAAGAAGGAATATGTTTTTTTGCGCATTATGGCGCGGCAGTCTCAACAGCTTCCTGAAGCAGTTATTAAGTCCAGGTTTCCTCACGATGTTTTCCATCACCAACCTCAGTAATGTCCAAGATAAACTAAGAAAGTACATAGACATTGAAAAGTCACATTGATACTTGCCTGGATTTTAACCCACAACCTCGAGAGGCAGGATAAAGAGGCGAGGCTTTAATCTACTGATAAGTAAGACGTACTACACAATTAATGAATACCTGTCAGATAGAAATGTGGGTGTATATTAGTAATACATAATATAATTATGGTGAATACTTGGGTCCGATTTATTTTATTAAAATTATTTTACTTACTTGTATTATTAATATTATGTGTTGACTGTATTAGACATGACTTAATTATTATGACATTATATACTCTGACATTTCTTACTTATTAATTTGAATTTATGCAATTATTTAGTTATTTATTTGTATTTATGACATTGTATAACTTATTAATTTGAATTTATGACATTATAATGTCATAAATTCAAATTAATAAGTTTCACAATTTCATTCAAAAAATAATACTCTATATATAGAGTATTATTTTTTGAATGAAATTGTATAACATATAGATCTAAATTTATGACACTGTATAGGGTACCTACTAATTGTAATTTAAATGATTATTTTTTTATGGTATTAATTGGAATTTATGAGTTTTATGACATAGTATAATTTTAAAGATAATTTTGCATGCCTGAATTGGTGCAACACAGTGAACTGCGCATTCACTTGACATCTAGAAATGTATTTATTATGTACTGTGTTGAGCAATAAACATTTGAATTTGAATTTGAACTTTAAAGACTGGGCCATCACGACCCATTATAGATGATTCTTAAACTCATTCCCAACAAAGTCCTCGTTTCAAATATCGCAGTTGTGGGTCGTTTCCCACGCGACGTTTACGAGACGAAGCCGATCGATGCTAACTATTTACGACAAATAAATAAGCCATAATTCTGACGCTTCGCCGCTAAACTGACGTTTTACAGTCAATAGATATTAGCTATTATGTGACAGTGTAAAGATTTAATTATGAGAATAGGCATCTCGGTTCTCTTTACGATGTTTTGACTGTTAAACATTTATTTAAGTGGGATGAAATTGAAATGGATGAAGCTAGGTTAGTAAAAATGAAAGACGAAGTATAAAATGAAACTACAGAAAATTTACAAACATAAAATATTAATTTATTGTAAGATTAAAACAAAACGGAAGTATTTAAAGCCACATTTCCAACAGTTCGTTAACATGAACATAATATTGAAACACATTCAGTAAGATTTCATAAAGAGGATAGAGAGATCCTCTCCATATTTCTTACTAGCTCCTGTCCGCGACTCCGTCCGCGTAAAATTTCTTGTGCCCCCGACCCACCCCGTCGCATCGTATCGCTTGTCCTTAGCGTTTTTTTAGCGTTCTTTGTTACTGTTTATGTGTCGTGATGTTCAATAACATATAGCCTTCCTATGATTGGGCGCTATCAAATGCAAAAAGATTTTTTCCAAATCCGAATGGTAGTTCTAGAGATTAGCGCGTTCAAACAAACAAAAACTCTTCAGATTTATTATTAGTATAGATATAGAATAGTTATAGGAAGGACATTGTATACAAAGATTTCATAAAAAAAATTAAAACTATACTTAACAATGTTCAGCCAGTTGAAACAAAAGACGACTCAATTCTTAACAAAGAACTTTAAATTAAACCAAATAAAGCAGAAGTAGAAGTTAATATTCCCAATCATATTAAAGCAAAAACAACTAAAAGTACAGTCGATAAAGCCGAATACTCAAATAACATTGTAAGACACACTTCCAGACTATCCTAATGTTAAAGTAGGAATAAGAGTTAAACTTAATCTCGACAGCCAATATTTAAACTGCAGCGAACTTGGGAGCCAATAACCGCGCTCAGATCTAGTTTGCACTTTGTCGATATAACTTTGTATAGAACGTTTGTGTTCATGAATATGTGTATAGTAATCATGAGTATGGTCTTGTTCTTGTTCAAACTTGTTAGGTTGACCACACTTTGGAAGTCAAGCTGGTTTGCGAGAAGTCTGTTTAACTAATCAAAAGCGGTAGTTGGGTTTATCAATGGATTTTAGAACGTAGCCATTAAAAGAGGTGTCTTTTTAACCGTCCTGAGCTATTCTAAATATATGTATGTAGGTTATTAAATGAAATAATGTTAATTTCTATAAGTAGATCTTTTAAGACTCTTTTACACGTAAACATTTTGGTAAATATTGTAAAACTAGATGGCGCCGGTATGATTAGGTAGTCTACTTTTTCTGTATCATTAACTACTTTTTTAAGTCACCTTGTAGTCTAAAGCCATGTTTCGGCAGTTTTTCTGAAGACACGGGTCAAAGTTGTATTAATGTTAATATAATTAATAAAATATAGACTTAAAAAGCTCTTTTCCATCAAATTATTATCCCCGAAAACTGCGGAAAATTCTCCAAAGATTTAATTAACACATTTTATTAGTAGCAGAAGGCCGCTCCTTGCTATCATTCATAAGTTGTGTAATAAAGAAAATTTAGGCAATAAAGCCAAGATACGGGCCGCGGGGGAACACGGCTGCCATTAACCACGATTTTGGCATTGTGGCCAAATTAATATGTGCCAGGGTACGCACAATAGAGATAACATGTCATAGATCATATTCGCACGAGATCGCACCATTTATTTCATAAGAGGTTAGAACGCCGTAAATAAAATTATTGCCACAGGACCTACTTCTAATGAAAATGTTCTGGATGATAGTAAATCTTTTTCATGACCAATAAATAGCTTTTTAAGAACGTATCTATCAATTCGGGGATAGTGATCATAATTTTCCATATTCTCGTGAAAAGGCTCAAAAGGAGTTTGTAAAGATCGTAGCAGCTGAGGTTCTGTAGTTTCTGCTTACCTCCTTGAGAAGAAGGCGTGTGATGATGATAACTCTGTAAAATCCACCTTTACCAAAAAGCAAGATTGATGAAGAGCACAATGTCGGAACCATGTAATTTCTATGAACAAAGCTTATAATGGTTTACGGCTGAAGTAAAACTTGGCAACAAAAAACTTTCCTTTAAAAAAAACCTTACCCTAGGTTGTTTTTTTTAAAGGACAGTTAATTCTTGTTTTCTAAATTATATCGGTCGACTTCCTTATTTAAATTCTGCTCCTCATCAAGCATTAGGTACTCGACTACGTTACAATTACCAGTAATACCGTCAACTTCTTTATAGCTTTTTTTTAACCGGGGTTCATTATAGACCGCAACGTAAAGGATGCAATTTGAATACATTCTGTCTTTTATTTAACGATCATTTTATGTAGTTGGTAGGTAAATGAATTAAGTTAATTTACAGTTATATTGAAGGCTATGTGTGAAATGTGACTGGCATAGTGAATTAATGGTTGACACGCTAATTTGAGTAGATGGTACTATTACAATTGAAGTTAATATAGAATATATCGAAAATAATAATGATTTAGTAAGCAAATATTGCTCTTAAAACGGTGAAGGAAACAAACATCGTGAGAAAACCGGCATGACTTAGAACCGAAAATTCAAAGGCCAACTCAAATTAGCCAAATGTGACATCTACCAACCCACACCGGGCCTGCCTGGTCGATTATGGCCCACTCCCTCTCAAAGAGAGGAGGCCTGTGGCCCAGCTGTGGGAACATTATACGCTGATTATGCTAAGAAAATATTCATGAAAGAAATTGGTCCAGTATTTCCTTAATCTCAATTTACTTGCACAGCATTTCTTTTAATGTCATACATTATACGCGGCTTCTCGGAGTTCCCAGCTATTTCATCTTTTCCACAGTCCATCTATATTTTCAAGGAGAACAATATTTCAGTATTCAATTCTATTCTTTTTGTTGTTGTATAAAAGTTTTCTGTTGATCACTGGACCGTGTAACCTACAGTGGAAAAATTTCGCAGTAAAAAAATTACGTTCATCCTCAGGTTGTCTGCGATCGCTAATTGCGATAATACCGTTGTACATTTTATTGTTTTCTCTCTGTTGAATTTCTCCTTCCTGTCTTCTATAAATAGAATTTTCTCAGTATTTTTCTTTTCTCCTATGCTATCTTTTCTCACTTCAGAAAAACGATAAATTTCTCAATTTGTCCGGAAAATAATTGTACCAAGTGAAATATGATAGGCAAACATTTTCATTAGGCTTGGATACAACGTAGGCGATGATGTAAGTCTGCCTAGTGTCTAGACGACTTATTATTATCTGTTATGGAGGTATTATGAGCTTTGCTTTTATTAAATGTATTGTTAGTATGGGTATCATCATTTTTCATATTGGTGGCACGGAGATGACGGATGTTGCTACCTACGTGTGGGTATTTTGGCTCATGTTCCTGTTTACTTAGTATGTACCTTGAAGTTTTCAGGTCTAATGTATTGTGTATCAGTAACTGTTTTCAAAGTTCAAACATAATTTTTAGTTTTGTAGTTAATATTCATCATCAGCTGTAATGTTTGTTATAGTAACATGCCTGTATTACAACCCTATCTCACTACTTTAGGTCTTTTTTTATTTAACCTACACTGTCTCCCACTGCTGAGAAAAGGCCTGCGAAGTTCTTCCAGGCATCACTGTATTCTTGATCCACCAAAATTATGTTTTTTCTATAACTAGAAGTAGTCTACGCATTCCACCATAAAACGAACCATTACCTCTTTTCATCACTTACTATCCGTTTCGCCCATATCAGCATCGCTCCAAACCTCCTAATAAAATCTCCGGAACTCTAAACCAATAAACGTCAGTATATCGCTCCGTCAGCGACGCATCAAGTGACGTCAGCCTGCAGTTCGGTTTCAACGTCGGCGTCGGATCAAATTCGAACGCCAATCAGCGTCCGCCGTTCCGCTGACGTGGCATTACGTCACTCTTCTCTGATATTGGCGGTTGATTCTTTTGATTTTAGAACGTAGTCTGGTTTTTTTGCGTTTTGTGGTTTGACGGGATAGTTAATTTGAAATTTTATTCAGTCTTAGTACTTATTTTAAAGGGATTAAAACTAACGATGATGCTTATGAAAATTATTACTGTTAATTATTACTTTTAAACTCTTGCTAAGACAAACAATTACAATAACTTTTCTCCTTAACAAAATCTAAAGTAAGATGAAAAAATTAAGCTAATTTTAACTAGCGTAAAGGGCGATTCATTTTGTGTCCCTCGACACTTTTTCATGGGAAATTTAATAATCGCCGTGGCATCAATGAGAAGGGAACGCTATAAGACCCGGGATATTCTTCTCGTCGCATTACTCAAAAACTGACGGCGTGCTACAAAAATGAATGGGCTTTTGTTTAAGTTTAATATAATTTTATAATTTACTGCCAAGAGGTGGAGTAATATTCATGAAAAGATGATTGACGCAAGAATGACGTGAATCTCCTAATAAGATGTCCAGAATGGCAAAGGCCGTTGAAACCATGACTTAAATAAGTTTGCATTAATGTTAAAGTGAGATGTTGGCTTGTATTTAGGGTACTCAATACCCCACTTATTAGAGTGTCCTAAGTACCGGTTCACCTGTACCTTGAATGACCTAAAAAATTCCACTGATGCCGCAATTAACTGGGCTCAAAATATATAGAAAATTAAAAAACAACGAGGAAGGGTACCATCGTCACGAAAAGAAGAAGGGTACTCAATGAGCCTTCAGTTCTCTAAACCTAAAATCAATAAAGCTTAATAACGAAAATTCATACATCAATCACAATTCTTTCCAAAATAGACTCTTTATACTTTTCACGCTCGAATAAAATACAAAGACATCTTATTCATAGTCATTTCCCTTGTTTCAGTATCAAAAAAAATTATCATTGGGCGCTACGCAACTACAGCACCCAAAAAAGATATCCCAAAAGAAATCGCAGAACATAAAACAAAATATATCGGTTCAATAATCACATATAACGAGTGTTCACTGTTTTCTCGGATACGTCAGTATATATCGATGATAGGTGCTTAGATGTCGTACACAATACTCGAAAGACCCTTGTTGAAACGTCCAAATTATCGACCTAAATTATGTACGAATCTTCAGGAGACAGACAAAGCATTCGTGAACCCTCTGTCGTTTAAGACGAGATTGAGAGAAAATTGTTCTAATTAACACGGATGCTCAGCTCAATGAAATTACGAAAGTAATGATTGCAAAGAAAAATAGTACAATACAGGCAAAGGGAAATTCAAATAAAAATAAATATTCAAATCTTAAATGTCCGTTTTCTCGAAGTGATAATGATTATCTTGTTAAAATAAGGCGGAAATTATTGCTTTGCTTTTCTTGATTAACGCAACAAACCTTACTGAAATATCTTGGCAGAATATAATTACAGTTGGGGAACGTAACAAGTACAATAAATATGAAAAACATTGCTAGAATGCCTACAAAAATCGAAAAACCAAACAGTGTAACCAAAATTCTCCGACATTTCACCGTGTACAGTCACGAGCAAAAGTATGTATACACTTGGCTTTATACAAAGGCGATTTTCTCCTTTATTTTTGAATTAAATTTTATATTATTAAGAACATAGTATTTTCGAACCTATAGGTTTATATAAAGTGTCGTATTTCAATGTTGCATTCGTTATTTCGTGAAAAAATCGCAATTGAAAGTTGCCAAGTGTTGACATATTAGTGCTCGTGACTGTACCGCACACGAGCACACGTCCGTGGCATAGTATACATTTACGCAACATTTTCCGCCTTCCCCTGCCAACATTCCCTTCAGTATATCGATGGCGTGATTTATTTTTGTTTTCACGTAGTTGAATAAGTCGGAATTATAAGGTTGGGAACGCGTTATGGCCCATAAAACCTATAATGACTCACCCGTGCCGCGCAGTAGGGTAGTATTTATTTTAAAAATTACCTGCCGCCTACTGAAAAAATATATAATTGCTTTTATGTAGGTGTAACGGTGTGTATAATTGGTGGGGCAGGTGGCGATTAAGCTTTTAGAATCGACAATATGTATTATGTATTGATATATCACAAATAAACTGATTTTGTTGACGGTGTCATGTAGGTCGTTCTTTCACTTCTTTGAAATGTACGCGCTTCAAAGCCTTTAACAATACGAATATTATTAACGAAGCTTACTGTGCAGCTGTGGTTTGAAAATTCTCTTGGAATGAAAATAATACGCCGTTTGACTATAAGAAACTCTCATTAGCCATTTTAAGTTAGTATTCACAACGTTAAACAAATTATGTCTTCATAGCCAAGTTGGAAAAAACCTTCAGTGCTAGTATAATTTAAACTTTTTTCCTCGCAGAGAATAAAAGTTCTAGAAAAGTATTATTTATTTAGCCAACAGAAATGCTGGACTTGAAGAATTCATTTGTACACTTAGAGCATTTTCTAGCGTAATGAAATTTAATAAATCTATGGAAGAAAATAAAAATATTAAAACCGAGCTTCAACATTGTTAGGTTTCGCTTTGAAGTTAATAAGTAATTGAAATTAGAGAATGACCCAGTCATTTCATGCTTTTTGTTTAACCTAAATATACAATGTAATTCAAATAAAAGCATCACAAATTACAATTTCTATTTAACGATGGCAAATAAGTCCCCTTGAACAGTGAACCGTTTGCCGTTTTTCCCGAACGTGACCGAGTGTCAGATGTGTTATCTGGAGACGGAATCTGCCCAATTACAAGCGTCCTAATCTCCTGTTATTTATAATTCACGGTAGAACCACTGAGTATATTGTTATTAGTCACGTTTTGTGACCCCTGTTTGAATATTACATTGTACACCTTATGGTTTAGTTGAGAGGGTCTTTATTATGATAAATTAAAGGTATATTTTTGGTTAAGGCTTAGATTTAGAGGTATCTTTACATACATCTTTTTCATAATTTTAAGAAGTACATAATATGTAACATTGGTAGACTACATAAGCGAAGATACATCCCTACTTCAGACAGTGAGCTAACTTCCTTTAAGCCCTCACTTCCTGCCATAACACACCTACCTGTCGTTAAATTGAGATAACTGAGGAACATTTGTGAAAAGGAACGGCAGGTGGCATTCGACAATATCGCTCGGGTGAAACAATGCGAAATCGGGTGCCGAGAGGTACGGGATGTTCACAGGATGGTTTATCAAGGTGTTCAGACCGCTGTCTCGGTTGTAACTCCGCTTTATTGCGTTATCAGGTGGCGTTAGTGGCAGTAGGTATAGAGGGTACCGCAAGGTGCGATTCTTGGACCAACTTTATGTTGAGTAAATGTTTGATGGCACATTTTCGTGTCGAAATTAATTTGTTTGTTTGTTTATGTGGGAGAACTCTAAAGTTGGAGTTTAACTGAGTTAGAGAGTTGTGTCTATAGTAATTTCATTAAACCATAACACACCAAATTAAATTAAAACCGTAAATTTACTAATACACCTAGTCATGTCAACGTCCAACAGTAAAAACAAAGTTCATAACTGTTAAAGGTCTAAGAATAACTATCCCTTCAAAAGTGTCCTTCATTCTTGTTTTCCCACAGAATTTGCATATGAAAGACAGAGTATGTTTGAAACTGTTGTACAAAATTCTACCACACCTAAACAGGGACCGGACACTTAACGGGGTGTGAGGGGGTTGGGGGATGTAAGGCTCAGGGACGTCACGTGTGTCGTTCCACTAATTGAGCGTAAAGTAAACCGCTGTCAATGAAGCGGTGCGTTATTATTCCAAACTCGCTTCACCAAATATTATTTGCGAAAGCTCTGAAGGAATTTCAACTTTATGTCATGTTGATAAGATTGAGTTTGCTGAAGTGGGATGAGGATTATGGAAAGCGTTTTATTATTATATTAATTTTCATTGAGTATAGTATAAACTTATTTACCGTTAAAGTTATTTCCTTAGACAATTGGTTTATACTTGACGTTAAAATCAAAGAGCATTTTCTTGTAACAATCATTTTGCCAACATTTTCATTTCCTAGAACTCTTAGGTTCTCTACACAAGATATTTCTATGATCAAATAAAATTCGAGATAATCATGTATTCACTTCAAGAGTTACTAGAATTTCAATTCGCCATTTTTTCAGACATCATTAATTAAGAACTTACCAACATTACCGAATTTCATTTGGAATTTTCACAACGCGTAAGTAATTAAAGCTCGTGCCGTAAATAGGCTCTCGACTGAACGAATCTAATATGTTAATGGTCGCACACTTTGTTTAGTTTAGCCAATTTATTGTTAGTGTGGAAACATACGGCTAGTAGGGGATGGACGTTGACAGCTGCTACTTTAGATTTATATGGCTATTTTCACCACGTGGGTTTTCAAACGTCTTTTAGAGGATTTAGATTTATTGTATATCATTTTGCAATGTATAAATATATTATAGCTTGATTTGTGCCAGAAATTTTAAGTTCAATTTTGCTTTATGTACAATATTTTCATTGATACGAAGCGTTTTAGTTTGACAATTAGCTATAGCTCCTTTTCTGCTTGCTACAACCATCCAATGATATATAATATTATGTATTCCATTCGCTTCTGCTTCCAACTAATCATCAAAATTAACAGCTCTTCTCAATTTCAAATTCTCGACAGTGACACTAAATAAAAGCAGTCCGTCCCAACCGCTAACCAGTACATTTTCAAACTTAGACCGTTAGTCTGATTAATATGCAGGACTAATTAAAAGGCATCGTAGTTAAGCGAGCACATCGCAACCGAAGGCAACGCCACTTTTCATTTACGTTTCGCGGAAAACATTCAGGGCTTAGGAGAATTGTAGTAATGGTCGGAGTTGGAAAGTCATCACAATGGAATATGTCGGATGTTGGAATTCTTTGTGGTAGTTTCATATCTTTTGGGAGACTGTCGAGTGTTGTTTGCGGTGAATATATTTAAATATAATATGTAGCTTTCGTTTTTGTTCCTCAATGGTGAGATGTTGACTGCCTTACACGTTAATTTAGGAACATACGCTACGTAACGGTTTGGAGTTTAATTTTTATTTTCCGTACGTGTTGTGAGAACAGTTTTTGTATTCATACTATACATTCAAATAAAGCTTCAGTATCACCTACCTACATCCTACCAATATCATTAAGCTTACTTTAATAAACTAGAATCTCCTCTCCTATCTACGAACCCAAAACAATATTTATCAACATTATCAGACCCTCATCATCATTGGTCTACAAGCCTAGTGAAATAATTAAGATGAATTCGCGAGTGATACGGCACATGGAGGCTCGCGACTCGTAAATCCACGATTACGTGCCCCGCGCGAACGTTTTAATGAGCCGTACGGAACACTAGGGTTGGTGAAGGAGGAGATAGTGCAAATATAAGACTAGATATATGTAAAGGAGGGTAGGTAGTTTATAAGGTGAAGAAAAAATTAACGAGAGAGATTGGTATTTAGATGTGTGTAACCAACTGAAAGTAATGAAAAGATTTAAAAGGCAGGCAATTTAAAAGCATTTTTATGTAGATGATTTTATTAAGCTGAATTGAATGAATAATATGAACACAAATTATTCAATGAATAAAATTGTTAATTGAATTAAACTATGGAGCTGAAAATATATTTCTAATTGATTACCTGCTCGATTAAGATCATTCCTTTCAATACGTACGGAACTCAATAGTCCATGATTTTCGTCGATCCATAAATAATTAGATTAACATTTATATTTCCTGTGATTATAACATGGAACGAGATTCTCGTAAATGCGAAACATGTAGCGACTTTTGGGACTTACCATAAACAGCCTATAATGTTCCCACTGCTGGGACACAGGCCTCCTCTCTGTGAGAGAGAGTTATACATTAAAAATGATTCTTTAAATGAAGTCGGTAAAAATGCTCCATTTTCTCGACAACCCTCCGTTACTTCCCCTGCGAGGCGATAAGCCAGCGAATTGCCGGGAACTTGAGACAACACCGACACAGATACAACATACATACAGTTGAAAAGTTTCACAAAATTGCTCTCTCAAAATACCGTCTATCATTTTGCGCGGCCTTGCATACAGATATTTGGGTTGTATTCCAGATTTATGTGCTAAGTCACAGTTGAGGGAAGTTAGATTTGAAAGCCTCAAAATCCACAATCCTTGGATTTAGCAATCTAAGGTCTCGTACCTGAGGACTTAAAACGGGTCGTTATCTTTAACCGTCTCTAAAACCTTTTCAAATAACAAGTGCCCTTTGAAAAGATTCTCGTAGCACTTTTACCTGTAAACGCTTCCAAAGGATGAAAGGGTCCCCCTATGCTATGAAAATGTTATACGCTTTGATAATGACGTTGATACGACCGTTTTCATTTTAACCAATAACGATCGGTAGCAATTAGCAATTGGATATATTTCACAAGCCCCCAAAAGCTCCAAGTTTAGGTTAAATCTAGTAAACTAATACAGACCGATTATATTAATGGAATCTGCCAGTAGGTTAAAAGACGTCCTCTGTTGAATAGATTACATAATACTTCACCTCAATACACAGCTCCGCATACAACGGATCCTCCAAATATCCAGGTCAGCGGTCCATCTAATTTTCCACTCGCTGATCACCTGACTATGACTGTGAGAAAAAATAGAGCATAGACAAGAACTTCACGTGAGATATTTCTTCAATAAACTCACCTGGACTTCGAAACAAAATTGATCGTGTTTAATACCTACCCTCTCGAATTACGCAAGACTTATTCCAAGCTTCAAAAATTCCGAGACAGACAGTATCAACTAACTTTCCCTGCGAAAGGTCAAAAATGGTCCAAATTGCCGAGCGAACTCCTCAGGCGGTTTCCATCAAGTCTGCCTAAATAAACAATGTCGGCTATATTTTACAGCGGCTAAAAATTCCAACCACCGAGCAATTCCTCATGCAGATTGGAAAACTTTTCTAATAACCAATTAAGTTATAAGTGATACACCGAAGTGTTGTTTAAAATTCATCAGCCTCAAAATTTACATGTTACCTTTTCACCGCCACGCCATATCGGTATTCCTATGCCCTGTACGCCAAGCCCGAAAATCTTAATTAAATACCTACAAAAAAATAGGGATTTCAACATTATATCGATACCCATTATTATTATTTTTCTGCGACCTGTTTTTTGTCGAGTATAGCCGTCGTTGGCGCACAGGGCACGCTTGCTCATGTCGGCTATAGCCGACATTGGCGTTCAAAAGGTTAAGGGTAATGTTCCGCCGGCCTTCGGTATTGTTCTTTCTATAATGAGCTTGTTTAAATTTAATACGAAGGTCTTCAGAATCTGGAGTGGTTATGTTAAAATAGGTCAGCTGTGTTTTAAATACACTTTTAGCAAGAACGGCGTTAAATCGAGCATCTTGATTGTCACTTACTACCGCATCATTAAGAGCGAAACATTCATTTTTGTCCCCATTTATATTCACCCTACATTGGAAACAGGCGTCACTTAACATTTTATATCCGATTCTCTTGAAATACCTTCAAAAAGCATCAACATTTCGAGACTGCAGAGTGCAGAGATTATTCAGCATCACCGGGTTTTGCAATACGAGTGGATTATTTGGAGAGGCGAAATCTACTCATATTAAACGGGACGGTGATCGTAAAAAATAAATAGCGTGCAATAACACGAGGGTAGGATGGCACCAGTAATCCGTAATATATAGCTAAATATATGACATGGTATACGTATAGCAATATGACATAATTCGGAATCGCTCGACGTTCAAATGCTCTGACAGGAAATCGATAAAGCAAAGGTTGTGGTTTGTGCCTATGTGCGAGTGTATTGGAAATCTGTCCATTCAGACGTATAAATTGGATAATGTCTGCTCGTGCACGTACGTTATATACTTGAGTGATGGGTTTAAATAGTAATCATTATGATTGATTACGTTTTATACAGTATCAGGAAGGACCAAAGAGTTAGGGATTTTATCAAAATATACTTTACGAGACATGTAGCCCTTCTGTCTCTGAAGTCTATTTTGATAAAATGACTTATAATTAGAATTTTGTTTACTTACTTTTTTTGGATAATATTAATATATCTTTTTTCTAATTATACAGGGTTATTTGAAAAAACACCAACAACCTCTTAAGAGGTTATTATTATTTTTTCGCGATTTCAGGTTTGGTCCCATAGTAAAAGTTGTTCATAATAATAACCTCTTAAGAGGTTGTTGGTGTTGTTCCAATAACCCTGTATACCTGGCGAAATGGAGATCATACAGCTCTGCCTAACCCTTCGGGAATAAAAATGATTTATTTCTGTAAGTAGGTTTGTACACGTAACCCTGCCCTTTGTAGAAAGTACAAGACGTATTTGTAGGTATACTTTTTCTTCACCAATTCCTCTTCCTTCGAAGGACCACTTGATGTTGTAGGATTGCAGCTAGGGCTGGTTCTTGAGGTATTTGGTGTGGAATTAGAAAATAAAAGGCAGGCCTTTTGGTGTAACGTGAGTGGAGCGGAATTTTATTGTAGACTAATAAAATATAACAGTTTGACACAAGGAAACGGAAATGAATAAAAAAAAATAATTTGTTGGAGTTGCCAACACAAACACTTTTATACGTCAATCATATTTTTTTAAACTAGATGAGGTCGGCGTTTCCTATCTGACTATTCTGATAAGAAAGGCCGAAACAAACTCAGAGGTCACAGTCTCTTTTAAAGTCCACACAAAATCTTGGTCAGATGAAGACCATGTAGATTGGTGTCTGAAATGGTATTTTGAGGAAAGAACCACACAGGTTGAGCGGACCTGTCCAGTCAGTGCACGCATTTGTCAAAAATCGTACAGCTCAACTCAATACTTGAGGACAGGAATACAGTCGTGATGGTATGTTATGTCTTTCAAATACTAATACCTAAATAATTAACATTCAAAATAAAATTCTTTTTGTTTCTATATATCTGTTATCCACCTTAATAATTATTTTTGTCATTCAATCAATGTATACGTAGGTACGTAGATGCAGCTTCCAATTTTTAAATATCATCTCCACATTTTTCACAAAAAATCACAGAGCTTCGTATCCATCATCCGCAAACAATTTTCACAGCCATTTCTCTCCATCCATAATTTAATCACTCGCAAAAGCAGCGAACATTTAAAATCTCCCCCAAAAGCATTTAACATTTGGACTGCAAAATAAGGACAGCACTGCACCGTCCGCTGACTTGTCGGAGATTTATGATCAGATATATCATCTCAGGCCTTCCTGGCACTGTAATGCCTAAGGGTGGGAGGCCACCACCCGGCTTTGAAAAAATTAAAAAAGAATACGTGGCTTTTGATATCTTTTGTTTTGTTTTGAACGCAGAGATTATTAGTGCCTTCTCGTGAACGGTTTTATCTACGCTCGGGTAATTCAATAAGTAGATTAGGGTGCTTCTCAATAGTAGTGTAATCAAACGTTATTTCATTCAGTAGCGAAATTAGAATCGTCAAGTAATAACCCTCAATCTATTTTGATTACCGAGTCATTACGTAACTCAATATCCGCTTCATTTCTCCCCAAAAATACACCAGCACAAACAGCTAATGGTAACATTCCAAAATTATACCTAATACCCCGTACTGAAAATAACCTGAATTATTCAACATTAGGGCTATTAATTCTAAACTCGCGATGAAACTCAGCAACTCCCATTTAGGTAGGTATAAGTATAAACCCAAAAACACAATGAGAGAAAAACAAAAGACGGAGAATTCATCGACTACCCTGCAGTGTCGGAAGTTGCCCGAACTTACTCGTACATAATCCTCATTTTTTTTCCGCGGGTCGGTCCCAAGTGTATAGGGCTCTAGAAAAAGCCATTTTCTTAAGAGCCTCACAAGAAAACTGCTATGTGCAGAGGCTGACGTCGATGTGTGGGGGCGGATGAGCAGATGCCATGTTTAGCTGGCTAAAGTTTATAAATGTATTGTGTACCGTCATTAAATATTTATTGATAGAACTTGGTGGAATATTGTGTTGCGTTTTTACCCTTTTTGGAACGATAAAAAATAAGAAGCCATTTCTTTTACTGTGGTAGCATTATCATTCGGAGATACAAATTTTTTGGCTATAGTATAATAATTTTGCGTTATGTCCATATTTGGTCTCCTATTTGATTATTTAGTTAACCAAAAACTTATGATATCCAAGTAAAACATAGCGGTAATAGCCACTAGGTTTGCATTAATAATTAAAATAAGATCAATGGTGTTTCACATTGTGACGTTTTGGCGCAATAACAATCGTGGAACAAAGGTATTTGTAATAACTCCTAGTACATAACCCAAACCATTTCGAACCCAAGTTATGATTAAAGCTAAACGTCAAAGACCTAAGTTAGTAAATCAGGAGCTAGTGATTATGTGTTTCGACTAGCACATTATGTGCGTCTAATTACCCAATAGTTTCTTGTTATTGATACTATTAATCTCTTTCCGAACTGTTCCTCCGACGCGCTCGGGTACTGCTAATATGGGAAGAAGTTTAACAGTAAATTACTATTTGTTTGTTTCTTGATGGGTAATTGGAACAGTTTCTTTGTGTGTACGGCATAGAGGAGCGTAAGAAATTACTAACACTCTGAAACTGCAGAGTTTGCTACTCGAAACATTCTGAAATTGCAGAGTCACGTGCAACTTGTAGCTAGAACTACACCACAAAGGAACTCACTGGAATTGGTGTCGGTAGTAACGTTCAAAATTGTTTTGTACTTGGCATGATTAAATGATATTTATCACAAGCTGCAGAGTTTTGAAGTCAAAGAATCGTGCAATCAAATCTTGAATCAGCCATTGTGCTAAGTCTGCTGCTACCATGAATGTCTACCATGCAAAGTAACTCCCATATTACAAACTTTCACCACCTGTTCTGTACCTGCAGAGTTTTAACACTCCCCATTCTCTTGTTGCAGAGTCTGGAAGAGCGAGAGAAGAGACACGTTAGTCACAAGGAGCAATTGGCGCGAGAACAGCGCTACCTTCAGCGGCGGTTGAACCAGCTGAGCGACGCCCCCAGAGACTCAAGACTATCGGAGAGTTCGATCACGCATACGCACACAACGCGAGCGGACTCGCTCTCATCGCTAGAGTCGTCGTCGTCGGGAGTGTCGACGGCGGAACGGTCGCCCTCGTCAGTCTCTGAAAGTGGTGAGTTCTTTTTTCCATTCTCTGTGTCCGGTTTGACTGACGCCTTTAATGTTTTATGGCAAGTGGCTGTTTTGCCGGCAGATATTTGGAAAGGGCTGAAAGCGTTTTTTAAGCCCTTTTAATTGACCATTTATTCTTAAGGTGAATAACAATTCAGCAAGCCCAAGAAAACCTTACAAGGCTTGTAACATTACTACGATGATTCGATTTTAGACCGTGTTGTAGGTATTTTTTTATACTCCAGGTTTTACAAAGATTCGTTAAATCATTACTTCAGCGAAGAAAGAAAGAAAGTCATCACATGTTTTACGACGAAACAAACTTTTACAAAAGCGTCTAATTGATAGCTCTTACGCCACGTAAAAGTAAAATAAAATTTTAATGAAGTGCCTCATAACTACTTCTGTACTTAATAAAAGCGAGCATTTTATGAGCCCAGATAAGCTATAACCGGCTTCCTTTGCCGTATTCCGACTTAAGCAAGACAATAAATATGATTTTATCTTTTAGTAATAGTTTATTCGTTTAGCTCTAAGTAATCGCTAAAATTTTATTTGAGTTAAAAACTATCAAGATTTAATTTTAAGAAAACTTTGAAACACCAGTTAATTTATCGTGACCATGAATTTTAATAAAGGGTTTGGTCCTTGGTATCTTATTAATATATAGGGTGTTTGGAAGCTGGATACAAAGCCCGAAGGGGGTGATAGTTGACACCATTTACAGCATTTTGAGCCATACATGTCTTAGACGTAGGATGTTTTTTTATTTTTTTCGCATATAAAGTTGGTAAGTATGTTATGTTTGAATAAAAGTTTGCAGTTAAAAAAAAAGATACGAGTATGTACTTCGTCTAAAACATGTATGGCTCAAAATGCTCTAATTGGTGTCCACTATCACTCCCTTAAAGCTTTGCACTCGGCTTCCAAACACACTGTATATTGCTGTAGTAAACGTGTGGATAATGTTTATGCTACTAAATGAATGAGTAATTAGTTTTACCCTTAGTCACAGTCTTTCGACTTTCTAAAGCACCATTTAAAAATTCTTACGCACAGCCCTATAATTAAAAAACAGCTAAGCACAATAAACAAATGACAATGAGCAACACTGCCGAAATGCGCGCAGTGTAACAAAAAAACAAAAGCAAGAGATTTTTGGAAAATTAAAAACAACGGTAGCAAAACAAAGCAGATTACTACGGTGAGCTCCTAATGAAAAACGGGTAAGCCTTCCCCGACTAGTACTAACTAACATGACAGCCGCTGGGTGCCGCTGAAAGCGCTGTAAGCTGCCGTGCATCGCTGAAGGGAACCGCGAGCTATGTAAGGGGCTTAGGATGAAAACTGCAGTACTTGTTGACTGCTTTTTGCCTAATTAGTGAATTTAATAGGGATTTTTGAGGTTTATTTTGACACGTGAGTGTAATGTTTAACCACGTATGTTAAAAACTAGGCAAGGATATTTTCTCTTATCCTTTTAATTAGAATTTATAAGAATACTAGCTGTGTCCGCAACCTCGTCCGCGTGCGTGTCGGATAACTATCTGGATTTGGCGCGGAACCCTAATTCTTTAGCTTAAGTTAATTATTCCTTATACCATCAGCTATCTGCCAGTCAAAATCGGTCCAGCCGTTTCAGAGATTAGAAACAAACACAAAGACAAAAAAAGTTTCTTTATTATATGTACCATAATTATAATTATACTTTCTTATGCAAATTAAAGCAAAAAACGTCAGCCCGAAAGTCACCAATCTTACCAAGTGGTGTTGGTGTCGTATTGCCCAGTAACTGGGTTGTAGAGGTCAGATAGGCAATCGCTCCATGTAAAATACTGGTACTCATCTGCATCCGGTTAGACTGGAAGCCGACCCCAACATAGTTGGGAAAAGGTTAGGCAGATGATGATGATGATGATATACTTTCATATATACATTTATTATAAACTGTTTATTTTGAAATTACGAACAGACACTTCAATTTTATTTATTTGTACAGATTGCTTACTAATAGTGCTTATGCATATAACTTTCTAAGTGATAACTAACATTTTAGATTACCATTTTGTAATTAAGTTTTCTTATAAGAAATTCTCATTAGAATCGTGAAGTTGAAATTATCCGAAATCGTGTCCTAGGCGAGCTTAACTTAAGTGCGAATTTCACCAAATCTTTTCACCTAGAATAAGTCATAACCTGAAAATATATTTTGAATTTTTGACAGTTCCTCCTTACTAGAACTGTCAGACGTCAATTTTATCGTCGGAAAAAAAAATATCTGACTTTGGTAAAATTCCTTCAACTCCATATCCGAGCCCTTAAAACCAGCCTATATTGTTACCTTTTATTTATGCATTAACTTAAGCAATATAACTGTCTCCACCACTCTTATTCTCAGGGCGGGCAACCCCACATAAATTCGTAATCCATTGTCGGACGCCATCTTAAAAACTTCCCCAGTCTTCCAAACACAGGCCTTTATTACGTTTTTATTCGTATCCAATTGATATGGTAAATAAACGGGTTTTATTTGCCGTATAAATAGTCATTCAGAGTCTATTAATCGTTTCATTATGTCTTAACGATGTTATACATCTGTTTTAGGGGCTAAAACGAAGTTTCACGTGGCGTAGGCTAAAGTGATGGTAGCCAGCAAATCGCACTGTAGGTTCCTAACACGAAATTCTAGGGCTTTAGACACTATACTACAGCTACTGTAAAACCTAACCTAAAGCCTTATTCTCTATGACACAATGAACGAAACCGCGCGAAATGAACGCGAGATGGCGGGATTAGCTAAGGAATTTACGTGGTTTCGAAGTAGGCAATCGGAAGTAGGGAATCGTTAAGTGGTGAGGCCCAGTCACCGCTTAGCGTAGACTTCGTAGCGCATCAGCTACAGCGCGTAGCGTCGTAGGCACCGTAGCGCTACGTCGTAGCTTTGAACGTAGCCAATGCAATGCTACGAATGTAGCATGACATTAAATTCATTTATTGGTTTTTATTATACTTTTGCTTAGTTCGGTTTACTTCTGGCATTCTCTATTATAGAGGTTAAGAATAAGTGATTTAAAGTCTATCGTTATTGATCTTAAACTTGTCCTAATGAAACTGGCTCTGGTCTTTTCGTACCAAATATAATTTATTCGCCTAAAACGATGCTTACAGGGTTAGTAACCCAATTGTATCCCTTGTAGGAATATTTCAATAGATAAAGTGTCGGTTTTTGCCCAAATTTTTCTTAACAACCTTGTAATCCTCAAGGGTCCATTAATTAAAATGTCGTGATGAAAACACGCGCCCGTTTAATGATTTTCGATACCGACAAATATGATTTTGCGATCACATAATTAACTCTGCCTCTGGTGGAACTATTGAATCGTATTTCTCAAACAAACTTCAACCTTATTTCCATAAGATTAATGTTTAAATTCCCTTGTTGAATTCGCGTGGACGGCTTCGCTAATTAAGGGCGTGCGCACATTGCCGACGGCAAGCGCAATCGCATTACGGTAATCGTGTATGTGAAGTGACGCGAAGCGACCGCTTGGACATATTGCGTTACGCGGCTGTATGCGCCTGAAACTACACAATTTGGGCGAAAAATGTTAGGGGAAAATATTTTTCGTGTGTTGGCGGCATGTTTTTTCATGTGGAGTACTTAAATATTGTGTAATTTTTTTGTGGTTGTATGGAAATTGGTTGCAGAATTATGTTTTTGAAGCAAAGTATCGAGTCTTTCGAAAAGCTTTACGTTATCCATTATATTCGTGCTACTAACAACTCTAACGCCTGACTGCCCATCAAATAGACAAACTGCCCAGTTACGGCAAAGCATTACTTATTTCAAATAAACCAATTACAGGCACTTTTGAATTTTCAAGGGGTCGGTCAGTCAGAAAGATGAAGTAGTTGCCCATTCCAAAGCGTAGTCGGTACCTATGGAGGAGAACGGGCAGGAAACTCCACGGACACTCTTTTAAACCAAAATAATATGGTCAAAAAATATTGCTTACATCATTCATGTTGACATTATGCATGTGAGAACGATGCAGAACGTCAAAAGCGTCCGTAATGAAAAGATAAAAAAAACCAATTAAATATTAAATTAAATTAAAATAAGCCATGGCACCCGTTCACGAACATGACATACATAATTACGCAAATAAAAGAACTACACCCAATGATATTATAAGTAAAATTACACTTATAATATCATTGACTACACCACATAAAGAGCTCCTATAGATCACCTAACAAGATCTTCTTTACATAGTATAAAACAAAGTCGCTCCCACTCCCAGTTAACTTAGATCTTTTAAACTACGCAACGGATTTTAATGCAGTCAGCAATAGATAGAGTGATTCAAGAGGAAGGTTTATATATTATAGCATGCATATTATAGTAGAGAAAAGCCGAGAAATTCAAAGATTTGAAATGTGATGTCGCGACATGTCGTAACAAACATATTTTTGTGCGGTTACATTGCAAACGCTGGCTAAACCTTGCGAGATAGATCAAATTAATGTACTACGGAATTGTATATCTTTAAAATATCGATAAAAAAAGTCCGCGATGTTTATCTTTTAAGGATAATCCACAGTAACCATTGTTATCTTTTACATATTACAAAAAAATATGGGTTATTTACCAAGCTATTTTAAACAATACAGTATTATTCCTTATCCAATTAAATACATTAAATACGTTGTGCATTTCATGGAGATCAAAATTGTCCTTTACAGCATATCATTAAAATGAATATCTTAGAAGATATCAGAGATTTAAAAAGCGGCTGGCGGGGCGGTACGATGTTCGCTGGATTAGCTAGTTGGTAATAATCTCCATAAAAGTCTATTTTCCGCCGGCCTTATCACCCTCCCCATAAGGCCGGTGTTACCAGGCCAGCATTTAGCATACCTACCTAGAGCAACATTAGAATACCGATCCCTCTTTTTATTTCAACCAAATGTACCTACGCATTTCAGTTACATGTCCAGCCAGTACAGACGCTGAATTTAAATCGCTCTGAATTCACTCACAATAAATTAAAAACTACTTACTGCAGCATAAATCGAGTGCGAACGATTTATAAAAACGTTGATGTATGTATGTGGGTGTGTGTGTGGGGGTGTGTGTGCATGTGTGAGCATGAAGTGTTGTTTGTTTGTGCTTCTAGAGAGCGGGTGCTGAGAGTTGTCGTGAACATATGGGGATGGAAGTGGCTTCAGTTTTGTTGGAAAGAAAGGGTTCTCTGTAGAAACAAATGACAGTCTACGAATGATTAGAATTTACTTGGAAGTGATAATGATTTTAAGGTACATGAAGACATTAGATCAGGGGGCCTAAAAAGGCCACTGTGGAGAATCATAAAAGGAGAAAGAAAATTATTATATGTGGGGATACAAATATCGATATTTTAAAACAGTCAAAGGAAAGCAGGGAATATACTTACTTGTTAAAGAGTTACAACATGAAACATGCTATTTTGACGCCTACTAGAGTAACAGAAAAGACACAAACTTGCATTGATCACATCATAACCAACATGGAAAAATGGTTTGTAAAAGTACATAACTTAGGCTTATCGGATCACTCAGCCCAATCATATTCTTGGGCTGTTACAAAAATACAACGACCAGTTTTAAAATGGTGGTATCAACTTAAACGAGACTATAGTAATGGCAATAAAGAAAAATTTATAAACTCTATCTCAGGCCTGTCTTTTAGTGACGTATTTGAAGAAACCTCAACAAATAAAGCATTCCACAAATTTATCGATACATTTCTGCTATTTTATAACTTATGTTTTCCTACCATTCGTGTAAAAGTCACAAATAAAGCATTAAATAAATTAAACTGGCTTTCTAAAGGTATTAAAATAAGCTGTAAGAATAAAAGTAAATTACACTATAAATTAAAATATAAAAATAATGAATGTCATAAAAACAAGTACAAAAGCTATTGTAATTTATTGAAAAAATGCATTTTAACATCTCGAAAAAATAATAATACCAAATACATAAACAAAGCTCAAAATAAGTGTAAGGCAGCGTGGAATGTAATAAAAAAACATACCGGCGCAGATTTAAAACGCTCCTGTATTTCAAAAATTACTATTGACAACAGTGACTGTATATGTCCTGATTCTATTGCAAATCATTTTAATAATTTTTTCATTAATTCGGTTACCAATAATAGCCTCGATAATAAAGATTTAAGACTTAAACAAATGGATCACATTGAATCAATCAATAATTCAATATTTTTGTACCCACTGGATGGTAGTGACCTTAAACAAATAGTGATGTCTCTAAATGATTCAAAAGCTAGTGGTTATGATAATATTCGCACTGACATCATAAAACTGTCAGTAAATATAATTCTAGAGCCACTTCTACATGTTATTAACCTCTCTCTAGAACAAGGAATATTTCCCGGTTTATTAAAGAGATCAGTAGTGAAACCAATATTTAAAAAAGGGGATGGAACTCAAATGGACAATTACAGACCCGTGACTCTAATACCGATATTTTCTAAAATTTTTGAAAAAGCGTTTCACAATAAATTAACAAACTTCATTGAAAAGTACAAGATCATTAAGGATGAACAAAATGGGTTTCGTAAAAATAGAAGTACATCATTAGCAGCTTTTCAATTAGTAAAGGAAATAACAGACTGTATTGACAAGAAAATACCAGTTACTGTTTTATTCATGGATATGAGTAAAGCGTTTGACCATGTCTCTCATGAACGATTATTAGAAAAGGTTTCCAGATATGGAATCAGAGGAACGGCATATAACTGGCTGGAATCTTATTTGTCCGATAGAGTACAAGCAGTGGAAGTGACGAAGTATAATGACCAAACTAAAACGTTAGAATCACTTCAATCTTCGTTTATGTTTAATAGATATGGCGTGCCACAGGGCAGTATCTTAGGGCCGCCAATGTTTTTGCTTTACATAAATGATTTCCCAGAGGTTATAAATCATAAATGTGTACTATTTGCCGACGATACTACAATTATAATCAAAGGACAAGATAAAAGTTCGTACGAACAAGAAATAAATATTGCTCTTCAAACAACTATAGAGTGGCTAGAGGCTAATAATTTAAAAGTTAATATTAATAAAACAAAGTTTATACAATTTCATACCTATCGATCAAAACCGCTGGCACTAAATATATCTTATAAAGGGGTCGCCCTGGCAGAAACTGACTCTATTAAGTTCCTTGGAATAAATCTAGATAAATTTTGTTCATGGAAAAATCATATAAATGACATTTGTGCTAAAATAAATAGTTTTATATACCCTTTGAGGCGTATAAGCTGCGAGGTATCGAGAAATGCTGCAATAACGGCTTTCCATGGCTATATAACCTCCACTCTAAGGTATGGTATTATCCTGTGGGGTCGTTGTGTGGAGATTGATCAAGCATTCGTAATGCAAAAAAAGTGTCTAAGAGCTATATTTGGGCTGAAGCAAATAGAATCATGTCGTCCGTTCTTTAGGAAATATAAAATATTAACTCTACCATGTATTTATATATTAGAATCCTGTATATTTGTTTTCAAACATAAGAGACTTTTCCAGCAAGCTACAAGCTACTATGCCCCACGATCTATGTATACTAATAAGTTATTTCAGCCGAGGACGAATCTTACATTTACAGGTAACAACAGCTATAGTATGTGCATAAAGTTGTATAACAAAATACCAAATTCTATAAAAACGCTCCCATTTTCTAGATTTAAAAATAATTTGACGAGGTTTTTAATTGAAAAATGCTTTTATAGTATACATGAATTTTTGGATTATAAATTGTAAGTTTTGTAAACTGCACGGTCATTTTAATCTATTATGACATATTGACATGCTTATTATTGACATTTATGATTATTAATTATTTTTATTATTCTTTTTAAATTTTATAGTGACATTTATTTAATTCAATGACACAATTTTAATGGGATTATCTTTTTACTGAGTGCATGATTATTATCAATAATTAATTTCAATAAAATATGTAGCCTTATTTTATATTTGCACGCCGAAATTAAAGGCAGAATAAGAGAACAATTCTGTATATTTTACCAACCTTCTGTACCTTATTTATGCAAATAAATGACTTTTGACTTTTGACTTTTGACTTTTAACATTATGAATAGTAATATGGCGAAGATAGTCCGTGTTTTTCTTTTTTCGCTGCACTACGTAGGTATAATCAAAGAGATTGGGATTGGATTTGGATCGTATTGATGGGTATTTTAGCACAGACAAAAAAAAATAACTAAAAAATGCTTCACCAATGGGATTTGATGCGATTAACTTATCGGTTAACTGTCCATTATGTTATCCTTTTATGATTCTGCCAAAGTGGCCTTTTTAGGCCCCCAGGCTTCGGTATGACAAGCTAGGGAAGGGACAGCATAAAGTTTTAATCACAAACTATAGGATATAAAAGTACATAGCACTATGAAGTGGTTAAGGCGCGTTTTGGGAGACTGTCTTATGTAATTTTGACATTCAAAAAGTGCTGATACTCAGCCCAGTTTGAAAAAATGGATTTTGATTTTGAATGACAGAAGCCAATGTGAAAATGTGATGATATTTCCCATACATTTATTTCAACAGTGCGGAAATAGGTAACCATTTAAAGGTTCTCGTAAAGTTTCCGTAGCGACAAAAAATATTAGCGTACTAAAGCAAAACATATTTAACACAAAACGTCAACTAATTAAACATTTAAATCCAACCCATTATCACATAACAAGCCGGTATTAATCAAACGTAGTTTAAAACTGCGATCCGCAGCACAGGTAATGAACGAACCGTCTATTCATTACCAAAGTTTACGAATTAAAACCGGTAAACATTTTGAATTATGTGCTCTCCTGTCGTTATAAAGCAACGGTGAATTACGCAGAATTACAGTCAAATCCGCTGAATTACGTGAAATTCGCTGAATTACGTAAAATCCGGTAATGGTCGAATGAATGTTTGTAGTTGAAGAGTGGTGTAGAATTATTTTATGTATGGTTGGGTTGTGTTGAATGTGGTAAAAATTTAGGTTAAGTTTTAGATGTGTTTTAAAATTCAGAATATTTAATTAATATCAAGCAATCACTAGGCAGATGGCCGATGGGCCGAAAGGTTCTGAAGTGGCGACCACGTACCGGAAGACGTAGCGTTGGAAGGCCTCCCACAAGGTGGTCCGACGACCTTGTAAAGGCCGCAGGAACCCGTTGGATGCGAGAAGCGCAGAACCGGTCGAAGTGGAGGTGCTTGGGGGAGGCCTATGCCCAGCAGTGGACGTCTTTCGGCTGAAATGATGATGATGATGATGAATCAGTAGGCCAATTCTCGTTCGTTCGTAAAACGACGGCGACAAAGAGATGTCAAAAACTTGTTAAAAATCTAGGAAAATTTGAGATATTTTTTGACAAATTGAGACTGTGAACGTTCTTAAAATTACGAGAATTACCCCTAAGGTTTATCATGTATATTATATAAGAATTCATGAACAGTGAATATGTCTGTTATTTATGTTTGTCTTAAGATACGAAAAATAACAATACTAATAAGTTTAATGTCTGCATACCACAAATCAAAATGGTGTTTTTACTACCATTTAAGCAGTTTAAAGACTGAACAAATACAGGACTACATAGAAACATATTCCTGTAAACCCAGCCTAGGAGTAATTTCCAGCTAACCTCACATCCATGTCGCATGGAGCGTCATTAGCGCAGGTGATTTACGAGAGGCGCGGCTTATCGCTCGCTCTCTCACTAGCACCTCGCCACTTATTAATTACACCTACCGAACGCACACCTCGAAGGACCAGCGTGTGAGTAGCAGCAAATATGCTCCTTCTTAGGTTAGGTTAGGATGGAGCGAGGAAGAACAAGAAGAACGAAGAGCAGATAGGAAATAAGACAAGCCAGAAATATGGTGTGGAATGGCTTGCTAATAAATAGAACCTTTACTTAAAATAACCATGTTGCCATAGCATTAAATCCCACTCAAAATATACCCGGCGTAAAATAAATACATAATCCTCCTAGTAAAATAACGAATAAATCATAAAAACACGAAACACTCTAAACTCGTGAAAGACAGTCAGGAAAAATTGTTCGTCTACCGTAAAATATCGCTCCTTATCATCATTTAAGAAAAAATGCTCGGATTATCCGTACCTAAGGCGAAATTATCAGATAACTGTCTTGCCGATAGAGGGCCAGCAAAAAAATTATAGCAATATCTCAGACAAAGAGCAACATAGATAATAACTATGCGAATATCGACGTTAGAAAGGGACGCCACTATACACCTTCTCCTAAACTAAAAAGAGACAAACGAGGAAGGCCTTAAACGGAAAATTGGTTTATTCCCGTTTTTATGAACATAATATATCATATAAATAATAAAAAAAGGCCCTTTCCTTGTTTTGAATAAACAAATTCAACGTATTTATGATCTCCTGTGAACTTTATATTAAGCATGATTCAATTTATAGTCGCCATGTTGGATTTATATTTATACGTATACTGAATTATTAAACGGGGTCAAAATATACGATATTCTCGTCATCCCATCCCGTGTCAAAGTCCATATATAATTGATACAGATTTTTCAGTTCAGGTAAAATTTATTCTATTCCCATTTCTGGGGAAAAACCTTCGGTGGTGATCCCACTTATTGGATTTCTTTTATTGAAGTTAACCGACAGGTAGCCGAAATGTTAAGGAGTATTCAATTATGTATGTATACCTTCCGGTTGGATATTCTCGGAAATGGATTAGTTACATAACCGTTGCCGGCTTCGTCAAAGAAATACTTTACAATACCCTTTGTTACATACTTAAAGAGATATCTTATACATAAATATAAATTTCTGACAATATAGGAAAAGAGAATATTTGAAAAGAAGAACCACATATCTTAAAACATTAACCTACCTTTCTTTATGTTAAAGAAAAACCAAACTGCCCACGATACACATCACCAGATAACTTCCAAAACAGAGGCAAGTTTCACACTTTGCGTGTCCAAATATCATGTAGCCTGCTTCGAAGCACCCTTACTCTGATAAGCCTTCCGTGTTCCGGTATTATCAGTGGCCTGAGGGTAGGCGGGAGGCGCTCGGTCGCTAATTACCGCAACTAACTTTAATTAGGTCGCAACACACTTGTTTATGTTGTGGGTAGTTCTGGGACACTTCGTATGCACTGCCAATTTGATGTGCGGATAGGAAGGAGAGTGGATGGGGAATTTATGAAGAAAGAAAATAGAGGGTAGTCAGTTGTTTCATGAAAAAAAATGTGATACAAGCGATTCTTCTTTAAATTAGGAAATACCAGATGACATGAACAATTTTCCAAAAATGATAATAAAGTAAGTATGTGTTTACATCCATGAAATTATGAAAATTACTTTACTATTGGCGCCCAGCAGGGACTACTAAACACTAACTAAAAATAACTCAAATAAAGATCCGAAACTATGAGTAATACAGTATGAATCTAGTTATGATAATGGTCGGTATCTCCTCGGGAGTATAACAAGATACACGACTTAGGGACACATAATGTGATGTAATCATGGCGCGGCGTTAATTCTGTTGAGATGAAAATGTTAGCGGGTGAAATCTATTTTGTAGCGTTAACTTAGGTAGGGCTTTTATTAAGATAGATGAAACTTGGTTCTGGGTTATTATGCTTAGGTATAATCTTGATAGAGTTCAGGGTGCATGTTATGCCGTTGACATCATCGATATTGTGTTGTTAGGATTAGGTTTAGGCCATAATAATATGGTATGTATACAATACGTAATTTGAATACAGATTTTTATTTGCTCAATTTTCTTCAACTTTTTCCACAGAACATATTAATTTTACTATATTTTATTTCTAAGGGCGAATTTCACCAAACTTTTATACCTAGAATAAGTCTTATCCTGAGAATTTTAGAATTTTTGCCATTTTTCCATTCTAGACTAAAACTGATAAAAGATATCTGACTTTGATAAAATCAGCCCTAAGCGGAATAAGTTCAAAGTTGAGCTCCAATAGTACAGAAATAGATTATATCAACGTTATTCAATTACTCACCGACCTTACACTGAGCAACAAAGCTGAATATCCGTTTATTAGCTATTCAAGTACGACAATTAATGGACTAAGGTAGAATTGTCGGAAAACTAATTTAAGAGAAAGGGCAAACTAATATTAACGTACTAAGAAATCAGTATACAATTCAGGGACCAAATTAACTTAATTGGATAGTACGCTTTTCCGAATGTTTTAGTACCTACCCTACTTGTCCAGAGACTCGTAACCTGCTCTATAAGATCTAATTCGCCTTTCAATTTGAATAGAATCCAATTTTCTTACGCATCAAATGTTTTATAAGATCCCAATTTTGCGAAAATAGCTTTCTGTATTTTTTCTCGCGTCAACCCGGTTTTTTGTTCGAAATTGTAAAGACTTTTTTGATATATCGGCGTTGTATTCATAAACAGCATTTACTTTCATCGAGAAGAGATAACGTGAATGTTATGTGATAACTGATACGGAACGTTGTTCACAAAATGTTGATGAAGTAAATAATGTGAAAACCAACATACCGTGTAAACAATTTCCCAATTAATTAAAAATGTATTCAACCGTTAATGGCGCCCAGCGTAGAACTCCAAACTCCAAAAGATTGCTATTTGTATTTAATTAGAATTTATTATGCAGCTCCCGTTTTTTTTGCAAAGAACTTTTCTCACACCCATCACCCGGAATTCACGGGCAAAACAAATAAATAACATAAAGTTTCGAAGGTGCAAACGCCAAGGTCTGTGACGTCACCGTGGAATTTATGTGCCGAGACAAACAATCAGTAAATTATCGGCAGGAGATTTATCGGCGCTCTCGAAGGGGACAGGTGTCTTAGTCGCGTATAATATAGCTATAAATAATTCATTAATTATACATGTTCTATTCGGTGCTGAAGTGTTAGATGGGGCCTATCAATTTTGTCTTGATTTTCTTATTCATATTTGCTTGTCTTTGAAGACTAATTCTTAAGATATTATGATACATATATGAATGGCATTCAATAGCCTATAGGATACTATCGAATCTTGGTTAAAGTCAAATCCTAGATTCGATTTCGAACCAGAGAAAACACACATAAAAAGCAACTAAAACACGAACTAGGTTGTGGAGGTCAGATAGGCAGTAGCTCCATGTAAAATACTGGTATTCAGCTGCATCCGGTTAGACTGGAAGCCGACCCCAACTTAGTTGGGAAAAGGCTAGACAGATGATGATAGGGCCTCACCATGTAACCTGCACTAATACCCTGAACTAATACCAAAGCAATGCTCCACACAGAATACTTATATACCAAATACCATTACGTATTCATGAAGACATCAACTAATAGATTAACAAACTAGGGATCGAGTTTAATGGCTGTGTCTAAGTGCGTATGTAATACCAAAGTGCGATGGATATTCGGATTTCAGTGCGTAATGAACTTGGTAGCCCATTAGAGAGCAGACCATTATCGAATCCCCAGTGGATAGGCAGAATTTAACTTTCGTCTACCCACTTTTCGCCAATTAGTGTTAGGCCTCGGCGTGACGAGGCTTTTACTGTTTATGTGACAGATAACATTCAAACTGTAACTGAATTACAACCACACTTGAACATTTCTACAGTAAAGTAAAAGAAAAGTCTGAAGTAATACTAAACTACGCAATTAGGTGACGTCATTCTATGGAGGTACGGTACGATGTGGAACCTAAATAAGTTATAACGTGTTGAAACTAATTATGTTCGGAGTAATCGCATTATGAATTTATGTTGATTTATTGTCTGTCGACTGACACTGATTAATTGGCATTAGTCATTAGGTATCAGCTCATGGACCCACGTAGGCGCCATTATAATTGTCTGTGTGAAGTTCATTATTATTATAATTTTGTAGACAAGGAGACATAAGGCATGTTGATGAGTAAATTTTATGTTGTCCTCATTTGTATTACAAACTTCATTCGGCATTATTACTCATAATCACGACAATTTTACTCAAAATAAAAGGCTTTTCGTAATATAAAATCGATAACCAAATCTATCTTCTCATCATGGAAATTGCCATTAACATTACCTTGGTTAAATTCTAGCAAAGCAAACTATAATACCGAAAACCTTCACAAAGTTAATCGTTACGTAACATCAAAACAACAGCTTAATACGTATCTACCCTCCAAATTGTATGTTGATAACAAATAGCGTGGTTTAGAGCCCGCAGTTCCGCACCTGAGACTTTAATAGTGCCATCATCAGTTACATTGTTGCATTATGGGTAGGAAAGCCAAAATAATAATGTTTTTGTGTATTTAAAAACTAGTTCAACTATACGGTAGTAGGAACCAATATATCATCCACAAAAATGTCTGTCAATTGTATGCTTTGGATGGGTTTCATAACAACGTTTTTTTTTTTTTTTCAATTTACCCGGGATGGCTCGCCATCGATATATACGCTATCTTTTTTTTAAAACGTCATTCGTCCTATATTTTTTCATAGCTGCAAGCAACAACAGCCTGGAACTAAAAATGTATCCAGCCAGCTCGCATCACACAGCATTCGAGTGTAACACGTTAACACAGTTTGGCCGCTATTCCTATTCAATTTCTGCCGGAAATAAATTCTTGTGACGAAATATTGCGCTGCAGGCTCCATGCTTTTGTATGCGTGGATCGTGGAGTGATTCATGCTCTGTATGTGTTGGTAATAACTTGGAGGGATTTATTTTGCGGTCTATTGAGGTGTCTGCTTCTATGTAGATGAGGTTTTGGCTTTTGTAAGTTTTGAATGGTGTGTGGGCGGAACTTCGTGGTTGGTGGCGTTTGAATGAGGTATGTATGGTCTTGTGCGTTTGACTTTTATACATAGAGCTAACGGGTTAAGCTCCAGTGTGTCTAACTGCATCAACAAAATGAAAATGTTCATTCAAATTGTTTTTCATGTTAGTATCAGAAGAGCATAAATTCAAGCTTTCGACTATTTTCAAAATTTCTGCAATATATATATATATCTATCCTCAGTTTCACGGGTCATGATCAAAGGTGTGGTAGACAAGGACCCTCGTATTTGTGGTTTAGCCGTTGCGCTTTAACAAGCACGATGTTCAGTGTTCGTATTGATTACGTATTAAGTCTACAAGCCGCTATTATGATGTCAGTCTGCGGCCCGCGTTGGGCGCCATTACCGTTTCCGACCCTTTGTGTTTCAGTGTATAATTAAAACTGTTTTATCGGATTAACATTAATAATAGATTCGGATATTAAAGCATGTTTTGTGGAATTGAAAATCTTATTTTAGTTTGTTGATTAAAATTATGTTGTTGGAGCGAAATTAAACTGTACTGGCAGTTTTGTATAGCATTTAACCTCGCGCAACACTACTACAAGTAGGATTATGTGCGGTAGTTGTGTTAAATAAAAATTATGAATAGATAATTAGAAAAGGACGCTAAGTTTTCTAGTATTCAAGCAATGTGATTCCTACATACATATTTTTAATACGAGTCACTTAAAACAAAAGTCAAAGTAACAATAGTACAAGTTATAATTGCTTTAAAACAAGTTCAACGGAAAAGCGTCAATTACATTCCACAAATGAATAGCAAATTATACTTATAGAGTTTCTAGTGTAATTTTCAAGTGCAGAGCTCGGAAGGGGCGTGTAGCTCAGTCGGCGGGCGGCGCACGATTGGTTGCCATTTAGCATGTATTGCAGGAAATTGGCGCGCGTCGCCATTGCGATCCACTCGCTTGGTGCCGTTTGTGTTATAATTAGTCTCAACAAACTTGTGCTGGGACCCGGTAGGGATGCCACGTGACAAATATAATATGGCTGATGTGTTTTCGAATCGCAACGAGAAATGTTTTTCCCGGAAACCTTTGCAATATGTTATTTTTGACATGTTTATTCTTGCTCTGATTTATTTGCTGAGTAACAATACCATTTCGTAGATGCGAAGCAGTCCTCTATTCTACGAATAGTGTAAAAGGCTTTTGAATCAGTTGAATTGATCTATAGTTCAATCATTTCATTCATACAATCTTTACTTCAGTCCTTTCACAGTTATTCTCTGATTTTGCATCACTGTCAAAATCACAATGATCTTTATTCTCGTTGCAATAAGGTTTCTTTTAGGTTGCTGCCACTGACAAGTCTCAAAATTATAGTTATCTTTATTCTCCTTACAATAAAGATGTTGTTGTAGTGCTGCTGTCAGAGGCAAAATAACTATGAAAGAACTGTAGGTAGGTGCATTATCAGCCTATAATGTTGTAGCGGTATTTACAACGCCACATGCGAACAACGCGTCATACTGACGTCACACAACATCCTGCATCTCGCAAGCAGAGTTTACCGTGCAACTAGCATAGATACAACGGCCAGACATGAATCATCGAGCAGTTGCCCGCCAGACTCCCTCCAGTTTTAGAGAGGAAGTAGGCTGTAATCCACCACGCAGGCCCTGCGCGGGTTGGTAGATGTCACATGTCTTCAAATTTTTGTTTCGAGGACATGCCACTTTCCTCACGATGTTTTTCTAGGTATAAAACCATGCCCAAAACACCGTACCACATTCCATCTACCCGTGATTTCAAACATACGTGAGAACTACCCTCGAATAAGTTAATATGAATGGCTATGTAGAATAAGCGACGCGGCGCGGCAAACTTGTTTGTATAGTAATTTGTGAGAGCTCGAAGCGGATTATCTGTTAATAGTTAGTCGCAAACATACTGCCTAATGTTTACGTTCCCTGCGAATGCGATTTGCTTGCTGAATTTTGTAGCCTTGAAAACGCAGTTTTAAATAATAATTACATAAGCTTAGATAATCGATAGGGAGGTGTTAGGTTGGCAGCACGTGGTGTTCTGACGTTTCAGGAGTCAATGCGCGAACTAAAACCATGAATGACTTCAGCACATGATTCTAGACCCAGAGCGTAGACAGCAAGTTATCAAACAAAAATCAGCTGTTTCATAGAAAAGTGCAATGCCTACGCGCTCTAAATGTCATCATCTGCCTAGCCTTTTCCTATGTTGGGGTCGGCTTCCAGTCTAACCGGATGCAGCTGGATACCGGTATTTTACATGGAGCGACTGCCTATCTGACCTCCACAATCCAGTTACTAGGTAATACGATACCACTTGGTAAGACTGGTTGTCAGACTTTCGGGCTTCTGATAAACCGTAACGACTGTCAAAGATCCACGAATGACAGCCGGGACCAACGGCTTAACGTGCTTTCCGACGGAGGGGTCTCGGTATGTAAAGATGGTCACCCATCCACAGACCGCGACCGTGTGTGGTTAAAACCCATTATTTTATACAAACAAAAATAGAAACTATTTTCAGCCATGTATAAAATAATGTGTTTTAACGAACCGTGAGATGTTTGAGGATTGTTAGACCGGTTGGCTTTTTGAAAATAATAATCCTGTAAACTGATTTGGATTTGTGGGTTCAGTATAGATCAGCATAAATCTCAATCTAATCTTAACAGATTTCATAACAATCTCTACTCAAATCTGGTTTTAAATCGATCTACAGAACAGCTATAGGTGTATCTCTTAAAATATTTTGTGCATGAATAGACACACCTTATATAGTGCACTTATTTATCAACCATCGATAGATAGGTGCCGATATAGTATATGAAACCTAATATCAGTATCGCACAAATCGTTATACATCCCGAATTTTGAGGCTTATCAACGAATACTCGAGCGACGAAACGGGAACACTTTAATCCTAGCGAACACTTCAAAATATAAACCTCTTGTAGCAGACTAGGAGCTACAGATTGTGGAATATTTAACCGACACATAGTTTTATAAGCATCTGTTTTTTTAGTATTGATAGGAGAAACAAAAGATCTTAGGCTTTTATTTAAGCTCTATTTTGAAAGACGGTTAAAGAAATACTACGCTTCGGATTTTTGTATTTTTTTTACGAAATGTTAAAGAAGAATCACTGTCGAATATTTTTTCGTTTTGGAGTAATGTTAAACATACCTACTGAAAGTAGAGTATCTACTGCTTGAAAATTTATTCTCTAAAGGGCCTTATCACACCTCCGCCGCGTTAATAATGATGGGAAACCGCTTAACGAATTCCGCTAAGAAACATTATTATTATTATGTCGCGATTCGAGTAGCGGAACATCATGAGAGTCAGATGAATTATAGTAATCGGAGCAAAATGTCGTCGCTTTCGACTTTGTAAATACAGTATAGTTCTACTTCGACCTCTTAGATTAGTAATTTATCCGTAAAATCAACACAAACTTTACAAAAAAAACGATTTATAAACGGGTTACTATAATAATATATTAAATAAGAAATGTCCAATACGAAAAATGTCCAAAAATAAAAATGTCTAATACGAAAAATCTTGTAGACTGCCACAGATATGTGCGAAACAAACGTGGCAACGAAATAAAATAGCAGGCTGAGTGCGGAGGTCTAACAGGCTTCCGAGCAGATGGGCGAAATCACGAAAGAAAGAGATAAATTCATAATCAAATCTTTGCGTTAGAACAGGCAGTTTCGCTTGCGACAACGGACAAGTCATGACGGAACTACTGCGGTTTCGCTTGCGGTTTTATAGCGGAGATATGATACCCGCCTTAAAGGAGGAAAAGCTCTATGAAAGAATATTAATTTTGTTAAATTCAGATAAGAAGGCAGTCAGTCGTTACCTAAAACACCTAGGTACCCTAGCTAAATTCGTTATATCCTATTAATATTAAAGGACCCAGAACAAACCCTCTTAATAAATTATAAGATTCTTGATGAAATTCTCGGAAAAATATGCTTTCATCTTAGTAAACTAGTTTTCTTGGAAACAGTGTACGACGGCAAAATCCCTTTTCACACTTTACAGTACCGAGAAGAAAATATAAGACTCGGAAACGTGGGAGATCTCTTTGTCAGAAAATTTCAAAGGAAATTTTCCCTGAAATAATGTCTGAAGTAGCCTTGTGCCGAGGTCTTGGAACAGGAGAAAAAACATATTGTGGTGTAAAAGCGGATGATGCTAATATTGATAAAGCCATCGAGTCTTGCTCAGAAGGACGTTTCATCAGAGACCTGCCGATATATTCTGTAAAAATCATCATTCTCCTACCCTTATCCCAATTTATTTGTGGTCGGCGCAACATGTCTTTTCTTCCATACTTCTCTATTAGTCGTCATCTCGATAGTCACCCCCTTTCTAACCATATCATCATTCACACAATTCATCCATCGACTTGACACTATTGACAGCTTGATAACTTAGTTTGTTTTCACGATGAGATTTTTAATGCTAACGGTCGGTCGGACGGTCGATGGCAGCGAAGAATTTTACACATACGATAAACTAAGAATAGAATAGAATTTATTTTTCACTAGCTTCCGCCCGCGGCTGTGCCCGCGAGGTATGTCGATGAAAACTATCCTATGTCCTTCCCCGGGATGCAATCTAACCACTGAACGGATTTCGATAAAATTTGGCAGAGAGATGCCAAATTTTATCGAAATCCGTTCAGTGGTTTAGTCGTGAAAAGGTAACAGACAGACAGAGTTACTTTCGAATTTATAATATTAGTATGTATTGTTTTTGTTGCACGACTCATAATGCGAAGCATTGCTTTAGGATCGATTTTTTTTTCCTCCTTTCTGCAACTGTTTCTATTATTAAACTCCTTCTAGTACACAGAACCTACTTAAGGCGAAAGCGCCAGGGTAGCCCGCGAAATTCAATTTTTTTTAGGTTTTTTGCAATTTGCTGGTCAGTATTAAGTTGTACGTTGATTAAAATATGATTCGCGGCCGTAACAAATATGTATTTACAGAATTATAATCATTAAAGTCATCAACACAACTCTCTAAGACCATGTAATCCCCAAATGTCAAGATTTCATGAAATAGTCATTCTTGGGAATCATATTTTAATCAACGTACAACTTAATACTGACCAGCAAATTGCAAAAAACGTAAGAAAATTTGAATTTCGCGGGCCACCTTAGAGCTTCCCCCTTAATTTATATACTATTGTATAGATAATTTAATGGAGATTGATTCTATACTTCAAAAATTGATTTAATGCAATAGAAATGAAAAAAAAAACATTAAAAAAAATATTTAAAAAAATCGCGTCAATCAAGTGTGAAACCTGAAAACATTGTAGCTTGCGAAAAAATCAATTTAATTTTTTTTAATAGGTTCGTTTCATCCATAGGATATTGAAAATGGCTCTTTTATTCAAAGTAGTTTAATTATAATTAATAAAAACTAATATAATATCTATCGTTTTTTATACGATCAAATCGGCAGTATGTGTCGTCTACTTTTGGATTTTCCAATTTTTTTTAATGAAAATCTGGAAGACAAATATTTTCGGGATAACACCAAAGATTTTTTTTTTTTTTTATCAAACGGTTCTAAGATTACAGTTTAATCCAAGTGAAAAGACGAGATAATACCAAAAATGAACAGACGTTTAAAAACTAATCTTAAAAAAGGCCAGCACAAAATCTGAGAAATTCACGCTTTTAATTAAAGATGCAATTTAAAGTGGTGTAAAGCATAGCTCGCCGGATTTCGGCGACCCGCTGGGTGAAAACAAGAGAGCAACGGAATTAGGACACCTGCCAGTTCCGAGACTGGCCGGGTTGGGACTGCAGGCTATATTGTGTTGCTGGATTATAGGGACCTTGCCTTTGTAGGTGCCTTTTGGGCGATAAGCATTGTTGGAGCTGTTGTAAAGGAGGGTCTTTTAATATGGACTAATAAAAGCTTTTGTTTCATATTATTAATATTTAAACATATTATGAGACTTGGAACTCCCAGTCAAAGAGAGAATTTCCTGGTTTTTGTGCTTTTCCTGTACTGTCTTGAAACAAACTTGTATAGTCCGAAATTCAAGGCATTTAAAGTCTTATATTCCTAATGCCACTTTCACGTTCGTTCGATACGATCAGTTACCAACTTTATTAGATTAGTCCCTCTTGTGGCTGTAATTATTTGAGGACTAACGCAATGCAACTGTTTGTACATGTCATGGAAAAGAACTGGCTCTGTAGACCCCAAACATTTTACCCAGATACACACATTGCGTTTTTTGCCCTTCAAAATGCGACAGACCGAATTATTGTCTTTCAACACCAACTAACAAATCCCTTTTTCAATTCCAGATGAGGTCGACGTGATCGGCTACACGTCGAACCAGAGCGACAGTGAGTCGCTGGTGTCGGGACACAGCGTTGACAGCGGGGTGGGCGGGGGCGCGCGGCGGCGACCGCGGACCCCGCTCAAGACGCGTCCCGGCAATGTGCCGCGGACTCGACGCGCCGCTCGCCTCACGAAAGTTGTCTAGGTAGGTGTTTGACGGTCTTCTGTTTTAGTTAGCTCAGGCTATTACAACAAAGAAGTTGAAACATTAACTGATATTGGTTAAGAATAACCTCTTCCTTATTGGCTATTAGTTTTTCGACTGATGCGATGCCGATAACAGGGTTATTGTTTATTCATAGTAGGTAAATGTTAAGGAGGAGGAGGTAAAGTTTGTTTAGGTGGGGGGATGGGGTGTAAAGGTTTTCCAATATGCAGCCAGCATTAGAGACAATGTATAAATGTGATTTATATCACTGGAACCTATGGGCTATGTCAATATTGTAAGAGTCCTGGAACAGCATTTCCTGAGTTACTACTAGATCTTAAACTAATACTTCTACTAGGCTAGTCCGTACTCTTCATACTGGTTGCCGTATTGTGGTAGGCTGTCAGAGAGTAGTCTGTTGTCTCGCTACATTTGCGTGGCTTTCACTGACGTAAATGCTGCTTGATGCAAAATCCTTTCCAACAGATCTGAATCTCACTTTAATTACTTACTTTCTTCTCCCGTAGTAAGGCAGTAAGCTTACATTGGGCCCATCATTAGATCTTTCTCCTTTCCACTCCTCATAGTCTTGAGATTGTGTCGACCATGTTTTCTTAAATTTGTAATATCACTTTAAATTGTAATCGTTCGCGTCATCTTGTTTCAGGTGTGCGGTGCGCGGTGCGGGTCGAGCTGGGGCCCACGTCGGCCGCGGCTGACGTTCTAACTCATAACGTAAACAGACGTAGGACATTTTGTTGATACATGTACTAAGGCGAATGTTGTTTATTGTGACTGAACTCGACGCCGGCGACATCGCGACCGTTCCACGCGACAGAGTGACTCGGCGACGACACACCTACGCCCGCGCCGCACACACCCACACAACACACACACACACACTGTACACGTGAACACACTACACACCTCTGCGAACCATCACTAAGTACAAAATTGCCAAAAATTTATATTCAAAGTTTATTTTTCACATTTCAGACGAATTTGTATTTTTTTTTTCTTTTTTCTTTGTATTTTATTATACCGAGCCTGGCTCGATTGGATGAGTTGCAATATTGTGTAGTCTAGTGGCGCGATGTGTATTCCATTAACGATTTTACATCGACGTCACATATTCCACTGTGTTTAAAACACGCAATGTGTGCAAATCTTTATCTACCTACATATTGTCACTATAATTTAAATATTTTATAACACACGTTTATTGTATTATGTATGCCTCGGGGGGTGATCATCGCGTTCTATAACAACTCGTACAAATGTAGTCTGCCCCCAGTATGCCCTCGTTTTCAAATGACCATGTTATTTTTATAATTTTATTCAATTTTTCTATCGGACATTTCGAAAATAAATTTTAACGGTCTTAGTAAAAATCGTTTTCGAGAAACTCTCTAGGTACTTATTATTATTGATTTCCACAAAAAAAAAAACAAGTTGCTATTATAGTGTTGTATAGATATATCAATTTTATATTTTGTATATAATTATTTTTCTTGTAAAAAATAATCAAATAGAATTAGATCTGTGAATGTTGCGCCGATTTGGAGAAACGTTTTTTTATAATTGGGTTTAACACAAAACAAAGGGAACCCACCAAAAATTATATTGTTTTTAATTTTTAAGTAAATTCTAACGAGGATTTCCTTCTTAACTCAGGTACCTACTAACAATTTCGGCTATGAGAATTAGTTTTAAAATCGCGTTGATCGACATGAGCATGACCTGGCTGTGGCAAATATTATTTACTTTTTTTTATTTAAATCATTTAAATTTTATGTTGGCAACCTTTTTTCGCGAACCGAAGTATACAAATTCGCTGTAAAAAAATACGAGCCTTGCCTGAAAGCTCAGGTGATTGGAAGCGTCATTCATATCACGTAAATCGGCGGATATTACGCCATATTTCTCGTCTAGAAGCGTCTGATTCGCGTGATGTGAACCGCTCTGATCTCCCGGGCTGCGGCTGCGCTAGTGTTGATCACCACATTCACTCACTCATAATATGTACTTTTTATTTTTTAATGAAATACGCGGTAGTTGTAGACAATACGATATTATGTTCTACGTTATTTTTGACTCTATTACGTTAGGGATACAGTCCAAAATCACATAACACCCAACTGCTCGTAATACATCACCCACTAACCATCGTATTGTTAAGTATTAATATTGAATTATAATTAATGATCTCACTTCATTGTCACACAATATCGGCTGAGTAAATGTGTCATACACCTACTTACTGATACATATACATTAGATATTGAACAGAAAAATAATTCGGGTGCGAATATCTGCCCGTACAATATCCATAATAATAGTATAATATTTCCCAATGTTATGTAATTAATTGTTGCACTGAACTCTTTATTTTAACACCTGACCTGTACAGAACACGTGTTATATTTTATTTCTTGACTATCGCGCATCTCTAATCCGTGTCGTGTGATGTAACGTCACATCCACACGTCAGGCGTGATGACACAATTATTTAGTTGCGATTTTAATTTATGTGGACATTCATGTACCAAAAAAAGTAATATATTATACACGACTAGAGCTGGACAATACAATGTGTTACAAAACATGCACAGAATAACATCTTAATGAGTACACATATATTTTTGTTATGACTATATCTTGTAAAATTGTTGATTCATTTCTGAAATGAACGACTGACTTTTCATTGTATTATATAATTTTCAGTAAATATCTATTAGCATTCGGTGGGGCTGCGTTCGAGTCATTCTCATCACTTCCTCTTTGCCCGACTGAATGAGTTACGTTTATCTAAATATAATTTGCATAGAATATTATTGTAAATTGTTTTAGGAATGGATGTTTATGATAAGTATAGTTGTAAACGTATTATCATTTGTAAGTATAATGTTTGTTTAATGACAGTTTGATCTCTTACGGTAATATATGCGACGGTGCCGCGTCGGGCGACGTACTCGCTCGCTTACTGTGTCATGGCTACCTTGTTGATACAGTTAAGTATGTTTTAATACATCACATTTGTTGAAATGTTTAAGTGTTACATTTTTAAGATTTTCTCACGACTCCTCGACTGACTGACTCTGTTGTATTGAACGATTCCATCCATCCGTTAGTTCAAATGTTCAACTTGTAATGTTAGTGTTGTTGTGTTGACTGACTACGTGCTCGTAGTGAGCCACGGTAAGCGACGGTGAGCCGTGCCCGATGTCCGTCAGCTCCCCCGCTCTTACACCTCTGTCAGAATATTTATATCAACAAAATTATATTTATCATTCGGTTATTATTTATGTATCACAAAAATTATTTAATTTATTGTTAGAACAGTGCTTTGTCGTTTTAAATCGTACCAGTGTTTCGCTTCGATCAAGTCACGCCATCTACTGCCCGGCCGCGTGGTCGCACGGTCGCGTGGTCGCACGGTCGCGTGGTCGCACGGTCGCGTGGTCGCACGGTCGCATGGACGCACGGTCGCGTGGTCGCACGGTCGCATGGACGCACGGTCGCGTGGTCGCACGGTCGCGTGGTCGCGCGGTCGCGTGGTCGCGCGGTCGCACGGTCGCGAGCCTCTAGTGTAGTGTTGTACAGTTGTTCCGCGTACGAGTGTTACATGGGTGCAAGCGGCGACGGGACGCTTTAAGAGTACAAATTCTGTATAAGCCCCTCAACTTGTGTGTTAATTCTAAATGTTATTTTTAAAACACGAAACAGGGAGAAGGTATCGTCAGAGTACGATAGTTAGCGCGGGCGACGTCAGGCCACGGAACCAGTCAGCTCTGCCTTTGGTGTTGTCTCTTCATTATTACATTGTGTCTGTACTCTATTGCTACAGTGAGTTTTGTTGCTGTAACTTCCGTGTTTCTTCACTCGTAGCATACGCGCTAGGTGCGCACTAATGTTAAGACGGTGTACCACTGTAACGATAGGGTATTAGAAATGGTCGCGCACTATACGCGCGCACTCTTATTAGATAAGAAATGTGTTATTAGAAATGAATTGCAATAAAAACTCGTGTTGCGCCCGCGCCTCGGATCTCCTCCGCAACCCTTTACTCAACTTAGTCGCTGTAAAATTAGTCCGGCGTTGTAAAAAAAATATCAGTGCATTTGTAAATATTGGAGCCAAAATTTTTATACAAATTATTTCAGAAATATATTCTTGGACCAAGTTGTGTGCGGAGGCGAGTCGTCTCGCGGGCCGGCTGCCGCGCTCTCCTCGCTCCTGACGTTTGACAAACGCAACTGTCACAGTCAAACTGATCTGTCACTGTCAAAAAGCGTTGCGTTCGTTAATAACGTTTTCGATTTCGCGAATGCGTTGTAGTCGGGAGCGTCGAATGTCCGATGCTATGTGTCGTCGTGAGCAGCCAATCGACGTTGTCGGATCGTAGAGGCAAACATTAGGTACTATTGTGACTATGCTGATGTGACATGGCAGCATTATTCAATGTAATTGACGAAACGTGGCACATATAATTTACTATATGTAAAAAGTTATAGAAATAATTAATTTAATAAAATTATAAATAAAACATATTTTGTATTATTTACCTTTATCTATTGTACAGACGGCCAGCACATCAAGCCACCCGAAACTCAAATTTTCCCAATCAACTTTGAAACTAATATTTTTAGCAAATAAAGTTGAAAATCTATTAAAGAAATTTAACAGATTGTAGTAGCTTGTTGTGCTGGCTGGCGTCTGTACAATAGATAGTTTATTAACAATTAGTAGAAATAATACTAAAGAAGAACGGGGTAATATCCTCAAGGTGTTACGAGGACGGAAACACGGTGAACTCTGTTATAGTGGACTGTATTATAATGATGTATATTTGTACAATATTCGACAAGAAAAACAAACGGTAAAACAATGATTTGAATCGCGAGATGGTCGCTCAGTAGCGTGGACGATGACGCAGTCCTGTGCAGGCCGGTGCGCGGCACACGGCGAGCGCCCCCTCCGCGACCGCAGCTCTCCGCCCGCGGTCGCCCGGCGCGGCGTGACATTCTCGACAAATACAGAACCAAAGACATTAAAAAAAGTTACGATTACGAGTAGGTAGGTACGGTAGACGGTTCAGTTTTGACCGAAACTTTTTTTTTCCCGATTGTCAACAGTGTTAACGACAGGGGTATGATCGGGAATAATCGAAAAGCATTCCCGTTCGTCAACACTGTGAAGGAATATTTTAGGACAACGAAGTGGGCACTACACGAGGCTCACAAGAAGAGGCACGTACTAAATTGGAGTCATCATCGTCTGCCTAGCCTTTTCCCAACTATGTTGGGGTCGGCTCGATCGAATTTTAGCACCAATTCGTTGTGTGTGTATTAAAATTGCTGTATAATTGGTATATGCTTGAAGTTGCCGCTAGGAATTCCTGGACACTTCTTGTGTTGGTGGTGACTGGAACCACTTTCTTTCCCGACTCGTAGGTATAGCTCGTTTATTTTTGCGAATACGGCTTGTTTCTTTGCCGCAGCTATTTTCATTTTTGACCCGTAATTCATGTTTAATTTGGTTTACCTACAGTCCGTTATTAAACAAGTAACTTCCGATAACGTATTATATTTCAAATATGCCTATCACCTTGCACAAGGTCAACGCATAAATCACAAATCACAATCGCAACCTATGTAGGTAGTTAGGGAATTAGTGAAATGGGAATATCTAACACTTTTTATTATATTTATATTAATGTATATTACACATATATTTAAGAATATGTTGGACTTATAAGGCACTGGTTTTTATATATGGGTCGAAGTGACCAGAAAATGTTCGCGCGGTGGACTATAATGCGGGTAGGTAGTTAATTTTTATAAATGCGGGGAAATTATTTTAAATTAAAGGAATATGCGGGAGATTACAGATCCTTATAAAAGGTTATTCTCTTTCACTGGGGAACCGGAGGACATATAAGAAATGAAGGATGAACCGACGATATGACACCATCGAAAGAAGGAATTAAAGATTCACTAACCTCTTCTGCTGCTCTTGGATCAATCTGAAGATTTCTTCGATGCTTCGATGCGCTCCCGCGTAATTACGTTTAATTTTGGCGAATTGCATGTATACTCGAGCTAAGGACACGGGTCCTGATAGTGAGTAAGGCCCGGCGCCCACTATCGGCATCGGCACGGCTGAGGATTTTTATGCTACGAATAAAAATGTAACTTAATTGTATGACGATAAAATTGAAATTTCAATGATAATAATCATCGTAGATGCAAAAATAAAGGTATCCGACATACCGTGTCATTGAAATTTAAATTTTATTGTCATACTATTAAGTTATACCTATTTCTATTTGTCGCATAAAAATCCTCATCCGTGCCGATAGTGGGCGCCGGGCCTTATGTTCACTTTGCGGCGCGTTTAATAATGGACAAAACACAAATAGCGGACGCTGGCCGCACAGCTGCTGGACTAAAGTGGAACTGCGCTGGCCATATCTGTCGCATGTCGGAGCAGCAATATGCAAAAGCCACCACTCAGTGGATCCCCAATGGCAGGAAACAACTGCGCGGCAGGCCCAGAAAGAGATGGCGGGATGAGCTGGACTCCTTCTTAAAGGATTGGCCGACAATCGCAGTAGACCGAGAAAAGTGGAAAGAGGGAAGGGAGGCCTTTGCCCTGCAGTGGGACAACACAGGCTCATAATAATTATAATTAATAATGGACAGTTTATATTCAAATTTTACGCGTCTAGCCGAAAATTGACGAAGGATGTCAATTTGGCGAGCGTTTATCAATTAGCGATGCGGTAGTAACTGACTGACTGACCGAGACATTTTTTTTTGGCGTCTGCGGGCCATGCTCTCGTAGTGGGGGTGTTCGAACTTTCCACGTCATATACATAGCCGACATTCTCTCTCCCAACAAAGACGGTAGCCAATCAAACTGCGCAAACAAAGTGTCATACGCACATGACAGGTAGACAAAATTAATTTGCATTTTCCTTTTCTCAAAGTTGCCATATTTATTTCATGAGAAAAACGTTTTTGCCTGTTGCGTAACTGTAGGGTATTTATGCTCGTGACTGTAGCCTGAACTGAATTCAGGTGGCTGTCTTTGTACAGAATAAAAAATCCCATCATCAGAATCAAATATTTGTTTATTAATCTATAGACAATCTGGTAACATCGACCAGCGAATGACCAGAATTACAATATCATACAAAACATAACCACAATAATATAAAACATTGGCCTACTCTTTGGTTGAGGTACAATTTATACAGAAAAATGTTCATAGGAAACCATTTTGAATACTAAAATTGACTGGCAATTGTATATATTTTTTTTATTTAACCTGATTTTGGCGTATGTTCATCTATTAGGAACTACTTTCATGGATTGGATGGATTTGTTAAAGCTGGTTGTTGATCAAGAGGTAGCTTAACTAAGTTGGATTTAGCTTGGCTCAAGTAGCTAGCATTCAACACTGCGTTCGTGATTTAGTTTCCAAACATGTAAACAAATGTGTTTTAGAAAAAAGAACTTTGATACCAATTCACAAAGCTCAGTTTGCGCTACAAATTCAAACATATTAGACTTTTCCATAGCACTTGCTAGTCATTCTGAAATCAACTTAATATACACTTGCATAAAGTTGATATTCGTTTTAAGTGGATATAAAATCAATTGGAAACAAGGATTTGAATAGGCTTTAAGTGTGACGAAAAAGGTGGAACTATCCTAACTTAGCTTAACTCTTGATCGACAGCAGCTTCATAGTTTTATCATAATATTGCTATGACGCATAGATTTTGGACAAAATTCCAAGCATCTCATACGAATATGAACTTTATATGCACAGAATTTATGTTTGTAGCGGTAACAACGCGTCACACTGACGTCACGCAAAATCCTGCATCTCGCAAGCAGAGTTTACCGCGCAACTAGCATAGATAAAACGGCCCGACATGAATCATCGGGCAGTTGCCCGCCAGACACAACACCCGTCTGGTCGGAGGATCCTCCCTTTTCTATAGAGTATGACTGAACTTTACACCCTGTTCCTCATACCTCTATATGTTCATATTCCTATGACACGCTTGCTTACTTATACGAATATGAACATTACAATCATAAGGATAAGGTTCATATTCGTACGAATCGCTTGCCAAACTTAGCAAACTAAAGACAAAGGGCAGCCTCTGAATCTTGTCCCTAGAATGATTATTTATAGATATGACAATGTACTCGTAATATCAGATATACACTTAGTAGTCTAAAGGAACATTTTTCAAGAGAGACAAATTGAATTTTCACTCGAAACTCATCGCCAGTCAATTCTAGTTTCGTAAACATTACACACATCATCTAGAAAACAAAATGATAAATTCACCACAAACTTATACTAAACGAGTATTTACTTTGGAATGTCATTCGATGAAAACTTGGGAATATTAACATTGACCTCTGAAGGGCATACAGCAAAACTCTAGTGATGATCCGCACTGTACTGTGATGATCATCTGCCTAGCCTTTTCTCAACTATGTTGGGGTCGGCTTCCAGTCTAACCGGATGCAGTTGAATACCAGTATTTTACATGGAGCGACTGCCTATCTGACCTCCACAATCCAGTTACTGTGTAATACAATACCCTTGGTAAGACTTTCGGGCTTCTGACTACCCGTAACGACTGTCAAAAACCCACGAATGACAGCCGGGACCAACGGCTTAACGTCCTTTCCGAGGCACAGAGGGGTCACGGTATGTAAAGATGGTCACCCATCCACAGTCCAACCGCGGCAAGCGTAGCTTAACCTGATCGATCGACCTGTGCGGCTGTTATTATTTAGCCACGGGCCCCTCCCGCACTGTACTGTACTGTGACACTTACAAAAAAAACCGTACATTAAATGAAAGAACAACCGACCAACAAATATCACATCACTGTAAATTTCTATGTATTTTATATCACAGTAAAGTAAGCGTTTCATACGTATATGAACCTTATTCTTAAGTTTATAAAGTCCATATTCGTATGAAAAGTAAAGTCAAAATGAGTTCTGTAGTCTTCCCCTTACTATCGCTGTATATCCCTCAAAGAATCTAAACAAAACATTTTAAAATGACATAAACAGGACAAGACAGGACAGGACAAGGACTGGGTAAATAAACAGGACAAGACAGGACAGGACAAGGACTGGGTAAATAAACAGGACAAGACAGGACAGGACAAGGACTGGGTAAATAAACAGGACAAGACAGGACAGGACAAGGACTGGGTAAATAAACAGGACAAGACAGGACAGGACAAGGACTGGGTAAATCTTGCTTTCGATACAAGCTTAAGGGGCTTATATGACCTAAATCGCGGTCACTGTCCGACTGCATAGAAAAGAAAGAGAAGCGCGACGACACAACGGTAACTTATTGCAAAATATGAAGCAATTATTTAATTACAAAATATCTATTGTTAAAACTAAAACACTAATATTTTAGTATGTTGCTTGTAGAATAATCTGACAAAAAAACAGAATGATTGTATGTATATTAGTATGGTTTTTATAGTAAAAATAAAGTTTTTAGAGGTATCTTCATGATTTTTTTCTATAGTATCAAATTAGTTGTACAATACACTATCTACCTAGCATATATTCTGAAGAATATCATATATTTTTCTGATTTTGTTTACTGTAGTCGATCATATATTTGTATTGTTTCTAAAACTTGCGTTTTTTGTGTTTAGGTCATGTAAGCCCCTTAAATGAGAATATTTGTTAAATTATATTGATTAACTGAAGTCATAAGGAAAGTAATTAATTAAGTCAAAATGACCTCTGCGCTGCCACCGACAACGTTGTGGAAGTGGTAAATTTTTGGGAAAACAAGATTTAAAATACAGTCGTGCCGGTGACACCAAGAAGAAGAGGACTGAAGACATAATAATAATATCGCCTTAGATTTTATACATTAGGCGGGCTAATTTTTCAATAGTCAGCTAACTTATATGTATCATCTGCCTAGCCTTTTCCCAACTATGTTGGAGTCGGCTTCCAGTCTAACCGGATGCAGCTGAATACCAGTATTTTACATGGAGCGACTACCTATCTGACCTCCACAACCCAGTTACTCGGTAATACGATACCCCTTGGCAAGACTGGTTGTCAGACTTTCGGGCTTCTGACTACCCGTAGCGACTGTCAAAGATCCACGAATGACAGCCGGGACCAACGGCATAACGTGCTTTCCGAAGCACGGAGGGGTCTCGGTATGTAAAGATGGTCACCCATCCACAGACCAACCGCGCAAGCGTAGCTTAACCTGATCGATCGACCTGTGCGGCTGTTATTATTTAGCCACGGGCCCCTCAGTCAGATAACTTATATCTGAAGAATAAATATGACAGTATGACATATTTTCTATAAAAAAGCTGTCAAACCGCAATATTTATTCATCAGATAAATATTATGACTATTGAAAAACCAGGCGTAACTCAAGCTTGCTTTTGCATAATACATTATAATAACAATAATTAACAACGTAATATCAAACAGAATATAGATACAATTGATTTATTTAACAATTATGACTCGACTACAGAGAGAATAACATAAAATCTCGCCCGTATTCCCCACAGAGGTAGGTAGAGGTTTATAGTACAGACGCCACCACATTAAGCTACCCGAAACTGTAAAATTTTCACAATCAACATTGAACCTTATGCTTTAGCGATAAAGTTGAAAATCTATTAAAGAAATTTGACATATTGTAGTAGCTTGACGTGCTGGCGTCTGTACATCCACATTAATTTCACCAGCTGTTTTCATGTAATTGGAGGCGAGAGAAACATTTAACATTAAAAAAATTTAATATCAAACACCTGAGGGACTGTACTCAGAAGTGTTAATGGCATTATGATTCCAGTCTGAAAAAGGGATAGGGCTATCGGTCATGTATGACTCCATCTCTTTCTTGGGCTGGAATCACGATGGCATAAAAACATCATAATACGGCACCAGGTCACACTAAAGATGGTCCCTCAAAATAATATCAACAAATAAATATTATACAGTATAGAATAAAATTTTGTAGAATTAAAAAAATACAGCTAATTATCCAGTCCAATAAAATCGAAGACAACAGAGGTGAGCCAAAATCAAATTTCAGCGGTAACGAAGAAATTCCCAATAATACTTAATTTAATTAATTAACTTTACTGTATAATCATACTACGGATAATATTTAATAATGGTCGTTTCCCTAAAGTTTTGAACAAAAATGGTTAAAAAAATTACTGTAACATTTTTTTTTTACTTTTTTCCCAATAGGATAATAGGTCGAATAACCATCATGTATGATTTGCCTACGAACCTCTTTGGGTTAGGCAAAGGTGTACACCGGTACACCCACGAAGCGAAGAATCACTTGTTTATCCAAAATAATATAATCCCTTTCCAACACACAAATCAAAGAAACTATCCGACACACTATTTCCTCCTTATATACAAGAGACAATTTAAGTCTAGTTTTTTTTTTCTTTAGTTTATTATTTTTCCGACATCATTAAATACGGACAACAAAATATATCTTTCGGGGTTTGACTCATTACAATAATAATTAATAAACATTTTACAATTAAACATCGAAATTATATTTACCCTAACCACCACATAAGTAGCGATTTAATCTTAAAACAATATTATAATATAAAAAGTACAATCAACACCACAAAATAATAATTATTTTATAATTTATTGAAACATTTGTAAAAATAAGCTTCTCATTCGAAATTAAAATATTTTTTACTAGACACACAATATAATGGACAATATAATACACATAGATTTTACTAAGATCTATTTAGTCAATATATATAATACACATACATTAATAATAAGGTACCTATATTTATACAAAGTGAAGTGACAAATTATTTTATTGACTGGTTTATTTTATTCTTCGAATATAATTTTCTCTTCATCTTCTTTGTGGCAAAACCTAACCTGATGGAACAGAGGCCAATTCTCGTACTTAAAAACGTTAAAATTCAAGTCGCAATCTCATCACTGCGACAATGAATGTGAAAATCTTGTCAAATATTTAGGTAAATTGAAGTTTTTTTGACAGATTGAGACAGATTATTATTGGGAACGTTCTTAAAAATACGGAAATTACCCCAGGCCCCTCGGTTTTTAATGTCATTAACGTTTCATTATTTTAATGTTTGAAGCAAGCAAAACTGACATCAGTGACATCAAACGATTTCAAAGCCTTGCATTCACATTGTTCGTAATTAAATGGTTTTATCAGACATCAAACGCACTTACTCCTACTATCCGCTTATTTTCTAGCTTCCTTCCTTCACTTACACATCCGAAATTAATAATCTTATTATTACTGCACCAATATCTGATGCCGACTGTACTATTATTTGGACTAAAAATAACAATAATGGTGGGATATATTTTGAACTAGCATAATAAATTCGGTAACTGAATATCTACATTCGTGTATAAGTTCTAATATCTAAGACTAAAGACATGCAATATATCGACGAACAAACCAACCATCCGCATCCGACGCAAATAAGTACTTCGATAAAACGTTTAAAAAATATCATGATTTAAAAATGTATTTCTAATAATATTTTGCGGAACCAAAATTGTCCTCCGTTATTTAAAACTACTTCAGTGATTCGCACTAGTCTATCATTTTAACTAATAAAGCTTATTTAATTTTAGTAGTAACAATAATACTATTAGCTAGTAACTAATTGTCTAAGTCCACCTAATTTGGATAGGACAGCGAATTATAACTACAGTGAGCATTTTATAGGAATTTATGTGATGTTCGTGTACCGTTTGCGGCAAAATTCGGCAGTTACGCGGTAAAATTTCGGAAATACTCCGGTAATTGGCGGGTAATAAATACCACGGTAATAGGCGGGTAATACTACGGTAATACCACAGTAATGGTCAGGTAATACCACGGTTATAGTCGGTTAATATCGCGGTACTTGAAAAAAGTTAACATGCGATTAACTTTGCCGTAACTTTATCCACACAATGCAGTGAATTTCGCAATTCTTGGTAATTATAGGTAAATATGAGAATAATAACGTCTCGGTAACACCGACCGGGAATACCAAGATTGTATAGAAATTGCCTAAAATTTAAGTTGCCACCATTAAACTTGGCAATTTTGCGTATTATTGGGCAAAATCGTAGCGGCACTCGGCAATGAAATTCGTCAGTATTAAAATGAATTTTAATACGTTTTATTACTCGATGTAATTTCAACACCTAGGTACTAAGTGAAATGGTATTTAGATTTAACGTTACTTCAACAGTGTCTCTAAGTAAAACAGGCTAATATTCTAGCTATTTTTTAAAGATTATTAAGAGGGCTACGGTACCCTAAAACCTGTGGATTCAAACATTGTGCATTTCCCCTATATTGTCTATATTGAGTGCCGATTTGATTTTTTTTTTCCCCTATTTCATTTAATTTTTTAATAAGACATCGAAGTCTGCTAAATTCTCTCGATATTTCAAAATACTTTTTTTCTCTTAAATATAAATCAATACTTTTTTATAGTAAACTTTAAAGGTTTTCGTGATAGAATTTATTAACATTTTCTCCATTTTCGTACATTAGAAAGAGATCGCATCATACATAGACCTCATTTACTAGTAAAGGTGAACGCAGACTTATAAGGCAAAGTATATTCCACAAATAACAAAATATAATATTCTTTACCATCATACATGCCTTACTCCAATAGGTTAATATTTTTATAATTACATACCATCCGATAATAACGCATAAAACATAACCGTTACTATGCTTATAAGTCTGCGTTTACCTTTATCACGCCAATAGCCGAACTGCCGCCAATTTTCATTCCACTTCAATTCCGTACACATTTCAAATAACACCGGACTATTAAAGTTGACCTTGGGCAGTTTTACAGCAACCTCGGTCCAAGGTCATTGAACACTTCATCGTAATAAAAGCAAATATTTTCCGAATACCTCGCGGAAGAATTTCTTAATTGGGATAGAGAAATCATAATTTGTTCGTTATGACCTTTCGTTACAAGGTCAAGGTCATCGAAAAAATTCGCCTGTAAATGCCTGATTTATCCCAGGCATGACTTTTATCACCGATCAAACCTTAGATTCTGTACTTTTGATACACATAATATTTCGTGGTATTACTTATCGCAATCTGGCACAAGTTGGACGCTGTCTTCATCCCGTCTGTTGCAGTGGGGCCTTCGTAGAGGTCGCGGGTGTTGAAGGAGGGAAAACCTCTCGCTTTGGCTTCCGCTTTGCTTTTTGCTTAGCGCATTGCGGAGGTGACTTTCTCCTGTAATTAATTAAGAATATTTTAAGAGTATTTTGTCAGGTTAAGATGGCACAGTCACCAAAACAGATAAGTATCAAGGGTCGTCGGAAATGGTAGAAGTATAGTAAGAAACCGATTGAATTTTTCGAATGAAATTTAATTTGATAAATGAACCGTTTGTTTTACATTAATTTTATTCGAAAACATCCATCGGTTTCTTACTAAACTTCAACTATATCCGCCGACCCTGGTTATTTATATCCTTTGGTGACCGTACATGTATTTCTGATTTACGTTAGCAAACAACCTCTAAAAAGTATAAAACAACGCGAAGTATATCTGTATAATACACAAAACCACATTATTAAATAACACCCGTGCGAAGCCAGGGCGGATCGCTAGTCGTAAATACATCTAAAATAGCCTACACACAGTCCATACGAGGTGAAGAATGCTAGTTCTTTCTCGATATTAAGAAAGGAATTTACCCAGTAATGTGGTCAATTATAAGTTGAAATATTATGTTTTTGTAGGAAGTATGGTCCTAAAATAAAATAGCTGATATGTTGAAAAGATTAGCTGTTGGTAGCGGGACTGGCTGTCTACCCATACGCCAAACGTACCTTAGTATCATCACATTCATCACTCTGGAGCACTCGTGGAAACTGTTTGAGGACCACAAGATTTCGAGAGCTCACTTTAAAAATAATGACAAAATATAATCGTCTTCAGAACCTTTACATAATATGACAAAAAAAAATATTTTTTTAAATCAGCATGAGTGTCTATCCGCACTCGACAGGGACAGCCTTCCGTTCTAAGGGTCATCTGGGCTCAATATCTACTCATCATTTTCATCAGTCCAGTCTTCATTGCCTATCTGACCTCCACAACCCAGAGAAGTATTAGTGTCCGGTCTGACTGACTGGATAAATATTGGTTGCTTATATTTAGTACTAGCATAGCATAGCTATAGAGGTATGAGGAACAGGGTGTAAAGTTCACTCATACTCTATAGAAAAGGGAGGATCCTCCGACCATATGAGTGTTTTGTCTGGCGGGCAACTGCCCGATGATTCATGTCGGGCCGTTGTATCTATGCTAGTTGCGCATTAAACTCTGCTTGCACGATGCAGGATTTTGCGTGACGTCAGTATGACGCGTTGTTCTCATGTGGCGTTGTAGATACCGCTACAGGCCTATGTCGAGCAATGGACATCTTTCGGCTAAAGTGATGAATGATGGCCTGGAACCCTCAAGGCAGTGATCTGGACTTGTGCTGATAGAGTTTAAGAGATAAACCGTCACTTATAAGACAGCCTTCAAGGAGTTATACAAACGGACCCAAATGAAAGACAACCACAAAAACATTTCCCTAATGATCTTTTAATTACCTGGTAATGACAAAGGTCGTCCACAGAGAGTAAGGTCATGCGACCTTGGAGACGCGGAGCGGGACGAACGAGGTCGGTTCGATGTGTTGTTGTTCCGGGACTCATCGCATCGGGTGTTGCGACGGGGAGATCTACCGCTTAGGAGCTCCTGTAACGTGTATATGCAGAAGGTAAATTTAAGTTTGGTTTTGGCATGCTTATCAATTATATGTCCGAATATAATAATTTGTAAGAATTATTTACAAAAAAATCATATTGGAAGTATAACTTTATTGAAAGGAGCATAATATTATCACATATACGGTTATTGGTAAAACATTAACAACCTCTTAAGAGGTAATTGTACTCATCATTATGAACAACTTTTACTATGGAACCAAACCTGAAATCGCGAAAAAAAAAAAACAGCTGTTCCCAACATTTATGTTCGTGCAACTCGTCAAAATGTAGTGAACAGCTGATTTTTTTTCGCGATTTCAGTTTTGGTCCCACAGTAAAAGTTGTTCATAATGATGAGTACAATGACCTCTTGAGAGGTTGTTAATGTTTTACCAATAACCCTGTATAATTATTATCTAAGATAAAAATTTAAATAAATAGAAAATTGGCTCTAAAATGTTAAAAATTAGCCAAAAAATGGCACTTTATTTTATTAACCCTATAGATCCATCCTAAAAAAAATACTTGCAACTAAAGATCAGTAAAAAAAATAAGGCTAAAAATCAGTGCACAAAATCAACAGCGGTGACACACGAACACAAAGGACGGCACACTTAAAAAGTAATGTTAGTAACCTTTTCCTGCGAATTGACAGAGTAAGCGCTGTACGACACCGGACTGTCGGCGGCGAAGTCAAACGCGCTCGCCGCACGATACGACAGTGAATCTTCATGGAGAGCGGGAAACGGAGAAATTATTATTTAGGTTAGAATTAGCCGTCTTTAGCCACGAGCGATTTTTTATCGAGCACTGTATGTTCAACACACGCCGAGAGTTCAAAATGCAACAGTGTATATTTTTGACGCACACACGTTGAAAATCTAGTGCGCAATAAAGAAATGGTCCCGATAAAAAACTGTGGTCGCGTTAAAAAATCGCCCGTGCTTATCTGGGCTTATACTCGGGGCGATCGCGGTCATGAAACGTGGGAGTAGGACGATGAATCATTTTAGTAGGTACGGGATTTGTAAAAAAAAACTGGCCAAGTGCGAGTCGGACTCGCACATGAAGTGTTCCGTACCACAAGGCAAAAACGCCGAAAAAAGCACGTTTGTTGTATGGGAGCCCCCCTTAAATATTTATTTTATTTAAATTTTATTATTTATTATTACAGTAAAAATACAACTGAGTATTTTGTGAATATTTCAAGTGCCTACCTGTTGCCATTATTGATATCGAGCAAAAAAGGGCAAAAAAATCGCGTTTGTTGTATGGGAGCCCCCCTTAAATATTTATTTTATTTTGTTTTTAGTATTTGTTGTTATAGCGGCAACAGAAATACATAATTTGTGAAAATTTCAACTGTCTAGCTACCGCGGTTCTTGACATACAGCCTGGCGACAGACAGACGGCAAAAACGCCGAAAAAAACACGTTTTTTTGTATGGGAGCCCCCCTTAAATATTTATTTTATTTTGTTTTTAGTATTTGTTGTTATAGCGGCAACAGAAATACATCATCTGTGAAAATTTCAACTGTCTAGCTACCTTGGTTCTTGAGACACAGCCTGGTGACAGACAGACGGACGGAAGGACAGCGAAGTCTTAGTAATAGGGTTCCGTTTTTACCCTTTGGGTACGGAACCCTAAAAACTGTCTCGCGTCGTCTAGTTCTTATGTTTCATGACCACGACTGCCCTGGTTGGCGTTTTGTATGACATAAATGATCAGCGGCAGTATAGGATAATTGCTTTTTTTTCATCAGCATCATTTCAGCCGAAAGACGTCCACTGCTGGACATAGGCCATAGGACATAGGCTTTTTTTATATTTAAACATAAATGTCTATAAAGTATCATCTACCCTCAAATACTTTGTAACCAATAAACAAGAGTTTGCAAGTTTTCATTCATAAATCTCTTCTGAAATTTTAATTAAACTATTTTTATTGCTAACTGTACTAAAAGCGATATCTTATCCTCTAAATACTGTGTCGTATAGTACTTTCTGATGTTTTTTATAATGACAACATACTATACTACATTTTAGATTTATATGAATTGAGGTGTCACCATTATTTGTAACTAGGTTTATTTTACAAAAAAAATTCATTGCCACTATTGACAGCTGACGTCACCTAAGTTAAGAGTGAAATATTTACAGATTAGATCGACTGGACACGTTCCGTTTTATGATATTAAAAAAAGATTGGTCTTTGACAACCCTGAATGTGACATGAGTTACAAATTGGCTAATCGCTACTAATACTAGAGCAATTAAAAAAGTAATTTAAAAAAATTAAACCGACTTCAAAAAGAAATTAACTCAAAATTATGAAATAACTTTAATTTCGGAAGTCGGTGTCTTGGGATCTGTATTTTAGTTTTATGCCACCGACTTCCGAAATTAAAGTTATTTCATAATTTTGAGTTAATTTCTTTTTGAAGTCGGTTTAATTTTTTTAAATTACTTTTTATTTCGTAATTTTTAGTTTTTGCACTAGTATTTGACCAAGGTTTTGAGATGTTTTCCCTTTGACACTACACCCGTAGCTCTTATCAATAAGCCAGGCCGTCACACTTACACGTATTAGTCCATATCTTGAAAATTACTGAATTGATCTTGATGAAACTTGCACTGTTCCCTAAGTTGAAGAAAATGTAAGCCAATAAAAAAAAAATGGTCACGATCCGATTAATAATTCCGGAGATATGCGTGGACAAACATACATACATACATACATACATACATACATACATACATACATACGTCTATGAAATTTTGTATATTTGTTTGGAAGCCCTAATAGATCATCATATGTGAATATAATGCAAATCCAATAATATTACATACATACGTATCGAATTGATAACCTCCTTTTTTTGAAGTCGGTAAAAACGAAAATCAAAACGTACTCAGCACTTTTTTGTCTTCATTGCTTATAAGTACAAATTCGTCTGAAGATTTGGCTGGAATTAGTTGAAAGGCTTCACAAAATACGAGATACTTAATCTTAAAAAGAACTCTATTTGCCTTTCATCATTATCATCATCATCATCATTGACAGCGTTGATTTACCCTTTGATTTTTTTTCTTTTGAGCCACAATATACTTCCCATAACCGCGCAAATTCTTCTTACTATTATATTCCCAAAAAAAAAAAAATTAATCGATTTTATAAAAAAAAAAAAAAAAAAAAGATTTTATTTTTTTATATAAAATCTATTACATATTTTAATACTATCCTAGAGACAAATCAAATTTAATAGGTACAAAAATACATGGTGTAATTTTTAGTTGTAAGTAGGTAGTAAGTTCAAGACTAGACTTTAAACTTTAAAGTCTAGTCTATAGCTAATCATTCTTTAAAGTTTAAAGAATGATTAGCTATATAAACAATATAATTTGATAGTAACGCAGCATGCTGTGTAATCCTGGTAATCAATCTAATCAGTCATTCACCCGGTCTCACCTACATACTAATATGTATGTAGATAAAGCAGTCACATTTTTTATGTGATCCCTACAATCATAGCATTTATTTGGCATAGATAGATGAACTCTAGATAAAAAATCTTTTTAGTTTTTCACTTTTTACAAGGTTTAAGGTGAATCGGTAGTTGAGACCGCGAAATTCAAATTTTCTTACGTTTTTTGCAATTTGCAGGTCAGTGTCAGGTTGTATCTTGATCAAAATATGATTCGCGACAATAACAGGTACATATTTAGAGAATTGTAATAATTATTAGAATCATTAATACATCTTTCTAAGTTAGATTTCTACCATTAACACTTTTCCACAAGAGATTGGTGGTTGGTTATCACTTTTCCATAATAAAAAAAAAAACATCTTGAATATTACTAGTCTACTTTTACAAAAAATAAAATTTGTGACATTATTGTAAATTTTTATTTAGAATATTAGAGATTACTAAGAGATAAAAAAAATATTACAGATTGTATAATAGAAAAATAGTAATTATCATTACAATGAAAAACTTTAATACCTATTAATAAAAGCAAATTAAACATGGTGAAAACTGCTACACTTACCTATGTAGCATTCGAAAAAATTTGAAATAGTTAGCACAATATATCTTTTTAATTTATGCAAGAATGCTGCAACTAATTTCACAGGATGGTTATTTTTATTTATTATTTGTGAATGTTGTGGTTTACCGTGTGGCCAGCAACTGGTTGGCGGTGGTGACCTTATCATATGCTCGTGGACCTCTTTCAAGGTCAGCGGATCGTCCTCTATAAAGTCTAGGGCAGTGCTGCCAAATTCCTGAAAAATAATTTACAATAGTGTTAATTTAATATAGAGGGTTAAATTAAATAAGCTAACGAAACTCCGCAGACGTCATGGGTATCGATATCTAGACATGATAAAACAATAAAAAATGGTTGCCTGTAAAGTCGGTTTTACGGGCGAAGATTTTACGTGACAACGACCGATCATCCGATCATAGTTGAGTGGGAGAGAGACGCAAGGCATTCGGCGGGCCTCTCTCTCGTTCGGTGACTCATCGTAACGTTACCGAGCGTTACACTTTTTCATAAGTGACTCCCAGTCGCAACCTAATTTAAGACGTTGTCACGTCAAAAAAAAAAAATGGTTGCCTGTAAAGTCGGTTTTACGGGCGAAGATTTTACGTGACAACGTCTTTTTCTCGGTAGAATATTTATTGATATGAATATAATTAAATTGCACAATAGGAACAAGGAATTAAATGAAAATAAGAACGTAACGTTACCGAGCGTTACACTTTTTCATAAGTGACTCCCAGCCGCAACCTAATTTAAAATAAGAACGTAACGTTACCGAGCGTTACACTTTTTCATAAGTGACTCCCAGCCGCAACCTAATTTAAGACGTTGTCACGTCAAAAATTGTGGGGTCATCGATCGCTGTTTGTGTAATCACTATAAGGGCCTGTGCACATCACGTTTTTTAAACGCACCGTTGACGCGCGTTTGTAGCGATACACACGCGATACGCACGCGAGTCAGCTACTGGCAGGCATTGCTCTGTAGGATAAAAGCGCGCCGCCGACGACGGCGCGTTTAAAAAACGTGGTGTGCACAGGCCCTAAGACGACACCGACCGCGCAGTGGCGCCCTCATCGTTTGTTTGGTTATTTCTTTTATCTATTTATACCTAAATAAAAATCAATGTTTGTCCTCTATGCCGTATGTGTTCCGAATCCATTGGTCAGATTGTGATAATACTTTGATAGGGTGTTCTGAGGACGCCCGTGAGGGTTACTAATTATTAAAACATAGGTTTTTTTTTTTTTAATTCTGAGGCGGTGCAAAGTTCGCCGGTTCAACTAGTTTTAGAATGAAATGCCGAAATTAAGCATGTTATGTAATAATACAAACGGTAGGTAACTGTAATTGTCATAATAATATCGTATAATCTTGTGGAGTACAAACATGCTTATTTTCTGCATTTTCATTCTAAAATAAAATAAATAACCAAACAAACGATGAGGGCGCCACTGCGCGATCGGTGTCGTCTTAGCTTGAAATATCAGATTTTTGTGTAATCTTCACAAACGTAATTGGTATCGTTATCGTTATCTAAACACGATAAAACAAATGTAAACAGATTTTCTCAACTCATACTTCAAGTATCAAAACTACCAGCGGCTGTTGACGCCCTAAAAAAAAAACATCAACCCTTTATTTTATCATGTTTTGATATTGATACCCATCACGTCTGCAGAATTTCGCCAACTAATTTCATTTCAATAGTCAAAAGCCCAAAAGTCTGACAAACAGCCCTACCAAGGGGTAATAGCACAGAGCATGTAGGTAACCATTTAGGTAATACGAGCGTGTCAACTCCACGTCAATGCGCGTATTTTGCGTACTAGGGGTATTGTGTTACCCAGTCAGTAACTGGGCTGTGGAGTTCAGATAGGTAGTTGCTCCATGTGAAATACTGGTATTCAGCTGCATCCAGTTAGACTGGAGGCTGATTCATTAATTATGTGTCGAAAAAAATATATGTGAAAAAAAATGTCCTTGACTAGACAAAATCTGAGATAGATGTATTTTTAGTACCAAATTGATATCTGTTGAAGGCTACATATTGAATTTACTTCAGTTCCTGAATGGAATTTTATGATTCAATCAGATATACAGGATTATTGGTAAAACATTAACAGCCTCATATGAGGAGGTCATTGTACTCATCATTATGAACAACTTTTACTATGGGACCAAACCTGAAATCGCGAAAAAAAAACAGCTGTTCCCTACATTTTGACGAGTTGTAGGAACATAAATGTAGGGAACAGCTGTTTTTTTCTGACTAAGTAGTTACTATAAAAAATATTGTTTTGCTGAAATAGCAATCAGAACTGATATTAGATATTGGATTGAATTTGTTGTCTTATCCCTATTCAAACTTACTTAAGAGCTTTTACGACTTACGGCATTTCATACAAACTTTCAAGCCCTTGTTTTTCGATATGAATGAACCGATTTTAATTAAACTTCATATGCATAAGCAGGATACAAAGGTCTAAAGAGTTAGTAAAGAAAACTTTCGAAAAATAGTGTTACAGCCAAATTATACCGATTTTAAATTTTCCATAGAAACAGTGACCTATTACGGCTATGATGGTTCATGAGATACTGCCCGCTGACAGTCAGACGGACGGACAGTCAGACGGATGCACGGACGAAATGACGGAAGGGCAGTGGAAGCTTAGTAATAGCGTTACGTTAGCATACTTTGGCTACGAAGCCCTAAAAAGAACTGATTCTCAACCTAATTTAAATGTCATTTCATTTGATATTGACAAAATTCGTTGCGACAAAGCATTTACAATGTAGGTGTCCATAGGCCTCTTCCAGACTTTTTGAAAACATAAAAAGAAATAGAACTGAAGTGTGTGCACTCTGCTATAAATCTACCGCTTATCTTCTGAAGAAGATTTTTACCATGTTTTTGTTTCGATAAATTGTTCTTGCTTGTTCAAAACCAGGCGGCCTGCCCTCTCCTTTATGTATATGGAGAAGGACAAGAAGGTAATAAAACATGTAAATAATCTAAACTCATATTATAAAGAGATTATATTTGATTTTTTGTATTTTTGTTGTTTTGTTTCACGCTAAAACGGCTGAACGGATTTGGACGAAATTTAGCACATGGGTAGACCATGACCTGGATTAGGACATACAATACTTTTTATCCTGACATTCCTACGAGATCGAGACTTATGCGGGTTAAACCACAGGGCGCAGCTAGTGTATATAATATTTACCTGTGACATAAGTATGGTGTCATCTGATTCACATTCCTCTGCATGACTTTCAATGAGACTCTCTCTGCTTGCCATAACCTGCTGGAAAGTAAAATATTTAATTAGAAAAATGCCAAAATTTGTCAATTATAGACACCTCTTTGCTTACCATGACTGTTATGAAGGGTCACTAACGAATTAACTGTTAAGTCTGCATAAACATAAGCGACACGCGTCAACGACACAGGCAACCGTCGATGCGTGTCGGTGGTTGCCGCTGACAATGTATTGTATTATTTATGTATTTGAGTAATGGTGCTCCAACACAAGTGGCATGTTGTCGACGGCTGTCGTCGACATGTGTGGACGGTTGCAATTGCTTCTGTCGTAGATGCATGTTGCTCGTGTGTATGCATACTAATACCTAACCTTCTATGTAATCATTGTTCCATTTCCAAATTCAAATTCATTTATTTAGATAGCACAGGATTCTGGGATGTTACAAAATATTGGATATAACCCATACCATATATAGGTAGACAAACGGGCATAAACCGGTTTATATGGTATGGTAATGTAGTTCCTCATGTGGTTATGTTAATAAATAAATTCGAATTTGGAAATAATATAACTATCACTAGGTATCATCTTTACATTGATTAGTGAATTGAAAGAAATGTCTTAAACTAATATTGCAGTGTTACTGTATTTCCCATAAACCTACATGGGCACTTATGAAATCAATTCCAATTGGTTGTTTCCTTTAAAGAAGAGCGGGCAAGAAACTCCACAGTCACTCTACAATAACTATTACATAGGTTTATAACTTGGACATTAATATTTTTTCAACTGTGCCATGGAAAGTCATATCTTGGTTAAAAAGTGCTGAACAAAATTGTAAACTCATTAGAGAATACATTGGTAGATTGTAGGATACACATTCTTAGCATTATGTAAACTACTAATAGGTAACTAGAAATTCCTGTGTAGTCATTACACAACAACTTCAAACAGCAATCATTATAAATATTGCCTTTAAAATCACATAATTAAACATAAATCCATACCATCTAATAAATAAGTAAACATTACCAAGAACATTAGAAAACATGTATCATAAACACTTCCTTGTACTTTTACGGCGATGTTTACATGTAATCTACGCGGAAGACGCATCTCATTAGAAATATTTCCGCAACAAGCGCAATTATCTTTTAAAATTATATAAACCTCACCTGTAGATAAGGGTTGTCTTGTCGCGACAGTCTCAAGGCCTCCATGTCCTGTGCGATGTTCCTCGTCCGACCTGGAGTCAGAAGAACAGCAGCAGACCCCGTCAACGGCGGAGATAATACTGAATTACACCAATACACGCAATATAACACACCAAATTTATATAACTATTTTCAACCCTTGTGCGTAACTTACCAGACAATGAATCGTTGCTCGCCTCCATATTTACCCTATATGTACTTTTCATTTGGTCTATTTATCACCAGCTTGAATAAAACTTCATTAATAAGGTGCTTCGAATGAATATTTAAACGGGGTTGATTACACACTCAACAATAATGAAATCAGCTAATGACGTCCAGAAGTATTAAACAGAAACCAAGTAAATTCTTATTTATTTATTTTTTATTGTGTTCTTGCTATTTTCATACATTTTTGAAGATTTGAAGCAAAAGAAATGGAAATTGGAAAACTGATAACGATTGACTGCAATCTGCTGCTACTGCGATTGACAACTTGACATTTGTTTAACGTTCGGAAATCCGAAATTCCGAACCATAGACTACTATTGTTCCGAACTAATCAGGCCGCTTTCCGAATTAGCTATAATCGCTCACAGCGCTCACACCATCTCACATGCGTTCCGATTTAGATATTACGATTATTACAGCTGAGAGCTGTCAACAATTCGGAACGCCCGTGAACGCGCTCACAGTGCTTACTCAATGTAAAAACGATATTATTACAGTATTTCTTTGTATAAACACCACATTTCTTCTTCTTTGGTTAGGTGGCGACTATCAGCCAGAAGCACAATTTCGAAAATGCCATGTTAGTTTGCCGTGCAATAATTAGACCTTTACTTATGGCGGAAACATACGTGTCGTGGCGTGTCGTGACGCCTTCTGACGCAAAGTTAACCAATCAAAACTCGTTGTAATTTGACGTAGTCCTGAACAGATTCGTTTGATTGGTGTAGCCCGAGTCACGACACAACACGACACAGTAATGTGTCTCTGGCTTTAGGAGTAATAGTGTTCTGTGATCGAAACAGAGAATGGCGCCGATTCTGTTGTTCACAAACTAAAGTAAATTTAAGTTCATGCATCTTTTTCTTTCTATTTTAATAAGAAAAGGACAGAAGATAAATATTAGTTTAGTCCTGTCAAATTAAGATACTCCATAGACAATTAAGACGAGATTAAAAAAATGGCTATTAAAAATTAGGAACGCCCGTTTGTGACACAACAGAATCGGCGCCATTTTACATCAGGCGCTGACTAATTTGACAGGACTAAACTAATATTTATCTTCTGTCCTTTTCTTAATGAAATAGAAAGAAAAAGATGCCTGAACTTAAATTTAGTTTAGTTTGTGAACAACAGAATCGGCGCCAAGGCCAATAAAATCACTGCTGCCTTTATAAAACTGAAATAATCAGATTATCATTATTTCTTCCAGTGGTGATAAGCTAGTAATGCCTCTCCCACACCGCTGCTACCGATATCTCCGCGGAAGGAAACTATTGCTACCTTGCGGCCTTGGGCGAACTTGGCACAACAATGAACACAAGTAATGCTAGTTACACACGCAGCGACTTTAGTCGCCAGGAATCGCTGCGTGTACACCTAGCATAAGGATCAATGGTCAACATGACCCTTTCTGTTTTTAACCTACTTCAAAAAAAGAGGGTTTTGTACTCGACCCATATGTATGTTTAAATGTTTGTATTTCCGCGATTTTTAACATCCCGTGATCCCCTCAATCAGTGGGGTAGTAGTTTAAGGATCTAATCGGTCTGCATTTTGAAATAGAAATTTACCGGCACGTTTAAGATGCAGTTCTTCAGTTGTTCTTGTTTAGATCATTTTAGATACTGCTATATCAAATGTACGAAGCTACATAAAAAGCTAGCTTGTATTTCGAAAGCGTCTGTTTTCGAAATGCGAGCTAGTGAAAGTAGAGGCCTAATGCCCGATTTACACGAGGCTAGTTTTTCATGCTTGGATAGCAAGCAAATAATATCCTGGCTTGGCTAGAGCCGCTTACACGATGCTAGGAAATTTTAAGCCAGTAGCATTGCAGTGACAAAGTCCGTAGAGTAAGATGATCCGCACCCTAATTGCGTAACACACTATTACCATTACTCTCAATTTGAAGCATATTTCTAATCCATTGCTCCATAAGTTCGAAAAATGCCTCTGCTGAACAACGCAAATAACGCAATGAATGTTGTTGAACTGTCAAAATTAAACCAATCGCTTGTGTTACGCAATTACCCTGCAGATTGGAAAAATTTCATAGTTGATTTTGCATCACTGTAATCTTTATTTTCGTTACAATTAGGTTGCTGCTGTCAGTCTCACAGATAAAATAACTAGCTTTGCCGGTCAGACGAAGCTAGTACAAAAGCCAGGATAGTTAAATCAGTATGCACAAAAATAGAATCCCTACCTATTAAATTACTTTACACTTTCTCACTAGCTTTAAAAAAATGGTTGCCTGTAAAGTCGGTTTTACGGGCGAAGATTTTACGTGACAACGTCTTTTTCTCGGTAGAATATTTATTGATATGAATATAATTAAATTGCACAATAGGAACAAGGAATTAAATGAAAATAAGAACGTAACGTTACCGAGCGTTACACTTTTTCATAAGTGACTCCCAGCCGCAACCTAATTTAAAATAAGAACGTAACGTTACCGAGCGTTACACTTTTTCATAAGTGACTCCCAGCCGCAACCTAATTTAAGACGTTGTCACGTCAAAATGAGGAATTTGAGGAAGAGCGGAAGGAGGCTTTAAGCCTTGTGTAACCAGGGCATAACCACGACATCGTCTCAGTCCTTTGCTACAGAGCATGTAACACACAGACTACAATATAATGCAACACTTTTCCTCTGCTAGTCAGTGTGACGCAACTGTCTAATAAAAAAAAGTAATTTAAAAAAATTAAACCGACTTCAAAAATAAATTAACTCAAAATTATGAAATAACTTTAATTTCGGAAGTCGGTGTCTTGGGATCTGTATTTTAGTTTTATGCCACCGACTTCCGAAATTAAAGTTATTTCATAATTTTGAGTTAATTTCTTTTTGAAGTCGGTTTAATTTTTTTAAATTACTTTTTATTTCGTAATTTTTAGTTTTTGCACTAGTATTTGACCAAGGTTTTGAGATGTTTTCCCTTTGACACTACACCCGTAGCTCTTATCAATAAGCCAGGCCGTCACACTTACACGTTTAATCCATATCTTGAAAATTACTGAATCGATCTTGATGAAACTTGCACTGTTCCCTAAGTTGAAGAAAATGTAAGCCAATAAAAAAAAATGGTCACGATCCGATTAATAGCTCCGGAGATATGCGTGGACAAACATACATACATCTATGAAATTTTGTATATTTGTTTGGAAGCCCTAATAGATCATCATAAATGTGAATATAATGCAATTCCAATAATATTACATACATACGTACAGACGCCAGCACATCAAGTTACTACAATCTGTCAGATTTCTTTAATAGATTTTCGACTTTATTGCTAAAACATAAGGTTCAAGGTTGATTGGGAAAATCTGACAGTTTCGGGTAGGTTGACCTGCTGGCGTCCGTACCTATCGAATTGATAACCTCCTTTTTTTTGAAGTCGGTAAAAAAGAAACTATCGCAACTGTCTAATAAAAAAAGAAACTATGAAACGTGCACTAATCATAGATAAAATACTAAAAATTTAGTGCACGTTTCATACAAGCGACGTTTTTCAACTTTTTCTATGGGAGTTCCGTCTCTTATACAGGGTGATTGGAAGATGGGTGCAAAGCTTTAAGGCGAAGATAGTACAGACAATTTAGAACTATTTAAGCCATGGTTGTCTTAGACGAAGTCTTACTACTTTTTTTTTACCAATTTCTTAAGATTTTTTTCAAAAATTCCTAAAGTTTTAACTAAACTATTTATTTATGGCCAAATTGAATGATAAACGAATTCATTTTTATTGTATTTAATTAAAGTAATGTGTAAGCAATCTAGCAAAACATGTTTTAGGCCTCTGTGTCGTTAGACATTTTTTTTACAGATATTTAAAGTTCATAACAAATTTTAAAATTTATAAATACTTTTTGTAAACCTTATTTTAAAAATCACGGAGCGTGCTTTTTTTGTTCAAACCTTTTTGAAAACATGCTTGATAATCGCTCTTTCTTTTGAGGTAACATTTACGCAGATATCTTACAAATTATTCAAATTAGGACCTAAAAACCAATTTAAGGGAGAAATTTTAAATTTTAGGCAGTCTAAATAAAACAACATTTGAATTAAATTTATTTATGTTTCATGGTCAAAATGTTGTCCGTGATTCCTAATACAAGCACGGCTCCGTCTTCTCACTTCTATTGTTGTTATTTTCAACATCATATCTCCAGCTTCATTGTTTCAAACTCTGAATTCATTCTCTCTGTCAGTTCTTCTCTCGTGTTTATTTCAACATTCGTATACACCAGCTCCTTGGCCCGGCCCCACACGAAAAAGTCCAGCAGGGTCAGATCTGGTGAGCGAGCGGGCCAAGGGATGGGTCCATCTCTGCCAATCCAGCTGTCAGGAAAGCAATTATTTAAATGCTCCCTATGTGTTGTGTGGGTTATGAAAGTTTGTAATGCCCTAGAAAATTTGCTTTCATCCGTCCACAAGATTAATTTCAAATTAAAGTTTTCTAGGGAGGGCATTAAAAACTTTCATAACCTTCATGAATGGGCCGCCAAAGACAACAATCCACATTTTAAGAAGCAGGTGTCGTTTCTGAGGAAATTCTGGAGGCTGGAGTAATTTGCAGGACGTTGATTGGGCCCCACTTCTTACCGGAGACTTTCAATGGTGAAAATGATTTGCACTTTCTACAAGTGGATTTACCAGAGCTGATAGAGGAAACCGGTGTCCCGATATTCGCAAGAGACAGTACAGTCATCTTTCAGCAAGACGGCTGTCCAACGCATTGGATGTTAAATGTAAGGGAACACTTAAATAATTGTTTTCCTGACAGCTGGATTGGCAGAGATGGACCCATCCCTTGGCCCGCTCGCTCACCAGATCTGGCCCTGCTGGACTTTTTCGTGTGGGGCCGGGCCAAGGAGCTAGTGTATACGAATGTTGAAATAAACACGAGAGAAGAACTGATAGAGAGAATGAATTCAGAGTTTGAAACAATGAAGCTGGAGATGATGTTGAAAATAACAACAACAGAAGTGAGAAGACGGAGCCGTGCTTGTATTAGGAATCACGGACAACATTTTGACCATGAAACATAAATAAATTTAATTCAAATGTTGTTTTATTTAGACTGCCTAAAATTTAAAATTTCTCCCTTAAATTGGTTTTTAGGTCCTAATTTGAATAATTTGTAAGATATCTGCGTAAATGTTACCTCAAAAGAAAGAGCGATTATCAAGCATGTTTTCAAAAAGGTTTGAACAAAAAAAGCACGCTCCGTGATTTTTAAAATAAGGTTTACAAAAAGTATTTATAAATTTTAAAATTTGTTATGAACTTTAAATATCTGTAAAAAAAATGTCTAACGACACAGAGGCCTAAAACATGTTTTGCTAGATTGCTTACACATTACTTTAATTAAATACAATAAAAATGAATTCGTTTATCATTCAATTTGGCCATAAATAAGTAGTTTAGTTAAAACTTTGGGAATTTTCGAAAAAAATCTTAAGAAATTGGTTAAAAAAAAGTGGTAAGACTTCGTCTAAGACAACCATGGCTTAAATGGTTCTGAATTGCCTGTACTATCATCGCCTTAAAGCTTTGCACCCATCTTCCAATCACCCTGTATATTATGTTTAGGTACACGTTTACTTACTCTATGCTGCTAGTGCCCACGCACGCGCCTTATACAGCATCATATTGTAGTCTTTGCACGCGCCCGACGCAGATAAAAGATAGATAACGAACACTTCTTTCTTTTGCTGGTCTGTCATGTAAAAACCTCAGTGAAAACTTTAGTGAAGTCACCTATCTTAACTAAAACTATACAGAAACTAAAAAATAGCGTCGAAAAATTCATCCGCATCGCTGTCGACTGGTAATGTACCCAAGAGACTGGCGGCATTACCACGTTGTATGGCGATGCTTAGCCTCTGGCCAAGATAAAAGCCAGCCCTTGGGTCACGGGAAGTGTCAACCAGTTTTTCAATAGTCACCTATTGGATTGACTATTGAAAAACTTACTCCATGCGCAAAGTTTTCACGGAGACATTTTACAATAGGTTCGCTGGAGACTTCTTTGAACTGGTTCATAAGCGTATGGGATGACTTGGGTGTTGACATAGGAACCTCACAAAATCCAAATAAAACCAACTTTTCGGAACACAATATATGAATTTATTAATGTGAACAAAGGCACTACCTTATCTAAAAAGGCACCTTTCTGATACTGCTCTAATAATGCGACAACTTTATAAATAACTCTTTTAGCGTCGATCATTTCAAGGAATTTATCAAAGCAAACTTTATTTACATTATTATAATTTATGCGATTCATTGTCATGTCAGATTTATAGCAATAGCAGCAGTTTATTAAAACCATTGTTAGGACTAGTATGAATTAATTTACATATGAAATTGTTTTGTATAATATCATAATTTGTTCGTTTATATTTCGTTGTCTGTGAGCACGAATAGCGCCGCGCTGCCGTAGTCTAGAATTCTACTCTTGATGTCATTCAGTTTGTCAATGTAGTGCTTGTGAATCTTTGTGTTTGTCCTCTTGTAGCGGAGGGCCGTTATCATTTTATCAACAGTGTAATGCAGCCACAGGATGTTTGTGTAGGGCGCGAAGTTCTTCCAATCATTTCTGTTAAGAAGATAGAACAACATTAGCATAGAAAAGAGATTTTGTAACTAGTATTTTCTAACTGAACAGACAGCTGTGCTGCTGGGGAGTTTGTTGCGCCACTTCTTCTCCCCAGCGAAAGCACTAGGAAGTGGTGAAGGGCGGGCGTTTTGGGGGACTGTCTTTTGTAATTTTGACGTTCAAAAATGTGCTGATTCTCAGCCTAGTTTGAATAAATGACTTGATTTTGATTTTACGTAATATTAGGGGAGATAATAACAGGAGTATTTATTTTGTTAAATCATTAGGTACTTTAACAGTCCCTATAACAATAATACCGACTATTACGTCTGTAAATAGTTAAATTACTTTACAAATATTATCTATGACATCTACAAATATTGACCCGAAGCAAAGATTTAGTCAATATTATAAGATGTTACAGTTTAATATTCCTTGCGTCATTTTGTATGACGCGTCTGAATAATTTGTCGCTACACGTAGCTTCTGATATCAATTCATATTTTATTCATAGCTATCGGAGCTCTACGTCTTGTGGGGGGAAAACGAGCAGGATGTCGATAATATACAACATGGCCACTGGGGACATTCCCCAGAGGTTAAATAAAACGACCTTTGGGAGATTGTCGTCAAGAACACATTAGTGAGTGTCCTTTTTAGGGTTCCGTACCCAAAGGGTAAAAATGGGACCCTATTACTAAGACTTCGCGGTCTGTCCGTCTGTCTGTCTGTCACCAGACTGTATCTCATGATTTCATGAACTGTGATAGCTAGACAGTTGACATTTTTTAAAATGATGTACGTTGCCGATTTAACAACAAATACTAGAAACAGAATATTAATTATAATAAATATTTAAGGGGGGCTCCCATACAACAAACGGTGTTTTTTTCGGCGTTTTTGCCTTGTGGTACGGAAACCTTCGTGTGCGAGTCCGACTCGCACTTGGCCAGTTTTTGATTACTGTTTTTAGTATCATAATGATATTAAAGTGGAGCACTTTACTCTTAATTGAAGATTTCGACAGATGGCAAAATGCCAGAAATCAATGACAGGTGGCTGAGTCTTGGGAAATGTATTGCTAGATTTGCTAGACGTTAGCTATCTCGCAAAACGACATGTTAATTGTCCAGGAAGTATTAACTCAATGCCGTAGCCAGACCATTATGACTACATCTACAGCTGGTACCTGGTGTTTTTTTCATCTATTTTATTCATCCTGTATTCAAATCTCATTGGATGGTTTGGGCCGGGCACATCTGGCGAGGCGCATCGCGGTTTTCACTGGCAAATATCAACACAAGAGACAATAGAAGTTTTATACAGTTGAAAATAAATATCCATTTGTCCGAGAAAGTATTAACACTTAGCTTTATTCAAAGGCAATTTTCTTTATTTTTGAATGAAATTTTATGTTATTACGAACATAGTATTTTCGAACCCATAGGTTTATGTAAAGTATCGTATTTCAACGTTGCATTCGTCATTTCACGAAAAAATCGCAATTGAAAGTTGCCAAATGTAGACATTAGTGCTTGTGACTGTACATGGTAAGAGTTGATGTTTAGTTTTTCAGGAAAAACCGCGCTTAAAGCAGCCTTACTGTCCCTGCCAGGTCTGCGGCGGACCTTTTTTTCTGTCAACGAGCCACAACTGCTTACATGAGATTTGACAGCAGCTGATTTACTAATCAGCCCTGTGCATACGAAGGTAGTATTATAAGCAGTTCCTTACCCCAACTTGTCTCTCATGAGGCGGTACACCTCGAACTGGTAGTCCCCGACGGCGTCGAACAGCGAGTCGTCGGTGGCGAGGTCGTTGTACAGCGCGGCAGTGTCGCCGCCCGCCAGCGGCAGGGACACGCGCGACAGCGAGTAGTCGATGATGGTCGCCGCCACGCCACAGCGCGGCACGCGGTGAGAACGGCCGCGGAGGACGAAGGTTGAGTACTGCAGAAGAAGATTGGATATTAGTTTTTCATTACACTACTTTAATAAGGAAATTTTGTAAAGACTAGGTTATTATAATGACGGGTACATACTGGTGATACGTAAGATGAACACACATTGAAACAAATTCGCCAAGTTGCTGTGTTACATTGCATTTTAGGAGGGCCAATGTGTGTTACATTTTATGTTACGTTACACACGGCTAGGATGGTTTCTTCTGCCTTATCTTACTTCCTAAAAGTAGAGTTGTGTGAAAAGCGTTTTAGTCCTAACCAATCTTTGGACATACATAAATGTATGTGATAAATCGATTTATCCTCTACATTATTCTTGAACTCAAAATTTAAATAAAACTGAATAACCTTGCGTCACAGAGGCTAGAACTTGAACCTTGTAAGGTTGCAACCTTTCACCTTTAAGCCTACCCTCAGAGGTCGATTGTAGGTAACTTACCCGAATATCGTCTGTTTCTGTTGATAATTGAGCCGTGAATAATTGATTGACATCGTATCGTATAGTAATAAAAAGATTGTAAGACTGTATAGATTTTGGGACATTTTTACAATACGAATAGAAATACTCTTTATCATGTACAACATAAGTATTACAGATATAAATGTAGAAATTTTACAAGGGGCGACACAATGGGCGGTCTTATGGCTAAAAGCGATCTTTTAAAGACAACCTTTGGATGGATTTAGAGAGAAAGGAGAGATAATACTGCAGGCACAGTTGTACCAATGAAATAAATAACATCAGTGTTATTTAAAATATGTAAAATAGAGATTTAAAGCTATAAAATTCATACCAATCGAACTCATATCGAGTTTCATGACATCATGACTAAGTATTGTTCTATATTATAGGTCTTAGTCAAGGTTATCAAAAAGTTACATGACAGGAAATGGCACAATTTGATTACCTACAAATTGGATTATCTAAATTATTTTATTCTGTTTTGGTCGTCATTGATTGATAGTAATAAATCGCAACAAATGCGTGCACTGATTGGACAGGTCCGCTCAATCTGTGTGGTTCTTTCCTCAAAAGACCATTTAGACACCAATCTACATGGTCTTCACACAATCTGACCAAGATTTTGTCTGGACTTTAAAAGAGACTGTGACTTCTGAGTTTGTTTCGGCCTTTCTTCTCAGAATAGTCAGTTAGGAAACGCAGACCTCATCTAGTTTAAAAAAAAATATGATGGACGTGTAAAAGTGTTTGTACAAACCTACTTACAGAAATAAAATCATTTATCATTTAACATTGAGATATAATCGAAAGAATTTAATTGATAAAATCTGTAGCTGAATTTTGATGCATAATGATAATTATAAAGACCATAACAACAGCGCAAGGTCGCGACTTACATCTATCAGGGGTTTACGATAAATTATGTAGATAATGTAACTATATGTAACAAGTTTTATTTACCGGAAAGCTTGAGCTGAAGTCTACCTATAGAACACCCACATTTCACCAGTTATGTTTAAATCCCATGTAATACTGAGAAATTCATAGAAAAACCTAATAACACTGCCGTATCCGGGAATCGGAAAATAAAAAAATATTTTGAAATAAGGTTATTTTAAGAAGACTTGCTATTTATCAATTTAAAGTAGATATTAGTACTAAATTAAACAGTGGAAAAGAAATGTCACTAGCAGGATAAACACGTTGAATCATTCCTTTCCCACTACGCGAATTATTTATGGTTTTAAGAAGCAGCACTGAAATTGTTAGAAACTTCCAAGGTAAGGTGTGTATTATTTTTACAACATTTTTAATCTTTGTTCTTATAAATGCATTGAAAGAACTAAAAAACACGAGGCCAAAAATAATCTGCATTTTCTCAATAAATAAATAGGAACCCAACACTAATATTTGAAGTAGTGGCGAAAGAGTCAAAACTTTAAATTAAATAAATACCTATTGTTACCGATAACAAAATAATTTCACCCGGGCTATCTGCGCGAGTTCGTTAACCCGTCACCCCAGGACGTTACCTCGAGTAGACGAGACATTTGTCCGTGAAGTCATCCACCTTATGGGGTGACTGGTCTTTCGGCAAGGTTAAACCGATGCGATATAGGAATATTGGGAGTAAAGTACAATGGCGGCTATACATACAATTTATGTTATGTAGTCAGCTGCACTACGTAACAGCGTTTTGGCGCGTAATTTGTAATTCGAACGTGATATTTTTTTTCTTTTTCAAGCAAACGTGTGTTATGTGTGCCGGTTACCGAGGGAAATGTTTTTTTTTTAATTATACCTATAGTTTATTTACATTCTTGGCAAAATATTATCTGGCGTAGGTTTGGCATTGTGAACGTTGTGATACGTTATTATAATTTATAATTAAACAATGTTGACGCTATTCGGAAAACCCATTACGTTGTAGGTATAAAACCAATTTATTAAATAAATACAATTTATGCTTATTGTAAGCAGAATGTTTGTTATAATTTTCATAATAGCTACACCAGATTTAACAACGCATTATTTAGACAAAGAACTGTGGGTAACATCTAAATGGAATATTTGGCACAGAGCAGAGAAATATTAGACAAAAGAAAAGAGAATATCCAAAGGAGTATAACAATGGAAATGATGTTGCTAATTTGAATAATTTTTGGCAACTTTGCAACCGTTTGTTCACTGATCATTTGAACAAATAAACTTTGCACAATATTGAATACAGCTTGTTTGGCTGATTAAACATTGCGTAATATTTTTTCTGGGCTTTATTGGCAAGTATTTGTAAGGATTTAAAGTTATTTATTTCATAAGATTACATAGTGGTGCAATATTTATCGGCCTACAGACACCGGAAATAATTGGGTATTACGCATATTTATAAACGCCTACGGAAAGAGGTTCAGCAACTATTGCATCTTTTTAGATAACTTCTTCAGCCATCATAGCATCTGCTCAAGACAAAGGCCCCTTTGGAACAAAAATCACTCAATGTGTTAATATGTTTAGCGCTAAACGTATTCAAAACACCGTTCCGTATCTGCCAATCGTTAAAGACGACAGAGTTCGAATTATGTTTTTTTATAAGCCGTTAATATCCCAATGCTGGGTGAAGGCATCACTACTCTCTTTTCAGAGCTGCCAAGGACCAATCTTTATGAAAGGAGTCCAGCCCATCCCGCCATCTCCGTCTGGATCTTCCGCGATGTCGTTTGACATTAAGCGGGACCCACTGGGTCGTATGTTTGGCCCATTGATCGTCTGACATGCGGCGGATGTTCCATTTAAGCGCGACAGCTTTCCGAGTGATGTTTTAAATACTTTTAAAGCTAAACGCACTTAGTGATTTGTGATTTCTTAACTATACCTATCCCGACTAAAACATCAGATAGCAAGACTATTTAAGACAATTGATTCTGGATCAATTGTCAGCGCAACATTAGTGGGCTTGGCGATGGCACTCGATAACTCAAGCCGTTTCGCCACAATGAGCGCCATCGCAATCATAAGGACAGACAATGGTAGCGTTGTCAAAGATAAGGCTCCGTTTCCACCAGAAATTAGCGACGATGCATAAGGGAGGGATGTGTATGAAACAAACCAATGACATCGCTTCATTTTCATAGCTTGAGCTAAGCAAGCCTTGTTATTGGTTAGTTAAAGGGCCATTCCTCGCTTTAGCGGTTTTGTTTTCACTGTCAACACAGTTTCTAGAACAAGTTTCAAAGAAACTACGTTGTTGATTACCAGTTGTGTTATATCGATCGTTATTCAGCTTACGTAAGGTCTAAATTGCAAGTGTATGACCAATTAGCCGTACAATGGTTAAGTACAACTTTCTTGTAAGATTTCCCCATGATTTGTGTAATATTATGCCATTTGACGCCTGACGAGTGACGCACGGAACCGTAGAGGTGAAATTATGATTATTGGCAGAAGTTTTGTTACTTTTTAGGGTTCCGTACCGCAAAAGGAAAAGCAAAACCCTTATTATGTACTAAAGTCGCCTATTTTCATGTAGTAAGAGATTATTTCAACATACCTTCTGTTCTGTCGGCGCTATAAGCACGTTTCCCCAATGCAAGTCCCTGTGCTCAAACTGGAATGCCTCCTCTGCAACTGCCAGACCATACGCAACCTGGTAATACAAAGAATATGTTAGAAAAAATTACATAATACAATTTAATTGAACAGTAAACAACAATTAATACATACAAAATGTTACACACAAAAAACAATACAGAAAATACATTGAGAATAAATCTTCTAACAGTCTAAAAATCAAAAGTTAGCTACAATCATACAACAACAAAAACAAAATATATGCAAAAACAACACGGTTAGAAAAAAAAAACATGCTACAAAAAATAAAAACAATGTTTTAAAAAAAGAATCCACACACTGGTGACACATGAAAAGCGCGCGAAAGCGACCTCAGAGGATAAGTGATAATCTAGTCAAGATACGTAATCAACTTGAACTAGAATATCGCTTATCTTCCGTGGAGGCTGTTTGCATGCAGTTGAGAGCCACTGAAAAAAAAACAGAAAAACAAACATAAAAATGTACTATGGCTCCTGTACAGCTTTCATGCATCTTTTAGATCTATCAATTTAAAGTGATAAAATTCATATAATATATGGTCAATGACCTGCACTGGGCCCGCGTGGAGGATTCCAGTCCACTCGCTCTTACAAAGAGGGCCTTTGCCATAATCAGCTACGTTCCCATTGCTGGGAACAGCTGATTATGATCAATGATAGTATTACGTAAAGAAGCCATAATAAGGAGTCATCGCATTTCTCATAATTATATTTTACGAGATTGCAACATAAAACCATCAAGTAGTTATGTCGCTAATGCACGAAAGCAAAACGACAATTCTTGACTTTCTATTTACAAAACCATCAATCATTTTATGAAAGTCAGTTTCTATAAGGTCAACAAAAAAAAAATGCACTGAGAAACCACAAATGTCACTCAAAAAAAATTAATACATTCACATCAATATTCTTACACAAGTTAGGTACAGTCCCACAAAGTTATCTAGCCCGGTGAGACAGTCGCTGATATCGCATTACATTTTCGTATTTTTGGCAGGCAGATTGACATTTCAAAATGGCGTCGTTAGTTCCTCTTTTTGCCACCGGGCCAGATAAGTTTGTGGCACTGTACAGTCAACTAAGTTATAGACAACTGTCATTCGTGATCGTAACATAGTTCGTAGATATTTCATGAATAACAAACACGCTAGTTTTAGTATCGTATGCTTTACTTGTGGTAACCGAGTGTACAAACACGCTGTGAACGTGTGTGTAAGGGCCTGTGCACACCACGTTTTTTAAACGCGCCGTTGACGCGCGTTTGTAGCGATACAGACGCTAGTCAGACGCAGCCTGTAGAGATTCTGTAGGATAAAAGCGCGCCGTCGACGCACGTTTTAAAAACGCGCGTCATCGGCGCGTTTAAAAACGTGGTGTGCACAGGCCCTAAGTTGCAGGAGCTCTCAGTACTGTCTTTATTTATTTATTTATTTAAGGATTACCAACGAGATACATTACAATTATCTTTTACCATTATAGAACTTGTATAATATAATATTGTCCTGTAATGCACACTCAATTACAGGTAACCACAGCTTACACATTATCGAGTACACATGCTCTGAATACATAATTGAATTATAAATATATTAAAAACAATAACGTGCCAATAAGAGATTTACATGCTTTAAAAGATTTGAAAATACATTTATAAAAAAAAACAATAAAATATATAGGAATTAAAAAGCGTACGTAGTTTATAATTAAATTAAAAATGATACATTATTTAATTATTAGAATGATAGATCAAATGTCCTCCAACCGAAAGTGCTTAGATAGTTTACGTTTAAAAGTGTTAAGACTGTCATGATTTATATCTATTTCAGCTCTGCGGCATATACTATTGTACAATTTGATAGCCCTCGTAAGGGGAGAGTTGTCACCTAAATTGGTTTTGTGCAAAGGTTGTCTGAAAAGATTGTAGGTATGTGACCGTGGTAACCTGCGAGGAACATTAAAATATATTTTGGATAGTAGTTCAGTGTTTAGTTTAGATGTCACCAATTTGTGAAGGAAACAAAGATCTTGAACTTTTCTACGATTGGTAAGGCTTTGCAGTTTGAAGTGCTGAACACGCTCTTTATAGGAATTTAATTGTATCGTATTTTTGCTTTGTAAGGATAGATGATACAAGAATCTCTTTTGAACTCGTTCAATACGTTGTATATGAACGTTATAACGGGGTGACCATACCTGTGAACAGTATTCCAAATTACTGCGAACCAACGTCTCATATAGAATAACTTTGGTTTTCGAGTTGTTAAATGGCTTTGAGGTCCTTAATACAAAACCTAGCATTTTGTTTGCGTTAGATATTATTTTATCTATATGGCCATTGTAGGTCATTTTGCTGTCTATTAAAATTCCCAAGTCCCGGATGGTATTAACTTCGTTGAGTGTCTCGCCCGAAATAGAGTATTTTGTATTAAAAACATTTTTATTGCGACAAAATTTTATATGTAAACATTTTTGTAAGTTTAAGCTCATCCTATTTTCTTTACACCACTCAACTAGTCTATCCAAGTCAGCTTGCAACAAGTAAGAATCCTCTATAGATTTTATAGGCAAGGTTAACTTGAGATCGTCTGCAAATAAATATGAGGTCTGTATAATGAATATGAGGTCTGTCAGAGGCAATGGCGAAGTCAGAAGTGTGTTACAAGTGCGGACGCTACTCGTCTTCACGCACACATTCACAGCGTGTATGTAAATTTGGTTACCACAAGTAAAGCGCGCGACGCTTCGTGAGATAAAAATACTGTACTTGAACGATGCTAACGCGAAATCTGATATATTACGCGAGCCGTTAGGCCGCATTCCACCCAGTTGTCTAATTTATCTTGCGTTGACTAGCAGACAAACACTCATCAAAATAAAAAAAAAAACATGCCACGGCCTAAACAAAAAAATTAAATAAAAAAAGTAGCCACAGTGTACTACATACCTGCATAAACAACGCATACGCCTGTTCAGCGTTATTGAACTGATAGCTCTCCAAGTCCTGGCCCGCGTTGGCGAGTTCCAGTACTATGAACTGCTGGTCAGCTGGCAATATGGCCGGGTTATCGTTCTCCGAGCCTTTGCACTCGTCATACAGGTCCCACAGGTCAAGCAAGCGAGCAGGGTAGCTGCCGTATACGCACCTTACTGCTAGTACCTACGAACATAAAGTATATTTGTTATCGTGTTTATATTTCTGGGAGATCAAGTCACAAGATAGCTTATCTCGATTTAGCGCGCATGCGAGTCTAATTTTAATAAGAAGAGCTGTCAAAAAATGATCGTCTTGCTAGATTTTACAAATACAATATCTAATCAGCGACCCCCTGCTTCGCATTGTTTTTTTTTATTTTTAAATCAACTGAAATGATCAAGTCAACAAATAACATGAAGCTCGAAAATAAAATGAATATAGTTTATAAATAGCGAGTCTAGCTCATTTTATTTTCTCTGGCAGTTCTTGCAAAAGAATCTGGGATTTCCATGACGAAACAGAATTCGTCAGTACAATATAATATTATGTGGATATTACCTAACGTTCTAAGAAAACCTGGCTTCTCAAAAATTTGCGTCCCAATCGGAACAGTCAAACGCCAGACACAAGGCGTAGAATTATAAGTCCCTCATTCAAAGAATGCAAGGCAATGGCCGATGGCTCGCCAATAAAACGTTAAAGACCACTTGCCACAACAAAAAATATGCAGCAGCTGCTCGCATTTATCGTGTTTAGAGATGAAAGGAAGTAGCATGTGCCATCTTGCGCTTGCAACAGTCGCAACCTGTTGCCATGCGGAATTTTAAATAGATATCCTTTTTGTAGGTAAAATGTCAGTAGATGCATGGATGTAACTGACAGGAAAATGGAAATAATGCTGTTTCCTGTAACCAGTGATGCATTTATTATGTAACTGCAGTTTGACTACCATATTCTAATAATATGTAAAAGGACTATTTTATCTAGTAAGCTTATTTATTCGTCCTTACAGCAAGACTATCGATTATATTATTATCAATAACAGAGACAAAGGTCAGCGTTATCATACATTGACTTAGAAACACAAATGCGCTCTATTCTTCAAAGCTTTAGTAAAAAAATCAAGATTACTTCTGTAATAATCGCATGAACGACCTCTAAATACAAAGCCTTAATCAAACAATCTGTCTAGAGACGAATGCAAACTGCACATTCATGCAAAACATGATAAAGATACCACAAAGGATTACCTACCGCACACATAATGAATGAAACGACAACAATGACTAATTGTGAAAAGAAAGGAATACATTCCGACATTTTGATCATAATTTATAAGTAATTGGTTTTAACAAACGCAAATTATGCGCCAGCTGGGGTACAAGATAAGGATGTCTTGTTCTGATAAAAGACCGGTCTAGTTACTTTATCACCTTCGATCAATAATAGTACTAGATGCCCGATAAGCGCTTCAAAAACGGCCCGAAAAATACTAGCACGAATACTTTTGTGCTCTTATTTCAAATTAGTATGGTCCAATCATAGCCAATGTTAAGACGTCAAAACGCCTCAGTGCGCGTTCAAAAGTTGTGTAAATAACCACCGTAACACCAAGATTTTGGAAGGAATATCTTTGTTTCGGTAAGTTTTTATCATTAAATGTTTTTCATAAAATAGTAACACAATTAAATAGTAAATATAAATCAATTAGCAAATATTATGATTGTTTGGCCAATGTTTGCAACAACGCGCCAACTATTCTAACAAACATTGAAGCATTGAAATGTAATTCCAAGAACTACGTCTAGTTCCAAATTCGAGTAAGTACGAAATTGTCAACAAAATGTTTTTAACCTTATTGCTTAGAAATTAAGTTTCATTTTAGAATAAATATTTTTGTACTTATTATAAACGTGACTTTTTATTTTCAAGTGACATTTTAAATTTATTGCTTCGATGACAGAAGGACTTAAATATTAATCATTTGCAAACGTAATTAAACTTTATGTCAGTGTGTTATGGTTTATAATAATCTGAAGTTGTTAATATTATTAAACTTTTTTCTATAGTTCGTAGTAAGAAACGTAAATGTTTATGTGTGTGCAAACGTGGCCACTTTAGCGACTTATTTTTGTTCCTAATCATTCATCTAGTACTATTATTGATCGAAGTTTATCACACAAACAAACAGTGTTCATTTTCGTGAATACATTCAATGATTCATGCGTTAGTTCGAAAGTAAAATTTTACGTGTTCTGCCGTACGGTGGAAACGGTGATTCATTTTCCTAGAAGCGCTCCGTGACGCGGATTTTAATGACCTCATTTTGTATGGCTATTGGTTTTATGCGTTATGACTTATGCTAAATGCATCTATGACGAATACGGCATTATGTTGTTATTTGCGATAAAAGGCTTATAACCGTAAGGATAAGGTTGCTAATTAATAAATGTAGTCCGATTCAACAGAACCGTTTAAGAAAACTTATCATGATAGGTACAAGAACTCCGCATAGCAACAGCATATTAAGTACGGACGCCAGCAGGTCAACCTACCCGAAACTGTCAGATTTTCCCAATCAACCTTGAACCTTATGATTTAGCAATAAAGTCGAAAATCTATTAAAGAAATCTGACAGATTGTAGTAACTTGATGTGCTGGCGTCTGTACAAACATTGCATGCATAAACGGAGAGTTTCTAGGCTTATCGACAAACGTGATGAAAGATTAAATAATCCGTTGTACTCTGTTGGCTTTTAACAATTAATCATTCCAACATAGATAAAGTATCTCTATCTTTCTACACAACAAAAATGCTAGACAATTCTTGGCTGATAAAAAAACATGACCAATAAGCCACTTCAATTCGTAACACAACTAGGTGGAAGGGCAAGGATGACGTAAGACGACATAGTGCAGCGCGCAGGTAAAATAAATCCCAATCTATTATGTGGAAAGAAGAACCAGGGGATCTTATAACAGGTAGAAAGGACCCACATACCGTGCCCAAAAAATTGAGAAAGGACTACAGAATTTTTTCACGAAGTCTGGATTTTTTTAGTCTATCATGTTTCGAGATACCGAAACAGGTATCATTTTTGTCTCGGAATTTAAAGAATGTTTGGAAGTCTTGGAATGGTGATAGGATTCCGAAAATGTTGGATCGTTAAGACTTGAATACTGATTATACCTATTTACGATCGATCAACAATGCCTAACGACGTTGTTATTGCCAAAACATGCATGAAATGATTTAAAAATCGACTTTAGAATGAGATTTATTCAATTAATGATCGCGAAGAAAAAATGCCATAATTAATCGATTTAAAACACCAACCCGCACTGGGCCAGCGTGGTGGATTACGGCTCACCCCCTTACACCGAGAGGTCTGTGTCCCAGTCATAGTGGCAACATTATAGGCTGATTATTATATGTATGGATCATTGATGATAGAACAATGCTGCTAAGCTAACCCAGCCTCCTGATAGAAAGAAAAACAACTCATTCCCTGGAAAATACAATAACGTTCAAGCAATATTTTCCCTGTTTCAACAGTATTCTTCCCAGAAACCCCGGGGCATGGACAGTAATTCATAACATCAACGCAAACGGCAAACAATAAGACATGACAGTTCAATTAAAGCCTGCAATGTTTTCGCTCTGTTCTTAAGTCTTACTATCACAAATTACTACGTCGCATATTATCATGCATATATTTACACGTGGTAGACTTTATATACTAGTAACTAGAGATTTATGTGTTTTTCATTTCACCTTCAGTGGGAACGTTTCGTATTGATCTAGTTATATAGGAAAATTGTATGGACGTAATTCTAATCTGTTTGTGTTAGTTAGTCATTAGAGGAAAATGAATGGAGATGTTTGGACTCGTAACCTTTCCGAGTATTGACTTATTTGACCCAAATAGCGCATCTGTATTCTGTTCTGTGAGAGTTCATTCTCATCGGGATAAATATTTGTTTGATTTCACCTACAGATATTTTGTGATCGAGATGTTTTCGTACGTGATTTTTTCTCCAAAACGTTTATCATTTAAACGTTGAACTTATCTAAGCACGTATTTTGTTTTTGTCTTACAAAGGCAGCGAAGAATGCACAAAGTTCTGTTGCTAAGCATTCGGTCGGGTCGCGTTATTTATCAGTTTCCAATAATTCACATCTCGGACAATAACTTTACGTAACTACCCATTGTCTCGCGTATCATTTTTCGCACAGCTTACGTCATGGACTTATGAACTAAAGAGTTCGAATGCAGGATTGAATGAGGTGATGTCAAATGATGTAAGACCTAAATATTTCTCGCGCGTTAGTCATTGAATAGGTATTACACAAATTTACCTCTTGAACGTAAGTCCACAGAACCAAACATGTTTGGAGGTCAATGTTGATGAAAAAGTTTCAGTAAGCTAGTATTCGATCGCTCCAATTCTAACTAACAAACGTTTTATTCTTAGAAAAATTGGTCATGGGTACGCCCCTCCGCTTCGGAGAAAACTGATTACATAATCCTTGGGTTACGTCAGACTCCTACCGAGTAAAACCTTCTACCGACTAGTGTCAAGGACTTATCGATTGCGCTGTCGACCGCGGATATGGCACAAAACCTTCAAGTTTACGTCTTTACAAATACAAACAGTTATAATTGCGGGTAGCTGGTAGAAGCTGGAAGAGAGTGGAGAGAATGGCGTGCGATTGGAGTGGCCTATGTCCATCAGTAGCGTGCTATAGGTTGATGCTAATAAAGTTTTGTTGACTAACCTCATTGAATATATCTGTGGCATTCTCTATAGCATGTAGATCCAGCGCCTCAACGTCTTTCCCTTCATCAAAGTGGCGATTAATTTCGGCTATGGGAGCGCGTAGTGCGCTCAATTCCCTGTAGAAGAAACCATATATTAATATCACATACATATTTGGAACAAGAAACCTATACATACATAACATAACATCAGCGCTGTAAAAATCTCACTGTGAAAACTTAGGTGAAGTGAGCGGGGAGTGAGCTGTCAATAGTGTCAATTCCTAGCAAAAACAAACTCACTTCACCTAAGTTTTCACGGTGAGATTTTTACAGAATCGACCGGCAAGGATCGATCATTTCCCAAAGGGTTAGGGCAGAAGTGTGATCATAGTAGACTCACATTTCGCCAGTTTTGTATTTAAGTCCCATAAAACAGGGGCGAGCCTATTAGATGGGACTTATAAAAAGTTTTTTCTGAGAAATATCTTAGCACAAAATCAGGTTTTTAAAAGACTCTTAAAATCTTTGAGAGTTTGTTACGTAATTTTCTTTCCCTGATAAAAAGCTTTGAGGTAAATTATAGTACATACGTAAGGGCGTTAATGTTATTCCTTTCGCTAAATGTTTTGAGAAAGAAGCCTAGCTTGTACAGAAAACAATTACATAATTAATACACAATAAATCAGTATACATACATCTGAACAATGATTGTTATACTTTGGTGTTTTTTTTGCTATCCCATTAACTCTAGGGTATGAATGAGACCATATCAAAGAATTAACTGGCATATCATACCTACAACATAATTCGAAAATCACGATTATTAATGTAAAACAGCCTTACGTGAAATATGACACCGTCGCATTTTTTTAGCTTTAAATATGAATGAGTGGTTTGAATAAAAATGAATTATGTAGGTACTTGTATTTATCAATGAAACATAGATACATGATATTATCTTCGAACCATGCATTTTTGGACCACATATTCTAGGACTTTTTGTATTGCTTTTACTTATAGAATAATTATAAGGCTAGAGTTATCTATATATAATACCATAATCAGCCTATAATGTTCCCACTGCTGGGACACTAGCCTCCTCTCAGTGAGAGGGAGTGGGCCGTAATCCACCACGCGGGCCCAGTGCGGGTTGGCAGATGTCACATGTCTTCGAATTTTTGGTTCTAGGACATGCCGGTTTCCTCACGATGTTTTCCTTCACCGTTTTGAGAGCAGTGGTGATGAAATAATTTACACAAAGTAAAGCGCCTGTCTGGGTTCGAACCTACGACCTACAACTCGAACAATATATAATATATAAATAAAAAGAAAAGTCCTGACTGACTGATTAACTGACTCATCAACGCCCAGCCCAAACCCTTGGACCTAGAAAGCTGAAATTTTTCACAGAGGTTCCCTTTATAATGTAGACAAGGAATAAGGAAGGATTTTTCGAAATTCAACCCCCAAGAGGGTGAATGCGGGGAGGATGAAATTTCACGCGGACGAAGTCGCGGGCAAAAGCTAGTGGGATATAAAAACACGTTGTATAAACGTGTTCCTAACTCATCGTTTGACTACGGAAGTGACCCGTTTTGCTCAAGATCGCAGCGCATAGATTAGCGGCAAACAGTGTTTTATTCTCAAGTAAAATGGGTCACTACAGCACTTCGTTCCACGTTAAATTATGTAGATATTTGCTTGGCATAAATTTATGCCTATAGGCTGTTCGTAAAATTTACAACTGCGCTAATGAAACTGATAAATTGACCCAGATAAATTGGTGAAGTGTTCAGTGACACTGTTTGATATCCTAACTAATATTATAAATGCGAAAGTAAGTTTGCTTGTTACCTTTTCGCGCCTAAACCACTGAACCGATCATACTCAAATTTTGCATATAGGCACGTTGTCGGGTGTACAGAAACGGACATAGGGTATCTTTCAACCAAAAAAAAGTGCTGTTCCCGAGGAAAACAACAATCAACGTTAATAGGTAATACGGGCTGGTTTCCGCAACTCCACGACAAAGCGCGTATTTTGCGTACGGAACAATCAACGTTATTATAATAATAGATGGCGCCACGTGTCCTTCGAATCAAAAGCAGGACGTCTGTCGGGTCAGCTAGTTTTACATAATTGAACTAAGAATAATATCAGTTAATTACACAGATGTCTGAGATATGATAGTATTCGAAACATTTTGATTGATATCTAAATTGATACGTTAATATTCAAGGACATTTGATATTATAATCAAAAATAATCAATTTATGATAACAATAAATTACATAAATGGTCGGCAGACTAGATAAATTTATTAGGTAGTTGATAAATTAAATAATCCAAATATATATTTCTTCTAATATAACTTAGTCATTCGACAGGAAAGACCGTCGAACGGTTTCATAATCATTATGTTGCAAGCACATTTCGAGTCGAAAACGCGGTCGATTTTTGGAAAGTGAAAGTGGTCTGTCTTACGAAAATTACTCGCAATATTTTTTACAAATTGAATGTAAATTTTGTATTCGTGAAAATTATACCAAAATCTGTTCCGTTTTTACGTTGACATTGAACTCAAAACCTGAAATAAAATAACACGAGACAGGACCGCGTCGGTCTTATTCGGCGTAGTCAGTGAAAACCTTGGATTGAGTGCCAAATTTTGGTATAATAGCCGTTTAGGGAGACTGCAAGGTCTGGATTTTAGTGTGTGCGTCATAAATATGAATTACTTTAACAAACTGTTATGTCTAAGGTCACAACGGTAGTTTTGGCAGGCGAATCTACAATAGAGGTCGCAAGTCTTCATAAATCTAACATTGGCGCCGATTCCCTTGTTCGCAAACTAAACTAAATTTAAGTTCAGTGCATCTTTTTCTTTCTATTTCATTAAGAAAAGGACAGAAGATAAATATTAGTTTAGTCCTGTCAAATTAAGATACTCCATAGCAAGTTTAGACGTGATTAAAAACATGGCTACTAAAAATACGTCAATTTACGTTAGGCGCTGTCTAATTTGACAGGACTAAACTAATATTATTTTATCTTCAGTCCTTTTCATAATGAAATAGAAAGAAAAAGATGCACTGAACTTAAATTTAGTTTAGTTTGTGAACAAGGGAATCGGCGCCATTGTCCTATTAAAAGTTATGGGTTTTCAGTTTGTGTGACCTAGTTTAAAGTGAAGGATATCGAGGCCATTCGTAGCGAATTGTTTAGTATGCTCTCTTTTTAGTAACTATCGCTACAGAATGAACCTCATTGTGTCTGTGTGGCATCCCGAATACGTATAGATTTATTAATAGCCTGTGTTAGGATTCATTGAATTGTAGGCTATAATACCCCTCAAATTTATTTTTGAATTGTTGTTTTATTACTATTTGCTGTACTCTGGACGCTTTTAACGCGTAAATCTTTTTTACATCGTTCTCACATATAATTGTAAATTCAACATTAATGATGTAACTAATATTTTTGTAAAAATATAATTTAAAAGAGTGTCCATGGAGTTTCTTGCCCGTTCTTTTCCATAGGTACCTACGCTTTGGAATGGGCAACTAGCTTCATATTTTCTGACTGACCGACTTCTTGACAATTCAAAAGTGCCTGTAAATGGTTTGAGTTTATGTAAAGGCCTCGTTGCAATAGGCTCGCCCCCTATTGCTTTGCCGAACCCATCGGGGCGAAACGACGTGGCGTGGTGTAGTTTTATGATGTGTTACTATGCGACAAAAAAGAAGTCTCGTATGTCAACCCTTTTCGTTAGACATTACGCTATGTTGCAGGCGACTAGTGCTCATTCACACGAGCGACACGCGTCAATAGCAGAGGCATCTGCAGCCACCGACACGCGTTTGTTGCCTAGTGAATACAAAGTCTGTTTGTGTACGTGAATTTAAATGTATGTAAACGCACCCAAAATACAGGAGAAATTCCTAGTGTGGGGCAACAATAAAAAAAAAGTCTAATAATTTAATAAAGTTGATAAGGACAAACAAATTTAAAAAAACATACTTACATAGCAATCACAATTTCAGATATGATTTCGTGGAAGTCCTTCTGACTCTCCCCATTGACCTTGAGCGTGCCGGCGATAGGCACGATCTTCAGCACGCGAGCACGACCATCTCTGGCGCGCCACAGGAATACTTCGCCGTACACCCCTTCGCCGATTTTGTGGCAGTTCTTCAACAGCCTATAATTATGAATGGTTATAGAAGCAGGTAGATATAGAGCATGGTTGCACGATATGCTGGACTTGTCTTAGAAAAAAAAAGAACATGTCTTCAGCACAAATCATCTGATGCCCCTAGGGTATGTCTGAACTTGTATTCCTGTCTATCCATCAACAAAAAAAAAAAAAATAGCACTGAAAATGGTTCATCTGTTTGGGAGCTCCAATGCCACAGACAGACAAAGGCTTCAAACTTAACATTCCTTTTTTGGGCTGTAGATGTTTAACAATATTGATAATACAAATCAAGCATATCTGTAGGTCACTAATAAATAAAAATGGTGGTCAAATCATACACAAATTGCAATAAAGTTTTATTAAGAAGTTTCAAGCCATACTGAATCTAAATGCTTGCTAAATATCATTTTAAATGTTACTAGAACATCAATTGCCACTTATACCTGTGCCAGTTGATAAGCATTGTCTTATGTAAATAAATGAAACAGCACACTATACATTTATTTCCTGATTAGATTAGGATGAAAGCTTAGGTGTGTTTATTTAAGCAATTGTGATTGTGAGAATACTGATATAAAATCTAGAACCTTCTTAAGGGGCTTACAGGACCTAAACAAAAAAAAACTCAAGTTTTAGAAACCATAAAAAACAAAGAAGATCGACTACAGTAAACAAAATCAGAAAAATATATTATATTCTTCAGGATATATGCTAAGTAGATAGTGTGTTGAAAACATAATACAACTAATTTGATACAATAGAAAAAAATCATGAAGATACCTCTAAAAACTTTCTTTTTACAAATAAAAACCATACTAATCTAATATACATACAATCATTCTGATTTTTTGTCAGACTATTCTACAAGCCACATACTATTTTTTTTTTTTTTGCAATAAATTACTAGCATTGTGTCTTCGCGCTTCTCTTTCTTTTCTATGCAGTCCGACAGTGACCGCGCTTTAGGTCATGTACCTAAGCCCCTTAAAGTCTACTAATACTTAATATAATAAAGCTGAAGAGTTTGTTTGAATGCGTTAATATCTGGAACTACCAGTAGGATTTGAAAAATAAAATGCATTTTATAGCTCAACTCTTGAGGAAGGTATTTAACATCACGCTACGACCCTTAGGAGCCGAGCAATAAGAAATTAAAAAAAGACAAAAGAACTTAATGAAAAACGAAGTAATACAGCGCGGGCGGGATGCGTCGAAGAATATAATTAAGATCGTCATCTAAACTTTTTTTTTTTATAGGGGTGGAATTTGTAGGAGAATATGATAAAAACTCAGGAGGTAGGGGTGGAAGGGGTATTGGAATTTGTAGGAGAATATGAGAAAAACTCATTAGTGCTAGTGAAAAATAAAACGAGAACACAGTGTAATGTGCTTCAGAGGCTAAACAAAAGCCGTTGTAATGATTGGATGCAGTTCCATGCATTTGAATTCATCTAATGAGATTCATCCAGGAGTCCATATTGAAATATACAGGCGAGTGCCTGGTTAATTTTGCATAGAAACAGTGCTTGCATAATTTTATGAGTGTTGTTAATATCGCCGCCTCTTTGCTTCAATAATGTGTAATCTTGAAAATTTAAATTGTCGAACTTATCACGTTATTGAAGCAAAGAGGCGATTATATGGCATTCAATTAACAAAACTGCAACATTTATATTCATGCATAAACTATGTTCTTACATGATTTGATGAGTTATTACAAGAGTTATGAAATCCTCGGTTACTATGTACCATAGAAAATTAAGTTGGCTGCTGTATTACTAGACAAGCAATTAAGAACTTAGTTGTACTCAAATCCATTAACACAACACAACCATAAAATTACAAAATAAATCTTATACATTCACTCATACTCTCTAATTTATATTCCTAGTCTGTGGTTTCTTATATAAAGATTTGACCACATTATTATTATTCAAAGATACCTTCAACTCTGCAACTTTCACTCCTTACATTGTACAAACAAATTGAGTTTGGTTCAAAGAATCTCTTTACATTCTTGAAAATGTTATTGCAAAATTGAACATGATATGATGTTCAGTGTTGAATAATTGACAAGGTTATGTCTTGTGAGACTTGCAACCTTGTGTCAGAACAAATATTGAGTCATTGAATATGAGTTTTTCAATAACTCATACTGAAGGGTACATGAAAGTTGAAACTTGTTGAGAGATAATGAATATACATAGGTTGGCAGACTCACTATAGATTGTTTAGCTGCACACATACTACTGAAACTAATGTATAATTATGTGCGATTCACTGCTAGTCAGGATACAAAGTTCATGCTTGTGACTAAAACTTTGATAACTTTGAAAATGAATTTAATAGTAACTCTATATTTATAAAAACATCAATAAAGTATAAACACTCAACAAATCTTACCTGCTATTGTCATAAAATAAGACAGCGTAGAATTAAAGAGCATTTTAGTTATAGAATGTTTATAAATAAGATAGTAAGATTTTTTCCTCAACACATTATAATAAAACTAGCTTCCGCCCGCGACTTCGTCCGCGTGAAATTTCACCTTCCCACCAGTCACCCTCTTAGGGTCCCCACACACGGGCCACCGGCCACAAACGCCGCCACAACAAGCTAAAAGCTTTGTAGAAGAGAAGATTTGTAGCGTGTGGCGGCCACCGGCGCGTCAACCGTGTGCGGCGAGTCTATATAAAATGTATCAAAACTACAGGAAATATGCCGGTGGCGTCGTTTTGTGGTTGTGGCCGGTGGCCCGTGTGCAGGGACCCTTAGGGGTGGAATTTCGAAAAACCCTTTCTTAGTGGAGATACCTACTCTTCACAAAGAACACACCCTCCAAATTTCATGTCTCTAGGACCAGCGGTTTGGGCTGTGTGTTGATATATCAACAATCAGTCAGTCAGTCTGTTTACCATTTTATATATATAGATTGCAAACATTTGACAAGCATCCAAAAATACACATGGAAATAACCCTGGCCATGTATAATTCTTTGTCTTTCCTCTTTCGAGGCAAAAACATCCTTCAAGTTTACTTCGCAGTTTGTGAGTAATGTACAAACAAACACAAACTGTAGTTTGCTGGTAAATGAAGTCACACTAATATTATAAAGGCGAAAGTTCGTGAGGGTGCTTGTATGGTTGTTACTTCTTCACGCACAAACGACTGGACCAATTTTCATAAAATTTGGTATGGAGGTAGCTGACACCCTTTTTATACCAATATTCCCACGGGATCACAACTTATGCGGGTGTAACCGCGGGGCACAGCTAGTAGACAATAAAGCAAACATGTAATTGTAAAATGTAAAGGACAATGTACCCTAGTGTACTTTGGAAAGGTCAATTTAAAAGACATTCACTCTATGACTCATTCAGTTCATGTTCTGTATAATTTTGTTGGTTCAATTCTTTGGGATGCAAATTAGTGTAACAAACACATAACAACCATAGTGTTATATGTTTGTTGCCGGTTTTCTATTTGTAAAACGATTTTAGTAACATCTTGTGCTAAATAAAACCAACTAAGTAAATACTTTTAATCTACTTTAACTCTTAGATCACTCAGCTGAGACTGCGGTTACATAAAGATTTTTTACTACAACTTCAGACTGGCATTATTACTTCCAATGACATCAAATAAATTGTGTAACAGACAAATTAAAATACTTTGAATTACTTATATTGTTCAAAAGTAGAGCAGTTCATTAATTTGAACCTAATACTCATATTGGTACATATCATTGAATACTGACGCTATAAAATTATTAATGTAGGACACCGCCATTCCTGGAATTTATCTGTCTCAAAGCCTACCTACCTACGGGTTACAGATGTTTAATAACAATGCCACCATCTTGTATTTGCGTGACCTATTTAACCGCCAATTTTGTGTTGTTTTTAAATATTTTTGTGAGAGTAGAGTAAAAACAATAGGATACTCACGTGTCCGGATAGCATTCATCAAATAGTATCGCGTCCGTTTGACTGCATCGACGCAACACGTAATCCCTTGCTGTAGCTATACGGCTCGAAGTATCATGGAAGGTGTCTAGTACAGTGACCTCGTGCGTCTGATCAGCGATCGAGAGTTTGGATAATTCGATAATCGTATCATCACACTCCTCGTTCAAAAATCCTGAAAAAGACAACGCGTCATTCACGAATCCACGGTCTATGACATTCATTACACAAAGTAGGAAGTACTTGTACGTACTTTCCCCCCGTGCGTAATCGTCTCGTTGACGCAACGAAACCACGCTACGACAAAATAAAAGGAAAGAAAAACACCACGATTCGGAAACTAACCTGTGTATTGCAGGGAAAGATGCATGCACTTGGCTGATTTAACACTTTATTAGAACAAAGGGCGTAGAACCAAGCTGTTATCCCGTTACGGATACGCAATGGCAGACACCAGACACAATAATTAAAACGTTTAGCGTTCAAACACAAATGGTCACTTTCAAAGTTTTTCTACTATTACTTTGTAATAGTATTAAATACTAAGTTCACTATTATTAAATTTGAAACAGGTAGTTACAAATAAAAAATAAAATAAAAATGATTATGGACAAAGACCACACGAAGCGTCTTCTTCCACGCGAAATGCACAGAACGGCCACAGATAATCTATATATATAAAAGAAGAAACTGACTGACTGAATGAATGAATGACTGACTGACTGACTGACTGACATATCAACGCACAGCCGAAACTACTGGGTCTACGAATGTGAAATTTTGCACACGGCTTCCTTTTATAATGTAGGGGAGCACTAAGAAGGGGTTTTTGGAAATTCAACCTTTAAGGGGGTGAAAAGGGGGGATTTCGTTTGTATGAAAAATCTTATTCCTTGAGTTAATAAACTTGAAACTTGGCACAAATACTTATCTAAGTAAATTATTAAGTTTGGCATTTTTTGTTTTTCTTAACTACCCCCTAAAAGGGGATTGGGGGGTGTCAAAGTTTGTATGGAAGAATTTTAACGGGCTGTCCGAATATCTCGAAACTCAGTATTTATACTTAAAACCAAAAATAAAGAAAAACGTGTATCATGGTTTTCCAAAAATGTACCCCTAACGGGGTGAAAAGGGGTAGTTAATTTTACAGGGGAGGATTTTACTGCGTGGCTTGATTAACTCAAAAATTGGTACAAATAATCTTCGAGTCAAGTAATGAGCAAATCCCAAAGGATTTTTTGAAATTCCACCCCTGTGGGGGTGAAAAGCGGGGATACAGTTTATATGAAAAATCTTATTCATTTGGTTAGTAAACTTGAAACTTAGCACGAATACTTATCTAAGTAAATTACGAAGATTGGCACTTTTTGTTTTTCTAAACTACCCCCTAGAAGGGGATTGGGGGTTGTTAAAATTTGTATGGAAGAATTTTAACGCGCGGTCCGATTAACTCGAAACCCGGTAAGTATTTATACTTAAGACCAAAAATAAAAAATACCACGTATCAGGGTTTTTCGAAAATCTACCCCTAACGGGGTGAAAAGGTGTAGTTAATTTTACAGCGGAGGATTTTACTGCGTGGCTTGATTAAGTCGAAAATTGATATCAATAAATCTTCGAGTCAAGTAATAAACACAGCCTAAACGATTTTTCGAAATTCCACCCCTGTGTGGGGGGGGGGGAAAGCTAGGATACAGTTTATATGAAAAATCTTATTTATTTGGTTAATAAACGTAGGAAATGCTGTATCCACAGCAGGAATAGCGCCTCCAGTGTTTCGCAGAGCACTGGCTTCAGCGAAAGAGCCAAAATGGTCTCCGACACACGACCCTTTGCACGACAACATCCTTGTGCCTGTGCCACAAAGGCTGAAAAGCCGAAACAGTTTTTTAAAGTGTGTCGTCCCACTCACTGGTGAACCGTCACAAGAAAGACTGAAGCTGTGGCGAGACAGTCCTTCCTTACCAAAACCTAAAATTTTTAGAGGAAAGTACACGCGGACGAAGTCGCGGGCAAAGTGCTAGTGTAGAATAGAACTTTACAAGATTTGAGTGTTACCATAACAATACGTCAGAAACTACTACAAAAAGTGTTGTCAATTTAATGGTCTTCAAAAAAATTAGTACATTTAAAAAAATAAAGTAAACTTAAATTAACCATCGATCTAAGAGCAACCCTTTGCATGGAGCGATCGATTTACTCGAAAGGAAAAACTACAATAGTTCGAATAAAAAGCGTTAGTAAAATATGTAATGGTTTTTTTTATATCATACTTGCAAGCATCCAGTCGTCCAAGTTTGAACTATGAAATGGCTAGCTTACTGAAATACAATTTTCGTAGTAGTATGTATAAAACAAATTGAATAATACAAAAAAACAATATACCTTTCAAGTCATCAAATACACTTGTGTTGCATAGACTCAGTCTTGAAATATCAGGATCCTGAAAAGAAAAGTGCATGTTCTTCAGTTAGAAAACTAATATTCTCTACTTTTACTAACCATTTTTCTACTATTACTCACTTTCACAATTCTGATTGTAGATCGACACGGCTTAGATACAAATGTACTTCTGCGACTATTGATTGATTCATTGTGTAGGGAACCTGCAATAATTCAATAATTACAATTAAAATATAAAGCTTTAATTTATTTTTCTCGCAAAAAAAAACACAAACCTGACATTACACTGAAACTTTGGATGGAATTGTCAAGTGTGTTCCATTTTTTTGTATATTTGTTTTAATTTGCTATAAATACCAGCCAGTAATAACTTACACAAAAGAGATTGTATAAATTAAGATTTTTTTTAGTGGAATTATATTACAATCCATGTTATTCTAACAGTGTTCACAAACAGAGCTACAGAGTCCCAGGACTGACCCGACTGCGGCGAAGCAAAAAAGGAGGATAGAAATAGGCGCAATGAGGTTCTGCAGCAAAACTTTCTTGAATTTATGAGTATATAAAAAGTAAAGTTTCTTTTACCATCTACCAGATGATAAATAAATATTTAAAATGTACCTACCATTTAAGTCTTGCCTTTCCATAGTCTCAATAACACTTTGCCTATATTTCCTTCCCTTCTTCTCTGTGGGTTCATCTTCAAGAATAGACTGATCAAAATGATCTGTCATCATAGTCATTCTTCTGAAAATACTCAAAGATCTCTCCCATTTCTTTCCAGGTTGTAGAACTATTCCTGGTTTCTCAAAACAAGTATTTCTGGAAGGTTCTGGAGTATGTCTCATACTGTCTCTGGACAAGTTAGAACTTTTTCGATTGGAAACTGTAATACTTCTTGGTTTAATAGAACACTTTCTACTTCTTATTGAGCTTTTCCTATCAGTGATATTACTGTTTCTAGTAGTCACAAATGATATTCTAGTGTCTTCTTTTTCTTCATAATTTGGCAAGGTAGGTGCAAGTATTTCTTCATGATCAACATCTTTTCTTAATTCTAATACTTCATCAACATCATCACTAATAACTTGTTTCTCTTCATTTAAGTTTATTAATGTTTCATTTTCATCTATAGTTTCTTTATTAATTTTTATAGCTGTCTCTTTGTTATTGCTAAGTACAGTCTTATCACAATCAGTGCTAGAAGATGCATAGGAATCATTAAAGATAGACATCATTGAGTTATTTGTGACTTCATTCCTCCTTCTTGTTGTAACAAAACTGACGCATTTCTCTTCTTCATTGGATTCTCCATCATCGTCATTAGATGAAACAATATCAATATAATCACTATGCTCATTTTCTAATAAATAATTATCTACATTCATATCAGTACTAGAACTATTTTCAGATGTTTGTTCAATTGAGGCATTACTGTTTTCAAAACTATATAACTTTTCGTCTTGAGAAAGGACTTCATTTTCTTGACTGTCACTATTTTCATGAATTGCATCCTCTTCTCCACTCAAATAAGATTTATCAATATCGTCATCGCTACTCATATAACTTTCATCACTTTCTTCATCTCTACTCGCATTATTTTGATCAATTTCTTTATCTTGTAAACTTATATTATTTTCATCAATAACTTCATTTACAAGACTATCATTACAATCATCTGTGTCTTCATCCTTCAGACTTTCATGAGATTCATCACCTTCAGATCCAAAATCCTTTATGTTCTTATAATACCTCATAAATGACGAATCATTCATTCTCCGAATCTTTACTACAGGTTCTTTTATTACTTCTTTTTCTTCAATAGAACTTTGTTCACTGTTGCATGTGTCATATAAAGAATCTTTATCATCATTTTCTGAGTGTAATGATGTATTGTTATCTTCATTTACATTATTGGACTCAGCACTAAAATTGTACTGACAGTCTTCTTCTATATTTCCACTATTTTCATTTTCAATGACTTCATTTTCAGTTCTATCATTTCTAAGCTCTGATTCATCTAAATCTGAGATTCTGTGTAAACTTATATCTTCAGTAATCATATCTTTATTAGCATCATTGGAAAAACCTAAAAATGGTTCAACCTCTGTAGTCTGAAAGGAACTTATTTCCACACTAGAAATTGCATTACTTTTGCTAACTATTTCAGTACTTTTCTCTTCTTGTCTTGAACTATCTTTATGGAAAACTTCTTCAGCAATTGCTTCTGTTTCAGGAACCAATGCTTCATTATCTATATCACATTTTATACTATTATTGGGAACAATATCTACAGAAGATGTCTTAGCATTTTCTTTAGAATCTTTGTGACTTCGAGTTTTATTATTACCTACAAACACTATACTATTGTTACTATTATCATTATCTTCAGTAATAGTTGTAAACTTTGGACTATTATCATCATTTTTCATGACAATAGGAGAAAACTTAAATATAGATTCCCCTCTATATTTAACTTTGAATGGAGTACTGCATAATGGCGACTTTTGTAATATTGGAGATTGTATATTTCTAGTCAGTCTATGTTTATAGTAACTTAGAGGTTTCTTCATAGAATCATTGAAGCTATTCTTATGATTCAATTTATTTAATAGAGATAAATTGTTAACTATGTTATTTATGGAGTCATTGAACCTTTTTGGAGTTTTATTAGCTTCATTTTCTATGAGGAGTTGGTACGCTTTTATATCTGATGTATTTCTTGTAATATTTTCGTCTGAATTTTCTTTTTCAGAACCTGAAATTCAAAAATAAATAGTTCAGACTTCAATAATGTATGTCATTGTAATTCAAGGATGAAAGTAGATGAAATTAATTTTCATGGAATGTGACCATTGATGTTATGGCTAGACAGGCAGTGACTACGGAGATGATGATTAAATAGAGAAGTATGGAAAAAAATTACATGTTGCACTGAGCCCAAATAAACTGGGATAGGGGCAAGAGAATGATGATGATGGTGTGTGACCATGAAAATTATTTACCTTTGCTATAAAACTGTTTAAATTTTTGCCCGCCACACGTCAAAAAATCAAAAACATGCCCTCGGTGTCAGTCTGTCATGTAGTTGAACCGTGGCATGCTGGGCACATTTTGGTTTGTCATCTATACATGACTGTGGCGGTCAAAAGGTTAAAAAAAGTCTACTTACCAGAACTCTCACTATCTGAATAGTTAACCTTCTTGGGTTTTACTGGCTTTCGTCTAGTATAAGTTTTCCCTTCTCTGAAACCATGAATAAAATGTTTGAATGCATAATACACAAGACATAAAGAAACTGTATGAAAGATTATAGGGAGATTACAATGCCCCTAGTTATTTATAGCCCGCATTTGAAATAATGAAAACAATTTTGCCTCTAAAAAGCAATGGTTGTTGCAGAGTAACACTACTGACTCATGATGCTAATGATATTAATTTTTGAAAGAAACCTTTGCAGGAGTGCAGTTAGTATAGTTTGTTACTTTATAAACTCGATAAGTTTACTTACTTTTTCTGCACTAGTTTATCAAACAGTTCCACCTTGCTAGTCACAGACTCGGTCTTAGCAGGTCGAACTTCTACTGTACATGCATTTGAAGAGTTTAACAGCATATCGAAGGGATCCAGGGGTTTATTCACTCGTATAGATTTATCTGGAGTCAGATATGCTGACCGAGACAAACTTTCTCGACAAGGAGTTTCTACCTCTTTTACTATCCTTTTTACATATTTCCTCTTGCGGACTCGGTTAGAAGCAATTCCGTGACTGTTAGAAGATCCAATACAAGATAATTCTCGCTTGGTTTGTTTGATGTTTTGGATGTAAAAAGCATCGTAAGCTGAACTCTTTTCGTCCAAGTTTTGCAACAAGTCTCTGCGGTCTATAACGTCCCCGGTATCTTTTTTAGATCTATATGTTCGTCTCATTGTTTAAACACTTTTTCAGTACAGTCAAATAAAAAAACTAGGTGTTTGTGTTTGACTAAATTAAACAAACAAAATATTATCTTTCCAAACTTTCGAAATGACAAACCGAAAAACGCCCGACCACCGACAGAATTTGTTTGACAGTTGATTCAAAGTCCACAGATTTTAGTCTATGATTTCAGTCTATCAAAAAGTAGAAAAGTACTCTGTGTTCTATGACTTGATTACTTGACGTTTCTTCAAGAAAACATAAAAAAACAGTTACAGTATCCTTGGTTCACAGATTGCAAAGAGTGTAATAATAATACGGGAGGTTTCATGGGTGTTTTTAGGGTTCATTGGCGTATTTTTTCCAGGGGGGGCCTGCCTGACCCTAGCATTTTTTTTTTCGTTGTGAAATCCTCATGATGATGGTTATGTCGGACTCCTACCGACTAAAAGCCCACTGTTCCTTCTACTACCATAAGTCGGGGGCCCGAGAGCCCCGAGAGATACTTGTACAATTCGCCGCATCCTCGACTGATATCAGCCCGCCATGCCTAGCGGGCCGCATCCCCAAGTGCGGGCGGTCCCACCGATCGACCGATCCTTCCTACTCCTAAAAAAATCGTAAATTTGGAGAATGCCCTTATACCCCACAAAATGCTTTCCACTTTCGAGATCTAAATTTAAAAAAAATGCATCGATCGAAGCGGCAGCGCTCGGAACGGCGCGCTTGTGTTGTGGCGCGGCGTGCGCCTGCTTGTCACTTTGCATTATGGGGCAAGCTGAAGCTGTGGTACGAATCTAGCCTATTACCCACTGACTCTGGCAGAGCCACCATCAGGGATTTTAATTTTGATAACACAAAACATTTGTCGCTAATTAGTCGAAATTTGTCGCAAAATATCAGAATTTGTCGGTCACTGGTTCAAAAGATATAAGGGTTTGTAGGGGACAAATTTTTTGTGTTATCAAAATTAAAATCCCTGATGGTGGGTCTGCCAGAGTCAGTGACACCTGTATTTTGTGCTATTACGTTGCGTATTATTAGATTCAATTATTAAAAGTAGGTAATTAAATGGAATGTATGTAGGTAATAATGTTTGTATAAGTCTTGGTGGTAGATTATTTAATTGATTGTTTTTGTGTGAAGTTATATTACCTACTAGCTTCTGCCCGCGACTTCGTCCGCATGAAATTTCACCCTCTCCCCATTCACCCCCTTAGGGGTTGAATTTCGAAAAATCCTTCCTTATTCCTTGTCTACATTATAAAGGGAACCTCTGTGCAAAATTTCAGCTTTCTATGTCCAAGGGTTTGGGCTGGGCGTTGATGAGTCAGTCAATTAGGACTTTTCTTTTTATTTATATAGATAGATAGATGTAAGGATCCAGCTTAGAATTTCGAATAGGTCCCCAAACATCCTAGGGTGTGTACCAGGCCATTCTAGCCCCAATTCCCCCCCCCCCCCCCCCCCCGCCTATGTTAGGGCAGCCCCGGATCTACGATTTTTTCGAACCGGGGCCCTAAAAAACGGGACCCTAGCTATTACTACGACTCCACTATCCGTCTTTCTGTCTGTCTCCAGGCTGTATCTCATGAACCGGGGTCTCCCTTGTTTTGCCGAAAAGATTTTGCCAAATTATCACTTCCCAAACAATTTTCCGCATAATTTCATTTGCCAAATTATTACATAACAAAAAATCTCTTCACAAATAATTGTAACCCAAATCTAATGTTTGGCAAGTGAACGTTTAAACAATAACTTGTTTACCAACTAGTACTTTTACCAATTTTTATTTGGTCAAATATTTCAGTTGGAATAACTCATTTTACGCAAAATTACATTTGCCAAATATTTAGTATCGTCAGTTTTCGCAGTTTTAAGGCAGCCATTTCAAGCATAAGATCTAACTTTGAAGACGTTTTATTACAAGGGTGTTTTTTCCACTTGGGACAAATTCTAAAAAGGTAATAATAATATTAAGTATTCTGGTAGTATTTTTTAAAATAATTAATCTCGTCTAACTAGTTCAGTTTCGGGTAGACTTTTTTTCCATTTTTTTTTTCTATATAATCTAGTCGTTTCTGGCACTCGCCGGCCGCTGCCGCGGCACCGCTCGCTCGGCTCGTGCGTAGGAGGTCACAGTTTTAACCTAACCTAACCTAAGCATTTTTTTTTTAATAATTAACCTCGTCTAACTAATTCGGTTCTCGATAGCCTGTTAAAAATAATCTCTTTATCCCTATTTTTTTTTCTATATAATTTAGTCGTTTCTGGCACTCGCCGGCCGCTGCCGCGGCACCGCTCGCTTCGCTCGATCGGCTCGTGCGTAGAAGGTCACAGTTTTAACCTAACCTAACCTAAGCATTTTTTTTTAAATGCTTAGGTCTAATAAAAGGTTGCGAAAATTTGTTTGGATTGAAATTTTGGCAAAATCTTTTCGGCAAAACGGCAGGATCCCCATGAACCGCGACAGCTACACAGTTGAAATTTTCACATGTGATGTATTACTGTTGCCGCTATAACAACAAATACTAAAAACAGAATAAAATAAATTTTTAAGGTGGGCTCCCATACAACAAACGTGTTTTTTTTCGGCGTTTTTGCCTTGTGGTATCCCTCACACGAAGGCTTCCCCGTGTGCGAGTCCGACTCGCACTTGGCCAGTTTTTTTTCTTTTGGGCTACACGCAAAAAGAAAAACTGGTATAGTCCAAGAGCTAGATCGAAGAGTTTTTCGTGAACTCTTCGATATAGCTCTTGGACTATACCTTACTAATTGAACTCATTATCTCCTAAATTATCACCCCGATTAGATCTGTGACTTGGCGACTGATTCCGACTAATTGGCTACAAAATATGGGAGAAAACAGATCTTCGCTAGGTGCCCTAGTTTTTGAGATATAAATTTGGCCCTGCTGGGGAGACTCTCCAGATCGGCCACCTATAAACCCTTATATCTTTTGAACCAGTGACCGACAAATTGTGATATTTGGCGACAATTTTTTTCTGTTATCAAAATCCCTGGTGGTGGCTCTGGCAGAGTCAGTGACACGTATCGGACGGATCGTATGCGTCGACATGCTGCCGGACGCGATCGGCTGTCGCTGTATCCTTTCCGATCCGATGCGACCCGTTTGGTGGAAATTATCCTTAACTCTTCGATCTCATTATGCACTGGTTTCATGGACCCAATAAAATAGATTTTTTTTCTGGGCTGCAGTGCGATTCTGTAACCATCTCACCGTGAAAACTTAGGTGAAATGAGCGTGGAGTGAGCTGTGTGTGTGTAGTGTGTGTCAATTCCTAGCAAAAACAAACTCACATCACCTAAGTTTTCACGGTGAGATTTTTACAGAGTCGACCGGCTGGAATCGGGGCCCATAACGCAGTCCATGTTGTTCTTTTATGGTAGGTAATTACTTAAGATAATTTATAGCTTGTAAAAAGGTAACAAAAACGCGCGAAGACTTATACCTATAACTGCCAGGATATAAATTAAGCAGGGATCCTAAAACTTTGACAAACAGACAAAGAAAAGTAGTGGTTTGTCTGTTTGTCAAATAATCATAGAAAACAGAAAAACAGGTTTTGTGAAGAGTTTATATTTAAAAAATACATTTCCTGTAATGATAAGATGATACACTGTAGCAGACTACACTAATAAAATACGGCTTTATTTTGAATATTTACACATTTATATTTATGAATAATATTATATTAAATCACCACAACTTGGGCAAAGATCATTATCATCTTTGGCAGAATTCCTTTCGTTTACAAGTGCCTCTGAATACCTTTGACAAGCTTGAAGATATAAAAATACAGAGAGTACCAAGTTTAATTAATCCTAGGAAAAAACGTCTGAAATCACTTGGATAAAAAAGATATGTGAGGAAGTCAATGATTTACGCTAGTAATATATATGTCAATGCAGGAACATATTGACCCTTTTTGGTGATGGGCCCTTTTTGTCACAGTTGCTGGCAGTAACTAATGCGGGCCAATCACGATCAAGTTCACCGTCAAGTTTGCAGCGGACTTGAAGCCGCGTCCAGTAAACTTGACGATGTATGGCTATGGGTATGCATGATAAGTAGCCATACACCGTCAAGTTTACTGGACGCGGCTTCAAGTCCGCTTGCTTCGAACGCTCGGCTGTGCGAAGCAAGCGGTGCAAGTTGGTTGCAGTTACTTGGCCATTTAGTATTTTTAGGACCCCAAAATAGGTTTGAGGTTCACATAAAAAGTAATTTAAAAAAATTAAACCGACTTCAAAAAGAAATTAACTCAAAATTATGAAATAACTTTAATTTCGGAAGTCGGTGTCTTGGGATCTGTATTTTAGTTTTATGCCACCGACTTCCGAAATTAAAGTTATTTCATAATTTTGAGTTAATTTCTTTTTGAAGTCGGTTTAATTTTTTTAAATTACTTTTTATTTCGTAATTTTTAGTTTTTGCACTAGTATTTGACCAAGGTTTTGAGATGTTTTCCCTTTGACACTACACCCGTAGCTCTTATCAATAAGCCAGGCCGTCACACTTACACGTATTAGTCCATATCTTGAAAATTACTGAATCGATCTTGATGAAACTTGCACTGTTCCCTAAGTTGAAGAAAATGTAAGCCAATAAAAAAAAAATGGTCACGATCCGATTAATAGTTCCGGAGATATGCGTGGACAAACATACATACATACATACATGCATACATACATACATACATACATACATACATACGTCTATGAAATTTTGTATATTTGTTTGGAAGCCTTAATAGATCATCATATGTGAATATAATGCAATTCCAATAATATTACATACATACGTATCGAATTGATAACCTCCTTTTTTTTGAAGTCGGTAAAAAACAGGCACAATCATTATATTATTATGAGAGTGTTCAATAATATTTTTAGCAGGGCATAATGCGAATAATTAAAGGTTCGATTAAAATACATACTTTCTTTTGAGCACCTCATAAAATTACAGAAAGTAAAAAGAGAAGAAGAAAGAAGTAGAAGTTCATTAATTCCAAAAAGTGTCCAAGTCCATCATTAGCAGATCGATAAGTTTTGAGAGGATAAGTTAAATATTTCCCCTATAGATAGCGCAATCCACAAAGACGCGCCCCACTCTTCTTCGTAATCGCTTACAGTACAAGTGTGCAACATTCCGCTAGTGTTTTATTTTGTCCATACACAGCAATTACTTATTAGTGGGTATTTAGTGTGTATAAAAAAACTAAAACCCCTTAAATCAATTTATTTTCCTCACATAATGTTTTGTCTCATTCAGACATGCTCTCTTAGGATTAAGTAAACTACTCCATGAGGGCAACAAAGATTAACATAGTTCATAATGCTACAATTAACTTTGTCTGGGTATTGTCTTACGCATTCTCTTAGATACCCTGTACAGTCACGAGCAAAAGTATGTATACACTTGGCTTTATTCAAAGTCGATTTTCTCCTTTATTTTTGAATGAAATGTTATATTATTACGAACATAGTATTTTCGAACCCATAGGTTTATGTAACGTGTCGTATTTCAACGTTGCACTCGTTATTTCGTGAAAAAATCGCAATTTAAAGTTGCCAAGTGTTGACATATTAGTGATCGTGACTGTACATTAGTTAAACCGTTTTTTGACAGATGGAACTAGTGATTGCAGCAACGTAACATTTTGTAGTACCGATTATCTATTTTTGCTGTCGTATAAAAAATGGTGCGTTTTCTTTACTTTTTTTTATGTCTGTATTTATTATTATTTAATACGAAACAATATAAATTAACAGGTTTTATAGCAAAAAAAAAAGTGTAAAAATATAATATCCACTGGTTTGTCGTATTAATTGTGTTGTAGTGTGTATACACATAAATATGGGGTTTCCTACATATTTAAACACTGTTTTGGGTTATTCCGTTTATCCATCTTGTTAATTGTTACAAATCCGTATCCTGGCAAATAATTTACCTATATATTTTATTGATTTTTTAATGGATGCAAGGTTTTCTATAAGTACTGATTTACTTGTAAGTTTTTCTTTTTTTTTAGTTTAAAAAAAAATGATTGTTTACGATATATTCAATTAAAGCGATTACATTCGATCCCATCACTTAGTACGATATAATGTAGTACACGTAGGATAGGTACATTATAATGTCTGTAAGAAGTCATAAATAAGATACTTACATAATTTAATAAGATAAGGCAGTATATACAAAATATAGTATATATAAAATGCGTAATAAAATAAATATATATTTATTTTATTACGCATTTTAAAGTTAACTTTACGTAATCTGGAATAGTTACGTTCTTAGGCAGGTTGTCAAAAAACGGTTAACCTACTGGACAGGGTGGTGTTTTTAATCCAATGTGTTTTTAATAATATCTTCAGGAAAAGTATTATGAATTAACCACAACGAATTAAAAAAAAACTATAATGACGTATTTAGCTCCAAGCCAATGCCCTAAACATAAAAAAAAATGCTTTTCCCAAAATAATTAATGCAAGAATGCAACAATATAAACCCAATTAGAAAATCCAACAGCACTTGGAAATATTTCTGGTTCTAAACTAAAATATCATAATACAGCAACCAATTATTGATACTATGATAAAATAATAATGCATAATCTTTCTATCTGAATAAAAAAAAACCTCTTAAAAAGTAAATAACAAAATCTTCCTCTTGGTTTTAAAATCGAACTATAAAATAATATTTACAGTAAGTTTCTAGTGTAAATAATATACAAGTATATGTTACAATGAAATTCAAAACCAAGAGTTAGATAATAAAAGGAATGGCCATAAGTACCCAATTTTTTTACCAATATAAACAGGAAACATAAAAATTTAAACAAAAATATAATAAAAAATTTACTTATGTTTCTATTGATATTGTCAGAACAATATTATTTTTCGAGTAAGTAGCAACAAAGATGAAATATTTGAAAATCCTTTGGTGAATAATTATTTTCACAACACCATTAAGTATTAAAAAAATTTGTCTATGGCACCGTTTACCAATATTTTAATTGCCACAGCCCCCTGAATAATGAAAGATGGGAGAGTCAATTTTTTCTGATTATTTTAAGAGTAATGAACACAATAACTTTCTCACCTCATTTACTTTATTGAACCCTATTCTAGCATGAATTGTTTTATAGAATTTAGTCTCAAATCCAATTATATAACTATTGAACACTGAGTGTATAAGTTAAATGGCAAAAGTTGAGTCTTCTGTTATTATAATTAATATTAGGTTCAGTTTTCAGTTTGGCTTTATGAAAAAAGTCTATTTTTTTTAGATACCTACATAAAAAGTGCTCCAGTGTTACTACAGTGTAACAAGCGCCGCAAGCGCGGACCGTAAATACGTACATATTTATTGCACATTGCACAAAAATACATAATAAGTACAATAAAGATAATAGTGAAGGAGAGAGACCACTCATTGCTTGTTTTTCACATAAAAAGTTATACATATTAGTCTATAAATCCATTACAAACAAGTTTTTAATTGAGAAGTAATTTGTCAAGCATATTACTTATCACAATCTTATACAAAGTTGTTTTAATTATTAATCTGAAGATAAAAATTGTTGGGTTTATTTTATTGGCCGACTTTTGTAATGTACAGTCAACAAAAGAGATAAGTATGCAGGATCGTCGGATATAGTTAAAGTTTAGTAAGAAACCGATGATGTTCTCGAATAAAATTTAATTTGACTAATAGAAAACAAACAGCTCATTTATCAAATTAAATTTCAGTCAGCAACATCCATCGGTTTCTTATTAAACTTCAACTATATCCGACGATCCTATTTTCGTTAGGGCCCCCCTCCATCCCTTGTAGATTAAGTCCGAGAGTAGAATACCTATAGTAAAAGTGCGCAGTGCTGCACGCCCCTACCCTATTTCAAGTTAAACAAATATCAACTTTATTTCAATGAAAATTACGTTGATTTCAGAGTGACTAGCAATTTTGAAAAAGTTATAAAAATGTTTGAAGTTGTCGCGTAAACTGAACTTAATTGTGTAGGAATTAAAGTTATTTTTCCATTAATTCATATTTGTTTACATTTTTGGCAAATAAATCGCGACCGCAGATTATACTTAACAGTAGCAGGTTTCAACCATTTGAAACACCCAGAATAATATCTAAAGTATTCATTTTGCTTCTTTACATTTTGTAAGCTAAACTAGAGAATGTTATCTTTGCAGTCCCGAGTTTTTATTATGTTGGTATCAGCTATCAGGTGGCAAAAATGCGCAAACACGCGGGCGATTTTTTACGTGGTATTTTTCATCAAGATCAACGCAAAATGTGGTCGTAAAATCGAGGGCTCATTTCGATACCAACATAATTAGATTGTTGGTTTACATTTATTTAATTAGTTATTAAACTGTAATTGAAATAAAGATGTCTTTAAATACCAAACTCCCAAATTATTAATTTTGCAGCTTGAATAATTAATTTGATGACAGTTTTGTATAGAAATACTAATGATCACATGTAAAGATCTAGTTAACCAATAAAAATTGTTGAATTGTTGAATCTTGCTTATTTATCTGAAGTGGCCTGAGGAGTTGTAACATTTATTTTCCTAAAATGCTTGAGACTTTTAACTCACATTTAACAGTGTAACACCTAAACTCCATTTAAAAACTATTTGTGCAGACGAATCAAGTAATTATAAAATATCACATGAGTTTGAATAAATTCGGATGCACCTTAACTCTACGAGAACACATCGATGGGGCGGGGAGAAACCGTTGCCAGGTTGTGTGTGGGGCTGGCGAGTGGATCGCTTACGTGAGATTCATTTTTCTTAGCTTCAATTGTCGCCTGTTTTACCGCCTCTTTGTATGGTCCCCGCTTTTTCTTCAGGAATCGTATCTGGAAGATAGAAACAATGAGTTGGTTTAATTGTACTACAGAAGATACACACACAGACACACAGGACACGGGAGACACACACAGGAGACAGGAGACAGGACACAGGAGACACACAGACACAGGAGATTGTGTTGTGTGTGGATATGGAGTTTTGTCGTAAACTATGCTCCACTATCTATCCTGCCCTCTGTATCCCGAAACTTGCAGTCAAAGTGACCTCTGCGTTGTCACCGACGACGCCGTGGAAGTGGCGAAGTTTTAGGCCAACAAGTTCTGAGAAAAGTTGTGCGAGTGACACGAAGAAGGAAATGTACACAAAAATTCAGAGATGTATACAGATACACTGCACAAATGAATACGAACTCAATACTCATATTCATTGCTTTCCACAATGTAAGCACACACAAGTACATGTATGTATATAAATGTTGAAGATAAACACTTTCTCAAAACATGATTTTTTTTAACATAGTTTATTTCCAAGATATTCTTTGATTTTATTATACACTAGCAGTGCCCTGCAGTTTCACCCGCATAAGTGTGGATCCCGTGGGAATATCTGGATAAAAAACTATCCTATGTCCTTTCCAGGACTCAAACTATCTCTATACCAAATTTAATTGAAGAGGTAACAGACAGACACCCTTTCGCATTTATAATATTTAGTATGGATTTAAATATTAAGTACCTAGTCAGGCTATAAGGAAAACTTGCTACAAAAACATGTTAAGTTAGAATAAAAAAAATCTATTGTTATGAAATTGGTGGATGTGGCAACAATATTCCTTTAGATTGGCTAGATACAAGACCCCATTCACTAAAACTCTACTACTATGCATTAATAACCTTGTATGATATTCTTGGCTGAGAACTTCATTTTGTTATTTATGATTACCAGCTGAACTATGAATAAAAGCTTGCAAAAAGCAACGATGATATTAACTCACCTTAAAATCTTCTAAGAATGGACTCAAGCTATCACATGGCATCAGCGATGATGTGGTTGAAGCATACCATGTCACATGAGCCTTAGACGTTGGAGTGACACTGAGGACCTTCCCCGGCCACCATGGAAACCCTACCACCTTGCCCCACACCACATCCCCAGGCGAAACCCGTAATAACCTACCACCAACACCCTCTGTACCATTTTCTGGGAAATCTGGTACCATTTCATTCTCCCAATCCTCCGAACCACTTTCTACATGATCATTCTCACTCTGTTTCTCATGGGAATTACTACTTAGTCTCCGTAAGCTTATTGAAAGCTTCTGATTCATACAGTGCTCTTTAATGTCACTAAAATAGTCCACCAATTCACTTTTAGTACATTTACTTGTATTTTCATCATGCTTTTTCTGGTTCTTGTATTTTTTTTTATGTTTGACTTTGTGTTTGTGTTTCTTCTCTAAAGGGTCCAAGGGTGGACTTGATGCATTGTTGTGTGGTGACAGCGCTCCAACATGTTTTGGTGACTGCATATTTTGACTTTTTTCTACTGAACTACTTTTCTTAGCCTGTTTTTTAGCTTTCTTCAATGCCTTTTTAGCTGCTTTAGAGTCTGGTTTTGCTGGCTTCCCCATGTCACAGGACACACCTGAATCTTCATTAAAATCTCCTGTAAGTGGTGGGATCTTCACAACTGTCCCCTCACCTTCCCCAAAACATATTTTAAGAGTTTTTGCACTTGAAAACATTGAACTAAAAGAAATATTATTTTCGTCTTTTACGTCTTCTTCCTTGTCGCCGTCCATGTCATCAGAAACACTGACAAAAGCCAATTCCTGTGTCACGGTCTCGTTACTAGATTTCTCACTTTTAATTTGTTTTTCACTAGCCTTATTGGAATTTTTCGGTGCACCCCTTACAGCACTTGAAATTTCGCTGGGCTGCAGCCTGGACAGCTTGGGTATAAGCATGCTGCCCATCAAATACTTTTTCTCTGTCCTTGATGACTCAGATAAGAGTGGTGTATCGTCATCAGATTCTATCTTACGTTTTTTAGACACGTCTACGTTTTCATTGTTCTCATTACAAATCCCTTGGCAATTAGAACACAAGACCTTCCGAGGTCTTAGTCGGACCGTCATCTTTTGCTGCTGTTTGCCCTTAGTAGCAGGCTTCTTCGATCTTTGTGAATTTTCTCCCCCATACTGGGGTTCTTGGTACGTGAACCTTTGACTAACGGAATGCAACTTATCACTTTCATTTGTAGACACAGCCTGTTTGGAGAATGCTGGGTTGAGGCTATAAACTCCAAAAGGTAAATTACTGCAAAAATACAGTCAAATTAATGTAAATACGAAGAGTTTTTTCAATAATCGATAAAAACACTCTCGTGCTACCTACCCTTTGTTGGAGTCCAGAAGTACACCTTGGAACTTTTTATCGTCAGTGCAATACGTTACAACAATTAAATCGGCAAGAGCTTCTTCTACGTTTACTAAAATCTGAGAATTCTTTTGAATCGTCATATCGGCTGCTACGACAGCCGCCATATTTTGTTAAATCATAGACAAGATAAAGTTTAAAAGTTGCAAACTGAAACCATGAACTGAAACACGAAAATTCTATTTGCACACTGGCAATGTTTTTTCCAATATTTCCATTTTCCAGTTTTCCACCAATTTTCAAGGGGGCTTACTATCACCTCTTATAGCAGGGCAGAAGTTGAACTGCATTGCTTTTTTGTACTATGCGGTCTTATTAGCAGGCCTGCAACAGGCCTGCTACGCTGACGTTTACAAAAACTGTTCACCTTGTTTTTTGTATAGAATTTTATACTATGGCGTGCTAATTGACAACAGTAAAACGACTGCTGAACGTTTGTAACGTCAAATTATAACCATCTTGAATAAGTTACTATTAGACGAGCTTTTTCAACATTGTTTTGTAATTCAGTGCCCATACAACACTTATTTTTATTATTTCTCTAATTCTTTTGTAGATGTGTGACGAGCACGAAATATTTGGAGAGTGATTAACGAATAGAAAAAAGAAACCGACGGCGCGGCGTCGCACTAGGAAAATAAATAACCCTTTTGAAATGAATAAAGGGAATTTATGAATCAATATTTTTCTTATTTGACCTAGTACCTACTAAAAATAAAATAATAGTGACCACACATAGCAATGCCTAGTGTAATCAATGTACTGGCCCCTCTGCTCTTTAACATCTACACTAATGATCAACCGGTGAGCCCAAATACAACCCTCTTTCTGTTCGCAAACCTCTTGCCAAGCCACTCACTTTGAGGAGATTGAAAACAACCTTTCCACCGCCCTCTCAGCAACGCCCTGAAACCTGAAACCAAATCCCTCTAAAACGCAGTCATGCGCATTCCACGTTCGTAACAGAAAAGCGGGACGAACATTAAATATCTCATGGCAAGGGGTTCCAATCACCTACATTGACTACAGTACTCACCCAAAGTATCTTGGCATCACTTTGGATAGGTCCCTCCCGGAGAAACTGCGAAAATGTCAAACAGAAAGTGCATCCCAGAAATCACTTACTCTGTCGCCTAACGTATCCACCAGACGGGAGGCATCTGCTCAAGTCGTGCGAACAACTGGAATGGCGCTTTGTTTTTCCGCAGGCCTGTCCAGTATGGAGCCGATCAGCCCACGCTAAGTTAGTGGATACAGCTCTAAATGAGACATTATTGATTATTACTGGTTGCTGAAAATCTATTAAAGATATTTGACAGATTGTAGTAGCTTGATGTGCTGGCGTCTGTACCAGGTTGCGCGTCGATGTCCCTGTCAAAACCGACCCTGTTGCGAATGCTGTATCCACTGACTGGCATCGCGCCTCCGCAGGACTATTAGCCAGCCGCATCGAGGGCGAAGCTGCAAGATGACCCACGCCACTCAATACACAATTTTACTTCAGTGTCACAGAGGCTTAAAAGCTGCAGGTTTATTTGTTCCCTAGGATGTCTACATTACAGTGGTAATAAAGAATAGTTCAACTTGTCTAACGGGAATACCTACTGAGAAATACGATCATAACATAGAGCACACTAAAATAGCTATTGTTTAGTGAGTAGTTTGGCCTCGGTTTTAAAATTTAGTAAAATAGTGCACTTTTCAGTAATAAATATGATTAAACAATATAAAGGTGTATGGTACGGTTCATGAAATCAAAAATCACATAATTAACAAAATATTTTTATTACTAATATGTAGGATAACAATTTCAACGTCAGACGACTTAGAAGTAAATAGTATTTCATCTAAAATTATGCAGGTCGCTCCACCTCTCATCTTGATACCATGTCTACATGTGCACAAGCACAACAGCCAACGCCAACAATGTGCACATTGCGTTGAAATCTTACTGAACAATTATTATTAACACAACATCCTTCTGTAGTAAATGCTGTACCGTCGTGAAGATTCCAGTTCATTAAAACCCTTCAATTACACACAGGAAAACAAAAAATATCAAATTCATGCAATTCGAAAGAAACGGACTAAATAAAGAGTAAATATGTTCCTTGAAATAAATAAATGAATGAAATGTTTTTGGACACTTCTGTGACACTTGTCTTTTTGACAGTGTCAGATAGATAGTGCTGCGGCTTGATTATAATATGAAACTCATTACTCTAAATAAAGGATCGAGTCCATTTTCTCTCGATGTGCCACTTGATGTAGTCGCGATTAAAATGCTCTAAGCCCTTCACCACTTCCTAGTGCTTTCGCTGGGGAAAAGTTGATAACGTGTAATTTGTCATTAAAATCGTCGTCGTACCGTCATTGATTTTCTGATTGACAGTGGAATGTGAGTAGGAGAAACACTCTTTACAAAGCCGAACAAAGCCGATCTTAGTTGAATGTTACTGACTTAAATCAAAGCTGATCTTAGTTGAATGTTACCGACTTAAATACCTATGTATGTACAGACGCCAGCAGGTCAACCTACCCGAAACTGGCAGATTTTCCCAACCTTGAACCGTATGCTTTAGCAAAAAAGTCGAAAATCTATTAAAGAAATCTGACAGATTGTAGTAACTTGATGTGCTGGCGTCTGTACCAATAAAGAACGGTTGCTTTATTCTGGATCACAGAGCATGTAACCTTTTTTTCTGGATCTTGCTTTAAGGTAACTTAAGGTGCCTTAAGGTACTGGAGATTCAACTTGAATTGAGTTTTCGAACTACATATTCTACATAATCGGGTCAATCGAGTGCCTGACCGTTAATCATAGATTAAGTACTAATATGTAGCAACCGTTAATAACTGAGTACAACACTAGAGTCAAACTGACAAGAAACCAAAAACTGCAATCCGTTTCACGTTGTTTTTACTAAACTCGAGAGTGTAAACTTAAAAAAATGGGATTAAACACAGGAGGACCTGCTGCAGCGGCAATGGTTTTTCTAAAAATAGATTTGGTTACCACCTCGATCTGTGTAAATATAATAGGAATATAATATATTTTTATTTAAAATAGTTAAAATATACGCTTCAATACATGTATTTATTACACTGACGACCATAACGGGAATTGAATCAATTGAGTGCATTATCAAAACATTTTCTTTATATTGCGATTTCGTGATCCAGGTTAAACTTTATTTCAAAAATCGACTATTTAAAATGATATTAAGGTTATTTTTTTTAGGTATTAATTAATAGACGTTACACTATAGGTTGCCCAAAAATACTATCTTCTCTCTGCAACCATTTTCCACATTATTTTGCTGTTCCCATGCTTGGAAGGATTTGTTATACCTAACTGCATTTATTTCTCTAGGATTATTTAAGAACTCCCGGCGAAGCAGTTGGGTCATAATAACACGACTTGTTCGTGTTTTACTAGAAATAAAATTCACCATATTAATTGTTATAAAATCTGAGCGACATTCCAATCCAATTAAAAATGCGTAAATTAAGTAGGTACACCATTATGATATTACAAACATACAAATAAATAATTATTATTTATTTGGCGCGCAAAAATACATTTTTTTTTAAATTGTTGTACGACGTAACCACACACGTTCAAAATCACATTGAATCTTTCAAAGTTACAAAGTTGTTTTGAACGTGAAATTGAGCTCTATAGTGCTTTTAGATATGGTATCAAGGTAATTTGTTGTACATAATCATAGTTAGAATATGTATATACCTAAGAAAATCATGTTTCTATTATTTTCTAAAAACCGGTAATATGAGATTTAAGTTTTTGAACGATGCCTAATAAAAAGACAATGGCGTTACAGCAGGCCACAGACAAGCATTACCATTCAACTTCGGTGAAATTCGTGCAATAGTCGTTCACTTTTATTACTCTCCTAGTACGATTATTAGCAGAGCAGAAGTAGGCCTGCTTTTGAACTGAATGGAAATTGAACGTTTTTATAAAAGGTGATAGTAAGCCCCAAGGTCATATATATGATCCGTGTTGTAGGTCGCCCGTAAACGTAAATCAATCGAAAAGATGAAAATTAAAGATAATTATTTTTATTTGATTTTAAAAAAAGACTTGATGTTTTCAACGACTTTCTTTTTTAACCGACTTCAAAAAAGGAGGAGGTTCTCAATTTTTACGTATTGTATGTATGTTTTGTTTGGTCTATTCTATTCTATTTTTATCAAATGGCAAGCACAGCCGATGTTCACTAACCTGCCAATGTTTTGTCCTTAGACAAAGAAAAGTATAGACGGTGGGTAGCGCCATTTCATTTCCACAAGAAAGGGATAAAGTATTGAGTTATTATAAGTAACAGAAAAGGATAATGCTATACTATTTCCGTCTCTCAGTGCGTGCCCGTTTTTTCAAGGCAGCTACATAAGTAGCCAATGTTATTTAAGTTAGTTTTTTGTCCCATGTGTGGCCAGCCAGTGTGGCCACGCTACCCGATGGTTTTGTTGCGTAGACAGAGAATACTTTTTGTTGTCATTCGTGGCTTCAGGTTTCCGCTGAATTTTGACAGTATTGACCGAATGACAGGTTGACAGTGTTGACACTTGACATTTCCAGTTTATGATAGTCAAGTCAAGAGACGACGCAACTCACGCAACGCCGTCGCCGACTATTTTCCAGTTGTTTTATTGAGTTCGCGAAACACGCACATCTTTTTATATATTTTTGTATCAAAAGCATTACTTGAAATTATATTTCGCTCTTCAGGAAATTAAAACATACTGCAGTAAGTAAAATACAGGTTGATTTCACGTGATACATATCAGTGTTTTGTAGATATTAATTTTTTAAACGCGGCCTTACATAATCTATTCAAAATTATTCCGCTTTTATTTTCTTGTTTGCAAAACTCAGTTTTTGCCATGGTTTTATTTGTCTGTCGTATATTCAAGGCCACGGAATGTAATTTTGTTTGTCTCAAGTTGATTGACTACTACCTATTTTAAGTTTTGTATGGCCTTTTATTACGTGGACGGTGGAATTATTATTTACCGCGGCAGAAATTCGCCAGGTAATGAGACTATACATTCTTTACAAAAGTCCTTGAGAGCTTAAAATAAATTTTGCCAATAGGTTGGTAAAAATATTTAAATATTTCTTTCTTTTTTGAGAATAGACAAAGTTGTAGTTATGTACTTAAGTGCCCATCTTATCCAAACTCATTACTATTTTTATTTTATCCAAATGACTTCTGTACAATATATGTTATTCTTGTTTATGGTATTTAAAAACCTATTATTTCAATAAATGGCCAGATTGGCCAGATAACAGTGTGCCTTTGTATCATTCATTAAGAGCCTGGTCAGTGGGGTGTCTTAGGGGAACCATAATTGAAATAATATATCCCAACAGGTAATGGCGACAGAAAGGATAGACATTACCCAGCCGCTGTGGGATCAGAGCACATTTGCGGGTAGATTTAAACATTTTGCATTCATCTCAAATCCTCTACTGTCACTGGCTTCAGAAACTGAGCTGCATGCAGCTAAAGACCTTTATTTGAAGTACAAGTAAGTGTAACACAACATCATTATAACATTTCACCTGTGTTTTTTAGGGTTCCGTACCTTAAAAGGAAAAACGGAACCCTTATAAGATCACTTCATTGTCAGTCTGTCTGTCAAGTCAGTTTTTTTTTATTCTGGTATTCCGCTGCATTTGGTTAGACTGGAAGCTGACCCCAACATAGTTGGGAAAAGGCTAGGCAGATGATGCCATGTTTGATTTGATTTGCTAACAGTGTGTAAGGGCTTTATTTAAGTATCTGAAAACTTGGTGAATAAGTATTAAATCTTCATCTCTCGGTCAATGTTGTGGGCACTGAACAGAAGCCTTATCAAACATGTATTGGCTAGAAATACATTGTTGTTACTAAGATGAGATCTCATAGCCTAAATGTCACTGTATTCTGCTCTGTCTGCATGCAAGCATGGAGGCCTTACCCTTGTCTGTTCTTGTTTAATAATGTTTTTATTTTCCTCTAGATTAGGTCAAGAGCCAGCAGGCACAAAGTATGAGCAGCTAGTAAGAGCCAAGCAGCTGTATGAGTCAGCATTTCATCCTGACAGTGGGGAACTTCAGAATGTGTTTGGCAGAATGTCCTTCCAGATGCCAGGAGGTTGCCTCATCACTGGAGCTATGTTGCAGTGGTATAGGTATGTCTTCTATAATTTGTTTGAGGTAACTGGGTAATCTGGGCGCCACTTCTTTTCCCCAGCGAAAGCACTAGGAAGTGGTGAAGAGCGGGCGTTTTGGGGGACTGTCTATTGTAATTTTGATGTTCGAAAAGTGCTGATTCTCAGCCTAGTTTGAATAAATGGCTTTTGATTTTGACTTAAATTTCTTTATAATAATGTATTGCTTGGTCCTGGGTAGCTCTGGACAGAGAGAGGTGGAAAGAGCGTAGGGAGGCCTTTGCCCAGCTGTGGGACATTTAAGGCTAATAAAAAAAGGATTGTTAGTATTGTCTTTAGGAGTCCAAAACAATAACACCCAATTTCCAAAATAATATATTTAATTGGCAGCGAGTGCCTACAAAATTATGGTTTTCCTTTACCATTAAATAATTTAGACAGTTAAAAGCAGTTTTGCTGTTAAAACCAGTAATTCAACAAACTTAACATAGACAATAATGAATTGCATTTTTTTTTTCATAAGTTTTACTGTACCTACTAACATTCTATGGATTTAAGTCTGAATTAAAAAGTTTTTTTTTATAACAAGTTCTTTAGACTTAATAAGAAAAGTATTACTTATACATATTTAATGATATTGGTAACTATTAAAACAATCCTTAGATTTTGCCAGGACCTAATAATACTAAAAAAATATCTATTCTAATCTAGCTATAATATCCAAATGCTGGACGAAAGCTTCTCTAGATTGTATCTATTGAATCAAATGCAGAACGAGTTTATTTAAAAGTCTTCCATAAGTTTGAAGATCTTAGGTGCATTAAAAATACAGTTGCAATGGCAGCCAGCCAATGTAGGTCAAAACCCAAGTAACGTAGGTACAGGTCAGTAAAGACCGAATAATGACTTTTACAGCCAATGTCAGTTCACATTGTGTTGCCAAGTGCCGAGGAATTTGTCAACAATGAGCGACTTTACACTTGCAAAACTTACGTTTCATGTTTAACACCATTTTTGTTTTCATAAGAAGGTATTTATTCCTTAAAATTATTAGGTCATATACTATTGTAGGTAATAGTGGTTGGATAAGACCATACAGGATAGTCAGCAAAGTACGTCCCCGAATTGATTATTACGGCAATATTACTTCACGACTTTTTATTGTAATCTTTAAAGTATCGTAGACCTGATGAAAAGCGCATTGCGGTTGCGCTGTTGTAATAAGCCACCGTACCTACGAGAGATTTTTTAACACGGCGATTTTTGTCACGCACTGGATTTTTAACGAGTTGCTTAGCACCCAGTAAAAAATCCAACAGTATAATTATGATTTTGAAAGCAGTGGTGGCCCAGTGGTAACGACCCCGACTTACCGAGTTGTAGGTCGTGGGTTCGAACACAGACAAGCGTTTCACCTTGTGTAAATAATTTAATCACCAATGCTCTCAAAACGGTGAAGGAAAACATGGTGAGTAAACCAAAAATTCGAAGACATGTAACATCTACCAACCCACACTGGGCAAACGTGGTGGATTATAGCCCACTCCCTCGCGAAGAGAGGAGGCCTTTGTACCAGCAGTGGGAAAATTATAGGCTGATGATTATGTTTATTATTATGCTATTAGATGTGCTGGGATGCACGCTGTTGGGTTCGCAATGCTCGGCTCTGCACCGAGAGTTAAAAATCCAGTGCGGGATAAAAACCCCGTGCTAACTGGGCTAAAGCCGCGCTATGCCATGTGTGTACTGGCCAGAGAGGTTACTTCAGCTTAGCATTATGATCAAGCCAAAAGGACTAGAGAATAGTGGGCACTGTTTGTGGTATTTCTAAAATAATTGTACCCAGTAGGTACAGGTAGGCCTTTGATTAATTTCAGACTTTTTCCTCTAAAAATATGTCATGAAACCTACCTATCACCTTACTCACGAATAGGTAGTAAAATTACCGTGCACGTGAACAAAAGGTACCTAGTCAATAGACAAAAACAATGTTTTTAAATAAAATAATGTTGTTACTCATAAATTCTAATGAGGATAACATAATGTGATGGTAACGTACAAACAGATCATTGTGAGTGATGTAGAAGATCATTTCCCTTTATATTCACTCGTTCAGAGATCTTTATGTACGTAGAAGACTAGAGATTAAGTAGGTAAATAACAATATCTTTGTTGACATGGAAATATAGACGCACTGCAAGTTACCATCCCTACCTAGTTGCTATTCCACCAATTCGCACTAAGCGTTTTCAAATGTCTTTTATAATGCGCACAGCAAAAGAGTGGAACTCTTTACCTGCGTCTGTGTTTCCGAGCTCATACAATCCGAATCTCTTTAAAGTAAGAGTGAACAGGCTTCTTCTGGGTGAGCTCACTCCATCGTCGACTTTGTCTCTGTCAACTCTTACCTAGACTAGAGTCAAGAGCAAACCCATTTAAAAAAAAAAAAAAATATTATAATTTATTTTTTGCCGTTAATGTCCCACAGCTGGGCAAAGGCCTCCCTACTCTCCACCTCTCTCTGTCCAGATCTGCCAAGGACCGATCTTTATCCAAGGAGTCCAGCTCATCCCGCCATCTCCGTCTGGACCTGCCGCGATGTCGTTTACCATTAAGGGGGAAGCGCTAAGGTAGCCCGCGAAATTCAAATTTTCTTACGTTTTTTGCAATTTGTTGGTCAGTATTAAGTTGTACGTTGGTTAAAATATGATTCGCGGTCGTAACAAATATGTATTTACAGAATTATAATCATTACAATCAGTAATACAACTTGTTAAGTTAGTATAATCCCCAAATGTCAAGATTTCATGAAATAGTCATTCTTGGGGATTACTTGCTCTGCTCTTCAGTGAGACGAAAATTACAGGCTGAAATTAAGTTCCAATAAACTTCGTCATAACAAATCGATCTGTTCATCCTGTTACTGTCACTTCATAAATAGGTACAGACATACGAACATAACCTCGCGCTTTTTTCCTATGGCGATAGAAAGAAACTGCACAACGTCATCTGCTACGACTCTTACATATTATTTATTATGTAATAATCCTTCCATGCCTTTATCGACTACGGCGACCGTTTCCTCATCACCCTACTGGCGCATATCATGGGCTCTCATGTGGCTAGAAAAACCACATTTGTTTACAAATATTCTTGCACAGAGTGGACACGTGAGATCACCATTAACATAGTTGTAATTGATTGCCGCTGGTGGTCGGGCTTTCAGTTCGTCACGCTTAGAATCCAGTTTTGAAAGCCGACGAGTCTCAAAGTCAAAAACATTCTGTTGTACTAGTGACCTCCACTCTCCGCGGTTAGACGCAAGCTCTTCCCACTGAGATGGATCTACGTCACAACCCTTCATGTGTCGCTTTAGCACATCCTTAAATCTTAGGAATTGCCCGCCCTGCTTTCGCTTGCCCTCCTGAAGTTCCGAATAAAGGATGTATTGTGCTTCGCCACTCTCTGCCCCGACATGAGTGTCACATGGCCGCACCACCGAAGTTGCCTCCTCATGAGGTATACCTCAATGCCTCCCACATTGGCTCGTCTCAATACTTCAGTATTGCGTACTCGATCGGTAAGGAATTACAAACATAATTTATTCCATTAATTATTACAAACCGCGTCTCTTGCAGAACTCCAGTAGCAGTGGTGTTCTGGCAATGGGTGAACCAGTCGTTCAACGCGCTGGTGAACTACACCAACCGCAACGCGAACTCGCCCCTCACGACCACGCAGATGGGGGTCGCCTATGTGTCGGCGACGTCAGCCGCGATGGCGACCGCGCTGATCTTCAAGTTCAGCGTGCAGAAACGTGCCAAGAATCCCATTCTTGCTGTAAGTTGTTTTTTTTAAAGTAAACTGATTATGAGACTTATTACGGAGCATTTAACTAGCCAATTGCAATCGTATTGCCTACGGTATAAAGTCTAAAATTAGTGTTAAGATCTACGTCCTGCTATTTCGGTCTTCAGGATTTTTTTATGTTTGCAACCTCATGTAAATTCGCTTGTGCAAGTGTGCAACGGGCGAGTGAACTGTGCATCAGTGGAATTGCGCAAACAGATCTTTAGAGGCTCGTTATTTCATTTTAAGTGACTCTATCAAAAATGGCGATACTAACTTTATGCCTTGGGTCAGTCAATTCTTACTTCCCTAGGAAGAATTGAGCGTTGATCACGAGAATAGAAAGCCTTCTCCAATTTAGACCCGCTGTGAACTTTAGTTCGTCTTCCCATGTTTTGTATTGTTTTCTCCTATTCCTTTTGCAGTGACTATCCAGATTGAAGGTAGTCAAGTAACCTTCACATTTGTTGAACTTGAAATTCCTATTATATTAAAAAAAAAATTGTTCGGTAATCTTTTTTCATTTTGTAATAATTACGGTAATAAGTTATGTAAACATGTCTTGACTTCTTTTATCCGGTAATCTTTATAGCGGCTTAAAGTCATTATTACTATTGATAAGATATGATTATACTTCAATATTTGAAGTAATAGTTTTTTTTATTTTTTTTTATCTACATTGTACAAGATTAATCAGTTGAATCCCTTGTTATTTCTATGTCGGGATGTTTCAAAGTTCGGTAGATAATCTAGTTACTGTATTTATGACAAGGTAAACATTTTTATTTGAACCATACATGTTTGGTGTGTAGGTAGGTAGGTATCGAGGTTATAGGTACTTACGATCGGTCATAGAAAAGCGAATCAAGCTGGTGACAGTATACAGTTACTATTTTCAACATTAGGTAGATTAAGTCATGTTTTATTTGGTAAATTTCTTTGACAAGGAATTATGCATCGCTTTTTGTTGTAAAATTCGTCAAATGTAGGTAGTGACGAATATATTTCATATATCAGTTTCCTTGGATAAATAGCGTAATATACTTATTTTTAAAGTGCTATAAAAACGAGCCAGATAGGGAGTGATTTCATGAAAAAAAAGGCTGCAATAGTCTTCGTAACTAATGTTAATTGCGACAAAGCACAATTAGGCCTATCTTTTCGCCCACGGCCTTAGCTAGTTTTTGCTTCAGGTATAGGCCCTTCATATGAAGAAAATAGGCATCATATTTAAATGGTGGTGACTTAGATCACTAATACAATATTATAAATTTCGGTGACATTCCAATCGCCAGAACTCCACCCTTCCATTTTTAAGGTTCCGTACCCGAAGGGTAAAAACGGAACCCTATTACTAAGACTCCACTGTCCGTCTGTCTGTCTGTCACCAGGCTGTATGTCATGAACCGTGATAGCTAGACAGTTGAAATTTTCACAGATATATGTATTTCTATTGCCGCTATAACAACAAATACTAAAACCCGAATAAAATAAATATTTAAGGGGGGCTCCCACACAACAAACGTGTTTTTATTTCGACTTTTTTGCCTTGTGGTACGGAACCCTTCGTGTGCGAGTCCCACTCGCACTAGGCCAGTTTTTTTTTAATTTGTAGACTAAATTACAATTGTTAAATTTTATGGATACTCGACACTTTGTGACGATGGCAATATTTGCGAAAGTCACGACAATATTTCTTTTGTTTTTTCCCCGAACAACAATGTTTACTCAGACATAAAAATGTTTGTTTCCAGCGGTTCGTTCCATTCGTAGCTGTGGCGGCCGCGAACTGGGTAAACATTCCGTTAATGAGGCAGAATGAGATGCTGTTAGGTAAGTACCTACTGTACATTATTCTTGACGTTATTCAAACAATCTTTAATTACTTTTAATCAGTGGGCATTGGTCCTACGTGCATTGAAAGAGATATTGTGATGTCGAGATGCGTCTCAAGTTTCAACGATCTAAATATACCTAGGTGTAGCTTGTCCACTCTGAAATGACGCGCCCCACTACTTATGTATACGTACACTACCGACGGTAAATGCGGTAGTAGGGCGCGTCTTTTCAGAGTGGACAAGCTCTACCTACATCTTGAACGCAGTTTCTTATAGTAGCAATTTCATTGTAAGTACGTAATTATTGATTTTGGAGCCAAAATGAATGATATCGGAAGGCCAATCTTGTAATTAAAAACGTTCAAAGTCTCATCTCGGCGACGAACAAATGGCAAGAACTTGTCAAAATGTAGGGAAATTAGAAGTATTTTTTGACAGATTGAGACTGAGATCAGACTGTGAACGTTCTTAAAATTACGAGAATTGCTCCTCAGATCTTTTGTCTATACTCAAATCTTCGATCAATAATTATATTGATCGATAATTATATTGAGGGTTCCGCGCAAAAAAATAAAACCCATGAAATCAAATTTGTTATCCGACATGCACGCGAATGAAGTCGCGGGCACAGCTAGTTCAACATAAAATTATATTAGACTAGCTGCGCCCCTCGGTTTGACGCGCATATCGTGAATATCGGGATAAAAAGTAGCATTTATGTGTTAATCCAGTATTACTGATTCTAATGATTATAATTCTGTAAATACATATTTGTTACGGTCGCAAATCATATTTTAATCAGCGTACAACTTAATACTTACCAGCAAATTGCAAAAAAACGTAAGCAAATTTGAATTTCACGGGCTACCTTAGCGCTTCCCCCTTAGGGCCTGTGCACACCACGTTTTTTAAACGCGCCGTTGACGCGCGTTTGTAGCGATACAGACGCGATACGCTCGCGAGTCAGATAGTGGCAGGCACTGCTCTGTAGGATAAAAGCGCGCCGTCTACGCACGTTCCAAAAACGCGCGTCAACGGCACGTTTAAAAAACGTGGTGTGCACAGGCCCTTAAGTGCCTTTATTTTTTTTCAGGTTTGGACGTGACTGATGAAAACGGCAAAGTGATAGGCAAGTCTCAGATCGCGCCTGCGAAGGGCATCTCTCAAGTCGTCACCTCAAGGTAATAACAATAACGAACGATGGACATGTTATTTTTGTGAAGATTTTTTCGTAAAGAAAGCTAATATAATATAAGCGTAAAATGAAAATAGATAGATACAGAAGGCCAGCTCTATACAACGAGCGAAAACGCACGCACACATAGGCACGCTTCACGTACAGCGAATCTCGTGCAAGCTCTGCCTATAATGTTCCCACTGCTGGGACACAGTCCACCTCTCAGTGAGAGGGAGTGGGCCGTAATCCACCACGCGGGCCCAGTGCGGGTTGGCAGATGTCGCATGTCTTCGAATTTTTGGTTCTAGAACATGCCGGTTTCCTCACGATGTTTTCCTTCACCGTTTTGGGAGCAGTAGTGATGAAATAAATTACACAAAGTAAAGCACCTGTCTGGGTTCGAACCTACGACCTACAACTCGTAAGTCGCGGCCGTTACCACTGGGCCACCACTGCTCCTACTGGGCCACCACTGCTCCTCGTTAGCGTCATTAGTCGTTATGTCAACGTCAAAGTTAGTAGGTTTTTATGTGAACGAAATAATTGTATTTTTACTTACTCATATAAATAATCGCAATAAAATTAAAATTTCATATCGCACCTCAGATAAAATAGGGTTACAACTCGAAAATCCTGGATTTTTAGAAAAGCGAAAATAAGTTCACGGATTTGTTAATCAGTCTTTATTCTTACACTATTATTATTATGTGATCAAAATTATAAATGAGTACTTGAAAGCTTACAAAAAATATGTTTTAATGGTACCTATACGATGTTTTTAAACAACCAGAAAATCTTTTTTCGAGTTAACCCTATTTTATCGGAGGTGCGATATATTCTCCTTGAAGCGTCAAGATGGCGGGATCAAGCCCCCAATTTAAAATTTATCACATTAAAGGGTTTGTACCACATATGTACTATTTGTACCCTAAACCAGACATTTGTACCTCTAAAAGTAAAGGAAGTATGTCAAGTCCTCCCTGGTCCTGTCACTTTGACGTCAAAGTGGCGGAACCTTCTGGAAGCGCTACTCAGAGGCAGGTAATCCACATCCGAAGACTTAGTACTACATATGTACAGGTATATACTCAATTTTCAATACAATTGTAAGTGGCAAATTCAAGTTATGTGATCAAAACAGTCCCGCCCGTCAAAGTGGCGGGACTAGGGACGACTTGACATACTTCTTTTACCTTTAGAGGTACAAATGTCTGGTTTAGGGGTACAAATAGTACATATGTAGTACAAACACTAATAAATTTTAAATAATGTGATAAATTTTAAATTGGGGACTTGATCCCGCCATATTGACGCTCACTAGACTTTCACCTTCCGTTCTTCAAACTTTATAATAGGTAATACGGGCTGGTTTCCGCAACTCCACGACAATGCGCGTATTTTGCGTACAAACTTTATAATATTATATGTTTGTGGACTTTGGACAATATGCCATAGCTTGGCAAACATACCGTTACCCACTTCATATGTATTAGTTTATATGTTTTGAACGTGAAGGTTTAACTGTTTAAGAAACAACTACAGTCCTTTCATAGTTATTATGCCTCCGATTTTGCCTCCCTATCAAAATCTCAGCACAGTGACCTTTAGTTTCCTTACAATACGGTTGCGATTGAATTACCACTCTCAGAAGTAAAATAACTAACTGTATAGGTAACTACAATAGGTTTATGATCTTGCTAAACTCATCATATTATGGTGCGTAGGTAGGTATATTGGAAACTATGTGTATTTATAAAGAACTAGCAGCGCCCCGCGGTTTCACCCGCGTAAGTTTCGATCCCGTGGGAATAAAAACTATCCTATATACTTTCCCGGGACTCAAACAATCTCTATACCAAACATCTAAATCGTTTCAACGGTTTAAGCGTGAAGAGGTAACAGACAGACACTTTCGCATTTATAATATTAGTATGGATACAGTATTCAGTATTTTATTTTACCTGTGTCCCTGAAAGTAGTTTCCTCATTCTATACATTTTCATTCCAGAATCGTGATGTGTGCCCCTGGGATGTTGCTGCTACCATTCATCATGGAGCGTTTGGAGCCCAAACCCTGGATGCAAAGGATCCGGTGGGCGCACATCGGCATACAGACTGCTATCGTCGGCATGTTGTGAGTATCTATATACTGTAGCGGTATCTACAACGAACACATGCGTACAACGTATCATACTGACGTCACGCAAAATCCTGCATCTCGCAAGCAGAGTTTACCGCGCAACTAACATAGATACAACGGCCCGATATGAATCATCGGGCAGTTGCCCGCCAGACACAAGACCCGTGTGGAGCCTCCGTTAAATATTTATTTTAGTCTGTTTTTAGTATTTGTTGTTTGTTATAGCGGCAACAGAAATACATCATCTGAAAATTTCAACTGTCTAGCTATCACGGTTCATGAGATACAGCCTGGTGACAGACGGACAGTGGAGTCTTAGTAATAGGGTCCGGTTTTTACCTTTTGGGTACGGAACCCTAAAAATGATCATATTATTATGACTTTCATTTGTAATTTCAAACTAAACCGTAATCTTTTATAATTTCAGCTTAACAGTTATGGTTCCGACTGCCTGTGCAATCTTCCCTCAAAGATGGTATGTATATTTATAAATAATAATGATCATATTTTTTTTCTTCTAAGTCGTTACCGACCAATTTGAGTCTTTATAATCTAACTAGCTTTTGCTAACGGCGGAAATTATCCCACGGAAACGTACTACAGGGATATAAAAGTATCCTTTGTGTTAATCCAGCTTATAAACTATCTGTGTGCCAAATTTCGTTCTAATCCGTTCAGTAGTTTTGCGTGAAAGAGTAACAAACATCCATCCATCCTCACAAACTTTCGCGTTTATAATGTTAGTAGGATTCTTTGCGACCAAAACCAGTGCAGGCGCGCAGACACTGTTGCGTCTCCCTCCGTCTATCTTGCGTCTGCCCCCGTCAATCTTGCGTCTCCCTCCGTCAATCTTGCGTCTCCCTCAGTCAATCTTGCGTCTCCCTCCGTCAATCTTGCGTCTCCCTCCGTCAATCTTGCGTCTGCTCCCGTCAATCTTGCGTCTCCCTCCGTCAATCTTGCGTCTGCCCCCGTCAATTTTGCGTCTCCCTCCGTCAATCTTGCGTCTCCCTCCGTCAATCTTGCGTCTCCCTCCGTCAATCTTGCGTCTGCCCCGTCCATCTTGCGTCTCCCTCCGTCAATCTTGCGTCTGCACCCGTCAATCTTGCGTCTCCCTCCGTCAATCTTGCGTCTGCCCCCGTCAATCATGCGTCTCCCTCCGTCAATCTTGCGTCTGCACCCGTCAATCTTGCGTCTCCCTCCGTTAATCTTGCGTCTCCCTCCGTCAATCTTGCGTCTCCCCCCGTCAATCTTGCGCATATGTAGTGCGCCGACACTAGATATTAACGAAATATGTTTTTCTTCTCCACAGCAAACTGTCCATAGACACAATAAAACGCTTCGAGAAGGACAACTACGAACAAATCCTGAAGAACACGGACGGCAAGCCTCCAGAATACGTATACTTCAACAAGGGATTGTAAACTATTAGCTGTTAAGTGCAATACACGCTTTACGAGGCGATACAAGTTATAACTTGGTAGTAAGGATAATACCCAGTGAAATGGTAGAATGGTCAAGAATAATTTCCTTTTTAACCGACATAAAAAAAGAGGCGGCGGATTTAATTTGTCGGGGTTTTTTTATGTACAGACGCCAGCACATCAAGCTAATCGAAACTGTAAAATTTTCCCAATCAACTTTGAACCTTATGCTTAAGCGATAAAGTTGAAAATCTATTAACGAAATTTCACAGATTGTAGTAGCTTGATGTGCTTGGCGTCTGTACATAAACCGAGTTGTCCATGATTTCTGGGCCGATTTATAGGTATTAGATTACCGTGTAGCGGTATCTACAACGCCACATGCAAACAACGCGTCATACTACGTCACGCAAATCCTACATCGCGCAAGCAGAGTTTACCGCGCAATTAGCATAGATACAACGGCCCCGACATAAGTCATCGGGCAGTTGCCCGCCAGACACAACACCCGTCTGGTCGGAGGATCCTCCCTTTTCTAAAGAGTATGAGTGAGCTTTACACCCTGTCCCTCATACCTCTTTAACCGTATTCAGGAGGATCAATCATGGCCCGGTTTAATAAAAAGCGGCCAAGTGCGAGTCTGACTCTCGCACTAAAACACTATTTACCATGATACAGGCCATAGCACAGATATAGATAGACCTAGATAACGCAAGTATCACGATCTATATGAAAACCAAGCGTGCCATTTTTTGACTTCCTACTATGACGTCACAAGCACTATTTAGTGATGGGAAAGTCAAATGGATTCAAAGACCTCCCCCCCCCCCCCCGGGGCATAGCGCCAGCGCTCACGCTCCCCAGCCAACAGTACAAAAGAATGAGCGCGAAAGTGGCGGCTTACGATTTTTGTACGTAAGCTGGCCTGCAGTCTCGACATAGATATAGATAGCGACGCTGTCGCAAACTACCGATCGCTAAATAATACCGACAATAATCGCTAGCCTTAACGATCCTTACGACAAACGCAAGTCTCTACATCTGTCAAAAACGCTCGCAAAATACCTATATTCGTAAACATTACGAAAATCGTAAAGTTTGCGACAAACTTCGGTAAGATACCGATGACAATCGGTAACTTTGAGAGTCGAGACTACCAAATATCGCTAAATCCGGATCGATAGGATTTTGCGACCGAATTCGGTCGTAAAGCGATTGCTATCTATGTCGAGACTGCAGGCCCTGGTGTGGTTTTTGGTACGCGAAGTAGTTGCTGTAGCGTTATCTAGGTGTATCTATATCTGTGGGCCATAGTAACACTTTCCATAACTTGTCTGACATTGAGAGATTTGTCAACATCGGCACTAATTGCCATAGATAAAAAAAAGAATAGAACACATTCTGTGTACTGGACATGATTCAAATGAGCATTATTAACGATGTCATATCATCGTGAAAAAAAAGGCTCGAAAATAAACTTACTACTTTAAATTATTCTTGACCATTTTACTGCATTGTATCAAGTCAATTTATGTAAGCCACTGGACGAAGGAAATAATTATTTTTAATTTTTTTATCAATCATTATTTAATCAAAAAGTTATTGTTTTTGTATTATTTTCCAATCGAGTCTCGATTCAGACGTGTGAATGATATTATTTTGAGCTTTTTTATTATTATATTATTTTTCTTTATACATGGGATGGTAACTAAGCAAAGATACATGGACTTTGCATATGTGTGACAGAACAAACTAAGTATTTTTCATGTCGGTATGAGCTATACGAGAATTGATCAAACCTAGGTGATAAGGTTAGGGTGTCGGTTGATAGCCCTGTGTTTCCCAGACGTACCGTTCGTACGTACGTACCTACACAACCCCTCGGAAATTAAATTTTCTTACGTTTTGACATGAACACGTTTTTAAAATTGCTTCCATAGTGGGAGGCAAGTCAAAAAAACCAATGATAACAATATCGTGACGCATCGCGCGCGGTGGGGGGGGGGGCCGCCATTTTGAAGTCATTTTGCTGCATATCGAGATTTCCACTTAGACACACTTTTGACTTGGAAAAGCTATGACGTTCGTTTAAGTTAAGTTTCAATCGTCAGCTCTCGTCAAAATCTATCGATTGTATATAAAACATTAGTGTAAAATAGTGACAGTGAATATGTGTTAAAATAAAAAGAAAAATAATATCAAAAATATATAATGTCCGCGTCAAAAACCCAAATCCAAATACAGAGATCGTATACGGTTGGAAAGGGCTTCTCAAGAGCAATCGAATGGTAGCAATAAAACACCATATTATTATGATCGAGTCAAGCAGTGCCGGGAACGTAAAAGAAAGAATGCGGCCGAGCGGATCAACCCCGTTACGTAAACGTATTCACGTACATGATTTGTGTCATGGACACGGCCGCCACACCTCATTTTTTGCAATTTGCAGGGCGTAACAGAATGTATTTACAGAATTAAAATCATGAATACAACCCTCTCAAGTTCATATAATCATATTGATTCATACTTCCATAAAATAGTCATTCAATAGGATTATATAAACTTAGTTGTCTTGATGATTTTAATGATTATAATTCTGTAAAGTCATATTTGTTACGCTCGCGAATCATATTTTATTCAACATGACACCGACCTGCAAATTCCAAAAAACGTAAGAAAATTTCAATTTCGTGGGACCCTGGCGCTGCTTCGCTTAAGTGTTAGCTTTTTTGATGCAGGACAAAGAACATTTTACACAATTATTATTTTTGAGGCGAAACGCCTCGTGCACGTCCTCATCGAAAATAAATGCACCCGAATGCACTTAAGACCGTGCCATTAGGCTTGTTTCCGGGCAAATGTAACGCGTTTTCGCTTTCCTGTATAAGCCAATTTAAGCGAATCTTGCGCATTTACACACATACCAAAGTTCATGTCTCATTGCAAGTATTAAAGATTGCTTATAGTTTGAAATCGATTGCTTTACTTTCATATTCCTATTATTTTTATTTATTTACACCTTTATTTTAAGCTTCTCTATTATGGAACACTGAGATCTGTTTTCTTTTGGAATGTTTTTGTACAGTTGTTGCATTTCATGAGCGTCTCTCGTTGTAGTTTAAACCTTATGCAGTAGTGTAGCTGAGCCCACATCGGAAGGTCCCGCGCGCTCCGGTCGGGCAGGACCGCGTCGGTGTGGACGGACATCCAGCGCGAGTTACGATTTATCAAACTGGATTTAAAAATAAAATACAACTTTATTTAATACTAGCTGCCCCCGCGGTTTCACCCGCGTAAATGTCGATCCCGTGGGAATATCGGGATAAAAAGTATCCTATGTGTTAATCCAGGAAATGGTCTATCTATGTGCCAATTTTCATCCAAATATGTTCAACGGTTTACGCGTGATTGAGTAACAAACATCCAAACATATTCACAAACTTTTACATTTATAATACAGTATTAGTAGGATTTTTGTATTAGTAGGATGAACACAGCTAAAACATTGATCAGCACTGGAGCACGCGACGGGATCACGGGTTTCCTAAAAAGAATCCAATTTGGATCGGTGATCCATTATAGTGGATCACCGATCCAAATTTTGATCGTCTGATGTGGATCCAGCTAATGGACATAAAAATCACAAGAGCGCTCGTGATTAGCAACGACAATATTTTTTTTTATTGCTTTTCTATGCGTGCTGTATACATTCCGGATTCGCTTGCTTTTACTATTTTGTTGCTTTTGCGTTACGTTTTAAGGTATATTTTTGTATGTTAATTTCTAGTCCTCTATATGGGGCCTGGGTTTTAGGGCAATGGCAATAGAACAAAGGTTAGTGCAGATAGAACAGCAAAAATACACACGCCAGAAGAAATCATCTTTGGACGCTATTTTGATCTCTATTTTAGTGGTGATTTAGTTCATTATCAATTGAAAACTGATCCAGTATTTTGCTGCTCTATCTGCGCCAATCGTAATAACTCAAAAGGCTTTGGTTGAGACGGAAACTATATTTGAAGATACTATTCAAGTTATGGAACAACAAACTGAATGTCATAATTAAGAAAGTTCAAATTCCATTGCCACCAAACACTTATTAGGGCCTTTTTGTTACAAATGGTCACTCAAGAAGTCGGTTAAATATCAACTTCGAATAAATACTTTAACATAATTTCTGTGTCTCGAAAAAACACTAGTTAATTTTGCCATTGCCTTTAAACTCTCGACATTAATTTACTTAGCTCAATAACAACGTCTATCATTAGAATATATCATTTAACAATTATAAGTGACGATAGGTGACATGTAATAGGTACTTAAAACTTTATAAAGCGATATTATTTACGCTCAAATTGAGATGACAAACATTGATATTATTGTTTTTTGTTTAAATAAATGTGTTTTATTTGTGTCGTTACATTTCAATTTACTTTTCTATTTATAATTCAGTACTCTTTTGGTAACTCTGTTTCGATAGATTGTGTTTGAAGAAAATTACGAAAGGGATAGAAACAAGGGCATCATTATCTTTATTAGCCAACCAAGATAATTAGAACGGGTTGTAATCACTGTCCGATAATGAGACAAATCCCCCGGTGGGCTAAAATTACACATTAACTTTATACAAATAAGATTCATTTTCGTGTGAAACGAGAGACGTTTGTGTTTTGCTTCTGTCAATGAAACGGTTGGTCACAGTCGAGTCACAGTCAGTAGGAATATGCACATTAACTTCATACAAATAAGGACTGTACTTAGCTCGCGCCAAATTCCACCTTGTTGTCTAATTGTCTTGGCGGTCTGATAAAGTTCTAATTGATAGATGTAGCTGACCGGATATAGATTTAAAAGGCTAGGCAGATGACGTAATGTGTGTGTGTGTGATGTAATGTGTGTAATCCTAAAAAGTGTTAGAAAAAAAAATTTGTTGTAAGTATAGTTACAGAAATTCATTGTTAAGCAAATTGACACCCTACGTCAATTTGTCACCATATTCAACATGTGTCAACTGTCAAAGAATGACAGCTGTGATTTGAATATACGATCAATACAGGTTCAAATTAAATTAGCTAGCGAAACTCCAGAGAAGGGATGGGTATCGATAACTAAACACGATAAAAATAAATAAAAGATTTGATGATTTTTATTTTGGGTCAACGACCGCTTGTAGTTATGTTACTTGAAGTTTCAGTTGAGACAATCCGTTCTTTTTTATTTATCGTGTTTAGGTATCGATCGATACCTATCAGAGGCTTGTGGCGCTAAGTAATAACAGCCGCACGGGTCGATTGATCAGGTTAAGCTACGCTTGCCGCGGTTGGTCCGTGGATGGGTGACCGCCTTTACATACCAAGACCTCCGCGCCTCGGAAAGCACGTTAAGCCGTTTGGCTCCGGCTATCATTCGTGAATCTTCGACATTCGTTACGGGTAGTCAGAAGCCCGAAAGTCTGACAACCAGTCTTACCAAGGGGTATCGTATTACCTAGTAATTGGGTTGTGGTGGTCAGATAGGCAGTCGCTCCATGTAAAATACTGGTATTCCGCTGCATCCGGTTAGGTTGGAAGCCGACCCCAACATAGTTGGGAAAAGGCTAGGCAGATGATGATAACGATACCTGTCACGTCTGCGAAGTTTCCCTAGCTAATTTAATTTAACCCTGTATAAATTGGAAGTCAATTAATTTCCATGACTTCATTATTAGTTTTGTAGAAAATTGTAAAAGACAAGATATGACAGTTAATTAATTTTTGCATTTTAAAGGTTTTTGTTAATTTGTGCCATTTATCTATGAAGCGATTTTATTATTTACTTACATATGAACTTCTATGTTATTGTGTAGTATTTTAGTTGTATTGTATTACTTATCTACTTACTTAGTGGAATATCTGTTACAAAGCTGAGACAATAAAGTATTAGAAGTTGATTTCATGTGTTTTCTTGTTGCTGTATAACCAGATTTCTGGAATCTCCTTTTTTAGTTTTTGGCAATTATATCAAAAACTTGGTCAAAAATAATTAAATTTTCGTCTTCTCCTTGTGGTACACACAGCTCCTTTAAGTAGTTACCCCACCAAAAGACATGTGCGTTCAAATCCGTGATAGGCCCAAGTTGGTTTTTGTATTTTGCAAAAACATTTTATTTTAAATAATGTATTGTTTTAGTGAATAAATAAGTTTAAGTAAGTATTTTTTTTTTAATTCTGTTTTTATTATTGTTTCTTTCAATAAAACAATACTTTTGCGACGACAAGCAACAATAATAGGGTTAACATTTACGACAACTTATTCATCGTCTAAATAGACTGGAGGTTTCAAGACCGCTTACCGTGCATAAGATTGGAAGTTCAAATCCTATATAGGCACGAAATGTGCTTTTTGTTCATTATATTATTTTGATATATTTTTCTATTTTGTTTTAAGTAGTAATTATTTATAAAGAATTAAAAAATCAAGAAAAATAAAATACTTTATTAATCATTTAATAATATTTATTATTGCTATTATCTAACAAAACTATGATCTTATTTTACAACAAACAGAACAACTATTTTAGTTCTTATAAAATCAGAAATCATTTAAAAAAATAATGGATAAATAGTAGTCGTTTACTCTTCGCCGTTTTAAGTGAACGTATACAAAGTTCTAACTTGAAGGTATGGATTAATTTTATAAAGACAACGTAAGTAAGTAAAATTAATGGATACCCTCAAATTATAACATCTTTCGATTAGACAGGGACCTAAAGATATAATGACTCAGCCGATAGTAGATAACAATTTCATCGCAATTCATATGGGCTCGCTGGCTAGTTCGTCAAACTGCCGGTATGAGTATGACGACGTTCGGTGATGCGATGGTTCGAATCCGAGTCAACACAATGGACTCTTTTTGAAGTATTCTTTAGATTATTCGTAAGGAATTCAATGTTGTAGCAGTGTAACATTTTAAAACTTGAGGGGTTAGGACATAGTGACGCTTTCTGTACACATAGAGATGTGCCGTTGCCGGCAATATTGCCCGAAGTGGGAATATTGGTGGCAAGATTGCCGGCAATATTGCCGGGAGTGGAAATATTTGGGAATTTTGCTTAATTATAAGTCAAATTATCTACGAAAACTTTTTACAATTCTTAAAATTAGCATTTAAAGGCCATAATCTACATTGTGTACAATAAAATATTGTTTTGGGTAAAATTGCCAAAATTGCCAGCATTTTTGGCAATATTCCCGGTATTTTACCGGCAATATTGCCTATATTGCCATACACGGTAGTGACTATAAGAAATAACACATAAATATTGAGATTAGAATTGAAAATCGTTGTGTATTGAATAAAACTGGCCAAGTGCGATTCGGACTCGCACACGAAGGGTTCCGTACCACAAGGCGAAAACACCAAAAAAAAACACGTTTGTTGTATGGGAGCCCCCCTTAAATATTTGTTTTATTTTGATTTTCGTATTTGTTGTTATAGCGACAACAGAAATACATAATTTGTGAAAATTTCAACTGTCTAGCTATCGCGGTTCTTGAGATACAGCCTGGTGACAGACAGACGGACGGACGGACAAACGGACAGACAGCGAATTCTTACTAATAGGGTCCCGTTTTTAGGGTTCCGTAGCCAAATGGCAAAAAACGGAACCCTTATGGATTCGTCATGTCTGTCCGTCCGTATGTCACAGCCACTTTTTTCCGAAATTATAAGAACTATACTGTTGAAACTTGGTCAGTAGATGTATTCTGTGAACCGCATTAAGATTTTCACATAAAAATAGAAATAAAACAATAAATTTTGGGGGTTCCCCATACTTAGAACTGAAACTCAAAATTTTTTTTTCATCAAACCCATACCTGTGGGGTATCTATGGATAGCTCTTTAAAAATGATATTGAGGTTTCTAATATAATTTTTTTCTAAAATGAATAGTTTGCGCGAGAGACACTTCCAAAGTGGTAAAATGTGTGTCCCCCCCCTGTAACTTCTAAAATAAGAGAATGATAAAACTAAAAAAAATATATGATGTACATTACCATGTAAACTTCCACCGAAAATTGGTTTGAACGAGATCTAATAAGTAGCTCAACTGTGAAAATTTAAAAACATATGATGGTACGGAACCCTCGGTGCGCAAGTCCGACTCGCTCTTGCCCGGTTTTTTAACCCTTTGGGTACGGAACCCTAAAAAGGCATAAATTCGAAACATTTCTTTTAATGTTGTACTTGTTTTTCATATACATATAAAATACAGGTATAAGTATATGTATAATATTGGAAATAACAAAGTGTCAATCTTGACAAATATTTTATGATCGATATACTACACTAAATTTAACTAAACGATGATTACAATTGCAGTAATAATAAAATATATTGGTATTATTTGACAGGCAACTTTGGCAATATTGCCAATGTTGCCGGCAATATTGGTATTTTACCGGTAGCGGCAACATTGGGAATATTGCCGGCAGTGGCAATATTGCCACCAGGCACATCACTAGGTACACATCAAGCCAGAAACTAGGTGAAGCACGGGTCCGGACCCTACATTTCCAGTTTTAGCTGACCGCGCATTGCTTAAACTGTACCCTAATTGCGTAACACAATTACTCTCAATTTGAATCATTTTCAAGCATATTGCATACTCCATTGCTCCATAAGTTCGAAAAATGTGTCTGCTCAGCAACGTATATCTCGCAATGAATGTTTTTGTACTGTCAAAATGAAACCCATTGCTACTGATAGTGTGTTACGCACATCCGTGGTTACGCAATTACCCTGCTGGTTATGTATAGCTTGATATGTAGCCGAGCGTACATACTGAGGCGGATACAGCCATTGCGAGGCATGCGCAGCGCACGGCGCTCATCGCATGATTCGCAATGTGTGCCATGTGGGGCACATGCCTCGCCACGAATATGAACGTCCACACATTGCGAATCATGCGATGAGCGCCGTGTGCTGCGTATGCCTCGCAATGGCTGTATCCGCCTTAACATGCCTGGGATATTTGACTGTGGATTAATGGATGGCGTAATTGCAGCTTAGCTTTATAAGTTACCTACGCTAATTTTAAAATTACCTACAGGCCAGTCAGAAACCGCGTTAGGTTGCAAAATACACTGTACAGATTTTTTGTGGAATGTTGTTAGGATAGATACCAATAGTGTAAAACCAAGTTTGTAGCTGGAAGTCGAAGGCCTCCCACAAGGTGGACCGACGACCCTTTGAAGACCGCAGGAACCAGTTGAATGCGAGAAGCACAGAACCGGTCAAAGTGGAGGTGCTTGGGGGAGGCCTATGTCCAGCAATGGACGTCTTTTGGCTGAAATGATGAAGTTTGTAGCTTTGAAAGAGGTGTGGTAACTGCGTGGTGCTCGAAAAACCCTTGAAATTTTCGGACTTCGTTCAATTTTTAACTTAAATAACTTCTAGAAAGGTGCATCCTGCGGGATTTTTGCGACCTACGATATTTAAAATGACTGGCCGTGACATATTAGTAGGTACCTATTATTTTCATGCATGTTAAGAATAAAACAAAAAAATATAGTAAGAAATATGTATTTTTATATTCGATGAATCTTACAAAGGGTAAAATTAATAATTTGAACTCGATATCTTAATGGAGTTCGTAATATAAAGTATAAATTACATTCGATATGATACAGCACTTACGTTTATTACAATATAAGGCACCGGAGTTAGTACATGAGTATATACCTTCAGTTCTATGTATTGGCACCTTGTTAGACATTGATTGGATTAAAAAAATGCACCATTTTTGGCCAAAACTGATCGAATTGAGCGAACAAATAAATTATATTTAATTAAAGAAAGAAAGAAAATACATTTATTTAGCACAGACTAAAAGACACACAACACCAGATACATAGGTAAATGGTAAAGTCCGATGTAAGAAATTAGCAGGAAAGTGTGCCTCACGGCTGCGCCAACAAGGCCCAGTTCAGCAAAAATGCCAGACAACTAGTGCCTGACGCTGGTTTTCAACTCGACCTGATTTGTGGGCGATTTACTGGCAACTTCGCTGAGAATATCCATTAACCCGCACTGGGCCCGCGTGGTGGATAACGGCCTACTCCCTCGCACAGAGAGGAGGCCTGTGTCCCAGCAGTGGGCATGTTATAGGCTGATCATGATTATGCGTGCTGAGTATTGCCCGTTTATTGCCAGCATGTCTTGCTTAAAAGTTTTTATTAAAAATGTCTTTAAGATCAGTATATTTTGGCCATAGTGGTCGTTATGACATAGTGATTTCTAACCACAGACTTAAGTCTGTGTTTCTAACTTTAATTCGACCAAAGGTCTTTAGCAGTTTGGTCCCATATAATGACAGTTCATATTTATTTTGACTTATACAATCTCAATTAAACATCTTATTGATGTTAATGATTATTTATATAATATTAAAATTATAAACTTTTTCCAATCATGTCCCATACCCAACATTATAGAATTATTCAACACTCTAAAAATAAAATATCAAGTCTTCAGGTGCCTAACTAAGCTAAGTTTTACATTAAAGATAAGATGCCTCTTGCGTTACCTATGAAAATAAACCAAACGACGGAAAAATTCCAAATTACTTGGAAATAATTACAAAATTAAACTTTAGAATATTAATATAAATACAAGTCAAAACTGGATCATATTAAAAACGAAGAGGTCATCATTAAAAGTAAGCTTAAAAATTTACAATAATTAATAAACATTGGCTTTTTCGAGGAGCACGGATGCATCACACATGGCTTTAGCTGTCGACCGGACTAAGAACATAAGATGTAGCTGTTCGAACACGTTTAGCTGGACCCTTGTTCTTACTAGCCCATGTAAGACTGTCGCTCTTTCAAGGTCCAGCCACCTTTGAAGTGACAGCTCCCGTTCTTCAACCGGGACCCTTTGGACAACATCCAAAGGCCCCCATAGCATGAATTCCAGCACAGACTTTGCCTGATTCAGGGACACAGCACGTTCCTCGTGCAGTATTTCCTTTAGAAGGGGGATTAGCTTCTCTCCTTGGAGAAGAATTTCGCTCGCTGTTATAGCACATTTACACAGAGAATTGAGATGACCCTCGTCTGTCGATTTGCTGTTTATTTCGTCGCTCAATCTGGAATAGAAAATACAGAAGAATAACTAATTAGACAGTTTCTACGTTAAACTATTTGTCAATGGATTACGTGTACCTAGGTGGTGTAGCGGTTAGGTCTAAGCTTTCTTTATTTATTCCGTTAGCAATGTAATTTTACACAACTGGTGAAATGTGGGTGTAGCTAATCTCTGCCTCACCCTTCAGAAAAAAACTGGGGTGTGGTTATGTATGTATGTATCTACTAGCAGCGCCCCGCGGTTTCACCCGCATAAGTGTCGATCCCGTGGAAATATCGGGATAAAAAGTAGCCTATGTGTTAATCCAGGGTTTCAGCTACCTGCATACCACATTTTATCAAAATTGTTACAGCCGTTTGTGCGTGAAGAAGTAACAAACACACTCACAAACTTTCGCCTTTATAATATTAGTGTGATGCTAAGCTTTAATACAGTCATTTTTATGTTCACTGCAAATCTGTGGTTTTGGTTGAAACTGCAAAGAGCAGTTTTTTACGAAAAAGTTACGACCTCACGGGCCCTCCGTCAATTAAATTCTTCAAGATTTTTGACGTGACAACGTCTTAAATTAGGTTGCGACTGGGAGTCACTTATGAAAAAGTGTAACGCTCGGTAACGTTACGATGAGTCACCGAACGAGAGAGAGGCCCGCCGAATGCCTTGCGTCTCTCTCCCACTCAACTATGATCGGATGATCGGTCGTTGTCACGTAAAATCTTCGCCCGTAAAACCGACTTTACAGGCAACCATTTTTTTTATATACTAAAGAAAGTACAGGTAATTGTGAGTAAAGAAATGTTGAAGGACCCGTAACTCACCCTTGTAATATGCAGAGTCTGCCATAAGAATTCGTTTTCGGCGCCCAAAGAGAGTTCAACCTGTCATCTGGCGACGAAGGCAGGTTCAGAGTGCTTCCATGAGTCTGCAAAGGTTGCAACTCCTTCAGAGCAATGAAAGACGTCAAGGAATCAGGGATTTCTTCCACTCCTCGCGCTTGCAAGCACTTGAGGCCGTTAATCATTTGGAGCATCATGAAGATGGCTTCATGGATTTGTTCTGTTTGGACCAGCTGATGTTCCTTTGTAGTCAGACCTTCGGCTGCGTGCAGGCTCTCGCCGTAGGAGTGGATGGTGTCCACCTGGGCGTGCGCTAGCACGACTATTGTGGCTGAAAAAGAAAGTGAAAATGAAGTGGTTAGTGGTGAAGTGGGTTGTATGATTCCTGGCAGTGATCATTCGGAAAGTGTATTTTCGTGGGAAAAGTGTGGACAGTAGTGTGCAGTAAGGCTAACAGACATACTCTGCGATACTTATTCAGCTGCATCCGGTTAGACTGGAAGCCGACCCCAATATAGTTGGGAAAAGGCTAGGCAGATGATGATGATGATGATCAAATTTAATACTTCCCAACAATGGAACCTGGAGTTTTGCTAAAGTTTCAGTCTTTTAATATTCAACTTATACGACGTGAAGACGTACGTTAACTATACTCTACTCTCTGCAGTTGAAATTAAACTAGCCAGTTAAAGGAAAAACCTAGATTTCAACAGAAGTATAGCCCCGGGGCCCGTCCATAATGGTCTTATCTCAATATCTGGGTTACGAAAGGTATTCATGTCAAATAACTAATAATAAGTGTGGTCGGACAACTTCAGATATAAAACTAATTAGAATTAGAATAAACATTGGATTATGTAAATACATAATCCAAATAGCAATAATAAGTATCTAAATAGATACTACATATTTACTTTTGTGCGTATCGAATCGGCCTAAATAACTTAGATTACCATGCGCCTACGCAAAGTAAAGATACTCGAACATTCTTATTTAAAAGTGAAAGAAATAAAAATATAAGGGAATATTAGGTATCTAATCTAATCTAATCTATCTAGTAAAAAATATTCGAGATGAGAAATGGGCGGACGACGTATGTTCTACTCGCGATGGTAACGCCCCCGCCACGCTCCTAGAGCATGTCATCCCATGGATGAGGCTGGCACAGAAGCGTGGGGATTGGCACATGAAAAGAGAGGCAGAAGAAAACGAAAGATGGAAGAAAAAACTGGCCAAGTGCGAGTCGGACTCGCACACGAAGGATTCCGTACCACAAGACAAAAAATGGCGAAAAAACGTTTGTTGTATGGGAGCCCCCCCTTAAATATTTATTTTATTCTGCTTTTAGTATTTGTTGTTATAGCGGCAACAGAAATACATCATCTGTGAACATTTCAAGTATAGCTATCACGGTTCATGATGTTCATGTTCATGTTCACAGCTTGGTGACAGACGGACAGTGGAGTCTTAGTAATAGGGTCCCCGTTATCGAATCGAATGTTTTTGTTTATGTTTGGGGTTATCGAATGTTTTTTCATCATCACTCTTCCTCTTTTTAGGGTTCTAAAAAGAGGAAGAGTGATGATGAAAAAATATTCGATAACCAGCGGTCTTTAAAGTTGCGTCTAATCAAGTGAACTTAGTCCCGAAATCGCCAAATCTGTCTCTACTGTCTAATTCATCGTCATCTCCCTAGCCTTTTTGTTCACTTCCAGTCTAACCGCATGCAAGGATGCAAATAATATCGTATTATTCTAATAGAATAGATTTTAAATATATCTCTACTTTAGGACTAACAAGTATTACTTACACCTACTGTGGAACAATAAGGGTTTTTTTTAAATTAAATGTATGTATGGTAGGCGTCGACGACTGCCGTCGACACGCGTTAATGGCTGCAGTTGTCTCTGTCATATGAGCTCTAAGGTGGTTGGTTAAGTCATCGCTGGGTTGATTAGCTGCCTTGATTTTGCTATGAGAAGTACCTACAACACTACTTAGGTACTACTATAAACACTATAAGACGTTGCCTGAGGTAGGTGCGCGGTGCGGGAGGGGAGATAGTTGTCACAAGTTGACGAATCACTGAGCTCTCGCATCACGTCACCACACATAACCCGCACTTCCAGCACCGCGCTCCTACCTCAGGCAACGTCGCCTATAGTACTATGTTTATTTGTATGTTGGTTACTACTCAAGTACTTTCCAAAAGTCTCTTCAGAAAATTAATAAACAATAAAATATTTACCTTGTACCAAATCCTCGCCCTCTTCCCCAAACTGCTGAAGAGGTACTAAGTCACAGAACTCCGTAATAGCATTCAAGCTCAAGGTCTGCGGCTGCACCGACTGTTGGCACACCATCTGCGAAGCCATCTGTTCCTTATACAACATCAGGGTCACGTTCACAGGACCCTGGTTGGAGTTCCAGATGGCTGGGTAGAAGAACCGCTTGCCGGCTTTCACTGAGCTTGGCTTGGGTTGCTGGATTGCGAAGTCGTTCCATCTCAGGTTGGTGCACGCCTTCAGACCTCGCAACGATGATTGCATTGTTGCACTTTGTTGAACCTGAAATGTTATTAAACTTTGATTAAGCCGACTAGTTTATAAAAAACCTTCATCATTATCACCATGCGCAGACCCACTGCTGAGTAGAGGTCTCCAGTCTCGACCCTTTTGAGTTATGTGCCTTAAAACCTTAACAGCTTAAAATGTTCCCACTTAGGCCTCCTCTCTTCTAGAGGGTGTGGGCTGAAAATTTTATTTATTTATTTATTTAATCTACTACGCGGGCCCAGTGCGAGTTGTTAGATGTCATATGTCTTTGAATTTTTGATTAGCTAGGACATGCTGGTTTCATCACGATGTTTTCCTTCACCGTTTTGTGAGCAGTGGTGATGAAATTATTTACATAAAGTATAGCGCCTTCCTGGGTTCGACCCCACGACCTCCAACTCGTAAGCCCGTCACCACTGAGCCAACACTGCTCTCACATCATAAAACCTTATTAGGTGCTTATGATTACAATAATAATATAGTTTTGGAAGTAAAGATAATAACGCTTTAATGAAATTCGTCAACCATCAGGAATGATGGAACGAATTTCATTAGAGCGTTATCAACCAAGGTATTGGACTACAGTTAAATATTGGCTACATTGGTGTTAGGTGCAATATTGACTTATCTCTTCGGTTACTAAATAGAGCACTTAACCAAACAAGATCTTAGATCACGAATACCTTCAAGGATTTACTTCACTCTGACCGTTTCATAAATTAAACCGTTCCTACTTAAATTACGAACGAAATGCAAAACGATTTACCACTTTATGCAATCTCGGTACGAAGGTAAGCTAAACAAATTACCTGTTCTAGAACTTGCGCGAGCGCTTCGTGATTCGCAATAACGACTGCTCCGTAATTGTCCTCTAGGTTTCTATGCACCACGCTCCGCCCTTTCCTCACTCGAAGTTTATTTGTTGTAGTTTTTGGAGTCATCTCGTTCTGATAGTCTTCGTTCCCAGGACTGTCCATATTGTCGTTGGAGCTGTAGAAACTGTATGGAGAGTATATTTCAGATTCTGTCTCACTACCGCAGTAAGGAAGTGATGTGCGGTTGAATATTCCGTTGTTGTATTTCGGGTATTCAGTGTTGCTTTCTTCGCTTTTTCTGGATTCGATTTGTGAGTTTGTTTCTCTTGGTTTTATGGCAGAGTCGCATTCAGGGGAGCTTGATCTCGCGTGGTGGACGTATTCGTAATCGCTGTCGCTATTTTTGGCAGAATCACAATTTTCTTCGTCATATTTAGCGGAGTTGTAGACGTCGTCGTAGCTGTTTATGACAGGGTCGTTGGTGGCTTGCACCAGCTCTTGTGGTCCGTCATCTATTTCGTCTTTGTCGTCGTCTATCTGATTCCTACGTTTGGGTAGCTCCAAACGTGCTTCTCTCTCGCGCATGCTCGCTGTCCGTTCCGGTTTTCTTGGCGCTAGTGCAGATCTGATTTCTCCTACAAAATTGAATATTTTTTTTAGTTAAATTGAGGTAATTTCATTAAAATTATAACTTTTGTTTTGAAAGTGAAAATATGGTTAGAGTTTTTGGTGCAATATAAGCTTCTTTAGTCATAGAATAAGAATAGAATTTTCTTTATTAGAGTAACTCAGACTCAAAAACAAACAATATTGTTAGTAAAACTTATGACTAGGTATGTTAGTAAGCACAGACATTAAACAAAAAAAAAAAAAAAAAAGTTTAAATTATTGCAATTAATTTTACCTGTTCATCATTATTCTTTCGACAATTTCAAAAACAATAATTAGGTAACTATAAGTTACAGAACTTACAGAGCATGAGTGGAAGGTAGGCTGAAGAAGCAAATCAATTGGAAAAATTAATGTAAAACAACTCACCTAAGTTAGCATAAATAGTATCAATTTGTTTGGGTGCAGTCGCCCACGCTTGTTGTTTCTGCTTCTTTTGCAAAGCAGCTGACTTCGGTGGCGGCGGTCGGGCGGGCTTCGGTACACTCGACACAGTCTTATGTTCTTCACTCGACTGCCTCGGAGGAGGAGGAGGTTTGTTCACAACCTTAGGTGTGTCAGGTTCCGTCGCAATACTAGAACCACTGTATATCGAAGACACGTCATCGTGGCTCAATCGACGTAGATTTCCCGAGATTTCACAGTTTGATTTCACAACCTCCACTCCGTTAGATCCGTTTATGTCCAAAGGATGGATGATCACAAGGCGTGGTTTTGGTTTCGGGGTCAAATCGTATATCTCCTCAGTTTTGCTCGACATCTTTGTTACTGTTGGAACTGTTAGCTCCTTTTTATCGAGGTCCTTCGATGAGCCTATCCGGAGCAGCTTTTTGATTGAGAATTTTAGCTTTCCTTTACGTTTGTCATCCATTAACAAGTTGTCGTGGGACAAGGATATGTTCCGCCTTGGAGCTGGTTCTGGAGTTGCATCAACCTTCTTAATCTCAATAGGTTCTTCTGCAGGCCGAGCTTTGCTAGTTGTAGATCCAGTGGCCCTTTCCCTTTTCTCCAGTTCCCTCACGATTGGTGCGTCTGACTTCAGGAACCCAGCCGAGTTTCTTTGGTAAATATTAGGGTACTCTTCTACCGTAGGCGATGAAGGCGGTGTTGGCGCTTTCCGTTTGCCGAGACTATTGAGCGATGAGTCACTGTCCTCTTTAGTCAATACCGGTTGGGCATAATAAATCGGTTCAGCTTTATCCTCGTGCACTTCTGTTATCTCATTATTTTTTTCCTCACTCAAGGCTCCATTAATTTTCTCATCTTCCTCTTTTTTTGTATGCATGTACATACTTAATTGTTGCTGGCTTGTTGTGATAACACTCTTTTTTGTTGTTTGTTTGATAACTGGCTTGACAGGTAGCTTGGGTTTTTCGGGTAAAGCCGGTTTGTGCGCCGGCAATATGTCAGTTATCATGCCATGCAAGAATGATGGCCGCGGGTCTAGAGTGGGGATAGGGCTTTTCGGCAAAGCTGGAGCTTCCGTGGCATCGTCTGGGTCGGCTCTACCGTCTGGCTCACCCGCCAGTTCGCGACTGGCGTCTGCAGAAAATATATTATCCGGCTGTTTAGGTATTATTGGCGGCATGTCAATGATCGGACTTTGGAATGTTGAATAACCACTGTTAGCTTGCCCATCCACTTTTCTAAGTTGCCCTATTGGAGACATTTTAATGTTTTTATCGCCTTCGCTAAATACTTTAATCTTAACGGTTTCCTCGCATTTATGGGTTTCCGAAAAATGTCCGCTGTCGTCATTGTCCGAGTCTGTCCGCCCACTAAAGCTCTCGTCGTCTGAGGCAAGCGAGTTATTAGCGGTTGAGTTCAAAGTGCTAACAGCTGAATCAACACTGCTGCTCTCAATATTGATCTTACAGAATTTAAACTCAGACCGACCTAAGTTTACTTTTGGCCTTTCATGAGTTTTTTGTAATGGCGATTGTCTTACAATACCGTTCTTCTTTATTTCACACATTTCTTTCTTCTCTGGTTCATCTTGCATACTTTCTTTCATCTTTTCATCAACCACTGTAGGTTTATTGCTATCTTTTTGAGACCTATGTTTATCATTGCCGTTAGACATTCGATTTTGTTCTAACGTCTCTGATATCTCTTCTAGCAACGACTTTTCTGTGCAAATAGTTCCACTGGTATTGTCTGCACTTATAATTGTTTCTGTTTCTTTATACGAAGATAGAATTATATTAGTTTTATAACTATTACACGTTTCTTCGACAGACGTTTCTGATACGTGTATAACGGCGGGTTTTCGGACATGTGACTTAGGGTTAGGCTTATTCTCCGAGCCAAAAGGCGTGACAGATACTAAGAGAGTCTTCTTTTTGCCATCAGAGTCGGTCTGCACCTTTCCAAGTAACAGAGATGTGTATGACTTCGCTGCTGAATCTGCCAACAAGTTAGCTTTGACTGTGTTAAAGTCTGTGTTGGACTTAGTGATTTTGTGGAGTTCTCTCTCCTCCTCTGTGTCCGGGAACGGGTCATCTTCTTCAGTTTCCTCTGACATTTCGAATTCCTCTCCATCGGACCAGTCATCTCCTCCGAAGCCTATAACACTACATACTTCTTCGGGGAAGGTGACGTTTCGTTTATTTTTCTTCTTTGGGTGTATTTTCAGTATACTTGACGGCGTTTTCTTGAAGTATGTGCTTCTGTTTTGGAAGGGGGTGGTGAGGTACTTGCCGCCGTCGGTCGCCCGCTCCTGCTTGACGTGTTCCTCGCGCGACTTGAAACAGTTGGAGCAGAAGTCCTTCTTCCACGCGTTCTGCACGAAGTTGTGGCACACCGGTGACATCTTGTCTTTCGAGTATCGTCTGTTGATCACGTAACTGGCATTCTGGAAACAGAGAAAATAGAACGTTAGTATTTCTTAAATGCACTTAAATTGCGAAAAGTCCTTGTAGTTTAGAGCTGGTAATTATTTAATTTTGGGAAGCTTTGTTATATGACAATGTATTTTAAGGTCAAAAGTCTGTCTTTATCGAATGCAATCCCTGTAATTAGCATATTGTTTGTTGTTCCATGTACAAAAAACGTATTGTTGATTGCACGATTTAACTCTAATTACAGTTTACCTTATTTAAAACATAAATCAAATAAAGTGTGGGACATAATAGGAACAGCATGGGAAAGATCACAGGTGTTACGGAAGTTTCGCATACAAATGTCATACAACAAGAAGAAAAGTAATCATTGCTTTGTGTTGTGTTAACCAGTATCTTTGTGACTGACAGACTGAGATAGAAATATTTATGGGTCATATTCAAAATAATTGTAAGTTACGGATAGGAAACAGATATGAATATTATTTGATTGTAACAGAAAAATAACAGAAAGGAATTATTAGGGCAAGTTTAAATAGCACACGTTTATAACAGGCTACGAGTGCGAAGTCGGTGTGGGTCGCTAGGTGGGTACATAATGAAATAACATTTTGGTGATCGTATTTTAGTTGGTATAATTGCCATAAATTCATCATCATCATTGCCATAATGCCTTATCTCCGAAACTACCGAGCCTAAAATTTTGATATTAATATTAAGGCAAAAGGATTCTAATGATTAGAATTATGTATAGCCATATTTGTTACGGTCGTGAATCATATTTTAATCAACATACAACTTTACACTGACCTGTAAATTGCAAAAAACCTGAGTCAATTTGAATTTCGCGGGCTACCTTGGCGCATCCCCCTTAACTGATACTGAGACGGCCGACGAGAGGCTGGGTACGCCTCGGCGAGGCTGCGCAGTTAGTATAAAAGGCTCAAGCAGTGAGGACTGAGGATACGCAGTAAAACATGCACACACAGACAATACATGGCACAATATACGCAAACTTTACATACTTCAAATAAATTTAAGTAAGTAAAAAAAAATGTTTTGGCTAACCTGCGGTGCACTAAGTACCTATTAATATTTTATTTTCATTAATTCATACATGAGACAATGTGAATAACGCCTAATCATTCATATCTGTTACGTAACGGAAAAAAGTGACGGATAAAATAACGTATATGAATTAATTGCACATGTCTATCCTACAAATCTATTTATTTCCACACCAATTCACATGATTATACGAATATTTTATAGTTATAACAAATATCGCAATACAGCCCTTTCCTAGTATGAGTAATAAAACAGTAAGTACTTACCGCTACTGTAAACGACTCACATTGAATATTTACTTTTAAAAGTCTAATTTTCTTCGACCACGAAACGAGCTGAAAAACTATATTGAACAAAATGGCAAAGCGTTTATTCTTACGCGTCGTGTAGTAACAGCTAGTGAACTAATTTTGCCAGTATTTCAAATTTCTTTATTGCCATGGAAATAATGTTAAAATAGCATAACAGAGAAGAATAACAGATATGTGCAAAATCAGGACACCCATTAATAAATTAAATTTGGAGTACACTAAATAGTATTTTATATTTTGTTTAGTAAAGTGTTGAAAGTTTAAACAATATTCTCTGAATATATATTTTTTTTTAACTTTTGTTGAATGGTTAATAATTAAATTATTTTTTTTAGTTTACCGATAAAGACGTGGACATAGAATACTTGTATGAAACGGATCCTACGCAATGTCTGGTTTAATTTTTTTAAATGAATTGTTTAGGTTTCCCAAATGTTTCGTTGTTTTTTATTAAGCTCAAATAAATATTTTATCTGTTTGTTTATGAAATTCTAGTCAGTTGCATCTCGTTATGAAAATAATTGGGTTGGACATTAAGACAGTAGTAAATATACAATTATTTTGAATATGACCCTTATGCAGTCCCGTTAGTTCATAGTAAAGTGCTAATTTTAGCGCTAACAATCTGCCTACCTACCGTTTTTCTGTAATAGAGCGTTCACGATTGAGACCCAAAAGAGCCGTTACAGTCAATTCTTGGAACTGTTTATATAAAGGTCACACCTTGGCTGTACTTGCAATGGAATATGCCTTGAAATGTACTGTGATACGCAATTATAGATGTTGATTTATAGTTTGAAACGATTTTAACAATGATATTATCCTACCTACAATCAGCTTCTGATCCAAAATAGCTGCCTGGGAAAGCTAAGCCCCGACTGACATTTGTAAATCTTTGACTGTCGTTACAAGGCAACGACAACCAGACAACCAGTCTTACTAAGAGGGTGTCGTGTTACTCAGTAACTGGGTTGTGGAGGTCACATAGGCAGTCGCTTGTAAAATACTGGTATTTAGCATTGGTAATAAGCAAATAATTAATCAATGCTAATCCAAGTTAAAAAAGAACAAAGCAAATATCTGTATGTCCAGATAAGTAAAAAAAAAAACAGAAAAACACAGTTTCACAGCTTGACCCGCATTCAGAAAGCGGATTTAGCCTGAATACAAAGAAGTATTTAACTAAACAAATACAGAAGGAAGTAAGTTGCCATTTACAAAAATTTACGAGGTACAGTTACATATCCATCTAGTTTTTACTTACATAATAATCATGGTGCGTGCTCTAACTAATTGATCGGAATCTTACGCAAACACTCGAGTTTCTTCGAGAATATCGATACCTGTTGGGACTCGATTAGCGACTCTACGAGTCACGTTCGGTTATCGAATTGGAATACGAGAAGTGGAATAAATCCCTAGTGGACGTTTGGGGGTTTGGTGCAAGTGAAGAGAAGATGGAGTGTTTAATAAAGTTATTATAGGAGGTGTTTTGCATTTTCTTTTTTGCGTTTCTGTGACAAATAAACCAAATTTTCTTTCTTTTTTCATTGTATCAATTAATTTTGAAAGGCATTGCTTGGTTTATTTTCCGTACTCGATTTATTAATACAGATTTGTGTTACCAATATAAATTGATTTTTTAATTGAATCCTTAAAATAAATAATAATATTAAGTTTATTCATCAAAAAGTAAAAATATAATTTGACGGATTCGGTGAGCCACAAACTAAGCATCGCTTGTATCTTGTGGCTCTGAAGGATATTGTTTTTAGCATTTGTATGATTACGTAAAATTTTGCATAGAAGACAAAGCGGCTGTATATTCTAATATTGTATTTAAAAACATTAACCTTTATGGTAAATCCGACTGATTGATGAGGATTATGACCCCTTTACATAAATGAGCATGGTTATTATTGTAATTTTTAAACGGTTATGAATTTATGTAAAACACCCCTTAGATAATACATTGTATTCAATCGGTTAGTACGGAAGTGGACATCGAGAATAATCGTGATATAACACAGCGTTTTAAAATTCAAATTGTGTTAAGTTATTCAGAAAGGTAAAAAAAACAATGTTTGATGACTTAAAAACATCACTTTCTCTTGAGATCAATCAATTTTAAATAATTGATTTGCCTATTAATTGAGCAGTGGTGGCCCAGTGGTAACGGCCGCCACTTACTAGTTGTAGACCGTAGGTTCGAACCCCGACAGGCGCTTTACTTTGTGTAAAAACACAAAGTAAAGCGCCTGTCGGGGTTTGAACCAACGAATTTACACTGTAAATTATTTCATCACCACTGCTCTCAAAACGGTGAAGAAAAACATCGTGAGGAAACAAGCATGTCCTGGACCCAAAAATTCGAAGACATGTGACATCTACCAACCCGCACTGGGCCCGCGTGGTGGATTATGGCCCACCCCGTATCACAGAGAGGAGGTCTGTGTCCCAGCAGTGGGAAACCTTACAGGCTGATTATGCTTATGCGATTAATTAAATGGTTTTGTTGTTGTATTGTTTTGTTAATAATTATTGACTTTCCAAACTATCTCTATATGGTTTAATTGAAATAGGTAATTGACTTGTGTTTTCCGGATATTTTTAATAAACATTGCCTCAATTTCGTCATTATCTATCTGCATTTTTTTAAAATTTGCATGTTATGTTGTAACAAAACGGCTTTGTTTAAGTAAATCAACCGAACGTGCGTAAACGCTGCATCTATCAATTACTCAATCTAATATTACGACACAAACCAGTGCTGTGGCTAAATAATAATAGTAACAAATGCATAAAATCAATAGATATTCTTAATGGATCTTGCCATAGATTTCGACAATTTTGAATTCTGCCCAGTATGGTGTGAATGTGTGATTTAAGAATTCTGCAACTGACATTGGTGCCGATTCTGTTGTTCACAAACTTAACTAAATTTATGTTCAGTGCATCTTTTTCTTTCTATTTCATTAAGAAAAGGACAGAAGATAAATATTAGTTAAGTCCGCGCCTGACGTAAATTGACGTATTTTTAGTAGCCAATTTTTTAATCTCGTCTAAACTTGTCTATGGAGTATCTTAATTTGACAGGACCACGGGCGCCATTGTTAGATATTTTTTCACATAAAATAAACTGCGAAGGAAAACAACGCCAGGTATTCGGACTTCAATCTTCCATTATTTCAATAAGAAAATGCCATTGCTCTGCACTTTTTTATTTTTTTTATTCAGTAGTATTTACACATGCGTGCACCAAAATCATCGACTATATAATTTAAAGAATTAAAACAGCTTGCAAATACAGTTTTTTCCTGGACGTGAACAGAATTTTTCTCGACATTTTTCATATTACATTACCCGCTTTCGCTTACAACTTGAGTCGGTAATATGCGTAACAGCGGCAAGTATGTGCTTTCTCCGCAAACACCGAATAAGGATGTCACCACACAGTGCTGATCAAATATTCATACATCGACGCGATTGAAGCAGTGGAAACTGTCTATATGTATACATTGTTATGTACCATTTAATATAGGTAATGTAGGTTTTACCGAGGTGCTGATGGCGAAATCAATGGACAGTCACGAGCAATAATATGTCAACACTTGGCAACTTTCAATTGCGATTTTTTCACGAAATAAAGAATGCAACGTTGAAATACGATACTTTACATAAACTTATGGGTTCGAAAATACTATATTCGTAATAATATAAAATTTCATTCAAAAATAAAGGAGAAAATCGCCTTTGAATAAAGCCAAGTGTATACTTACTTATGCTCGTGACTGGACATGGAATTTAAATTGTGAATCATTATGGTTCAATTGTTTCATGTCCGATGATAGTATTTTCCGGCGTTAAAAAAAACTAGCCAAGCGCGAGTTGGACTCGCACACGAAGGGTTCCGTACTACAAGGCAAAAACGCCGAGAAAAACACGTTTGTTCTATGGAACCCCCTTAAATTTTTATTTTATTCTGTTTTTAGTATTTGCTGTTATAGCGGCAACAGAAATACATCTTCTGTGAAAATTTCAACTGGATAGCTATCACGGTTCATGAGATACAGCCTGGTGACAGACGGACAGTGGATTCTTAGTAATAGGGTCCCGTTTTTACCCTTTGGGTACGGAACCCTAAAAATATGAACTTTTGAATTGACTAGATTTTGGATAAGGAAGAAATTATCCCTCTGTAGTCTTTGTTGCTACAAAAGTAGGCACGACAGGGTAACCAACTTTGTTTCGTACTCATTATGCAAGTTTGCTTTCAAGAAAATATTGTAAATCTCATACTGCATTTTTTTATCGATTTTCTTAGCGTAAGGTGATAAATGACAATTCCTTAACTTAACCCTCCATTGAAGAAGTCTAGTCTATCGGACGCATCGTCCATGATCGGATGTCAGCAGATAACGAGAGTTTTCAGGCGGAAGTGATGTGATGATTGAAAAATTAACTGACTCGGTGGTCTAGGATCGCAATTTCGCATTTATAATATTAGTATGGATATATTAAAGTATGGATTTTTAAATGTATTTTTTTTTTTAATAATCCTCTTGTTTAGATTGTATTGTATTTATTTGGTCATGGATGGCTATGGTTGTAAAACATAACTAGGAAAATAATTGTGTTCAATGCCGTTGGTCCTCACTAAAGTTCATTCAAGTGACCATGTATCGTGTTTATTACTTCTTAAATATTAACTAAATAGCGTGACAATATGCACATTCAAGAAACGATCAAATAAAAGACATTGGCGTTTGACGGCCGTATCCATCATGCAATAAAATCAATATGGATTCGTTCAATGTTGTCAGCTGTTAGATTTTTATCGCTTTACGAACAAGGCCATTTACAAGATGGTACTTTTTTTTACGCTGATGGATCGATCTATAGTCTGAGAAAGTATTTGTTAGTCTTTCAATTAAAACCGTTTGACTAATTTAATTTTATTTCTTATGTTTAAAAGATTCAAAACTAGAACAGAGGTGTAACTGCGTAAACACACTATCAGTAGCAATGGCTTTATTTTGACAGTTCAACAACATTCATTGCGTTATTTACGTTGTTGAGCAGACACATTTTGCGAACATATGAAGCAATGGATTAGCAATATCCTTCAAAATGATTCAGATTCAGATTGATAGTGCGTAACGCAATCTAGGGTACAATTTGGTATGAAAATATCTGACAGATAAGTGATTAAGGCAGCGGTTCAAGTATGTTCCATTAAACTAAGTAGACAGTCTCAAGAAGGGTTACCATTTCAAAAATTGAAAAGGCCTGACAAAAAGCTGGATTTTTAATTTTTCTTTTTTAGAACTGATTGAATTATTTTTATTTTCTACAAAAAGCCCCTTAATGCGAAAAATTCGGACAAATGACAAGGTCGGACAGTCAGGGGGCTAAAAAGCCAGACATGTCTGAATAGTCTCAAGATTGATTAGTGCTAAGTTAACCACCTTAGTACGTTTAAAATTGAATTTTGCAGTCAGTTGTAATGTAATCTGTCTGTACATGACATGCTCTGACGCACGTTTGCACCTTATGAGGATTATTTACAAAGCATACAACGTGCTTTTCAGATTTAAAATTTAGCATTACTACGGCTGCATCGTCGCGAATTGTGATGGCGGCATGTGCTGTATGACGTGGTAGACTACCTATGAAAAATCTGTGAGACAATAAAAGAAAAACCAATTGCCATTTTACTCTACCTACAAAGTGATTTCTAAACTATTGCAGAGCACGTAAGAATGGTAACCATAGACTACTATTAAATACATGGTAACTACCCATCAGTATTTATGTGCGAACCTGATTCCGATACATTACGTGCTCGTGGCCCTGATGTAACAAGTAGATACGTCGAGTTCAGTGCTTACCACCGCGGCAAACAGAGCGTGAAGATAAGTGGAGTGATTTTTACATAATGTTAACATGGTTTTGTAAACGATTGTAGTTTAAGAATAAATAATGCTGATTCTAACTTTCAAGAGGCTCCAGACAAATATTTTGATGTAGGTACGGTCGGCTGCAAGGATGGGCAGTTCAGATTCAAAATCCTATGAATCAAGAAATGACGGTGTTCTTTTTGTCTCTTCAAACATTCATAATTAATAGTTTCTTTTAAAGAAAATTGTTCCTAATTATTAACCTATTATGTTAAAATTGAATATCAATTTATTAATAGGTAGGTACCTACCTATTAATAAATTGATATTCACACTTGAACTTCAAACGTTCACAGGAAAATAGACATTAGGGTACCCATGGACTATTGCAGGTGACTGTACAATAAACGTAGGTAGGGCTAATACCCACCCTCCCACCGGAGTCCGGCGTCAAGCAGCCTGCTGTGTTTCGATGCGTGGGAGTTCCACTGCCTTAGGCATCTTCTGGGCACGCTCGTTCCATCATAGACCTCATCCATCGCTTTCCATCAGGCGTGATCGAGGTCAAGAGCGGCCCCATTCAGAAAAAAGAAAGACAAAAGCTTTTCAGTAGCTTACGTCAATCCAATACAGTCATTTTGGACTTTTTTATCATCGTTATCGTTGATACAATGTCACTTAGTCTAGGCAGGCCCTCTGAACAAGAACAGCTTGGGTCAAAGTGAAAAGATTAGCAAGCAAGATGAGTTGCGCCAGACTAGCATAAATAAGAGGTATCATTATTCATGGAGGCTCTTTAGATGCACTACAAGCTTACATTCCAACTAGTAACGGGACATAGCATGCTGATCTGGATCGAGAACTAACATGAGCTTATCAACGAATGGAAAACTAACGTATCTCTCACGTATTTTTCTTATAAATCTTATGTTGATATAAGGTAGCTAATAAACTTATATCTGCCACCACCTCCGTATCAATAGAGCTCATGACTGAACAATACTTCATTATGTATGTAAGTGGGCGTTACTACGCTACAAAAAGTTAATGCACAAGTTCTACATGAAATGAGGTTTACTTACTGACGTTAAAGCACGTAGGTCTGAGTCGAAAAAAAAAACAAATTATAGTGTGCAAACTGCGAGAGACTTGTGGGAAAGGACTGAAGGTTAAAAGACCTTTCGAAAGACCTGTCGGAAGGAACTGAAGGGGTGTTCAAAAGAAACCATAAAAGTAATTCTTTATTGCTAGCCTATGTTGAACCTTACCTAAACGTTAGTTTTTTTAAATGATCTTTGTTTAATTTCTTCTTTTCAAATAAGACTTTAAACGAAATGTAATAATCCAATCAAATCCATAATCCAAAATAATCCATCTAACCATTTTTTGTAACAAATGTCTCACCTTAAGGTTTCCGTTTTTACCATTTTGGTACGGAACCCTAAAAAGTAAGCCTCAAAGAGATGTCAGCATCGAGGAGGGGCCCCATAGGGCCGAAGCCTGCCGGGTCAGCGGGATTGTCCGAAAGGGTTACCGCTGGCCCGGAACATAAAGGGCTAAGGAAGGAACACGGGTGACACCCAGAGCGGGAGGGGTCATTTGATGATTTCCAATCCGCAAAAAAAAAAAACCCTAAAAAGTAAAAAAATTGTATATACGAGTACCTTTGCAATTTTTTTGTATCGGGAAAAAATCATTGAATCGTGTATTCCTTTTACATGATACTAGACCAAAGAGTCAAAAACATATACCAAATTGTTAAATCCCTATACTTACACGAAATAGAAAAACCACATTTTTTTCAACGAATGGTACTTCTGGATCATTATTTAGCAGCAGGTGCTCTGTCTCGCGAGGTCACCAACTGCGTCCTTCAACACAGTCTGAAAGTAGTTCATAAGTGTTTGTTTTTGTTACCGCTCTACTTTACTACTGTTTGTTTTATTGGCAAGTTATTGAAGTGAAATATCTTGAGGCGCGTTGGGCATTTTTGAGATGGGAGAGAACCATTGAACTCGCGACACTGTTAGCGTAACCCAAGGCCAAAACTTGAAACAGAGGTGTCTCTGTTTCAAGTTTTGGCCATTATAAAGACATCAACGCGCGGTAAATTTTCTTTGGGAAGAATGACCTTCAAACATATTTATAAAATTACTGTGCTTTTTCAAGTTTTCACTTCTGTTTTTTTAATTTTATATTGTATTTATAAAGTATTGTTTTGCGGTGAGGCGGCATTAGGTCAGGGTAACGCTACGCTACTGTTGGGAAAGAAATTGAGAGTGACGCATTTAGATGTGTAGAACTGTTATTTTGCGTGGCGCTCTATTTTATTGAAAACTAGAATCTATTTGGAAATTTAAATTAAATATTGCTGAAAAGAACAGATTATTCGTGTTGTAGACTTTAAAATAGTGGTATTTCAACTGATACCGGTTGGACTGGAAGCTGATCCCAACAAAGTTGGAAAAAAGAAGGCAGATGATGATGTATGCGCCATAACGATCCCCTTGCAGGTAAAGATTATTTTTATTTTCCGGGATGACAAGTACCTATCCTATGTTCTTTGTTAGTTATCATACTATCTCCATGGAAAATCTGGTTGACTAACTCTCTCATTTATAAACTATTTCGGACATCAATCTACATGGTCTTCACATGATCTGACCAAGATTATGCTGGATTTTAAAAGAGACTGTGACCGCAGAGTTTGTTTCGGCCTGTCTTCTCAGAGTACTCAGATAGGAAACGTCGACTTCATCTAGTTTTTATAATATGATTGTTGTGTAAACGTGGTGGTATAGACGCCAGCTTATCAAGCTGCTACAATCTGTCAAATTTCTTTAATAGATTTTCAACTTTATCGCTATATCATAAGGTTCAAAGTTGATTGGGAAAATTTGACAGTTTCGGGTAGCTTGATGTACTGGCGTCTGTACAAACCTACTCACAGAAATAAAATCATTTATAATTTCGTGGTTTTTACAGCAAATATTTTGAAGAGGATAAGATTAAAAATATTTTCGCGACAGAAAATTGTTTTAAAGTTAACGATAACGACATTATTGACATTATAAAAGTATGTCAAAGCACGTGATTATTTTTAAACATGTTATCTTTGCGATCTAGTTTATCTTTTATCTTATAAAATAAAGTATGCTTAGTACTAACACTGTGAATATTCTGCGGTTCTGTAGTGTACAATGTAGAGAAGATAATAAGTAGTTCCCTTGGCCCGATATTTCTTAAGTATATACAGGATAATTTTTTATGCTATGCGCAAATTTTCACAGGATGTTCTACTCATGAATATGAACAACTTTCACTATTGGTTCAACTCTGAAATCACGAAAAAAAAAACAGCTGTTTCATACAAAAGTTCAATACCTACTCGATCAAAATGTATGAAACAGCTGATTTTTTTTTCGTGATTTCAGAGTTGAACCCATAGTGAAAGTTGTTCATATTCATGAGTAGAACATCCTGTGAAAATTTGCGCAATGCATAAAAAATTATCCTGTATTTGAACAGTGATGTATAGCTTTACAATAAATTACAATATTGAAGAAGAAGGCTGAATCTAAATAATTATAATTAATTACAATAATAAACAATATGGCTATATTTAATTACTTACTAGGCTGATAATGCCGATAGGCTGTTTATGGAAATTGACTCTAATTGGTGTATTTAATTAAAGTAATGAACGAATCGTTTTGTTTTGGTTTGTTATATATATTATTGATTTGGGAAAATGAAATATTACGACAAATACTGCACACTACTAGGTACTTAAGTGGTACTAATTTCTTAATAACCGTTTTACTCCAAGAAAATAAGAAGACACTGATTCACAGTACGTTAAAAAATGTGCTACCTATGATTTGAAACGCATCAAAAACAGTATCACTAGGAATCCAGGCCAGAGCAGCCGGTAACCGGTCCAGGTCGAGGTGAAAATCGCACACGTAGCACCTTCGCAAACATAGCTATAAGTACTATATCATTGTTATTTGTATGTATGTGACAATATGGCTGGCCTAGTTGCATTATTATTGCAGGTGTTTTCAGCTTGACAATATTTCAGGGTTTTGAATGCGGACGAAATATTAATAAGTTTGCCTTTGTTTTCGTAAGTAGGGGCTTATTTGGGTTGTTTATATTGACTTTGTTAAATCATTTTCACTATATCAAACAACAATGAACAAACTGCTACCCAACTTCTGTCACTCCTGTACAATCTTTTTTGCTAAACCTAAAGTCTAGTTTTTTTTAAAACAAAAGCCTCTGTAGCAATATTTACAACGCAACATGCGAACAACGCGTCATACGTGACGTCACGCAAATCCTGCATTGCGCATGCAGAGTTTACCGCGCAACTAGCATAGATACAACGGCCCGACATGCATTATCGGGCAGTTGCACGCCAGACACAACACCCGTCTGGTCGGAGGATCCACCCTTTTCTATGGAGGTTGAGTGAACTTTTTACACCCTGTTCCTCATACCTCTTTATCTCTGTCATCTTCACACGACTGACAGAAACAGAATTTTTAAATTTTGTTTAACGCTAAACGCATTCAGCGATTTGTGGTGCACGCGGGCCGTTATGTCATCGACCAATAAGGCGTCTGGTTTGCTAACGAATATTTATAGATAATTTTAGACTGCATGTTTTGGGTAAAGAAGTTGGACTTTTGGGCCACTTTTATCTCCACAAGTATATTTTGTGACGTCTTTAGCAATATTGCACCTACAATATCCTCCAGAACCATTTTAAATTGCTTTCAGACATAAAATTTTCGCTCTATAAGGAGGTAAGTTTGTTTGCATGTAAGGGGGATAATCTCTAGATTTACCTGTCGGCTTTGAAAAATTCCTTTTGCTTTTGATAGCCAAATTCTAGAGGAAGGCTACAAGTTATTTAACACGATATAGGAGCCGAGCAAAAAGAAAATAAAAAGTAATTTAAAAAAAAGTAATTTAAAAAAATTAAACCGACTTCAAAAAGAAATTAACTCAAAATTATGAAATAACTTTAATTTCGGAAGTCGGTGTCTTGGGATCTGTATTTTAGTTTTATGCCACCGACTTCCGAAATTAAAGTTATTTCATAATTTTGAGTTAATTTCTTTTTGAAGTCGGTTTAATTTTTTTAAATTACTTTTTATTTCGTAATTTTTAGTTTTTGCACTAGTATTTGACCAAGGTTTTGAGATGTTTTCCCTTTGACACTACACCCGTAGCTCTTATCAATAAGCCAGGCCGTCACACTTACACGTATTAGTCCATATCTTGAAAAGTACTGAATCGATCTTGATGAAACTTGCACTGTTCCCTAAGTTGAAGAAAATGTAAGCCAATAAAAAAAAATGGTCACGATCCGATTAATAGTTCCGGAGATATGCGTGGACAAACATACATACATACATACATACATACATACATACATACATACATACATACATACATACATACATACATACATACGTCTATGAAATTTTGTATATTTGTTTGGAAGCCCTAATAGATCATCATATGTGAATATAATGCAATTCCAATAATATTACATACATACGTATCGAATTGATAACCTCCTTTTTTTTTTGAAGTCGGTAAAAATTAAACCGACTTCAAAAAGAAATGAACTCAAAATTATGAAATAACTTTAATTTCGGAAGTCGGTGTCTTGGGATCTGTATTTTAGTTTTAGTTTTTTGCCACCGACTTCCGAAATTAAAGTTATTTCATAATTTTGAGTTCATTTCTTTTTGAAGTCGGTTTAATTTTTTTAAATTACTTTTTATTTGGTAATTTTTAGTTGTTGCACTAGAATTTAACCAAGGTTTTGAGATGTTTCCGCTTTGACACTACACCCGTAGCTCGTATCAATAAGCCAGGCCGTCACACTTTCACGTTTTAGTCCATATCTTGAAAATTACTGAATCTATTTTGATGAAACTTGCACTGTTCCCTAAGTTGAAGTAAATGTAAGTCAACAAAAAAAGAATGGTCACGATCCGATTAATAGTTACGGAGATATGCGTGGACCAACATACATACATACATACGTCTATAAAATTTTGTACAGACGCCAGCACATCAAGTTACTACAATCTGTCAGATTTCTTTAATAGATTTTCGACTTTATTGCTAAAGCATAAGGTTCAAGGTCGATTGGGAAAATCTGACAGTTTCGGGTAGGTTGACCTGCTGGCGTCTGTACATTTGTTTGGAAGCCCTAATAGATTGTCATATGTGAATATAATGCAATTCCAATAATATTACATACATACGTATCGAATTGATAACCTCCTTTTTTTTGAAGTCGGTAAAAAAGTCAGAAAGAACGCTAAGCGACAACGAAGCGGGCAGGCGATGCGATGCGACGGGTGGGTCGGGGAACTAGAAATTTCACGCGGACGAAGTCGGGCAGAAACTAGTGCAAAATTTAGATTTTACCTCGGTCTGTATTGGAAGCTGTCCAAAAGACACAATACACGAGACACTGTAACTAATTATCGGTTCACAATGGGCTATAAATAGCCTGTTATCCAAAGCAAATTATGGACGTGAACTAAACGAAGTACTTACAGTCCGAACCGTTTTGGTGCTTATTGCTCATAAGCGGCGCGGCGCCGCGGTCTTTGACGCCGATACGGAAGCGGTTCGGCGTTGATGGATATTCCTGTGTTTTCTAATATTAGTTGCCCTTAATTTGTGAAGGAAATGGTGAGAAGATTGTGTAAGTGAGTGTTTGTAATTATACCCTTTGCTCTTAACATAATTTATATACTCATTATAGAGTATTTAGACGCTAAACTTACGTTTATTCTGCATGCAAGTATCATTGGCCTTTGTATGTGCTTTTGGGCTCACGTAAACTCACGTTCGATTGCGAGCGCGTTAAAATTGTGTATGGGAAAGTAGGTTTCTCCTAGTGACCACCAGGTGGCGCTATAACTTTTTTCACTACAAAATTCTAACGCGCTCTCAATCGAACGTGAGTGAATAAACTCACACTAAGGCCACAAAAGCTGTGCTCATATTTTTAGGGGTGTGGTACCTACATACCATTAAGCTGAACAAGTTTCTCCATAGGACCAACATCATAGGTAATCGCGAAAAAAAATGCAACTGTCCCATACAAAAGTTCAATACCTACTCCACCCAAACATATGGGACGGCTGAAAAATCAGCCGTCAGCATGTGGTGGATTTGCGACGTGCAGGGAGCAGTAGCGAAGGGTAAATTTTTGTAAGAGGTAATAGCCAGAGTTATATTATTTGTCTATAGAATACTGACTGTGCCATTTTTCAAAGGGAAGCCGGTAGGAATCGAGTTGTATGGAACCTTCGCCACTATCCAGGGAGGATAGGTAGTTACTGGCCTTTATGGCATAGTAACTATGTCATTGGAATACCACATGTGCTTTATGGTTATTGGTAAACAGGGCACACAGACTTGGATAGTGATAACCAGAAACTGGGTTGTGGACTTGTGGAGGCAGCCGCTCTATGTAAAATACTGGTATTCATCTGCATCCAGTTGGGCTAGAAACTGACCCCAATATATGTATTTGTGAAAAGGCTAGACTGATGATGATGATGACCTATGGGTACCATATGAGATACCTTTCAACAACTTTATTGCAAAGAGTGGTTTTGGGCTTCTCTCCAACTAAATGAGGATCTAAAATATTCAAGCCACAAGAAAAACCAACAATGATTCACCAACAGTAGGTATGTACACAGCGATTAAGTATCCGTTTCTCAACACACACCGATATCCAATAGTGTCCTACTAAAACGAGTTTACATATCCCAGACATTTCTCTCGACCGTGTCACCTTGAGAGACTGAATAAGCGAGTATCGTTCGAACGGAGCAAGCCTTAAAATCCTTAAATAGTCAGTATTAAAGTGCTGGTGATCTCACCTGTGTTATGTCATGATTGGCCGGTTTTGTTGTCACAATAAGGATTTATACATAATAAGTATTTGTGTGTGGAAATATAAAAAAGAGATTTATTTTTTGGGGTCTTTTGATGAGCTCATATTGGACCTTGTCAGATCTCAATTTTGTTAGTGTTAAAGGGGGACACCAAAGGAAAGGCCGTTCTAAGGATTTCAATAATACGTTTATTATCCTTTTATTTATACAAGGTTAAATTTAAGTCGTTCTGGACCCCTTAAGGGGTCATTGTACTCATCATTATGAACAACTTTTACTATGGGACCAAACCTGAAATCGCGAAAAAAAAATCAGCTGTTCCCTACATTTATGTTCGCATATCTCGTCAAAATGTAGGGAGCAGCTGTTTTTTTTTTGCGATTTCAAATTTGGTCCCATAGTAAAAGTTGTTCATAATGATGAGTACAATGACCCCTGAAGCGGTCCAGAACGACTTAAATTTAAATGTGTATATTGGAACTTTGCTCTGTAATATCAACAGAGGATGTATAAATAATCTCAAACAGATAATTATCGAATCTTATTGTCGATGGCGAAGATTAATGCTCTGCTTCCACTCGAAGTGAAAGTAGTAGCAGGGAATTAAGCATCGATTTAAATCTAAACATCGATTAAAATCGTTCCCTGACTTCCATAAATTTTGTTTTATGACAGTTTAAACACTGTAATTTGGAATAGATATAGGTACAGGATGTCTCCGTAAGTCGACGTCAAGCCGGAATCGGGTAAGGCCAAGTCATAATTAGTTATCAGAAAAATATTAAAAAAATCTAAGTTGTGTATTTTTTAAATTATTAGCATTGAAATGTCACTTTTGCTCAACCAAATATTCAAAATTAATACTTTGCCTTTGACTGACTGTACTGAAAAAAAATGTACCTACTATGCGAGTTTGGCAAGTAACATTAAAAGTTGGTGCATTTAATAAGCATTCCAAAAACTTCTTTTTTATTTTTATTTTTTTTATTCCAAAGATTAAAAAAAAAAAAAAATTTCCTGATAACTATTATGACTCGTCCTATTATCCGATTCCGGCTTGACGTCGACTTATGGGACACGCTGTATAAAATCGAGTAATTTCTAGACGAGATGGTTTAATTTCGAGTGTCGGGTCATCGGGTGTAATCACTCACTCTGATAGAAAGGGCCATTATAGTCAGGTAGACTTGTCAAACAATCGAGTTTATTTCAAACCTAGTTTTCTACCAATCGCTTTCTAAGATTTTCAATTAGGTAAGATAAGTGTCTAGTGTCGTCGAGGCCGGCTCAGAAAGTGGCGAGATGGCCTAGACGCGTACCGCGAGGGTTGGTTCGTGGTGGCGCGGAAAATGTGGTCCTGGAAGGTCTTGAGGCCTCTGACCATCAGTGGGACAGACTAAACAAAAAAGTTTCTAGTGTTACCAGAAGTCTATTCAAATTTATGTTTCAAAAACGCTGCACCCCGCGGTATCACCCGCGTAAATGTCGATCCCGTAGGAATATCGGGATAATAAGTAGCCTAATATGTCAATCCAGGGTGTCAGCTACTTTTATACAAAACTTTATCAAAATTCGTCCAGCCGTTTGAGCGTGAAGAAGTAACAAACATATAAACACACCCCCACACACACCCCTCACAAACTTTAGCCTTTATAATATTTGTGTGATTGATGTTATTTCAAGTTAAACGAATATCAACTTTATTTAAATGGAAATTAAGTAGATTTCAGAGTGACTAACACTATTGAAAAATTTATAAAAATGTTTGGAATTGTAGCGTAAACTGCACTTTATTGTGTAGGAATTAAAGTTATTTTTCCATAAACTCATATTTGTTTACATTTTTTGGCAAATAAGTCGCGAATGCAGATTATGCTAGTTAGGTGAGGGTTCCTTTTCTAGTTTCAGGTGTCAGATTGCTTTCGTAAAATCCTAACGAAAATGTTTCAGACAAAAAGTTAAATCAATCTTGTAATTAATTACAGTTTACCACAATGTAACCTTATTTAAGCCTAATTCCTCTACTTTATTTCCTAACCTCGCCTAAATAACACGTGTCGACATCGTTAACGTATATTTTTAATGTGAAAGGCCTTTCCTCGTACCATAATTGCTTGCAAGCCGCGGGCCGCGGTTGCATGTTCCCACAGAACCTGGCTATATTAGAAGCAGAGGCTATTAAACTATTTTAAAGGAATTTAAATCTACTTACGGCTGTATGTCGGTGATTAAGTCGTTTTTAAAGAAGATTGTTGTTTTTTTTTGGTAGTATTTTTAGTTTAGTGTAATCTTTTGATTTATTGTGTAGATTTTATCGTTTTGGGATGAGATTTTATTCTTGGATAAACTCGTAGGTATATAACGTTGCATCTCGTGTCTTTTACCTAGTCCCCTTTATTTATAAACGTAGCTTAAAGTTAAGTAATCATAAGCGAATTTAACCATACATTTATGGCGTTTAAACGTCTCTGAAAGCTCATAATACCTATGACTGTAACTTGTACAAAAGTATGCAGGAAGGTTGCACGCTGATGTCGATGTGCCTTGACAACTTCTGATGGCTGAACGGCACATCGGCGTGCAAACTACTTACTATTACTTAACTACCCACGTCTTCAGTAAGTAAAGTTTCCTCTACAGTATCACTTTGGTCTCATGAGATGGAGTTTTATTAAAGATTGTACTCTCAAAAGCCATTAAAAAATTGATTTATCAACGCAGTCCATGTATTACTTGTTCTACCGTTTCTTGATCTAGTTAAAGTTTCTTAAAAGTAAAAGTTCCCAGTTACAAGCGCCACAAAAAATTATACCAATAGAAGCTTCGACGCCATGTAGAAAACTCAACCCGTCAGATTTGTGTTGAAAAGAAAAACTAGGCACTTGGCAGGTTAGAAAACTAAGTTGCCATGATATTTTCACTTACAACTTTCTCGCTTTACGGCTTAAAAGCACTAATAGAAACGATTAGCATTAAGTATGTGCTCATGTGACAACTCAATACGTGAGTAGGGTTGCCAGAGCAAAACCTTAGAAACTTTTACTTTGACACACACCAAGACAATTTATTCGTTTCGACGTAGGTAAGCCTAAGTGTATCCAAAGTCCAAACAGACCTATAACGTTTCCACTCCTGAAACACAGGCCACCTCTGTGACTGAGGACCATGCCATCCACCACGCGGGCTCGGTGCGGCTGTAGATGTCACATGTCTTCGATTTTTTTGTTTCTAGGTCACGCCGGTTTCCTCACGATGTTTTCCTTGCAGCAGTGTGGTGATGAAATAAATTAGACAAAGTGATGTGCCTGCCTGGGTCAAACCCACGAGTCCCATCACCTAACAAACCCTCCAGGCAGGCTAATATTTTTGCTGGTTATGGTAGAGATAAAAAAGATAAATATATTATTATGTATTTAGCAACCCTATTCTATTTTTATTGGACGACTCAAAGTGGATAAGTGAAATGACCAATAGCGGAGGAGTGACTTGATAATTAAAACATTACGATGTTAAACCTTTGTCGAGACGAAGAATTCATTAAGAATGGTCCTAAGACTGTCTTGTTCTCTTCGTCTCTACATGACAGATTTAGAGATTATTTATTTACTACTAGCTCATGTCCGGCACGCGTTGTAATGCCGTTTTTCATTTTTGTTTTTCGTTAGGAACCTTATTCGGTGTGCACACAACAATTCATGATCATCTGCCTAGCCTTTTCCCAACTATGTTGGGGTCGGCTTCCAGTCTAACCGGGTACAGCTGAATACCAGTATTTTACATGGAGCGACTGCCTATCTGACCTCCACAACCCAGTTAATGGGTAATACGATACCCCTTGGTAAGACTGGTTGTCAGACTTTCGGGCTTCTGACTACCCGTATCGACTGTCAAAGATCCACGAATGACAGCCGGGACCAACAGCTTAACGTGCTTTCCGAGGCACGGAGGGGTCATTCGAAAGGAGACCTGTGTCCGGCATTGGGAAGGTTATAGACTGATTATGTGTTTATATTTAGACTGACAGGGTTATAATGGTCAATTTTAGGAGGTTCCTAATAAACTTCGGACAACACAGAAATGAGTCACTCAATAGCAATACAAATAAAGCGTCCACAATCGTCAATTCCCTTAAAACACACTATTTATTGACCTATTTCCTTATTTAATAACCCATATAAGTTCAGTCTAGCCATAAATACGTATACATGTAGGTGTGAATCAACCAAATGACTAACAGACAGTAACACAATCCACCTTGTATTATGTTTATGACCCCTGTCCACCTGTCTGTGCACATGACGGCACGTTTGGCGCAGTGGTTAAGCGATTGATTGCTGCGCTGCGTGTCGCGGGTTCGATTTCTGCACGGAACAAATATTTGTATGACCTACAAGTAGTTGTTCCGGGTCTGGCTGTTTGTGTATGTGAGTTTAAATGTTTGTAAACGCACCCACAATACAGGAGAAATTCCTAGTGTGGGGCAACGTTCAAAAAAAAAAAATATGATAGTTAATATTGATCAGAAATTGCACAGTTATGAAAATAGTTTACGTTGTCAATATACAGCGTGTATCAGCATCCTAATTGCGTAACACACTATCAACCGCAATCTGAATAATTTTGAAGGATATTGCTAATCCATTGCTTCATATGTTCGAAAAATTTAACTGCTCAACAACGTTAATATCGCAATGAATTTTGTTGAACTGTCTAAATGAAAGGCATAACTACTGCTAGTGTGCAATTATACCGCAGATATGCCTGGTCATATTTTAGGGTGTGGTACAGACCTTCGAAATGAACAACTTTCTCCAAAATAATCAGCTGTCTCATACAAAACTTCAATACCTACTCGACCCTAATGTATGGGCACAGTAAAGATATGAACAGTACGGAAACTATGTACTAGCGTTCGAAACGGCACACTCACACAGACTCGCGCATCTACGGTACCCCTAGCGATAGTCGCGGTGCTCTCAGTTACGGGTGCCGCTTAGGGGCACCGTAGATGCGCGCGTCTGTGTGAGTGTGCCGTTTCGAACGTTAGTACGTAGTTACCGTACTGTTCATATCTTTACTGTGGTATGGGGCAGCTGATTTATTTGTTCGCGATTACGATGTTGGTTCCTTGGAGCAAGTGGTTTTAGTTTGATGATCGGTCTCACATTTCTGATATACTGTTACAAACGCAGGGAGAGACTACGCATCAGCGGAAGCAGTGACGTCACCGCCAATCTAATAATCTATTTTCCATGAATATTTAATTAAGTAGGTATTGTACAGTCTTTGTTTCCTCGGATTGATTTCTGGTTAATGTTTGTTTAATTATTACCTAATTAGTTATTCATTTTATTGCTGCTTAAATTGATATTGTTTAATTTTTAAATCATATTGATGTAGGTCTCCCTCTCATCGAGAGGAGGCCTGTGTCCCAGCAGTGGGAACATTATAGGCTGATTATGTATGTATGTATGTATTGATGTAGGTATCGAGTTGTATTATTTTTTTGAGTTAGCAACATTGATTTGTACGCGCTTATAAAATACATTGTAACCGTAATTTGCGCCCCTGTGCACTGTGAAACGCCGAATAAACTACCTACAAGTATTTTGACCCTCCGTGTTATTTCTACACTGCACCTACGCCCAGCCTCAGCAGAACCTACATATAAGGCACTACTGACACCCTCACACATCCCCGCCTTTACAATAAACTGTATAGACTGTTATCTTAAACAAAGATAAGAGTACTAGAACTAATAATTCATTAACAGGCAAAGCCAAAGGGCATTGACCGAACGTTGTGAACACAACGTTGTGACCGCGCGCCAACTATGTTATCGTTGCCAAATGACATAGCTATGCGAACGATCAAAGATGCACGAAGTTGAGAGTGTGAAATTTCTGGAGGTTCGTGAACTGCTTGGCAAAGCACTTGAAAGAAGAGTACGAACAATTGACAGACTGCCTGGTCTTCTTCTTAGCGTGTCGATGACAAACAGTTCAAGCATCTTTAGCCCAAAATTTAGCTGCGCGAACTCTGCTCTCTGACGCAGTCATAATATTATCAAATGCACAGGTGACCAGTCATGCGGCGCAGGACGGAAAAGTGGGACATTGTCTGTGGGGAGGTGCCTCGATGGTTAGTGGTCGCAAGTGCTCCTGCTGGTCCTGGGTTCCATTCCCGGGTCAGCTAAAGTGTTATTAAGTTTTTCCATCTGAAATTTCTCAGTATCAACTCTGAGTCTGGATTTATGCCCAGTTGGTGGCAAAAGGCTCGCCCCTTGGGAGCAATTGGCGAAATGTGGGTGTACTATAAATACACTTGTGCTGATCCCTTTGCGGTATACAGGTGTGGCATTATGTTTAATGTTTATGTAAATGTAGGAATATGAACCTGTTTTACATAGAGACATGATAATTTCTTTATTATGCATATACAGTGGCCCATCTGCGAAGAATCTATTGTTAAGTAGTCTTCTGTGGGTTAATTTTTATACTATGATCAATTGTTTTGTTAGTAATACAGGCGAGAACAATTGTTTATTCAATAATTAATGGTTTAATGTCACGTAATCAATGCTTAATGAATTGTTTGTCATGTAAAACTAATTGGATATTATAAATAACACATGATTGATTTTATTGTTTTAATTGCTAATTGTAGGTACGTTTTATTTGATTATTAAGCACATGCGTTTTAATCATAAAAACATTGTTGATTAAATAACGATAATAATATCAAGACAACGTACAGACGCCAGCACATCAAGGTACTAAAATTTTTCAACTTTATCGAAGCTCAAAGTTGATTGGGACAATTTGACAGTTTCGGGTAGCAATGTGTTGACGTCTGTACAAAAACTGACTCAGTCCATGGAAAACTAACGACAGGGTTACCTATCTCAGCCTAGAAACAGAGAAAATCCATCTGCGCTATTAGGTCAAAAACAAATCACGCCATTTTTCAATGCCACCAACTTTCACTTTCATGGGATGAAGATAATAATAATAATAGTTTCTTGTTCTCGAAAATGGTGATATCACATTATATTGGGATCGATCCATCATCACTGACAGGACTATTGTTGCCAATAAGCCTGATATAGTGGTGGTGGATCGATCAGAGCGGCGCGCAATGATTGTTGACATAACCGTCCCGCATGATGGGAACCTCGTGAAAGCCGAGAAAGATAAACAAATCAAGTATCTTGACTTGGCTCACGAGGTTGTCGACATGTGGGATGTGGACTCAGCGATCATTGTGCCGATAGTTGTGACAGCCAATGGTCTAATAGCCAAGAGCCTCGACCAACACCTGAGGAGGCTCTCGTTGGGCAGCTGGATCAAGGGCTTGATCCAGAAAGCGGTACTTCTGGACACGGCCCGAATAGTTAGGAGGTTCCTCTCTCTGGAGCCCTGACCGCCGGTAGCTTGGACCCTGTTCCCGATACCGGTGGGCTACTATTTTTTATATTTTTAAATGTTTTTATATTTCTTTATACTAATATTTAAAAATATAATTTATAAGAATTTAATTGAATAAAGGAGATAATAATAATAATATTCCACAACTATCACACAACGCCGTCTAGTCTCAAGCTAAGCAGAGCTTGTGTTGCCTGAATATCAGGCCAGACAAGACTGAAACTGCTTTTAAATCAGTGCATGGTACATCTTTAATTATACATGTAACCCAAACCTATGACCCAAACCTAATTTATTATGTACGTAAAATTTCATGTTGATGTCTTCGACAGTCGAACTGAGAAAGTGGAACCAACATAATTATGCATTTTCGCATTTATTTATGACTCGCTGCACCCTGCGGTTTCACCCGCATAAGTTTCGACCCCGTGAACATCCTAGTTATAAACTACATGTGTACCAACTTTCAACCAAATCCGTTCAGTAGTTTTTGAGTGATAGAGTAACAAACATACAAATATACTTACAAACTTTCGCCTTTATAATATTAGTTTGATAATACTAGCTTTAGTTTTCCCGCGTGGTGAATTATCCCGCAGGAATGTACTACCGGGTTCAAAAGTATGTCCTACTTAGGTCATAGGATATTTTTTATCCGTTTAGAAGCTAAGCCATAAAAAGATATACCTAGGCAGATATAACAGAGTTACCTTCACATTTATAATAAATGTACATATTATATTAATTTAATAAACTTTTATAAATTATAAATTTATAAGTCAAGAAGTGCGATAAGTGTTTTATTTTGCAACAAAAATGTACTATAAGTATGTCTTTAAAGATTAGATGTATTATTTAGCGGTTAGCCAGTCTCAGTCTTAAAACATGTCTAGATCTCGTCGTAAAGATAAAATAAGATCATTAAAATAATGATGTTGCTAATAAAATGTTGATGAGTTTTTGTTTATTTCCTTACAACTTTGTTAAGATGATGATGTATTACTTAATTATAAACATACTGAAACTTTATGATTTTAGCAGTATCTCACTGCAACCCTAGTCAGAAGTCCAAAAGTCTAACAACCGGGGGGTGTCGTGTTACCTAGTAAGGGTTGTAGAGGTCAGATAGGCAGTCGCTCCATGTAAAATAATGGGATTTAGTTGCATCCGGTTAGACTGAAAGCCGACCTCAACATAGTTGGAAAAAGGCACTGATTGATTTTTTATCCTACTGCCGGGAAACTATCACACTAATATTATAAAGGCGAAAGCTAGTTAGTGTGTGTGTGTTTATATTTTTGTTACTTCTTCACGCTCAAGCGGCTCTACCAATTTTGATAAAATTTGGTATGGAGGTAGCCGACACCCTGGCTACTTTTTATCCCGATATTCCCACGGGATCGGAACTTATGCGGATGAAACCACGGGGCGCGGCTAGTTGATCATAACACTCGTTACAGAGCGGGGCAATTGCGTAACACATTATCAATCGGAATCTGTTTCATTTTGACAGTTCAACAACATTCATTGCGATATTTACGAGTTGGGCAGACAAATTTTTCGAACTTATGAAGCAATGGTTTAGCAATTTGCTTCAAAATGATTCAGATTCCGATTGATAGTGTGTTACGCAATTAGGATGATGGTTGTTGTTTATTACATATATTTGTGCCAGATTTCCTCATGATCAGTTTGTGTATGTTCCTACCAAATTTCCTCATGATCAGTTTGTGTATGTTCCTACCAAATTTCCTCATGATCAGTTTGTGTATGTTCCTACCAAATTTCCTCATGATCAGTTTGTGTATGTACCTACCAAATTGCCTCATGATCAGTTTGTGTATGTTCCTACCAAATTTCCTCATGATCAGTTTGTGTATGTTCCTACCAAATAATGTTTTGAATGGAAAGTAGTAAGTAGGCAGTTTGTATACTTTGATAATAATTATTATTAGGCCTGCTTTCCAAAGAGCGGGAAAACTGTAATCTCCTTCGCTTTTCCGTTGCGTGTAGAGTATAACTAATAGTTAAAAGTAGATATCTACTAGTGAAACGAGTCCTCCCTGCTTTTCTTGGAAAACTCAAGTTTGTTGCCGAACTTTCTTATTTTCCATTTTTTAAGTCAGATTTATTGACTGACTGCTGGCAGCTGTCCTACTTGGACTTCTTTAACCATTTGACCGCCACAGTCATGTATAGATGACAAACCAAAATGTGCCCAGCACGCCACGGTTCGACTACATGACAGACTTTGACGCCGAGGGCACGTTTTTGATTTTTTGACGTGTGGCGGTCAAAAGGTTAATGTTTAACTTATGAAAGGAGTAAGCCTACCTATAAAATTACTCTGAAGTTTTAGGAAAAATAAATACAGATAATGCTGATGACTTTTTTTAATTTGCAAGCCATAGGTATTTTCTTTTTAAATTCATTTTATTTTTGCATAAAATATCTAAAGCACAAGTGCACAACACACGTTTATATCGAGAACCAAGTCACGATTGGTTGGATAATAGACAGAGCATTTAAAAGCAGTTTTATTGGACAACTTCACCCAAATCGGTTGAAAAGGCGTGGGTAAGCTTTTTATTATCAATCACCAAACAATTTTCAACCTTGTCTTTTACAGAATTAGATTTAAATTAAAGTGTCTTTAGTAAGTGACATTTACGCGACTCTTAAATGTTAATTTCTATAGCCTTATATCCTTGTTACTAAGAATTAAATGTGTTGTTTGTAGTCTAGAGTTAGGTATAGATTAAATCTATTTGAAAGAGAGACGAAAGTTTAATTTAAATATTCAATTCGAGATGCTGTTGGAGATAGTTCTTTTATTTCAATAGTTCAACGACATTTTCAAGGTGACTGAGATAGAAGGATACGGAAGGCGGAGAATCGCGTATTATGGCGTGGATTTTGTATAATTATAATTATATGAATAGCATTGCAGCAAGCACAAAACATGAGTCAGTTGAAGCAGTTTTTAGAAGGTCCACATAATTATGTAGGTAGTTACTATTCAGTATTACAAAGTTTACTGAAATACACACGATGCTGTACAGAAATAAGGCAATGATATTACACTAATATTATAAAGGCGAAAGTTTATGAGTGTGTGTGTTTATATGTTTGTTACTTCTTCACGCTCAAACGGCGGGTCCAGTTTTGATAAAATTCGGTATGGAGGTAGCTGACACCCTGGATTAACATATAGCCTACTTTTTATCCCGATAATCCCACGGGATCGAAACTTATGCGGGTGAAACCGCGGGCCGCAGCTACTGCAGATATAAAAATGTAGCAATTTAATTACTAAATGACCACCTAGTTTCTGGAGGTCCCAGACAGACACTCTTGATCTCCTCTCAAATCACATGTTCAATCAACTCTACCTATTGCAGTTCACCGCTGGAGTTGTCGGTCTAACTAGCTGGGGGCGGCCCAAACTACGCTTGCCGATGCGCGATCTATACACTCCCCAAGTCTGCTATTTTCATAAATTCGTCTTTCCAATACGATTCCATGGTCATTTTGCTAAAAGTTCGTAATCTGCTAAATTCATAATGGTCGATCATAGGTCGGTCAATGGGACAGAACATATACGATACTTGTAACGAATTAAAAGCAATGACTGCACAATGACGTTCTAATGGTAGGTCACTGATCAAAGGAACTGTCAAAATTTTAGCAGATTACCGCGTAAGTCAGTCATTCATTTGTCGTTATGTACGAGATTACCATTCTATGCCATTTCTTTCAATGGAGTGTCAGTGGTTGACTCATAATGACCCCAATTTATTACCTAGTAGATTACCAAACTTGTCAAAATCAACAATTATGAAATCAATGATAGACCATTCTGACGCTATTGTATTAGCAGACTTGAGGCCCTGGATGCGTTTGCCCCAGCGGCAATCGGTCCCTCGACAATCATAGTCAGCCCACTGCCATAGCTTGCATGCTTAGTCAGTAAGCTGTGTCGGTAACTCTGGTTCTTCCGGATAATTTCATTTCTGATCTAATCACATGTTAGTAAGCTGAAATTGATTACGTAGGCTTTCAGGAACTGGAGGTGATAACATTTTAAATCGATTTCAAATACGGACATACCAACTTAAAAGCTGCAAATCAATTATTATAATACAAACAGCCTTCCAATTCGTCGAATTCAATTATTTTCGTTCTAACTTATTCCTTGTTATTATTCACCTGTTTCTAATGGAATGTGAATGGCTTTTGTGACATTTAACTTATTTATCTATAATGGCCGCCGTTGCATAAAATGCAGCTGTCATTTACATAGAACTTTGTGAAATAACACGTATTTACATTATTACAGAACAGGTCTGACTAATTTATTGTTTACTAGGTTCCGCCCGCGACTTCGCCTTCGAGGTATGTCGATAAAAAACTATACTATGTCCTTCCCCGGGATGCAATCTATCTCTCTGCCAAATTTTATCGAAATCCGTTCAGTGGTTTGGCCGTGAAAAGGTAACATACAGACAGACAGACAGAGTTACTTTCAAATTTATAATATTAGTATGGATTCTTGGAAGATACATAATCTATTGACAGTCAAATACTTACCGAACTCAATTTAATTTTCTTCCAATGTCTTCTAAATAACTAGACCAGGCTAGTAACATTTCGCAGACGAAATGTTACTAATCTGGCAAGTCTTGTTTTTTGGTGATTAAAATGTATAATGTGTGTGCCGTCAGGCGTCACTAGACTCTACCTCTTTATTCAATACGTTTTGCAGAACAATATTGTATACTAACCCTTTTGTTCTTAGACTTAAGCACGGATATCGAGTTTAGCCATACATCTGCCAGGGTCGCGGGTTGTTCGAAAGAGATACCGTGGCCCCTGGCACAGGCAAGTGAAGGAACACGGGTGGGTTTTAGTCAGTAAGAGTCTGACACTCCCTTCCGCTCCGCCCAGAGCGGGAGGGGTCATTTGATGATTTACCACCCAAAAAAAAAAAGCCATACATTTTTGACGTTTGAACGTCACATAATGTTTAATCAACGTTTAAACTTAAGTAAACCCCTAAGATGACAGATTTTGATTTGCAAACTTTGGTTGATTTGAGTTGGTGGTGCTTCTCAATAAATTTTTCTGACTTTATAAAGGAGATAATTTTTTTTTTAATCGAATGAAGCTTTCCGGAAGCACATCTGAATAACAATCGTAACAAAATATTAATTTATTTTGATCTTTCATAACGATATGATTGGTCAAAGGAAATAGATATTTTGTGTGTGTGTATTGTGTCCTTACAGACAGACTAAGATAGATCTTTGTTGTCCCGAAGGTTGACAAACTGTTATCATAAAAACAGATCTACATTGACAGCTATAGTTTATACACCGCATCCGATTCGGTACAGCTGTTTCTAATAGTGACATCAGTGAACAAAAACTGAGATATCAAGGCCAAGGGTACTTTTTGTTTGAAACTGCAGAATTTTTTCAGCTGTTTGGTTGTTATTATTTTTGTTGTGGAACCGTTACTAATAATTATTGGTTAAGCAGCTGAAGCAATGTGGTTGTGTATGGCAACTGCAATGGCATCTATCTTTGTAGATGGTATTTAAAATATTGTGTTGTCATCTCTCAATAGTCACCAACACAATATTATGTTGCAGTCACTATATTCAAAATAGCTGCGCCCGCGTCTCGATCACTTGGGACATATGATAAAATAATGTCCCTATGTCCTAATCCAGCCAACCAATGTCAACCAATGTGCTAACTTTCATCTAAATCCGTTTAGCCGTCATACAAAAATCTAACCTTTTCTCTTTTTTTATAATAATATTAATTTAGATACTTAATAATTAAAAGAGAACAATTTCTTTGATCAAACAAAAACTAAATGACTTATTTAAACCAAAGATATACATATACGCCTCACAAATGCAGGTACTAGCCTAGGTACTGATAAACTCGTTCCCCTCGTTTTCCAACACCGCGGTTGAATGGCTGTATTTTTCACGAGAAGAGGACAAACTTTCATTCCCCTGAAAAAAATTTTTATTCCACACGTCATAAAGGCATGTCTTTGTACGCTTAAGCACAAACACATCTTTATCAGCATGTTTTTGAGATGACATCACGGAACAAAAAACAGTGGTATTATCAAGGTGATGCAGTTTGTATCGGTCGTCCCCGAAGTTGACGTGTACCTATGGTACAGCTTTGTACATAAGCGCAGACACGGATGTGGAAGATTGTCAGTGAAATGTTGGGGCGTTTATGAGACAAAAAATGTGCATAAGTACAAAGCGCTTGCGCTACAAAGCTATTTTGGCGCGTGGCCAAAATCGGAACTAACGCCGCCATCTTGTTTTTTGCTTACATTTCAAGTGACATTTCACAAAACTGAGCTCTGAACTCCTGGAAATCGGCTGTGAAAGGAGTACTGAACCGAATTCAATACTAAAATCGACAAAGCGTGCCTGCCTGCATGGGAATGAGTCCTCCCTACCAAATCCAACCAACTGCTCTCACTATCAAAGCTTGAATGACAATTGACAATCACACATCTACGTAACCCTTCGTTAATCAAGCCGTGACGGCTATCATTGTTACGACTACAACGATATTATGAATGTAAGAGCACATTGCATGATAGTTCGATGAAAAGTCAATGTTTTAATATTCAGTATCGTTGCATGTTATTGTTGGACATGTAAAAGTTGAATGTAATAATGTTCCATAATAAAAGGTTGAAGAATTGGAATCAGAATTAGCAGTCGCAGTGGCAATAAAAGAGAAATCAATTTCTACAATATTTGTACGTCTTCATGGCAAAACATAGCGCCCATATAGTCTTTGCGCACATATAATTAACCTAAGACCTTTATGTAAATACCTATGTTTCACAAATAAATATTCTGTTTCAAGAACACGTTATCACACTTCACACTAATATTATAAAGGCGAAAGTTTGTGGGGGTGTGTGGGGGTGTGTTTATATGTTTGTTACTTCTTCAAGCTAAAACGGCTGGACCAATTTTGATAAAATTTTGTATGGAGGTAGCTGACACCCTAGATTAACATATAGGCTACTTTTTATCCCGATATTCCCACGGGATCGATACTTATACGGGTGAAACCGCGGGGCGCAGCTAGTGTAGGTAATATAATTTCCAACTAAGCTAAATAACAATTGTGTTTGCAGTAGATGTAGTGTAAAACTCTCATCGTGAATATTTTGGTTAAATAAGCTTGAAGTGAGACAACATTCATTGCGTTATTTACCTTTTTGAGCAGACATATTTTTCGAACATATGAAGCAATGGATTAGCAATATCCTTCTAAATAATTCAGATTGAGATTGATAGTGGCGCCGATTCTGTTGTTCACAAACTAAACTAAATTTAGTTTGTGAACAACAGAATCGGCACCAGTGTGTGCGTTACGCAATTATGGTGCGATGATATTAGGGATTGACACAATAGACACTATTGACAGCTCACTTCACCTAAGTTTTTACGGTGAGATTCTTGCAAAATAGCACCACTGTATTTTACATGGAGCATAACGTACTTATTAATTGGATCGGTTCTTATTAAAAGACTCACAAAACACAATTTTAACCAGCAAAAAAGTTTGCCGTAAACTCAAACTCGATACAGTTAACAAATAAGCAATGAACATGAGCAAGTAACAGTTTCATAAGCCTGTCTCAGATATCGTGAGAGAGGATGTTCTAACGGAACTGCGCTGTAACGGCGGCGCCGGCGCTTGCGCAACTGATCTGTCTATTGATATCTAATGGTGTACAGCTTTTTATATTAATTTGGACATGGAGTGGATTGGGATACAAGTTTAATTATCGTATATCGTAGCCAGAGTAATGACAGTTTTTCCATTGATTGGTCAATGATGATGATTGATGACCGTAGTTAGTAGTACGTACATTTTTACGGGTTTATGTTCTACGTAATGAATAGGCTAGATATCAGATGATATAGTTTTACCGACGAAGCAACTTTCGAATGGATAACAACTGTTTGTTGCTCATCGGTCTTAAAGTGTATTGAAGAAAATGAACTTGTCAGTGCCAGCAATACTTGTAGTTTTTGGGAATATTAGTAAGAAACTCCTCTCTCTTATTTTGATAAGAGAGAGGAGTTTCTTCTTAGAGAGAGTCAAATCTTTTAACTCCATTTGATAAGATTGGGAGCCGGGTAACTTTATCATTCCATCCCATTTTTGTAGGAAACCCAAGAACCCCCTCCACCTCTCCCCCTCGATCCCCTGCTAGCTCTTCTCTATGGCAATTAAGAATAGTAAGCTGTAGTTAAAGAAGGATGTATTGATCGAGTCAATTTGCTGAATTCAGGTCAAAACAAACATCATGTGCAGTTAGACTAGACGAGTGGGTACTATTAACTGTCCATTGTCATCTTGTTAGTGGTGCACGTGGTCTTCAATGGTGACCACTTATCCTAGATTGCTAGATCCGTTGTTTAGGGTCATATAGACTTCTGAGTTCTGATAAATTAAATCAATATACATAAATTGCCACCTATTTGTGATAATAGACAAATCGTATGTTGGAGGAATGATTACTCGAACAGTCGACTTTGAAAACGGTCCATTCAGTCGTTATATAGATTATAGAGACCATTAGCGATGGGATGCTCTGCTATCTATAAGTACAATAAAGTTCTAACAATCTATCCTTATATCAGTCTTACGAGATAGACTGATTACTTATTGGCCGTGGAAAAGAGAAAGAAAAAAAATGAAGCAGGAAGGCTTGGAAGGCGCAGAACTACTACCTACTTGTACCCGCTTTAGTGCGTATGTAAAACCAAACTTCAGCTAATGCACTATAGGGAGTGGTGTAGGGCGGACATTTTGGGGGACTGTCTTATGTAATAAACGTGCCGATTTTCAGCCTAGTTTGAATAGGTAAATGAATTTTGATTTTGATAGATCGATAGATATATAACTCTTTGTTTGTACAAAGAGTGAGATGACGAGAGTACTAATTCACTTGGAGTTGTCTAAACAGAAAAAAAATCCGGCACAATGGTTGCCAGACATAAGATTCTGATAATGTAATATTTTAGTAGGTAAGGTATTGTTGTAATCTGATAAGCCAATCATATTGTATTGATGCAGCTGATGGAATGACGTTACATATTATGTATTTAAAAGAAAAAACCAATCACAGATAGTGCTGATACTAGAAAAAGTAATGAATCACTAAAATAAAAATTACTCATTCCATTGATAAGTTTAGATATATTTGTCAATAACACCGGAAACTATGATGATAACGAAGTTGTTACCTTGTTTATACACAAGACAAACAACTTATTTTAGTTCAGTATTCTATCTACGAGTAACTATTTTCCTGGTAAAATACGATTGGTAATAATAATAAGACAACAACGATAAAATACTGGTACTCAGCTGCATCCATCCATTGGAAAAAGGCTAGGCAGATGATGAATAAGACAAGAACGAAAACGCCTAATACTCATGAATCTATTATAAATGCAAACGAAATGCTAAGGATTTAAGAGAAATTGCACCCATAGGTGAACCAGTTTCTAAAATGGTTATTGACTCGCCGGGCCGTCGAGGCCAGTCTCATAAAGAGACGGCGAGATGACCTGGACGAGTACCACAGCTGGTTCGAGGTTGCGCAGGAAAACAGTTCCAGAGGATTTTGGGGAGGCCTTTGCCCAGCAGTGGTATATATATTGCTGTAAGTACTTAATTGTTGTAATGAGATATGCATTAGAAACGAGTTTAACAATAATTCATCAGATAAAACTTTTTAATAGGTACATCTCAAACTACAGTTACAAAGATTACTAACGACATTCATAGAAGCTAAATACCACATAATGATCCACTTACATTCTAGTAGCTTTGTGTGTACGAGGATTGTTTTATGCACACTTTCTCTGAACTACATTGTACACATACTTTATTGGGCATTGTCAATCATGCATTGATTAAGGCTTTAGATTTTTAAATAAGCAATGTAGTTCTCATCGGAATGATTGGTTAGTAACGTATAAACCCTTATAACTTTTGAACCAGTAACCGACAAATTCCGATATTTGGCGACAAATTTCGACTAATTAGCAACAAATTTTTCGTGTTATCAAAATTAAAATCCCTGATGGTGGCTCTGCCAGAGTCAGTGACACGTCGGCTGAACATGGAACTTCTAATGGAAGTCTACAATGTGGACGAATTTGTGTATATATTAGGGCAAAAGACGGCCTTCGTGATGAAGATTTAAAGACGAGAAAAAAGGAAGTTTGAAAGTGGCGACCGTAACAGAAAAGTTGAAAAGAAATTGTTTGGCTTGGCATGTAATGAGGAGGGATGAAACACATGTGATTAAAAAAGTGATAACTATAAACGTGATGGCGAAGAGGGAGAGCAAGGCAAAGAAAGAAAAGATATGAAAGAAAACGGACAACATGGGACAAGGAAATGAAAATGATAATAATGATGATGAAGATTCAATTTGGTGCAGTCATTCGGAAGTTATGCGCGTACATACATTTCGGTGACTTTGTTTTATACTATGTAAGGAACTGTTAAATGCTATAACTTCTGCTATGAATGGATGTTGATTAAAGGTTAAATGAGGTAGGTACTGAAAGAAATATGATTGTTATTGAGCGACCCCCAATCGACATTACTTTGACTGAAGCTACGATGCATATAGTCATAACTATAATTGAAATAACAACTGAATAAATCAGAGAGGGAAGTCTATCAAAAGAATAAGTGAAGATCAATTTCAAGCATTAACTAAGAGGTTTGATTCGATTACGTAGAATTTTAGAAAATATCAAAATGCCAACACTACAATACCTACATTAAAAGGATGTCTTGTCAATTTTCTATAAATAAGTGATGATTTCACTGTGAGTGATTTTCTACATTTACGGACAAATTTTGGCCAAAATGTAATAAGAATAACAATCTCCTGCCTAGGCTTTCCCCAACTATGTATATTGGGGTCGTCTTCCAGTCTATCGGTATGCAGCTGAATACCAGAATTTTACATGGAGCGACTGCCTATCGGACCTCCACAATCCAGTAACTTAGTAACACGATAAGGAGGTAGGACCTAAAATAACTTATTTATAACTAAACACGTACCTGCCCAAGATATTTATCAAAGAAATCCTTTAACATTTTCAGTCACTTCACTTAACACTTATTACAATAATAATAAATAAGTATGTACTAATTGTCACGACACTAGCAAGCTGTTCTAACAAACGTACGATATAGACTGAAAGATAATTTTTATGAAATCACCACGTTTCGAGCCTTTTGTTTTGTTTACTTTGATATCGATAAAATGTTTAATTAACGTTTTATCGATATCAGTGTACGTCATCTTTTTTATCGCGTTTATATAATTCTAAATGGTAATTTTGAGGAGATAAGTATAAAAGGCTTTCAATATCTGATAGGTTGGGTTTTGATTTGGTGACTGATTTTATGGTATTCAGCTGCATCCGGTTAGACTGGAAGCCGACCCTAACATAGTTGGGAAAAGGCTAGGCAGATGATGATCAATAAATTCGTCTGTCAAACTTGACCATTTTAATTCCAATTTCTTGCTGCACTTTTTCTGCAAAAGTTGCAGGAATTTTGTTTTCTGTGTTACATACAATACTACCGACGTAACTTGGCGATCCTGAACTTTGCGCAGAAGACATGAGGCGAGTGCGAGTGAGAGAACATGCGCGAAAGTTCTTAGTGCCTATGTTCAGGCGTGAAATAACAGGTAAATAGGTAACAATACCTAATATTAGTGTTTATAACTAAATTCAGCATTCGTTGGTAAAGCATTCATTGAGGAAAAACAATTGATTTTTTCATGTCAGGTTCCCCTTTATGGTAACTTATTTAGAACTGATCTAACTTTTCCTCAAACATTGCGGTTTATGAGTCTGAACTGTTATTACTAACAAAATTATGCAAAGGTTTAAGAGCAGTGGTGACCCAGTAAAAACGGCCCCGACTTACCGAGTCGCAGGTCGTGGGTTCGAATCCAAGCAGGCGCTTTACTTTGGTTTACAATTTCATCACCACTGCTCTCAAAACGGTGAAGGAAAACATGGTGAGGAAACCGACATGTCCTAAGAACCAAAAATTCGAAGACATGTGACATCTAGCAAGCAGCCCACACTGGGCCCGCGTGGTGGATTATTAGCCCAATCTCGCAGAGAAGAGGGCTGCGTCTCAACAGTGGGAACATTATAGGCTGATTATGTAAAAGTAGGTACCTTTTCAGGATATTTTATTCTATTTAAAAACCAACATTATTGCCCGGCACGGGCTTCAAACCCATGATCAATTGGCAGCTGTAATTCCAACATTCCTATTCTTACAAAATCAATATTATTTGAGAAGTGTCTCGGATTACAAAGGGCAAAAACTAAGTAATGCGTCCCCCTATCGGGTAAACGGTAAATATAGGTACATCACTACGCTATTATTAGCTGAGTTAACTGACCCTCCTATCACAGAAATGTCTGCCACACTATAGATATCTTCAGTAGACTTATTCCGACAAAGTGCAATCCATACTAATATTATAAATTCGAAAATAACTCTGTCTGTCTGTATGTTACCTTTTCACGCCTAAACTCAGTGGTTTTCGCTAAAATTTGGCAGAGATAGATTGCATTCCGGGGAAGGACATAGGATATACGGACATAGGACATAGGTTTTTATCGACATACCTCGCCAGCGAAGCCGCGGGCGGAAGCTAGTATTAGATAATTACTTGTCAGATTGCAACTTGATTGATTGCTTGAATCGAAATCTAAAAAAAAAACCTCGGATATCCAGATTCCAGATTCGGTTTCCAGATTTTTAATGATAAATTTTTCAACGTTGATTCATAGTTGAGAATTTACAGATAACATTTTTAAGACCTACACCTAGTAGTACCAAGTAGATCAGGTAGATACTAGACTGACTATCTAACTAAGGACCTGAAAATATGTTTATTAATGATCTGATTTGGCTGTTGAATGCCTTGGTTTTAATTTATTCTGTGTGACTTTTGAAAACTGCTGTAATGTTAATCCTATTCCTTCCGCATGTGTTTTTGTAATTAACTACTGGTTTCTCATAAGTTCTGATTGATTCCTTGAGTTCCTAATTTTCTTCGGAACTCAAAGAATCAATCAGACCAGCAGGGTAATTGCTTAACATACTATCAGTAGCAATGGGTTTCATTTTGACAGTTCAACAACATTCATTGCGTTATTTACGTTGTTGAGCAGATACCCTTTTCGAACATAATTATGGAGCAATGGATTAGCAATATGCTTCAAAATGATGCAAATTGAGTGTAATATATAGTATGTTACGTGATTAGGGTGCTGGGTTGAGTTTGAAACGAGGTACTTATTACTGATACTTCTCATATTTTCTCATAGTATGCACGTTATTACGCGCCATGCGGGGTTTGTTGTGTTATTGATTTAGGTACGCTTCCGTTGCAAGAAATTATTATTTTTAGTGCTATTTTATTGAGTTATGAAGTTCGACCGTTATGCTAATAGAGTCTATGAGTGTGGTAATTTATTGGGGTTTAATGGACCTATTTTTTGCAAGCAACATATTTTGTTTTGGGTTCTATGATCGGTCTTAAAACCCAAAACAAATATTGCTTGCAAAAAAGAGGTCCAAATTAATCATGTCATCGGTTACATGATTAATTTATTAAGAATGGAAATGGAATATCAAAGGGACGAAAAACTTTTGGATTGAGTCCTTAAACCAATCTTTAAATAATAAATGTTTTGCCCGGGTAAAACTCGAAAACTGCTGAGTGAATTATGATGCGGTCTTTGATCATCACGTTAAGCGTATTCTGAAGGTAAACAATCAATGAAGAATAAAGAAAGAAGTAACTAGGTGTTACATAAATATTTATCTATCGCAGAATCTGGATGGGTGAAAGGTTTTATGGATTCTGTTGAAGATAATAATATAGCGAGGAAGGAAGTAAACACTGAAATGACGGCTGATAGAGATGAGAATGGACACGTTGACCCCAAATTAATTGGGATACAGCCAGGATAATAACTAATAGGCATTCCCATACTACGATCACTCTTGAGTCCTACATTAATAATGCAACGTTTACACACACAAACTGAACATGTACAAACATCCTTTTCAATTTCTCCGAGCCGACAGGACCGTATTAATATGGTGCACATGTGCTCATATCCGTGTGGTCGACACGCAGAATGCTTTCGCTCAACCGAACTTGTATAAGTGCCTAGTGACATTAATTAGCATGATTAATGAATGACGCACTATGTCGATATGTGGCCGACAAATGAAAATAAAGATCCTATTGGAAACGTCACAGCATTTGAGGGTTTTCAGGCTGATTTTAGGAGTCATCATTGTCTGCTTAGCCTTTTTCCAACTATTTTTGGGGTCGGCTTCCAGTCTAACCGGACGCAGCTGAATACCAGTATTTTAGGTGGAGCGAGTGAATATCTGAACTCCACAACCCAGTTACTGGGTAACACTATACTCCTGCTAAGACTGGTTGTCAGACTTTCGGGTTTCTGACGATCCGTAACGACTGATTGAAGGAGTATGAGAAGATATTTAGAGATGTAACTACTTCAGCTTCATCTTTATAGTGATGCACTGGAATTCGATTCGCTGCTGGTTTTACTAAATGAAAACGAATCGAATCGAAAACGTTAGTTTCAAAATGAGGTAGGTAAGTCACCAATTAATCATTTTAAAGTCACAGCTTCCAACTTGATGTTCCGTTCTTGAACTTTAAACAATTGTTTAATAAATCATGGTCGTGAAGCGTGCGAGCCTTCGATCACGACGAGAAGACAATGGCCGCAGCGAAAAAGCACGTGCCAATTGGGCCAAGTTGGCCACAATCACAAACATTTGTCCAAACAATGGATGTGTCGCAAGAAACGTGTTAATCAGGCCGTGTTGGCTGTCATTGACAAACGTTTGGTCCAACAATAGCACGGATGTGGGATGGTATGCCGCTTTCTGGCGCTTTTATTGATGCCGCGCGTAATGTGGGAAATGGGAGTGTTTATTCGTTTGTCGTGTAGTTTTCGTGTCCTCAATTGTGATGGGATCGTTTTCTAACTAAATGTTTGTTTCTATCTCTACTTCGGCTGAAATGATGATGATGATAATGAAACAAGAGGATACAGATAGTTTCTTACCATGCTGTCACTAATTTGTCACCTGTAGAGGATCAAAGATACAATTGCCAAAACGCAACCCAAGATATTTTGGTCAGTAGCTTATCAACCTCATTAAATCTTAATTTCTGAACATGAGCCTTCAGTCTCGTCTAACAACGATCTTAGAAGCGATATTACAGTGATAATATCATGAACCATTTGTCATTCCGTCAAGCAGTGACCTTTCATATGGTATTTTAGGGTTATCAAAGCTCACAAAATTATCTAATTGTTCCCGAGGTAAACATGGTAATTAACATCTTTTAATAATCATAAACTTACAATACAAATTAATGAATATAAATATGAATGGGATATTAATTACTTAGTGAACAATGTTAATGATGACATTTCAATCATCCTAAATTAACGACTTTAAATGTTCTAACTATATGATCATTAAGAGATGATTTTTAAAGACAAAACCATCATAATAATGTAATTAAGGGCGAATTTCAATGATGACACTGACAGCTATTGAACGCGGTTTAGGTAGATGTTGTTGAGCAGTGGTGGCCCAGTGGTTAAAGGCCGCGACTTACGAGTTGTAGGTCGTAGGTTCGAACCCAGATAGGCGCTTTACTTTGTGTAAATTATTTCATCACTGCTGCTCTCAAAAACGGTGAAGGAAAACATCGTGAGGAAACCGGCATGTCCTAGAACCAAACATTCGAAGACATGTGACACCTACCAACCCGCACTGGGCCCGCGTGGAGGATTATGGCCTACTCCCTCTCACAGAGAGGAGGCCTGTGTCCCAGCAGTGGGAACATTATTGTCTGATTATGTAGGTAGATGTGCTGATCGCGTTTAGTTTTAGGTTTTGGGGAAATTTGCCCTAAGAATGTAATAAAAATAATCAAAATTACAGCTCCCATTAACACGAAACTGTTATGTACTAAAAAACAATAACTTCCTTAACAAAGCTTCGAATCTAAAACATATGTTGAACACTGGAACACATGGTGAGAATGTACAAAGGGCCAACATGAGAAATGTAAGCGACGCGTTAACTTGACGAAAGATTAATGTTCTACCGAAATAACTTACTGACACTTCCTGATTTTACACTTCCTTAAGTGTAAGTACTTACAAAATTTTATGAAAAATATGGTTCATAAAAATACTTGAAATATTAGTTAGTATTTCTGTGAAAAATGCTCAGGTTAGCTGCATACTTCACACAGTTAGTTTTCTGGGGTGAGTCAAGAGTATGAAGCCATTTTTTGTGGAATTTGTGACACACGCGGAGGGGCTTGTGGCTAAGAAATAACAGCCACACGGGTCGATTGAACAGGTTGAGCTACGCTTCCGCGGTTGGTCCGTGGATGGGTGACCATCTTTGCATATCAAGACATCTCCGTGCCTCGGAAAGCACTTTAATACGTTGGTCCCGGCTGTCATTCGTGGATCTTTGACAGTCGTTACGGGTAGTCAGAAGCCCGAAAGTCTGACAACCAGTCTTACCAAGGGGTATCGTATTACCCAGTAACTGGGTTGTGGAGGTCAGATAGGCAGTCGCTCTATGTAAAATACTAGTATTCAGCTGCATCCGGTGAGTGGAAGCCGACCCCAAATTAGTTGGGAAAAGGCTGGGCAGATGATGATGTGTGACACAAAAAATGGTGAATGTATTTCAATGGGCATAAACATCTGTAGGTATTTTAGTATTTTTGATTCTTTGCACAACTCTGAGCACTTTATTCGTGTTCTTTCAGTGACAATAGCTATTTAGTTCGAAAGGTTCTAATTCCAATTTGTGATAATGCAAGATATTTTTTTAAATAATAAATTTTCTACTCCATTTCAATTTGGATTTCTATCTTTACAAAATCACAAGAAAAAGAGAAAAACTATAAAAATTAAGTAACATTTAAACCGTGCAATAACCGTCTTTAACTAGCGTTAACTTACCGGTAGGCCAACACTTAGCACACAGATCTAGTGCTGTGATAACATATCGATATACTTTAACGATTATTTCTTTAATCGATTCACAATGTGAATCCGGCTGTAATCAATAACATTAATCAAAAAGCCAAGTGGGTTTGTGGTTCAGTGAAAGATCATTAATTTCTTATATGAGAAGATAATGGGCGAATAGTAATTTTTGTTCTACTTACACTTTTTACGCTTGAGGCGAGTTTTGAGATAAACTGTTGTGAGTATGTGAATGTAATTTAATCTGCAGAGCCACTGACTCGCACGTAACGAAATATCCGGAAGTATGTCTGCAGACTTTTTGTGACAAGATTTTACGAAATTCAATCCCTGAGCAATCAATCAATCCAACGGGGGTTAAAATTGCAATGACGAAAGAAGTCACGTGGAAGATTTAAACGATTTAAGTGTTTTTATTTTTGTAAACTAGACCAGAAGGTGTATCTTCCTACTGTTAAGAAAGAAAGAAAACTAAGTTTATTTGTCACAGAAGCACGTCCATACAAAAACATAAGTTAATTGCACCTTAATTGCGTAACACACGATCAATCACAATCTGAATGATTTTGAAAGATACTGCTAATTCATTGCTTCATATGTTCCAAAAATGTGTCTGCTCAACAACGTAAATAACGCAATGAATGTTGTTAAATTGTCAAAATGAAAGCCATTATTGCTACTGTTAGTGTGTTACGCAATTACCCCGCTGATATAGTATTAGCAACAATAATTTTTATCATCATCTAAGCCAAAAAACCTTCACTGATGGGCCTAAGCCCCATAAGCATCGCCACTACTATAAGACTTAATAATAGAAAATGAATAATTAATCAAACCTTTAATGTATAGCTACAAATCAACTACCAACTCAACCTCAACGATAGCAGGTACTATTAGTTATTCTTTGCCGTCACTATTCACACACGTTTAATGAAATCTTACTCAATCGTAATTAATAACTTTACCACTTTCAACCGCTACCTTCTTAAAATAATTGAAAAACCCATACATTTATACATAAATATATATCTATTTATAGGCATATACCTACATATTATAAACTAGCAGCCGCGGTTTCACCCGCATTGTCGATCCCGTTCGAAAGACACGTGACGCCATCTATTATCATAATAACTTTATTGTTGGTTTTCCTCGGAAACAGCACTTTTTTTCGGCATGAAAGATACCTTAAGTCCGTTTCTGTACACCTGACAACGTATATGCAAAATTTCAGGATTATCGGTTCAGTGGTTTAGGCGTGAAAAGGTAACAAACACAAACAAACTTACTTTCGGATTTATAATATTAGTTAGGAAGTTAGGATTAAAGTATCTTTTCGTGTGTGACCGCGTTGTTCTTCTAAACTACGCAACGGATTTTGATACGATTATCGCCATTACTTTTTAATTTATTCCGGAAGGTTTATGTGTGTAGCACATTCATATTTTATAAACTTACATAATTTTATAAAGAAATATCGACGTTTTGACAAGTCGTAAAAACGGTGCCAAGCAGGGGCGGGTCGCTAGTATATATTTGATAAACGATGCTCCATCAGTCATCGATATTCGCGACTGCACAGGCGCAGCACTGGCTTTCTCCGGAGCGTCCATTAGTTACGCAATCAGTAATGTCGCGATAATAATGTTTAAACGGATATTTAAGAAAGCTTTTTGTAGTACTTACTGGTTTTAGAGGAGTTTCTTTGTTTAATTAACTTATCAGTGATTATAACCGTGAAGCGATCGTGTTAATAAAAACCTGCCAGTGGTAATTTGTAAAGACCACTTTTGTCTCTATCAACTACTTTAGGGTAGTACCTGCTTACCCCAATTAAGAAAGGCGTTAGTTTTATGTATGTAGTTTATGATAGGTAATGATGTAACTAATATTTTTGTAAAATATAATTTAAAAAGAGTGTCCATGGATTTTCTTGCCCGTTCTTCTCCATAGGTACCTACGCTTTGGAATGGGCAACTAGCTTCATATTTTCTGACTGACCGACTTCTTGGCAATTCAAAAGTCCCTGTTAATGGTTTAATTGAAATAAATGCTTTGAGTTTGAGTTTGAATCAACAATGGTCATACTGTATGAGAATATTAAAACGCAAAGTCGCTAAGATAGAAAATCAACACTACAGTAAATCGGAACTCCTATTAAAATACACTACCCTAAAACGAATTTATCACCTAACAACGTGACAGACATTTCACTTGTCAACGTTCGAAATGTCTTCTAAGAATAGGCCACACATTTCTCTTGAAACAAAACTCATTTCCGTTCGGGAGCAAAGGTCAGATAACAGGCTAGGGTTGAAATCAGAAACATGCCATATTGTGGAGCTGATAGTAATGTAATAGTAGTGACGCCATATCTGACTGGTAACATATAATCCTGCTAATATTATAAATGTGAAAGTTTGTGAAGGTGTTTGGATGTTTGTTAATCAATCACGCGTGAACCGTTGAACAGATTTGGATGAAACTTGGCACATAGATAGACCGTTTAGGATACTTTTTATCCCGATATTTCCACGGGATCGAAACTGACCCGGGTGAAACCGTGGGGCACTGCTAGAGTAAAATATAGTTATAATAACATAATATATGAGGAATGAGAACATTGGTGGCCCAGTGGTAACGGCCCCGACTTACGAGTTGTAGGTTTTAGGTTCGAACCCAGACAGGCGTTTTAATTTGTGTAAATTATTTCATGACCGCTGCTCTCGACGGTGAAGGAAAACATCGTGAGGAATCCGGCATGTCCTAAAACCAAAAATTCGAAGACATGTGACAACTACCAACCCGCAGTGGGAACGTTATAGGCTGATTATGTATTTATGTATGTATTAAAAGTCAATCAAACGAATCAAAAGTCAAAAGTTATTTAGAAATATTTGTCTCTTCGTGGAAAACTTTGGCATAACCATACAAGGAATTTTATCCTTTACCGTGGATTAGTTGAAAACACAAATCTCATATGGCACAAATCCAGAACCGCAACAACTAGTGTACTGTTGGTCATACAAATGTTTCTCTCGTAGGAAATCTAACCCACGACCCGAAACACAAAACTTACTTAGCAACATCGCCAAATGAGACATCATTGACATTATAGTCAAAAACACAGTTTATGATGTAAGGAGTTCTACCCACTTCATAACTAATAAACAACTTGAACACACCCTACTACATAACCATACAGAAATAATCTATAACAAAGTAGGTACTTAAGACTTTTCGAAGTATCAAGTGCAGTTATCAAAAGTAAGAACGGATGTGAGCGCCTGAGCCACTTCCCGTATGACCTCAGACATATGTAATCAATGTTTGAACAGTGACCAATGCTTGATCGATCGGAAATACCTGGGAGCTTTGGTAATGGTAACCATCAGTTTTCTTAGGAAAAAGTGCAGAGTGTTTAAGTTAAAGAAGGTAGGTAAACGCCTTTAGGAAGATATTTAAGTTTGTCAGGAGCAGTGCTAGTACAGTTCATCCAGACCAAGTTTTTGCCTTTAGAGACACCGCTCTTCCACACCTGTCTTCGTTTTTCATCGAGATGTTTACAGTTTACAACTCAAATAAAGTCAAAAGATCTGAAGACAAAGCTAATACTATAAAATACCCTACATTTTTTCACGATACGTCAGCCAACACAACTAGTATATTAAACAATACTATACCAAGAAACGCAGAAACAGCAGTGTTAATATCAACTAAGCAGAAAATTAATGACACTTATGCACTTCACACAGATACTAAACCGCTGAACGCAACACAAACCTAAATAGCCTAATGTCTCATAAACCATGTCTTATAGCCTATAGTCTATTAAAGTTAGTCATTGTGAGGCTTTAAACGAAAGTTTTGAGGTAATCCGCGAACTACTGTAAACTGTGTCAGAATTGTACTAACTAGTTCTAGCTAGCCACCCGTTTGACCTTTCCAAGTCAGCGAAAATTGCATATTGTCTCTGTCAGGCGGAAAACGTTTGTTGGTATTGAGTGTCAATTCGGTTTATTTGCTGAGCAGGTTTTTAAGTTGGCATAATATCACGTCCACGCAAAAGTGAACGAAGTTTTTGTGTTACTTCAGTTCCAATTTAAGCACTGTTTAATATTGTTTTGGTAAAGGATGTGGTTCTGCAATATGGACAATGGCATCTTTGACAGTTGTTTTAAGTATGATTGAATTGGTGTTGTTCATTTCGAGTACATATGCAGAAACAACTCAAAATTAAATTTGTCCATATCTCAAGGTGCGAAGTCAAATAATGTATTATTTTATTATGAATAATATTATTTTAAGTCTGTTGCATAAGGTTTTCACAAAGTTTAATAGTTGCTCGCCAGCCTGACACCAACCCCTTGTAACTATAAGTAGTGGGAAAGTGCCATAATGCGGTAAACGTTTAAACATTATTAAAATCCACTATGACATACTCACCATTGTATTTTAGTCTAAAAATATATCCTTCTTTGGTCATAAAGTTCACACATACTATTTTGGCCGATGATTAAACTTAATTACCATAATCAGCAACCTCTCTCGGCTTCGATGGAATATTTCATACGATTCTTTCTAATTATAATCAAATATTGCGATAGATACATATACCAGATGAAGCTAAGACACAGTATTACAAGAAATAGACGTCGCATTAAAACTTGGGACATGAAATATTTTATAATGATTTGAACAGTAATGATCAGTTTAATGCCACTATAGAAATGGCTTCAGTAAATATACAATAAATATACAAAGAGTTGTTTGTGTAGCAACTACAACACCTTATTAGCACGTAAAGTTCTAAATCTGATAATAAAAATGTTTCAAATAGTTTAAGCCCGTAACAATCAAAACTTGATGATTATGAAAAATTACATAATGTGTATTGTATATTCGTTCAGAAAATAAAAGTGATTAATGAGGAATTAAACGCTAATAGTAGAAAATGACTGTGTAAACGTGCGTACAGTGTAATCACGCAATGTCCAATAATCTATTAGATAATTTTAATTGCGACCCATCAACGGTTGATATGTGCTACACGATAGAAGACTTAATAACCATTCAAATTTGCTATGAAATTGTATCAAAAGCTTTACTGAAATTCTTCGATAGATCTTCAGACAAGGTTTACTAAAAAAAAGGTTATATAAGTAAGTTTTAGGATCCGTGCTATCTAGAAAATGATTATTATAGCCAAAATCCATGACGGTCTTGCATGTGGATGATTCGTTTTTTTTACGATAGACTTAAAATATATATATACACTTACATATTTGGCTTCAGTATTTAAAACTAATGGTCACGTTTTATTTAAATCAAAAAACCTGTTTTTGTTATTTATAGGAATTGAGTGCGCTCATATCAATTAGAATCAGAGCCAGCAAACGAAGTTAATAAACTTTTTATAAAATATTCTGTCTTCGAATCTATAACCAAACATGATTAAAAAAAATATTTTGTTTGTTTTTATTCAAAGCATCTTCAAAATCGATAAAAATACAAGTTTAATTATAAACAATGATTTTCGCAATGAAGATTTGAAAACAAAAGCGTTCCAAATATTTGAGTAACCAACTCATCATGAAGTCATGCATTTATGTGCTTATAAAATCTCGGTGCAAACAAAAAATAAATTCCATGACGTTCCCTGAATCTTGTAGATGCACGCTGGAGATGGCACAAACTGAGATATCTTCGCGAGATAACGATACGCTTGAGCTTATAATGCTGACAGAGAAAACATTTTCACGTGATTAACAATGCCAATTTTGCTTTAATTGACTTTTTTGTTCTACTGACTAAAGATCCGTTAAAACATTTTCTAAATTAAAGTTTACTTAACATAAAAACCTTCTTTCAACTAATAAATACCTCAGTGATCATAATTTCAACTTGTGTGTCGAAAGTCGTGTAAGAACCGGCAAAAGTCTTGAATCTGCTTCTAAGCTACCGTTACGTTTATCTATTGACTGGCCACTAACAGGTTTTGCAGCCATCCCATCGTAATCGTCATCAATATTTACCTTCTCATTGAGTTGAGGTCAAGTCCCTTTTTAAGAAGTTCTCCGTAAGAATGTTTTAAAACTTTCAGTCCAGTGAAAGTATCCTCGGCGTCTTCTCCTTTACAGTCTGGTGCACTCAATTCACTAATCACTTCACTGTGGGAACACCATTGATCTTTTGAACATAACACTATACTTTTATTTATAATGACATCACCGGAACTAATCTTCGATTCGGTTACGAGATTGTCGAAATTATGGCGAGATGTCACGAGAGCGGGCGGGTTTGTAGTGCGCGTGCGGCCGCATCGCAGCGCTGCGCGGGAGTCAGTGAGCGGTGCTGTCTGCGCGGGCGCGGACTTCGCGTTTGTATTTGGAATGCAATCTCCCTCGCTCTCTCAGGCATGCGCGCGTTTTCTCCTATACGCCAGTTCGTCTCGTTTCCTCGCCGTTATGAATGGTTGTTATGCTATGCAGTTGTGCCCAATAACTCCGTATGCTGGTCATTTTGCCCTTTTTGGCCGGTCCTAGTCCCTCGGACGGTTCATTGTTTACTGTTTTGACCTTTTGTCGTTCACCAGTTTATGTTTCCTTTTAATGGTCTTTTAATTTGTTTTGTTAAGCGGACGCTTTGCTCATTTTGGTTTAGTAATCAGTACAATGAGGCTTGTTAAAGCAAAATTCTTGGCCAAATAAGATGTTAGCGCAAGTTTGCTGGCCGATTCACGACTTTGATACCGTTATGAATTATAATAGGTACATCATAATACAGATAAAAAGCATTCCAACTTAAAGGAGCGGTAGAGCTGAAGTCATTAAGATACTGATTCAGTGTGAAATATTTTCATCTAGAATGTAGCCTATTTCCAAACGAATTTGAAATGCTTTTGAAATATTCAAACTATATTCTGATCAGAGAGTTCAAACACGTCTGGGATATTTGGATATTTCCTTATTACAAAGCATTCCAAATGCTGTTGCGTGTTCCAATATTTAGGGATATTATTAATAATTTTTAAGCGACATATTCAATAGTTTGATGTATGATGATTTAACTTAAAACATACAAAAACTACAGTTTGGATTTTGAAAACAAACCAGTACTAAAACCTGAACTATATCGGGATTTACTGCAGCCACAATTTGAAGAGTTAAAGGTAAGTATTAAAATCCAAGAGAACATAAAAGCGATGTACTAAGAAACGCTAACGATCGATCGTAATCTAAGTTCTGGTACATTTGCGCAAACACAACTAAGAAACAAGAAACGAAGGAAGTTGCACATGCGCACAAGACGGCATCCTATGGCGGATGAATCTTCTATTTGGAACAAAGTTATAGTTACTTTGTTTCAGTTCTCATTGTTGCTACGCTGATCTGGTAATTAGAGGATTATCTGATCATTGTTGTCTTGAAAGTGTGGTTTCCTGAAGAAAATGAAGACCTTCCTTTACTCTTTATATGTATTACTACATAATCTACATATGCGCAAAAAATAGACCTTCAGGCTAACCCAAATACAAAAGGCTAAACTTTTTTTTTGTAAAGTCAATTTGATAAGAAATATGCATTTGGATTCTAATGGTTCTTAGAATAATGACACTGAGGAAAAAGACCACGAAATACAAAATAAGACTGATACAAATATTAAAATAACTGGGTGTGTGAAAAGTTGTTTCTCATTCTCGATTATGTAGCTAAATGAAACTATTACATGAACAAAGTGTATTGTGTACAAAAAGTCTTTGTTAAATTGAAGAATGGATGTCAACCAAACGACATGTCCAAATCATGTTTTGACATTTTAAAAAGACGACGAAGTTAACGAAATGTATGTTCGAGTTTAATTTTCATTTTAAAGTTTTAGATTTAGATGCTTCTCTATATATTGCTAATGATATTAATTCGATATTACTAAAAGAGTTCATTCTTATGGTCTTTGGAAAAGTTCTGTAGTAGATAAACTATGGCTATTTTATCTCTTTCCACATATTTTTGTTTTTGATCGTATTGCCATGTAAATTATATACATATTAGCAGTTCATTTGCATAATATCACAATACTCTATCTAAATACAAGAGCAGATCGTATCACCGTCCTTCATATGTCAAGCAAGATTTTAATTGCCTGTCAAATGAAGTGTTACCTACTTACCTACATACATTAATGAGAGATAGTAAAAATGTATATGGAGGTCGATTGATATGCGATTAAATGTAATAATACTAATAGTCGAACTGTATGATAGCTTCCGAGGAAAGTTTGGACTGGAATATTAAGGGATTTGTTATACTATGTGCCCCGTCCCTGCTTCGGACGGTTTTTACGATTTGACAAGATATCGAGACTTCTTCATTATTATAAATGTTAGTTTATTAATGCATTAAACCATAAACCTTTCGCAATAAATTCTTTATACGAGCACGATCGTGAAAACCGCATCAAAATCCGCAACAGCGTGGTCACACAGACAGACACGATAAGTGACTTCAATTAATAATATGTATAGATATACAAATATCGTAAATATTAGAATAGTACTGGTCATGAAGAAACTCTAAAGGAGAACCGATGATGACCTGGTAAAGGATGCGGGAACACACAGGGTGCGGAAAGAACCAGACCAGTCGATGATGCAAGGGTAGGGGGAGGTCCATGTCCAGCAGTGGAAGTCTTTCAGCAGCTGATGTTAAGAAACTTGGATTAGTCTGAGATCGTCAACATTATAACATGACTGTGATGAATGCTGATTCATATATTCGGTAATAAACAAGATCTTATCCATTTACTCACGCTACGGTATTTAATACATCGATGTCGTGTTTATGATTTGTTTACAGTCTGTTGACATAGCAATTTGCTGACTGATCAAGAAAAAAAATAAAGCATAAAATTGCGTAGTGAATGATGTTGCATCTATTTGATATTAATGCTTTGACAGCCGTATCTGACGCTAATGGGATTGGTTTAAATATTTCCACGTATTATAATGGGTTGACCTATAGAACTTTGTAGTGTGTTGGTTGGCCTAATTTTTTCTTAGAGACAAATTAAACCTCCGATAAAAGAAAAAACTCAACAAACTATAGCAACCACTTCAGTAGTAACACTTCGCCTCTAGTGTAGTACGAAGTTTCAATAGGCTAAGAGGCCAGCTTATAAACTCAATTCAATTAAACCTTGTACAGGCACTTTTGAATTGTCAAAATTAAATAGTCTGTCAGTTAGTCAGAAAGTTGAAGCTAGTTGCCCATTCCAAAACGTGAGAAGAACGGGCAAGAAACTCCATCGGCACTCTTTATTACAAAATCCTGGGTACATTATTCTTGTTGATTCTTCTTATACTGGTTTGGTTTCCAGAACTGCGGCATACTGTACGAGAATTTAATATAGAAAAAGATCACAAGCTGAAACATGACCTGTATTACTAAACAAACGCTACTACAGTTCCATTAATTTGTAAAGAGAGACACAAAAAAATATTACCAACACGAGTCCGAAGTAACTACAGTAAAATAGTATAACAAAAACACAACATCAACTTTGTCACGTGATATTCAATAAAAGTGTCGGATTTCGAGCGACGGATATTTGTACTGGCGAATAGAAAACTTGACACCGACAGATGACATTGAAATTATTGATATGCCTATCAAATTTTTGGAGAAAAACTGTTGGAATTTGAAGCAGATTTAACTTGGAAATGTATGTGATTTTGGTGATAGTGAAAGGAGAAGTAAGATAGACAACAACGTAACTGAAAAGTTGTGAAGAAATCGGCTGCTGTCATTGGCATGTGATAAAAAACTGAGGAAAAAATCAATTCATCAATCAATCAATTAATTTTTTTTTCTTATTCTGTGTGGAATGAGAAAAAGGCCTTTGGAAAGTTTTGTGTATGAATGATGGCTATAAGAGTAGGGGAAGACCAAAATATACGATGGATGGACTGTTTGAATGATGATATGGTAGGAAAGGGGGTGACTACCGAGATGACGACTAATAGAGAAGTATGGAAGAAGACATGTTGCGCCGACCACAAATATGCCTACTGGGATAAGGGTAGGAGAATGGTGACTGTATTTAAATTAGGTTTATTGAAAACCAGCAGCGCCCCGCGGTTTCACCCGCATAAGTTTTCCGTGGGAATATCTAGATAAAAATTATCCAATGTCCTTTCCCGGGACTCAAACTATCTCTATACCAAATTTCATCTAAATCGGTTCAGCGGTATAAGCGTGAAGAGGTAACAGACAGAAAGACACACTGACGCATTCATAATATTAGTATGGATTGTAGTAGGTATCTAGTTTTGATAACAGTGATGAAATCAGTTCGATAGATACATATAATGCAAGGTAAAGCATCTATGGAAGAATGTGAAGACTGACTTCCGCTACTAATAAGGTGAAGCAGAGATTCCTAGAACGATATCATCATTATCATATCAATATCGATGTGTGTTATTGACATAGTACAGTATACATAATGTATGTATATGAATGAACGCACTCTTGGTCAGTGATTTGTAAGTAAATAAATTTTTATTTGTTTAAACATGGTGTACATGATACATTGCATGCAGGATAATAATAATAATGGGATACAGAAAAGTTCTAACATGTTCAGCCGCATATCGTGGCGTACAAATTGGTAGGAAGAGATGGTGCACCGTGATAATATTCGTCAAAATTACATTTCATCATTATTCATTAAAGGTATGTATAATTATAGTATATTTTTTAGATACAATTCAATGTCAAAGTATGTAGTTATTAAATAAATTGGTCAATAAAAATATGAATTACTGTCATTAAAAATTTCAATTCCAAATTACAATGATTCCAAAAAATACAATAGATTACAATAACATTTATCAAAGATACAACATTGTCATCTCAAAAACGAAGAAAATTGTCCTCTTTCTTAGACTCTATTATACTGTATTTATGCTCTTTCAGTTAGTAAAGTCTTCAATTTACTTTTAAGGTATATTTAATGTTTTCCACGATTTGGGCAATTTATTAAAAATCGTCGAAGCCATACAAAAGATGCTCTTACGCTTACGAGTTGTTTTAGCGCCGAGAACACACGAGTTTGAAATTATCACGTCTATTCCTTGATAATGTTTCTTTACAAGTTTTTGGGACTTAAGTCGCAAACACGTAGGGATGATCATAATTCTATTTTATCCCGGGATCCCTTGTATGAGGGCGCACTCTCGACTCATTACAGCAAATGGGACATCGTGGTTTTAGCTGAGTTCACTCAACTAAAACCACGACTGTCTTCAGTCCGATATAGCAAGTTTCAATATTCCACGGAAGATATCTATAAAGATTTCTCGGGGAGGAAAAATAGAACTCTAGCCTTTAAACATCACACTAATATCATAAAGGCGAAAGTTTGTAAGTGTGTGGGGGTGTGTTTATATGTTTGTTACTTCTTCACGCTCAAACGACTCGACGAATTTTGATAAAATTTTGCATGGAGGTAGCTGACACCCTGGATTAACATATAGGCTACTTTTTATCCTGATATTCCCACGGGATCGACATTTACGCGGGTGAAATCGCGGGGCGCAGCTAGTAATTATTATCGATAATAACAACAGTGATGTCAGATTAATTTGAGCCTTGTAGCCGTAGTATATAAAAAATTACTTGAGCACGCAAAAAATGGCGTCCGTAACGAGAAACATTTAAAGTGTGCTTCCGGTACGACACGGAGACAGATAAATTAGGAACTATAATTATGATTGTGACACGGTTTCGGGTGGCAAGATTTCACCATAAATATCGTCACGCGGTTAGAGGCTTTTGGATTTCGGGGAACTTTGAACCCAAAACGTAGAAATGGGCGTTGGGACAGTCAGGGCTCCCAGAATCTGATATACCTATGCCATTTGTGAAACAATTGGTGATTTGTTTGAAAGCCTTCTTAAATTCTTTATGACTGTTTTGTGCTGCAGCGCTTTATGGGGCTTAAAATCGCTTTCAAGAGCACCATTGATGTTATCGAGACAGTCCCGCAATTCTACACACTAAGATATTAATGTTGCCAGCACACAATCTAGAAAAAAACAGTTGGTACGATACAAACGTCAGTAAAGCAATAAACCAAGTAATTACAAGTCTTATTCGCTATAACACCACAGATCCGTTAGAATTAACAGTAAAACAAATTTTTATAGCAGAATTCACAGTGGAAACCGTCTGTTATGCAGTTAACCGAGAATTAAAGTATTAACTTCCAATTAAGGAGTTAAGGGTCAGTTGTCAATTTGTCACGCAGTTGGGCTCCCTTCGGATAGCCACATGTTACTCAATTGACGAAGTGAATGCCCTTAGGTTGGTAATTCTTTGCTTCTTCGTAGGGACTCTTTAGAGTTGACCCCTACTGGTCTTAACCAGTTGGATTCTTTAACTGGATGTCTTCATAAATAATTGATTTTTAACTGTTTGAAGTTGGCATGCCTATGTTTTTTTAATTCATAAGCTTGTTTTTTAAACCGGCTTTTGTTGTCGGATTGGTCAAATGGGTTACTTACAAGGTATAATAAGGAAGGGCTCCGTTTTTTCCTTTTGAGATACGGAACCCTAAAAACGGTACCTTTACATTCTGTTGTACTCTATCCTTCTGAATCCATACTTACTAATACATATTATAAATGCGAAAGTGTGTCTGTCTGTCTGTTACCTCTTCACGCTTAAACCGTTGAACCGATTTAGATGAAATTTGGTATAGAGATAGTTCGAGAAAGGACATAGGATAGATTTTATCCCGATATTCTCATGGGATCGACACTTATGCGGGTGAAACCGCGGGGCGCTGCTAGTAAGGAAATATATGAGGCTGTCGAGCCCATAGATAGGTTGATAGATGACCTACTAGACATCTACCCCAATAAACGGCTGACTTTCAAAAGTATTCGTATAAAAGTATTGGGATTGGTACCAATTACTAGCAATAATATTATTAACTGTGACGTTATGTACTGCAGGGTAATTACGCAACACACTATCAGTAGCAATGGGTTTCATTTTGACAGTATAACAACATTCATTGCGTTTTTTACGTTGTTGAGCGGACACATTTTTCGAACATATGGAGGAATGGATTAGCAATATGCTTCAAAATGATTCATATTGAGAGTAATAGTGTGTTACGCAAATACTAAACAACATCAGAGTTACTGCTAAGTTAACACAAAACGCAAACATTAAACAAACATTCAGACCACGAAATCAATTTGGGCAGAATAAAAACACATTTAGGGCAAAGTTACCGCAAATGTGTGTTTATTTCGAGTAGACCCATTAGGTAAGGAAATTAACATTGTATGGTTTACTCACGAGTCACGACATGGCTCAGATTTCGTATTCACTTACTTAGTGCAAAGACAACATATAGGGTCAAACTAAATTAACTAGCGAAACTCCGTGGACGTGATGGTAATCGATATCTAAGCATGATGAAACAAAAATGAAATAATTTTGAGTTTTTTTTGTTTTTATTTTAGTCATTTGAAATATCAGTTTAAAAATCGACCTTTTATTGTGTGAACTACACAGACGTGACGGGTGTCGAATTGTCGATATCACAACACGATAAAACAAAAGAAAATATATTTTTTCTTACCCACTTCAAGTAACAACACGACCAGCGGTCGTTGAACCCCAAAAAAAACCATCGACTTTTTTGTTTTTATTTTATCGTGTTTGATATCGATATCCATCACATTCTGTATAGTACTGATGGTCTTAAGCTCATGAGGCCAGAATCTCGTACACATGCAAAGATCGTTTTACAAAATTCGTCAGCGGATTTAGGGATGATTTAAGCATACCGTGTCCAAATCCAGTGTTTTGTATTTGTGCATGCGCCAGGCGTCTAAAGCTGGCAATATTGTTGTGAGTAATCCAACTCAAATGCGAAAGTGAGTCTTTCAGGGTCAAACTCATTTTGATGACGAATCTGATGACTGGCTAAAAGCTTTACTTTTTTAAATACTCGTAGTTTGTGTTGACACAAGCGAACAAAAAGATGATGACTTATGGCATAGAGTAAAATTAGTTGCTAGAAGACAACAGATTCAAAAGGCCGCTTGTACGCACTACGACATTTCAAGTTATACATTTCCAGTATAAGCTGACATCGCATTGTATAGGTTTTTCGTACAATGAGAAGTCATCAGCTTATACTAGAAATTTATAGCTTAATAATGTCGTCTTGTACCTATTTCTTTTTTACTGGAGCAGCAGGTTCTTTTTCTGTCGCAAAACACCCAGTTCTTTTTGAGGTCGTCGGTCCATCTTGCTGTGGGGCGCCCCACACTACACTTGTCACACTACTCCACTGCAGGACTCGTCTGCTTCACCGGCCATCGGTCCTTCGTCAAACATGGCCAGCCTACTGCCACTTCAGCTTGGTAAGCAAGCTATCAAGTCGGTGACTCCGGTTCTTTTTTGGATAACTTGGTTTCTGATGGTATCCTTTAAAGAAACTCCGAGCACAGCCCGCTCCACAGCGACCTTTTAGCCTACTTAAATTATTACAATATGCTTAATATTTTGGACAAACTTCACAATCTCAAAGTATGTCGAGATCACAAACCGTTAAGATACGGTTGCATCTTCGGCTAATGTGTTTTCGCTTTCGTAATTGTTTGTTGTTTTGGAGACTCGTCGTCATGGTTGGAGTATGTTTTGTTGTGACTGTATAGCACGAATCATAGACAGGTGAGTTCGGCGATTTCATGCATGTGACCCATCTGTTGTAAGATAATTGTTTGAATTTAGTGGATATCAGCATCTGGTGGAAGGAAGGTAATAAGAACTCATTAAAATGGATGAGTTGGCAACTAACTTCAATTAAATAAAAAAAATTAACCTTGCACCAAAAATTCAATGTAGACTTTCAATTTCAATTGTCATGAATCAACATGTATGGTTTTTATTCTAAAAATAAAGTTTTTAGAGGTATCTTCATGATTTTTTTCTATCTTAACAAATTAGTTGTATTATGTTTTCAATTTCAATACACTATCTACCTAGCATATCCTGATCATATATTTTTCAGATTTTGTTTACTGTAGTCGATCATAAACTTTTATTGTTTCTAAAACTTGCGTTTTTTGTGTTTAGGTCCTGTAAGCCTCATAAATAAACCAGGTGAACTAAACATTGAACTGTAGTGGCACATAATATTGATACTCGGTTTCTATAAACAAAAACGAAACGTTTTGCTTACCAATGGTAGCATTTTTATTACTAAACTGGGCATATAAATAGATTCGTAAGCTAATTTTACCTGTGGTAGCTACTTCCATATGGGAGGGTCTACTATGCATACCAATGAGGTCTGCTTCATTATTGGTAAAGATACAAGCAATAACGGTCCGTAAATTAAAGGAATCGCAGCCATTAGTGTTCTGAATGCGAAGATAATTTCTTTTCGATGAGTGACGGATGACTGATGAGTAATGTGCTCTTTCAATATTATTTTGTTTTTATTTTGATATAAACGAAGATAGTGAATTGAAGTGTACTCTATAATTAATGATAATGCGTCAGCCTATTTAATATGGGTCTTTCAAATAAGAAGACAATCATCATTGTACAGTCGACTGCGCGTAACGGTATAACACTTTCGCTTTCACGCCTTTAGCTGGCCTATTATAGCGTAGTACGGAGTTTCAATAGAATATGTGGCCAACTTCTACTGGTTTCGTTACCTTGACTTGCGGTCGACTGTACTAAAGCAGTCATCTTATTTAGCGAAATATCAGCAGTTGTAGAACGTGTAGCCTTTTAGGTATGACAGTCGTGACACTCGTGCGAGACCACGCAAATCAGTATTAGCTTCCTTATTAAGATTTCTGTGGTTATGACATTCATCATCATTATTTATTTATTAAAACTTTATGCACAAGTAAAAAACTGTACAAAGGCGGACTTAATGCCTTATCAATATCATCATCAATGGCCACATTGCTTATTAACAGTGGATTCTTCCCAGAGTGCTCTCATTAATACTTTGTGGCTTTGTCCATTTGTGATGGGCACTGTTTTATCATGTGTTTGTAATGCATTTTCCTGGAGCAGTGCTGGCTCTGTAGTCGAAGGTTTGAACCCAGGCAGGCACTAAAGTGGCACTGCTCTCAAAACGGTGAAGGAAAACATTGTGAGGAAACTGGCATGTCCTCTAACAAAAAGTTCGAAGACAAGTGACATCTACCAACCCAGACCAGGCCCGCGTGGTAGATTTATAGCTCTCTCTCAATTTTCCTTGATAATTTAACTTTGTATTAAAGACTAACCTATAAACGTTACATTTATTGAGCAGTTCCACATGGTCAACAAAGCAAAGTAAATCATAAAGCGACCATGAACACAAGGTTAACAAATAAAAGTGCAAGTAAGTTACTAACAGCAACAACATGACCGTAACAAATTATATTGTATGACAGTTCACATATTTTAAGTACTTCTTTAAACATTTTCATACGTCTTTGACTCAATCAGTCTACCTAACCATATCGCAACATGTTGGGGTCGGCTTCTAGTCTAACCGATTGCAGCTGAGTACCAGTATTTTACTTGGAGCGACTGCCTATTTGACCTCCACAACCCAGTTACTGGGTAACAAGATACCCCTTGGTAAGAATGGTTGTGTAACTTTTTTGGGCTTCTGACTACCAGTAACGACTATCAAAGAATGACAGCAGGGACGGGCATTCCGCGAGGCACGGAGGGATCTCCACATGTAGGTAATGGATCCACCACGAACCGATCGCGGCAAGGGGAGCTCAACCTTGGATCGACCCTTGCGGCTGTTATTATTTAGTCACAATCCCTTTACGAGCCACTTCTTTGAGTCTTCTTTGAGAAATTATATATCGAATTTAGAAATTTTTACGTTGGTATGTAAAAGCTCAACTATTTTAGTAGAAAACGTTATGCATAATATCACGTGTATCTACCCCAAAGGGGTAGTGGTAGTGCAGTGGTGTACAGTACATCCACTGACGTTTCTAGTTATATTTAAGTCCCATGTTAGGGCGAGCCTATTGCCACGAACCGGGCAAAAATCCAGACACCAGGCTGTTGATGAGAAAGCCCTGCGGGGTAATTGCGTAACAAAAAGGAAGAAGGATAGCAAAAATTTGCATAATATTAATATGTCGGCATCTACCGAAAGTCTAGAAGTTACTCAAAATCAAGAAGAAGAAAACAGAAGTACGAAAGAGAGAAAATTTCAATGGAAGAGAATTTGGCGAAGTATTATGGAAATTGTGTTTTCTGAAGAGCAGATTCTAATGGAAAAAATAATGTCAATGGTGAAAGTTATATGTGAGGAAATTAAATCATTTTTACTTAGTAGTTTTATGGACAGAGAAGTTATAAAAAATTTTTTGTCTAATGGATAGCACACAAAAAGAGATCTCGCTAAATATATGTCAGTGGAATTCACAAAGTTTAAGGCCCAAATTAGGTAGTTTTGAAGTATTTTTAAATCAGGAAAATATTCATATTGCTATTTTGAGTGAAACATGGCTTGATCCAAGTGTTAACGTTAATTTGAGTGGGTACAATATTTTTAGGCAGGATAGACCGGATTTCTACGGAGGAGTTGCTATTATAATCCATAAATCATTGCATTCGCAAATAGGTCATACTCGTCTATCAAATCCAGGCATAGAAATTATTCATGTCAAAATTCTAAACTGTAAAAGCTTAAAAAATATAATATCAATTTACTGCCCTTCTTCTGTAGTCACGCGTTCTGCCGACTGGGATAGTCTGTTTAGTTTAGAGCTCAGCAATACTTTGATTGCAGGGGATTTTAATGGACACCATACAAATTGGTCGTACAAAATAGATCAAAGAGGAACTCAACTGCTGGAGTCTTCACTAGAAAAAGGCTGGATTTCTCTAAATAATGGCGATGCTACTAGGGTAAAATTAGTTAACGGATTGGTTAAGAGGACATCACCTGATATTACGTTTGCATCGTCAGATATATCGATAAATTGTGATTGGAAAGTATTCAATGAAAACTTGGGGAGTGACCACCTCATTATTAAAATAACACTTAACTATTTAGAATCAAGAAAATATATAAAGAAACGCAATTATAAAAAAGCAGACTGGAAAGCGTATAGAGAAAATCTTCAACAACCATTTTCCGAAATTAATCATTTTGAAGATATTCAAGTCTTATATGACTATTTTGAGGATCACATTAATTGGTCAGCCAATAAGAATATACCTGAGACAAAGATTTGTACCAATCCGGCAGCTAATTTTAAACCTAAGGAGTATTGGCACCCATCATTGTCCAGAGCCGTAGCTAAACGAAGACTAGCTTTGAGTACATTTAGACGTAATCCTACGCCTGATAATCTCAATAATTTAGAGAATAAAACCGCAGAAGCTCACACTTTGATAAATAATGCAAGATCAATTAATTGGAAATCATTTTGTAGCAGTATTAATGAGACTACTTCTGTGTCTGAAATGTGGCGGAAGATGCGTTGGTTCAAAGGCTATAAACAGGCACAATCGTTTCCTTCAGAAACGAAACAAAAGGATTTGTTATGCTCTTTAGCGCCAGACTCAGTAATAAACAAACAACCTTATTTCAAATCTCGTAATAGTTTATTGGAATCACCGTTTAGTATACAAGAAATGAAACAATGTTTTAAGAAAAAAGATACTGCTCCGGGCAAGGATGGGATAACTTACTCCATGATTTACAACCTACCTTCTGTAGGCAAAAATTATTTATTAAATCTGTATAATAGGATTTTTTCATCTGGGCATATTCCACGTCAATGGAGGGAAATAAGCATTGTTCCCATTCCAAAAACTGCCAGCAGTGCTGATGTTGAACCGAAGCTTAGACCGATATCTCTCATCTCATGCGTTTGTAAAATATTTCACACAATGTTAGTAAAGAGATTGGAATGGTATATAGAGAGAAATAAGTTTTTATCTGCGGGTACGTCTGGTTTTAGGAGGGGACAATCATGCTTGGATTGTCTTGCGAGACTTGTCACGGATATTCAAATAGGACTGTCGAATAACATACCTACTGTAGCTTGCTTCCTGGACATAGATAATGCATACAACAATGTTATAATTGAGAGTGTTGTGGCTACGTTAGATAAATTGAATGTTGGTTCCAATATTTGTAAATATATCTGGGAGTTTTTAAGTGCAAGATGCTTAATAATGAAAATATATTCGGGGGAGACAGTAATGAGTAGATGGACAAATAGGGGTTTGGCTCAGGGGGACCCACTTTCCCCGTTACTTTTCAATATAACCACGTATAAAATTTGTCGAGAGATTGAAGACGTTTCTATATTACAATATGCCGATGATTTTGTATTTTATTTGAAGCACAGAGACATACATTTTTGTGAAATCATTTTACAATCAGCACTTAATGACATGATTGCTAAACTTGATGAAGTAGGCTTAGAACTTTCCCCAAATAAATCCAAATTATGTATTTTTACCAGAGGTCGAAAAAGGAACAAAATAGATATTAAAATAAATCAACATATAATTAGTACAGTTGAAAATTTTAAATACTTAGGTATGTGGCTTGATCGATCCTTATTGTGGGGTAAACATATTAATGAAGTAGCTGAGAAGGTATTGAAATTTTTGAAACTTTTAAAAGTATTAGCGGGTTCTAAATGGGGAATGCATCCCAAGTATCTACGTACGTTATATATTTCGGTGATCAGAAGTAGATTGGATTATGGATGTTTTTTGTTCGGAAATAGTGCCAATGTTCATTTATATAAATTAGATAAAATACAGAATCAGGCCGCGAGAATAATCGGAGGATTTATCAAAAGCAGTCCCATACATGTAATGGAAAGCGAACTGTGCTTACCTCCTTTACATAATAGAAGATTATTTCTTTCATATAAATACTGCCTGAAAAGTATGTCCTGGTCAAACAGTATAATGATGCGACTTCTTGCAGAACTAAATAATCTTAAACAGATGAGTTTTTGGCAAAAAAAAAAGAAACCTTTACTCGTATCGGTATTCGATGAATGTGAATCTTTACGCGTACATACCTCTGATCCCTTGCAGATGTTTACATTAGATGTGTGGGTAACCAGTATTAAAATAGATGAAATTATTGTATGTAATTTAGAAAGTGTAACAGGTCCTAAAAAACATTTAAATTTTGCTTCTCTAAAATTTGAAATTGTCAAAGAAATTCACAATAAATACTTGGATTATAATAAATATTTCACTGATGGTTCTAAGTGTAAGGATGGTTTGGGAGCAGCGTTTTACGACGTTGATAGAAAAAAATCAGCTATGTACAAAGTAAATGCTAATGTGTCTATTATGACGATGGAACTCATTGCAATCTACGAAGCCATTAACTCTGCTTATAACTCGGGGGATCGGTATTTTGTGATTTTCACAGACAGTAAGAGTGGTCTGCAGCATTTAGCTCGTTGTGCCTCTGGCTTCAGAGGTATTTCGATAGCTTACTCCATTTTAGGTAAGGTTATAGATCTTACAAACAATGGCATAGTGATGAGATTGCAATGGGTTCCATCTCATGTAGGTTTGAGAGGTAACGAAGAGGCTGATACACTAGCAAAATTAGCGGTCAGTCAAGGTCAAGAATTTTGTATCCTACCTAATTATTTAGAACAATTAAATTATTGCAAAAGAATTTGTTATGATAGGTTTAAGGAGTACTTTGATGAACGAAGTAGGGAAAAGGGTATCTGGTATAAAACTATACAATATCAGCCTCCTCGAATACCGTGGTTTGCTATCAAGGATATGAGTAGGTATCATATTGTTCTGCTTCACAGATTACGCTCTGGTCACTACCCATCCCGCAAGTTTGGTTATTTGATGAAAAAAGTTAGTTCTCCCAATTGTGAAACATGCGGAACGGTTGAAGATGTTCACCATTTACTTATGGAGTGTACTAAGACAAAGAAGGAAAGAGAGACACTGTTCAGTAAAATAAAAATAAACAAATATGAAATCGGTCCTTATGTGAAAGTTTTAGCGCAGCCATCACCCGAGGTAGCAAACCTACTTGCGGATTTGTTCCGAAATTAACAATGTACCTATACTTTATTACTATACTTATACTTGTAGATGTAGTTTAGAATAGTTTAAGGTATGATGAGGCTGACATGCCACTGTGGATAAAAGCCTCTAATAAAATCTAGAATAAAAAAAAAAAAAAAAAAAAAAACATTCATTGCCTTATTTACGTTGTTGAGCAAACACATTTTTCGAACATAATTATGAAGGAATGGATTAGCAATAGCAATATCCTTCAAAATGATTCAGATTGAGATTGATAGTGTTACGAATTTGGGGAACTGATTAAAAAATCCAATAGGTAACACTTTGGCCAACTATTATTTTAAAAGCTCAACTCTTTTAGTACGAGTAGATTATGTTATGTTGTGTACTTGTGTATAATAAGACTTATAAATCGTTTGGACTTGGTTTAAAAGCTAATGACTATTTTGGTGGTCGTTGGGTTCGTCTAATTTCTGAAGTCAAATCTAAATGTTTTTACTGCTAAATCCTTTAATGTGGTGCATGATGCTTGTATCTGTTATGATGTTTTGATGTGGTGTTGGTCATCGTTTATGGCATGTTCAGAGCTGTCTGCTTAAGCAGTTATAGCTTCAAATAGAGATAATTTTGGTACTTTGCTTTGGAGTGTTGATTCTGCAACGTTGCTTTTCGCGTTAATTATGGGGTGTTTATCTGGCTTTATTATTGATGTGTGCAAGTGCTGTTTATCCTTCTTTGAAGATTTTATTGGGTGAACAGAACTTCAAATAAGAGGAATCAATATACAAATCTTTATTATACATTTTAAGACACATGATTTTGAAAGATGGTTTACTTTGCTGTCAGTTTCAATATTGTACACCATGAGGTTCCACTAGGGAAAAGAAAACTAAAGTATGTCAAATGTGATGTGTGATATCTAACAATGATAAAAATATGTGGTGTCATTGACCGCAGTGAGTGTAGTCACTTGAAATATCCGTTTAAAAATTCAATTTTATTGTGTGTCACATAATCTCCACAGATGTGACCGGTGTCGATATCTTATTATGTACCTATAAGATAGAAGAAAATAGATTTTCCCAACTCATACTTCAAGTAAAAACAATACGGTCGGGGGTCGTTGACCCCCAAAAAACATCAAATATTTTTATATTTTAATTTATTTTGTTGAGATTTCGACACCCATCACATCTCTTCTATAACATAGTCTAGGATACATTCTAAATCAAAACAAATCACACGACACTCCTACGATATAACAAACTATCCATCATGCATCAATACGAACAATGCTTTGACACTCATAACGACTCCCTCAAAAATGCGACTGCAGTAGCTACCTACAAAACTAACACTAGCTAGAGCCACAGAATAGATGATTGCAACAGACGGACAACTCATCGTTCAAAGTGCTATGATTAAACCACACTTGACTGCTAATGTTCGATGATTAGTCATAGACTATATACCCAGACAGTTGATATTGAATTAAAGAAACTATCGCGTGTATCAGTGGCTCTTCTTGAACACATGACTCAGATAGACGTGATCATTTTTAAATTTTGACATACATTACAATATTCGTATTACTGTAGGCTGCTGTCCTTCATCGTGACTTTTGTCTTAGTATCTTTATCATCATCACTGAGCCCTTTTATTTGAGTTCTTTGACCATTAATACTTAAATCTTCAATTGCCATTTCTATAAGCCGAAGAAGGTCTTTGACAAGCCATTTTTTTTTTGTACACAATTTATCTTTCTCTTAGCTTGTTTAATAGAAATATGTATGTCATTTTTCTAAAAAACCATTATCAATTCCATAATAAATCATTTTTATTTCATTCCTCCTATTACATGGGGCTTATACATAATTGGCGAAATGTGGGTGTACTATATCCATCGGTACACTCTGTCTAATATCTTCTGAGCTTATGTTACTTCCCTGTAAGTTTCAGTGAAATTTGAGTAAGTGACACGGTGAGGTCTCAACTCTCAACCCGAATTCCTGGTAAGGTGTTCATATACATAAGTACACAAGCAGAAAGAGGTGAATGCCAAGCAGTGGACGAAGTCAGGACATTTAAAAGCACTCGAGTAAATTGAATAATAACGTTGAACAGGTTCTCAGCAGTACTGAAGTCTGAAAACCAGGAAGAGTTCTCAGTCAACTCCAAAGATTTCCGCGGGATTATAAACAACTTCTTCAATACACAAACTGGCTTAAAGGAAATATAATTCCGTTTCCTTCCCAATGAAATTGGAAGTCTGAATTCCACAATTCCGTCTCAAAAGGGAAATACTAGAACGGACACATTCATACATTTAGCGTTATTAAATGTTTATCGGCTGTGGGTTCATCAGCCGAGTCGATATTTTTAGTGGAAGCGCGGGCGCAGCACCAGAGTAACGGGAAAGCCGGATGCGATCTCACTGGGCTGGCGAGATGCTGGTTTTGAGAACAAATTGGTGGTTTTTTTTTGTATGGAATAAGGACAGTTGTCACGTATTGTTGATTTGTTTGTAAGGAAAACTGAGATAAGTTTTAAAACTATACTGTCTGTTATATTGTGTCGGCGGGGTGAAGAAGTGGACCTATGTATCAACGTCTGCGTATGATTGTGTGAGATTGGAGTCTTGCCATCGAAAATGCTCATTAGTAATTCCAGGAAAGCTCACAGAGGCAAAACCTATGCATTATTAGGTTGCATAATTAGAGTTTATATTTTTAGTAATTTTTTTGCATATTATTATTTTTATTTATTTCTAGCTGCGCCTCGCGGTTTCACCCGCATAAGTTTCGATCCCGTAGGAATATCGGGATAAAAAGTAGCCTATATGTTAATCCAGGGTGTCAGCTACCTTCATACCAAATTTTATCAAAATTGGTCCAGCCGTTTGATCGTGAAGAAGTAACAAACATATAAACACACACACTCACAAACTTTGGCCTTTATAATATTAGTGTGATTTTGCTTAGCATGTCAAATACAAGCTGAAATTATTAGCAATTATATTATTTAATAATTACAACTGATACCAACCAACAAAGATCCATTGATATCTATTGATTGTTTGATAATAAAGTTCTTAGAAAACATTTTGTCATCCTTTCCCCAGTGTATCGGTTGTTCGGTTCACTGTGCTTCCAGTATGAATGAGTGTATGAGTAAGATTGGCACTGTTTCAAAATATTATGATACGGTGCTGACGTGTGCCTGACGAATTACACGTCATTCACCCACGTCCTCGATTTGAAGAAAGTCATGTTGACAGAGTTGTTAAGTCAGAAATTACCCTCCTTTTGAGCTTCGTCGCAGTTAGTTAATGAGTGGAGATCTTGGAAATCTCGCGCCTCTTTTCCTTGTATAATTGAACATTCACTAGGTACTTACCTACTACCGTACGTACGTTACGTACTGAATTTGTACTGAATAATGCGCCTAAATATTATATGAGACCCCAAAGCGCCCGCCCTTCATACCTACAATCCTAGATATTTTTTTCTCAAGAAAGAGGTAAAATGGACACATTTGGTTGTTTAGGGATAATTTGTGCAATATTAGCAATTGGATTATTAGTTTTTTTTAAATTATTTATTGTCGATGCTTACATAACATAATCAGCCTATAATGTTCCCACTTCTGGGACACAGGCCTCCTCTCTCTGAGAGGGAGTTCGAATTTTTGGTTCTAGGACATGCCGGTTTCCTCACGATGTTTTCCTTCACCGTTTTGAGAGCAGTGGTGATGAGTTTACTGTCGATGCTTCGAGGAGACCTATTCCCAGCAGAAGACAAAAAATGTCCTTTAACTAAAGAGGCAAATACGTTCGCATGCTCACAACAGAGTCAATCACAAATATACCTCTAATTTCCCCTAAATTTTTGTAAATATTTTGACATTGATTTTAACTGAGATGAGATTGCGACTAGATTTTAAACTGTAATTTTCCTTAGTCTGCTTAGACTACCTAGATATAAATACAGGGTGTTTGGTAATTAATGGATCGCCTCTTAAGGGGTCATTGTACTTATCATTATGAACAACTATTACTATGGGACCAAACCTTAAATCGCGAAAAATTATTTAAAAAAAAAGAGTAACCGTGGAGTTTCTTGCCGGTTCTTCTCCATAGGAAACGACCAATTGGAACCGTGCACCTAGCTTCTGACGTTTCATAAGTGCCCATGTAGGCTTATGTGAAATAAAATATTTTGATTTTAAAAAAGAATCAGCTGTTTCCTACATTTTGACGAGTTAGGTATGCGCACATAAATGTAGGAACAGCAATTTTTTTTTCGCGTTTTCATGTTTAGTCGTGTAGTAAAAGTTGTTCATAATGATAAGTACAATGACCTCTTAAGAGGTGATCCATTAATTACCGGACACCCTCTATATCTAAATTGTTTCGCTTAGCAACTCGCGACTTTCTCTAGCCTCAAAAAGTAATGAGATCACAGTGGTGTCCGTTTCGGTCGTCAATATTACGAAATTATTTTATTTGTATTGCGTAACTATCATTTTAGACTTTTAGCTTTGCCATCCGATTTGATACGGACAAATAAAATTTGTTATTGGTAAATTATGGTAAATAGATTGAATTTGAGAGATAGCAAATATACAAGGTGTTAATGAATTAACCCAAAACCTCTTAAGAGGTCATTGTACTCATCATTATGAACAACTTTTACTATGGGAACCAACCTGAAACCGCAAAAAAAAAACCGGCTGTTCCCTACATTTTGACCTCCTATGAGATTTTGGGTTAATTCATTAACACTCTGTATATCTATATATATAAAAGAAAGTCTGTTAGTTACACCACTTATAACTCGAGAACGGCTGAACCGATTTGGCTGAAAATTGGTGGGGAGGTAGCTTAGAACCAGGAGACGGACATAGGATACTTTTATTTTTTATTTTTTTTATAGTAGGATTAGGGTAGGAGTAGGGTAGAAGTAGGGTAGGAGTAGTGTAGGAGTAGTGTAGGAGTAGGGTAGGACCCTTAGGGGCGGAGCAATAATTAAAACGTCAGAAAGAACGGTAAGTGAAAACGAAGTAATAGCGCGGGGAGGTGATGCGACGGAGTGGGTCGGGGGAACAAGCTAGAAACATGCGGGTAGAAACTAGTAATATTATAAGTTTAGAAGATCATCACCTGCCAAGCCTTTTCCCAAATATGTTGTCGGCTTCCAGTCTAACCAGATGCAGCTGAACACCCGTATTTTACATGGAGCGACTGCCTATCTGACCTCAACAACCCAGTAACTGGGTAATATGATACCCCTTGGTAAGACTGGTTGGACTGGTAATGCCGTAACGACTGTCAAAGATCCACGAATGACAGCCGGGACCAACGGCTTAACGGCAACGGCACGGAGGGATCTCGGTATGTAAAGATGGTCGCCCATCCACAGACCAACCGCGGCAAGAGTAACTTAACCTGATCGACCGACCTGTGCGGCTGTTATTATTTAGCCACGGACCCCTCATAAGTTTAGAAGATCTGCGTATGAATAGTTTTATTCTCTTTTCTCACTTAATTAAAATATTATTATGAGAAAGATTTCACAATGTATAACATTAACAGTAATGAATGAGTTTGAGTTTCTCTGAATAGAAATTGAAGCCCTACACGTCAGAACTTTCTGACGTGTCGACTTTTACTTACTGTATTGACATAAATATTTAAAAAAAAAATAGATTTGTTTATGTTTCTGCCCGCGACTTCGTGCAATTACTTGTTCCCCCGATCCACCCGTTTTCGCTTAACGTTCTTTCTGACTTTTTTTTTGTTTTTCTCGGCTCCTAAGAGTCCTAGCGTGATGTTACGTAGCCTATAGCCTTCCTCAAAGATTGTGCTATCAAATGCAAAAAGATTTTTTCAAATCCGACTGGTAGTTCCAGAGATTAGCGCGTTCAAAAAAACAAACAAACCCTTCAGCTTTATTATTAAAATATATAGATTACTAGCTGACCCGGCAAACGTTGTTTTGCTCCTACACTACTCCTACCCAACTCCTACCCTACTCCCACACTACTCCTACCCTACTCCTACACTACTCCTACCCTACTTCTACCCTACTCCTACCCTACTCCTACCCTACTCCTACACTACTCCTACCCTACTCCTACACTACTCCTACCCTACTCCTACACTACTCCTACACTACTCCTACCCTACTTCTACCCTACCCCTACCCTACCCTACTCCTACCCTACTCCTACACTACTCCTACCCTACTCCTACCCTACCCCTACCCTACCCTACTCCTACACTACTCCTACCCTACTCCTACACTACTCCTACCCTACTCCTACACTATTGTACTCATCATTATGAACAACTTTTACTAAGGGACCAAACCTGAAATCGCAAAAAAAAAAACAGCTGTCTACTTTTATGTTCGTATAACTCGTCAAAATGTAGCTGTAGGGAACAGGTGATTTTTTTTTCGCGATTTCAGGTTTGGTCCCATAGTAAAAGTTGTTCATAATGATGAGTACAATGACCTCTTAAAAGGTTGTTAATGTTTTACCAATAACCCTGTATAATGTATATGTACTTACTGAGAACGTAATAGTACCTACGTACACATTAATTACCAGCTTAAAAAAAATAAAAGTAGTTAATTTTGTTGATTATTTCCGGTTAATAGTAAGCCTGGGTCCGGTGTCTGTGGCGTGACGTAACATCATCGAATCCGGTTGTTTATAACGGACTTGATTTAATTTAAATATTAATTAGATGATTTTTTGATATAAACTAATTTTACTTATTGATTTATAGTATTATTTTTGTACCTATAATTAAATAGCTCTTGTCTTATTAAATAGAATTGTATGGACTGTGAAGTAAATAATCTTTTTTTAAATGAACTTTTCTAGACTGTTACCTTAAATATTTACGGGGTAATAGCGAAAAACACTACTCGTAACAATAGGAATGGCTTTCATTATGACAGTTCAACAACATTCATTGCGTTATTTACGTTGTTGAGCAGACAAATTTTTCGAACATACGAAGCAATGGATTAGCAATGTCCTCTAAAATGATTAAGATTGTGATTGATAGTGTAATACGCAGTTAGGTTGCTGAATTTCGGTTGATAGAGATAAACTGCCCGCTTCACATAATTCAAAGTGAATTATGTGAAGTTACGCTGATTGCCAGATTTAAAATCCAATCATCTAATCTATCGCCACAGATACCTTGATATCTGGACCACATACAAGTTTAATTGAATGGTTTTTAGCCTATAACCATTTTTCAATTTACCGTATCTGTTCTAAACACCATCACTTACCTGTAAAAGAAAAAAATAAACATTAATCAAATGAAATAGACCTCGCAATTTTATTAGCCAATTAGATAACATTTTATTATTTCAAAACTTAAATGTAGAGTCATAAGGTAGAAATTCGTTTAACTTTTACTGTAGGTAAATAAGGTGAATCGTGACTGAATGATATAGATCATGATAGCGTATATTTAGCTGACGCTGACGATGAAAGTTGCCAAGTGTTGACATATTAGTGCTCGTGACTGTACTTGTATTTTATAAAAATAACGAATTAAATAAATAAGCGATGTTGTGTAAACAAACTACAGGCATAAACCTTAATTTTAATATTTCACTGCCATCTAAAAGGATACAGCAATCAATTTCGACAGAATGCCTATTTATTAATTTTAAAACTTTTGATTTAGATTATATAAAAAAAAATATATTGACATAATAAAATATAATAAATATTTATAGAGAATATATAATTAAATATTAAATTAACATAATAGAATAGCGCCTTCAATTTGCACATGTTTCCTAATATTATGAAAGAGATTCTGTGATAAATTGGCTGTGTCTAACTTGAGCAAGTGCCAGTGTTGTCAAATCTTGCTAAATTTTAAACAGTTATATCATAAGTCAAGAGATTTGCTTATTACTTCGATTTATGGCCGGTTGATGGCAATAGGCTCGTCCCCTATTATATGAAATAAACATAAACACAACTGGCGAAATTTGGTTGTGTGATACTTACATAATTACGTGATTATATGTTATGTTAAGTATTTCGCTAGATACTTCATTCACCCAATCAAAGCAGTAAACATGAGTTTGATAGCGTCGTGTCAGGAACTTTTGGAAACTGGGTGCAAGTATAAATGACGTCGCATCCGTCACGCAGCGTGTACTAAGTCTGTCTTCCACGAGAGATGAGTATAGAAACAGATCGTGTAAACAGCAGTTAAAACAAACACTAGGAAGTAGTAACTGTTTACTTATTAAATATAATTTATCATTTCCCCGTTTTAATAAGAACGAGCGGGAGATAAATTGGATTTAATTGATTGCTAAAGAATTGAATGAACATCCTGAAGTAATTTCAAGTTATAAAACAGTCAGCAAAAAATTTGTTAATACTGTCTAAAGTTTTAGTAGAGATTTTTGTATGAAACTTGCTACGTACTTTCCTGCATTCAAATAAATAATGAGTACTTTGAAGTTTGTTATCGTTGTTTTATCTATATCTATGAATATCTCTTATTATCATTACATTTAATCTTATATTTGTTTGAAGTAGTAAACAATGGGTTTATTTGGCTATACAAACTAAAAATAACAAAATTAAATTCTAACTTAACTAAAACTGTACAGAAACTAAAAAATAGCGTCGAAAAATTCATCCGCATCGCTGTCGACTGGTAATGTACCCAAGAGACTGATTATCATTATGATTATCATTACATAGTACAAAACAAAGTAGCTTTTCATGTCTGTATGTATGACTGCTTAGATCTCATAAACTATACATTGGATTTTGATGCGGTTTTGCAAATCATTTAGTTTAGAGCATTTATTCCGGAAGGTTTTTCTTTATATCACATTAATATTTAACTTAGATATAACTCTTCATGTTTTCATTTGTCGTCATTGATCTCTTGCGAATTAGGGGCGGGTCGCTTGTGGATTATATAGGGTGTTTGGAAGCTGGATACAAAGCTTTAAGGCTACTACATGACCTAAAGCGCAGTCTTTGTCGGACTGCATGGAAAAGAAAGAGAAGCGCGATGACACAACGCAAAATATGAAGCAATTATCTATTTACAAAAAATCTATTGTTTGGACTACAAAATTAAAACATTGGTGCTTTAGTATGTTGCTTGTAGAATAATCTGACAAAAAATCATAATGATTGTATGTATATTAGTATGGTTTTTATTGTAAAAATAAAGTTTTAGAGGAATTTTCATGACTTTTTCTATCAAATATCAAATTTGTTGTATTATATTTTCAACACACTATTTACCTAGAATAATTATATCCTGAAGAATATCAAATATTACAGTTACAGTTGGTATGTTATTTTTGACTAAATTTTTGTAGTTAAAAATAAAAAAAAACATGCTTCGTCTAAGACATGTATGGCTCAAAATGCTGTAAATGGTGTCAACTATAACTCCCTTAGAGCTTTGCATTCAGCTTCCAAACACCCTGTATAATAATTAAGATAATTTTCTCGAGTCCTAAGAATGTTAAGTGTGCACTTAGGGCACGTGCAGTATACATATATATAATGGCATGTGTTACATGTTCAGTTATTACAACTGTATATAAATAGTCTTGGTTAGATCATCGTCTGCTACACAATAACTCATTTCCTTAGCTCTTAGTTTTTATGTAGGATGTTATGTATCATTTAGAGGAGTCGTCTTATCCGTAATTTGATGTTTCTGTCATATGTATTTAAAAAAACTTTTCTGGTGGAAAAGAGCGCCCTATATGAGGAAGACAAAGATTAGCAGTCCCCTGACTATCTGAATCTGTGGTTAACCTTCAAGATTATAAATATGAGCAGTTATCATCATCTGCCTAGCTTTTCCCACCTATGTTGGGGTCGGCTTCCAGTCTAACCGGATGCAGCTGAATACCAGTATTTTACATGGAGCGACTGCCTATCTGACCTCCACAACCCAGTTACTGGGTAATACGATACCCCTTGGTAAGACTGGTTGTCAGAATTTCGGGCTTCTGACGACCCGTAACGACTGACAAAGATCCACGAATGACTGCCGGGACCAAAGGCAACTTTGTATTGCCTGCTTGGGTTTGAACCCACGACGTTATAACACGTAAGTCGAGGCTGTTACCACTGGGCCATCATTGCTCTTGTTTTAACTTTAGGATTTGTAAATATCCAAATCGGTTCACATCACTGATATAGATACACCATAGATAGGCCTCTCTACATATATCTGTGGTTCACATTTGTTCATCTCCGTGATATGGGAACTGATCTTGATAAGATAAACATTCCAGATTTTCACAGAGAAGCCGGAACTCAAAACAATTATATAAAATTAAAACAATTCGCTTTCTTTTGTGACCTTTGCTACCAAAAACTTATCTCCCTTAATGTTTGCAATACCACAAACAATCTTATGCTTTTAAACAATAAAGTTTATTTTTGATTATCAAAATGTTTCCCAGGGTCGTTTTGGTTTATGCAGTATTGTTAGTAATTACTCTTATTCTCATAACAATACGGTATATACCGACTAAGTTATTGTTTATAATGCGTACCGTTGTTTAATCAAAGCATCTTTGATATGATCTTTGTACTTGGTCCTACTAAGATTTCTTCTCGTGAGATAATTTTTTTTTGGTCGGTTTCACGGCAATCGTGTGTAACAGTTCAGTTGCCAACAGCTTTTACTTATCTCCCGGTTTTTTTTCCTTTGCCTACACTGTCCCATCATATCAGAGCAAAGGTCTTCCCCAAATCCTTCCAAGTATCCTTTTTTAGGGCCACCTCGATCCAGCCCTTGCAGTACAAGTCCAGGTCAATTAGCCGGACTTATTAGCCTTAGAAATTCTTATAAAAGCTTTCGCTTGTGACTCATAGGTTTCTCAAATCACACGCTATCCTTCAATCTTTGGCTACCCTTATCCAGCTGCTACCAGCCACCCTGCGACGATCTTCTCACCACCTAGCCTGGTCTTTCCTACTATACGTTTACCGACAACCCTATTGGCGTGAGATGCTCTACCACAATTCAATTTTCGGGTTCTATTTCATGTTCCATATTTCAGGGATGCTTTAAAATAGCCTCCTCTAATGGTGGGATGGATTTTGAATAATGGTCACCGTGTTTAGATAAGTAGGTATGCACCACGACCGCGACGGTCCGAACACCACACGACCACAACGCTACCGCTCGTTAGTGGTACCAGAAGCTCTTATTCTTTTGATTATGTTGAACATTACCCCTGATGTGCGGCCTACTGTACCTACGGAACAACCCTGGGCAGTCAGATACCACCTTGTTGACTTGCTAATATTGTAACCACGGCATTATCTATTCTTACAGGACCCTTAAGTCCTAAATGTAATTGAGTTTTTCTCAGAACAGCCTATATTTTAAAACTAAAAGAGTGTCTTCTGAATCGGGAATCAGTTCTCAGAAACGTTGAAAATATATATTTTGGACAATGCCTCGTAATATACTCGTACGACGCATTGTCCAAAATATATATTTTTGACGTGTCTGATGGTTGACGATGTTGTATAAAAATTCAAAGTCAGTAGGCATCAAGTATAAGACCCGGACTTGGTCTCAAGACATATGCACATTCTTTTTGGGTTTGGGAAGAAGAGCGTGGTTCTAACAGAAGCGATAGGCGGAATAAATATTTTTTTCTTCGTCGTATAGCATTTTTGCTGTCGTCAAACATATGACAGATGGTCGATTGGAATGCACGTAATAATAAGTAGGTATTAAATAATAATAGGAGAGTAAATGTGGTGCTATCCTAAACAATGGGGTACTTCTTATCGTGTCCAGCGTGTCCTGCTGTCTGCACGCTACAGGAGCTACCGAAGCGTGCTAAAGGATTCAAGTTCATAGTCTATTCTGGATTAACTCTATATAGATTGCCATCGACACGCTAATAAGAAGAGCCGCAATCATATCAAGAACTTGTCCAAACCCCCGAGACGCTATTAAACAATAACAATTCTACCACGAGCCACACACGAGGTGGAACACGCCACAAAACATGACTAACTGATGATTTTCCGATAAATTACAACAACAATGGTAATACAAGCTTCGGTTACACTAATTATACTATCGTCACGTCCCAGCCCAGGGTTACTATGTGACTAATAACTGCATCATGCTGTATGCACCGAGATCATACCGGAACTATATTAAGTAAGAATGCAGTTCGAGTTGAACTAAGAGGTGGAATTGACGTTTATACTTTAACAGATAATGACTATTCGTATGTAGATTCAGTGTTCATCAGAGCTCATCTCATGTTTGTCATCTACATAATTCATTTTGAATTCCATTATTAATTTAGAATAGGTATAATGTTTTCAAATCCTTAGTTTTCATGGATGCGATGGGTCGTTATTTTTTTCTCGGCTAGTTATCTTATGATCCCTTGGTAGGAGGACCATGCCTTTATTTCCTCTCGAATCTACTCGATCATCGCATCAACATCAGCCCTGGTTCTTATATCAGCCTTACCAGCATCGTGCAAGTCATTATTTTGCATGTGTCACCACCTCCCCTCTCTCCCTGGTCGTTTTCTCTCTCTTCGCTCTTCTCTCGCTTTGTTGTATACTTGTATCTTGCGATTTCAGTTACCTTTACCATACCGTTTTTCATTAATCACATCACACATTCCAGAGACTACAGCTTCCAAAATCGCTCCCGCTTATCCCTCAAAAATCACAGAATTTGTACACTTAGATATTACGAAACACATTGGCTTCTTATGTTTTATAGCCTATTGAGTGCCTGTGGAACAGGTACAGTGCGACGAACCCAGCCCTCTCCCTCTTACACTATTGTTGTCCTTCTCTAGCACTTTTAATAACAAGTTTAGTCCCGGATGCGGGACGTAGAAAGCACTATGTTGCTAAGATTTTTAGTGCCATTTTATTGGTTTGTTTTAATTGAAATGTTATCATCTTGTGCTCTAAAGTTTCTTGTTACTTAGTTAGCATCTACGTACTTCTACAGTTATTTCATGGATATTACTACCTATCAGCTTTCATTGCAATCAAATGATCTTGAATATCAGTATTTTTATCTCTGGCTCTTGTACATTTAATTATTTCTGTATCCTTTTAAAAAACCAAAATCACACCATGTGTCTTTATAAAAATAAAACTTTGAATCAAACCATAAATTTTAGCTTTAATCATGTCTTTTTCAATCCTGAACCTATATTTATTATTTACCTCATCTCTACCACTAACGAGACCACACATTTAGGAGGCGTCCAGTAATTAATTCACGGATGTCCTGCGTCTCGACTCCCGTGGGAGAGCTGGTCGTGTGTAAGATCACGCTTGGCTGACTCTTGCGCATAAGAAATGTTGAGAAGCCACTCCTTAGGTTACGCCTTAGTGCACTTCGTTTAGGAAATGTTGTGATAATGTAGTCTAACCTTGAAATAATAACAGAGTTATTAAGAATTTGATAAAAATAATTTTCTCTATTTACTTACTTTTCAAAAACTATGAATTCATTTTGAAGATGTGAGAAAGTTTATTTGCAACAAATGATACAAATTCAGACAGCAGGAATACTGATTTTTATCTTTTATCTTCTACTTTTAACAGCATGTGCTTCAAAATCCAGAATAGAATATAGTATTCAGATAATTATAAGTAATTGTCAGTGTTTTGCTGGAATGCACGCAAGTCTCTCGCTTGAATGCATCCTCCTTAAAATACCAATTGCATTTCTTTCCAAGGAATCGTGAGCCTTGTTCAGACCCACACCCAAAAAGCTTTTAACGTTACAATAGAAATGTTTGTAAGAAGTCCCCTATTGTGTTCCACATCACTGAGCTGCATTACGGGGTGTGTTAAGGATACGATTTTCTGACTGTTTGCTTTGGTCAAGTTTAATATTATTGAGTGCAGGGAGTATATTTGCTTCGCAATAAGCTAATGTTTTCTTTACAATAAGTTGGAATAAACTTACTTTAATAATAAACTTTATTCGAATCTCGACCTTGATCGACTGACTCATGGAGTATTTTGATCAAAGGGTTCAGTACCTTTTATAAACGTTTCTGTACCTTGACCTTACCCAAAAAACACTTTGTTTTTATTTTTCTTTCAACGTTTATTTTAGTGGAGTACTTATCAGCCTAATAATCACAAAGTTTAAAAATTACTTTACCTTGAACCGACCCAAGCAAAGACATCTCTGCAGTCTATCGCATATCAATTTTACTAAGTAGGTTTTATCTAGGTCGTCCCTTTTTGTTTTAAGAAGCTTGTCAAAACAAGAAAATATAGTACTTTAACTAAATGCTATTAGTTCTACTGCCTTGTAGACGGTAGCTTGTTCATAAACATAAACACATTATAATGCACTTCGTATACGGCGCTCCATTTTACTAACAAGGTAAATACTTATCGCAGTGGCATCAGAGCCGCGTATAGCAGTATTGAATATAAGCTGTGTAAAGGTCACTTGTGCGTAACAGCAGTGACAGGTGAATAGTCCTTCGCCTACAAACGGCTTAACATTTACTTGTGCCTGCGTCTCCGAGATTGTATCGTTTTGATCGTTCAAGAGTATTTTATTTGAAGCTTAAGCTGGCAGTGGTGACCTCTTAGTGAAATATATGATAGTAAATTACAATGATAGGCACGAAATTGTTAGGTATTTTAAATTTGTTTAAGAGAAGTGTTGCCCAAAAGATAAAGCAAATATGACGAATAACAATGTAGAATCGGTTAGAGAAATTGAAACTGCAAATGGAGATATTGAAACTGTTAAGTTATTAGTATTACAAAATAATGAACATGTAAATTTTAAGAAAATCGATTACGATTCAGACGAAATTGCTACAAGTAACGACCCCAAAGTTAATTCTGAAAATCAATCTAAATAGGTAAAAATCGACATAAAAGTCGATTAAGTAAACTATATAGTGTGAAGATTCTGGAGCAAATTTCCAATGGGTAATAAACGTTAGTTTTATAGCTAACCGATCACTCTTCGTGAGTTTGTACCATTTATTTATACTGGCGTCGACCGAAAACATAAAAAACAACAAAATGGAGTGGAGACCTAATATATGGAAGTGAATCCTGTACGTGACCGTCGTGTTGTGTGCTGAGCTTCGAATAAAAATAAAATATAAAAGTTACACTAAGAGTACAAGAGTGAAAAATGACGTGAGGAAAGTTTAAGTATACATGTAGATAGCTATAAGAGTAGGGAAAGACGAAAGAAAAAAAGAATGGACTGCGTGAAAGATGATATGGGTAGAAAGGGGATGACGACTCGGATCAAATAGAGAAGTACGGAAGTAAGACATGCTGCACCAATCCCAAATACATTGGGCTATGGGCAAGAGAATGATTATGAAGAGTAAGCAATGTCTAAGCAAGAACCGCTTGGAAAAGAAAAGGGATCTAAGGCATCGCAACTAAGATGACACCTACATAAACTCTGACCTTTACAAATATCAGGTTTTCGGAACACTTATGCAACTTCGCGAAAGTCAAACATGAACAAATTAACACCAAGGTGAATGCATTTTAACTCATTAGTGGATCTATATTGGTTTAAAATATTTGTACCACAACCTGTGCAACTAGTCTCCCTTATATTTTCATGAATACAAGTTAACAGGCGGCTCCATTGATCTTAGCGTTCACTTAATTAGTCTCGTTCATTTGTTTGCTCAACATCTGTTTCTTCTTCAGTCCGTTAATTCGGAACTGCATTAATTTTATAATAGCTTCTATTCTTATGTAGCTATGATAACATCTTCTTCCTTAGAACAGTCTTTGGTAAGACCATGTCCACGTTTTGGCATTTTTGGAAATATATATCATCGTGTTTCCATTTTTGGATTGATTAGTATTATACTACCTATTTTCATTTACTTGTTTCTTAGTAAATACAATGCTGTTTATCATGTATTAACTGGTACAATAGATTATCCTTTCTTATATTATACACTTTGATATTTAATAAATAAATTGTATTGCAGTAGTTTGGTCTCTGCCCCCTAACAAATACAACATGTTTGGATTATCTACTATGTTATCAGCAGTTTAATAGGCACAGGCAGTAACACGCAAGTCCACTTAATTGATGTCCATACTTGTTTGTTTGTCAAACATCTGTTCTTCTTCCCAAGTTTTATCAGCATTGGGGAAGTGATCAATTAAAGCCACAGCCATTTGAGTGTTTCTATTATGATTAATGTTTAAGGGGACTGTTATTAGTGCATGCAATACTTTGGTAAAGACAAAGCTGTGGTTTTGGTTAGCTTAATAACTGTTTTGTTAAGTTTTTGAGGTGACCTTCCTACATTATGCTTAGTACTGTAAGAGAATTAGATATAGTTAAAGTGATAGTCTTTATGGCTGCAAGAGTTCATATACATACAGGATGAACTGTTATTCAACATATTCATTCCAGGATATGATAGTGTGGCTTAGGCTATACGGGTGCTTAAATGTTTTAAAGGGGTCACTAGCGCGTCCTGGAAGGAATAAGTCGAACTACAGTTCATTCTATTAAAAGTAAAGGTAATAAAAGTAATTTCATCTGTTTATTTACACCTGAATCCCTTACATTTAGTTATTTTTATAAACTCCTCTGGTCGCCTAAGCTCCTGACCACCCTTGTAAACATTAAGCTTTGAAGTTAAACAGAGGTTATTTTAAATTAGAAAGTTAAAACTCACTTTAAATGAACGGATCTGTTAATAGATTGAAGACAAATGGTAGTTTCTATTTGCTGCCGTACCTATCTAAATTGCTCCTTGCAGCCATTTATTTGTGCGTAAAGATAATTTTAAATCCGAACGTGGTTTTACAATTATGGCCATAAATTATATTGAATCCCGAACTTGGAGCTATTTTAGGTTGTTATTATTGTAGTTATAATTTTATGGGGCTTCCGATTTATCTTTATTACTTTATTTTTGGTAAACTTGAAAAACAAAAAGCATTAGGTACTTTTTACTGGGGAATGAGAACAGAGGTCAGACAGGCAGTCACTCTATGTAATACATATACTGGTAGTCAGCTACATCTGATTAGACTGGAAGCCGACCCGGGAAAAGGCTAGGCAGATTGGTACTCACGTACTGGGGACGAAAAGCGGATAAAACAAATGACAAAATATGTGGACAAAATGGATGATATTTCTGCAGCCTTGAATACTTGTAAACTTGCAAAAGTGAATCGGGTAAGTAGTCTATTTGTAGAAGAATCCATTCCACTGTACCCCAGTGGCCTAGTTGACTAAGAAACATAGAAGAGTTCAATATAAGTCGCATAAATTTAAATTAGACTTCTATAACGACTTGAACCAAGTCATGTCAAGCATTTCCCCCGTCACCTAACAGTCAAATTCTTCAGTAACTATAAACTGTGTCTAATCCATCTCCTTACTTTTTACGGACTACGATTCCATCCGGTCGTAACCATTATTTTATTTTTAACGCGCAGTCATTTGTTTTTTTTTTGTAAACGGAGCCCAACTAATTCGGAGTCACGAATGGGAAGCATTGAAATGCAGTTTGGTTGGATAGCTGTTGCTATTGCAAATATTGTTGCTATGTAGTTATTACTTCATATAAAAGCCTGCATCTTGATTGCATGTATTTATTAAATACTTAAAGTATACTTAAAATGTATAGAGGCGGACTTAATGGCCTCGGCATTTTCTAACAGACAACCTTTCGGTGATGCAGAGACAAACAGCTAGTGGTAGGTGCAATAACGAAAATTTAGGAATAAACATTCATTAAATTTTTTAAAATTTAAATCTATACATACGCCTATGAGCTTTCTTGTCTCAAACGTTGCTGTTATGTCATCTTCTGCTCATGATAGAGGTCACTAAATAGACCAGGTTGATGTATGTTCTTCAATAGGCCTTTATATCTCGACATTGATCCTCATCTCAAGCATAGTAACAATATTTACGTGAGTAACTTTTGCCATGGTGAAAAAATTCGGTAGCAGGGCAGCGTGGTGCTGTTGCGCCGACGCAATTGTAAGTGAAGATAACCTCACATTTGGAGGCGTCGAAACATAGCCTTGTAAAATCAATCTGATGCCTATATACGTTTGGCATTTACATGATTAATTTCATGCTAGACGTGGTAATGGCGTAAATTAACTTTATTGTGTACCTATTTAGCTAACCCACGTCTATGTACCCAACTTTCAGTGATTCACCTACGTTTGAACTTTAGGCCTTATGAGTATTGCGCAGGAGTTCATCAATTTAGTATACTTAATTGATAGTATTGTAGATATACGGTAATTCGATTTAATGATCATCAAGCAACCGTAAGTTATTAAAAACGAATAAAGATAAGCGGAAAACGATTGTGTTAATGGGGAAATAAACTAAGATAAAGATGTAGATCATTAGGTTGCAGGTACGGATAAGCTGACTTCTGATTGTACGAACAACCTATAAAATGCCAGGTAATATAAAACTGGAAATGTATACCTTGATGGTTCGCCGTGTGTACCTACGATAGTTTGTAAAAACAATACGAAATGGAGCTCTAAAAATCAATTAGTTAATGGAGCTATTAACAGAGACTTGTAACTATAGATTCAGTGTTTTCTGAAGGGTGCACATTAGTGGCAACAAAACCATATACATAAGCTGGCTTCGTCTTCTATTGAACCTTATAATCCGATCCAGCCTGCCCTTTGCTAGTATCGCCCTAAGCCGAGCCGTGCCCTTAGCGTGTAGTTGCTTAGTTTATAAGTTGTTTAAGCCCTGGCTGGAGGCCTTAATTTATTGAGGCAACCACAGACAAGCCCGGCTAAGCAGCCCACAACCTCCTACGTTGACCTGCGAGATGACATATAGACAAAAAAAAAAATCTCAGTAGGTACTACAACTAGCCAGCTCCAGGTCAAAGTATTACCACTGACATACGGCCGACTATACCACGTTTATTCCAAAACTCACTTCAGATACTACAAAATAACATCTTGTTTCCATTAATTTCACTATAGAACACTACAAACATAATCAAAGACTGATTCTGTTCATTCCACTCGTGACAGCGATAAAGCATAAGCACTGTATGACGTTATGACAATAGCAAACTGTTGAGTTGATAGATCTAACGCAAATGCTCACCAGATAAGATTAGAAACTCTTAAGTTGCACGCGAGTGTTCCTTGGGCCCGAGTGACAAGCGATTTCAACCATTAAATTAGCCTGACAGTGTAATCTGTATGGTAAGGATCGTTGGCTATTCAATTATGTTAATTTAATTATATTTAAGTGTACTTGAGAGACTGACAGGTGCTAGTGATTGAGGGTTATTTAGAAGTAGACCATGCAGTCTTGGTCGTTTGGACACTATGAGTATGGATAGAAGTGGAACAAAGAAGAAAAATAAATTAAGGTAAAGGTACTTTAAGGGTAGCAGCTGGGCTTTTAGGGTGCTTAGATATTTTAACAAAGTCTTGCGTACCACAGTCAGCAATGGAATCAATGAATGTAAGCACCAGAGAAATATACAACTTTACTTTAACCAAATCTAAAAATAACAAAATTAAATCCTAACTTAACTAAAACTATACAGAAACTAAAAAATAGCGTCGAAAAATTGATTCGCATCGCTGTCGACTGGTAATGTACCCAAGAGACTGGCGGTATTACCACGTTGTATGGCGATGCTTAGCCTCTGGCCAAGGTCAGCCCTTGGGTCACAGGAAGTGTCAACCAGCCGTTTCGAAATTTCTTTAAAAAGATCATGAGCACTCGGACCCCACGGCCCGAGGGTTCCAACCCCAGAGAAATTGGTCAACCCCAGTCTGTATCCAGAGAAAAATCAAATAGTGGTCTCCAGTTGAAGTGATATTGATGAAATAAAACTTGAGAAGAAATAAAAAAAAAACGCATAGAATTCTCAAATATTGACAGAGCCGCGAAATCTGACTCAGATCCTGTGAAGAATTAGGTAGGTAGAACATGTGAAATAGATAGCAGTAAAGAGTAAGTAAATAAAACAAAACATCATGAAACGCTAACAACTGTAAACATAAACCACAGTAGTACGCATCTCCCACGCCACTGGAACCACAATCTTAGTGCTAAGTCGCCGTTTAGCGGCACTTTATGAACAAACAGGTTCCCACGTAACAAACTTGATGTGCACAATCACTTCACTGCAATCCTGTGACATCGTCAAGGTAACTACTATTAACGAAAACACACATAATAAAAGAAGTATGAATGGAAAAAGCAGTCTTGGGGCCCAAGTCTGCTATTTTTATAAATTTGTCATAAAAGTTCGTAATCTGCTAAATTCCTATACGTTGATCGCATTGGTCGGTCAATGGCACATAACATATACGATACTCGTAACGAATTAAAAGCAATGACTGCACAATGACGTTCTAATGGTAGGTCACTGATCAAAGGAACTGTAATTTTTTTTGCAGATTACAGCCTAAGTCAGTCATTCATTTGTCATTATGTACGAGATTACCATTCTTTTAGTTGACGCCATTATATTAGTAGATAACCAAACTTGTCAAAATCAACAATTATGAATTCAATGATAGACCATTCTGACACTATTGTAATAGCATAGCAGACTTGAGGCCCTGAACAATATAAATATTAAAAAGATGAATGATAAAAAAAAAATATAATTTAGGAAAAAAATTAAAAAACGTCAGTCACTAGACTAGATTTTAGCTGGTCAGACAAAATTTCAATAGCTGTAGTCAATCGACACGGAAAGAAGAAGAACTACTGGACGATGATAATCATAATGCTATAAATAACAGTTCAAAAGCAGGATTGTATAATAGTGCAGTGTTTTTATAACTTGTCAAAGGGAACCGTTAGTTGTTCGTTCGTTACCCACGGTTGATTCTTGTGACTACGGTTGACGATAAGTACATAAGAAATTACGTAGTTACTGTTGCATTACTCCATTCAACCTTTGTTGTAGCATTATACATTAAAGTAAACTAAAAGGATTTGATGATGTTTTAAGACTTATCAAACCAAAACCTATTAGTTTACTAGTTGCATATGTACCGAGCCTAATCGACTTAATATTTAAGTCGATAAGGCTCGGTAGATGACCGTAAAATACAGATTGAAGTACTGAGATGAACCTATAGAAGAAGATCATCATAATCATTGGCAGCCCTGTTCCACCCAGCTGCTGAATATAGGCCTCCTCCTTTTTATACAGACGCCAGCACATCAAGCTACCCGAAACTGTCAAATTTTCCCAATCAACTTTGAACCTTATGCTTTAGAGATAAAGTTGAAAATCTGTTAAAGAAATTTGACAGAATGTAGTAGCTTGATGTGCTGGCGTCTGTACCATACAAGATCATTAATGTCAATTTAAAATCTGGAGCCATGATGCGAAAGAAGGGATTAAAACCCTTATTCGTAATGTTTGCACCTATTTTAGTCCGTCTATATAATACTGTTCTACTTATTATTAAACAGATTCCTACTGAAAACGTTAACCTACCTCTAGCATTAAGTTTTACTTGTCCATGTTTATCAACCAAACACTATTTCCTGGTAATATTATTATTGTGTAATTCACTCCAATTTTCCCACAGACTATTACGAAAATCCTTATCTCCAAGTACCTGTGAAGAAATACTTGTTATCAGTTTATTCTTCACATCTGCGATAAGATTTGACGTGCCCGATAGTGTTGGAAATATCTATTTCTCCCTATCTTTGCGAGATATTGCGTGTAAAGGTAGATGAAAAATGATTCGGAAAACGTTCTACATTTACCGTTTTAATCAAAAACGTTGCTTAAAGTTAAGTAGGTAGTGATTAGCGACTTTTTAACCATAAATTTTTGGATCTATTCCGATCTGATCCCCTGAACCCCAACCCCCCTCCTCGATCCCCTGCTAGTTCGTCTTCTGTTTTAATCTCTGTCTGATCCACTTTATCTAGGTTACTCTTTTTAACAGGTAAGCACATTCAAGAGAAAAAAAATTTTTGACGCTTGAACGTCCCATAACTTTTATCATCGTTTATAAATAAACCACATTAATAATAAATATATCTTGTACCGAAGCTTCTATTTCTTAGGTCTAAAGGTTCAAAGATGACGAACAGGCTAAAAATGTTCTGGAAAAACTTTCAAAGAGACCACCCCTATAGTTTTCCATTTCTTATTCCAGACAAGGAATGCGATTAGCGCCTCGCCTACACTGGCACTGGTTCTCTTGCTTTTTGTTTGCTTAGTTCATTCATATTAATTAACATTCCTTTACAGTTCATTAAGATTTCTTATTCATCATGTTGGTATTGTCTGAGTTCTGAGATCAGCTATTGTTACATTAGTAATGCTGGGGATTTATTTTTAGTTTCACATATTTTTGAGAGACTATGCCAATTGCTTATGTCTGCGAAATTGGAACCGTCAAGATTATTTATGATCGAGTATAAATTTTTTTTTTCTCAAAATTTTACCCATATTTCGGATAAATTGGCATCCAATATGAATATGTTGTTAGAAAAGAGTAAAAAACCGAATACGTAAATGCCAAAATTTAACCTAAACATGATAATACAACGATCCCACCAATAAAATATAAACAAAACAAAGCAAATAACTTAGAATTAGTTAAAAGACAAGGACGCACGAACACCAATTCAAGTCAAAAACACGCAAATCAAAGTTACGCCTGCGGCTGTCAAATCAACACGCGATTTCGACCGCAAATCCGCTTGTGTGTTAGCCCTTATAACCGATGTGCACAAATTATGTGGTCAAAAGCGTAGGCTAAGGCTAACGGATGCGTTTGTTCGTAACATCCTTTATAAGTATTATATTATGTAGTTGTAACCTTAGCCTTGTGTTGTTATCGTTCTTGCTCATAGTTCAGCTTTGCCGTTTGTTATGGATCTGGGACTCAAAGGACGGCTTTGAAACTGGGTGCATATTAGTGTTCTATTTTAACGTCTGACTTCAGATGACCAAGTTATGTATTGTATGCATCACAGTTAGCATTAGATCACTCCTCCATTGAAGCCTAACGAATAGAATAGTGTCATAACTCTTTTAATCACTAATTCGTTTTTTAATTTGAAGACTTATGTCATCCTTTATGAATATTCATCATACTCTAAGAAAAATATTATATTCATCTCATCTTCTCATATATTCCAAATCAGTAACAATTTAGAGTTAATCCTGTAGTTAATCTCCTTCTTTCTCTCAAGTGATTAATGGATCCCGTGTCCAACGTTTTCCTCAACTTCTCACTTCATTATGCAAATAAACACACACTGTTATAATCTCAAATCTACATACGATGTAATAATAAGCACTGTCAATGACTATAGTACGTATCTTCCTTTGCAAATCAGCGCGGAAAGAACGATATCTCATTAAACTACATATATCTTTACTGTATATAATTACATCTTCATACAAAGGCGTAGAATCGTAGATAAATCTGTCCTTTTGTGTGCTCGGCTTTGTTCGTATGATTGTATGGTACATGACTTTGAATTACATGCGGTAGGTGTAATGTGATATAACATCATCGTGTTATGTCTGTTCGGAGTTGATCTTGACCGCTGCTGTGAGTTTTTTAGAAGCATTTGACACGTTCATGTCATATTGATTACATTCGTGTAAGGTTTTTTAGGGTCAATTGGCAAACGTAGGGAAAAGATAGTGTCATTTAAATTCCTGATTGCAGAAATTTTGAGATATTTAATTTTATCATTATTGAAGAAATTTGAAACGAGTTTCATCCTAATATAGTGTAAGAAGCTGGACAAGCAGGAAAAGACAACCATAAACGAATATGAATGAGTGCACTATTGCAGCAATTTTTAATGTACACGTTTCAGTACATGTGCCAGCAAGTTATACTGATAAAACGCAAATTGAAACGATGTAGAAACGTTTACAATAGTAACGACATCGTAAAAACAACACGTCATTTGACTTGAATCAATCTCAGTAACATGGAGGAAACTGTGCCACACTGCTTTCTAGCCGAGCCGCAATTATCTGAGACACCATAACGTACAATCACGATAAACTGCGCATGCGTCGCTTTGATATGCTTTGCTCAAGCTAACTGTTTGGATTAAGAAGCTGGTCATTACTTGGTGGGTGTAATTCAAGTAGAGGATAATTTTGTACATACTTATGTTTAGCACAGGATTTCGATAACTTCAAGGCATACAAAACAGTTTCGCGATAGATTGACTGAAATACAGACAACGCACAACATTAAACAAAGGAGATAGAAATACAAAATCTTAGACTCACGTACACACACAGGTACACTACATAATGTCTTTTGGATTTGGATTCCCTCTGAGCGGGACAAGCGGTTCCTTGGAGTTTATGGAACTTTCCACCTCATACCTCTAAAACCTGGCGAACTCGACGTGATCAGGGCAGCCTCCATACACCTACTTCATCATGACGTCATCATCACTTCCTCAAACTCTCGAGACGTGTGTCACATTGTCCATGTTAATGAAAATCTTTTGAGTGTCGTAAGAGCTGACTAAAGCCTTTTCACGTAATGATGGCAATTTCCTATTAAACTTACGTATTCTGAGAAAATTGCAGTCCTGTACAAGAAAATTAATTTTTTGAAGAAATTGTTAAGTTATGATACAATATTTTAAACATGGCTGTCACAGCAACCTCTTAGTTTAACTCACTTTCTTGCTTGCCGTCAGAAAACCATTATTATATCCAACCAATGATCCCTACCCATCATTTCATTTCACTTTTTCATCATTATTAATTTATTTGGGGTATGTATTTTTCTTCCATACTTCTTTCTATATTAGTCGTCATCTCGGTAGTCACCCCCTTTCTAACCATATCATCATTCACACAGTCCATCCATCGTTTCATTGGTCTTCCCTTCATCATTTCAGCCGAAAGACGTCCACTGCTGGACATAGGCCTCCCCCAAGCACCTCCACTTCGACCGGTTCTGTGCTTCTCGCATCCAGCGGGTACCTGCGGCCTTCACAAAGTCGTCGGTCTTCCCTTACTTATCTCAAAACTCTCCTCACGACATTTTCCCCATTCTTCCGTATCAGATGCCCATACTATACCATACCATGACAACCTATTTTCACACAACTTTTCAGTTGCCGGTGCCACTTGCAGACTTAAATTCCTCTTATGTACAGATGCCAGCACATCAAGCTGGCAAATTTTTGTTAATAGATTTTCAACTTTACCAATAAAGCAAAAGGTTCAAAGTTGATTGGGAAAATTTGACAGTCTCGGGTAGCTTGATATGCTGGCGTCTGTACCAATGACCTCTACTAACTGGAGTTAACACTACCGCGATTTTTTCCTCAACATCATGCTAACTGTTAAGATTTGGAATGTCGGCCATTAAAACCACTGAATGTGCAATAGCAATGACCATGCATTACGATAATCAACTGGTTGGAATAGTACCGTTTGTGAGCCATACAAGTGGCCTGCATACCTATGATGTTAGGTGTAGTGCAGAATAGATGCAATTTGTGTATTCTGAATCGAATACAGAATGATGTTAGTTAGTAATGTAATGTCGTTCTTAGATTGAGCGGTGCTTTTATGATAGAAATGAAATGAAACCTAATAGATTTTGTTTTTTAACTCCTTGTGTCTGATAAGTTTGATTGCGTCTCATCATTAGTGAAGTTTTGTTACCTAGTTGATCAAAACTATAAACACACTGATTTATATTTTGACTAGCTTCTGTCTGTGACTTCGTCCGCGTGAAATTTCATCCTCCCCCCATTCACCGAATTTCGAAAAACCCTTTCTTATTGGATACCTACCTCTTCACAAAGAACACACACTCCAAATTTTATGTCTCTAGGACCAGCGGTTTAGGCTGTGCGTTGATATATCAGTCAGTCAGGACTTCGTTTTTTTTTTAAATAGCGGATCCAATTGATTTGGCTTCTATGAACTAGGAGCTCCTATTTCTAGAAAAAAGCAGGGAAAATAATGACTCATGAAACATTAAAATAACTTTTACACGGGATGGTAAAACGCATTCACGAACTCACCAAGATTCGTTTTTGCGTGTACTTCTAATATCTGTGGAAATCAATTTTCAGTTCAAAACTTGCCTTATAAACTGCAATTTGTAACTTTACACATTCTATTTGTATGTCATTTAAGCCGGAGTGTGCAACAGCAACAGCAACGGCCGTACATTAGGATAATCATTAGAACTGGTTAGAATACCGTTGTGAGCCACACGTGACCCACATGGCTTGAGATCAACCGCGGTGCACAGTGTCTGGTGTTGAAATTTTATTAAAACTTATGGCTATTAATTTATCTAATGAAAAGGAAAAAAAACTTATGTTCTTACAGGACACGCATGAGCCCAAAAAAGTGATGAATATAAATGTTGATGGAGTGGAATGCTAAAGAAAAGATGGATGGTGTGAGGAATGATATGAAAGAGAAGTGAGTGAATGATAGCGTGACGGTTGACAGGGGAGAATGGGGGAAGAAAATGTGTTGCGCCGACCCCAAATAACATGGGAGAAGCAGGAAGATGATAATGGTAATGATCCAAGGAAGTAACAAGAGAAATCATCTTGAAAAAAAAAAGTTCTTGTGTAAATAGATTACAGCATTTACAGCCGAATACATATTTAAAACAGAGAAAGTAGCAAGCAAAGTCACTTCGAAATTGTCTTCTAGTGTAAACAGATTTCTAAATTGATTCTCTAGTACATAATTTTAAACAACCTGCTTTTTCACCTGTGACAGCACTACAAGAGTAAGCTTCTAAATGGATGGAGTTACAGCTATATTATATTGGCACTGCATGCGTGATTTAATTAATTTTAAACGATCTAAACCTCAGAATATTTAATTCATTCTGAACAAAACTGGAGTAAGATTTTAAAAAATGCTCCAAGTCTGTCTACTTGCACTATGACATAATTACCATACTTAGTATCAAATTTTTTAGACCGATCCTGGCCAAAATTGTCATGACTCATTGACCTGATTGTTTTTGTGTATTTATCTCGTGTTGTGTATAATTTGGCACAGTGTGCACTGAGCTCAGCTTTAGTGTCGCTAGAACAGCCAGCGATGGTTACATCGATTACTTTAAGCTTCTGCTTCTGTGAGCGCAATATCTCATTATGAGTTAATGACCGAGTTTGACTTAGGCTATTTTTGGGTACTGCGCTCCATGACCTAACAGGCTCAACTGTATGAAAAACATCTGATTGGTGTCAGATTTAATTTTTGTTTTTGCTTAATAGGGCTAGTCATTTTTGCTGTGACCTTTCTAGATCTCTCTTATCCTTCTACACATTTTTTTTCGGTAGGGTTTAGCATTATCATCATCAGTGGCAGCCTTGGTCCATTGACCGCTGAGTATGCCCGCTCCTTTTGGTGCCATACATCTCTGATCTGTGCAAGTCTCAACCAGGGGCCTACTTAATAAAACCAACAGGCGACAGGTGACAAACGACCATTGGACAATCTGACAATTCTGTAACTGCTTCCCGTAGGTTTTTGCTTATTGAACAGCACATGTCGTGACAATTATGTCACTTATTGACAAATATGTAGCATTGTCAGTTATATTAAATAGGGTCTTACCCGCTTTGCCATATTTCCCGTGTATTTCGGCCAGACACAGTTTTAAGTACTATTCAACCCGTGAGTTCTCCGCCTTATTCACGGTAGAACGCACTATTGCGTCGATTACTGTGAGCTCATCAAGGCGCAATACTTCATGCGTATTTATGCACTTCTTCGAAGTCAGTCAGTATCGATCTGGAATCAGTTGCGATAAGTGTTTATTATGGCTCGTTGTGTTCATCTGCTTCTTATGTTAGACGGATGGATTATTATGGTGAATTATTTCCAGTATGCCTAATTAGTGGCCTCTAAAAGTTAGTTGATAGTTTTAGCTGTAAAACACAGCTCCTTAAGTCTTGAGTTGAGCTGCACAATTTTTGACAAATGCGTGCACTGACTGGACAGGTCCTCTCAATCTGTGTGGTTCTTTCCTCAAAAGACCACCTCAGACATCGATCTACATGGTCTTCATATAACCTGACCAAGATTATGTCTGGACTTTAAAAGAGACTGTGACCTCTGAGTTTGTTTCGGCCTTTCTTCTCAGAGTAGTCAGATAGGAAACGCCGACTTCATCTAGTTTAAAAAAAAAAACATGATTGACGTGTAAAAGTGTTTGTACAAACCTACTTACAAAAAATAAAATCATTTCATTTCAAATCATTTCATTTCATTTCATTTCATCACATTATGATTTAACTAGCTGACCCGGCGAACTTCGTACCGCCCTGCCATCGCCAGCCGTACTGCCACCGCTTTTTAAATCTCTTATATCTTCTAAGATATTGATTTTAATGATATGCTGTAATGGGCAATTTTGATCTACATGAAATGCACAACGTATCTAATGTATTCAATCGTATAAGGAATAATACTGTATTGTTTAAAATAGCTTAGTAAATAACCCATATTTTTTTTGTAATATGTAAAAGATAAAAATGGTTACTGTGGTTTATCCCGAGATAAACATATACCATTGCGGACTTTTTTGTTGATCTTTTTAAGATATACAATTCCGTAGCACATTAATTTGATCTATCTCGTAAGGTTTAGCCAGCGTTTCCAATGGAACCGCACAAAAATATGTTTGCTATGACATCACATTATAAATCTTTGAACTTATAATATGCATGTATTATACATACCAACCTTCCTCTTGAATCACTCTATCTATTGCTGAAAACTGCATTAAAATCCGTAAGTAGTAAGATCTAAGCTGACAGACAGTAGGAACGACTTTGTTTTATACTAGATATGTAAAGATAAAAGTCTAGCGACCGAAGTATTTGAACTGCTAAAACGTTTTTATTGACTAAACTACCTTTGACTTATCATAAAAAATAATCAAGTATACCTAAACTTACATGATTATTTTTTTAATTTTTAATCATAATGTGGCGTTGGTTCCCACATTTTCGTTTATATTGACACCGACTTCCGAAATTAGTAATTTTTCACTTTGTAGTGTTTTTTTTCGGAAGCCGGTTGTTTTTTTTTTGTAATAAGTTTTTATTTTTCACTTTTTAGATTCTGACTTGGTGCCAATGAGACCACCTCGAGCGCATACCATAACAAACCCTAATGTCAGCTGCTCATCACATGTTACGAAATACCTATTGCTTTTCCCGATGCTGGGACGTTAATTGTCGAGGAGTTCTCTTGGTAAGAACCAGGAGAACTCCTCAACAGCCACTCACCATGGGTACGCATTGTGACGAGTATAAATTGCTTAGCAACCGTATTAAAGTAATCGAATCGCAACCCGTGAAATATTTATCATTGAGTAGTTCCGATGGCCATCTGTGGTCTTCATCATCAGTTCTACTTTACCAAATGATGATTTCCGAGAGAAAATGCTCAAGTTACCTACTTTAAAAAATACCCAAATCGCTATAGGTTTGCCTATAAAATGTGAGGGTTTCCCTCGATTTCCATGGGATCCTCTCATCAGATTCCAACTTGATGACAATGGGTCCACCTCGAGAGGTATACCCTTTAAAATAAAATAGGTCCACAATTTACGGAGAAATCGGAATACATACATAAAAAAAAACATAAGTACATAAAGTCGAACACATATAACTTCCTTCTTTTTGGAAGTCGTTTAAAAATTATATAAATGAGGAAGTTATATAAAGAGGTTATGAAAACCAATACACCTACGATTGCAATTTAAAACAATAGCAGTGCCGATAAATCAAGATTTAAGAAACATGCTTTGAGGTTTTGCGTGATATATCGTTGACACACACGTTATTAATTTGTTCCTAGTAAAGCCGTAAATCTATACTAATATAGGTACATAGTAAATAGTAAAAGTTGGATTGTTTGACCACGCTAATCTCTGGAACTAAAAGTCGAATTTGAAAAATTCTTTTTGCATTTGATAGCCCAATTCTTGAGATAGGTTATAGGCTATTTAACATCACGCTACGACCCATAAAAGCCGAGCGAAAAGAAAAAAAAACTACGTTAAAACAAGTACGAGAAAGAGGTCGAGGGCAGAAGCTAGTACCTAATATAATAAAATCCGATTTTTAAATACCTCAAGGAAGTATCAACATCAATATCACATCAATAGGTATGCATTTATTTAATTATCTAAGACAACAACATCTACTTTGCAAATATTATGAGGGCAGATACGAGTAGGTACGTATTATGTGCGCCGTTCGCGAAAGTTTTATGCATAATAATCAAATGAATAACCAAATGAGTTTCTGCATGATAAAGATGTGTTGATTTAATCTGTTATTAATTATATTATGAAATCAAGACATTTGCCTGTCGTTATTAATCGTCGATGTTAGTAGAACACTAAATCATTGTTATTCATTGATTGCTTTTTGTTATTTTGTCTAAGGCCTGATTTTTCAATTGTCAGATAAATTTTATATATATGTATAAATATTGCGATGTGACAGCTTTTGTATAGAAATTACGTCAAACATATGTCATATTTACCTATTCTTCAGATATAAGTTATTTGACTATTGAAAAATGAGCTCTTAGTGTGATCTGAGTTTTCTCAGTAGCAGTCCGTAAGCCTAGATTTGTTTATGGCAATAGGCTCACCCCCTATTACATGGGACTTAAACATAACTGGCGAAATGTGGGTGTACTATAGGTACACCTCTGCCGAACCCTTCTGGGATTACAGGCGTAATGTTATGAGCTACAAACAACTCTAGAAGTAAAAAAAAACCGTGGAAAAATCTGTATATGCGAACTCAAAGCATTTATTTCAATTAAACCTTGTACAGGCACTTTTGAATTGTCAAAACTAAATAGTCTGTCAGTTAGTCAGAAAGTTGAAGCTAGTTGCCTATTCCAAAACGTAGATCTATAGGGAGAAGAACGGGCAAGAAACTCCATGGACACTCTTCAAGATATTACAAAATCCTGAGTACATGCAATGGGAACTTTTTTGGGATGCATGAAGAAGCCTCCTCGTGTAGCGCAGTTTGTTCCCCCAGTTACTCAACTGAACCGAGCGCTCGGCACATCCTGGACAGTCACACCCAACACCTTATTTGACTGGCCAATTCTTCCCTTGCGGTGGCGGTGGTAGGGCTAACGCGTGGCTTGTTTGCGAACCCACCGGAGTCCGGCGTCAAGCAGCCTGCGGTTTCGCCGATGCATGGGAGTTCCAGTGCTTTAGGCATCTTCTGGGCATGCTCGTTCAATCATAGACCTCATCCTTCGCTTTCCATCAGGCGTGATCGAGGTCAAGAGCGAGCCATTCAGGAATAAAAAAATAATTTTAGAATTATTAATTTTTCGGATAATTTCTAGTCTAGCCTAATAAATGTCACTTCAACATCAATATTTAACGTTACGCTCGTTTCTTTTCTGGGGTGAGCAGATTTCTAAGTGTTTGAAATGAAATGCGGTAGCGTTTGATCGTTTAAAACGCAATACTGTTAATTGTTAGTTAACACGACAGTTCGTTTGTTAAATTCGAATTTTAAGTTTCGTTGATTTGATTTTGTCAAAATTTTTCTGTTTGTTGTAAACTGGGGTTACTTCTAGAGTACTAGTAAACGTGTTCACTAATAACAAGAGAGTAAATTAATCAATTCACCTGAGAAGGTTGAATGGGTATGGAACTTTTTGCCTTGGTAATTTATGCATTAAAAACAAGTTGTATAAGTTTTGTTTGTAGTGAAAACTTCTGTATGCGTGTTGGGCGTTTTTTGAGATGGGAAAAAACCATTGAACTCGCGCCACTGTTACCATAAGCGACACGGCGCGTGTTTTGTTTATAAGACGATTAAAAAAATACCCGCTTCGGATGTGTAGGTATATCCGATATGTCAGTGAGTGATGGCAAAGTATTCTGTTTGTGTTTGGTTTTCACTTCTTGGCACCCCCGGAAGGTGCCCGAAGTGCCACTATTTTCTTTTTTTTTTTTGTGATCGGCGAATGTACGGAACCTTTTGCTTAGTGATTTATGCATAAAAAAAAGAAGAATTTCTGTTGTTTTTTGTGATCGGCTTTCTTCCCGATATCTCTTGTCTCTTGTTACTAGAGAATTATACAACATTATTTTTAGTATATGCGAAACCCGAAACATGTATCTAGTATTTTTATGTAATGTACAAAATTTTAAAACTGTATCATGAAAAATAACAAAGTTATGTTTGTCCGTACAAAAACATGCTCACCCGCACCGCGCCGTCTTGCGCTCATTGATAATAGTACCTAGGTACCTAACCGTTCGGCGCGGAGATTGGATAACCTACTTAGTGTCGCTTGGTGTCCAATTTTACAAAATATAACATGGGGTAAAAATTATTGGAATCGATTCAGTTACTTATTCTGAACAAACTATATTCAGATTTCGCATATACTAAAAATAACGTTGTATACAAATATGGACAAACCATCAAATCAATCGTCACTTGTTAAAAAAGATGACCATAAGACCATTGTTACTCCATTACACCATACATAAGACAATGGAACAGTACCTACAGGTATTGGATCTTACAACAGCAGACATGGAAATCGTTGTGTTTTCGTCATGTGCACTGTCTGCAACGAGTATTGCAACAGCGATGGTAGCGATAGTTGATGCCAGACTGCTTAGACCTTCAAATGTCAGACGGTTGGCTTCTGACAGTGGCTTGTTATCGTGTCAATTATGTGTGTCGATTTTTCTAGATTACAGTGTAATAAAAGGTGTACCTACTGCCTGGTGCTATTAAAAAGGGGGTATTTTAATTTTTTGTGGGTGTTTGTAAATCTTTTACGATTTCTGTAGGTCGAATTTATTTGACATACTTAATCTGCCTATTGTTCCCACTTCTGGGACACAGGCATCCTCTCTGTGAGAGGGAGTCGGCCGTAATACACCACGCGAGCCCAGTTCGGGTTGGTGAATGATGTGACATTCACCAACCTGTGACATTCACCAACCCGCACTGGGCTCGCTCGTCTTCCAATTTTCGGATCTAGGTCAAGCCAGTTTCCTCACAATGTTTTCTTTCACCGTTTTGAGAGCTGTGGTGATGAAATAATTTACACAAATAAAGCGCCTGCTTGGGTTCGACCCCACGACTTAAACTCGTAAGTCGGGGCCGCTACCTCTGAGCCCCCACTGCTCATTAGGTATATAGGTAAGTAGCTAGGTTATGAAAAGATAGGCAGATAGAAAGAAAGATATAGAATAATCTTTAAAGTACTTAAAGGTAGTTTATTTTACTTATATTATAATATACTAGCTGCGCCCCGCGGTTTCACCCGAGTAGGTTTCGATTCCAAAAAAATTTTGGAGAGGGCCACGCTTATCACATAGGGGTGTAAAAAATAGCCTACGACCTATTCTCAGACCTACCAAATATACACAAAAAATGTCAAGCCGTTTCGGAGGAGTACGATAACTTTAATATTATAAATTCGAAAGTAACTCTGTCTGTCTGTCTGTATGTTACATTTTCACGCCTAAACCACTGAACGGATTTCGATAAAATTTGGCAGAGAGATAGATTGCATCCCGGGGCCTTCCCCGGGATGCAATCTATCTCTCTGCCAAATTTATTAAATTATGTCCTTACATAGGATAGTTTTTATCGACATACCTCGCGGGCGAAGCCGCGGGTGGAAGCTAGTTTTTTTTATAAAAGAAGATTTAGCTCTTACATTTTTTTATTCCCGGCTAGGCTTTGCTAAACAGAAAAATGGATGCAGTCCCAGTGACTACAAAATTTTTATTTGTTTATTTAAATATAATATAACATTTACTTCTCTACACAATAACAAAAAACAAACTTGTTTAATACAATAATATAAAACATTCTTAGATTGTTTGCAAAACACAATGACTTATAGTTCACGATTGATAATGATCAAGACAATGTTTTGGAAATATTATTATAGTTACTCTAAACTATGTAGGTATAACACTCGCGGATATGTTGATTGTTTTCATAAAATAGTATTTAATTACGACGACTGCAGAGTAAAATGTATATAGTCCGTTCACAGTCATATTACCTCTGACATTCCCATCACATCATTATCATTATTCTCTCAGCCCGGAGTTTGGAAGTTGGCGGTGTGATACCCCCGTGCCTCGGAAAGCAAGATAAGCCGTTGGTCCTGCGCCTGATCTCTCTCCGGTCGTGTCGGATTGCCGTCCCATCGGACTATGAGAGTGAGGGAAGAGGGAGTGCACCTGTGTCTGCGCGCATACTTGTGCACACGGAATAGATAAATAAGGTTGGAATGGTAATGTGGGCGGGGCAAGCGCGCCACAGTTATGATTCGACAATCATAACTCGACCGATTCATACATTCACCGCGTTCAGTGCGCGCCGGAATACTTCGGAGAACAGAACTCTGCTTAATAATGCCGTGTTGTGCAATTATAACATGTAAGACAAAAAGTCAGACCTCAGGTATAAAGCGAGGAGGTATATCTTTCCATCGGTAAGTCCAAAATAACATTTAATTACAATATTATGTGTCAAAAACATAAAAATATACTGATCATTATGAAATACCAAACATTAACAACATTATTGCAACAATTTACAAAAAATATACATTGCCCGCTGTGTACTCGCTCAATCAACACAATGACCAAGTACGCGTACAATGAACTGCATGCATTGCGTCCTCTACACTTCAACCGTTGACGTTTCGTCCTTTGCTCTGATTGGCTGTAATGCACGGCGCATGTTTATCGATAGTGAGGTAACCATGTGGTTAAATAAAATCATCGATAGAATTCTCGACTATATTTACGTTTGACAAAGATAATTTTTGGTTTACTTTATATTTAATTAATGATTGTATATTTTTATTTAGACGTATTTTGAGTAGGTAAATTAAATATTATATTAATCATTGAATGAATCCTACCGAATGTTATAAAGGGACTAATCTCTAATTTTTTATTTAAGTTTATGCATTATGTGTATTATTTTGTTATATTTAAATATTTACGTTTATATTCTTAAAACTTTTATTAACACCATTTAGTAAAATTAAATTGAGGAATTTGAATTATGCAATAAGTTATAAATTTTAGGTTTCCTAAAGAACCTAAGACGAGTACTAAATTCGTTCGCAATTAATAGCAAGCGCCAAATACTTAATAAATATGTTTTATTCCAAGGTCAGTGATTATTTGTAATTAATCAAAATAAAATAATTTCTTAATATTTATTTAATGTTTCATTTTTCCCCATAAATTCATCAGATAATTTATCGACAAAGAATATCGGCTTTGTCAAGCACTAGCGTGTATGAAAATTTTTATTGCATTTATGCGTGTTTGAGTGTCTATGCATAAGGGAGCTCATTGCTAGTGGGCGAACGAATATCTGCCCTGAGATTTATGTGTGTGTGATTTGGTTGTGTGCGAAATATTTGTAAACATAGTATTGCGTATGTGTAGAAATTAAAATAGTGGGAGTCAAGCGGCGACACTGGTCCTAGTACAAAATTGCAGCGAGGGCCTTTCCAACCTTATTTATCTCTTCCGTGCTTGTGCACTATAATATGTCCCGCGCCGAATTCTAGTCTCCGTTGAGATTGGCCGCCGTGGCCGAAATACGGACTGGAGGACTTTATTTACCTCTGACAGCAGCCACATAACAGCAACCTTATTGTGACGAGAATAAAGATCACAATGATTTTACAGACCTGCCAGTGGCAGCAACCCAACATCGACCTTATTTTGAATGAGAATAAAGATCACTGTGATTTGGACGGTGATGCAAAATCAGAGGAAAAATTTTTGTGAAAGGACTGTGCCTGTTAATGATTGTATCTCATAGTTTCGTATAGTCAATCTTGTCAAACAGCCTTGCCAGAGTGTGGAACCTAAGATAGAAGAAACACGCTTGTACGATACGACTACATACAGAAAGCACGGGAGTGATATGAAGATTCGAATGACGTTATTGCAACGCACGCTATTTCGAAAAAAATTAAGAGTGGTACGCCAGTTCGAAAACTCATAAAATCGAAAACCGCTATCTCGAATGACGTTGTCGCGAACACGCTGATTCGAAAAACTGTTTGAACGTTACGCTAGTACGAAAGTCTTGGCATTGAAATCCACTGTTGCGAATAGCCTAATATTCCAATCTGAATTTGTCTGAGGATCTAACTCGACTCCCGAAAGCACAGCTAATAGAAATCTCTATTCCCAGACAGCACGTTTCGCCGAAAACTTTGTTGATAGAAAACATTGTTTGTAGATATCTCGGTTCATAGGAAGCACTGTTGACAGAGATCTCTGTTCATAGATAGCACTTCTTGCCGTAATCTTTGTTCATAGAAACCACTGTTTCCAGATCTCTCATGATCATCTATGAACAGAGATCTCTGTCAACAGTGCTTCCTATGAACCCAGATATCTACAAACAATGTTTTCTATCAACAAAGTTTTCGGCGAAACGTGCTGTCTAGGAATAGAGATTTCTATTAGCTGTGCTTTCTGTGTGTAGTCGTATCGTACAAGCGTGTTTCTATCTTAGGTTCCACACCGGTCTTGCCAAGGGGTATCGTGTTACCCAGGGACTGGGTTGTAGAGGTCAGATAGGTGGTCGCTCCAAGTAAAATGCTGGTAAGCATCTATTCAGCTGCATCAGGTTAGACTGACTGGGGAAGGTTAGGCAGATGATGACCCTTCTCAATTCTTGTTCCATTCCCAACTTGTAGGTACCAATTTTTTGTAGATAACGTAACTATGGAGTTACTATTAAAAGGATATGTTTAGTAATTGATGTGTGTCATGAGTTCATGACATGTGAAGTGTTTAGCGATTTTGAACCTTCGATCAAACCATTTGCGGTACAACATTAGGTAGACTTAGGTACTGTCACTTTGACCTGCCTTGTGGTTTTAAACAGCCTTCTAAACTGTTATGGCACGGGCCTTGGTGCAACTCAAATATTACTATTTTGACCGGTCATTATTGAAGTGGGTCATTGGGAAACTCATGTTCTCCAGTGGAATGAACATCTTCATTTATCTCGTACTTATCTCTTTTAGCAGACAGTTTTCTTTCAAAATTTTCTATTTAATGTGTCAAGGAACTGATTGCGTCCTTAATGATAAGCGTACAATCAGTACACAGTTTCAGGCTGAAGAAACAACAAGTTTGCTTCGAGATAAAGATAAAATTTGCATAAACAAGATGATATGGGATTCAGATATTTCAAAACGGATCTACCTACTATGTAAAACTAACAATAGAAACTTAAAAAAGCAGTTACCAATTTCGTTCGCTTTATACATATTCAAGGGTAAGGAGGCACAAACACATTATTGGTGTCAGGTACAGTATTAAAGCTCAAAAATTACCAAGGTCATCCAAAATCGCAAATTCGTATTCTAAACTAACTTCTTCCTGCGGCTTCGCCCGCGTGGTTGTAGAAAATTATACCACGGGAACGTGCAGTAGCGTATGTCCTTCCCCAGGAAGCCATCTATCTCTTAGCCAAATTTTATCGAAATCCGTTCAGTGGTTTAGGCGTGAAAAGGTAACATACAGAGAGAGTCAGAGGTATCTTTCAAATTAATAAATATTATACCAGCAGCGCCCCGCGGTTTCACCCGCATTAGTGTCGATCCCGTGGAAATATCGGGAAAAAACTATCCTATGTCCTTTCCCGGGACTCAAACTATCTCTATAGGTACCAATTTCATCTAAATCGGTTCAGCGGTTTAAGCGTGAAAAGGTAACAGACAGACACACTTTCGCATTCATAATTTTATAGTATGGATGGTAAACATCAGTCTACCCGCTTAATTAGAAATCTATGGCTTATCATCACTAATTCATGAATCATGAAATAATAAACATTCAGCATTGTTTGATATTTAAATACTGAATAGCCTACGACATTTATTTGATAAACTCACCCGCAAAACAATGCGTTTGACAAATCCTTTATCAATGCGGCGAAACTATCAACATTTCACAAAGCACAATAAACTTTTCAACTTAAACCTTTTTGTTTTTGAACTGCATTCGAAATTTCGAACTATAAACAATTGACGATGACGTTTCGGTTTTTTATAAATGGCGGCTGCACGTCTCGCGCCACCGAAGCGCGGAGGAACACTGGCGAACCGGCACATAGGAAATGCAGTGCATCAATAAAGGTTATATCACCGGTTCCTTTCTCAGGGAAGATGTTATTATATGCAGCATTGTTTTAGGTACTTGGCTTATTTAATGAGTGTAGGTTAGTTGCATGGACATTCCCAAGAGCGCGTGAAAAAGTTTTCATTCAACTTTTTTTATCATAAAATACCAAAGAAGTGGCCGTTCGTATGATTGTTTGACTGAAACACGTTCAATTGTTAACTAGGTGTCTAGGCAATTTACTTTGGCAGCTTGTAAGTGGAACAGGTAGAACGGTCAGGTGGTACGGTCAAACACCTTCATCAGAAGGCTAATTCTCGTAATTTAAAACGGTCAAAATTTTGTCGCAGTCTCGTCTCGGCGACAAACAAATGTCAAAAACTTGTCAAAAATGTAGTGGAATTCAAGGTTGTTTTGACAGATTGAGACAGAGCAGACTGTGAATGTTCTTAAAATTACGAGAATTTTCCCTCTGGTCAAACAACTTTTATGCAAGAACTGGACAATTAAATCGAAACAGAATACAAACTAGAATCTTATACCTTTGCAAACCAGACCTCTAACACTGCTTAACAACATTTTCATAACCTAACTTTATCTAAAGTCAAGCAATTAGTAACGTCATAAGAACTTGTAAAGTACATAAGCGGCGCCAAGCAGCTAGCTTGTATAGGAAACGTACGTCAAGGTCTGACGGCAATCGCCGCAAGCGCATAGCGAATGTACAAACTAAACATGATGTAAGAAATCACAGACGTGATACCTGTACGGTTCTAGATGTTTATATGGCTGCTAGATATCCTAATATAGAATTTAGTCTTTATGGACATCTAGGGCAGTCTGATTAGTAAAGAAAAACGTGTACTTGTATAAACACTATGGTTGATGGTAAAATGCAGTGCGATGTATATAAATTTTTAATACGGTTCTTTAGTTCCTAGACTATTTTTCATATGCCAATACACACATGCTGCAATCAGTATTGCCGATTTGCCACTTACAGAACTAGCAACTCACCAAGTGGATGCTATTGGTCATCCTTTTGAAATTTTCAACTAAGATACCATCTCATCTACCTGCCTTTTCCCGACTATGTTGGGGTCGCCGTCCAGTCTAACCGGTTGCAGCTGAATACCAGTATTTTACATGGAGCGACTGCCTATCTGACCTACCCAACCCTATCACTGGGTAACAAGATACACATTGGTAAGAACTGGTGGACAGCGGTTGTAAGATTTTCGGGCTTCTGGACTGACCAGATCTAAGAAAGAGAGAGCTAGTTCTCAATAAGATACCTCCTGCGACATGATGAACACAATGATACCGCCAAGATTCTCAGCTACATACATATAACATTACAAAAATCACACCATTAAACGATTTCGAAATAATCACAAACGATTGGAAGACCTTGCCACAATTCTGTCAGAACTACCGCAGTACTAAAGTATATTGACAATTAACTCAGGCACCTATTGAAGTGTAAAATATAGCAATATAATGTCTTTATAGAGAGTCTGCACCATTCAGCAAATTAGTCTAAGGCCGGCTACTGGTTTCTTATTAAAGTCAACGTTCACTATCGTTGTTGGATAATTACATCCTTGTCGGTAGCCATAGTGACAAATCAATCAAGGTTATGTGACTATTAGGCCTTTTATAGCCAGTTTTCGGCCTCGTTGGTCTAATGGTCGCAAGCGCTACTGCGCAGAGCATGAAGTCTTGGGCTGGATTCCCGGGTCGGGCAGTGTTATTGGATTTTCCCATCTGGAATTTCTCAGCACTAACCCGGAGTGTGGATTCGTGCTCGTTTGATGGCAAAAAGCTCCCAGCCCCTATAAGGTGTGCCTAACCCAAATCCTTCGGGGAATACATGCTAGATGTTATGTTATGTCACAGCCAGTTTTGTACCTGTACCTATATCCGTTGAATAATGAGTGAGTAAGTCGTTGAAGTGCCATATAAATAAATAAAATAATATGTACAGGCCACAGGATCAACCGACATAACCAGAAAGATTTAGGAAACTGAAGCCAAACGTGAACCAAATTATGTAAAGAAGCCTACAAAGTGGATTTTTATTCCATCCAAGACTTAATTTTGGCGAAATAGGTTTTATAAAGATGAAAACTACTGACGAAGGAAAGAAAGAGGAAAGATTACCCGGCGGAATACGTCACAGAAGCTGCCATCTTCAAAAGTTTTCTCGAATCAGAGGCAAATCTTGTAGAATGGAAGAAAATTTGAAAAAAAAATGGTTGCCTGTAAAGTCGGTTTTACGGGCGAAGATTTTACGTGACAACGACCGATCATCCGATCATAGTTGAGTGGGAGAGAGACGCAAGGCATTCGGCGGGCCTCTCTCTCGTTCGGTGACTCATCGTAACGTTACCGAGCGTTACACTTTTTCATAAGTGACTCCCAGTCGCAACCTAATTTAAGACGTTGTCACGTCAAAAAATCCTTTCACAGCGTTCTACAGTAAAAATGATTGATGATTACAATGAACCGTTATAAAACAATACATTCTTTGAATTAACGATTAATGTTATGAAGATAATAATAATAATCTACGTAACGTAACAGCTAACGGCAATAATTTACAGAATCATAAAATCTAGGTCGTGAACAGAGCAATATTGCGTTTTAAATAAGGCTATTACAATTTTATCGGAAGCCCATAAATTTAGCGCTGAAGATATAATTATAATCCAGACAGGCCTAATAAATTGATAGTAGAATTAGTACTTTAAAGCTCTAGATGTCTGATCAAGAAAATATTTTTACAAAGTATTAACGAAATCGATTAGAATGAGCATCTTGATAACCTAACCGCCAGTGTCGAACATTCGAATGCGATGCCTACTTTGCTTAGCAAAGGCAAGGAAGTCAGATTCCGCTCTTTGAATCCTGCCCAACGACAGTTTATTTACAAAATCCAGAATCCCAACATGATCGATAAAGAATTGTAAAACAGACATTGCACGATTGCCTGTAAAACTTAAATCAGTACAGAGTTTCTTTACAAACAATAGACCCTAAGAAACATTTGACATCATTCTCCTGTCCGTATCCTTTATTTGGGGTCGGCGCAACAGATCTTTTTACTTCCATTGTGGGGGTGACAGAGGGGACTCTTACCGGCTAAAACCACCGTGGTGTTCTCGTTAACAAAATGTAAGGAAGGGAAAAATCAAACACACTATACTATCTCACGAAGCAAACAAAAAACATTACATTTACGATAAAAACAGAATTTCATAACAGCTGTTCGCGACGGGTGACCTCAAAAAAACCGCAAGCTTATTAGAAATATATGCTAACGCTGAATACTAGCAAAGTGTTACAGTAATCATGATAATACCGCAAAAACATGTTTCAAGTTATGAACTAGTGAGGGAACCGACTTCCTAATCGTATTGAATAATCGGATATTAATTATCGATCGAGCAGAGACTGTAGAAATGTGAGTGAATTGAATTGGGGTAGGTACACTTACGAGTTACCTGTTATGAGAATTCACACACACTCTGTATCTAAATTTGGGATTGAAAAATGACATAGATTAGGGACTGATAGTCGCAATGGAGAACTGGAGAAAAGAAAATAACATATCACAGAAAAAAGGCAAGTTAGTTCGAGTACCTATACGTAGATGTTCTGAGATATCACAGAAGGAGAAGATTAAAGAAGAAGTAGATATTGTGAATGGAATATGGATATTAGAAATCAGACGACGGATATTTGCTGAGAGAAACCACCTGTCGTTACACAGATTAGACTCGTGACATTCACTTCACCTAACTTCGTGACAAGTTCTGATATAGATAGTAAGCAAATATAAGACTGAAATCGATCGTAGCAACCGATTAAATTACTCGATACATATCTACTCGATTCGCAACACTACTCGCAACGGTACTACGACATTGCACTGTGCGAGAGAGATGACGATATAAACAAATCCTTGAAAGACTGAGAGAAACAACCGGTTTAGGAAGCATAAAAAACAACTTTTACACATACTTTCACACGCTGAATGAGATCTATAGCCTGCAATATAATTAAAACTTACGAACTTGTTATAAAATTAACGTTCAAATAGTAATGACCGCTGCCAAATTAACGATGCAAACGATATATTTTTTGTTTATGGCGCTAACTCGAAAATCTAAAATCCTCGAAAACCTACTAAGTGAGCGAAGGAGATGCAATTACTTTTGAAACGCAAAATAAGAGCGATGGCTATAATGTGCGTGCGCTCAGAATAAAACGACGAATGGGCCAAAACGAATTTACTCCTTTTTACCGACTTCAAAAAAAAGGAGGTTATCAATTCGACACGTAAGTATGATATATTATTGGAATTGCATTATATTCACATATGACAATCTATTAGGGCTTCTAAACAACAATACAAAATTTTATAGACGTATGTATGTTTATCCACGCATTTCTCTGAAATTATTAATTGGATCGTGACCATTTTAACAACTTAGGGAACAGTGCAAGTTTCATTAAAATCGATCCAGTAATTTTCAAGATATGGATTAATACGTGTAAGTGTGACGGCCTGGCTTATTGATACGAGCTACGGGTGTAGTGTCAAAGAGAAATTCTAGTGCAAAAACTAAAAATTACGAAATAAAAAGTAATGTAAAAAAAATTAATCGACTTCAAAAAGAAATTAACTCAAAATTATGAAATAACTTTAATTTCGGAAGTCGGTGGCAAAAAACTAAAACTATGAAATACAGATCCAAAGACTTCCGATATAATTGCTATAAATTAAACAGCGGAAAGCCATTATGCATTCGGTAATAACAAAAATTAGAGCGAGCAGTGGTGACCCAGTGGTAACGGCTCCGACTTACGAGTCGTAGGTCGTGGGTTCGAACCCAGCCAGGCAGGCGCTTTACTTTGTGTAAATAATTGGTCTGGCTGTTTGTGTATGTGAGTTTAAATGTTTGTAAAACGCACCCACGATACAGGAGAAATTCCTAGTGTGGGGCAACGTTTTTTTTAAAAAAGAAAAGAAAGAAAGAATTTCATCACCACTGCTCTCAAAAACGGTGAAGGAAAACATCGTGAGGAAACCGGCAGGTCCTAGAACCAAAAATTCGAAGACATGTGACATCTACCAACCCGCACTGGGCCCGCGTGGTGGATTACGGCCCACTCCCTCTCACAAACATTTAAAGGCTGACTATGCTATGCTAAAAATAAAATGACAAGTATTCACTAGGATCTATTCTTGGTCCTCTGCGGTTTTGTGATAATTATTTACTATCTTTCTTTCATGTCTAGATGTAATTAATCTTTTCAAATGACATGACATCCATGGGATAAGATAGGATAGTTCTAAATCCCAGCCCATAACTTCACTAGGCTAAGAAGAATTCGAAAGAGTCTCAGTCTCAGGCCATTACTTGATTCGATTAAAGAGAATTTGCAACAACAAACATTGAGTACAATTTTCTCTGTACTCATTTCCACATTTCTGATTCACGTTTTCACTCAACATTGACTGTATATCAAACCTTTTTGTTGATTTAGCCTACTTGTAGTCATTTTTCTTTTAAAGACAGTACCTACATAATGTCCTATTGTTCTGAGGCGTTGAAGTTATTATTACCATCTGGGACGAATGTATGTTATGTACGTGAACCAGCTTAACTACCGTGTTTATGTGTGATACTGATATCTTCACGGTTAATAAGTTCGGGTACAACTTGCAGAGCTTTTTTAGTCAGTGTTTTTAGAATTTTCTCGAATCGTTTCAGCAACTCTAAGAAAGATTGTATCATTCACAGAACAGCATTAGTATCAGTGGGATCAAGATGCTCTCTTTCTGGATCGTCATTAAGGCTAATGAGACGTTGGCTTGGCATCGAGTTAAGTATCACAAAGAATAGAAATCAAGAATATCGTTCAATCCATGAATAGTAATGCTTATAAGCAGATAATGTTTCTTAATGACTTATGAAAACAATTGCAAGTTATTCTAATGAGTATTAAATTCCTTATAAATATTTATACATATATGCCACAGTAAACAGGATGTGAAGATGAATCAATAACCAAACAATGATTATATGAAACAGGTGTTTCCTTGTTTTCGATATTTCTTTAAGCCTAAAGAAAGTTTTATTTACTTCATCATTGACGATAAAATACGTAATATTGTTACGTGAGCAATATTTGCAGTTGTACAAAATATGTCATAAGACTGACAAGGTTATAATTATCGATGAATTTAACAAAATTCAAATTGTTGTTTCTTAAACTGTAGTTCATAAGGTTCACAATAATAAAGTGATCGTCTTTGATCTGCAAATATTACTTGGTATGTTTGCAAAAATTGTTTGTTGAATTTGCTTTGGATGTTTCTTACTTTTACTGATTACGAAAGGACATATAAACGTATTGATATAACGGGTTGTAATTTCCGGCTTGTTTACACTGAGTACTCTCTCTTTGCCGGGTGAATTATTCATGTTAAGTTTCATGTCATGTAGGTTTATTAAATTATTATCACTACTTTTTATGTTTTTTTGAGTAATGTCCTGTTGTGTGCGTGGAGAGGACTAAATAAATCGTTACTCCAAAGATGTTTCAAGTATTAAGAAGCATGTAGCTTCTAGAACAAGAGAGATGAGAGAGAAGATTTTACTCCAAAGTGCGGTAGAGTTGACTATAGGCCTGAATGTTATATTGTGTACGTTAATGATAGATTGAAGTAGGGAAGTAACCAAGTAATATAGGACGAAAGAACTTCAACGAACCTCTACAGATAAGCTTTTTGTTTTATATGTAGTATCTAGGTAAAAATTGACGTTACACTTTGCTCAAGACTTCTCTCTTGATCAGGAATGAACCACATTTCTCTGGAGCACAAAACAATGAGCACCAAGGAGAAATCATCCTCCTCAAACTTAGACATTTATACCCAGTAATGAAATCGTCATCAGTGCAAGTGTCAGTGAAATAGAAGTAGAAGTATAAGGTAGGTAATATATTAGAAACAAGGGTTTATAGTTTCGTCCGAACATCATGAGTGGATATCAGAAAAACTTATAGGTAGCATATTCAGCCTAAAACGTTCCCACTGCTGGGACACAGGCCTCCTTTCTGTGAGACAGGCCCAGTGAGGACTTTTTGGTTCTGGGACATGCCGATTTCCTCAAGATATTTTCCTTCATCGTTTTGAGAGCTGTGGTGATGACATAATTTACACAAATAAAACCGCCTGCCTAGGTTCGAAACCATGACCTGCAACTCGTAAGTCGGGGCCGCTACCACTGGGCCACCATTGCTCCTACTTATAGGTACAGACGCCAGCACATCAACCTACTACAATCTGTCAAATTTCTTTAATAGATTTTCAACTTTATCGCTAAAGCATAAGGTTCAAAGTTGATTGGGAAAATTTGACAGTTTTGAGTAGCTTGATGTGCTGGCGTCTGTACTACGCACTAAACGATCATGGTGGCTTATAGCATCAGGATGAGAGTAGCCGCGAATTTAAATGGCCTGAGATTTTAGACGCCTATTCATATAATACTGTGCCTATGTCTTGATGATGAGTGATGAATATACATGTTGATGGATGGAGAGGGAGAGGAAGGCCGAAGAAAAGATGGATGGATTGTGGGGAATGATATGAAAGAGAAGGGAGTTAATGATAGCGTGACGGTTGACAGGGGAGAATGGAAGAAGATAACGTGTTGCGCCGACCCCAAGTAACATGGGATAAGGGCAGGAAGATGAAACTGTGCCTATGTCTTAATCATAAACAAACAATACCCAGTAATGAAACCGTCATCAGTGCAAGTGTCAGTGAAATTCTCCGCTCTCACTACCATTGTTTTAAATTTAATGCCATTGAGAGGTGACCGATCCGTTCTGTTTGCTACGCGCCGACGCGTATCTTGTTACCGTCCAATATTGCGCGAAATTGAACATTGCCATTTTGAAATTCGTTTGCTGCTGAAATAGAAAATGTTTTCTAATTTGGATGTAAAAGTTTGGGGTAAACCGTAAAGGATTAGAAATGCTTGCTGGAAGTTATCCAGGATCCGAGCGTTGAAAGTGAGCCTATAATGTTCCCACTGCTGGAACACAGGCTTTCTCTCGATGAGAGGCAGTGGGCCCAGTGCGGGTTGCAAGTGGCAAGATGTCACATGTCTTCAAATGATTGGTTTATTTTCGGTTTCCTCACGATGTTTTCCTTCACCGTTTTGAGAACAGTGGTGATGAAATGATTTACATAAAGTAAAGCGCTTGCCTGGGTTCGCAGGCACGACCTACGACTCTTGGGTTCGAACCCAGACAGGCGCTTTACGCAGGACTACAACAATGCTTGCATGAAATCACAGACTTCTATACAACAAAAAATCACAGGACAATGTTCTGCCAAACTCAAACCTGAACTAGTTGGTCATTGCTGAAGCCCTGAAACAGTTATACAAAATCTTAAAGGATAGAGTACCTAACTGCGACAAGAATCTAATAAAATACCTACGTCGTTGTCGCGGTCCCATCCGGCTGCCCACATTCAAGGCAAGTTCAATTTTAATATAGAACGGTTATTACGAAACACCGTTAGTTTAGGCTCACAAAGATAGTTGTTTTTCCACTAGACCGGTCCTTAGATAATTAAATGTTACTACTATTTACATAGATAAAACCAGCTGTTAGGCAACTGGCCGGTCGATAACCGGATCCAGAAGTGACCTCCTGTATGAAAGTGGTGTTTAGAGATTTTGTTTATTAGTAGTGCCTAACAGAGGGGCCCGTGGCTAAATAATAACAGCCGCACAGGTCGATCGATCAGGTTAAGCTACGCTTGCCGCGGTTGGTCTGTGGATGGGTGACCATCTTTACATACCGTGACCCCTCCGTGCCTCGGAAAGCACGTTAAGCCGTTGGTCCCGGCTGTCATTCGTCGTTACGGGTAGTCAGAAGCCCGAAAGTGTGATAACCAGTCTTACCAAGGGGTATCGTATTACCCAGTAACTGGGTTGTGGAGGTCAGATAGGCGGTCGCTCCATGTAAAATACTGGTATTCAGCTGCATCTGGTTAGACTGGAAACCGACCCCAACATAGTTGGGATAAGACTAGGTAGATGATCACCTCTATAGTCCTAAGCCCATCTCGAGAAATAATCTGAACGACGCGATGATGGTGAAAAAGGTAGCAGGACACAAGGATCTGTTACTTTACCACCTTTCCTCGTCAGCCAGGACGTAGAAGATTCAGAAGCAGCCAGCCAGTTGCATCTGGTTAGGCTTCGTTTCAGATGCTGAATCCCAAATGTTATCGAACAATGTCTTACAATCAATGACGTAATCCCATAAAAATAATCATTCCATTCATTCCTAACCTTTGCATAATTCCCTCGTAAGAAAGCAGAAGACATAATTCCTATCATAGATCTCCGTAATATTCATGGGTCAGACAATAGCACAGTATTGCTTCGTCACGTGTGCAGAAAGAGAAAATCTTCGTTATTTTATAAGTTGTCATAACTAAACGTGATAGTATTTCGACCTCAAGTGTGGTACGAGGCATGAGCGACGCGATAAGCGATTTATATTTTATCGGATAATTGGGTGCTATTGAAATTGCGAATTAAGTATGGAAAATATTATTTCAAGTTAAACAAATATCAACTTTATTTTAATGGAGTTTAAGTTGATTCCAGAGTGATTATTGAAAATGTTATAAAAATGTTTGAAGTTGTAGCGAAAACTGAACTTTAAGGTGTAGGATTTAAAATTATTTTTCCATAAACTCATATTTGTTTACATTTTTGGGAAATAAATCGCGAATGCAGATTAGATACGTAGTTTATTAAGATGAACCTTGGAGCGTTCTGTAAAGGCAAATTATATTATCTGTGTCTGAGGTATCGTCATCATCCACAGCCCGATTTCACCAATTGCTGGGCATAGGCTTTTCGTTGCTTGTGCCTGTGGTATACAATAGAATAGAATAGACATTTATTTTGCAAATATGGGTACTATTAAGTACCCATATTTGATATATTATATACATATTATTTCCATATAATACACATAGATTTAACAATTTATCAACATTCGACTGATTTTGAGAATGAGTCATTTATAGAATTAGCCATCTTGAGAATTAGTCCATTAGAGACTCAGTTGCCATTTTGAGAAGTGGGTATTCTGCGCCTAAATCATCCTGATTATGCGAATGCAAAAACACACCACAGGGGGCACTATCTTGTACTTTTACTTTTATTTGTTTTCATATTTTTTATTTACTCAATAAACAATGGAAATAAGGTAAGGCGTACCTCTATTCTTCATCTGAGTTTTGGCAAGTCTAGATACCAAGCAGTCAGTTCTTATTCACATTCTAAATTGTAACTCGCCTTTAGTTTATGCTTTGTACCACAACCAGCTATTGTATAACCAAACACCTTTCTCACAACCTCTCGACCAAAGTACCTGCCTTACAACCTGCATTTACACTTGAAAACGTGTCAAAATAGCCCTACGTTCAAGACGATAAGGTTGATATTCGAATCTATTGTAGGTTTTCAAGTTAAAAGTTAAGTTGGTAAATATGACAGCTGACAAGTGATGCATCTTTTAAAGTTTTTAATACGCAAGTGACAGAAACTTTCACGGCATAATAATGATTAAAAAGTTGAATTAATGTTATCTTACTTAAAAGTTAATTACGATATTTAATTTAATTCGTAGGTTCGTGTGGGAGTAATGTACTTTGTGCTTTCTTCATCATTCATAGCTGATTTTCTCTTGTTTCGTGTCCCCTAGGTACCTAGATAGTCTTTTGTTTTCAGGTGATATTTAGGCCCCCCGTTCTCGAGAAACGGAATTTCCACACAAATGAATTAAGGAACAAAATAATAAAATAGGTAAAACATTAACAACCTCATAAGAGGTCATTGTACTCATCATTATGAACAACTTTTACCATGGCACAAAACCAGAAATCGCGAAAAAAAAATCAGCTGTTCCCTACATTTTGACGAGTTAGGTATACGAACATAAATGTAGGGAACAGCAGATTTTTTTTTTCGCGATTTCAGGTTTGGTCCCGTAGTAAATGTAAAAGTTGTTCATAACAAAATTATGAGTACAATGACCTCTTAAGAGGTTCTTACCTAATGTTTTACCAATAACCCTGTATATCAACTAGGTATGTATTTACACAATTATAATAATCATTAAAACAACAACCCGGTTACATTATTATGAACTTAGAGAGTTGTATTGATGATTTTAATGATAAATTCTCCTTGTGCTTCCCCCTTAACTAAATACTTAGCCAAGAATAAAACGGAATTTCCAAGACAATAATACGAAGCAAAAATACTTAAAATGCAAAGACTAATGCTCCCGGCATCTAAAAAAGTCAAACAGAATCACACAATCCATCAGCAAGTGACGCATGCGCAATGCACTGCAAGCGCCATCTGTTGGCGCCGCTTGACGTCATAAGGAACCCCTTTTTATTACCAAGTCAAACGATTGTGGAACTTATTGCCAGAAAGTAAAGTTGGTTTTGGATCAGAGATTTTTTTAGTGGGAATACTGAAATGGGTTTGATAATTAGGTGACTTAAATTAGCTTGAGTTGACAAGAAAGAACAGTAAGTAGTTTCAGTCCGGAAAATTCAGAATGTTTTTCAGAAAATCAGCAGATTCTGACTGAGCGAGGATACAAACTATGACGATGAAGGACTATCTAATGCAACTGCAAGAAAGCGATTGCAGCAGATAACAAAGACCATAAAGGGGTAATTCTTCAGGGACAAAATTTTCGATGTCTGTGGGTATATTTCTGTAACCAACTAAAAAAACGGCATGTCATATTTTTTTTTGTACAGATTAGCTTTATCCCTTACTGGGACAAATGATTTTTTTTTAATAATTGCTGTCTAGGTACAAAATAAAAATATTTGAAGGTCGTTCTTCTGATTCATATAGCGCGTCCGTTTGCCATTTTCCGGAACAAAATGGTCGATGTCGCATTTTCCCTTTGATACATCAATATAAATTATAATTATATCGAAAGGAAATGAATTGTCCTCTTACAAAAAAAATGTGTATTAGTTATAACTACGTTAGTCTGTTTATAAATAAGTAAAAAAGAAGTGTCCGGCGTATAATACTGATTAATGTGGCGTAAGCTGCGCTTGACCGTACTTGGTCGGGTAATAATAATGAGAGTCTGGCTTCCAGCGCGGGGGGAAGCCAGTCGTGCAACGGACGACCTAGAAGGTGGACGTGCGGCTGGTTGGCTTAGATCCGGTGTTACGAAGGAAAATACCTGATTCATCTGTGTTTGGTTCAGGTGGCATCCTGATTACAATGCCTACCTTATAAAATTTATTTTATTGTTTTAAAACTTCAATCTGTGTTTCGTGTGATGCTTTTGGGTTATAGATTCGTGTAGAAAAATGAAAATAATGAAGTCTGTATGTACGATGAGTTATGCATGATTGTAGGCAAAATCCTGATTCATCTGTGCCTGATTCGTATGGTCAAAACCCCATATGAATAATAAAATAAATTAGTTTTTCCCCTCTCCAGCACGATAGGAGCGCTTTTATTGCGTAATTCTCCTTGTCCAATTTTTGACCGTGTACAAGTCAGTAGTTTTAATCTTATTTATTATTATTTACTTAGCTATAACCTTTTGAATAATAAAAAAATGACAGGAGTATAATCTTGTTCTAAATATGATACTTTTGATATGTCTTTGTCCTATTTAAGAATTAATAATTATTGTTTAGAATTTACATTCTTAACTAACGGTGTATTTATTACTTTTTATTTCTGTTTCTGATTAATATGTAACACATTCTGATTCATCTGGGCACAAAATTAATATCTTGAAAACTACTTTATAAAAACGAGTCCCTCATTCAAATATATGTTATTTGGTATACCTATTTTCATATGAACATGTGTTACAGAGCTGAAAGTGAAATTAAATTTTGGCCATATGGATCAGTCAAAGAATCAAATTTCGAAGAACTACCCAAAGACAGTTAGAAAAGAATTGTCATGATCGTGGTCAGCGCCCTCTTTTCCATTGGGCACTCTGGGTAAGTGCTCAGGACCCCGCGAACTTCGGGGGCCCCGGCAAGCTCTCAAAAAAAAAAATGCAGTTTTTTTTCTACGCATTATTAGTACCCGATTCAATTACAAAATAAGTAATTTGCAGTGCAATTCACAACAAGTTTTTAGTCCCCCAGATAAGAAATATTAGTATGTTTCTCTTAATATCTCTAATCTACACAGGGACCTCGTAATTTTTATGTGCCCAGGGCCTCCAATAGGTTAAAAACGGCCCTGATGGCGTATTTATTTAATCACACCTGGTTTCATATAATTTTGACGTTCAAAAAGTAATGATTCTCCTAAGATACAGGATCTTCCTAGTTTAGGAGATAGGGCTCTAATTCTGTGTTGACTGTACCTATCTCTTGTATGTACACTATTCCTGTTTTTCATTTCTCTGTCCCCTAGTGACTACTATGTGTATTTTAATATGTGTCAAACTTGTATTGTGCTAATAAAAACTTACTTATTATTCTCAGCCTAGTTTGAGATTTTGACACTGTCATTACATTGCAGAACTTAATTCGCATCCCAATTTGCGTAACACATGATCAGACACAATCTGAGTCATTTTGAAGGATATTCCCAATCCATTGCTTCATATGTTCGAAAAATTTGTTTCGTCAACAGCGTAAATAACGCATTGAATGTTGTCTAACTGTCAACCTGAAAGCTATTATCTGCAAACTACTACAAAAGATTATGACAAAACTGTACATAAGTCTATTGGTCTATATGAACCCCGTACTGCTAAAAATTATATAATAACAATTTATAAAATTCCCTAAACCAGTGAAACTTCTCTCATTCATCTCCACACGACAAAAGTGTCGCAACACATAAATCACACTTATTTTACTCTCACAAGTCACAAGTCCCTTAGCAACTGAAATATATTCGTCCTTAGTTCAACCATGTCCCTCAAGGGACTTTAGAATGCTCCTAATAATAGTCCCTCGCTGTACTCGTAGTACTTGCTGGGACCGATTGGGAAGGACTAAATTTAGTACCTTTGAGCGAGAGGGCTAAATACCGATGGATTAAGCCCGTTTGTAGTCTGTTTGAGTGATTTGTACTGCATTGTGTATTTTAAGTGAAGCTTCTCGTAATGCATTTGGATACGTACGTGTGCCGATCAATTAGGTGTTCTTTGAATTGATAAGTCAAGCTAATGATTAAAGGGATTTTATTCCGTAATTTTTACCGACTTCAAAAAAAGGAGGTTATCAATTCGACACGTAAGTATGTGTGTAATATTATTGGAATTGCATTATATTCACATACTTAATTATGACAATCTATTGGGGCTTCCAAACAAATATCATCAAAATCGATTCAGTAATTTTCAAGATATGGACAAATACGTGTAAGTCTGACGGCCTGGCTTATTGATAAGAGCTACGGGTGTAGTGTCAAAACATCTCAAAACCTTGGTCAATTTCTAGTGCAAAAACTAAAAATTACGAAATAAAAAAGTACTTTATGAAAATTAAACCGACTTCAAAAAGAAATTAACTCAAAATTATGAAAGTCGGTGGCAAAAAATTAAAACTATAAAATACAGATCCCAAAGACACCGACTTCCGAAATTAAAGTTATTTCATAATTTTTAGTTAATTTCTTTTTTTTTAGATTACTTTTTAATTTAGACGTAACGTTTTAGACAGTTTTAAAACAGTTAATTGAAGAAGATTTACTTATAGAGTTGCATTTGAAGAACGTTATGTCGCTGATGACGCCTGAGATATTATCAGCTGCAACAATTTTTGTTGAGATGCATTTGCCTTTTTGTAATTTGTCTGACGAGAACTAAAGACATCACGGATGTTTACTCTGTGTTGGATAGTTTTTGAAGTGACTTTAGCAGTCTCTGTTTTTATTTTTTGGCTGATTGCTGTGAACAAGCATTTTTTAAATGGTTCTTTAATTTACTTAATATTAGTTAACAGACTTAAAATAATAATAATTATGTACATGTATATGAATAAATAATCAAAGGGCATCAAAAAATTCATCCGCACTGCTGTCAATAGGAACAGTGCCCAACAGGCTGGCAGCATTGCCACGTTGTATGGCGATGCTGATAACAACGTGATCATGTCACAAGTGAACAAGGATGTATGTAAATCGAGTGAGCGGACCAGTTTGACCTTTAAAAGCTGGCCCTGACAAAACCACGGATTTATTATCGTCTGCCAAGCAGAAAATCATTTTTTTATTTCAACCTGTCTTCAAGTTCTTGGCCTGTCAGTTCAATTTAATGTTGCAGTAGGTGGCGTAGGATGTCTACTAATGACGAGGCGCGTTTAAGTCTTTGATAACATGTAATTAAGACACCAACGCTGTCTTGGCGCCAGGAGATTGATTTATTGCAAGCCCCCGTAAGTTCAGGTAAGCTTCGCTTAAACGGATAATGTAATGTTTGGTGCCCCTATTGTATAATAATAAAATAAATAATGACTGAGTTGCCAGAAGGTTCATAATTATTTCTTAATAGCAGCAGCCCGCGGTTTCACCCGCGTAAGTTTCGATCCCGTGGGAATATCGGGATAAAATGTATCCTATGTGTTAATCCAGGAAATGGCCTATCTATGTGCCAATTTTCATCCAAACCTGTTCAACGGTTTACGCGTGATTGAGTAACAAACATCCAAACATCTTCACAAACTTTCACATTTATAATATCTATAGGGACTCTTACTTTTTGTCTGGCGGAATTAATCAGAAATGAGTGAGAGGGATTCAGAAGGACAAAAAAACACCGGCGATGCTCTCTATAATCCGATAGAAATATTATTTCTATAAGATAATTTTAGTACCTATACCTACGTAGTTAAGTAGATACGTTTCATTCATGCGCTAGTCCTAAAGCGCGGGTACCATAAAAGGTGTGAAAAGAAAATCCATGGAGGAGCGGTATTACCGTAACGTTACCGTAACGGACTTTCTATGGAACTCGTCAGGCAGGATGTACGACCACTATCAAGCTAGATCGATACAAAAACTAAGTTACTTTCGATTTTACGAATCCGAATAAAGTAATTCATGGCTTCCGGATTAAATCCGTTAAATAAGGGAACCAGACTGGACTTTTTTTTAGTTATTAGAAGTATGTAATTTAATGCACTAAGCATTAAATTATCTAAAAAAAGAATTAATCCTTATTTCCATACAAATATTATAAATTCGAAAGTAACTCTGTCTGTATGTTACATTTTCACGCCTAAACCACTGAACGGATTTCGCAAAAAATTTGGCAGAGAGATAGATTGCATCCCGGGGAAGGACATAGGAAGCTGCTACTGAAACTGCTACTTATAATCGATGTACCAGTTGGTAAAGCAACATAAATTTACCAATTAAATCTAACACTAATTTATCATTAAGCTACCACAGCCAAGAGCAAGCTTGACTGGCAAGACCATATAGAAACTGCTACATATACCCACAATCGGTGTACCAGTTGGTATAGCAAATAAATTGGTTAATTATACCCAACACCACCTTTTTACACTTATAATATCTTTGCCCAACACTCATTACACAGCCTACCTCGCGCTAATCAGCCGTGAGCTTGTAAAGGAGCGCGTCCTGGGAAGTTCCTAGGATTAGTGCCCGTGATATCACAGGCTTAAGAGACCTTGTCTTTAGGATAGCAAGCGATTTTTGTTGAAGTTGTAGGTCATCCCTGGACAGTAGGCGTGACCATAACTATTACCCAATGATTGGGAGCCAGCACCCATCAGCGGTCAGTCAAGGCGAGGCTATGAGCCCAGTGTACAAAGAAAACTATATCAAAACAGGTATTTCCATGAAAACTTTGTGGATTTTGTTCCACCAGAATCAAGTCGCACCGTCGTGTAACGCTTTTCTGCGGGAGCCCTAACTCGTGACCACCCCGTCTATCGCTAGCTTAGGTGACAAGCCGATAGGATAAAATTATACGAGCCCGATGAAAAAAAATACACAGGGTTATTGTTAAACATTAACAACCGCTTAAGAGGTCATTGTACTCATCATTATGAACAACTTTTACTATGGGACCAAACCTGAAATTGGGAAAAAAATATATCATATCATATTTATTTGCATTCCACAATGTCAGTCAATGACAATGTCATGTTTGTCAATGTTTTCACTATGTCAATATCAGTTGTTCCCTACATTTATGTTCGTATAACTCGTCAAAATGTAGGGAACAGCTGACTTTTTTTTCGCAAGCATAATCATTCTATAATGTTCACACTGCTGGGCCACAGGCCTCTTCTCGGTGAGAGGGAGTGGTCCGTTATCCACCACGCGGGCCCAGTGTGGGTTGGTGGATGTCACATGTCTACGAATATTTGGATCTAGAACGTGCCGGTTTCCTCACGATGTTTTCCGTCACCGTTTTGAGAGCAGTGGTAATGAAATACGTTATATACACAAAGTAAAATGTTTAACTGGGTTCGATCCTACGACTGGGCCACCACTGCTCTATCTTACTGTAGATCGGTTTGCTACTTGAAAATGAAATTAATCTAATCATTCTCTCCATGTTATTATAGTACGGCAATGCTCGATCCCGAAGACCATATAGAAACTGCTTCATACAATATGTGTAGGTACTTGTTGGTGTAGTAAATAAATTGGCTAGGTAGTTATACCCAGCACTCATTTATCAGTCGAGCTAATCAGCCGTGACCATACCAACCACCCAGTGATTGGGAGGCAGCACCCACCAGCGGTCACTCAAGGCGAGTTGCGCAACGGGGCTGACGTGCTCTGATTCATCAGCTAATGGGACGTGACCATCGTCTATCGTCAGTCCGTACTATGAGGTGACAAGTCGAATTGACGAAATTTTTTAATAATTAATTAGCTTATTAATTACCATAGTTTGTATGGGTTTTGATATGAGCGATCGAGGCATTGTTGTTTTCTGTTACGTTTAACTGCTAATTTACTATTTCATTTTGAGGATTTCATTCAAAACAGACTTTTTATTTGGTACACACTGCTACACGTCAGCTATACATTTCCAGTTTTAGCTAAAATAATAATATACAGGGTTATTGGTAAAACACCAGCAATCTCTTAAGAGGTCATTGTACTCATCATTATGAACAACTTTTACTATGGGACCAAACCTGAAATCGCGAAAAAAAATCAGCTGTTCCCTACATTTACGTACGTATAAATCGTCAAAATGTAGGGAACAGCTGTTTTTTTTTTTCGCGATTTCAGGTTTGGTCCCATAGTAAAAGTTGTTCATAATGATAGATAATAATATGAAACGTTTATTTTCTCTACACGTAATGCACGATCAAGGAGCTAACTTTGTGAGAGACGGAACCTGAGATAGGTTTAGGTATATAAAAACCTGTATTACAGGTCACCAGGGACCTCCCGCGGCTATCTCTGTTATTTGGATACAAGACATGATAACAATGCAGGATATGTGGAGGCCCGAAGACTTAAATCGCTAGATTTGCTCTCACGTTTAAGTGAGGCCACCGCTGTTCTAGGAAACTGTAATTATAAAGCCTATGAACTTTAAAAACTGTGATGAAAACCGGTGACGTATTTTTTTTTAACTGTTTATATGCAGCTGGGCTGGTTCGAGGTGGCGCAGGAAAAGAGTTCCTGGAAGGACTTGTCTCTATACTGTCCCACTGCTGGGCAAAGGCCAGCCCGCCTTTGCCCAGCAGTGGGACAGTATAGGCTAAACAAAAAAAAAATCAGCTGGGATGAGATCGGTAGGTACTGCCGCTGCCGCTATTCTGCTGTCTGTAATTTATATGGTGTACATAATAGAGAGTATTCTATTCTATTCTACTCCGTAAGCGATTTTCAAGTGAGTTCTACATCAATAGTACGGGCAAAGTCAGTGTTACTCAATATTAAGCTATGCACCTATAATTTATGGTGACGTGAGAGATGGGCGCCGATTGGTATCGATTTAGAGAAATTTGCAGTTATGAGTTTGATAACATTTGGAAATAAAGAGAAGACGAATCCTAATGTTGTTGTATTTTGAATTATGCGTGTTGTATTTTGAATTAAGCGTGTGTTCTTCTTTGTTAAATGTTTAGTAAACTGCGACTGATAAGCCCCACGTAATATTATGTAGTTGTAGTTAATTTTTGTTTTAAGCATATGGGAAATAAATAATTACAAGGTTACACAACACCTTGACCTTGCAGAAAACGATAGCATAAAAATATTTTTATTATAATTTCCATAAACGTGAAATAAGCCGTAAAATTGGCATTACGCGATTTACGTAACCACATCGTACTCTACGTTCTTTGGATACTATTATAGATAAAGCTATATAGATCCAGGAAAATTATTTGTTAAGCAAATTGACACTACGTCATTTAGTGGGTATACCTTTTTATAGCCAAGTTATTCTTGGATCTTTGACAGTCGTTACGGATAGTCAGAAACCCGAAAATCTGCCAACCAGTCTTACCAAGGGATATCGTATTACCTATTAGCCGGATTGTTGAGGTCAGATAGGCAGTCGCTCCATGTAAAATACTGGTATTCAGCTGCATCCGGTTAGACTGGAAGCTGACCAACTTAGTTGGGAAAAGGCTAAACAGATTGATTGACCTTGTTATAGCCATAATACAAGTGTTACAGAATGACAGTTGTGAGTCGGACAAGTACACAGACAATTTAATTTATAATAGTTATAAATTAGTTAATTAAGTTCCTTGATTCCAGTTGCCTTTGATTCATCCCAGTTAGTTAAAAAACTACCTGGGATGAATCAAAGGCAACTGCATGCAGCTGAGATGAGAATGCTAAGACGGATGTGTGGTGTTACACGAATAGGTGAAATAAGAAATGAGTACATATGAGGAAGTCTGAAAGTGGCACCGGTAACTGAAAAGTTGTGTGGAAATAGGTTGTCATGGTATGGGCATGTGATACGAAGGAATGAGGAAAATGTTTGTGAGGAGAGTTTTGAGTATGAATGTCGATGGCTATAAGAGTAGGGGAAGACCAAAGAAACGATGGATGGAATGTGTGAATGATGATATGGTTAGAAAGGGGGTGACTACCGAGATGACGACTAATATAGAAGTATGGAAGAAAAAGACATGTTGCGCCGACCCAAAATATTTAAATGACAAAAAAGCAGGCAGGGTCATGTAAATGTTGAGAATCAGAGATCTGTAGGTTGCAGTGGCAGGCCTTTGCTTGCACCTATATATTTAAATCATAAATAACATAATAATGTTTAAGGATGCTTACGTTGTTCGCCTGGGATCCTTACTTGGCACTGATTGTGAAATACGATGCGTGTCAACGACCTTCAATGTACCTTTAATGCTGACTTGCAGACATGAATATCATTTAAATAAGTCACAACTACTGAAGCAATAAAATGATAGAAGAATTTTAAAAGTTTTCGATAGGAACCTAAGGTCAACAAAACAGATAAGTATGCAGGATCGTCGGATATAGTTGAAGTTTAGTAAGAAACCTATGGATGTTGTCGACTGTTTCATTTGAAAAAAGAGGTGTTCGTTTTCTATTAATACAATTAAATTTTATTCGAGAACACCCATCGGTTTCTTACTAAACTTCAACTATATCCAACGATCCTGCATACTTATCTCTTTTGTTGATTGTACATAATATGTAGTGTAAAGTGTCAACTTTCATAATATGAAAAATAATACGAGATTAATTTGATAAAGACCAGAGGGGCAATTCCCGTAATTTTAAATTTTGAAGAACGTTTGCATTCTAATCCCAGTCTCAATCTGTCAAAATATCTATAATTTTCATTAAAAAATAAAAAAAAAACGTAAAAAAAGAATAAAATTTTTTGACACTGATTGTCGCTGAGAGATCAGAGATCGCGACTAGAGTTTGAATGATTCTAATTGGCCTTCTGACGTTTGTAGGTTCGTACTAAGCACCAAAGGTTGGACACCTTTGCCGCAAAGGCCTTCAATTATACGCATTATTGATTGTTAACTGCTTCATGTCTAGCGAGCTTCGATTGCAAAATATATAATAATACCCGCCAAACTTGGTAGCTTGACTACTAAATTTAAATGACTGTTTGTTTCAGAATCTATACCTACCAATTAGAGAAAGATTAAAAAAAAAAAAAAAAGAATGTCTTTATGAGATGTCGCGTTAAAGTAACTACTTAATCAGCCTTTATTGTTCCCACTGCTGGGACACAGGTGTCTTCTCGTCGAGAGAGAGTGGGAGCAAAGTCCTCATGTAGGATAATAGGATTGCAGGCTCTTCTTGTGGCTTTTTAATTTCGTGCCTGCTATAAAAATAAAAGTTGAGAATCGTTGTAAGGCCTTCAAATGAGTATGCACGTATTGTTTGCCGGATTATAGGTGCCTCACCGTCATCGCTTACTGACAAGGATCCAACTTGGCTGTAGCTTAGGATTGCAACATTACTAAGTATTAGGACATGCAGGTGTAGGTTTGGTTGCGTCTTCGTTTTGTTTGTGTTCATAAGCATTGAAATAGAAACAAAATCTGATTCTGAATACTTAGGTGTTTTATTAACCATTTTGTTTCTTTTTTTCGCACTGACTGTCATGGCCGCTACATGGTATTAGTAAGTACATTAAAAGCTCCTTGATCTACTGAGTTACTGCGCATCTCGGCTGTTCAGAATCAAAACCTAGTAACTCATAATTTCAAAAATGTCCAGGAAAAGCCAAAAACATGTCTGCATCCTTAATCGTCTGCCCTATTTGAACCATTAGACTTAGGGTTATGAATGTTAGACCAAAATGTGCGTAATAAAATCAGCTACACTTTTCAATTGTCTTTTACTCAAGAAGGCGTTCAGTACAGCACAGAATCAAAACCTAGTAACTCATAATTTCAAAAATGTCCAGGAAAAGCCAAAAACATGTCTGCATCCTTAATCGTCTGCCCTATTTGAACCATTAGAGTTAGGGTTATGAATGTTAGACCAAAATGTGCGTAATAAAATCAGCTACACTTTTCAATTGTCTTTTACTCAAGAAGGCGTTCAGTACAGCAGACGGCTGTTCAGAATTAAAACCTAGTAACTGACTGACTTACTAGGTTTTTGAAATTGTTTTCTGAGTTACTACGTAATGAATTTGTTATTTTCAGGGAAACTAGACATGGATTACAAATTAGCTTGACTTGCTCAATATTTTTTTAAATTTATCTTATGAAAATGGCTGTTTTAAGCACCTGGTCACAAGGACCTATACCTAGTAAGTCAGAAAATTGAATAAAACGAATTTCCCAAAAATCTGAGATACTAGGTTATGAATTTGAACAGCCGATCTCAAGTATGTTGAAGGGAAGAGAGTCATGCCCCTTAGGGTACCTATTGAAGAAAAATCTCTTTCGCACAAAAGGCTTCCATTGTCCCACTTTCCTTTCAGTAAATACCTACAAGCTATTTATTTTAGATTTCGTACGACAAATAGAAGGATAATCAACGGTCTTGGCTCCTAAGAATATTGTCTATGATCAAACCACATTACCATAACCATATTATTACCCAATATTTAAATGCAGCAAATAAAATCTAAGCAAAGATATAATTTATCGTGCACCCCGAGGTCGTCAATATTTTGTACCTATTGAAATTGTAACTTTATTGCACTACTCGTAATTCGAAAATAAATCACTATCTGCCAATAAATCATGTTGGGTTTTATTTTTGAAATACTGATGAATATTTTACATGAGTGAACTGCAGCCATTACTATGGAAAAGCGTTCGTAGTCAAAGAAGATTTGAATGATTTGCCAAAATTATTGACTGGACCCTTCGAACGTGGATCCACGCGAGACAAAATAGCTTTTAATTGTTTCTGTTATTATTCAACCGGTTAAAAGAGACTGACCCTTGAGGCAGCAGTGCCGGATTAAGACTACTTGATGCCCTAAGCAATCCACGCCTGTAGGCCCCCCTATCCACTAGTCGCCTCGTATTTGTCCAAAACATCGACGAGCGATTTGTAAAGATTGGCGCACGTTTCTAGAGTGACTTTTGGGTCTTGTAATATCTTGCTGATAAACAACCTTGCCATTCATGTGCTAGCAAATACTGTTTCGGTGCTGTTTCTGCCTTAAGGTGCCCCACGTGATGCCCTAAGCAATTGCTTAATTTGCTTAGGGGCTAATCCGGCACTGGTTTTCAGGAGTAGTCAGAATGTCGACTCCATCTAGCTTATTTTTGTTTTTTTAATATGACCTTTAAAAATGATTCCAATACTTCACTTATCCTTCCTTATCCTATTTACAGAATAAAGAATTTTATTTTATTTTTGTACGAAATTTTTGTAGTAATAAGCAAAAGAGCTGTAAGAGTAGGTAAGTACACTCATCCGCAGATCAGTGGTAAAACATTCACTAAGTACGAAAATCGCTCATACTGCTACGATATGAAGGCGCTGTCAATGTCGAATTATTACCCCTGATACTGGCTGTACTTAGGTACCCAAATCATAATACAAGGATTTTTAACCCGAGGTTTTCAGCATCCCATTTCTTTTTAAAATCCTAAGGTATGTGTTATTGAGGAAAAAAGAATTGACAGAAATACTTATCAACCTGTTATATTAATTAGTTAGAGAAATTCAACCAAATAGCTACCTACAGAAGAAAATAAAAAATAAAGTAGCAATTAAAATGTTTTACAAAAAACCTATAATTAAATTACAAATATTTTTATAAGCGACACGGTAGCCGGCACGGGGCATACGCCACGGCCCGGCGCGGAAAGTGAAAGTAGCTTACCTCGAAGTCGGCTCGATCCCTTACCACCATTACTTTTTTAAAGAAAATCTGGGGCATATTGTCACCTTTGACCCTCACAACAACACAACACTAATGCCAAACTGTCAATCGAATCGATTAACGATTCGGAGGTTTTACTGTATTTTTTGTCTATGGCAAAAGAAATCACTTTTGTTTTTGTTTACAACACAATGTCATGGCCACTGTTCTTATTTCAAATGCAAATTAGCGCCAATTTAAAACTTCTTCGTAAACAGGTAATAAAATTTTAATTTTCTTTTAAAATTCCTTTGTTTATTGTTAGATCGATAGGTAGCAAAGTTAATGCAATTTATGGCAAAATTAGAAATAAGAATGCGATTTGTACGCAAACCTTTCCCTTCTAACACTTTGTAGGCAACTAAACCACGCAACCAGCATAATGTTTATAAGTAAGAAACGTTGACTTGACTAGGACTGTCGCAATCGCAATATTAGCGCGATGCCGTAGAACTTCGCCGACCATTCTTATTTCTTGTGACATAAGGTATTAAATTGCATGAAGTGCTTAGAGTTCTTACAAGTGCCAACTTTGTCTATTTCTAGGTGCAATACACGTTCAATACGTGCAGATTGGATTTACGATAGTACCTAGTGGACTTGGATGCATTCATATATTATCACGATGGCGACCCGTATAATTAATGATGAAGGCGTAGTCAGAAGAGCGTGAAAAAAAGAAAAAGTTTTGATTATGAGAGTTTTGTGTGGCGTTGGTATTTTCGGCATTCCATCTTAGAATATTTGTGGCCTGTTTCATCACCACGGGTTGTTTAACCGGTACAAATGCTGTTCCATTCTGCTAATTTATTTAGCAAATAGATCATGGTTATCGGAGATTGCAAAACAAGGCAGCAGTCAGCTAGGACATGTCGGCGCCATCTAGTTTCAAAATATTAACAAAAAAAAGTAATTTAGAAAAATTAAACCGACTTCAAAAAGAAATGAACTCAAAATTATGAAATAACTTTAATTTCGGAAGTCGGTGTCTTGGGATCTGTATTTTAGTTTTAGTTTTTTGCCACCGACTTCCGAAATTAAAGTTATTTCATAATTTTGAGTTCATTTCTTTTTGAAGTCGGTTTAATTTTTCTAAATTACTTTTTATTTGGTAATTTTTAGTTGTTGCACTAGAATTTGACCAAGGTTTTGAGATGTTTTCGCTTTGACACTACACCCGTAGCTCGTATCAATAAGCCAGGCCGTCACACTTTCACGTCTTAGTCCATATCTTGAAAATTACTGAATCGATTTTGATGAAACTTGCACTGTTCCCTAAGTTGAAGTAAATGTAAGCCAATAAAAAAAGAATGGTCACGATCCGTGTAGTTACGGAGATATGCGTGGACAAACATACATACATACGTCTATAAAATTTTGTATATTTGTTTGGAAGCCCATATAGATTGTCATATGTGAATATAATGCAATTCCAATAATATTACATACATACGTATCGAATTTATAACCTCCTTTTTTTTGAAGTCGGTAAAAAAATATACTGTAAAAGTGTCTTGGAAAGGTCTACGAAAGCTCCGCCACTGCGGCTGTTATGACAATGAAGGGACCGGGGTTTGATGACTTTGTCAAAAAAGCTCTCTAGCAAAACACACCCACTTAAACGTTGCTTATAAATTGCTGACGAAATGTGGCGGCCACCGCTTTTCCTGTAAAGCGTAGCTTTACAGAAATAAACATCATTTGATTACATTATCAGCCCTTTGCGGGCATTTTGGCATTGTTAAACCATTATAAGTAGGTACCTCAACGAATGTTCTTAGAGCAATCCTCATATAAGTATCTATTATCCACGCCTTGATTAACAAAAAGGAAGTCCTTATTACTCGGCCAGTTCATTCCTCCGGAGGAGTATTTTTAATTTTTGTTCGAACTATCTAGTTACCGGTTCATTTCCGCAACCTAAGAAGAAATACGCCTTCCCGTACATCATTTCAGCCAAAAGACGTCCACTGCTGGACATAGGCCTCCCCCAAGCACTTCCACTTCGACCGGTTCTGTGCTTCTCGCATCCAACGGGTTCCTGCGGCCTTCACAAGGTCGTCGGTCCACCTTGTGGGAGGCCTTCCAACGCTACGTCTTCCGGTACGTGGTCGCCACTCCAGAACCTTTCGGCCCCATCGGCCATCTGTTCTGCGAGCAATGTGCCCTGCCCACTGCCACTTAAGTTTGGCAATTCTGCGGGCTATGTCGGTTACCTTGGTTCTCCTGCGGATCTCCTCATTCCTGATTCGATCACGCAGGGAAACTCCAAGCATAGCCCTCTCCATTGCCCTTTGGGTGACTTTTAGCCTTCTTATAAGGCACATTGTGAGCGACCACGTTTCAGTGCCATAAGTCATCACTGGCAACACGCACTGGTCAAAGACTTTTGTCTTGAGACACTGCGGTATGTGGGACGAGAAGATATTGCGTAGCTTCCCGAACGCTGCCCAGCCGAGTCGGATTCGACGATTGACCTCTTTCTCGAAGTTAGACCTACCTAACTGGACAGTTTGTCCGAGGTAAACATACTCGTCCACGACTTCGAGTGTAGCGTCTCCGATCTTTATGGGAGTGGGTGTTACATGGGCATTTGACATGACCTTCGTTTTGTCCATGTTCATTTTAAGACCCACTCTTTCGGAGGCTCTACTGAGGTCATCGAGCATTGTACTGAGGTCCTCCATAGTCTCAGCCATGACTACGATATCGTCGGCAAACCGAAGGTGAGTTATGTACTCGCCGTTGATGTTGATGCCAGCCCCTTTCCAGTCCAAAACCTTGAAGACATCCTCCAGTGCAGCGGTGAACAGTTTCGGAGAGATAACGTCTCCCTGTCTTACACCTCGCTGCAGAAGGATAGGTTTCGAGGTCTGATCCTGGAGTCGGACTGACATAGTGGCGTTTTCGTACAAACACTTCAGCACGTCGATGTACCGATAGTCGATCTGGCACCGTTGAAGAGACTGCAGCACAGCCCATGTCTCGATCGAATCAAAGGCTTTCTCGTAGTCCACGAACGCTAAGCAGAGAGGCAGGTTATATTCTTCGGTCTTCTGTATAACCTGTCGCAGCGTATGTATGTGGTCTACGGTGCTAAAGCCTTTACGGAATCCGGCTTGTTCGGGAGGCTGGAAGTCGTCAAACCTGCGCGCGAGACGGTTCGTGATGACTCTCGAAAACAGCTTGTAGACATGGCTCAGGAGTGAGATGGGCCTATAATTCTTAAGAAGGGCATTGTCGCCCTTCTTAAAGAAAAGTATCACCACACCCCTGTTCCATGCCTGTGGTGTTTTGCCCTCGAGTATGACGGAACCAAACAGCTTCTGAAGGGCCTTAAGAACGGGCCTTCCCGTACAGTTAATTGCAAATAAGTGGTACCAATTTGACACTGAAGGCACATTTATGTCGTTTCAGTAAGGACAATTTTCGTAGTACAAGTGCTGACTGATGTGGGGTTGACTGTACCAGTAGTTAGACTATATATTTCATCATTTATGTACACACAGTAAAATACATAGGGATAATTATGACATAATTATAATGACTATATGTACTTAGTCGATAGTTATCAATGTCCTTTATCAATCTATTTCAACACAGCCTCCACATGATACAGAGGTACTTACCTACTCGAGAACATTAGTTTCCCTTAAAAGGAGACAAAGCCTTCGACAGTACCTACCTATACTGTTTATCTGTCACCTTATACTACTTTGTATAGGTTGTACAAGATGGCATAAAGTGCACTTGTAAAGGTCGATGCCTAGTAGATACGAATATCAATAGGTTGTACGATTTCTATGTAACTCATCATCTGCCTAGCCTTTTCCCAACTATGTAGGGGTAGGCTTCCAGTCTAAGCGGATGCAGCTGAATACCAGTATTTTACATGGAGCGACTGCCTATCTGACCTTCACAACCCAGTTACTGGGTAATACGATACCCCTTGGTAAGACTGGTTGTCAGACTTTCGGGCTTCTGACTACCCGTAACGACTGTCAAAGATCGACGAATGACAATCGAGACCAACGGCTTAACGTGCTTTCCGAGGCACGGAGGGGTCAACGGTATGTAAAGATGGTCACCCATCCACAGACCAACCGCGGCAAGCGTAGCTTAACCTAATCGATCGACCTGTGCAGCTGTTATTATTTAGCCACGTGCCCATATTATTTTATTAACCCCCGACGCAAAAACGACGGGGTGTTATAACTTTGACGTGTCGGGGTGTGTGTGTGTGTGTGTGTGTGTGTGTGTGTCTGTCTGTGGAATCGTAGCTCCCGAACGGATGAACCGATTTTGATTTAGTTTTTTTTATTATTACGGTCCTATAATATATTAGTAGGTATCTTTATAGTTTGTCCTTTACTCTTGCAGGTAGATTTTCTTTGAATTAAACCAGAAGCTTTGATAAATTACGCGAGGTTTATGTTTAATTCACATATAGAAGGGGGCGAAACATGTTCCCATCAACCGGGCAGAGCCAGCTGCTGGGCTGCTGCGGAGAAATTCTTCACTGCCTGACTTGGGGATCTAACCTAGGACCCGATCATGATCCTATGCTCAACCCTCGCCTTTTCCACCACGAAAAACCAACAAGACAAGACAGTCAATAGTAACAACAGTAACTAAGGTACACTGAGACAATTAAGAGAGTCGTGGGTTCGAACCCAAGCAAGATATTTTGTGTAAATTATTACATCACCACTGCTCTCAAAACGGTGAAGGAAAACATTGTGAGGAAATCGGCATAAATCTTAGAACCAAAAATTCAAAGACATGTGACAACCACCAACCCGCATTGGGCCCGCGTGGTGGATTCTGACCCACTCCCTCCCACAGAGAGGAGGCCTGTGTCCCAGCAGTAGGAACATTATAGGCTAATTATGATGGTTTAAAAAAATTTAAGTTTGTAATTTTCCTGATATCCACAAAGAGTTGTAGAAGCACAGAAAACAATTGGTCTGTATTCCCACGCAAATTAAATTGAATGCTCAGCTGCAGTTGATCGAAAAGATAGCTTTAATATTGTAAGCAAAATACTACCAGGTGCATAACCTCAGAGCAACCAGTTCGACCTGTATGAGAATTTACTTATAAATCTAAACTTGTGCGAACAAGATCAACTTATAACATTAAGAGTGGTTCTAGTCGGACTCGGTTTTTTTCCGCCCAGAGTTCTAAGCATCCAGTTCCGCCGAATGATTCGTGTGTGTTTTGTGGTCATCACTATTAGCACAATCAGCCATTAATGTTCTCACTGCTGGAACAATGGCCTCTTTACTTCGAGAGGGAGTGGCCCGTAATCTACCACACGGGCCCAGTTGGTAGTTGTCACATCACAACTTCGAATTTTTTCACTTAAGACATGCCGGTTTCCTTACGATGTTTTCCTTTACCGTTTTGACAGCAGTGGTGTTCACGGGGTTGTTACTTCTGGGCCAGCCGCAGCTCCCCATCACAACTAATACTGATTATTTGTAGGAACACAGAGGGCGCTAGGGGAGTGAGTGTTTAATCCTTACTCTTTGATTGGGTCATCATAGAGACAGCCTAGAATCGAAACAGGGATCAAATCAACCAGGCTGATGGTAAATTTGATGGTAAATTTTTGGTTGGTGTCGACCTGTCAGCCCGTGCTTGGACCTGGGACGAACAAGAGTGATTGGGATACATAGTTTAAAGATCCCGGTCTGTGTGAGAGTGGTTTTTACAAACGGTAAACAACAACAACAAAATTTAATACACTGTCGTGCCATCAACACGACAAAGAAGAAAATGCAGTGAACTGCGATAGACCGAGTTCATTTGAGGCGATCTTAAATCTTCAATCGATCGTAAATCTTCAAGATGGCAAAGCTTACGTAACAATACAACAATTTAAACATACTTAGCTAACCCAGTCACTACTGAGTCTTACGGCACAGTTCTCTATAAGATTCGTGAGAAAATGCGCAACACTGCGGTTTGTAGCAATAACTCTGCAAGTATCTATCGACAAGTATTGATGTCGGCTTCTAATTAAACACAATCTGCATTGTCTTCCTATTTTGGCGTTAAGGCCTGCCTATAACGTATGTTTATTCATCGCTTGCCAGTGATAGCCTTGAGAAATGATTGACAGAAACGTGTTCTGTTCAATTACTGACAGGTAGGCACACATTTGGGACACCTTGCCCAAATTCGTCATCCACACGGGACATGTTAGGAGTAACAATAAATGATAAATGATAAATGATTTTTATTTCTGTAAGTAGGTTTGTACAAACACTTTTACACGTCAATCATATTTTTTTTTTAAACTAGATGAGGTCGGCGTTTCCTAACTGACTATTCTGAGAAGAAAGGCCGAAACAAACTCAGAAGTCACAGTCTCTTTTAAAGTCCAGACAAAATCTTGGTCAGATCGTGTGAAGACCATGTAGATTGGTGTCTGAAATGGTCTTTTGAGGAAAGAACCACACAGATTGAGCGGACCTGTCCAATCAGTGCACGCATTTGTCAAAAATCGTGCAGCTCAACTCAGAACTTGAGGAGCTCAACGATTCGACGAACAATACCAAAGACAGGACATTTGGGTAGGCCGCATAAACTACTCAAACTGCCAGATCATGATTAAAACTAAGAAGGAAAAAAGAAATGACCCACATAGTCCTCACATTCACAATAATTAAATAAAAAATAATAATAAAAATTACTTACAAAGTAAATATTCATGTCATTGTCTAAATAAAATTCATCAATGTCAATGTGTATATAAAAAATCCGCCATAATCTTTGAGGACCATGTAGATTGGTGTCTGAAATGGTCTTTTGAGGAAAGAACCACACAGATTGAGCGGACCTGTCCAGTCAGTGCACGCATTTGTCAGTAACCGTGCAGCTCAACTCAGAACTCAAGGAGCTCAACGATTCGACGAACAATACCAAAGACAGGACATTTGGGTAGGCCGCATTAACTACTCAAACTGCCAGATCATGATTAAAACGAAGAGAGAAAAAACAAAAAATTACCCACATAGTCCTCACATTCACAATAATTAAAATCATATAATACTTTATACAGTAAATGTACATGTCATTATTTAAGTAAAAAGATACTTAAAAAAAAAAAAAAAAAGAAAATTATTAAAGTGTAAAATAGCAAAAATAAAAACAACATTCTAAACCTATTGGAGCAGCTCAATCCCAAGCCTTTTTGTCCTCAATATAGTCTTTTACAGTATAATAGGCTTTCTGACATAGTTTTCGCTTTATAAAAGATTTGAATTTATTAAGGCTTAGTTCTTGAATGTGGCTAGGAAGTTTATTATAAAAACGTATACATTGGCATCTAAACGAGCCACCTATTTTTTTGAGCCTTGTTGTAGGAACAACAAATTTGTGTTTGTTCCTAGTATTTATGTTATGGATATCACTGTATTTTTTAAACAGATTAATATTTTTATGTGCATACAAAAGATTATCATAAATGTACTGAGAAGGCACAGTCATTATATTAATCTCTTTAAATTTGTCTCTGAGACTTAATTTATAAATGGAACGAATTGCCCTTTTTTGTAAAATAAAAATTGTCTGAATATCGGCGGCATTTCCCCACAACAGAATACCGTACGACATCACACTATGAAAATAACTAAAGTATACTAAACGGGCTGTCTCTAAATCAGTTAAATCACGAATTTTCCTAACGGCATATGCTGCAGAGCTAAGCTTTTTTGACAATTTATCTATATGGGGGCCCCATTGAAGCTTGGCATCCAACGTTATGCCTAGGAATACTGTGGTATCTTCAGGTTTCAACTCTTCATCCTTAATGAGAACACTAGTTTCTACTTGTCTAACGTGGGGTATGGTAAACTTAATACATTTCGTTTTTTTTCCGTTAAGAAGTAGGTTATTGACATTAAACCAGTTAACTACTTTTGCAAGGGCGTTATTTACATTGTCAGTAACCAGCTGCTGACGTTTGAGTTTAAATAAAAGTGAAGTGTCATCTGCAAACAACACTATATCATGTTCATCCCTTATGAGGTAAGGCAAGTCATTTATATAAATAATAAATAAAAATGGGCCGAGAATTGAGCCCTGGGGGACCCCCATTCTTACTACAGATCCGGGTGACCTTTTTCCGTTAACATCAACTCTCTGAATCCTATCACTTAAGTAAGAAGTAAGAAGATCCAGAGAGGCGTTCCGGATTCCGTAGTGGTGCAGTTTCCTGATTAATGTTTCATGAAGAACACAATCGAATGCCTTGGACAAATCGCAAAAGATGCCCAAAGCATCGCATTTATCCTCCCATGCATTATAAATATGTCCTAAAAGTTCAACTCCTGCATCGGTAGTCGAACGACCCCTTGTAAATCCGAACTGTTTGTTATGTAGTAATTTATTTTTATTAAAAAATCTTTGCAATTGATTTAAAATAAGTTTTTCAAAAATTTTACTAAAGGTAGGTAGTACTGAAATAGGTCTATAATTAGTAGGGTCTGATGTACTACCCGATTTAAACAACGGTATTATTTTACTGTTTTTCATAAATAAAATGAATGTTCTCACTTTTGACTCTTTCTTTTCAGGAATGAAGTTGTCTGGAAATGAACCGGAGTAACCGACATAGCTTGCAGACTCAGCAAACTGAGGTGGCAGTGGGCTGGCCATGTTTGTCGAAGGGCCGATGGCCGGTGGAGCAGACGAGTCCTAGAGTGGAGACCGCGTATCGGCAAGCGTAGTGTGAAACGCCCACCAGCTAGATGGACCAACGACTTTAAGAAGGTGACTGGGACAGACTGGATGCGGAAGGCGGACCACAGGGTGTTGTGGCACAGCCTGGTAGAAGCCTATGTCCAGCAGAGGATTGCGATAGACTGAGTTGACTTTCTACTAGTTCGCCCTTTTCTTTGTAGGTATCCGTTTCGTTGAAAATGTAACCTACATGCTTGTAAATCCCTTGTTCCTTTTCTCAAGGTTTAGATAGTTTCCAATCTGGCTTTGTGCCGTTCTGACTAAATACCCCTCTATCGACGTGAAAGCTCACTTTATAGGCAGGTAACCATCTCTATCTCTAATATAGCTAATTGACAACTTTATCTTTTTTTTTTACCTAGCCTATCGGGCAAAGGCCTGTGCTTCTAGGAAATCTTTTACCACGCTGCCTTAGACCAGCCCTCGAGGCGTACCTTGAGGTCTGGTTATAAAAAGTTCTCAAATTTAATTTCTTTGTAACATTAATTAGACGCAGCGTTGGAAGGCGTCCCACAAGGTGGACCGATGACCTTGTGAAGGCCGCAGGAAGGTCCGCTGGATGCGGGAAGCACAGAACCTGTCCAAGTGGCGGTGCTTGCCCAGCAGTGGACAGTATTTCGGCTGAAATAAATAAATGAACAGTTAATTCGCTCTTCTGCTTCCTTGAATAAAATATAGATCGGTATATGAAAAGGTGGTAATCAATGAAAATGTGTGAAAATACAAGTGGTGATAATATTTGTCACCTACGTTATCAATTTATCACAGAAGAAATAGGGTTCCCTTTCTATATCAGGGACAATTTATAGCCCTAGTTTCGAAAGATAATTCCTACCTACTATATATCCAATTTTCATAACATTCCAGTGAATGAATGCATGCATTTCCTGCATTACAAAATATTACCATTGCTATGTCTCACATCTTTAGCCACATTCCGTTTGATCTATGCATCTGAATGTAATCTCATACGCTGGCCTAAAATGGCGCGTTCCTAACTGGATGCAAGGATATCTTTAGTCTACGGTTTCCTTACTGAGTATATAATATCTGTAACTATACTTACATACAATTTATAAATTAAAGTTGCTTTTCGTGTCTGCCCAGGTGACCGTATTGTTCTTCTAAGCTACGCAACGGGTTTAGATACGGCAGGGTAATTGCGTAACACACTATCAGTAGCAATGGGTTTCATTTTGACAGTTCAACAATATTCATTGCGTGATTTACGTTGTTGAGCAGACACATTTTTCCAACTTATGGAGCAATGGATTAGCAATATGCTTGAAAATGATTTAAATTGAGAGTAATAGGAAAATGTCGATGTTTTGTCAAATCGTAAAAAAATTGCGAAGCTGTGGTGAGTCGCTAGTGTTTCAGAAGTCCTGAATCATGATATTTGCACGATACATACTTATTTACAAGTACCTACAAGTTAAATAAAAGCTTGTAAAAAATAATGATCATTAGGTTCATCCATCTTAATTCTCGATACAAAGAAATCTCATCGCTCTTGGTTGAAAACTGTCATCTCCCAATTATTGTTTCAATCGAGTTTCATTTGAGTTGATGTTTTTAGTGAGGTTACAGCAACCCCGCCATTTAGTGAGGTTACAGTAACATTTAGGCAGGCAGGCACCTTATTTTTGAAGTGAAAACTTTTTCCAATTTCAAAAAATGCCCAACGCGCCTAAAGAAAGGCGTATAAGGCGGCGCATTTTTTGAGATGGGAAACTGTTACCGAAAGCGGCACCGCGCGTGTTTTCTTTATAAGACGATTAAAAAAATAGCCGCTTCGGAGGTGTTCGGCTGTCCTCAGGATGTAATATAGGTACAGAAATGATGAAGCCTTTCGATCAGTATGATAAAGCTATATACAGGGTAAGTTCAACCATGTAATTATTAAAAAATCTATGAATGCAGTTTAAATGTTTGAATTAAAATAATGTCTTCTTTCAGTAAAATGTTCCATCTACAATATTCAAGGTACTTAATTCCCTCCATGTGGCATAGCCGTGAGACGCCCTTTAAATCCGATATGTCAGTGAGTGATTGCAAAGTATTCTGTTTGTGTTTTGTTTACACTTCTGTCGGCACTCCCGGAGTGTTTTTTTTTTGACGTTGGGCGAATTGGCGATTATCTTCGCAAGATGGCTGGGAGAGAGTCGCCAAGGATATGAGAATGGCGGACGATTAGAAAAGACAAGATGGATATCATCGAAGACAGATTCGTTTAGCAAAGTAGAAAGCATTTTCTTATTATTGAGCTAAGATAAGTTAAATCTCTTTCGTTGCATAGTCGTGTCGTGCGTGGTCGTCGTCTACTAGCTAACCACCAGGATAGTTAAGTACCTACATCATTAAAAAAACATTTCTTTCGGTTTGTTTTTTATTTGAGCCACATAAGGTGCCAAAGTAGCTAAACACTTGACTAATGTTCAAAGAATTTATTTGTCAAAACAAAAGCGAAAATTAACATAGAATAAACGTCACTGGACACAGTCCGCCATATTAGTTGGCAAAGGAGTCTAGCATTCAGCCTCAAGTAAGGAAGCGACATGCATTGTGACCATGCTAATGTTCACCAAAATGAGACAATAATAAAATTGTTTAAGAGAAAGTGTTGATATGTTTTGAATTAAAAATTCTTTACGCGTACTTCTATGCTGTTGTATTGTTCAATGAAGTTCTATTTTTATTAACAGGCTGAATAAGACGTGTGGTCGTTGTCTTTTTAAAAACAAATACGGACAATGCGGTAAACGTTCAATTATTATTTATTTCCTATTTCCTGACATTTGACGACTTGGAAAAAGCAATTGGTTATTGTATTGGAGTGTTAATAGGGAGTGATATGTTTTTTTTAATTATGAATCGTTTCAACCGTGGGTACCAGCCTATAGAATAGAATAGAATACTCTTTTTTCTTTGTTTTTTTTTTTCTTTTCTCTTTTCAGCCTATATGCATGTAGTAGGTACTGTGAACAGGATCCATTATGTATTTCAAATGTTTTCTTTTATAAATAGGGCCAAGACGCTGGCCCTTAGAGTCACGTAGCAGTAGGTAGTAAGCATATACTTATTGGAAGTACCTACGTGACGTCTGTGTCGAAGCTCGTTATAATGTCGATGGCGAAGGCCAACCAAACCATTATTGTTCGAAGAATCAGTGAAAGCCATTCAAGACTTTTGGAAGGTCTGTCAAAAAAGGTCTATTGTAATATTCACGTAGGTATTTGCTGTTTATTTCCTTGAGCAATAATGAGGACAAAATAGTAGATTGTTTGCCAAGGGAGTAAACAACTATTTTGAAGGCGAGAGTGTTTCTTTGAATCCAGAGCACAGCGAGGCATTCAAAGTACTCGAGCTTGAAATTGTGTTAAACCCGAGGTGGACAGGGACACTCTACTTTTTACTCTATGAAAAAATAAGTAAGTGCAACTTATGAATAAGAATAGTACTTTTATGTATTTACATACCTACAATTTTGAGTAAACAATTACGAACGAAGGCAGAATGCTTTTCACGCGTTTTTATTTTCACAAACTTTTTTTTTAATTTGGCTCGCGCGTTTTTTACTTTATCATACAGCCTGTTACTTGTTCATACAATGTTCGTGATTGATCTCTTTGGTGATTGGAACTTTTACTAACAATATCCACATTCCAAATTCAAATCTTTTAGTCCCTAGGGATTAAAGAGCTATTTTAGTCCCTGTTTACGAATAATACACTATCTTTTTTTTAATAGATGTGGTTGTAATGTATCTATTGGTGCAGTTACTATTCTAGAAAATAATTTTAATGAGGGTTAGTTTTTACCGACTTCACAAAAAGGAGGAGGTACTATGTTCGGGCGTTTGTATGTTTTTTTTTTTTTGTATGTTTGTTCATCGAATACTCCGCCAATTGTTGACGGATTTTCAAAATTCTTTTTTTGTTCGAAAGTAGATAGTTCTGAGGTGGTCCCATTGTCACCAAGTTAGGATCTGATGACGGGATCTTAGAGAAATCGAGGGCATCCCTCAAATTTTATAGGCTTACTTATTGTTTTCCGCATATTTTATGAAGTATCTTGTGTATTTGTTGATGGTTGTCACCATCTCAGGTAGCTGGGCTGATGATGGAAGGTACAACTCCTTAACAGTAAGAAGTTACTCGAACAGGCAAGGACTGTTTTAGTAAATTGTTTTGATGTTTGATAGGGCATTTTGCCACATTTGGTCTCATGATCATCAAGTCATGACCTGATGCTGCAGTCAGGATAGTCTGCAGAGTACCTAACTCCTCGACAACTAACAGCAGATATATCGTGTTTAGGCTCATTGAAAAGGGCTCGATGTGTGGATAAACGTACTGTTACTGAGGAACACCGAAGACCTGATGCTGAAGCCAGGAGCATCAGAAAAAGTACAAACCTTGAAATTACAGCACCGTAGTCGTGTTTGGGCTCATTTTAAACAGGACTAATTTTATGTTCAATGCAATGTTGACATAAGTCTGACCTGATGCTGCAGCCAGGATTATCAGCATCTAATCTAAAAACTAATTAAAGGAGAACTCCTCAACAATTAACGTCCCTGCATCGAGAAAAGGAATATTTTATAAAAAGGCGATGGGCAAGTTGACATTAGGCTATTGTAACTTAGATAAATTATAAATAGACCCACTAAAAAGCGAGAAATAAAAACTTTTTAACAAAAAAAAAAAACCGACTTCCAAAAAAATCACTACAAACTGAAAAATAACTTTAATTTCGGAAGTCGGTGGCAAAAACTAAAATAATGATCCCTAAGACACCGACTTCCGAAATTAAAGTTATTTTTCAGTTTGTAGTGATTTTTTTTTAGGTAGGTATGCATTATGCATGGTGACAGAGTGATTCGTTTCGCTAAATTATGGATCGTTAAGCGACGGCCGACGAGACAGTTAGTCATCTTTTGATCTGAAATTACGTACAGATGGCACGGTTCAATCGTGTCTTCAAATACCTTTCAGAAAGACAACTGATGGTGTCAGTTCCAAGTTTTGGAAAATGTATGCGACAATTTCAGCTCTTTGGGCTCACTTTTAACCAGAATTTCCTGCAAGGTGACTTCACCTTCCCTGGAAAGTGACTGAAGCAAAAATACAGGATGCGCTCCTCCGAAAGCAGCCTAGGTCGATAAAAAGCCTGAAGTTTAGGCTTCTGGCGTGTATTCCTCCAGCAAGATATTCAGGGCACTCTTCGTTGAGCTGGACTCATGATACATATAAAGATCTACGTATGTACAGACGCCAAGCACATCAAGCTACTACAATCTGTCAAATTTCTTTAATAGATTTTCGACTTTATCGCTTAAACATAAGGTTCAATGTTGATTGGGAAAATTTTACAGTTTCGGGTAGCTTGGTGCTGGTATCTGTACTTAGCTTCAAGTGCTCTCCCTGAAGATGGGTCAACGAGCATACGACGGCAGGGTAGGCAGAATGGGAATAGCTCAGTGAGGGACTCATGTAAAGACAAAGTTATTCAATTATCTACCAATTAGGTACCGAAATTACTTGAATTCCCAAATATTTCCACTTGGTTCAAGGCTTTACTTGAAATGAAAACCTCGTAACTTGGTAATAAAATATTTTCGGTTTCCACTAAATTAATTAATTTCCTTTGCAATAAAAATATCCGCAATCATTTGTGCTGTAATACCTACTTACCTAGGCAATGATATATATGTTTCAAATAAGTTGTTGGTAACTAAGCTAATACCATATCTAATACCTTATTTTAATCGAGTTTTAACTTTAGACCTAGCTTATACCTAGATGGAAATTTTAAAATGGCTCGATGGTTTAAACCTGAATCTAAAGATAAACCTTGTTTTGTTATATGGCCGCTAATGTTTTGATTACTTATCGTCTGTTCTGACAATGAACTGACAATAATTGACATTGTTTGTTTAGCAACTGTCATTTCATGCTGTTATTTCTTTTCTAAAAGTTATGACAGGAGATGTTATTTAACATCGATAACCAAGCAAAATACCTAAGTACTAAATAACCCATGCAAATGATAGATAATATTAGTTACTCACATTCAAGTCATAACCGCTGGTGATCCAAGAGCGCTTCCGCAAAATGCTATATTTTCTCCTCCATTTAGTTAAAAATCCATCAGTTTTGCGTTTAGAACGCCGGTTCACTACGTAACGTTCCATGCTAAGTCCACATCCAACAGTCAATGTATCACTTTATAACCAACATCCGTAAACACCGCACACACTAATATAAACACGATGGGCTCAGCCCGCAAATGTGTTGCAACTAAAACATAGAAAAACAGATCCGAACAACCAAAACATTATAATAAAGTTATATAAAAGTAACGAAGCGAAGAGAATTTAATTGCAGACTCTTTTGAATAAATATCTAAGGAGGCCGTTACGGTTGCGTCTCATGTAAACATTAGAAAGTAAAAAAAAAATCGCAGTTGGAACGCGGGAAATTAAAAATAAAATTTTCGCGCCGTTCTCGACCGGGAAGCGTCGTCCTGTGGCTGAACTTGCGTGGTTAATAATATCGTTCGGTGCGCAATTGTCGCCTTATTCGTGTTACGGTATGTTGGAATGAATACGGGTGCGTGATTTGAATGCTGTGCTCAGTGCTCATAGATTCTGATTGTCCCTCCCATACACAACGGACAATGGGCTCTCGATATGCGCCGCGACCGCCCGTCCTCTATGTCGTTTTGTCAGTAGGTAATTTTTCTAACCCAAATACCTGATCAAGGACGTATATGTTCAGTGTGGGAACGGTACCAGCAATGCTATTCACAACCATTCGACAGGCTACCGTATCGAAAATGACACATTTCGATTTCCTGATTTTCCTTGTCCCTGACAGCAAACAACTGTCGGAAGAATATCGTGCGTCTATTTGGAAGTCTCTGAACCGTCTCCGGACACAAATGGGAAGATGTAAGTCCAACCTGGTAAAGTGGGGCTACCTTGACGGTACGACAGCAGGGTGTGATTGCGGAGCTATGTCACAAACCATGCTCCACCTCATAACCTGCCCTCTGAGTCCCAAAACATGCAGCCAAGGTGACCTCTGCGCTGCCACCGACAACGCCGTGGAAGTAGCAAAGTTTTGGGAAAACAAGATTTAAAAGATAGTCGTGCCAGCGACACGAAGAAGAAGAAGAAGAATTTGATTTAGAGCTGATTTTTCCAACGCCAGATAATTTTATCGGAGGAATAATTTTAAATTTTTGACATACTTATACAAAAACTGTCAGACGTCAATTTTATTCCACGAATAAACATTATCTGGCGTTGGAAAAATCAGCCCTAAAACTGACAACATTTTTGGGTTTTGGATTTCAAGAACAGCGTTTGGACTCCTACGATAACATTGATTGATGTTCGATACGGTACGGAAGCGTATCGAATGGTTGTGAATAACTATGAAGAAGTGAATTAAATGCCGAATTTAGACCGCGCCCTCATTCGATACTATTATAATTCGGGTCGAGTATTTTGTTTGACTGCTGTTGACTGTACTACTTTAGGGCAAACATTAAGTTACCTACCGCATAGTAGCTTATGTGTCACATTACTATTATTTTCGAGAGATCGCAAACTCAAAACTCAAACTCAAAGCATATATTTCAATTAAACCATTTACAGGCACTTTTGAATTGTCAAGAAGTCGGTCAGTCAGAAAATATGAAGCTAGTTGCCCGTTCCAAAGCGTAGGTACCTACCTATGGAGAAGAACGGGCAAGAAACTCCATGGACACTCTTTTAAATTATATTTTTACAAAAATATTAGTTACATCATTAATGTTGAATTTAAAATTATATGTGAGAACGATGTAAAAAAGACGTACACGTTAAAAGCGTCCAGAGTACAGCAAATAGCAAGAAAACAACAATCCAAAAATAAAAATAAGCCGAGGCAGCTAAGTGATGACCAGCCCCAACTGACGGCGCCCGTTCACGAACATGACGCATAGATCAGCACCATTCAGCTCAACCATTTTGAAGGGAGCTATAAATGATCCAACATACGCGCCACCGTCAGCGAGACATTTGTGTGAGCATGACATACTATCAGCCGCCAGGGCACAATCGCCAAGCGGTTAGTCGACTCTTCACGTGACCAGAAGGCTGGCCAATTTCTTGGCCAAAGAATTAGCATCGCCATACAACGTGGCAATGCTGCCAGCCTTTTGGGCACTGATGACAGCGATGCGGACGAATTTTTTGATGCCCTATGATTTTTTTTGCTTATTTTTTCATTTAGGTATATAATGTAGGTACATATTATTATTGTTTTAAATATTAGCATAGATTATGTAGATTTTACAATATAATATTATTTCAAGTTAAACAAAAAATCAACATTAATTTAATGGAAACCTAAGTTGATGTCAGAGTGACTAGCACTATTGAAAAAGTTATGAAAATGTTTGAAGTTGTAGCGTAAACTGAACTTTATGGTGTAGGATTTAAAGTTATTTTTCCATAAACTCATATTTGCTTACATTTTTGGCAAATAAATCGGTAGGTCATCATCATCATCCGCGGCCCGACTTCACCCACTCCTCGGCCTCGCTTTTAATGTGCCCCACGCCAATGATATATCGCACTAGCGCGCGCAAATTGTTGCAGACAAATTCAGACAATTGTTGTAGTTTCATTTAGTGCGCTAATAGCAGCGAGCAACACTACAGATAGCTATCTCTTTCTGCGTCATACGTTCCGTATTATTATCTATCGCAGTAAGTACTTTGTAATAACAACGCAACAATACAGAACGTCGAACAGTATGAACGTAGCGTATCTTTCCTTTATAATATCATTGCCCCACGTTCCTGTGACAGCCTCGACGTTCTACCCGCGATGGTAACAAACAATGTCGTCCGCCCATCTTGCCGCCGGACCGACACTTCGTCTCCCAGCGCTTGGATGCCATTCGGTCACTCTTACGCCACCAGTCAGATGTAGGAAGCCCAAACCAAAGGTTGACTGGTAGAAAATGCCTATGGCATTAAGTCCGCCTCTGTACATTTATGTGCTTGAAGTATTAAATAAATAAATAAACCCACTCATTAAACCTGCCATCACCATCTATTTGTGCTACTTTATTATGTATTGCGCAATTTATTTTGTATTTATTATGCGAAACCCCCGGGGGGCAATAGGCATCAATCGCAGGGCCTGCTAAAGCTCATTGATATACTTCCTTTTTCGATTTGACATTTCGAGATTATCCTGGATACGTTGGGACGGTTGGTCGCCCTACGCAGTGCATCAAAGCCCTACGCTATGGGGTGTGTTTACAGATGCATCTTCAGTCCAACACTTGTACGGGGTTGTACTAAAAAAATCCGTACCCAAAGCTGCCAACGGAACCCTATTACTAAGCGTGTCCGTCCGTCTGTCTGTCAGCGGGCTGTATCTCATGAACCGAAATGAGAATATTTAAAAAGAAGTAATAAAAAAAAAACCCGACTGCGGTTATAGAGAACTGAAAAGCTAAAAACAATCCCATTTTAAATTAAATAAAAGTTGGAAGCAGGCGGGACCAAAGACGTTTTCATAGTCAGACCACATTATTGCTTGGAAACCAATAAAATTATATCCGCCATGTGTAAATACTTCACTTCGTGTATCCCACTCCAATCGCGAATGAAAACTGGCGACTTTTTCTCAGGACGTTAGGACCTATGGTTTTGCAGCAGTGGTGGCCCAGTGGTAAAGACCCCGACTTACGAGTCGGTCGTGGGTTCGATTCGAACCCAAGCAGGCGCTTTACTTTGTGTACCTAAATAATTTCATCACCACTGCTCTCCAAACGGTGAAGGAAAACATTGTGAGGAAACCGGCATGTCCTTTAACCAAAAATTCGAAAACATTTGACATCCACCAACCCGCACTGGGCCCGCGGGGTGGATAAGGGCCCACTGCCTCTCACTGAGAAGAGGCCTGTGTACCAGCAGTGGGAACATTATACGCTGAGCATTATGCATAGTTTTGATAGGTTTGGGGTTTTCAAAAATGCACTAAAAAGGGTATATTATTATTCTACAAAGATAAACCTACTATGAAAAATCACCGGTCCATAAAGTAGACAATGCTTTCATTATTTTCCAGATCCAGTTCTTAGCCATTCGATTTTTTTTGTTGCTTGGCCATCCCTTCAAAGAAGGGAAAATATAATTATATTGATTTTACGCTTTTAATTTTACGTCTACAATACGACAGCTAAAATTATTAATGAAAATTGATTGTTATGGCAACATTGCATTACAAAATGTCAAAACCCGATGTCGACAGTGATGGTTTTCAGAAAGTAAAAATAAAACGAAATAAGCGAAGTCTCGTATATCATACGAAACTGAGACATTTATCTGTTGAAATAGAAAAAAACAAAGCTATAGACGTCGTCAAAACAACGAAGTGAGTTCAGTGCCTTGTTCTTTTCACAATAATATCTCAAAATTTGTAGGTTATTTATTTGTAATTTACCATTTTTCAGGCGGATACGCTGCTGTGTCGAAGAATTACAGCCTTCAGACTTCTCGAAAGACGTTTTAAAATCCGTGAGTAGCGTTATACAAGATAGAACAGTCGTAGAAATCTATTGTATAGGACTTGGTAATATAGCAGATTATCATACTTCTAGGTATCAGTTAGCTCTCTTGCTGTGCCTAAAGGAGCATTTTAACCCCGAAAAAGTGTTCGTTTATGATCCTATATTTTATAACAGTGAATGTGAAATCCTTAAACAGTTACAGCTTGAGGTTTTATACTATAATGATGAAGGTTGTTACCCAATATCTGATAAAGGACCCACTGTAGTATTCTTTCCCCACTGTTCAAAACAGTTGACGAACAGTTTTCTTTGGAGTAACTGGGGTCCTAATTTACATAACTGTATACTTATTTGTAACAGTTTTAACAACCTCGCTGACAGCCTGCCCAAAAGATTGCTCTCAGAATCTGTCCCATTTATAGCCAAAATACTCCCACATACATCGGAGCAGCTATTGAATAATAATTTTAAATTCACTGATTGCTTTAATGATACTTCCATTCATACATTCCCTAAAGAAAATCTAGAACAAATTGACTCTGAATTTTGGATAAAAGGTGAACAACCGAAATATGAGGACGCTGAAGAATTTATTACAATTAATGCACTGCAGAACCTGAAAATTTAATTTGTTTGAAGGTATAAAATGGCATCCATTTCGACAAAGCCACCATTAGCGACACTACGTCTGTTGCTATCAGAGATACGCAAAACAAGCTCATCAAAGAAAATAGCAGATAATCAAATGGTCCTGTACATATTCGATCAGTATAGGAAATATCAGACTACGGATCAACAGCTTTGCAAGGCAGTAGATGAGATGCATTACAAGGCAAAAACTTACTGCGATTACCTTGTGAACTCAAGACGGTACAAAGAAATCAATGCAGATTATAAGGGAAAGGGGGAACGTAGCATTGAGGAGACCGCCAATTTGGTCGGTTTCAAGATGCCTCATGATCCAAAACCTCAACGGAAATAGAAACCAATTATAAAAAAACAAATTATTAAATTATATTTAGATTTCTGTAAATAAATGTTGTACTAATAGTTTAAAAAGTCTTTTATTTGGAATACAATTTTTATAAAATATATCAGCACAAATATATTAAATTTGATACAAGAGGGAAGACTTTGTTCTTAGAAATATACATTATTATTCATACCTATGTATTTTCTGTACAATTAATTAATCAAGACTAGACTCTCTTGAAAACATTTTAGTATTATGGTAAAAGGAAATGACAATAAGAAAAAAACCTAAATTTACATTTAGTAAATGCACTAAAAAGCACTTATTAAAAAAAATAAGTAACCAGTACTTTTCATAATATCAAAGTAATTCGGACATTGACAACTGATACAGCCCGATTCAAACTTTATGGCAGAATGTGAGGAGAGTCGCTGCGCAGTAACACATTCACGTGTCAGCGGGGGTGAGGGGTGAGGTATTGCGCAGCGAGTGGCCCACTTCAGAGTAGTTCAGAGCCGCCGTGAAGTTTGAATCCACCTGTATTTGTACAGTTCTTTATTTTGATCCTTCAACATAATAATTTCTTCATTATAATCTCTATTGGGTGTATTGCTTCTCAATGAGCTTGGCAATAGTTTGCAGCTGCATGTTGCTAGTTCCTTCGTAGATGGTTCCGATCTTGGCGTCACGGAAGAACTTCTCTTGAGGAAAATCTTTGGTGAAACCAACTCCTCCCATAAAGTCTATGCATTTTGATGTCAGCTTCTGGGCAATTTCTGGAGAATGAGACTCATTGTTAGTGGAGTAGGGTACATAACTGGTAGACATATTAATGTAGGTTGGTTTTGATGTTGTCTCCTATCTTACAATGATCGAGAAGAATATAATACTCTATATCTACCTACAATATGGATTAGTGACAATGGGTGGGAGGTGGGTGATAAAAGCATGTGATTGATGCTATGTGAAGTTAACCATCTGAAAGAACATATTGAAACGTCTATCCAGAACTGCTTTAAGTACTAATCTTCAAAGGTCGTGGCAGTCTGGCAGACGCCGTCATAAAACTTTAGAGCAAGACGACACGAGGCTGAGTATAGTGCCTTTAAAAATCCCAGACTAAATATTAACTTTCCTACTCCCACGTTTTACGACTGGACGACTGCTGCTACCGCAAGTCTGACTCTTAACATAATAACAATAAAAAATATTCTTCATTGACATTAAACAGATGATAGGTACAATGATAATTGAAACCCTAAGTTCTGAGCTAGGTAAAACCCCGTGTTACAGAAGTCAGTGTCTTCTCTCAGTACCTAATGTCGCTAATAATTATGCAATAAAAATACTATTAAAAATAAAAAGTAGGTATGCATAAAATATTTCTTTATGAGCATTGTGGGGGTGTGGTGTGTGTGTGTCTCTCAAGGTGGGGATAGGTAGCGCACAAAGATATAATGTGTAGTATGTACCCGAAGCATAATATTTAGCCATGGCGGCTTCCTTGACGAAATCCAAACCGTTCTCCTTGAGCCTCGCCGCGTTGTAGGTCAGCAGACGGGCGGCTTCCAACTGGGTCTGCAGGTGAGCGATCTGGTAGCTGATACCCTGGAAGAAGACAAAACATTAAAAATGAATATTAATAACACGTTGACTGCCAGCCAACAGACACGATAGAAAATCTATTGTTGGCGGTCACCGGTGACCGCGGTGGCACACTGAAGGTTTTAACGTTTCCCTGATGCAGGTAACCGGATGGTCGTCAACCAATTTTGACTTTCTAAATCTAGATCTGATACTGGGAGAAGGCCTCCAATTTTTTTCCAATTTGGGCAAAGGCCAAGTGGGAGTGCATAGGCTAAGTAAAACAAAAATCTGACCTCTTGAATTTGTTGACAGTTTAGTTTCAGGATGCAATTTAGAAGTTGTTGGTTCTTGAATGTCAATCCTACGCCTTTTCGCCTCTAGCAGTTTGGTATTTAAAAGTTAATCTTACCTGGAAAGAGTAGATGCTCTTCCCGAACTGTTTCCTCTCCAGCGTGTAGGGGATAGTGGCGTCCATGCATCCCTGACACAGTCCGATCATCTGTGACGCGATGCCGATGCGGCCCTCGTTCAGGAAACCAGCGGCGTATTTGTAACTAGGGAGGAAGAAATGAGGAATTTTAAGATCTGATTGGTCCAGTGAGCCTAAAAGTCCTTTCTCTATCAAGCAATTGTTACCTACATAAATAAATGTAATTGTGACTTTGTGGGTTCTCAAGTTGGCCAAAGTATGGTCAAGGCTTTAGAAAATGAAAAAGTTGCCCTCGATACATACCCTTTCCCATATTCTCCAAGAATGCTGCTTTCATGCACCCTAACGTTGTCAAAGTGTACCATGCAGGTGCCAGACGCGCGGATACCGAGCTTGTTCTCAGGCTTGGCGACGGTCAGACCAGGGGTGTCGCGTTCTACGATGAAGCAGGTGATGCCTTTGTAGCCCTGAAAGATTAAGGGATTCGTGTTTTATTGTTGGAGTCACATAGTAAAAGGTAAAAAGCACTTATTGAACAGGTTTATGATCATGTGCTATGGCATAGTACAATATTCCACTATCATGGGGTTTTTCTGTTCTTTTTTGGATGGGAAACATTCCGATGGCCCACCTCATGGCTGAAAAGATAAGAAAAAAACTCTGCTGCCTATGGACATTTGCAATGCCAAGATGCCTTGCCCAGAGAAACAAAAAAATCTCCTAAGCTTGTATTAGTGTAATTACACCAGCAGCCTAATTTCGTACACACACACACACACTGTGTCGTAACAATTGTGATTGATAATCACAATTTTATTTGAATTATTTTGAACGATATTGCTCTACCATTGCTTCATGTGTTAGAAAAAATTGTCTGCTCAACAACATATTTAACGCAATGAAAGTAGTTGAACTGTCAACATATGAAAGCCATTGCTGTTAGTGTGTTATTACACAATTATCCTGCAGTATTATCCATCACAATAAAGGCGAAAGTTTGTGAGTGTGTGTGTGTGTGGGGGTGTGTTTACCTATATGTTTGTTACTTCTTCACGCTCAAAAGGCTGTACCAATTTTGATAAAATTTTGTATGGAGGTAGCTGACACCCTGGATTAACATATACTTTACTACTTTTTATCCCGATATTCCCACGGGATCGACATTTACGCGGGTGAAACCGTGGGGCGCAGCTAGTATACTCTAAATCGGAACACAGCAGTCGGCAGCAAAAAGGTATGGTGATCAAATTGTGATGGTACTTCCCTGGATGAACTTCATCACTAACAGCTTTGGTAGGTACTGGTAGCCACTTTCCCATTACTGGTTCTTCAAACACATTTTGTAGATGATGATAAATCTTACCTTAGACGGGTCAGCGTTAGCCATAACAAGGAACACGCCAGCGACATCAGAGTTGGAGATCCACATCTTGGAGCCGTTGATGACGTAGTGATCGCCATCCTTCTTGGCTACAGTCTTCAGAGCGAAGGCGTCGGAGCCTGAGCTTGGTTCCGTGAGGCAGAAACTGCCGGCCTGGAACACAGAAAAGTGGTTAGAAGTTATTTGAATTATTATAGGACGTCAGGACTCGGTGGAGTGAGGAAAAGAATCTGCTGTTTCATAGAAAATTGTACGCAAGCGGTCAAAATGTATAGACCAGCATTTTTTAGGGTTCCGTACCCAAAGGGTAAAAACGGGACCATTACTAAGACTCTACTGTCCGTCTGTCACCAGGCTGTATCTCATGAACCGTGATAACTAGACAGTTGAAATTTTCACAGATGATGTATTTCTGTTGCCGCTATATCAACAAATACTAAAAACAGAATAAAATAAATATTTAAGGGGGTTTTTTTCGTCGTTTTTGCCTTGTCGCACTTGGCCAGTTTTTTTTTAAATTAACGTCGAAAAATTTCAACGCAGCGGGTTCAGAATCATGCACTGAACCCATGGTAACATGGTGATGGAATTCGGACCCAAAACCCTTGAGATTGCACTGATCCTATAAAAGATGATAAGAAAGAGTTCTACTTACATATTCGGTACACAGCTTAGTCAAATACTTCTGCTTCTGTTCTTCAGTTCCCAGCTTCATGAACAGAGAGTTGACGAGTGTGTTGTGGATGTCGACGAAGGCGGCGACGGAAGGGTCTACTCTGGACAACTCCTCGACCACAAGCATCATCGTGAGGAACCCGCAGCCGGAGCCGCTGTAGTCAGTGGGGGTTTCTATGCCCATCAACTGCGAAGGTAGAATATATAGTTTTATATAATGATATTATATTAAAGAGGTAGATATGGCACTAGCGCGCGCAAATTGTTGCAGATAAATTCAGACAGTTGTTGTAATTTCATTGTTGCTATCTCTTTCTGTGTCACACGTTCCGTATTTATCTATCGCAGTTGGAGTTGTAAGTCTTTGTAATAACAACGCAACAATACAGAACGTCGCTCAGTATGAGCGTAGCGTATCTTTCTTTTATATTATCATTGGTTTTAAACAGGCGTCAACCTAACGTAAGCACGTAACCAAAGCGGATCAGAAGCTCCGATACGTCGACTCGGCTACGGCTAGGCGACGCCGCGCTCACGGCTCGCCGACCGCTGGTTGATGGTGCAGCAGGCAGGCTGGAGGGGTGAGAGGTGCAAGGGTGGACGAAGAGCCGTAAGCTCGGGTACGGAGAGATGTAAGCGCGGGGATGACGAGCTGTAAGCGCGGGGACGACGAGCCGTAACGCACCGCACCGCGGTTCGTGAGCTTGTCCCGAGGCGAGGCGATTACGTTACGATTCCGATTAGTGTTGTAGTAGGGAGTCTCATACAAAGAATACTGAACGACTCGATTTGATACGGTGCCGATCCCTTTCCGGTTTGATACTTGTGTTATGACCTTTGTTCTGTAAAAACCTCATTACCTCACCGTGAAAACTTAGTTGACGAGAGTTTGACGTAAGCTGTCATTAGTCTCAACCCCTAGCATCGGGTGGAATGGATACAGAATAGACCCGCTGGTATATCCGTGCGTTCGGTATGCGGCAGTCAAGTCGTTGTAGTGATTGTTTGTAGGTAGTTTAATACTTACGCCATTGTCAAAAAGCAGTTGTCTGACGCTGTCATCGATGCGGTGTTCGTCTTCCATTTTCCTGACTAGTGGAGCTATCTGTTCTGACGCCAGTTTTCTGACTGTAATGAGAAAAAAAGAGATTTTATAGACAAGATATTATAAGCAAGCTAACGCTTTACCTACTAAGTAGCTTGCAAGATTTACTGATCAGCGGAGTAATTGCGTAACACAACACACTAACAGTAGGAATGGCTTTCATGTTGTGTTGACAGTTCAACAGCATTCATTGCGCTTTTTACGTTGTTGAGCAGACAAATCGAACTTATGAAGCAATGGATTAGCAATATCCTCTAAATTAGGTGTAGGGACTGGAATTTAGGGATTTTAAATGTCTTTGTGCCGCCTGTTTCAAATTTTCGAGCTTGTGCAATCCCATGCTTACGGTCGAGCGGTCCTTCTAAACGTTGGAGAAAACAGACCACGTCTGTGTGCAACATTGTCAAGAGAGACTTTTCTGTATTCATGGAGAGTAGAGATATAGGACCATGAAAATGTCTTTATGGCTTCTTTTCCTTTTGATTTGAAAATAAATCGCACCAGAGGCAGCCCCATTAATACTGAAGACTCTCAAGATAATTGGATATTGGACCTACCTATCCTACATGTCTCAGTAGGTACCTACTTATGCGTACAATATCAAAAAGTAAGCACTTTGTTTATGAAAGGAATTTATATTCAAGAATGTTCTCCTATTTTTTTCTATTTTGACACACCTCTAACCAAACCTTGGCTAGGGGTGTTACTATTATCACATCAAGTAGGCAAGTAGCTTCTAGGTAGGTACATTTAGGAACATATGTAGAACCACGTGGCATTCTGCAGTTTCTGCGTACCCCCATGGGAAAGACCTACCTACATACCTACATACCCCTTGGTATGTAGGTAAGTTTATGTAGATACCTAAGTAGCTACGTATCTTCGCAGTTTATAATTTGGTAAAGAATGGCTTCATAAAAAAAAGCATTATTAAAAAAGCATAATTATAATGATGCTGGATTTGCGCACAAAGCCAAGAGGCAAGAGCAAAGGCATGACTTGTTTTAAAAACATGTCACGCCACTGTTGCTAAGCAGTCGAGCGACAATAAATACCCATGCTATTCAGGACAGTCGCGTGCAGAATATACTTATGTGGGTAATAACAAAGCAATGACTGCGAAGTGTATAGGTATTTATTTAACGCCCGTACCTATCATGCATGACCTGACTATACTCAAGGTAGTCTTTTGACAGCATTCGGCTCTTTAACTGAGCTCGACTGTCCCGTGGGTCTCGTGTTCGCAAGCGCGACTGCTAAGCGCGCCCTGGGTTGGATTCTCAGGTCGAGCAGTGTTATTGGGTTTGTCCATTAGATTTTTAAGTAATAGCCCGGAGTTTGGAATTTGGCGGTGTGATACCTCCGTATGTGCGCCTGATTTCTCTCCGTTCGTGTAGGATTGCGTGCTGTCCCATCGGACTATGAGAGAGAGGGAAGAGGGAGTAGGTATACCTGTGTCTGCGCACACAAATTGTGCACTATAACATCTCCCGCGCCGAAGGCTCCTAGTCTCGTTTGGGATTGGCCGTCATAGCCAGAAAACGGTTCTAGAGGACTAATTAACTCAGCTTCCCAACACTACAAGAACGAGACAAAGCAAAAAGAAAGATGAAAAAGAGAGCAGTGAATTCATTGAAGATGAATTGAAAGATAATAGGGTCGTATCTAATGGACGAAGACGATTAATTGTCTTTCGTAAATATGAGTGTCCCCATTAATCCTCCTCCTCGTTGTTTTACAAAGCCAACTGAAAATGAATGCGACTAAATATGTACGAAATTATTAAATTACTTAACTTAACACCCACGAAACTTTATCTCTACTTCTTACATCTTATCAGACACTACGTTCAAAAACATTAACATTTATCTTCGCCCCGCTCACTGCTGTTGCTAAGCATTTTTGCGATTACAAACATTCGGAATTATTATCGTCCGATAATATAGACACAGTGTTATAATTACGTCAATGTGTTCGAGGGTTGGTCCGTTGATGTGATAAGTCTAAGATAAAGGCGCGTGGTGATTAAAATTGGACTATGTAGGTACGTTGTTCCACGATAGGAGAGAGGGTTAACTTTCGAGATACATCTACAGGTGTGGATTGCTTAGGGCATCAAGTAGGGTCATGGAGGCAACAGTGACTCGGTCGGCTACAGTGGCTCAGTCATGTGTCGACCTGAAGGGATAGGAATATATATTTGTCTCTTTTACCGATTCGAAGGTCTTGGTATCCGAGCACGTTTAAACCAGTTTGCTCGGCGGTCGAGCGCCGTGCGGAAGTGTGAGGGAGTGTTTTTTGTTCTCGCGCCCACTAAATTACTTTTTAAGGTGAGTTTCCATTGTTTTCATTATGTTTGTTTATTGCTATAGGTAATAGCCATTATATTTATCGGATGGTAGGTCTTGTATCAATTGTCTATAACCCGTATTTAGACATTTTTGTTTTACAACTCGGTTGTTTTGATCAAATATTTTCAAAGTGGCGTAGAAGTACACAGTGACTCAATTTTTAAAGGTACACAGTGGCTCATGAGCCACTGTGTACCTTGAAAAATACCTTCTCAATTTCATTACTTTTGTAGCTTATAGGAATTCAATATTTTTCTAACTTTTAAATCAAATTTTGTTATTTTATTTATAGAATGCCACGGAAAAAACCGACAGAAAAATAGGGAACACTTCGCATGAAAAAATTAAAGAAGGCTTGCAGTTCATAAGGATGGGAGAATCTATAAGAAAAGCATCAACAAGAGTTAATGTACCGTTTGCTACACTTAAAAGGTATTATTGGAAGACCAAGAACTGTGATTAAATAAAATAATTTTGATTTTAATGGTTACCATAGGTTGTTAATCGATAAAAAGACTAAAATTGTTAACGAAGAGACTGAGATGACTTAAGATCTTATTATTTAGCAATAAAAGTCCTAAGAGTCGTGTTGATTATAATAAGAATAGCTTGTAACAGTTTTGTTATTATTTCTAATAAAAATAACTACGTGAAATGGGCATTTTCTTTTCTTATAAATACTGCCGAGTTACTGTGTACCACTATAGCCACTGTGTACCACAGTAGTGAGTCAGTGTGTACACCTAGTTGTCCACAGTGGCTCAATTATAATTTTTTTGTTTTAGGTTCCTACTTTGACATAAGTAGTAAATAATGGAGAATCATGAGTGCTCAGTTACAGATCAATAGTTTATCTAAAATGTGAGCAAATTTTAGGCCAATATTATAGCGATATCTACATTTTTAAGCTTTGGAAAAAAAAGTGAGTCACTGTTGCCTTCCTGACCCTAGTCTTAATTCGGCACTGATGCTCTAGCAGTAGTACACATCTCCAAGGAAACGCGGGATAGATTGCTCCTAGAAAAGAGCTCTAAAGGTACACATATCAACTCGGAAAGGGATCGTCACCATATCAACTCGAGCCATTCAGTATTCTTTGTATGAAACTCTCTACTGCAGCGCACACTAATCGGAATCGTAACGTAATCGCCTCGCCTCGGGACAAGCTCAAAAACCGCGGTGCGGTGTGTGGTCAACTTGCAGGTCCCGCGCTTACGGCTTGTCGTCCCCGCGCTTACGTCTCTCAGTACCCGAGCTCACCCCTCCCGCGGCCTGCCTGCCCAGCGGTCGGTGAGCCGTAAGCGCTGCGTCGGCGTCGGCGGCGTAGCCGTTAGCCGAATCGACGTATAGGAGCTTCTGTTGGAAGCTTTGGTTACGTGCTTACGTTAGGTTGACGCCTGTTCCCCCCCGGTGGGTTCCCGCATTGTCGAGGCGGGGGGGCTCAGTAGCCGTGGCTTGGACACCCACGGTGAAGCGAAGAGGAACCCGAGGAGGGGCCGCTCGTCAGGGCTTTTGCCGACAAGCCGACGACGTAGCGGCCAACATGTAGGTTGCGGTGCCGCTTGGGCGACATCGCAACTGAGGCGGGCCGCGATGTCGTATCGGAGGCATCGCGGCTGAGGGTTGGAGGCCGAGGCGGGAGAGGAGTGCCGGTATTAGAGTGCGCCGCTCTCCCTACCTTCCGCGGCCTTGACGGGGTCGTCACCGTCCGATGGCGGACGCGGTGGGGCCGCAGGGGAAGAGGAGTGTTGGTATGACGTTGGCCACTCTCCCTATCCTCTGCGGCCGAAAATTGGCAGGCGGCGGGGCCAATGACCTGACCCGTCGTAGGGGGACCAATGGTGGCAGAGACGGGGTCGTCTGGCGCCCATGTGCTGGTTTGGTCCCTGGGGTGGTCACGGCGTGCTATGTGTTCTGGTGCGCCGGTGATGGGGACTACTCCCCGGAGGAGGGTCCGGTGACGGACAGCCGCGGCGGGTTCACGGATGAGTGCTAACGCGTGCCCGTGTTCCCGCCATAAGCGGCAGAGGAGGACACCGTGGAGTTTTAGTGGGTTAGAGTCCCACATAACTGCACTATCTCCCCGTGGTAGTGCAGAATGCATGAGCATTTCTCCAAGTAAAAAAAAAAAAAAAAGGTTGACGCCTGTTTGACAGCAAGGCGATACGGTGACGACCCCTTTCCGAGTTGATATGTGTGCTATGCCCTGTAGTATACCTTCTGTGAACCTCGGATATCTATGTGTGAACCCAACGGTAAAGTCGGGGAAAATAATTGTAAAGTCAATGGGCTACGTACCAACCTAAATTGTCCGTATATTCAAATCATTAAGTACTGTCATTCTTTGACAGTTGTATGAAATGGCTACTACAACCCGGTAAATTGACATACTTAACATACTTAGGGTGTCAATTTCGCTTATCAAATAACTACCGTGACTGAACATTATCCATAAGAGCAACGAAAAAGAACCTTTAGATAATACAAGCCTAGAGACACTCTAAATAAACAAGAATACAAAGTAAGCACCTACTTAGATAAGTGTTGAGCATGAAACATTAGCTCTGTTGAAAGTCTAATTGATTGTGATGCAGTGTTGTCACTTATCTACCTACATACGATCGGCTTTAACCGCCCTTTCTCGTTGCAGTTGGGTAACCAAAACATGAATGCTCGTTTACATCATTACCTGCAGCAACTAGTTTATGTGGTAAGAAACAAGTTCTTTATGAAATAGGTACAGCTGCTAAACCAAGTGGTTGTTTATATTTCGGATCATATCATCGGGCATGTGGCTAAGAAATAACAGCCGCACGATTCGATCGATCAGATTAAGCTACCTACCATGATGGGTGACCATCTTTACCTACATACCAAGACCCCTCCGTGCTTCGGAAAGCACGTTGGTCCCGTCCCGGCTGTCATTCGTAGATCTTTGACAGTCGTTACGGATCGTCAGAAGCACGACAGTGTATCGTATTACCTATTATGTGGGTCGTGGAGTTCATATACGCAGTCACTCCATGTAAAATGCTGGTATTCAGCTGCATCCGGTTAGACTGGAAACAGACCTCAACATAGTTGGGAAAAGGCTAGCTAAGGCTGCGTTTCCACCAGAGATGAGCGAGGTATGTGTGTGAAACCAACCAATAACATCGCTTCATTTTTAAAGCTTGAACTAAGTTAGCATTGGTATTAGTTAGTTTTACACACATTCCTCGCTACGCATCCTCGCTCATCTCTGGTTGAAAACTAGCCTAAAGCGATTCGGGCATAGCTCGTTCGTATTTATATCGGAATAAACTTGTATGTTGATCTTGAATGCCAACCAATTTGAATTCATCCTCTCACTTTAAACACACTTAATAAAATGTCATGCAATCAGAGACTGCTAAATGGAGGCTTTATAAGGGAGGTTCTAATATGAAGTCTGTCAATGAGGCGTAAGACTCTCGCAGACAGGCGCGACGAGCTTCTAGTAGAAAAAATTCTATAAAACCTTTATGGAAATGGTTCTATACCAGAATCGCGTTGCGTATGTGCGCTCAGCATTTACGAATTTTGTTATTCGTTCTGTTATCAGCTTAATTTTTACCTCTAACAAGGTCGACGATATCCGAGTTATCACCATCCTTGATAACACAATGACATGACAATTTTTTATCAGTAGGTACCTAGACCTCTAGAGAATTTATTGACCGTGGCCCGTGGTGGGGATAAATGGATCTCTCTTTGATTCCACGGTAGCGACTAGCGGAGTCGGAAACATATTGGCAACTTAAGGAGAGATTGCTAAGATTGTGTGAGCTATAATTATTTACTATCCATACTATTATAAATTCGAAAGTAACTCTATCTGTCTGTTTGTGTGTCATATTACCTACTAGCTTCCGCCCGCGGCTTCGCCCGCCAGGTATGTCGATGAAAACTATCCTATGTCCTTCCCTGGGATGCAATCTATCTCTCTGCCAAATTTTATCGAAATCCGTTCAGTGGTTTAGGCGTGAAAAGGTAACATACAGACAGCCAGACAGAATTTCTTTCGAATTTATAGTAATTTTAGTATGGATTGACATTCAACAATGTTATTTTCAAACAGTTACTGAATAACAAAATAACATGTTTTCCGTAACATGTGCGTTTGCGTCATATTATGCCGCGATACGTCATTACAACACACTTATCTCAACATGTCTATTATTTTAATATTTAGTCTCATTGGTGGTCAATTAAAGTCAATATTATGAGTAGGTCCAGAAAGAGATGGCGAGATGAACGATGGACGTGTGGTGTGACACAGGGGCTGGGGGTCTACTCCGAAGTGGTTGATTGTCGTGTCGGCCGAATGTTCGGTCATTTTCTGATTCGAATATTGTTGTCCTACGACGAATAAAAAAAAAAAAGTAAAAAAAGGGTAAGGGTTCTAAAAAGGTTCGGATTGGCACAGTTTGGTCGGGACCTATAGTCAATATAGGAAATGAAAGGTAGTAGAAAATGAACGAACATTCGGCCGATACGGTGGTTAACCGCTTCGGAGTAGACCCCCTGGTTCGAGGGGGCACGAGAAAAGAGTTCCTTGAAAGACTTGGGGGAAGCCTTTGCCCAGAAGTGGGACAGTATAGGCTAACAAAATATATAATATGTCGCAGATGGATTTTAGAATCCGCTGTTTTACAAAACAGCTTTGTTATGTATGTACTTAAAGCAACTGCTATGTGCACTTACTTATGTATGAGGGACTAGTGGCTAAGTAATCTCAGCCGCACGGGTCGATCGATCAGGTTAAGCTACGCTTGCCGCGGTTGGTCCGTGGATGGGTGACCAACTTTACATACCATGACCCCTCCGTGTCTCGGAAAGCACATTAAGCCGTTGGTCCCGGCTGTCATTCGCGTATCTTTGACAGTCGTTAGGTACGGGTAGTCAGAAGCCCGAAAATCAGACTACCAGTCTTACCAAGGGGTATCGTATTGCCCAGTAGAGTACTTGAAGTGTATACGTGTGTAGTAGGGAATGCAAATCCGTTCTGTTTTGAAATCCGGATTTTTAAGAACGGATTTTCGGTCCAATCCGGATTATCCGGATATTACGGATTTTTCATGAAAATAAAAAAATCTACCCATATTAGTTTGTTAATATGATGTTTCTTATATTTATGTAAATGGATTAAAATAAAAGCACACGAAAATCACATCAAGCAATTTTTTCAGTTTTTTATTTAGAATTTTTAAACTATCATCATTAAATACCATAATTATGATGTTAATGCTATAATATGTACTTATTCTTATTAAAATAATCAGTCTGTGACTCGCGTGCTGAGTAACGATGATAAAATAATTCATCATCATTTTAGCCGAAAGACGTCCACTGCTGAACATAGGTCTCCTCCAAGCACGAACCGTCTCGCGCGCAGGTTTGACGACTTTGAGCCTCCCGAACAAGCTGGATTCCGTAAAGGCTTTAGCACCGTAGACCACATCGCTGCTACAGAGGTTATACAGAAGACCGAAGAATATAACCTGCCTCTCTGCTTAGCGTTTGTGGACTATGAGAAAGCCTTTGATTCGATCGAGACATGGGCTGTACTGCAGTCTCTTCAACGGTGCCAGATCGACTATCGGTACATCTAGGTGCTGAAGTGTCTATACGAAAACGCTACTATGTCAGTCCGATTCCAGGATCAGACTTCGAAACCTATCCTTCTGCAGCGAGGTGTGAGACAGGGAGACGTTATCTCTCCAAAACTGTTCACCGGTGCACTGGAGGATGTCTTCAAGGTTCTGTACTGGAAAGGGGCTGGCATTAACATCAATGGCAAGTACGTAACTCACCTTCGCTTTACCACCGATATCGTAGTCATGGCTGGGACCATGGAGGACCTCGGTACAATGCTTGATGACCTCAGTAGAGCCTCCGAAGGAGTGGGTCTTAAAATGAACTTGTACAAAACGAAGGTCTTGTCAAATGCCCATGTAACACTCGAACACTCGAAGTCGGAGACGCTACACTCGAAATCGTGGACGAATATGTTTACCTAGGACAAACTGTCCAATTAGGTAGGTCCAACTTCGGGAAGCTACGCAATATCTTCCCGTCCCACATACCGCAGTGTCTCAAGACGAAAGTCTTTGCCCGTGCCCAGTGCGTGTTGTCAGTGATGACATAAGGCACTTTCTCTGAAACGTGGTCGCTCACAATGGGTATTATTAGAAGGCTAAAAGTCACTCAAATGTCAATGTAGACGGTAATGGATGGAGGATCGAATTAGAAATGAGGAGATAAAATAATTAATAGGTACAAATTAAAAGAAACTCCGAAGAACAAAAATAATAAAAACAAATAGACTCCTTGTCAAATTATTAAATATTATAACATGCAAAAGTAACAAAATAATAATTTAACTTCACTTAAATCAACATAAATTTATCAACGTTTTTTTACGTACGAATCTAATTTTTGGGACATTAAATGTGTCCTCAAAAATAATAAGGCATCTAAAGTGCTGTCGTTTAGAGCCTGTCCAGATGAGGCGTTTTACGCGCGAGCGGACTCGCGCGTTTCAATTTATATTGCGTCCAGATAGCACGCTTTACGCGCGTTTCTTCGCTGGGAGGAATTTGCAATTTTTTTTTTCTCTTCGGATTCGCGCGTAATACTGGACGCAGCAATGGCGCCCGAGTATCTCGACTCGCGCGGCGCTCGCGCGTTAAATGCGCGGTCGAGAGTCTCGCTCATTACCAGCGTTTTACGAGTGAGTGAGGAAACGCGCGGCTTCATCTGGACGGAATATATGTAGCTCTAGTATCTCGGGAAAGCGCGAGTGTCTACGCGCGAGTCGACTCGCGCGTAAAACGCCTCGTCTGGACAGGCTCCTGCTGCAAATTAGGTTGCACATTATTCCTGCTGCGGAAAAAGCACGCTCTGATTCGACGCTTGTAGGCGGAATGCACTGAAGACACTTGTAAGCGGAATGAACGGAACTATCAAGGACGCCTCACACACTTTCTCGACCCGTGTCCCGCGCCCTGCTCGCTTCCCCCTGAGCTGATAGACTCAACACACGCGCGAGACGCGACGCGCGAACAGCAAACTCGCTCGTTTCGATTTTTTTGTTACAATTTCTTAAAAATTTAATTATTCAAAAAATCCGGATTCGATTTTCAAATCCGGATTTGGAAGTCCAGTAAAAATGTGCGGATATCCGGATATTTCGGATTACGGATAATCCGGATTGCATTCCCTAGTGTGTAGTGTTACTTGAAGTATGATGTGTGTAGTGTTACTTGAAGTATGATTGTATGAGTCGAGAAAATAAGTTTGTTTTTGTTTTGTCATGTCATGTTCAAGAAGTTTACAAAAAAAAATATGTTTAACCTTTTGACTGCCACAGTCATGTATCAGATGACAAACCAAAATGTGCCCAGCACGCCACGGTTCGACTACATGACAGATTTTGACGCCGAGGGCACGTTTTTGATTTTCAAGTAATTACACTACCACTTGTCGTTGATTCCAAAAATTAAATACGAGTAAGTACCTAAATTTTTTTTTGTTTTATTATAAGTATTTAGATATCGATACCCGCTGTGTCGATACCCATCACGTCTCCGAAGTTTCGCTAGCTATTTTAATTTGACCCTGTAGACTACGAATCTGTAGGTAACACTTTTTTAGGGTTCCGTACCCATAGAGTAAAAGACCCTATTACTGTCCGTCTGTCACCAGACTGTATCTCATGAACCGTGATGGCTAGACAGTTGAAATTTTCACAGATGATGCATTTCTGTTGCCGCTATAACAACAATTCATTTGTGAAGTTTCTTTACTACGAAAAAATATCTTGTAAATAGGTAAATCACGGCGTTCTAGGTATCTATATACCTACTAGCACAATGTTGATAAGATAGCAGAAGCAAGTTTAATAATTTGTTTTGCTAAAATTATTTAATCAAATATAATCGGTGATATCAGGAAAACTTAGGTTACGAATTATCGTTTAAACGTAGTAGATGACGTTGGAAATGTTGGAATTGAATAACACGAATAGAGGTATATATTTGGGGGTATTCCTCGAAACGCACCAACTTTGAAAAGCACCAAAAGTCCTAATCGAAAAAAAAAGGATTAATAATAAAAATATTATAATTTTATTCCTCGAAATGGATATCAACGATGAAACATAGGGAAGAGCATGAAGGATTCGTAATAAATGATATTGATAGACGTTTCAAAGTTGGTGCGTTTCAAGGAATAAGTACCCCGGTATTTGTAGCAAGTATTTATTTTGATTAGAATGTAAAAGTCAAAGAGATCTAAGATTAGTAAATAATTTAATGTCTTTGGTAAAAGTGAATGCTAACTTACAAGATGATAGTTTACTCTTTGAACTTGATAGTTAGACTTTGGAAATAAGGCTTTTTAGCCGATTCGCACGATTTTACTCGCCCAAAACGGGCGAATCGTCACTTTTAAATAAATAGTAAGAATGTATTATAATTATTTAACCCTTTTACTTCTATGCTATATTGCAGAAAATTCAAAATGTGCAAATTGCCTAAATTTTCTGGGAGTTGTCGACTCGCCCACAAATAAATTAAGTAACTTAGTGCGAGTCGCCTATTAGATAAAAATGTGAAACTATTTTAAAGTGACAATTCGCCTGTTGCGGGCGAGGAAATTCGTGCGAATAGACTAATAAGCCGAAAATTATAGGTTCCACTTCCAGATAAATTTATAAGACTTGTGTCAATTCAATATTCAACTACGAGTTAAGTAAATAATGGGATCGTGCCATTCAAGGGTCTAAAGTGGTCGTACTTACTTGTTTCTTGCATGGTTTGTTCGTCTTCGGTCAATACGGACAAAGGTCGAGGAGCAGTCACTTCCGAGCTGTAATTCCTCTGCATACCCGTTGCAACCACAGGAGCCCGCCATTGCTCCAGGATCTGCAAAACCGGCTACTTTTAAAAACCATTCCATATTTATAAGTTGGATTTATTCAACCTAAACTATTTATTTTTAATTGAAGCACTGGTCACACACCTTGCTGCCAACGCGGCGTAATGGGAACATTGTTTTTTTATTATTTATTTTGTACTATTTGTATGTGATGTGGCCGCGCCTGCGCTGAGCGGATTCCGAGTCGAACTGGGTTCATTCTCGAGACCGGTCTGTTATCTCACTCGCACTAAGATAACGAGTTGCGACCAATTGGTGATCAATGGTAGCCGATATTATGTGTTTAATGTATTCGAGTGACCTTGGCAGTTACAAAATAAGTATAATGTATATTATCTTTGTGAATTCGCTCAAAGGAATAATTTGATATTGGATGATCCTAGATACCTGTTAGCTTCCTGCAACGAAGAACGACGAACTGAGATATTGTTAGTACATACCTATTAAAAAGACGTAAGGTGCCTAGTAGCCGAACAGACAAAAATGCGTGGTAGCTGCCCCACTTCAACAATAGCGTACCACATAGTAGGTACTTTTTGATAGTACTTAGGTAGGTAGGATCGGTGGGTGCAGCAAGCAATGTTTTTAGGGTTCCGTACTAAAATGGTAAAACGGAACTCGGTCTGTCTGTCTGTCTGTCTGTCACAGCTGGATATCTCAAGAACTACTAAATGCTATCAACTTGAAATTTAGAGTAGTTTTAGATGACGTTTACAAAATAGGAAAGAAATAAAAATATATGTATAATTTTTGCAACAGGGACTGGAAGGGGGTCTGAAAAATTCGAAGTGGGGATACTAGGGCATGTGGGGTATCTTAAGAAATAGCGCAGTTTGCACATTCTCAAACATTTTTCCTTTTTTTTTAAGCTGTTTAGGGTTTTCGACTTTTGATGAAAAATGTAAAAAAAAATACCGTTCCCCCCACCCTTATCTTCGAAGTTTGCAAAGAGAAAAATCTGAAATAATTCTATGTGATAGAAGTTTATGTAAAGATTACAGGAAAAATAAAACGAAGTCTCTAAATAGCACACTTTTTCAGAAATCATCAACAAAAGTTACATTAGTTCCACTATGGGTCAGGAGATAGCGCTGACATAAAACTTGAGAATCAGCACTTTTCAAACGTCAAAATGAACGATCAATCTAGATCAAACAACAAACTGCCTCACTTTATAATAGCTAAACCTGTTAGGTAGGTATTTCGAGAACGGTCACTATGTAAATGATTGAATGTTTTTATTTGGGTGTCTAGACGAACTGTAACTTAGTACCTAACTAATGTACAGACAGCACAACAAGCTACCCGAAACTGTCAAATTTTCTTAATGAACTTTGAACCTTATGCTTTAGCGATAAAGTTGAAAATCTATTAAATACAGATTGTAGTAGCTTGATGTGCTGGCGTCTGTACCTACCATAGAAATGTAAAAAAAAACAGACGGAATAATTAAATAATCATTGTGTTTGCCTACTTTCGTATCATCATCACCCACAGCCCGACCTCACCCACTGTTAGGCATAGGTACGCCTCTCTTTTCATGTGCCAATCCCAATCCCAACGCTCCGGTACCAGCCTCATCCAGGGGGTTTACCATCACCTCTTAATGCAGGGCAGAAGTTTAACTGCACTACTTTTTACCGACTTCAAAAAAAAAAAGGAGGTTATCAATTCGATACGTATGTATATTGGAATTGCATTATATTCACATATGACAATCTATTAGGGCTTCCAAACAAATACACAAAATTTTATAGACGTATGTATGTATGTATGTATGTATGCATGTATGTATGTATGTATGTATGTATGTATGTATGTATGTATGTTTGTCCACGCATATCTCCGTAACTATTAATCGGATCGTGACCATTCTTTTTTTATTGGCTTACATTTACTTCAACTTAGGGAACAGTGCAAGTTTCATCAAAATCGATTCAGTAATTTTCAAGATATGGACTAAGACGTGAAAGTGTGACGGCCTGGCTTATTGATACGAGCTACGGGTGTAGTGTCAAAGCGAAAACATATCAAAACCTTGGTCAAATTCTAGTACAACAACAAAAAATTACCAAATAAAAAGTAATTTAAAAAAATTAAACCGACTTCAAAAAGAAATTAACTCAAAATTATGAAATAACTTTAATTTCGGAAGTCGGTGGCAAAAAACTAAAACTAAAATACAGATCCCAAGACACCGACTTCCGAAATTAAAGTTATTTCATAATTTTGAGTTAATTTCTTTTTGAAGTCGGTTTAATTTTTTTAAATTACTTTTTATTACCGACTTCAAAAAAAAAAGGAGGTTATCAATTCGATACGTAGGTATGTAATATAATTGGAATTGCATTATATTCACATATGATGATCTATTAGGGCTTCAAAACAAATATACAAAATTTCATAGACGTATGTATGTATGTATGTATGTATGTTTGTCCACGCATATCTCCGGAACTATTAATCGGATCGTGACCATTATTTTTGTATTGGCTTACATTTTCTTCAACTTAGGGAACAGTGCAAGTTTCATCAAGATCGATTCAGTAATTTTCAAGATATGGACTAATACGTGTAAGTGTGACGGCCTGGCTTATTGATAAGAGCTACGGGTGTAGTGTCAAAGGGAAAACATCTCAAAACCTTGGTCAAATACTAGTGCAAAAACTAAAAATTACGAAATAAAAAGTAATTTAAAAAAATTAAACCGACTTCAAAAAGAAATTAACTCAAAATTATGAAATAACTTTAATTTCGGAAGTCGGTGGCTTAAAACTAAAATACAGATCCCAAGACACCGACTTCCGAAATTAAAGTTCATCATCATCATCATCATTTCAGCCAAAAGACGTCCACTGCTGGACATAGGCCTCCCCCAAGCACTTCCACTTCGACCGGTTCTGTGCTTCTCGCATCCAACGGGTTCCTGCGGCCTTCACAAGGTCGTCGGTCCACCTTGTGGGAGGCCTTCCAACGCTACGTCTTCCGGTACGTGGTCGCCACTCCAGAACCTTTCGGCCCCATCGGCCATCTGTTCTGCGAGCAATGTGCCCTGCCCACTGCCACTTAAGTTTGGCAATTCTGCGGGCTATGTCGGTTACCTTGGTTCTCCTGCGGATCTCCTCATTCCTGATTCGATCACGCAGGGAAACTCCAAGCATAGCCCTCTCCATTGCCCTTTGGGTGACTTTTAGCCTTCTTATAAGGCCCATTGTGAGCGACCACGTTTCAGTGCCATAAGTCATCACTGGCAACACGCACTGGTCAAAGACTTTCGTCTTGAGACACTGCGGTATGTGGGACGAGAAGATGTTGCGTAGCTTCCCGAACGCTGCCCAGCCGAGTCGGATTCGACGATTGACCTCTTTCTCGAAGTTAGACCTACCTAACTGGACAGTTTGTCCGAGGTAAACATACTCGTCCACGACTTCGAGTGTAGCGTCTCCGATCTTTATGGGAGTGGGTGTTACATGGGCATTTGACATGACCTTCGTTTTGTCCATGTTCATTTTAAGACCCACTCTTTCGGAGGCTCTACTGAGGTCATCGAGCATTGTACTGAGGTCCTCCATAGTCTCAGCCATGACTACGATATCGTCGGCAAACCGAAGGTGAGTTATGTACTCGCCGTTGATGTTGATGCCAGCCCCTTTCCAGTCCAAAACCTTGAAGACATCCTCCAGTGCAGCGGTGAACAGTTTCGGAGAGATAACGTCTCCCTGTCTTACACCTCGCTGCAGAAGGATAGGTTTCGAGGTCTGATCCTGGAGTCGGACTGACATAGTGGCGTTTTCGTACAAACACTTCAGCACCTCGATGTACCGATAGTCGATCTGGCACCGTTGAAGAGACTGCAGCACAGCCCATGTCTCGATCGAATCAAAGGCTTTCTCGTAGTCCACGAACGCTAAGCAGAGAGGCAGGTTATATTCTTCGGTCTTCTGTATAACCTGTCGCAGCGTATGTATGTGGTCTACGGTGCTAAAGCCTTTACGGAATCCGAAATTAAAGTTATTTCATAATTTTGAGTTAATTTCTTTTTGAAGTCGGTTTAATTTTTTTAAATTACTTTTTTTTGTACTACGACGTCGTACAAAAAGTAGTGCAGTTCAACTTCTGCCCTGCTTTAAGAGGTGATGGTAAGCCTCTGGTTTTGCCCGCGATGGCAACAATGTCGTCTGCCTAACACTAGCGATGCGCGATGGCGAGAGGTTTTATTCGATTGTTCGAACATCTCGATGGTTCTCGATTGTTTCGACTTGGACTCGAGTCCGACTCGTTCCGTAAAACATGGCAACTTTGCCCATAAATTTAAAAAATAAATGCATAATTAATGATATTTTGGAAAATTTTAATAAATTGATTATTGTTTCGGTGCCACATAATACTATATGCTAATGTCTCGATACACAAAACTAAAAATAGTAAAAAAAAAGCATATTTATTAGTGAAAATAACAATTATAGGTGTTGGGCAAAAAATCATATACATTTGGTAACTTTGCCCACATTACAGATCTCCGTTACTATGGACTATATCACTATTCGAAAAGGACTGAATGAAAATACTGGAGCAATGCAATAATGTATTAAATTATACGCCAAATATTCACATTCCTTGACCCTTAAAAATGAGCGGGCAAAGTCAAAAAGCCTTCTAGAACATTTTTCGTACAAAATGGCGATTGTTCAAGGGTTGTCACCATTGACAATACTTAACTATTTAATAATTGTTAGTGTGGAATATTATAATATATTATACTGATAAATTAAAAATAATATAACATCATTTTTTACATATGCTTTATTTCTAAAGTGTTCAAAAACTAAAAAATAATTTAAAAAAAAACTAAAAAGTATGTACCTATCTCGGTCTTTGTTTTTATATGAAAATAACAAATAACACTAAAATTTGTAATGAGTTTTACAGAAAAATTATATTGCATAGTTAAAATTGCGATGACTCATAGCAATATTAACTATGCAATATAATTTTTAGTAATTTTAAGTACCTATAAATATTAGGTACTTACTTATCTTTTATGTTATTGTTATATAATATAATCAACATTTAGCGTAAATTAATTTGGATACATATCTACACTGACGGACAAATAAACTGCAACAAAGTTCAGGATTAGGTACTAGTATGCAAAGTTTTTAGATTAAACTAAATGAAAATGTCGAGACTACCCATTATTAAAAAAAATGTAAATTTATAAACAGAACTGCAGTAAAAGATAAAATTATAGCCGGGAAAATAAAATTTGAATAACTTTCATAGTACTTATATTAAAAGTTATTGCGTCTTGAACTTGATGCGATTTATAAATCCGAACCCTCCTTTTTTTACTAGGTTAAAAAATGTACCTCGGGTGACAACCCTAGTGAAAAAGAAACGTTGGGCAATGTTGTCAACGATATTAAAAAAATATGCTTGTGACTTTGCCCACCGTTATATTTTATGATTATACGACGCATTTAGCGAAGAAAACTAGTCTATATTATTCATTTCCAATTTAATAACGGATGTATAAAAATTACTTACCTGCGATAACTCCAAGTAGCACTTCTCGAAAAAGTTTTTTTTAAAGATTTTGCCCGCAAAAAAACACTCTAACTTCAACGACGTCTGACAGACAACTGAAGTAACATCTGTGACAGCGCGTCACACAGTGTTGCCCGAAAAATGATGAATTTTTTACCATAGACAAAATGTTCTTACTAACTATAGACAAATTTGGTATGTATTAAGTTTTTAAAAAAATACACAACTGGGCAAAGTCAAATGTCGAGGGCAAAGTTGCCATGTTTTACGGTTCTGTTTAAGCTGTATTGCGACCATGGCGCGTTCATTCGAGAGTTGTTCATCGATGGTTTAGTTTCGCGAGTTCTTGACTTGCGTTACTACTAGACTAGAGCCAAGAGCAAATCCATTACAAATGAAAAAAAAAAAATCGAATCGTGGCTTTTTCGTAGTCCACAAACACTAAGCCGAGATGCTTCGGCATTCGGTCCTCTGTGTAACCTGCAGCCTGCAGCGCATTTTGTTTGGTATCCATTATCAAAATATGCTGATACGATAATAACTGTCTGCCTGTCTGTGTGTGTGTAACTGTATGTTTGTGTGACTGTGATAGGTAATAATTATTACTCAGCCTACACTGTTTGCATAGCAACAAAATGCATAATAAAAGCTTGTAATAAAACTGGTGTGATTTGAAAAGGTGTAGGAGGTGTTTGGCCAAGAAATCTTTAAAATGGAATGGAGTCCTGATTTAAGATGAACTCTACGACTAATGATATAATTTTATTGATTATTGGATAATCAAACAGAGGATCATTACGGATTTCAGAGCGGGAGTACTGAAACCACAGTAAAATATGTGACAATAACTTACTACATACCTTCGTACTGCATGAAATGAAACGTTATGGCTCTGACAGCCGGATGTATTTTTATGTTGGTAGTCCCGTTTTCTAGAATCATGCAGAAACGGTGCAATAGTTGCCATATGAAGAAAAATACCGCAAAAAGAGGTAAAACAGAAGAAAAACAATTAAAACAAATTGACTCGTAGTGATGTGTCTAACTTTTCAAAGAAGTGTTTGGTACTTTGATAGACATTCTGCTTATTATTTTCTTATCGGCGCGCTGCGCCGGTTATTTCATAAAATAATCTTTAATTTCTTGCGCCCAGTAGGTTTCTAAGTTAATACCCACTTCAGTGCTGTTTTTAAAGAAATGCAACTAAATTATAAAAACGATTTCAGTACTTTATACCAGGGACTCCAAAACGAAATGAATTTCGTTCCGTTACCACTAATGTTATGTATAACGTTCCAAAATTTATAACGATACTAAAACCTAAAAATATTAATAACGTTACAAAAAAAAACGTTACAGAATATCATTTTCGTAGAACAATATTATAAGTAACGTTATAGCCGTATCAGTAACATGAAGCTTATCCGTATGTAATAACGTTACAGGTAAAACGTTACAGATTCATTTGTAACGTTATTCTTCGTACTTTTTATTCATCTTTTATGTCATAACATGAAGCTGGCAAAGTTGAGTATCGAAATGAATAACGTTAATGGTTATACTAATAACGATATATTGAAAATATTGTTAGTGAACAGTTTAAGATTTCGTTCCGTTTGTCAGTATCGTTATAGCCAAGGAATTAATTTTGTTACGATCCTGGTGGAACGGTACAAATTATCGGTACCGGAACTACGCTTAACGTTATTTTGAGTAACGTTTCAAGTCCCTGCTTCAAACACACTTGGCAGTGAAAATAAAACTAATAGGGAACAAGTGAATACCTTTCGGGGGCTGGGTAAGTTAAATCAGAGCATGGCAATACCTTACTCAACTGTCATTCAGTAATGGCATGGTTCGCTTCTTACGAGACTTTTCTCGAAAATTACTCGATTTCGTAGTCAATCTAAACTAGCACGCGGTCTATTTGTAAGCATATTGTGAGTTGTTTCAATATCTTGCGTTACGATAGAGTTCGCTGACCAAGACGCGTCAAAAATCTTGACTGTCACGGTTTAGACTTGGCTTTTCGCGTGTGGTGTTCTCAAGATTGTAAATCCTGAGACCTTGTCTAGTTACATACTTGAAAAATGGCCAAATGGGGCGAGGGTGACCCTAGATGGATCGTCGAGGAGCGGCCAGACGCCACAAATGTGAACAACTGGCATTGGACGGAGAAAAATGCGGGGCCGTGGTCGAAAGATCGGCTAAAAGAATTGTTGAATAACTTCGAAATAGCTCAAAATGGTGTGGATTGTAAGGTGGTGGAAGTTGAGAAGCTCGATGGTGAGGCATCAGCGAACAATAGGAAAGGAAAGTTAATATTTTTCTACGAATGGGACATCAAACTGAAGTGGGAAGGTACCTTAGCTGGTAGCAAAGATGTTGTGAAGGGAGAAGTGAGCATCCCGAATTTGTCTGAAGAACATGACGTTAGCGAAGTTGATGTGAGTATATTTATGTTAATTTTGTAAATTATTCATTCAGAAGCGCTTTGACATTCAAGTTACGTTTGGTTGATCTAACCTAGATAAAATATTTTTATGTTGATCCTTTGTTTTTCTGTTTTAAAAGTTTTATGAATCTCGCATGACTTGAAAATTGAGCATTTAATATTAATGAAATTTAGGTGTTTGTTACAATGTTATCATGACTGTGTCATTTATATAGCATATGTCACACTAATGTTTTAAAGGCGAAAGTTTGAGTGTGTGTTTATATGTTTGTTACTTCTTCACGCTCAAACGGCTCGACCAATTTTGAAAAAATTTTGTATGGAGGTAGCTGACACCCTGGATTAACATATAGGCTGCTTTTGATCCCGATATTCCCATGGGATCGACACTTATGCGGGTAAAACCGCGGGGCGCAGCTAGTATCTCATAAATCAGGGAAATAAAACCACAGATAAGAAACCAGTGGTTTTCTCATGATAAATTATGCCATTGTTGGAACTTTTCCATTGTGATTTTAATTTGGTAACTGGGAGCTGATCATTTTCTCTGTTTATTTTCTCATAAGTAATATTTCTTTGTTGCCCTTTAACTTTTAGGTTTATAAAATAATGATTTCTGTGGTAATTTTTCATAAAATCAGAAGACGTTCTTACATTATTCGGTCATACTTTGAGGTCAGATAGGCAGTTGCTCTATGTAAAATACTGGTATTCAGCTGCATCCGGTTAGACTGGAAGCCGACCCCAACATAGTTGGGAAAAGGCTAGGCAGATGATGATGACTTTGAACCAGTCTACTAAGGGTGTTACTCAGTAATTGGATTGTGTGGTCAGATGGCAACTATGTTGGGGGTCGACTTCCAGTCTAACTGGATGCAGCTGTTTACCAGTATTTTACATGGAGCGACTGCCTATCTGACCTCCACAAACCAGTTACTGGGTAATACGATACTCCTTGGTAAGACTGGTTGCCAGATTTTCTGGTTTCTGATGACCCGCAACGACTGTCAAAGATCCACGAATGACAGCCGGGACCAATGGTTTAACGTGCTTTCCGAGGCACGGAGGGGTCTCGGTATGTAAAGATGGTCACCCATCCACGGACCAACCGCGACAAGCGATCGATCGACTCGTGCGGCTGATATTACTATGGATATGCTAATATTAGTATGGATTATGAATCATAATTATTTTTAGGTTCTTTTTTATCATTTTCCTCAAAAACACCAGGCTCCCGGAAGACTGGGAGCTATACAAGGAAACCCAATACACATACAAAAAGCAAATCAGAACCGCCAGAAGGGCAGCGTGGCGGAAATTCTGTGAATCCATCGAAACCAATAATGAAGCCGCAAGAGTAAGGAAGATCCTATCAACAGATCAGGACCGAACCCTTGGCGCGCTGAAGAAACCCGACAATTCATACACACTAACAGACCATGAAACCAGCAAGGTCCTTCTGGAAACTCACTTCCCAGACTGCAAACTCCTAGAAGACAGGACCTGGGAGGAGATGCCAGATTGGACCCCAACGGAACAAGACTGGTCCAATGCCCACAATCTAGTAACAGAAGGCCGAATAAAGTGGGCCATCAACACATTCCAGCCATATAAGTCCGCAGGACTAGATGGCATATTCCCAGCCCTACTACAATGGGGTGTTAATCATATCACACCATGCCTGGTAGAAATCTATCGGGCCTGCATAGCACTCAGATACATACCCCTTGCATGGCGCGAAGTGAAAGTCATCTTTATACCAAAACCGGGCAAGACTGACTACACTCAACCCAAGGCGTACAGACCCATAAGCCTCACATCCTTCCTACTAAAGACCCTAGAGAGGCTTTGTGATCGACATATCCGCGATGGACCTCTCCGGGCAAAGCCACTCCACAAACAACAGCATGCGTACTCCACAGGCAAATCAACAGAATCTGCGCTACACAGCGTGGTATCCAAAATTGAATGCGCAGTGGATCACAAATGCTCAGCACTGGCAGCCTTCATAGACATCGAGGGCGCCTTTGACAAAACCACTTTCAACAGCATCAGTACGGCCTTAGACAGACACAATATAGACCCGTCTCTGAGCGGCTGGATCACCAACATGCTCAAACGAAGGGCAGTACAAGTGACCGTAAACGACACCACGAGGGCCATAGTGGCGAAGGGCTGCCCGCAAGGGGGCGTCCTGTCGCCGCTTCTATGGAACCTGGTCGTAGACAGTCTAATAAAAGAACTCAACGACAAAGGTTACTACACTGTAGGATACGCCGACGACATAACCATAATAATAAATGGCACCCACGAAAACACCCTGTGCAATCTAATGCGCCAGGCCCTGAAAATAGTGGAAAACTGGTGTGGTAAGCACCAACTATCAGTGAACCCCACAAAAACTGAACTGGTTCTCTTCACAAAAAAGAGGAAACTGGCGACACTACAACTACCACGTTTCTTTGGTACAACCCTAAGCCTATCAACTGAAACCAAATACCTGGGCATCTTTTTGGATAAACAGCTGAACTGGGCAAAACACACTAGCTATATTACCACGAAAGCCAGCATATCCCTGTGGCAATGCAAGCGAATGCTTGGCAAGAACTGGGGGATAAGCCCCAGGGTCACTCACTGGCTATACACCACAGTCATCCGACCAATCATTACATACGGCTCACTAGTCTGGTGGCCCAGAACAGACCTGAGCACAGCCCAAAAAGACCTAGAAAAGCTGCAGCGGTTCGCATGTGTGGCAATCACTGGCTGCATGAGAACCACACCCACTGCTGCCCTACAGGCTATGCTTGGACTGCCGCCTCTACACCTCATAGTGAGAGAAGAGGCGACCCTGGCTGCCTTCAGGCTCTCTACATCAGGGACCCTGAGCAAAGACTCTAGGGTCAAACACATACGGTTAAAAGAAGATGCGATCAAACGGCAGCCAATGATGGCATCACCCTGCGACAAAGCCCCGAAACAATACTGCTTTCAAAAGCATTACAATATAGTGCTTGAAGAGGAGCGATGCGACCACTCAGGCCCGAAAGAACTGAGAATTTACACCGATGGCTCAAAGACCGACTGCGGAACTGGAGTCGGAGTCTTCTCACACGACCTCAACATAAAAATATCCAAACCGCTGGGAATGCTCAACACGGTCTACCAAGCCGAGTGTGTGGGCATAATGCAAGCGGCTTACGCCATAGCGGGCAGGAGAGTCACGGACACCCATGTCCGCATACTCTCCGATAGCGCCTCAGTTCTCCAATCCTTAGACAAAAAATGTATTACATCGAACCTAATACTAGAATGTCACAATGCGCTCGAGCGGGTAACTGTATCGAACCGCAATACAGTGACACTACAATGGATAAAAGGACACAGTGGGTCGCTAGGCAACGACGCAGCTGATGAGCTGGCCAGAAGGGCTTCCAGTATGTCAGTCTGTGGACCGGAACCTATCGTGCCCATACCTTTCAACCAACTACGCAGGTGGCTACAGGAGCACACCCACACACAAGCAGAAAGCTGGTGGACGTCGTCACCAGGATGCAGGCAGTCCAAAGAAGCCATGCCGTTATTGGATGGCAGGCTAACCAGGCGCTTACTACGACTGGACAGGAAAGGCCTGCGCCTGGTGACGGGGACCATCACGGGACACTGCTCACTAAATAAACATTTTTACACATTAGGCATAACAGACAGTCCCCTGTGCAGGGCTTGCATGGAGGCTGATGAAACCATTGCGCATGTGCTCTTTGAGTGCACAGGCGTCACCCAGATAAGGACAGAAACCCTCGGGACACCCAGATCGTACACAGATGTTCTGAACAGACCAGGAGATTTGATCAGCTTCTGGAGGGAGGTGGGCTGGTTGGAATAACCACCGACGGCCGCCATGGCCCACGCACAATGGTCCACTGTAGGACTAAGTGCGGAAACCAAATCCCCTAACATAGAACATAGAACATCATTTTCCTCTCAACCACAGCACCTGCCATCTAATCTCTTCACCACCCTTGGTTGACTAGTAGAGAATGCCTAAGGCATTAAGTCTGCCTTTGTACCATTTTTGTCTGCAAAAAGGTTACAATTCTTTTTCTTTCTATTGTTTCAAATTGTTTAAATATTCACAAGCTCTCATTATCTTGGTAAATAGTGATTATCTTTCTCTACTTTTCAGATTTCTGTCACAATCAAAGGCAGCGGCGAGGAAGCTCAAAGAGTCAAAGCATTCATGCACAATGTAGGCAGAGATAAAATCCGGAATCAACTTACCGAATACATCCGTAGTCTCAAAGAAGAATTCTCCAAAGGTCTCATCCTTCCAAAGAAAGGTGAAGACTCCGTCAAACCAGATAATGTCTCGATGATAACTAGCGGTTTCAATAAGAAAGTCAATATGGAACCGATTGTTGCTGCGAAGAGTAAGGAAGTTGGTTGCAAGTTGGACACGAAAACTATTGAGCTGTCGGAGAAGTTCCAGTGTCGTGCGCAGGAGTTCTATGATGCTATGACTAGAATAGAAATGGTTACTGCTTTCACACAGGTATGGTTCTTTTGATTATTTTCCGTTTGAATAGCAGTCTGGTCATTCACGCAACCGGCGTGCGTGTATGCTCAGATGTATGAACATAAACAAGGCAAAAGGAGTATGTATGGATCATATCAGGTGGCTTGCGGGCGGCGAGCAATGGGCAGCTTGCCGTCCGGTAAGGACCAGGCCCGGGTCGACGGCGCGTTGTGTTCCACGCGCGCCTCAAGGAGATGTCAGTACTAACTGATGGGGTCCGCTAGGGTCGATGCCTGCCAGGGTCGCGGGTTGTTCGAATTTTTTTAAAGAGATACCGTGGCCCCTGGCACAGGCAACTGAAGGAACGCGGGTGGGTTTTAGCTAATAAAAGTCTGACACGCGCTCCGCTCCGCCCGGGGCGGGAGAAGTTATTTGATAATATCCCACCCAAAAAAAAAAAAGATCATATCAGGTGGCGTTCTGTAGTTTCTGCCTGGGTTATGCCTCTCCTTTGTTTTCGTGGTTGAGATTTTACTTACTCAACTATCAACTTCAACTTTATGTATGTTAAGTTGATTTTAGAGTGAACATTTATCATAAAATGGTCATAAACAAATGTTTGCAATGGTATTTACACTTTGTTATGTATGTCATACAGTTTGCAGTTTCTAAACTTGATAATAATCTGAGATTGTGCATTCAAACATACATTACTATCTTTCATTCTCCTCTATGACTTTCAAGGTTAGGTTTTAAATCAAGTAATTTTCTTTATAGGGCCACGTCAAAATGGATGCTTCGAAAGGTGGCAAGTTTGCGCTGTTCGGTGGCAATATATCCGGCGAGTTCAAAGAGCTGGTGCCTCACAAGAAGATAGTCCAATACTGGCGGTACAAGCAGTGGCCGGCTCAGCACTTCTCTGAGGTCACGTTCACCATTGATGAGAAGGTAACTTATTATCAAGTTGATTGGCATTAGACGGCACGGTTGGCGCAGTGAGATTATATATGAGATTAAATGTTTGTAAACGCACCCACAATACAGGAGAAATTCCAAAAAAAAAAAAAATCCATTCCATTGCTTTGTATGGAATATTAATTTTGAAATGTATTGCTGAAATTAATTGGCAAGTTTAAATTGCTCAATGTGTCTTGTTGTTTAAAATTTAATATGGTAAAAGTCTGGAAAAGTCAACTAAATTTAAAAAAAAATAAGTTAAATAAATCAACACTTTAATGAAATGTTAGAATCAACTGTTTTCAGCGTAAACTTGTTGTTTTTAATCTATATAATAATAATTAGTAGCGAAACTTTGTACTTACAATGTGTATCAAAAATATTGGTTTGTACAGTCGATCTCATAATTCATTTACCACTCTAAGGCACGTCAAAACTACAATGTCGATTAGTCGTTTGATAGTTTCAACCTTTCTGAAGTTTCAATTCGCTGGGAGTTTTTTTAAAGGTTGCAAAGCACTTACGAGGTCGACTATACTTAGCTCAAGAAGGTTTTATATGCTTCTAACCAGGCATGAGATATTGGGCCCAACGTTTGACGTTGAACACCTGAATAGTAATAATTTGTAGCCTAATTTTATTCTGATACAGCATTCAGTGGCGACCTCTATCGAGTAAGACCTGTTGTCCACACACGTTTTCAAGCCGTGAAAAACTACTAAAAAAGGGAGAGGGAGGCCCTTCTGATCTCAGTCGCAATCTGTCAAAAATACCTCTTAATTTCCCTACATTTTGATAAGTTTTTGACAATTATTTGTCGAACGTTTTAAATTACGAGAATTGGCCTTCTGGGTTACCGAAGAACACAGCCCTGTACGCGGCGACCATCGGCTAGTTTAGAAGCACATCAGCTGCTATCTCGTCGTCCTTCATGCCTTCCCATGAATGGGAACTAAATTGAGTGCCGCAGAGTCAGGCTTAAGCCACGATAAAAGACGTCCCTCCCCAACTAATCATAATTAAGAGTAACGGTGGAGTTTCTTGCCTATTCTTCTCCATTCGAAAACTACCTTTTGGAATGGGCGACTAGAATCAATTCTATTTTTTGTTGTAATTTTTGACGTTCAAAAGTGCCTTTTATGCCTATTTGAAATAAATACTTTGATTTTTTTGACTTTTATGAAAAATAATCATAAATAACATTTTTCAAATCTTTTTCCAGGACGACTACACCCTAGTAACAGTGAAACAAGAGCTGGTCCCGACTGCAGAGGTGGATCAAACCAGGGAAAACTGGCGGCGGTACTACTTCGAGAGTATTAAGCGCGCTTTCGGCTTTGGAGCTTTCCTGTGATGCGGGACACTAATTAGGTGAGTATTTCTAGTGATGAGTTTAAATTGGCTATAATTGAAGCGACTATCGAGTTGAGTTGAGTAGTTCATGTCGGAAGAAACAGAGAAATAACGTCTGAATAAATCGTCGTCGTCGTCATTGAATAAATAACGTTAATGGGGAAGCGCTAAGGTAGCCCGCGAAATTCAAATTTTCTTACGTTTTTAGCAATTTGCTGGTCAGTATTAAGTTGTACGTTGATTAAAATATGATTCGCGACCGTAACTAATACATATGTATTAACAGATTTATAATCATTAGAAGCAGTAATACAACTTGTTAAGTTAGTATAATCCCAAAATGTCGAGATTTCATGAAATAGTGGGATTACTTGGTCTTAGAGAGTTGTGTTGATGACTTTAATGATTATAATTCTGTAAATACATATTTGTTACGGTCGCGAATCATATTTTAATTAACGTACAACTTAACCCTTTGAACGCCATTGTCACATATACGTGACAAGCAAGCGCGTGCCCTGTACGCCAGTCGGGTGTCGCCTATCCTATTACGAGCGACACAAATATGTGACAAAAAATGCGGTGCACTTTATCACGAAATATGCTCTGGCGTTCAAAAGGTTTTTTGAACGCCAGTCACTTTCAATGCTATAACTCGATACTCGTTACACAATCTATAAAATCGATCTCGACAATCGATACTATAACGTCAAACACTAAAGTTACGTTCCTCTCTTTACAGGTTCAATTTTAAAGCGGTTCTGTTGAAGAATGCATCCAAGGACAAGTTTTATAAAATGCAGGATTTAATTTTATGTAAATTTTGTAATGCAACTGTGATGAATAACTTAATAATGCCGTTTTGTGAATGCACTGCTGTATGGACCTGAATTCAAGGCTTTTTATGATATAGCTTTTGTAGTTAGCACTGGAATTCCAATGTGCAAGAGTGGGACAACTCTATATGACTCCTTAGTGGTAAAAAGAGATAACATCACACGCTCGGACACAAAAACAAAACAATTTCAACTTAAGTACATGCTTGGTTAGTTGATTTTAGAATAAAAAATAACTGATGATAGGAAAGAATCTTAGTTATAAAGGAAACTGGACTTTGTGTAAACGAAATAAGATTTCAAATCCTATACCTGTGGCTTATTAGTTTAATATATTGGTGTTGTCAAAATAGTGTTATTTATAAATATACAATTGTTGAGTTAAAATGTATTTGTTTGATGGCTTTTTATACTGCCATAAAATCTACCTCAATCCATTGGTCTCATATAGTCTTCTTGTAGACCAATATTTCTTTCAATTGGTAACTTAGAGTATAACATAAAGTCATCTTTCCTTTTCATACTTAATTAAATCAACTCTAATGAAATGTTAGAATCGACTGTTTTCAGCGTAAACTTGTTGTTTAATAGCTTTTAATCTAATTATGATAATAATTAGTAGCGAAATTTTGTATTTACAATCTGTTTAAAAAATATTGGTTTGTACAGTCGAGCTCATAATTGATTTACCACTCTAAGGCACTTGCGCGTCTAAACTACAAGGTCGATTAGTCGTTTGGTAGTTTCAACCTTTCTGAAGTTTCAATTCGCTGGGAGTTTTTGTTAAAGATGGCAAAGCACTTACGAGGTCGACTATACTTAGCTCAAGAAGGTTTTATATGCTTCTAACCAGGCATGAGATATTGGGCCCAACGTTTGACGTTGAACACCTGCATAATAATAATTTGTAGCCTAATTTTATTCTGATACAGCATTCGGTGGCGACCTCTATCGCATAAGACCTGTTGTACACACGTTTTCAAGCCGTGAAAAACTGCGGTTGATTCGCCATGTGTTGGCACGTTCGTCAGTGTTGTATGGATCACTATGGAAGCCTGTTGTCACCGTTTGCGTGGTCCGGTGGTTCACATAATAATTATTCTGCGGTGCGGCTAACGCGCCGTTCCGTAACGAAACCGTATCGCGTACATCGAGCCTAATTCTATTCTGATGTAAAATTCAGTGGCGACCCCTATTGAGTAGTGGTCGGTTCTGCTGCATTGTACAATACGATCGACGAACATAGGCACTAAGAACTTTTGCGCATGTTCTCTCACTCGCACTCGCCTGATGTCACCTAAAAAATCTTACTGCGCAGCCTTCTGCGCAATGTTCAGGCCCGTCAAGTTACGTCGGTCGTATTATATGTCGTGCTTAAAGCGACCAGGGTTTTTGAAGTAGATATTTTGAACTAGCTTTGAATTCACGTCCATCTAAATATCTTTACTAAAAAAATCTAAGAATCTTGTTAGCTAATACGATCGTTAGTTGCGCTTAGAACGACTAAAATTCGTCGAAAATACAGATAGGTACACAACATGGAAAAATAATAAACAGTACATTTTAGTACAGATTTTTTTTACGAGTATTCGTATGTGATCAAACAATTTTAAGGTGAATGGATAGTGGTAGACCGCGAAATTAAAATTTTCTTGCGTTTTTTGCAATTTGCAGGTCAGTGTCAGATTGTATCTTGATAAAGGTTTGATTCGCGACAATAACAGGTACATATTTAGAGAATTATAATCATTAAACTTTTGAACGCCATTGTCACATATACGTGACAAGCAAGCGCGTGCCCTGTACGCCAGCGACACAAATATGTGACAAAAAATGCGGTGCACTTTATCACGAAATAAACAATTAAATCATTACTTTTCTGTGTTTTTATTTGTATAACTTAAATATTTAAATTTGTGGCTTGGCGTGGAGGGCACGCGCGTGCGTTTATGCTCTGGCGTTCAAAAGGTTAATATATCTTTCCAAGTTAGATTTCTACCACCAACCACCAATCTCTTATGGAAAAATGTTAATGCGTGTGTGTATGTGTGTGTGTTGGAGTTGGGTTAGGCAGATGATGATCCTTGAATTCAGAATCAATATCATACATGATAAAGTTCAAATTCCATTGCAACTAACATTATTAAAGACCTTTTTATTAATAAGATCAAACGAAAATCAACTTTGACTACGTAACACTAAAGTAGATAGTTGGCTAAGTGGCAATGGATGTAAATTATCCGAGATTCAGAATTGGAGCATCTGTTGATGTTGTGTATCTATCTGTGTTATCGAAGCAATGTTCTTCGCTTAATTCTGTAAGTAGCTGATTTATTGTGTAAACGATTTTTTTTTATTTATGGGATTCACCAATAAATTATGTTAGATTTATTTTTGTTTTTTATTTTTATTATCCACTGAGTTGGGAGACGTTTTGGTCCAGCAGTGAACTTCAATGGCCTGAAGTTGAACGAAATACAAACAGAAGAAATCATTCACCATGCTGTGCAAATCGAATAATGTCGGCTATAGTCCGCGCGGAACTAGTTGGCCGCGCCTTAGGTATGTGAGCGGTGGGACGGAGGGGCGAGGGGGGGGCGCTTTGTCGTTACTCAGTGCGTGCGTTGCGCACACTAGGCAACCCCGCCGCCCTCACCCCCGTCCCCACCTAAGGCGCGGCCAACTAGTTCCGAGCGGACTATAGTACAGCAGGCCTATTCTATGTATACAGCCGGTTGATTCTGTAAAAATCTCTCCGTAAAAACTTAGGTGAAGCGAGTTTGTTTTTGCTAGGGATTGACACTATTGACAGCTCACTCCACGCTCACTTCACCTAAGTTTTCACGGTGAGATTTTTACAGAATAGCACCGCTGATCTCACCGTGGAAAATTATGTGAAGTGAGCTGTCAATAGTGTCAATCCCAAGCATAAGTCCACCTTATGGCAGCTCACTTCAAGCTCCTTAGTTAACACAGTGAGATTTTTACAGAATAGACCTGCAGATGTTGCACAAACACGAGTACCTAAATTATGCCAATTGAGACCTTGTAACTAATGTATACACACATACTGCTGCTCTTGTCACTGTGAATGAAAATTTGTCCCATTTTTCATACAGCTTATACATGTCATTATGATCGCCTTATTAGTAGTGTCTATAAAAGAGTACAATAACTTCGTACAATTGCTTATTTTGTTTTGATAACACGTATTATACCAATGATACGGAGAACCAAGGTTAGGTATTTATTCAAGTTATTTACAATTTCATTAGATACAACACTCAAAATCACTATAAAAGCAGTTAGTAACTCATCCATCTGTATTGTTATGGTTTCAACCATGCATCTCCCCACTTTTACCAACAATTATTGTTTGAAGAACATTATTAAATTGTAATGCAAAAATCATCGACGAGTTATTGAAGTTATTAAATTAACCTCATAATAAAAAACATCGAAATATAAAATTAAGTAGACCAGGTAGGTATACAAATAATATTCTCCCACAAGTTGGACCGGTGCGGTGTCACTAACTCTGGCAGAGCCACCATCAGGGATTTTAATTTTGATAACACAAAAAATTAGTCGCTAATTAGTCGAAATTTGTCGCCAAATATCAGAATTTGTCGGTCACTGGTTCAAAAGATATAAGGGTTTATTTATATGTGGCCGATCTGGAGAGTCTCCCCAGCAGTTCCACATATATATCTCAAAAACTAGGGCACCTAGCGAAGATCTGTTTTCTCCCTTACTTTGTCGCCAATTAGTCGGAATCAGTCGCCAAATATCAGAATTTGTCGGTCACTGGTTCAAAAGATCCGGTCAGCTGTTTGAAATAAATGATTTGACTTTGAAGATGTGGGCAGGCAATGTTTATCGTTCGTGGTTTTTTTGGTTATTGTGGAGTCGCATCTCGCAGATATACCTAGAAGGTTGTGGTCTGCTTGACAGGACTTTCCTGTGGGTGCCTCAATTAAATAAGGCCTCTAGGCAGCATAAAGCTTATAAAATAAGCAACAACACGCTAAGGGCACCCATTGGCGTAGATAGGGATTTTATCTGGGGTGGGGGGGGGGGGGGGGGGGCAATCTTCCAGCTGAACTAACCAGTCATTTAATGAGAGGTCTTGTATGGACCTGGCCTAGTAATAAATAATCCCACCATAAACAAGCCATTTTTAGAATTCCTTATTATTTATTTGATATTAATTTCAACTTTATACCTCCACGCGTTCTTGAGAAATAGGGTCTTGCCTGACAGACAGACTGACGGACAACGGAAGTGATCCTAAAAGGAGAAGCGGTTAAATGTTTACCTGGTGACTCTTCAATACTGTAGATTTTTCTAGGAGGGTGAGCAAAGAAGATTGCATTTTTTGATTGATTGATTGATTGAGGGCATTGCCCGCCCTTACCCCCCATACCCCCATTACCGCCCTTGCCCATGAGGGCACCCCCTGGGCCTGTCCTGTGGGGGTACGGATCGAATTTGTTACAAGACAGATAGACGCTAGAATGCGCTTTTTTATTTTTAGTTGTTTGAGAAAAACAGCACGTGTGTGGAGAGTGTTGTAAATAACTCTAATTAAGGCGCCGGTGTTCGTCCGTCACACGTGCCAATGGGATACTCTGACCTCGTTTAAACAACGCAAAATAGCGCTATCGTAAGTCGTGACCCCAGATATACGCGGTTAAATTATCTTATTGTGGTCACTGGTCAGTAATTCTTGAACCTTCCCTGGTTAAACATGAAAATACTGTGGTTACTGTGGTTGTTTGTGGTTTTGCCAACGGTATGTATGGATTTAGAATGTTTTTATATCTACTTAAGTATGTACCTAATAGACAAGAGGAAGAATTATTATGTAAATCATGTTTTTTTTAAAACAGCAGTAATTTTGTCGGGTCAGAATTTTGTCGCGATTCTTTTGTTTAGATAAATTTAATGACGCTATGATGTTTGATATTACCTAACGGTCGAATACTCAAACAAAACTCAATTATTATTTTAAAAGACACCGTTAAGGTTCATTCTATCTCTGTCACTTCAGTGTGTAAAGTAGCGACAGAAAGACTTTTATGAATGACTAGCTTTGACCCGCGGTTTCACCCACATAAGTCTCGATCCCTTGGTAATCTATATATATAAAAGAAGAAACTGACTGACTGAATGAATGACTGACTGACTGACTGACTGACTGACATATCAACGTACAGCCGAAACTACTGGGTCTAGGAATGTGAAATTTTGCACACGGCTTCCTTTTATAATGTAGGGGAGCACTAAGAAGGGGTTTTTGGAAATTCAACCTTTAAGGGGGTGAAAAGGGGGGATTTCGTTTGTATGAAAAATCTTATTCCTTGAGTTAATAAACTTGAAACTTGGCACGAATACTTATCTAAGTAAATTATTAAGTTTGGCATTTTTTGTTTTTCTTAACTACCCCCTAAAGGGGGATTGGGGGGTGTCAAAGTTTGTATGGAAGAATTTTAACGGGCTGTCCGATTAACTCGAAACTCAGTATTTATACTTAAGACCAAAAATAGAGAATAACGTGTATCAGGGTTTTTAGAAAATGTACCCCCAACGGGGTGAAAAGGGGTAGTTAATTTTACAGGGGAGGATTTTACTGCGTGACTTGATTTACTCGAAAATTGGTATAAATAATCTTTGAGTCAAGTTATGAACACATCACAAATTATTTTTCGAAATTCCACCCCTGTGGGGGTGAAAAGCGGGGATACAGTTTATATAAAAAATCTTATTCATTTGGTTAATAAACTTGAAACTTGGCACGAAAGTAAATTATGAAGATTGACACTTTTTGTTTTTCTAAACTACCCCCTAAAAGGGGATTGGGGGGTGTCAAAATTTGTATGGATGAATTTTAACGCACGGTCCGATTAACTCGAAACTCGGTATTTATACTTAAGACCAAAAATAAAGAATAACACGTATCAGGGTTTTTCGAAAATCTACCACTAACGGGGTGAAAAGGTGTACTTAATTTTACAGGGGAGGATTTTACTGCGTGGCTTGATTAAGTCGAAAATTGGTATAAATAATCTTTGAGTCAAGTAATGAACACATCACAAACTATTTTTCGAAATTCCACCCCCGTGGGGGTGAAAAGCGGGGATACAGTTTATATGAAAAATCTTATTCATTTGGTTAATAAACTTGAAACTTGGCACGAAAGTAAATTATGAAGATTGACACTTTTTGTTTTTCTAAACTACCCCCTAAAAGGGGATTGGGGGGTGTTAAAATTTGTATGGAAGAATTTTAACGGGCGGTCCGATTAACTCGAAACTCGCTATTTATACTTAAGACCAAAAATAACATGTATCAGGGTTTTTAGAAAATGTACCCCTAACGGGGTGAAAAGGTGTAGTTAGTTTTAGGGTTTTTCAAAACTTGACTCCTACCAAGGTGGAAAAGGGTAATAAAGTTTAAGGGGTGGATTGCTGGGAAATATAGTAGGAAATGCTGTATCCACTAGCACATAGCGCCACCAGTGGTTCGCAGAGCACTGGCTCCAGCGAAAGAGCCAAAATGGTCTCCGACACATGACCCTTTACACGACAACATCCTTGTGCCACAAAGGCTGAAAAGCCGAAACAGTTTTTTAAAGTGTGTCGTCAACTCACTGGTGAACCATGACAAGAAAGACTGAAGCTGTGGCGAGACAGTCCTTTCTTACCCAAACAGTTCGTCCCACCCGCTGAAGACCTCCCACCTGGACGTGAGTAACCTTGGGTAACCTGGAAGTCTTTAAACAGACTCCGGACGCAGGTTAGCTGAAGTAAGGAAAACCTATTCAGGTGGAGATTCATAGACGACTCCGCCTTGGAGTGTAAATGTGGTGCTGTTCCACAAACGATGGGACACTTAATATCGTGTCCTGCATGTCCTGTCAGCTGCACGTTATAGAAACTGATGGATGCTGGTAATGGCGCCAAACAAGTAGCCGAATTCTGGGCCGAGTCCATTTAGATTGCTATCGCCACGCTAAGAAGAAGAAGGGGTGGATTTTACTGCTTGCTTCCATTAACTCGAAAATGAGTAGGTATTGGTCTTTGAGTCAAGTTATGGACACGTCATCCCAAACGATTTTTCAAAAATCCACCCTTGTTGGGGTGAAAAGCGAGGATCCTGTTTATTTGAAAAATCTGATTCCTTTGATCTACAAACTTAAAAATTGGCCCGAATACTTATTAATCTAAATAAATGATAAAGATCATAAACATACATATTCGAAATTTTTAGAGGAAAGTACGAAATACACGCGGACGAAGTCGCGGGCAAAGTGCTAGTATCGGGATAAAAGTATTCTATGTCCTAAACTAGGTCATGGTCTACCCACGTGCCAAATTTCATTCCAATCCGTTCAGCCGTTTAGCATGAAAGCGTAATAAACAAACAAACAAAAACACAACCCCTACAAACTAGTAGGTAGATATTATACCTATTATCTACTAGTTTAGATTAATTCGAGGGTTAGACAAACTGAGATCTCTGTTAAGTTAGGGCGAAAGCGCCAGGGTAGCCCACGAAAATTCCATTTTTTTTTACGTTTTTTGTATTTTGCTGATCAGTATTAAGTTTTACGTTGATTAAAATATGATTCGCGACCGTAACAAATTTGTATTTACAGAATTATAATCATTAAAGTCATCAACACAACTCTCTGACCAAGTACCTAATCCTACTGAATGACTATTTGTCCAGCAGTGTACGTCTTTCGGCTGATTTCAGCCGAAAGAGCCCCAGCGTTGGATCATCATCATCATTTGATGATGATGATCCAGCGCTGGGGCTCTGTCTATCTATGTCGATGGCCGTTTTGCGTGGTTGTGACGCATATTTTCAACTTGTTCTTAAAAAATGTTCTTAAACGGAACCCTACTAAGACTTCGCTGTCTGTCCGTCCGTCCGTTCGTCTGTCTGTCACCAGGCTGTATCTGAAGAACCGCGGTAGTAGACAGTTTGAAATTTTCACAAATTATGTATTTCTGTTGCCGCTATAACAACAAATACCTACTAAAAACAAAATAAAATAAATATTTAAGGGGGGCTCCCATACAACAAACGTGTTTTTTTCGGCGTTTTTGCCTTGTGGTACGGAACCCTTCGTGTGCGAGTCCGACTCGCACTTGGCCAGTTTTTTGTTTGTGTTCTTTCTCTGCGTCATGTTTACAGCATATAAAAACGTCTTTCCTTTCTTTTTACCCGACTGCGCCAGAAGGAGGGTTATGTTTTTACAAGCTTTTATTTAACTTGCAAAGTTCATCTTTCTTTATCAATATCGACTCTCAAGAGCAGTAGGAAATGTGATGAATCTTGAATATGAAGGTTGCTAAGAGAAACAGGACCTAAAGATGATTGTATATTTCCAGGTTTTGGGACAAAATGGCTTCGGTAGGTCTTACCTAAAGAATTCGCGCTTGGTAAGTTTCTTCATCCATTTTGAAGTTAATGTGATCTAGTATTTAACAGATGAACTAACAATACAGCAATAACAGCACCCTAATGACGTAACACACTATCAATCAGAATCATTTAGAAAAATATTGCTAATCCATTGCTCCATAAGTTCGAAAAATGTGTCTGCTCAACAACGTAAATAACGCAATGTATGTTGTTGAACTGTCAAAATGGCACCTATTGCAACCATTTGCAACTGATAGTGTTACGCAATTACCCCGCAGGGTAGCAGGAACATCGACGTGCTTGCAATACTTCTCCCGGGAGATACTTGAGGTCGTTACTGCCCAACAGCTTGCCACATGCTGCCCTGCGGGTTTCTGTATCTCTCTTGGTCTGGCTCCTCACCGGCAAAGTAAACTCTTCCGGCACAGGCCCAGAGTTCGGATCGCGCAAGCCCCACCACGACGTCAACGTAGAGATACGGCGGTGGGGTTATTATTATTATTTAATAAGTAGGTATATCTAGTGTAAATACCTCATTTGATAAGAACGAACAATGATGAACATGACAAGCATAATGTGTTTATAATGCACAAAAATAACGAGGCATTACTGAGGTTAGATAGCGGGGCCCCGAAACCCCGACACTTGTGATAGGAAGAAAATATTAAACACTGGCTTCCGCCCGCGGCTTTGCCCGCGAGGTATGTCGATAAAAACTATCCTATGTCCTTCCCTGGGATGCAATCTATCTCTCTGCCAAATTTTATCGAAATCTATTCAGTGGCTTAGGCGTGAAAACGTAACATACATACCGACAGACAGACAGAGTTACTTTCGAGTTTATAATATTAGTATGGATTAGCCTTTTAAAGAATGCTATCCACAAGTGCAGTCAAATCGAATTAAGTTATTGTAGTTGTGTTGTCCCACTGCAGGGCAAAGACCTTCCTTCCCTCTTACCACTTTTCCCGGTCTACTGCGATTGTGGGCCAATCCATTAAGAAGGAGTCCAGCTCACCCTGCCATCTCATCCTGCCTTAACTTTTCTTAACACACAATACAGACAGATACCTAACTGAGAGAAAATCATAATTTTGTTAATAAATTCACATATTCATACCGTTGATCTGACATTTCCAGTGTCACCAATGGAACTGCATCAGCACAAAACTGGGTCTGCCGGACTCCTTGCCTTCCAAAGAGATAAGCGAGGATATCTTCAGACGCGCGTTGCCCGAAGGTCACTGGCAGGATGTGATCGGGAACGTATTGGACAACTGCTATGAGAACAGGACTCGAAGGTTCACCAACACTTGTCCAGGTCAGGCGCTGATGCACTGTGTTGTGGATCAAATGATTGACGTAAGTATTGGATCAACAAATAATCATGATCTGGCAGTTTGAGTAATTTACGCGGCCTACCCAAATGTCCTGTCTTTGGTATTGTTCGTCGAATCGTTGAGCTCCTCAAGTTCTGAGTCGAGCTGCACGATTTTTGACAAATGCGTGCACTGACTGGACAGGTTCTTTTCTCAAAATAACAATTTCAGACACCAATCTACATAGTCTTCACATGATCTGACCAAGATTTTGTCTGGACTTTAAAAGAGACTGTGACCTCTGAGTTTGTTTCGGCCTTTCTTCTCAGAATAGTCAGATAGGAAACGCCGACCTCATCTAGTTTAAAAAAAAAATATTATGATTGACGTGTAAAAGTGTTTGTACAAACTAGGGAATGCAAATCCGTTCTGTTTTAAAATCCGGATTTTTTAGAACGGATTTTTGGTCTAATCCGGATTTTACGGATTTTTCATGAAAATAAATAAATCTACCCATATTACTTTGTTAATATGATGTTTCTGATATTTGTGTACCTAAATGGATTAAAATAAAAAGCACATGAAAATCAAATCAAATGAATGTTTTGATAGTACACCCAGCAATAACACCATAATTATGGTATTTATTGATAAAAATTTGAATAAATCCACAAAAATAAAAAATAATTTGATTTGATTTTCATGTGCTTTTATTTTGGGTGTACTATGCCATATCCAATGCCAAATAATCCAATATTACTTGATCGACCACTTTAAATCGAACGTCTTAATATTCGAAAGTTCTTGCTCGATATTTTGAACGCTCGATGTATTGAGTGGACGGTAGATTGAATGTTCAATTTATTAACCATTCGATATTATGAACGTTCGTATTTAGACTTTCGATTTAAAGTGGTCGATCAATTTATATTCGATTATTTGGCATTCGATTTGGATTTGTACACCCCGCCCCGCTCGCTCCCCCGTGAGCCGATAAACTCGATACTCACGAAACCTGACGCGCGAACAGCGAACTCGCTCGTTTCGATTTTTTTGTTACAATTTCTTATTATTCAAAAAATCCGGATTCGTTTTTCAAATCCGGATTTGGAAGTCTTTTAAAAATATGCGGATATCCGGATTTTTCGGATTACGGATAGTCCGGATTGCATTCCCTAGTACAAACCTACTTACAGAAAATAAATCATTTATCATTACCATTAACGATAAAAATGTTCTAAGTTGAACTTTTTTTTATCTTTCTTTCTTTTCTTTGTTTTTTGAAATGTGTATAGATAGGTACCTACACATTTCTCTATTGACCCACCAACAGTTAATTTGTGTAGGTACAGAGGGGATAATCAGCCTGGTTTTCCTAGTTTCTACACTATGTTAAGGGCACTATGCATTACCTTATTACGTTATAACCACCAATTTCTTGATTATCCCTCCCCTTGATTATTTCCGTGCCTCGGAAAGCACGTTAAGCCGTTGGTCCCGGCTGTCATTTTTGGATCTTTGACAGTCGCTGCGGGTAGTCAGAAGCCCGAAAGTCTGACAACCAGTCTTACCAAGGGGTAGGTATCATCGTATTACCCAGTAACAGGGCTGTGGAGGTCAGATAGGCAGTCGCTCCATGTAAAATGCTGGTATTCAGCTGCATTCGGCAAGACTGGAGCCGACCCCGACATAGTTGGGAAAAGGCTAGGCAGATGATGAATTACTTGATAACAATTAGTGTCATTTTTTAGCTTTCTATGCCCCTACAAAATGGTTCAGCTGGATGGTGCTGATCCACGCGTCATGTTCGTGAACGGGCGCCGTCGGTTGAGACTGGTCATGGCAGGCTTATTTTTAATCTTATATATTTTTGAATTGTTTCTTCATTTGTGTCTTTTTTTACATTGTTCTCACTTAAAGAAGCAACAAGAATAATGTACCCAGGATTTTGTAATATCTTGATTTAAAAGTGTCCATGGATTTTCTTGCCCGTTCTTCTCCAAAGTGATCTACGTTTTGGAATGGGCAACTAGCTTCAACTTTCTGACTAACTGACAGGCTATTTAATTTTGACAATTCAAAAGTGCCTGTACAAGGTTTAATTGAAATAAATGCTTTGAGTTTGAAGGGGTCACCTGTGGTTATATTTAAAAATTGATTTTATGTTGGCAAACGCAGTACGAAAACCCCACGGTCGTTATTAACATACAATTAGGTACTACTTTCAGTTCTGCCCAGTAAGCAGTACGAGGAAGGATGATTCCTGCTCCCCCGTTACATCAATTGCTGGATTGAAATACATGTTCTCACAAAGGTATGTCGAATAGATTTGCACCTACAATTTGTACTTACCTTCTAGTTTCTACTTAATTACAATTGTTCAATTATATATATTTTCAGCCGATACGTTGACTTGGAGAAGAATTTGCCAAGAGAGCGTCGGCCAACTTGGTTTTTGAAAAACGTAAGTTTATTGCAAAAATTACAGCATAAATAATGGTGTAGTTAAGTCAAATAATGGCTCTATAACGGTAATGCGGCCACATTGTCGTAATAAGGCGAATGTTTACTTCACTCACAGTCTCTCACATACCGCTCGACATCCCGCTGTAAACTGAGAGCGCGCGAAGTATAGTTCTCCTTATCACGACAATTTGGCTATAGCTTATCTGACTATTTTGTGTTATGGGGCTATTCTAATCCAATTTTGCCAAATTACTTATAACGAGTACTGCACTACTGAAGCCTTTTAGCAATAGTAATCCTTATTACCTTTATTTTCAACAGTATTTCGACACAAAATGCTGCGACTTGCCAGTGATATTCAATAATACAGTGCTGGAAGAATGTGGCTTCTCCTCCTTGATCAACTACTTCGACCACGGTCCGACGTACACTGATGTGCAGACTGTACACTTCCTGGTAAGGTTTGGGTTTAGATACAAACGCCATTACATCAAGCTACTACAATTTTAATAGATTTTCAACTTTATTTCTACAGCATAAGGTTCAAGGTTTATTGGGAAAATTTGACAGTTTCGGGTCTTACTCCTCCCCCACACCGTTTTCACCCGGAAACGTAGCCAGAAGACCAGTCTTCTGGCTACGTTAAACGTTAAAGTTAGCATTGGCATTCAACGTGGCCATGGTGCCAGCACCATGGCCACGTTGAATGCCAATGCTAACTTTTCAAATTCTCTGTCAGCTCAAGTTAAAACTTTTAATTTTACAGAATGCTGCATCAACTACTGAAGCGACACCTGCTGCTAAAGTGACAACTTCTGAAATATTATTAGAAACCACACCTACTTATGACACGAAAGCCATAGACAAAAAACAAACGGTATTCATGCCGTTTGACATCCCAGTAGAAGTAAGTGCTAAAGTACCCATCACTTTCCATGAACCTTCTAGAATGTTGTTTTATGGCAAAACAGCCTCTCTGTATTATTATTATAACTCGCCACGCTACGCCATAGACATCTCATCATAATCATCATCAATACAGAGCATCAGAGATGTGTTGCTATCCCAGAGACCAAACTTAAATGTCTCATGAGCCATATGATTGCTCACCAGATACAGCACTCGGCTGGTCGTAGGATCCTCCCTTTTCAATGGAGGATGAGAGGAACTTCTCTTTTCCACCCCGTTCCTCCATTCCTTCGAAAAACTATGCACTCCATAGATAGGTTTATATGGAGTCATGCAGAAAGCAGAACTGCGGTCTATCAGCTAAAGTTCAATCTTCCAATGTTACAGAACTTTGGAAGGTTTCCAACGACTCCTGCACCAACACCGACTGCTGATTATTATGACCAGCCAACCAGAAAAAGATTGCCGGTATATGATTTTAGTGGAACGCCATTGGACATTCCAAGTGATGTAAGTACGTGTATGTTTGGTAAGTACCAAACACGTGCAGATCACCTGCCTTCCAAATGTTTATGGTACCTACAAGAAATTATATGGGCCCCCGGTACAGTTCTGTTAGGAGGCCTGCTCACGCGTACTTGAATCAAACATCATCAAATCTCATCTTACTGACTCGTACCTAGTTCGTGCTGATACGGGAGAAGAAGAATTTTTTTAAGTCAGCGTAAAAAATCATCTTAAATATTCACATTTGTCTCTTAAATGCATCATCATCGTCATCATCAGCGTCACGTCAACTAACTAACATCGGCCTCTTCGACTGTTTCATGATCGTAAACGAGACGCTTTTCGTTATCCACAAGTCAAGCTCTATTTACTTGATCCCTAAATCCCTATAATATTATTTTACTGTGCGCTAATTTCTGTTACTTCAATTCATATATTTCAGGAACCAACAGATCCTATGGACTGCTGTGAAATGACGAAATTCATCAACCCTTCCTGGAGATCCGAGTGCGACTTCCACCTAAGTTTCAAGGGTCAGGACAGACTGGTAATTTCCAGTCATTCTCCAGCCACTGAAGCCCCGACTACGTCCACTACTGAAAGGACTAACTTAGTTGAAGATATTATGCTGGTGCCTCAGTCTGTAAGTACTTCTGTTCTGATAATTAATCATTGACAGCCTTGTTCCACTCACTGCTGATTATAGGACTCTTTCCTTTTGGTCTGTGCGAGCCTAGGTCTTCCCCGTGATCTTCTGTAGGTCTACTTTTGTTATAATTATATCAAAATATAATATAATTATTTTTTTCATTATATTTTGTGTCACAAAAGAGCCGTTTTGTCAAAATATATGTAGTAGATGGATGGATTGTATTGAAGCAAAATAAAATATTTAAAGCTTCTGATTTTCTAGTTTAAGAAGTCTCTTTCCTAATTTCGACAGGAAACAGTTTTCGAGTCCAAACCAAATACTTATAGAATACTTTCCAAAGTCAAAGCATTTATTTCAAATAGGCACATAAAAGGCACTTTTGAACGTCAAAAATTACAATAATTACCAGATTTATCATAGACAATATTTTTACATATTTTCAGTGCGAAAAAGAAACCTGCGTGTTTCGGCAAATGGGTATCATCACGGACACAGGGATCCTCGATATTGACGCTTACATAAAGATGCTTCACAACTTCACTGAGTCTCATCCGACCTGGTCCAAGGCTACAAGTAGAGTCCTCACTAAGTGTGTGTTCAAACCTGTGAGGAGTTACGAAGCTGGTTGCGAGATTAACAATATGCTGGCTTGCACTTTAGATGTGTTGACTGAGGTGTGTATGGTGGGATTGGTGCTAGGTGCTCTTGATAAAGTAGGAAAATATAATGTATAATATTTTTGCTTTTCAGAACTGCCCTTACAAGAGGAAGTCAAATATTTGCAAGTAAGTACCTAGTTGCTGGCTAAGTTGCTGGGCCTGCTCTTGACCTCGATCGTGCTTGATGGAAAAAAATGTATGAGGTCTATGATGGAACGAGCGCATCCAGAGAAATTGTTAAGCAAATTGACGTCGTAGTTATGAAAACAAGGCGTGCCATTTTTTTACTACCTATGACGTCACAAGCACTGTTTAGTGATGGGAAAATCAAATCGATTCAAAGACGCAGCCGCGTGCGGCACCCGTCTCGCCCCACCCCCGGGGCCTAGCGCCAGCGCTCACGCTCACCCAGCCAGCAGTACACGAGTACACAGGACTGAGCGCGAAAGTGGCGGCTTACGATTTTTGTACGTAATCTGGTGCGATTTTTGGCACGCGAAGTAGTTGCTCTTGCGTTATCTGTGGTCGTGGTGACCACTAGCTAAATTAGCCTTTCAGTTAACAGCCTAGCCTTTTAACTAAATGGCGCCGTTCAACTGAATGCCAGAATGATATTCAGCCATTCAATTAAACAGGCAAATCACTAGGATCGATAACGTTTAACTTCTTCCCCAGACATTTAAAGTGGGATTTGAATATACGGACAGTTTAAGCTGGTACCTAGTCAATTCGCTTAACAATTAATTTCCCTTGACTTTACCTAAAGTACACGTGTGTGGTCTAATGTTAACAGCTTTTGGGTTTTGAATCGAACTGAATTGATTGCAATTTATCATAATTGTAATCACTTTCCTTGCTGACCGTACTTACGTGTTATTTTCAGACATGGTAACCACGACGTTCCGTGCCAGATCAGTTCTTCTAAATATAGACCTGTGAGTTTTAAACTACTTCTTAATGTTACTTACAATAAATTATATGTACCTATTTAATTTTAATACTTTTCTACCCGACTGCTGGCTTTGCGTCCTAGTCCAGGGCCCCAAGTCTGCTATTTTTATAAATTCGTCATTCCAACACGATCTCATTGTCATTTTGCTAAAAGTTCGTAATTACATATATTACCGCATGGCAGTCATTCAATTTTCATTATGTACGAGATTACCATTCTATGCCATTTCTTTCAATGGAGTGTCAGTGTTTGACCATTGGAAAGTCATAATGACGCCATATATATTAATAGATTACCAAACTTGTCAAAATCAACAATTATGAAATCAATGATAGACCATTCTGACACTATTGTAATAGCAGACTTGAGGCCCTGGGATCGATCCCTGAATCTGACAAAGTGTTGAGTTTCTCCATCTGAATCCATACTAATATTATAAATTCGAAAGTAATTCTGTCTGTCTGTATGTTACCTTTTCACGCCTAAACCACTAAACGGATTTCGATAAAATTTGGCAGAGAGATAGAGTGCACCCCGGGGACATAGGATAGTTTTTATCCCGATATTCCCACGGGATCGACACTTGTGCGGGTGAAACCGCGGGGCGCTGCTAGTCATCTCTAAATTCTTAAAAGCAGCCCGAAGTTTAGGTTTGTGCCCAGTTTATGGCTATAGCTCACCCCGTACGGACGCCAGCACATCAAGCTACTACAATCTGTCAAATTTCTTTAATAGATTTTCAACTTTATCGCTAAATTATAAGGTTCAAATTTGATTGGGAAAATTTGACAGTTTCGGGTGGCTTGATGTGCTGGCGTTTGTATATGGTGACTTAATATACCCAATAACATAACTGGCGATATGTGGGGTGTTCTCTCACATCTCGTGAAATACAGGGGTGATGTTACTTAAGTAATGTTGGATTTTTATTATATAGAAAAACCGTCGTGAAATATGTCTCCTGCCCGAGCTGATTCACCGCAGCAACCTCCAGGAGTGTGGTTTGGAAGCTCTGTACAAAGTTGAACACGTTGCTGTAACGCCTAAGATCAGGAATCAAGGATGGTTTGCTAGCAAATATACGGTAAGTTCATATTGATCGAGATAGTTACGTACAGCTGTAGACCTAAAAAACATCGATGTATGACAGCGACTTTTGTTCAGAAGTAGGCCAGTAGGTATCGGTAAGAAAATAAGTACAATAATTGTAGGCATATAAGAAATCTTTTTCACGGTGTGTCTTTTTGCCAAGCTTGTGTATCTCATTGGTCGCTATCGATCTACTTTTCGATTGTAGTTTAGTCATGTATTAGGCGGATCGACCATCCTTATCTCCCCCATATTTTATTACTCCTACCTGTTATTTTTGTCATCCATATCAGAAATGTCACCATATTTTTGTGCACTACACCTGTCAACCTCCTTCGAAGTCCTCTGCAGGATCTTTTCTAATTCTTCTGTATCTTTTGTTATTCCAGTGCAAAGACTCAAAAGAGCCAACCTCGTGCATGATGACGAAGATGGGCGTCTTGAACAAGTACAACTTTATGGACTACTTCAAAATGAAGGACAGGATCCGTCAGTTCACTACAGACCAGTCGGAGTGGGCTGCTTTACTGGACATTTATATGAGCGCCTTCATCAACATACCGATGTATGGGGAGCATTGCAACTCGGAGAAGAAGCTACTGAATGTTATTGATGCTATGTTGATGGTAAGTCTGTTAATATAAGGACTTCATATAACTGTTAGAATAAAGGAGTTATAGGTTTAAATACGCTTTATGTGGGTTTTAATATGGGTTCTGAGTGCTTATAGTAGTTTGAGACCTCTATAGTTTGATCCATTCTTTTCCACTTTTATAAAGTGTGACATGATAATTAATGTGATTGCTGCTTCTTGTTCCTTTTAGATCTAGACCGTATGTACATATACTTGGAGTCAAGCTTCCTTTTTTCCACTGAGTTAAATCTTCGGTGTCATGCTGGGGTTCTTTTAATGAAAGCTGGTAACCTTCTTTCTAATAAATTCCCTGGTTTTTCAGACTTGTCCAGTTTCCAAGAGAAAGAACACAGTACAGTGCAACAAAATCTTTTTGGACATGACTCACACGGCACCAGACAAACAGAACGTGACAAAGGAGAAACTCGACGAAATTATGAAGCACTACCACCATGTGTTCATGCCTAACGAGCCGGTCACCACCAACCTCAACCGGGCTATAAGGAAGAAACATTCCAAGACTGTAAAAAAACCGGTTTACAATTTCGCTTTTCTTGATTCGAAAGATGCTCCTCCTGTCAGGGTTATTAGCGTGAAGCCTGAAGCAAGCACAAGAAGACCTAACTCACCCCCTTTGATACTAAGGCCTGTGTATCTTCGCCCAGAATTCGGACCAGGACCAGTCAACGATGGTGTCTTTAGAAGCAACCCGTACCGGCTACACAATCAGATTGCCAGAGCTCATATGACTACGAGTTCCACGACTCCTCCTATCCTGCATACGCTACCTGCTTTAAATTCTTATATAAATGCTAGAAGACCTGTGTTTCCTCCTACCGTTCCTCAAATGCTTCCAATTACTCCGTATTACGAAACTATGACGGAAGCAACTACAGAGCCTTAGTTTAACTGTTTTAGTTTGTATTTTGTACTTTATGTTAAGGTTTTAAGGGGCTTACAGGATCTAAACGCAAAAAACGCAAGTTTTAAAAGTATATTGATCGACTACAGTAAACAAAATCAGAAAAATGTATGATATTCTTCAGGATATATGCTAGGTTGATAGTGTGTTGAAAACATAATACAACTAATTTGATACGATGGAAAAAAATCATGAAGATACCTATAAAAACTTTCTTTATACAATAAAAACCATAATAATATACATACTTGATCATTATGATTTTTTGTCAGATTATTCTACAAGCGACATACTAAAGCACTAGTGTTTTAATTTTTTAGTCTAAACAATAGAATTTTTGTAAATAGATTATTGCTTCATATTTTGCAATAAATTACCAGCGTTGTGTCATCGCGCTTCTCTTTCCGACAAAGACCGCGCTTTAGGTCATGTAGCCGCCTTATGAAATAATGTTTAAGCGTATTTCGCTTTCCGTGTTCAATCCGGACCAGTGTAATAGTAAGTTGCATAAAAATGGAAGATTATCTAATGGAATAATGGAAGTTATCCCCTTTTCGGGTTTTTCGCAAATAGATAGAATACTTACTCTTTATTATGTATCTACACCATAAAAATTACAGATATAAATATACGAGTATATATTTAACATAGAGTGACATAATGGGCGGTCTTATTGCCAAAAGCGGTCTTTTCTATGAAACAATCGATTTTTTTTTGATAACCGACGAAAAATTTCTGCGCTAATCCCTGGAGGTCTACACTCATATGCTAAATTCATGGCGCAGTTTGCGCGTCGACGTCTCTACCACCCTCATCATCTGCCTAGCCTTTTCCCAACTATGTTGGGGTCCGCTTCCAGTCTAACCGGATGCAGCTGAATACCAGTATTTTACATGGAGCGACTGCCTATCTGACCTCCACAACCCAGTTACTGGGTAATACGATACCCCTTGGTAAGACTGGTTGTCAGACTTTCGTGCTTCTGACTACCCGTAACGACTGTCAAAGATCCACGAATGACAGCCGGGACCGGGACTGGGGCTTAACGTGCTTTCCGAGGCACGGAGGGGTCACGGTATGTAAAGACGGTCACCCATCCACAGACCAACCGCGGCAAGCGTAGTTTAACCTGATCGATCGACCTGTGCGGCTGTTATTATTTAGCCACGGGCCCCTCCTACCACCCTGTATTCGTTAAAACTATGTATTGGACAGTTTTTATATCGTGTGCTATAAACGTATATTAGGATCAAGGGTAATAAAAAAACAATTTTGAAGCAATATGAAAAAAATATTTAATACAATCATAATAATATGTACTGCCTGAGTAACTATTGTACTTAAAATATTTCCTACTATACTATCATAGCTATAAGTAATTGTTTCATTTATAATTTCCACCAATATTTTATCGTCAGTCTTAATAAAAAGTTTAATAATTTGGCCAGTTTTTATTTTGACATTTTATCTTCAAAACATTTGCGGGAAATAAACACTGCTTGATTTAAATCACTTGTTTTTTTTTTTAATTATTCGTTTACATAGGTAATAGGGATTTAAAAATTTCTAAATCTAACGTTTTTTTTATAAGTGACAATAATAAAGTTCGGCTATGCACTTTAAAGAATTCAAAAATAAATAAAATTATTTATAAACTAGTAAATTATAACATACATCACTCTTTTTTATATAGATACATCCAACACAAACAAACAAACAAAAAATCCATTACATATTCATCATTCCTAATTATTTTCACATACTTTGAACTCACTCTAGTATTTTTAATAAATTATAAATAAGCAAGAAAATGGGCACATGAGTTTAACTCAAATGTTGAATAAAGAATAACAAAAGATTGCAAATTTTCACAAAGGTTTCGAGGCACCAATTTTTTTATCTATTTTATAACGATGAAAAAAAAAATTAAAGCATTTCAACAAAAAATGGCAAGCGATTAATATTTCATAGACATGATTATTCGAGGCTAAAACTCTAATTTATTTGTAAGAGACTGTACATTGTCAGATACTTAATTCGTAATAGGAAGAATTACATATTTACATGTCATATAATCACATCGTAAATAAAATGTGTAATTAATAAAATCATTATTATCTACATAAAGAAATATAAATCATTTTGATAATGGCAAAGACACAGGCTTATTACTTCGGTATAAAATATTATTCAACAAAATAAAATGAACATATTTTATTTTTCTTGATAAGATATTATTATATAAAGCCTACCTTCTACGTTTATAAACCATAATTTATATTTCTTATCTGTCTCTACCTTATTAAAGAACCACATAAGATTTACGTATGTAAAACAAAAAAAATATCAAATCGCATCTTGCTAAACTCAAAAATAGTTCTGAAGACCATATTTTATCTTGACCATATCCAAGACAATTCCTATAGAAATTGTAATAGATTTAAGAAGGGTTAAGTAAATCACGTCAAAACAAACTAAAGCACTATCTTTAATGCTAATAACAATATCTAAATTGCAACAAATTGTCATTTACATTAAAGTAGAAAAGCATTAAAAACATAATTTTGTAAACTACACAAAAGGACTATTAAAAGGTGCTATAACAACAATAACGTACGGAACTCCTTCTTTATACAGATATTAAAATAACTGTTTCTATCATAATGTTCGTTCGTTCGATTCCCTAGATATTATTTACAATCATAATAATTCCATTGAAGAATTATTATGTGAAATAAATCAACATTGAGATATTAATAAAGACAATCCCGATAATCATGACTCTTTAAAATAAATAGAGACAAACATCACGAATAGTAATAATTAGATTTGAGTAGTAATTTAATATTTTTATGACGATAAATCGATGGGTTATGAATGATGTCTTCTAATTTCAATTTAAAAATTTCCTCTATCTATTTTTGTACATTAAAAACCTGGTTATATTAGATTTTAAAATCATGGCATATTAAGACTAATTGTGTCAAAATTTCTCATTGATCGCGTATCGCCGTTTAAACTATGGGACCCAGTATTGATCCTTGTGAGAATCTCTTGTTGGAGGGCCTTTAGCGTTCTCGTTGCTGATAGGTCGGTGGTTGGGGCGAGGAGTAAAGCTCTCCTGGCATGAGGGAGAGCTTCTGAAGGTTTGTTGAGGGCGAGAATCGCTCGCGCCATGGCGTATGCACACTCGAAGGCATTCGGACGCAGGACGGAGGCCCGTGCTGCGAGGTCTAAGGCTTCTGATGGTTCCTGTAATAAAATTGAGACAGTTTTTTAATAAATTGATTTGGATTTATTAATTGAGATTCTAGTGCAAATTAATGTTGATTTCCATTATTGCATGACAAGGGAATTTTAAAGATCAATGAAGAACATTTCCAAGAGTAAATTACTTTACATTACAATTTATTTTATCAAGCAAGAATTAAAATTCCATTTCAAAGACTTCTTACGTTCAATTTCCTCTTACACCTCGACAAGTTCAGCAGCAAGTTTGTCTTCAACTGCACAAATGCAGACACGTGCTCATGCGGTACTGGTTGAGTGGTAGGTGTCGTCAGCCCCTCGTCACTGATCAACGGGTTAATCTTTTTCAGCGCGTATTGGTAGCGGTGCGCCGCCTCTGATGGTCGGTTCTTCCGATATAACATGTTCCCGTCTTCTAGCAACTTATTTAGCAGTATTAGCCTGGGGAGAAAAATTGCTAAATGTAATAACTGTTTTCGACCATTATTCAACCGTTCCTATTTTAACCGATTATGTATAAGGTAGAAGATAAAGTAGAAGGTATATATGTGTGAAAACAGTGCAGGGTAAAACAAATTGTTTGGTAACTTACATGAATTCTGGTTTGCCTGAAGCCATAACCCACGTTGTTGGACCGAGCTTAGCGCCTTTCCTCAGAAAACAATTAACGACCTATGAAACAAATAGAACACATAATTATTTATAATAATTGGGGGCTATTAAGATCGAAGTGTGCTTAGCTTACAAATCGATTATAACATTGAAGATTAAATGAAAACAACGTTTTGATACCAGCGAGAATCACCTAATTTTGTTACAGAATATAATTTGAAAAAGTTAACTTACGGGAACATTTCGCTGTCCAATAGCTCTATCCAACGGCCTGAGGCCACTATGGTCAACTCTCTCCAACGAGGCTCCTCTCTCCAGCAGTATATCTACCAGATCTGATGGACCACCACATGCAAGACCCAAGGGTGTACGACCACTGCCATCTGGTTGGTCTGTTAAAAGAAAAGAGGTACCTAATTAGAATCATGGCAATTGAATTGAAACATTTGACAAAGGTTTGCGATGGCAAAGTTGAGAATATTAATCTAGTTTTGTGAACTAGATTAGAATATTAATCTAGTTCACAACATCATGAATTACTAAGACAAGTATAAACGTTTTCAAAGTCAAATGAAAATTGAAATTGACGTTTCTGCCCAATGAAACTAAGAAGAACAAAGCATGTATATTGTCAGATTTCGCAAAGATTATTTATAAACGTGACGAAATCGTGTTTAACAGTTAGTTAACAACATGCTACAGATGAACATTGTTTGCTGATAGTACGGTAAGAACTTACCTATGGTAGCGCCTTTGTCCATCAAGACCACCATTGTCGGTATTCTAGACCTTAGACACGCCCATCCAAGAGGTGATATTCCGTCAGCATCCATGGCATCAGGGTCAGCACCTAACACAAAAGATTACAACATTTGAGGAACAACAAAAAAACACTTACACTTAAACTGCTTAGAAAATTGAAAAAGTAAAGACCGCAAACATCGTCGGTACAAACAGTATTAAGCAATTTACAAGCTTTAAAAGGGATTTTTTTAAATCGCAGGTAAAGTTAAAACTCACCATGATCTAATAACATCTCAACAACATCAGCATGACCCTCAGCAGCCGCTAAGATCAACGGAATCTTCCCACCAGATCCCATCACATCAGCCCCAGAATCTAACAGCCTCAAAACTAGGGCTGTTCTCCCATTCTTGGCTGCTAATGCTAGTGGAGACAACTGACGAGCATTCAAGGAGTATGGTGTTGCTCCTCGAATGAGGAGAGCGTCGGAGATTGCGGCGTTGCCAGAGGAACAGGCTGCTGTTAGAGCGGTCTCGCCTGTTACTGGACATATACCATCGGGCTGTAGAAGATAAGTATTGTTGTAGTAATTATGCGGAAGAGAGGAGTAATGACTTATAATAAATATGGATGTATGGAGAAGAAAAGGAAGACCAAGGAAAAAAAATGGTTAAATTGTGTGAAGTATGATACGATATATATCATATCTGAAAGAAAAAGAAGTGAATGATAGAAACAATTGAAACGGGAGAAAAGAAGAAGAAAACGCGTTGCGCCAACCCCAAGTAAAATACACAAGGACAGGAAGATGACGATGGCGACAGGAGTTAAAATTTAATTATGTTTAAATAGTAAAGCTAAACAATAAAGAAACTGGTATGGTAAAGTTCCTTCACATAAAAAACAAAATTATTGAATGACGCATTGTGAGTGGGAAACCAAGGAGTAATAAAAGAACTTTGGTACTTACAATTAATTCAGCAGTATCCAAAAGATATTCAACAATATCTAAATGTCCATTCTGAGCAGCAGCTATCAGTGCATGGCGAGAACCTGGTACCAGCTGTTCGATGCTACCATCATCGATGTCTAAGGAGTTTCTGTCATTTCCAGTTTGACAGCCAAGGAGGTAGATTACTGTATCTCTGTGGCCGTTCTTAGCTGCGTGGACGAGAGGAGTCTGTTCTGCAGTGTCGGTGTGACTTAACGATGCGCCTGAAAAATAAAACAATGATAATAATTAATAATCTTATTTTAAGAAATATTTGTACCTATCTAATAAGAAAACAAATAAATAAACGACATAATTTATAATCAAACGACATAATTTATGATCTAATGAAAAGATTTAGTTGTAGAGTACTGGTAGTAAAAAAATAAATCAGAATGTAGCACGTCTAATTTAGACCGAGATTGCTCGAGTTGTATAAGTTCATGTGAAAATAAGTTACCTGCAGCTATAAGTCTCCTCGCAACATCAGTGTGTCCTCTCTGACACGCCAAAGATAAAGCTGTACATCCTTGAGAGTTTGTCATTTCCATATCAGCTCCAAATTCAATCAACAGTCCAACCATAGCCAATATTCCTTGGTACGAATACATGCATAGTAACGGCGCACTGCCTAGACATTCTGTGATTTGGTTAGGGGATCCACCAGCTAAAAGCATAAGTCGGGATACCTTCACATTCGGCGTGTAAATATTCCTCAAATGTGCAATCGCTTCACCAACGCTGGCCGAACTTGTTGCTACCAACATTGCTTGCAAATCTCTCGGACATAAGCCCAATTGCGCTGGCCCCATATTTCTATACATGTGAGCTTTTAAAATGTGATGTCCTAACTCCATCGATTTCTCTGAATCTAAAGGAGCTTGCACCCTGGATAATCTGAATGCAATTCCACAATGTCCGGCTCTCAAATCACAGAGGAATTTTGGGCTTTCATTGTCATCTCTTCTTATTAACCATTCCCTGAATGAAGGGTGGAAGAACATGTAGGTGTTATCGATCCTCTTTACAAGAAAGTCTGAGAGCGATTCGAATCTGTGGCAGAATTCATCCCAGGGTAGGAACGTATTGACCAGTAACGAATTTACTGAGTAATAAATTTCTACCAGAGTCAGAGGATATAAAGCTGCTAAGCATACGCTCAATATGTGAGTCACTTTCTCAAATGATTGCACTGTAGGGAATCGAAGATTGAATTGCAACAAAAATATTTGTGCTAGCGATATCGGCACTACTTTGTAATTCGTCGATTTTACCACGATGTGACTCCTTTCAAGTAGATCTAGAATTAATTTTAGGAACAAAAACGAGCCTTGGCTTAGATGGAGCACGTATTGTGCGAACTTCATCACTGAGTTGTGTACTCCTTCAGACTTTCCCGTCGAACATTTGATATTCGTTTCTATGATTGGCGCAGCTTGTAGTCGTGTGTTGAAATACTCCAAGAGATCTTTGTGAACATTGTCTGATTCGTCCAGACTTAGTCTTGTGTACGGCAACTGCTTAGACAGTTCTAGAAATTGTGTTCTTACAGTAGCGATCACTTTGAGCCATGAAGGCATTTCTGGTACATGTCTTGCTAAGAACGATGCTATGGTGTAGCCATGATCGGGTCGGTGGTATTCAGCTTCACAAAGACCATCAACTAGAATGATGCTGTTCGAGGTATCTATACTCCCACCTCTCCTCAAGATGATTAGAGGTTCGATGATGCCCCTCATGAAGGCTAAGTCTGGGTCTGCGATGCATTCTTTCAGTGACAAGCAGGCCAGTAGATGTGGCTCGCTGAGGAGGTATTCTCTGTAGGCTTGCAGTCTAGGAGCTTGGCAGAGTTGTGCTGCTAGAGAGTGCACGAATTCACCCACGAGGCAGGTACTGTTGTTATCGGCCTGACAAGAAATTGATGGTTAGTAAGAATCCTGATAGATAAATATTGGTAATTGATTTTAATGGAATGTTCCCGTAATAACACGCTATAGAAACACAGCTTGGAAACATTTGACAAAGAGGCTAAGATTCCTAGTGTTATGAGTACTATGATTTGTAGAGTATGGCTTTCAAAGGCTTACCTGACAAAAATGATAAGCGACGACGTGCGAGGCCAGATGGGTGAACATGCCGATGGTCAGCTCTTCTGGCAACATCTCCCTGATGTCTGACTGCTCCCTCAGCTCCTCATACTCGCAGTTCCTCTTTCTGCCGAAGCAGGAATATTCTACCAGTTGGAGGATGAGTGCTGTCTTCCCAGTGCCTGGACAGCCGGATACTATGATACCTGTTGAGGAGAAAAAGGATAAGAAAATTGAAATACAATTTAATTGGATAGATATACAAATGAATATCATAGATAATTCAAATAGCAGCCGGATAGAGAAAGACATAGGAAATGAGTGGACAGACTTATAGAGATTATTTTCATATACAGATAAGTTGTAGAGCAGTATAATAATGGTCGAATTTTGCAAGTGAAAGGGGATATAAGTAAAAAAAGTTGCTAATGGTTTGAGAAATAACAATTTGAAATCAATCCAACTGTTTGATAATGATAAAGGATACAAACCTGAAGCACTAGAGTCCAAAGCCTTTTCCATATCCCTCATGAGCCAATGTCGTCCTGAGAAGTACGTCTGATTGTCTGTTGAAGGTACTTCGAAGAACAGCGGCCGTAATGTCAGTTGTGGTGATGGATGAACTGTGGAGAAAATGAAATACATTAGACCTTCTTCTTCTATTCGCACAGTCAGCCTCGAAAAGATACTCCATCAAGAATTCATTGACTGTACAGACGCCAGCACATCAAGCTACCCGAAACTGTCAAATTTTCCCAATCAACTTTGAACCTTATGTTTTAGCGATAAAGTTGAAAATCTATTAAAGAAATTTGACAGATTGTAGTAGCTTGATGTGCTGGCGTCTGTAAAATACAACTAAAAACTCAGTGTGTTTTTGTGGCTACACTTAGATACAATGAATAATAACGAACAAAGATTGTAGACAATTCAATTATTTCTTTTCGTCGTAGGTATACATCTTTTTGAGGCTGACTGCACCCAAGATACTGGCTTGCCTACTTTGGGGCCAATGTCCAAATCCTAGTAATTTTTTTAGGAATAAAAATATAAGTTATCTTCTTCTTTCGAGGCGATGCGAGTTTTACAACAATTACCAATGATATTACCACAACGTGATATACATGTGCTAATGAAACTGAAGTCAAATCAGTATTAAGTATTCTTGTTAGTATTCAATTAAGTTCAGTTGGTCATGTATAAAACTAATCTGATTGGATAATTTCTTAGTTTATTGGCCAGATTTCTTGCTTTATTCTAGCTCAATGCTATTAGTGCCACATTTATCAAATTCACTAAGAGGCTTATCGTATTTAGCTACTAAAATACGTGCACATTTGCATACTAAAAAGAGGTATTTTCAAATGATGCAACTCATTGCCATTCTTTGTGTCGGCGAAGCAGGATTATAAAATAAAATCAAATCAATCAATAAATTTCTGCATCCGAATCTTTCAAACATGTTTAATTACAAAATGTAATTACGTCAAAAATCATTTCGAGAGCTGATAATAAAATCTTCCGCACTTATTGCTGATTCAATATGATTGCAGAAAAAATATTAATTTGGTATAACAATGGACCTTTTTTGATTTCCGATGATGTTGATGATTGCTTGCTGTTGACCCTGGCTGAGCGTCTGGCAGCTGTTTTCCTTGTCTTGAAGAAGCCGCTGGACATTCGTGTTAGTTCATCTGATCGGCCGCTTTGGAGTGCTAAAAAGAAAAAAAAATAGCTTGATTACAAATGACATTTTAGGAGGTGAGAATGAAGTGAGACTTTAAGAGGATTCAGGAGTATTTAATTATTCTGGTAAATTGGTTTATTATCATTTATACAACATGCCCCAATTAGAATATTATGTAATTAATTATAATAATAATAAATCAACATCTATCGAGGCTATTATGTTGGTACTTCGTCCATTTTGGTTTGTTTATACTGTACAGCGCAAGTGTGAGTGTAATTTACGTAGTTTTAATTATTTTTGGGATAGCACAATTACCTATATTAAAAATGACAGAAATCGATTCTGAACAAACACTTTCATAATGTGCATTAATTCAGTTACACATTTTTATCGTATGTTGTTTCACTGCAGGGTAATGGCCTTTTTATCCCCTTTCCACTTCTAGATGTCTTGAGCTAGTGTTGATCAATCCGGTCTGTAGGTGTCAAGTTCGTCCAGTCATCTTTGCCTTCAAGAAACTAATTCTTTCACTCTTAATTTTAAATCTTTTTAAGAAACTACAATACATAACTAAGGTTAGATTAACGGAAGGAATTAGTGGTTTGGTTCCTAAACCTATCTGACCAAAGTTGTTTCCAATAAATCAATCTATTTTTAGAGCCGAATGCCGAACTTACGACACATAGGCAGGCCTATCAGTGGTTCTCGTGTCAAAAGCTAATAACAATTCCTTATTAGGAGTAGTGGTTATCGGCAGCCGTAAAGCCCAGAGGGCGTGGTATCTTAATGACTGACCACTTTAATCTCCAAGGGCCTAATGAGCATAGATAGGAACTCATTGGAAACTCATTTGACTAATTAGATCTGCCAAATTTTTTGACAAGTCGCTATGACTCCTAACGAAAATAGGTTACTAATGAACCCTTTCGTTCGGAATGCTCCAGTGTAAAATAAAACAATATGCTGCCCCGGGAACACTTAAGTATCCGAATTTTTTTCAATATCTAAGAGTACCTAATATTGGTACTCCTGTTTCAATATTTTTTAAATTAAATTGCATGAGGTACTTTATTTATACTTTCGATACATTTGGTGCTCACGATATTCCTAGTGATCTGGTCATAATACTGTTAAAACACCAGTCAATTAATTCTGGTGAAGACTTACTGTTAACAGAATGCCTTCGACTCCCAGGACTGGATGACGAACAGTTGCTGGCTGCAGATAATGACATGGACGCCAGAGAACCTAGGGAGTCCCGACCCAGAGGCGTTGCTACTTCCACCTCTGAAGAACCGGTGAGGGTTGATACCTGAAACAAAATGTTTATTATAGTTAGTACTCGTAATAAGGTGGCCAAGAACGATATCTTAGTTCAGATACTAGTGATGGTTGAAAGTATTGCAATATAGAAGGCTCAACTCCACCTAGGATTCGAGGTTCTGCAGACATTCAAACGTAATTTGTTCAATGAAAATACTCCAGCATCATCACTATGAATGTGTCTCTTGTTATTATCATCCTTATGTCACGTGTGATTAAGGTCCATTTTTAAAGCGTTGGTTGCTATATTGGGTTGGTGTAGAAAGTTCCGAATTTCCAAGACTAAAGATCAGTTTGGGAAGGACCTTTTTGGCCCTCCTCACTATTTTCAACCACAACAACTCCGGAAAGCCGGAGTTGTGGGTGATCACCAAAAAAGTACGGAGCTCAACGAGTTCTGGAGAAATGATGCAACTGTATAAATCATTTCAATGAAAAGCTTATAAGTTCAGAAGGTACTTACAGGACTCGTATTATGTGAAGCCAGCGTATGCGCGTCAAGAGATGCAAGTGAGGTGCAGCTGTCTCTCGCCTTGTTTCTGGCTCCTCGTCGCTCACCGAGCAGTAAGCCCAGGCGCATGTACAGGTCATTCTGTCGTCTGGACTCGTAGCCTGCCTGCTTGATGTGACCGCCTTCATCGTCTGCGAAGGAAATTAGGAGCAAGGTTAGATTTGGTGTATTTTGTGGCGTTTACTTTTATGAGGTGCAGGGGGAGGGGTACTGCTAAAGTTTACAAAAAATGTGAAGGTTGGTTTTGATGATTACTAATGCAGTAAATTGAAAGTCACTCAATGTTTATAAGGAGTGAGGATGACTGCAATCTTACAGAATGTGACTGGAACTGATTTTAATCTACAACACTAATTACATCAGATACAGAGAATTAGCACTAAGCTAAAATGATTCTATGAAAGCAGCTCTTTACTAGCAAATTAAATTGTTGACGCCATAAAAAGTTGCTTGAATCCACAAGAAATGCTTTCAAATTGATAAGCTGTTGACAATTCTAACACACAGGTGCAAAAATATACAAAGTGAACAATTACAGCTTATAAAAACTCAATTAATAAAAAGAGTTGTTTTCCATATTTACATGCCGGTTTTCACAAGCTTTCAATAAAACACAAACAAAACACGATCAGATAAAAGGAACAAAAATCATAATAATGTGAACTCCATGCATACACAATCGTGCAATAATCTTACACACACACACACGTAAAAAACAAAACAAATGAAGTATTCATCAACATGGTGATAGCTGTTGTTGCATCTGTAGCTTATATGTATATTCACACATAATAGAAATGAGAATAATTCATTCTAGAAACTTTTCAAGGCGGTTAAATCTTCAAGAAGATATCACCTTTAGACATTGGTGTGAGCAAAACGAAGAGCAAGATTTAATAAAACAGATTCACTTTTTTATTGAAAGTTGAGACAGGCATAACGAGTAGTCAGAAGCCCGTAAGTCCAACAACCAGTGTGATCAAAGGGTATCGTTGTTATCCAGTAATTGAGTTGTGGAAGTCAGATAGGCAGTCGATCTATGTAAAATACTGGTATTCTTCTGCATCTGCTTATACAGGAAGCCAACCAAACATAGTTGAGAAAAGGTTGGGCAAATTATGTTTACCTGACTAAAAAAAGGAGGAGGATCATAAAGTCAAGTAAAGGGTTCGTTTCTTCTACTTAGTGACGATTGTCTGACTCCAGACGTGTTTCATCACCAATCAGCGGTTCATAAATAAAACCCGCACTTCTTACCTCCTACACTGTTTTATACATATCCTTTGTTTCCACAATTCCCATGACATTTTACAACAAATTAAAGAGATTGATGAAGCGACGCCATATTCGGTCTTAAGCTCTTAGTAAGAGATTTTTGCTTCATTGTGTGTTAAAAACTAAATTATTATCACAGGAAGCGGAACGCAATTAACACATGAAGCGGTTGAGAATGTTTCTTTATTTATTTAACAATAGTTTGTGAGATGTGTTTTTAAGGGATAGAGAAAATATGAAGGAATTTTCTTACATTCAATTTTCACATTACCTACTGCTAGAAACTTAGAAAGGTTAGTTCACAGTGCCTAGATGTCAATGTCAACTAAGCTTAGACGGATAGTATATTATTTCATATAAGTCCTATTTTTGGACTGAATTGCATTGACATATATATTACTAGCGTGACCAGTTTTAACAGGAATCATGAGAAAATCAAGAGTAATCATTATTACTCTAACTCGACAATTTAAGTTCATTTACTTAAATTGTTTTATTAAAAAAATAAAAGCTTGTGATGTCCTACCGCAGGGCAAAGGCCTCCTTACTCTCTATAAATTTATCTCTGTTTAAAGCTGCTAAGGACCAGTTCTTGTTGAAGGAGTCCAGGTCATCCAGCCATTTCTGTCTGGGCCTTCCGTGATGGCGCTTGCCATTAAGAGGGACCCATTGGGTCGTAAGTTTGGCTCATCGGTGCGGCAGATGTATCCAGCCCAATTCCTGGCGTGGCAGCTTTCCAAGTAACACCAGTTATCTTTGTTATGGAAAGGATGGTCGTATTCCTAAATTGTATTGTTAAAAAAAAACATTTTTAGCTTTTTTGGGAAAACAATTATTATTGTCACAATTGATCTTAGTTCTAAAGCAATATCTGTTGTTTATTGGCAACTGAATCTTATCTTATCTTGAAAATTTTGGGGTGGTGTGGGATCTACCTCCTAGTGGTCCACCCCGGGCAACGGCACTACAGGCTTGCCTGTGGTACGGCTGAACGATCCTACAAAGCGGTGGTAGGCTCCGCTTGGAGCCGCCTGGCTCGCGACCACCATTCCACCGGAGTCCGGCGCCAAGCAGCTTGCTGTGTTCCGTCGGTGTGTGGGAGTGCCAGTGCCTTTGGGGGAGAAGGAGGTTGTCAGTTGCTCTGTTCAGAACCGGTCTTGGTCTCTGGGCACAACTTGCCGGGTAACTCATTCTGGAGGGTAGCGGGATCCGAAGCACGGTGCCAGCCGTTGGCCGACCGCAGTCAGTAGGGGGCCCAAGTAGCACGCCAGCCACGTGCCAAAGGCTGCCCCGCCAACTCGCGAAAAATCCCGGTATGCACCACCGTGCCAGCCGGCGACTGGATGGGAGGACCCGGTGGTCATATCCGGGGGGGTTCGGGCGTCCCCGCAGTCTCCAAATGAGTTCCCCATAGGTTAAGTTAGCTCTAGTGTCCCATTTGGTTCACTGAGCAGCGCCTCGACAAGTCGACTTTTTTCCCCAACAACTCTACTCAAAATGACCAAAGCAAAGAAGAATAAGGTTAAACAACGGCTGCACTTCCTCCCACTAAAAGTGCACCTCACTAATATCAGGGGGTTGCACTCCAATCTCGATCCGGTCCATCACCACCTTGAGACCGAGAAGCCGCACTTGTTTTTCCTGACGGAGACGAAAATAGCAACCCCGTCGGATGTGGCGTACCTCAACTACCCGGGTTACTCTCTTGAACACAAGTTCAAGAAGCAAGCTGGGGTCTGTGTGTACGTCCGCGATGACATTTGTTGTCGTCGTCTCCGTTGCTTTGAAAAATCGGGTTTTTCTGCCATATGGCTACTTGTGGACACAGGCATGGAGAAATTTCTCTACATCGGCGTCTACCGATCGCACAGCGGTGACCAGGAGACAACGGCGCTCTTTAATTACCTCGTGGAGTCGACTGACGTAGCCCAGCAACGGTACCCAACAGCGAAGCTCATTTTTCTGGGGGACTTTAACGCCCATCATAAAGAGTGGTTGTTCCCGTTCCAGAAAACTGACCATGCTGGGTTAGAGGCGCGCAAGTTTGCTTTAACGCTAGATCTAACCCAGATGGTGAATGTGGCAACGCGGGTACCGGATGTCGACGGCCATACTCCCAATTGCTTGGACCTTCTGCTGGCAACTGATCCGGACAGTCATTCAGTATCGGTCTCAGCCCCGCTGGGAACGTCTGACCACTGCCTGGTGAAATCCATTTCGACCTGCTCTCCTCCAGATGAGAGTCCTAGAGGCACGAGGCGAGTATGGCGATATGAGTCAGCAGACTGGGATGAGATGCGGCACTTTTTTGCGTCTTATCCATGGCGGCAGGTGTGCTTCTCCTCGGGTGACCCCTCGTGCTGTGCTGACGAGGTTGCGGAGGTGATTCAGCAGGGGATGGAGTATTTTATTCCATTCTCCGACATCCAGCTCGGTCACAAATCCCGGCCTTGGTATAATGCAGAATGCGCCCGCGCTGAGGCCCGTAAAGAGTCTGCGTACCAAGCCTGGGTCAAGGCCCGCGACCGCAAAGTTAGAGCGCGTAGGGTTCGCGCGAGGAAAAGAGCCTTTAATTCTGCCGCTAAGTTCTGCAAGCGGGTCTTACGTGGGGCACGTTTTGACCATGTCGGACGTATTGGGAACAAACTAGCATCACACCCTCCGGGTAGTAAACAGTTCTGGTCCCTGTCTAAAGCGGTTGAAACGAATTTCTGTCGTCCCACTTTGCCTCCAATGATGAAACCAGATGGGTCGCTGGCTCACTCTGCAAGTGAGAAAGCAAATTTATTTGCATCTCTCTTTGCAAGCAATTCACGTCTGGACGCTGGCTCGAAGCAACCACCCACTGTATCTCATTGTGGCTCCTCGATGCCGGAGATCGCAATTCACATTAAAGAGGTCCGAAGAGTATTGTGCAGTCTGGACGTGAACAAGGCAAGCGGGCCTGATGGTATTCCAGCGAGAGTGTTGAGGCAGTGTGCGCCTGAACTGTCTCCTGTGTTGACACGCTTGTTCCGCCTCTCTCTTGAAAAAAGAACGGTGCCAAAATCCTGGAAGATTGCAAATGTACAACCAGTGCCCAAAAAGGGCGACCGTGCAGACCCTGCCCATTACCGTCCAATCGCCATTACCTCCATTCTGTGCAAGGTTATGGAAAGGGTACTGAACAGTAAGTTGCTGACCTACCTTGAAGACAATGATCTCCTCAGTGACCGTCAATATGGCTTTCGCCGGGGACGGTCAACTGGCGATCTTCTTGTGTATGTCACGCACTGCTGGGGCGAAGCCATCGAGAAACACGGCGAAGCACTTGCTGTATCGCTTGATATCTCGAAGGCCTTTGACAGGGTCTGGCACGCCGGTCTACTCAGCAAGCTTCCTGCTTATGGCATCCCCGCTGATTTTTGTAGCTGGATATCAGACTTCCTGAGTGAGCGAGCGATCAGAGTGGTCGTTGACGGCTGCTCCTCTGACCTTATGGCTATTGATGCCGGAGTTCCTCAGGGGTCTGTTCTCTCTGCAACTCTTTTCCTGCTGCACATCAATGACCTACTTCGGCCTGGTATTGTTGGGTACGCAGATGACAGTACTGTTTCAGAGAGATACTTGTCCAGCGCAAAAGCCAGCGGGGCCGAAGTTCGTTTCTTGAGAGAGGCCATGGTAGAGCGGACAGATTTGACCTTAAGCCTTGTCTCCCAGTGGGGTGATGACAATTTGGTCTCTTTTAACGCCACCAAGACACAAGCGTGTCTTTTTACCGCCAAAAGGAGTCATTTTGACCAGACTCCTACTTTCCGGGGTACATCTGTTCCTGTAACAGATCGGCTCGAGCTCCTAGGCATGGAGTTGACGTCTAGTCTCAACTTCGGCGCTACCATCGAGTACAAAGCCCAAACTGCGGCCAAGAAGCTGGGCATCCTAAATAGGGTGAAGCGATACTTTACGCCTGGACAGCTTTTAACCCTTTACAAAGCGCAAGTCCGATCCTGCATGGAGTATTGCAGCCACCTTTGGGATGGCTCAGCGAAATATCAACTTGCCGCGCTTGACTCGGTGGAACGCAGAGCTAAGAGGCTCATTGGCGACGAAGAACTGGTGGATGCCAAGCTTCACAGCTTGGCTCATCGCCGCAAGGTTGCCTGCTTGTCGGTCTTCTACAGATTGTACTTCGGTGAGTGTGCCCAAGAACTCCACGACCTCATTCCACCGGCCCCCTTCTACCTTCGGACATCCAGACGCACTGCAAGTTACCATCCCTACCTAGTTGCTATTCCACCAATTCGCACTAAGCGTTTTCAAATGTCTTTTATAATGCGCACAGCAAAAGAGTGGAACTCTTTACCTGCGTCTGTGTTTCCGAGCTCATACAACCCGAATCTCTTCAAAGTAAGAGTGAACAGGCTTCTTCTGGGTGAGCTCACTCCATCGTCGACTTTGTCTCTGTCAACTCTGACCTAGACTAGAGTCAAGAGCAAACCCATTTCAAATAAAAAAAAAAAAAAAAAAAAGAATCCAGTAATAATTTCGTCAACTGTCGGCCGTCACCCGCATCTACAAGCAACTGATGTCGGTCGTGTTGGCGTCCTGTAAGTCGAGATTCTCAACAGGTGCGGAAGCGCTGGCGTGGGAACGTCGCAGTTCCGAGATCACAACTCGATACGGTTACTGTTGTGCCGCGAAAACAGCGATGTAGCTTTTTGTGGTACCTAACGTTTTCTTACAATGTTTTCTTACAATGTTTTCTTTCATAGATGTTTTTCTGTTGTTTTGTTTATGGTCGATCCCCTGATCAGCAGTGCAATTCTGTAACCATCTCACCGTGAAAACTTAGGTGAAGTGAGCGTGGAGTGAGCTGTCAATAGTGTCAATTCCTAGCAAAAACCAACTCACATTACCTAAGTTTTCACGGTGAGATTTTTACAAAATCGACCGGCTGATCCCCAGCTAGAACATTCTAGTTTTAATTTCTGTCCATACCAGCAGGGGATCCGACCGGAATAAGTCCTAAATTAATGTGTTTGAAAATACAAAACAAATGGGCTGTTAAATTAGAAACAGGCGTGCAAGAGAGATGACAAATATCTTAAGGTAAAGTTTCCATGAGACAGTAGTTATCTCCAAGCCTACTTCATTGCCGTGAGAGATTATGCCCTAAATTCTCACTCAATTTATAGAAGTTCATAGGTAAATGTCGGTACAATATAATTTTAAGTTACTAAAACAGCATGAAACATGACGGATACTTAAAATTCAGTTGCGTTTCAGAATTCGCAAGTACTTGTGTTTATTCCTCAACAATATTTATTATACTAAGTTATTTATTACCGTAGCTACATATTTAACAAACTAATAACGTTATTTTGAATTGAGTTGTCAACGAAAATCGGCATAAAGCTTAAGATAAATGAATGAGTGTATTCAAATATCTTCATTTTAATTCGTTTCGTCCGTAAATGAAGACATTTAACAAAATGCCGGGTTCTGTGGTGAACGTTTGGCATTTGTCTCAGAACTAGCGTGAAAGGTCAATCTTGCAGCTCTACATACGTACGACATTGCATCATTGTAAATTAACATGTACGCTTGTAAGTGTCCACAGGATTTGACATGTTATGTACTGAAATAATGTGCTGTTATGTACTGAAATAATGTGCTGTTTTGAAGTGATATTTCCATTATCCTGGTTAACACACATGTAGCGCTGTATACAAAGCCACATGCGAACTACGCGTTATACTGGCGTCACGCAAAACCCTGCATCTCGCAAGCGGAGTTTACCGCGCAACTAGCATGTAGTAGCTCAACTGTCACAATTACTTTTTCTATTGACACATCACCCGTCTGGTCGGAGGATCCTCCCTTTTCTATAGAGGATGAGTGAACTTTACACCCTATTTCTCATAATATCACGCCTGAATTTCCCAAAGGGTTAGTCAGAGGTGTGTCTATGGCACATCCACATTTCGTCAGTTAAATTTCTCCAGACTCCGCGTTGCTGCAGAAAAATTCTTAACGGATAAACCCAATGATAATTTGTTCGACCTGGGAATCGAACCCTCATGATCAGCAGTAGCGTTTGCGACCGCAAGACCAATGAACAAAGAAATTCACAAACAATCACTGGATTTTACATAAGGTCATAGAATAGTTAGTGCTGGCTCGTCTATTTGGCCTAATTCTAACTCATCAATTAAAAAAATAGAAATATGTATTTTTTTTAAGTATTTAAAAGTTTTCTCTTCCGTGGCTTGCTTCATGGCCCCAATTCAAAGAATAGGACATTATTATGGAGTTAGATTCTCTTCTCAAATGTGAAATTATTCAAACTATTGTTACTACAATGTATGGTCACTTTAACACAGATTAAGAAAGTAGCTATTATAGCATAAGCAGTTACTTTGCTTCTAATTTATTTATTTTAAAATATTTTCCTGATATTTCTATACTGCGAGGATTCCGGTAAAGAAACCACGCAATAACAGAACAGCAAGAAAGGAAAAGAAAGAAATAACGTTTTGTTGTCAGCATGAGAACAGCACAGAACCAAACCACAGATTACTAAATAGTTACTACGACCAAACTTATCTGCCTGTGAGAGTAAAAAGGTGACTAAAAATATTATTTAAAAAGAGGGCATCATACCATTTTAAAAATCTGTTTGCTCCACGTGTTGTTTATGCCAATATGATCCCTATGATAGTTATTCAGAGAACATAGATATTGAAATAACTTCGTTAAGTAGAAAACCTTATTGGTCTAGCATAGAAAGATTCAACTTACTTTCAACGGTAGCCTAGATTATAAAGATAACACAAGCAACAAAACAATAATTGATAACTTCCAATTCATCACTGAATGATAAAAGAAGCACAAGTAGGTAATCAATTCAAATGATTAGAACATTACGTTCGAATGGAATCGATTAGTTCACTCATTCATTTCGTTCAGTCATTACGATTGTGGCGTACATCTGTCTGTGATCACTTATTACAAGGGATTCATTATTGAACATTTTTGTTTTATAAAAAAATAGTTGGATAGCTCTGACTGATTTTTGTTTTGATTAAATATGAGATATTTAATGAAAAATTTATATAAATGAATTTACCAGTAAAATTACATAAAACCGCAGACGTATTTTGCACTTGCATAGGTAACCCAGGTTTTTCTTGAGATAGTTTCAGACAGCAAGGATCCGTAAATATTCTTAAGTCTACTGAGAAATCTAAAATAGCGAATAGAGATGAAACTAATAACGAGGCTACGGTGTCACATGGCGAAATGTGGGTGCACTTCTGCCTAACCCTTCCAAGGACATAGGTGAGATGTTGTTATATGGCAACAAATTAAATAAAATCCAGTGCCAAATCTGCCATCGTTTAGTCTAGACCTAAGTAAAAACACGTGTGACCATAATCTAGCATTGCACAAGGACCCTATTCATCCTCATAACAGATTCCCAACACAACATCGATGTCTAGTGTTATCCCACAAAAACTACCACAACTTCCTTCTAACTCATTGATCAATAGGGATGGGATGTGGTCGGAACTCGGGATGTCGATAAAAACTATCGACTCCCACGTTTTATAAGCTGGTTCCCGTAGAGTCATTGAGCTTGAGGTCTGTAAAAACGTAATTGTGTGCATAGATATTGGTTTGTTATTGGATGTTTGATTATCTGGGAGTGGGAATCTCGATGTCGTTATTATGGGAGGCTCCTAACTGGAAACATGTTAAGACATTTGACTTCTTTCTATGACTGTAGAGAGATTTTTTATGATATTTTTATTAGCTGAAGGGGTAAAGATATCATTATCATACCATTAAAATTAGAAAGAAACAAAATACGTTTATTTTTGCCTAACATGGCTCAGAGAAAAAACATAAAAAAAGAATAAGTTGGGGGAAAATACGCGTCACATCCCGGAAAAATATTATCCCGATAAAAGTCAGTTCAGTAACCATCTAACGAAGTGTAAAAAACACGAAGTTGGAAAGGATAATAATAATAAAAGGATAATTTTACTAGAGTACTCAACTCAAAAAAAAAAAAAAAAAAAAAAGGCTAAGCAGCGGTGCTATTCTGTAAAAATCTCAACGTGAAAACTTAGGTGAAGTGAGCGTGGAGTGAGCTGTCAATAGAGTCAATTCCTAGCAAAAACAAACTCACTTCACCTAAGTTTTCACGGTGAGATTTTTACAGAATCGACCGGCAAAATAATAAAAGATTTTCATCTGAAAATACTTTTTTTTAGCAACATTAGTAAACTTCAAGTAAAAGTAGACACATCTAACTTCGACGTTCAATATAACCCTGTTCACTACCAATGACCTTTTGAATCAATCAAATTATGACCATGACTCTTCACAGTACCGAATTCACTGGCAGTTGGAGTGACATAATTGTTGTAACATTACATTACATTATATATTATATACAACCTGTTGATGTGAACATCGAGAACATTGCCAAGGTTACGCGTCGATTCGCAATATTACGTAAAATTTTGTGAGGTATAATGGATCATTGGTTGTCTGAATAAATAAATTATATTATTATTATTATATAGCGATTTGGATGTTAATGTTATGTTCAAATCTTGGAGTTAATTGGTCTGTTGATATGGTGATGTAAAAATATCAGAGGATATATATTTTTTATAGAAAAGGCATTTTTAAGACTAAATTCTACTGTTTCCATGTCCCAAACAACGCTATAGTGTATGTACTACTACTAGCTTGTTGGTTTTTCTATGGGCGAATTTCACCTATCAGCACATCAAAACGTTCAAGAGCTATCAGCGTCATTATTGTTATGTAATACTCGCACTGACAGGTCTTGAACGCGGTTTAGAAATTGGTCCTAAATTTATTTGATGTTCTAAATTCCTATGTTTTCGATCATGCATGTTGGTATTGTTGATTAAAGCATGCATAAGTCCTAAAGAAGCGATTCGAAATTAAATATCTGGTCTGATTAAATAAAGAGAAAAAAATTGGCTGATCTGAAGGTCAAATTAGAACCTAGTCCAATACTGACCTGACCTAGTCTGAATAAATATCGTGGGTTCTAAATCTCAATGCTAAATAACAATGAAAGCATATATTACGATGTTAGCGAAAGGCTACTAAAGCGAACATATTGTTATTGGAGCAGTAAAAAGAGCTACGACCATGACACTCATCGTGTTTGGTAGACCAACGAACCGCAGCATTATGGTTGTTGCGCAACTTGTTCAAGCGGGCATTGCCAAGGTTGCTGGTTAGATAAACGCAACGCTATATAGGCGATTTGGTCAGGTGAAGTTGACAATTCGGGCTCGTATTGACTTATCGCGGATTAAACCTGGGCACAGAATAACTAATAGTACTAACCTGGGGCAAAATAAGGAGTGTGTGTGTGTGGTGCTTTACTAGCAATCGCAAGGCAATCCGAGGCCTAATAGAGATTGGTGGTATTTCTTGCCGGCTTTTCTCTATAGGAAACGACCGATGACGTACTTAAGTGAGTAAGATAAGGGCACATGTAATTTTATGTGAAATGAAAAAAAAAATATTTAAAAAGAAACCTGAAGTATGGGAATACCTATGAAGAAAGGAGATTTGTCTTTAGTAGCGTTTCTGAATTGTAGTGAAGTCATATAAGTTTCACTGTACAATGAGGACAAAAGTTATAGGTATAAAATGCTTCGATAATATGAGACAATACTGATGGTGTCATAGTTGGGAAAAGGCTGGGCAGATGATGACTGTAAGTTGATGTCACTTTATCACCTGACGCTGGTAATTGTCACGCTACCCACCATTTTTAAATTAAAGCTAATTAACCGCAACAACACCACATAATTACAGCCATAGGTCACCTTCAACGTCTGAACCCAAACATGTCAGAAACATGATCGCACAATAAGGCGTTTCACACGGGGGACACGACGGAAGCGATGTATCGTGTGGTAGTGGGCTTTACACTTCATTGACTGATGGCATGAGCAGTGATTCAGGTAGTTGAAATACTGGTAAAGTTAATTTTGCACCTAAAGTAGTTCAGTCAGAGATGCTACAGACTGAAATAAGAGTAATAAAGATTTTCATGTTTTTGTAAATATATAGTTGCCAGTATGCCAAGTTTAGCTGGCCTAGAATAAATCGTATCGTGAGAATAAATTTTGAATTTTTGAAAATTTTTCCATACTAGATTACTGTCAGAAGTCACTTTTATTCCACGGATACATGGGATAAAATATGACTTTGGTAAAATCAGACCTTAGTAGTATTTAAATGTAAAAGCGGAGTATCTACTTTTTATTGTTTTATTTATTTTTCATGATTGGTGGGATTGGTTGATTTTGCAGTATCCAAATCAACCTAAATTTCAAAACCGACATAGAACATAATTATATTAAAGAGATTTTAACGCTATAACAAGACTTCAAGCAAGAATGATTAAATGCTAAACCAAAAACATTACCGTGCCAAAACTCCGCTTTCTTCAAGTCTGGGAGTCCATTTACATTATCGTTTATACGACATTGTGTGTCAATGGTGTTCCTAAGAATTGAGTCTTCAGTAACTTGAGCACTTGTTATGATTCAAAACACTAGTATCGTCAGCCACTGTTCATAATCGGTCTTTGGAAAATATATTTAAAATATGGAAAACCGATCACGAAAAGTTTGTCACAAGGAGTTTGTTCCTGGTGAAAATTTTCACGAGGAACAAACTGACTCGCATGATTATTATGTTTAAGGCAAATTGTTCCTTTGTGTCAGGAAAAGTAGAAAACTTTTTTTTTGTTCTAACAAGAAAAGACCCGCGCGATATATACCTAGTCCCCATGTAACGAATAAACACAGAGTGCCAGGGACATCGAGAGGCGCAAACTGTTACCATGAATTCAGCACATGATTCTAGACTAGATCCCCTGGCGTAGATATTTTTCATCAGTAATAAAAAAAAAATCTGCCATAAACAAAAGTGCATTACCTACGTATCTGTTAAAGGCACTTGAAACAAGATGTATAGTGGGTGTCTTGAGTGGTGTCGACAGACAATACATGACATAGTCATTTGTCACCAGTTACCTTAATCAATATACTCCTTCATAGAACGCTTACAGTTAATGATTTTGGAGCCGATAGTGACAAAATCAGGTGGGTTGTATATCGCGACCAGATACATCAGCTACAGAAGATAAAATAGATAAGTACTGCTGAATAGAATCGAATGATAGAAGTATGTATGACGATGCTTATATAATGAATAAAAAGGGGAGTTAAATCTTCTAGACAAGCTCTAGAAGATTTGTGATTTAACAAAATTGTATTATTTATTTAATACTTCAAGCACACAAATGTACAGAGGCGGACATAATGCCAAAAGCTTAATTTTAAATATCCATGGTTCAATTATTAGTACCAAGTAACTGTCTTTACAAAGTTAGGTACTGTTAAATATTATGTGTCCTCCGGCATAGAACCGGCCGCTACTGCCCAGTAGGTATAATAATGACAACAAGGAATTAATTAATAAAGACATAAACAAACAGCAATCACTAACCGGTTTGCCAAGCCTGATGATTATGCCAATGATTGCTTGTAGGCTGACATAATGAAGTAAACAACAACGCCAGATTGTCTACATAATCCAATAACAAAATAAATTATAAAATCAATATCACCTACATTGTATTAACTTCAACTTATACAAACGTTTCCATTGACAGAAGCCATACTGTGAATATGAACTATGAAGTACAATCGCGGATCAAGTATCTCAAGGTCTACTTTTGCTTGCGGTGTTGAAGGAACGGTCGCCATTGGTAAAGACGAGTCCTTGAATGGAGACCGCGAATCGGTAGAATTAGCGTGGGTCGCCCTACGACTAGAGACCGAAAAGGAATCGATGGGAGCAGACTGAATGTAACAGACAGAAAACTGGGTGGTGTAGCGCAACTTGGGAGGAATCTGCGTGGCTGCAATACAGTACATTCGGTTACTGTTTGAGAACAAGGAAAAAGTTCTTATGATCAGATCCAACTGACTATTGACTAATGTACTCTGACTAACGATGATATCTATCCGCAATGATACAAATAAAACGGTTTTGAAAAAAGCTTACCTAATCCTTTCGTTCCGCGAGTGTACATAATACCTGAGACCAGTATTAACAAAGTTATATAGATTAGCAATACTTGTTCCGATTTAACAAGGACCCGCCCTCAGTCGTTTCTTTTGGTGACAAGGCGACTCCTGCGTTCTACAGCCTACGTAGTAAAATGTAGCGTCATAGTACTACCCACTGGAAATGGTTATTTTGTTGTCTGGTAATACTGGGTCGTTGATTTGGAATTAACTACATAACGTCACGCCTGTATTCCTCGAAGGATAAGGCAGAGGCGTATTCATAATAGGAGGCGAGCCTGAGCCGAGATGTTATTAACTGGCCACAAATCCGGACTCTGGCTGCTATTGAGAAATTTCTAATAGTGAAAGCCATACACAATTTTTCAAAATCTGAAAATTTAACCGAGGACCCCATGCTTAGCTATCGCTTGCGACTGCTAGACCAACGAAGCTACTGAGATAATCTTGTCTTGATGCAAAAAAAAACATTTTTCCTGGCCCGTAGCGCTGTTGCATTAGGGACAGTTGTTCCAAGGTCAAAGTCTATTGAGACCAATGTAAAGACATTGTAATTCATTGGTCCAGTTTTCCATGGAGTATGAAAATTACATGATCTGACCAAGATTATGTGTGGACTTTAAAAGAGACTGTGACCTCTGAGTTTGTTTCGGCCTTTCTTCTCAGACTAGTCAGTTATGAATAGTTTTTAAAATATGATTGACGTGTAAAAGTGTTTGTACAAACCTACAAGCTTACAGAAAATAAATCATTTATCATTGTCCATTTTGAGGATATGTTCACCCAGGACATTTGGACACTTTTTCTAAAATTTCTGTAATTATCATCCCTAATAAGGGGTGAGCCGATGATACTGAGAAATTCCTGATTGAAAAACACTTTGACCGACTTGGAGATGATCTAATAATGGACTTAAAGGTTTACAGTCGCGGTGGGAACATATTACATTGATTTGGTCTCATGATTATCTAGGACATTTTCTAAGTGTCATATACATAGTTTGTGTCCATCACCCGGACTTAAAGTTACAATGTCTAAAGTGACTGTAATTTCACCGGCATTCACCTTTCAAATTGGAACACATCAATTTTATGCTTGGTGACAAATAATAGTTGGTAGATTTGATTGGATACTTTTAGTAGACGTTTTACTGCTACCATCCTTATCCTTACATATTATATGTATAACAAAGCCGCCTAAATTTCTATAAGCGCATAACTTCCGAATGACTGCACCAAATTAGATAATTATTTTTTTGTTGTGTTCGGTTTTGTCGGGACTAGGTTTGTATGAAACAAAATTTAAGAAATTCGAAAAAAAGGGGGGGCCGCTAGTTAAATAATAAGTAAATTTGAATACATATCTTTGTATTTAACTAGACAGTCTTCGGAAATTTTATAGAACTCTTCGCACACGTTTTGACATACATAATCAAACTAAACTTTAAACCTACTTACTTCACAACTACTACACTCACTAGTTTTACTTCTTACTTTACAATTATGAAGAAACGGGAGAAAATCAGAAAATGATTACTAAATCATAAAAAAAGTTATTATATTCTTATGAATAACGGTAATTATTGTGAGAAATCGTATTTACTGGAAATTTTCTATTCCTTTCTTGTCTGCTAGTAAAATTTCTCTAGTAATTGAGCTATAAAACATCAATATTGAAGTTAGAATAACATTATCATTGCTTTTCATTGATTCATTTGTACAATGTATCATCTATAATTTAAAAGTCATAATTTCTTTGCTATTTATCTCACATCTCCAATGCAGCATATTTAATCGGTAAAGCACATCACACCAACAAATCGATGTTGCTTTTGTCACCGATTATTTATCTCGATCAAAGAATCGATTGTTCATGTCTTCATTCATCGAGTTTTCTATATGATCATGAGCTACATCATGAGTCATGCATGAAGGTTACATATTTATACAAACGATTAATGTGATGTTATGAAATCGAATCAATGAATCTATTTAAAAATATCGGTTAATCACACTTAAAATATACATTTTTGTGCATAATGACATAAGTTAGCATAACATAAATGTGCATATAACATAAAAATTAAAACATGAAACCCTATTTACAAATGAATATTCAAATAACGTTCAACAGAAAACCGTTCAAGCGTTAAAATTGTAAATAAAACAAACTCAAAAACCACACAAAATGCAAAATAAACAATGGTAAAACAAAACCGGTATACTAAGCTAGCTATGTGTCAAACGGACGGAGCGATGCGAACAGGCAATAAGATGTGCAAAAATCAGACGACGACCGTGCTAGAGCCAGGAATGTGGACTGAATAGCGATGTGTTCATTTACTGCAACAATCGATTCTATATTAATCGATCTAACAATCGATACAATACAAGGAAACATAATCAATTATTCGAAATGTGTTCATTTGAACTATCGACTCCAAATCATTCCCAGAAATCAGGTTGAAAACTTTACGACATTATAGAGGAATAATCAATTCTTAAGCCAACATTTGCAATTAAATGAGCAACATCGGTATAATCCACATTCCAATGCAAAATTAAGACTTCGTGCCTGTCAATTGGTTGAGTCCTTGCGGCACTGAGGAGTGTGTGGACCACAGCGACCTGATTTTATTGAACACCAGGCTGTGCCACGCCGCATTCCGAGGACCTTCCTCCGGCAACCCTGTAGGAGTACCCAGTTCCACATGTAGAACACTCTCAGATCATCCATCAACACTGTCTTATAGTAAAATTTCTCTCACACGATCCCAATTGCACCGCGAGGCGCGATGGACAATTAATTGCACCTCGCCACATTAACAAACCATTATAAATTGTAAAAGATACCATTATTCATATCGACAGATAGAAACGTTCGCTATCGACAGATTAAGAACAAACGTGAAGGGGCAAGGGCCGTGGCGAATTGATACTAATAGTTTATTAAGAAACTCACAGCTGTGAACGAAGTGTATATTTCAATTACCCAAGAAATCTTGTCGACCGGAATGATATAATTAATGGAAATGGAAAATGTAACAGATACAGAGATAATGTTCACAGCCGGCCCGCTGTCTGCGCGGGCAGCGTTGCAAAAGTAAGGAATTATACTTTAACTAATAAATACAGTAGACAGACAACCGGTCCTTTAAGGAACCCCTACGTACATCCGGCGCAGCGGCGTGGGCGCGCGTGTCGCAACTGTCACTCACTGTTATTTACTGCGCATGGGATCCTCGCAGTTTTCGTAAAGCTCATAAAACGGGCCATCGAAGTGAGAGGTGCTACGCGGCCTGCTTGTGAATGAGATTTCAACTTTGCCCAAGAAGGCATCAATGAAGTGTAGCTTGCGTGCGCAGCCGCTTGCGCAACGATGCAAATCCGCTGCTTCCACGCGCGACCCACGGGTATGCTAATACGAATGCGACTTACCGGAGAGGGGCACGTGGTTGTCGTGCGAGTGGCGCGCGCGCTGTCCGAACGGACTGCGCAACGACTTGGGACTCAGGAAGAATCTTCTCCTGGTGTGCGGTGGTGTTGGACAGCTCTGTGCTAAGTTCGAAGGTTGCTTCGGTGGCTTGGGCAGGCGATGAGGTGACTGCCAGTCCGGCTCCTGTCGCTGCGGCGAAGGCGTATACCTCTCCATGGCCGGCCGCCGTTGAGCCTGGTTATTCCTCGCGCAAGACGGACAAGCCTCGTTCCTGAACATGCACGAGTAACACCGCTCATGCCCGCAAGTGTCGATCAGCTTCCTCTTCTTGCCCTTGTCAAAGGGCATGTTACAGCTGGGACAGGTTGTGCCTCCCGTCTCGCTCTCCAGCAGCTGACGTATCGCCGCCAAGTCTGGAACAAGAATGGGGAATGTTAATATTGTTTTGATTATAACGCTTGTTGTGTCGTTCATCGATTAGTATGCGACAACGCATGGCGCTCCATGCATGGCAATCGATTTACACATTAACGACCCTTGAAGTTAGTCTAGCTCAGGATAATAATATAATTTGTACTGTATGGCGCACCGGACTGTTATAACCAATTATATTGAATGAGGATGTAGCGTCGGAATTTAAATGGAATTATGGAGCGACAGTAAATAACTGAGTTTTTACGATGTAAAATGGTACGCTAATGTCTTCTTGCTTTACATGTAGGTACTCTTATTTTTCCAAAATGAATGTTAATGCGTCATAAATATCTTTATGTCCTCACATTGCTCATGTTCCGGGCGGTTCAGTTTAAAACAAACTGATTTATACGTGGGTGTCGTTATAACTTCTGGAAAAGCAGGCTCTCTCATCAAAACTTAAATCAACACTTTCAAATTAAGCGATTCGTAAATCAAGTGTCTGTAAACGAAGTAATTAAATACAAATGTTGCCTCACGACTCGGGGTGGTGAGACGGTGGTATACTCTATCTCTGTCTGCCATACGTTAAAGCTCGCACCGCGTCCTGATTCCATCGACAAATGACATTACGAGAAGATTGACCGTCGCAAGCGCATACCGCGAGCTCTTTTACAAGTTTTTATTTTCTTTATAATGCCGTCGGAGAGTATTGTAGGCGAAATTAGTTTTTTTCTACCTTTCAAATTATCATGATTAAATCCGGTCAATTAATTGAATTGGTCATTTTAAAACGAAGTGCGTGTAAACAATTTTGGTCGAGTAAGTTATACGTGTCTGCTTAAGTCGTTCGTACACGCTTTCCTTTTTTGACCTTTTCCAAAAATACTTCCCCTGTGTTCTGACAGGCGAAATAACGTGTTTATGACGATATGCAGGTTAATGAAGTCAGTTAAAAATAATTTATGAGCCCGTTGATATAAGACTACGTGACATAATGGATACTTTTTCTAAAATGCGAAAGTACTTTAGGGCAACATTACTTTTGAAAAAAGTGTGAGAGGCGCGGCTTTAAGACCGCTTTGAAGATAAGATAGTAAACATAAATGGTGGCTAGCCTTCGCCTACAATCATAATGGATTATTTTTATATTCTTGAACATGAGGTTCAAGATTAAACTTTAATATCGGTAATAAATTGTGAATGAGCTTTATGATATAGAAAAGAATATGGTCATTTTGAATACATTGTAAATTGAAGCACTTTAAATACTCAATACTCAATACTTTATTTGCATTCCACAATGTGTACTTAGGTGGTAAGTTCCAAAAAAGAAAGAAATTATGTTCATTATGGACCCTGTCGGGCACAGCAAAAAAATAAAAAGAAAAACAAACACAAAAATGTAGGAGAGAGGAAGAACTTAGATCTAAAATAAATTCAATAATACCATATTAGGGACTCTTTATATTATATCGCTTTATATTTTATCGCTTAAATATTCGTTTAGACTGTAATAGCATTTTTTGATTAAAAATTGTTTTAGTTTTTTTATAAATACGTTTATTTTATCTTCTTTTTTTATTAATTCAGGAAGTTTATTGTATATTTTTATGGACATCACATATGGACTTGTTGAATGTATTTTTAGTCGAGAGGTAGGAATGTTTAATCTTGATTTGTGTCGGAGTGTGTAACGTGATTGTATGTCCTCGCGCTTTTTATAAAATTCTTGATATTTGCGAACAAATTTGCAAGTTTCTAGTATGTATATACTGGGGAGTGTTAGAATATTATAATTTTGGAAGTGAGGTTTGCAGCTGTCAGTTTGATCGATGTTTACGAGGATTCTAACTAATTTTTTCTGAAGAGTAAATAGTGTTGGTGCGTCTGTGCTATTTCCCCAAAGGGTAACTCCGTAGCTCAGCCATGCATAAGCATACGCATAGTAGGTGGTGAGCGCTGTTTGGAGATTGGTGGTTTTTTTTATTTCATGGAGAGCGTAAGAAAATCTTGAAATCTTTGATTTAAGTTTTTGTATGTGGGATTTCCAGTTTATGTGCGTATCCAAACTTAGTCCAAGTAAGGTAAATTCTTTAACAGTATCAATTTTTGAGTTATTAAAAGTAAAATCTATTTTTAAAGGTGTTTTTTGATGGGGATGAAAGGTAATTAGTTTAGTCTTAGAGAAGTTTATTTCGAGGTTGTGCGCGTTCATCCAAGTAATGATTTTGGTGAGTATTGATTTTAGTTTTTCGTTTAGGTATAAGTTGTTATGACATGATACTAATAGAGAAATGTCATCTGCGAACAATATACATGGTCCGTCTATGATTTTAGGTAAGTCGTTAACATAAATTAGAAATAAGAGACACCCTATTACACTTCCTTGGGGTATTGAGGCGCTAATTGATTTGCTATCAGATCGGACTTTTTTTATTTCTTTCGTCTGTTGATTAAAAAATTCAATTTCTACTGTTTGCTCTCTGTTCTTTAGGTAAGATACAAGCCAATCATGAGCTTTTCCACGAATGCCTATTCCGTATAGTTTAGCAAGCAATATATTAAATTGAACTTTGTCATAGGCTTTGGTCATATCAAGTAGTATTCCTACTGCATATTGTTTATTATTGATTATATTAAGTGCTTCTTGGACAAATTTGTAGACTGCCAATGTTGTTGAGCGGTTTTTGCGAAAACCATTTTGGTATTCATTAAATATTTTATATTTTTCGCAATATTTGTATATTCGGTCACACATAGCCTTTTCAAAGATCTTTGAGGCTGCAGGTAAGAGAGCTATTGGGCGGTAATTGTTTGGATCTGATTTTGATTCTTTTTTGTGGATCGGTTTAATTAGGGACCTCTTTAATAGATCGGGGAAGGCACCTTCTTCAAATGATTGGTTCAGAAGGAGGTAGAACGGTAACGTTAGTTCGTCTGCGCATTGCCTTAATAAGGTAGGCGGTATTTCATCTATCCCATGGCTACTCTTATTCTTTAAATTTTTTATTAATCGGTTTACTTCCCAAGGGTCTATAGGGCTAAGAAACATGCTATTTTCTGTAGGGTTTAGCACGGACGTGCCGTCAGACTTCCGGCTGCCAGGGAGTCCGACGCAGCTCTCCCCTATTGATGCAAAGAAGTCATTAAATTTTGCAACCTTTTAAAAAACCGACTCCCAAGTGTTTCAGCTCGACGATCTGATTTAATTTATTACAAATGCATTAACGATGAATTTAATTTAAAAAACGTTACTAAATTCCGAGATGTCCGAATCTATAGTGACAACTAGATTTATCCATTTCGTTAGTTAATGTAGTCTACAAAACTAATCAACTAAAATCCCATTGATCACGAATTTCAACACGATGCTGACCAGTCTGATATATTCCATATTGTCACATAATTAAAGTGAGCCATTTATTTGGCGTGTCACCATTTTAATGGAATATTTGTAGAAGATTGTATGTTGGATGTTAATTCTGTTGCCGTCTAGGTTTTGACAAGACCCTTTGACCAGCTTGTAAGTCGCGTCCGTGACCACTGGGCCACCACTGCTCTAGGTCCTGGTCGTAGGTTCGAATCCAGACAGACGCTTTACTTTGTGTAAATTATTTCATCACCACTGCTCTTAAAACAGTGAAGGAAAACATCGTGAGGAAACCGGCATGTCCTAGAACCAAAGATTCGAAAACATGTGACATCCACCAACCCGCACTGGGCCCGCGTAGTGGATTACGGCCCACTCCTCCTCTCACTGAGAGAAGGCCTGTGTCCCAGCAGTGGGAACGTTATAGGCTGATTATGACCCTTTGATCAACCTATGATATGTTATATTATAAGTTATGATAGGAAATCCTATCGAAATGCCTGGAGATCTTAATATAAGTAAGAAACAAATGGTTCAGAGAAAGTAAATAAAGGTTTAGATGAAAGAACACAAGCATTTGGAATAGTAGTTTACGAAATAAATACCTTTAAATAAACAAACAGAAATTGTCTAGATGAAATCATGACATTCATTTACTAGATTAGAACGAAACAAAATTAGCACTCGAGTAATGTCAATCGTCAGTCAAAACCTTGACTATATCAGGCAATGATTATTCAGTTTACACGTCGATTTGTCCAAGAAATACTTCCATAATTCAACTACAATTTAACTCCTACGATAAACTTCAATCTTTTGGTCCGAACTCACAGAGTACCTCAGTAAATCTGTCAGGCCATGTATCTTCGTTTCTTATTTCACCGTTTTTATATTAATTTGCCTCGACATCTGTAATTTTCTCCATATTAAAAGTTTTGTAATTTAAATAGAGTGAGACATGACATTTATTAACTTATCAAAATACTTTAAGCGACATTTCTTTTGGGTTATGTAAGGATACGTTTTTGTAAGAAAAGAATGAAAATTGCCGTAGTTTGGTCGGGGAGGTTACGATTCTCAATTTGTTTTACGAATTTTACATCTTCCAGTCTCATGTAGCAGGATGGAATTTGGAACTTTAGAAAGATACTGCTAATGAAACCTAACTTAAACCAATACTATGCCCAACCCAACCCTTCGGGGATTACAGTCGTGATGTTATTTGTTAATCTGAGTCTTGTAAGTGAATTTTAGTTTCAGCAGTGTTTAATCTGGTTAAAATTCATATTGTCATCAACAGATAATCTTAATTTCATATTCCTACGTTAACCAGTTTATGTTTATTACTTGTGTATATTGATTGGTGTATATTAGTTGACTGCCCCGTTGGTCTCGTGGTTGCAAGCGCGACTGCTGAGCGTGGGGTCCTGGGTTCGATTCGCATTCGGGCAAAAGTATTATTGAGTTTTCCATTAGGAATTTTTTAGTAACTTCTCGGAGTTTGGAAGTTGGAGGTTTAATCCCCGTGTCTTGGATAGCACGTAAAGCTGTTGGTCCGTGTAATATTATATTATAGATTATAAAAATCATTTAATTTTTGTCATCCAAATATTATCTCTCATGATCATTAGGTTAGATATCGCGCAAGATACGGATATTTTGAAGGAAAAAGGGGAGGTCTTTGATCAGCAGTGTGGCACAGTATAGGTTAACAAAAACAAAAAGATCATTTACACAATATCTACATATACACAGGGTTATTGGTAAAACATTAACAACCTCTTAAGAGGTCATGGTACTCATCATTATGAACAATTTTTACTATGGGACCAAACCTGAAATCGCGAAAAAAAATCAGCTGTTCCCTACATTTTGACGAGTTATACGAACATAAATGTAGGGAACAGCTGATTTTTTTGCTCGGACTTTGCACTTTTTATTTTTATCTTTATTTTTGTTTTTATCTGATGTACGACTATTATCTGACTGTCTGGTGTAGGTACTGTGTCTTTTAGTCTGTGCTAAATAAATGTATTTTCTTTCTACTTTCTTTGTGAAGAGTAGGTATCCACTAAGAAAGGGTTTTTTGAAATTCCACCCCTAAGAGGTGAAAGGGGGGAGGGTGAAATTTCACGCAGACGAAGTCGCGGGCAGAAGCTAGTGGTCTAAAGAGGAAGTTTTAGATGGACAAGAAATACCAGTTCTGTTGTTGTATGAAAGACGTTTTTTTTGTGTATTATCTCTGTTAATAACTCTAACATTCGTTTTTGTTGCTACACGTGTCTTCACGTTTCAAGTGGGGCCATTGTACTAAGCGCTGTACTTACGTCAGTGACGTCATGTTAGTGTTCACTACAGGATTCATAGAACTCCTAGCGCACAGTTCTAGCGACATCGTGATTGAGTTGGTACACAATGTATCATCCAGCTCATGTTCTTCATTAATTTCGACAGAATCAATTGTTTTATTATTGACAAAACCACATTAATTAACCTGACCATTATAATTTTGAGATGCTGGTCAACTGTGGTTCCACTATTGTCATATCTAAGTGTAATTTTTGGCTGTACATTACCAACGGTCTTTACATGCGTGTGTACTATAGGACCACCGCGTTTACACATATGGTTAAATTTTTTGTCTAGATTTTATTTAGGCTAAACAAAAACAAGACTATTTTCAGCCATGATCAAATAAAAACCCCGTGGGGCCTGCAGTAGTTCGGCATGTCAATTATAAGACGAGTCAATTGTTTTCGCTCCGTCTACCATGATACCTTGCATTCCAAGTTACATTATTTACACACCATGGGATTCTACACACTGTTCTCATAGTAAACGATAGTTTGGTTTCCACATAAGTGCCTTGGTATGAGGTATGTCTGGCCAAACGGACGCTGACTCACGCAAATCGGCTGGAGGTAAAAAATCATTTGCGACTGCTGTCACAATTTTACATTTACCATCATCTTCATTAACATTTTAGACGAATCTGTTCTTTATCCCTATTGCTATTAGGGTGATAGTGTCATTGCAGAAGATTTTAGGGATGATTAAGTTACATCTGTATCTTGTATTCAAACGGGTTTTAGGTCACGCTTCAGTGGGAACATTAAAGTAATTTTCTCTAAGAGAACTCATCAATTTCTTAGTCGTTAACGATTTTTTGTCAGACACGTCTATGAGAGCCAGACGGCGTTATTATGTTTTGTTGCGTGAGACTTATTTTGGATTCATTTCCTTCATATTTTTAGGTTAGTGAGACGATTTGGTGTGTTGCGTTTTGTCGTACATTTTTCTTAGAACTTCACATGATAAGATAGTCATGCATGGTTTAGTGTTCCGTATCAGGTTTTGAGAACCGTAATAATTTGTGGAATATCAGTTCGAGGTCATTAATTTCTATGTGGCTTTATTCTTTTTTTATCAGAACGAGTTAATTTGAGTTAATGGAATCCATATCCAATTTCATAACCTACATAACTATACTGCCTCTGCCTATACTATTAAAACCTTTTCTGTGTCACCTTCTCAGCCTTTTGCATTTAGAGTACTTACTAATATTGTTCACATGGGCTTCCTACATTCAACCAACGCTTCATTGGGCCTCCTACAGTTTATATTCAGAATATCGAATAGTTCAAGGCGTACATACATTTCTGTCATGTATATCACTTGTATTAAGACTTTAATGTTCTCAAAAACGTGATTTAGGCCTTTCAATATGCACTAGTTATATGAACCTACATTATTTAATATACGGAACTTTTACGCCAATTGTTCAGAATATTATCTTACCTTGAGTTGTGATTGAGGCTATCTGTATGTTTTAGTGTTTTACTAAGAAAACACAAAGTTCTTAGAACTATAACAATTATCCGCTGATAAACAGCTTTATTGGTTGTTTTATAATTATTTTTTATCTTCGAGCCCGTTTCCTTTCATCATGTAAACAGAAATGTTAGTTGTAAGTACGTGTACCTACACGTGTTTGAATTTCGCTCTCTTTGCGTTGAGATTTGCTTCGAGTTTTCGGGTATAAATTAATACAGATTTTCGAAAAGTCAAGTTACTACAAGGTATAGTCAACCTCGAGATTTCTTTATTGCAGAAAGTTTAATGTCATCTCATGTTAAAACAGCTGCAATATAGTGTCTAACTCCATCAATAGGCCAACTGCATATAGTAATAGAAAACTAAAATTATAATTTAAATTCCAAGCCTCCTAAACCAATTTCCTGCCACTTCAGTTCCTATAAATTCGTAACTGTTTTCTACTGATAGTAGGTCTTACGTACATCCGCTACAATTGTATAATGGTATGGTTTTAGAAGTTTATAGCTAAGTTTATGGGATTGCTTTCGCAAAGCTATAAATACTTTGCCTCCTACAAGTAATGTTGCTATGTGTAAGTTTAGATATAAAACTATGTTGTGATGTGGCTGATATTTTTGCGTCTTTTATAGCAAGATAGTTGATTTGTATACTCATGGCTCTTTCAAAATTATTGGTTAAAGGTGCTTCATTGTTGTGTTCTTCATTTCTTATAGCACCAGCCTATTATTGTCCCATTGCAGGGCAAAGGCTTCTTCCATAACATAGAAGGCACGATTGATTTGATTGATCTCCACGCTTGCTCAAACGGGTTGCCGATTTCAGCGCGATTTGGCGCTTCATCTTATGTGCTTGTTATTTATTTAACACTTTTTTTTTACAAAATTCTTTGGAAAGCCAAAAGATATCCACACATTTTGCTTTCCGATTCTCTGATTCTAATTAACACAGAACTGCCAGGTTATAATATTCAATTAACGATTTTATTTGGCATATCTACAGGAACGGGCAGGTGTACTACAAATAGCTCTCTCTATTATTACGAGCTGTTCAATTCTATTTAACCGTTAAGATTCCACTTTTATGGATCTGAGATTAAAATGGTTTATACATAAATATATTTTATCATTCTCATCATCATTAATTCATCATTCTCCTGCCCTTATTCCAATTTATTTGGGGTCGGTGCAACAATCTATACTTAATATTATAAATGCGAAGCTGTGTCTGTCTGTCTGTTATCTCTTCAACTTAAACCGCTGAACCGATTTAGATGAAATTTGGTATAGAAATAGTTTGAGTCCCGTGAAAGGACATAGGATAGTTTTTATCCGGATATTCCCACGAGATCGATACTTATGCGCGGGGCGCAGCTAGTGCTATATAAATAAAGTAGGAAAAATGTTTATAAAAGGAGCTAGAAGATTCCAGTTCATAAATCTAGGTTTTAATAGTTCAGCTGTAGCAATAGCTATTTTTAGATTTCTAGAAAAATAAATTATGGTGTTCTACCGATTCAAATCAATCATTAAAGCATGGCGAATGATTCTCCGTGCTTGTATGGATATTAAACAGAAATAAACATATGTAGACACCGACTACTATAAGAACAGATAGGTCTGTCGTATTTTTAAACGGTTTTATTTAGCTTGCGGTGTTTGCTGTTTATTTATTTGGGTCTAATTTAGTACTTGAAATTTTACCCCTTCCTGTTGGCAGATCGACCTGATATTTGGTACACACCTTTAGTTTTGATGACAATATAATTTTTTACACTCAGTTTCCTTACGATGTTCAAAAACAATGGAGCATCATACATTACGTAAGTACCTACTACAAATAATCTTTCTATTGGTCAAGTTGTCTTTTGAAATGAAATAGTTTATTCTGTAAAAAGCATGTCGGAATCCCTTTTATAAGCCATCAAAATAAATAAATAAGCTTGATGGAGTAAAAATTTCGTATCTAAATAATCCTGAGAAATTGCGAAACTAATTCATGGGTCAAAGTATCTTTAAAGTCCAGACGTTTTATGTTTTATTTTTCTAGTCTTCTTTCCTTCTACATATAAAAATGCTAATTCAAATATCCCTGTCCCATAACTTGATCCACAGGTCGTGCTTCATTAACGTCTAAACAATTAATTGGTCCAATTAACGACTAGATTACCACATTAGTCATTTGTGGTGGTACTGCCATGATGATGTCTGAGAATGTATCATCATAGAGGATGTTATGTTTATTTATATGGTATGATGGGGTAATTATGATGGGTAATTATGGTCTCATTAGATGTACGCTTTGTTAATGTTTTGATGTATTAATGAAGTTGATGTTGATAGTGATGTGATGGGGTTTTGTGTTGTTGATGAACAAGGTTGATTAAGTTTTCTTTTTGGACCTTTTTGATAGTCTGTTGTATTTCGTTTATTTCTGGTAGTAGGTACATAAGTAACAATGATTGTGTCAGCTTTATAATTAGCATGGGTACAGGTGTTACCAGACTTGAATGTATTCTTTATTTTGGGGGACAAACATTGATGAACATGAACCTGATGCCAGGATGCAGCATGACATCTAACGGTTTCCTAATAGTTTTTGAATCTTAGGAGAGGATTTGTAAAAACTTAGTGAGTCAATAAAGATTGATAAAGGTACACAATTTTTTATTTCAAAATCGAAGTTGCTCGATCAAGAGTGAGTAAAGCTATGATATTAGACCATTTCCCTTATGCTATTGGGTATTTCATTAGTTTAATATCATCTATAACTCACGAACGCAGACGACTTTCCTCTACGGTACTGGTACCTATACAACAAAGAAAAAATGCATCAGTATTTTATATTATCCTCATTTCATCTGGTCTATTAATAATTTACTATTACTCGAAGAACATTAAGAATTAGGAGGGGTAGGTACTCCGCCATATTTCAGACAAACCAGGTTTTAAGGAGCAAATGTTTGCTATAGGTACCTCGCTTGAAGTAAGATACTTTTAAAAGATTCGTCCCCTTTTACTTTGTGTAAATAATTTCATCATCACTGCTCTCAAAACGGTGAAGGAAAACATCGTGAGGAAACTGGCATGTCGTAGGACCAAAAATTCGAAGACATGTGACATCTAACAAGCCGTGTAGTAGATTACAGCGTCTCGTGAAGAGAGGAGGCATGTGTCTCAGCAGTGGGAAAATTCTAGGATGATTATGATTATGAGGTATACGATAACCCTTTTATTAAGGTGGATCTAGGTAAATGTATTTCATATCCTCACAATTGCTACACTTGACCTGAAACTATGTCAGTAAACTCACTGCTCTACTTACCTCATTTCAACCACAAACACCAAGATACTCTATACTTTTTGACAGATGGAAATCCCTGAGCGACCATAGATCACTCGTTGTCTCAATGATCTACAGATCTATAGAGCGGTAAAGATTTATGCCGCTGCGTTCGCGCCGTGCCGACAACAATTGCATATGGAAATCATGAGGTATTTGATGTTGTAGCGATTATGTGTTCGTTATTAGAGGGTAGACGAATATTTAGTTGTGTCTGTGTGAACTTTAGGAGTTATGGCAATGTTGTCTGTTTGTGCGGTGACAATTTAGATTTGCTAGACATTTGTAGGTACGTCTTAATTTAACAGCGACATTCGCCTATTGTTATTGTAAAAGCAATTGTATTATCTTGCATGAGTTGTGCATGAAACATTAGAGCGTGCTTTACGATCGAAAAATTGTTTTTGTCTCCTTTCTGCAACTGTTTCTGTTGTTATACTCCTGCTAGTACACAGACCCTACTTAATTTATATACCATGGTATAGATAATTTAAAGGGGATTAATTTTGATTTTGGTGAAATCAGCGTTCTTTGCGGAGCAGTGGTGGCTCAATGGTAACGGTTACGACTCACGAGTTGTAGGTCGTAGGTTCGAACCCAGACAGGCACTTTACTTTGTGTAAATTATTTCATCACCACTACCCTCAAAACGGTAAAGGGTTTTCCTTTACCGTCGTGCCGATCGTGAGGAAACCGGCATGTCTTAGAATCAAAAATTCGAAGATATGTGACATCTACCAATCCGCACTTGGCCCGCGTGGTAGATTATAGCCCACTCCCTCTCGAAGAGAGGAGGCCTGTGTCCCAGCAGTGGGAACAACATAGGCTGATTATGACAGTGTTCTTTGAAGATTCAAAGACGAAGCAGAAAAGAGAGGTGGTGTTTGGGCAACAAAATCACATTACCATAATATACAAGTAAAGTTAAAGGGTGGTCTATTTCAATTCAAGACCACACAGCCTAACTAATTAATATTAAACTTCAACACTTTAACCCTTTTGTTCTAAACCATAACGTTTTACGAGAGTTTTATACCCAACACAAGAATACAGTTTATTCTCTTATCCCTGAAAGTTATACTGAACGTTAAACTGCAGAACAATTTGGTTCATCAAGTTAACGGGCCGGTTAAATTGTTAAGATCTACTGACGAACCGGTAAATAGATGTTAATACTTGAGAAGTTCCTGGTTAACTTGACCGTATCGTGAAAGATCGGTTTGTAATAGTAGGTAGAAACAGACTGTATGGGAGGTATTGACGCGCATACTGTTACGATGAATTGAGTAGGTACCTGATTGACCCATCAGCGTTAAAAAATGTCGACGGAATTAAAGAAAAATTGGAAAATCCAAAAGTGCACGACTCATAAACATAATGCTCATTTGATCGTATAAAAAACCATAGATAATGATATTAGTTAGTTTTTTATTAAATACAATTAAACTACTTTGAATAAAAGAGTGGTAGAAACACATCTAAAAGCCATCATACGGCAGCAATGCTCGTTCCATTCAGTACGAGAGGGGGATTTTAATTAAACAAAAGTGTCAACATTTAACCATGAGTCATATCCAGCCATTAAAATAATAACACATAAATATATACATACATATATGCACATACATAATCTACGTGCAATGTCAACCGGTAAATTATAATGGGCTTGTGATTAGCCTTTTTCCAACTATGTTAGGGTCAGTTTCCAGTATCTAACTGACTGACTGACGGACTGTATCGAGGTACACACAGCTCCATTAAGTAGTTACCCCCCCAAAAGACATGTGCGTTCAAATCCGTGATAGGCCCAAGTTGGTTTTTGTATTTTGCAAAAACATTTCATTTTAAATAATGTATTGTTTTAGTGAATAAATAAGTTTAAGTAAGTATTTTTTTTTAAATTCTGTTTTTATTATTGTTTTTTTTCAATAAAACAATGCTTTTGCGACGACAAGCAACAATAATAGGGTTAACATTTACGACAACTTATTCATCGTCTAAATAGACTGGAGGTTTCAAGACCGCTTACCGTGCATAAGATTGGAAGTTCAAATCCTATATAGGCACGAAATGTGCTTTTTGTTCATTATATTATTTTGATATATTTTTCTATTTTGTTTTAAGTAGTAATTATTTATAAAGAATTTCTTGATTTTTTTAAATCAAGAAAAATAAAATACTATAATTAAATTAATCATTTATTAATATTTATTATTGCTATTATTTAACAAAACTATGATCTTATTTTACAACAAACAGAACAACTATTTTAGTTCTCATAAAATCAGAAATCATTTAAAAAAATAATGGATAAATAGTAGTCGTTTACTCTTCGCCGTTTTAAGTGAACGTATACAAAGTTCTAACTTGAAGGTATGGATTAATTTTATAAAGACAACGTAAGTAAGTAAAATTAATGGATACCCTCAAATTATAACATCTTTAGATTAGACAGGGACCTAAAGATATAATGACTCAGCCGATAGTAGATAACAATTTCATCGTAATTCATATGGGCTCGCTGGCTAGTTCGTCAAACTGCCGGTATGAGTATGACGACGTTCGGTGATGCAATGGTTCGAATCCGAGTCAACACAATGGACTCTTTTTGAAGTATTCTTTAGATTATTCGTAAGGAATTCAATGTTTTAGCAGTGTAACATTTTAAAACTTGAGGGGTTAGGACATAGTGACGCTTTCTGTACCTATTTTACGCAGACTGACATGTCATCAATCCAATGGCTAGGTAGTGCCGATTGAGGCAGTTGTGGTCTTACATTTAGAGTTCCATCCACCAACCCGCACTGGGCCCGCGTGGTGGATTACGGCCCACTCCCTCTCATTGAGAGGAGGCCTGTGTCCCAGCAGTGGGAACATTATAGGCTGATTATGGTTGGTATTCAGATTTCAGTTTATAATAACGCGAGGTATCTCGATAAAAACTCCTATGTCCTTCCCCGATGCAATCTATCTCTCTGCCAAATTTTATCGAAATCCGTTCAGTGATTTAGGCGTGAAAAGGTAACATATAGACAGACAGACAAAGTTACTTTCGAATTTATAATATTAGTATTTTATTGTGAAACGCACATTTATCAAGTAAACCATTTAGATGTAGTCTATTTTCTCAAGGAAGCCAGTCAGTTAGTCAAAGTTGAAGCATGCTGCCCGATTCAATCGTAATTCCTATGGAGAAGAACTAGCCACTAGCCGCGAACCGGTAACGACAATGTCATAATAAGCCTATTCTATAACCTAAACTAGCAAAATGAATGCAACACCGTGAATGTCATAATCTCCATGTTTACGGCATTAGATGGTCAGATAACTTCAAGTGACAAGCAATAACTTAGGCTAAACAAGGTCTTCTTATCAAAGCCATCTTTGTGAAACGGTGGATTTCTTAACTAGCTTGGAACAGCTGGTTTGCTTGCTGTTGAGATAACAATCAGTCCATATTAATTTTATTGAAATTATAGCAATGAAATATTGAATCGGGTTTGTGGGATTGAAGGAGAAAGGAATGTGAAAATTGCCATGTTTGGTAAAATTATTGGTGATTGAAGAATGTGGTTCTAAGGAGTATACAGTATGGAAATCACATTTAAGCAATAAAATAAACCACATACTTGTTTTCGCTTTTTCTGACGATATACAAAAAATTAAAGAAATCGGTCGCGAAAAAAAAATCTGCTGTTCCCTACATTTTGTATATCGTCAGAAAAGGAGATAACAAGTATGTGGTATAAAATTGCATATATGTGTTTTTCATACTGTATGGATGGCAGACATCGTTGCGCAAAACTGAAACCATCAATTCAGCTCGTCTAGACCCCAAGATAGAATCTTTTTTGTCCTTTATGAAAAAAAAATCTGCTCTTTCATAGAAAAAGGCTCGCGTGGTCGATTACTTACGGCCTATTATATTTTTATAGGAACTCACAGAGTTTCCTCTTTCCTAACACAGTCTGTTCTATTTCTATTTGACAAATGTTGAAAATCTAGTCGCAATCTCATCTCAACGACCATTAATGTCAAAAACTTGTCAAAAATGTAGTGAAATTAGAGGTATTTTTGACAGATTGAGACTGAGATCAGACTGTGATCATTCTTAAAATTAGGAGAATTGCCCTTTATTGTCATTTATTCCTCTGATATGATTGAGATCAGATATCCTCTCATCACACAAGTCAATTACTCAATAAATCTTACATAAATATCATAATAACTGTATCCTCTTTTTTTCCAACTCGCTCAAAGTAACTCATTCACATCACAGTACCTACACACTCACGTAAAAAACTTGTTTATTTACAAAAGCTTTCTGTATCATGCTGTGATCGTGTACTTTGCTGTCAAAATACAAAAAGTTGACAGCGCGTGGGTAGTCGTGCACTTATCAACGAATGCATTTTGATGCGACTGTACCTTCATTGATTTTTGATGCTCTGTTTAAACGAGGTTACTTGGTGTTGGTGCTTTGTTTGGATGGAGGCTAGTGCACTGGATATCCAGTTACTAAGCGACGAAATGGTCGTGCCTTTTTTGCGTGAGTGTTAGTAATGGCAGTTATATCCTACTGTGTTACATACAATACGATATTTGCGATTATGACAATGGTTTCTGGGCTAATAATGTTACTTCTCGGTGCCGATGCAGATTGCTTCTAAAATCAGATAGGTACGTAACTACTTGGTGATTGTAAGTATCGATACAATATTGTTTTATTAATAGACTCATAATTCTTGTTTTAGTATTCAACGCAGCAGCTAATTACGACATAACCACAGTAATATAGCACAGTAAGTATCTGATTTTAGTAGTTTAGCAATTATTTATTCCTGCGTAAAACTGTTGCGTGTGCTTTATTTTATGATTAGGTTATAGGTTAAACTTTAATGATTTTCCCACACAGCAGGCTTGGAATAAATGTTAAAACGGCTTTTCTTAGGAACCATATTTTTATGCCTTCTTTAGGTATCACATAAATAAATATCGCTATATTATATTGCTATCGTTATATGGATATATATAATAAAGAGATATACATAATAAAGAGTATTCTATTCTATATTTCAAAATATTCCAAATTTTTATTTATGACATGTGATTAATATGACCCTTAGTTTATTTTAGACCTAGTTATAGAATAATAATCTCTTGAATATTCAGTAATAATAATTATGGAAATATTGCCATTTATTACCTGAGCATGCGGGGACTTACAAAGTTAAGGCTCTATAAATTAATTTACACAAGAACCAAGCCTGTATGATTTTATCTTAATTGTATTATATACCAGCACTCATAAGTAAATTCACACGTTATGGACACTTTGTAATAATAAATGATTATAAATTAAAACTAAATGCTAATGCAGGCAATGCAAGGACTTAAAATTGCATTAGAAATCACTGTTTTGAAAGGTGTGTTTTTACACATTAATTTTTAAATGGTAGTAATTTATTTCTGCATGACCTAAGTTTGATCTAAATCCGAATAAACTGTGCATATATGAAATAAAGTTAGTAAATGCAACTTGAAACCTTGGAAATTCTAGTGTATGTTTGTAAGCACAGATTTATGCTATTTCGTCGTCAAGTGGGTAAATCACTAAGTTATCGACGTTAAGTGCGTGCTTAAATGTCGATTAACTTTCTTCGGTGGACTTTCACAGCTTCAGAAGCCGATAATGTTTATTTTGTTCAACTTTAATAAGCTTCCCGTATTACGTAACCCGAAGACATTATATAAACTCGGTAAATGGACATGCAACATTTTAGGTGTTGGGAAAATGTACGAGAATAAATCTTATGTGCTGTTTTAATAAGGTATCAACTGTCAAAATGAAATGCTTATTACATTCATGCACACTGCACGCAACTTAATTGTCAATAAATTCGACTGGAAAATCAACTCGCGTTAGCAACTATACCCGTTCAAACACACCATCAAATTAACGCATCCAAACGTGGGAACGAATCAACATAACTTTAATTAAAGTGCATCTCATAACGTAGGTATATTCTCATTAAATTAGAGACGTTCTAATTAGTTCCCTTCTCTGTCTTCCCCGGAAGGGAGCAGGCGTGAAGATATTACTTAAGTAAATAGGGTAAGCACAGACGTCGAAAGCCGAAGACCATTTTTGGATCAACTTAATTTGAAAGCGGCATTTTCAAGAAGCATTGTTCCAATTAAGGAAAAATAAATTAAATATTGGTTTGAATATTAGAAAGTGCAAAGAAAGAGTAGTTTGGTTAAGATAAGATAGGATGGTTTGTTTTTTAAAGTAGGTACGGTTTCCGGTAAGGGGACATAGGTAGATGGCATGTTTTAAGGACAAATATTGGTTCTGGAGGAGCTTCCAATAATATTAACAATTTTGTATTTTTAGGTGGCGGCGGCGGCACCGTGAGCGTGTTTAGAAAAACTTTCAAATTTTAAGGGCCTTAGCGGGTTCCGTCGCTTCGAGCCTCGTTCACATCAGGATCTCGAGCCTCGTTTACTCAACTATTATTGAGGACGTTGAACCTGCACTTAAAACGTTTGGCATAATTAAATTGACTTCAAGGGGTATTTCAGCCTGCCGGGTCAGCGGGATTGTCCGAAAGGGTTACCGCTGGCCCGCAACATATAGGGCTAAGGAAGGAACACGGGTGGGTTTTAGTCAGTAAAGGTCATTTGATGATTTCCCATCCACAAAAAAAGGGGTATTTCAGCCCGCAAAAGTTCATTGTTAACTAGCAGAGATGACTGATACAGAATTTCTCTTCTTGGCAGATTGATTAATAATAGCTTTCCTTCCAATATCTTTGGTAATAGCAGTAGTTTGTAGTTATTAGCAAACAAGAGGACGCTGTTTATCGACAACAAGCTTCTGCACGCGACTTCGTCCGCATGAAATTTCATGTTTTAAAATATTTATGTACTGTTACTTCCTATTAGTGAAAGAATTTTCGGAATCCGATCAGTAGTTCCGAAGGTTACCCCCTCCAACAAAAACTCACAAATGTTACTTCCTGATAATATTAGTAGGTATACTAGCAGAGCCCCGTGGTTTCACCCACATAAGTTTCGATCCCGATGGAATATCGGAATAAAATGTACCTTATGTCCTTTCCCGGGACTCAAACTATCTCTATACCAAATTTCATCTAAATCGGTTCAGCGATAAAGGCGTGAAGAGGTAACAGACAGACGCACTTTCGCATTTAGAATATTAATAGTATGGAAACAGTTTCTTTGTCACGCAAAATCCATAATCATACCTTCTGAAGGTACAGTCACGAGCATAAGTATGTATACACTTGGCTTTATTCAAAGACGATTTTCTCCTTTAGCTTTAAATGAAATTTTATGTTACTACGAACAACGTATTTTTGAACCCATAGGTTTGTGCAAAGTGTCGTATTTCAACGTTGCATTCGTTACTTCACGAAAAAATCGCAATTGAAAGTTGCCAAGTGTTGACATATTAGTGCTCGTGACTGTACACCACAAATACCTATTATACCTAATACCCATTTTGCCCAACGACTCTATGGAAAGACCGGTGAAAGTATCTACATGCAGAGCTTGTCGGCTCATAGCCACCAATAATTCTCAGTTGAAACCATAACCGTAATTTGACTGAATGGTTCCGATCGTGACTATGTAGTGTGCGTAACCGACGATACTGCAAACCGTCGTACTATTTCTACTAGAGTCGAAAGTCGGTTAAATCTCGGCAGGTAAGTGATCGCTTGCTGGACTCTTGGGGTGTTAGTTTTCTGTGTTTGATAATAAACTATTAGCAGTTTTCCTAGTTTTATCAACTTGGTATCCATACTTAAGGCGAAAGCGCCAGGGTAGCCCGCGAAATTATTTTTTTTTTTACTTTTTTTGCAATTTGCTGGTCAGTATTAAGTTGTACGTTGATTAAAATGTGATTCGCGGCCGTAACAAATATGTATTTACAGAATTAGTCATCAACACAACTCTCTAAGACCAAGTAATCCACAAGAATGACTATTTCATGAAATCTTGACATTTAGGGATTATACTAACATAACAAGTTGTATTACTGATTGTTATGATTATAATTCTGTTAATACATATTTGTATACGACCGCGAATCATATTTTAATCAACGTACAACTTAATACTGACCAGCAAATTGCAAAAAACGTAAGAAAATTTGAATTTCGCGGGCTACCTTAGCGCTTCCCCCTTAATATTATAAATGCGAAAATGTTAAACAAGCTACTACTACCACACCAGTAACTTACCAAGCACCTAACAAAATTAACGTTTAATTTTCAACCCTAACCTGTTAAAGTGAGTCTTTTCACGGAAACCCAGCACTTCAGACGTGTTACAAGTGAGTTCCCAGAAGATCTGCATCTAACGGACGATCGTGACGACAAATTCGTACGATTCGCACGAACTGTTATTGTTGCAACACTGCAGTTCAGGGTTGCTACCAATTTGTATAGCCCAAAATGTAAGCTTAACTCATTTACATACGATATAAAGTTAAGTTTAGCTTGCATCGCAAATCGCTACGTTTTTATACATAATTACCTATTACATGTCTGTCAATTGTTTGAAGTTGACAAAGAAAGAATTATGTTTCAAATATTTATGATTAGCGATATTATAAACAATGTATTTAGTGATTTGTGGAGAGCCTGCAATGTATTCATGACGGAAAAGATAATATTTCCGAAATTTAAGTTTTTTTCATAAAGCTTGAGCATTGTGTCCGCAGGATTCTTCAAATTAGGCTAGCTATCGAATGACTTTAATACAGAGAAAGCCCTTGACTGATTATTAAAATCACTTACACAACAAGCAAAGCTGTCAAGTGCCAACCCTGAAGAGATGTCTCTTTATAGTGCCAATAATCAAGAGCTAACGAGAGATAGGTATCAGCTGTCACGTGGCGCCCCGCGGCGTAAACCGGGCGTTTTATGTATTTTGTTGTGATGCGATGAACTGGTGTATAATATGAGGGTATGTACTGACGCATTAAAGACAATCGTTATGTGAGACTTTGAGCGAATTTCACCAATGAAACTGAAGGCGTTCAGCAAATCTAAACCGCGTTCAAGAGCATCACTGACATCAGCGAAGGAACACACTGTAATGAACCTGAACTTATAGCTAACTAGCTGACCCGGCGAACTTCGTACCGCCCCGTCAGCCGCTCTGCCCCCGCTTTTTAAATTTCAGATATCTTCTAAGATAGTCATTTTAAAGATATACTGTACAGGGCAATTTTGATCTCCATGAAATGCACAACGTATGTATATTAAATTGGATAAGAAATAAAACTGTTTTGTTTAAAATAGCTTGGTAAATAACCCATATTTTTTTTGTAATATGTTAAAGATAAAAATGGTTACTGTGGGTTATCCTTAGGAGATAAACATAATACCATCGAGGACTTTTTTATCGATCTTTTTAAGATATAGAATTAATTTGGTCTATCTCGTAAGGTTTAGCCAGCGTTTACAATATAAGTGCACAAAAATATGTTTGTTACGACATCACATTACAAATCTTTGATTTTCTCGGCTTTTCTCTGCTATAATATGCATGTATTGTACATATAAATCTTCCTCTTGAATCACTCTATAGATCTATTGCTGAAAACTGTATGAAAATCCGTTGCAGAGTTTAAAAGATCTAAGCTTACAGACAGCAGGGGCGACTTTGTTTTATACTATGTAAAGATATGTCTGAAATTGCCCATCCATCTTGAGCAAGCCGGTGCCGCTTGCTACTGGCAACACTGGGAATATTCGTGAAGTAAAATACAGAACCATCAAGTTTACAGTATTACATTAGCATGACATCTTATTTAATCTTGGTTACGGTTTTCAGCCAAGAAATCATTCAACGCTAATCCATACTTAATATTATAAATGCGAAAGTGTACCTGTCTGTTACCTCTTCACGCTTAAACAGCTTAACCGATTTGGATCAAATTTGGTATAGAAATAGTTTGAGTCCCGGGAAAGGACAAAGGATAGTTTTTGTCCCGATATCCCCACGGGATCGACACTTATGCGGGTGAAACCGCGGGGTGCTGCAAGTAATTTATACAGACACAAAAGATATATTACTTCAGTTTGAACTACACTATTATTTCACAGAGCTCATCTAGGGGGTAATCGCTAATTATTTCACAAAGAGCATGATATTAACCCTAAATCCCGATACGATCACTGCAGTGTCATATGCCACTATCCTACTGATAGCGATACGTATCAAACGCCGCACGCGCACCGGCAGGGTTATCGCGGATTTTGTAGGTACTTATGTAACATTATAGGTACCGGGCAAGGAAAGTGGATGCAGTCGGCAAGTTTATGATGTCTATCTAATTCTCTCCACTTTCATAATCGCCTCTATTATTAATTGTTGGGTTTTATGTTTTCTCACACTTTCTCGCATTCGTGGAAAGATAAGTTGAAGAAAAAAGAACTATTCTTTTAGCAGGAATTTAAAAAATCCGTGGGACTATTCTTGTAAAGTTATAAGAGGAGAGAGGTTTTTCGCAGAAAGTCAATAAAGTCATCATCTGCCTAGCCTTTTCCTAACTATATTGGGGTCGGCTTCCAGTCTAACCGGATGCCGCTGAATACCAGTATTTTACATGGAGCGACTGCCTATCTGACCTCCACATCCCACTTATTGGGTTTTACGATACCCCTTGGTAAGACTGGTTGTCAGACTTTCGGGCTTCTGACGACCCGTAACGACTGTCAAAGATCCATGAATGACAGCCGGGACAAACGGCTTAACGTGCTTTTCGAGGCACGGGGTCTTGGTATGTAAAGATGGTCGGTCACCCATCCACGGACCAACCGCGGCAAGCATAGCTTAACCTAATCGATTGAATCGTGCGGCTGTTATTTCTTAGCCACAAGCCCCTCTACCCCTCAAATAATCTGATAATAATTAATGTTATTTTCGTGGCATCCCTATTTTCTGACACTACAATTGTGTCACTGATCGTAAGATAGCGTCCGATATGAATCAAGTGTCTGCAATCTGACAGGGTTCGCGCGAAACTTTGGCCATATTCATACACACTTTATTGTGACGACGAATGATTCTGAAAAGCAATGTCATGGATTTTGTGAGAAGAAAGTGCAATGGGTATAAATAAAATCTTGAATCGGAATTCATTCGAAAATGGATTATATTGAAACCTCTCAAGTCTGGTGACCCTGGCTTTCTGATAAAAAAATGAATAACTAGCGGCGCCCCTCAGTTTCACCTGCATACGTTTCTATCCCGTGGGAATATCGGGATAAAAAGTAGCCTATATGTTAATCCAGGGTGTCAGCTACCTCCATATTTTTTTTTATCAAAATTGGTCCAGCCAACAAACATTCGCCTTTTTAATTTTAGTGTGATAGGTAATTAATTACAAAAGTTATTAATTACATATTTTGAATTGATTCTTCATTTGTGTTTTTTTTCATTGTTCTCACATACCTACCTAATAGAAGCAACAAGAATAATGTACCCAGGATTTTGTATTATCTTGATTTAAAAGTGTACGTTTTGGAATGGGCAACTAGCTTCAACCTTCTGACTAACTGACAGACTATTTAATTTTGACAATTCAAAATTGCCTGTAAATGGTTCAATTGAAATAAATGCTTTGAGTTTAATACGTTATTGTAGACAAGAATAAAATGATGACAAGTGGTGCAGGGAAAATTAAAAAATGCGCTACAACTTCTACAGTTACGCATCACGCTTGTAATCACCTGAAAGTTTAGGCAGAGGTGTGCCTATGCAGTGGCGTAACTATAGGGTGGCATTGGGGCAAAATGCCACGGGCCCCAGCTAGAGGGGGCCCCGGTCCGAGAGGGCCATGAGCACAGGAGGATCCTAACATAAGTTTATAAATGCAAACTTTTTTTGAAAATGTGCAACAAAGGATATTATTCAGGTTTCGAACACTTTGTACCTTTTTCCCATTGTTTGTCTAATTTTATGGACAGTACCTCATGCTCAGGAGTAGCGCTTGCGGCCACTAGACCAACGAAGCAGTCAGGTGTTAAATTTTGTAGGAGAAAATATGAAATCTACGTAGAAGAAGTCGCGGGAGATGTGCTAGTAAAAAAAAAAACAATAACGTGGTTGAGCTTCTTTACATTGAGGGAGGGCCCCATCCCTTGAATTTGTCATCTATGTATAGTACACCCACATTTCACCAGTTATGTTTAAGTCCCATGTAATAGGGGCGAGCCTATTGCCATCTACCGGGCACGAATTTAGAGTCCTGCCTGCTACTGAGAAATTCCTGTTGGAAAACCCAATTTCCCAATTTCGTTGAGCTCCTCAAGTTCTGAGTTGAGCTGCACGATTTTTGATAAATGCGTGCACTGATTGGACAGGCCCGCTCAATCTGTGTGGTTCTCTCCTCAAAAGACCATTTCAGACACCAATCTACATGGTCTTCACACGATCTGACCAAGATTTTGTCTGGACTTTAAAAGAGACTGTGACCTCTGAGTTTGTTTCGGCCTTTCTTCTCAGAATAGTCAGTTAAGAAACGCCGACCTCATCTAGTTTAAAAAAATATAATTGACGCGTTTGTACAAACCTACTTACAGAAAATAAATCATTTACCAAATAGCAATAACAATTGGCCCCACCCGGGAATTGAACCCAGGACCAATTGCTCAGTAGTTACACTTGCGACTATGTAACCAACGAGGCAGACATAAAACATATTCAAACTTTTTGCTCTGCTCACCTCCTTTGAAAAGTGTAACTTGAAGATACTTTCAAATTAAGAAACAACTAAACAAAACACGACCTTTGCACTTTCAGATTGCAAGTGTACTATTACGTATCATAGCGGATAGAAATTTGATTGCCATTATCGTAATTTTAATGGGCATGAACGTGGGATAACTGCGATGATAATAGGTAAACCTCTTTCGTTTGGTAGGTTTCGAATCAGGCAAGGAAAGAAAGTAAACACTGAGATGACGGCTGGTAGAGGTATATGGAAGAAGAATCCTATTGTGTCACCCTAAATAAATGGACGAGAGAAAAACAGAAAAATAAAAATACATATTTCATCATCATCTGCCTAGCCTTTTTCCAACTATGTTGGGTCGACTTCCAGTCTAACCGGATGCAGCTGAATACCAGTATATGGAGCGACTGTCTATCTGACCTCCACAACCTAGTTACTGGGTAATACCCCTTGGTAAGACTAGTTGTCAGACTTTCGGACTCCTGACTACCCGTAACGACTGTCAAAGATCCACGAATGACAGGCGTAAAAAAAAAAAAACGTAAAAATACATATTTATGTTTTTAAAATGTTTTCTTTGCCCAGCGGTGGGGACAGTATTGGTTAAAACGAATATGTTTTTAACCTTTTGACCGCCACACGTCAAAAAATCAAAAACGTGCCCTCGGTGTCAAAGTCTGTCATGTAGTCGAACCGTGGGTGGCATGTTGGGCACATTTTAGTTTGTCTTCTATACATGACTGTGGCGGTCAAAAGGAGGAAATAAAAGTAAGAAATACTTAGGTTTGTCAAAAATCTGTAGCCACTTTTCTAAGGTTTATTGCAACGGTATATTTTAAAGACCCAAGTTCAGCTTTTACATCAGACGAAGTTTTCGGAAATGATGAAATATACAGAGTAATTATTTAATTTTAATAGAGACGTTTGTTGATTGGTTCCCACATTGCATCGCTATGGTTTGATAGTATGATTGACATAAACGATTGATTGATTTGATGTAAGTGAAGTGCGTCTTTACTGCTTGTGCAATTAAATTTAGGTACATGTTGTACCTTTACAGTTGGGTCAGAGGTATACGAGTATCACTCACAGAGTTAAGAAAAAACCGGGCAAGAACGAGTCGGACTCGCGCACCGAGGGTTCCGTACCATCATGTTTTTAAATTTTCACCGGCGGCGAGTTACTTACTAGATCTCGTTCAATATTTTTTTTAGTTTTATCATTCTCTTATTTTAGAAGTTACAGGGGGGGGATACATTTTACCACTTTGGAAGTGTCTCTCGCGCAAACTATTCAGTTTAGAAAAAAATTATATTAGAAACCTCAATATAATTTTTGAGGACCTATTCAAAAATACCCAACACGTATGGGTTTGATGAAAAAATTTAAAATTATTAATTTATTGTTTTTTTTTCAATTTTTTTGTGAAAGTCTTAATGCGGTTCACAAAATACATCTACTTACCAAGTTTCAACAGTATAGTTCTTATAGTTTCGGAAAAAAGTGGCTGTGACATACGGACGGACAGACAGACAGACATGACGAATCCATAAGGGTTCCGTTTTGCCATTTGAATCAAAATCAAAATCAAAATCAAAATATTTTATTTCACATAAGCCTACATGGGCACTTATGAAACGTCAGAAGCTAGGTGCACGGTTCCAATTGGTCGTTTCCTATGGAGAAGAACCGGCAAGAAACTCCACGGTTACTCTTTTTAAAAATAATTGGCTTTTACAATATTTTCAAATTACAGTAGGTATGGGAGGATAGCGTAGGCCTGTCAACAAGTATCAGGTACTTGTTAAAATAAAAAATGGTCTACAGATCTAAAGTCTACAAGGCCTACAAAGTCCTCACATTTACAAATAAGAATCTATCAAAAGGATAAATAAAAACACCACAACCACTACAACCATTACAACCACTAATAAAGAGAAGGAAAAAATTTGAATTTTCTGTATATAATGTCAAGTAATAAACAGATTATGTCAAAAAAGTAAATAAAGTAAAGTAAATAAAAAATGAACATCGTAATTTGAGAGCAGTTAATAGACATTTAAATAGTTAAGCCGTTAATGAGTAGCCAGGGAAGCCACATGTGCAGAAGGAATTATTGCCAAACTACCTTGTCTTCAACATAGTCTTTAATCTTATAATATGCTTTTTTGATAAGGACACGTTTGATGAAGGTTTTGAATTTTCCATCGCTAAGTTCTGTAACCGACTTTGGCAACTTGTTATAAAAACGGACGCCGTTTACAAGAAATGACTTGCTAGTTTTAGTTAATCTAAATTTAGGTAACACAATTTCATTTTTACTACGTGTATTTATATTGTGGAAATCGCTTCTTATTTTGAAGAGTCCTAAGTTTTTGCGAACATACAAAATACTTTCTAAAATATAAAGAGAAGGCAGAGTTAGTATATCAATTTCTTTGAATTTGTTTCTAAGAGACTCGCGAGGACCCATTTGATAGATTGCGCGGATTGCCCTCTTTTGTAAAATGAAAATTGAATCTACGTCAGCTGCCGATCCCCACAGCAGAACACCATAAGACATAATGCTGTGGAAATAAGCAAAGTATACTAACCTAGCTGTAGCTATATCTGTCAACTGCCTTATTTTTCTTACTGCATATGCAGCTGAACTTAATCTACCTGAGAGAGCTCTAATGTGTGCGCCCCATTGTAATTTTGAATCTAAAGTAATACCTAGAAATACAGTTTCCGTAACAGCGTCTAGTTTTTTGCCATCAAGTTCTAAATTCAGACCCACTTGAGGTACATTTGGTAATGAGAACTTAAGACATTTAGTTTTGTTCGCATTAAGTAAAAGATTATTAGCTGCAAACCATTTCGAAAGAACAGCCAGACTCTCGTTAACATGTAAGACATCCGTATCTTTTCTATCTATTTGAAAAATAAGGGAAGTGTCATCCGCGAATAAAATGATATCCGACAAGTTAGCCATCATGTAAGGAAGGTCATTAATATAAACTAGAAATAGGAAAGGGCCAAGAATTGAGCCTTGAGGCACGCCCATCTTAACTAAAGACCCCGATGACGTCGCCCCATTAACTAAAATTTGGCTACGGAACCCTAAAAAGGTTCACTTTTTTGTGAATTTTTGTATCAATGAAGGGCATAATTATGACGTGTGCGTGTCTTTATGTTTTGTGAATTTTGATTAAAAACACATTTCCATATTAATAAGCAGATTTTTCATCCATACATGCGTTTTATTCTTAAAAACTCTCCTCATTATTTTGATAAACATTAAATTCCTCTCATAAATTGAGAATGTATCTTTGCTGGAACTCATTACACGCTAAAGTTCAGCAGCTTCTGATTACAATCAATCCATTCACAAATTATTTATGTTTGTAAACGGGTACTTACGACATAACTGCAGGAAGATAGTCTTTAACCATATTTAATAACTAATAGCAAGCCATTGCAATGATTATTAAGTTATTACTAGTTTGTATACGTAATAGGGGCCAGGGTGAGAGAAATCGTCCGCACTCGGGGAACCAATTAGATGATCGCGCTCACTCTGTGAGTTAGAACGCTATTAAGTAAGCACGATCGAGAAGGATACTGTTGGAACTCGAAGGGAAACATACAAAACTAGTTCATTTATAAAGGAAGAATTTGAGGAATGACTTTTTAACAGAGGAGGTAACTCTTTCACCCCAAATTAATTGATTCCCTTTATGAGCATAAAGTGTTAGAACTTAGCAAGTACTTTTGAGAATTGTTAAATTCCTTATCTTAATTGTACAGACGCCAGCACATCAAGCTACTACAATCTGTCAAATTTCTTTAATGGATTTTCAACTTTATCGCTAAAGCATAAGGTTCAAAGTTGATTGGGAAAATTTGACAGTTTTGGGTAGCTTGTTATGCTGGCGTCTATACCAAGACCAAAACTAGCATAATCAGCCTCTAATGTTCCCACAGATGGGACGCGGTTTCCTCACGATGTTTTCCTTCACCGTTTTGAGAGCAGAGGTGATGAAATTATTTCCACAACAAAGTAAAGCGCGGCCATTACAACTGGGCCACCACTGCTTCACAAAAGTGCGGGGTCAAGAGCGGGCCCATTTAGTAATAAAAAAAATAATATTTACTTTAGCAAATACAAAAAAAAAATCAGCTGATTCAGCTGATTTTTGACGAGTTCGTCAAAATGTAGAGAACAGCTGTTTTTTTTTTCGCGATTTCAGTTTTGGTCCCAAAGTAAAAGTTGTTCATAATGATGAGTACAATGACCTCTTAAGAGGTTGTTAATGTTTCACCAATAACCCTATCATCATCATCATCATTTCAGCCGAAAGACGTCCACTGCTGGACATAGGCCTCAAGCATCTCCACTTCGACCGGTTCTGTGCGCATCCAACGGGTTCCTGCGGCCTACACCAGGTCGTCGGTCCACCTTGTGGGAGGCCTTCCAACGCTACGTCTTCTGGTACGCGGTCGCCACTCCAGAACCTTTCGGCCCCATCGGCCATCTGTTCTGCGAGCAATGTGCCCTGCCCACTGCCACTTAAGTTTGGCAATTCTTCGGGATATGTTGGTTACCTTGGTTCTCCTGCCCTGTATTTTTTTTTAAATCTGACCTAAAACCAATAGTATCCCCGAAGTCAGTTCACACGCTTATCGCCTATGAGGCTCCGCGCTCCTCCAAATGTCACATTCTCACTGCAGCACCGCGATACTGATTGCCATGTAACCTATATACCTATTTATTTATATAAATACACCTTTTGTAACATCACACAATCTACTGAACTGGCAAACAATGGAAATGCTGGTTGGTTTAAACTAAGAATAGCATTCAACATTTAGCATGTAATGCTGCGAAAGAATGATAGAGTTTTCAACTTCAGAAATTTTTTGCTTTGCGTGTTTTTTTTTTTAAGTTATATTTTGCTGGTTCAGGGGATCAGACCGGAATAAATCGGATTTTCAACTCTCGGTGCTGAGCCAAGCATTAAAAATCCAACAGAGCGTATCCCAGCACGTCAAAAAAACGCCATATTAGATTTTAAATCCAGTGCGCGAAAAAAAACGCAGCGGGAAAAACGCGCCCGTCGAACCTGAGCTGACAGTTACTAGTATCTATGCCATTTAATTCAGTCGATTCATTTAAGCCTTTATATCTTGACGGATAACAGGGCGAGGCTTACTGCCGGAACCCTAGGTATCTGACAGCCTGCATTCAGTGTTAATTTTTATTTATAATCAACGTTTCAAACGTCAATAGGTACCTACTGGGTTGGTGCATTCCGTTTTACATAAATTAAGTGAGGTAACTATGTATTTTTGTCTTACTATTGCGAAGAAAAATAACAGGACTAAACTTTATGTAAACAATTGATTGTAACAATACAGCTTTAAAAATTATGAAAATGAAAAATGGTTTGTTATTTTAACACAGTAAACATTAACAACTAGTGACTGGTGCCTCGTTTTATGAAGATAAGCCTGTGTTAGGAGACTCCGCCCTTCCATAACTTAGAAAAGTATCTTTTAATTATTTGTCGTTAATTAGCGTGTCCAACTTTTATCATTGATCTAGTTTTTGATGAAAACCTTATTAGGCATATTTCTTATCAAATATTATAATATAATATGTATTTTATAATATCTTATTATAATATCTATCCCAGGTTTCTGAAAGCCTGAATTTAATGTACTATTTTTTATATTAGCCGTTAATGTCCCACTGCTGGGGAACGGCCTCGCTACACTCTTTCTAAAAAAATAACGGCTAATAAAAAAATAAATGTTTTGGTTATCTAGCTGCTGTTATTTCGGCCAACCGGATATTTGACAGCTTATCAGTTATTTTAGTGTTGATAAGCTTACAGAAGCTGGGTATGAAAGTATACAAACTGTCTTCGGGAACCTCCCATTCCGATTTAAATAACTGGTTGAATTGGTTTACCTGTAAACAAAACAAAAAAAAAAAACATTAGGAACAGCTCAATAAAAATTCTAATTCATGATCGCGCTTAATGACCTCAAATGTCACTGTCAGACATGGAATCTGGGCTTGAATAACTTGATTTTCATATTATTTAAATGAATCCTGAGCAATGGAGTCACACAAGCCTACACGATCATAATAAATTATGAGCAGTATTTCATATTGACTGCAAACAGATGGCGCCGCTGTCGCATTGTGCAAGAATCTGTCCTAAAGGAGGTTTAATGGAGATTTAAAACCTTCTTCGTTCCTCTTCGTTTAACTTTTTTATTTCGTTCTGGCCTGTTTTATTCGGCCTTAAAACCTAGATAGAAAGAAAATAAATTTATTTGACCCAGGTTAAGGCACACAATATTCAGACAAAAAAAAGAGAAAAAACTTAAAATAGTGTTGTGTGTCTCACGGCTGCGCCAAATAGGCCCAATTTAGTTCCTAGTACACTGGAACGAAGGAGGCAAAAGACTGAGTGGTACATAAGCTAAAAAGTAGACTTGCGCTCTTGTTGTGAAGACACCAGAGTTCTCATTAACACCAGTTTTCGGTTGTGTGTAAAACTCATATTAGTCCTAATGATTGTATCAGTAGGAAAATATTCAAAGGCAAAATTTCTATAATCATCATGGTTACCTAGTGTGGACGCTGATCCTCAACATCTTTATGTAATTCTTAGATGGCTTTTAATATACTCAAGAGTCATGAGTGCCTCGAAAAGCACGCAGCTGTCGTGATCTTTGACAGTCGTTACGGGTCGTCAGAATCCCGAAAGTCTGACAACCAGCCTTACCAAGGGGTATCGTATTACCCAATAAGTGGGTTGTGGAGGTCAGATAGGCAGTCGTTCCATGTAAAATACTGGTATTCAGCTTCATCCAGTTAGAGTGGAAGCCGACCGCAACATAGTTGTGAAAAGGCTAGGCAGATGATGATGACGAATCATGAATTCATGAGTGATTTATCTGGGCCTATTCCTCGCCGGTAACTACATTACATGAAACAGTGCGTTACCACAAAATCGAAGGTGCATAACAAAAAGGTTTTATACAAAAGCAGTACTCTTTTGTGACAAACGAAATCGAAGGTCTTGGTCGTGAGCAAAGAATTGGGTGCGCACGAAAATAAAATACATGATCGACGTAAAATTTTTCGTGTTTGTCGATTTGTCGTGTCAACGCAAATGGAAAGGATGTACCTTGAAATTGCATAGGTACTAATAGGTATTCAGGCAGGATATCAGTAAATCTATGGGCTCGTAAAGGAGCGGATTTGAAGTAAATATCGTAAAACCAGACTGAATATTTTGAGGTCTAAGTGTAGACTATAAAATGTTAAATCTAGTTATTATTCATTAGAATGATATCGCTGGTGGTGTTATGGTTTTTATTTTATCCTGTTTAGATATCGATACGGCTGGACCAATTTTGATAAAATTTGGTATAGAGGTAGCCGACTCACTGGATTAACACATAGGCTACTTTTTATCCCGATATTCCCACGAGATCGATACTTACGTGGGTGAAGCTAGTTTTTATAATAGTACTCTATACTAAATTTTATCAAAATTGGTCCAGCCGTTTGTGTGTGAAGAAGTAACAAACATACTACACTCACAAACTTTCGCCTCTTTATTATTAGTGTTAGGTATATCGAGTACCTAAGCTTTTCATGACTTCTGCTACTATCCTAACCTATGTGAAAAATGTAGATAAGAATAGTGATCATTAAAGGAATGGAAATGGGATGCGTGAAGAGGCCTCTTCCGTAACACAACAAAACACACCGGTCTCATCATCCTTTATCTCCTTTAAGTTAAAATTACAGGACCGCTGGATACCGGCACTAGTACAACGTTCTCTTAGGAAACCGTAGCAACCTTAAGACCTACATCCAACCATCATTAAGCAATGACGTCTATAGAAAATCAACGCGTTATGATTCAGACTGGCAACACTGACTTGTAATAAATCATTCGCTTTCTCATTGCGACGAGCGAGCGGACCCGGGTGATGTATGTAGTACATTGTGAATACAATTGCGCATAATCAATAGTAATAGTTGTGCGCATTAGCTTCTGATATTGACGTTAATTCGTCTTGTTGGGTAATAGGGCACTGATGATCTACATTGCTTCAACCTACAGAATGCGTCTAAAGACAAAATTGGCATATTTGTATGTCATACATAGGTACCTGTAGCGGTATCTACAACGCCACATGCGAACTATGCATTATACTGACGTCACGCAAAATCCTGCATCTCGCAAGCAGAGTTTACCGCGCAACTTTTTCTAGGCGCTCAGCATAGTAATTCACAACCATTAGATACGCTTCCGTAACGAATCGAACAACAATCAATGTTAACGAAGGAGTCCTCTAAACGCTGTTCGCAAATGCAAAACCCGAAAATTGTGTCAGTTTAAGTCAATTAAACGACCGCTATTCTTCCGACAGACGTTCGCGATCGGGGACAAGGTAAATCAGGTTATTGAAATGTGTAATTTTCGACACAATACCCTGTCGAATGGATGTCAAACTCAAACTCAAAGCATTTATTTTCAATTAAACCATTTACAGGCACTTTTGAATTGTCAAGAAGTAGGTCAGTCAGAAAAATATGAAGCTAGTTGCCCATTCCAAAGCGTAGGTACTCGTACCTATGGAGAAGAACGGGCAAGAAACTCCATGGACACTCTTTTTAAATTATATTTTACAAAAATATTAGTTACATCATTACTTTTGAATTTATAATTAAATAATGTGACAACGATGTAAAAATAAACAAGACGTATGCGTTAAAAGCGTCCAGAGTACAACAAATAGTACTAAAACAACAATCCAAAAATAAAATAATAAAAAATAAGCCGAGGCAGCTAAGTGATGATCAGCCCCAACTGACGGCGCCCGTTCACGAACATGACGCATAGATCAGCACCATTCAGCTCAACCATTTTGAAGGGAGCTAAATGATCCAACATACACGCCACCGTCAGCGAGACATTTGTGAATACCTATGCTGATCTCTTTTCGCATACTATCTTCAAACTTCTATGCTTATGCAGTTGCCTTGTAATAAAGCTAAGATCAATGCAGAAGTAGGCAGAGCGGAGACATTATACTAATATAAATCTGCGGCGGCGCTACCTAATAAAAACTAAAAAGGAAAGTTGCACGCTTGCTGCCGACAGATGTCACTTTCAAACATCGTTTAATGCAGATAGCAAATAAATCGCAAGAGTTTCTCTTACACCTATAAGCTCTATTAATACTGCATTTTATATACGTTATTGGCTTATTTTGTAGCTAATAGTAAGGTCGTAAAACTAGGTAAGTCTATTATTTGATGACCCTGAAGTTTAATTTCTTGCCAATATCCTGTGTATTAATTGGGACAAATTAAATTAGCTAGCCCAGCTCTGTAACATGATGGGTATCAATATCTAGACATGATAAAATAAAAAAATAATAATTTGATGACTTTTTTTTGTGGGGTCGATTTTATAGTGAAAAGTAATAATCTCAAACAGTTTGTCCAAAATGGTATGAAGAACTAAGCAAAATGATTTTTAGCAGATTCCTTATCATTCACGGAGTTCCAACTATAAAGATCCCGATGATTTTAAATATCGGTATCATTCAGTTAGGTACGTTTGGAAACTTGGTTCAATACTGCTTCTTAATACTTCTTTTTCTGTTTTTTTTTGGCTGAATATTGTGTGCCTGGATCAAATAAATTTCTTACTTCATTTTCTTTTACTTTTCCAAAAGTGAAAAAATATTGTATTTCTGTCGCACTAAGATAAATAATTTGTGAAAATTTCAACTGTCTAGCTATCGCGGTTCTTGAGATACAGCCTGGTGACAGACAGACGGACGGACAGAGCGAAGTCTTAGTAATAGGGTCCCGTTTTTACCCTTTGGGTACGGAACCCTAAAAAGCAAAGGCAACATTGTATGCAACTAATCACCATCTCGACTAAAATTCGCTCGTGATCACAGCCCTTAACTCCGACAGCTAATTCTAACAGCTCACATACAAAACCAAACCGTATTAGAAATCATGTTATTCTAAATATTATGCGATTCAAACATAATGTAGAAAGGTACGCGAATTAAAATGTCAACGACCATATGCAGCGACAGTTAGGGCTGTTAGTATTAAGTTAAGGGCTAAGTTAGCAGTTTTGTATTAATAAATATGAGCGTTGCCAAGTTCTGTGTGGGAGAAAAAGGAGGTATGCCGTTCATGTAAGCATTGTTGATTGATAGAAGGATGTTCTTGTTATGACATCTACGAAAATATTTGTGTTAAGTCAGGTGGTTAGAATTTGGCGAAAGAAAGGAGCATTTAAAAATGCCGATTGAGCCATAGTCATTTTGGGCAGAGCACCGCCGCCGTGTCCTCGTAGAGGCGATCGGCAGCGGCGGCGACCTTTCGCGTCCGGCCCTGGTGCAAGCCATGGTCCGGGGCGAGAGGGAGTGGGAGGCAGTCACCTCCTTCTGCGAAGCAGTCATGCTAGCAAAGGAGGTGGGGGGACGGCTCAGGGAGAGAGCGTCCCTTCCTAGCCGCCGCAGGAGACGCTCCGGGCGTCGGGAGCCGCGTGACGACTCCCGGCCACCGTAAGCGCGGGCCTAAAGGCTGAAGCCTGCCGGGACAGCGGGATTGTCCGAAAGGGTTACCGCTGGCCCGGAACATAATGGGCTAAGGAAGGAGTGAGTTTTAGTCAGTAAGAGTCTGACACTCCCTTCCGCTCCACCCAGAGCGAGAGGGGTCATTTGATGACTTCACATCCGCAAAAAAAAAAACCTTATTCATTCGACATACATTCAAAAGCTGCGGCCCCTTCATTGGCGCTGACTTAGGTAGGTACTATCTTACGGCATAATATCGATCGAAGCTTCTCATGACCAGCAGATTCCTTTGCAATTTCATCTACGAAAACAACCTAAAAAGCCAAAATAACCAACCACAACATAATATTTACATTAGCTTTGGCAACCATGCCAAGGTATCCGTTTATGGTGCGGTCGTTAGAGGCAGCGCTTGCGCAACGGTTCAGGTTCAATCCCGGGTATGTAATAGTAACTGGCGAAGAACATAAGCTTTTTCGCAATAGTATTTATTTATTATTGGAGGTGTTGTGAGGAAGATGTATTGATATATTGAAGTAAGATTTCAAGAGTTTAAAGATCATTCAGGTTTTCTTGTATACTAGGTATCTATTTGCTTGGTTTGTTACACTTTTTAAGGCTCCTTTAAACAGGCGCGACACGCGATAATATCGCGCGCGACGACGCGACGTGTCGCGCCTGTTTGTAGGAGTCTTTAGTCGGCTTATTTGCTCTATTACATGGTTAGTTTTGTAAGATTACGTAGGAGTCAACCTTAAAAGCGGTATGGAAAACTTTATAGTTTCTACGTTTCTTTTTTTATCGCACCAGCACCATATCAGCACTAATGATTCTGAGTGTCAGTTCTCGTTGTGTCTACGATAAGAAAACCCTGGTAACAGTCACTCACTTAAAATAATAATCATATACCTACCTACATCATCATCATCTGCCTAGTCTTTTCCCAACTATGTTGGGGTCAGCTTCCAGTCTAACCGGATGCAGCTCAATATCAGTAGGTATTTTACATGGAGCTGCTTTCGGGCTTCTAACGACCCGTAACTACACGAATCATGAATGACAGTTGGTCCCGCCAACGGATTAGGGTGCTTTCCGGGGCACGAAGAGGTATTCGTAAGTAAAGATGGTCACCCATCCACGGACCAACTGCGGCAAGTGTAGCTTACCATAATGATCGACCCGTGCGGCTGTTATAACTTAGTCACATATAAACTACAATACCAATAAAGACAGTACATGACTGAGTCTCGGTCTGCATTAATTTACCTTCCTAATTAACAGTTAAATCCTAAACGCCTACTTTAATTCGGAATTGCACCGATACCCTATGATTAGTTTTACCAAAATTGGTCAGAAGTGTATAAAATAAAACGTTCCTGCCTTATACCATAATGTTATTAGTTGTTATTATGATTTTGATGCGGGTAATCATAACATGTGCTTGCGACTGTGACCCAAATAGCTTAGTGATGCGGCTGCAGTATGTATGTAGGTAGGTAGGTATGGGGACTGGATTCGAGGTCGCCGATTCGAGTCCTTAGTCAATATTATATGCTGCCTTCTGATTTATTTGAATTTTGTAGATTTGTGTGTGTGTGCATAAATGAAAAGTCTACGTGGTAGATCCAGTTGAAGATCGTCGGATGAGCTCAAATCCTTTAAAAAAGGTTGGTGCTTTTTAGCAAAAAAGAAATGAGAAAAGACTAGGGGAGCAGAAGATGGCTGGATAAGCTAGACGCTTTTGTAATGGCAGGTAAGAAGGGATTAGTTAAACATATTGCCCTGCAGCGAGGCACTTCAGAAAACCACGTGTTGCTAGGAGCAAAAGTTATAGAGATATTAAGCAATTTGCACTTAGCGAAACCACGGTACAATTATATCAGAAGGACAAATTCTCGTAATTTAAAACGTTCAAAATCTCGACCGAACTCCATAACAACAGATGGTCACGGGCAACAGACTGTAGACAGTCAAAATTGGCTATACCAATGATTCACCCACGACTAACCAAAAAACTTCTTAGCCTAAGTAGAAATAACCTTAGAATAATAATAGGTTAAATTACGGGCCACAACCTCCTTAACAAACATCTCTTCAACATAGGCGTCACGGACAGCCCCCTTTGCAGGGGCTGCCTTGACGCCGAGGAATCAGCCGCCCACGTCATCCTGGAATGCGAGGCCGTGGCTTCTCAACGTGCAGAAATCCTCGGAACAATGAGGTCGCTCCGCGAAGCCTGCGAAGCTCCCAGGAAGCTTCTGTGCTTTTGGGCGGAGCTTGGCTGGCTCTGTTAGCCAGAATCCCCACGCACAACGGACCGAATGAGAGTCTGAGAGGAAAAGGGAGCCCCATCATCATCATCATCATCATCAACGTTCAAAATCTAGTCGCAGTCTCATTTCGGCGACAAACAAATGTCAGAAATGTAGGGAAATAGGTATTTTTGACAGACTGTGAACGTTCTTATTAAAATTACAAGAAATGCCCCTCTGCTTTGTACCTAAGTATTAAAAAAACACAGTGCTTGAGTTAAACATGTAAAACACGCAACTTTATCTTTCCACTTTTGCAATAAAAAGGTCTCAGTGTCGCGTTTACATATCAGATAATGATCAATCAATCAGAGAAGACTTGGTAAATGTTTCGTGACGAGATGTACCTCTTATTTGGGTAAAATTAACCGTACAATTAACTGCAGTTAAGCTGTTGACGTTAAGTTACTCTCGTGACAATCGCCGGTTAAGGGAAAAGTTAAGTTTCACCCAATAAAGTTTATGTTAAGTATTACAATGGTGACATACGGGCGGACAGTACTGTGACCAGAAGGCCAATTCCCGTAATTTAAAATGTTCAAAATCTAGTCGCAATCTCATTTCAGCGATAATTGATGTCAAAAACTTGTCAAAAATGTAGGGACAGTAGAGGTATTTTTAACAGATTGAGACTGAGATCATACTGAGAACCTTCATAAAATTACGAGAATTGCCCTCCGGTATGTGTCATTATGTTGCCGTAAATAAAACATCTAGATGTTACAGAGAACGCATTTTGCATACCAACTTTCAAGGTTTCCCTTGCGTGTCTAGAAAACCCTTCGCTTACTAGTTTTCTATTGAGAACGTATCCACGGTCAGACCGTAGTACTACAAAATGCCCATATATTAGTTATATGCTTTAAAAACATCAGGTTAAACCTCACACATGTAACTACATAGTTTTACGACCGACTATTAATAAATCTGAGAGAAATGAGAATGGGAAATCTGCCATTAAAATTCACTTCTCAGGTCTCCGGAGTCTGGATCTGTGTCCAGTTGATGGCAATACGCTCACCCTCTATTAACTACTTTAATTATTTCGTAAGTTTGTGATTCTCGTGCCCCTCGAGCCTGATATACCCAACACATCGAGTGTACTACGTGAGCTCGACAAATGGATGTGCGAATAACACTTGTGCGACAAAACTGTCCGCCAACTTGTTGGCCAAACATACTGCTCCTATACCGATATTATTTTCCCCAATTATTATCGGTCGCCGCCGCGTCGTGTTCATTTCGGTTCACGTTTATTAGTCTTACTCCTTTTGGGTGCCATCGTCTTGTTTGATCAACAACCAGTTTGACCATACGCCATTTTGATTATCAGGACAAGATTTACTGATGATATTGGCTCTTGGCGACAAAGGAGGCATTGTGGTTGATCGAGAAATTATAATTAGCCATTATTTTGTTGGAAATTAAATGATTGGTTGGATTGATCGAATCCAGATCGATTGGAAGGGCTTAGCTGGCTATTGGACAAAGAAAACATTATTATCTTGCAATTATTTCAATTTATTTGAAGTCAGCGCAATATGACTACTTTTTCCTTATTTCTAGATTCATAATCTGTAATTTATGGTGTATATAATAAAGAGTATTGTGTATTCTATTATATGCACTTAGATGCATACTATTCAGATGAATATGTGTATGCTATTCAGATGATGCTGACATCTCTTTGAGGCGCGCATGGCACACGTACGCGCCGTCCGGCACGGGCCTGGTCCTGCTCGGACGGTGAGCGACCCATTAATCTACGTCCGCAGGCCCGCGCCTACGGTGTCCGGGAGTCGTCCCGTGGCTCCCGAACGCCCGGAGCGTCTCCCGCGGCGGCTGGGACGAGGCTCTCTCCCTCATCCATCCCGCCACCTCCTTCGCTAGCATGACTGCTTCGCAGAAACCCTTAGTTACCAGAACATCCTGTTTTAATAGCTTGAGACACTGCGAATTTTAACATTCTTCAAGCAGAAAATAATCGTGATAATATGTTATTATTGAATTAAGGTTACACAGTGACTGATGTGAAGGGTATATGAAGTTATTTTTGGTAGATAAGAGCTGCCAATTATGGTTCCAGTAGTGGAGATTATTTAAATTTAAAAGCTGTGTCATTTGTGAGCTGTCAGTCTTGAGAAATGGGGTAATGTATGCTTGTGGGTGAAGTAAAATCTGGTCACGTTATGGCACGATTGTGCAGTGCTTTGAGTTGACACAAATATGATCATGTTTGTTACTGACGGGCGAGTTTCTTCTGTTTTAAGTTGGGATTGAATCTGAAGCTGATTTAAACCAAGGTTATGAGTTATGAGTGTGACATAACTGTGTGATCATATCCTATTATCACAAGCAGATCTTGGATCAAAATGTGGCTCATATAAAACTCGCTGTTGGCTTAAATCCATTTTTAGGCCAGTCACATAGGTTCTAACTATTTACATGACAAGATGCAATTGCTCGTGCAAAAACAAGAAAATATTATGGAATGCTGGAAACGAAAGGCTAGGAGCGGCAGCTTGGATGTTGTAATCTTAATGGTGAAGCTTGCTAACAGGATGACAAGCAAGAAGACTGGCATGATGGAAAACGATGATGAAGAAAAATCATTTGTAGAAAAGTTATAGAAGTATGAAAAGTATCTACAACGCTATCAGGTTCTTTTGGCGCGGAAATAGCGCCGCCATCTTGTTTTGTCAATACAACTCCACAAACGTTTACCAACAACGCCCTCCTGTCAATCATTGTCAGTCATTCAGTCGCCAAAAGATTCGAAAGCTTATAAAGTTCCTAAATCAAATTAAAATTAACGTTCTTTTGTTTCTGTTTACATAACACCAGTAATGTTTGCGTTGTCGCAAGCCACGAGTCGTTGCAATGGGCTTTATTATAAAAAACAAGTAATATATGAAGTCGTTGTGTAAAAGTTGTATAATTTTACAATTACCGCTTAACGGTTGCAGGCTCGAGTTACGTAATAAACGCTAAGGGAATTCGATAAAATTGTTTAGAAATTAGAGCTAGGGTCATGATACTTATGGTAAGTGAGCCAAAGTAGAGTAGAGATTCTTTAGAAGAGAAGACATTGAAGTCAATGTTAATAACTGTCAATGTCATGTTTATGTCAAATGCGTAATGTCATTTTGCGAGTTATTCGTGATTACATTAGAGACATGCTCTCTTTAAATCTATATCTATCTGCGATATCTGCTTACTATTTAGGTACCCATATCTATCAAGAAGTACTACCTATTATAGTCGATCATGGTATTGCTTTACTTCATTTGACAACAATTTCCAGTAAATCGTAACTTCACTACGGTTTAGAGTATCTGACTGTCACATAGGCAATTAGACCTTGTCGTTTTATGACGCGCAATTGACACTGAACCTTAGGGTGACACGAAGTCAAATAAATATACCTAACTATGGACTTTTTGTCTGTTAATAAAAGCACACAATTAAACATAAGAGTTTGTAAATTTAGTTTTGACTGTGTGAACATCCTAATTAACTAAAAGTGACCTTATAGCTGTTCAGAGAGAAACTTCATGCCTAAAATAAATCTTTCAAGAAAAAAACACGAGTGGCTAAGAATAAAATAATATTATGAATATTTATGATCAATAATCTATCACACATAATAATATAAATAATAATAATATTCCACAACTATCACACAACGCCGTCTAGTCTCAAGCTAAGCAGAGCTTGTGTTAGGAGTACTAGACAACTGATAAACATACTTATATATTTCTAAATACATACATATATAGATAAATTACACCCAGACACAGAACAAATGATCATGCTCATCACACAAACATTTGTCCTGGGTGGGAATCGAACCCACGACCTCCGGCATAGCAGTCATAGTCACTGACCACTAGACCAACAGGCCAGTCAAAAACATCTACCAAGTTATCACCACATATTTACAAAACCACTATAAGGACACTGTCGACTTGATTCCCGCACCTCTGCTCTTACGCCGCTCACGCTTGTAAAAACATTATCGACAATTTCACAAGTGTTTCTGACAAACAGGCTTTCAACATAACGGTTTTAGTTATTGGCACTTTCCTGAATACATTTGTGGTATGAATGATGGTAGATCTTGGAAGAAAATGGCGCAAAGGAACTGGGAATGGTTTACTCGCTGGGTCTACTTGTAGGATCTTCTAAAATTATACTACGTAGGTAGATATAAGAACTAAGAGCTACTAATGATATTAGAGTAGTGGAAGACCCCGCTTCGTTGGTCTTGTGGTTGCAAGCGCGACTGCTGAGCGTGGGCTCAAATATGATAGGATTTTCCATTAGGAATTTCTTAGTAACAGTCCGGAGTTTGGAAGTTGGTGGTTTAATACTCCCGTGCTTCGGAAAGCACGTAAAGCCGTTGGTCCTGCGCCTGATCTCTCCCCGGTCGTGTCGGATTGCCGTCCCATCGGACTATGAGAGTAAAGGAACAAAGAGTGCACCTGTGTTTGCGCACACACTTGTGCACTATAATATCTTATGCGACCCTGGCTAATCTCCGTTGAGATTGAACGCCGTGACCGAAATCGGTCGAGAGGCTGTTATTAGGGGAAGGTCAAAGAAACGGTTGATGGACTGTGTGAAAGATGATAATGATGGTGACGACTAATAGAGAGACCCCAAATACATTGGGATAATGACAAAACAATGATGAACTGGTAGATGATAGAACAAAGAGCTGCAATTGTTATTAAAAGTCCAGTTTAAAATCCTGCTAAAGCTAAAGGTAAAGCACCGTATCAACTCGAGCCATTCAGTATTATAATCGGAATCGTATCGTAATCGCCTCGCCTCGGGACAAGCTCACGAACCGCGGTGCGTTGCGTTACGGCTCATCGTACCCGCGATTACGGCTCGTCGTCCCCGCGCTTACGTCTCTCCGTACTCGAGCTTACGTCTCTTCGTCCAGTCTTGCCCCTCTCACACCTCCGGCCTGCCTGTTGCATTATCAACCAGCGGTTGGCGAGCCGTAAGCGCGGCGTCGCCTAGCCGTAGACGAGTCGACGTATCGGAACTTCTGATACGCTTTGGTTACGTGCTTACGTTAGGTTGCCGCCTGTTTGACGGCGAGGCGAAAGGCGATACGGTGCCGATCGAAAATATTTAAAATGAAATGCAACACGACTGAATTTATTATTTAACTACCTGTAACCAAACAAACCTGCATCAAACCATTTTTAAGATACAAAAAGTCTGATCAATCTTTACACAAGACAGGAACACCCAAGCGACTTGTATCCTTTAACACAACAAATACGGTTCAATTTATTTCTCCAAAAGTAAACATGATACATTCCTTTTATATTTGAAAACGATCGAACGTCCATTACAGATAAAAACGAATAAATCTTGTTAAAAACGTTAAAAATTCGCAGAAAAACGCACTTAACACGAATCTTTACGCACATTTGTGACTTTTTTTTGCGTAAATACGAAGCGGTTTTACTCGAAACTTACGCATCGACCGATTTCATTGAAAATTAACAAATAATTTGCATTAATTTTATGTTTGTGCCCCAAAAGATACTGCCGTTATTTTTGTGCCTTTCTCAACTGATGCTGTGTTTCAATAAGCATCATTGTTTTACTTAAGGTACGTACTTACATACCTACACATACATAACCCAATTAATAATCTCATTTAGCTCAATTATTATTGAAGTTATGTAACTGTAAACAATTTGATTCCACCTTTATTCCCAAGACTATTTCGGTTAATAGTAATGCATCGTTCAGTGATTGGGCTACCATTGGTATTCATAAAAGTAGAACACGGCTTTATGAACTGTACAATGAAAGGACTTATATTAACACTGATGAATTTAATTTGTATGTTAGAAATTATTCAAAATTATTTAAAAAAGTTTGTTATATGGCCAAGTCACGTTATTTGGGTTCAAAGATTAAAAACAGCAGTAATGTAATTAAAACGACTTGGAATATTATTAATAGTGAAACGGGAAGATCTAGTAACCGAAATACTGACTACAGCCTGTCTATTAATGACAACATAATAAAATCAGACACACAAGTCGCCGAGGCATTTGAAAATTTCTTTTCAGATATTCCCGTTTCAACTACTAAATCACTAAACTCATCACCTTCTGTTGCTGAGTCTTTGCTTAAAGAAAATGTTAATGGTTGCGATTCAGAATTTCGTTTTGAATATATTACCTGTAGAGATATAATTAAAACCTTTCACACTTTAAATGTAAAAAAGACTGCAGATCTGTGGGGTAATTCTGTAGAAGTAGCCAAGTCTATTATTGACATTGTAGCGCCTACTCTAGCTATTATCTTTAATAGTTGTATTGACAATGGGGAGTTTCCTGACCTTATGAAAAATAGTAAAATAATACCTTTGTTTAAATCAGGTAGTACATCAGACCCCACAAATTATAGACCTATTTCTGTACTACCTACCTTTAGTAAAATTTTTGAGAAATTAATTTTAGACCAAATGCAAAGATTTTTTAATAAACATAAATTATTACATAGCAAACAGTTTGGTTTTACAAGGGGTCGTTCAACTACTGATGCCGGCGTTGAACTATTAGGACATATTTATAATGCATGGGAAGATAAATGCGATGCCTTGGGCATCTTTTGTGATTTGTCTAAGGCATTCGATTGCGTTCTTCACGAAACGTTAATCAGGAAACTCCGCCACTACGGGATCCGAAACACTGCTCTGGATCTTCTTATTTCATACTTGAGTAAAAGGATTCAGAGCGTTGACGTTAATGGAAAAAGATCACCCGGATCTATAGTAACAATGGGAGTCCCACAGGGCTCAATTCTTGGTCCTTTCTTGTTTCTCATTTATATTAATGACTTGCCGTACCTCATAAAGGATCATCATGATATAGTGTTGTTTGCAGATGACACTTCTCTTTTGTTTAAACTTAAACGTCAGCAGTTGGTTACTGACGATGTAAATAGCGCGATCTCGAAAGTAGTCCACTGGTTCAATGTTAATAATTTGCTTCTAAACGAGAAGAAAACCAAATGCATTAAGTTTACGCTACCTCACGTAAGGCAGGTGAAAACTAATGTGTTGATAAAGGGCGAGGAATTGAATCCTGAAGACAACACAGTATTCTTGGGCATAACTTTGGATGCTAAGCTTCAGTGGGGTCCACATATAGATAAATTGTCAAAAAAGCTAAGTTCTGCAGCATACGCTGTTAGAAAAATTCGAAATTTAACTGATATAGAGACTGCCCGTTTAGTGTACTTTAGCTATTTTCATAGTGTAATGTCGTACGGTATTCTATTGTGGGGAAATGCCGCCGATATTCAGACTATCTTTGTTTTGCAGAAGCGAGCTGTTCGATCAATTTATAAATTAAGTCCGAGACACTCTCTCAGAGACAAATTTAAAGAGATTAATGTAATGACTGTGCCTTCTCAGTACATTTATGAATTTTTTTTATATGCCCATAAAAATATAAAATTGTTTAAAAAATACAGTGATATCCATAATATAAATACTAGAAACAAACACAAATATGTTGTGCCTACAACCAGGCTCAAGAAAATAGGTGGCTCGTTCAGATGCCAATGTATACGCTTTTACAATAAACTACCAAGCCACGTTCAAGATCTAAGCCTTAATAAATTCAAATCTTTCATTAAACGTAAGTTGTGCCAGAAAGCCTTTTATACCGTTAAAGATTATATTGAGGACAAAAAGGCTTGGGATTGAGCTGCTTCCAATTTCTGCATTTTGAATGATTTTTTTTCTTTTTTATATACACATTGACATTGATGAATTTTTTTTTTTTTAAACAATGACATTTGCTTACTTTGTAAAGTATTATATTATTTTTTCATTGTGAATGTGAAGACGATGTGGGTCATTTTACATACTTATATTTTTTTTATTATTCTCTCTGTTCTGTTTTTTTTTCTCATGGTCTGGCAGTTTGAGTAATTTATGTGGCCTACCCAAATGTCCTTTCTTTGGTATTGTTCGTCGAATCGTTGAGCTCCTTAAGTCTTGAGTTGAGCTGCACGATTTTTGACAAATGCGTGCACTGACTGGACAGGTCCTCTCAATCTGTGTGGTTCTTTCCTCAAAAGACCACCTCAGACATCGATCTACATGGTCTTCATATAACCTGACCAAGATTATGTCTGGACTTTAAAAGAGACTGTGACCTCTGAGTTTGTTTCGGCCTTTCTTCTCAGAGTAGTCAGATAGGAAACGCCGACTTCATCTAGTTATAAAAAACATGACTGACGTGTAAAAGTGTTTGTACAAACCTACTTACAAAAATAAATCATTTCATTTCATTTCATTTCATTTCATTTAACTGAACTTACATAAGTGTATACTCAAATATATATTTACATCCTTAGGCTAATTATGATAAATGATTACCTACTGTCTGTTGAAATAATTTCGCGAGTTGTGGTCAGATTTCAGTATCTTAGTAAGTAAGAAAATACTTTATCATAAAAAAACATGCAGTTTGATAGCTAATAATCACGCACACCTATAAATAAAGATAATATCTATAAAAAAGTCGCCGATCCTGTCTGTTTTTGTGGCCATTTAGTTCTGTTAAACTACACAATCGATTGACGGGTTTTCAATCGGGTTTTACCATTATTTCGATAATTTATTCCGGAAAGTATATTTGTATATTTACTCAGATATAGCATAGAAATCTCTATGTTTAGACACGGGGGTTCGCGAAGCAAGGGGGCGAATCCATACTAATATTATAAATTCGAAAATACTCTGTCTGTCTGTAAGTATGCTACCTTTTCACGCCTAAACCACTGAACGGATTTCGATAAAATTTGGCAGAGAGATAGATTGCATCTCGGGGAAGGATATAAGATAGTTTTTATCGACATAACTTGCGGGCGAAGCCGCGGGCGGAAGCTACATACATTTATGTACAGTTCAATTCAATATACATCACCCTTTTAATACTCTTAGGGATGAGTAAGATAAGACTTTAAAAAAAAAGGTATCAAGGTAATAATTCAAGCTGATAAGCATCAAACTCGACCATTCACTGGACCATTCAGGGAACCTATGGGTATTTTAAAGTCACAATATTTCGATTTTATATCTAAAGTATGCCCTTGCTTTTACAGGTTATTAGGGCTCTCGTTTTAGTATCACTTAACAGAGTAATAAAGTTATAGTCATAGGACGTTGATTGGTAATTTCAAACTCAAACTCAAAGCACTTGTTTCAATAAAACCATTTACAGGCACTTTTGAATTGTCAAAGAGAAACTTGAAGCTAGTTGCCCATTCCAAAGCCTAGATCTCTATGGCGAAGAACGGGAAAGAAACTCCAAGGACACTCTTTTAAATCAAATACATTATTCTAATACCTTCTTTATTGTACTTACAAAGTACTAGCAGCACCCTGCGGTTTAACACGCATAAGTGTCGATCCCGTGGGAATATCGGGATAAAAACTATCCTATGTCCTTTCCCGGGACTCAAACTATCTCTATACCAAATTTCATCTAAATCGATTCAGCGGTTTAAGCCTGAAGAGGTAACAGACAGACACACTCGCATTTATAATAATAGTTTACACTGGTACTGAAATAAATTACTAAAACTAAATACAAATTTATTAATCTTCAAAAATGAAAATAGAGGCAATATACGTCCTAAATTGAAAGAAGAGATGAAGTAGTAAAGTACTGATAGTATGCTCTGTAGGACTTTGACCAGCAGTGGGGCAGAACAGGCTAATTAAAAAAAAACTTCTGTAAATTGATGCCAAGTTTCGAAAGATTGATTCTATCGGTCCATTGATTGCGACAGTCACATTACTTACTTCTTTTTTTAGTGAGAAGGCACACGCCAATACATACGAAATACTAATATTATAATCATCACACTAATCACACTAATATTTTAAAGGCGAAAGTTTGTGAGTGTGTGTGTTTATATGTTTTTTACTTCTTCACGCACAAACGACTGAACGGATTTAGATGAAATTTGGCACACAGATAGCTTATAACCAGGATTAACATATAGGCTTTTTATCCCGATATTCCCACGTGATCGACACTTATGCGGGTAAAACCGCGGGGCGCTGCTAGTGTATTATACAGAGAAAAGATTATATTTTTTGTATGTTTGTTTGTTACGCTTTCACGCTAAAACGGCTGAACGGATTTGAATGAAATTTGGCATATGGGTAGACCATGACCTGGAGAAGTACATGGGCTACTTTTCATCCTGGATTGCAGACGAAGTAGCGAGCAATAGCTTGTACGTAATAAAATTAATGAGAGTTTTCACTCGATTACTAAGTAAAATTATTTATCTAAGGGCTGATGTTTCAATAGTGAAATAACTTTTATCTGAAGAATAAATCTAACAGTTTGACATATTTTCTATACAAAAGCTGTCAAATCACAATATTTATTCCTGAGATAGAAGTTATCTGTATATTGAAAAATCAGCTCTAAACAAAATATAAAAACAAATTCGAAGAAAGGGTTTAAATTATTTTTATATTTTCTAAAGTTATTGTCGGTACCTATTCAATTATTGTCCACCCTTTTATCGCCTTTTATAATCTTTTGAAATCAAGTGAACAATTTCGCTGTACCTACGCCATTTACGTTGGATATCCCGCTGCGCTGTTTATAAAATAAAAACCAAGCATTTTTTTCCTTTTCTGTAGAAGTACGTATTAAGTAACACCAAGTTAATTTAATATTGATGCATACTTAATTTAATTTGACGGTAAACGATACTAAGCGACATATAATTTTTTGGTGAAAGAGAGTCGACGTCCATTGCTGTTCTTAATGGAATTTAGGCGGGAAAAACTCGCCATTTTGGGTACCTATAGGTTTTTTTATGTCGCCAATCGTAAAATAAATTATTTTTTAGTAAAATATTTGTGAGCGTTGCTCCGTGGAAATTTTAAATATCATTAAAGAAGAACCCTTATTTTAATACCAATAATTTTTTACAGAAAAATAAACCTAAAATGATATAACATTGGAATTTTATCAAAAAAATCTTTAGCCATAAAATATTTAATTGTTTTGACTCCTGTATTTTGAAAACTTTATCACATCAAAAATAAAATCTTTATTACACTTTAACAGCTAAAGCAACTTAAAATTTACAATTTATTTAACTCATAAAAGCAGACACGTTTCATAATTTTATTACTAAAATTAATAAAGTTATTATTTAAGTCACTTACCGTTACCAACTGTTATAATTTTTATCTCAAATAATAAACATAATATTTAAATAGCAATAGTAATTTGTTGGATCGGTAAAATGTAAAACGGAAGCCAAATGATAAGAAATAAGAATAAAAATTCTTTGGAGAAATATGATACCTGATTGGAGGGCGAGGTGCTTCTATAAGCGATAAACGATTGAGGTCAACAGACACAATTGTGTCGATTATAAATAATATATTTTGGTGCAAAAACTAAGTTTAGGACCGGATTGGGAGATAGGTTTTTTGTTCACCCAGTGTAAGCTTTCTCTATTACTATCTTGATTAGCGCTGAAGTTTCACTAAACTGTAATACTTTAACTACATACAAACGTTTGGCGACGTATGTCACTCATTTCAAGTTGTTATATTGATTTAAAACTTTACAAACTGTTTGCAAATATGTATTATGATGCTAAAACAAAACATGGACAGAGAACCTTTTTATATTTTATTTTGTCTATATTTAGAAGCGTAGTTCATTGCAGTTTTCTTACACAAAACATTATTCTCAATCATCGTTAAGATTTTTTTTTGTTTAGCCTATACGTCCCACTGCTGGACAAAGGCCTCCCCCCAAGTCCTTCCAGGAACTCTTTTCCCGCGTATCCAGAAGTAAAGATTTTATAAAAAAAAAAAATATCGCTACTCGCTATCAATATAACCCAATAACTGATACCGGTCAGCGGCAGCGGTCCACATAACATTTATTGTGGCCACTCAACGCGCGTGCTAATTTGGCAAGCGATAGCGGCTTAAGTGTCCAATGGACGCAATATGGTATTCATGTTATTGATACTTTGGAATTTGTGATACATTACAATTTTGATCAGTTAAAGATGGCTAGTCTCCTTTGCATATGTTATTGATTGAATCAACCTCTATGCTGTATTTATGGTTCGTTATTTCTCATATAAAATAAAGAGTTAGGTAGTGTAGAGGCTGGACCTTTAATTAATACAGGCTGGTAATATTTGTTGATGGATTCCATTCGAAAGTTCAAACGAACGTCAAATAATGAAAGATGTTTTTTTTCGTTGAATTAAATCGGATTAATAATTACCGTGAAGCTGTAAAGTTCCTTTTAACAATACAGTAATTCCAAGTCTAACGTCCTTTTATTTGTGTACCTGTCAGAGGTACTCTAGAGGTCCCCTCCGGACCTCTATAGTAGCATCAAGATAGCATCAATACTGCTCTCAAAACGGTGAAGGAAAACATCGTGAGGAAACTGGCATGTCTTGAACCAAAAATCCGAACACACGTGAAATTTCCCAAGCTCGAAGCACTATTTCGAATAAAAAGTAAAAGGGCAACGAAGGACTAAGTACTTTATTCTCCAAACCTTGCTTTTAATTTGTTTCTTTACTAAAATTCTTTGCGTACATTCCCAAGGCTTGAGTCAAAGGCTAGTGCTTTATTTATTAGCGTTTTTTTGTTGCTGTTAATTACAAAGTGGCGAATTAATTAGCGAAATGGAAGCTTTTTTATTTTTTAAATAAATTGTTGAAGTGTTGTGTTAATTTATCGCTTTAATTTTTATGATTAGTATAGTGGTAACATTCTTTTTTTCATAGCTACTTTTTATGAGGTGAAGAGCGTTCTAAGTCATTAATTCATTTCATTATACATTTTCATAATTAATTAAGACGTCAAGTTCATTGGCTTTTTGTGAAGGTTGTTTTTAAATTCATTATGAAGCATGGAGTGGACTTATAGGTATATAAACAATATAAAAAAAACGTAATATAAAAACTGTAAGAACCTACCACTTTAGTAGGTTTTCATGGTTTGTATTGAGAAAAGTTTCAGTCCCCAGTCTATTTATTCAAATAAGCGATTTTTGTTTTTTTTAATTAATTTATTTTTTATTTATTAAAAATAAAATGTGGTATTTGTTGTGATTCAAAGACTAGGTATTTTTCCGTGCACTGTGTAAGTTCTGTAAAATAAACAGCACAGTACTTTGTTTTTTGACAACTCATTAAGTTTCTTTCAAATGTTATATCACTATACCAAAATTAAATTTGACAGCACGGTTGGCGCAGTGGTTAAGCGATTGACTGTGCGCTGCGTGTCGCGGGTTCGATTCCCGCACGGAACAAATATTTGTATGACCTACAAGTAGTTGTTCCGGGTCTGGCTGTTTGTGTATGTGAGTTTAAATGTTTGTAAACGCACCCACAATACAGGAGAAATTCCTAGTGTGGGCAATGTTTAAAAAAAAAAAAACCACCCATATTCTCGTCTCCAAATCACCATGAAAACACTATAAACGATCAAACACATTCAATTACACGCTTTCTCATATCATTCTCGTTCGTACCATGGTATCGGGAGTTAATCCCATAATACGGAATAATACCCCTCGGGTATGCGCACGCGCTGGCGGAGATAAACTTCTATGGGTAATTAATTATTGCGTAATACTGTTTGTTTGTTACTATGAGGAGTTAGTTTTGGAATAGATATGGATTTAGTAGCGACAATATGCATAGAGCAGTGGTGGCAGTGGTAACTTTGGTCGAGGGTTCGAACCCAGGCAGGCACTTTACTATACCTAAGTAATTTATTGCATCACGACTCCTGTCAAAACGCAAAGGTAAACATCGTGAGTAAACCGGCATCGAACCAAAAATTCAAAGACATGTAGTGTGACATCTACCAACCCGCACTTTGGGTTTGCATGGTGGATTACGGCCTACTCCGTCTCACAGAGAGAAGGCCTGTTTTGTGTCCCAGCTGTGAGAACATTATATCCTGATTATAGTGACAATATGCTTAGAGCAATGGTGGCCTGCGATGTTTCGAATCAAGGCTCGCACTTTACTATAAGTAATTTATTTCAACACCACTCCTCTCAAAATGCAAAGGAAAACATCGCAGGGAAACCGGCATTTCCTAGAACTGAAAATTCAAAGACATGTGACATCTACCTACCCGCACTAGGCCCGCGTAGTAGATTACAGCACTCCCGCTCGCAGGGAGGAGGCATGTGTCCCAGCAGTGGGAACGTTATAGGCTAATGATTATGCTTATATGCCTATAAATCATATAATTCGTCCATGCGTGTATGTCCATATAGCGTTATGGAATATGAACTGATCTGAAGGACATCCTGATCTACTAGTACCTACAGTAGCATATATAACTGACTGACTAGCGAATACAATTTGTAAATTAATCGCTTTAATTTGGTTCTAGTATTATTCATTTAATAATTATGTATGCTGATTTGCATTTGCATCAAATGCTCATTTTAAAGTGTGGCAGAATGAATTGTGCAAATTGTACAGACGCCAGCACATCAAGCTACTGCAATCTGTCAAATTTATTTAATAGATTTTCAACTTTATCGCTAAAGCAAGCAGGCAGACAGACAGGTTCAAAGCTGATTGGGAAAATTTGACAGTTTCGGGGAGCTTGATGTGCTGGCGTCTGTAGTTAAGGGGCTTACGGGGCCAAAACACAAAAAACGCAAGTTTTAGAAACTATAAAAGTATATGATCGACTACAGTAAACAAAATCAGAAAAATATATGATATTCTTCAGGATATATGCTAAGTAGATAGTGTGTTGAAAACATAATACCACTAATTTGATACGATATCCCTACATACAATAATTCTGATTTTTTGTCAGATTATTCTACAAACATCATACTAAAATATTAGTGTTTTAATTTTTTAGTTCAAACAATAGATTTTTTGTAATTAAATAATTGCTTCATATTTTGCAATGTTGCGTCCTTAAGTATATACTAGTAGTTAGTTTCGTGTAATAAAGTTCAGAGCCGATAAAATACTAATCGGTTGTCATGTCATCATAAAACTTTCTTTTCAACCGCGTGTGGTCCTCCTTAATATAAGCTCGTAAATAATAAAGTCAGCTATGGCATTTAACTTTAGTGCCCTGTACTCTCAACAGCTCGACAAAGTGGCACGTCTTGAAGGAGAACTGCCTTCATGTTTGTATTTTGTAAATTGGTTAAAACAAAACACATTTACACGACAACTTTTTTATTTAAACTTAATGCCCTACGTGTCCAATATAATAACGGGTTCAGGATGTTGATGGGGCTGCCCCGTTTCTGCAGTGCATCAGGTATGTTTGCACAAGCACACGTCGATGGCTTCCACGCCATCGTCAGACAGAAATCTGCCTCTTTGCTCTGCAGAGTGCGGGGAAGCTCCAACTCCATCCTGAAGACTATAGCAGGGAGGTGCGAGTCTCCGCCATTAGGTGATGTTGTTCGAAGATGCATTTCGAACAACATCCTTGTTTCCAAATAGATAATAAGTTTACTAACATAGATATAAGTTATCCTTTTGTTTACTAACCCATATGGATGCTGCTTATCCGAAATAAAGTTTTTTTTTTTTTAATGAGGTCGGTGTTTCCTAGCCAAGAATACTCTGAAACAAACTCACGTTATTACAACGTGAGTTCAGATTATAATGATCAAACCCATGCAAGTTAATAACTGACGTGATCTTTTCAGGAAAGCACCACACAGGTTTGAGTGGACCTGCCTTGACTGTGCACATGTTAGTTATCGTATAGCTCAAAAATAGAACTTAAGGCACTGTTAGCCCAGGTTCGCACAGCCAATTATTTTATCTCGCACTGGATTTTCAACTCTAAGCGTTGAGCTGAGCGTTACGAATCCAACAAAGTGCATTCCAGCACGTCAAAAAACACACTGTTTGATTTTCAACTCCCGGCGCAGTGCGTTAAAAATGTGTGCGCACGATGAAAAATCGCCCATGGGTCCGACTGACGGCATAATGTCAAGATGGAGTGTGGTTGTCTGTACCATGTACATGAGGCCATAAACACAATTGAATGCAAACGGTAATGAGGCACGCCTTCCTTCAGCACTTCTGATTGACATGATATTACGGTGTTGACATGTAAATAGGGCTTTAGTTTCCTGGTGAGTGTAAAGGGCATTATAGTAATTAATAATGTTAAGAGCTTTTAGAAGGTTGAATTTGTAGAGCTTTTAGTAAAAGTAATTAAAAGGTAACACAGAACTGGCACTGGTATTGAGCTGTATCTGGTTAGACTGGAAGCTGACTCCAACATAGTTGGGGAAACGCTAGGCAGATGATGAATTAAAAGGTAACACAAAGTCTGTGTTTATCAGATCAGATCATGTCTTCTTTTATAGAACACAAAGGAAATTCAACTTTATCAGAAGCCAAGTGGGGTCTGGATTAGAACTGAATTGTTTTGACTTGGGTGGAGGAAAGTATGTTTTTCATAGTTTAAAACGTCACTCCGCAGCTCGACACGAACCAAAAAGAATATGTAAGGATACCCCATGGGAAGAAAGAAACGTCAAAACGTTTTACACGTCATGAACGTGAGGTCATGTGTAAAACGTGTTGACGTGTGACGTTGACGTGTTGACGTGTGGTTAATGGAACGAGTGCGTAAAAAAGTAGGTATCTTATGTCAATTTATGGTCACCGTTAGAAACAAAAGTCACTTCATCAAAGTTGTTCACGGGGGCGTACAAAGAGCATGGAGGGCCACGTACCTAATTGAAACGTGTCGTCACATACGCCTATAAAAAAGAGCCCTTCCCATGGTTAATCTGATGCCGTAAACCCATAAATAATACGAGTTGAAAGGTCGTGGTAACGACTGCAATTGAGGGATCAACTGAGTTTATTATACCAAATGTCACACCATAAAAAGTTGAAGGGTAAACACTAAGGGAAAGGGCGATCGTAATAATTCACTAAAGGCGTTTGTGCACCGCAGCCGTCACTGGGTCATCACTGATAAACTAGATTATCCAAAACGAACGTGACGTCGATCGTTGACGGCGATCGTGTGTCCACCGCGACCAAACTTGGTGGTTTAGTATGTTTTTAAACAAAAAGGCAATGTGTGTTTTGTATTGTCGGCACATCGCGATCGGCCCGTCACAATCTCAGGCAGAGTTCTAGCGGTCGCGCCAAACTAGTCGAAACTTCGGCGGCCGGGACGACGGAGCTCGGGTGGCCGACATGAAATGGACACGTGGCCATAGTAAATGTATGTATCGCTACTTCGGCGCCGTCCGAGATGACTTCTCGATGACAGCGGCGGTGGACAAACGCCCTAAGTCCAGTCATACTCGAGGGTAAAAAACACTGAGTTATAATTGAGTTCTTAGAATTAAACTCGTTAAGAGAAATTACTAATTAATATGGATGTTTTAATGTTTTTCTAATGTCATTTGAAGTTCGTCAGACATCGTCAACGAATAACTTCCATGCCAAAGATCATATAAATTGATTATATGATCTTTGGCATGGAAGTTATTCGTTATATAAATATGGATTATGCTTCCCGCAGTTGCGGGACTGGTTCGGAAATGAAAAGAAAAACTTACTGTTTTGAGAAAATAGTGGTGTAGATACAGTCACGAGCACTAATATGTCAACACTTGGCAACTTTCAATTGCGGCGTTTTCGTGAAATAACGAAAGCAACGTTGAAATACGACGCTTTACACAAACCTATGGGTTCGAAAATACTTTGTTCGTAATAACATAAAATTTCATTCAAAACTGAAGGAGAAAATCGTCTTTGAATAAAGCCAAGTGTATACATACTTATGCTCGTGACTGTACTTCACTATAGATGGTTTTAGTGAAGTAGTATCATTATATCAGACTCTATCAATTCTAAGTTTTAAAATAAATATTACGTAAAAAATTAAGAAGATTAAAATTGGTAATTAGTCTTTTAAGCTAGATTGTAATTAATTATTAAGAACCTGGTTCTTTTTAATAAAGGATAAAAAAACTAATAAGGTTTTGTATGTGATATTTGTAAATATTAGAGTGACATCTTGTAACAAAATGGTATTACTTTTTTTTCTTTCTAAGCTAATAGTTATTGTTGCTTTATAAATTGACTCATAAACTTGTTTAGTCATATCAGCATTGTTCGGTTTATATTTTTTATTTATTTTAAGAACTATTTGTTTTAAAGGTACAAGATTAAAAAAAATAAAAGGTCCAATGGTTTCACGTAGGTATAAAATCAGTCACATTCACATACCAAGGAATGGTAAGGAAAGCTATTCAGCAAGAACAGTATAGGTACTACCTCCTTCATTAAAAAAAATCCAAACGTTCTACAAGTAAATATATCACATCTACTGGCCAACGCCTTAACAAATAAATCTTGAACCAGCTCCTTGACATAAAAAGTATAGGAATTTTATGCGATATGACACCAGTCTACACAAACACTTTTAAAACACATAAATCATTTAAGCGTGTATTTATAATGCCTCTTAACTTCTAGAAAAAAAAATCTTGACGAAAAGCTACTAAAATATATGACGCTAGAATAACACCTGGATAGGTATTTAAAACTGATTAATATGACCAAGAATGTGAACAATTTATTTAAATGCTACGTAATCTTTCTAATAATTAAGGTTGGAATAATTAATGAATCCATGAATTTTATTTACAAAATATTAGTTTTATATTGATTTTCGCATTAGCAAGTTTAAGGACAAAACGGTCTAAAGGTAAAGGTAAATTTATTTTTAATTTTATTCTATTATCTTGCCAGTTCCAGGGTCCACTATGCTATTTTTTTTAAGTTAGCCTTCATTGTCGCACTTCTGAGCAAAGGCCTCCCCTAAACCCTTCTAAGCATTATTTTTCAGAGCCACCTCGGTCCAAGCCGTACTTTTTAAACAGACAATGAAAAAGAGCCACTTCGGTCCAAGCCGTACTTTTAAAACAGAAAATGAAAAAGAGCCACCTCGGTCCAAGCCGTACATTTTAAAGATAAAATGAAACCGGTAATCGGTACTTTTTATTTTTATTAGTAGCAACTATGTAGCAAATAGTCGCAAAATATTCTACCAGTTTGCGACAAGAAGTCTGTTTACTTACCCATTAAAGTTAAATAAACATTGCATCGTTACTAAATATGCACGGTCGCAAGTGTTCTTTAAACTTTACTAATGTTGCTGACATTTAAGCAAATATTTAAATTAAACTAAAACACAGTTACGACCGTTATTTTTTAAATTCATTTTACGTTAGTCAAGTTGCTGTTGCTTTTTATACCCGGATATTTTGTTGAGATCATCGACGTTTAATGCCTATGTATCTCTATAGTTACTAAAATAGAGGGGCCCGCGGCTAAATAATAACAGCCGCACAGGTCGATCGATCAGGGTAAGCTACGCTTGCCGCGGCTGGTCTGTAGATGGGTGACCATCTTTACATACCGTGACCACTCCGTGCCTCGGAAAGCACGTTAAGCTGTTAGTCCTGGCTGTCATTCGTGGATCTTTGACAGTCGTTACGGGTAGTCAGGAGCCCGAAAGTCTGACAACCAGTCTTACCAAGGGGTATCGTATTACCCAGTAATTGGGTTGTGGAGGTCAGATAGGCAGTCGCTCCATGTAAAATAATGGTATTCAGCTGCATCTAGTTAGACTGGAAGCCGTCCCCAACAAAGTTGGGAAAAGGCTACACAGATGATGACTAAGATAGATAATGAATAAAGCTGAACAGTTTGTTTGTAATTTTTTGTTTGAACGCACTGCGCAAGCACTTGAAATGGATTTGAAAAAAATCTTTTTGCATTTGACAGTCCGATTTTTGAGGAAGGAGATTATTTAACATAATGCTACGACCTTAAAGAGCCGCGCAAAAAGAAAAAAAGTCAGAAAGAAAAATTTAAAGGCGGTTGAAACCGCGGGGCACAGTTAGTCGTAAATATGTAATTGGCCCAACGTGTTTTCGGCCATTTTAGTTTTATCTTAATGAACACCCTAAGGCTATGATCCTGTCTATCTATACTTTAATATTATAAAGCTGCAGAGTTTGTTTGTTTGTTTGAACGCGCTAATCTCTGGAACTACTGGTCCGATTTGAATGATTATTTTAGTGTTGGGTAGTCCATTTATCGAGGAAGGCTATAGGCTATATTTTTTTTCTTCAAAATTAGGGATCCGTAATAAAATTGCTATTTTGTAACACAAGGTGTAAAATCGAAAACCTATTTTTGCGTGCGCTGCAAAAACTATTGACAATAGAACAAAATAATGTACTACGGGTTTGTAGAGCCCATTAAGACCTACAAAAAAGTCCGCGAGAACACATATCTAGCTATCATGGTTTAATTACAATAACCGATTTTGTGTTCAAAATAATTATTAAATCGTCTGAAGAAAAAAAAACTACGTTAAATATGTATCGTAATATTAATCTTTATCGAAATTAAGCATTATGTTATCAAGAGTATTTATGAAGAAGTAAAATACTTTTTGTTTCATCTCAATCGGATATTTCGTTTAAAAGTTATCACGTGTGTAAGATGTTAAGAGTTGGTACCTATTAAGGAGTTATGGGCCATAGAGTTTTTTATCTATACTTATAATAAAGCTGAAGAGTTTGTTTGTTTGAACGCGATAATCTCTTTAACTACCGGTCAGATTTGAATTATTTTTGCATTTGATAGCCCAATTCTTGAGGAAGGCTATAGGCTATTTAACATCACGCTATGACCCTACCCTTAGGAGCCGAGCAAAAAGAAAAAAAACTCAGAGTGAACGGTAAGCGAATACGAAGTGTTGCGACGCGACGGGGTGGGGGTACAAGAAATTTCACGCGGACGAAGTCGCGGGCAGAAGCTAGTATTTAATATACCTAATAATTATATTGACTGTGTCAGTAAAACAATGTTTTTTTTTGCCGTGTACGCGAATTATATTTTAAAACTATCATTAAATTATAAGGTAAAGTTTAAAACTATAATTATAGTAAAAATCATCATCTTCCTGCCCTTATCCCATGTTACTTGGGGTCGGCGCAACACGTTTTCTTCTTCCATTCTCCCCTGTCAACCGTCACGCAATCATTCACTCCCTTCTCTTTCATATCATTCCTCACACAATCCATCCATCTTTTCTTCGGCCTTCCTCTCCCTCTCCATCCATCAACATGTATATTAATCACTCTTTTAGTCGCATGCGTTTTGTCCCTTCTCATCACATGCCCATACCGAGCCAAACGATTTCCTTTCAACTTTTCTGTCACTGGCGCCACTTCCTCTTAACTTCCTCTTAAAAACTCATTTCTTACTTTATTTAAATAAATATTCCAAATATTGTTTAAAAAGTTTTAATTAAAAAACGATAAATCTTTTGTATTTATATACAATATGGTGTATTGTTTCGATGGTCAATGAACTCGTTTATCAAAACCCGAGACATGGGGGCTTCGCAAAATTTATGGCTAATACCTTCGCGAATAAATTATTATTCGACTTCCTATCGCATATTTAAAGAACGATTTTTATGGTCGACTTTATATTGTAGTAATGATCGAATTAGGTTCTTATTAGCATATTATATTTTTAGTGATTTATAATAAGCTAAAAAGCCCAAACATATATTTTTTTTTGACATCATAAATATTTCGTAACTTTACAAAATCGTCTGTTGAAATTGTAGCAGGATGGTGGTCCATTGCCTACAATTTGCATGTGGAGTTGTGGACTCTTTGATGGCTCATTTCCCTTAGTTGACCTTAGTTAAGGGCCTGAGTGGACAATGGACTTAACTGATCATTTGAGCCAATGGCGTAACGTAACTGTCATTGTAGACAAAGTCAACTGTGTGCGCAATACTGGACTTTATACATCGAACAAATAAATTGTTTGACTAAAAAGTTGAAACACTGAACTTTTAAATTTAGAACCAATATTTTGATTTGACTGAAAAATTCAATTGTCAACTATTTCTTTGTACTTAGAACTAAATTGAAAACGAGGCATTCTTTTGTTTTTAAATCAAAAATTTCTTGAAATTTTTGGTAGGGGAAATCACATGGGTTCGCGATGGGTTCGCGTCATCGACATGCTTTTAATGTTAACAGTATAATATATTCTGTAGATACTCGTAGTGTTTAAATACGTGTTGCGCATTTCATAGTTGTAAGTATTCACTTTTGTCGGCAGCCCCGTGACTGCCTATGTTCTTTTTAGGGTTCCGTACCCAAAGGTAAAAACGGGACCCTATTACTAAGACTCCACTGTCCATCTGTCTGTCTGTCTGTCACCAGCCTGTATCTCATGAACCGTGATAGCTAGACAGTTGAAAATTTCACAGATGATGTATTTCTGTTGCCGCTATAACAACAAATACTAAAAACAGAATAAAATAAATATATAAGGGGGACTCACATACAACAAACGTGTTTTTTTTCGGTGTTTTTGCCTTGTGGTACAGAACCCTTCGCGTGCGAGTCCGAATCGCTCTTGGCCACTTTTTTTTCCTGCTTGTATTCAAAGCAGCGAATTGGACTGGAACTTCTATACTTGCTCCATATTCCATGCATAAATCAACGGAAACATAAACTACTCATTTAAATTTTATTATTAAATTTTTCCTTATATAGCGAAACAAAGAAAATAACTGCCGTTTATAGAAACAGAGATGGCAAGATAACTGAGACTGACTAAACTACTTAAATTAACATACTTGTAAAACTGTTTGCCGTATATGTTTCTTAATAACGGATATTATACTAGTTTACATAGTCATTACTATACACGGAATATGAAATAATATTTCACACCTAATAAATAGCTATGTTATAAAGACTAAGTGAGTATGAATTATTTCCTTACTTCCCAGCATGGAAAAAAAGTAAATACTTTTTTTTTTTATTACCAAGTTTGCTCTCTTCTAGACGTTGAAATATTGCTTGAATGAATAATGTCTAAATTAACACGTAGTTTGTATCCGCCTGCGTGATGTCAGGTTACCTTATTTTCGTACTTTGGTAGCAAGAAAGAAATATTACCTGTAACAAAAAATAAAACAAATGAGTATGACATTCGACAGTTTGACAGGATTGGCTCGTCACCTTTTAAAACACTAAAATAAAAAAAAAATATTCGATTAACAAATTTTAAAATTAGAACGGAATAGATACATTTATTTAAAAAACTGCTTAGAGATTGTTTAAAATTAGAACCACAATTATTGTATTTATAAAATAGCTAATAGAGAATTTAAAATTTAGTTTTTTTGTGCCTTTTACATAGATAAGGAAGTGAAGAGATAATTTGTTTTCCTACTAGTCGAAGTAGATCCAGGGAACTAGGTTACGGTAGTCAAGCTAACAACCAGCCTCATATTGCTAAATGTATTTTGGCCATTTTGAGACTCAATAATTCGCAGTATGTATGTAGATTGAAATCGTCTAGGCATCTAGTCTTTCCTAGTCTTGCCGTATTTGGATGAAATACGTTAGCTTCAGATGTTCTTGGTATCATTACGCTTAATCTTTTGTGGAGGCTCAGAGAGGTGAATGGTTAAACTACTATGGATTATACGGCTTTGGTCTGGTTTAATTTTGAAACGAACTACAAGTAATCTATGTATAGTTAGTTTAAATTTCTAAGGCAATAGTAGTATGTACATTCTTCAAGCGTATATTAAGAGTCAAAGGAATCTATATTGTGTGTTAGATCGATGACTTACCATGTAATAAAAAAAAACACGCTTATCCAATCTATTGGACTCGTCATAACAAATCATATAAGCCCAAACTCGAGGGGTTTACTAGTAGCCACTGAAGAGTTCCACTATCCACCTCCTGGCTCCATCATCAGATCAGCTCCAAGATACCAAATTATAACACTGTCATCGGTACTACATATACATTCGTGGTTTCATTTCGATACGATAATTAAAAGTAGGTTAAAATTGACTTCTAAGATTTTATTTCATTTTTTGTTAGTTACTTACAAGTCAAACTAATCAAAGTGTGTTAAAAATCAAAGATCAATAATCCGACTGCCAAAACCAATGATGTGTTTATTATCTTTTGGCCAAGACTGATAATTATGTCATATTTCGTTTTGACAGCCTTTAGAGTCAAATAGCTATATTATTTATGGTCTGATCTAAAAATCAATAATTTTGGAGATTAAACTCACTCGTTATCTCCATATTACCATAAAACTGTGGAAAAAAAATCGCAGGCCGTAACTAAACCTGACTTAATAAAAAACGAGGTGTCAAAATATGTCATTTTTCGCGAATAATATCAAAATATTTTAACATATTTATCAATTTTTATAGACCAAAATATTTTATTTATAGGCCTTAAAAGTAGAATATTTATACATTATTCAAACGAGGTTGATATATTTATTTATACTTTATGGTTATTTACGATATGAACTGGATATAATATTTGATTTTTTAACTAGCTAATTATGGTAACGGAAGAGGCGGGTTATTGAGAAGATTTTATTGAGAATAACTTATCTTCATAAATATTTGTGATGTTGAGAAAAGTAGGAATGTTTTGCTTAGGCAAAGTCAAGAGATATTTTTTATTTATTTCTCTCATTTGGTGAGAAGTCTGCGTATAATTATTGAGTTTGTGCCTAATGATATTTTGAATTAGTTTGGTTGATGCCTATCTAACACTACATTTGATCAAAGCACTACAACATAACAGCATAATCAGCCTATAATGTTCCCACTGTTGGGACACAGGACTCCTCTCTTCGAGAAGGAGTGGGCTATGATTTATCACGCGGGCCCAGTGCGGTTTGGTAGATATTTATATATCAAACCACTAAATAATAATACTAACCTATTATTGTCCCACTGCTGGGCAAAGGCGTCTTCTCATACAGAAAAGGCACGAGCATTGATCACCACGATTGCTCAAGTCGGGTTGATTGAGTTAGGTTGATTTACATCCTTATTAAGCGAAAGTGTCTCTGTCTGTTACCTCTTCACGCTTAAACCGCTGAACCTATTTAGATGAAATTTGGTATAGAGATAGTTTGAGTTCCGGGAAAGGACATAGGATAGTTTTTATCCCGATTTTCCCACGGGATCGACACTTGACTGGGTGAAACCGCGGGGCGCTGCTAGTATTATAAATGCGAAAGTGTGTCTGTCTGTCTGTTACCTCTTCACGCTTAAACTGTTGAACCGATTTAGATGAAATTTGGCATAGAGATAGTTTGGAGGCTCGGGAAAGGATATAGGATAGTTTTTATCCCTATTCCTTCGGGATCGACACTTAAGCGGGTGAAACCGCGAGGCGCTGCTAGTTAACTATAAAGTTCAGGTTTCCTCACGATGTCATTAATGTCCAAGATAAACTTAGAAATTACATGAATTGAAAATTTCGCATTGGTACTTGCCTGGATTTGAACCTACAATCTCGTTTATGAGAGGCGAGATATCTATGGCAGATATAAGAATTATATTCTATGGGCCATCATGACATTCAAAGCACTAATTTGATGAGATAACCAAACAGACAATATTGATAAAAGAGGAAATCTTTAAAGTTCCACAAAACTGAAATTGCAAATATAAACTTTAAATTAAGAACTCATTCCATAAAATTTAAAATTTAAACACATTTTCGCTTTTAAGTGCGGGATTCCGATCTTAAAATCCTCAAAGGTCGTTGCGACCAGTTTAAAAGTGGCATTCCTTTAAAAAGACTTTAAAAACTCATTAGTACAACAATGCATTCCGTGTTTTGTGTCAGGGAATGTGTCCCGGGATTGCTCAGTCCCGGGATGGTCAGCACTGTCTGCGAGCCAAATATTACTGTCATCCATAATGCAATTGCAGTTCTAATACTAACAACACAGGGCTCACATTTCAATGATGGAGTAGTCGGTGGTAAAAAATTCGGTATCAACGTAATGAGAGTTAGATGATCTTTAATTGGAGGTTTTAAGAAACATTTAAAAATTGAAATTTTCGCACCTAAACCGAATTTGAAATTGCATCAGAGCAGTGTATTTAATTGTAATTCCAATCGGTGCAAGCGTAGTCGCTACACTCAAACTCAAAGCATTTATTTCAATTAAACCTTGTACAGGCATTTTGTATTGTCAACTGTCAGTTAGTCAGAAAGTTGAAGCATGTTGCCCACGGATATATGATGTTGCCCATTCCAAAACGTAGGTGGATCTCTATAGAGAAGAACGGGCAAGAAACTCCATGGACACTCTTTTAAATCAAGATAATTACAAAATCCTGGGTACATTATTCTTGTGGCTTCTATATGTGAGAACAATGTAAAAAAAGATTTTTCAATAGTCAGATAATTTTTATCTGAGGGATAAATATTGCGGTTTGACAGTTTTTGGATAGAAAATAATTGTCAAACTGTCATAATTGTTCTTCAGTTCCGATTCTGCTAAACGATGTTTTTTTGTTTAGCGCTTTACGTATTTCTCGTACTTTGTTTGCTTGTTTGGTTGGCACTTCGGTTAGCGACTATAGTTGCACCGATTGGTCATCATCTGTCTGCCTTTTTCCAACTATGTTGGGGTCGGCTTCCAGTCTAACCGGATGCGCATGGAGCGACTGCCTATCTGACCTCCACAACCCAGTTACTGAGTAATACAATACCCCTTAATAAGACTAGTTGTCAGACTTGCATTTGCACCGGTTGGTATTACAATTAAATACACTACGATGCAAGTAGGCCTTGAATCTTGAATATAGTTAGGTAATGATCCTTCTAAATCCGATAGGTGACTCTGTCTTTTAGAAGGAGATATCGAAGATAACGCAGTTGATAGATTCTATGTGATCAAAATTACTGTCTGATTGCACAAAATCTAATGAAGACCCATTTAACATACCTCGACCAAATCAATCTATCTTTCAATTTAACTGTAAAACGTACCAACATAGTCAATAATTAATAAAAAAGTTTCGATCGCAGTTCGGTAGCTGAATCAAACCAGTCTGTTCATCAATATAGTATTATGGTCATTTATTATTATTTTTATAAGGCTAAGTTATAATCTTGTGCGTGTAATTTATGGGGCATACGAATTAATTGATGAAAACATTAAAATGGAATCGGAATTTTGTATCAAGTTGAGTTGGGGAGTTTGAGTTACGATTTCGGTAGGAAATTGGACATGTAGAAATTCAGTGATTTAATGAAGATCGACCTCACTGGGAGATGGTAATATTTTACTGCAGAGAAATCTATTTATAAGGTTTAGTTTGAAACAACTTTCCTATGTGGGTAGGTTATTTATGTAACGCTCTTTATCAGTTTCGTTTAAAGGTCTTACGAAAAATAAAAAAAATAAGTCAATTTTATGCTATTTTAGATACTTAATGATAAATGAATAGAAAGGCAAAGGATCGATGCATTTGAGATGTGGTTCTGGAGACGAATGTTGAGAATACCGGACTGCCAAACGCACCAATGCATCGATCCCAATCCAGCTTCAAATAAAAACCCGCTTGTCGACCATATGCCAGCAACGCATTCTCTCCTATTTCGGCCACATAGTGCGCAGAGGCGATGAAAGTCTGGAAAAATTGATTGTGGTTGGGAACACCCAAGGCAAACGATCGCGCGGTCGTTCACCAACACGATGGACCGATCAGGTGAAGGAATCATCGTCCACAAAATTTTACGCGGACAGAAATCGGTGGAGACGGATCATCCGCTCCAGATGTAACTCCGAAGCTGACGATCCTCAGACATGAGGAACCGACTACAGAGAGAATGATAAATGATTTATTTTTTTTAGACCTTTGTATCCTGCTTATGTGTATGAAGTTTCATTAAAATCGGTTCATTCATTTCGAAAAACAAGGTCTTAAATGTTTGTATGAAATGCCGTATGGCGTAAACGCTCTTAAGTCTCATTCTGTCCCTGTTGTTATTATGTTAGCTGGTGATCAACAATGTATTTTGATTTTAGACAATACACTCGCCGTACAAACTTCGACCACCAAAATCATTCACAAAGCTCACACACACCGCTCATACAAACCGCTACAAGTGAGTGTTCAATTGAAAACGTTCGAGTCGGCACTTTCGCGCCCGCAGGCTGATCACTCAATGTGAACGCTTTCTATACAACCGAGCCAGATGTAAAACTACGCTTAGTACACGGGCAACTTTTCAGCAATGAATGATCGGCATCAGCATGTCGATTCTCTAAAAATTTTACCGTGAAAACTTGCGTGGAGTGAGCTGTCAGTGTCATCCCACTGATGCTAGGGATTGACCAAACAAACATTTACAATCATAATCGAGATTTTTATAATATTTTTTATGCCTATTCCATTGATCATTTTATATAAGTATTTCAGTTGTCAAAACATTACTTTTTTGTGGGGTTTTAAAATAAAATAGCAAAACAGGAACTTAGAACCTCAATGTTTCTTTTTCTTTTTTTCCTAGACTTGTCCTTATACAGCCCGTGGAGTTTCTTGCCGGTTCTTCTCCATAGGAAACGACCAATTGGAACCGTGCACCTAGCTTCTGACGTTTCATAAGTGCCCATGTAGGCTTATGTGAAATAAAATATTTTGATTTTGACAGCCTGAGGCGCGACCGCGACGACTAAAATACTAGCTTTGAAATGTATTTATAATGATCAATACAATTAGCATTTCTATAATTCCGATCCACATTATGCACGCCTGGTGATTAATGCTCTTGCCTTCTTTGTATGAGAAGAGTCCTGCAGTGGGTTAGTAGGTAACAGAAAAATACAAGATACCAGCAGCGCCCCGCGGTCTCGCCCGCATAAGTGTCGATCCCGTGAGAATATAGCGATAAAATCTATCCTATGTTCTTCCCCGGAATGCAATTTATCTTTCTGCCAAATTTTATCGAAATCTGTTCAGTGGTTTAGGCGTGAAAAGGTAACATACAGACAGACAGAATTACTTTCAAATTAGTATGGATTAAGTTGCTTCATACTGATCCATATGGTGTGACGGTATCACTAGCACCAATTGCCACATGTTTAGTTAGTATCGCTGTAAATTGCTCGATGTCGTCATGTCACCAAATTGCTCAGAGTGGAGCAATTTATGTTGCCCGTGTAAGTGCACCATAAGACTTACTGTGACTGCTACATTTTTTTTTGCACACGCTTATTACAGCTGCCTTTTTTGTAAAAATAATTTTATGTCTTTGGTATTTGCAAAAAAGGTGGCCGAAAACGCTGGCTGATTTTTACGCTGCAAAAAGGGTTGCATACAAATAAAATGCTCCTTAAAATTGACAGGGTGATGGATTTTATGGAAATAGAAAGTTTTGCCACATTGTAAAGTTACAGTCCACATCAGCAACACATCAGAGGTAACCATTTGACTGTGACAACACCTATATGTCGTAGCAGTAAAGGTGATTTTTATAGTGCGAGTGTCGCCACAGATATGCAATTGACTGTACCTATTTCAAGGATGCGTGTTGAAATACTCAATCTGTTTCGTGGATTATTATTAAGCCTAGTTGTCGTTTGTCCCTGTGTAGGTGCGATTACGTATACAAATTAGCTACAACATACAGATTTGGATCAAATACATAATTTATAAGACCTAAATAAAGGTGGCTACCAATTCTATATAACAAACTATAGTGCCATATTGTATCTGTCTATACTCTCAACGAGTACAATATTAGATTCTTATTTAAAAAGTTATTTTAAAACTGCGTTAACGTGGGCGAAAAAAACTAATTAAAAATATATTTTCTGTAGTTTTTTTTTGTTGTTTATTTTTTTTAACAAACAATTTAATGTTAGTAGCGATGCCACATGGAATCCCTACAAATACTGTTATTTTGAAAATAATGTAGGAATCGAATCTATTGACAAGACAACAGCAGGCCGAGGTTTTAATGCAAATAGGCTGGATTAACTTGACCTTAACTTAAAAAAATTAGGACGTTTTTAGGCTAATCTGCACCTTTCGTACGTAGTTACGAAGAGAAGTAGTAGATACATATATGTAGAGAGGTAGGGCCTGAATCATTATCCAATTAAGTTGCAAATCGAGTGTGAAATCGATACATTTACTCGTATAACCTTATCGATTCCTTCTTCCCAACCAATAAAAGAAAACCGTGACACATTCACACTTCCGCTAATCAAAATATAATCAAACTGTCAAATCAAACCACATACTGGTTAGTTAATTACGAAGATTTATTAACACCATAAAAAGAAACCCGAAACATTGAACACAAAATAATGATCCCCTCAAAATCACATACGTAGAAAGAAATGCTGATACTCGTTGGTCATAACGAGGTGTGAGGTTCCACGTCAAACTAAGTAAAATTTAGGGAAATTAGAGGTATTTTTGACAGATTAATAATAATAATAATAATAATGTTTTATTGTTCAACTAGGACTAGATGACATGCATAGGTAATATAATATAAAGCACAAGCATAAAGTTTCTTAATCTAGTTAGTGGGTGCCGTACTGCTCTCCTAGATAGGCTACAGAATAACCTGTGTTTAGGAGGAACAGTTCCGATCCCCGTCATAAATGGTTGACTTATAACAGCACGTGTTAAATATCTATGTATATTATAAATATGTGAATAGTAATCATAACATCAAGCTACTAAATGAGGTTATATTATTAAAACTAGGTTATTAAACAAAACAAAAAAAATAATAACAACTTAGAATCTTTAAAATTGAAATTTCTGAAAAAACAAATTTATAAAGAAAAAAAAAAAAAAAATAGAACATTGTTCAGTAATTTGGTGTGGTGTGGTGGTATACTGTTAGTGTGGTGAGTGTTATGTTAATTTAGGTAGTGTGTGATGCATGTATGTGTTTGAGTAATCACTTTTTTAGGAATTCTTCGGTTTCGTCATAGTTTAGGTTTAGAAGGAAGGTGCGAACAGTCTTTTTGCAGTTAAAGTTTGTTAAGCCATATATCGGAATTTTTTAAGATTAAGACTGACATCAGACGGTGAACGTTCTTAAAATTATGAGAAACTAGCTGCGCCCCGCGGTTTCACCGATATCGGGATAAAAATTAGCCTATATATTAATCCAGGGTGTCAGCTACCTCCATACAAAATTTTATCAAAATTGGTCCAGCCGTTTGAGCGTGAAGAAGTAACAAACATATAAACACACCCCCTTACAAACTTTCGCCTATAAAATGTTAGTGTAATGTCCCTCAGATAATAGACGTTTTCTTTCTGTACCTACTTTAGCGACTAACATTTGTCTTAGAAAGAGAGCTGACCAGGAGGCCCGAGTTAAAATAGTAGTAGATGTTGCAGTCAAAACAAAAGTTTGTTCAACATCATTGTTTTCATAGAGTGACATAGAGCCATAGTCTGTCCAAAGTTAGGTCATAATTCAGGTCTGCAAACAATCTTATGTTGGAGACGTGACGTCTGGGAAACCTACGAACAAATGTAGCGTTGCTCATTCAAAGAGACCTAGATGTCGACTAGTGCATGAAGGGGGCTAACATAATATCGCATGAACTGCACATAGCAGTCACGCTTATATTCCTCGCAGGCGATAAGGCCTTCCGCTATTTATCGGTGTTTCACAGCTCAGGTTAACAGCGGAAGCTTACTGAGAATTTCCTGATAAAAATCTTTAGGCAGAAGTTAGATTTTATAGGTATGACTACTAGTACTTTTCCAGCGGTTCCGTCCGCGCTATATTCCTTATCCCGTAGTAACTTCGAAAAATTCAGCCTTATTTCTTGTCTACATACATCATAGAATCATCGAATTAGGAATGAGGAGATCCGCAGGAGAACCAAGGTAATCGACATAGCCCGAAGAATTGCCAAACTGATTTCTTTTGTTTTATCGTGTTTAGATATCGAAACCCATCACCTGCGAAGTTTTGCTAGCAAATTTAGTTTGACTGTATATGTATTGATTTTAGGCTACCAGTCCCATGAAACTAAGAGGCTAAGTACATATATGTAACGACTTAGGTACTCCTACGTAAGGGCGTGTTTATGCGAAAACTAAAGTGTGTATCATTTGTAAGACTTGGCGGGATACAGCCGTGCCCCCAGACATCAATTGGCATGACATACATCTGTCCGGAATTTGGACCCGCCATGATCGAAAGCACGCAAGCAATTGATTTAATTGATACCGTCTATGACAAGCCTACGTATGATCAATTTGATGGCGTATGCGTCGGCAACTTGGCATATTGATCTTTCGAATTGTGTCCAAGGATCCTTTCATTGGGGGGTGTGTCTCTTTGTATGGGCGCAAATTTATATTTGTAGGCTCAAGCAGTGTGATTAATGATGTTGTTTTTCATTTAAAGAAGACAGTTTCTTGGCGACTCAAACTGAGAACGATGGAAATGTGAGTGAGAGACTACAGCTCACACTAAATCCTACAACTGAGGACCTAGAAAAAAACTATGAATTAAGAGAAAAGGGGGATATAGCAACAAATTAACTCAAAATTCTTCGCTAAAGCCAGGGTAACAGTTATAGTAACAGGATCAGCTGTCAAGTTCATGCAACATAGTTGAGAACAACGCACTATGAGAATGACGTAAGTGTACAGAAGTTGTTACTGGGCCGTTGTTATCGCAAGTTTCTTAGTTAAAATGGTCGCGTAAAAACTTGATGTTTCTACGTTTTTGAGTTTTTATGGGGTGATGTAATTGGATTTTGTATTTCTCTTGGCTTTTCTTTATCATTTTTGCTTACGTAATACTCGTAGATATAACTTTGGCTGTCAAAACAGAGTACTGTCACCTCTGATTTGCTTGATTTGGTTTTTAGAGCTTTCACTACCTTTAAGCTTGTCTGTAGCCAAAAATAGTATCATTGTGTTCTTCAAATTATCGTCAAATATTTGACGTAAATCTCTATCGAAGAGAGGAGGCCTGTGTCTCAGCAGTGGCAACAATATAGGCTGAACATAAACTGCATATATTGTTCCCACTATTGTTGTTTGGCATGTATGTGTATTTTACGTAAATGTTCAATAAAGGTCATTGTTCCATCTTTTATTGACTTCGTCAAATCAATAACGCAGTTCGTCGCCTTCACTTCATAACTGATGATTATGACAGAAAAAACACTATTTAGCACACACGGAACTAATCAGCACAACCAGCAAAGGCGAGCTCTCGATAAGGCTCATACGATCCGAGAACCGAGAGATCATAACGATTATTACTTTTAGGAATCGACTTTCGTTTTTATCTTCGGGCGGTTTACGGATTATAATCGATTCATGATTATGTGTGGTTTTTATTTTAGATAGTATCGTTTGGCTCGAGGGTACTAGTGTTGTCTTTAATACTTTGTAATCGATGTTCAAGCGATTCGTTTCGATTGTTATTATTTTATTCTGATTATGTAGTAGAGATCGGTTATTTGATTTAATGAGTGAGTATTAGCTTTACTACTATATGTTTAACTTCACGCCCTTTATGTCTTATGTAATGTTTATAAACGTCTGCTGCTGGTCAAGAGCTTTCATTGAAATTGTTGTAATTATGACATCATAAATATGCTTCTATGGCAAAAAAATGGTGATAGCAGTGATTACCTTCAAGCTTATGTCATAATGATAGTCTTATTAACATAAAAGTATACAGGCTGGTAGGGACATCAACGCGCAAATTGTAACCTTGAATTCAGCTCATGATTCTAGACCTAGCGTAGAAACTTTTCGTCGGTCATCAAAATAAAAATCTGCTGTTTCATAGAAAACTGCAATACCGCGGTCAGAATGTATGGAACAGCAATTCTTTTTTTGAATAACCGGATAAAAATTAGTACGCAGGGTAGTTCTGAATCATGTACTAAATCCATTGTAACAGGTTGTGCGTCGGTGTTCCTGCCACCCTGTATACATATTTGGAGTTATCATTCTCCTTCCCTTTCCAATGTTAACACTTTACCTATTCAAAATCATCATCATCTGCCTAGCCTTTTCCCAAAATATGTTGGGGTCGGCTTTCAGTATAACCGGATGCAGCTAAGAACCAGTATTTTACATGGAGCGACTGCCTGTCCGACCTCCACAACCCAGTTATAAGGTAAGACGATACCCCTTGGTAAGACGGGTTGTCGGACTTTAGGGCTTCTGATGACCCGTAACGACTCCCTAAAATCTACGAATGACAGCCGGGACCAACTGCGAGGCACGGAGGGGACTTGGTGTGACCCATCTACGGACGATCGATCCCTGCAGCTGTTATTAGTTGGCCACAAGCCCCTCTCATATCCTTCCTTCAATGATCATGAATCTCGCTGACACCTTTACAACGACCATCCTACGTTATGAAGCGTAATAATATTCACCAGCAATCACAAATTAAATCTGAAGGTACAGTCAACAAAGGAGTTAAGTATACAGGAGCGTCGGATATTGTTGAAGTTTACTAAGAAACCGATGGATATTCTCGAATAAAATTTTAGTTTATTAATAGAAAACAAACAGCTCATTTATTAAATTAAATTTCAGTCCAGAACATCCATCGGTTTCTTAGTAAACTTCAACTATATCCGACGCTCCTGTATACTTAACTCCTTTGTTGACTGTACATCAAAGTGTGCCGCTATGATTATGGCACTATCCTAGATCGCTCTAGCGGACTTTATATATAGTACATAAGTCAACATCAAACCGCATAACGGTAAGACTAACAAATCATTCCATCTTGTGTCTGGAAGCGAGTACGCTTACAATTGTCGTGTTAGCCTACGAATGGAGAGCAGGAAGACCTAATAATACCTGTCTGGCCACTAGTGATGTGCGATAGACTATCGATGTCGATAACGAGAGCTCTCGTTACGAACCAGTTTTTTGCAGTTAGGGATTGGATGCGCTAAGGCATTGGTTTGTCGATGTTGAAATAATAAGTAAGATAAATTGTACTGGTCTTTAGTTTGTACAAGGAGCGTTAAATTTAAGCCTTGTTGAGACAAATTTCCTAAACACGAGCTGTTAGCGCCTTATCTATATCTATATAAATATAAAAATTCAAAATCCTGGCTGACTGATATATCAACGCACAGCCTAAACCGCTGGTCCTAGAGGCATGGTGTGTTCTTTGTGAAGGTATTCATTAAGAAAGGGTTTTTCGAAATTCCACCCCTAAGAGGGTGAATGGGGGGAGGGTGAAATATCACGCAGACGAAGTCGCGGGCAGAAGCTAGTAGACTATAGAGATATTATAAAGGGGTAAAATTTGTGAGTTTGTATGTAGTCTTTTGAATTACTGATCCGATTCTTGCACTAATGGGAAGCTACAGTATTGCCGAGTGTCATACGAGAAATTTCACGCGGTCGATGTCGCGGACAGAAGCTAGTCAAATATTAATGTTATTATCCATTTTAATAGAGTGGATTGTCTACCCAAGCCTTAACCAACCACTGGTATCGATAAAATAGGTACTACATTTCATTGTTTTATTACTAACGCCGACGTAAACATACAAACAGTCCATTTGAATCTATCTTGTTGTTAAACAAGATATAATTTAGTACTACAATTGGAATTTGTCAGGTTTTATTATGGTAATAAATATCAAATGATCTATAAAATTTGGTTGTGTTATCCATCTTTGTTTCGTTGTTAAGTGGCAGTGTTATACTTAGTGACATGAATGATAGTATCATTTCGGTGACATTGGGACGGACCAATAAAATTGTGTGTCTACTTATGATGTTGTTATTCCTGTTACCAAAACTGTGTTATTTACTTTTTAGTGTAACAAAACAAACATTTTCCCCTTCCTTCCAAACGCGGAGTAAAGTTATGCCAAACTAAATCCTCGAAAAAATTGTGGTGATTCTGAGGGTTGGTTTTACTGGCTGTAATATCGCATTTCGGATTGAACATGCTCCGAGTAATAATAAGTTTCCCAATCTTTGTTACATTGATTTTGTAATTGCAATTATTATAAATTTTTGTCCCCTAATTTTAGTTTCTTTGTAACTTTTTTTACACAAAGTAACCTGTTTAGTTTTTTGTTGTTGTATTATTAATTTTTCAAAATATTATATGTATTAGAATTAGAGCAAATTCTATCGACGTAAACGCGCCCCATCCCTAAAGGTGTGGAATTACGGCCGGTCGTGTAGAATCAGCGCTTGTAAAGGCTTCTCTTGACAATCTCGGTGTTGTTGTGCAGTTCGCGGAAACCCGTCCGAAATTAGACACGATAAAAATAACTGTTAACTTCGCAAGTTCATACTTGTTGATGTTATAATCTTTCGAGAAGTGCTTCTTCATGTTCTTGTGAGATTACGTTCACTTGCATAAGTTCCGCCACGTTGCACGTTTGATAACTTGAGTTATCTTGTGTGATTATGAACAAAAAAAAATATGATGTGGATTTATGTCGGATGACAGTCATATCCATTATTTTCTGCGGTATTTCTTTTGTTTTGAACCTGGCTTCAATTCCCGGGTCGGGCAGTGTTATTGAATTCTATCATCTGGAATTTGTCAGTAGCAGCCTTTCAGCCTGGACTCTACATTTGGTGCCTGATTGATGCCAATAGTTTCGCTCCCTGTTAAATGTGTTTTAAAAATAAGTGGCGAAATGTAGGTGTACTATTATAGGTGCACATCTGTGTAACCCATCGGTGAATAATTATTATTAATAATTATTCATTATCAGACAGGTGATGTTATATTGTTGTTGTATTTTGTATCTTCCCATCATCATCATCAGCCTAGCCTGTTCCCAACTATGTTGGGATCGGCTTCCAGTCTAACCGGATGCAGCTGAATACCAGTGTTTTACATGGAGCGACTGCCTATCTGACCTCAATAACCCAGTTACTAGGTAATACGATACCCTTTGGTAAGACTGGTTGTCAGACTTTCGGGCTTCTAACTACCCGTAACGACTGTCAAAGATCCACGAATATCAGCCGGTACCAACGGCTTGAGGTGCTTTCTGAGGCACGGAGGGATCTCGGTATGTAAAGATGGTCACCCATCTACAGATCGAGGGCGGCAAGCGTAGCTTAACCTGATCGACCTGTGCGGCTGTCATTATTGAGCCACAGGCCTCTCCCTTTTGAAAAAAAAAACATATAAAGTCCGCAATGAATACATACGAAGCAGCTGTAAAGTCATACCAATCCCTCATAAAATTATCGACAACCGCCTAAGCTTGTATAGACAAATTAAAGGACGCAATGAAGATCATGCCAGAACCGAAAACCGAAGACAGAAAAAAATACCTTGGCGCAGAAAAGTGAAGAGACCTGACTCCAAATAACAGGACCAGGGACGGAAGTAGAAGAACTTGTTAACCATTTTCTTTACACTCGAAAATCGTAGCCACTTTATTTAACATCATACAAAAACGCCTTTTCATTGCTATCTCCAGCGCCTCCAGCTTCACTATACGCTAGAACAGTATCATAAACTTCATTATCATTCTTTATACTAATTACTGTATTGCACCGGAAAACATTAACAGCAGTTTTATCCACATCCAGCGCTTCCATTATAACTTTACGTTTATCTATCACATCTTTCCAGCGGCTTGCAACAGCGCTATCTAAGCTAAGTTATATAACTGAATGTAAATAGACAAGTAACTTGATACTTGTACAGTAGACGATGATTAGCGTCTTCTTATGAATAATAATCGTTTGATTATCGTGATCATGTACAGTGTACAGTAGGTATAAACATTGAGTATTGGAAGGAAGCTGTTTTATATAAGACATCGTGCAGCTATATATTGCCTATGCTTCTTTCTGCAGTTAGCATATTCTGTAAAAATCTCACCGTGATAACTTGGGTGAAGTGAGCTTAAAGGGAGCTATCATTGGTGTCAATCCCTAGCTTCAGCCGGTCGATTCTTTAAAAATCTCACCGCGAAAACTTAGGTGAAGTGAGTTTGTTTTTGCTAGGAATTGACACTATTGACAACTCACTCTACGCTCACTTCACCTAAGTTTTCTCGATGAAATTTTTGTAGAATAGCAACTACTGCCGGTCGATTCTGTAAAAATCTCACGTGAAAACTTAGGTGAAGTGAGTTTGTTTTTTTTAGGAATTGACACTATTGGCAGCTCACTCCACGCTCACTTCTAAGTTTTCTCGATGACATTTTTGTAGAACAGCAACTACTGATCTCTTTTCTTTCACCACCACCTGTCATATATCTCACTTCCCCGTCACTGACACCCTATTAAACATTTCTCCATATGACACAACATATTTTTTACTCTCATTCATTGAAATCTTTGACAGGAGCGATAAACAGTACCTACCTACTAGAAATAAAAAACCACATCGTTAAGACCCAGCATACCGATCTCCATTTTTATGTAGGACATACAGCAATAAAGAATGGTCAACAGTCAACACGCACTGTTTTAGCCCCAAGTGGCCCCAACTTTTTTACCATGTTTGGGACGAAATGAGCGCTCGAATTAACGATGTGTTTTCAAATTAATGTGACGGAAAGCTAAAGCAATTTTGAGTGGGTGTGTAAGTGTGGTGGGAAATACAATTTAGGGGTTTGTTTTGATTTTTAGTACAATAATAGTTTGTCCTGACGAAATTAGGAAATGTTTAGGACCTTTATAAACTAAATTAGTGTCTAAATTTAAAGTCGAGAATAATGTTGGGTGCTTTTATTAACCGTATGTGTCAGCAGCATCCATTAAAGTAATTTCCTTAGAAAATATTTTGTTTATAATACAACTCTAATTATAAATCGGTTTAATAAACTCCAATGTTATTTATTAATTATGGTCCTTAGGAATGTAGGAGCGTAAGTCAAGGGCACACGAATATGTTTTGTTGTATTTAATTACGTTTATTGTTATTTATTTCTTTTCTTTGTGTGGTCTTCGTGACATGAATAAAAATGTTGGATTAATTTCGTTAATGCAGATAAGCCTTATCAGATTATCTCTGAACTAAAATAGGTCGTGCCTGCTCTTATTACTAACTAATATTATAAATGCGAAACTAAGTATGTTTGTTAGTTATCTTTTCACGCCTAAACCACTGAACCGATCATCCTGAAATTCTGCATATACGTGGTCAGGTGTACAGAAACGGACATAAGGTACCTTACATCCCGAAAAAAAGTGCTGTTCCCGAGGAAAACTACGATAACGTTATAATTATAATAGATGGCGCCACTTTTCTTTCGAATTAAAAACAAGGCAACGTCTGTCGGGTCAGCTAGTTACTAATAAAAGGGCAAACCCATTAATTGTTAATAAAATCAGTACGTTTACTTTGTGTAACGAGATATTTCTAACCTTAAGACAAAAGGGCAGTGACTAAGGACTTGTACTTGAGGTCACAGTTCACACCCTACCCGTTGAACTATTGTTTAAGATTGATAATTATAATTATTGTAGCTATTGCAGAGGCCTTTGTCTTAGGTATATGTAGCAACCAATAGGTATGATGACGATGATCAATATAGACGAAGATAAATAATTATAAAGGTGATATGGGGAAAAGCGAAAGGAAGGCCAAAGAAAAGATGAATGGATTGTGAGAGGAATTATATGAAAGAGAAGGGAGTGAATGATATCGCAGGGGAGAATGGAAAAAGAAAACGTGTTGTGCCGACCCCAAGCAACACGAGATATAAGCTGAAAGATGATAATGATGATGAAATAAATTTAAAAACTGTTTTTGTAGTTGCACAGAGTAAAAATATTATTCTTAAGATAGTAAGTGAATTAATTACGAAGGTTTATGTGTGTAGTACATTGATATTTAACTTGGCTATACATATCAGAAATCTGGATCTTTTGTCATGTCGCCATTTCGCCGCCGGTTTCGTGGCTGGCTACATGACACCAGTCAGCGAAACACGACGCAGACACTTCGTGTGCGCTAGTTTTTAGTGTACTTATAATGTTGTTTGTATTTATAGTATTTTTTAAGTTATATTAATATTGTATTGTATGTGTTTATATGGGCCTTGATGTCCGAAATAAATAAATTGCACATATGCAAAGCCGAAGTGGATCGATAGTAGTCAAATAAAAAATATAACTCTCCTCAATACTATGTTACTAAGCCATAGATAAACACTAAGAAGTATCCATTAAACAAGATGTAGTATATCTCAGAAGCTTAACACGTTCAGTAAAGTGAGTCGGGTGGTTTTTGCAAGAAAAACTAAACTGCGGTGAAAGGCTAGGATGTACGAGTATATCTGGATTAGTACGGAGGTGGAAAAACTGCGGAGAGAAGTAATCGTGTTGTGGTCAAGGAGATTTATCGAAGAGGCTGGTTTATGTGCTATTTTATTGCATCCTTTCGTATTATTCACAGCCTGATTTACACCGTGCAATTTAATTGCCATTGGTATTCAATAAGGCAATAAAAGTTGCACTATCTAAACAGACAGTGCAACTTTTATGGATACTTCTTAGTGTTTATGTATGGTTTGGTAACATAGGATTGAGGAAAAACTATAAAGAGTTATATTTTTTGTTTGACAACTATCGATGCACTTCTGCTTCGCACGGGTGCAATGGTGGCATGTCAAAAGATCGAGATTTCTGTGCTATCCATACTAATATTATACATTCGAAAGTAACTCTGTCTGTCTGTCTGTTACCTTTTCACGCCTAAACCACTGAACTGATTTCGATAAAATTTGGCAGAGAGATCCATTGCATCCCGGGGAAGGACATAGGATAGTTTTTATCAAGATATCCCCACGGGATCGACACTTACGCAGGTGAAACCGCGGGGCGCAGCTATACATATCGCGACGACCTATATGGCACTTATATATATCTAAGCGGCGTGGCAGACCTATACATATATATCTAAGCAGTCTAGTTTGTATAAATTACTTTTGATTTTGGGGTCAGCGCAACATATCTTATACTTTCCTATATCTCTGTTAGCCGTCATCTCGATAAGCTTCTCCTTTCAACAATCCATCCAGGTATGTTATTTAGGCCATCTACTCCTTTAACAAAAATTCACAACACGTATAAAAAGCAAGATCACGTTTTATTGAATATTTTGCATATTTGTATTCCAAAGTAGCGCAGTTCACAAAAGACAATTGTGTGACAAACTGACAATATGTCACTCAGTGCGATCAAAATGAACACCTTATTTTGCCGCCTGCCTGCACATTCATTTTCATTTCAAAGGCAATGCGGTCGAGTTATTTGTGTATTTTTATGTGTAAGGGAATACGTGAATATAATAAAGATTCAGAAGTGTTTTGAGAGAAGACTGCCGCGTTGCGGCGTTGGTCCAGTGGTGGCAAGGGCTGAGCCTGAGGTCTTGGGTTTGATTCCCAACTTGGGCAGTGTAGTGTTCTCAGTAGCAGCCCGGAATCTGGATTTGAGTCCGGTTGATGGCAAAGGCTCGCCCCCGTTACATGGGACTTAAACCTCATCATCATCATCATCTGCCTAGCCTTTTTCCAACTATGTTGGGGTCAGCTTCCAGTCTAATCGGATGCAGTTGAATACCAGTATATTACATGGAGCAACCGCCTATCTGACCTCCACAACCCAGTTACTGGGTAATACGATATCCCTTGGTAAGACTTTTTGTCAGACTTTCGGGCTTCTGACTACCCGTAACGACTGTCAGAGATCCACGAATGACAGCCGGGACCAATGGATTAAAGTGCTTTAATGGGAATTAAACATAACTAGCGAAGTTAAGGTTCACTATTAGGTACAGGGATGTGCCTTACAGGCGTTGCACAGGGGGGTGCTGATGGTGATCACCGGGGTAGTTTTAGTGAGGTAAAAATCCCACACTTACCGACCTCCCCGGAGGTCGGCTGCCTTTTGAAGGTCTCCCCCCCAACAACAAAAAAAAAAAGGTATACCTCTGCCCAACCTTTCGAGGAAAAAGGCGTGATGTTATGTAAATGTACTTTCATCTTCGTAGAATAGATTGACTTGAGAAATCAGAAGATTGGGTTAAGTATATGAAGATAAAAACACTTCGTAAACCATTAGGTATAATCTTAATAATACAGCGATCGTCCGCTTGCAAAGCATAGTGATTATAAACAGAAGTCATGTTCGGTAGGAAATAACAAGAAATAACAACCAGTTATTTATGTACGATCAATTATTGTGTTTTTAATCGAGGGATTAAACCAAGATTCATCAATATTTATGCCACAAACTTGACTAAGGAAAGTGGATAAAATATACTAAATTATTATTTTATACAATTAAAGGATATTGTTAAAATAAACAATTGCAATGCCTATATCATCTTGGATTAAGGCAGAATCAGCCTATACGTTCCCACTGCTGGGACTCATGCCTCTTCTCTGTGACAGCGAATGGGCCATAATTCACCACGAGAGCCCAGCGCAGATTGGTAGACGTCACATGTCTTCGAAATTTTTGTTCTAGGACATGCCGGTTTTTTCTCACGATGTTTTCCTTCACTGTTTTGAGAACAGTGGTGGTGAAGAAATAATTTAGACAAAGTAAAGTGCCTGCCTGAGTTCAAACCCACGACCTACAACTCGTAAGTCGCGCCGTTACCACTGGGCCATCACTGCTCCTTGCATTAAGGAAGCAAATAAAAAAGTTTGTATCGATAAAATCTCTCATTGAACTGGATACTTGTTAATAGCTTGGAAACCGAATCTCGGCTCGAAGTCACCGCTCCCACCTTATTTACTAGCGACCTACTTGTCAAGTATCGACTATCGATTACACTTATTAAGCGAGCGGGTACAACACTAGTGATAGGTGGGGTTGACAAGACCATGGTAGGCATTAACGGTAACACTGTATTTACTGTTGCACATAAAATAGTAAGTTTTTTTTTGTTTTTTTTAAAAACGTTGCCCCACACTAGGAATTTCTCCTGTATTGTGGGTACATTTACAAACATTTAAGCTCACATACACAAACAGCCAGACCCGGAACAACTACTTGTAGGTCATACAAATATTTGTTCCGTGCGGGAATCGAACCCGCGACACGCAGTGCAGCAGTCAATCGCTTAACCACTGCGCCAACCGTGCCGTCAACCTAAGTAAGTACCTATTATTTTCATACTTACATAGAATATACACACATTTTGAACCTGAAAATGGTAAATGTATGTCGATTCTATGTTCCTACTCGTGTGAAATGTTCTCACAATTTTTCAACTTTATATTCAAACCACTCAAAGCAAGAGTTCAATGCACCACAAGTACCTACCACAGTACATACAAACAAAAACATCGATTAGTATTCTCCTTGCATTTTCCGAATTTCCCAGCCTTACTTGAGGATCATCTGATTATTTTGCAGGTGAGTCATATGTGGTACAGACGCCAGCACATCAAGCTACTACAATCTGTAAATTTTTTTAAATAGATTTTCAACTTTATTGCTGAAACATAAAGTTCAAAGTTGATTGAGAAAATTTGACAGTTTCGGGTAGCTTGATGTGCTGGCTTCTGTACATTCTCAGTTCGATTTAAATATTGTAGTCCACATGATGATTTCTATGATTATAGTCCACCTGACGAGAAAAGTCAAAAGACTTCTTCGTCAAAAACCATATGCCATAGAGTGACCAACAAGCTGTAACCACTCCCCATCAGGTGGCCCATCTGATGGGAAGAACCCCAATCATCAAACCAGCATTCTAATTTGGGTAAACTCAAACTCATATTCAAAGCATTTATTTCAAAGTAACTATTTACAGCTATTCAGAAAGTTGAAGCTAGTTACCCAATCCAAAACGTAGATCTCTATGGAGAAGAACGGGCATGAAACGGTAAGGACACTCTTCTAAATCAAGATAATACAAAATCCTGAGTATAATACATTATTTTGAGCTTACATCTAAATATATTTAATAGACCTTTAACAGCGTCGTGCACTTAGCGGTACTGTATTGATGCAAAAACTACATAACAGACAAGTGCCAATAGCACACTTCATCTCATTAGTATTCTATTTGCGAATGCTACTCGATTACGGATGATGTCAGTGATCAGTTTACTTTCGTCTTCTTTATCCAAGGGTTATTCCGACCTGTCAATAGGATCTATTTTGTATACAACGTCTGCTACATAATGAGGTTTCCAGTTTCTCTTAATTTATTTTGGTTGTTCAGCTGCTTTATATTAGGTTTTTCCAATACGATTTGAGTCTAGTATAAAATTCTGTTTGACAGTCAATGTCCAAACCAGGATATTATCAATGTTAGACGAAATAAAATGTAACTTTATATTTTCAATGCAAAAATTCACTGCACTCTGCCAATATAAGCGAACACAGTTATACCCAATCTGCAGACACAAACATATAAACACACACAAATATAAAACTTTTTATATAGGTACCTAAACATAATTTTCGATTAGTATTCAACCATCATTTCACCTATTTCCCAATTACATATGACAACAAAGTTGCGTATGTGTGGTTTGTATGAATCGCATGTCCTGATGATCAGATAAACGGAAACCTTACAGCATGGATTACGGCAGGCCCTGACCCAGTTGGGCACTGATGAAGCCTGACGAAGGCCGATTTACTTGATATGCTTCGAAATAGTGTCAAGATAGGAATTAATATGCAGTACCGTGATTTAAGACCAGTTGAAAATGATTTAGCTGATCTAGGGGAAAGGAATGAAGCATTGGTTGAAGATGCAAAAGTAGAATGAACAGATTCAGCAATTTATTTTGTTCGTAACAATGCAAAAGATCTGTAGATTAATGAATACAGAACCTTCGAGCCGCATTCAGAAATTAACGAAGATGAACTTTAAACTAAAGACCCCCACCATACTTAATCCCATACTATTGTTGATTATAAACAGTCCATAGCTTCAGTAATTAACACTGATTTCTGTAACGATAAACATTAGTTCGAATCAGACGCAACTTACTTGCTATTGCAGTGAATGTCAGTAGAAATTCTATTAGTACTTACATGTTTGTAATCAACACTTTCTATCGAAAGAATCAATCGAATTCCTCTTCTAATATGCTCTATAATTACGCCCTAAAATGTAGGTGTTGGTACAATACAGATGAATGTATTATCAAGATTATTAATGATGTATGTGATCACGATTCGGCCCTTCTGTTGCATGTAGGAGTAACAGATGCGTTATAATTCCATCTATTTGTATTTGAGTTTCATTGAACTTTAGTTACGAACTGAGTTTCGACTGTCTTTACGCCTGAATAATCTTATATCGAACAATCTCTGTATTAATGAATTCAACCTACATTCACCTTCTCAGTTACGTCATCTTAGTTTTGGTTCAGGACCAGTTTAACAAACGCAATTAGACAGAGGACCAATTATTTCGACGCCGACTCCTGGGACCATTTCAGATTTTATTTGATCGAGAGCCTATTAAAGCAAAATGTCAAATTTGCAATAGTCTCATGCGACGATGATTAGACTGGAAACTGGGCTGCAAAGGTGAAACAATCTAAAGTACTGTTTGTTACAGCTAGACTGTTAGGCGTCATTTGCATCAGTTCCAACCTAGCTGTTTATAAGTTACGAGTAGACAAACAGACTGAGATACAAGTTGGATATACTTAGTAACTTATGCTGTTAATATCAATGGAATTTATTCTCAAACAAGTTACTATATCTTGTCTGTAATTGGAGCTGTGTAGATTGTCAATTATTATGATTTGTTACGTTTAAGCAAATTGCGACTTTAATAATGAATTAAGGTAATTGAGGAATTTGAAATATTAATTACAACTATTTCGTCACCTTACGTCTATTATTTAAGAATGCTAGATCTAATCAATGGATTTCGTAAACGTTAACTCTGATAGTTGTGTCGACTTTTGCGGTTAAATTAGCGAACCGATTTTGATGAAATGAAAGGCAGAGCTTTGGATTTGTTTCTTTGAAGAGTAGGCAAAACTACAGAAACAGAACGCCTTCTACGAACTTTTTTGACTTCGTTTTTGTTCGTAAATCTGGTCATACACGTACGCCTGTTGCATGTCTCTCACCTTTCTGAAGAACATCACCAAGAAGGTCACTAAATGCTTTTCTAGGGCGTCCTCTTCCGGCGTTTTCACTCACATTTACCATGCCTACTTGTGATATGTGACAGGTTCCTGAGCTACTCCTCTCATAGATTAAAATATTTAATAAAAAATTTGAAACAGACCGAGTTCAATAGAAACAATCATGTGTAGTGTGGCTTTAACACCTGCCATCTACTTTTACTGCAAATGCATGCGTTTTTCATTTACTTTTATCGTCGGACCGTCGGTTCTGACTAATTCCTTCTTGGACATATTTACCCTACATTACAACATTTCTCCTCATAATTACGATTCTCCACATTTTAATACATCTCATTCCACACAATTATCTTCTCTGAACACGATTCCGAACGCCATTTCTTTTTACCCTCTGGTTATACATGATTATATTCAATTTGTTTCAAGAAAAGTTAACAATACAGTATTAACTTACGCAGAAATGTTAATAGTTTGTCCCGAGGCTCAGTGTTTGCACATTCTTTGGGTACTTATCGTGGATAAGTTAAGTTTGCACGCAAATCTTATTAAGAATATTGTGAACAAAACAGACAAACATAATATCATAAATTATAATTTACTGTTATGATGATTCGTTTTCTTTTTGTATGCCCACGGTTCCGCATGATTGAGATGACACAAATGGATGCTCCCAGCCAGCTCGGTTGGAAGAAAGGATGACTGCCAAGGTTGCGCCTGGCGTTTGTATGAAGTGTCTCATACAGTTACAGTGCCTATAATACAGCGTAGCATATCATATAGCGTATATAGCGTGTCATATAGCGTAGCTATTGTACAGACCAAGTCCAGAATTGGACAGTTTAATCTTAGGATGTATGCAGATAATAATATTATAGTATAGGAAGACTAAATTTATCGAAGAAGATAAGCCCAAAAAGCATGAGATTTTGTTGTCATAAAATACGTCTGAAATGAACAATCTAAGGTTTAGGAAGCCAGTGCAGCACTGGATGAACACATCAGTCCATTTGAGCTTGTTTTTGCCATCAACCTGGCATAAATCCAGACTCTGGGCGGCCACTCAGAAATTCCGTAGGGAAATCAAAATCAAAAGTAATTTATTCAAACTAGGCTGAGAATCAGCACTTTTAGAATGTCAAAAGTACATAAGACAGTCCCACAAAAACGCCGCCCTTCACCACTGCCTAGTGCTTTAGCTGAAACCCTCGATAACACTTCGCCCGACCCGGGAATCGAACCCAGGATCTCATACTCCTCAGTAGCGTTTGCGACCACTAGATCAACGAAGCAGTCGTCGAGCTTGTTTTTCTTCCACCATAAAGGAAAGGTTTCTCCAGTCTTGTGTAACATTTCAATTAATAAAAATACTTCAATCAGAATGACAGACGCGGTCGGAAGTACAACCTGCGGTTCTAGACTGGCAGTTTCTACTAGAAAGTATTTCTAAACTACTTGTGTGCGTAATACAGGTAGTTTACAGAAATACCATTACCGAATGATACCGTGTACTTGGAGCAGGGGGAAAGGAATCTGCCAAGTGTTTGTTTATTTGAAATAGAAAGGGATAGGATAATGGATATTATTTTACACTAGCTGACCCGGCGAACTTCGTACCGCCACAGTACCGCCTCAGAATCAATAACAACGAATATAGAAACAAGTGCGAGTTGGACTCGCACAAGAAAGATTCCGTACCACAAAGCAAAAACGCCGAAAAAAACACTCATTCTCCGATCAGACGCGACAGTTGTCGTATTGTTGTCGGGACGTTGTTCATTATGCTAGTTGCGGTAAACAGTAGTTCCCATGTGGCGATGTAGATGTCGCCACAAGACTAAGCACATAGAAGTTGACAATTGGATTTATCTTCAGCTATCAGAGCATCGATACAGTATCCATATTATAATATGTATTATAAATTCGAAAGTAACTCTGTCTGTCTGTCTGTCTGTATGTTACCTTTTCACGCCTAAACCACTGAACGGATTTCGATAAAATTTGGCCGAGAGATAGATTGCATTCCGGGGAAGGACATAGAATATTTTTTATCGACATACTTCGCGGGCGAAGCCGCGGGCGGAAGCTACTATTGAATATTTCTTCACTTTATTACTAAACTTCTATCCGTTAACTCTTTAACGTCAGCTCCCGGTAGCGTTGTTCTAGATAGACGCGAATTATTCAATTATGCCAACGCGAGAGCTGTACCCCGGTTCAAACAATTGATAAACTTATCATAGCATTATCAACTTTATCTGTTTACATATAAAATTGAAATTAATTTGGTGTGTTTGGATTAAAGTGATTTAAAGTATAACATTACATTTGGACTGCATTATGTTCGTATATTAGATTAAGGAAATGAAATAAATAGATGATTTGCTGTCAGTTATTTCGAGCTGGTTTAAATTCAAGACATTTGATCATCTTTGTTAAGTTGTGTTTGCAATGTTTTGAATTTGATGGCCTCGTTGGTCTAGTGGTCGAAAGGGCTACTGCTGAGCACGAGGTCGTGGGTTCGATTTCCAGTTTAGGCAAAGTTTTATTAGGTACTAATAGCGCCCCGCGGTTTCACGCGCATAAGTGTCGATCCCGTGGGAACTATCCTATGTTCTTTACCGGAACTCAAACGATCTCTATAACACTAAATCGGTTCAGCGGTTTAATCGTGAAGAGGTAACAGACAGACAGATACACTTTCGCATATAAAATATTTAGATTATAGATTTCTATGTGGAGTTTCTCAATAGCAGCCCGGAGTCTGGATTTTGTGCCCCGTTCATGGAAATAGGCTCGTTTAAGGGGCTTACATGACCTAAAGCGCGGTCACTGTCGGACTGCATAGAAAAGAAAGAGAAGCGCGATGATACAATACAACGCTACTAATTTATTGCAAAATATGAAGCAATTATTTAATTTAAAAAAATCTATGGTTTGGACTTAAAAATTAAAACAGTAGTGTTTTAGTATGTTACTTGTAGAATAATCTGACAAAAATTCAGAATGATTGCGTGTATCTTCATGATTTTTTGCTATCGTATCAAATTAGATGTATTATATTTTCAACACAGTATCTACCTAGTATAATATCATGCAGAATATCATATATTTTTCTGATTTTGTTTACTGTAGTCGATCATATACTTATTGTTTCTAAAACTTGTGTTTTTTTGTTTTTTGCGTTTAGGTCCTGTAAGCCCCTTAGGTCCCATGTATTAGGGACATTTGTTATATGGGGCTTATACATAACGACAGGCGTGATGTTATGCAAGTTTTTGAATTGCATGATATAGTATGGGTTTTTTAGGTAGAAAAAAAAAAGAATTTTATATTGTGCACCAATAAAATTTGAGGGCATAAAAGTGTTACTTTATTGCCGATAATGTTCAATATGATTTTAATGACGTAACGACACAACATTTTAGCACTACTAGTATATGACAGTATCATAAAACTACGTTTTTATAAACCATAAAAGAGAACAACCTTTTAATAAATATATTTTATTATTTTTACGTGTGAATTATATTTTGTAATCTGTTCAAATTTTGGTAGTGTTAAGTCAAGTTTTTTGGAAAAAGAAATAAGTCCTATTAAAAAAGGGGCCAAGTGCAAGTGTAAGTCGGACTCGCACACGACAGTTTCCGTACCATCGCGTCGTACAATATTAAACATAAAATAAAAAAATGCCTTTATTAAAATCTAGCAAAACACCGTTGTATACTCCGTTTCATTTTAAAATTTATTTCGTAATATTTGTTGTATTAGGTCATAGTAGTGTATATTTCGAGTTTCTACCTGTTACAGACGATACCTGTTTCAAAAAATACAGCCCTGTGACAGACAGAAGGGCAGCGGAGCCTTAGTAATAATGTCCCGATGGCACCCTTTGAGACGGAACCTTTACACAAAAACTGCTTACAATTTTACGTATGAAACATTGAGTTTACAAGACATTGCTAAGTAGAGCCATTGAACATTAGCCTTCACAAAGTAGGTGGCATATTCAATGATATATAAGGCATATTACATTTCTTGTACAGGCGTTAAAACGAACGTTTTCCTGTCATTACAAGATTAGTTTGAACATGTAATATTAATATGCACTATTAATAGCATTTATTCACACCTAGTAAAGGAGCTATTTAAGTAAAAACATGGTCAGACTACAGCTACCCAGTATTAAACCACTTTTAAAGCTTGTTGCAATAAATATATCAGATTAAGTGCAAAGTTTAACATATACATTTTGTAATGTTAAATTGCGAAATTAAATCCTCAAGTTACACTCTAAAGCCTACGCCACACTTGACGGAAATTCCGTCGCGGATCTTCCGCGTCGGAACGCCAATACATTTTATTGCATATTAATGACTAATAACGGGCATACTATACGGAAGATCGGTCGCTCCGTCGCGGACTGCTCGCACCTTGCGTCTGTTCCGTCCTCCGCGCACCGACCGATTCTTCGTCGGAATTTCCGTCAAGTGTGGCGGTGATGGGGAGTACTCCCCGGAGGAGGGTCCGGTGACGGACAGCCGCGGCGGGTTCACGGATGAGTGCTAACGCGTGCCCGTGTTCCCGCCATAAGCGGCAGAGGAGGACACCGTGGAGTTTTAGTGGGTTAGAGTCCCACATAACTGCACTATCTCCCCGTGGTAGTGCAGAATGCATGAGCATTTCTCCACGTAAAAAAAAAAAAAAAAGCTAGCAGCGCGGTGCGGGAGGGGTGTGGTGACGTGATGCGAGAGCTCAGCGATTTGTCAAATTGTGACAACTACCTATCGCCCCTCCCGCACCGCGCAGCTACCTCTGGCAAATTCTCAGTTAAGCGATTGGCCTATAGTTGTTTTAGTGGTCGCAAGCGCTACTGCCGAGCTTGTGGTTCTGGGTTCGATTCCCAGGTCGGGTATTATTATTGAGTTTTTCCAACAGGGTTTTTTCAGCAACAGCCCGAGTCTAGAGTTCTGCGTGGTTGAAGGCAGTAGGCTCGCCGGCGAAATATGGGTGTACTTCAGATACACTTGTGCATAACCCAGCGAGAATTTTAACATATAAATTTTGTGTTAAATTGCAATAATTAATTCCTCAAGCTACACTCAATTTTTTCCTGTACAGTTCGAAATCGTATTATTTTGCATCAACGATAATATCTCGTCGATATTTTATCGTAATTGCAAAAGAAAATGATTTTGAAGACGATAAAGATTGATTTGCATTTTTATCGTTTAGGAGTTAAGATTAGGGTACAGACTATAGATTAGATATATCTTAATGATTTCTTTCCTATTATCATTAATTTGATTTAAGATAAGATAACACGGATCTATATTTTAATACCTAATAATAACAGTTATAACGTGTTTATATTTACTATCGAAGAGAAAACACGTAGATATTTGGATCAAACCTTAGCTTCCGAGTTTCAATAATAGATGCGCACAATAATTACCTGTAACAATATAAATGGATAAAATTAATACACAGTTTATTAAATAAAAACAAAAGATACCGTTTGTGCGGGTAAAATAAATGAGCAACTCAAAAATTTCCTTCGTTCTTACGAGCGTAAAAAATTCCCGACAGCCACGCATACATACTTATATAAAATAAAAGTTACATACTTCAGCCTTTATATAATCCATAAAATTAATCCGCCCAACTGCACATTGTCAGTGCATGCCCCGACGCAACATAATTTAAAACGACAGTTTCATAGTGACATAACCAAACGTTCAAAGAATTATACCCCGAAGGGCCAAATCTGGTTCGTGTATGAGCACATTAATCATCATCTTTATAATAAACAGACTCTGTGTAATGGAAATTTGGGTTATATTTGGCCTGTAATAATAATACCTATGGATTTAAAAGGTAACGTTAACTTTTGATCTCATAAACGCCTTTCTGACTTCTTCCCAAGGAGGTAAGGTAGAAACTACAGAACACCACCTGCTACGATCCTCGTATACTCCTTTATATACATCTGGTCAACTTTTGATTTAGTTCATGAAAAAGGTATGACTTTAATGTGTTATTTCATATCCGTTGCTGTATTTAGTTTTCAAAAGAAAAGAGAAATAAAGGTACGGATATATAAATTATGCATCCTGATCTGTCTGCTTCTTGTGAGGGATGTTATATTTAAGAAAAGCAAAAGGAGACTTGGTTTGATTTGATAAACGAAGGCTATGGAGATGAACGTATCCACTATACAGAAAATACCAGCTATGAAGCAGCTTCATATAACACTAACAAAGCTATACTGAACGACTGCTATACTGTAGCCTTTTTTTCCTATAGTAATTTATTTTTTTGAACTTCCACTATGAATACACAGAAAAGTAACACCACTAGAAATTCAAGAACAAGACGTCACGTCTGAACTCCCGTTAAACTATTGTTTAAACACGGCACTGTAATGCCTCACCTGGGTAAATAAGTCAATAGTGACAACCGGTAAGTGGGAGACCCTAGGACCGGGAATTTTTGTGTCTGTGGTACCGAAGGAAGAAGCGATAGAGTACCGCCGTTTAAAATACAAGGAGGCACGAACTTCGACGTCAGTTACCATGATTCAGTACATGATTCATGATATAGAATCATGTGCTGAATTAATGGTTACAGTTTGCGCATCGGTGTCTCTACCACCCTGTATGTACTTATTGGTATTTTTTGTACCAAAATTTTATTTATTTATTGAGGATCTCCAACAAAGGATACACATTTATACAATACTAGCATCAACCCGCGGCTTCGCCCTCGAGATATGTCGATAAAAACTATTCTATGTCCTTCCCCGGGATACAATCTATCTCTATGCCAAATTTTATCGAAATCCGTTCAGTGGTTTAGGCGTGAAAAGGTAACATAACAGAGTTACCGTCGAATTTATAATATTATAGTTTAGTATGGATAAATTTACAATACTTAGTAAAAAAAAGTTATTTTACGTGTCCTACTTCAATTACAGGAGATTCGAAAAAGAAAGGCAAATATCGTGGTCCTCCACAATTTTACAATCCATGTCAGATCTGAAGATAAGTTGCTTTAGGTACATCATTCTCAAATGAGACAGGTTAACTAATCAAACCAAATCCAATCAGCCCCATAAGATACTAAAATAGTCACTTATCTACAACGGAAAACTAGTAATGAATTTCTACCATATAAGTCTAGACTTTCCTTATTTTTACGATCAACCATTCAAATTAGAAGTTAATTACTACGGTTTAAGATATCAGTGTAGCCGAACATTGATATGCCTACCTCATGAATATTAATAAAGCGCAATCATAGTTATAAACATGTCGATTCCGTTAAGAGCAATATCAAATTGCCGTGTAATTAACACAAGTTTTATCTAAGATTAAAGCAAAGTTTTTAGTAAATCTGTCGTTAAATCCATTCATTAACTGTTATATATGTGTTATAAATAAATGTGTTGTTAAATTGGTCAATTTCAATTAATTTATCATTTACCTAAGTAACAAAAACTTCATATTTATAATATTAAGTATATGTATATTCAAAGGTCTGTGTGTTACCTTATCACACCTAAACCCCTGAATGGATTTCACAAAAATTTTGCAAGGAGATTGACGGCATTCTAGGGAAGTACAGTGGAAGTACAGTCAATGTCGATTTTTTCGTGAAATAACGAATGCAACGTTGAAATACGACACTTTACACAAACTTATGGGTTCGAAAATACTTTGTTCGTAATAACATAAAATTTCATTCAAAGCTAAAGGAGAAAATCGTCTTTGAATAAATCCAAGTGTATACATACTTATGCTCGTGACTGTACATAGGCTACTTTTTGTCCCGGTAGCTCGTTCTCGTGGGATATTTTTCGACATCCACGCGGGCGATGCCGCGGGCAGAAACTAGTTTAATTCATATTAAAACTACCACCACCTCTGGGCTGCCACCGACGACTCCTTGGAAGTGGCAAAGTTTTGGGATGGACGGCGTCTCCGAGGCCGGCCCATGAAGAGGTAGCGAGACGACGTAGACGCGTACCGCAATAAGGGTTGGAACGAGGTGATGGTGCTCGAAAAGGATGCCTGGAAGGATTTGGCAGCTTGCTCAGCAGTGGAACAGGGTGAGCAAAAAAAAACAAAAACGTAAAAAAATAAAAGAAAATTGGTTTCAAGGTAGTTTATTATACATTTATATTGTAAATTTAAATACCCTCCAAGGCACGACTGTGTTTGCGGCACTTGCGGCACTGGTACGAGAATTTATTATTAGCTTTTCACCTCAAGGACTGTACTTCAAATAACTGTTCTTGCACTCATTACTTCGTAATAAAACTGTAACAGCTTAGTCATCAACGCTTTCACGGAGCCAATCAGTATTAGTACTTATTTAATTACCACCTTAGTGACCCTTTTATTTACAGGAAGCAATCACAGTCCACTTGGTATAGTAATTAAAACGACGAAAGCGTCTAGCTAACGATTCAATTTCATCTGTCCGCAAAAACAATTACCTGACATTTGTATTGGTATTGAAGTTTGTATAGGACAGCATGTTTTCGCGATTGCGATGTTGGTAGAGAATATTTTCGAAAAATAGTGTTACAGTCAAATTAGACCGATTTTAAATTTTCCATAGAAACAGAGATTTCCAGTTATCTTTTTTTAAATAAAACATTTCGAAAATGTTCTCTACTAACTTTTTACACCTTTGTGTCCTGCTTATGCACATGAAGCTTCATTAAAATCGGTTCATTAATTTCGAAAACTAAGGGCTTGAAAGTTTGTATGGAATGCCGTACGGCGGCGTAAACGCTCTTAAAGCCATTTCATTGGTTGTTGGATTTGTTGATTGATTGATTCTGTTATACGGCCCTTACTGTCTAGTTTGGGGCTCACTGGTAAATAATATACAGGGTGATTGGAAGATGGGTGCAAAGCTTTAAGGCGAAGATAGTACAGGCAATTCAGAACCATTTAAGCCATGGTTGTCTTAGACGAAGTCTTACCACTTTTTTTTTACCAATTTCTTAAGATTTTTTTCGAAAATTCCCAAAGTTTTAACTAAACTACTTATTTATGGCCAAATTGAATGATAAACGAATTCATTTTTATTGTATTTAATTAAAGTAATGTGTAAGCAATCTAGCAAAACATGTTTTAGGCCTCTGTGTCCTTAGACATTTTTTTTACAGATATTTAAAGTTCATAACAAATTTTAAAATTCATAAATACTTTTTGTAAACCTTATTTTAAAAATAACGGAGCGTGCTTTTTTTGTTCAAACCTTTTTGAAAACATGCTTGATAATCGCTTTTTCTATTGAGGTAACATTTACGCGGATATCTTACAAATTATTAAAATTAGGACCTAAAAACCAATTTGAGGGAGAAATTTTAAATTTTTAGCAGACTAAATAAAACAACATTTGAATTAAATTTATTTATGTTTCATGGTCAAAATGTTGTCCGTGATTCCTAATACAAGCACGGCTCCGTCTTCTCACTTCTGTTGTTGTTATTTTCAACATCATATCACCAACTTCATTGTTTCAAACTCTGAATTCATTCTCTCTGTCAGTTCTTCTCTCGTGTTTATTTCCACATTCGTATACACCAGCTCCTTGGCCCGGCCCCACACGAAAAAGTCCAGCAGGGTCAGATCTGGTGAGCGAGCGGGCCAAGGGATGGGTCCATCTCTGCCAATCCAGCTGTCAGGAAAGCAATTATTTAAGTGTTCCCTTACATTTAACATCCAATGCGTTGGACAGCCGTCTTGCTGAAAGATGACTGTACTGTCTCTTGCGAATATCGGGACACCGGTTTCCTCTATCAGCTTTGGTAAATCCACTTGTAGAAAGTGCAAATAATTTTCACCATTGAAAGTCTCCGGTAAGAAGTGGGGCCCAATCAACGTCCTGCAAATTACTCCAGCCCAAACATTGACAGAGAATTTCCTCTGAAACGACACCTGCTTCTTAAAATGCGGATTGTTGTCTTTGGCGGCCCATTCATGAAGGTTATGAAAGTTTGTAATGCCCTCCCTAGAAAATTTGAATTTGAAATCAATCTTGTGGACGAATGAAAGCAAATTTTCTAGGGAGGGCATTACAAACTTTCATAACCCACACAACACATGGGGAACACTTAAATAATTGCTTTCCTGACAGCTGGATTGGCAGAGATGGACCCATCCCTTGGCCCGCTCGCTCACCAGATCTGACCCTGCTGGACTTTTTCGTGTGGGGCCGGGCCAAGGAGCTGGTGTATACGAATGTGGAAATAAACACGAGAGAAGAACTGACAGAGAGAATGAATTCAGAGTTTGAAACAATGAAGTTGGTGATATGATGTTGAAAATAACAACAACAGAAGTGAGAAGACGGAGCCGTGCTTGTATTAGGAATCACGGACAACATTTTGACCATGAAACATAAATAAATTTAATTCAAATGTTGTTTTATTTAGACTGCCTAAAATTTAAAATTTCTCCCTTAAATTGGTTTTTAGGTTCTAATTTCAATAATTTGTAAGATATCTGCGTAAATGTTACCTCAAAAGAAAGAGCGATTATCAAGCATGTTTTCAAAAAGGTTTGAACAAAAAAAGCACGCTCCGTTATTTTTAAAATAAGGTTTACAATAAGTATTTATGAATTTTAAAATTTGTTATGAACTTTAAATATCTGTAAAAAAAAATGTCTAACGACACAGAGGCCTAAAACATGTTTTGCTAGATTGCTTACACATTACTTTAATTAAATACAATAAAAATGAATTCGTTTATCATTCAATTTGGCCATAAATAAATAGTTTAGTTAAAACTTTAGGAATTTTTGAAAAAAATCTTAATAAATTGTTAAAAAAAAAGTAGTAAGACTTCGTCTAAGACAACCATGGCTTAAATGGTTCTAAATTGTCTGTACTATCTTCGCCTTAAAGCTTTGCACCTATCTTCCAATCACCCTGTATAGTAACACTAGCTTCAGTCCGCGGCTTCGCCCACGAAGTATGTCGATAAAAACTATCCTTGTCCTTCCCCCGGGATACAATCTATCTCTCTGCCAAATTTTATCGAAATCCGTTCAGTGGTTTAGGCGTGAAAAGGTAACATACAGACAGACAGAGTTACTTTCGAATTTATAATATTAGTATAGTATGGATTAAGAATAGCTTTAGGCAGTATTTTAAGCTACTCATGTCGTCTCAACTAGCTATTAACCTGTGAACCTGCTCAGAGCATTACCTGGACAATAAATATATATATTTTTCTATTCTATTATACAGCGTGATGATTAGACACGCTGTATAGGAAACAATATTCCGGTGTTTGGTAAGTAGTAGGTACTTACCAAACACCGGAATATTGTATAAAGTATGAAAACTTATGTTTCAAATTAATAATATTTCAAGTCAAACAAATATTAACTTTATTTTAATAGTAATTGAGTTGATTTCAGAGTGACTAGCACTATTGAAAAATTTATAAAAAAAATATTTGAAGTTGCAGCGTAAACTGAACTTTATTGTGTAGCATTTAAAGTTATTTTTCTATAAACTCATATTTGTTTACATTTTTGGCAAATAAATCGCGAATGCAGACTGATGACTCAAAGTCGTGATCTATAAAACTATCCTTTGTTAGCTTCCACGCTACTCAAGCGTGTCATATTGGAAATCACAGAGCGGTTATTGTTGTAAAACTAAAAAGGAGTTTTATTGAAACAGGAAATAAATGTCAAAAATATCAGTTTATCAATTTCATACTAGTCGTTAACTGTACCTACCTAAAACGGGGTTTACATTATGAAGCTAGTGTCGTGAAACCGTAGGTCAACTGTTTCACCACCCAGTTTTTAAAATGCTGATAACATTGTCATAACTCATGTTAACTGCTCAGATTATTTGGCTGAACTAATTGTTTTTTATATCTTTAAAAACTGATAAATTCACTAACACGCTGTCAACGTGTTAGTTGAATTTATTCGTTTTACAAAAACCAGTTCTTAATTAGATAATTGTCTACTCATGTGATAATAGCCCGAAACAGTACACTCAAGTTACTGTTCCACGACACTAGTTTCATAATGTAAACCCTTCATAAAGGTCATCAGTCACCATTTATATTGCTAACTTTATGCACACAACAGTAGGTACCTATGCTCTTAAATTGAACATTTAGTGCAGTGAAATTATCGATAAGTCGACATCGTAATATAACATTATTTAAAACCGCACTCGTTTTCGTGAAAGGCAGCCGTAAGGTTAACTTTAAATGTGGAAAAAATTAAAAGGACGTGACACTGGTAATAAGTTAACACCTACTTTTCAAGGTGTCACAGAATTAATAAAATTCAGCTAACAATTAAGATTGCGTAATTTAAAAACGCTACTTAAACGTTTATTGCTATTTTTATCGATAATATATCGATGTTTTTATGGGTTATCGATTGGAAAGTTCTTTTTTATTGAAAAAATAAAGTGTGTAATAAAAATAGGTGATTGGGGATTGAAGTGCACTTCGTTTGACAGTAATTAATTGCAAGTGATAACATGATCGTAACTTATTAGTAAAATCGCAAGTTATCTCCTTTTAAGGACTGATATTTTAAGTAAACATGATTGTAATATTTATTACAACGGCGTCTTACATATGTTTTTTAATCGATTTCAACTGTTTATTTAATTGAGTGTCAATTCTTCGAGATATTTTTACGATTAAATAAAATTCTACTTTTGTGTTTTCTTCATTTTTACAATATTTCATTCGCCATTATTATTATATCAGTACCTACCTAGTCCAAGCTACTGATAATATCTAACATAAGTTCTCCAACACTAGTTTTTCGAACATTCCAAGGTCGCAGCGGGAGCTCGACGCGATTCTGGACGAACAATGAAAACTACATGGAAATTACTCTACCAGAGTCGCGTCGCGCCTGTCTGCGGGAGCCTTAAAGTTATAGCATTTCAGGACAAAGTAATAGTTTTCATTCAATAAATTAAGCACATAAGTACCTATAAGAATTTAGATATTCAATTACCATACACACATAAAGTACACATGTGTCATAAAAAAACAATACATACTCGTAACGTCAAACAACACTTTTACAATCTTACTTTCATAAAATGTACACATTTCCTTTGATCAACAGTTTGACCCATACATTTTACGATTACCTACTAACGACTGCTATCAAAATTTTACAACATAAGAGTTTTCTCACATGATTCATAACATAAATTGAACATTAGTGCAGGTGATTCACACAAAAATGCAGTTTCGCTGCTTGTTTGTACCTGTTTAGGAAACGACCTGCATTTTTAGACGTTAAACGACCTGCAAAAAGGGTTTGATTAAGGAATTATCTGAATTAAGGTAGGTATTGGAATCCCTATAATTCGATGTTAGCCGAGAATCCAAGTGAGTTTTTCTGTAAAGTGTTATTTTGGAACTTGGCTACAGAATGTTGATATTGCCACATCCAAAAGAGTATTTACAGCCGTCTTCGAAGGTTTCACCTAGTGATATTTATTGGTGTTCCCCAAGGTAATATTTTGAACCCATTTCTTTTTGAAACAACCTTTTAATCTGGTCGCCACAAGTGTGACAGCTGAGCGTTAGAGATTCTAGATTGATACTCAAGCCGAGCAAAGAGTTATTGGTTTTTCTACGAGTATTAGTGAATTTCCAGCAATAGGCTTACCCCCTGTTACATGGGATATAGGTACCTGCGGACAACGTCAGTGTACTATTTTTTAATCTCTGCCTACTTTTTTGGAGAACATACAGGTATGATGTTAAGCTACTTTAAGTTATTGAAAAAGCAAACTGACTTGGATAAACAGACACCATTTTGTTCTGGAACTAAGATTTCTAAGTGTGTCACCGCTTCGCGAGTAAGTTGTGAGAGTGATGTAAAGAAAGTATCCTGTTTCTTAATGATGGTCGTGGGCGTTAGAAATCTGTCAGGCTAATGAAATCCAAGATGTCGTTAACTACTACATACACTCATAAATGTCAGTAGGGCTCATAAAATTATAGGCAGGTTGTTATTAAAACATTAGATTTAATGATTTGTGTTTGAATTCCAGTGAAGATTGAAGAGAGAACCATGGAAAACAATGTCTCAATTGAAACTGCCAATTATTTGCAGTGTTTTCAGTGTTTATTACTCAATAAACGGCCACTTGATCTAATTCGTTCTTCACATTTACGTAACTGATAATCTCTAAAAGAGGAATGAAAGCAAGAGTCCCTTGGTATGTCGATGGCCGCCCACCAGCTACTTATTCAATTGTTCTATATTAACATCATCAGTAAAGTGGCCTCAGTAAATGCGTGGATGTAAAGAGGTTATTGTTCATGTTGAAGGGCTTTGGTATGTTAATATGGTTTTGAAGGACGAAGAGGTGTTAGTGTTTTATCTTGAACTAGGTGCAGTTTTGAAAGTGATAGTGATTGATTGGAGAGTTTCTGCAGGGTAAGACTTGGTAGTATTTTAAACAGACTGCTTAGAAATCTATATACTAATAATAAAGCTGAAGAGTTTGTTAATTTGTTTGAACGCACTAATCTCTGGAACTGCCGGCCGGATTTCAAAAAATATATTGGCATTTTATAGCCCCATTTTTGAAGAAGACTATAGGCTACACGCTGTGGTACTTAAGAGCCGAGTAAAAAGATAAAAGCCAGACAGAACGCTCTAAGCGAAAACGAAGTCATAGCGCGGGGAAGTGATGCGATGCGACGGGGTGGGTTGGGGGAACAAGAAATTTCACGCGGACGAAGTCGCAAGGAGAAGTTAGTTATGGATAAAGTTAGAAACAAGACCTAGATAGAAAGAAGTGTAAGGAGAGTAGAGAGGCTTTTGCCCTGTAGTAAAAGAATATATAAATTACAAATAGCGATTTCAAGGATAATTTAATGAAATGAGCCTGATAACAATGCGAAGTGAATCAAATCATCATTACCCACAGACTTAATTGAATCATTTGTTACTAAAACGCCATCACTAGGCCACGCCTCGCACGCGTGAGCGAGCACGCATTGAAAAATTAGCATTTTCGTGCATGCGTTGACGGTTTGAATTTGATGCGGTACAAAGCTCTTGTTTCCTATGGAGTATGGATAATGTATTCCAATGTGACACAGTGTGCGAAGTTTTGGTTGTTAGAATTGAGTATTAGATCATCGATGAAGGATTAAGCTTTGACTTAATTCATAGGTGATATGGGTTGATATACTAACCCATATCACCAATATGCACTGGGCCCGCGTGGTGGATTATGGCCCACTCCCTCACTTAGAGAGAAAGCCAATGTCCCAGCAGTGGGAAAGTTATAGGCGGATTATGCTATCGGTTGAAGACACAATCAGTTTGATCTGAGTAAAAGCGGGTTTATACAACAATGAGCAAATACTGACACAACAGCTAAGGCGATAGTGATCCGCAGAATTAAAAAATATGTGTTTTAGAAAACACAGTTTGCCTTTGACGTATCAATTAATCAATTGTAGTATCATAAGATTAGGGACAAGAATAATCATCATTCATAGACTACATCAAAATGTTTTACTGCAGTAGTGAAAAATTATAATATGGACTTACAACTGTGCAATACCCTGTCAGTGCTTATAGTGTAAGTATTCCAACAAGCAACACTGTGTGCACAGTATAACGGTACCTGCCCGGCTACTGGATGCCTACCATGATCTAATTAAAAACGATTCAAAAGCAAGACATTTCAGTTTATGTTCCTAAACTGGATCGCTTCAAAGTCTTACCATGACGTCCAATACACTCATCGGCATTTGGATCGTTAAAAGTGAATGAAAGATCGCAATTTGTGGCTGAACCGCATTTGAAACGTTATTGGTGAAAAAGAGACAACGCTATTATTAGCAAATAAGTTTGTTTCACGCACATTTTAGTGTCCGACACGTTCAGAAGCGAGTAACATTTTATTTGTTCTTAACTCGTATATCATTATATAAAAGTAAAACAGACACTCAACAATTGTTTTTAAGATTCCACGTTAATACGTTAACTATTATTAAAATAATTCTTAGTCAAAGTAGATATTTATTTACCTTTTGCTATTTATTAACCAAAAAAATATTTCTATTTCGACGTAATCTGTTTCGAACGTACCAGAGTAAAAATAAGTTGTGCGAGTTGTCAGTTTAACTAGATACGTAGTCTGTGGAGTTGTGATCCCCGTATTTAAATTATTGTACTATGTGGTTGTGATTACGGTGGGAAAATTAAAGTGAAGTGTATAAGTTTAACATTATTTCAAGGAATGTCGTAAGTATTTAACTTCTTCAAAAAACTCAAATAAAAGTAGTTCATCAGACATCTGTAAAGAAAAACAAATGCGGTTAAAAAATGCATGTAAAATAAGTATTTTAGACTTTAAAGGAAAGATTAAAGTACACTTACATTGGTTTTTGTAAAATTCCACTAAAATAGCACAAAAAAACGTCGTTTTCGCCAATAATTCACAAAACGTTTCAGTTTATGTAGAGAAATAGTAACTTTTAGTGAATCGCTTATTTTGACAGTTAGCGTTTCAGTTTGAGCTGCTCTATGGACGTTATGGTACCAAACACAGTACAAAATTAAATGAATGAACCCAAAACTTGCGACTCAGTTTGGGATATTCGCTGTCAGATGGAGTGACCTAAATTGAATCGTTAAACTGACGTCATGGTACGAATTAGACGAACAGTTCAGTTTAGGTCCTAAAATGGATCGCGATAAGAGGTTGTGGTAGGCCTCCTGGGCATAAAAATGTGTAACAGGATGTATGAATCACTTAGGTTTAGCTTTAGTACTATATGTGACTAATAATTACGTACATTGTAATTTCCTGCTAGTCCATCACTTGTTTTAGATTCGTCGAAGGCTTTCGACAAAGTATGTCAGACTATATTTTAGAGGAAGTTCAGATTATTACTGAAATAATTAAAATAATAAGTACTCGAAAATCAAATCGTTTTCTTTGTTAGTCAGTTTGCTGTTAGGTATTAGCTTTCATAAAGGTTTTGTTTTGGCCAAGTCCATCAAAAAAGTAGATCAACATCTTTCAATTAAAATTTCTCGATCCAATGACGCGTCACTTTTTATGCAACCCGCGAACCATAAAATCAACACGGTGCAAGCCGTGCACGTATGTGTACCGACTGTATGACTCACTAGGCGGCGCCACGGTCGCTGCGCCGGCGTCGCGACAAGTTTCACCGTTTAAGGTAATTGCGCCTTGCCGTTCGTTTCATATAGATTTTTGGTTCATTTGCTTACTACACTCTAAAGTAGGTTAAGATAAGCTAATCTTTACTTAATAAGTGACCGACTTATGTTGAGTTGGCAGTTTTCGTTCAAAATTAGCGCTTTTATTATTCGTATAAATTGCATCATCATCGTTTTTTGAAGTTGGTCAATGATGGGATTTGTTTGCATGAAGTTACGGAAGAATGCTAATGTCGACATGTTTATGTAGATCAAACTGACGTAATTCTGTAGATTCATAATATGGGGGAAAACATCTTGAATTGAAGTGCTATGAAAATATATGCGTGTATGCACAGAGCGGAGGGAGGTGTAGTTTTTGCATGCTTCACTGTATTGTTCGCAGCGCTATGACTTGATTTTTTATTTCGTCTGAAGCTGTATCATTGGACGAAGGTACTGGCCATCTATTTGATGATTGCACATTTTTTGCCAATCAAAATGAACTCTGGCAGTTCTAGGTTTTTGCATACACAATTCTGTATAATATTCTCATTTCAATAAGGCATGAGCATGACCTCCGATACAATGACGGTCCTACGTTGACTGATACTACTTAAAATTCTAAGTACTTCATATCCAATCCTTTGTTTTTCTTTCGCTCCCAGACAAACTACAATTAAATTCCTCTTCAGATCAAGATGGGAATAAACTGATCTTCATTTATCGAACCCATTAAACAGACGAATAATTATAATTTCTTTAAGAAACTGTTCCTCTATACATCCTGTACCGAAAGGCAATTTGTTTTTAAGTAAGGGTTTTTAAAATTACCCGTCGTAAATCACTGGTTTATTGACTCTAGAACCGATTTTGTAAACCCTGGTCAAATAAAAATAAAAAGATATTTTTAATAGCTTGGTAAATTGTCTATTTGTTGTAAGGAGTAATTATAAGGTTTGTTTCATATGAGGCAACTAAAATGAATTCGAAGAAGACAAGGATATATTTTCAGTAATTCTGTCGAGTCCCGATGGCAGTTGGAAATAAAATGAAATAGTTTAATATATCAATAGGATTTCGGAAGCATTTTAAAACGTCATATTAAAAAAAAGAAGCTAGATGGAGTCGACATGTCCTATCTAACTACCATGAAATGAAAAAGAGGAGACAACTCTTTGAGTGGAGACCACGAATTGGCATGCTTAATGTGCCCCTCCTGTTCGATGGAAGTGGAATGGGGAATTCAAAAAGCCAACTGGAACAGATTAGATTCCGGAGGCGGAAAACGGGGTATAATGCTAAAGCTCGGAACGACCTATGTCCAGCAGTGGACTGCGATAGGCTGAATTGATGAAGTGAATTAAATAAAGAGCAGAGTATCTCTTAAATCTCACTAGAATTTATTTGTTCCATTTATCCATTCCAATGCTGTCATCAATGTTTATTTCATAAGTTTTTTTTATTATTCCAAGCACAACAAAAACCATGTCTTCGCGGTCTTGTCCTACGTGCTCATATTGTCAAACCACGTTATTTTTGACGCAACATAAATGTGTATTTAATCTAATGTCAATCAAAGTAATTAATGCCCAGCACGTCATGTCTGTGTCACACAGGTGGCGCTAGTGTCGCATTTCTATCGGCAATACGTTCTGAATGTATTATTGGGCCTGCGGATTTCCTTACGAGGTTTTCCTTGTGTGAAATGTGTCATTAGATTTTGATTATTTGTGCATCACGTAATTGTTTCACACGGTATAGTGTCCCAACAGTGGGAACATTATAAGGTGTGTTACATCTTAAGCTTCATTTGTTGTTTTTTCATAATATCTTTTATCATAATAGTATAGTAGTAGTAATAGTCTAATAGTGTGTAGTATAGTAATAGTATAGTAGTGGTAATGTAATCTGGTAGTAGTGTAGTATAGTGTTGAATAAAATAAAAATAAACGAATATGACATCGGTCCTTATGTGAAAGGTTTAGCGCAGCTTTCACCTGAGATAGCAAACCTACTTGCGGATTTGTTTCGAAATTAACAATGTTTACCTATTATACTTCTAGAGGTAGTTTAGAATAGTTTAAGAAATAATATAGTTATAGTATTTAATAATAGAATGGTTTTTTATGAGAGACTGACATGCTACTGTGGATAAAAGCCTCTAATAAAAACTGGAATAAAAAAATAATCTTAATAGCCAGTAATATTTGCTGTACACTTACTTACTCCTCAAGGCGCATAAGTCAAGTAAGTAAGTACTTGAAAAGGTATAATATGAGTAATGAATACGTCAAAGATTAGAAAGTTTACTCCAAGATACAGTCGACTTGTCTTTCATTTATGTCGCATGATAAAATCGCACGACTAAACGTCAATGTGAAAAGGTATAATGTATCTAGAAGTTTACAGTTAGTGTTAGAATATAAGTAGACTTGTTTGTGGAAGTAGAATCTTCTATTTGGTGGAATATTTTTATTGGAGACGCCAGGGATTGATCAAAATGGTAAGATTTCGAATACATTGCCGGTTAGCACGTAGTTTCTGATGTTTCATAAGTGCATGTAAGTTTATGTGAAATAAAATATTTTGATTTTGACAATAGGAAATCGATTCGGTCTGAAAAATATGAGAAACATGTTGAATTTTTCAGTGAATGACGGGCTTGGCTTAATATAGTATGTGACTGAGATATTTCCGACCGCTTAACCGTTCGTGAGTTAATATAACCTACATGTTCAGTTTGAAGAACCACAAACCTCACAGTACGCAGCTCAAAAAAAAATTATACCGAGACAGACAGCCATTTCAAAATTCTTATCATCAAATTAAACAATGAAAAAATCCCATACCCAACGGCTATAGTTAACAATGTGCTGATAATACAAATAAATGGCATCGAAACTTTTAGTTAGAAACTGTCGAGTCACTCGATCTCATGTCCTATTCTACTAATAGACATTCCATTAAGTTTAGATTATACAGATTTACTTTCTCCAGGCAATCCGAATACCTAATTAGAGTTTCAGGTCTTTTTTATTTTAAAATTAATTAGTTTGTCCTCGAGACTAGATCTGGTCTATATTATGTATTACAATACAATAATGAGTAGAGAACGTCTATTGAAAATATAAATATTAAGTATGATTTCCGTTTTCACCATTCGTGAATTCGTTTTAGAATGTATAAGCTACTTTATGAGCTTATACATTCTATTTGCGGTTCCACGTCTGCCACTGATGCAGTGCGTCAACAATGTTCGCTGAGTCGCACACAGGCGGCTTTGATGCGAACTGGTGCAAAAAGTCAGTCTCACTGCTAAGCAGATTGCGTCGGAGCAGTAACAGCATCCTGAAGGTAATAGGCAATAAGTTAGACAGCCCACTGGTGTGGAGCCTCACCCAGAGGACTAAGTCTCTCTTAGCTATTAGGTACTAAATTAGTTTTTAAGTTCATAGGTACTAACAATATAAATGTAATGTAATGGATCATTGATTGTCTGAATATTTTTTTTTTATATATTCTGCAGTGCACAATGCATTGTAGTCATGATGATAATGCAGATCCTCCTGATATGTTTGCCTTATGTTTCGCTGATGATTATGAAGAATTTTAACCTTACAGCAAATGTAAATGTCATGTACTATTACTAGTAAACTGTCTACCACTTAGATAGATTAGGATACATCTAAACCAGAAAGAGAAGAAGAACACGAAATTTTGTGACTTAGGGCAAGCGTTTTCAAGTGATTGCATTTTCACTACGATTAATATCATTATCTGCCTAGCTGAATGCATGTATCATTACTTGAAGCGACTGCCTATCTGACCTCCACAACCCAGTTACTAGTTAATACGATACCCCTTGGTGAGACTGGTGGTCAGACTTTCGAGCTTTTGACTACCCGTAGCGACTGTCAAAAATCCACGAATGACAGCCGGGACCAACGGACGTGCTTTCCGAGGCACGGAGGGGTCGCGGTATGTAAAGATGGTCACCCATCCACAGACCAACCGCGGCAAGCGTAGCTTAACCTGACCAATCGACCCGTGCGGCTGTTATTATTTAGCCACGGGCCCCTCTACGATTAATAGTTCCCTATTATTCTTCCTGCCTTTCTCCGTCTTCCGTCATTCGCGGTTTGACTGCAAGAGAAATGTCTCAGACAAAGCTATGGAAATCGAATCACTAATTTCTAAGTCCGGTTCTAAAAGATATAATACCAACACTTTTATGTTTTCAGGTTTAATTTAATTACTGTCGTGAATCTAGAACTGAACTAGGCTAAATGCTGTTATTTACGAACAAACAATCATAATTATGGGTGTAATAATAGTGTAGGTTTATTTTACCTTAATAGGTTTTAATGTTTCCATCACGATCTTGTTGTTTTTGTTAATTAAAGAAAGTTGATCTCAATTGTGTTATGTTTTTTACGCAATTCATACCTACTTGGAACTTTTTCGATGGTAATTTTGCATATTAACTTCATTTCGAAAATGCCGTTTGCTGCTTCTGAAAAACACAATTTATTAAAGATAAACGTGTCTTTGGGCTGATTTTTCATTCATCTGATTCAATCACTTATTTGAGGAATCATTTTTTTTGGACAGTAATTTCATACAAAAACTGTCAAACGTCAATTTTACGAGTATTCATCGAATAAAAGTTTTCTGGCGATGGAAAAATCAGCCCTAAGTAATCAAACCTATTTTATGATTAAAATACCGTATGATTTCAAACTAATTTGAGACCACCAGTACGATACTCCATGTTTTTATTGGTTGGTACTTCATTCCTAATTGTAGCATGTTCTTTTTTTCTTTTACTAAAGATACTGTTACAATGATCTTTTATATAAGGTTAAATTATAGCTGTTATAGCTTTTGTAATTACTGGGTGTAATGCAATGAAAGCTTAAAAAAGACTACTGTAATTTGAACTGCGCGATTCTTGAATATTTTTACATTCAGGGAGCAAGTTAGGTTGGCTGTACTTAATATCTTTCGCATTACTTTCATCAACATTGTTATAACGTTAAGGCGATGTTATGCAATTTTTTTCAATGTTGTTTATTTGTTTTTATCCATTTTCAAGTTTCATTACTTGTTAAGTTTATTTAGTGTTCTTACATTTTCTTTGCTAGTACTTTACGTTTTTGCCTCCTTTTCATTTATTTTATATGTGCTTTTGTACAATCATAAATTACTTTTAATAAGACTGTAGAAGTCAACGTCATCTCCTTTACTTTTAATAAGATGCACATCTGTATTTCTTTTTATTCTTTAGCCATGGCCATAAGAGTAATGAAGGGAATCAATTTCTTCCAAATTCTTCTGATACAATATTAGTATGGTGGTCCAATGTAATGATCCCATTGATTCATGTTTCGAAATGACTACCATTGATAAATGTTACGGTTTGATTTTGGAGCGGTAACTCATAATAGTTTCGAAGTTAATGCCCAAATTATTATGAAATCAAAGGGCTATAGTAAGTTGGAAACAATATTATGTTTTCTATAGTAATTATGGACTAGAGAATATCCAATAAAAATGGAAATGACTTCATCAATACACATTCAGGTTTTATAGAGCTATTTTTGGTGAGCATTCGGAACTATATTAACAGTATTGGTACAAAGTCGACTGCATCCATGCATTTATTAATATCGCCTTGTGGTCTATTGAGATTTATTGTGACAACATTAGTTTGTATCGTGTCATTAATATGCTCTTGAACATTGATACTTCTTAGACATGAAATTAGAAGCATGTTTAAATAGGTGCTTATTTATGTTCCAGTTTCACGCTGTGAACTTTGAGGCGACAATTACGGCGCCTGCAGGCATGATGACTAATGCTAGTATATTTTGACGTCATCCCATCGATTTTTGCCCGAGAAATGTATGACCAGATTCAGTCAACTAAAACAATCACTTTTTCTAAACTTGAAGGTTAGAAAAAGTTGAAAACACGAGTACTTTCTGGTGAAGCTAGTTTTATTTAAATTAGTTTATCATTATTGTGCTCACTACCAAGTAGGTACTCTTAGAAAACCTCCTAAAACCTACTTTAAAAAGCGTTTTGTCCCATTTATTGGTCTTCTTCATACTCTGTCTACATTATGCTAAAGCCTTTTTCGCCCTAGTCATCATTCTTCGGCACCGCAGAGGGTTTGTTTGAGTTCATGTGTACTCTTCTTTGTGTTCCTCACTGCACCTTGATTATGTTTGTTTTACAAAATAGTTTGGTGCAGGTGTGGGTATCTTACTTTTTTTTTCTTTGGACCTTTTGACGTTGTGTTTTTCTATACTGAAGGGGCTTTGACAATCATCAGGTGGTGGAATAGCCGCTAGACAATTTAAGGATCTAAGCGGTTCTTAGTACTGTCTGTCCAGTTACTATATTTTTCTCATATTCAGTCTGTGTTCTTCCACTGTAGACTTTGCCTTGTCTCTTTTGGGCCTTCTTGTCCTTTTTCCATTACGTTTGATATGATAACTAAATCTTTCTAGACGCATGGAACTTTCCACATCTTCACCAAAGAGCTATAAATCAAAACCCTATATATTCTAACAGCAAAATGTTCCATAGCACTTTGTTTAAATCTTTCAATATACTAAATTACCATCCATGTACGATCTCTTTACGACAATTATGTTCTACAATCGCGGATCGCTTCTAAGAATCAGTAATGCAGTGTTGAAATTGATGACGTGGATTGTTAATTGTTGCAGATTGATTTGTTGTTCGCATAACTGACTTGAGTATGGCATTAAAGAAATTGATCTTTATTGTGAGTCATCTTCTCTTGCGTATGTTATATGGTTAGCTTCTAATATAACAGGTGGTATGATAGTAATTATCAGCCTTGGGTTTTGATACTTTTATTATGTATAATGTATATCTCCATGTTTTCCCGAATATGACTGTCCTATTCACGTCGATGACACTAATTCAGTTTTGTTTATACCAATTTCTTGTCATATGTCTGTATGGCAACCTTTTCATCAGCAGCTATTGTGTTCTTCCTGGTCTAAAAAAACGTGTATAAGACTCTTCTCATGGGTGGCTTGTTTTATTCTAGAGACCACACAGAGTAATCCATATTAACCAGCATTTTACCATTTATTCCTCCACTCAGTTTACCACGCAAATAAATAAAAACTTTTGCCCAATTGCATGCCACGTTGCTAAGGGCCATGTGCGTAGGGCATAATCATTTAATCAATCAGACGCAATGAGCGATCGATACTATATCGTAATAAAATTGGATTTCGTTATGACCGATGTGTTTTGATGTAGTCAGCAGACGAATGAACGAATGAATGAACAAACGATGTCGGTGTTTAATTTCGGACATTCGATTCGGATGTAAAGGGATTTATTTTTATCGATAAACTTAATGGTGGTTCGGATATTAAACAGTGATGGTCGGGCAGGAAGGAAATTAATAATATCTTATAGTGCAGAGCTACAGCTATAAACGTTCTTAAGAATGACTGTTCAAATCTTCAGGCAGACTTATCCTTGCAAGAAAGATATATGAAAAAGTATAAAAGATATGAAAAAGTAACTACACTATGCAATAACCTATCTGAGGTTTACAAACCTATGTTTTTAGTTATGTAAACCTCAGATAGAAACCCTTATGATAGATATTGGCAACAGCATAAAACAAGAAAGGTTTCTGAGTCATTAGTTGGTTTGCTGGTATATTTGTAGAAAAGGCCTGTCGGGTTTATAAAAGAGATTTACATTTACTTTCAAATTAAATGGTACCCATTAGCACCCAATTGATATAAAATATCATAAAGATATCCGGGGCAGTAAATTAGACTTACAATATATTCTAAAATCTGAATCGCCGCCTCCCTGTGTTATCCAAATCTTAACGCATGTGATTTATATCTTCACTTAGAATTTCTAATAACTAATAACCACATAGCTACCGTATAACGGTGGAATGATTTATAGTAGTTAATAAAGCAATTAATTTGATGAATAGTGATAAATGTGAAGTGATAACGATTCTGAGGTCTGACTGTCTGAATTATGATAAAATTTGCATTTATTTTATTTGAATTGGTCTTGATAAAGGTCTGTGTTTCCAATCTGGACCAAAGGACCAAATGGGTCGATTATGAAAAGATTTGAAAGCCCATGGCGTGGACATAGAAAATGTTTAAGATCGATTGCGATGTCTAAATCTTTAGCATCTGTAGCCGAAAGATGGTTTATTCTAAGTCACACTTTACTTTCATTGAAAATCTTCTCTTTTTTCGTAAGGAGTAATTACGATTTTTCAAAAACACCTTGTCAGGTGGGTATTGTTTTAAGTTTAGTCTGATCCAGACACCATTTTAAACAACGTAACTTCCATCATGACAAATATCTATATCGGTTACCTAGTTCGAAACAAAAAACTGAACTGATAAAAGAAAAACCAGCACGTCTGCTTACGAGCAACCTAAAACAACTAACACGAACGTTTGGTTAACCTTACACGGTCACCGCATCGATTATTAATATTTGTACTCTTTATCTTGAAGTAGAGCGGCACCTTACATGTGGGGAACAAGTTAGGGAACTTTATTGAACTTAGATAAGATGCTTCCGATAGTAAATATGGAGGAAAGGTACCGAGTAATATAGGACGCGAAATGAATTTGGATATTTATTGATGGACACTTTAAAATGCAGTCACTAATTTATGAAAATGTATAGATCTTAAAGCTACATACTGATAACCAAATACTTGATAGACAAAAACTAAAGTAAAAAATCATTTCAACATCTTGTCCACATTTTCTCATGTTTAGAACTTGTGACTGTTACCTTAATTGCCCTAGGTTGATAAAGTGTTCGTTTTTCATAATTAGGTAACTACGTACGTTAAAATTTGTGTTAAGGTCGACGTCTCTATTTTAAGTAATCCGTTTCTTGTTGACAGTGATGCCATCACAGCAAAAGATCACTGCTCTTCATACCACTTAAATTAAATTGACTAAGGTACTAATAATTCCATTGGTGAATTCACAGATATATGTCGAGAAATATATCATTGTAATAGTAACCAATAACAAGCTCGACAAGTATAGACAGGAGTGGTTCACGCTTGCCTAAAACCGAGAGGAATAGAAAGAAGAAAAGGAGGCCTTTGCCCTGCAGTGGTACATACAACACAGGGGGTAAGATAAATAAATACATAGTAACCTGCTCCCTCAAGCTCATTGACCTTGACCCCTAGTTCCACCTGTTTCAATTGTCAGTAGTTATATTTAGGGTGGAAATGACCGCAAGCGTGAATAATGAAGGGGGTTCCGCTTGAAGCCATATATTCCCGCTACAAGTAGCTTGGTTTATGTTATTATAACACGATTTAGACACCACATTTTATACAATACAGTGACTGGTTCCTGTGTTTTTGTTTTGTTACTAATTATAATAAAAACATTGGTTTTATCTACGTCCGGTTTATAATTTATCTGATTTTGAAAACTGATATGACAATTTATAAAAGCTTTAATAACATTTTGGACCATTTCATTTCCGTAACTCATAATTGTCAAAGATGGGAAGATGTGAAATGTCCCACAACTGATTTTGAGAGATAATTGATATGCTAAGCTTTGTCCTACAAATGTAGATCAGCAGTTTTAGTAAGAAGTCTTGTTTGTATACAAAAATAGAAGTCATTATAATTACTCTCAGCGTACTCACGACTGAGGTGTGAAGATTCATTAGGTTTTCTATCGCTCCCGGATCGAATATGGTAATAGCTAATCTTAACATCAAATGAGTTGTCAGTGTGGTCCTTGCTACAAATAGGCTTATCGCTTGTCATACTCGAGAAGACACAGTAGCACCATCACTCTTTGACGCTGGTACTAGTTCAGAAGTTCGACCTCCTTTCTTCATACTGTGATGTTGTCATTTATTTTTGGAAAACTTACAGTTAAACAAATAATAGTAATGGTCTTGGTAGTCATATTTATTTAGTGGCTATTACTGAGGGGACTACAGAGAAGATTTATAATAATTGACAGCTCATAGATATTTTAATTTGATATTCTACTTTTATGCTATTCTCTCACTACCGTCAAACCGATATCACTAAACCTATCCCAAACTGCACAAACACATTACCGATACATACATTATTCCCATTACAAACAGTTGGTCAATAGGTAATTCCACTTAGCTCCAAGCTTTCACATGCTGCCTGATAAACCCTAGTTACTGAGATAAGTGCACAGACGGACAGATTTACGAGTTACTTTATCAGCTAATAATGTTTTCTTAACGTTATTTCCATTAGTACCCTCATAGGTAAGGATTTAGTTTATGATAGTGTAAATATTTAAAGTTACTTGTAATTGCTCAGTAAATGGGCAAATGGTTGACTGACATTATTATAGGCCCGGTTCTGATGCGAAAAAGTTGAGATAGAATTTAAGTGGCGAAGTTAATGGAGTTTATAGTCAAAGGTAAGCGTTTCAACGTAAATATAGAGAAAAAACTGACGCAGACCACAGTCTAAGTGATAGGAAAGGTGAAGAAGCTAAGTAGACAAACGATTTATGGTAAACGATACAGGCGTGTGATCGTTTCTTTGAAACCGAAGCAGATCTTGCTTTAGGACCAGGATTCGAAAACGTGAGAAAATATATTATACCTACCTACATAGATTCATTCATATATCCTTTCGAAGCAGATAGGATTTATTGAGTTCAATGTTAATCTTATTTAATCTTAATCTTATTACTAATGTTAATCTTATTACCTTCAAGTCTCCAAGGAAGAAATACTAATTTTACAAACAAATGAATTGTAATAAGGTCTGCTATAGTGACCAGTAATTATTCCCACAATATTCTCAGGTATTTCTTGCAGTAATGATCGTATGCAAACAATAAAATAAAGTATTGTTTCTGTTCATAATAACTTTATTATTTCCCACAACCGCATATTATCACAGAACAAAATACATAATTCAACAATTAACATTTGCCAGTAAAGCCCAAGTATATAAATGTGAAACGTTTTTCAATATATTATCTTTATATTTTATTGAACGGGATGAAATTAAGTGGGAACACAGCAGCTGCACTTTGGGACGTTTCAAAGTCATGCATGAGGTCAAACTCTCACCACACCTGGTCCAAAATTCCTAAGCATACGTCATTACAATAAGAAAAAAGTCATGGCTTTTAGAAGTGGTCACTTTTTATATCCATATCAATCAAGGCTTGTTTAAGAGTTTAAGTTCTTTCATTGTCCTCATCAGCTGTTTCACTTTCAAGTTTATATTTATAATTTCTTCAGTTGCATTTTTATGTACCTATACATGATTTACCATCCACCATTATGAGGACTACACGACCTAAACGCAAAAAATGCAAGTTTTGTAATACCTAAAAGTTTAACATCGACTACAGTAAACAAAATCAGAAAAATTTACAATATTCTTCAGGATATTTATGCTAGTTAGATAGTGTGTTGAAAATATAATACAACTAATTTGATACGATAGAGAAAAATCATGAAGATACCTCTAAAAACTTTCTTTTCACAATAAAAACCATAGTAATATACATAATAATGATTCTGATTTTTTTTGGCAGATTGTTCTACAAGCAACATACTAAAGCCTAGTGCTTTAGTATGTTGCTTGTAGAATGTTGTTGTTTTAATTTTTTAGTCCAAACAATAGATTTTTTGTAAATTGCTTCATATTTTGCAATAAATTTTCAGTGTTGTGTCATCGCGCTTCTCTTTCTTTTCTATGCAGTCCGACAGTGACCACGCTTTAGGTCATGTAGTCCCCTTACCCTACTTTTTTCGAAACTACTGTGTTTTTTACATTTCTATGACTGTCACCTTGAGATCTACCGTATCTATATCTTCATTTACATCTATATTTGCCTTCACCTTCAAAATATCATGAATTCTGTCCAAATGATATTCAGATTTGTTCACGTATCCAATGCAAACAGTCCCTGTGGCCACAGCTATGTTTGTTCGTACGTTTTTTACTTTTTGTGTGTCTGTCTGAGGGCTATTTTTGGGACGAAGTGAAACACAAAAACATGTTTTAGATGGTTGGGTTCGCTTTGGATGTTCTATATATTTTTTGGGTTTGTTGAATGACATTGATGATCAATCAGAGGAAACATCTGCTTTGTTATTATTTTTAGAATGATTTGTACCATGATAGATATATCTTCCTTGAACTTGTCCATCAATTCCACCACCTTTACGTTGATATGCCAATTCTGTATTAAAACATCGTGAATTAAGTTTTTGCTGATTATCATCAGTGACCAATCGTAGATCAAGAAACTTGTCGACGTTTTCAACACCAATTAACGATTACGATATTTAATTTCAAACGGTACTTCTATACTCAATACCGAATATAGAAAATCCTTTTAATAAGCAACTTAATCAAAACACATAACTTCCTTCACAGCAAGAAATAAATCAAACTGAATCAATGTCATTGGGATAGCATCTGATAGCAACTATCGCATAACGGTAGTCAGTACTTAATTGAGCCTCTAATGAGACTCGACTTTGAACATGGGAAATTGTAATTAGCAAGGCTCTAATTATGCGTCATGGAATTTGAGATAGCAATTTGTATATAAATGTTACGTTGGCAATAAAGTTTATTTGGGGAGCATTGTTAGACCGAAGAAGGGATCGTTAGGTGGTGTTTGCATAGTATTGTAAAAGGAGGTTTATTATATGGAGGTGTATTTTACGGGTCAGGTTTTTTATACACTGGCAACTTAGGAAATAGCGACGATTTAGAAAAAAAAATGGTGCGTAATGAGGAATATTAATTGAGATCGTGGCACTTAAAGCTTTGGATGATTGTAAAAGTAATATAAACCTATTATGGGTTACATCAAAACTAGCAGAGAGGCTCTTGATACTTGTATAGAGACGTAGATGAGCCGCGGGGCAGTTGTACATTTGCAAAATGACACAGTGCAATTATATTATACTGCCTCTGCTAACAATATTAATTTCCTATCATGTCCTTTTAGCATCTAACTGCACCTTGAGTAGCAATACATCTAAAGCCTAGACCATACCACCTGCTGTGAATCTAACCTCTATTAACCACACAAGTACCTTTAACCATGACCATCCATCCTCTGACCATCACCAGCCTATTAAACAATAAAAGATCCCCACAATTTACACTAAGAATCGATAACATTAAATCCTTTACCATATTTGTAAAACGGGAACTCTTTTCCTAAGCTAAGTAGTCATTAAGTAACGTTAGTCCACTAATACGTCAATGTAGACCGCGCTTTATTTGGTAGTTCGAGTTCTTTACAAGGAAGGTAGAAGAATTTCCAGTGTGTAGACAAGATGAAAAAATTGTTCTTCAATGAACTGTTTAGTTAGATATTGGAACGGATGGGAATTGATGAGCATTCAAGTTAAGTGAAATATAGTATCGTTCTAGAGAGATAACCATAAATGAAACAGTAACTAATCATAGGCATTACATTGTACTTGAAAAACTTAATTGTGAACTGGTTAAAGCAAACAAAGCAGACGCAATAAACATAACAAGTTGTGAAAACCCTATTGCTAATTTAGAAGTTCATGGTTTTGCACTTTCTAATTAGGTACTACAAACTATAATAGTTATGGTTAGTTCGACCTTAATTTGGAGCTGTTATAGATCAGAAGCTATAATTATAACTTAGGAGGTCAAGGAGATGGCGAGGTTCTTAAATGAAGAAGAAACGCCCACTGCTAAACATTACGAATCGAGATCCTAATGCGGTGTGACGCTTCAATCAAAAACCATGCATTCAGAGATAGCTATAATTTTGTTTCGGTTCGCATTTCCGATCCAATTCAAAAAAATCATCAAATAAGACCAATTGGAAGTGATAGATCCCTCTATTCATAGAACACGACCTAGGAAATGGTGAAGTTCGTCGTGGGCGATGAATTAGCGACTCGGCGCTATTTATGCGCGATCATTATCATTAAATGCAACACATTATGCTGCAGGCTTTGAACTTTATCGGCTTGGGACTATGGGTAGATGTTGCTACCGTGATTAGAATAGGTTGTTACATAGGATGGCTTGTTTAATCAAAGAGATAGTGTGTTCTCAAAACTTTAGTAATAATGACAGGAACATAACGGCCAATCTGCATGTGGGAAGATGTTATCAGCTTAAGGTTTTCTTTTCTGCGTCTAAAAGGTAAAATGTCCCAAAACCTTGTCTATAATCTTTGCTTGGAAATAATGACAAGCCGTTCATTAGTTTAGATGAAGTAACCAGTTGGTTTTTAGACCCTCATTGGTTTTTCAAAGTCAACTTTTCCGACAGATTCAGATTACCTTACTAGTAAACCTACTAATCCATTGAAGGACACTGTACGAGACACAATAGAATTTTTGTTGTTATTACGTTTGGGGGCGTTTAGTGTCCCGCAAAGTGTTAGTATAGCCTCCACCAGATATCACCCATAAATATACCCTGGTTAACTGACTATATTTTTTTCTATATTTTCAATAAGGTTCGTGGCAATACTTTAGAGGAAGACGTTCACTGTAATAAGGGCATAGACTATTTGCTTTGACCAAGGGATATTTCAGCGTCAGGCCTTTTGTATACACACGTTTTTCTTGCCGTGAAAAACGACGGTTTATTCGCTGTGCGGTAGACACGATTGTCAATGTCGTATGGATCACTATGGATGGAAGCTAGTTGATGGACACATTTTTTCTACGGCGCGGTTTATACGTCGTACCGTAAGCAAAACCGTGCTGTGTACAAATAGCCTAAGGCTTTTCCAACTACATTGACACTTCAATTAAATACAGACCAGCCCAATTCTCGCCCCACGTTTGTCACAGCGTCACATTTCGCTCGAGAATCATAAATCGTGCTGTTACTCTCGTGACTCCGTGCCTTGTGTGTTGCTCTCCAAACTGAGTGCAGTTCATCATCTTAATATATTCCGGTTTGTTTTATTGCAGCCGTTACTTTGATGGACAGATAAGTTTTGAGAAAGCTGTTGTTCCTGTGGTAATGGTATCTTTCTATGTAAACTCTTTTGGTTAGATTTTTATAAGAAAGAAAGTCCTGGTCGTACAACAGCGCGGCTTTAGATTTGAGTAAAATTTCTAAATGGCTGCAAATCTATTTGCATTCGTTTGATTATCAGAATGTTAAAAACAATTTAAGGATGATCAATGGGGTCTATATAAAAGCATATCAATTATTTATTATTTATTTATTTATATATACTTTATTGTACACCACAAAAATACATAACATGAAAAAAGATACATCAATATTACAAAATATACAATGGGCGGCCTTATCAATCAATGGAACTAAAATATACGCAGAGCTCTCTAAGGGCAAAATAGCGTTAAACCCATTGTTATGCCAACAGAGCTTTAGGACCTCCACATCCCGGTCGTATTTGCCAAGATATGCGATGGTGCACATAGGTATTCGGTTTTTCCTAGGCTTTATTATGGAGACCAGGCTCGGAATTTTGGCTACTAAATGACAATAGACAGTCTCCAATAATTCACAAAAGATAAATGAACTAGTCACACCTGGCCTTCTACAACCTCTAAATACAGTACAAGAAATAGAGTTGTGTCTATTTTGAAAGTCTAATTGAAAATCTGAATAAAATCGTTAGTTCACCATAGGTAGTGATTCCTTTAATTACTTAAGCTCTTTCTACTGATAAAATGAAAAGAAAAATCAAATAAGGCAGCAAAAAAAAACAACCATCTTGTTTACAAAGTAGGTACCATTAAAATAAAAAACTGGCCACACTACACAACTTTGTTATAATATGTACGCAAGATATGGATCGCTTTCTTTATGTCCGACACGTCTCTCTTATCTAGACGAGAATCAATTAACTAAAATCGAAAGTGACGCTTGACGACCAGTACAAAAAAGTTCTCATTAGTTATTCGCTCGTTCTCGATGGTTATCTCGTTATTCTGAGAGGATGAATGGTGGATAATGTTAATTTCAGTGAATTATTTGTGTGCTACTGAATTATATGTCATTTCTGGGCCATTTTCATAAATCTGGAGGCCTGAGTCCCAGCAGTGGGAACATTATAGGTTGATTTATACGTTTGTTTGCTTGATAACATTTAAAGTCCTGACTGACTGATATATCAACGCACAGCCTAAACCACTGGTCCTAAAGACATGAAATTTGGAGGGTGTGTTCTTTGAAGAGTAGCTATCCACTAAGAAAGGGTTTTTCGAAATTCTACCGCTAAGAGGGTGAATGGGGGAGGGTGAAATTTCATGCGGACGAAGTGGCGGGCAGAAGCTAGTACTATACAAATGCAAGGCAGTCTGCCTGTTTGAAAGGTGTCGTCTGAATTCCGTTATGATAGAGCTCGATATTATTATAGAGAGAGGATACAAGGTAACTAATCCCAGAAAACCTCGACTAGGTATTTGGTTTTGATATGACGTCGTCAGTAGATAAAGACCGAAGATGAGTGTAGACCATAGTGTGTATATTGACTATAGGGCTGATTTTTCAATCATCTGTTAAATTTATTCGAGAAATAATTTTGAAATTTTGACAGTTATTTCATACAAAAACTTTTAATTCTTCGAATAAAAGTTATCTGGCGATGGAAACAAAGTAATAACTTATAAAATATAATAAAATGAGACAACACAAGCTGAGAATCAAGATATAATTACACTTGTAATGACTTCTAGTGTAGCACCATTACACAATTAAGAAATAACAACCTCCCAACCACAGCCATTTAGGTATAGAATTATGCTCCGTAACCTGCACAATTCATTCACATTGCCATTTTCAAAGTCAACGACATTGTTGCGGCGTGTTATTATGGTTATAGGCGCATTAAATCAACCTGACTGCTTGACTTCATTCAATACACAAGGGAAAACCGATAAGAAAATACCCACTCACAATATATACTCCGAGAATGACGAACAAATCAATTGCCAGAAATATATGGCAATGTTTATTAACAATACTAGATACCTCATCCATAATTTAGGCCTAAAGTCCAATTTTGAAACTTTATTGATCAATAAACAACAATAAACGATGATCATTGACAATAACCAAACTAATAGAAACGCTAAAGCCATTTGCATGTCTACAGCCCCATATAAGTACGTATAGGTCACAGAAGCATCTCGATCGCAAAACGTGACTAATCCACCATTGACCGTTACGACGATATCTAAATTATACATTGTGTATAACAAAATGGTTGTACGTTTTTCGATTTCTCCCCGTCCAGCCAACCACGCCCGCAGTGCGTCCGATGGCATTTACCGGTCCCGATATTGTTTGTGCTCCGGCCATTTTCGCATTGACAACCTCTGATCAGATATAATGTACATTTCGTATTGAATGCAAGGGAATTTATGCGGATTCATGTCTGCGTTGTTGTGATTTTGTTTATCGTCGAGTTCGTGAAAGCTACGGCCTATTAAGATGGCCGATTTAAATACGTGAACTAGATGAAGTGAGATCGGCACGAGTTCAGTTTTTTTACTTGAACTATGACGTTTTTAGATAGAAACTTGTGATATATTCTTGACGATATCGATCGATGTTCCGGATTCTCGTAAAGCACGAGTTTAATGACTATTTTGTTCCATATTTGGTTGGATTTAGTTTTATTAACTGGTTCATATATTTCTTTAGGTGTTTTTAAAACTGACGGAAGAAGTTTATAAATAAGGCACTTCTACATCTTTAATTCGTTCCGCAATCCTTCTGAGGTATTGTACTACAGACATCGTTTGTTATAGCTACCTGCAGGGCGGCCCATGTTAAGCTCAAGACATATACATGCCGATATTACGGTATACCTATATACAGATCTAGAAATGATAAGTATTGAGGGTGTCAGCTGCTTATCGCTTCCAGATATAAAGGTTAAAGGGCTACTATTGTACTCGTGGAATGTGGAATAGAAACTCATGACAATTTATTACATATCTGCCAACTTGAGATAAGAATTTGAGACTTTTCAACTCTCCCTTAACGTATCTTAGAAATCTTTTAAAGTTGTTTCTGGCTCTCGTAAAATTCTCGATCTGCTGAATGGCTTTGTTCGAGAAATGGATTCAATTGGGATAGAATTTGAACTCCTGACCTTTCCTCTCTCCAGTGTTTTCGAAACAATAGCACTTTATTCTAAAGTATCTGTAATATTGATGCCGATTCCCTTGTTCACAAACTAAACTAAATTTAAGTTCAGTGCATTTTTTTCTTTCTATTTCATTAAGAAACGGACAGAAGATACATTTTAGTTTAGTTCTATCAAATTAATCAGCGCCTGACACTAGTCCATACAAGTTTAGACGTGATTAAAAACTTACCTACTAAAATTACGTCAATTTACGTCAGGCGCTGTTTAATTTGACAAGACTAAACTAAAATCTATCTTCTGTCCTTTTCTTAATAAAATAGAAAGAAAAATGTGCACTGACCTTAAATTTAGTTTAGTTTGTGAACAACAGAATCGGCACCATTGTCTTAGGTTTTAGTACGAATATAATTAAAAAGCTTTTCGTTGTCTTTATTTCTAGCAGTAGCTATGTTAACATTCGAATTTAGTTGGTTGACACATTTGATCTTTCGTTACTTAAATGTGTTATTATCATCTACTATTCATATCTGTTCAGCACAGGGTCAAAATCTTTTCTCGTTTGCGCTAGTATTACCTTACCTACAGGAAACACTTTCAATCTTTTGAATGTCATTTATAAAAATAATCGTGATATCCACATCAAGTGTTAGAGCAAGAAGAGTCGAAGAAAAAGATGACATATCTTCACTATCCTATAAAAACACGTATAACACATCACAGCTAGGTCGCAAAACTCTGCCATTGTTCCAGATCACAGATACTATTGTTTTGAGGCTGCGAACCGTGAAGAGGTATTAAGTTGAATCATTTCGTTGATAGTGTCATCGGCTGTCGACTATGTAATTAGCTTTCCAGATGATAAAATGATTATGTTTGAGGATGATGCAGTTTATGCGGTTGATGATATGGAAAATTTGGATGTTGACGATTGTATTATGAATGGTAGTGTTAGTGGAGATAATGTATTTGACTAAGTAGTAGAAGGAATGCTTTTGATTGATTTGGTATATGGTTAAATTGAAGGTCTAGTTGAAGTGAAGTTACAGTAATAATAATAACTAATAGTGAAGTCTAGTTTATTTCGTGTGGGTAGTTTTATTGTTGATAGCCTTGATGCTAATAGATAACTTGTCCATTATTTCAATGACAAACATACCAATTCGCTTCGCAATAATGTCGACTCTAAAGCTTCAAAATAAAACTGCTTTCCTGTAACATACTGCGTAAAGAAAATGAATTGGTACCTAAGGTGAAAATAGCATTAAATGTCGCACCCAATTTACAACGAGGTCGATTGTTTTACAATGCTTTTACTCTAAGCTTTGATTTATGCTTCCCTTCCAGAACTGTATCGATTTCCGCTATTAAGTTTTACAATGCTATTAGTTTTACAACCGCTATTCTTTTGAAAGTATATTTTCTCACACATGATTAGCGAAAGAGCTTATCACGTAACGGTGCTAATATAACCATTTAGATTTCCTTTTTTAACACCTAGCTATTAATCATAATAAATTTGAAACAGGTGTTGAATTATTATTCTTTTTACTCCTGACTGACTTTTTACTCCTGACTCCGAACTTTAATAACACTGACAGTAGCTACTTAAACAATAAAAACAACATCCTTTACTAAAACCACACAATATTAAACATCCTGTCAGCTATATTTAAAAACAATTGATTTACTTTCGTATCAAAACAAAAGAGTGTGAAGTTCGCAAAGAATCATTTACTTACAATTACGGCTTAAAAGTGTTGGATAATAAATTATCAAGAACACGAACGTGGATGCCATTATAGTCACGACCTGTGCTGACTCCCCAACGGCGAAGATTTATGATCTGATCTGTTCGCACACTTCATTATTAAATGTTAATTCGATTCTGGAGTAGTGGAAAGCGGATTCGAACACCTAGACTGTGAATAAGACGATAGTAATGTAGATGTTTTGAAAATGTTGTTAGTTTTATCGAAAGTAATTTTTCGGTATTTTGGCGAACCCAAAACTACCTTATTATTAGCCTGTGGTGTCCCACTGCAGGGCAAAGGCCTCCCTACTCTCTTTCCACTTCTCTCTGTTCAAAGCTGTTAAGGACCAGTTCTTGTTGAAGGAGTCCAGCTCATCCCGCCATCAAACTACCTACATAATATCAAAAGAAAAAGCCACTTATCACAAGTAAGAAAAATACACCCTTGAATAGAAATAAAAACAAAACTGCCATCAACTCACTCGCGGCTTCCGATCATGTTTATATCAAGATTCCCAAATCTGGATCTTGGATGTTTGGCAATGGCTATTTGTGTACAAATGAGATACAAGGAATCCTTGCAGTTGTTCCTTTAAAGTCAAGACTTGTATTCCCTTTTACGTTAACAGAAATACTTGCGTATTAAGCTTTCGCCAGGGCATAAAGGCTCTAAGTTCGTTGATTCGTTCATCACATAAAAGTGTTTAAAGTGAGACTCAACTTGCTACATTGCTGACACCTTCAACTTCACTCTAGGGGCAAAACACCGTAAACTAAATTAACTTATCAACAGCAAATAACATAAACTTTGCTGTCAAACACACTTTGAATAGGCATTAGATTATAAACCTTATTGCTTAGAGTCTTAGACAATACGTGCTTGATGTTATGACCAAGGTCGGTGATAGTGGGGAATAAAGTTGAGATTACATGGTGACTGATTCCAGGGTAAATAGTGGGGGTTTTTATGAAGCGTAAATTTTTTTTTTCGTCTTTATTGTAAGGGCTTTAGCGCAGAGCGATAACGTTGCCCTGTAACATCAACACAATCAACTAAACGTAGAAACAGATAGCACCAAACTTACTTTAGAACAAAGAATGCTAGTTTGTATAGTATCCTAGTTTGTTCCGATAAAGGACATGCCAGGATAGCATTACACTCTCCAATATCATACATACCTATATTTATAGGGGCAAGCAAATTAAATCTCAAAGCCCCATTTCGCACACACTCCAGCAAAACATGTTGTACATCTTCGACTACTCCACATTCTTCACAGTTGGGTGATGTTACCTTTTTCATCAGAAAACCGAACTTCTAAGCGTTTAATGGTTTGGAAACTTCCGTAATAAAAAATCTAATTTAAAAGATTTTTGTAACCAGAAGGTGGTTGTGCAGAAAGTAAAAACGTAAACAACAATTTCTTTCTTAATATAGGCATATAGTGTAAAATGGAAACATGTAGTATGATGAAGATAGTCACCACGATTTAGGTGTTGAAATGCTACTAAAAAGGCTGACTCAACCGGGAACGAAATTAATTCAAACTAACAGCCAGTTTTATCACATTTATGTATATTACGATTCATATAAAAAAACACACACACACATCATCTTCCTGCCCTTATCCCATGTTACTTGGGGTCGGCGCAACACGTTTTCTTCTTCCATTCTGCCCTGTCAACCGTCACGCTATCATTCACTCCCTTCTCTTTCATATCATTCCTCACGCAATCCATCGATCTTTTCTTCGGCCTTCCTCTCCTTCTCCATCCATCAACATGTATATCCATCACTCTTTTAGTCACATGCGTTTCGTCCCTTCTCATCACATGCCCATACCAAGACAAACGATTTCCTTTCAACTTACAATAAAACACACACACACACCCCTGTTTGTACAGACACCCTTACGAGGACCTTGTTAGTCCTAGAACGAACCGAGGACCCTCCAAAAAACTGGTTTAAATACCTCGTTGGCCTTTTAGAATAAGATAGAAAGAGACAGGTGAGTAAATCTATAGTGATGAGCTTATTGGGATAATGCTATCTCAACATTTTTCTGTATGAATTTCGGCTATCATACTGAGGACCTGAAATACACAGCTAAATGTGACCAACGATGCACATACGAGGACTTTGTGTAAGCCAACCGAGGACATCTTACGTAAGCCCTGCGACGTCCTTCCGAGGACGTATTTTTACACAATATTTCTTATAGCTTGTACAAAGTGCGGACGTTGTGTTAGACTTTATATCACTAAACCGAGGACAGTTTTTCGCGTAGAACTTGTACAAACCGAGGACCTGGAAAATACCTATCTACCTACCTAAAACATTTTACGTGTAAGATAATATAATCAATGTTCCGATTTATTTCTTACACACTTTTTCTAAAATGAAGTACCAAGCGAGGACAAGTCAATGTCTTTACGTTTGTCAGCGCTTCTCAAAGGATTATTTATCAAAGAGAGCCAACAGTAAGGCGATTGGCACACTGCACCGCATCACGCAGCGGGTCGCAGATAACGCACTCACGCGCGTGATTTTTTACATACAAATTCAATAAAAACGCACTCACGCGCGTGGAATTTGGCTCCGTTTCCCGCACACCGCTGCGTGAAACGCAGCAGTGTGCCAATCGCCTTACGGCTTTATTTTGTTAAACATTCGTGATTGTTGCTTATAACGTAAACAAAAACCCAGAAATCGATCCTTATCAGCGACACTATCGAATGGTGTAATAAATACAGTGTTTTTTTTCAAAATCAACGGGTTCGATTCCTGGCTAGAAATATTGATTTTTCAAAAATCCAATGATGCAGTTTCAGTTTTCACCAAAATCGAGGCCGCGACTCTTTTGAGTACTTTTCGCTATTCCTCATAGTTTCGGATTTGGCCATCCACGCTCACCTTTAAAATTCATCCTGTATATATAAAAGGAGAAACAGACTGACATATCAACGCACAGCCGCAACTACTGGGCCTAAGAATGTGATTTTAGACGTTACGGACGCTTTTAACGTTCTACATTGTTCTCACATGCATAATTTTTAACATGAATGATCTAAACAAGATTTTGTAACCATATTATTTTGATTTAAAAGAGTGTCCATGGAGTTTCTTGCCCGTTCTTCTCCATAGGTACCTGCGCTTTGGAATGGGCAACTAGCTTCATCTTTCTGACTGACCGGCCCCTTTTTTTTTTGCGGATGGGAAATCATCAAATGACCCCTCCCGCTCTGGGTGGAGCGGAAGGGAGTGTCAGACTCTTACTGACTAAAACCCACCCGTGTTCCTTCCTTAGCCCTTTATGTTCCGGGCCAGCGGTAACCCTTTCGGACAATCCCGCTAACCCGGCAGGCTTCGGCCCTATGGGGTCCTCGATGCTGACATCTCTTTGAGGTGCGCGTGGAACACGTACGCGCCGTCCGGCACGGGCCTGGTCCTGATCGGACGGTGAGCTACCCATTACTCTCCGCCCGCAGGCCCGCGCTTACGGTGGCCGGGAGTCCCCGCGGCGGCTGGGACGGGAGGCTCTCTCTCTGAGCTGACCGACCCCTTGACAATTCAAAAGTGCCTGTTGAGTTTGAGTTGAGTTTGAGATTGTGAAATTTTGCACACGGCTTCCTTTTATAATGTAGGGGAGCACTAAGAAGGGGTTTTTGGAAATTCAACCTTTAAGGGGGTGAAAAGGGATCCCCCCTTTTTACCCCCTTGTTTTTTGTTTGTATGAAAAATCTTATTCCTTGAGTTAAAAAACTTGGCACAAATACAAAAAATGCCAAACTTCATAATTTACTTAGATAATAAGTAAATTATGAAGTTTGGCATTTTTTGTTTTTCTAAACTACCCCCTAAAGGGGGATTGTGGGGTGTCAGAATTTGTATGGAAGATTTTTAACTGGCGGTCCGATTAGCTCGAAACTCAGTACCGTGTATCAGGGTTTTTCGAAAATCTAGCCCTAACGGGGTGAAAAGGGATAGTTAATTATACAAGCGAGGATTTTAGTGCGTGCTTTGAATAACTCGAAAATTGGTATAAATAAATCTTCGAGTGTAGTAATGAACATAATAATATAACAAACGATTTTTCGGAATTCCACCCCTGTGGGGGTGAAGACCAAGAATACAGTTTATATGAAAAATCTTATTCATATGGTTAATAAACTTGAAACTAAAGGGAGATTGGGGGTGTAAATTTTGTATGGAAGAATTTTAACGCGTGGTCCAATTAATTCGAAACTCAGTATGTAAGACCAAAATTAATAATAGAGTAAGTATATCAGGTTTTTTAGAAAATCTACCCCTAACGGGGTGAAGAGGGATAGTCAATTTCTTAGGGGAGTATTTTATTACGTGGCTTGATATGATAATTGGTCATAATATTTAAGTCAAGCTATAGAAACATCCCAGACGATTTTTCAAAACTACACCCCTATGGGGATAAAATATTTTTAATAGCCATGTTTATAATCACGTCTAAACTTGCTATGGAGTATCTTAATTTGACAGGACTAAACTAATATTTATCTTCTGTCCTTTTAAATATAAAGAAAAAGATGCACTGAACTTAAATTTTGTTTAGTTTGTGAACAAGGGAATCGGCGCCATTAAGTTATTAAGTTTGCATGCTTCCCAAATTATTTTGATCTCGCTTGATAATATTTCTTTGTTGTTTTCTAACTAAGCATTGTGTTATGAAATTGTATGTCAAGTTTTTAGCCCAATTTATGTCGATTTATTTTAATTATGGTTTCTATAAGTCTTTTTGTTTGAGTCGTTTTCTATTAACTGTTATGTAAGTTTTATAATCATGCTTCTCAAAGATGTTATTGCAACTTGATGATTATTTTTATAAGTAGATCGTTGGTAAAAGTTTGTTAAATAATTTGTTCCATTTTAAAATAAACCTACTTACTTTTATTTCAGTAAAGTTTATGACGTGGTTTCCTTTAGTATGTTCATGTTCTGTATTTCTTTGTACTTTATATTTGTTTCAAATCTTGCTGCAGACATTTCACCTAGGAAGGCATTTATTTTCTTTATGAAAAGCACACGTATTTAGCTCCTATGACAATACAATATTTTATGGTGCAAATCATAATGTTGTATAATATAAGCGGGCCTAGGTACTTAGCACATGCTGCAGAAAAAGCCTGATTATTCCTCGTGCACCTAGTAGCTACCAACGATTTGTTTAAGGATTCAGTCTACCTTCAATTTTCTCCTTCATAATTTTATTTAAATGATAGCATATAATTTGTCTTCTACACACAAAGAAAACTGTCGAAACGAGGACTAGAATACACACTGTTCGGAAAATCTAGCAAACCGAGGTCTTAAATACACATTGTCTGGAAAAGCTACCTAACCGAGGTCTTTTGTGTTAAAGTTAACACATAGGTCCTCGGATAATACAACAAACGTGAAATGAGTGTAAAGAGTCTGTGTATGAGGCGACAGTGGCACCATCTGGTGGATACACAATGTCTGTGTAAGATTATGAATAATCTTGATCAAACCGAGGTTCAGACCACTTTTTCGTATTAAGTATATAGAAAGACTCAAAATCGCTTGCAGAATACGAATCTTTGGTCAAGTCAAACCGAGGACCCTCGAAAAGGTCCTCGCTTTGAAAAGGTCCTCGGTCGTGCCTTGTGTATTCATACGCACGTCCTCGGTTGGTACTTAAAACAAACACACACCCCCACATAAATGTGTTCATGTGGTGATATATTCTGACAACACGCGTGATAGAAAATAAAACGGTACAACACAACTTAGCATAGAAGAAAAACACCATGAACTGAAACACAACTAGTTTCAACCTCATACGCACAGCTACTTACCAACCAAAATGCATTTAAATTCCAGTTTTATGCAAAAATATATCCAGTATTACTTACAAAAAAGATTGCTAATACACCAACAGTACATACCTGTGAACAAAAAACAATAGACATTAACATTTATGACGAGGAATCTATACTTAGAAATAATAGTAATGCTCGTGATTGTACTGCTAAATATGCTGATAATGGAATTACGAAGAAAACTTATGAGACCATCGATTGTTTTGGGAAAAATGTCTAGACAGAGGCACCAGTTTAATATGATATAGAAAATTACAGTGCGATGATGGTACCTACTCTATTTTTAGCGTTCTTACGAGAATTTTGTCTTTCATCCGATAAACTTACTTTAAATAAACGTGGAGTAGTTTTTAAGTGAAGCCCCTGAGGATGTATTAAGTAAACTATGGCCCTCATTGAGTTTCTTCACACATTTATTATCTTAGAATTATTTCAACACCTTCGTAGGTTACAAGGTGTTCTATAAGTATTGAGGTAACTTCCATACCTCTTACACCAACCACATCAAAAAAATCATGCAGCTGCAAATAACCACAACACAGTCTTCCACTCTACAGTCGAAACCGCGAACTTCCCAACAAAGAAGTTTTTATTAAGGATTACGATCACAGTTGCAATAAGAATAAAATACAAAGAACAAGGGTTCCATTAGAAAACAACGTACCAATGCGGTTAAAAATTTTGCATAACCAGCTGAATGTATGAGGCTTTGTGTATGGCCATGCTTTCATAATTATAGCATCGATACTGCAGATATAATTTGCTTACACAATGCGGTTGAGTTTTTATAAGATACTATATCGCACGGAGAGCCACCAATTGGGTCCCAAACTATCCTATCTTTTAAGCTGGAAATAACCATACAAATTCACAAAATTTGATCGGTTATACAATAGGTTGGGTGGTTTCGGAGATTAGCGTGTACGAACATAGTGACACGTGATTTTTATATATTAAGATGACTCATAGAACTGAAGGACTAATGTAGAAATTTGACTGGTTAATAGCAGTTTTCACAAGTCAATTAATGTATTTTCAGATATCTAAGACACCAATAAAAGACCCATCAATGTACCCACTTATGTTATACCCAAGATATACCTAAAATATCAGACCATTTAAGCAATAAACTAAAACAATGTTGGATAAATGTCACATCAACAGCTACAGGATCATTTAAATTATTCTCCAACAGTAGTGTTGAAAACTATACAGACCAAGATGTTGGACATGAAATTAAATCAGTGTAAACCCTTAAAGGTTTAGGGTATCGTAAAGTCACGAGTTCATGTTCCAATCTCTTTCAAATATGTGTTCAATTAATCACTCTACTGCTTGTGAAACTGTTTCTGAAGACTATTGCACGTTTAGTTCGAAATGAACGTGTTTAAAGCACAGGGCGTGACGATAGGTAGCGTTGTAGTCACGCTGGTGAATAAACTACTGCAGTTGCTAATAGACCTATAATAGATACTTTGTCTATTAATAGAAGTTGGTTTCTCTCTTTCTTATCAGTGATAGTGATAGTGTGTATTTCCCGTTCAGCTGTTGTTTAAGTTGGGCACGCTTTGGGGAAACTTGGGGTTTTGTAAAATTATTTGAATGGTAGTCCCGGTTTGATTACATCGATATCTATTATCTACGAGTAAGTAGTTTCTTTAACATAACTGTGACTTTGGAATAAGTGCCTCTTAAATTATATTCAATATTTAATTTACCTATATTTATCTATCGACTACATCATCTAACGTTCTAACATAAAATACTCGTTTCTCAAAGTGTTTAAAATTGCTTCAATATAATTGTACAATAGGGGTATTCCAACGATAATGAGCATATTTACGTAAGTAATCATATCTTCCGGTGTTAAGCCGACAGAGTCGTGGATTTAGAAAAATACGCAAGTTCTGATTTCGCGAGAACGCGCGAACGAATGGTCTAATCAGAAGAACAAACACATGGTTATGGAGATAGAGAAAAAGGTAGTAGGTACAGATGTATGGTTTCCTAATATTTGCGAAATATTGTATGAAGCGATACTTTTAGGGTTCCGTACCCAAAGGGTAAAAAGGGAACCCTATTACTAAGACTTCGCTGTCTGTCCGTCTCCGTCTGTCTGTCACTAGGCTGTATCTCAAGAACCGCGATAGCTAGACAGTTGAAAATTTCACAAATTATGTATTTCTGTTGCCGCTATAACAACAAATACTAAAAATAAAATAAATATTTATGGGGGGCTCCCGTACAACAAACGCGATTTTTTGGCCCTTTTTTGCTCGATATCAATAATGGCAACAGGTAGGCACTTGAAAGATTCACAAAATACTCAGTTGTATTTTTACTTTAATAATAAAATTAAAATAAAATAAATATTTAAGGGGGGCTCACATACAACAAACGTGTTTTTATCGGCCTTGTGGTACGGAACCCTTCGTGTGCGAGTCCGACTCGCACTTGGCCAGTTTTTATTCTTATGTAAAAAGATTTTTACTGCGTTTTATGGCAACTAATGGTGTTAAGAGTCTTTTTTGGGATGTGAAAAGATTATCGTAACATGTGTTATATTTTATCATTCATAATCACCTCTGGCGATGAGAAACTTACGTGACTTTTCATTTGAATATGTATTGCAATAAAACATTATTGGAGGGAAGGAACGATTAGCTAAAGCTGATAAGATAGAATAATTATTAAGATGTAATGGAAAGTCTATCGCGGGTTTTAACGATGTGATAAGTGTCGTAAAAGCACTTATAATAACATTTAGGCACAATTGTGCAAACAAGCTAATCATATCATTAGGGCAAATTTCACTGTCAATAAAGAAAATTGTTGTACTTAAACTTCAGAAAGAAAAGAAAGAAAAATTGTTTGTGTTTGTTTTTTGGAGTAGTTTTTTTTTATTGTTTTTTGCTGTTTGCTTCAGTGTATCTAAGGTCAGAAATTTTTAATGACTCCTGTCGCTGTCCTACTCATATTCCGTGTCAACTTCTTTTTTGTTCCAGCCGCACGAGTTGATTGCCGCGCCCGCGGTCGATTCCTGGATGGGTGACCATCCATTACATATCATGACTCCTTCGTGCAAGCACGGTAAGAACGTTACTCCGAGCTGTCATTCGAATGAAGATCTTTGACAGTCGTTACGGGCAGTCAGGAGTCCTAAAGTCTGAAATCAGTATTGCTAAAGAGTATCGTGTTACCCAGTAACTGGGTTGTAGAGGTCACATAGGCAATCGCTCCATGTAAAATACTGATATTCAGCTGCATCCGGTTAGACTGGAAGCCGACCCCAAAATAGTTGACAAAAGGCTTGGCAGATTGATTTTTTGATGTAGGTATTCCAACTGCTGGGCAAGGGCCTCCTCTTTTCCTTCCAATCCATATCCTAAGTTTAATAGTTTTGCAATACTCGCGACGAATTAGGAAAACCGATGAATTCATAATCAGCCTATACTGTTCCCACTGCTGGGACACAGGCCTCCGCTCGTTGAGAGGGAGTGGGCAGATGTCACATGTCTTCGATATGCCGGTTTCCTCACAATGTTTTCCTTCACCGTTTTGAGAGTAGTGGTGATGAAAATACACAAAGCAAAGTGCCTGTCTAGGTTCGAACCTACGACCTACAACTCGTAAGTCGCGGCCATTACCACTTGGCAACCACTGATGAATTGCTGAAGTCATAAGAAATTCCTAGTAATAGTAGGCGCCACTTCTTATCCGTAATGTTTTTATGTTTTTTGTAGTCATCGATAAGAAATGAAATGGTACCGGTGTAATCAAAGCATGTAAGTTACTAATAGGCAATATAGGCACGACCGAGTTCGCTTACGCCATCATTGATAACGATTTCTAGATTCTTTGTGTTAGTCACACGTACTTAGAATTTCTCATTATTTTATTTTCCTTTTTATTAGCCATAGGTAACATAAGTATTCAATCATAAGTGAATGACACGAGAGGTTCCTTATTGGTGGTGGTACGCGAAACCTGTAACCATGAAGCACATTATTCTAGACAACCCAGGCGGAGAAAACTTTCGACAGTTATCAAAACCTACGCGGTCTAGAGCATTGGTGGGCCAGTAGTATCGGCCGCGGCTTACGAGTGGTAGGTCGTAGGTTCGAACCTAGATAGGCGCTTTACTTTATGAAAATTATTTCATAACCACTACTCACAAAACGGTAAAGGAAAACATCGTGATGAAACCGGCATGTCCTAGTACCAAAAATTCGAAGACATGTGACATCTACCAACCCGCACTGGGCCCTCGTGGTGGATTACGGCCCACTCCCTCTCACAGAGAGGAGGCCTGTGTCCCAGCAATGTGAACATTATAGGCTGATTATGATGACGCGGTCAAAACGTATGAAACAGCTGATTTTTTGTTCAACCGGCAAAAAGTTTCAACGCAAGGAGGTTCAGAATCTTATATTAAATCTATGGTTAACATGTAGCGCGTTAATGTCCCTGCCCCCCTTTATGGATGCTCATTTCAGAGTCACAATATTCCTAACGAATCTGTGACATACCTATTATATCCTTCGACTCGCGCGACAACAACCCGATTAAAATTGCATTAAGAAAATGATTATCTAGAAACAATAGATATAGGCACGGTAATATTATATACAGTATACTATCTTCATACAAACGGTATATACAAACTAAAAATAACAAAATTAAATCCTTACTTCTAAAACTATACAGAAACTAAAAAATAGCGTCGATAAATTCATCCGCATCGCTGTACATTGGTAATGTACCCAAGAGACTGGCGGCATTACCACGTTGTATGGCGATGCTTAGCTGGCCTCTGGCCAAGGTAAAAGCAAAAAACATAGTAAACTTCTATAACGGGTGAGAGGAAAATAATTTCCTATTGATTTTTCCAACGCCAGATAATTTTACCCGAGAATAATTTTGAATTTTTGACAGTTCTTCCATACAAAATCTGTCAGACGTCAATTTGTTTCCACGAATAAAAATTATATGTCGAATGAAAAATCAGCCTTAAATCTATGATTTTTAAGGCTGATTTCCCATAAGCAAAAAAAAAAATCTATGATTTTCTACGAATGGAATGGAAAGAAGTTATGTATTTATAGATAAATATGGTTACTGTGAAAATGCTATTACATTTAAATTAATTACTCTATAAATAGAAAACTTGATATACACATAGGATATCGTCTAAACTATGATTTTATTATACCATCCTGTGAAAGTTGACAGAAGTCACAAGGGAAAAGCGTTTAATGAGACTTTATTGGTTATCTTTCATCTGGTTCAGTAAAATGATTATGCAACATCTCCCGCTTGTCGTGATTGATTTTTGATCTGTCTCAATTTGAAGTCAATATCAATCTTTTTTGGTAATTATTTTAATTGGACGCAGTGAGCATTAACGTTCGCAACAAATAATGCAATTTCTGGTTTTATAATTTGTCAGAAAAGGACATCTGAACGACTTTCCGGTCGGCGTTAAAATGACAAAATTAATTACCCAGAGAACCAAAGCGATAATTCTTCGCAGTCTCTTTAATTTATCGAAAGCTTTACCTTCAAGATAATATACTCGTAATGTAGGTAGGGACATGCGCCCGGCGCCTGCTACATTATGCTCATACTATTTATGGACAGGAATGTCTTAAGAAAACATTCATTACAAAAACAATAAAACATTTACGTTTTTCAAACAAAAACACGACCAATTTTAGACTTTATGGCACACGTAATAAGAAACAATTGATTACATCACACTGCATTTGCTGTACAGTTAACAATCTTATGTGCTCATGCTACAAAGTAGGTACATCTTTATTTTGAACCTTAAGGTTCTATAAATAAGTACTATCTATAAAAATATTATTGGTAATAGTAAGCTGGTTTTAATGTAATTAATTGGGCGCTACAGGATATCATTTTACGAGCAATGATAATTATAAGCGGACTATGTGGGGTTAGCATATGTGCAATGAAAATAATTTCAATTCAATCATAGAAACTATACAGTTAATAAAGCAGATGATTTAAATGGGAGCAGCGAATAAAAAGATGAAGCTTTTAAAAAACTGAATGAAATAGAAACACATTACGACACAGCAGGAACTACTGGAAATAATTAAACATTTGTACATAATACAAATAACAAACGGACAATGTCGGTTGGTATCTTTGTTTAGTTATATTTAATGGCTGAACACAACCTAGAAAGAGAAGAATGTAAATGATACAAAGTGTATAATACAAATTGAAGGTGTTACAGTGGTCAATACAAAAATGTATGGCTCTGTTTTGGTGGAGCATTTAAAATTCAATCGCAATGGGCCGGCCATATTAGCCGTAGAACTGATGATCGTGGGGGTTTTTCTTGAGTGGCAAACGAAATCAAATCGGCAAACGTAAGGTAGGACCCTCAGCCTAGGTGGAGTGACGATCTTTGCAGGATGGATGGCAGCAGCTAGATGAGATTTGCCGAAAATCGAGTTGAGTGGCGTGAAATAGCTGTAGGCTGATGATGATTTAGAATTCATGCATCTGTGTAAGTACGAAACACTTCACCCATAAGTCGGTATAGCAAATTAAATGAAATATTCAAATATGTCGGGGTTAATCAAATTCTAATCGCAATTTTATAGCAAGCGTAGGACTAAGAACCTGGCCTATACGAGTGAATAGCACCAGTCTTGCTAATATCAATAACATGTCTAGTCTTTCGACCACCCGTCGCTCGGATACATTCAATACAACACCTTTATCAGATTCAGAAATAGCTGTCAAGGGAACCACGATACAACAAAGTAATTGTTATCTTTAGTATTTATAATCTTTTATTTACCATCCGACTGGCGCCATCGTTTGACCGCCAATTGTGTATGATAAGTAATGATAATGTTGTGAATATCGTTATTTTTTATCTTTAATACCAATAATAATTGTTTTTTAAGTGCAAGTGATTGGAATCGTCTAGATTTGTTTGGCTTCATATCAGGATGCGACCGATTATATATTTCTTCTACATATTGCAGCGCTAGTTGCCAGTACTTTATTGAAGGGAATTCTTGAAGAAAAGACCGACAAAGTCTTAACAGTTTCAGGAATGAACTCCTACAATACGTTTGAATTCTTTATTCTAAATCTGTTTTCAGACAGAAGAAAAATCTAACAGGAACTAACAAATATCCAACTTAACAATATCTTGACACTTTATCGGGATACTAACAAAGTTAACCAAAGTCACAATCGCGGTAGCAGTAACTGCTTACATATACAGGAAGTTGCGCTTGCACACAATTGGACACCGTTAAACCAACTCGATCATTCTACTCCGGTTATAGACGTAAGTAAACAATCACGGATTTTTAGTGTTGTGGGATTATCAGGAATATTAGGATGAGTGACGTTTTCAATTAGTTTTGAAGGGAGTGGTAATTAGTTCGTTTTGTCATCTGTGTTTGGTCTGTCATTGAAAGAGTATCAATGAGAGACGACATTTAAAGCATTTCTGTTAACTTCGAACAGTCAGTCTCTTTGGCTTTTATTCTCATCTTGAATACTGCAGTTGCGCAATAAATATATATCTTGCTGCATTTTGGACTTCTGTCGGTAAAATGAAATTTAGCTTTAATCCGTTGCTTAATCGTTTGCTTCTCACATGTGAAACCGAGTCCAAAGCTCCCATAATGCGCCGACTATTCAAAATTCAATTCTTTTAATGTAATCCGCGTATTAGCTCCAAAGGCAAGTCAATCGGATTATAAAGATATCGTCACAGACATTTTACGTAAGTTTTCATGTAAAACGGCGTCGCGTCGTATCGTGCGTGTATCGATAAAGTTGATATTATTGCTTCATACGAGAGATAGTGGTGGCCTCGATAGATATCGACTTATAGGTGCATTTTGTTTCCATTACTGTGACCACTTTGTAAGTACTGACTCACAAAAATAGGGGAGTTGGTTAGAGGATTTTGGTTTAGCAATCTTCACTCAGTCATCAGAGTGATACGGAATTGTTTTCAGATATAGCAACAAAGAAAGTAACGAATATATGTATACTATATCTTTTGAAGCATTTTTTTTTGTTTAAAACAATGATAAATAACCTACTATAACTTTCGTAACTTCCACATTAAACTTGTCATAATCAATTCATTAATCCATTATTTCATTCATTTCAACTCTCATCGTTCTTTTGTTTTAAATTATAACCTGTTATTGTCCCGAACATGGACATAATTGGTTAAAAAAATAACATTATCGGGTTTATCACAATTCATCATTATTATCAGTCCATTAGTTGTTAATGTCTTCGCTTTCTCACGCCTTATAGTCGTATTGTTTCGGTCATTATTAATATTAGAGTTGTGGGACTAATTTGATTATCAAATTGAACTGATATCGCTATGATTTCTTCTATCATATTTTTTTTTGTGATAGTTATTTTTTAGACACTGCCGAAAGTGTGGTGTTTTTTTGTCCTTTTATTGTCTGATTTTTTTAATTTCATTTATATTCTAGTGTATTAGTAGAACGTAGAAACTAATGTATATTTACCAAATATTCAACAGTGTCTAATAACTAATGCGTTATCATCTATCAACACTTGCTTTCGTAATATGAGATGGATATCTTAATAGATTTTTATATACTTTTGAAGTGATATCTTTCTAAATTGAAATGTTATTATCAGCACTTTGTATTAAGAAATTGTAGCCTTTTGGCGCCATGTTACGATTACACATCTGATTTTGTCGAAGTAGTCTCTAATTTGACTCAATATTCATAATTTTATATATACTATGAGTATAGAATCGGACTAGAAATGTTATTACCTCTTTTTCCTGCTATTCGTTCTCACCTGGGCCGTAATTCTTGATGACAAAATCGCGCGAAATCAACGCGAGACTGGCGGGATTTGCTAAGGAATTGATGTGATTTCGAAGTAAGGAAGCAAAGGATGATACGATTGAACGAACAAGCCCAGAAGATGCCTGTTAAATCTTGCATAAGGCTAACAGTTATTTTTGCAGCTTCAGCCTCTAATTAACGACAGTATTCCGTAAGTTATGCCAAAGGAAGAAGACTGTCAGATGCATTTGATTGTGGTATTCCAATAATTATCTGCCGTGCTTTTTCTGCCACGGATTATGCAAAGTTCCTGGCGTATAAAAACAAGAAATACTTAACTTCCTCGAGATATCTTGGACCAAACTGTTCTGACATGAGTAAGGTTGACTTAAAAAGGTTTTAAAAACCAATTTACTTAATGAATCAATGTTGTTTTTCTTATCATTTAATTAATCAGCACTGAAAGCTATCAGAATGGATGATATACGACGGAAAACAGATTGTAATTACACCTCTTACTGTTATGTATGCTGTTGGAGTCCTTATAACATTGATTTATGGTTCATTATTGTTTGTTTCTTCGACTTAATCGTGATTTAACCTTTTCCTCGCTCTGTTATCTTAGTCGGTCTGTTGTTTAACATTTCTGTTTATAGGTTTTGTTTAAGATCTTTCGCTTGGAGCTTGTTCTTTAAATATTGGTTCAACTAGTCGTTGCTTCAGAATAGAAATGTTTTATGAAGAAATCTGATTCGGATATTGTTTGACTATTAAATTATTTACTTCCGTGGCTTATCCGTTTACTGTTGTTGGGTTACATCATTATACTCTTTTGTTCGGTTCTTTGACTTGAGAGGTGGATCTTACACGTGTTTTGATATGTTTTTAGTGTATCGTCATGAAATTAATTAAGCTAAGGTCTGAGGTTTTCTCCCACTGTTTTTAATAACGGTTTGTGATTCAAAATATCGTGATTTATCGTACGCAAAATACGCGCATTGACGTGGAGTTGCGGACATCAGCCCATATTACATATCGTCATTTTCTCGTTATTAATAGAAATTATAATCTTACATCGTCACCATGTTTAGCCTTTACATGCCTGCCAACTTCAAATTAATGCAGCTAAACCCGCTTTGTATGAAGTTCTAAGATGACTTAGAACTAACGCAAGTAAAAGCAACAAATTATAAATTATCCGAACACTTCCTATAACAAGCAAAGAAAGTTTCTCAATATAAAGTTACTTTACGATTGCAATCATAACTTCGTGACCAAAGTGTCAGCATCGGCGCCGACGTACATCCGCTAATCTTATCATAACGCGTTAGTTCACGTACATTTCTGCACTTGCATTAACAGCTGCATGTTCTATCGAAGATTCCAGATAATGTATAACTGGTTTTGCGATAGTATCGCATGTGGAGGAGTCTCTTGGTATATTTTGATAGCGAGTTTGATAGACGCCGTTCTAATTATTGGTTTGCCCACTTGTGTGTTTGATTGAGGATTCGTAAATAAAATCGGTGTTTACGGAAAATGTGGCGCCTAGATAAGGGCGTGATAATTATGAATTAATCAAAGATAAATCAATATTGTTAATTGGTTTTAAATGTTTGCTTTGTCTATATTATTTGGAAATATAAGTATTTGTTTGTTTATAACATTGTCATTTTCATGGACTCTTTCAATGTGAAAGATTTGCTGTATATTTCGTAAGATACAACATCCATTCAACACTTTTACATAAGGTTTACTCTTTACCAAGAAAAACAGTACCAGTCATACAAAGCATATACCACGTCCGTTAAAAACGGGCTCTCTACATTATAACAAGAAAAATTGCTCAAGTTTACGTGAACTAGTGTCTAAGCTCGATAAAATGGTATCTTAACGCTAGATCGCTATGGCCGTCAGCGATACTGATTGTGAGATTACACAACTGGCTGTTCTACCAGGTTTTTGTAAGTGCAGAAAAATAAGACGCTAAGCTTTGAACGCTGTTTTGAAATAACTTTACAATATTTTAAAGATAATTTTACCATCTTCATCCAGTAGCAGCTGGATTAGTAGATGATCAAGTAAATGGTGTTTGATTACATACAGCAGTATAAATTGTCAAGATGTACGGTCAGGTAGCAAAAATGTTAAGAAATTTTCATACACCTTGCTTTTGCACATTGCGGGCGCATGTCACCTTTTCGAACTGTCATTGTCATATAAAATATTGGCAATCCGTAATCAACAGAGATCATAAGGTGCAAGTGAAAATTAACCTTATGGTGTTTAACATTTTAATTCCTTTACAGTACAAACATACACTTAACCTACCTGGAATCCCGTTCAAGAGTATCTTCGGAATGCATTAAAAGCATCACTTTAAATTCTTGCATTTCATATCCTATTAATTTCTCACTAGATTTCATACAACTGGCCTCGTAACACGTTGTGCATCAATGAAATAACACTTAACTTCATTGATACTAACGTTGATATCAATGCTTAAAGTGTTTTCATGAATGACTGATATTAAAGCGAATTCCTTGTTATGAGTGTGTTTATGTACTTACTCGTATGTTGTCCCCATTCGGTTTTGTTAGAAGGGTTTCACATGGGTTTGCTTTGAGGTAGAAAGATAGAATGACTATTTTGTGAACCACAAAAAGTAAAACTGTTTTTGTCAGATTCCGAAAGTGAAGTAGAAAAATGCAATTTTGACCATATTGAGAATGTTAAAGCATTAGTGAAGCATTCCAACCGTAATTACAAGGTTGATTATGATTTTATACAAGTACCGAATTACATTCAAATTCAAAAAGCTCTGTTATTGGAGCCAATGATGAGCGTATGATCTCTTATGCTCATTTTTTTGTTTCTTTTTAATCCTATTTTTCTAGTCTTCGTTACAGTAGTAGTTAGGAGGGAAAATAATCAAAGGGCATCAAAAAATTTGTCCCCTTCGCTATTAATAGGAAACGTGCCCAACAGGCTGGCAGCATGGCCACGTTGCATTGTCCACCTTTTTATATACATACATTATTATTGCCGTGTCAAAATCTCCCCTTAAAGGTATTCCCATTAGCACTAAAAGTTCTCTCAAACTTACCATTAATTGTCAAAACGATATTTCAAATGCTAATACATACTTGTACATATTGTTATTATTTTAAGACTGTTGGCTTTTTAAATTATGTAAATATGTCTAAGTAAATAAAAGTCCATTATTGTAATGGACTTAAAAATTTTACAAGTCTTCGTCTGGCGTTAATAAGTTTCATGTTTAGCGTTTGTCTAACAGTAATGTGTATCAGTTTGTGTAACCAGCCTAAAAGTATATTCCTATTGTTTATTGTGCTTTCCTTCATTTCGATTTGTTCTAAGTGAGCAATTGTCAATATTATAATCTTTAGTAATTTTCTGTTTATATAAGATTAAAATTATTACCTGTGACAAGTTAATATTGAAGAATGATAGCCTAGAGGTGTAAGGTAGACATATCGTGAGGTACCTAGTTTACGGAAAGGCGCGTTATGTTTGTTTGTTTAGACGTGACATTTACTGGGTTAAGTGATTTGTAGACCTTTGTGTCTATGCGGAAACATGAATCTAAAATGGAAGAGAAAGGGTTATGGGTTCTTGAGTATGTGTAATGTGTTTGGTGCTGGTGTAATATCTTCGTCTTCTCTCCTAATTTTCATCTCATTGAATGTATATTTTATAATTAACCATCTTTCTTTGTCAGTATTTTGTTTTTCTTCACATCCAAGCATACCTCGATACTACATCAATTTAATTCGGAATAGATAACGTTCATCACTTTTGGACTTTGTCACATTATAGTCGGTAAGTACCTACATACTCGTCTACTGTCATGGTCGCTTGTGTGTTATGTGCATCGTTGTTGCTTCATTATGATGACATGATACTTGTCAACTGTCATTATCACTTGGTATTACATCGTTGATGCTTCATTATATTGACAAAGTTCTAAATATGGATAAGGTTTTCATTGACTGTACTGCTTTTGTTTAACATACCCCCGAATCATCAATTATTTTAATTGCGAAACTGCTGTGCCATGCATGTTTTTAATGACTCATACCTAAACAACGCGAGATCAAACATGCGAACATCCGAGTACTATTGTCATAGCATCCTGTCAACGCAAGGTTAAATTGTCATTTTGCACCAGCACAATGATTTTACAACTATGACGTCATGTTCGCGAATTTGTTGCAAACAATGGCCTTTTGAGTTTGTTTCATGGTGTGATTGTTTATGTGGAATGACGGTAATGTTTTGAGGTTGCATTGAAAAATCTATTGTGATTTGTTCAGACCTGTTACTGTTGTCAAATAAAATCAACGATATTTAAAATTGAAATTATTACGAGGCGATGACATGTCCAAATTTACAATGGTAGTGTTCAATTTGTAAAACATTTAGAATGGTTTTCATTGGATTCTGTAACAGAATGGTCTCCAGCTGATGTATACAACAAACCAAACCAAACAAACCGATGTGTTCCAAACGTAGAAAGACGTACGAAGGTCTTCAATAACGGAAAGTGTATTATGTATGGAACTCAAATAGAGTTGGGCAGGACACCTGGCAAGGCGTAATGATGACAGGTGGAATAAGGATGTGACAGTAGCGTCCAAGGACTGGAAGACGGGGTGTTAGTCGTCCGGCAGCGAGATAGGCAGACGACATTGTTGCCATCGCGAGCAAAACCTAGGTGAGGTTGAAACAGGAGCGTGGACACAAGAAAAGAGAGGCCTATGCCCGACAGTGGTTGAAGTCAGGCTGTGGATGTTGATGCTGATGTGTACAACTGATAAAGGTCCCATGTTGGGTCCTTACCTGACACACAGTCCCCCCATTCCTACCTTAGTATATCACCACATCGACTCGGATTTCCTCCAATAGGTACATTAACAACAATCACAAGACCCATCTTCTTACCTTTTTCGTAACATCCACTTAAGCCCACGAACAATGGCACATATGCCCGTTTTATTATTATCTCTGGATTTGAACAATAATTTAACTTTTATCGGTTGCAATTCGGATTTGTAAATTTCGACCACCCATCGAAGGTCCGGAGATGCCCCGAAGTAAATTGGATGATCCATTTAGGATGTCGATAATCATAATTTAGAATTCGAGTCTTGATGGGTCTTGTTTTTGTTTAGGACTGAATAAATTCAGAATAATTGGCACTTTGAACCTACGCTACGTCACAAATTTTTTGCTTACCTTTGTTGCCAGCTTCAGTAAATATATTTGCAAAAAGGTTAACTGCATTATCTAGATATAAACATAACATAATTATTTCACGTCTGTAGTCACCGAGGGGTCAGGCAGAAGTGTACCTTTAGTACACCTATATTTCTCCAGTAATGTTTAAGTCCCATGTAATATTTAGGGAGCGAGCCCGTAATTGCCATTAACAGGGTACAAATCCAGACTTCGGTCTGCTACTGAGAAATTCCAAATAAAAACCCAATAACACTTGCCAACGCAGGAATCGTACCCGTATAGATATGCTATGATTATTATAGAATGTTGTCAGAAGAAGAAGAAACAATGACAATCCAGAATCGTACACAACATACAAAAAGTAATGACATCTAGTACTCTAACAGCGACACTAACTTCTCCGTAGTATCAGAATTCAGAGAATACAAAGATGCGTATTGTATTCCTATTCCATAAGTGTTAATACACACTGATTCGGTTACAGATAATCTTATTGTTGAGTCTGTGGGCAGCTCGCCTAACAGTCTTGTGGTCACGACAATGACAGAGTATGGCTATGTGATCCGATTTATACATGAGCACCATGCGATCTTGAATTTGCAAGAAGGTTATATAGAATGCAGTATACGGAACAATAATTTGTAATGTACAGTTTTGAGAATTGATCTCCAAAACTGGGCACGTCTGACGCTCTGTCTGGGGGCTTTTGGTTTTCATCTGATGGTTATAAAGTTGTAGATAACGCTTTAGGTATCTCTGTCTCTTTGAATATAAAACTTTTAGTAATACTGTGTTTGTTAAAAAAAAAAAAAACGTGATACTAAGGGATATTTACAGTATCGTAACTGTAGAATTTCTGACAGTATAATATTTTATTTCAAGATAGAAACAATTTGTTTCTGCTATTTGTAGATTGCAAGATAAACACAAGTCACTATTGTCTTATGTATGAGCAAATAATTTGTCATCATTATGTAGAAAACACGAAACGTTATTCTTACACGCAAGACTAACATTGTCCCAGTATTTTGAGGACATGCAGAAATTGGCTTTTTCACATTTCGCAAAAGTTCATTGTTTTAGTTACGTCATTCTCCTCAATACATACTTTTTGTTCAACAAGCAAAATTAAGATTAATTACAACGCATATAGGCTCATTTTTCATTGAAACTGCGTCAAAATATGCATAATGACCAGCAAATAAACGGCAAAGTTTTGAGGACGTTGCAAAATTGATTGTTGTGCCAATGGGGGGTTTCTGTCAGATACCTGTGTTTCTTCAGTTTATGCGGGGGTTATGTGTTAAAAAGATTGAGTAAACTCGTAAAAACTTCTGAATATTTAATAAAAAATTGCTTTCATTAATTTTAATAATGTCTTTTCTTTGGCATGAAACGTTATTTCACTGTTTTATTGTAAGCATTGTTCTTTACGTATGTCATGTAAATAAACATGCTAGTCATAATATAGGCAGAATAAGCAGTTAATTATAGCATCGTAGATTTTTTTTTTAAAGATCAGCCATATGTTTCGTCAATGCATCTGTTCTCTATGATAATTTTTGAAAGATGTCTGTACTACCATTTCTTATAACCTAAATATCTATAAAGACTTAAACTTACGAGTGGATGACAAGGCAATACTGTTTCCCTTACATTTAAATCTAAAGCAGCAAACCTTATTCAAAAGCAATCTGACCTAAACTACTTGGACTAAACATAGCATTTCAGTCAATACTCCGTTCAAGACTTCCGTGAGTAACAGCAGGTAAAGTGTGTTTCTTTATCGCTTTTGATAAGATAACATCAGGGGTCAACACAGTGCAGCGTGCAACAGCCTCGGATTTATTGTTGATTTCACTAACATATATTTTCTTTAAGGCAGTGGTTTGTAGTTTTGTACTCTTAGTTTGGGTACAAGTCTCTCTTGCAATCAAATCTCTTAATCCAATCTGTTTTGAAAAAGGTGTGTCGACGTTACAAGCACGACTTGGACTTTACAGGGTAATCTTGAAATCGATGGATTATAGTTTAGAAATTGATTTTACTACTAGTCTAGCATTTGCAACTTGTTTTGCAACAGACTTCCTTTAAAAATCAAAGTTGAATATCTTAAAACAAAACAGGTCCCAACACAGTCACTTGCGGAACTCCTCTAACATTCCCATATAAACAACCAAAATTCCCTTAAACGCACGTGCACGCCCATAAATCCCGTATAATATCAGATGTAAAATAAAACAATGGCGCGATTCTATAACCATTGAAGGCCTCAGCCTGGCAACTGAACAGGCAGAGGGCAACCCTGCCCGCTAACTTGCATAGGAAGTGTGATAAAACGGTCCATGGGAACCTGTTACACTGACTTGTAATGGACATGCTGGGATCGCTAATGCAAAGTAACGTTGCTTACTTATTTATTTTTGTATGTTACTATTTGATGTATCAGTGAAGTAAAAATAATGACATTATACATTTAACGCATAGTTTTGAGGAGGTTTTAATCAACCAATCTTGATTGCCATTACAAAGTTCTACTTTATTCAAACCACACTTGTATTTGTCTGTTTAAACTTTTTAGTCATTTATCATAATTTGTAATTATAGACGGATAAATTGTACGGCATAACTTTTAAAACTAACAGGGTTATTTGCATATACTTTTAGATTCCAAAGTGATGATTCATTTGTGGACTTATCCATGTACCCAAAGAAAAACTCTCATACAGTAAAAATTTTTCTTCTTTAAATACTACGATTTTACGTTCGTAAAATACAAATTAATAGTAGTAACGGTGTAACAGACGTTAGGCTAAATGGAAGTTCCTTTGTTTCATACCCACATCGGCTATTACCAGTCATGTACAAGTATAACTATGATTTGTGGCCAATGTTCGACGCATACGCAAGCCAGAATATAGCATGTGAGATTAATGTGGAGGATTCAAAGCCTATAGTGGCTTATATACTCGTATTTGTAAACGATAATACGAGTATGAATAATGAAGTGTGTAATGAGAAGAGAAGGGCATGAAAACAAGAGGTGAGGAAACCGGCATACCTATATGTACTAGAAACAAAATTTAAAGACATCTGCCAATCCGTATTGGGCTCGCTTCCTCTCACGGAGAGAAGGCCTGTGTCCCAGCAGTGGGAACGTTATGTATTAGCAATGTAAGATTATGTTTTTGTACTTAATGTAAGCAGACTTTCTAACAATACTATGTAGCGTAGAGTAGACGTGGGCCCATCAATAGTTCAACGGCTAGGATTTGAACTCACGACCTCTCGACCGCCAGTCAATGCCTCAGTCGTTGGTTTATTGTCGCTTGATACTACGGGGAAGTTTCAAAGATTTATTGCAGTTGTTTTTAATTCGTTATATTTTAAATAAACTTTAGTACATCAACAGATTTTGTATGGTCGTTCTATGTATTTGAAGATTTTGTTCTAGAGTGCATAAAGAAAAGTACGTAGTTTGTTATGGACAACTTATAAAACCATTAATTTAATTCTAAGTCACAGATTACTATTTGTACTGACTTGAATTTTGATGTCTGTTTTAAAGTACAGCTGCATTTTATGAGACATTAAAATGTTATTAAATAGTAATAGAATAATATTACACATCCCTAACTCTTAAGTACCAGTACTGGATTGTTATTCATCAAATACTCCACATAGTACTTATAATTCAATAAGTTCAATGACCGATTGATAAAGATAAATTCTCCTTCAACCTGGTAATGATCACCTTTCAACTACATACTTTAATATACCCATCTTTCAAATAGTTCGTCACTAACAAAAACTTCGTTATGCTCTACTAAAAAAATATAACCCAAGCTCCATTCATTGACATCGGACTAAATTAACGTTTCCTTCCGGTGCCGCCACGTGTTCACAAGAGGGATGTCTGCTATCACATGGCTTTTTATTGGGATTCCTATGAAATCGTGTTCACTTTTTTGTATAACTTTCTCGACTGTTATAATTTAATACTCTTCAAAAACGGTTGTATCTTTTTGTTATGTGGCTTTGGGGAGTGATTTGTTTTCTAGTCGTTTATCTACGTTACTTCAATGGTTTGTCTAGTATCTCTAAATAGGCATATGCAGGCTTCTTTAGTACTTCTGGTAAGTATTTTGCATTAATTTTTGGATAGGAAAAGTATCTTCTAAGAAGATTTACAGTAAACCTTTAAGACTTGAAGACTGTACTTGCGTGCTAAAGAATGTGTGGTTTAAATTTATTGTCAAACATCGTAGTGTCTACCTTACATACTTTTACTTTCATAGCAGCAGGAAACAATATTTTCTGAGTACTACATTACCGGAGATTTATTTTCTTGTATCTTTTACGCAGAACGATTAACCTTTTCGTTTTATTTTTCACTTGCGTTTTGTTTTATGAGTTTTGATTTTAAAGTGATAAAGCTCTATAGTTTTGTGAGGCATAAAATATTTTCCAAAAATCTTGGCAAGAGAATGTTTTCAAGCGTTCTCGCACAATGTTAGTGAGAAAACTACAGCTACCAAGCAGTAGCAGTCCCACTATGTAACTATTTGAACAGTTTCTGCACATACTGAGCATATTTTTTTCTCATACACAAGTTCGTTGGCCCAGAAATTGCTTGCACAGGTCTCTACGTGTCAGTTTAGACTCAACTGGCATGTTTGCACAGATGGCTACTGTTTTTTTTATATCACCAAACGTTTTGAGAATGGTACAATATGACGTAATACTTGGAAACATTTCGGTAACGACTTTTTATTTTCGTGGGTACCCAGTGAATTTTGGATTCTTTGAAGAATATAACTTCACAGCATGTGTCGGTCGACCCATTGCAATAAACCCACTGTTACTAGCTAACCCAATCATTTTATAAGAAATACCTACTAAGATAAGTTATTCCATCTTTGACTTGGTAACCGTTGAAATTGATGCTAATCAAAACGATTAAGATCGAAATCCTATGGCTCTTGAAACATTTAATGTATCTGGTAAACCAGTTACCGTTTTTAATTCTATTAATATGTATGTATGTATCAGCAAAGTTAATCACGAACTGAATACTAAATGAGCAGAAGTTGATACACATAGCAGCCTTCACTTTCTTTGTGTCAATTCTACATCAGCATAATCTCAAGGTCTGATGAATCATAGATTGTTGCATAAAGTGAATCACACGTGTCGAGTGGTAGACTCATTAGCTGATTACGTAGCGTCTAGACACGTGTCTTTAATATTTTGTAATAAGATTGGATGATTTTTCTGATTCATTTGTGAATATGAAAAATAAAACATTTTCTGATCATTGCATTTTTTTATCGTGACTGTTGGATCTTATTATTTATTTTTATTTCACCAATTATTTGTGCTTTGACCAACGTAATATCTTCTAATTCTATAATAATATTTTACTTTACTGCTAAGACGTGTCCTCTACTTCGCTTGCTTGCTATTAGGTAATTATACTTACATTATCCGTAATTGATTTTCGTAATCAATATTTATTCCGATTAAGAGACCACCCACAGCGAAGTAGCGAAGTAGATCTTAATTTAATTATGTGTTGAAATTTATTACTAGAAACAAAGATAATGCGGACCTTTTGACCGGAGTCATTTAAATTCGGTGATAATTTTATACGATTATGCTAATGGCACGTTTGTATGCGGTTTTAATTTTTATTTTCACATTACTTATCTATTCAGGACGTCCGAGTATAATTTTTTAAATATTATTTTCTTCAAAACAAAATTCAGAAGAAACACCTGTACGTTTGAAAAATCAAGTAAGGAACTTAAAGAGCTGTTTTACACAATAGGGGAGCTCCAATGAAGCAATATACTACAAGTTACTGAATGAACAACATACGCATTATTACACCAATCAGAGTCAAACCTGCGACCGGTACCGTTACGACATCGTACTTGTTCGAAATGTCAATCGTTATTTAACGTGCGTTTGCGCATGATGGTGAAAAAAATGACTTTTATGAACGCCGCATGAATTAAAATTTGAAAGTATTGCTTTTTATTGAAACTTTAAACTTTGCGCTTTACAGTTTTATTTTAATAATATGAATATTGATTATATTGGGAAAACCAGAGATTACGAAGCTGATCAGATCAGAGTAAAAGCTTGCAGCTTGGAAGGTGTTAAAGTTTTTATATCTTCGCAAGAGACCATTGAGGTGTCTGGGACAGACGGAGGACAGGGTGTTGTGGTACAGCTTGGGAGAGGCCTATGTCCAGCAGTGGATTGCAATAGGCGCAGTTGATTGATTTTTTGAAGTGTCAATTTATAGAAAACGGTAACATTTAAGAAAATAAATGGTTTGATTTCTTTTGAGGAATAAGGTGGAACCATAGAAATATCTATAGGTGAAACAGTGGAAATGACTAGAATAAGTGATTTGTATCTACGAGTATTTCAGTCATTTTCAAATTCATACGAGTATGAAGATAATGTCAATCAACATCTTTTGATGGTACCCAAGTTAGATGTTCCATTGCTCATATACCTACCAAAAGGGTAGTTTTGAAGGTCGTTCTCCTATGAAAGGTTCCAATACGTAACTGATAACTGTCGTGTTACCTGATTGCAGAATTGTGTCTGCAGTGAAAGTAGTTGTAAATTTGTAACCTGTAATTTAATATAATCTATGTTGGTAAAGTGTTTTCGTAAATTATGATATTTAAGCTGCGTGTTATGTACGGTAGCTATTAACGTTATTTTAAATCAATTTACGGTATGTTTAGGACATTAAATTGAGTTCCTGCTTTGGTAAAATTTTAAAGGAACTATGTTTTCTTTAAGATTGGTGTAACAACTCGTATGATTTTATGGATATTTCTAACAAGTTATGCTATGCTGTCTTTAAAACCATTTAGGGACGTGTGAGGTGCGCGCATACGACCTGTTTTCGCCGTCACTCCTAGTCGTACGAATGCAGGCTTGCGGGTTCCTCTACGTCGCGTTGTTCTCTAACTTGGATCTATTTGCTTTATCCGTTGGAAATTTTTTAAATATATAATTATATTGCTTGACACAATAAAAAAATTATGTGAATAATATTGAATTTTAAATGTTCCTTAGCAGCTGTAATTTATGTGTATCTTATTTCATGTACTTATCTATTCTGCCCGACTTTAACTTTATCAATCTTTGACTTTTTGTGTATCTGTGGAGAACGTTGTTGGTTTCACATTTGTATATCTCCTTATGTTCTATTTACTTGTCCTATATAATGTGTAATTGCTTGTTCTTCCGAATAAATAAAATAAAATGTATCTGCTGTACTGTATATTTCAAAGTCATTAGTTGTTAATTACATTGTGATGGCGAAATGAGGGTTTTCTATTGGGGTGTACCTCTGCATAATCCTTCGGGAAATAGAGGCGTATTGTTTTGTTATGAGTGTCTGTGTATATTGTTTGGTGAGCTTTTGTAAAATTTTTACATGTTTTGGTGGATTGTAACACAAAAATTATAGCAGATTTTAATCTTTACTCCACAAAAAATTCCATAGAATGAATTTGTCAAAATTGACCAACCTCTAAATTTTTTGCGTAGCCAAATCATCTACAAAAAAAAAATGCAAACCCATGCATCGACGACACATTCTTCAACAAAAAACGGCACGAACCCTTAATAAAAGTTCACAATGGACAAGGATTAAGATATCGTAGAACAATGGCCTATTTACCGAACTGGTTTGCCATGGGGGACTGCAGACAATGAGGCACCGATGGAAACGTTAGCGTTCATGGCAATGGACTTGACTGCCCAACGGTTTGTGATTAGGGTTGGCGAAACTGGGACATTTGGATTGTCTTTCCTGTTATTAGATATCTTCAAGTCTTTTTTGGTATCGTCTAAAGACAGAAAGGAATAACAACATTTATTTGGTTAAAAAAGTGAGAGGTTTTAAAAACATAGTGTGTCCTTCTTTGTTTGAGAAAATGCAAGGAAATTCAGCCGCCGTTCAGAACGGAAGATTCCGTTCTGAAAATGAGGCTAGTCTTTGCCCCTGAAGAGACACAGTTATCTCAAGAGGTTTTTTTGGTGATTTCTGATTTAAACAAGATTGTGGAGAGCCTCTTTTCAAGAGAATCTGTTTTACTAATTTATAGGCATCTGACTAAAAATATAAAAACGCAAGTTCTCTTTCGCTTTCATACCGTACCTAGTCAGTGCTAAAAAGTTTCCATCAGATAGCAGGAAATTGTTCTAACGCATTGCCAACCCTATGTACGATATTGTGAGGTCATATGAGTAATTTTATGACAGTTGCAGTTTATTTCTAAATCACGTCGGTTTAAATGTCTGTCTTCTGGTGAAAAAGGTAATAAGAATAGTGGTATACCTACCTACAATCGTCAATCTATTGCTAAAGTACACCACAGGCTGGTTAAAGTAAGCATTTGCATATTGTAGCGAAATAAAAGAGGCACTTCACTGCATAGAAAAAAACGTATAAAATTTTATAGAAAAGAAACCAGATTTATAAATAAAATTAAAAAAAAATATATGTAAAACAGGTATCTACTGAACAATTAATTGATTGACAAGCATTAATTGAAAACGAAGGTTTTAACCGCAGAGGTAACGCAGCAATATGTAATCAACTTCACAGCAGTTATTTAATTATTTTTTTTTACCTTGAGAATGTCAATATGTTACACCGAAAGGGAGAAACAGTTCGTATTCATAGTCAGTATTCAAAATAGGAAATTAAAATAACCAATAAATATTAATGAACTAATCAAATAAAGCATAAAATGTCCACATGGTACAGGGTGACTAATCAAAACATGTCCACGTCTAGAAAAAATAATCTCGAACGTGTTTTTTTTTTTACACCGTGTAATTCGATTATATATAATTAATTTGTGATGTTTATTATGAGCGCTAGTTATTTTAGTACCTATGTATATCAAGTGCAATTTATTTATGTATGAGAGCAACTATAATAGGTTAGGATACCGAGAATTACCTACCTACTTTAGAAGTACGTATAATATTTCAAAATTTAAATTATGATTTAAAACTGCTTTCATCAATAAGCCTTCATTATAGCAGGTGCTAAGTTATTTTATGGCCAAAGTTTCTCTAATATTGCGTCTATCTAAGAAATCTAAAATTTGATCTCAAATCGTTTACTATTAAAGTGCTATAACTATTCAAACAAACATTATTTACATGGCCATAGACAGCTGTAATAGTGTCAACTGTCATTTTAAAATGCGTGGGTGACAATCGTGTCAAGTTTCGGAAAAGAAAAAAAAAATTGATTTGAGATCTCTCGTCTATGATTAAACGAAAACCTGATGTAATACTTCTGTAATTAAAAAATAATTAGGTGATGTTCGAATCAGTGAGCTTTTATGATTGGAAAAATGATGTCGTATGACGTAATGCTAAAAAAAACATACATATTTTTAACATGATTATGAAAAGTAAACGAGGGTCAAAAATGGCGTATCTGATTATAGCATTATTACCAGAATTTTAATTACATAGATTTTTTATGTCCACGGTATTTTTCTGGTTGTTGCGCAGCAAACCAATTTGTATTCAAATTGTTACTAACTGCGCACTTGTAAACTACCTCATAACTTACTGCTTATAAAACCTCCAAATACAGCTTAAACAGCTTCTATTCAAAGATTGAATTTCATTTCGCGTTTACAAAATTGATTAACCGCTTCCAGTGTTCCGTAAAATTTACTGTAAAACACAAATTCATATTAATTAAAGTTCATAATTTACTTGTATGCATCGACGTCTTTAATGGCGACCGTTAGGCGCGTGGGCCAACGTTGCCCAATGTATGAATGGAGTGGACCACGTCGGGTTCTCCCACGCCTGTTATCAATGAATACCTACTTGTGTAGAAATACGCCGGCGTGTCTGCAAACACAGTGTTGCGAAATGCTGCCATTGAAACTACTAGCTCGCTCTAGTTACTGACCGACGTCTAAATAAATTTATTTGTTGCCAAAATAAATGTTTTGCGAGTGGGTGTTAGTTTCCGGCCACTGTGCGGTATGCGAGCGCAGTAAGGCCATTTTGTTTTGTAAATTTTATTGTTTTAGGTGTCGTGTCATGGAATTTATTGACCATAACTGTTTCTTTCTGTGTCATTGTTTTATATGCACAATAATGGCCTCTTTTTAGTACATGATGTAATGTCGATTCTAATACCTACTTAATAATTTTATTAGAAGCAATTTGTGCTTCTAATAAAATTATTATTACCCTCTAATTGATTGATCTTTATTCGCATGGTTATTATTTAATAGGATTGTTTGAATGAATGTTGTATCGAAAGTGACTTCATTTGAATCCTACTCAAGGTCAGCTTGATTTTCGTAGCGTTGGTATATAAAGTTCTCAATGAAATTACTTTTGCTGTTTTGGATATTTTGTGCCTTGAGAATAATGTTCATGATCCAAACGTATACTACTTTTACTGGTACCTCTTTTCAACATCAATGACGAAATTGAAAACAATCTAAATAGTTGATTAAAAACTGTAGCAACCTTTTATTACTTACTAGCTGCGCCCCGCGGTTTCTCCCGCATAAGTGTCGATCCCGTAGGAATATCGGGGTAAAAAGTAGTGTAGTGTCAGCTACCTCCATACAAAATTTTATCAAAATTGGTCCAGCCGTTTGAACGTGAAGAAGTAACAAACATATAATAAACACACCCCCACACACCCCCACACACCCCCACACTCACACACTCACAAACTTTCGCCTTTATAATATTAGTGTGATATTTCGCTAATGACCATACAGTAGGTAGGTATTTACTCGGCTGTAAGTATGAATGTGATACGCAGAGCTTTAGAAAGACGCTGTCATGATGATTATGACTGTGGCAGGCCTTGTTGACTCTTAAAAGTTTGGTGTTGTTGGCTAATGCCTACACTGTCCTCCCGTCACTTATTAACACTGTAATTTGAAAACATTGTAAAAGCCAATTTATTTATAAAAGAGTAACAAAGTAAGAGTTTCTTGCCGGCCCTTCTCCACAGGAAACGCCCAGTTGGTTGGAACCGTGCATCTGGCTGGCTTCTGTTGTTTGGAATGTGACCATGTACGTTCATGGGAAATAAAATATTTTGATTTGATTAAACAGATATGAGGATCTACAAAGGCTTACTTTTTCTAAATTTTGTGGCATATAGCCCGTAAGTTGGTACAAAGTTGTGTCGACAATAAAAAATAATTTAAAAAAATTAAACCGACTTCAAAAAGAATTAATTAACTCAAAATTATGAAATAATTTTAATTTCGGAAGTCGGTGTCTTTGGGATCTGTATTTTATAGTTTTAGTTTTTTGCCACCGACTTCCGAAATTAAAATTATTTCATAATTTTGAGTTAATTTCTTTTTGAAGTCGGTTTAATTTTTTTAAATTACTTTTTATTTTGTTATTTTTAGTTGTTGCACTAGAATTTGACCAAGGTTTTGAGATGTTTTCCCTTTGACACTACACCCGTAGCTCGTATCAATAAGCCAGGCCGTCACACTTTCACGTCTTAGTCCATATCTTGAAAATTACCAAATCGATTTTGATGAAACTTGCACTGTTCCCTAAGTTGAAGTAAATGTAAGCCAATAAAAAAAGAATGGTCACGATCCGATTAATAGTTACGGATATATGCGTGGACAAACATACATACATACATACATACGTCTATAAAATTTTGTATAATGGTTTGGAAGCCCTAATAGATTGTCATATGTGAATATAATGCAATTCCAATAATACTACATACATACGTGTCGAATTGATAACCTCCTTTTTTTAGAAGTCGGTAAAAAGAGAAACATAGTTGCACGTACCATAGAAAGGTTTCCTTAGCGTCTCAAATTGAGTTTTCTAGCCAGTCTGGTATACAAGCTAATTTACAGCGAATAAACAGAGCCTGCACAGTTGAACTCCCGTGGCCGCTACTTTCGCGGCTTCCAATTAAAATTTCAATTAAATTCTAAAATCTTGTCAAACCCTATAACCTTGGTTGGGCTGGTACAAGTTTAGAAGGGGAAGCGAAAGGCAAGTAAAGAAAAAAATAGAAGTATCTACCTAACTATTAAGTAGGTACTTATTTTTACTACTTATTCATAATATCTCATCATCATCTGCCTAGGCTTTTCCCAACTATGTTGGGGTCGGCTTCCAGTCAAACCGGATGCAGCTGAATATCAGTATTCAGTATATCTATTACACATAAAATAATTAATATTAATAATAATCTTTATTTTACAAAGATTTTTTCACAAGAAAACATTATCATCCTAGAGAATCGACATTTGTACCTATTTATCTATTCTGTTTTTTTCTTGTCTGTATATGTGTGTACATAAATGGTAAAATAAATAAATATAAGGGTTTGTTACCAATTGCAATTGAATTTCAAGTAAACCTATTTACTTTCCTATAAAAAACGGCATCAGAATCAATTCGAATACTTCGCTCCGCTCGAATATTCCACTAGCACCGTACAAGCTAAACCAACGCCACTTGTTGCTTAATCATTGGCTTCGATCAAATGAACCACTTTGAGTGTTAATCACTTCGCGGGCAAAAGCGAAATGTTTTGAGACTTTCCTTCGAGAACACTGATACGTTAACTTTGTTGTGAAATTCTGGTTAAGTAGCACTAATGGAATAGAACTGGAAGAAAGAAGGCTTATCACGAAAATAGCCAAGAGAGTCTAGACCAAGTAATATTCTATCAGCGATATCAGTAATTGAAAATGCTAAAAATATACTGTTTTGATACTCGTATATATGCTATATGCCACCGAAAAGCTTATGTCAATCCTGTTGAGAGTCGTTGTAGTTTTAAAAACGATTGTCTGGGCCCACAGCTGATAAATTCCACCAGCTGAGAGCCTAGCGAGAGCCAGGTTTATCAAAAGAAAGGACGGCAAAACTGGGTGGTTAACGAATATAATGCAACTGTTAGAGGAGAAGTGATTTATTAATGAGGTTAAGGATCAGGTTTATTAAAAGAAAGAACGGCAAAAATAGGTGGTCAACGAAGATAATGAAACGGTCAGAGGAGGAGCGATTTATAAATGCAGTCAAGGAACTTGTTTAGAATTTAATAAAAGACGATGATTACACGTTTGTGACCGTGCGTATCTAAATACTACGATAAAATATAGTTAACAAACAAACAAACACAACTCATCCAACTCCCTATTTTGCAATCTTACTTCAACTCGAACATTGAAAATTCGTTCCGCTTCGTTACGTCCCAAGTACCTTAAGTACTCGAAAATATTCAACAATAGAGAGAGTCAGTACCGTTTTGATCGTCTGACATACGTCCGTTTGGATCATGATAACTTTTTCTTATAAAGAATGCAGTAGATTGCTTGTCGAGGAGATTGACGCTAAAATTGTATGGCGTATTGTGTGTTTTCGAACGAGCTCCAAGCCCGGTATTGTTGACAGCAATGGTTTAATGGGATCGATGATTGTAATGTGGAGAGAGTTAAAGTTTAATGGAATTGTTATTGCCTTCTTTAATTGCCCGGAGCTAAAAATTTTCATGCTGATCTTCGAGTAATAGATGCATTTAAAACGCTAACAACGTGAGAAGGAGTTACTGTTGTTCTAAGAGAAAGTGAACAGATTATCGTTATTTTACTGTTTAAACAAACATTTAATAAACAAAACGTTATTGTAAGAAAGTGGTTGTTAACATTACACACGAATATAATTGGTTTCGAGAGACAACATCAAAATCAATACTCATTGTGAAAATAATATTTATAACCCTATTACGGAACTAATTACTTAACAATTGCGCAAAACGGTTCCTGTATAATAACTCAAATATACTTTATAGTTCGTGTTTTACTAACGTTTTGACTATTTACAAGTCACGTACAGGCGTTAAAACTTAATATTGTGTTGTGAAACTCATGAATGAATTATCGTATAGTTGGTTCATTGACAAATCTGTCTGTTGCGATAACCTTCCGTGTTTGGTGTCCCAAATATAATTTATAAGTAATTACTCAATTAGTTATGAGTGCGAAATTCCTCGATAATTTGTACTAATGATGTAGAAAATATAGTAGACGGATGCTTAGTTAAGATAAAGATAGCATAGGTCAAACGGCAGTTCCGTGGAAAAACATTAATTGACCAAGTATAAAGTAAACTTCCCTTTTGCTAATGATGACGCAAAACTAGGAACTAGATATATCAAAAACAAATGAATGAGAACGTAAATGCTTTACTTCCGCGGCAATCGCTGAGTACAGAGTGCAATTTTATATTTTGATACAATTTCAGAGGTCTTGGATGGAGATGACTCATTTTGGACTGAATATTAATTCAAGAACTCGTGATGTTTTCTTTAATCCAGAAAAGTATCTTTCTATAACGGCCTGTAGTGTGATATTGAAGTCTTTGGGTTGGGACTAAAAAAGAATTTAGTAGGTACTGTCATCGAAGTCTGTTTCCTTTTACAGTATAAGCAAATCTTTATGTGGTATGAAGACTAAGCGCATTGGCACCGTTAGAATCCACGCATGGAGCTCAAAGGTCGTAATCGTGCGTAAGTATTGACATAATAGCCCATCTTTTATTGGTATCTGATAACCCATTTCCTTGTTTGACTTCTATAGCATTTTTGAGCTAGCATACAACTGTATTAATGTTAGTTATATTTGTATTTCATTCCGGATATTCTAATTTTGCTCTTAAGTTTATTGAATTGTCAATAGTTGTGGTGCAGGATTATTTATTATCATTTCATTTTCAATGCTTGGATTTCTCAAATCAGGGAAACTATTGCACACAAGAATATTAAGTGTAAAAAGTCCAGAAAGCTAAGCACCTCAAAAGAATAGCTTCAAATAAATTCTTGACTACTAAAATGGGCGTAGAAAAGTTGCTGACGTACATATTGTGTAAAAGGCCATTAAAGGCAACTATCTGAAACAGGTTCCTTATTGCTGCTCTCGAAGACAATAGCCTATCAATCTGTCAATGCAAAGAGGCTTACCAGGAACACTTATTACCACAGAGCTTGGTCTTTAGCAGGTTAGGTAAAAACTGAACTGCATATTTTGAATGGAACTCACCAAATAATTCATGATAAGCCTTGATTGTATACTCGACCTCGGAATTTCTTTACCATCCTTAGGTTAAATGTCATTTGGGCGTCATAAAACCTTCTGTATGTCAGTTAGTGTAGTTTCAATTTACTGGGATTTGTTGTCAAAAGTGGAACAGCAATTACTAGGTCATGTATACTAAACTGTGTAGTTTCGATACCTCTTAATTAAAATCCCGTGACGATGTAGACTTGAAATAATTACCTGCAACAAAAATAAAGAGTAATTTAAACAAAGGTCTCGTTATCATGCAAGATTTGATAGCTATGCTAAACGAGAACAAATTATTACGTCAGCAATGAAATATTTATTCGCTGACATCAGTGTCTGTACATGGTGTATTTTTAAAAGCTAACAGTACCTTTAGATATGGAGTTGTCAGTGAGTAAACATGCGGAAAACTTAGGGCTTGGTTTTGTGGCGCAACCCAGTATAGGATAATTTCTAGCTAGACTATAAAATACAGGATTATTAGAACTGACAAAAAAAAATTACCGATCTTAACTTATTCAATATAAAAATGTTTAGACAAAGATGATTGAAAATTCCAACTATTAATAACCGCCTAGAACTGTATCAAGAACAAATTTACTTACGTAGTTCAATATTGACAGATATAAAATAAATACAGGCTGTATATAAAATATTCTTGCGTAGGCGCAAAATCGGTTAATGAATGAAAGAGAGAGAGAGAACGAATCGTTTTTTTTATTGAGAACTTGTCAATGACATATTCATTCATGTTTTTTTAAACTGCCAATATGTTTTGGGTGCGGCATTAACGGTTTTCGATATTTGTATTGAAATAAAAAAATATACATTGCGTTGGCAATTTGACCCATATTTGGAAATGTTGAATGGATGTAGTATTGGAAGGTTTGGTAAAACCTTTATGGAAACGAACTCATGATTGTATTGTATTCTAAAGATCATGTTGGCACTTGAAAATGTTTTCCATAATTAATATGAGTTCCTATAAACCTTTTATATTTTTGAGTGTGGAGGATATTTTATGTATATTGGTAGCTAATACGAAGTTTGAAAGGGGCACCGGTGCGGCGACGGTGCCGCGGTGACTGAATGGACTGTGTAAAAAATGATATGGCTAGAAAGGGGATGACTACCGAGAACACGACTAATGGAGAAGTCTGGAAGAAAAAGACATACCGCGCAGAACCCAAAAAAAAAAAACTTTAGGGATACCCCTTGTAAGACTACCGAACGGTTTTAGTCTAAAGTTTTTAGTAGATCCATGACACATGTCAAATCCTGAGAACAATAATATTTTTTCTACTGAGCTACATGAGTCTTACATAACAATTAACAACACGCTTCATATCAAACAGCTGTTTCAATGTTATTGTTTCACTTGAAACGTGGAAGAATAAGTTGCACTTGTTTATTTTTAATTCTTGTGTAACAAAAGCTATGAACAATGTAATATCGTAACAGTTTTACATGGCGGAGTCGACGAGTTGGTTGACCTTAGGGTCAGAAGTTGAGAAACTTTTGAATAAGAATTTTTAAGTTACTGATTATCAGCCTAATCTAATTGTCCTGGTAGGTGAAGAAAAATCTAGGGATCAGAAAGATGGGTTTATTTCTACAGACCAAGAAGGGTTTTCAAGGGTTCTGTCTCCTAGAATAGGTAATATTTAAAGCATAATATGCCATGCCGAAATGCGGGTGTACTATAAGCAATGTTATGTTATGTTAAGGCCGGAGACTGCCCTAATGAAGAACTGTGACATAAAATTGGCAAAATCCCTAAAACAAGAATAAGAAAGAAAGATAATGAGTTTATTTGCGGCAAACATGTCGCAGAGATAGAACACAATAAAAAATAACAAGTTGGGGGAAAATAGGCGAAAAAAACCCAACTGAATAGTGTTCTCACAGACGATTATTTCACATACGCCAATCTTGTTAAACACAGTTCACAGCAATCTTGTTATATTTCATCATATCTATTCTATTACAATATATGCGTAATGGAATAATTCAATGATGCATAATTATGCGAGAACAGCAATTTAAAGCGAGATAAAGTTTATCTCTTTACAAGCCTAGATACTGACGTAATCGGCTAATGCGTCTTTGTTAGCAGATGGTAGGAAATTAACGGTTTTATTAGATACCTATTTCACTTCTATTTTATGGTTCTTTAACCTGTTGACCTTATAGTAGATGTTTAAGTTCATTATCTGTTAGTCAATCAGTTTTTTTTATCGCGGGTTTTTAAATTGCCTATCTACTGTGGAAGCTCGGAGACTTTGTAATTTTATGGATAATTTTGCGTCCTTGCGCTAAAACTCGACCAGTTCTTAAAATAAACTTGATTCTGGTAGTAGGAAAACAAGGCATTCTCTAAATAATAAATGAGTACCACAAACGTCAATTTAAAATTATGCTGTCAGTTCAATCATTCATCCAATCACGAGACCACAGCAGAAAATTGGCACATTACCTGTCTCCGTTGAATTACTAGAACTGCTGCTAGTTTTAAATAATTCATATCTCAATTGAAAATTCAATAATATCGAGCAATATTATCGCCAGTCAGAAGTTACTGCGTTCTCTTCATCATAATATTATGACTCTATTTATGCATGAGAGGTCCGAGTAATGCCGGTGCATAATCTTTGATCACCTATAAAGACTTTTGAAAGTCAAAAGCTTTATCAGGAAGCCGTAATTTCGAGATAAATTTCAGTCTTAGTATCGTCTAGTACCTACGTATCTTTGATAGTATTAAAATTAATTTTAGTGCTTGTTCGTATTAAGATAAGCCGTAGGCGTTTACTGCTTTTACAATGTAAATAAAAGAGGTTTTGAGGAGGTTTTCAGGTGCTTCTGTTGAATAATTTTGTGCAATCATGATTTTCATTGCAAAAATTTATCCTGGTAGTTATTTTTGTGCCTCATTCCATCTTATGGAAGTTCGCCGCGAATTTAACCAGATACAACTAAGTATCAATGTTTTACAGAAAAACCCAGATTTTGAGTATCACTATTTCATACAAGTTAAAATGGGCTGCCTAGTTGGCTTAGTGGTCGTAAGCGCAACTACTGAGCCTAAGGTCTTGGGTTCGAGTTCCGGGTTGGCCATCTGGAATTTCTCAGTAGCAGCCCGGAGTTTGGATGTGTGCCCGGTAGATGGCAATAGGGTTGCCCCCTGTTACACTCTGCCTAACCCTTCAGGGAAAACAGGGACAATGTTCTGTTATGACGTTATTTTTAATATGTCGTTGTCTAATGAGTAAGCGCATAGTAAAACTATTGAACAAACATATACTAACGAGTAGAAACCAAACCTAACAGATCATGTAGCTCATAAAACTAAAGCTTAGTAATGGCTGTATCAATCAATTGAACAATTACAGTGATGCAAACACCAGGTGGTCAGCTTTACGTAATAACAATTGTTCTATTAATATTAATGATAGATACACAGACTATGTTAAAGTCGCCGTTAAAATATACAGCCGGTGTTTTCATAAAATATGCAAGGCATTGTTTTGCTTAGAAGCTAATTGGATTTCACAGAAGCTTTTGATTAATGAGCAAAGAAATGGAAGATAAAGAAAATAATGAAATTAGAACATTGATCTTGAAAATTAATCGCTTTTACTACGGCACCAACTCTGAAATATGGAGAAAAACCCCAGCTGTTCCATACAATAATTATGTACGTATACGTTCAAAATGTATCGAAAAGCTGTCTTTTTTATCCATTCCTGTCCATGCCTGTGTGTTATCTGCGAGACTAAATATTTATTTGTATAATCAAGTAGAAGTATAATACATAATGCTTCTAAAGCCACTCCCACTCATAAATAAATTATTAAGTTCTAATAAGATAAAGAACGAGCAAGAAAAACATGAACGTATTCGCAGCTTATCAAGCAGTGTTAGTTGTAGGGCCAAGTCAGGATCAGTCGGTCGACAAGAGGTCAAAAAGGTTAACTTGGTGTGCCTTGTAAACGATGGACTAGCTTCCTGTCAAGCATCCTGCTTATGAGCTGATGTAATTGAATTAAGTTCTCCTTACGACCAAAAAGTCTGTGAGATTTTAAATAGAGATGATATAGTGTAGCTTGCTTTTCATATAATTCTAATAATCTTTGATTTTGATGATGATTCTAAACACTGAATTTTTAGATATACCGTAAATAAAAGGGTTCATGTAAGGATTGCGCAAAATCACGGGAAAGCTAATAAAACTATAAATTATATTATTGACTGCAAATTAAAACATTCTGCAACATATGTCACGAAAGGATTTAAAGGTATATAGTCAATGCGTTTTTAAGTCTAACCCAATGTAGTATATTCCAACTAACATTTTCAACAGACACCACCATAATACGATTAGTAACTTCACGAACCTTAACCACAACATAGAGTCATAGACATTGACACAGTTTGATCCGGTACAGATAACTGATAACAGTGCAATATAAAAAGTGATGGATGACTATGAGAAATGTGGGGACTATGGAGATACCGGGACAAGAGTAAGTATTGTATATCATATTGAATCTGAGAGAGATAGGTTTCGGTTTGAAGATGAAGGTTCATTGTTTTGTTACGCGAGGCTTGAGATATTGGATAGGTAATGCAGCTATAGCAATATGGAAAGAGAAAAAGATGTAGGAGGGAGATAAGATGGGCAAAAGAACTTACATCGGTTTCCGTTAAATGGAAGACAGCCGAAAATCTGTAGTACCTAACACAATGTACAACCACAACCAGTGCGGTTGTCTGTAGATATAATTCAAATAGTTAAATAACAACAACAAGTATTCATATAATTAAGAAAACGTAACACGATATCGATGAAGCGACTAATTATCAAATCAATATCGTGCCTCTAACGTTAAATTTCAAAACAATGTAAGCCCACTCTAAAACTAACAATATTGCAACATATACCCAACAACCATCTTCAATTTTGTCCAACTATCTGTTCACATTAATTCGTATTTTGCTTTAGAAACTGGATCGTAACACCATATTAGGTTTGAACCGTTTGGTATCACTTTCTGCAAACCATTTATGGGTAAGAATGCCTCATGAATTATCCCCAATGGTAATTTGCTTTTGAATTTTTTAACAACAATGCTTGAAGTAGCGAATTTCGTTAAGAAACTGGTTGGTATGCTATTCAAGCTTTTCTGTTTTGTTGCTATTATAAAAGGGATTCTAGAGGCTTTTATTTTTGTTTTATGTCTGATGTCATCATTTATTCTGTTGCAACGTTGTTTACGCCTGTTACTTCGTGGGTTATGTTTAATGTGGATCCTTATTACTATACATTGTTCTTTGTCTGTAAAATAGTCCGGAAACTAAAGTAAACGAAGATGCAAGGTTTACGGTTAAAGATAGAAATTTGACTTAATTTAAACCTAACTTAGTTTATGTACATTACAAAGGAGTATTAAGAATCGTAGCAGGTCTCGTCCTGTAGTTCGTACCCCCGCGGGAAGAAGGTGTGAGTTTATGTATGTATATATTTGTGTACATTCTTGTGTTATGCTTTGAAGACGCAAAAATACGAAAGTGTTAGTTTTAACCAAGAAAGGTTATGCCCATAAAAAGAGTATGGGTGCGGAGTGAAGTGTCGAACTTTTAAGTTTCAAGCCTTATTAGCGATTATCACATAACACACACTTTAAACACTATTTGCTTCGAAAGTGAAATTGTAATGAAGCATACTGATGTTATCACTATTGTGACAACACATACAAGTATTATATACATTCTTTATCTGCATGTCCATGAGAAATCTTCAAATAATTGCGAAGCTAGTTTGCAACAAGTCAAAAATATAAAAGAAAATGAAGCTTTATACAATAAAGACTAAGAAAGGTCACAAAGTTATACGTGTGTAATAATTCTGGAGAATTGAAACTTACTTGAGTTGAAGACAATCGTGGGAAAGCAGTGATACACATCATAATCTACAGTGCCATCATAAGTTTAGAAACAGAAAAATGTACAAGAGCTTCTAAGAAATGAGCCCGTACTGAATGTTGTTCTTTATCTTTTCCTACATTATAGTATCATGCATTATCTTTATTTTATCATGTATATGGTCTTCATTGTCTTTCTAAGAATGATAGTCGTAATAATTTTATAGTGAATTCAATGACGGTTTCAAATTATCATTTCTTTGTCATTCACCGGTTATACGTTACGTTGTATAGTCAGCTCATTGATATTAATATGACGGCAGTAATAGACACAGTTTAAAGTCAAAGAATTATGGGTTAATTCTAAGACAGGAAATCATCAAATGAATTTTGTCATTTACTTTTACCATTAAAGTTAATATGTAGTAAAAAAAACATTAGCTTTCGTGATAATAATACATTTGCTGATCTTTAAACTCCTGTTTCCATTCAAGCAGAATTCATTAGTTTAAATTCATCCGAGCTAATCTCAACCATCTATGTAAGACGACTTCATTCCCACGAAAGATTTTATCTGGACCACAGCATTCAATATAATTAGCTTGCTCAATTAAATCTAGATTCTCGAGATTCAATGGTCCGTGGGTCCAACGTCTCTACGATTAGAAAATAAGCTTTCGATTTACTCCGGCGACGGAAAGAAACATACAGAAATTATATTATACTTTATTTAAAAAAGAATTATATTGATTTTGAAAACGGTAAAAACGTTTTGCGGGATGTCTTCGACGTGGACGCACAAAAGAGTATCGATACCACTCAAAGTGACGTTGTAGATAGTGCTGGGTTAGAGGTCAAAGCTGGGCATGTAAAAAAGGTAACTGACCCAACGCCCACTGGCATGGCAGCAATACATTACCCTCAGTTGACTTCGACATCTTGCGTAGGAAGTGAAGCAGATGAGATAAATCTACGGATAATGTACCAAATTACTTCTTTATTATCTTATAATTCTTTCCGAAGACCGACTGATTCTGCCAGACTTTTTATTGAAGATTAATGATAATTTGTTTATAAGGTCTGTTTAGGTATAAGTATGTGTATCTCTAGTTCCCTAGTACGGTGAGTTTCCGGTGCACCGTTTAGCTATACCGTTAGTTTTCACACATTCATTAGTGAGTCGATGTTTTTTGCAGCTTACCATTAGGTATGCTGCAAATGATGTGTTGTAAGAAATGTATCACGGAAGGTCATAAAATGGATCAAAATAAAAAAGTAGTGCTTTTTTATAACATCGCAATATTGTTTATTGTATTATATGCGAGGTGATAACTTTTCTGTTTCTAGTAAGTATATTTTATTAAGGTCTATTATCGCGTACCAATTCAATCAATCAAGCCGTACCTAATGCTTACTGGCAATCTAGTTTGCTCTCTCGTAAATCATGGAAATGTTTGAATATTTATGGTTTTTCATAGAGATATTGGAAAAGTATCACGGAGTATTTATTTAGTTTTAAATTGTTGGGGGTATGAATGGTTTAGGCGCATTAGGGCTAATTCTCATTTTGGCAACCGACTCGCTAATGGACTACTTCTCATTAAGGCCACTTCTCATTTTGGCTACTTCTGATTAGGGCTACTTCTCACTTGGGCTACTTCTTACTTGGGCTACTTCTCACTTGGGCTACTTCTCACTTGGGCTACTTCTCATTAGGGCTATTACTCATTAGGGCTACTTCTCAAAATTTGGGAATGTTTATTGAAATAAGTACTGTCTTTATGTATATAAACATGTTTATTCATTCATAAGAGATCAATTAATTGAACCAATGTAATAGGTAAGTATAGAATATTATAAGTATTACAGTATTACTTCTTGTAATTACTTTAGGTCTGGTATGAAATTAACATTTATTTATTTACTAGCTGACCCGGCAAACGTTGTTTTGCCATATAATTTATTTCTAGCTGCCCGGCGCTACTTCGTTCGCGTGGTGTCCTACCCCTTACCCTACCCTACCCCTACCCTACTCCTACCCTACTCCTACACGACTCCTACCCTGCTCCTATCCTACTCCTACCCTACTTCTACCCTACTCCTAACCTACTCCTACCCTACTCCTACACTACTCCTACCCAACTCCTACCCTACTCCTAACCTACTCCCACACTACTCCTACCTACTACCTTAAGTAAATAATAAAAATATTAAATACTATGTCCGTCTAAAACCAAATAAAAAGTATCCTATGTTCGTCTCCTGGTTTTAAGCTACCTCCCCACCAATTTTCAACCAAATCGGTTTAGCCGTTCTTGAGTTATTTCTTTTATATTTATAGGTTATTATCATTATCATTACTTTTTTAAATAACACAGACTTAGGTATCAGAGACTTATTAATATTTTTAAAATCACAATATGTTTTTGTTAGTACTATATCACGCCAATAGATGTCGTTACGTGTTTCCACTTATTGCAATAAAAAGTTGTTATAAAATGCTTTAAATTGATTATATCTTTGATAGACTGAAGCGATTGTGATGAAACAAAGACTAATCACTACTCCGAGTTCTACACTATATTTGAGTATAAGAATTGGTACTTTTTACGTTGAACGTGTTCAAATAAATCTCTCACATCCAAACAGACAAAAATTCAAAAAACCTATTTTTTTTTCAATGTACAGAAACGCCTCGTCTACAGATTTATTATATGTATAGATAACATACACAAATCAATAGTTAAAGGATAGGTAAACATTACTAGGTGTCACTTCTTTTAATTACTTTAATTTCAATAAAATCAACATAAATCCACACAATAATCAACAAACAATATTAATTGGTCAGCTAGTAAATAAATAAATGTTAATTTCAAACCAGACCTAAAGTAATTACAAGAAGTAATACTTATATTGTATACTTACGGTAAGTAAGTATACAATATTATAAGTATTACTTCTTGTATTACATTGGTTGGTTGGCAATTAATGTAGTTTTATTCTTAAAATAATGTAATTGATCTCTTATGAATGAATAAACATGTTTATATACATAAAGACAGTACTTATTTCAATAAACATTCCCAAATTTTGAGAAGTAGCCCTAATGAGTAATAGCCCTAATGAGAAGTAGCCCAAGTGAGAAGTAGCCCAAGTGAGAAGTAGCCCAAGTAAGAAGTAGCCCAAGTGAGAAGTAGCCCTAATCAGAAGTAGCCAAAATGAGAAGTGGCCATAATGAGAAGTAGTCCATTAGCGAGTCGGTTGCCAAAATGAGAATTAGCCCTAATGCGCCTAAACCGTATGAATAAGCCATGCCTGATATCATTTGTAACAGTTTTTGAATTTAATGGAATCTTTAATTTATTAGTAGGTGGTAGATTTTTGAAGATCAAAATTACATTTTGAGGCCATAGAACAGCTTACATAACTTGACCACCAGCGCAGCTTATCAGTTCTGGATAACTTATTAGGCTATAGTATGCAGGTAAATTCAAACAAATTCTGTTTCTATCTTTAATTTTTTTCCCTGGTGGATAGCGCTTATCCGGAGACTTATGACACAGGCCTTTAAACTACAACTAACCATGAGAAGGTTACCATTTGAAATTGTATACACCTTACGAAACGCAAAGTTACATAATTAAACTTCCAAATATATAAATCAAGATCCATATCCAAAATAAAACATGTTAAATAGGCTTCGGGTAATTGAATACCAATTTGTTTATTTTGATGGAAAACAAATTGCTGTATCAATTTGGTAACATAAGGTCATCAAGGTATTTTAAAAATGAGATGCCTGAGTCATCTTATTATGGAAATTAGTTAGTTTATTGTTATTCGTTTTAGGGGCCTTGATAAGAGCTAAATTTAAAGCCTACGTTAACTCTTCATGAGGTACGGAAGTTGTATTATTTGTAAACATTTGCGTAATCATCTTTTTTATCGCTTTTGCAAAGTGCTCGGGCATTAAACACGGCGGGAAACCTTGTTTATTGGGGGTTACTTAAGTACACTCAGAGTGTCCTTTTGAGCAAGACGAAGTTAGATCTCGATTTGTAAAAAGGCTGTCGGTATCCGTCTCATTACAAAACAACATCTATCTTTATTCCCGGCTTAAACCGTCGAGTTAGTTTTCATATTTTGAACTTTATTCGGACTGAGGTAAAGTTCTTGATACAAAACTGACAACTATATTTTGGAACATTAGGGTCTTATAAAAAAATTAGCATGATGGTATAAGCCCTGCTAAAAGATAAAGATTTGTTTTGTACTAAGACAGATGAAATACTTTTCAAGTGGCTTTAACTGAGGTGACGAACGAATTTAAGAATTTTCTAGCAGATTGCTGCTTTTGCATACTTGGACAAAGTATTCTGTTCGGAATGCTTCAAAGAAAGTCGAACAACAGAAAATACCAAACTAGGTTCACCTGAGCCTCGCCTTCTACAAGCGAATATTGCTATCGCTTCTCATACTTCTATCGAAGCGAAAACAGGCTTCGAACATTCAGGTAACTACCCACTGATATTTCAATTTCGCGATAGCTCATCTTACTTATCTTCACTTACAATCTAGACACAACTAGGCAATGTTAATTGGTGCCTAGAAAGTCTGGGACGAAGAAGATTACTGTGACCAATAACGTTTCACTTTAATTGATTATAATGACAGTTTTTGTTAAGTAAAATTGTTAGTATTATATGTGCAAGTTTTTGTAAAGGCTTCAAATCTAGACACAACTAAGTAATGTTAATTGGTGCCTAGAAAGTCCGGGACTAAGAAGATTACTGTGACCATTAACGTTTCACTTTAATTGATTATAATGACAGTTTTTGTTAAGTAAAATTGTTAGTATTATATCTGCAAATTTTTGTAAAGGCTTCACAATTACACGCGAGTTATCTCCAAGTAAAACATCTTCATATTTGGTATGGCTATCACTATTAAAAAAGATTGAAATTAATGTGCTGACTTTCTATTATATTTTTATTGATTGCTTCGTCGGTCACAAGCGTTACTACTGAGAATAAGGTCTTGTATTAAATTTTCAGCTTATGCAAACTGTTATTGCGTTTTTTAGCACGACTTTCTCAGTACCATACCGGAGTCTGGATTTGTGCCCAGTTAATGGCAATAGGCCTATGCTCAGAAGTCGGACTGTGGATGATGTTGATGATGATGAAAGGGGCGAGCCGCAGATATACTCGTAGATACACCTAGATAACGCAAGAGCAACTTACCTACTTCGCGTGCCAAAATTCGCACCAGCTTACGTACAAAAATCGTAATCCGCCACTTTCGCGCTCAGTCCTGAGTACCTACTGCTGGCGCGTGAGCGTGAGCTCTGGCGCTCGGCTCCGGGGGTCGGGCGAAACGGGCGCCGAACGCGGCGGTCTTTGAATGGATTTGATTTTCCCATCACTAAATAGTGCTTGTGACGTTAGGTATAGTAGGTAGTCAAAATATGACATGCATGGTTTTCATACAGATCGTGATACTTGCGTTATCTAGGTGTATCTATATCTGCGGCTCACCCCCTATTACATGGGACTTAAATATAACTGGCGAAATGTAAGTGTAATGCACAACTCTGTATAACCTTTTAGGGAATACGTGTGATGTTATCGGGATTTCTTATAGATGTAGGTTTTTAAACCATTGTCATAATTTTGAGTTCATTGATTGTAATTCTGGACCCTTGACTGTTATTGATTGCAGGAATAAATGTTACTTCTATTAGTCACTAAATCGATTGTTATCAATCATTTTAACTAATGTTTGTTTGAGCTTGACCGTTGTTCTACGTGACTTTAATAGTTATTAACACGCCCTGAAATAGTATTGTTTATATATTGAATGAGCACAGAATGTGCACAGTACAGGGCTAGAAATAGGATGAAAATCAAAATAGGCATAATATATCCGGCATTACCAATAACACGGGCAAAGTGTTGTTGAGTTTTTGCATCTGGAATTTCTCAGTAGCATCCCGGAGTTTGGATTTGTACCCGGTTGTTGGCAATAGGCTCACCCCATGTTACATGGGGGACTTAAACATAACTGGCGAAATGTGGGTGTACTATAGGCACACATCTGCCTAACCCGCAGGCGTGATGTTATGTTATGATATGTATGTAACCAATTGTTTCATTTAAAAGAGTGTCCATACAGTTTCTTGCCCGTTCTTCTGCATAGGAACGTAATACGCTTTGGAATGGGCAACCCTTAACAATTTAAAAGTGCTTGTAGCTTCAATGACATAACGTCCCTTAGCTTACAACACCGCTCAAGTCGAAAATGGCGGTTTTTACATTTAGAATGCCATTGGATGTAGCTGCGTAATACGCGTCGAACCATTGGTCACTTGATAGAGATTTCAGCCAATCAGAAGCCGTAATTTAAAAAATAGTGACAGCGCTCAAGTCGGTTGGCCTCGCAACACCGCATAAGTCGTTAGTCTGTCAAACTTTGGATTATTCAATTTTTATGTGAATTTTATCGCTGAAAGGTCCATGCAAGAAGTTTTAATGGAAGATTAAGAGGTAAGCTATAGAATAAAGTAATGTTTATTGATTTACGCTTATTAATATAGAAACAAAATGATAATAGAATATGTTCACTACTTACGCGGTGTTTACTAACAATTTTTTCTTAACTTAGGCGGTGTTTCAAAATGTATTTTATTTCTTTTAGGATACTCAATAATTAAAAATACACTATGGATGAAGAAGAAATTGATTCCTGGAGTAATCTGAGTTCAGGTGATGAATTGTTATGTGCCCAATTACAAGAATCAGGACTGATGTCAAAACATAAACGGCGTAAACTAAGTTGCAAAGAAGATAAAAAAAGAATTAAACTAGGTTAGTATTGAAGGTTTGTTTTGAGGTCCGCATTTATTTCTTGTTATTTACATTTTTAGTGCAATAATTCCTATTATTTGTTTTAGATTTGAAGCAAAAAGATAACACTAATTCTTCTGATACCAAAGCATGCAATTCTCCTACTAAATACGAAATTATTGCAACACCAATAAATGATCAAAACTTCGGGGAGTCCATAAAAAGTATTTTAAGTAGCCAGGACAATGTAATCTCAATATTAGATCAAAACATGGACTTGGATATTGAAAACATTGACATTAACAATCTACAAGTTATAGAAAAAGTTGGTAATGATTTCATTGATCTGCAACAGGAACCACCCGAATTTACTACGGTGGCCATCGAGTATCTTGAGTCTTCTGTATTGGATGTAGCCAATATCACGGTAGAAAATGAGAACGTTGTACAAGAACTAGGAAATGCTGTCCTTAATATAAATTCTGTTAAATCTTTCCCTACTTCAAACCAAGATATTATTCTCGTATCTACGAATACTCAAGACCCAGTTTCTGATATAGTCACAAACAATACTCAATGTACAGATAAAAATAATACAACCCAAAACAATATGCAGCAATCCAATGTCTCTGCTACTCCATCGTGTTCTTCAAAAGTGGTCATACTCAGTGATGTTCCCTATCACGGTGATTTGTTAAGTCATAAAAAACGACAGAACAAGGCGTCAAAAGACCCAAAGAAATATAAACGCAATATTAATAAAGAATTACGGATGAAAGGTGAACATTATTTGGGATACAGAAGAGACAGAAAAGCAAAGATTAATGAAACATTTAAAGTGAAACAAGACGTATTTAAGCCTGCAAGATCCATGAAACCACCGTGCACTTCTGCGTTTTGCAAGAAATCTAAACTCAGGTCATGTGACAACATAAATGAAGAACAGCGGAAACATTTGTTTGAAAATTTCTGGCAGAATATGAACTGGGAGCAGCGAAGATCATTTATAACTTCACACGTTAACAAAATACCAAAGAAAATTACTAAAAATCCTGAATCATCCAAAAGAACTGATAGTCGAACTTACGTTTTGACGATTGATAACGTACGTCACCAAGTCTGCAAAAAAATGTTCTTGGCCACTCTTGGAATTAAAGATTGGTTTATCAGATATTGGTTGACAAAAACCGATTGTGCTATGCCTCCCGATTCATCTACTTCAACCAGTAATCGCAGAAATCCAGAGAAAATTGAAGACCACAAATATATTGAAAAGTTTTTAGCAGATCTTCCAAAGATGCCGTCGCATTACTGTCGTGCTAAAACATCACGAGAATATTTAGAACCAGTTTTCACGAACATGACACAGCTTTATAAGACACTAGCTTCTGCCCGCGACTTCGTCCGCGTGAAATTTCTTGTACCCCCACCCCGTCGCGTCGCAACACTTCGTATTCGCTTACCGTTCACTCTGAGTTTTTTTCTTTTTGCTCGGCTCCTAAGGGTCATAGCGTGATGTTAAATAGCCTATAGCCTTCCTCAAGAATTGGGCTATCAAATGCAAAAAGAATTCAAATCTGACCGGAAATTAAAGAGATTATCGCGTTCAAACAAACAAACTCTTCAGCCTTATTATTAGTATAGATAAAAAACTCTATGGCCCATAACTCCTTAATAGGTCTGTACCAACTCTTAACATCTTACACACGTGATAACTTTTAAACGAAATATCCGATTGAGATGAAACAAAAAGTATTTTACTTCTTCATAAATACTCTTGATAACATAATGCTTAATTTCGATAAAGATTAATATTACGATACATATTTAACGTAGTTTTTTTTTCTTCAGACGATTTAATAATTATTTTGAACACAAAATCGGTTATTGTGATTAAACCATGATAGCTAGACATATGTTCTCGCGGACTTTTTTGTAGGTCTTAATGGGCTCTACAAACCCGTAGTACATTATTTTGTTCTATTGTCAATAGTTTTTGCAGCGCACGCAAAAATAGGTTTTCGATTTTACACCTTGTGTTACAAAATAGCAATTTTATTACGGATCCCTAATTTCGAAGAAAAAAAATATAGCCTATAGCCTTCCTCGATAAATGGACTACCCAACACTAAAATAATCATTCAAATCGGACCAGTAGTTCCAGAGATTAGCGCGTTCAAACAAACAAACAAACAAACAAACTCTGCAGCTTTATAATATTAGTATAGATATAAAGAGAATTGTGAATTAGAGGGTAGAGAATGCCCTGGCCGTAAATTATTTGACAAAATATTTTTGAAACTCAATCTGAGCCTATTCCACCCAAAGAAAGATCAATGCGATGTTTGTTGCAGTCATAAAACTGGAAACATTACGGATGAAGAACACGCTGAACATGTTCTGAAGAAAGATCGAGCTAGGAAAGAGAAAGATACTGACAAAGGAATTGCACAGTCCGGAGCTTGTCACGTGTTCACACAGGATGTTGAATCGGTAAAATTGGCCCCGTATCTTCAAGCTTGTGCAGTTTACTATAAAACTAAATTATGCGTCCATAATTTTACACTATACAATATAGCAACTAAGGAAGTAATGTGTTATTGGTTCGATGAGTCAAATAGCACGCTTGAAGCCTCTGTGTTTGCTTCATGCTTAGTAGACCATTTAGAGAAGGTTTTGAGTCAGAAATTATTGCCTGTGATTTTATATTCCGATGGCTGTTGCGCTCAAAATCGCAATGCTACCTTAAGTAATGCTTTATTACGTTTAGCGATTGAAAAAAATATTGTGATTACTCAAAAGTATCTGGAAAAAGGCCATACTCACATGGAATGTGACTCGGTACATAGTGCAATAGAGTGCAAATTAAAAGGTAAAGAAATTTTCCTTCCACAACAATACATGGCAATAAGTAAAATTGCTAGGAGTGATCCTATGCCTTACGAAGCTCGTTATTTGGACTATAACTTTTTCACAGACTTTTCGAAAGAATTGATTTATAAATCTATACGTCCTGGTAAAAAAACAGGTGACCCAGTCGTCACAGATATACGTATGCTAGAATACAGACCAAATGGCACAATTTGGTACAAAGTTGATTTTGATAACGAGCTACAGCCGTTACCACATCGTCCCACGCCAATTAACAACATTATACAAATAAATGGCCTGCAGAAATTGTACGCAGCTAGAATACCAATTACAAAGCGGAAGTATCAAGATTTGCAAGACCTAAAAAGTGTATTACCACCTAGTTGCCATTCTTTTTATGATGACCTTCCGCACAGCAATCGCTAAAGACTGAAACTTAGATTAGACTAGAGATTTCGAGTTATTCTTTATTATTTTTATAATTTTATTAATACTATTTATATCTTGTTTCTTTGGAGTTTATTAAAGACTAAAACTAATAATTCAAAATATTTACCTATAATAATAAAAAAATATAATTGCATTTTCGCACTAACTAGAAGTTCCTATGTTACCAAACAACTTTAAGTAATTTATATCAACAATGTGATTCTTAAGATTTAAGTTATAGATACCTAATGTTATAAAGATTTGTTACTTTTCTTGAAATATTTCCTAATAAAAGCTTTTCTTTGGAAATCATCTTTTATTTAATATCTTAATCCCTAACATTTCCGCAAACAACACCGCCTAAATCTAATAAAATATTAGTCAACACAGCTCAAGTCATAAAAAACAAGTTAAAATAAAGTAAATTGTCAAAATAAGTATAAATAATTATTTCTTAAGGGCCCCTTTTCCCGAAACTTTAGGCATTTTACGCGCTGAGTCGGCTTGCGCCCGCGTTGCACAGGAGCCGTCGCGGTATGAACTCCGGTGACCTATGGCGGCGGACGAGCACGCCACAGTACAAATAAATCAGTAGTACAAATATTACACTAGTTTACAAATTTTTATTTTTTTTCGTTCACAGGACAAAACCGTTGGATTTGTTTTGTGACTACCTTCTAATCAGTAAAAATAAATGTAAAATGTTTTTATCAAGTCTGGTTTTTTTATAACACTCACAAGAAGTTTTGGCTTAATCTGGTTACGTAGTGATCAATTAATTGTCTTAAACTCAAAAAGGAAACATTTAATGAAATTCTATTTTTACCGACTTCACAAAAAGGAGGAGGTACTATGTTCGGGTGATTGTATGTTTTTTTTTTTTTTTGTATGTTTGTTCATCGAATACTCCGCCAATTGTCGACGGATTTTCAAAATTCTTTTTTTGTTCGAAAGTAGATAGTTCTGAGGTGGTCCCATTGTCACCAAGTTAGGATCTGATGATGGGATCTTATAGAAATCGAGGGCAACCCTCAAATTTTATAGGCTCACTTATTGTTTTTCGCATATTTTATGAAGTATCTTGTGTATTTGTGTATGGTTGTCACCATCTCAGGTAGCTGGGCTGATGATGGAAGCTACAACTCCTTAACAGTAAGAAGTTACTCGACCAGGCAAGGACTGTTTTAGTAAATTGTTTTGATGTTTGATATGGCATTTGCCACATTTGGTACCTAACTTCTCGACAAGTAACAGCAGATATATCGTGTTTAGGCTCATTGAAAAGGGCTCGATGTGTGGATAAACGTACTGTTATTGAGAAACAGCGAAGACCTGATGCTGAAGCCAGGAGCATCAGAAAAAGTACAAACCTTGAAATTACAGCACCGTACTCGTATTTGGGCTCATTTTAAACAGGACTAATTTTAAGTTCAATGCAATGTTGACATAAATCTGGCCTGATGCTGCAGCCAGGATTATCAGCATCTAGTCTAAAAACTAATAAAAGGAGAACTCCTCAACAATTAACGTCCCTGCATCGAGAAAAGGAATATTTTATAAAAAGGCGATGGGCAAGTTGACATTATTCTATTGTAACTTAGATAAATTATAAATAGGTACTAAAAAGCGAGAAATAAAAACTTTTTAACAAAAAAAAAACCGACTTCCAAAAAAAACACTACAAACTGAAAAATAACTTTAATTTCGGAAGTCGGTGGCAAAAACTAAAATACTGATCCCTAAGACACCGACTTCCGAAATTAAAGTTATTTTTCAGTTTGTAGTGTTTTTTGTTGAAAATGTTTTTCAGACAGTGCAAATTAGATCATAACATTTTTTGTTTTATTTACAAGAAAAATATGTAGTAAAAAAAACAGATCGGTTACAGAAGCTATAAAAATGGATGCACTACTTTATTTAACTTCAACTTTCGGTAGCAAATTTTAATAAAAAAGGGAGCAAGTAGCAAGTAGAGGAGGAGGAGGGGGGGGGGAGTAGTATTTAGATTGTCAATTTTGTGGCAAGACCTAACAAATCACGAAACTAGCTGTTATTTTTGCCTAACTAAATATATATCTAGCCTTTAAAAACCAGAACAAGTGGTGTTACATACAATATAATGATGACCCATGGGTCAAAGAGTGTGGTACTTAAGATAGAAACACGTTTGTTTGATACAACTACATACAGAAAGCATGGCTAATAGAAATCTCTATTCCTAGACAGCTCGTTTCGCCGAAAACTTTGTTGATAGAAAACATTGTTCGTAGATATCTCGGTTCATAAGAAGCACTTTTGACAGAGATCTCTGTTCATAGATAGCATTTCTTGTCGGAAACTTTGTTCATAGAAACCACTGTTTCACCTTGGTTCACAGAAAGCACCTTTGGTTCACGGAAACAAATTAGATCATTATTTTTTAAGTAAGCTGTATTCCTATTCACTCGCTCTTGCATCCTATGTCGACGGAGCCCCGCTTGGCGGGGCTCCTATTTCTGTGTAAAGGGTTTAAAGTAACCAAACCGAACCTCGGGGTGCCCTTCGCTCGCTCTTGCATCCTATGTTGCGCTTTTTTAACCAAGGGAAACAGTGGTTTCTATGAACAAAGTTTACGGCAAGAAGTGCTATCTATGAACAGAGATCTCTGTCAACAGTCCTTCCTATGAACCGTTATATCTACGGACAATGTTGTCTATCAACAAAGTTTTCGGCGAAACGTGCTGTCTAGGAATAGAGATTTCTATTAGCTGTGCTATCTGTATGTAGTCGTATCGTACAAGCGTGTTTCTATCTTAGGTTCCACACCGTGGGTCAAATCCTATGCTACATTCGAAAAGAATGCCTTACCCGATGTTGCCTAGTAGTTTCAGTCAATAAAACGAAGCAAAACCCACAGAATTGGAGACAGAACCTAAGACCCCATTTCGAGCCAGATGTAGGTATGATTTTGATTTCGAAGGATCTGAATTGAAGGATGGTAAAGTCAAAGTCAAGATTTCTGGTATAAAAAAAAGTTTGCAGATTACTGTTGGTCTAATTTAAGAGATACTGATACAAATCTGAATTAAAACAGAGTAAAATTTGCAATATGTAATACTTTCACTAAATGGTAATCTTAAAATTAACAAAAAAAAAGTAAACATTTTGAAAACTAGACGATCTAAATTTTTTCCACTTCAGAATCTCATTAAGCATTTTATCCTCTATGCAAACACATGGTTTTCATCTCATGAACAAAAACGCTGTAAACTAGTGTTATTGGCGTTGGCGACAGACACTAAAATTCATAAGATTTAACGTGGGAGATAAAAAATTAAATTAAAAATTTAAAAAACCCCCGACAAAAATAAAATTAAGGAATCCCTACAAAAATCACGAAATAAAAAAATCACACACACACACACGTTAAACTTAGAACACCCCGTCGTTTTTGCGTCGGGGGTTAAAAATTAGATAGGAAGCATTGTATAGTGTTTCTTAAGTTCGTGGTTCTCTTTGTGCTCTTTTTGAAGGTTTCACTTCTACCACGTGTGAATTGCACACATGTTTTTTTTCATACACTTTCAAATTTCCACGCGAACGAAGTCGCGGGCAACAGCTAGTAAATAAATAAATATCGTTGGCTTGTGTCGTGGACACCAGGTAGTTGATATAATAAATATATACTTTTTTTGTAAATACATAGGTATCTACTTCTTATGAACAAACATCCATGAATCAGAAACAAAATAATGTCCATGCTCATCACACAAACATTTGCCCCTACCGATATTCGAACCCGGACCCTAAGATCGTAAGGCGGCCTCACTACCGCTGCGCCATTCGGATCGTCAGTTTATGTAAAAATATGTAAAGGTGAATGTTTCCATTAAAAATATTAAAGATTTAAAACTCTAGTCATACTGACTTCGCTAGTCTGTGTAGAGAACCACAAGGTTTCTTCACTTCAGATGCCCTTTTTTTCTTAATTTTGTTTTTTTTATTTGCCATTTTAATTACTTCTAATACAACACGTTTTTACTCAGGTAAGTAGGCACTATTACGCGCGCGAAGACGATAATGTGGTTGCGAGCAAAAATTGCGTAGGTCCTCCCTCGATGACGTCCGGCAGGACACTGGCGCGGTGCGCGCGACTCCGCGCGAGTCGTTTTTCACGCATTTATTTTATTTAAAAAAAAATAAGTGCCATATTAAAAATCTATCCAATAATATCCCTGTTAAACCTGATTAGTAAATGAAATGTAAAATTTTCATAAAAATTGCGTTCCCCCAAGTCTCATACAACTTAAAATCCTTTCAAAATCGACTTTACTTCTGATTTTTTTTTTGTCGAGCAAAATGTTAAATATTGTGTTTTTAACCAAAAAAGTCACTAGATTAAACATGTATCTGTACTATATATTTTTTTGCGAATTTAAATATGGTGATTTCTATGAAAACAACTCGATCTAGAAACGTAAATTTCGGAAAAGGGGCCCTTAACCGCTAACTAGAGTATGTATTAAGTTATGACAGGAATAATCCCCAGATTTTTTAAAATAGACAGTTTTTTACGTCTCCTGTAAAGTTGGTAAAAATGACATAGGCGGTGTTGTAAGCTAAGGGACGATAATGCTTTGAGTTTGATTAGACTGTGTTTCGTTCAAATGTGAAAGACGACTGTTTTGGACAATAACTGCTTGTCCTTGCCTAATATAGCCCAACAATTTGAATGACCATTGAATTTAAATTGTACCAGTCCTTTAACAATAATGTTAAAATTGTCCCATTTCACAGCTGTTTTGTGTATGGCACTTACAATAAAATCAACATTCTTGTTTTATTGAATTACCTACTTAAAGCTTAGTTTGGTTAGCGAATTATTTGAAACTTTACTGACGGTGATAATATCGGGTGATTTTTTTCATATCACATGCTTGTCATAGTTTAATTTATTGTAACTAAAAAAGATTAAGGTATGTTAAGTACTAAACATAATTCTCATGTTAGCAATGGATAAAAATATTCTCATGTACTTACACAGATTTAGAGAAAAAATTAACGAAGTATAAGAAGCGTTAGCAGCAGAGTTAAATAACACCCAGGATATTCTAATCAAAATTATTAAAACTGAGCTATAAAATATTACCAAGCGAATAAGACCAAACACGGATACATTCCAAGTCCTAAATACATTCCAATAGTAGATAAGCGCAGGAAATAAAACATCAAAGTACTGATAAGGAGTCTAGTAGGTAGGTACGTAACGTTTCTATTTGTAGATATTACGAAATCAACTTGTAAGTGCATGTAAGCTTGATGGATAGAGATTATGCGACTATCTATTGCATTACTGTATATTGTAACCGTAAGTGATATGTTGACAACCTGATTCTGGTTTAGAACTATGGTGGATTTGATGTCAGTCTGCCTAGGAATACGACAAGAGCTGATGAAGAAGTTAACATTATTAATGATGGTGCATAAATCATCGTAAATGCTGATCTAAAAGAAGAAGCTCAAAATGCTGGCAATGAAGGAATAGAAAATATTGCACTTAGTCATGAACGTAAGGAGCAGAATAATGAAAAAGAGGATGATGATGACGCAGGTGTAATAATAGAATACAAGTTTAATAACTAAACAACAATAACCAAACATTCTATCTAAACAACTAAAAGCTATACTAAAGGTCCCACAATCAAAATACCTAGCCCTTTATAATAATATCTAATATTCCGAGAACAACATTGAAGTATACAATTCCACAAAATAATTTAACAAGCAATATTATGAGTCTATAACAAGCACAAGACAGAAATAGGTATTTAGCCACAACTCTATGCAATATGATAGTGAAAGCCAAGCGAAATTGAAGGGTGGAAGGCATGGAAGCTTTATTTTATACTTATTGCTGGATTTCTCTAATAAAGGTCTTGGAAAATAATTTATATTTCGATATTGCGTTAGATGGTTTACACACTGGTTTAATGTAGCAGCGGCTATTAGAAATACTGCCTTGAATCAAGACAAAGGTAATGAGAGATAAAATAATGATGCTCGTTGCACAATAGAAAATCAAATAAAATATTTTTCTTTGATGTTTTGCGTTCAATTTAATTTTGTATTAACCATATCTAAATGCTGTTGATGAAGAGTGTGATACAGGTGTCTAATTAAGAATTCATTACCATTTCAAACAACGTAATTACACGTAATCGGCGTAATAACACAATAAATAACAATGACAGCTAAATTCTGACGGTCTAATTAAGAAAAAGAGATTAATCATTCCTCAACAACAGCTCTATTTATACAATCCTCACCCAATTAGCCCTCTAAAACAGCAATTTGAAAATTAATTGAACTATCGCTGCGACGATCCGTTCGTGTGAAAGCAACTTTATCTATAACTCGTTAACGGTATGCATTCCGATAGTCAGCAGCCAATTTATTACGTTGCGTATCGTTTCATCTGGGATGTATTGATAGCAATGGAAGACACGACTTTGTTACAATAAGAAATTATTTCAAATAACGGACGCTGGTCTGACTTAATGGTTGACAGAGGATTTGCATGATGGGAATCGAGTTGTTTTTAATGTTTTCCTGTGTTTGATGGTCTATTATAAACTTGTAGAACGTGACGTTGGAGAATTTGTTGAGGTTGCTCTAGAAAAGCTACAAATCAATAGTTGAAATCGTTATTTGTTGTTGTGATTTTATGCAACTGCATCGTCAGAAATGGCAATGGATACTAGCCTGTCACTGCTAATTCTGTTACAGTTAGTTCAAGGGTAGTGCTCGAAGCCATACATTGCAGTTTGTGGCGTGGTAATATCATAATAGTTTTAATTTTCGCAGTTGTGTCCATCCATTCTCAATATATTTCTGCTTGAATATCACTTTGAGGACTTCCAATACTATATAAACGCCTTGGTAGATACTTTCATGGCACGACTAAGTAACCCTTTACCTACTTAATAATAAAGTTGACCACTTTAACATCTTCATAACGAATTCATACATTCGCAACGACAAGAGATTCAACCCCCACGCTCATACAAAACACTTAAAATCGTATAGCCAATTAGAAACCTTCGAATCACCTCCTGCTGCGATGAAACTAAAACCAAAGAAATTGTCAGATCTCCATGGCCAATATTTAAAACTAAGCCGAGTAATACGATCGCACAAAATGAACACAAAGCGTATCTTGCTAGCGTTGACAGGGTCGATAAAATGACCTTTTCAGGTAGTAGGTGAGCAGATTTGAGAGTTGGAACAAATCATAACATTATGTCGTAGGCTCAGGGCTACATTGTAGAAGTCTGTGTGAATGATGAAGTCATACTAAATTAGCGGGGAAACCTTTACATACGACATAATTTTTGTTTTATAATAATACAGCTGAAGAGTTGGTTTGTTTGTTTTTTTGTTTAAATACACTAATCTCTGGAACTACCAGTTGGATTTGAAATCACGATAGGACCCTTAAGAGCCCAGCAAAATGAAAAGTGTCTGAAAAAACGCTAAATGAGAACGAAGTAGGTAACAGCGCGGACGGGTGATGTGATGCAACGGATGCGTCGGTGGAACAAGAAATTACACGCGGACGAAGTAGCGGGTGAAGCTACTCGATACCTAACAAGTCTATGACATTTTGCTAGCTTACTGGATCAAGTATATGCGTGGATAGCGTGGGTGTTAGTTCCTTTAGATAATGGTGCACCGTGCAAGTGAATTTCATTCATAACATGACTGACAGTTTAATTGAGAATCTAGATTGCCTCTATTTTACCCTCCAAATGAAACTTTCTTCCACTAACAAGGTAATAAGCCCGTCATACATCTAAAACTTTATTCCTCATTACGGCTAGAGAGAATAAAAATAGAAAACATCAGTTTATCTTTCCGTTTAAGTCGTAAATGTCAACGGAGTGATGGATGACCGTCGAATTAACCCATATTCTTAATAGGTTGATAATCAGAGAGGGAAAGAAGCTACTGGGCATTAACTAGAAGGTAAAGTTTTGTTTCCTCGTAAATTTTCAATGTGATTCTTATCAATGAAGTTATCTAAGTGCAAGGGTGGCAACATCGGAGCTTGATAGCAATAAGAAAACCTGCTTTAACTAAGGGAAAGCAGACAACATTATTGATACAGAAGATAACGACAGACCTATTAAGTAAAATGGCTTCTATCAATTGACTTGAAAATGTAAAGGCAATGTAGAAATAAAATATGAAAGCGTAGAATCACATATAATTATTAATCTAAAAACGATAAAGTCAGTACGTACTAATTAATAAAATTTCACTTTGTGTTGAAACTCCTCGTGGTTCTTCATCCAAGAATGGAAAGCAAGTAACGCTTGTTATGAACATTAATAAACTTAACGCTGCCGCTGCCTTGTTGCAGAGAAATTTATTAACAATAATGTAACATTAATACTTTAGAGTCGTTGAAATGAAATATTACTCTTTGGCACGATTTCTGAAACTTATTTTGTGGTTGTAGCAACAGTATGTGAAATGGGCATGCCGCATGGTGCATGTCAACTGAGCACAACATGTAGTTGTCTTTTGTTGGACATAAGCTACCACATACGCCGCTATAAGAATTGACCTTGGGGATAAAACAGTTGACACACCTGGTAGGAAGATTGGTGACGAGGCCAATACAGTCTTAAATATTGATATTATACAGTGTGGTCAAAAAGTCGTAGATCAAACGAAATAGGGAGATAAAGGAGGTCATTTCCAACAAAAAAAAAATTCTATAGCATGGCCATAATTCAAGAGAGTTCCTTTACAATACCTAAAATTTTAGACTAATTAAAAAAAAAAGTGATATTAAACAATAAAACAAACGGTGTTGTATTTCATTACTAGATAATGTATTAGCACTACAAAAGTTCTATTGCGGCTCGGGTACGAAACAAGAGCATATAATTTTTTTCCAAAAAATTTGAAGCGTTACCAAAAATTATATCTCACTTTAAAAGCGTTGGAAATGAACTCCTTTATCTCCCTATTTCGTTTGATCCACGACTTTTTGACCACCCTGTATATACTATATTGATAATTATACCCTATGAATTTGATAGTAATAAAAATAACAGCCATAAAGGGAAAGTAATACGCTATTACTATAAAACAAAATTAAACGGAACTCAAAAAGCTAAACCCAATCAATGGCACTTGAAAGCTATAGAAAATTACAGGCAGTGTTCATTTTTACGGCATGTTAAGTTTCTGAAAATAGCAACTTAAAGCAAAACATCGAAGATGGCACATTTCCATAAAACATTTCTATTCAAAATATTTTACGAACGTTTAGCTGCTAAAGGTTTTCTAATAAAATTTTCAGCTTTTCACAAAAACATGTCATTTGCGAGTTTTATGTCTATAAAGCTTTAAAATGTATGAGCAAATCTTCAATGTTTTGTGAACGTTTTTTGTCATTCTGGTAGACAAAAGTCATAACGTGAGAAACCTTGCAGATCTTGAAAAAGATTTCATCATTTTCATTTTCACAAAGAAGCATAAAAACACGAAACTGTAGGTTGAACCGGACGAGGAAACATCAATCAATTTCTAAATAAATAAACAACACAAACCAATCAATTTGAAAACGAACCTAAATTGGGCTTTTTATACAACTTACTACCCACGTTTGTAAAATTCTGTCTCTCACACCCACCGCAATCATCTAATATGCATAACATTACATGGTAATCTAAACAAGAAAGCCTTCCGTACGTTTTGTTGAAAATGTACAAAGGTAAACTCACACTAAAGGTCATACATGTGTTTCTTGAACATGCATCCTTCCCTTTTAAGGTAAACTGACCTCAAAGTTGTATAAATACTCTGTGTGTCAGAACTTTACAAGATACTTAAATCAATTATGTGTTAACCAATAAAGAGGATTGGTTACGTTCTACAATAGTGTCATGGTGAGAAGGTGTTTCTATAAAAAAACAATTTTCTTTCAAACTCAAAGTATTTATTTCAATTAAACTTTTACAAGCATTGTGAATTGTCAAGGATTCGATCAGTCAGAAATATGAAGCTAATTGCTCATTCTAAAGCGTAGCAGGCACCTATGGAGAAGAACGGGCAAGAAACTCCATCGACACTAACCTTGTAAGTTGAGAATGACGATCTATGTAGTCAATCCCAAAGCGTTTAAGACAACGGGAACAAGCATAGAAGAAAATTCAAAGAATAATTTATTACTCGTTTGTTTTTAAAGAAGAATATAGAAGCATAGCATGACCAGAGAAAAAGACAGATTTTAGAAACTTTTCCAAGGCGTGAAGACAAAATGAAGAAAAGAAATGTCACTTCGTCTTCGTAGAGTAGAGGTAGAAGTACAGGTCTTTTCTGTAAAAATCTCACCTTAAAAACTTAGGGGCTATCTAGGGACTGACAGCTCGCTAGCTGTCATTCCCTAGATAGCCCTAGCGTTAGCAATAGTGTTCCTAGCGCCAGGTAGGATGACAGTTTTCAAGTTCACTTCGCCTAAGTTTTCAGGGGAGATTTTTATAGAATAGACCCGCTGATGCAAGGGAATGACGCTGTTAACAGCTCACTTCAAGCTCAGTCACACAGATAATTTAGACAGAGACCGGCTGGTCATGCTACTCTTGCTGGAGTGAAAGAAACAACGTTCATACAAGAAAACTAATTAAGGGTTCATTTTTTATTACTACCACGTAACAGATGAAGATCTTAGGTCACAACTTACTCAACAAGGGCTATTGAACCTAAGTGATAGTAGACACGCTGGAAAAAAAAAATCTTTATAATAATACTCATTGGAGCACGATCGACCTCTTTGCGTATGCGCAGCCCGAGGGTGTAGAATATGATGAAGTGCGTACACATGCTTCGAGTAATATCGGGTTGTGAGAAATTCTGCCTTTAGTTTTATTTATTGCTCTTACTTGGTTAAGTAATACAGTTCTTTTATTTCTGCAAGTGTAGTTATTTCATCTGTTTTATTAGAATTAGCGGGTTACATTTTAAATAAGTGTGCTTATTTTATTGATCCTTTTATTTATGAGTAGTAGTTTATCATCATCATCTATGGAAAGAAAATGCGGTCAATATTATATGACTGGTATGAAATTATATTGTGTTTTTTTCTGTCCAATTCTGCGAGAGCTTAGAAAATTAAGAATTCTGCACACACCATCATCATTTCACCATTTAGATGATTTGCATTTTTTTTTTCAACGAATAAGTCATGCAATAATGTGAATGAAATTATGATAAAGGGGGGATTAACGGTTTATCAAGAATCACTGTTGAGGTCACACCTAATTTCTCATTTTTGTGCAGGGGCGGTGTGAACCTGCTTTCTTGGACTAACTGCTTAAAGTGAGTTTTTTATGTTTTGATTAACACATTTGCAATCAACTTGGATACCTTTATTCAATAATACTTTACTCATTTTTATTTTAAATTACTATCTACCACCAAAGGGGCATCTCTCTGTGGGGTATAACTTTTCGTGGTACACTTGGAAGTCCCTGACCTGTCTCCGGATACAAATAGCAAGCTGTAACTCCAACTGCCTCCAACTTCCTCTGCCCTCTGTGTCCCAAAACTTGCAGTCAAAGTGACCTCTGCGCTGCCACCGACGACGCCGCCTTGGAAGTGGCGAAGTTTAGGGCCAACAAGATATTTCGTGCCAGCGACACGAAGAAGAAGATTTTTCGACTCGTCACTATTTTTTAGTTTTTCCCTGTATTTTAGGCAATAATGGTTATGGGTCTTAGATACCATTTAGTTATGACAGGTTAAATATTATTTTTAGCTTCCGATGTGCTGTTACTTGCTTTCTTCATAAACTAAAAGCAAAAAAGTGATTCATTCAGCAATAATTTACTTACGAACACCGCAATTACATTATAATTGGAACGATTGTGTCCATATTTTTATAAGTAGCTGTGTCATTCAATTTTTTTTGCAAAATTACCGTATTGATCCTTTTTTCTTCATATAATACGAACGATACGCACAAGGAAGCCAAATATTTACGCAACTAAATAAATATGGCCTCTTACTTTAACAGCTTGAAAATATCTTCAAATCGTACCGAATTAAGGTTCAAATTCGAATTGTCTATGGATACTTGATGTATTTTATTAGTTAAATACAATGTGGTTGTTAGAGTTGGTGCCGAAATTGGTATAATGTTGCTGTCCTTAATAAAGTAAGTGTATAAGCCTGTTGCTGAAGTAATATAATTTAACTTTATGGCAATTTTAAATAATAATGGATCAGTATTTTGAGATTTTGATTCTTTAGGAAGACCCTTCTGACGGAAATATTGACAGCAAGCAACGCCATTTCTCCACCAGAAAGAAGGTAGGTAACTTGTTATCGGTACTGTTATGATTTTTATGCTTCTAATATTATTACTGATTACACCATTTCATAACCTCTTAATTTGTATTATATCATTCAGGTTCAACAAAATGAGTCATAATTTGTTGTGGGCGTTATTGAAGGCAATTAGTTTTTTTAAACAACAATGACATTGAAGTAAAAAACATGACTGCCCTTCGCGAACGTAATGAAGTGGTTGATGCAGAAAAAAGTAATGCAACGCCATCAAAAGTTAATGAAACAATTATTTAGTTAAATAAATAATTAAGTTTTGTCACACAATTAACCTCAGTTCCAATGCCATAGGCAAATGGATCGTAATTTTCTGAAACCGTTTTAATACATTGACGACCTTAGAGAAAACCACTCTGTGAGAGCGAATGGGACATAATACACCACGCGGGCCCAGTGCGGGTTGGCGAATGTCACAATTTTTTGTGTCTTCGAATTTTTTGGTTCTAGGACATGCCGGTTTCCTCACAATGTTTCTAATAATGTAGGACAAGCCATGGAAAACCATATTCAAACAAGAAATACAGAAGTAAGTGAACCTTCAATTCTTATCCCAATATAAAACATCATCTTAACAATTGAACTAAATAAAAACATTCATAAATAAATCACTGTCCAACTAAAGCCTTTTATTAAAAATATTCCATTAATAGAGCAGTCATACAAAACTGAGATTGTTCGTTATAAATTGTTAGTTTAAACGCAAACCATTCCTGGTAATCAATAGTTAATTCTTAGTAATAAATTTCGTTACTACAGGACTGCGATGAGACAAATTGCTTTAGAATTTAAATCCAAAATCAACCTTGTGCTTTCCCTCTATGGTTGGTTTTTAATTGTCTTCTAAGGTTTGGTTTACAAGCCTTAATCTGTAGATTTTAATGCTTTCTAAATTATATTCTACCATAGTAATGAAAGGTGCATGTATCTGATGGTTTAATTTGGGTCAGCAGATACTGCGGTGGCCAGTGGTTGGGCTTGTCGGAAATTACATATAAATAACTAACTTTATGGATAATTATTTCATTTTCTTTGTTTATATGTTAACTTTCTTCTTTGACCACACCTTTTTCCGGCTCATTACTTTAACCAACTTTGTTTTAATGAAGAGGTCCATCACTTTAAGCGAACGTTACGATAGTTAAAACAAAGCCAGTAACTAATCATTTGGAACTCCAGGCCAGGTCAGTAACCTAATCATACAATTTAGCTACTGCAATTTTGACCACAAAGCTAATTGGTTTGAATCATATCAAACAAAACAGTCTCATCTATAACACCATTTAAGTAAATGTCTATGAACATAACATTAGTCTATAAAGCATATTAAATCGAAAATAAAAATAACACACCTTCGCCAGGACCAAATTTTATTGCTATAAAACTCACTATCAAAGTGATAATTACAATTTCTCAAACACAAGAGACCCTTTTCAATTAGCGGTGTATGAAACACAAAACTAAGGCAGATGGTATATTTCGATCCCTTTTTTTATTTTACTTTTTATGGTATCCTTCGACAGGTAATGTAAGACTACTCTATTCGTTTTTTGGTAACAAAAGTTGAAGGTGGAAATAGAGATTCAGCAACTGATAAACTTACAAAATATATATGATTTGAGGTCAAGTTTTACGCAAAATCAAAGGTTTTAGTAGTCAAATGGTCAGATATCACAACCACCATTATTGATATGGTTCCAATGAAAAAAGCACAAAATGAAATGAAGAATCAAGAAAACCCGCATTTGAATTAGGATTTCTTCCACCTAGCTAAAATATCAAGTCCTTTGAAACCTGATTAATTATCACTATATTCCAATCATAGACGCCATACATAACAAAAATAGCAATAAATATGTCCCATAAAACATGGCGACAAAAGAACCTTACCGGGACCAAACTTCTGTGTCGCTATAACCAGTAAACGGTGTAAGGCATCCTGATCAGGGTGACCATATTATGCGTGTAACCGATTGTAAGGATATCATATAATAGATGAAGGAAAGATAGTAGAGAGAATTATTATTCGTTGACTTACACAGGATATTGAAAAGTACAAAATTCACTTTGTTGGTGATGTTCTCTGTCTAAATTGTATATTATTTGATATGTATGGGATTGACATCAGTGGGTATCATACTGATGATGTTTTAGGTATTATCTCTAACAGGAAATTGATAGTGGCAGAACATATTGACAAGATGTTTTTAATTAATTTAAAATTAAGAATAAATAGGATATCACAATGAAAATCACTGTTAGTTTTTAATGAATTCTAATGTTGTTTATTCTAATTTTATATCAAGCTATCCAGGATGCTTTTGTGTGCTCCAAAATCACTTCACTTTATTAACACTATCGATTCAAAGACCATTCAGCAACATGGCTACCCTCATTCAAACCTGCTGCCGTCCCCCAACAATAATAGACCCTATTCCTTACTCACTTGCACATCACACGAGTGAAAGAGACAGCAGATCAATTCCGAACGCCCACGGGACTCCCGTGGTTCCGAATATCTCGATTCAATTAGCTATGTTGTTAATGCTATGTTAACTGTTAAACTTTATTTTTAATTGTTAAACTTTTTGTAATTTCGTATTGATTGGAAATGCTGGTTATGGATTTTAATGTTGAATTTTTAATTTTGGAGCCAGTTTTGGTACAAACTGAGTCTTTAACTGAAGATATTGAATATTATGTTTTGGTACAAAATGAGTCTTTATCTGAAGATAAAGAATAATGTTTTGGTTATTTGGCAGCAGTCAATGCCCGCTATTATGTTTGCCGCTATTTACTTAACTCTTCACTACAACACTATCCTTTTAAGCTAAATTTTAATAATCTGTTTAGCAAATTCTGAGACTAGTTTAAATAAATACCATTCTGCAAGTTTTTCGTTTAATTTATTTGGTGGGTATAATACGAGTACTAAAGCATTTTTTGAAGAAAAAGTAAAAGACAACGCTTTTGTTTATTAACTCTCAGTTGTATCTTTCTTTTTGTCTGATTTACTTAGAGTAATACAATTTTGTCATTATGACTTTTAATTTAGAGCTTAAAAAATACAATGTAAAATAAAACGGTGTGACTGCATTTCATTATACCTACTGGTGGTTGTGCCAAATCAAATTGTGTTACATAAAAAGTTCATTGAAATCCAATTTGTACCATTTTATGCTACAGTTAGATAACTGCAAAAAGAATATTGGTAAAATTGACAATTGATCTGCTTGATCAATTCTCTCGCTCTATAAAAAATAACTTAAAAATTGTAAAGATTAAAGAACCATTTGTATCTAAAAAATAAAAAAAGTTACTCCTAGATTGTATTTTGCATCAACAGTAAATTAAAATGAACATTCCATTCTAGCAAGACCACTTTTAGACGACAAGTTGCAAAGTATTGGCACTGAAGAAAGCTTTGATAAAGCTAATCTGAATAAAATATTTCAATTAAAGGCGAGACGGGTTAGCACTCCATAGTCTGGGATCTTATGACTCATAACTTTCGCAGAATGATAAGTAATAAGTACTCCATGTTTTTCAATCCTAGACCAGCATGGTAATAAAGTTGAACTTGAACTGAGAAACCTCTAAGAAAACGGGTTACTCCAACACAGAATATACAGGGTAGCCAGGACATGGACTCACTGTAACCATGAATTCAGCACATAGTTCTAGACCCCCTAGTGTAGAAAAATTTCGAAGGTTAGGTATAAAAAAAAACAACCGACTTCCAAAAAAACATTACAAAGTGAAAAATAACTTTCATTTCTTAAGTGGGTGTTTTTGGACCTGCATTTTAGTTTTTTGGCCACCGACTTCCGAAATCAGAAAAAAAAAATATACATAAACTCGAACATATAACCTCCTCTTTCTTGGAAGTCGGTTAAAAAAAGGAAAACAGCGAGAGGGAACTGGAACCAAAAATTCGAAGATGTGTGACATCTACCAACCCGCACTGGATCCGCGTGGGGACTACGGCCTACTCCCTCTCACAGCAACCCTGGGGGGCCTGTCTCAGCAGTGCGAATATTATATAGGCTGATTATGTATCAAAATAAAAACTGCTGTTTCATAGAAAACTGCAATACCTACGCGGTCAAAATGTTTGTTTATTTTTATATATATTTTTATTACTAAATGGGCCCGCTCTTAACTCCGATCACGTCTGATGGAAAGCGATAGATGAGGTCTATGATGGAACGAGCGTGCCCAGAAGACGCCTGTTCACTCTTGCTTTGAAGGCAGAAGGGTCAAATGTTACACAGTATGTAACAGCAAACTTTTTTTATGAACTGATCAAAAATTTCAACGCAGGGTTCAGAATCATGTACTGAGTCCATATAGTAAGGATTTGTGCGTCCCTGCCACCCTGTATTTATATATCCTTTAGATCAGAGAAAAAAATATGGAAACACTGATTGAAATCGTAACTTTCCAGCAAGTCGCTTTAGATTGCCTCATTCGATAATAAATAGAGAATTTCAATTGAAGGCTTTCAACGCAGAAACGTGATGAAGCATACACTACAGAATTTCATAGCTTTTTATAAGTCTTAGGTGTGGTGCATTGCACTCCATACAAATGCTAATATAAAAAGCAAACGGAGTTCAAAGCAGGTGGGTGTTTATTTCGTTTTGGAACCCTAAACGTCACGTAGCCATGTTTGTATAGATGTCTATTGCATGATGTACTGTCTGATGTATTTGGGTCAGTTGACCAAATAAGATGTTTGAATTCCGAAATGTGTTACTTTGTTGAAAAGATTGTTCATACTTTTATTTGTGTCAGTGCAGTAGCGCCATGGTTTCCCTTAAGCCGGTCTTCTATTAGATCAGTGGGTACTTGCGTGACACACTAACAGTAGCAATGGCTTTCATTTTGACAGTTCAGCAACATCCATTGCGTTATTTACGTTGCTGAGCAGACAATTTTTTCGAACATATAAAGTAATGTATCAGCAATAACCTTCAAAATTATTCAGATTGTGATTGATAGTGTTACGCAATCAGGGTGTAGATTGATAAGTGAGTTTTGCTGGAGCTAGACTTAGTGTACCTCTATCGGTAGTGTAAGCGAAGTGATAAATGAGTAGCCTTAAACTAAATGTTTTACTATATACAGTGTGAGTCTTCATAATGTGCACATATCGATATGAGGGAAACTAAGCTTAATTTTATCGACGGAAAAAATATTTAAAAAAATCTAAAAAAAAAAATTTTTTTAGTATTTTTTGAATTCTTGTTCGCTGCTGTGACCCCTGTGTAAACAATCGCCCTCAATTGAGAATTATGTTTTTTTTTTTAACAAAAATCTGATATTTTTTCATCAATTTTTACAATAATTGTAAAATTACTCAATAAAAGCCCCGATTACCTACCCTTTTTTATTACTTTAAATTATTCTCCATCGTATCAGATTTCTAAACGTAAAAATACCATGTTTATAACTCAATCACAACATTTCCTATCAACTGTTAAAGAAAGGCCTTGCAATAACCATATACTTTAGCAGGCAAGATCCTTTTAAATATTTTTTTATTTTTTCAAATATTTTTTCCGTCGATAAAATTAAGCTATGTTTCCCTCATTTCGTTATGTGCACATTATGAAGACTCACACTGTATAAAGTGTGTTTTGTTTTATTCTTTTTAACATTGAATTTTAAACAAAGGTAAATAATAGAACTGGACAAAATCTAAACTACCTAATATTATAAAGAGAAAAGATTTGTTTGTTTTGTATGTTTATGTGTTACGCTATCACGCTAAAACGGCAGAACGAATTTGGATGAAATTTGGCACATGAGTAGAACATGACCTGGTTACGGAAATAGGAAACCCTATAATCCGATATTCTCACGGGATTGAGACTTATGCGGGTGAAACCGTCGGGCGCAACTAGTATTTGATAAAGATGTTAATAGAAAAACCAATGATTTAAACCGTCCATCGGGGCATACGTGCATCAGTATGTCATCGACTGATTTAAACAAAGCGGAATTAATTAATATTAACGAACTGCATTAAAACATAGATTCGGATCTGAACGTAGAAAAATATAAACCACAGCTTAATAATAACTGTATAAGAAATCAATATATTAATACCAAATAATAAATACGTTTTTAAATATAATTTTGTAACAGTATCTTTCATGGTGTTCAAGGAATAAAAGAAACAGTATATTGACCTTGCCATCCGGGCAAGAAGGAGGAAAAACTTTTTTGTAAATAACAGCAACAAAATTGATTATTGCGGTACTTGTAATCGATGATATAACTTAAGGACGACGTCATATGTCACTGTTTATGCAACAAGCAATAACAGTTATAGCGGATAGTCTTTTTGAGAAGAATGGTATGTTAACTGTCTAGCTAGTGTGAATCGGACACAAATAAATGTTTTCAGAATCCATGTTCTTAGGGCTATTATGATTCTAATACCATCTAGACATGTATTGTGATAAACTTGTGTTACATACACGGAGCACACATAAGCTAACATGGCTAAGATTATTTTAAGAAGAATATTAAAAAAAAGTAAGAAAAAACAAGCCAAAAAAAGAAAAAAATACTATAAATATTGTCAATTAGAAACAAAACTTCCGTAACGCAATATGCAATATTTCTAATACCATAGATTTACTGTCAGCCTTCGATTTAACTTTCTATTTGCATTTGCTGAGGTCAGCTAGGGACCCCTACATGACTACCTGTCGTTAGTTCGGTACCTTGTACGGTGTCTTTATCAGTTACTTCGCTTGGAAATTATTATCAGCCAGAGCGATTTTATTGGCTTCCTTTTCATTAGATTAATTTTATAGTTTAAATACTTTGTGGTCGTTTAGATCTGAATCGTTGAAAATGACTGCGTTATCAGCACCGGTTTATGATCGAGGACATGATTTTGAATGGTCATGATCCAATCTTGTGTTGTCTCTGAATTTTATGAGTGGTGTTAATTTATGAATAACATGATAAAATATACGAATTTAATCAATAACGTTTTCCATTTTAATACAAATTGCTATTATTAATTGGTGTGTTTTTTAGCAACCAATCCATATCTAAAAAACCTCAATTTCACCAAATGTTTACAAAAACGCTTATTCCAAAAAAACAGGCTTTATAAAACCCGTTATCTATTTTAGGGAGCGTAAAAGTAAAATTGGACAAATATTAGCCGAACAAATTAGAGGGACCACGCCACCATTTGTTTAGGCACGAAACCTCTTTTGTTTTACCCGTTTTACCCCCATATGTTAGCACAGCTATCAGAATTGATGGAATATTAACAGCAGGTTCTACGGCGTCCAGAGACGCCATTTTATAGACTGGTTTGACAGCTTTTACATGTAGGTCCAGTAAAATAAGAACCAGAATATCCTTCAGGGTTATTAATTACATTGTAGTATATCGTAGTTTTATTGGTCGTAAAAGAAATTATCACTGAATTAATGATCGTGGTTATGGAAGGTAGTGTTTTATGAAATTAATGCGATAAGCCTGTATTTTTATATTGCAACAAGATTTCCAAATTTTATAAATATTTAAAATTACCCAAATAATTGTATATTTAAAACAAAGATCCAGCAGTAGTAGATGAAGAGAATACATAATAATAAGTTTGGTAGTGTAGATAGCAACAGAGATAAAAATGTGCTAATTTTGTTCAGATCTATGAATTACGTTATCAATGTGGTAAGAGCAAACTTAAACATGCTCAAATTGCCCTAGAATAATGATAGGAAGGTTTATAATCGTCAAAGTAAGAGGAACAGTGTGTTTGCACCATTGTAATAGTAGGTTAGGTAAGTCTAAGTTAGTGCAATGTTGACATTACACAGTTAATGTCAACAATACAGTTCTGTAACGCATTTGAAATATCGTTTGGCCAATTAATGGTAAGTTTGAGACAGCTTTTAGTGCTAATGGGAATATAATATAGGGGGACTTTGACACGCATAGTGTAGCTGAGGATACAATAGGCAATAATAATAATGTAGTTGATTCTAATCTTATTTAAAAAGACGAAATAAACTTATCTGAGACTAGACTAGTTTTATACAAAAGAGGATATTGGGATTTGAAAGCAAAACGTGTTGAAGAAATTAATTTTGATTTGTGTTGATATACAGAAAATCAAATCAGACAGCGAATATTTTTTTTATGTTAATGTTTTATAACCATAGTAAAGCAATAATTTAAATACTGACATGAATTTAAACAAACATCTGAATGTCCAGTTTTGTATTTCAATTTAAATATTTGATTAAAGCTCTAGATGTTTGCATTTTAATGAGTTTAATTAGGAAGTGTAAATCTATGATAGTTATAAATCAATGGTTTGGCCGGAGGCCTTATTGGGAACAGGATTCCCATATCCTTAATGAATTTTAAAATTACTAAAGTAATCGGGTTCTAGGCATTAATCATGATATAAAATAATATTTGATAATCAAAGATTGCTAACTAAATGTCTAATTGGCTTTGGTCTAACATTATCAAAAGTTCACAACCAAGACCGATATAATATTTCATAATCATTCTCTTAAAAATAACAAAACACAAGTCCATTATTATCCAAGCTACATCCAGGTAGAAAACTCAAAGTTAACGCTACTTCATTAAGGGCGTGAAAAAATCTTTAAGGGTACCGGTTCTTAAGGTCACACGACCCAACGGTCTCTTTGTTGATAACTCAGTGGACCACACTGGATGCTCACGCACCGATGTGTTGCTGACTTTGTGTTCAAAGGATTACGGAAGATTAAGAAGGCTTAACGGGTTTGTAGGGGTTAAGAATGGGGACAAATTGACTATCGTTGATACTGATATGACGGTTGATGTAGTAACATTTTTTGAGAATATATAAAACTCAGGTTTTCTTTCACCAATTATTAATAGTTGGAATGAAATTGTTCTGCAGTACCTGGAAGTTGCAATTAGAAAGTTGGAAGTCTGAATGCTTCTCAGAGTCCCAATTTTAAACTTTTATAAACTTCATAATATATTGTGAGTTTATAACTTCATAAGATTCTATCAATAGCGAGATTTTTTAACAGCAATCAGTGGGATTATAAGATTTTCTTTTAAATCCACTTTATAAGCCGTATAAAATTTTTAATCAGGCTAATCTGCTATGGATGAAACAAATCGTTAATTAAAATTGAACATTTCTACATAATGATTATGCTGAGAATGTCTAAAATACATACTTTTCTACATGTTATAATAAGAAATAACGGTTACACGATTGCTTCCGCATCAAAATGCATCCTTGACAAACTGTGGAATGCTGACCGTAAAATCGAACAATACCAACCTCAGTGCTAATTCCCCTAGTGACTAAATACCCGTCATGAATATCTCAAAAGTACTTTAGTTTGTAAGCCACCGAGCAACGCAGTAGCTCATTTCATCAGTTAGCTGTTACATTCTACAGAGTGACAAATGGCTCATACAAGTACCATACACTACTTAAAGCCAATGAAAATGTAGTGTGAAATTTCTCTTAGTAAAATTAACGTTGGCACAGGCATTTAATCTTGGTCTTAGTAAAAAGCTTTTTGTTAGCTATCAATAAGAAAGTAGTGAAAGTAAATAGGGCTTGAACGGACGTAATACCGTTTTAATTGGTTCGCAAATACTAGAAGGCAATAAAGAACTACTACTACTGGACTATTCAAAACCACCGTGAAGCAGAAATTGATGAATAATAAAACTGCTAGAGAAGTCTCAACAAAAGATTAAGCGTTTTTTATCCATCGTCAATTCAAACAAAAGACAATAAAAAGCGACAATTTAAACCGCCACGCCAATTTCAAGCAGACATAAAAAGTATAAGCATAACTACTCACACTTTAGTACCGTGAGTAAAGCCGTTTCAAACGATTACACGAAAATTATTACATTAGATAATCTTGTAAAGAATCTGTCAAATGCATGGGAATTAAAGAGCTTATTATAAAACGATACACGTTTCGGTACTATAGAAATATTATTCGATTCGATGGAATCGATGAATATGATTTTGTAATCGATTTTTGTAGTGTTAATATTAATGGTGTGAATTTAAACAGTGCGTAAACGTAATATTTTTATGACGGCTGTAGTGAAATTGAATTTGATTTATGTTTGATTTATCGAGAGTTTTTCTTTTATACAACAGGGTTTAAAGCTAGACTATTTACGATAATGTTTGTTGTGTACGAGATTGCCAGGCAATTTCTTATCAGCTCTTTAATAGCCAATTTTCACGGTGACTTTTACAACTAGTGCGAAAAGATATACAGTTTTATCATTATAATATTACAGTTTAAAGTCAATTAAGGTAGGTTGTTTTTACAAGGCTTTCAATATTGTTGCACAAGATGTTATTACAAAGTCGATATCCCATATAAATGTCCTTGTTCCAAATTGAAATTGCAGAGTAGTTTGGGTAGGTGCCTACAAATCCCAAAGACTGTAATTAAGTACAGACAAGTTTGGTCCAACAAGTGACCAACAAATCAATAAACCAATTAATACCCTTTCCAATGAATGTGAAATCTCAACAGATATGAAAAGTCAGTTCAATAGGACCAAAGTCCTACGCAATGCAGCAATTAAAACTGCAGATTTATTTCCTCTGATCGTTCACTCACCCCTCAATGTCGGTTCCGAAACTTTCACCCTCTACATGCATATCTCAGCACGTCAAACCATGACAGAGATACGCAGAGAGAGTGGATGTCCAAGTATCGTGGTATTTAAACTAGCCACCACTATCTACACTAGCAATTACTAGCTTTGAAGGCTGCCGACAGGGTATATCTTAGGCCCCGTTGGGAATATGCTTGAATTTGACCAATCGGCAAACCCGATAAGAAACTTTGGCAGAGTTGTGTGAAAGTGATGAATGAAAAGTCAGGAGGTTATTTGATTAATTTTCCAACCATTAATGGTTGCCATTCTTAAGAGCCTATACTACCTCAGCTAAAATTCACTCTTTATCTCGCTCGCACGATACTGCTCGCGGACTGTGTGAAAGCGAGACAGAGTGCGGTGCTGGGCGGGAGGCAGCGCCAATAGTTTAGGTATTTGCTTTTTACGGTGAAAATAAAGATAATTCAAAAAAACTAACTAACATAAGACCTGCTTTATAGTTAGTTCAGTTAGTATGCAAAGTTTCATGATCTAATTTGAAGTATTTTTTGAATACCAGCGGTTTATTGTTCGGTTTGGAGGTAACTTTGGATTTTTTTTCTGTCGAGAAAATTTTATGGAATCGTGTTTTCGTCCAACATAAGACCTTACATTAATCCTCAACTTTAGCATATATTTATTTCAAAATTAATGCTGCGGAATTTTCGAAATAACGGAGGATCATGCTAAGCCATTTGAGGTAGTATAGGCTCTTAATGGGAAACATTTACATATATTTAAGATGACTCTGTGTTTTAACCAGCGATACCAATCAAAACTTTGCTACTATTGTTATTAAAATATTAAGACATGAAATCATAAGGTAACATTTTTGTCTAGTGATGGATCATCATTCTATTTTACAACACAGTTACAGCAGATTATCTTTGTTTAATTATCTAAGACATATTATAAGCTCACAAATTAATAAATGTTGTTGAACTTCGTCTTAACACTTCCGCACATTGTTAATCCAAGGTCACTGCAAAGTGACTCCACAACGACTATTACGTAATCCTACCGTCTCACACTGATCATGACAAATTACTTTTAGATGTATCGATCATCGAAATCTATTCTAACTGTTGTCTAAATACAAAAACATGTACAGGTGTTTCAGCAAAACCTCTAGTTGCGATGTCTGGCAAAAAATGGGGCACCGACATGAGGGTTCGAGAGCACAATAGAATTTGAAACGTATTTTGAAAGAGATAAGGTATAACATTAAAGTAATGGTGTTGAAAAGACTGATTAAGAACCCTATGCTTCAAATAACCAGACAGCAACCAATATGGGTCTTGATTTGCATAACACTAATCAAATCCACTCGAACCGCAATTTTGTAGGACCCACCCTTCCTACAACGAGTTTAGAAAAATACCTCATATATCTTAACTAGTCTGACACTAGACGATAAGGTAAATCCATAATACCGCCTTTATCTAAATCGGTTAAATCATTAGACTAATAGGTGACAATATATATGTCAACTTTGTAAGCTTGCATGTATTTGTAGCGAAATAAGGTCATTTTGAACAAAACTTGGAAATGTTTTGACGCCTTGATGTAAACTTTATATTTAGTAAATTGTTTTGAATTTGAATATTGTCCCAGTCTTATATGGAAGTGTTCTAGTTTAAGCTTTTATTATTGTAATCTGAAACTGATTACGAAACTTGTTTACTGCATTAACATTTGACCTCACTTTTAATATTATGTTTAAATTCTGTTGCACCTATAAATTTCTTTATTTGTTTAATCAGATCACACAAGGAGAAATCTTTAATGTAACATGTTTGCATTATTAATGTTGGCAGTCTCATATATTTCATCGCAACTACACAAACAATAAAATCAATTTGATTCATTTGCATAATGACGCTATGAAACAAAGCGTCGCCTAAGGACCGAGCGGGTACCGTAAATAAAACTTTATTACTCCTTCATTGATAATTATAATTACAGTTCAGTTAATCGGTATGAATCCATGACTATAAGTTTAATTAAATTAATCGCCATTAGCTAAACCAGTTAAAATTGTCTCTATAACAAGAACATCCAGTTTTATATTAATTGGTCCCATGTTTGAGTACAAATTGAACCACTTGACCGTAGTAGACACCAGCCGTAATTTCTAGTGTTTTAGATATAAAAACAATATATTATTATAAAAAGTGTAACTTCTATGTTTGTTAATTAATCGATAGCGATTGGATAAGTTAAAAAAACATAAAGCTGTATCTACTGACGCCATTAAAGATGATATTTACAAAAAAATACACATACTAGGTACCTTTTTATCTATCTACATACATACAAAAACAGTCCATGTTTACAATTTAACTTGAAACCAATAAAACATAAAAATCGAAATAAAGATAATTCTCTGATTCTATTATGAATCAGATAATGACGATAGCAAATCCTAACTTCTGTGAATTGATAAACCTAATCAATTGAATGAACCTTGAAGATATAGGAGAAGCGATCCAGCACTTTAAAGTAATAACTGACAAGTCAGTGAAAATAGTCATATAAACCAGCAATAAAACTGCATAATGCAGATTTTACGACTATTTTGCGATTTTAAATCATAGCTTTTAGATTTTTTTGAGGTCATTGGCAAGATAAAAACTTTAACACAGATTAATATGTATAAATGTTAATTTGCTATTTATAATAGATAGCTATAGATTTCGAAAGACAGGTGTTTCGGTAGAAGCTTTGTTTTAAGCTGAACAGAAACTGAAAGTGTTTATTTGGCAGAACGTTAGACTACTATTATATTGGTTTTATTTTTATAGGCACCTCTATAGTAGTCTGTGACATTGATGTATCTTTCACCAACAAAAAAAGGGAAATTAAATCCTGGTATTGATGCAATAGCCCTTAGGATATTAATTGGTAGCTTTGATCCGGGTTTTTTGATCTTAAATGTCCTGCCATAAAGATTGTCTTGATACAAATAGTGCTGTACCTACTCGCTGCTTTTCTTGTTTAGAAACTTAATAATCTTAGGTAGGTACTACATCGAATGTAAAATTACTTGAATTTAAAAACATTGGAACACGATATCAAAGAGCAGATAGACTACTTAAAATATACACCAATGATTTCAATTTGAAATTTAAACCTCATTTCGCATTACAATTTCTTTTAACCGTATTAATATCCAGGTCGTATATACTGTTTTCTTTTTCATTCGTTTAATCCATTGTAAATTGATGCAGCTACAATTTCTTGTTGGCAAGGAATATTGGATTTCACTTGCACTACCTACATAAACTCTTCAGTTTGCCGACAGGCATAGTTATGGGCGTGGGTTATGAACCTTCGGTGGACCTGACTCATACCAGGATACGTGGCTTCATTTGCCTATGACTCAATACACCCCCACAAAATCCAGATTTGAATGACATTGTGAAATTTATGGAAATTATTGGGCAATTTCTTTTATGAAAAATGGCTAATACAGACATTTCCAATGATCAAAGTCATAATTCGAATGCCATACTATATTTCTATTAAGAACATCACAAAACAGTTATACAAATACACATGTTGATAAAAAACTTAATGATACATAATGGATCTCGGCAAAAACTGGACGATTCTTAAAGCACTGCCGTCTTGTTGAATAAAAACTTATTTTAAAATATTAAAAATTTGTACATACCTACCTACCTAGAGCATTCAATGGAGGGGAATAATTACTGCAGTCGTTGGACACAGCGAAGGTTAATTGCGAGACACGATCTTTTTAGTATATCACTCGTGCAAAGAACTATACATGAAGTTGTTTTAACTCGTAAGGAAGCTATAACCGTTATCCATATAAGCTATACTTGGGAGATTTTTAGAATTAAGGGTTATAAAAGACCATAATGCCAAAATGTTGCCTTGAACCGAAGTTTAATATCCCCCTTTGATTCAACTCGTTTGAATTCAAATTAGAAACAGACAACACCCAATTATGGTATTCATAAATGGGTTTTCAAATTACTGGTGTGGAAATCTAATCTAAAGATAATAATGTATATTATTACGGAGTCATGATTTCTGCAGTAAAGTTCACCAGATACGACGTTTACTAATAGGATTCCTAACCCCACACTTTATCACTGACAAAGAATTTTCATGATATTCATATCAATATTCAACCTCATAAATATCAGGAGCTATCAATGAAACTATTTCTGTATACATACATATACTATTGTGTTTATTATTTATCTCTGACTTACCTAAAAAGCTGAGACTCGGCTTATCATCCACGGAATCATCGTCGTCAAAACATTCCAATTTCTTCGAATTCATATTCCCATCACTTTTGCATACAAGTTTGAGAACAAACTCCTTTTTTACAACACAGAAGGTCACAACCACTTGTCTCTATAAGCACACCAGTACGGGAACAACTAACCAATTATATTTCACTAAATTCACTCACAAAATCAATAAATGTTGTAGGTTTATCACACGCTTGATTTGTTTTCTTTTTTTGAACAATGTCACGATTTTGGTCTGTTAACAGTTTGAAATTTGAATTTTAACGGCCACGGCGCACGCGCTGACGTCCGTCGCACGACGTCTCTTCGACGCGAATGACGCTGCGTGCGGTGCAAACCAGACATGTGCGCCTAGATTCATGTTGAACGGACTGACCTGCATGATAATCTGATTATACATACTCTATATTGTTTTGTATGTTTTGTTCCTTATATAGCCTTATCTTTTATTGACATTGAGTATGCTATAATTCTTAGTTTTAAAGGCTGGTTTGAGCGCAATTAATTATGTATTCCAATTTGTTTTATAAAATAAAACCAACATTCAAACAATCTGTGCGATAATGGTGTACACGTATTATTACTTGCAAAAGGGGTCGGTAGTCCCTCCCTCGAGAGCGGGCATTGTTCTGTCCGCATGCGCCAAAAGTATAGTAATAATATCACCCTCTACTTTTAAAATTAACATTACAGTTTTTGTATTCAAATTACCAAGCGGGTGTTCTGTCCGTTTCAAATTTCTTTTAAACTGTATCTAAATTCTAAAAGTTATCAGCTTCCCTGATTGAAATTAAAACCATAAAATTGGTGAGTGGGTTATAAAACTTTGATCAGATCGAGCGTGCTTCCTCACGGTCGATCGATCGAAAAAAGGGCAAAACTCACGTAATGTATCAAAGGATGTTCCCACACCGTCTTTATTTTTTGATTTTTATGGTCCAAGGCCCTATGATTCCCCAACCAATTTCGTCAGACGCGACCACCTTATAATTTTGTGCACCATTAATCATCGTGAGTGATTCAAGAATGACAAACTGAACCCCGACGGTGAAAGTCCGAAACAGGTAAACAGCAATTTTGGGAATTATTGCTTTTGGATTTTCGATCGTATTCAACAAGTGAATAGTGATAAAAATAGTTTTGATGAAATGCAAACATATTTAAGCACCAAAGTAATTTTAGACGTCAAAAATTGGAATAATAAAAATATTATCATTGGAGATTTAATCTTGATTTAATTTGCCACGTTATTAAACGCCTGGTCAGCGCTGCGTTTAATAAGCATATATAATTATTGATAATGCTATGGTATATTATGATAATAATTATATGTCAAACATGTCTTTAATTTACGTTCACAGTAAGTTGTAAGTATCAAAATACATTAAACAATATAAATATTTTTATCCGTTACCGCATTGGACTGCTCAAGAATTTCAAAATATAATTAAAATGGATCGGACGTAATCAGTAAGCTTTATTTGTTAAAGCCATGTACAGACCTCGACAAAACTCCTCACTCAATGAAGTCGCAAGTGTTTATTAATATCGTTCCACTTTTGTTGACAGGTGTCCCATTGTTAGTAATGTCACATTGCATAACTCGTAAATTAATACAACAACGAAATTTATGTTGTTCAGAGAAATCCAGATCAATATTTATATTCACATCATTAAAGCGATCGCTGGACACTTCAGAACTATATCGATCGATCCTGATCGGCCGTAAAAAAGCGCATTTTATTTTAATGGGCTCAAAAACTTGTCATTATACATCATTTACATAATGACCCATTCTTATACAGATGCTGGGCGTATTCTACGTAATAAAATTGATGATGGAAAACCTGAACAATTTATAAAAGTTGCACATGATTTAAAATGTAAGGAGGCGCGAATCACCTGAGTATTATGCGTGTTTTTAAAACCTTGTCTTTCAAGGGAATCTCTGTTCGGTGTTTTTACACATAATTACGTCTTCATGCAAAAGAAAATTGTGCAAGATCAGATTAAATGGTAACACATATATGAAAATTACGAGTGAAAATGTTAATTTTATAATATATTTATGCAACAGAAATTGATCCAGTTCTGCAAGTGCAAAATGTTCAAGTAAGTAGGCCGCAAATTACAGATTTGAATCTTTGTAGGATTGTGAACGGCATTTGTTAACAAGATAAATATTAAGTTAATTATTATTATTTTATCTTTTTTTAATTAGCTTGTTAGCAGGTGTGTTGGCTCCTACTTTTTAATACCTACACATATTAATTTCGGCAAATTATAATGACCTAATTAATTTCTATCTGAGACTATCTGTACCGGCCGATTGCAGTATCTAGTAATTTATCTGTTCTACCTGAATGCAATGCTATAAAGTTTGTCTTTTCTCTATTTATTATTTGTATTTAAACCAAGTGAATGTACAACCGCGCTTTATATTCTTCTGGCTCGAGATATGTTTGATCAGGTGTTTTGTAGTTTCAAGTTAAAATCTATTCACTGTTAGTAAAATGGTATTACTTCGACAAAACTAAAGCATGGTCTTTATTACGGTTATTATCTTGCTGGTGTTAAAATAAGATAACACAAACCTCTTTAAATCACTTGTCTACCTGCCTCTAAATCACCACAATATCTTTTACATCTACAAAATTTCTCCCCTTCATACCATCACGAATCTTTATTTATATCGAAAACAATAATTCCAGCTATTTTAAGCTCAGACGTCCTGATTCACCGTCTGGAAGTTTTTCATCAGAGCCTAAGGCATCCCCGATGTTCCATTTTAGGAGTCCCTGTTTAAAATTCCGCTCCCGTACCGGGTGAGACGCGGTCCTAACATTTTTAGGCGTTCGTGTTCGGGCACCGCTTCTTTCCCATAGACTTTTTTCTTCAACAAAAAGATCCTTTTGTTATTTTTTTTTTTTGAATTTATGTGACGAACTTGTAAGTTAAGATTTTGTTCGAGTTCATTATTAACATTGTTGCTATTATTCCGTTTATGGGGATTTGGCCTATTGATGTTTTATCGACTGTGTTATTATTTTTAAGTTTTTTTAAGGACCAGAATGTATTATGATTTGTGTGGTTTTAACCGTTAAATTGTTTACTAGCAGAAGCTAGAAATTCACCCTAGGGGTGGAATTTCGAAAAACCCTTTCTTAATGGATACCCATTACCTACTCTTGACTAAGAAAACTCCCTCCAAATTTCATGTCTCTAGGACCAGCGGTTTAGGCTGCGCGTTGATATATCAGTCAGTCAGAACTAAAATCTATAGGTATATGTATATAGATTTTAGAAATTGTATGCTCAACCGTATTAATTAGGAAACTCTCCGCAAACAACAAATTAATTTAGGACCATCGCCATATACATCACTAACGCAGTCCGAATTTTAGGATGTGTTCATTAATTATGCAAATGCTAACAAGCGTTTCAACGCGTGTCCTAAATGAGACATCTATTATATTAATCATTTCAATATTTTATGCTATATAAGCTTTAATAATAAAAATCTGTCTAATATTATTATTATCACTAGAGTTGTCTGTGTCGGCTTTGTCTGGACAAAAAAGGGTCTCCGGGTAAAATTTTATATCTTTTAATGATTTCTTCGGGCAAGGTTTGATATCCTTCATTTGAATAATTATCGTTTCTATATATTCTATGCCTATTTTTTAACGCCTCGATGTTCTAATATGATTAACTATTTATACAACGGAATTTTCACAAATCTTTATGTATGATTTGTTATTATTGACGTCGAAAATAACTAAGCTAAAGGCTAACGGTCTTATTCATAATAAGTTATAGCACATCTAAAGTCTTGCTAATGTCTCGTTGTCAAAAATTGTTATTCATAAACGCATTTTAGCCCTAAAACGTTCTATAAACCTACTATAAAGTTATGAAACCCAGAAGCCTACTATAACAGTACTATAAGGAAAAAAAAATGGCCGACTCTATACCAGCTGATAGAAAATGACGTTTGACCTACAAATGTAACATAAGCAGTTGTATTTAATTTATGTTGCACTTCTGTTTATCCAATTTATTATAGTTATTATATAACTACAATGCAAAATAGAAGCGAGGAAAAATATAACGAAGGACATAATTCGTCAAACTTACGAATCTTCAGAAAATGCATTTTACAGGGAATGTTAAGTTTTTTCTAGTTACAGCTAAGTACCGTGGTACATTTGGTTTGGTTTGTTTGGTAAGATTTAATCTTAGAAAAGTAGTATTTTTAAAACCAAATGTACCACGGTACCTATATACCAAGGTATAGGTACCTGTTACTAAAAAAAACTTATCATTCCCTGTAAAATGCATTTTCTGCAGATTCGTAAGTTTGTCTTGGATATGAGGAATAGCAATAAGAATTACTGTGGAAACAACGCTTTCAATGTCTTTTACATGCAACAACCATAGTGGCTAGAGCAGTCCTTTATAATATTGCAGTTGACCATGGAGACATTCAGTTAGAGGGTAGGTAGCAATATCAATGAATATCATACAGTCACCCCAAGAAGTTGCAATGGGGAAATGCAAATGCTATTTTACAAACTTTTCAGGAAACATTCCACCGAGGTAGCCTCACTTTACCAGGTTAGAGGTACATCTTCCCACTTGTGTCCGGAGACGGTTCAGGGACTTCCGTGTGGATCATGTAGGTTTACACTCTGCAGGGAGATGCTCCAGTAAGATACTCCAGGGAGTGGTTGTGAAGCTATGTCGCAAACCATGCTCCGCCTCCTATCCTACCCTATGTGTCCCAAAACATGCAGTCAAAGTGACCTCTGCGCTGCCACTGACAACATTGTGGAAGTGGCAAAATTTTGGGCCAACAAGATCTAAAATACAGTCGTCCCCGCGACAAAGAAGATAAAGAGGAAAATTTTTAGCAAGTAGTGCATTAATAAAAAGCTTATACATATACAGATATCAGTTTAATTAATTTATTTTTAAAATACTCTAAACTTTAATTCGGCTTCTAGAACTTGTGCTAGCAGAACAACATTTTTAAAATGTTTCTTTTCATTTGCCATCTATGCCACCTCTTCTGTTTATTATTTGTAGTGAAGCACCATTCTTCCTACTGTCCTGAAATACAAAATTAATGTTATAATTCTTTCTCTTCATCAAACGAAGTTCTTGACATGCTTACTCAGGAACTTTGTAACTTATAAGTAAATGGGATAGGCACCTAATTCGTACATCATGCCAGGCCGCCTTTTTCCCCTTTTTCGCGTTGGTGTCAGTCAGTATGTTTTTTATTTTCTATCTTCTTATTGTGCCCAGAATTCAGCTACTTGTTTGGCGCCATCACCAGCGTCCACCTTCATTTTTTATTATGGAAACTCTCTCCCTGACCAATTCTTCCAAAGATCTAAGGAAAAGCAAAAGCAAGAATAAGTATAAGAAATAAAGATTGTTTACAAAACAAAACTTACTTTGAACACATTTTAGTTGTAACAGTACAAACCTTATCGTCCTCCAACCAAAACGAGTATTCACTTCTTTGCCCTTTCTTGGAACTAGTCTCCGGTCTTAATTCTATTTCTTTTAAATACAAAAAAATATTCAAAGGTTTTCGCTCGCCTGACAATAAAATTACATTAACAAATTCATTGTCAAAAACTACGTTATCGCGGCAAAACTGTCGAAACCGTAGACAATAAATTAGTTTTCCGTACGTCATAATGTCTATGGTCACAATTATTCGGTGCGTAGACAGATATTCTCGTTTGACGACTCAATATGTTGGCCAATTGGTTGGATGACTTCAATAAAATGGCAACATTTATATTTATATTGAAGTTATAGGACGTTTTAGTTATCGAACGTTTATGAAGCGTTTATGAATACAAAATTTTATCGAACGTTTTAAAGGCTTAATGAGCATTTTAACTAATGTGTGCTTTAAACCTTCTATAAGCTTTTTTTATGAATAAGACCGTAAGTCTTTAGAAAATAAATAATTACTTACTAATTACTTACTAATAATTGACGTCGAAAATAAGACCATTTTCATAATAATTTCGGCCGGAAATCTTGTTCCCATAAAATAAATTAATCTCATTGTGACACACGTAGAAACTAAGAAAGTTCCAACTGTTAACTTTAAAACCAAAAAAGGGTTTTATAAATGCATGTGATTAAATAAAATGTGGGGCGTGTTCGTGTTCTGAATCAGAATTGAGTTTTTGAGGGAAAATGTTGAATTAAAAGACTTTGTTAGTTTGTCGTAAATGACATCAAAAAATATCGACGAACATAATTTTGAAATGTAAAAGCCAGTTTTACATTTCAAAATTATGTTCGTCGATATTTTTTGATGTCGTTTTGAGATCTTAAAAATTAGCGTTATTTATTGTTTTATGTGTTTATCAAAATTGGTCCAGCCGTTTGAGCGTGAAGAAGTAACAAAAATATAAACACACACACACTCACAAACTTTCGCCTTTATAATATTAGTGTGATTAAATGTGAATATTATTATTGAGATGGTAGTAAACCCCTTTGATGTTTGTGAATGTCAGCACTACATGGTCAAATTAAATTAGCTAGCAAAACTCTATAGACGTGATGGGTATCGATATCTCAACACGGTAAAACAAAAAAGAAATTAATTCAACGCTGTTTTTGTGGGGACACCGACCGCAGCTAGTGTACACTTGAAGTATCGGCTAAAATACCAGCTTTTTATTGTGTAAACTTCACAGACGTAATGGGTATCGATATCTCAACACGACAAAGCTAAAGAAAACAGATTTTCTTAACCTATACTGCAAACCAGCAGTCGTTGAACCCCAAAAAACATCAAATCTTTTTTGTTTTTAACCGACTTCAAAAAAGGAGGAGGTTTTCAATTCGGATGATTATGTATATATATATGTATTTATATATACAATATATATTTTTTATGTATGTTCGGGCATACCTCCCTCATATATAAACAGTTTTGCAAAATTATTTTTTTGTTCGATAGAGGTTTATTCCGAAATGGTATCATTTAAACTTCGTAAAGATCTGATGATGAGTTTCGGAGAAAGACAACAGAACTCTTCAATAAATGCCAGCAAATCAACAGCGATTACTGCTATCGCATATGTATGCATTGTTTACGCAATAACACAACATAACATCACGCCTGTACCCTTTAAAAGGGTAGGCAGATGTGTTCAATAGCTTCCTGTCACTGATACTCACATAGCAAGTAGTGTTATATGAATTTGTATGGGGTAGGTAGGTATAACTAAAAAGTGTAAAATAAAAACTATTTTACAAAAAAAAAAACAACCGACTTCCAAAAAAAACAGTAGGTACAAAGTGAAAAATATCATTAATTTCGAAAGTCTGTGTCAAAAAATGAAAATGCAAAACCAACGACATCAAGTTCCGAAATTAAAGTTATTTTTCACTTTATAGTGTTTTTTTTTTTGGAAGTCGGTTGTTTTTTTTTTGTAAAAAAGTTTTTATTTCATCGTGTTTACATATCGATACCCGTCACGTCTGCAGAGTTTCACTAGCTAATTTAATTTGAACTTGTGTATAGGTTACTAAGTGCTAGTCACTAACACATTGACAAAAGTTAATATGGCACCAAAGTACTTTCTATTAATTAAATTAACCGTAATTAAAATCTAGCTGCAATTAAAATAAGGATATTGCTAGTTTCACTCGTTAGTTACTGTTTGATAGTTAAGCATATTTTAATCAGTCTGTAATCTAGTTTAGTCTATTTAATTACATTTGTTAGAAATCTGTGATCATGAGTGTTTTATGGACAATCATTTTCATCAGTAAGCTTTGCTTTTCTTTCGGAATATTTAAAAAAATATAAATAAACTAGCTTCCGTCCGCGGCTTCCCCCGGGAGGTATGTCGATAAAAACTATCCTATGTCCTTCCCCTGGATGCAATCTATCTCTTTGCCAAATTTAATCGAAATCCGTGCAGTGGTTTAGGCGTGAAAAGGTAACATACAGACAGACAGAGTTACTTTCGAATTTATAATATTAGTATGGATTAGGTACTTTATCAAGTTATACAATAATGTGAGATGGTTGGCAAAGCACGGTTGTATTTATAACAAGTATAATCATTTCTAATTGGATTAACTATTAAATGAGGTCATCTAATTGAATACGGCACCCTAATTGCGTAACACACTATTATTCTCAATTTGAATAATTTTGAAGCATATTTCTAATCCATTTCTCCATATATGTTCGAAAAACGTGTCTGCTTAACAAAGCAAATAACGCAATGAATGTTGTTGAACTGTCAAAATTAAACCAATTGCTACTGATAGTGTGTTACGCAATTACCCTGCAGGGTAGAAGGGAGATCGACGCGCAACCTATAACCATGGGTTCAGTATATGATTTTGAACCTTGAAATTGTTGTTTATAGAAAAGTGCACCTACGCGGTCAAAATATATGGAAATTTGACTACGTAGGTGCATTTTTGTATGAAAAAGTAGTTTTTTTTTTGATCCGGTCGGTCCAGCCGGTTTAGAATCATATTATGCTGATTTCATGGTTTCAGTTTGCGTGTATATATTCCTGCCACAAATATATAAAAACATGGATATATTATTAACTAGCTGCGCCCCGCGGTTTCCCCCGCGTAAGTGTCCATCTCGTGGGAATATCAGGATAAAAAGTAGCATATATGTTAATCCAGGGTGTCAGCTACCTCCATACAAAATTTTATCAAAATTGGTCCAGCTGTTTGAGCGTGAAGAAGTAACAAACATATAAACACACACACAAACTTTTGCCTTTATAATATTAGTGTGATAATAATATGTATAATGATGAAATTTTTCTACATCTCTCTGTTAATTTGTGATTAAAGCATAAAGTCAAAGTCTAAGTTGAATGGTTTATTTCAAATAGGCACATAAATGGCACTTCTGATGGTCAAAATAACACCGTCCACGCGCCATCAGATAATAACCAAATTCCAATAGCCCACCCAATAAATGACCCAATACCTACAACTTTATTAAAGACATAAACTTTAAAGTTACCGATACAGATCCCATCAACACAGAAATAAAACGCGAAGAATTTATTAATGTAAATAATATTGAATTCATCTCGACTGGATAAGGTTTGCAAAAAAGGTCTAAAGTAAAAAGTACCATCAAAGGCGCGCGGTTGGGTTCCGTACGTTGACTCTGTGACTCATCGGTTGGACGCAAAAACTTGCTCGCGGGCTCCTAAAATGCTGCTGATCACAGGTATTCATACCGTTGTTAAGAGGACTTTAATCCTTGGACTCGTGCTGAAGTTCGAATTCCGAATAATGTGGCTAGCTTACGAGTAGATTGGTTCGGAAATCTTAGATCAGAGCATGCAACTACAAGAAAAAGTACGTAATAATACGATATTCACAATATTGTAGAAGAAGGTATGACTAAACCTATTAGTTACTAGCATGAGAGTAAATAAATTTAATTTGAAAAAGATAAAAAAACTAGCACAGTATTTAATTACAGACAGTAATAAACTACAACCATGGTCACAATAACACTACAAAACACTAGACATGACCGGAAGACAGAAACAGAAAGAAACAGTCATTATACTACTCAAGTATTTAAGCTTCTTCTGAATAGTATTCTTGTTGATAAGCATTCTAAGAATGCAAAATTCAGGAGTAGGTATGTACATCTTAGCGGCTCAATTTTTCTCTCGTCTAATAAGTAAATTGTTTGCTATAAGCGGCGGCAACCTGTTCCATTGTTATGTTGCACCCTCAGACAAGTTCAGTAGCTATGTTTGAATGAATCACTCATATGCTTGTGTGTCTTTCCCATAAAGGTTCTGGACTAAGCTAAATATATTTTGCAAGTAGTCTGCATTGTGTGAGAAACTATAATAGTTATGAAGAATTTAAAGTCCTCTCCTACATTCATGTTTTATTGTTATATTTAAAGGTATTATTTTTGTTAAGCATTCATCATTCATCATTCTCCTGCCCTTATCCCAATTTATTTGTGGTCGGCGCAACATGTCTTTTTCTTCCATACTTCTCTATTAGTCGTCATCTCGGTAGTCACCCCCTTTCTAACCATATCATCATTCACACATTCCATCCATGGTTTCTTTGGTCTTCCCCTACTCTTATAGCCATCGATATCCATACTCAAAACTTCTTCTCTCTATTTTTGTTAATCATTAACGTACTTAATTTAAAGCTGAAGCTAATTTAACAAACTCAAATAATTAATGCTTATAAAACATGGACAAAAAACTCACCCATTTCACTAAGTCAAATTGTATCAAAATATAAGGAAGATCAAGGAACCGTTGAATGGATTTGTGAAAGATTGTAATGGCTGAAAGAAGATACAAACTGATACTAATACAGATACTCGTTAAAGAAAAATATGGCTATAAATGGCGATGGCGCCAAACACGGAGCCAAATTCTAGGCCGAGTCCATTTAGATTGCCATTGGCACGCTAAGGAGAAGAAGATAAGAAACAGCTCCAAATAATATTAGATTTGAAAAATTACATAAAAACAATTCAAACTAACTTTGGAATTAAAATAATAAAGATATTCATCATTCTCCAACCACCCAGTCCATTGCCAAAACCTAGTAGGTCACACAAGCAACCGGTCAATATAATCCGCCATTGAGATATTCAATCATTAGTTATTGATCTACAAGCTTTCAAATTGAATCAACAGTTTGCTTTAACCTAATCAAGTTTTTGCTAACACTGACTGAACATTCGTAAGTTGTATGAAAGCAAATGTCATGAATAATTTGCTTGATTGATGGACTAGTTGTAAAAATAGTTTTAGTTTATTACTGTACTCTGTTTTATTTTTTCTTGAATGGTGATCTGAGATATTTTTTACTAATATAGAGAGTTGTTAATAATGTGAGTTATTTGTTTTTTTTTTCTTGTAATGTACTCTGTGTTAATAAGTTCCTGTTTAGATTTAGAAACCTTTTTTCTAAATATTTACGATTTCATACTGTCGCTACCACCATGTGCAGAAAACGTCCAATGACATCGAGGCAAACCCAGAAGAAGATGACGGGATGAGCTCGACGTCTATACATAGGATTGACATTAGCTCAAGACCAGAAGTGGAAAGAAGAAAGGGAGGCCTTTGCCCTGCAGTGACACTTAGGCCAAAAATAAATAACTTGGCGTTTGGTTGTTTACATACGCAGTTAGACTGCTCATTTTCCTCTTACAAAATTGTATCAATTAGAATTTTCTTCAATTTTAATTTTAATTATACAGATTTTTTTTTTAAATTAGGATTTTCTTTAATCTAAATTTTCGATATGACATGGACATTTAGATTATTTTTTAAATATCCAGGTTATCATTCAAAACTGTGACATTGAATTGAATTAATGTCAAAGCTACAGTTGTTAGAATTATCAACCCTTACTAAACATCTTATCTCAACCAAAAACAACCTTGATGATACCATAAGAACGAATGTGGAACGAATGATAAATCAACATTTCTCCGTATAAGTAGACATCACAAATAATTATATCCCTAACAACTAAGGCATACTTCTGCCTCGCCATTTCTAAATTAGACTTCTAATCTATTTAAGTCCCTAGTACGATCAGAAAGCGTTATAGAGTGATAAGCAGGATTAGCAGTAAATCATTGAATTTATCAGAAGCGGCCACAGACGCGCCGTTATGGAATTTATAATAGTTGAATGGCTTCCGTGATGATATGGGCATTCCTGGCCATGATCTGAGCTGTGGTTCTTATATAAAGTTCTGAAGATTTTTTATTCTGTTTCTCTATTAAAGAGACTATGGAAACGATAGGGATGAAGTGAATTAAAGAAGAACAAGTCTAGAAACACGAGGAAAAAACTTTTAAGGAGGCTCTACGAAATAAGAGAGGCTATTGGTTAACAGCTGAGCAAGACTGGACGTTCTATTAAATTAATTCAATAAACGATTAATAGTACATTGTGCACCGAGGGGAGAAAGTAATCGATTACTAACCAGTTATTAAAACTGAATGTAATACTTTTGCCAGGGAGATTAATACTGGCCACATACTTTTGCTGGTCACTGAAATGATCAGCAAAAGTATGTATCAGTACTATATTGCGCTTGGTGATATAAAAACTTTTTGTTGTTTGTGTATATTGAATTAGGTTAGCTACGCAAAGTACAGTAATGACGTACTTCCCGCCTCATTAAAAAAAAAACAATAAAGTACTTTCCGAGGCTTTTCAACAGTTATTCTTACCCTGTTTCGCAGTATATCACAATAAAAGCTGGGTACAATCCACAGGATGCTTACCTGTGAACAAAAAAACATACATTCAATAAAACATACACCACAGTTTCATAATAAAAACACATTACCAGTAACTCAAGTTTATTTAACATACAACATATGGTTACTTACACGCAGCAAGACCCAAGTAATCTTTTACAAAGATTTCCTCATCCAACTTCATAAAGGTAGATATTAAACAAACGTACCTTAGAAGTAAACTATTTTTACTTTAATTATATTACGGAAGCTAAAGAAAAAGTGTAAATATTTACGTCCGTTAGTTGCACGGGCCCATCTGGCTTGAACATTGCCTTTCCAATAACTGTGATGGTATTGTATGGTGACCATGTGAGAAAGGGTTAGAGGAACATTTGTGATTTTGAATTTGATAAGTAATATTTCCAGTAGGTATATTTATGTCTTCTAGGCTTTTGCATGACATACCTAACTCTTATTTCTTTCAGAGAAGAAGCAAGCATGAACCAACACGCTTGCACGCTTACAGCGTTGTTGGCAATTTAAGGGTGTTCCGTCCTGGTTGTAGCGGTGGTGGCCAAGTGGTAAAGGCCGTTACTTAGGCAGAGTACAGACGAGCAACACTTTACTCTCGACAGAAGCAACTGCATCTGTCGCCATTGACACGTAGACAGCAAACGCCGACCAATGGCGACAGCTACAGTATGAGCGCAGCGCGCGCGCTGCCTTGTCAGTCGACTTCAAATATACTATAATAACGTTCGCGGTGCGCTACAAAAATGCTGTCGACATGGTGGGCAGCAGTCGGCGGCGTGTCGAATACTGCAGCAGTTGACTTTGTCGACAGTAGCAGTTTTCCTGTCGACAGCTGAAGTTGGCTCTGTCGACAGCTGAAGTTGGCTCTGTCAAACATCCACCAACCCACACTGGGCTAGCGTGGTGGATTACGGCGTCCACTCCCTTTCACCGAGAGGAGGGTCCCTGGGTCCCAGCAGTGGGAACATTATAGGCTGATTATGCAATCCACGTTTGCTCACCAAGGTTTCTTTCATTTTCTCTCCAAGAATAACTAAGATAAGGAATAATGTTAAGGTTTTGACCTGCAAATTGTGAGCTTACAAAGAGTTCGAAGAGCTATAGGCCGCGATACTTCCCGTATCTCAAAGATAAGCCGGTATATTGGCAACAAATTAAAAAGAAGCTTTCGTTTCTAAAGACTAAAAACGAAGGACCAAAATGAAAAGGCCGGTTCCTCTAACTTGTCCCTGCACAGTAACCCTATCGAAACCCTCAGGTACTCTCTGTACATGGAACTCCCGTTTGATTCTGTTGAAACACGTGTATGATTCGCTCAATCACAGCCAGGTAGGGCAAGTTGCTTCATTGTTTTAGTTACACCTTTTCAAAGCAATCTTTACGTTTTGGGATATAGGTTAAGTTTTTTCCTAAACGGTAGTTTTGACCCTGTGTCTAGAAAAAGGTACGTTAGATGCCAGCACATCAAGATACTACAATCTGTCAAATTTCTTTTTATAGATTTTCAACTTTATCGCTAAAGCAAAGTTCAAAGTTGATTGGGAAATTTTACAGTTTCGGGTATCTTGTTGTGCTGGCGTCTGTACATGAGCTTCAGAACTTTAGTTTTGCAGTAAATACAAAACGACGTTAGACGTGTTCAATACAGAGCTTTAGCTGTAATACGAGTAGATAATTAAATAACGACATTTGATAAGATTTTAAGCACGTTTTTAAGATTCTAAGCATATTTATGATAGTCCATAACCATTTGTATGATTTTAAATCATAGAATTTCAGCCAAATAAGATAACGAAACCGTATAGACACAGGAGATATGGTTCAGAAGTTGTAAGTTAAAAAAAAAATATCCGAAAATATTATTCAGGAAAATATTTTAGAGTTTTCCGGAAGCGAATTTATTTTATGGCCACAACAAACAACATGTAGGGCGTTAAACAATTCATTCAATTCACGGTCTACGAACGTGTTTATTATATTAAGACAAACAATTGTCTTGCACAATCCTATTCCTACTAATAGAGACGAGCCAACAATGAAAGTTTGTCAATTATTGTGTCGAAATTAAATTGTATGGGTGTGATGCGCAGCTGTTTTGATGAGTGGAAAACACCTAGTACATTATAAGCTCAAATAAGCCAAATCAGTTAAAGTAGCTGGAGTTCTAATCTTAGAAGCATTTTTCGCTAGATTTTAAGGTTCTCTTAGCGTCAGTAGACGAATGCAAGCAAAAATGTCCTATTAAGAAACGAGCCCCAAGATAGAATCTGTTTTAATAGTTTTTTTATCATTGTTCCTCTCAACCAAAGCACCTGCCATCTAATCTCTTCACCACCCTTGGTTGACTGGCTTTGTACCTTTTTGTGCGAAAAGTTTAAATAAATAAATCCGGTCAAACCAAAACACGATGTTCAAACTTAATTGTGTCAAAATATATTATGTAAGCTTACTTCTGGTATCACCTTTTCTTAATTGCCAATAAAGCTTTTCTTTTGTATTTAAGTTAGTAAGCAAGGTACCATTTTTTTTTTGTTGTCGGGGGGAAACCTTCAAAAGGCACCTAGACCTCCGGGTATCCCTGTCGGGGAGTGTGGGATTTTTAAAACCACTCCGGTGATCACCATCAGCACATAGGGGTGGTCCCGGTTCCTCTTAAAATACCAATTCCGGAACCCCCCGTGCAACGCCCGAAAGGCACATCCCTGGGGAGACTGTAAAGGGGCCTCCCCTGAGCCTCGCTATGCACGGCAGCACGCGATCACTGTGCCACCGTCTTCCCTGGGGTCACTTGGTGGGCGGACAGAGTCCCCACTCTGTGCGCCCGCGACCCCAAAGGTCCACCTATCTTGCTTGGTAAGCGGGTTTCGGCGTATTAGGAGCCAAGGCGGTTGCCACCCCGACGCCTCCTTCTCCGAGCAGGATCAGCCCTCTCCCGATCCCGCTCGGCGGCCTTCTTCTTGGCCATAAGCAAGGTACCTACTATAATTATCATTCGCGTGCCATATATTAAGGCTATAGCATTTCACTTATTATTTTAGGAACGCTCACATTCAGGGTATATTCAGCAAACACCTGCTTATACCCTTATTTTTTGTTTTAGAACATATTGTTCTTCACGATGTTTTTCTTCACTGTTTTTAACATAACTTTAGTGACGTGTGAGTTAAGTGACGATAATTATTATTACGAAGCCACCAACTTACGTAACAAGCCTCTTTGCGCAACTTGAAAAACATAAGTTAAACATAAGTATTTTGTTTCCACATAATTACGTACAATTACATTAATTTCCCAGCAGGCCACCGAGTAAACACAACATAACTTCAAGTTATATCAAAAGTAACTTAAAAACTTCACTTAATCAAAGTGCTATGTTATAAAATATTGCTTAAATTCGCTCTAAGATTAAGTAAAGCGGCACATAATTGATTTGCAAGTGAAAGCAATGCGAAAGTCACTTGATTAAACTTTGGGCCCGATAGTAATTGTGGTTTATTTTTGTATTTTGTGTGAGGTGGATGTACCAGTTGTTAGTCATTGTAACTAATATTTTTGTAACAATATAATTTAAAAGAGTTTCCATGTAGTTTCTTGCCCGTTCTATTCCATAGGTACCTTATGTGCCTAGCATTTTCCTAAGTATGTTGAGGTCAGCTCCATAGGTACCTACTATGCTTTGGAATGGGCAACTAGCTTCATATTTCTGACTGACCGACTCCTTGACAAGTCAAAAGTGCCTGTAAATGGTTTAATTGAAATAAATGCTTCGAGTTTGAGTTTTGACTTTGAATTGTTAAAGTATTCAGTATTTACTGTTTATTTTAGTAACAATTGAGAAATATTCTTCGTAATTTACTTGACTCATATATTTTATAAGTTTTTTATAAAAAATAAGAAATAACTTAAAAAAGAAATTCAATACACTCGTCTATTTTTGATAAAGAATACAATATACATTCTTATATTCTATTATATCTATTATATTTGCAAAATGATCCTTACAATTCGTACAACGTAGTTAGTAACGCCATCTGTAGCAACAAGCACGAACTTTACGTAAGATTTCGCAACTCTATTTATGCAAGGGTGCATACTTATAGACTAAGCTCTTCAGTTCACAACGACAAAGTGCAAAGTTATGCACAACAATATGCAAAGGCATGTGTGATGCAAGACTATTGTTAGTCAGGGTTTACGAAAAACTGAGTGTATTGTCAAAAGCCACTTTTAGTCAGAATTTGCATAGACTTGCATTTGCATTGTGACATTCTCTTGCATACCATTGATACTGAGTGTGGGCTGAAGACCTCTTTATTCGAACATTTTAATTTATAAATAAAATTATATGGTTTAGTGTACATAAAACATATCATGCTATCTAGAAATATCCAGCCCTAGCCCTAAGCTACTATTACAGCTTAGGGCTAGATTTTAACGAACGTATTTGCCATATACGAATCAAATTATTATTGTAAATTTTTTTGTTAGCCTTTAAACGTATTATCGTCTCGTGGCAGTGGGCTGGCCAAGTTTGTCGAACGACCGATGGCCGGTGGAGCAGACGAGTCCTAGAATGTAGACCGCGTGTCGGCGAGCGTACTGTGGGACGCCCCCAGCTAGATGGACGACCTTAAGAACGAGGCTGAGACGAACTTGATGCGGATGGCGGTGGACAGGGTGTTTTGGCGCAGCCTAGGAGATTCCAATGTCCAGTAGTGGACTGCGATAAGCTGAGTTGATTGTGTCCCACGCTGGGAAAAGGCATCCCCTTATTCCTTCCAAACCTCCCTGTCTTGTGCGATCCCTGGCCATGTTGGCCCTGTAAACGGTATCAGATCGTCACACCATCTTTGCCGTGGTCTACCTCGACGGCGACGTCCTCCCTCAGGCGTAGTCTAAAAAAGTACGATATATTTATTAATAACTTTTCAAAGTCAGTTACCGTCCCTCTCACCCCAATTACAGTCTCTCAGATTGAATCAACTTATTTGTCTTGTATAACGGTAGTCATTTTTTGTGCCTTCCTTGTCTCATTGCTTGATATATTAATGTCTTTGTTAATTTGTCTACCTGCACAGACAGTTCGCCAGAAAATAATTCATGTTTTTTTGTGAGTTTGCGAAGTAATAAATTGAATAAAATTATTTATATACTTTTTGCTCTTTTTCAGTTTTCAGACTGTAATTTAGGTTACTTTAAATTCGAAAAAGAGGGGTGTCTATTAAGTCCCCTTAAACCACCTACTTTCCTACTTGCATGTATCAGCACTGTTTTTCCTACTATAAATAATTTAGAAAAAAAAGAAAAGTATTCATTTTATTTGTTACTAACTATTTATACTAAATCAAATGACTAACTAACTTACTATCAAAAACAAAGGAAAAGTAAGCGTCGAAGTACTCGTCTGCATCGAATTAATTAAGTATTATTATTTATTTGAATAATATATGACTGCTATAAATTGTTTCTTTAGTATTTTTTTCTTTTGACGACACACACAAAAATAATGAAAATAGTAACAAAGCTTCCTGACAGACCATCAGGACGATTTTTATCTAAACCTGCACAGGTCAAACGCGGGTTTTAAGTTTGTCTGCAGATAAAGACGCGAGCAACAGCTAGTTCAAGATAAAGAAAGACCAGCTTCATTACAAACACGGAACCAGCAGCTCACTACCCATTCCTCACAAGAACCAGCAAATAAACTGCGAGAAAACTTAATTACGAATTCCCCATTCCTATAATGTCTAGCAGTAATTAGGAATAACTTCAAGTAATAAATACATGACGCCAAGATAACTAAGTCTCTAATGTCATCAAACGTGTTTACATGTAAGAGTAGGACGCAAGTACTTCTGTAATTTCTGCACACAACTAGTGAAGGGACACAAGATGCTAGTCGTGATAAATCGAGCCTGTCATAATCGATAAAACGCATCGATAGAGTCGTTAGTCGTGATCGATGATTAGCTAGCGATTAAGTCGATTTCAATTTTCTCGATATGGCCCACCGTGTTATATATAGCTATCAATGATTGCGGTGATTGATCAGAAAATGTTGAGTAGAAAACGTTTTTGAAGTGTGGAAGTGGGTTGGGAAAATATAGGCTGAATGCAAAGCGGTTTAATCCGATTTGGAATATAAACAAGTGGATATTGATGGGGTTTTACAGATTACTTGAATTTAATCATGGCTTTTGCTTCCGCAAAGGAGTAGTTTACGAAATTACGATTTATCTGCCAGGGAAAGCAGAAATCCGTCATCATATTTTCGTACCAATTGTTATCCTGGTCCACTTTCCAAATCCGCTATTCGCCTCAGTCTTCTTAACTTTTGTTAATGCAGACCATCTTTTGAATTACTTATTATTGGCTTTCGAAGCAACACGAAAATTCGAATAGATTTTAATATATTTATGGATCAATAATATATTCAATCGATACTACAGTGGGACTCCAAATTCAAATTAGACCTTCCCAAAACGATTTATAATAGGGATCGATTCTAAAATCGATTCGACCCAATCCCTAGTGTTGTGCCCGGGAAAGTTGATACGTATTTATTTAAATACGTGTACCGTGTGAATGTTATTATTTATAGCCGTGGTCGTTGGAAAGCGGACACGAAAGCTACTGGCGGCGACGGCTCTTGAGATCAACTCGATGCTATTATATTGTGGTAAGTTTTATTGCTGAAGGAAAAGGAAACATATAAAAATGTTGACCGTAAATCGATTAGATGCTAAGTTGGAGATAGGGATATATCGATAATTTTACAATAATTATTGGAAGAGTGCACTGAAAAGTAAAATTCACCTAGGTGCAATAAAGTGTGAAATAAATCAAACAATGTAAAATATTGATCGTTCCTATAGCAAGAGCATGATTGAAACTGAAATGCCTAAGCTCTCAATCACGAAATTTTGAGTTCGTAAAATGCAAAATTACCTTCCATTAAGTTTTCTGTGCAACAACCACTTACTTCTTCAACTACTTTGATATGAATGTGCGATACTGGTTCGTTTTTATTTTTTTCTTTTCATCAAGCGGACTAGACCACCACACCACCATCACATTACAGCATAATCATCCTATAATGCTCCCACTGCTGGGACACAGGCCTCCTCTCTGTGAGAGGGAGTGGGCTGTAACCACCACGCGGGCACAGTGCGAGTTGGTAGATGTCTTCAAATTTTTGGTTCTAGGACATGACGGTTTCCTCACGATGTTTTCCTTCACCGTTTTGAAAGCACTGTTGAAGAAAATATAATTTACACAAAGTAAAGTGCTTGCTTGGGTTCGAAGTTTCGAACCCACGACCTACAATACGTTAGTCGCGGCCGTTACCACTGGGCCACCATTATTCTCTATATTACAACCACATTCACTTAATAGCAGACCTCATAACGAAGAAAATGATTTAGGAACAGTAACTCTCCGTTATATCGTCGTATATCATGAGATTTCAGTACTTCCAACTACAAATTGACGTGCACTAGCTTGTATAGCGTCGAAAGCGACGCATACGGCTGTGTGAAAATCGTGATTGGTTTTATCAGCTTTGGCATATATGCTAATATTATATTGCAAACTCCACCGTTGATGTAAAGGACCTTTCATATGGTAACCACCTCGTTGACGCAGGTTTTGTCCGACAATAGAGGGTGCCGGAAGCTTGTTGAGTTGTAAACAAAATAATCTATTATTTCAACTTGACTTTCGACCTCTTAAACATGGTTAGTTGGAAAATACTTTGTTTTCCTTTGGACGGAAATCAGCATGAAATCGTAAAGTGTGTATTAAATAGGTACAAAGTTTGTTTGAGAAATAGTGTGTTGCGAAAAGCCTTAGAGAAAAGTTTTGTTGAGTAAAATACTATTTGAACTGACTGAAGAATAGATTTCTAACGAAAATGAACCCGGTGACACTATTAAGTAAATAGTATCTATATAATAGCAGTTGGTCTCAGTGGTGGTTAATATTAAGACAGAATGAAGAGAATAATAAAAATAATCTAGATAAATGTGGATGCAATGCGCAGATATCACAATACCTATTATGCAGTAGTGCAGTAGCTTATTTGAAAAGAGTCCTATTTGTATAGGACAGATAAGGGCTGTTATTGATGACTGATTCATACAAGTGAAGTAGGTATGCCATACATAAATCTCGTTACAGAAATAGAATGAGCCTTCGTGATTCACGATTTTGATAGGGACTGAGATTATTATTGTTTTGGTTTCAATGTATACATGCCTACCGAATGCAGTTTTGGGTTGAACCGAAACCAACCGTATGACATTTTTATTATCCTCTTTTTTGCCATGAGTATCAATGATGAGTTTCGTAACAATATTATTTTAAAAGAGTATTCTTGCCCGTTCTTCTCCATAGGAAGCTACGAGGCTTTAGAATGGGTAACTAGCTTCATCTTTCTGACTGCCCTACTCCTTTGACAATTCAAAATATCCTGCAAACGATTTAATTGGAAGAAATGCTTTGTATGATAAAATCCTCGAAACTTTTTTTTATGAAGAATAAATTCACGACGATCACATCTGCAAGCGTCTTTCCACTGAGAACTTATAAAACAACCCCACATTCACACCTCTCCCGAGCTTATCAAATTGAACCTAACATTTTAAAGCCGACTTCCACTAGGTCAATGAGACACTGAAGATAAGCAAAACTAATGTAAGCATATTCAGGTCGCAACGGTTACTGCAAGTGCACTTAATCAAAGGGTAAACTGTGCTATTAGCGGCATCATTTTCTCCTGATTTGCATATATAGTGCCGTGTGTGGTTATAATAACTGGATGGCTCAAGTGTATATTCTGGATGATTGGTAATTTGATTTTAGTGGGGGATGTGAAAGCTTGTGGATATGTGGAGCGGTTTACTTTCATATAGGATTAATCCATTTTGGTAAGAATTTTCCCATGGTGTCTGCTTTAGTGCATAATTTGTTTTGGTCAATCTACTTATAGGTAGTATGTTGATTGCACGGACAAGTTAAGCTGGACAGGAACATAAATAACGAAGGGCAAATGGAAGAAAAAGAGAATGGAGAAGAAAAGGCAGACGAAGTGCAAGAAAGAAAGAAAAGAGGTGGAATTTGTAGACCAAGTTCAAAATGGTATACAAGCAATAATTTTGAAACACTTCACAAAGCCTCATCATGTTATCGTTCCAGCACATTGAAGAAAGTTCCAAGCCCAGCTGGAGGTTGAAAAAATAATTAATTCACCCAAACCGACTGCCGCCTGACCTTTCAAACAAGAAGGGGATACAATTTCAGCACCACATAAATAAGATTTAAAAACACAAGTCCCAACGAATCCAGATATCCATCTTCCCGGCAATCATGTTTTCTTATTTTGGCAATACAATATCGGATTACTGTTTGTCCAATCCTTATCTTGTCTTGTAGTCTATTGCAAAATGTAGTTTATTACAGCGATTTAAAGATTTCTTTGGGCTTAATTAACACTTTAAATGGAATCCGAAATTATGTGCTGTAAATACGATTCCGGATGGTGGTAATTTACTTTACTCGTAAGGTGTCTTAAATAAATATGGATTTGTGTAGAGTTATGTGTTTTGTGTAATTATTCTGGCTTACTATTTTGTTGCATTTGCTGAGGAAATCACTGTTCACCTTATAATAAAGTTAAATGTTACTCTTTATCTTCCATAGTGTTCATTTCATCAGCTATGGCTTTACGCTGTTCCACATAAATATTACTTGAGAAGGGAAAAATCCATATACCCATATCATCATAAACTTTATAAGGTACTAGTACCACCATCCTCCACTCTAATACATAGTTTTGTTAACCAATTAAATACCTAATAAATCCTCTTTGTTCCTTCTCGTCATTCCAATAGATGATATATTTCTTTTTGTTTATTTATCTTGATATTTATTTTTTCGTCTTGCCTTCTTTTATTGTGCTGACTTATTAACCCAATTAACGTTGTTCTTTACTAATACGCATTTACGTACCATGATTTCATTTATTACATTTAATTTTTCACCTCTATCTATCGCTTGTCGCTGTTAACTTGAGACTTGCTACAGTAAGCGTCTAGACGAGATAATAGTACCACAGAGTGCCAGCGTACTTGCAGGCCCTTTTGCTGCGACTCAGATGCACTACTACATATTAATATTATGTATGCATCGAGATGATATGTACCTAGAACTATGTCACATGTGCCTCCTAGAGAAAGAGGTTAATGTAATTTCTCAACTAAAACCTTTTGCTTGAGTATGAAACCACGAATTTTAAATGTGCTAGCTGTGCTCTCCATTTCAGGAAGCTAGTATTTCCAATTTCACTTATAGTCAATGATCGTTGCAAATTTTTAACAGCCTATAATTTTTTGTTCGAAGGAAGATATTTTCTCTCCTTTAAGTAACAGGTGTTTGGCCTGTAGCAGGAATAATTACAAGCCAGTATTAAACTGTTTTTTTTATTTAAGTTCGCTCATTGAATGCCCACCCTGATAATCAAATTCTTGCTCTAAGAAAATCGTGGGAAATACAACAGTTATGTAACTTTGTACTCATATAGACGTGGGCCTCTTTACCACCTTTTAAGAGAAAACCGTTTAAATACAGGAAAGTAAGTATTTACCATAAAATTTATCACCACGTTCTCGTTCGATACCATTTTATAGTTCCTTTTACTTGAATCAATGCAATCAGTCGCCTTATAGATAGGGGTGGTTATCCATCACAGTTAACAGAAACATTTATGTATTTTAAAGCAAAGATAAGACATCGTTTTGTTTGCGGAAATTAATGGCAAATTGGTTTTGTCCATTTTGTAAGTACGGCGGCGGGTTCAGAATTGTTGTGGTAACCGGTATTGATATGTTTCCGGTATCAATGGTGACCTAAGATTTTAAGAGCAGGATAGAGAGGAAAGCAGATACTACAGAACGCCACTGAACTGATCCTTATTCTTTCTGCTTAGTCCATAGACATACTTGTCCAACACGATTGGTCTTTCTGAGTACCTATAATAACGCATCTGACCTTTGGCAATACTGTTTAATCCAGTCCAGCAGCAAAAATTCAGCGCTGGATTTGAATAGAGAGATATGACATGTTGCGCCGACCCCAAATAAATTAGGATCAGTGCAGGAGAATGATGATGAAGAAGGACATCACGAAAGAGGTTAGTGTCTTCTATAGCATCTGTCCCATGCAATTTCCACTAGCATCCAAGTCATATACCATTTGCAGTGATATGCAAAAAAAACGAAACCCCTAAGCTTTTCTCTAATTTCCCTTTAACAAGTTACTTTCCTCATTAACTACGGACACAATTACACCGCAATTTTATCTACTAAGTGGGCAAACTGAACAACGTTCAATTAAATCCCAATGATCGTATTAATTCCGATTTATCTGTCAAGTCTTAGACGCACTCTCTTGTGCCAATTAGATCTCTATTGCTTGTGAGATTACTATGTGATACAGATACATAGAATAAAAAAGGATAAAAGCTGGACCGAGAATTTCTTAACAAAATTGCCATTGAAATCTTTTGATTTCAATTTTGAAGCTTGAACAAGCTCCTGATCATGTAATGTTGTTTGAGAAAAATTACATGACAAAAGTTTTGAGCGTGAATATGGAATCATTGAGTGTGAATGTGGAAACTTTAAGAATCGAAGTAGACCAAGAAATCGAAAAATTTTGTATATATGGCTAGAAAGGCCTTTTCTAACAATTCATGTTTTTTTTCATAGCGATGAAGGAAGCCTGATGCTGCAAATTGGCGTATTAGGCATAAGATGATGCTTTACTTGATGATGAATATAATGAATTGAACGTTCAGAACAACATTTACAGAGGGGTTCCTTCTATCTGGCAGAATATTGATGCTCCGAAATTTATTTGGCATAACACACTTGGCATAATCTTCTTTAAACGAATATTTTTAAAAGGCATAAAAATTATTTAAAATAATTATTGTTTGGCCGAATGTTTATATGTCCGAATTTATAATGGCATACTTTTAAGATGGCAGAGTTTTATTTGGCGTAATTTTACTTGGCATACTATGAAGATGGCAGAGTTTTATTTGGCATAATTTCACTTGGCATACTATGAAGATAACAGTAGAATTATTTTTTAACGAATATTGTTTGTTCGGTGTATTTTTCTATGGTATTTGAATGAACTATAAAAATAATGGATTCTATATGCGATCTCGGGACTTGGGGCACCCCGACTTGGGTTAAGTTAGATTCCTTTAAACCCTGTTTACAGAAATAGGGGCCCCGCGAAGCGGTGCTTCGTCAACTACCTCTTATTTATTATTGCTTGTAAACCAACTTAAACCCTAATTAATTATTTAAAAAAATGGTGAGGTTAAAACTGTGACCCCTTCGCACGAACTCATGTATGCCAAAAGACGATTCTGGGGGTGAAATTTCTGCGATATGATGGTTCTACTTTTAAATTATTATGGATATGAAATTTATGCTTAAAGATGATTCTGACTTACAAAATTATGAGTTTTGAATGTATGATAAATGAGTGTATGCCAAACGATTTTCTGCGAAATGAAGTTTATGCTATACGCTGTTATGCAAAATAATATTATGACATAAAAAGTTCTGCTTTATAGGGGGGGACCCTTTACAGAGTTGACAATGTAAAATGCAATTTGCAGCAAAGTAGTGTTGGTGATAAAATTATGGATCTGTAATATGCGCGTTACTTTATAACCTAAATAAACATTTTCTGTTTTATTTTATCACTCATGAAACTCCCTTTTTACGAGCAAATAGTAGCGGCTACGTGCCCATTACTTTTTCTACGTTAACGGTCAAGACTTGCACATTTAACTTGTAACTCGCAGTTAATTCATATGCTAGTTTTTAGTACCCTATTACTTATAGATCAACTTTTTATCAGATATTTATTGAGACCACCCGTGTTTAGCAGCACTTTATGTCGTTGTATGAGATTTCTTTTTGCTCGAAATTAGCTTGGATTAGGAGTAGATATAAGAGTTATAGTGGTATTACCTTGAAGTATCCTGTTAAGAGCCGGGGGGGTTGTTTTAAAGTAGTGATTTTAACTAGGTCTTTCTCTTCGGTGCAATGTGAATTGCGTGGTTTTCTCGATTCTAGCCATTGCCAATATTTTTATGAGGTTGTTTAGGGATATCTGCTAATATATTATTATAGACCCAGTTATCTGAGTTAGGTGTTGTAAATATGTGGTATGCTTTTTTTGAGGAACTTTGTTACGTCCAACAGTTTTAACTCCACATAGAAAATACAGTTTTGGGAATCCTAATAAAATTCAAGTATCAAGTCAGAAATTCGTTGACCATTAATAGCCATAGCTAAAGTCTTCCCTCTACCAACTAAGTATGTAATTTCTTTACATTTTTGCGTGATATAATTATTATCATTCTAGTGGAACTCTTCTTTATCTATAACAATACGCTTGTTACAAATCTGACATACTTTTCGGTTTAACTTTCGTCCTGTTTTAAAAAGTCCATGAGAACAAGAAAGTTGATTCAGCACGGTAGTCTCATTACTAGGTGCTCAATTAGTGCTTGTCCCCGACTCAGTTCATCGATCAAGATGCAATCTGCAGGAAGCTGGCTTGTTTATAGAGCTTTATGTATGTTGCCTAGAAAGGCTATCTGGGAGTAGCAGGTTTTCTACGTATTTAATTGTTTTGTTTAAAAGTTTTATGGCCAGAGATCGCACAAGACAGGGAGGTTTGGGAGGAAAAATGAGAGGCCTTTGCCCAGCAGTGGGACACAAACTAGGCTAACAAAAAGAAAGTTTTGCTTGTGCTATATGAACTGCAGTTATTTTTTTGTTTTCGAAAAAGTGTGTCGATGAAGCATTAGAGGACACCGTCAACTTACTTCAATGTCAACTTTGGACGAATTTCAGCATGAAACTGGACGCAATGCTGGGCACCATCACTAACGTCCATCACTTCATGTAACGTGCAGCTGACAGGACACCTAGGACATGATATTAAGTATTCTATCGTTTGTGGAACAGCACCATATTTACACTCCAAGGAGGAGTCGTCTATGAACCTCCACCTGAGCAAGTTTTCCTTGCTTCGGTCAACCTGGGTCCGGAGTCTGGTTAAAGACTTTCAGGTTACCCAAGGCAACTAATGTCCAGGTGCACCCACCTTGACATTAGTTGCCTTGGGTCTTCATGGTTTGGTTATGAAAGCACTCTCTCACCACAGCTTCAGTCTATTATAATCTTTGATTGTTAATCATTTGTGAATACTATGTTGTATTATCATGTCTGTGTCGTTGCATGATGATCTGTATCTTTTATCGAAGCTTATAGGCATCCAAGTTTTTAACATAGGTACTGTAAGTAATTTATTCATTACATTTTTGGATATTCAATTTTATCGGGACTGGGTAACTAAGGATGCTCACCGACTTCCTGGAAACGGTTATGGTAACGAGTTATTTTGGTTTTAAGATATCCGATAGATATTATCTTCATTCATAAAATCATGCTAATGATCCACGAAGGCTTTGGGCGGATTCGTATTCAGGTTCAAAATACTTCCTCAAACCACTTTTAGTAAATTATGATCATCTTATCTGAATCAAGTTATCTCATTTTTTGCGTCATAAAACTGTATCTGTGGTAAATTCTTGATTATTATTAAGATTATGAGGTTCAAGGGTTAACTGATAAAGTTAATCGATGTTATAACCTCTTTGAGTTTTTATTTATTGAAATCTGGTAGGGTCGCAACATCATGCTGAGCAATGGCCGTTTGGCGTGGATGTGACGCATATTTTCCCCCAATTTGTTCTTTTTTGCGATTGTGTTCTTTCTTTGCGTCATGTTTACAAATAACCGCATTTTATTTCTTATTAGATACCTAAATAAGTAGGTGTTTTCCTTCTATGCTATTTGTAAGCCTTATACGTACGTTTACTACTACCCACTAGTGCACTTATATTGTGTCATTAACGCCGTAATAACTAGATCCCACGACACAGGGTCTCCTAGTGTGGGGTCTAGCGCTATTTTTTTGCACTTTATCTTTAATTATTTTAATTTTTTTTTTATTATCTTTTGTTTGTTGTACCATGTCATCAAAATGTGTCTAAATAAATTTATTATTATTTCCTTTATTTACACATATAAATGATATTTTTAAATATTAGAATAAAAAAAATATTAAAACATTTATAAATATAAAAAAATAGTAGCCCACCGGTATCGGGAACAGGGTCCAAGCTACCGGCGGTCAGGGCTCCAGAGAGAGGAACCTCTTAACAATGCGGGCCGTGTTATGAAGTACCGCTTTCTGAATCAAGTATTATTATTATTATATGTGTGCGTTTGTTTGTATTTTGAATCTTACGTATTTTGCCAGATGTTGGTGTTTCTAGAATTGTCTACTAGCCATTGTTCATTGAAGCTTTATGTCGGGAAGGTTACTTATTCGCGCCTACTCTTTACGTAACAGGTGTCTACAATAATTTCTCATGACCCTGGAAGTAACCACAGTCCTGCCTACCCACGAACTAAGCTTCAAGACAAATAAACAAAACGAAACAGGTTCTTTTAATCGGGGCCACTTAAAAATGCCGAAAGATACTCGTGCTGTATTCGGAAGAGCCGAAACGTGGTCGGCACCGGTATAATTTGGTTAAAACACCATGCAAAATCGCAAAATGATAGCCCCATGCGCAGGAGTCGGTACGGCGGCGGCGACGTGTTTTGGTGGGAACTCATATTTTAGTCATCCTCGTTATTATAATTTTATGTTTTTTTTATTTTTATAATAAGTATTATTAGTGGATTAGCGACTAGCGCTGCAGGCTATATTTTGCATGTGTTTTAAACCAGACGTTATAAAATATGTAAAAAGTCAGCGAGAAGTTGGACATATGTAACTTTTTTTTTGTGCGCGATGGAAATCCTCATTGAGTTCCTTCATCGTGGGGGTGACAGAGGGGCATGCTGGACCCTTACCGGCTAAAACCACCGCGGTGTTCCACGTCTGCCTATGGCCGGGGGTGCGGGATTCGCATAAGCATTCACCGCTTCCCCTACAGAATAATATGGATAATTTAAAGTCTTGTGTGGAGAAATGAGAAAAATCTCTCAGGTAAGAGCAGACTTCTTCGTTGACAGACAAAGGACTAGTTTCAAGTAATGAAAGATTCCACAGTGATTGTTTTGGAGGGTTGCCTTAAGAGCGCCGAATGGCATTTCATACAAACTATCAAGCCCTTGTTTTTCGAAGTGAATGAACCGATTTTAATGAAACTTCTTATGCATAAGCAGGATACAAAGGTCTAAAAAGTTAGTAGAGAACATTTTTTCCCACAATCCTTACAAAAACCTTAGTGTTTCAATACCTGCACGGATATCTATGAATACCTGTAAGGTTTTGTAACAGTAGGATTTCTTATAGATAGGTAACTAGTTGTACCCGGTGCTTCGCGTGCATGTCGGAAAACGTTTAATTTTTTTGCGCGGAACCCTAATTTACGCCTTATAACATCAGCTATCTGCCAGGAAAGATTATACGCAACAAACAGACAGACAAGCATTAATTTTTTTTTTGTTTTATGTAACGTAAGTATATATTTACTTTCATATGCATTTAGTGAAAAGCTGTTATTTTGAAATTACAAAACAGACATTTCAATTTGATTTATTACTATAGATGTATAGATTAGGCTTTGTGAAAATTATTTCAGCACCATTGCTCTCAAAACGGTGAAGGAAAACATCGTGAGGTAAGCGGCATGTCGTAGAACCAAAAATTCGAAGACATGGGACATCTACCAACCCGCACTGGGCCCGCGTGGTGGATTACGGCCCATTCCTTCTCACTGACAGGAGGGCAGTGGGAACATTAGGTAGGTATAGGCTGATTATGAAAGATTAGGCTTTGCTAACGTAAGCTACTAAGCCCAAAAAAACTGGCCAAGTGCGAGTCGGACTCGCACACGAAAGGTTCCGTACCACAAGGCAAAAATGCCGAAAAAACACGGTTGTTGTATATAGCGGCAACAGAAATACACCATCTGTGAAAATTTCAACTGTATATCACGGTTCATGAGATACAGCCTGGTGACAGACAGACAGACAGACGGACAATGGAGTCTTAGTAATAGGGTCCCGTTTTTACCCTTTGGATACGGAACCCTAAAAAGATTGTGACATCCGTGCATGAACCCTTCAAAAATATTCCAACGCAAGTGCAATGTCTCTCACTTCAATAATACTATACCCACGTCAACATTATGGTCGGAAGTCAAACAAAAAGTAGATAATAATGAGGAATCGAAAATAAAAAACTAGTGTTACTCGTTACGTTTATAATTTTATTTTCAAAGGAAAAGGGATGGAGCTTTCTTTTAAATTATGGTGCCTGCATCCGTTACTTAGTGGTGAAGAAGGAGGTTGCATCTTGTTGTATTATATTTTTAAAAGAATGTGTTTGGTTTGTTATGAATCTTGTGAGTTGGTGGAGAAGCAACATGAATGAATGAATTGCACCGATCCCCAGACTCAATTAAGGCTACTCTTTCGAAAAAAGCTTAAAAACAGCGTGCAGATGAAGCAGCTTTTCTCCGGAACTTACAGAGAAATTACATCTGAAAAAATAGTTGGTAATCTACATGATATGAATCGTAATTTGGTTTAGCCATAATTTTTCTATCGATATCACCTATTAAGAAAAAAAACCACCAAATCACCTCAAAAGAATATCAAAAAAATATCTAGTGCTTTGCAATACAAACGAAAATGATTTGGTTTTGTTACTTTTTAAAAACATGTATATTTTTTAATATAATAAATTAAAAATGCGATCGTTTAAAGTCCGTGTCTATATCATCCCCGCACTCGTCCACGAATTCAGTGCGGGGCGCCTCGTGTTGCTAGGCAACGCGTTGGCATGCGGGTGCATGCGGGTGGCGAAGTGGCGCGGAGAGGGGTAGTTAGCTCCGCCCAAATGCACAAGGTCGTTGGCATGAATACAAGCCTTAATCGAATGAACCCCAAGATTCGCATTAGCTCCTGTAGCCTCATGTTCATGGTGCTACAGCGACTATTGCATATCAAGGAATAGACCACGTGATTCTGTTGTCTCGTTTCGCACCCTAATTGCGTAACACACGATCAGTCTCAATCTGAATAATTTTGAAGGATATTGCAAATCCATTGCTTCTTAAGTGCGAAACAAAATTCTGCTCATCAACGTAAATAACAAACGAATCTTTTTGAACTGTCAAAATGAAAACCGTGTGATAGTGTGTTACGCAATTACCCCATCGGTTATCAGAATCAGTAGAATCACTGTTGTTTCTATAGACCTACTTCCCAGTTCCTACTAAGTTTCAAATTAATCTCAAGAATAATTCAAACCGAATGTTTACTAACATTGCTACAATATTACATTACAGAGGCCGTAATTATGGTAATGTAGGACATTGATCACCGATCTCGAAAGGTCAGCGAACTTGAAGGTATGATCGGGAATCTTGTTTGGGGTTATTTTTAGGAACATTTCCTTATAGTTCTGTCTTTACGATTTTGCGTTAGGTTGTAGTATTGATTCTTGATTTAGTCATCTTCATACTATTATAGTTAGGTTGTATATATTTACTGGTGTTCTAGGAGAAAAAGGCTTAAATAAGAAGGTAATTTTGGGCCTGTTCCACCATATCCGGATAAGTTTTAGTTAACTTTTTTGATTGAAAATAGCTGGCAGATCATTCCAAACAGATTCTGTTAATTTTTTTTGTCTAATTAGTAAGTAGTGGTCTAATTTTTAGTCTAGTAAAAACCGTCAATAAAAACCTAGGTACGCAGTTGTCATTTTAAGAGGGACCGGGATCACCGCGGGGTGGTTTTAGTGAGGTAAAAATCCCACTCTCCGACCCCGGAGGTTGCGTGCCTTTTGAAGGTATCCCCACGACAAAAAAAAAGGTACGTAGTTGTAGGACATTAATTTTGTAGGTAGCGAAAGCAGTAAAACAATAACCAAGATAAACAAATAATATAAAAATATCATTAGGTAGGTCACTCACCTTCATTCCACGCCGAAGTAATATTCTCATGATAGAAGTACTCTGTCTCCTCTTCATCCGACCACAGCACACCTTCGATACTAGAAGTGATGCCCTGACCATCAGGCCCTTCCACTAAAGACCGGCGAGATAGCTGGTCATAACTAGGGGGCCTAGACAACGACCCTCCGAACCCCGAAATATCAGCCAATGACGACCGAAAATTCTTGTAACTACGACTGTCTATTGGCCGGTAACTGCGAACCGATGGGGCATCTTCGGATTTTACCGAGCGGAGGGATCTACAATCGTAGCTTGGTCCTTCACTTGAACTAAGATCGCCTAGGGAGACTTTGAAATTGTTCGATGAAATGTCGCCTAAAGGGACCTCGCATGATCGACGTTTCATACTCGTCTTTTGCGATGGAGTCTCCCCAGTCGCTTGCATGTGCCGGCTGACACCAGCACTATGCAAGAATTCATTGGAATTGTACATTTTATACTACACTAAACTATTAGGAACTTGATCTGACTAATTTTGGAGGAATTATTCGTTCGTTGGTCGAGGGCAATCTGTAACAAAAGAAAAAAAAAATAAGTAGAGCATTATATTTAAAACTTGCATGCTAAAATCTGAATTCTATCTATACTATTAATGAAAATCTATCATCTTTAGAAATAAAACAAAGTTGGGTTAGTTACACAATTTATAACTCAAGAACGGCTGGACCGATTTAATAGATCTTTGATTTGTTGGATTTGTCTCCGCCTTGAATAACGGAATAACTATTAAAACATGAGAAAAATTTACGAAAAAAAAATCTGATAGGTAATTCATTTTCTCATACGATCGATCGTTCATTCGTTTATGATTCTGAGGCGGTACGAAGTTCGCTGTGTCAGCTAGTTTTTTAATATTTTACTTTGGGCTGATTTTTCAATAGTCAGGTAGTCAGATTTGAACTTTTATCAGAAGAATCAAAGAAATGTAAAATATGAAGGAAGTGCATATAGCGCTTTAACAGCTTTTGTATGGAAAAATTTCAAGTGTCGAAATTATTCTTCAGATTAAAATTAAATATACGGTCGAATTGAGAAACCTCCTCCTTTTTTGAAGTCGGTTAAAAATGTCAAGGGTCGAAATTATTCTTCAGATTAAAATTATGTTATTAATTATTGTCCAGATAATCCAAATTAATATTTTTTGAAGACAAAAGTTTTCTTGTTTGAAATTTGAGAGCAACGCCATCTAGTTAATATCATTCTAACTTGCAAGAGCACGACGTCACTGAACATGAACACGCTTAAAGTAACGTCGATTGACACGGCATGCCACTGTGCACTGGCTTTCTAGAATCCGTGAAAGTTACCGTGTTATTTGGTAGATGGCGCTGATTGCAAGTTTATTATCATTAAAAAATATTATGTATCACAAAAATTATAAAAATCTAATGAATTTATGGATGAAAGAGTTTTTTAGACGTTAACTATATGGGCACATCAATTATTAATATAATTTTATAATCTGAACAATCTGAATTTTAATATTAGGCGTTTTATCATTTGTAGTCCGGTACCAATTTAATCACTAGGTAGGTATAATTTATTTTCTATGTCGGTGTCCTGCTTCCGATCTTCAATTTATGTATTCAATGACAACTTTAGCTCTTCGGTATAACAGACATACCGAAGAGCCATACCATTACCGTACCAGGCCAGGTGTCACCTGGCGATACTGAACCAAAAATAGCACCAAAACACCCTCACTCAGGGCCCCTTAGATAAATAAACTACCCACATATTAATATTTTTCTAGTTCATCGATCTTGTCTATTTGGATACAAGGTCTCTGAACTTTGCTTGTAACTATCGAAATATAATATAATTATACGCTATGTAGATATTTGGAATAACGTCTATATTTTTATTTATGTTCGGATAATTTATTAATGTCAATCATCTGTGTTCGTTCTCTCAATTTTAAACAACAAGCGCCTGTCTGGGTTCGAACCTACGACCTACAACTCGTACGTCGCGGCCGTTACCACTTGGCCACCACTGCTCTCCTTGGCCAAAACTGCTCTTCTTGGCCACCACTACTCTCCCTTAATACATACATTTATTAAGAACTGTGAATGTATAACATTAGGCAGATACCTAAGCATTACATCTTAGCATCGCCTAGGCTCTTAGGGAGATGTTAAACCCGTGTATCACTTTGTACTAATTAAGAAGGGAAAATAAGCCTTAAGAGCAGGTGTAGCCCAGTGGTAACGGCCGCGACTTGGGAGTTATAGGTCGTAGGTTCGAACCCAGATAGGCGCTTTACTTTGTGTAAATTATTTCATTACCACTGCTCTTATAACGGTGAAGGAAAACATCGTGGGGAAACCGGCATGTCCTAGAACTAAAAATTCGAAGACATGTGACATCTACCAACCCGCACTGGGCCCACGTGGTGGATTATAGCCTACTCCCTCTCATCGAGAGGAGACGGAACACTATAGGCTGATTATGCTAAGCCTTCAAAGACAGGCTCATAAAACGCTAGGCTTAAGACATAAAACATCACACCTGAGTCTCCTGACTGAAGGTCTTTGAAGAGATAGTGACGAAATTCTAATTTAACCGTCCTACCCATAACTCAGATTTGATGTGTGTTTAATTTGTTGGAGCACACGGCACAAGCCCGGCTCGAGATGAACGGGGTTATCCCAATCTTTTGTTCATAGTTCACACGTGCCGAAGCCACTCACCCGACCGCAGTAGTGTGGGGACAAGGTGGGAAAGGTGATTTAATATCGATATGGAATAGGTAGAATATAATAGAAATATTCTTTATTATGTACACCGTAAATGTTACAGAAATAAATGTAGACATCGTACAATGGGTGTCACAAAGGGCGGTCTTTACGCTAAAGGAGCTTACAGGACCTAAACACAAAAACGCAAGTTTTAGAAACAATAAAAGTATATGATCGACTACAGTAAACATAAACAAAATCAGAAAAATATATGATATTCTTCAGGATATATGCTAGGTGCTACTGTGTTGAAAACATAATACAACTAATTTGATACTATAGAAAAACATCATGAAGATACCTCTAAAAACTTTCTTTTTATTACAATAAAAACTATATTAATATATATTATATTCAATCATTCTAATTTTTTGTCAGATTATTCTACAAGCAACATACTAATATAATAGTGTTTCAATTTTTTTCGTCCAAACAATAGATTTTTTTGTAATTAAATAATTGCTTCATATTTTGCAACAAATTACCAGCGTTGTGTCATCGCGCTTCTCTTTATTTTCTTTGCAGTCCGACAGTGACCGCGCTTTAAGTCATGTAAGCTCCTTAAAGACATTTTTTTTCGGGTGGGAAATCATCAACTGACCCCTCCCCTGCCCTGATAACAAAGAATGCAGTAATCGACATTTTTGAGATTTTCACTTTTTTCCAGAAATGGCATCCCAAGAGGTTCATGTACATGAAAAAAAAAAATTTTCATAAGAAAATTCACTCGAAGTATGTTTTTTATGTAATGATTTTCGCCGTACTTGCATAAAAACTGCTTCAATGATACGAAAAAACGCAGTATTAGACATGACAAAAATGTCGATTACTGCATTCTTTGTTATCAGGGCAGTCCCGCTCTGGGTGGAGCGGAAGGGAGTGTTAGACTCCTATTGACTAAAACCCACCCATGTTCCTTCCTTAGCCCTTTATGTTCCGGGCCAGCGGTAGCCCTTTCGGACAATCCCGCTGACCCGGCAGGCTTCGGCCCTAAGGGGCCCCTTCTCTTCTGCTGACATCTCTTTGAGGCGCGCGTCGAACCCGTACGCGCCCTCCGGCATGGGCCTCCTGATCGGACGGTGAGCTACCCATTACTCTTCACCCGCAGGCCCGCGCCTACGGTGACCGAGAGTCGTCCCGTGGCTCCCGACGCCCGGAGCGTCTCCCGCGGCGGCTGGGACGGGAGGCTCTCTCCCTCATCCGTCCCGCCACCTCCTCCGCTAGCATGACTGCTTCGCAGAAAGAAGCGACTACCTCCCACTTCCTCTCGCCCCGGACCATGACTTGCACCAGGGCCGGATGCAAGAGGTCGCCACCGCTGCCGATCGCCTCTACGAGGACTCGGCGGTGCTCCGCCCAAGCGGGGCAGACCTCCACCATGTGCTCCACCGTGTTCTCTGGGCGATCCTGACAATGGTGACACCCGGGCGTTTCCTCCCGCCTGATGATGCAATGATGATGAATTGTTGCTTTTAATCACATAATCAGCCTATAATGTTCCCACTGCTGGGACACAGGCCTCCTCTCGATGAGAGGGAGTGAGCCGTAATTCACCACGCGGGCCCAGTGCGGATTGGTAGATGTCTCATGTCTTCGAATTTTTGGTTCTAGGACATGCCGGTTTCCTCACGATGTTTTCCTTCACCGTTTTGAGAACAGTGGTGATGAAATAATTTACACAAAGTAAAACGCCTGTCTGGGTTCGAACCTACGACCTACAACTCGTAAGTCGCGGCCGTTACCACTTGGCCACCACTGCTCGCTATCTGCTTTTATTCTGCAAAATTTTAATCATGACTAAGCCCACGTCGCGTGGATGTTAAAATATCAAGGCGGGATTTTATCGCTCACTGGAATTTCAGTGAGCGATAAACTTTAAGAAATAAATAACCCACTAAAGAAATCGGGAATTTTCATCGAACTTCTAATCAACCGACTATATTGTTATCCCATCACTATGCTCTGATTAATTATACAAGCTCTAGACTTTGGGTTGTAATGAAACTGCTGTTGATCGCTCTCCGGTACAATAGCTACCTTTGAACCGACACTCGATTTCTTGCACAAATATCGATTCCGTTTTTGTTTGACATTTTTGTATAGAATAGAATATTGTAGATCATTTATTTTCATGATAATATAATTTATTTTGGGCAAAATTATGAAAGTGCCGGAAAAACGTATTCTTTCGGAATATAGCTTTTTGTTGTTTGGTTTTCACATATAGCCCAAAAATGGATTGACGGTGAATGTTTTCCTTTGTGTATAGAATAGAATAATGTAAAAGGTCGCATGTGTTGAAGGGTATTGTCATAATTTAGCTGTGAATAATTGACTCATTCTATTGAATGGATGGTAATTAATTTAGAAGGTTCTTGTCTGAATGACTTTTGGATTTATTTCTTTGTGTAATGTTTTTGATACAACCTTGACATTCCAGTCATGTGAAGTTTCTGTGAATGTGCGTGCTGTGATGCACTCTGTTGGATTATTAGTGCTTGGCTTAACACCGAGGGTTGAAAATCCAGTGCGTGATGAAATCCCACCGCGTTATTATTCCGTCCGTGCGAACGTGGGCTCCGGGGTCTACTCCCTACGCACAAAATCCGTAATTTTGGCCGAAGTTACGGGAATGTCTTGCTATGTATCCCTTACGGACATAAGATTAGTTCGGAGCCCGAACTAAGAATGATTGACAATACGATTTGACAGTTGTCCCTAATCCTGATGTGCTCTCTTCTAACCGATCGAAAAAAATAATTTGTCACTTGTTTTGACGAACCGACTATTATCGAACGAGCTCCCATCTTTGGTGACAGACTTGCAAAGTAGATCCCCAGACTTGGCCAGGCTGAAGATATAGCTGGCAATCCGCAAAACGTGCGCCATAAAATAATGAAGGAAAGAAAATACATTTATTTAGTACAGACTAAAAGACACACCGGGCCCGTGGCTAAATAATAACAGCCGCACAGGTCGATCGATCAGGTTAAGCTACGCTTGCCGCGGTCGGTCTGTGGATGGGTGACCATCTTTACATACCGTGACCCTTCCGTGTCTCGGAAATCACGTTAAGCCGTTGGTACCAGCTGTCATTCGTGGATCTTTGACAGTCGTTACGGGTAGTCAGAAGCCCGAAAGTCTGACAACCAGTCTTTCCAAGGGGTATCGTATTACCCAGTAACTGGGTTGTGGAGGTCAGATAGGCAGTCGCTCCATGTAAAATACTGGTATTCAGCTGCAACCGGTTAGACTGGAAGCCGACCCCAATATAGTTGGGAAAAGGCTAGGCAGATGATGAGACTATACACCAGATACCTATAAATTATATTAGAAAAAAGTATAAAGTCCGATGTAAGAAATTAGCAGGTAAGTGTGCCAGCAGGAAAGTGTGCCTCACGGCTGCGCCAAAAAGGCCCAGTTCAGCAAAAAGGCCAGACAACTAGTGCCTGACGCTGGATTTCAACTGGACCTGATGTGTGAGGTGACGGATCTAAATCAGTTTTATATTGCAACGTGACGTGAAATACTAGTTGGCTTTAAAAATACTACTGAATATTGATATTGAAGACCGATAAACTAACCTTCAAGAGTTTAGCACCTGGAATTACCTTCATCTTTCAAGTAAAAACACTTCTTAAAACCAGTTAAACAAGAGAACGTTGAAAGAGAAAAACTATACGTTATTCTTCAGAATAATTCACCCGCCTTCAGCCATATTGATTCTAACATGTCTGTGCCTCGGTCGGACCAGACCATTTCATTTCCTGTGATGTCCCCTGCTAACATCGGATTTTTTTTTGGGTTCCGTAGTACCGGTTACTGCTTCAAACCCCTTTTTGGTCGTGTTTATTTGAAATATATGTACTTATATGATAAATATGACAATCTTTACAACTTACTTAGATATTATTATGTTCTATCTATGTTATGAGTTAGATGGTGAACTTAGATATGTATTCGGGCCAAGTTTCAAGATTATTAACTCAAGGAATAAGATTTTTCATACAAACAAAATCCCCCATTTTCACCCCCTTACCCTCACCCCCCAATTTTATTTTTTTAAATGTCGCAGCATCATGCTGAGATAGGAGCCTTTTGGCCTCGTATAGGACTTTCTGTTTCATTTTCCTTTTGTTACTTTTTATTTATATAATTTGTTTTTTTTTTTTTACTGTGTTTAGTTTAGTTTGTGATCTTCCTGTACGAGTCGCAATAAATACTTTTTCTTTCTTTCTTTCCATAAAGGGTGAATTTCCAAAAACTCCTTCTTAGCGGATACCTACGTTATAATAACTATCTGGTATGTTAACATTTCATGTAACGTTTTGTATATGAGTGGTTATTAATCAGTATGGAGAGTTTAAGCTCATATAAATTGGGCAATAATTCAAATATTTACTGAATTGTCGGTCAATTAACATTTTCTTTCTAGATAAAAGATACACATGTATCTCTCACTATAATAAAACAGTCTACTGCGGTGCTATTCTGTAAAAATCTCACCGTGAAAACTTACGTGAAGTGAGCGATCAATAGTGTCAATTCCTAGCAAAAACAAACTCGCTTCACGTAAGTTTTCACGGTGAGATTTTTACATAATCGACCGGCAGAACCCTGCTCTACACGTCTTCACGCACGTGGCAACGTTTTTTTTTTAGTGGCTGAGTGCGATTGTCCGTGGTTCGCGTTTTCAGGCTATTGGCTTTTAATTTCCGGCCTAAAACGTGATTTCTGTTTTCTGTAATATAAAATTGAAAATTAATATTCTATTCTGTTCGGATTTGCTTGATTTGATATTTAAATATTCAGTTGGTGTTATTATTAGATGGGAAGATTAATTCCTGATCTTAAATTCCATTTATTAAGTTTTTTTAGGGTAACAAACGGAGGTCAAAGATTTTTTTACCTTTAACGTTCCCACTGCTGGGACACAAGCTTCCTCTCTGTAAGAGGGAGTGGGCCACCACGCGGGCCACGTTGAGGTTGACGGATGTCAAATATCTTTGAATTTTTGGTTCGAGGACATGCGGGCTTCCTCACGATGTTTTCCTTCACCGTTTTGAGAGCAGTGGTGATGAAATTAAATACACAAAGTAAAGAGCCTGCCTGGGTTCGAACTCACGGCCTCCAACTCGTAAGTGGGGGCCATTGCCACTGGTCTACCACTGCTCAACTCGCGCTCATCTAGTATTTCGGGATATAGTCGAGCGGTTTGTCGACTCTTCACGTGACCTGCGTAGGTATTCACAACCATCCAACAGGCTATCGTATCGAAAATGCCACATTTCGATGACCTGATTGGCTTTGCCCCCGACAGCAAATAGCTGTCGGAAGAAGCGGTCGTCTATTAAAAAAAAAGCACTTACTCTCTCCTTAAACATCATCATCATAATTTCTTTGCTCCTGTTTCATGTTTATCATTATATGTATATATTTATTTAGATTAGTATAATATACGATAGGTATGTATTTATTGTATTATGTAAATGGTACACCACAGACTACCTACAGTATTTGTCTGTCCTTCCCCTTTTTAATCCATCCAAAGGTTCTCTTAAGACCGCACATTGTGTCACCCTATGTACAGTTTCTATTTTTATGTCTGTAATTTATATGGTGTACATAATAAAGAGTATTTCTATTCTATTCTATTTGATTTAAGGGGGAAGCGCTAAGGTGGCCCGCGAAATTCAAATTTTCTTACGTTTTTTGCAATTTGCTGGTCAGTATTAAGTTGTACGTTGATTAAAATATGATTCGCGGTCGTAAGAAATATGTATTCACGAAATCTTGACATTTGGGGATTACATGGTGTTAGAGAGTTGTGTTGATGACTTTAATGATTATAATTCTTTAAATACATATTGTTACGGCCGCGAATCATATTTTAATCAACGTACAACTTAATACTGACCAGCAAAATGCAAAAAACCTAAAAAAAAAAATAATTTCGCGGGCTACCCTGGCGCTTTCGCCTTAAACTGACATTTTTGGGTGTTGGACTTGTGAACAGCGTTTATAAACTTCTACGATGACATTGATTGATGTCCGATACGGTACGGAAGCGTATTGAGTGGTTGTGAATAGCTATGCAGACCTGGCCTATTTATAAACCCAAGAATCAACATTGCCATTCAACGTGGCAGTGATGCCAGCCTTTTGTACACTTTTTTAGATAAAAAAAACATAAAAGCTAAAAACAAGCCCATTTTAAATTAAATAAAAGTTGGAAGCAGGCGGGACCCATTTGAATTTGAAAATACCTATAATAAAAATGGTATGGGTCTCGCGGAGTCCCGCCTGCTTCCAACTTTTATTTAATTTAAAATGGGCTTGTTTTTAGATTTTCATTTTTTTTTAACTTAAGTTTTTTGCCGCAGTCGGGTTTTTAAAATTGTTTTTTTAATACTTTTTTTTATGTATTAGTAAAAAATACATACTAATAATATAGATTCGAAAGTAACTCTGTCTGTGTCATAGATATCCGAGTGTGTGGTGCCTTTTCACGCCTAAACCACTGAACGGATTTCGATAAAATTTAGCAGAGAGATAGTTTTTATCCCGATATTCCCACGGGATCGACACTTATGTGGGTGAAACCGCGGGGCGCAGTTAGTATAATATATTTTAGTGTGACTTTGTATAAATATATTTAAGTAAACACAGTAAATAAAAGTGTTTCTTATTAAAAGCAGTTGCCACTAAGTGTGGTTAGGTTGAACGAACGTGTTTTTGCGCGCAGATGCTTGCACTGTTCAGAACGCTAAGTGAAAACGCAGCTTACACTCGCTCCTGCATGTCTAAATGAACTTTTATGTTCCAGAATACGTTTCTATATTACTTTGGAACTATGTAATACTGCATAAACCTGCCATGAAAAGTATACATACGGATGGTTAAAACAAAAAAGGAGAACCAAGAAAATATATGGTTGAGTATTCTGAGAGATTATATTGCTAGAAATGGGGTGAACTTTAAGATGACGGCTAATAAAAGTCATAGCACACGTATCAAACCGGAAAGGGATCGGCACCGTATCAACTCGAACCGTTCAGTATTCTTTGTATGAAACTCCCTACTGCAACGCACACTAATCGGAATCGTAACGTAATCGCCTCACCTCGGGACAAGCTCACGAACCGTGGTGCGGTGCGTTACGGCTCGTCGTCCCGGTGCTTACGGCTCGTCGTCCGCGCGCTTTCGTCTCTCCGTACTCGAGCTTACGTCTCTTCGTCCACCCTTGCCCCTCTCTCCCCTCCGGCCTTCCTGCACCATCAAGCAGCGGTCGGCGAGCCGTAAGCGCGGCGTAGCCTAGCCGTAGCCGAGTAGATGTATCGGAGTTTCTGATCCGCTTTGGTTACGTGCTTACGTTAGGTTGACGCCTGTTTGACGGCGAGGCGAAAGGCGATACGGAGCCGATCCCTTTCCGATTTGATACGTGTGCTATGACCTAGATAGATGCATTGAAGAAAAAAACGTGTTGCGCCGACCAAAATAAATTAAGCATAAGGTTTGGGTTCCTAGAAAAGCGGTTCCGTCATATAATAACGGCCGTCATGAAGATCCGTCACTGCCACGCTGCCCAAAGATTTAAATCGCTATAGATTCGTGAGATTAGAGACACACTCACACATTACTAAATATCGTTTCCACGACAATTAAGTCAAGTCACTGCGTCGTTGTGTGTTAGAGTTGTCAAAACGAAACCAAAAACGCGACTATGTTTTGACGCGGTAGGGCGAATTTAACGATTTAAATCTTTGTCGCTGTCATTATTTCAGGAACCATAGGTTATGGGCAGGATTATGATGATGACGTTTTTTCAAATTACCCTTTTATATCCAATGAACCTACATTTACTTCCACTTCACAAAAAATACCCATCAGATTCGTTACCCGCCGCGAACCGAAAGTTATTCGGAACCTCTTGAATTTTAACACAGTTGCAAACGAAAACATTCGAACGAACTTATTATACAGTGCTAAAGCTTCAAAGTGTCCGTCATTCGCTCGGTTTCAACTGTAATTATGCTAAAGTTAGTGCCAAGCTTAAAACTAGTGCTGCTGGAATGTGAAACGAAACTGATTTTTTTTTAAACATGGAAAGATTTGTGGGAGTGGACCTAATCTAGTTTATGCTTAATGCAGTTGTGAGGGGTTCAACCACAGACTACTTAGAGATACTGGTTCAACGTTTTTGAAGGACGCAAAGAAAAAGTTTGTATACTGTGTGTTTCAGTAGGGTTTGACCAAACTTGGGGGTGTGGTACAGGCCATCAAACTAAACAACTTTTTTCCGGAGACCAACATCGTATTCGAGAAAAAAAGATCAGTTTCGTTTCACATTTCAACAGCACTAGTTTGCAAACTGAACTTTACTGTGTAGGGTTTAAAGTTATTTTTCCATAAACTCATATTATTATTTGTTTACATTTTTGGCAAATAAATCGCGAATGCAGATTACATTGTTTAAGATTAAACCATAGCAGTATAATATTATAAGTAGTAGGTATGTAATAAGGTGGTGCATTGTTATGTAAAAGAGCGCCTCTCGCCATCAAACGTAAAAGTTTGGCGAGTTTTTTTTTTTTATATTTTAGTTTAGATTTAAGTAACAATTCTGTATTTTTAATATAATTAAATAAATTATAAAAAAAAAAAAAAGTCGTCGTCGCATACCTACATTTGGTCAAGTAGGTATTGAAGTTTTGTGGACGACTGATCTTTGTTCTTGTTATGTTTATGTTTTTTTTTGTTTCATTTTTAGGGTTCCGTACCCAAAGGGTAAAAACGGGACCCTATTACTAAGACTTCGCTGTCTGTCCGTCAGTCCGTCCGTCCGTCTGTCTGTCACCAGGCTGTATCTTAAGAACCACGATAGCTAGACAGTTGAAATTTTCACAAATTATATATTTCTGTTGCCGTTTTAACAACAAATACTAAACACAAAATTAAATAAATAGGTATTTAAGGGTATTTACTTATACAACAAACATACAGTTTTTTTTTCGGTGTTTTTGCCGGAACCCTGCGAGTCCGACTCGCACTTGGCCAGTTTTTTTTTCTTTTTGCTCAGCTCCTCAGGGCCTTCCTTAAGAATTAGGCTATCAAATTTAATTATTTCTTTTTAATCCAACTGGTAGTTCTAGAAATTAGCGCGATCAAACAAACTCTTCAGCTTTATTATTAGTTTAGATACTATAATATGCATTTCCAAATGAGAAAAGTTTCAAAATAGTTGGTGAACTCTAACTTTAAGTAACAGATTAAAAACCGTCACGACAAGAGATCGCAACGGTTACAGAAGATGAGTGACAAGGGTCGAGAAAGGGTGGCTTCAGTGAACCAGTCATGTGGAAACCATGTGTGAAAGGCGATTAACCAAAAAGGCTTTACACTGTATTATATTACGATGTGGTGGCGTAAAAGGAACGTATGCAAACTGACCACGATAGTGATGTTTTGAATAATGGTCATGCCGTTATCGTGCATCATCATTCATCATTTGAGCCAAAAGATGTCCACTGCTGGACATAGGCCTCCTCCAAACATCGCCGTTTCGACAGGATCTATGCTTCTCGTATTTAGCAGATTTCTACGGCCTTCACCAGGTCCGATGATCCGGAAGACGTAGCGTAGGAATGCCTGCCACAAGGGTGAACATCGGTCCAACCTTTGTGGTAGGCATTCCAACGCTACTTCTTCCGGTACGCGGTCGCCACTCCAGAACCTTTCGGCCCCATCGACCATGTGTTCTGCGAGTAATATGCCCACTGCCACTTAAGTTTGGCAATTCTTCGAGCTATTTCGGTTACCTTGGTTCTCCTACAACTGTCATGCATGTATGCTACTACTGTTGTTAGCATTTCTTCGAATCCTAAAAATCGTGAATTATGCTTTGTAATGGGCAGTCATCGCAATGTGGTTACAGATGACGTTTCATTTCTTCTTTTTTCACAAACACAGAACAATCATTTGAAGCAGTGAAAAAATTAAACTTCTAAGTCAACGCAATCAAAAGATACGGGCGTTTATGTTCTGGAATCAAAACCTATAGGATACTTCCCGTTGATCTAGAAACATGAAATTTGGCAAGGAGCAATAACATGTAGCACACGTCAAGAAAAAAATCCGAAAACCCTAAATTTGTAGATACATTGCAAAAAAAATCCCGTGTTATACTATTTACATACCTACCCCTCTCGACTCGCATTCACATTCAGCTGTTGACTTTGCCAGTCAGCAAGGCTCTGTTCAACTCTCTCTTGGTAGGTACTGCATTAGCGCATTGCATAAAAGGACCATGGGGATGGAAAACTGAACAATATGATGTCATAGATCTTGATACACCAAACACTACACTTCATCATCATTCTCCTTATCCCATTTTATTCAGCGTCGGCGCAACATGTCTTTTTCTTCCAAACTTCTCTATTACTCGTCATCTCAGAGTGACCCCCTTTTTAACCATATCATCATTCACATTCAACACTAAAACAATACATTTCATAAACCAAATAAACGTCTGTATCAAAGGGTTTGATATCGTACAGAATGCTTTTATTCCCTCTCAAAATAAAAACGAGCCAGATAAAAAAGATAAGACAACAGGCTGTGCCATCTTTATTTAATGTGACAATTTAAAGTGCAGCGTCATAAACTAGCTTTATGAGCTTTACAGACGGAAAATTTGTTCAACTACCTGCAAAACTACATTGTCTGCTCATTGTAGCGTTTTAGTTTTTTCGCAATTTTCATCTTTATTGCATCATCATCTGCATAGCCTTTTCCCAACTATGTTGGGGTCGGCTTCCAGTCTAACCGGATGCAGCTGAATACCAGTATTTTACATGGGACTGTTGGGCTTCTGACTACCCGTAACGACTGTCAAAGATCCACGAATGACAGCCGGGACCAACGGCTTAACGTGCTTTCCGAGGCACGGAGGGGTCACGGTATGTATAGATGGTCACCCATCCACAGACCAACCGCGGCGAGCGTAGCTTAACCTGATCGATCGACCTGTGCGGCTGTTATTTCATCTTTATTACATGTAATGCCTTAATTTGATTATGTTGCATTATTATTCTTGTAAAGGAGCGAAGGTTTGTGGTTAAGTTAAAACAGCCGTAAGGGTCGATCGATCAGGTTGCCGCGGTTTGTCCGTGGATGGATGACCATCTTTACATACCAAGACCCCTCCGTGCCTTGGAACGCACACCAAGCCGTTCGTCTCGGCTGTCATTCTTGTGGTGTATGTGGATCTGTGACGTCGTTACGGGTCGCCCGAAGCCTGACAACCAGTCTCACCAAGGAGTACCGTATTACCCAATAACTGGGTTGTGGAGGTCAGATAGGCAGTCGATCAGGAAAAAGAAGTGAAGAAACAAACTGCGTGTTGGCAAAAATCTTCCTTGACATGCATTATCTTAATAGACAAAGAAGAATATACAGTCCTAATAACAGACGGCTATCCAAAGTAACTAAGCGCAACTTCCAATATTAAAAACCTCTCCAAATAACTCCACAAATATAAATCTTGCCCCACTATCAACAGCTGACAACACCTATTAAAGCTGTCCAGATAAACTTCGTAAAAACAGTGGCGCCTAAAGTCGTTAGCTCGGTTATAGTTAAATTTATTCCACCCCGGCTATGACGAGGCTATTTGTGGCGGGAGCCGGCCACCCCCTTCGAAATGGGAGGCGAATTTGGGGAGGATGCATAGACGACGTTCGTGTAGATTTATTTTTTGAGCAATAAAACAGTTATATATTTGTAGTTCTTCGAGTAAGTAGTGTAGATAAAATCAGTGATTTTGGCGTGCAATTACTGGGTTTTAATGACGTTTTGAGAATATGGTTAAGCTATTTTAATTACGGTGTCCCGCGAATTTGCCATGTACTGGTTATAGGTACTTAGTTGTATAATTGATTAAGTAGGTCAATTTTATCACATTAATTCCGAGTAATTGCACGCCAAACTCCGATCACTGATTTATCTATACGATATCACGTGTCATCAACATTTACTATCATATAGTGCATCGTAGTACAGTTACCTATGTACAGTGATCGGATACGATAATGTTCCCTTTGGCATTTATCCGGCCAAATTAAGAGCCGATATGAACTCAGGGTTACTATAGGTAAAACAATTTTGAATATACAGCTTTGCATAGCCTTTATTCATTAAAAACAAAAAGGGTTTTTTCAGCAATGGTTTGACCAGTCAGTAGTTAAATAATAAATTGACCAGATCACATATCGATAACTTTGCATTTTTTTAAACATATTACTAAATTCTCTGCCCTACCCTTCATAGCTTACAAGCGTTGAGCAACTTCTATATACTACAAATATAAATGCTACCACAACACCACACAAAAAAGTCCAAAATAAACAGTGCAGCTCAAACACAAATCACTAAACTAAGCGTTGGTTAAGCATCCTGTCACAACTACTGCAATGTTGCTAAGTTTAAACTTAGTCCCGTTCTACGTAGCTTAAACTGTACTTCGAGTTCTGTTGCACCCGTATTTGAAATTAATTCCCTGGAGGAATGTCCACTGAGTTTTGTTAGAAAGTTCTGGTGCTGCTGAAGTTAGCATGTCTGGCTGTATGATTTTTTCATAGTCACGTGCTGCCTGATGTGAGGTGTTGGGGGAAACGACTTTGTTCCCTCTGGGATGTGTCAAAAGCAGGCATTAAGGTGGCGCTAGTCGATATTTTTTCCATACTCGGAAGGGTATTTTATTACTCCACTGGTTAACATTATACAGATGCCAGCACATCAAGCTACTACAATTTGCCAAATTTATTCAATAGATTTTCAACTTTATCGCTACAGTATAAGTTTCAAGATTGATTGGGAAAATTTGACAGTTTCGGGTAGCTTGATGTGCTGGAGTCTGTACATCCAAAGTTACACATGATATCGTTTTGTCTTATTATTAATTTTGTCTGTACGGAAACAGAATAGTAAAATAAAAAGCCATTAGAAAGTTATGATTCAACAAAGATTCGTTTTTCTTGCAAATTTTAATGTAACTTTAAGAAGTGTAAATAAGTAATAAAAGAAGTGTAAAATCCTCAAAACAAAATCGGTACCGACAAGCACAATTATCGAAGTATTTAATAAAAATAATTTTTGATTGATTTGTGTATTGGGTTTTTCATAAAACTCGATTTTCCAAAGGACTTTTCGTATTTTTTACGCACGTTTCAGTTCGGAATGTTCGAGCTCGCGACTAGTTCCACCTTAACACGTACTGAAGTTTTGGATTGCAGTTCACTGAAGAACCAAAGAGCCGGAACCCCCTTCATTATTTGCTGTTCTATCTGCACATAAAAAGGGGGTTCTGCCAACTTTGAGAGAATGCAGGTCATACCTAAATTAAAATTGTGGTGTGGTATGGGTGTGGTGGCCCATTCGGAGTTAATACAAGACAATTTCCATAAGGAAAAAGTTATGGACTAAATAAATAAAATTGTTTGTCATGGAGTAAATAGGCTATCAATCGATTTAGGTAGAACATTTTCATTAAAAAAAAAGTTGTCAGTAACTCAATCTTTAAATTGTCGCCTTTTTCTAATGTCTGTTATGTGACGTAGTTTGGACCACACTTTCAAACCCAATCCGAAGGATTTTGATAGAAATCCATTGTCCATACGTAGATTATTTTTCTGTCGCCGATTTTCTAGTCTGTTCAAATAATGCAATTAATACTGTTAAATAAATGTCTTTGGGATTGAGAGTATGTTACCCAATTATCCCACTGATCTACATTTTAATTTTCAAAACCAATTTACTACAAAATACTAATAAAACACCACAGACCATCGTAAAACACAAAATCTCCAACAATTATCTCACAACCTTCCTGATATCTACGCTACCCAAATAACAAGACCACAATCTACCCTAGCAGACAGGTCGAAGGTAAATAGGTTAAGTACAAGTAAAACTGTCAGTATTATCTCGTTTGACAGTTAGCGGTGGCCAATCTCTGTCGTTACTTTGTCCTGACGTGACGATGAAATTGTGTCGGGTGCCTGTGTAAGCGGGTGTACAAAACTAAACTAAATTGAGACCTTTTTTACTTTAAAGTGATGAATGAAGGTCATATCTATGTCTATGTTATGGGTTTGGTTTCCGCACTTAGTCCTTCAAATGGACCATTGTGCGTGGGCCACGGCGGCCGTCGGTGGTTAATCCAACCAGCCCACCTCCCTCCAGAAGCTGATTAAGTCTCCTGGTCTATTGTGCCCCAGGGTTTCTGACCTTATCTGGGTGACGCCTGTGCACTCAAAGAGCACATGCGCAATGGTTTCCTCAGTCTCCATGCAAGCCCTGCACAGGGGACTGTCCGTTATGCCTATTGTGTGAAAGTGTTTATTTAGCGAGCAGTGTCCCGTGATGGTCCCCGTCACCAGGAGCAGACCTTTCCTGTCCAGTCGTAGTAAGATGAAGGTCCATACTGTCGTAAACTCTAGGATAACTAGCATTCACAACCATCCGACAGGCTATCGTATCGAAAATGACACATTTGGATAACATGCAGTGTTTCTAAGACTCATACGATAACATGGCATTGATTGATATTCGGTACGGAATCGGTATATTCGGTCGTTTGTGTACGGAAGTGTATCGACTGGTTGTGGTGGGATTTTTAATCTAGAGTTTGCTCCAGAGGATTTGAAAACGACTCTAAATAGCTCAATGGATTTCGAATCATCTAACTGACTAAATGGATTTTGATCTTATTATCACTCACAAATACATACCTACATGTTCAAGAAGGAGTATTAGCTTATGCATAAGCATAATCAGCCTGTTATATTCCCACTACTGGGACACAGGCCTACTCTCTGTTAGAGAGCGAGGGCCGTATTCCACCACCCGGGCCCAGTGCGGGTTGGTGGATGTCACATTTCTTAGATTTTTTGGTTCTAGGAAATGCCGGTTTCCTCACGATGTTTTTTTTCACCGTTTTGAAGAAGCAGAATTAGCTTTCCATAATTATGGATGATAAATACTCTGATATATTAAGCTTTTGTAAAGGTTTTTAGTTCGCTAAGCCCGTCTGAAATTGAAAAAATGTCGTAAAAGACGGACCGAAAGAAGAACCCAAATTAAAGTCTTCAAATCAATTCAGCCTGTCTCAGTCCACTGCTGGACATTAGGTCTGTCCAAAGTTGCGCCACAACACCCTGTCCTCCACCTTCCGACTCCAGTCTGTCCCAGCCATGTTCTTAAGAGCCTATACTACCCCAGCTAAAATTCAATCTCACGCTCGCACGATACTGCTCGCGGACTGTGTGAGAGCGAGTCAGAGTGCGGTACTAGGCGGAAGGCAGCGCCAATAGTTTAGGTATTTGCTTTTTACGGTGAAAATAAAAGTAATTCAAAAAAACTAAATAATATAAGACCTGCTTTATAGTTAGTTCAGTTAGTATGCAAAGTTTCATGATCTAATTCGAAGTATTTTTTTAATACCAGCGGTTTATTGTTCGGTTTGGAGGTAACTTGGGATTTTTTTTCTATCGAGAAAATTTTATGGAATCGTGTTTTCGTCTAACATAGTACCTAACATTAATCCTCAACTTTAACATATATTTATTTCAAAATTAATGCTGCGGTATTTTCGACATAACGGAGGATCATGCTAAGCCATTTGAGGTAGTATCGTTGGTCCATCTAGCTGGTGGGCGTCTCACACTACGCTTGCTGATAAGCGGTCTCCACTCTACTAAAATTTTACCCTATATTTGAATAAAATCGCGACCGCCTATTACAGCAACCAACCCTTATACTTAGGTCAGCAAGAGTTCATTTACGGCAGAAGTTGGGATGACAGATCACTTTCCACTTGATTAAACAATTAACTTAATCGTCACTTCTGCGCTGACGTGGCAGGGAAGGGAATGAAAACATACGGTACGGTACACATTATTAGAAAAATGGACACTAGAAATACTTAAATTTTCAGGCAGTTTTTTTATTATAGTAGTAGCTATACTTAGAGTGGCGATAAGGTTATCACATTAAATAGTACAGCAGTTACTACAAGTTGTTATCAGTCTGCTAAAATAATAAAATAATCAATTTTACTAAATATAGAAAACTGAATTTTTCAAACAAAATTAATAGCTTAAAAATTTTATGCGATTCAATAAAGACCAAAGCCTCAAGCTTTAATTAAAGTCACCGAAAAGTTATTTTAATTTAAACCACCTTTTAGTACCCAAAAACCAATTAAAAATCTTCTTAAAGCATTCTCCTAACTAGTTAAAAACAAAAATTTTCTGCTCTTCGAATTTTCCAACTACCTACCGACGAAATTGTGACGTCAGAATCTCGACTGGGCTTGAAAGCCGTAAGATTATGCGGGCTTACCCAGCATCAAAGCATTTTCGACAACTCGCGGACCTACGTAGCGATGGACAATAGAACCTCGTTGCCATGGCAACTCATAGAAATTACACATACCTACATACTCATTAGAATTTCTACCTTTTGTGGTAAGTTACTTTAAGCCTGTTTAATTTGGCTTTAACAATGAAAATTTTTTTTTTTTTTTTTTGGACTGTTTGTGTTTGTTTACCAAGAGAGTTATCGATTTGGCTAAATTTGGTTTTGAAATATTTGTAGAAGTCCAAGGAAGGTTTAGCAGGTGAGAAAATATTATGAAGTTGTAAGGAAAATAGTAATTGTACCTGTCAAACTGGGTGCGTTCAGAAATCAAATAATACGGACGTAATAAGATTGTATAGTTTGATTTATTCGATTGTTTGGTCTGTCCTTTACTCTTTTATTTTATTTCTATTTTAGAGAGAGATGTTGTAGTGATGAAATAATTTACACAAGGCACCTGTCTGGGTTCGAACCTACGACCTATAACTCGTAAATCAAGGCCTTTATCACAGGGCCACCACTGCTCTAATAAAAATAGCATCAGCTAAGTATTTCTGGAAGGTACAATTTAAATTCTATACCTGTACAGTCAACAGCAAAAGTAGATGATCAAAATCAGAAATTCAAAAGGAGTCAAAACTGATCACGATTATATGGCAGCTGTACTAGTAGTAAATGTTTGGTATAATTTACAATCACATACTTTTGAATCACTTTGACGCCACACAGTTCTGACGCGAACTCCGTTCATTAGTATTGAATTTCTGATTTTGATCATCTACTTTTGCTGTTGACTGTACAAAGACGCGCAGAATAAACACAAACAAACAATTTCCTCCCCCCCATACATTACCTGGAAGTAAATTAAACCCCTCGATTTACAATTCCAAAAACCAAACAGCGATATAATAAAATTCGCGAAACCAACAAATAAATCAACCCCTTCAGGTGGTATTCGCTTGCCTTTAAATTGGAAACTTCTATAAATTAAAAGCAAGCGAAATAATGAAGTGGCAACCCGAAAAGTTGGTAACCCCTGACTTATTGTTGAACATAAATTACGATAAGTTTTGTCGATAAATTTCTGGAAGGTTGATCTCTAAGATATTGGTGTTGGGAGGTCTGTTATCAGTGTATCGCGACAGTCATATATTTTGAAGTACAGAAACAAATGAAGGGTCTATGTCAGTTTTATTCATCCCAGGAGCATCGTTAGACTGCTGTGGGATATTATTGTCTTTACTGTTGTAAACAAGGGACTGTAAATCATTTATGAATAACCAAGTTGCTTCAAGAAGAGCAGTGGTGGACCAGTGGTAATGGCCGTGACTTACATGTGTAGGTCACGGGTATGTGATGGCTCTTTTTACACCCTGTATAAATTCTGATAAAAAAAGCACCACAAAACATTGTTTCATAATACCAACTATCGGAAAGCCATTGAACATTACGTGGCAAATGAAAACTTTATAAGGGTTCTAAAGGTAAAATTGTTGGTATTGAGGTATCTCTGGCTATGCTCGAAAACGTAGCAAATAATACCACTGGTAAGCTAAGTTATCGTTAGAGTATCTTAAGTATTAAAATGCTTTAAAAATAAGGACCAATTTTTTATGCAGCTGTTCGAGAGATTCAGATCCGGTTAGACTTGAAGCCGACCCCAACCTAGTTAGGAAAATGTTTTCAGATGATGGTTCGAGAGATTCTAAATCTAGGTACCTTAAAGTACGCGCGCGGGTCGAAGAACTAGAAATGAAAAAAAGACAGGAACACAAACTTACTAAATGTTTTCCGCGTATACTAGACCGAACTGGAAAATGCGAAATTGATTAACCGTAAAACATAACCCAATATTAGAGACCAGCTGTGCTTCGCGGTTTCACCCGAATAAGTTTCGATCCCGTGGGAATATCGGGATAAAAAGTATTCTATGTGTTAATCCAGGAAATGATCTATCTATGTGCCAATTTTCATCCAAATCTGTTCAACGGTTTACGCGTTTTTTGATTGAGTAACAAAACATCCAAACATCTTCACTAACTTTCACATTTATAATAGGTACGAGTATTAGTAGGATTTGGCTGATTCCCACAAAGATTTAGCTTTGTTTGTGAGCACATAATTTTTTTTGTTTATGTATTTTACACAAATAACTAATTTCAATAATTAATATTACGAACAAAGTTAGCAAAGTTTGTTGTGCAACAAAGTTAAAACACATCAAATGCAGTACTTAGTCGGTATTCACTTCAAAAACACTTCCAAGTCCAAATACGGAACCTTTTAGTGCTTCCAGAAACTTCCTAACACCGACGAACTGTATCAAAGGAAACTAAATTTCAAATAGATTTGTATTTTTACGAAAGGAAAGCGTTTACGTTCTTCTTTGCGTTTCGTTGAATGCGCAGGAGTAATGAGAAGGGATGTAATTCTGCTATAAGGGAAGCAGGGGCTGGAAGAAATGTGTTTCGTATGTGTAGGATTTTTAGTGTGCTAGAAGCGGGAATGGTTTTTTCACATGGATTAATTTCGGTTTGTTCCTGGCATAGGTTTTCTTGTTTGTGGATTTCGTCACTAAAAAACTATCTGGAGGATGGATGGTAATAATTTTCAATTATCGTCTTCAAAACGAGTTCATAAGGCTTAGTATTTAGCATATTGAACATTATTTTGGATATTGACCTCAACCATAATGTATAAAAAGTGTAATGTATTTCTTAATTTATTTTACACTAGCTTTTGCCCGCGACTTCGTCCGCGTGAAATTTCATCTTCCCCGCGTTCACCCTCTTAGGGGTTGAATTTCGAAAAATCCTTCCTTATTCCTTGTCTACATTATAAAAGGAACCTCTGTGCAAAATTTCAGCTTTCTAGGTCCAAGGGTTTGGGCTGGGCGTTGATGAGTCAGTCAATCAGTCAGTCAGGACTTTTCTTTTTATTTATATATATATATATATAGATTTTCCTCTAAAAATTTCGAAAATGTAATCTAATTATCATTTATTTAGATAAATAAGGATTCGGGTCAATTTTCAAGTTTATTAACCAAAAAACAAATGATTAGGATTTTTCATATAAACTGTATTCCCGCTTTTCACCCCCACAGGGGTGGAATTTCCAAAAATCGTTTGGGATATGTTCATTACTTGACTCAAAGATTATTTATACCAATTTTCGAGTTAATCAAGCCACGCAGTAAAATCCTCGCCTGTATAATTAACTACCCCTTTTCACCCCGTTAAGGGTAGATTTTCGAAAAACCCTGATACACGTCATTCTTTATTTTTGATCTTAAGTATAAATACTGAGTTTCGAGTTAATCGGACCGCGCGTTAAAATTCTTCCATACAAATTTTGACACCCCCAAATCCCCCTTTAGGGGGTAGTTTAGAAAAACAAAAAATGCCAAACTTCATAATTTACTTACATAAGTATTCGTGCCAAGTTTCAAGTTTATTAACTGAAGGAATAAGATTTTTCATACAAACGAAATCCGCCCTTTTCACCCCCTTAAAGGTTGAATTTCCAAAAACCCCTTCTTAGTGCTCCCCTACATTATAAAAGGAAGCCGTGTGCAAAATTCCACATTCCTAGACCCAGTAGTTTCGGCTGTGCGTTGATATGTCAGTCAGTCAGTCAGTCAGTTTCTCCTTTTATATATATACTAGCACTTTGCCCGCGACTTCGTCCGCGTGTATTTCGTACTTTCCTCTAAAAATTTCGAATATGTATGTTTATGATCTTTATCATTTATTTAGATTAATAAGTATTCGGGCCAATTTTTAAGTTTGTAGATCAAAGGAATCAGATTTTTCAAATAAACAGGATCCTCGCTTTTCACCCCAACAAGGGTGGATTTTTGAAAAATCGTTTGGGATGACGTGTCCATAACTTGACTCAAAGACCAATACCTACTCATTTTCGAGTTAATGGAAGCAAGCAGTAAAATCCACCCCTTCTTCTTCTTAGCGTGGCGATAGCAATCTAAATGGACTCGGCCCAGAATTCGGCTACTTGTTTGGCGCCATTACCAGCATCCATCAGTTTCTATAACGTGCAGCTGACAGGACATGCAGGACACGATATTAAGTGTCCCATCGTTTGTGGAACAGCACCACATTTACACTCCAAGGCGGAGTCGTCTATGAATCTCCACCTGAATAGGTTTTCCTTACTTCAGCTAACCTGCGTCCGGAGTCTGTTTAAAGACTTCCAGGTTACCCAAGGTTACTCACGTCCAGGTGGGAGGTCTTCAGCGGGTGGGACGAACTGTTTGGGTAAGAAAGGACTGTCTCGCCACAGCTTCAGTCTTTCTTGTCATGGTTCACCAGTGAGTTGACGACACACTTTAAAAAACTGTTTCGGCTTTTCAGCCTTTGTGGCACAAGGATGTTGTCGTGTAAAGGGTCATGTGTCGGAGACCATTTTGGCTCTTTCGCTGGAGCCAGTGCTCTGCGAACCACTGGTGGCGCTATGTGCTAGTGGATACAGCATTTCCTACTATATTTCCCAGCAATCCACCCCTTAAACTTTATTACCCTTTTCCACCTTGGTAGGAGTCAAGTTTTGAAAAACCCTAAAACTAACTACACCTTTTCACCCCGTTAGGGGTACATTTTCTAAAAACCCTGATACATGTTATTTTTGGTCTTAAGTATAAATAGCGAGTTTCGAGTTAATCGGACCGCCCGTTAAAATTCTTCCATACAAATTTTAACACCCCCCAATCCCCTTTTAGGGGGTAGTTTAGAAAAACAAAAAGTGTCAATCTTCATAATTTACTTTCGTGCCAAGTTTCAAGTTTATTAACCAAATGAATAAGATTTTTCATATAAACTGTATCCCCGCTTTTCACCCCCACGGGGGTGGAATTTCGAAAAATAGTTTGTGATGTGTTCATTACTTGACTCAAAGATTATTTATACCAATTTTCGACTTAATCAAGCCACGCAGTAAAATCCTCCCCTGTAAAATTAAGTACACCTTTTCACCCCGTTAGTGGTAGATTTTCGAAAAACCCTGATACGTGTTATTCTTTATTTTTGGTCTTAAGTATAAATACCGAGTTTCGAGTTAATCGGACCGTGCGTTAAAATTCATCCATACAAATTTTGACACCCCCCAATCCCCTTTTAGGGGGTAGTTTAGAAAAACAAAAAGTGTCAATCTTCATAATTTACTTTCGTGCCAAGTTTCAAGTTTATTAACCAAATGAATAAGATTTTTTATATAAACTGTATCCCCGCTTTTCACCCCCACAGGGGTGGAATTTCGAAAAATAATTTGTGATGTGTTCATAACTTGACTCAAAGATTATTTATACCAATTTTCGAGTAAATCAAGTCACGCAGTAAAATCCTCCCCTGTAAAATTAACTACCCCTTTTCACCCCGTTGGGGGTACATTTTCTAAAAACCCTGATACACGTTATTCTCTATTTTTGGTCTTAAGTATAAATACTGAGTTTCGAGTTAATCGGACAGCCCGTTAAAATTCTTCCATACAAACTTTGACACCCCCCAATCCCCCTTTAGGGGGTAGTTAAGAAAAACAAAAAATGCCAAACTTAATAATTTACTTAGATAAGTATTCGTGCCAAGTTTCAAGTTTATTAACTCAAGGAATAAGATTTTTCATACAAACGAAATCCCCCCTTTTCACCCCCTTAAAGGTTGAATTTCCAAAAACCCCTTCTTAGTGCTCCCCTACATTATAAAAGGAAGCCGTGTGCAAAATTTCACATTCCTAGACCCAGTAGTTTCGGCTGTACGTTGATATGTCAGTCAGTCAGTCAGTCAGTCAGTCATTCATTCAGTCAGTCAGTTTCTTCTTTTATATATATAGATAGATTCACTTTTTTAGTTTTATTTGTGATTTTAGGTTTCTGATTGTGTTTAGTTTAGTTTGTTGTTATCAAAACGGTGAAGGAAAACCATCGTGAGGAAACCGGCATGTCCTAGAACCAAAAATTCGAAGACGTGTGACATCTGCCAATCCGCACTTGGCCCGCGTGGTGGATTACGGCCCACTCCCTCTCGCCGAGATGAGGCCAGTGTCCCAGCAGTGGGAACATTATAGGCTGATTATGGACCAAAATATTCCGCAATTTCATTCATATCGTAATGTTAAGTTGAGGAGAATCTAAACGAGGTTAACATAAGAAAAAAAAATATTATTGTCAAAAAGTTTGGCCCCAACCAGAAAGGTAACGTTCACAATTTTTGCGACCAAATTCCTAACAGAGAGACTGTAGAATATAAAATTTTATTACATGGCAACTTTGCACAAAACAAACTATTGTATGCTTTAGAACAATATTATTCCGATAAAATTGTATTGGAACGCGTTCTAGAAAAACGATCGCAACGACATAAAACCGATATTAGTTTCTCTATATAAGTAAGTTTTCATAAAACTGTGTTTTTTAATCTATGTTTTATAACTTAATATTGTAGAAACTTCTGCGAAAATAGAATTATAAATTCGAGCAGATAAAATTTTATAAAAAAGAGTGTATTCATTTTATTATTATCCGTTATGGTTCTATTCTGTATCGAGGTTATGTTACTTCTCTGCTAAAATATTGCATACAATATATCTTCGTAACGTCCTGGAATCCCCGAAACCCAGGCAGCGGTGTATTTCGCCAGTTATGTTTAAATCCCATGTCATAGTGACCGAGATTATTGCCAATATCCAGCAGTGGGTAATTTCGGGCTGAAATTATCGTGATGATGATGAACTATGTTGTGAAGGTCAGATCGGTAGTCTTTCCATGTAAAATTCTCTGTTTGACTGAAAGCCGACCCAACAAAATTGGGAAATAACATATAGCTTATTATGAAAGTAGAAGAGACTACTTCTTCTTCTTCGTGTTGCTGACACGGGCAACAAGATCTGAAATATTCAGATCTTGTTTGCCCACAACTTCGCCACTTCCACGGCGCTGTCAGTGGCAGCGCAGATGTCACTTTGACTGCATGTTTAGGGACACAGAGGGCAGGATCGGAGATGGAGCATAGTGTGCGACATAGCTCCACATCCACACCCTGCTGCTGATACGTCCAGGTAGCTTCACTTTACCAGGTTGGAGTTTCATCTTCCCACTTCAGATACCACCAAAAGGTACCTACTTAAACTATAATTTGTAGTTGATAATTAGATGTCAAATCAATTATTGACGAAACAATAGGACCGTTAATTACTAATTTCAATATTAAACGATGTAACAGACTGATTATCTAATTGTCTTACTTAATAATTAATTAATTAAGCGCTGAACATAGTAGTCTAATTATCTTTGTGTTGAAAATCAATGTGTCGAAGCCAAATCATCGTAACTACAATGTACTACCTACTACTACCTATTTGAAGATATTTTTGCGTGTATTTACTGTGCTGTGCTGTGTTTGTTTGTTTGTGTGTGTGCGTGTGTGTGTAGTGTGGATTTGTGCCCAGTTGATGGTAATAGGCTCGTCCCATCGTCGTATATTATATGGGACTTAAACATAACTGAACGAATTGTAGGTGTACTATTGATTAATGATGATGATGATGTGTTAACTACGGTGCCCTGTGTCACAGTAAATATATGAACAGTACGGAAACTACGTACTAACGTTCGAAACGGCACACTCACACAGACGCGCGCATCTACGGTACCCCTAAGCGGCACCCGTGATTGAGAGCACCGCGACTATCGCTAGGGGTACCGTAGATGCGCGCGTCTTTTCCGTACCGTTTTTATCTTGGCGATCCAAAACTTCGTCTAACCTAAATGAAACCCACAAAATTCAATCACTCAAATGTTTTAGGCAGATTGATTTTGCTTACAACAAACATAGTTTGCACAAACGAATACCACTGAAATAATTTAGCGGAAGGTCGGACTAAAGTAGCCAGTTCAATATTAATGGAACTGTTAGGGTTTGCACTGATGTGGACGAGTATCGTTTTGTTAACAGAGGTCAAATGTTCTTAATTTACTCAAATCTGCGTTACCTAAAGTGTAAATAATTTATTTTGCACGAATTATTTTTCAGTAGGTAGGGCTTGTGGCTAAATAAAAAACAGTGGCACTCCAGGAGTGTCGACAGAAGTGAAAACTTGAACAATTACGTGTGTATTTTTTTAATTGTCTTATAAACAAAACACAAACAGAATACTTGGCGATCACTCACTGGCATATCGAATATACATTAAAACCGAGTACATCCCGAGGACAGCCGAACACATCCGAATGTAGCGCGATGTTGGTTACGGTAACAATGTCGCAAGTTCAATGGTTTTTTACCCATCTGAAAAAATGCCCAACACGCCTAAAGAAGTTTTCATTTCAATAACAGCCGCACAGGTCGATCGAAGATCATATCAAGACCCCTCCGTGGCTCGGAAAACACGTTAAGCCGCTGGGCTCGGTTGTCCTAAGTAGATCTTTGGCAGTCGATAAGGGTAGTCAGAAGCCCAAAATTCTGACAGCCAGTCTTACTAAAGGTGTTACCCAGTGACTGGGTTGTTGGAGTCACCTTCCAGACACTGGAAGCTGACTCCAACATAGTTGGGAAAAGTCAGGCCAATGCAATGTTACTAAAATTCTAAAGGTAAGGTGAATGATCGCAATGAATTTGTAGCGCTATCTACACGCAAATCCTGCATCGCGCAAGCAGAGTTTAAAAATAAAAACAAATGAGTTCACTTTTAAATTATGGACGATTGAACTATCTCAATAAAAAGGTCAAATATTGAAAATTACAATGAACCACTCTCTCTTCAAGCATTTATTTTAGCGAATTCTTCGTGAATATCATGAATCTAGGTCTAACCCTAAACTGCTGGACTAGGTTTGACCGCAATTAAGTTAAGACCTTTAGTAAATTTTGTCGGTTTATCAGCTTTATAAATAGAGCTAAGGTAGGCTATAATGCCTCAAAGAGATGTCAGCAGCAGAGAAGGGGCCCCTTAGGGCCGAAGCCTGCCGGGTCAGCGGGATTGTCCGAAAGGGTTACCGCTGGCCCGAAACATAAAGGGCTGAGGAAGGAACACGGGTGGGTTTTAGTTAGTAGGAGTCTGACACTCCCTTCCGCTCCACCCAGAGCGGGAGGGGTCATTTGATGACTTCCAATCCGAAAAAAAAGAAAAAAAGTTAGACTATAATTATTATTACGTTCATTCCTTTAGCCCGTGGTTCAGATTGGTGCAGGGCCCTAATTCACTATGTCTTAACGAGTCCTGACTTCGAAACCACGTCAAGTCTTTAGTTAATCACGACATCTGCTATTAACGTATTCTCTTTGACACAAGCAATGGCGTGGTTTGAACTGTCAAAATACGTGTTGTCCGTACGGTTGACATTTCGATTCCGTTTGTTCCCACCGAACTGTACCACCGGTGGTACTAGCGGGAAATTTTCCTTGCCGCTACCAAGACAAGTTGGTTTGCACGTGGTAAGATTTCGCGGGAAAAAATACGGAATTGGGGCCCGGGTAAGAAAGGACCAGGGATAAAAAATATGAAAATGATTTTTATGGACATTCTAGTTTTATTACCAGTTTCAGCATTTTTACCACTACTTGTGTACATACATTAAATGCACATTAAGTAATTTAATATCAAACTACGAAAATATGAAATACTAAATATACGCAGACGAAGCGTATATTTAGTATTTCATATTTTTTTATTATCCTATAGGTAACAATTTAACTTTTTAGTTCCCAGGCTACATACCTGTCAAACATAACGATGGGTTTAGTAGTTCAGGCGTGACAAGGTAACAAACAGACAAACAGACAAACACGACTTACTTTCGCATTTATAATATTAGTATGGATGGATGATTTATAAAACGAAGTCTTGTCTTCCATAGACAGACGTTTAACCTCGGTTAACCATCCCACACAAAACAAACTATAGATTATCTACAGTATCCGTTTAAACTTTGTTTTATGTCAGACCCAGTAATTGAATGCTCCCACTATCGTTGCGTACCTTAGGTCTGGCAATTTCAAAGTTATCTGAGATAAATATAATAATAGTTTACGTAAGCTAAGATAAACGTTAGTCTGTTATGTATTTAACTGAGAATTAGTTTAGATTTGTGTTAAGCATTGTGGATGAAACTTATATAAAATAGTCTTTTTACAAAACATGGTTTTGTTTTGACAGTAGTGCGCCTATGATATTTCCCATCAGCAGAAAACAAAATCCATACTAATATTATAAATTCAAAAATAACTCTGGTCTGGTCTGCTCTGGTCTGTTTGGTTTGGTCTGGTCTGGTCTGGTCTGCTCTGGTCTATTTGGTTTGGTCTGGTCTGGTCTGGTCTGGTCTGTATGTTACCTTTTAACGCGTAAACTACTGAACGGATTTCGATAAAATTTGGCAGAGAGATAGATTGCATCCCGGGGAAGGACCTAGGATAGTTTTTATCGACATACCTCACGGGCGAAGCCGCGGGCGGAAGCTAGTTTAAATAAAAATATACAAAATTTCGGTCTGGTTTAACCCCTTTAGCGGATGAATTTAAAAAAGTCGTTCCTTACTGCTCACAGTCGTTTTATTAGGAACTTCTGTGCAACATTTAAGCTCTAGATCCAGTCATTTAGACTGTCCTTTGGCTGTGAGCGAATTAATGAATTTAAGACTTTTATTAAGTAGTTGTTTGACACCATTGAGCCAGTTTTTGCAATGCGAACGTGACTGTGACTGAAATACAGTTAATTATTTATTTATTTCAAAATCAAAATATTTTATTTCACATAAGCCTACATGGGCACTTATGAAACGTCAGAAGCTAGGTGCACGGTTCCAATTGGTCGTTTCCTATGGAGGAGAACCGGCAAGAAACTCCACGATTACTCTTTTTAAAAATAATTGGCTTTTACAATATTTTCAAATTACAGTAGGTATGGGAGGACAGCGTAGGCCTGTCAAGAAGTACCAGGTACTTGATAAAATAAAAAATGGTCTACAGATCTAAAGTCTACAAGGCCTACAAAGTCCTCACATTTACAAAATAAGAATCTATCAAAAGGATAAATAAAGGATAAAAACCTAATAAAACCAAGTGATATGAGTTAAGTGATGATGTGATGTGTGTGGGGGTGTGTTTATATGTTTGTTACTTCTTCACGCTCAAACGGCGGGACCAATTTTGATACAATTTTGTATAGAGGTAGCTAACACCCTGGATTAAAAAATAGGCTACTTTTTATCCCGATATTCCCGCGGGATCGACACCGCGGGGCGCAGCTAGTTGAATATACATAATTCGAATAATATGAACAATAACAATAATGTATTTCCCGTTTAAGTCCCATGTAAGAAGGGACAAATCCAGACTACGGGCTGCCACTGAGGAATTCCTGATGGAAAAACCCAATAACACTATGCCCTACCGTGGAATCGCACCCAGGTCCTCATGTTCAGCAGTTGCGCGGGTTTCTATACTGGAATCCTTTGCTCCGCTCTGGATTCAAAGAAACACTCTCGACTTGAAAATAGTTGTTTGCTCCCTTGGCAAACAATCTACTATTTTTTTTATTCTTTTGTTTTCGTTTTTTGTTTAATTTTTCCTTCTTTTTCTACTTAATTATCTTTTTATTTTTTACCTTATTTGTTTTTAAACCGCCTTCGTGACCTCCTTTAAATAAACTTAGTAGTAGAACCAAACTTATCACTAAATTTTTTAATTATTTTTTCCTTTAGAAGGCAAATACACACTTTTAAAAAGTTGCAACCATGAAGTTTATACTAATTTTCGTAAGTATATTTTTTCTAAGAATATAGTTTTGTGCCGAAATCATATAATAATCTCTTAAAATACGAGAACTGTTTGATTACAATAACAGTGACAGCAGAATAAGGCCGTGTCTTAATATAAGTGATCGTCGCTGAATTATGAGATCTTAGCCATCATTTGTGTAGCATTGGAGACCGCGAAATGTGTGCACAAAATGTTTGGGCTACCTTCACTTTTAATGCACAATATTTAAGTTTGCGCAATAAAAATATTTCGCAAACTTATTGTAGGTGCCACTCAAGTTACACAAGACATGACAACAAAAAACATGGTTGACCACTTCGCTCTAACTCTGTCTGTGCTGACCCAAATAGTACAAATAATGTTTTTTTAGCTTGCACAGCGAACCCTTTTATTGACCGTACCTATCTTTATAAAATAGAGCAGATGACATTGGAGCATGTCAACCTTTAATGGAATAAATACATTTTATAGTTTACAATATCAGTCCGATTTGTTTGTGGGCTTTCAGCATTGATGGCTTTTAGTATTGGGCCATACAATTAGCTGGAAAAAGTTAAACTATTCATTCAGTTTCGGGTTCGATTCCCGCACGGAACAAATATTTGTATGACCTACAAGTAGTTGTTCCGGGTCTGGCTGTTTGTGTATGTGAGATTAAATGTTTGTAAACGCACCCACAATACAGGAGAAATTCCTAGTGTGGGGCAACGTTTTTTATATAAAAAAAAAAATGGTTGCCTGTAAAGTCGGTTTTACGGGCGAAGATTTTACGTGACAACGTCTTTTTCTCGGTAGAATATTTATTGATATGAATATAATTAAATTGCACAATAGGAACAAGGAATTAAATGAAAATAAGAACGTAACGTTACCGAGCGTTACACTTTTTCATAAGTGACTCCCAGCCGCAACCTAATTTAAAAAAAAAAATGGTTGCCTGTAAAGTCGGTTTTACGGGCGAAGATTTTACGTGACAACGACCGATCATCCGATCATAGTTGAGTGGGAGAGAGACGCAAGGCATTCGGCGGGCCTCTCTCTCGTTCGGTGACTCATCGTAACGTTACCGAGCGTTACACTTTTTCATAAGTGACTCCCAGTCGCAACCTAATTTAAGACGTTGTCACGTCAATAAGAACGTAACGTTACCGAGCGTTACACTTTTTCATAAGTGACTCCCAGCCGCAACCTAATTTAAGACGTTGTCACGTCAAAAAAAAAAAACTTTTTCTAGCCTTGACGACGATGACTGATGAGTTGATTATTGAGGGTATTGGATTATCTACGTAGCTTAGCGTAAGAAACTATTTATTATAAAAGGAATGACAGGTTACATTACTTCAGAGAAAAAAAAAAAAACTTGGTAACCAAAGAAAAAAAAGGGTGCCAGCAAAGCAGTATACCGCAAGACTGGAGTCCTGTGACTGGGTTGCGGTAGACCAAGAAGAATCTGGCGGGACGTTTTGGATTGCTTTCTCAAAGATCTACGAATGTCAGAAAGAAAAGAAAACATAAAAATGTTTATATAAAAATGGTACTTAAACTTACGGACTGGACTGAGTCTTTTGATCGTCACTTATGTAACTTTAAGCAACGCGAACGTTTATAAATAAATCCCAAAGGGTTTGAACGCAGCTTTTTTACTGGCCCAACTGTCGCCTAGAAAGGTAAAATATGATTAACGCGGTGAACCGAATGGCGTGAATCGAACCGACCACTTAGGTCGACGGCTGGGTTGTGTCTAGACATAAATAAATCATACGATGACAGCTTGTTTACGCCAAGATGATGGCTTACTGATGTAGGTTACAAGAAATTGGGGGAAGGCCTTTAAGCTAAGTGGGCTTTTAGATTTTCTTGCCAATTTTGATCTGACTTAGGCTTAAGCACTTACTTATGACGTTGGAGGCTTTAGATAAGTGCCTTTTCTAAGTGATTGTCGAAGTGTCGCGCCTGTTTGAAGGAGCTTGTGAAAAAACACAGCAGACTTCTTAAGTAAAAACTGTAATACTTACATCTACATTTCGCCAATACTTATAGTTTTTTTTTTTAATTAGCCTGCGCTGTCCCACTCCTGGGCAAAGACCTCCCTCCACTCCTTCCATCTTTCGCGAGCCCGCGCGTCCTCCTTCCAGTCTTGGTGGAACCTATCCAGCTCGTCCCGCCATCTCCTACGTGGTCTGCCACAACCCCGCCTCACTGTGTCAGGGGCACCAACTTATAGTGTTAGTACTATATAGGGTGACTGGTAATTAGTGACCGATACTTAAACACGTGATTTTACTCATCATTATGAACAACTTTTACTATGGGACCAAACCTGAAATCGCGAAAAAAAATCAGCTGTTCCCTACATTTATGTTCGTCTAACTCGTCAAAATGTAGGGAACAGCTGATTTTTTTTTCGCGATTTCAGGTTTGGTCCCATAGTAAAAGTTGTTCATAATGATGAGTAAAATCACGTGTTTAAGTATCGGTCACTAATTACCAGTCACCCTATATAATAGGGTAGAGCCTATAAGCATTCTTGGGCACACAATTACACAACCGGACTCCGGGCTTCTAACTGGAATGATGAAATAAACTCCATAAACTAAAAATAAAGATTTTGTTTATTTAAACGCGCTAATCTCGGGAACATTTGATAGGCATCTTGAGGAAGGTGAAAAATCCGCTGTTTCATACATTTTGGTCAAGTAGGTGTTGAACTTTTGTATGAAACATCAGATTTTTTTTTCGTGATTTCAGAGTTGGTCCCATAGTGAAAGTTGTTCAGTTCGATGGTCTAAAGCACCTCTTAAAGTTTGTCAGGTTAATTTTTTAACACCTTACATAAACAGGGTGGCAGGGACATTTGACGCGAAAACTATAATCATGAATTTAGCACATGGTTCTAGATTCCCTAGTGTAGAAATTTTTCGTTCCATACATTTTGACCGTGTAGGTGAAAACTACACACTTTTCTATGAAACATCAGATTTTTTTGTCCCTACCAGCCTGTATACAAAACTCAAAAATATGAAACTGTCATCCAGTTTCCCTTGTTATTCATACCTTTCTGAGAGCTTTTAGCTTGTTTAGATAAATCACGGTGCTCCACAAAGTGCGCCGGAGCTCAAATGTGCTCATATCTCTTAATACAACTATTTTATGGATATTCCTCTCCCAACGAAGTTTGCAAATGGCTGTTCTCCATATGAGGTCTTTTTTAGTGCAAATAAACAGGGAATTAGATCTAAAAGGGAATGTTGGATTTATTCGTTTTTTTTAGGAGTGTTTGTGCGAATGTTTCCTTGGTATTTATCAGAAGAAACTTGGTGAGGTTAAGCTTTATTTACGATGAAATTGAAGATGAGCAGACAAGTAACTACAAAGCACAAACATTATAAATGCTCAAAGTCAAATCACATAGAATGATTGAATGTCAAAAAAATAGAAATGATTCTAGTTGACCCTTCCAAAAGGTAGTTTTGTATAGAAAAGAATGGACTAGAAACTTTTCTTTAACTGTTTTTATATATTTTATATGTTCAGCAATATAAAAAATATACATTGAAAAGATGGGCCCGCTCTAGACCTCGGTTCCGCCGGATGGAAAGCGATGGATGAGGTCTATGATTGAACAAGCGTGTCCAGAAGATTCCTGAGGCACTGGAACTCCCACGCATCGACAAAACACATCCGGCTGCTTGACGCCGGACTCCGGTGGGAGGGTGGTCGCAAACCAGGCGGGTGTTAGCCCTACCACCGCAAGGGAAGAATTGGCCAGTCAAATAAGGTGTTTGGTGTGACTGTCCAGGATGCGCCGAGCGCTCGGTTCAGTTGAGTAACTGGCGGAACAAACTGCGCTACACGAGGAAGCTTCGTTATGCATCCAAAAAAAAAACTCCATAGTATGTTTTTCAAAATGTTTTTCAATATTTTGTATAGATCCATACCTTAATAATACAAATGTGAAAGTAAGTCTGTCCGTTACATTTTCGCGCCGTAACGGATGAATGGATTAGGATGATTTTTGGCACACGGATAGGACATGACCTGGATTAGGCCAGGATACTTTTTTATACCGGATATTACGTCCCCCTGGGATAATTTCCGATCTCCACGCGGGCGTAGCCGCAGGCAAAAGCAAGTTAGTTATGTAATTGTATAAGAAGACGATATACCAACCAGTTTGATTTTGTCTAGACTGTAGATTGTATCTACGAAATTCACAAGTGACGATACTCAAAAGCAAGAAAAATATAATAAAAAGTCAGATCTTTCTAGAAGCTAGAAGATGGTATGAGTTCCAATTTAAATGATAACGCGTTCTACGCCGAATTTAAAAGTAAATAGTAAGTAACATAATTGATAGAAAACTAGTTTATAGTTGTCTAAATGTAAAAACAGTTATTTCAGGTTATCGTTATCAGAAAGGTAGAAAATGAGCGTTGTATGACGCAAGAGATACCATTTTGGAACAACACTTCAGAAAAAGTACAGTGGCATTAACCTAAATAATATTTAAGATTTGTAATTGGTTTTAAAACTGTGAAAAGAAATCAATAATAAGGGTTGACTTCAGCCTTCTAAAGGACCTGAGACATTAAAAAATCTATCTATCTTCTATCTATCTAAATATATAAAACTCAAAGGTGACTGACTGACTGACATAGTGATCTATCAACGCACAGCCTAAACCACTGGAGGGATCGGGCTGAAATTTGGCATGCAGGTAGATGTTATGACGTAGGCATCCGCTAAGAAAGGATTTTTCGAAATTCCACCCCTAAGAAGGTGAATGGGGGGAGGATGAAATTTCACGCGGACGAAGTCGCGGGCGGAAGCTAGTAATAAATAAACCTAGTAATCAAATCAGTTCCTGAAATTTTAGCAGAACGTAAACTTTTAAATAATGCATGGATCAGTGAAGAGAATATTCCCAATCCCGCTAGTATTAGTATTGATGTTCACAAGACAAAAAAAAACTTAGTCCTAAAAAAGCTTATTCCTAAGCTAAGAAATATATTTACGTTATTATGTGTTTAAAGTAAATCCAGTAACAACATATTCTGCCTTTAAACTATATAAAAGCTTGTATCCCAATCTACACAATTACAAAAATGTCCACAATAATTAAATTATATTTTCACTTACGCTTCATGGTGTTCTGGAACGGATCTGAAAATAGAAACAAATATTTTAGTTAGAACGTTTTAATATACTTATTTGCTTTGATTTGGTCAACATTTCGATGTGGTGACTCTTAAGGAAGGCATATATATATCAGTAGACGTATTTCGGCTGAAATTATGACGATGACTCACTTTTAGCATTACTTATAAGGAAATTAAAAACCTCAAAATTAATAATCGGAATTGGAAGCCTAATCAAAAGGTGTTAGACATAGAATAAGACAAAATAAAGGTAACGGTAGCTCAATAAAGTTTGAAGAACCCAAACCACCATTATTTAGGAAAAAAGATAAAATTAGAATGCATTTTTTTTAATTTCGAAAATGAATTGGCTGTTTTATAAAGTTTTATCATATCAGTAAACTACGAATAGTAATTTAACTTGTATAAAATACATGGTAGCTGTCAATTCACAACACATTCAGTTTTGAAGTGCAACTTTGGGAGATCTGAAACGTCTAATTTTGGTAAATATGTGTAATTATTATTCTTTTTCCATGTTTTTTTGGCAAACAGTCTGACTTCTGCCGATGTATTCTGAAAAAAAACCTTTGCCTAAGTGAACCGAGCGGTCAATAGTGTCAATTTTAGCAGCTGGTGGAATAATAGCTCGCTTTTAGCTAGCTTCACCTAAGTTTTCACGGTAAGATTTTTTCAGAATAGATAGGTATGCAGTCTATACTTTTAGTATGGTGGTAGAAAAGTGGTAACGTCTGCCTATAGTATGTTGAAGCAAGGAGTATGCCGAATTTTGCCAAATTAAGGATTTTTTTTGCAAAAAAAGGGACTTGATGATGGTCACGGCTAATTATCGTCTTAGATAGTGCAAACGACTATAATTCGTGTCTACTTTAAGGCAATAACGTTATTGCCTTAAAGTAGACACGAATTATAGTCGTTCCAGATTTCTTTAAATGTCAAATCTATTAAGAAAAATAGTATTCATTTTAGCACGCGCTTGATATGCAATCTAGGTATTCATCGTAGAGTTCACAACATGAAGCTAGTTGGCAACGCGTTGAACTAGCGGTATTTACCTAATTTTGACCGTTCCTACGAAAAAAGTAATTAAAAAAAAAAATAACCGACTTCAAAAATAAATTAACTTAAAATTATGAAATAGCTTTAATTTCGGAAGTCGGTGTCTTGGGATCTGTATTTTAGTTTTTGCCACCGACTTCCGAAATTAAAGTTATTTCATAATTTTGAGTTAAGTAATTTATTTTTGAAGTCGGTTTATTTTTTTTAAACTTTTTTATTTCGTATTTTTTAGTTTTTGCACTAGAATTTGACCAAGGTTTTGAGATGTTTTCCCTTTGACCATTTGACACTACACCCGTAGCTCGTATCAATAAGCCAGGCCGTCACACTTCACGTATTAGTTCATATCTCGAATTTTCCTCAATAGATTTTGATGAAACTTGCACTGTTCCCTAAGTTGAAGTAAATGTAAGCTAATAAAAAAAATGGTGACGATCCGATTAACAGTTGCGGAGAAATGCGTGGACAAACATACATACACACATACATACGTCTATAAAATTTTGTATATTTGTTTGGAAGCCCTAATAGATTGTCATATGTGAATATAATGCAATTCCAATAATATTACATACATACGTGTCGAATTGATAACCTCCTTTTTTTTGAAGTCGGTAAAAAAGGGGTCGCGACGAAGTTGCCAAGTCCCTTGCCTACGCGTATGTATGTGCATCCCTTTCCATAATGACCTGCTCTAAATTTTCTTTATAACATGTTGAATTAGATGCTTTAATTTGGCGCACCTATTCAATTACATCCTCTATTTTTTTTATAGCGTACTAAGGTTTCGTAAAATTAATGAGTTTTGATACTTTTTTTAATGCTATCTACATGGATGCTTCAAAAAAAAAATAGTACTGACACAAATCATTATTCCTCCAGGTGACATTATGCCTTATGTCATTATCAGTTACTCGCGTCTCAATCGACGCCAAACCAGCTCTTATAGTAGCAGAATCTAAAAATAACTCAGAATCGAAGGTTGGAATCTGGACTGACGGAAATAGTAACATGGTAACGGCTGCGCCAGGTCAGGGTAGTGGTAGTGCAGCTACCGCAGAGTCAAGTGGGAGTAGTGGTGGTAAATCGACTGCAGCAGCAGGAGGTGGCAGAGGTGGGGCAACGACAGAAGCGCCAAGTGGGGGTAGTGGGGGTTAATCGACTGCAACAGCAGGAGGTGGCAGTGCTGGGGCAACGACTGCAGCGTCAAGTGGTGGTGGTGGAAAAAGGGGTGAAGAAGGTGGCGAAGATAGCAGTGGAGCACCAGTAGAAGATGAAGAAGATAGCAGTGAAGCACCAGAAGAAGATGTAGAATATAGCAGTGGAGAACCAGAAGAAGATGTAGAAGATAGCAGTAGAGAACCAGAAGAAGATGTAGAAGATAGCAGCGGAGAACCAGACGGAGAAGTAGAAGATAGCAGTGGAGAACCAGACGAAGATGTAGAAGATAGCAGTGGAGCACCAGAAGAAGATGTAAAAGATAGCAGTGGATAACCAGAAGAAAATGTAGAAGATAGCAGTAGAGAACCAGAAGAAGATGTAGAAGATAGCAGTGGAGAACTAGAAGAAGATATAGAAGATAGCAGTGAAGCACCAGGAGAAGATGTAGAAGATAGCAGTAGAGAACCAGAAGAAGATGTAGAAGATAGCAGTGGAGAACCAGAAGAATATGTAGAAGATAGCAGTAGAGAACCAGAAGAAGATGTAGAAGATAGCAGTGGAAAAGAAGACGATAATGAGTATTATGAAGATGATGAATCAGAAGAAGTAACTGAAGAAGAGGATGGTAAAGAAGAAGATGACGAAGACGGACATGAAGGTGCAGGTAAAGGAAAAGAAGGAGGTGATGGAGATAATGACGGAGATAAAGATGAAAGCCACAAGTAACCCTTGGGAACAGCCAGAAGAAGAGGAGGAAGTAACAGAAATGGAGGAGGAAACGCACGGCTGGGGATGTTGTGGTTAAAACGTATTAAATACGTCCTAAAATAATGATTTTTCGGATGACGGATTCTTGCATTAATAGAAAATCTTGTAAAAATATGTATCGTCGTTAATAATCTAAGATTCAAACAAGTTTTAATTCAAACCCAAAGAATTTATTCTTTCTTCTTTTATTTCTGACACTATGTTATTTAGCAAAAAATTATCCTTATGATGAAGCCTTTCGATCGGTATGATTATGCTACAGGGTAATTTTTTTTTTCGTGTAGCGGGTTCGATTCCCGGTTCAACCATGTAATTATTTAAAAACCTATGAATGCAGTTTAAATTGTTTTTAAAATTGAAATAATGTCTTCTTTCAGTAAAATGTTACATCTCCAATATTCAAGGTACTTTCCCTCCATGTGGCATAGCCGTGGGACGCCCTGTATAAAATTCACAGTCCTGTCTGACTGATATATCAACGCACAGCCTATAGATAGATTTATTAAAAGAGTCCAGCTCATCCCGCCATCTCAGTAATTATTTAACCAATATTAAAAGAGAATAATAAAATAACCTGCTGGCAACAATTTTCTGCTCATCAATAAACCAATTTTACCATTAGGTCCTTATTAAACGGTTTTCCTCATAAATCCAATAAATTCGATTACTGCCGCGATTTGAAAATTTAACTTATAAAAGATTGAATACGATATTTATTTATGGGTCCGAAATAGAATTTTCGTTTAGAATTCTCAGATTTTCCTGTCGGAAATTAAATGCGTGTTTCGCTGTTTAGAATTCACAGGATTTACTGCTGAAGATTCTGAAATTGTTTTTGTGGTTTTTTTCACGTAAAGAATTTGATAAATAATCTCGGACATAATTTAATGCTAGCAACACTATGAAAATCAGACTAGGTGTTATTATAAGTTTTGCTAATGTTTTCATTAGAAATTAATGTTCTGATGACAACCCATTATTTCTTCACGTAGATAATAGGTAATAGAAATCGTTTTGACACTATTGATCCCTTCGCACCTGGCATGGTTTCTTACGCGCCGTAGAAAAAACGTGTCCATCAACAAGCTCCCATAGTGATCCATACAACACTGGCGATCGTGCATATGCACGGCAAATAAACCGTAGTTTTTCACAGCAAGGAAAACGTGTGTGTTAAAGGGCCTTAAGATTTCGATTCTCAATCCGAACTCGTAAAACAAAATACTCCAATGGCAATAAAAAAGAACCCAGTCGAGTCAAACAATTGTCAACTTTTTCATCACATTGTTATCCTAAACAAAAAATGATTAATCGTTTATACCGGCGGCTAAATAACGCTAAGTATTAAGGAAATTGTCTATTCAGGGCAAACGAGGCTGTTAAAGTAAACGACGTTGGAACTAGGGATGGGCAACATTGTCTGGACATGAAAAAAAATATTATCGATATTTTCTTTGTATTATTTTCTCTGTATGAATTTAAATTACTTAGAAGTTAGATAAAAAAGTAAGTTCTACTTTCAAGTTGCTGTCAATACAATACAATTAAATTATTATGATACAATTAGACACTTCTTACATAAAACATACACATATACTATCGAAGAACCTTACTTCTATACACCAGGACTATTCTTGCTTGCAGCGCTCGGCCGCTATAGTAACGCTTGCTAATAGATGTGGCCATCTTGTCCACGGGATTTTGTTTTCAAATTGGGCAGATGTAAGTTTCCTCGATGGTACAGACGCAGCAAATCAAGCTACTACAATCTGTCAAATTTCTTTAGTAGATTTTCAACTTTATCGCTACAGCATAAGGTTCAAAGTTGATTGGGAACATTTTACAGTTTTGGAAATGTACTGGCGTCTGTACCTTTCTGCTTATTGCTCATTATGACCAACTGCAGTCCATTAACATTTAATTTTTATCTCTGTTTTTGCATCACTGTCCAAATCACAGTGATCTTTATTCTCATTCTAATGAGGTTGCTGTTGGGTTGCTGCCACTTACAAGTCTGTAGCGTTATCTACAACGCCACATGCGAACAACGCGCCGTACTGACGTCACGCAAAATCCTGCATCTCGCAAGCGGAGTTTACCGCGCAATTAGCATAGATACAACGGACCGACACGACATGAATCATCGGGCAGTTGCACGCCAGACATAACACCCGTCTGATCGGAGGATCCTCCCTTTTCTATGGAGTATGAGTGAACTTTACACCCTGTTCTTCATACCTCTACAAGTCTGTCAAAATCATTTTGATCTTTATTCTCGTTGAAATAAGGTTGCTGCTGTCAGAGGTAAAATAACTGAGAACTAACTGTAGTAAGACAACAACTATTATTATAAAGGCGAAAGTTTGTGAGTGTGTGTGTGTGTGTGTTTATAAGTTTGTTACTTCTTCACGCTCAAACGGCTGGACCAATTTTACTAAAATTTGGTATGGAGGTAGCTGACACCCTGGATTAACATAATATAGGCTGCTTTTTATCTCGATATTCCCACGGGATCGACATTTACGCGGGTAAATCCGTGGGGCGCAGCTAGTACCTCTATAAGTATGTCAAAATCATTTTGATCTTTATTCTCGTTTAAATGAGGTCGCTGCTGTCAGAGGTAAAATAACTGAGAACTAACTGTAGTAAGACAAGAACTAGCGAAACCACAAAGGTTGAATGAAAAGGTGACGTAACTGAATTTGATACTTGTTCGACTGTAGCTAGGAACTTTCAGATTAAATTCCCCGAGATTTAACTTCTGTAAAATTTGATTCTCAAAGAAAAGCCAACGCGCCGTGTTCGGGAGAATCATAACCAGTAATTTTAAGGACAAAGTACTGTTCTCGGTAACTAGAGGAATCTGACTATTTCTGACTTGCAGAAGTTGTATAAACTTAAACTGAAAAGATAGTAAACGAGAAGATAATCTGAGAAGGAGCTTGGAAAAAAAATATAATACCTACACGTGTATTTTACGCGAGATTCGAAGAAGATCATCAAAATAGTCCAAGAATCAAAATAGTTCTGTTGAAAGACTGAAGGAACTGGGCTGTATGTGGGGTTCATCATGAATATCTAACGCATAGTCAGCCTATAATGTTCCCAGTGCTGGGATATAGGCCTCCTCTCGGTGAGAGGCAGTGTAAGGCCGTAATCTACCACTCGGGCCCAGTGCGGGTTGGTAGATGTCACATGTCTATGAATTTTTGGTTCTAGGACATATCAAATATATAATTTTATCTTTAAATAATTATGTTAAGTAAGTTAAAACGATAGCTCCGAAACATGTACTTTTTAAACGAAAAGGTTTTTTCTTGGATTTTTTATTTCTACATGGTCTTAGTTTTTTTTTATACAACGTGCCGCTAGAAAGGTGACATGAATTTAATACACGTATACACGTAGGGCTAGTGGCCAGTAACCATAAATATTATAACAACATAAAATAATTCGTAATTTTAAAACTACCGCCTGCGCCGCTCGCCGACATAGGGCTCTCTCTCTCTTTCCTTCAATTCGCCTACTTTTTGCACGTGGGTTTTTAGTCGTGTCCCCGGAAAATGACCCCTGCGCTACAGTTCTTTAAGTACAGGTTGCTCCAAGATGCTATTTTACCAAATTGTTAATAAATAAATAAATACCTAGTAATATTTGAAATTAAAAAAACGAAACCATATACGTGTGTTAAATTAATGTCACCAATACAGTGCCACACTGTATAGGTTCTTTTCTAGTCTTAACGTTACATCCACATTCTCCTTATCGATAACAAAAAAGTACAAGTCAGCCCATCCCTGTTCCTTAGATTGTGAGGCATGCCATGATTTAGATATTCCGTCAGCTATTTCCGGAATTATTTCGGTCCTCGCAAGTTTGCTTGTTATTATTAGCCCCTTTGCTGCTATTATGCCATAGATAAGGGGTTCCGACTAAATAGACTGAAGGGGATATACTGCATACTAACGTTTTGTTGTACGTGAAATTATTTATGTATGTTTGGTTGGAAAGGCAAAAGTTGATAGGTATGTTAAGTGTGAGATCTATCTATACTAATATTACAAATTCGAAAGTAACTCTGTCTGTCTGTCTGTCTGTATGTTACCTTTTCACGCCTAAACCACGCAACGGATTTCGATAAAATTTGGCATAGAGATAGATTGCATCCCGGGGAAGGACATAGGATAGTTTTGATTGACATACCTCGCGGGCTAAGCCGCGGGCGGAAGCTAGTATTATTATAAAGAGGTATATGTGAGTTTGTCTTCTCTGGAACTGCTGATCTGATTCCGGAAAATTCTCTCACTAATGGGAAGCTAACAGTTCCTTTAGTACACCAACATTTCACCAGTTAGGTATATTTAATGGTCATGGCACACTATACCAGCACCGCAACGGCACCGCTCCAACCCAGCGATTAACTTGTCATTCAAATGTTGTGAAGAAGTAACAAACTTAAAAACACACACACACTCACAAAACTTTTGCCTTTATAATATTAGTGTGATCTGCCTAGCCCTTTTTCCCAACTACGTTGGGGTCGGCTTCCAGTCTAACTGGATGCAGCTGAAAGTGATGATGCAGCTGCAATACCAGTATTTTAAATGGAGCGATGAAATCAGGAATGAAATTATCCGGAAAAGAACCGTAGTTACCGACATAGCTTGCAGAGCAAGCAAACTGAGGTGGCAGTGGGCTGGCCATGTCTGTCGAAGGACCGATGGCCGGTGGAGCAGACCAGTTCTGGAGTGGAGACCGCGTATCGGCAAGCGTAGTGTGGGATGCCCCCCAGTTAGATGGACGCGACGACCTAAAGAAGGTGGCTGGGGTAGACTGGATGCGGAAGGCGGAGGACAGGGTGCTGTGGCGCAGTCTGGGAGAGGCCTATGTCCAGCAGTGGACTGCGATAGACTGAGTTGATTGATTGATTGAAATGGAGCGACTGCCTATCTGACCTCCGCAACCCAGTTAGGTACTGGGTACCACGATATCCCTTGGTAAGACTGGTTGTCAGACTTTCGGGCTTCTGACGACCTATAAAGTCTGTCAAAGATCCACGAATGACGAATGACAGCAGGGACCAACAGCTTAACGTGCTTTCTGAGGCACGGAGGGGTCTTGATATGTACCTAAGGATGGATGTCATTGCTTTATGGCCATTAACCAGAAATAAAACCGGTGAGAGCGTTTCTTTGGTGAAAAGACCAGCCGCATTTCTTCTTAAGTCCTAGGCCTTCGCCCTCCATAGTATCTGCATACGTGCTTTCCGAGGCACGGAGGGGTCTTGGTATGTAAAGATGGTCACCCATCCACGGACCAACAGCGGCAAGCGCAGCTTAACCTGATCGATCGACCCGTGCGGCTGTTATACTCTACATATACATTTATACTCCTACGTTATTCCCTAAAATCACACATCACCCCATCCTGAGCTCAATCTGAGCTTTAAATGTGAAAACTCAGTCTCGGGAATGTTTATTTAGGAAAATTGGAAGATCGGCTTAGTGTGTGGTTGTAATAGGAAATTATTTGTGTTGATAAGTCACGGTTTTTGATGTGGGCACTACTATTTGTTACTTATTTTAATTTTATATTTTTTTACATTTAGGAATTTTTGTTATGTATTGTGGCGGGGTAAGTTTAGTAAGAAATCGATGGATGTTGTCGACTGAAATTTAATTTTAATAAAAGAGCTCAAAATTAAATTTTATTCAAGAACATCCATCGATTTCTTAATAACAATCTAAATTTATAGTAATAGTTGTTCATAATGATAAGTACAATGACCCCATAAGAGGTTATCCATATCCATTAATTACGGGACACCCTGTATACTTGTTTCATCGCGCTCTCACCTCACGGATTTTCTCCTTAATTTTATGAGAAAAACTCCTTCTTAGTAGGGGCTTTGAAACTGATTCGACGTAGTAATGCCCTCGACAGGCTCTCCATCATGCTCGTAGCCATCTTCGCATAATTTTCTCGGATGTTTCTCGAATAAATAACATCAAAATCAACTTTCGTCTCAGAAAATCTTTGGCGATGTAAAAATTAACTCGTTCTGAAGCGGCGCGGCGTGAAATCATTTTTATGTTGGTAGAAAAAGAGAACGAATTTTGTTTACGGATTACCTTCGTGATTTGGGAGGGATGGAAGGTTGTATTTTTGATATGAGTGTTAATAAAACAAGGTAGAAATGTATTAGATTTTTTTGTAGTCAAGAAACTTTTTACATGTGACATGATTACTTACTACCTACCATTATATAGGATTAGGTATAACATACTAGGTGGCGTGGATATTCAAGTGCAACCTGTTTACCATAGAGACAGAACATAATTCTGAACCAGCTGCAACAAAAATGAAAGAGATTCATTGATTAGGGAGTTTGGTTTAAATATTTTAGATCTTGGGCTTATTTTCACTATTTTAGCGAACCCTAAATCAAATGTTGCAAAAAAATTGTGTGGTCTAGTACAACAGCCTGATCAATGAATAGCTAAATTTGTTAAATAATAAGGATTACAAGAATAGTGTTATTATATGTTAATTAGTTAAAAATTAGTGGTGTAAGAGTAGTGATAAGGTACAATGGGGTTGGCGTATCCATGTGGATAAAAACCCTCTATTAATTTTTAAGAAATCAAAAAAAAAAAAAAAAGAACCAGCTGCGTTGAAATAAGTAGCCTCCTCGTGTAGCGCAGTTTGTTCCGCCAGTTAGTCAACTGAATCGAGCGCTTGGCGCATCCTGGACAGTCACATTCGACTGAACAATTCTTCTCTTGCAGTGGTAGGGCTAACGCCTGCCTGGTTTGCGACCACCCTCCCGCCGGAGTCAAGGAGCCTGCTGTGTTTCGTCGATACGTAGGAGTTCCAGTGCCTTAGGCATCTTTTGGGCAGGCTCGTTCCATCATAGACCTCATCCATCGCTTTCCTTCAGGTTTGGTCGAGGTCAAGAGCGGGGCCACTCCTGGGGCACTCGCGGTGACGCTAGCGGATTGCTTTTCTATGGGCTTCGCCAGGGCTGCAGACACTGGCAGCGGGACGGGGCAAAAAATATTTAGCCACAAGCCTGTCTACCTATCATAATGCCAAAATCCGCGCATTCTGTATTTACTGATTAAAATAGACTGATAATTCTACATAGGTAAGTAGGTACTATTTCAACCGTTAGACATTCACGTCTGTCCTAACAAGATTTGTATGAAAACAATTTATGCGTATCCTAGCTTAATAGTTACAAAGCAATGTAAACTAGTCATAAGCTTAAAGCCGATTAGAACTAGTTTAATTAAGATGAAGTGCGCACTTGGTGTCTTGTTTATGGTTGGTACTTCTATTCCCTGGGGTACCTAGTTACGTACTAAAGGGTCAGCTGGACTCAGCGATCATTGAGCCGATAGTCGTGACAGCCAATGGTTTAATAGCCAAGAGCCTCGACCAACACCTGAATGAAAGAGAAATCGGTACTTCTGAACACGACTCGCATTATTAGGAGGTTTCTCTCTCTGGAGCCCTCAGCTTGACCTTTGAGTAGCTTGGGCCCTGTTCCCGATACCGGTGGGCTACTATTTTTTCAATGTTTTTAAATTCCAATATTTTAAAATATATCACTATGCACAATATATCACACTAATATTATAAAGGTGAAAGTTTGTTACCTTTTTACGCCTAAACCACTGAACCGACCATCCTGAAATTTTGCATATACGTTGTCAGGTGTACAGAAACGGACATAGGGTACCTTTCATCCCGAAAAAAAGTGCTGTTTCCGAGGAAAACCACAATAACGTTATTATGATAATAGATGGCGCCATGTGTCTTTCGAATCAAAAACAGGACAACGTTTGTCGGGTCAGCTAGTTGTCAATAAATTTTAATGTTATATACGTTTTCACATGAAAGGATTAATTCGGAAATTTATGGCACGCATCATTATTCAAAGCAGAGACGTGATAAATCGAGAAAAATTCCAACAATAGAATTCTCATCTGTCAAACTGGTTTGTTACAAAAGGATTATTGGCGAGCGCTGTGAAAAGTTCTTCTGCCACAATTACGTGTGATGGCAAATTGAAACTTCAATTGGAGTTTCTAGATTTAACTAAGTACATGAAAGGGCTGGTATTGTAACGATGTATAAAATAGTCAATGTGACTTATCATCACGCCCTTAATACCAGAAGGATTAGGCAGAGATATACGTATAGTACATTTATACATTTCTACAGATATATTTTAGTCTCATGTAATAGCAGGCGAGCCTATAGCCATCAACGGGGCATGAATTCAGGCTGCTACTGAGAAATTCCTAACAGAAAACCCAATACTACCTTCCCCGACTTGGGAATGGAACCCAGGACTTCATGCTCAGCACTTGCGACCACTTCCACGTAGATAAAAGGTGTTATTGAATCAAAACAATTTCTAAAAAAGTCAAGAGCAATGTAAACAGAAAAGATGGGTTGTCGATCCAAATGACGAAAAATCTAGGAGAAAAGAAAAGAAATCGATAGACACCAGGAAAACAATTGACGCCTATCAAAACACGTAATAGCAATGATTTTCCACTGGCACTCGGCTTACAGCAAAACTGTCAACCGACGACGACACAAAATCCTTGGCTGGAATTTTTCCGAACTTTTCGATTCTTTTGAAATACGTTTTTTTTTTCTTTGCTACCTCAACAACATTCCGGAAGCCTTAACTTAAGTGTTGGAAGTTCAAACGTGGAAATCGAATCCGCGATAATTTGGCGATGTTCTTTTTTTAAATCTTTTTTTTTTTTGAAGCCAGTCTTAATGTTGTTTTGACTTGGATTAGGGATGAACCTTTTTTGATGTTTTACGGTTATAAAGAAAGCGTGGAGGTACCAATGAATATTCAGACTATTATAATGTTTCCATTGCTGGGACACAGACATCCTGTCACATGTCTGCGAATTTTTAGTTCTAGTATATGCCGGTTTCCTCAAGACGTTTTCCTTCACCGTTTTGAGAGCAGTGGTGATGAAATAATTTACACAAAGTGCCGCGTCTGTCTTGGTTCGTAACCACGACCTACGACTCTTAAGTCGCGGCCGTTACCACTGGGCCACCACTGCTCTAGATGTACAGACGCCAAGCACATCAAGCTACCCGAAACTGTCAAATTTTCCCAATCAACTTTGAACCTTATGCTTTAGCGATAAAGTTGAAAATCTATTAAAGAAATTTGACAGATTGTAGTAGCTTGATGTGCTGGCGTCTATACAAATGAATGCTTTAAATACACGATCATTAAATCCTATTCTTGAGATTGATCGGCTGGAGTTGAAGAACAATGAAAGCAGGATAACCACGGCATAATGAATATAAAGCCTATTAGCAATCATACTTATCGTTAATTTAATAGGGGCTCATGGCTAAATGATAACAGCTACACTGACGGTTAATTACGCTGTCAGCGGTTGGTTCGTGGATGGGTGACCATTTATTACATACCGAGATTTATCCGTGCCTCGCGGAAAGTACATTTCGGTCCCAGCTGTCATTTGTAGATACGGGTGGTCAGAAGCTCACAGGTCTGACCACCAGTCTTGCCAAAGGATATCGCGTAACCTGGGTTGTGAGAGTCAGGGTGACGGCTTAGCTGACCTTCAAAACCATGTATAATACTAGTATTCAGCTGCATCCGGTTAGACTAAAATTCAACCCAAATGGTTGGGAAAAGGTTAGGTTTATTGACTTATCGTTAGTTTTCGGGAATCTCAACTTTTGAGTGCACAAGATCAGATTGGATACCTAAAGGTTAAATAAACCAATTATTGGGATGCTTGATGGTCTTGGTATTTAATAGCCAGGCATGCACCTACAATGAATTCGAGTCGGGGCTGTAACTCAATTAAGAGTTATTCCTACGGGGAATAGAGTTTTGATCGTGTTATTTCTCCTGTAATAGGTTTTCAGTGTATTTTGCACGTGTATGTACGTTTTTCTTTTAGCACGTTTGTTGGAATTCAATTATGCAAAATCCTTTAGGATTTGAAATAAAAAAATGATAAGTTTTAGTAAAAAACTGTTAATGATGATGATGAAACGTTTGGTGCGGAAAGAAGGTGTGCACTTGTGCAGGTTTTCAGTAAGACCATATTTCGGCATATACGTTTAAGTCGTATGTACAGTCAACAGCAAAAGTAGATGATGAAAATCATAAATTCAAATACTAATGAACGGAGTTCGCGTCAGAACTGTGGCGTCGAAGTGATTCAAAAGTATTCTACGTAGTAAGTATTCTAAGTAGTAGTACTTCGACGCCGCACAGTTCTGACGTGAACTCCGTTCATTAGTAATGAATTTCTGATTTTGATCATCTACTTTTGCTGTTGACTGTACTTAATAGACTATCCCGTCCTTTTTTTCCCTTTGCTTAAAGTTGAGAGCCTTTTAAACGTCAAAAATGTATGTTTAAACAGTCGCTAATCATTACTTAACTTTAAGCAACGTTTATAAATAAACCCGTCTATGTTTTCATGACCGAAAACAAATCCAGAGACTGTAATAATATTTTGCCTAGCCCAAAATCGTATATCAGTCCTAAATGCAGACAGGCAGTGACTATTTCTCGTCCAGCAAAAAAATTAAATTGTTAAGTAATTACAATTCAAATCTGCCAGTCAGGTTAACAAACTCAACAAACGCACAAACTACAAACGCTGAAACATTCACCATAGACACGAGGACCCCCAGCGAACGGATGTACCCACCATTTCCGCTCCGAAAATATACCAACGCAAATAACTCCAGTGATGAACTCTCAAGTTTTATTGTACTTAACGAAGGGAAGGATAATGATGCATTTGAAGCGGGAATTTCACATGTTTCCGTAGTTAATTGAAGAGTTGTTTATTTACTTTTATCAACTTTTATGGTAGTTAACGAAGGTATGGGATTTAGAGATGAAAACTCTTGCCACAATTTCAATGATGGTTGAGTATTTAATTTAGACGATGGTGATTAGGTAGCATATCTCCAATTAAAATATACAGCATTATTTTTAGTATATGCGAAACACGTGTCTAGTATTTTTATGTAAAGAATCTATGTACAAAATTTTAAAACTGTATCATGAAAAATCAAAAAAGTTATGAACTTGAAGTTACCTGTTTGTCCGTACAAAAACATGCTCACCCGCGCCGCTCGATTTACTAGGTACCTAACCGTTCGGCGCGGAGATCGGATAACCTACTTAATGTCGCTCGGTGTCCAACTTTTAACCTTTTTAAAATATTTTTAGGACAAAATATAACATGGGATAAAAATTATATTGGAATCGATTCAGTTACTTATTCTGATCAAACTATATTCAGGTTTTGCATATACTAAAAATAACGTTATATATATATTTAATTGACGAGTTGACAAAAACGCTATACTTGGCAATGATGAACATTGTACTCACGTATTAATGTAAGCTCAAACCAGAAGATAATAGATAATATGATTGATAACAGACCAGAAGTTATGTATGCTTATGTCAATAATTCTGCTAATGAACTCGCAAGCTATTATATTGTACTTGACGAAAGGACGGGTGTTATGATAATGCATTTTAGTGCAGGAATTTTACATGTTTTTGTAGTTAATTGAAGATATGTTTCTTTACTTTTACGGTAGTTAACGCTGGTGGAGTACTTAGAGATGAAAATGTAAAAGACAAATTCAGATACAACAAAGGTAGTGCAGGTAAAGTTAACCATAGCGTATCTGGTATTGAGACTCTGCACTTACCAATGTTGAAAATGTAAGTGAAAATTTAGACATGATGTTTTGTTTAGTACTCAAGCCAGAAGAAATGGAGACGATTAATGACACACCAGACGTTATATATGTTCACATTAATGGCTCCAGTGATGAATTCAAAGTTTTATTGCACTTAACGAAGACAGGCGATGATGCATTTCAAGCAGAAATTTTACTTATTTCTGTAGTACCTACATTGAAGAGTGGTTTATTTACTTTTACGACAGTTATTGATGATGTGATACTTTTGTGGTACCTACACGATTTCAATGATGGTAAATCATTTAATCAAGAAGTAGATGTAAGTAATAAGTTTATTAATAAACTGTTTTCATATATTGGTTTGCAATCGTAGTAGATAAAGAAATGTTTCTGAAGACTATTGCCCTGGTTCGACACTAGGAAGTTTTGAAATATGTGTATTTCGCTTGCCTCTTGTTAGTTAAGTCCAAAAATAGTCGGGGATATCCAAATATTCACGTGACTCAAACCTTATACAGATACACATTGTATACAAACATAAAAAGGAAATAAACAAAGCAGTAGGTACCTAATAGTGTTACTGTGAACTACAGTTCTGCATACTGCCTTATTTCATTAGATTTTTCTCTTTCCCATCCAGATGGAAAGTATAATCAATTCCTGTGCATATCTCTCAGGCTTGTAGCGTCGATGTAGTTAGCGCGGTTCAAACACGGCGGCTCTAGCGGAAACGCGGCGCGCGCGCTTCCGCCGCGTTGCTTCCGTGACGTCACCCCGTCTGCCTGATTCGCTTCACTGGTGAATTTTACACCGTAGTGTAATATAGTGATAACAAAAATTTTCATACGCGGTCATTTATTATTAAGTTAAATTATTAGATATGTTAAATCGCAAAATGAAAAATTTAAAATGCCTAAGTTTTGTTTATCTTTTTAGTCGGCATTTTCATACGATTTTTGCAATTTGCAGGTTAGTTTCAGGTTGTATATTGAGCCCTATTGATTGAAATTTCATGAAATAGTTATTCCGTAGGGTTAAATGAACTTAGAGAGTTGTATTAATGATTATATTACTTGTTAAGGTCGCGAAATGAATGTGCTCACAATAATCATAGGTACTTATCGTTTCCATGGGGTTCATTAGAGATTACGATGATGACAGGGTTCGCTAAAACATTAGGAAACTGCCTAAAAAATATTTCATAAAACAGGCGTTTGCTGTTTATCAAAAAAAAATCAGCTGTTCTCTACATTTTGACGAGTTATACGAACGTAAATGTAGGGAACAGCTGATTTTTTTTTCGCGATTTCAGGTTTGGTCCCATGGTAAAAGTTGACATGAGTACAATGACCTCTTAAGAAGTTGTTAATGTTTTACCAATGACCCTGTATAAGGTAGCTTCACCGCTGACAGTACCTATAACATAATTGTCATTCTAAACATTATGCCAATAGGCTATTTGACTGGTTTCTGATAAACATCTCAGATTATTTAATGGTGTCTAACGAGCCCACAAAAACCTATTACTTCAAATTGCATAATGTATTTCTTTTAAAAAATAGTAAATAAAAATGTATATTTAAATAAGCCGCCAAAACGCTATCTTTAACAATATGGCGTCGTGACGTCATGATTCACGTAAACAAACGTTGAAACGGTCGAGATACTAGACAAAAGTCATCTGTTCTGTCATCAACGATAGACAGAAATTTACTAAATCTTGACGTCATCTTAAGTTCAGCCAATCCAGACCGTTTTCGATTATGTGGCGCCAGATTTAAAAAGATGAAGTTTTTTCGGGATTTTTTTTATAAATAATACATTGTTTTGTAGTAAAATTAATGCAAATCGATTTTAAAAGAGATAATCTATACGAGTGTCAATAATTATGACCTTATTTTTTACATTGTCAAATAGCCTATTACAAAGTACACAGAAAAATAAGAAATACAAAGAGTGACATAAATATAGGAAGTGTGTGTGGGATGTGTGTGTATCTGTGCGGTGTAGGTGCTGCAAAAGTGTGTGATGATGTACCCGTATGGCTAAACTGGCATTACTTAGTAAGCTGAGTATCCGGCCTTTGTTAGCATATTTAGAATATTTATCACAAACAAAATTAAAACAATAGCTTTAAAGCATTTTATCTTTGTTGTGGAACGGTGTAATAGAACGCCTATTTCATATCCCGTCGGTAAGCAAACAATTTAGTTTGTTGACGCCTAAAAATGTACAAGCCGGCCAATTTGGATCTTATCACCCAAAACATAGAGGTGTCAAGCAATATATTTAAAGTTTAACACTGTGAATTATAAATTTGTATTTGTGAGCGTAAATTTTGATTTGTGCCAAACATAAATCCATGTCGCCCAGTGGCTTTGAATTTCAGAGAAAAATTACTATTGTACCGCAGTGAGAGTGCGAACTGAGAATGGATATATTGTAGTTATTAATAAAGTTTTGTATCGATGGGTATACTTGGTCATTTGAGAACTGATGAATGAAATGTACTGTCATCAGATTTTCTAGGTCGATTTTTTTGTGGTGCATTTTATTTTGCGAAAAATTTCTGTGGCAATTTCAATAGCATTTTCGCTGCCGATATTGTTTAAAGCTATGTATGCAATGATGCTACTGCTGGGACACAGACCTCTCTTCTATGACATACCAGCCGGTCGATTCTGTAAAAATCTGACCCTGAAAATTTAGGTGAAGTGGGTTTGTTTTTGCTAGGAATTGACACTATTGACAGCTCACTCCACGCTCACTTCACCTAAGTTTTCACGGTGAAATTTTTACAGAATAGCACCGCAGTTTTATCACAATGTTTTCCTTCACCGTTTTGAGAGCAGTGGTGAAGAGCCGTAGTGAAAGCGCCTGCTTGGGTTTGAAGCCACGAGGTACAACTCGTATGTTGGGGCCGTTACCACTGAGCCAACACTGCTCTCACTGCAATAAGAAAGTCTTTAACGTCAGTGCTACACATAACTCTTGGCGCCTGAGTTTAATTGACGGGGAGGCGTTGTTGGTAAGCATTTGTGATCAAGATGCAACCTGACACTGACCTGCAAATTGTAAAAAACGTAAAAAAAATTGAATTTCGCGGTCTACCACTACCCATTCACCTTAATTTTCAAGCGTACAGTCACTTTTGTTATTGTAAACAACCAAATTACAATAGGTACAAAATGTATCTTGATTCTCCCTATTATAACGACAAACAATGTCAAATAAATCATTGACAATAGCTAACATTTACCAGTCGAAATATCGTCACACGTAGCGCCTTTATTTTATTTTATACCCGACATGACGGGTAGCCATGCTTATCACAGTCCTCAGGGCATTACACACGTTGACAATTTATTAAAATTTTCAGTTCCCTCGCTATGTCTTTTCGTTCTTGATGAATGGTGGTGATAAATTGAAATGATACACGCTCACTCTTGTTGCTTTCTCTTTTATGTTTTTCAGAGATTTCAGGAATAAAAAATGAGCTGATGACAGTTAAAGGGAAGAACGTTTCAGGAAACACAGGAAATTGTAGAAGCAATGCAAGTGAATTCTTTGCTTGACTAATGACTATTCGTCTTTACTGGAGAGTTTAATTTTACGCTAGTTGCGCCCCGCGGTTTCACCGGCGTAAATGTCGATCCCGTGGGAATATGGGGATAAAAATAAGCCTATATGCTAATCCAGAGTGTCAGCTACCTCCATACCAAATTTTTGCAAAATTGGTCGAGCCGTTTGAGCGTGAAGAAGTAACAAACATATAAACACACCCCCACACACACAAACTCACAAACTTTCGCCTTTATAATATTAGTGTGATAAGAATAAAATCATCATCATCTGCCTAGCTTTTTCCCAACTATGTTGTGGTCGGCTTCCAGTCTAACCGGATGCAGCTGAATACCAGTGTTTTACATGGAGCGACTGCCTATCTGACCTCTACAAGCCAGTTACTGGGTAATACGATACCCCTTGGTAAGACTGGTTTTCAGACTTTTGGGCTTCTGACGACCCGTAACGACAGTCAAAGATCCACGAATGCCAGCCGGGACCAACGGCTTTGCGTGCTTTCCGAGGCACGGAGGGTCTTGTTATGTGAAGATGGTCACCCATGCACGGACCACTCACTGCAAAGTGTAGCTTAACCTGATCGATCGAACCGTGCAGCTGATATTACTTAGCCACAAGCCCCACTGTTTAAGACCTTCTAAACTTTAATAAAAAAGTTTCTTATCTTCTTTTTCCTCAAGAACAAGTATTATTAATTTTCCAAAATTCTATAACACAGACACTCGGAATAAAATCTAATTTCCATATAAACAGGGTTCGAATTTAAATGGGCTGCTGAATGACAATTGCGGACAAAAAAAAATGGTCGCCTACAAATATGAGGGCAAATATTTTAATCCGACTCAACTGAGGTGAGAGTAAAATCGCTTTGCGTTTTTCATAATAATAGCCTTAAGTTGGGTTCAGAGGCGTACAGTTGACAGTTGACAATTTTGCAAGCACCCGAGTTATTTAAATGGAATGTCTCGGAAATTGTTGTCATTCTGTCTTTGTCCTATCTCCAAGGTTCCTTATTAGAGTACATAGCTTAATGTCAGTAGCAGAGATTTTTACAATTACTCGAAATGTTGCTACTTTAGAAATAGGCTCTCCTACTTCCTAGTAATATTATAAACGGGAAAGTTTGTGAGGATGGGTGGAAGAATGTATGGATGTTTTTGGTACTGTTTCACGCAAAAACTTCTGAACGGATATAGAAGAAAATTGGCACACATTATAGTATATAACCAGTTAAACACATAGATTACTGTTTATTCCGATATTTCCACGGGATTAAAACTAATGCAGGTGAAACCGCGGGGCACTGCTTGTCTTTTATAATGCTGTGTAGAGTAAAATTAGTTCAAAGGTTAACTTATAAAGGAAAGTTACGACAAAGTTAGAAGTGCTGAGTTTAATGAACATGTAGACAGAATAAAATTACCAACGAGATGTACGTATTACACGTAATTAAATCACTATCACTCTAAGAAATTACGAAACTTGCTATATAGACAGTAATTCCAGTGAAATTAGCTAAGTAAGACGAAGTATACATAATATAATACCAGGTTCTGAACTAAATACATATTTTGTGGTACATAAATTAAATTCTGACTAACTCCCTCTAAGCTCACCAGAAACCAGCTTTAATTTAAATTTCGAATGTAATTCGTGAACTCGTCCCATTTACACCACAAAGAATTCACATTACAATGCTTTTTGGTTTTTAATTTTACGTTTGAGGAGATCCGATTCAGCAGTGGATTCAGGAAACAAATTAAAAGATATTACTTTTTTATTTTATTACATGAAAATAATTACGTTTACAATGCAACGAAGTGTACAGCGACTTTAAGGGGACAGGTCGGTGCGCTGTTATTTTCAGGTGATGATTGAACGAGAAAATGTTATAGCATTTGTCGGCCAGGCTGCTATTCAGAAATTAGAGAGTAGCGGCCTGAAAAAAAAAAAAGTTTTTCTTTTGTTCTGACTACAGCACATTAAAGCGATTTCATTAAGACTTACTGACTTTATACAGCAAGAAGAAATGTTTGTAAAAGACAAAACAGTATTTTTATAATGATTGAACATACTATTTACAAAAAAAAAAAAGGAAAACCTCTCTTTCAGTCGTCAGTAATTTGACTTTCGAAAGAAGAAAACAAAGCGTTGTGTAACTATACAGACGCTACACAACGTTTATTAGTAAGGGGCTATTTTATTATATTCAGTTCTCCTTTGAATGATTGGAAACACAATTTGCTTTTCAACAACAAAGCGGTGAAGAGTTATTGTGCTATGAACCGAGGAAGCTGATTGGAGGAAATTGGCTACGCTAAATGCGACTCGATTAGCAGTCGAATAGCTATCTCTAATTATATGAGAGTGGGTAAGTCGGTGTGTTATCAACGTTACCAAAGGGTTGCCAACGGAACCCTATTACTGAGCCTTCGTTGTCTGTCCTTCCGTCTGTCTGTCAGCGGGCTGTATCTCTTGAACCGTAATATGCAGATAGTTGATTTTTTACAGTGTGTATTTCTACTGCCACTCATCATTATCTGCCTAGCCTTTTCCCAACTAAGTTGGGGTCGGCTTCCAGTCTAACCGGATGCAGCTGAATACGAGTGTTTTACATGGAGCGACTGTCTTTCTGACCTCCACAAGCCAGTTACTGGGTAATACGATACCCCTTGGTAAGACTGGTTGTCAAAGTTACGGGCTTCTGACTACCCGTAACGACTGTCAAATATCCACGAATGACAGCCGGGACCACGGCTTAACGTGCTTTCCGAGGCACGGAAGGGTCACGGTATGTAAAGATGGTCACCCATCCACAGACCAACCGCGACAAGCGTAGCTTAACCTGATCGATCGACCTGTGCGGCTGTTATTATTTAGCCACGGGCCCCTCACGGGACCCTTCTTGTGCGAATCCGACTAGTAGGTAATATTATCTTAACAAACTCCACCTTACTATAAAAATACCGTACCTACTACTATACAATAACCCTATCTCGATTCAAGTTTGTGAACTAATAACACAAAGTGCACGAGCTAAACGATGGAACACTCCGCAGGGATTCTGTAGTATCGAGCGGGACTTTTATTTGTATTGTTTTATAGTTTTATGGGCATTACTGGGGCAATTGGGAAGAGATAGAAGGGGAAAATTTACTCCTGGGTTGAACGAAAATCGTAAGGACATGAGACATTTACCAATCCGCGTTTGCGTGGTGGATTACATCCCGCTCCCTCTCAGCGAGAGGAGGCCTGTGCCCCAGCAGTGGAAACATGATATGCTAACATCAAGTATTGAGATTAGGGTAGCTCACCGACCGATCAGGAGCAGGCCCGTGCCGGACGGCGCGTACGTGTTCCACGCGCGCCTCAAAGAGATGTCAGCATCGAGGAGGGGCCCCCTTAGGGCCGAAACCTGCCGGGTTAGCGGGATTGTCCGAAGGGTTACCGCTGGCCCGGAACATAAAGGGCTAAGGAAGGAACACGGGTGGGTTTTAGTCAGTAAGAATCTGACACTCCCTTCCGCTCCACCCAGAGCGGGAGGGTCATTTGATGATTTCCCATCGGCAAAAACTTATGGACAACTTTGTTACTAGAGTAAGTAATTTAGAGTTTCAAGGTATTGTAGAAAAACGCTCAACTCAAGGCTTGAGACATCTCATTAAAAATTAATTTAAGATTACGACCAACTGATGGTTTTGTACTTCTCCTTAATTAGCATGAAAGTAATTAAAAACGACATAAATACGTCCAGATTGGCAGTGACACAATTATAATAATAATAATAATAATATTCCACAACTATCACACAACGCCGTCTAGTCTCAAGCTAAGCAGAGCTTGTGTTATGAGTACTAGACAACTGATAAACATACTTATATATTTCTAAATACATACATATATAGATAAATTACACCCAGACACAAAACACATGATCATGCTCATCACACAAACATTTGTCCTGGGTGGGAATCGAACCCACGACCTCCGGCATAGCAGTCATAGTCACTGACCACTAGACCAACAGGCCAGTCAAAATTATTAAAAAAAAAGAAGTTTTAATTAATAATCAAGTAATCAACAACATTGACAACTTATTAATGCTTGATACGAGACTTTTGACTAATTTTTAATTGTATACTAGCTGCGCCCCGCGGTTTCACCCCCGTAAATGTCGATCCCGTGGGAATATCGGGATAAAAAGTAGCCTATATGTTAATACAGGGTGTCAGCTACCTCCGTACAAAATGTTATCAAAATTGGTCCAGCCGTTTCAGCGTGAAGAAGTAACAAACATATAAACACACCCCCCCACACACACACACACCCCCACAGACTCACAAACTTTCGCCTTTATAATATTAGTGTGATTTTATGTCAATATTTTTTGTAATGCAGGTAGGTACGTTCTGTTTGTGCAGAATAAACCATTTTTCCATCTTTCTATTTCCTGTTTTCTGGTTTAAAAACTGAACTGAAAATTAATAAAAACATGGTCCAATCGCTGCAGTATATATTTTGCTAATTAACTAAACTTGAAAAGCTTCATAAACGAAAACATTTAAAATATTCCTTTGACATGAAAAAGCTGAAATTATGCAAATTTATTCCTGTTTTCACTATAACTACAGTTATTTGCGTCGGATTTTGCCTTGTTAGGTACTTTAGCTAAATACAGCTCTGAACAACGGAAATTCAATGGTCTTAACGCGCATGTTTACGTTAGAGCACTATGAACAAACGTACAAATGTAATTAGATTACACGTATCATTGTAGTCGGTAACTTTAAGTTGATTTCGTTTGGTGTTGCGAAAAGTATCTTATTTGGATTGTACGGGAAGAAAAGATGCCTAACATAGCCTCTTGATCATTTTTTTTTAAATTTGGTTCGCGCGTTTTACTTTATAATACAGCCAGATCTCTTTGGTGATTGGAACTTTAACTACATAACAATATCCACATTACAATTCAAAACACTTTTAGTCCCTAGAGATTAAAGAGCTATTTTAGTCCCTGTTTACGAAGAATACACTAGCTCTTTTTGAATAGATGTGCAAAAATACATTTATTTAGCACAGACTAAAAGACACACATGTGTTGTATAATTCTATCTATAACATTGGCTATTGGCCTGGTATTTTTATAATTTTTTTCGGATGGGAAATCATCAAATGACCCTTTCCGCTCTGGGTGGAGCGGAAGGGATTGTCAGACTCCTTCTGACTAAAACCCACCCATGTTCCTTCCTTAGCCCTTTATGTTCCGGGCCAGCGGTAACCCTTTCGGATAATCCCGCTGACCCGGCAGGCTTCGGCCCTAAAGGCCCGAAGGGGCCCTTCAGATGATGCTGACATCTCTTTGAGGCGCGCATGGAACACGTACGTACGCGCCGTCCGGCACGGGCCTGGCCCTGATCGGACGGTGAGCTACCCATTACTCTCCACCCGCGCCTAACTAAACGGTTAATAATGTTTATCATTGGCCTGGTATTAAACATTATTAACAGTTTAGGTTTTTTATTTCTGAATGGGCCCGCTCTTGACCTCGATCACGCCTGATGGAAAGCAATGGATGAGGTCTGTGATGGAACGAGCGTGCCCAGAAGATGCCTAAGGCACTGGAACTCCCACGCATCGACGAAACACAGCAGGCTGCTTGACGCCGGAGTCCGGTGGGAGGGTGGTCGCAAACCAGGCGGGCGTTAGCCCTACCACCGCAAGGGAAGGATTGGCCAGTCAAATAAGGCGTTGGGTGTGACTGTCCAGGATGCGCCGAGCGCTCGGTTCAGTTGAGTAACTGGCGAAACATACTGCGCTACACGAGGAGGTTTCTTCATGCATCCCTAACTGTTCATCCCACTGTTTTATAATTGTCTACTGTCTAGGTATGTTTCTAATTGAAGCAAGTTAAGGCCATGCTACGCGGCGGTAAAGTGACTTACTGTTTTAATATTCCATTAGAACGATCATAACTATACATTTGATGCAGGATACTGCTCTCCTGTATCAAATGTAAGCGAGAACAGACCCAAAATCACTTGGCCATTTTCACGAACCAAAAACCGATCACTTATTTGTACACCCATCTAAAACAACGTTGTTCGTCGTTCCACGAGTCCGTATTTCTAAAACCAATTGCCTTCCGAATGTAACTGCAGAGTGAACGTGTGTACAATCATCAGGACGACGCTCGCGCACTTATCGCGATTGAGATCAAGTGAATGAACGTAAATTCAAAACGTGAGCAGTGTGATACTTTTTCCCCTGTAGTATGTTCTTAATACAAATCGTTTGTACGAGTATCCCATTGGTTTGGAACGTGAATGTTAAGGAGAAAGATTTTTTACCAATTGGTTTTCGTTCACTCTTTTAGGCTGGGTATCCACTGAGTTAGTGTGCCAACTGTCTTACACGCTTGTTCTTTAGGTACAGATGCCAGCACATCAAGCTACTACAATCTGTCAAATTTCTTTATCAGATTTTCAACTTCATCGCTAAAGCATAAGGTTCAAAGTTGATCGGGAAAATTTGACAGTTCCTGGCAGCTTGATGTGCTGGCGTCTATACAAGCCGTGTGCTCGATGGGATTTTCACTATGGTAAATTACCATTTCAGTTATTTTTGCCGATGAAATTTCCTATCAAGAAAAAATACGAACTTCCATACAAACATCCCCCTATTTCAGCCGAATTTTCACCAATCATTCCTTAGTTTGTGCAAAATTGCATGCTTCTAGACCTAGTGGTTTACAGCTCTTTTACATTTATTTTACCTCTGATAGCAGCAACCGAATGGGAATCTTATTTGCAAAAAAATAAAGATCATTGTGATTTTGACAGACTTGACAATGGCAGCAAGTCAATAGCAACCCTATTGCCAAGACAATAAAAGTCTCTGTGATTTTGACAGTTATGAAAAATCAAAGGTAAAATAACTGTGAACGGACTGTAGAATGTACGTTGTCTGTCAGTGAGTGAGTGAATGAATGAATGAATTTAAGACTTTCACGAAGACACCACGACAAGGTCTAAGAGCGTAGTACTTTTGGTTAACGATCGTAGTCGATATCCAGCTTTAGAATGTGGCATAGTCTTTAGTCTATGCAAGATTCTATTCAAGTGAGTCTCTTTGTATTCCTTAACGCTTATCAATGTTTCTTCTGTAAATAAATGTATTTCTAGCTTTGAAAGGATCTTTGCGTTAACCCACTTTTATGAAACTGCTTGTTACTTTATCATTAACTGTTTGTGTTGTGTCACTAAGGGATGCCTAAGCGACGCAACACAAACAGTTAACGGTAACTATTTCGCAGTATTGGTGTTGTGGTCTATTTCTAGCAGGATCGCACACAGGCCAACCATACCGTCCAAACATACACTTTAAAAGATAGTAATTTTAATGACGTAGCAATTCTTTTATGATTATAGGCATAGCTATAATAATCTGTGGAAACTGTTTCTGGATTGTGTTTAAACTATTTGTATACTTATGTTTGTTATTGCATCTGTTTGTTTCCCAAATAAAATAAAATAAAATAAAATAAAATAAAATAAATATGCTTCTTTAGACAAGATCTTTCTTGAAGGAAAGACTTTCATAAATAATCTAACATCACTTAGTCTAGCATATCTCATCTTTACTACGACCAGCGCCAAAAAAAATTGGATATTGCTCCCTATGATCCATTGCTTCATATGTTCGAAAAATTGGTCTGCTCAACAACGTAACGCAATGAATGTTGTTGAACTGTCAAAATTAAAGCCATTGCTACTGTTCGGCTCGCAACTAATTACTTATATTACCAACATGAAAACGTGATGTAATTTCTCACTGAAATCCGAATCACTTACCACTTCCAACCTTTAACTTTTCTGAAGGGATGAGATTTTCATATCACGATTTATAACTTTGTCATTATGAATAATTTATAACTTGAGGCTTCGCAAGTAAGCATGGTTATTAGGTTTTCCTGACACGTATCGCACGTTAATGGGGGTAAGTACCGACGCCAGCACATCAAGCTACTACAATCTGTCAAATTTCTTTAATAGATTTTCAACTTTATCGCTAAAGCATAAGGTTCAAAGTTGATTGGGAAAATTTGACAGTTTCTGGTAGCGTGATGTGCTGGTGTCTGTACTTTTCTGTAGGTGTACGAACATTTTCAATGACCATAATGTTTATTGCCTTTTTAGTATGGTTTGGGGAATTACAATGGATTTTTGCTTTTCAGAAATTCGGTTTGGTTCTGAATATTAATGCACAATATTTTGCAATTCTTTGCTCTTTTTATTATTATTATTTAACAGGGCATACTCTAGGGATGTTACATTTTCAACCTCAACACATTTTCGAAAATCTAACAGTTTATGCTCTGTGATATTCTAGAATGTTTCTGGTTTTTGTACGTAATTTAGGTACCATAATAAAATAGTGTCTCCACCGATTTCGGTCACGGTGGCCATTCTCAACGGAGATTAGCCAGGACTTGTGGACTCTCTGTTCGTAAACATAAGTATAAGTGTGCGCGTAAACACAGGACGGTGCACTTCCCCACCGTCCAGCAGTTCATGAAGCGCCTCTCCAAGCGCTACTTCGATTCTGCTATTAAGCATCCCAATCCCCTGATTGCGGCGGCCTCCCGTTACACTCCCTCCCGTATAAGTAGGATTCGCCGACCAAGGCATACCCTCACCACCCCCGACCAAGGCCACCAGTACTCTCAAGAAGTACAATTCCCGACATCCGTCCTTCCGTCCTCGCCGTCGAGGCCCGTCGCGACACCCCGTACCATGTCCGCCCCGCTGAGCCTGTAGCTTTAAATTCGTCCCCATTAACTAATTCCGATCCAGCCTGTCCCTTGCTATCCTCTCCCAGCGACGCCCTAAGCCGAGGTCCGAACCCCACGGGGGGTGCCCTTAGCGTGTAGTCGCTTAGTTTTTAAGTTTTTTATGCCCTGGCTGGAGGCCCAATTTATTGTGGCATCCACAGGAAAGTCCGGTTAAGCAGTCGACAACCCCTATGGTTGAACTGCGAGATGACATTTTCAAAAAAAAAAAGGACGGTGCACTCTCTGTTCCTTTACTTTCATAGCCCGATGGGACGGTAATCTCACACGACCGGAGTTCTGTTACTAAGAAATTCCTAATGGAAAACCCAATAACACTTTTGCCCGACCTGGGCATCAAACCCAGTACCCAACGCTCAGCAGTCGCCCTTGCAACCACGGGACCAACGGGACAATCACATGACAGTTAGGTATTATAAGGAATCAAACAACGATATGATTTCTTTAGTCTTCTGTAATTCTCTTTTGTCTCAATTCATTTTTTCAAAATTATATAAATAGTAAATACGGGCATAATTTTTTGTCTAAAAGAATGTACGTTACGTAAATTTAAGTTGCGGAAGAGTGGAGTGTCCTAATACAGACATTTAATTGCGTAAAAGGATGCTTCTATCACTAGCTATGTAGTACAAAGCTTGTTAAAGAGATAAACTATTTTGTATTTGTATTTACGTTTATTGCAAGCTTACGTCTTTAAAATTATTATCATTCCCGCTACGTTCACTTTTCTTCCAAACCAAAATCCTAATACAAATATTTGACAGCTCATTCTAAACTCGCCTGACTGTTCGAATCACTGACCTCTATTACTTGTATAATATAGGTCAGTGGTTCGAATGCAACCAAGTTATTTTATTGCCGGCCTGTATTAACTAAGGTCGACTTTAACAGTCAACCTTTGCAGTACCTACTTCTAACTGGTTGATATTTGTGATATTGAAGAAGATCAATATTTACTTTAAACATATGTCAAGAACTCTATCAATTTCAAACTCAAAGCATTTATTTCAATTACTTTTACATTGTCAAGAAGTCGGTCAGTCAGAAAATATGAAGCTAGTTGCCCATTTCAAAGTGTCCCTATGGAGAAGAACTGGAAAGAAACTCAATGGACATTCTTTTCAAATGACATTTTACAAAAATATTAGTTACATCATTACTTTTGAATTTATAATTATAATGTGAGAACGATGTAAAAAATAAAAAAGACGTACGCGTTAAAAGCGTCCAGAGTACAACAAATAGTAACAATCCAAAAATAAAATAAATAAAACAATTGAATTTGGAGCACTGTCTTCGAAGCGTATTTAAATCAATTATAAAACTGGCATTCGCTGTAGCATTTTTTAGTTCTACTAATCCTACTGACATTATGTGAAGATGGAGGGATGTTTGTTACTCTTTCACGCAAAAACTTCTGAACGGATCTGGATGAAAGTTGGTACACAGATAGTTTATAACCAGAATTAACACATAGGATACTTTGTATCTCGACATTCCTACGGGTTCGAAACTTATGCGGGTGAAACTACGGGGCGCTGCTAGTAAGTAAATAATTAAGCATTACTAATGGATGGCATAAAAAAATATATGAAAAGAAAAAGCCACACAACACAGCAACTACATCCCATAGCCACCCATCTAAAAATACCTTCATCAGACGTCAGACGACGTCATCCCTTAGCAAATGAGCTACAAGACTTGTCCCTTCGGGAGTTTACACCCTCATTTGACGGGTCACATACTCGTCCTGTTATTTATGCAAACGTATGGGATCCCTTGACGTCATGTCGTCATGTTTGTAACCTACGTACAGTCGGCCTGAAAAGGTTGTACTAAAAAAAAACTAAATCGAAATATTTTATTTCACATAAACCTACATGGGCACTTATGAACCTACCTACCTACCTATACATCGACGGGCCCAAATTCACCACGCGGCCCAGTGCGGGTTGGTAGATGTCACATGTCTTCGAATTTTCGGTTCTAGGACATGCCGGTTTCCTCACGGTGTTTTCCTTCACCGTTGTTTTTGAGATAAAATAATTTACACAAAGTAAAGCGCCTGTCACGGTTTGAATCTATGACCTGCTACTCGTAAGTCGCAGCCGTTACCACTGGGTCACCGCTGCTCTCTATTGTGTCATATGTGTAGCTACAATATTATCAAGCTACTACAATCTGTCAAATTTCTTTAATAGATTTTCAATTTTATCGCTAAAGCATAAGGTTCAAAGTTGATTGGGAAAATTTTATAGTTTCGGGTAGCTTGATGTGCTGGCGTCTTTACCCAAAGTGTAATAAGTTTTGTGGCAACACATTGTTGATACAATATTATGGAACAAAGATTGTAGACAATTAAATGAATTCTTGTCGAGTCTTCTTGAGGCTGACTGTACTAACGAGAGGCTACAATTGAGGAGGGTCCGAGGTCGCTTCTATAAAAGTGAGAGTACTCTCTAATGATTGGTTGACTGACTAAGAAGGTGGTAATAGACGGCACGTTGTTCCACGCGCGCCTCAAAGAGATGTCAGCACTAACTGACTCCGGGCGTCGGGAGCCACGGGACGACTCCCAGCCACCGTAGGCGCGGGCCTGCTGGCGGAGAGTAATGGGTAGCTCACCGTCCGATCAGGACCAGGCCCGTGCCGGACAGCGCGTACCTACGTGTTCCACGCGCGCCTCAAAGAGATGTCAGCATCGAGGAGGGGCCCCATAGGGCCGAAGCCTGCCGGGTCAGCGGGATTGTCCGAAAGGGTTACCGCTGGCCCGGAACATAAAGGGCTAAGGAAGGAACACGGGTGGGTTTTAGTCGGTAAGAGTCTGACACTCCCTTCCGCCCCACAGGGGTCATTTGATGATTTCCCATCCACAAAAAAAAAAGGTCTAACTGACAGGGTCCGCTAGGGCCGATGCCTGCCAGGGTTGCGGGTTGTTCGAAAGAGATACCGTGGCCCCTAGCACAGGCAACTGAAGGAACATGGGTGGGTTTTAGTCAGTAAGAGTCTGACACTCCCTTCCGCTCCGCCCAGAGCGGGAAGGGTTATTTGATGATTTCCCATCCTAAAAAAAAAGGGGGTAATAGTAGAGGGCGAGGGCCTGGGACTTAAGTAGAAATGGGGGTGGTCTTTTCGTCATAGAAACGCTCTCTCTTGTTTTCTTTCTGGTTAATGAGCATAAAGCAATGATTTTTTACTGAATAATAAATTTTAACTACTTTTATGTCCCTATGTTTTCCTTTTTGATGATACATTATTTTTATAAGCACTAGAACCCTCAAAAAATGCTCAAAATTGCCAAATGAAACAGAGGCCTAGTGTACAACCCGGGCGTCGGGAGTCGATAGCCGATTCCCGGCCACCGTAGGCGCGGGCTTGCGGGCGGCGAGCAATGGGCAGCTCGCCGTCCGGTAAGGACCAGGCCCGGGTCGACGGCGCGTTGTGTTCCACGCGCGCCTCAAGGAGATGTCAGCACCAACTGACGGGGTCCGCTAGGGCCGATGCCCGCCGGGGTCGCGGGTTGTTCGAAAGAGATACCGTGGCCCCTGGCACAGGCAAGTGAAGGAACACGGGTGGGTTTTAGTCAGTAAGAGTCTGACACTCCCTTCCGCTCCGCCCAGAGCGGGAGGGGTCATTTGATGATTTCCCACCCAAAAAAAAAAAAGGCCTAGTGTACAACTATAAATGAAAAAAGAAAAATAGGGACACAGTATAAATCCTTTAAATTCTGTTTACGAAATATCTATTGATTGGTCCAATATTGGAGGAGGAAATAGGCGAGAGCCAAACTTCGCATTATGACTTAATATACTTAAGCTTTTTCTAAAATCTCTCCAACCGCATTTCCACTTTACCAAAGTCGGATATCTTTTATTCGTGGAATAAAATTGACGTCTGACAGTTCTACTATGGAAAAACTGTCAAAAATTCAAATTGTCAAAAACTTATTCTAGTGTTTGGTGGAATGCGCCCTAAGAAGGAGAAATTAAGTGACGGATAGCTAGTAACACACTGACGTTTATTTTTCCAAGTTAAGTTGACAGATTATTAAAACCATACATCAATCATAAACAATTTAAGATTATTAAACGCTTTATTGTATACCACATAAAATAAATCATCATTCTGTCAAGGAGCAGAAATTGAATTATTTTCTGAAGCTGAATAAAGTAATTTCATGCAATTACGATACTAAGATGCGTACATCAGAATCTGTTGGATGCACTTGATAACCTCTACGAGTTATCATCATACCTACCTTGCCTTTTTCCAAACATGTCGGGGTCAGCTTCCAGTCTAACCGGATGCAGCTGAATACCAGTATTTTACATTGAGTGACGACCTATCGGGTAAAATACAAATAATTTATCCTTCAGCTTTTTTTATTTATTTTTTTATTGCTGAATGAGCCCGCTCTTGACCTCGATCACGCCTGATGGAAAGCAATGGATGAGGTCTATGATGGAACGAGCGTGCCCAGAAGATGCCTAAGGCATTGGGACTCCCACGCATCGACGAAACACAGCAGGCTGCTTGACTGCGGTGGGAGGGTGATCGACATTTTCAGGAGATTACAATTACTTAAGCCCTCCTCCGTTCCTCCTCCTGCCTTCGACCAAAACTTAACGCCTCATTTGAAGGGTCCAACTTAGCCTCTACTTATGTAAGCCTTTACGTAACAGGCTTGACGTCAACATTAGATCAATTTTACTTATATAACATAACATCAAGCCTATAGGTGTTCATCGAAAGGGTAAGCAGATTTTGTCGGTTCGGCCTCATGTCAATGATATGATTTATTTCTGTAAATTGGGTCAAAAAAACACTTTTACACGACAAAATTAAATTATGTTTTAAAACTTTATTAGTTCGTTTTTAGGGTTCCGTACCCAAAGGGTAAAAACGGAACCCTATTACTAAGACTTCGCTGTCTGTCCGTCCGTCCGTCTGTCTGTCACCAGGGTGTATCTCAAGAACCGCGATAGCTAGACAGTTGAAATTTTCACAAATTATGTATTTCTGTTGCCGCTATAACAACAAATACTAAAAACAGAATAAAAAAGATATTTAAGGGGGGCTCTCATACAACAAACGTGTTTTTTTCGGCGTTTTTGCCTTGTGGTACGGACATTACAAACAGACACTAATTTTATTAATTTGAAGAATAGTATATACCTACCCTCTACTAATAAACGTTTTAGAATGTCTGTATAGTCACAGAACGCTTTGTCATCTTCTTTCGAAAGTCAAATTACTGAAGACTGAACGAGACAAATCGGTGTGTAACTATTCATTCGATCTAATACGTTTATTAGTCAGGGGGCTAGTGTGCACGTATACATTAATTCCTGAAAAAACATCTATATTCAGGATAAGGATGAATTTCAGATAGGTGCTACTTATTTATGCCCGTGATCGGTAGGTACACGTGCCGGCTGTTGGGTCTTCAATATTAGATCCATTTTTACATGTCAGCCCCTCCCGATCTCGAGATGTGGACACACCAAGTGTGCCTATATTACTGGCTGTTTTGAATTTTTAAAACTAGTTCGGAAATAATATAAAATATGTTAAGTTACGCTTGCCGCGGTTGGTCCGTGGATGGGTGACCACCTTTACATACCAAGACCCCTCAGTGCCGTTAAGCCGTTGGTCCCGGCTGTCATTCGTGGATCTTTGAAAGTCGTTACAGGTCGTCAGAAGCCCGAATGTCTGACAACCAGTTTTAGGAAGGTGTATCGTTTTACCCAGTAACTGGGTTGTGGAGGTCAGATAGGCAGTCGCTCCATGTAAAATACTGGTATTCAGCTGCATCCGGTTAGACTGGAAGCTAACCCCAACATAGTTGGGAAAAGGCAGGTGATGTGACTTCTCTATTATTCGCCATCTCGTTAGTCACCTCCTTTCTAACCAAATCATCATTCACACAGTCCACCCATCGTTTCGTTGGTCTTCCTTTACTCTTATAGCCTCGCAGTGGGATACTAGTAAACATATCGAAAAAAAACATCCCTGGTGCGCAGGGTTCGGGCTAGCTCCAACGGCATCCTGAGGGGATTCGCGCAGAGGTTCGATTGCCAGTACTTGAACCATTGTTGTATGGTTCACATACTGGGCAATCGAAGTATGTAATGTGTTTAGGTATGATCTTTCTCTTCAATATTGTGTTTCTTTTTTTTTTTTCAAATTTTTGTGATTATGATCCTGTGTTGGTCGAAATAAACGATTATTATTATTATTATTATAATAGTTGGAAGAGAGAAAAAAATGGCTTCTAATAAAGAAACCATCCACCCAGTCCCTAGCTCGCCGTTTTAACCCTAATTTAGCCCCTAGCATCATCAATATTAGATCAATTTTTACACGGGGTAGTCTCCTCTTAAATTCCCATTTGTTAGTACTAATCTATTTAGTACTAGCTTCTGCCCGCGACTTCGTACGCGGATCTTGTTGCTTATTCCAGCAAGAACGGGGTCGTCAAAATCGAAGATCTGAAACGTCTGATGTCGAATTCTAAGAGTCCGGGGACGGGAAAACAGCGTGATGCGCGAGACGATTCGAGACGTTTCAGATCTTTCATTTTTGAAAGTCAACAGGAAATGCCCATCAGACTAAACAACTTTTGCTAAGGCGGGTTTTAGAGTCGCACTGACCGCACGCTGATGGTCAGCGCTGATGGGTCGATATGCTATGTAGTAAGGTAGCGTTTCTGAGTAATGCTGACCGCTCAGCGCTGACGGCTCATACGTTTCGCTGTCCGCGCCGACGATCAGCGTGCGGTCAGCGCGACTCTAAAACCAGCCTAAGACGTCATTCCTATATGTTATAGTGTCGCTGGGCTTTGAAGTTCCACAACAGGTGTTCCAGATCTTCAAATTTATTCTCAAAGCAGAAAATGCTCTTCACGTGGAATATTTTTTGCTATGCCATTTTTATATCTCTTATACTTTAGCTGATCTGTTGCGGTTCTGCATCAGGTGTTCCATTTTCCAAAATAAATTAGTGATAGTTTGTTGATTTACAGAAACACTCAAAAGATGCGTCTCATACTGTACTATAGCTTAGATCCCTCAAAAACTATTTGGCTTAGTAAACTCAAAATTTGAAAGTTATGTAGTTAATTTACTGGTAAGAGACGTCAGGTTAATAAGGAAATTTAGGAGACGTCGAATAACAGAAGTGTTATAATTTACTGTAACACTTCTGTGTAAACAACGTTCGTTGTTTTTCCCTCGGTCTCATTCAATATGTAAATACAGCGAGTCAGGACTGGTGATGCGGGAGCAAGCGACGTACAGTTGTCCGTGTGAGATGCAGCTCGTCCTGAGGTCGACACCCGTAGCCTTCAGTGTCTGCCCCTGTGACTTATTTATTGTCATTGCGAAGCACACGCTCACAGGAAACTGCACGCGCTTGAATTGAAAGGGGTAATTGTGGCCGGGTGTCACCATTGCCAGGATCACCCAGAAGACACGATGGAGCACACGGTGGAGGTCTGGCCCGCTTGGGCGGAGCACCGCCGTGTCCTTGTATAGGCGATCGGCAGCGGCGGCGACCTCTCGCGTCCGGCCCTGGTGCAAGCGATGGTCCAGGGCGAGAGGGAGTGGGAGGCATTCACCTCCTTCTGCGAAGCAGTCATGCTAGCGAAGGAGGTGGCGGGACGGATGAGGGAGAGAGCCTCCCGTCCCAGCCGCCGCAGGAGACGCTCCGGGCGTCGGGACGACTCCCGGCCACTGTAGGCGCGGGCCTGCGGGCCCGTGCCGAACGGCGCGTACGTGTTCTACGCGCGCCTCAAAGAGATGTCATACCCCATAGGGCCGAAGCCTGCCGGGTCAGCGGGATTGTCCGAAAGGGTTACCGCTGGCCCGGAACATAAAGGGCTAAGGAAGGAACACGGGTGGGTTTTAGTCAGTAAGAGTCTGACACTCCCTTCCGCTCCACCCAGAGCGGGAGGGGTCATTTGATGACTTCCCATCCGAAAAAAAAGGGGTAATTGTGGGGAATCGGTGGTATACGTGGTATAAACACTGTCTCGCCGACACCACAACCCGTTAGAATTTACGCCTCAATGATATTTCTCTGCAGCGAGACGACTTTGAGCCGGGTCCCATTGCACAGTTTCGGCGGAGTGAGATTCCGAAGAAGCATAATTGGGACACCGACCTTATGCGCCTCGCGCGGGAAGCGGTACACCTTAGTGGCTATTGATGTCCCCGTACACCAGGCGTATCAAATCTTCTAAGGTGGACACCACTCTCCCAAGTATCTCAGGTAGAACCACCTGGCCACCGTCTACTGGTAGCGTTCTTCACCCAATTTTAAGAGAACATCAGAAAATTCTTGGGCGTGTACATTCCCGCCAAGCTATGCTCTCATATTCATCGTTAAGCGCAACCTATGAATATGTGGCCATAAGAAAGAGCATTTCAACAAAGCATTCACCTCATCAGCCCTAGTTCCTCGCGTCACCACAGGCAGCGTTTGTCGGAAATCGCCGCTTAACAGAACTGTAACGCCACCCATCATTTGCTGGTTCCTGCGGATGTCCTGCAAAGTCCTGTTTACCGCCTCTACTGCTTTTCTGTTCGCCATAGTGCATTCATCCCACACGATTAAAGAGCAATCTTTAAGCACGCGCCCTTTGTCGCTGTTGCTGTTGCGTTTGAAGTGTCAACTCCACAAACAACAAATTTGCTTGGTAAGATATAACTTAGAACCAAAAGTTTGACTTGACTTTATGATAGTGTAGCTTATTGTACCACCAATCAATCTGTTTAGTAACATTGGTTTGAAACTCCCCATACAATTAGATAGGACATGTATATTTCTCAGATTTCATAACAGTATCGTTCCTAATGCACATAAAAAATGCAAAAACTAAAAAAAAAAGAATTTTATGATAAAAAAAAAATAACAATACGGGATTTGAACTCGCACCATTTAGTGCGGTAAACGGTCGCCTGACCATACCGCTAAATTCCCTGTTGACATATTGTTGAAATAGCTGTTCCCTTGCTATTTATAATATTACTGCCCCGCTCCTTTATAAAAATAGCGTGATTGTTATGTTTCCAGGGTTAAATTTTTATTAACTAAATAAATAACATGTCATTTTGGGCATTCAATTATTTTGTGCATTCAATTACGAATCAAAACCTTTTAAAATCAATATTGCTTACCTCCCATAACATACGGCGTGATAATATGTAGCCTAAAGCCTTCCTTGGTTTACAAAGAACATTTTTGCTGAATTTCAATTCAATCTATCCAGTAGTTTTGGCGTGAAGCCTTACCATACACACAGACAAACAGACAAACAGACAAAAATTCTAAAAAGTCACTTTTTGTCATCAGTTACGTTTTTCTAACAAAAGCCACTTATTTTTTCTCGAAAATTCTCAATGTACAGTTTTTCTTTCGTTACTGTTTTATTATATGTATAGATTACTCTCAGAGAAATAACAAATCGTTTTCCTGGGACCGGGTGGTTTAGGCAGATTACAAGGGTTTTTGTGCGAATAATTTTAAGATTGTGCGTTGACAATATTTTGTGAATAATGCTGCCTTTTCTGAGAGATAAATGAAGTGGGTTTTTCTTTCTTTTTGGAAATGTGAAATTAATTTTGCCCTGTTTCGTAGCAAAAGTCGGTTAGCGAGAAGTTTTTATACACCAAACAAGCGAATGGGCATTCTATCTCAACTCTACCAAAGTGTCTTTGTGCAAACAGAGAAAGAATAACATTCTTTCGTTGGTCTATTCATACTAAAATGTCAAGAATACCAAGAAAATAATGCTCTTATTTTTGCTCTAAGTCTGATAATTAGGTCTACTAAGGTAGGCTAGGTAAACTAAGTCATCTTCTTAAGGGGCTTACATGACCTAAAGCGCGTTCCCTGTCGGACTGCATAGTAAAGAAAGGGAAGCGTGAGGACACAACGCTGATAATTTATTGCAAAATATGAAGCAATAATTTAATTACAAAAAATCTATTGTTTGGACTCATCACCTGCCTAGCCTTTTCAAAAACAAAAAAAAAAACAAAAGAAAAAACTAAATAATTAATAAGTAAAACAATTAAAACACTAGTATTTTAGTATGTTGCTTGTAGAATAATCTGACAAAAAATCAGAATGATGATCAGAGTATGGCTTTTACTGTAAAAATAAAGTTTTTAGAGGTATCTTCATTATTTTTTTCTATCGTATCAAATTAGATGTATTATGTTTTCAACACACTATCTACCTAGCATATATCCTGAATAATATCATATATTTTTCTGATCTTGTTTTCTGTAGTCGATCATATACTACTATTGTTTCTAAAACTTGCGTTTGTTTGTGTTTAGGTCCTGTAAAGTCAAAGTCAAAGTCATTTTTAGCACTAACTATGAAAATAAAGAATTCTGTAGGAAAATGAAGAATTCTGTGATTATTTCAGGGTCGGTGAAGAGATGTAAACTACATGTTTGGAATTGGTTTTCTATTTACATTTAGTGACCGTTTTTGTTAAAATTATGAAAGAACCTCTAGTTGTTCGAAGTTACCGTACCTAGCCTTATGTCATCATAATCATTTCAGTCGAAAGACGTCCAGTGCTGGACATAGTCCTCCCCCAAGCACCTCCACTTCGACCGGTTTTGTGCCGGCCAGGGCACACGGTCGAAGTGGAGGTTGACCGGTACACGGTCGCCACTCCAGAACCTTTCGGCCCATCGGCCTTCTATTCTGCGAGCAATGTGCCCTACCCACTGCCACTTAAGTTCGGCAATTCTTCGGGTTATGTCGGTTACCTTGGTTCTCCTGCAGATCTCCTCATTTCTGATTCGATCACGAAGGGAAACTCCAAGCATAGCCCTCTCAATTGCCCTTTGGGTGAATTTTAGCCTTCTAATAAGGTCCATTGTGAGCGACCTTATTAGCCTTAGCCCTATTTGATTCCTTGAAATCCATATTTTTTATGTAATTGTGCAACCCCATACCTTAGCAGGATATGCATCTATCTAACTAGCCTGTATTGTTCCAGTGCAGGACAAGGCCTCCCTCCCTCTTTTCCACACAACTGCCGGTCACACCTTTCGGTAGGAGGCAAACACGACCCGCCATCTTCCTCTCGACCTGCCGCGACGAAGATGGCGCGAACCATGAAAATACGCATTAAAACTTGTTATTACTGACGGTATTAAAGTTTCCCAGAAAGAGCACTTAGGTGTAAAAATCTATAAACGATTTATTTTTGTAGTGTTTTTAATAGAATTTCTAGCTAAAACTTTAAAACTAACAATATTCTGCAGTGAATATCCATTCCAAGCCTTTAAGCTCTCTATTGTTGGATAAATTAAGAGGAATCACCGCTCGGATGCCGATATTTCATAACTGGGTCAAATTCTACTGGAATTTAATAAATAAAACGAAGTTGTAGATAAAAATGGAATAGGTATGCTAATGTTGTCTATTTAGAAATAATCGATTACGGAACCCACTAGATTGATTTTTTACAGGCCTCCTTGAAACGTGCTTACAAATATAACAAGCCGAGGATTAGGCTTGTAAATCACACAGCATTACTATCTTCTTTTTCTTCTATTTTATTTTGTACTAGCTGGGCCCCGCGGTTTCACCCGCATAAGTGTCGATACTGTAGGAATATCGGGATAAAAACTATCCTATGTCCTTACCCGGGATGTAATCTATCTCTCTGCCAAATTTTATCGAAATCCGTTCAGTAGTTTAGGCGTGAAAAACTAACATACAGACAGACAGAGTTACTTTCGAATTTATAATATAAGTGTGGATAGTTAAGATGACTTCTGGAAGAATGTCGTAATATGTATCTTGGGTAAATTTTGGACTGAAATTCTACCAGTTTTGAAGAGAAGCAACGGGTTCTTTATTATCACACGCAGATGTAGTTGAGCTGTAAAAGATACACGGGAAATTGCAAAATGCATTCTTTTGCAGTCCTTTGAACCACAAAGTAATAATAATAATAATAATATTCCACAACTATCACACAACGCCGTCTAGTCTCAAGCTAAGCAGAGCTTGTGTTATTAGTACTAGACAACTGATAAACATACTTATATATTTCTAAATACATACATATATAGATAAATTACACCCAGACACAGAACAAATGATCATGCTCATCACACAAGTCCTGGGTGGGAATCGAACCCACGACCTCCGGCATAGCAGTCATAGTCACTGACCACTAGACCAACAGGCCAGTCAAGTAATATGTGAAACAGATTTTAGACACTTATATGTACATGGAAGTGATTATACACTCTGTAGAATTGCATAATCAGCGTATAATGTTGCCACTGCTAGGAAACAGGCCTCCTCTGTGCGAGGGAGTGGGCCCAAATATAGTTTCCTCACGATGTTTTCTTCACCGTTTTGAGAGCAGTGGTGATGAAATAATTTACCCAAAGTAAAGCGCCTGTCTAGGTTCGAACCCACGGCCTATAACTCGTAAGTCGCGGCCGTTACCACTGCGCCACCACTGCTCCTTGTGTGCTGTAGGTTTTGCATTTTCGGTAGTAAAAACCCTATGTTGTAAGTTCTTTTTCTCAGCCACACACGATCATTTAACTCCAGGGCTTTCCCAAATAAGGCATAAGCCTCGGCGCAAACGGGCCACCGACCACAGCCCCTGGTGGATAGCGACAGCGACTGAACATACTTTTTCATATTTTTGTCTAGACGCGCCACACACGTGTAGCCGGTGCGGCCACTCGCTGCATCAGTGTCCGCGACTCGCCACTTGTGGTCGCTACGGGCCACACAAGACGCCGACACCCGCCACTGTCACACTGCTCCACTCCCCGCGCCAGTTAAAATTGGATGTACCCAATATAGGCGGCGATGTCTACGTCGTCAGCGTATTAACGTCCATCGTAAGACTGCGCAGTAGAGAGCGGGTTATAAAATGTGGCGGCTTCCGAACACCGGTGACTGTCGCTCGCTTCTGACACCGTTACAAATGTGGCGGTAGCGCGCGACAGCCATCGGTGGCTGTGGTCGGTGGGCCGTTTGCGCTGAGCCTTAAACAACTTATGTATAACAAAAATAAATCGGCAAAGATCCTAAAAGAAACCACATGCTTATATCTTACCCCTTCTAGGATTCCCGACAAACGACACAAACATATGCGTATGCACGTGCTTCTATAAATACCCCGATAAATGCTTCTAAATTTAGCCCTTAGGCTTTTAGCTAACCGTTGAGTTGTTTATCTTTCGCGCGAGATAACACAAAACTTAAGGCAGGGTTAAATTGGGGTGCATCGTTATTTGTGTTTGTGTTGTAATTAGGGTTACACTAGAGATGGGATTATGTAGGAGACTAGCTTCTGCCCGCGACTTCGTCAGCGTGAAATTTCACCCTCCCCCCATTCACTCTCTTAGGGGTGGAATTTCGAAAAACCCGTTCTTAGTGGATACTCTTCACGAAGAACACACCTTCCAAATTTCATGTCTCTAGAACCAGCGGTTTAGGCTGTGCTTTGATATACCAGTCAGTCAGGACTGAATTCATACAAATATTATAAATGCGAAAGTGTGTCTGTCTGTCTGTTACCTCTTCACGCTTAAACCGCTGAACCGATTTAGATGAGCGATAGTTTGAGACCCGGGAAAGGAATAGGATAGTTTTTATTCCGATATTACCATGGGATCGACACTTATGCGGGTGAAACCGCGGCGCGCTGCTAGTTTTATTTATATTTTATAGATTAATATTATTGTAATTGGATCAGAGATTTTCTATCGATGGTCATTTTACAAGTGCACGAGTTGTAATATTGTTAATAGGAGAAGGTAGAACCTACAGTTCAGAAGGAGCAGTGGTGGCACAGTTGTAGCGGCCCTGACTTACGAGTTGTATGTCAAAGGCTCGATCCCAGACAGGTGCTTTACTTTATATAAATTATTTCATCATCACTGTTCTCAAAACGGTAAAGGAAAACATCGTGAGAAAACCGGCATGTCCTAGAACCAAAAATTCGAAGACCTGTGACATCTACCAACCTGTATGTGGTAGATGACGGAGGGCCTGTGTCCCAGCAGTGGGAACATCATAGGCTGGATTATGTATGAGTTGAGACTTGGAATGTCATTAAACTGTTTAAAATATTATTCGCCAAATAATTTCCACTCTTGTTGAAGGAGTCCAGCTCATCCCGCCATCTCCGTCTGGGCCTGCCACGATGTCGGAGGGACCCAGTGGGTCGTAAGTTGACCAGTAAGAACTGGTCCTTAGCAGCTTTGAACAGAGAAAAGTGGAAAGAGAGTAGGGAGGCCTTTGCCCTGCAGTGGGACATCACAGGCTAATAATAATAATAATTTCCACTCTGAATAGGAGGTACGTTTTATTATTTTACTCGTAGATACAAATGTAAACGACCTAAATGTAGAACGAGCACTTTATAAAGCTAAAAATAACACAGTTAGAATATTAACAACTGGTGTATTATTTTTCTTCCAACCCAATCTTACATGAACTTTGAACAAAGACAGAGGTTCTTTGAAGTGCCTAAATTATGTGTGGTTGAGTGAAAGTGAAACTAACCCCTTTTAGACCTCGCATTAGGGAATGTAAATAGAGCGCTGCATTGTTGTAGTCCATGGAGTTTCTTTGCCGTTCTTCTCCATAGAGATCTACGTTTTGGAATGGGCAACTAGCTTCAACTTTCTGACTGACTGACAGACTATTTAATTTTGACAATACAAAAATGCCTGTACAAGGTTTAATTGAAATAAATGGTTTGAGTTTGAGTTGGATGTACATTGTACAATCAAATAACCTGTTAGACGTACATGCAAAATATTTATCTTAACACATAGCGGACGCTGGCCGCACAGCTGCTGGACTAAAGTGGAACTGCGCTGGCCATATCTGTCGCATGTCGGAGCAGCAATATGCAAAAGCCACCACTCAGTGGATCCCCAATGGCAGGAAACAACTGCGCGGCAGGCCCAGAAAGAGATGGCGGGATGAGCTGGACTCCTTTTTAAAGGATTGGCCCACAATCGCAGTAGACCGGGAAAAGTGGTAAGAGGAAAGGGAGGCCTTATTGCCCTGCAGTGGGACAATACAGGCTCATAATAAATAATATTGTGCACTTTTACAATTTTAATCAGACTATAATTTTCCCACTACTGGGTTACAGAACCCCACTTTGTGAGAGGGAGTGGGCCATAATCCACTACGCGGGATCAGTGCGGGTTGGCGGATGTCGTGTCTTCAAATTTTTCGTTCTAGGACATGTCGGTTTCCTCACGATGTTTTCCTTCACCGTTTTGAGAGCAGTGGTGATGAAATAATTAACACAAAGTCTTAACTTTTCAAACCCACGACCTAGAACATGTAAGTCGCGCCCCCGTTACCACTGGGCCACCACTTCTCTCATTTGCCTAGCCTTTTCCCAACTATGTCGGGGTCGGCTTCCAGTCTAACCGGATGCAGCTGAATACTAGTATTTTACATGGAGCGACTGCCTATCTGACCTCCACAACCTAATTACTAGGTAATACAATACCTCTTGGTAAGACTGGTTGTCAGATTTTCAGGCTTCTAACGACCCATAACGACTGTCAGAGATCTACGAATGACAGCCGGGACCAACGGCTTAACGTGCTTTCCGAGACACGGAGAGGTCTTGATATGTAAAGATGGTCACCCATCCACCCCGTGCGGCTGTTATTACTTAGCCACAAGCCTGTCCTAAATATCTCCTCTTCTCTAATCTCCTCTTCTAAATAAACGATATTATCGTGGACGTCTACGAAATGTATGGGAATATGTTCACTTTGTGTTACCGCATTACTCTTTTCACAAGCTTTTATTTATTACTAACTTCACTTCACTACTCACTACGGTGTCTACGGTCAACTAAAAGAGGAATCACTAATCGACTGCTGCGATCACGCGACGGCTAGTCGGCCAATCGGAAGACAATGCGTGTCAGTGTTTGTGGTCTTTGAGTGGACACGAGAAAGTGATGTAATACAATATGGATATTGAAAGAAAAACGTGCTCGTGCTAAAAAACAAAAAACCGTAATTTGTCCATTTATTACACCAGTTATTATTAACAAAAAGTTTCCAGTTATTTTCACCGGCCTCAATCCTAAGTAGCAACTACACTTTGTATCGTTATCGTGGACGGAAATTCAAAAGCGTCTTTATGTATTTTCATACACTTTACTTCCCTGTGTTATCGAGATGCCGTGACGTGGACGGTAATATCGGCACGTTAGAAATCATAAAAGCGCACAATCTCCGATGGGAAAATGAATTTCTGATACCTGTCAGTTATATAAACCGTGTAGGTACTTCACGTTATCCATAAACTTTGTCAAACGTTTCTATAGCTTTTACAAATTAAATTAATTAAATTAACAAAGGAAGTAGTGCTTAAAAAGGCTTCGATACAAAGATATTTGTAATTTCATTTAATGAAATTGAGCTATGCAGTAAGAAAGGTCTTAACTTATTTTTGACAAATTTCAGCCCGCCAAATCTTATGAATGAAAATACGTCGTTGCCAATTTGGATACAGATATCGGGTGATTTACGTCAAGGTTAGTTTGTATGAAAATTAACAAAAAATAAGAATTCACTAATGTGTCCATAGTGAAAAATGCTTATTTCCATGGTATTTCCATTATATCGTCCGGAAAACACGGTGTATTGTCCTTTCGGTTATTTTACATCTAGCAGCAACATTATAGCAACGACAATAAAGATCACTGTGATGAAAATTAACTGTGAAATGATTGCAAACGCTGACCACAAAAGAATACGTGTTTTACGAATTTAAATTTTTAACCGACTTCAAAAAGGAGGAGGTTCTCAATTCGTCGGAACCTTTTTTTTTTTTTTTTTTTTTTTATGTATGTTCCCCGATTACTCGAACATGGCTGGACCGATTTCAAAAAATATTTTTTTGTTTGAAAGGGTATACTTTCCAGGTGGTCCCATTGTCATCAGGTCAGGATCTGATGATGGGATCCTGGAGGAATCGAAGGAACTCTTCAAATATTATAGGCACACCTATAGCGATTTGGGTATTTTTTATAGTAACTCGTGCATTTGCTCTCGAAAAGCACTATTTGGTGAAGTGGAACTGATGATGAAGACCATAGATGGCCACCGGAACTACTCAATAATAAGTATTTCATGGGTTGCGATTCGATTACATTATTATGGTTGCTAAGCAAGTTATGCTCGTCACAATGCGAATGGTGAAATGGAGCTGATGGTGAAATACCAGGAGAACTCTCAACAATGAATTTCCCTGCATCGGGAAAAGCAATATTTTGGTAAAGGCGATGAACAAGTTGACATTAGGCTATTGTAACTTAGATAAATTATAAACAGACCCACTAAAAAGCGGGAAATAAAAACTTTTTAACAAAAAAGAAAAACCGACTTCCAAAAAAAACACTACAAAGTGAAAAATAACTTTAATTTCGGAAGTCGGTGGCAAAAAACTTAAATACAAATCCAAAGACACCGACTTCCGAAATTAAAGTTATTTTTCACTTTGTAGTGTTTTTTTTGGAAGTCGGTTTTTCTTTTTTGTTAAAAAGTTTTTATATTAGTTAAATTAGTACGATATAAGTTTATAACTTGCACCAAAACCCTTTCACGTATACATTAACACACTACACCTGACACTAAACACTACACACTAACATTACACACTCTCATAGACACACACATACACACAGATACAGGCGCAGATTAACTTTTTGCTTATAATTTATTTTTAACTTCTACCCCCAAAATTATAATAACTTAAGTTTTTAGTCACAAATCTCCGTAGCTATAACTTTACATTGTTTGTATCATATTTTGTTATAAGTAAAACTTTCTGTTCTTCCGTGGGGTGGGGACCTGGTGATTTGTAATACAGGCATTTTACGCCTAACTCAGACACCAGCTCCTCACATTGCTAAAAATAAAAAAAAACAATATGTGAAACCTAGAATAAGCTTGTCATTGTGAGGAGAAATAAAGAACTTATTATTATTATTATTAGTTCCTAATCGTATCCAACTGAAAGGTATCAGGAATGCATTGTCTTGGTGGCCGGAATATTGGTACACTGCGAATATACATACATATATGACGACACGTCCAAAGGTTTATCGACGCCAAACATACAGAGTTGATTTTAGGATGATTTTGACAGCTGTCAACTTGACGTAACTCGTAAAAGAATAGACTACTCCGCACACTCACAGCATTGTTTAAAGTAAGTAGCTGTAAGTCATGTTACCTACCTGTATAACGTATACCAAAATATACCTGTTTGAATATACGTACATAATTATGTATGTATGCCGATGCCTAAGTAAATTGCGGTGACCCTTTGATATGTGGTCTAGAAGTTTCCAGCGAAAAGGTTTAGAGTAAGTATTATTTAAATATTAACTTACGTTTAGAGATGGTACCAGCATGGATCTGAAAAGATGAAACGTAATTATGTAATAATTAAACCTGTTTCAATAAATTATGGACAACAGTATTATAATAGCGTAGATTTAAAACTAAAACGTGAGTCTCGGTTAAAATATCTAGTTTCAAATAAAGTTTATTTTCTTAGCTATGGTTGTACAGTTATTGGTATTTCGGCTCATTAGTCCATTCGCACGAATGTAGTCGTCCAAAACGGGCGAATCGTTACTTTTAAATAATATTATTTTTTCTACTGACTCCCACGAAGTTTTTCTATACTTTATTGCATAAAATTCAAAATGTGCCAATTGCCTAATACATATTTCTAAAGCTGTCGACTCGCCCACAAATAAATTAACTTCGTGCTAGTCAATTCAAACGTTTCGGGCGAGTAAGTTCGTGCGAATCGACTCATAAGCCAATGTTTCTCTCAAAGAGCTAAAGTCGTAGCGAATTGATGATAAAAATATCGTTTAATTCACCCATCACACTTAGGTAACAGAATTGTATACCCAAAGTTTATCCAATAAACTCTTCACCCAATAAATATTGGAAAACATTAATTCGTTAATAGTGGCACGGTTCAGAAAGCTCGGTCATAAAGGCACAGTTCCATTGCTGCCCAAGGCTTTAGTGTTCATACACAAGAGCGGCGCGCGTCGACGTCAGAAGAAAATGCAACCGTCGACGCATCGGCGGCTGCCGTCAACATGCCCAATTGCAGTTGCCTCTGTCGTCGACGAGTGTCGCTCGTGTGTATGAACACTAAGCTATGCACGTATACTATGCTTCGCTTTGTATGAAAATTTTGGCTGGATTATCCAATGTGACCCACGACCACGTCACGTAGGTACGGATGCGTGGCTGACAAACAAATGAACTGCGCAGCTAACGTGCGTAGCCTCTCCGTGTAGGTACATCAAATTCAAATTCAAAATATTTTATTTCATATAATAAACATGGGTTGCAAGTTGAAAATTTATTAAAAAATATTGACAGATTGTAGTAGCTTGCTAAGCTGACGTCTGTACATACAATTTTCATATTATTTTGAGCTGTTATTAGAAAATGCAACGAAAGATGTTTTTGGAATCGACCCTGTCCCGGATTTTTTTTTAGTCGAGCAAATTACAATTTATCTTGTTTGAATCTTCATTTCCCTAAAACAAGGATGTATCTATGACATATTAATTTTTTTCAGGATCTAAATACATTAATTCGATAGTTGATTCTAAAACAGACAAATTCGGATAACCCCTCGCTAAATAAAAATTGGTGAACAACCTACGCAGCAAAGGAATTCCGCCTTTATACCTTCCTACACTTGTATCTCTTCCGCGTGGCTTGATGTCCACTGTCAGGGCTTTCATACTTCATTAGTCTTTGGCCCTCAAATGAAGTGTGTTTTGTTCGTGTATTTAAGGGAGGCGTGATTAGATATTTTCTGTTTCTACACGAAATTATTGGGTTTGATTATTAGCATTATAGGTAATGAAATGACTGCTCTTGTAGAAGCAATCTCCTGCCCCGAATGTGTTCAAGACCGCACTATTCGCTGAGTTTTTTTCCTTTGAAAATACGTATTATTTCTTTTTACCGACTTCATTCAGTCTTATGTTGGCCTCACCTTGGTGTGCCTAAGCTTCTCAGAGGGCTGGGCAAAATAGCCAGGGTAAAAAAAATATATCTTCAATATTTTTTTGGGTCATTAGAAAGCTTGTTAAATCTTTTTTTTTTAATAAATATCAGTTTAATTTTAGTACCAACTACTACCTAATTTATTTATCTAGACATAAATCTGCAAAACGTGTAAAATTCCTTAAAAGATAGAACCACAAATCCGAAAACGTAACAAATGATGTTCTCCAGTAAGTTCATAGATCAGCAACTGTTCTTTACTACGTCCTATCTAGGTCAAAAGATAGCCGAGTCTGTAGAAAATCTAGGTAAAGGACGGTCTTAATCTGGTACAGAATTGAGCTCCGTCTTATAAATTGTGCTATGAGAGTGTTCCGATAAAATAAAGTGCGTAAGACGTAGTGGTGTGCTTTGTTCCTAGTGATGGGATGTACAAGGATTTGGTGTAAAAAGTGGGATCGCTTGCTTACTGACTTCATGTGAAACATACAGAAAAAGTTATGAGTTTTAAAATCGTAAAAAGATGAGGTTATTTTTTTAGCAGGGGATCGAGGAGGGGAGTTCTCCTGAACCTTCCTTGACAGATCAGACCGGAATAAATCGATTTTATATATTGCCCTTTCTTTGGTATTGTTCGTCGAATCGTTGAGCTGTTTGTTAAGCTGCACGATTTCTGACAAATGCGTGCACTGACTGGACAGGTCCTCTCCTCTCCGTCCTCTCAATCTGTGTGGTTCTTTCCTCAAAATACCATCTCAGACATCGATCTACATGGTCGTCATATAACCTGACCAAGATTATGTCTGGACTTTAAAAGAGATTACCTCTGAGTTAGTTTCGGACTTTCTTTTCAGGGTTTTCATATAGGAAACGCCGACCTCACCTAGTTTTATAAAAACGTGATTGTCGTGTAAGTGTTTGTACAAATCTAGTTACAAAAAAAAATGGTTGCCTGTAAAGTCGGTTTTACGGGCGAAGATTTTACGTGACAACGTCTTTTTCTCGGTAGAATATTTATTGATATGAATATAATTAAATTGCACAATAGGAACAAGGAATTAAATGAAAATAAGAACGTAACGTTACCGAGCGTTACACTTTTTCATAAGTGACTCCCAGCCGCAACCTAATTTAAAATAAGAACGTAACGTTACCGAGCGTTACACTTTTTCATAAGTGACTCCCAGCCGCAACCTAATTTAAGACGTTGTCACGTCAAAATAAAATCATTTATCATTGTTTAATAGCTAAACGGGGTTTCAGCATAATATTATTTTTATATTTATACTTGGAGAAACTAATTGACAATGTTTTGTTTGAAGTACGTTAACTATTATAAGTAATTTCATTTTTCTTGAGAAGCTAAAATTCTTGATATAAAGAAACTAACTCCAACTACATTACTTAGATACATACAATAAAACTGCGAAATAATAAAACTCCTTTTTTGGGCTGTCGTGTAAAAAGAAATTCCAGTATTTTCCGGTACAAATTCCGGCGTATCCCAGGAATAACCACGTAAAACATGACTATCAGCTTATCACAGTTTCTATTCATTGCACACGAACTACCGGACAGGCGCAGTTTACGCACGATTTGATGTAAATTGCCCCTAACACTGAATGTATTATCATATTGAAGTCCATGGAGCCTAAAATTATGATATTCGAGAAAATAAGGCTGTGAACAAGCTGGGAAGTTCATATTTGGCTGTTTTTAGGGTTCTGTACCTCGAAATAAATAAACAGAACCTTTGATCACTTTGTTGTCAGTCTGTCTGTACATTTGTCAAGACTCCTTTTATCAGGAACGCGTGGAGTTATCAAGTTGAAATTAGCATCAAATACTCAAGGCTGCAATTCCTGAAAGCAGTAAAAAAATCAAACTTCTAAGTCAACGCAATCAAAAGATACGGGCGTTTATGCACCTTTTATGCAGCATATTTTGACACTCGCAAGGGAATCAAAACCTTTAAGGTATTTCCCGTTGACCTAGAAACATGAAATTTGGCAAGAAGCAATGTCTTGTAGCACAAGTAAAGGAAAAAATCCGAACCCCTCGGTGTTCGAGTCCGACTCGCACTTTACCGTTTTTTTTTCTGATCGTCATTTTACGAGATTAAAGTTCATCATCATCATCATCATTTCAGCCAAAAGACGTCCACTGCTGGACATAGGCCTCCCCAAGCACTTCCACTTCGACCGGTTCTGTGCTTCTCGCATCCAACGGGTTCGAATCAGGAATGAGGAGATCCGCAGGAGAACCAAGGTAACCGACATAGCCCGAAGAATTGCCAAACTTAAGTGGCAGTGGGCAGGGCACATTGCTCGCAGATTAAAGTTACTAAACTTTTATTTCGAATATTTTCAAATCTGATAGAATCGGTTTTGAAATCTTTTTTTTTATATTTTGAGTAAGTACCTACCTCATGTAGGTTTACTCTACATAAGGTTTACCTACGTTTGGGTATTTATAAATTCTGCAAAAAAAGAAATGTCCCGCGGTTATATGAAATACATGTATGGCTGCTTTTTTGTTAGGTACCTGTCTAGCAGTGAAATCTTTATTTTCTGCCTTCTATTTTTTCTGATATAATTTGTCTGGCAACATTACAATGACTATTCATACAATTTTGAATACCACCATTTAAACTCAAAATCTAATACCTAGTTTCAGAATACATGCACCCAAACTATCCCAAGCCCACGACATGTCTCCTCTCCATTTGAGTGTCTCAACATGTCCAAACCAGTACACATCAGAGCTTGAAACTTATTAATTATTGACGATGCAAGACATGGCACACTTCATTCAGACTAGAGACTAGTTGAAATAAACCAAGAAGTGGGGTCAATGGATGTGACATATCGCACGGTGAGAATAAAAGTGACCTATTTCAAAATTTAGGTAAAATGAGTTACAAAACAAAAAAACATCATAATAAAACATCTTATATTAAAAAACAGGCCATTTAAAGGCCTGTTTTTTAAGAAATAAGATGTTTTATAAGATGTGTAACAGTGTACTTTTTTGAGTCACTTTTATATTTAACTCATTTTACCAACATTTTTAAAAATAGGTCACTTTTATTCTCACCGTGCGATATTTGTTGTTATGTCGTATATTTTTTTTGCTCTGTAAATCGCAATGGAATTGGAAAGACCACAGAAACAAACTTTGTGTTTCATTGGCTTCTTACACTGGACTACGATATGACAGAAAGTTTCTTACATACCTACAACATAAATACATACAAAGAAAAAAAAAGTTTCTTAGTTTAAGTAAAAACTCACAGTACACACACATTGACAATTCACTAATACATTTGCACTCACTTACACTCTCTTACAACACCAACACAACTGACATAAATCACACCGCCATGTTTATTAGACTCTTTGTATGCCTATTTTAAGTTTCAAATGTGTACTTTAAGGAACCTAGATCTTACAACACAGGGAATCCTAGTCTGAGGTCTAGGAATTTAATACACTTAGATGTAAACTTAGCATTTTTTTTTTTTTTTTTAACGTTGCCCCACACTAGGAATTTCTCCTGTATTGTGGGTGCGTTTACAAACATTTAAACTCACATACACAAACAGCCAGACCCGGAACAACTACTTGTAGGTCATACAAATATTTGTTCTGTGCGGGAATCGAACCCGCGACACGCAGCGCAGCAGTCAATCGCTTAACCACTGCGCCAACCGTGCCGTCTAATAAAAATAAATTTATTTTTATTCAAACTTAAAAATCACTCCTGAAAGGTACTGACCAAAGTCCATTATACGGTGGCTTGGGAAAGAAACTCTTTTCATCTTTTAATATTACATCGTGGTATACTGAACTTCACATTTACACTACTACGTGAAAACTAAGCTGCTGTCATTCCACTTATTGCTAGCGATTGACGGCTCACTTCAAGATCACTTCACCTACGTTTTTAAAGTGATTTTTTTACAGAATAGAGTGGCTGGTCAGCATTATAATCACACTATCACGCTAATACTAAAAAGGCGAAAGTTTGTGAGTGTGTGTGTGTATTTATATGTTTGTTACTTCTTCACGTTCAAACGGCTGGACCGATTTTAATAAAATTTTGTATGAAGGTAGCTGACAACCTGGATTAACATATAGGCTACTTTTTATCCCGATATTCCCACGGAATCGACATTTACGCGGGTGAAACTGCAGGGCGCAGCTAGTATGCACATAAACACAAGTACTCACAATCCATATGGTATAAGTAACAATGACTTATAAACTAACCCTCTTAATAATAAACGTATTATATCAGATGAATAGTTACACACCGATTTCTCTTCACTAATTTTACATTCGAAAGAAGAAGACAAAGAGTTGTGTAACTATAAAGACGCTATACAACGTTTATTAGTAAATGTTAGTAACCTATTGACAATAAAGGTTTACATGGTGGTAGAGAAGCATATGTTTAAAAAATAATAAATGTATATTTTGAATTCAAAACGCAACTGTGTAACAGGCCTTACTAATAACAAATTTTAGAGCCCTATTCAGATTTAATATAATATTATCCAAAAGATAAGAATAAGGCTTTATAATTCCACTAACAATTTAATATTGTTAATAAAAACCCTATTCTCGTAAAACAAAAGGATATTCAATTTGGTTTAGATGAAGCGTAAATATATAAAGTAAACTGTTATTTGAGCAAAATGTTTCTCATTTTTACAGTTTAAGGGATCATCACACGAATCTATACATATATATAAAATGGTAAACTGACTGATTGTTGATATATCAACGCACAGTCTAAACCGCTGCTCCTAGAGACATGAAATTTGGAGGGTGTGTTCTTTGTGAAGATTAGGTATCCACTAAGAAAGGGTTTTTCGAAATTCCACCCCTAAGAGGGTGAAATTTCACGCGAACGAAGTCGCGGGCATAAGCTAGTTATTTATAAAATTACAGTTTTACTGTTTTGAAGTCACTTTTAATATTATTTTTGTTTGCGTAAATGAAAGGCATCAAAACAATTTTCTTTGCATAAAGTTTTATAGTGTTATAAATTTTAGGACCCGTAAAAAATAATCAAATGTGCGGGGTAATTCCGTTAGACACTATCAGTAGCAATCATCATCTGCCTAGCCTTTTCCCAACTATGTTAGGGTCGGCTTCCAGTCTAACCGGATGCAGCTGAATACCAGTATTTTACATGGAGCGACTGCCTATCTGACCTCCACAACCCAGTTACTTGGCCATACCCGTTGGTAAGACTGGTTGTCAGACTTTCGGGCTTCTCACTACCCGTAACGATTGTCAAAGATCCACGAATGACAGCCGGTGGTGGTGGTTGTGGTGGGTGGTGGTGGGTGTCGGTGGGTAAGTGGTGGTGGGGGTGGTTGTGATGGTGGTGCTGATGGTGGTGGTGGTGGTCTGATCGTTTGTTTCGTCCAGCTCGTCCCGCCATCTTCTACGGGTTCTTTGCCTATCTATCATGGTTTCCAATATTAATCCGCGCGATTTATTGCCCAACAATAGCACTGCCGTATTAATCGGACGATAACATTATTTTATTGTATTGTTTGTCCGATATTTGTCTTGATTAATTACGGGATGATAAAATGTTATTACGATGTTTTGTTTTGTTGCGTAAAAATGTAGATATTGCATAACATTCGTGAACGTTTGATTAATTCTCGTCGAACAATTTTTTTCCTGTCTAGAACAGTGGCTAGTTAAGTCAGAGCATCTGAGCCTTCAGATTTAACTAACTTTCTACAAACAAATTTGAACACCTAATAATTTATTTGCAGAAAATAAAGGTGTTACCAGTTGTAAAGGTTGGTGGTGTGATATACATATTTTGACTGTTTTGCATGCAAATTAACTATGCATGAGTACCTAATAGGTACGTATTTCAATAAAAATAACAATCATCTGATATAATTTTTAAATTAAGATACATTTTAAGTTACAATAAACACTTAACAAAACTTAAAACCTCTAAATAAAAACATAAATTATTAAAAGTTAAACTAATAAACGCACGCCACAAAACTATAGGAAACTTAAAATACATATTTTTTTGATGATAGCGACAGCTATACTGCATCTTTACCTTATCAGGTCAAATCAGAGACAAATTTTAATTTAAAATGTCACCATTAACCTTTTGACCGCCACAGTCATGTATAGATGAAAAACCAAAATGTGCCCAGCACGCCACGGTTCGACTACATGACAGACTTTGACGCCGAGGGCACGTTTTTGATTTTTTTGACGTGTGGCGGTCAAAAGGTTAAATTAAGACCGATGTCAAAGCAGAATCATCAAAACCTTTTTTGAGGTAGAAATGAACAAGACCACAGAACATTAACAGTTAACCTAAAAACAGTGTATTTTAAAACAAAAATCGCACGTTACCTACAGCCCTTGTGTGGTGATCCTCTTAATTCTATCCAGCACCCCTAATTCTACGTGCCCGCCGTATAATACACTCAAATTAAAGGACGAATTATTTATACAAAGGCTAGTCTTATACACTTCGTATTTAATTTGCTACCCACACCTGTGGCTTTGTTTATTTCGTGAATTTAGCTTCACTTAATGTTTCAGACGATTTGCTCGCTCGAAAATTATGCATCCCGTATTTTACCCCGAATTTAGGGAAAGTGGAAATAAGTGGGTATTTTTGGCGAAATCTGCTGAAGACGGGTGGCTGTTTATGGGACTTTTATATGTGTTGCTTTTCTTATTACAGTGTAGGTTTAATTGGAGTTATGATTCAACGGGTGAGGGAAAGAATTTATGGAGAGTTTTTAGTTAGGGTGGTACTTTTGTTCTAACTTTTTATATGACCTAAAGCGCGGTCATTGTCAGTCTGCATAGAAAAGAAAGAGAAGCGCGATGACACAACGCTGGTAATTTATTGCAAAATATGAAGCAATTATTTAATTACAAAAAATCTATGGTTTGGACTAAAAAATTAAAACAGTAGTGTTTTAGTATGTTGCTTGTGTAAGGAATGATTGTATACATACAATCATTCTGATTATTCTTTATTACATTTTCGAAATGTCTTATTTAAAAAAAGATAACTGGAAATCTGTTTCTATAGAAAATTTAAAATCGGTCTAATTTGGCTGTAACACTATTTTTCGAAAATGTACTCTACTAACTTTTTAGACCTTTGTATCCTGCTTATGCGTATGAAGTTTTATTAAAAACGGTTAATTCAGTTTTGACGCAGAAATACTGAAATAAGACAAGGATTTTATGAAAATTTGAAAACCCTACTAAACAGCAAAATAACAACACAATAAAAAAATAAAACCTACTTAAAATATAACCTTTCTGACCTTTAAGGCGTTCTCGCATAGGCGCGTTATTATCGCTCGATCGGTGTGGGGGAGCCTTAAAACAACAATACCTTTACAAACCCGAGATCAACGTTGATGTGAGAACACCCACACGCTACACGAAAGTACGTCATATATTATGCTCAGTCTACATACATAACAGGTTAGATTTCATTACGCTTGTCCTGAAAGCCTCTTCGTACGCTTTTCATTCTTGCTTCATTGTGTACCGTCTTTTGTTCACGTTTTAATTCGAAACGCCACCTGATTCTCTTTGGTATGTTGGCATTGTGAAGGTAGGATAGAAGATTTATTGCCATATTTTGTACCGAAAATAAGTATGTTTTTCGAATAGTACCAACAAATTAAGTAGTAGGTTTTAGAGGTTACTTAATTTATACAAGTTAGACTCTTATGATCAAAAAAGTTTGGGTGCAAAATGCCGAATTCTGCGAAGGGTACAAGAGTCTACAAAGGGCTACTTATCACAATGGCAATTTCTAAAAACAACAAATTCTCGAAATGAAAAATTCTTTAAATTACTAATTCCCTCCCTCATTCTCAGGTAGTATTCATATAAAAATTGCCATCACGAGAATCTGACATTTTGTACACACATTTCCCGTCTCTGTCTTGCACTTCTAATTTGAAACTTGTGCGATGGAGACAGAACTAATGCTAAGCCAAAGAATGTGTAAGTGCACGTGCACGTGTGTGCGTGGTGTGTGTATAAATGTTACTTGAAAGGGAGTCCTCTTACAGAGAGGAGGCCTGTGTCCCACCAGTGGGTACATAATAGGCTGATTATGCTGACAACCGTACAGATTAGATTTTCTGCATCTTTCTACCATGACAATGGGTGCCTGTAATCTCATCTTGTACGATACTATACGTCTGACGCTCCAAGATGTTTAATATGTTTAAAAGTTATTTCTAATTGAAAACATGACGTTACTTTGCCAATTAATATTTTGCTTCCATTGTGTTGTGTTTTATAAATTTTAAAGGAATATAATATATAGAAATACGCCTAGCTTTGTTTACGTGATTAAAAATAAAAACCTTATTATATGTGTTACCTTTTAACCGACTTCAAAAAAGGAGGTTCTGTATTCAAAAAAGTATTGTATGTGAACCGCTTAATTTATTAATCAATTATACACTCTTCTCTATGTGAGAGTTATTCTGCTAACAAAAATAATTAGGAACTCCTCTTTTTGGAATCAATGAAAAAAAAAAAAAGTAAATCAAAAGCAAATTATAAATTGTTACAAGCGCACCCATTTGCCGCGCGGCTAATTTTTAACTATTAGCTTTAATTTATTGCAAATCGTTCAAACTCGGATTTCCCCTAACACAGAAAGTGTCTGGGTTTTACCCGGATACTTTTCAGGACCCGCCCGGACGCTCCCCGGACGCCCACCAAACTAGGACAAATCCGGGGAAACCCGGACTGATGGCAGCCCTAGGCATACCTAACGACTATCTCATTACTTATGACAGTCAGAGTTATCAAAGTCGTCATCCGACTAAAAGTGTACCTACATGTGCATTAAGCAACATACACACTAGAGTCAAAGGGAGTAGGCCGCGAGGGCCCTTTGCGCGGTTTTCCACAGTCACTTCATTAGAACATGCCTTTACATTCACGCATCGCTGTTACTGGCTTTAATGATGGTCGCGTACGTGTGTCAAATGCGTGATTTAGGTGTCGTAATTGTCTTAAACAGTAATGGTAATACTTAATACACTTTATAATTTAGACAGCGGTGGTAGTCCAGTGGAAACGGTCACGATTTACGGGTTGTAGGTCCGTAGGTTCGAACCCAGACAGGCGCTGCTCTCAAAACGGTGAAGGAAAATATCATGAGTAAACCGATATGTGCTAGAACCGAAAAATTCGAAGACATTGAACATCTACCAACCAGCACTGGGCCCGCTTGGTGGATTACGGCCCACTTCCTCTCACAGAGAGGTGGCCTGTATCCCAGCTGTGGGAACTTTTATGATGACCTTATTTGGTCAAGTGAAGTTAAGTGATTGATGCCTTTTTTTCAGCAATACTGCAGCGAGACTCGCTTGAATTATAAATATAGCAACTTTTCCAAGGGACTAAGTTTTCGAATTAGCAAGTTCACCCAGATTCAGATTCAGTTGAGAACTACTCAGGCGCTAGTGTTTTCTGGCATTTTTTCTGAACTGGGCCTTTTTGGTGCAGCAGTGAGGCAAAATTTCCTGCAAATTTTTTACATCGGACTTTTCACTTTTTATTTGTTTTTATCAATATAATAGAATAGATATAGAGCAACAGGCTTGCCTAGTTTGGGGCCAATGTAAAATCTCTGTAATTTTCTGAGCAAGAAAGTATTTATTTGATTTAAAAAAAAAAGATACTCGTACACACAATCTTCTACTAGTACACAATATAAATTACGGATATAAATATACATAGAAACTTTACAAAGGTTGACACAATGGGCGGTTTTATCACAAAGAGCGATCCCTTAAAGACAACCTTTGGATGTCAACGTTGGTATATTAAATTGTGTGCCTTTTAACCTGTGCTAAATAGTTTTTTTTTTTTTTTTTTTTTTTTTTTCTAGCCTATGATGTATTTTCTTACTTATTTCTTTCTTTCTTTCAGATTTTATAAACAAGCTGTGTCTAGCAGAAAAAAGCCTTAGGTATGTCTGTCTTATCATTTATTAATCACTAGGTAACAAAATTATTGGCATACTTATATCGAGGCTTCGTAGCGCGTAGCACAATAGCAGCTACGCCGTAGCTCCATGCGTAGCGTAGCAACGTGCGAGAAACTTTTCCTAATTAAACGACTACGTGATTGTGTAGTCACAATCACGTAGTCGCTTAATTAAGAAAAGGTTACGTACGTACGTAATAAATGTCTTACAATAATTACGACCAGTTTTACCACAAAATAATGAACCAAAACAATATTTAAACCGTCAGTTTAATTAAAATAAGCTAAACTTATATGCATAGTAGCACTAACGGTTAAAATGATACAAATTTCAAACGCGTGCTGCTACAGACGTACGGGTGAGATGTGCTTGACACTTGACATCAGCGACGCGGTGAAAACATTTCTGTGTTTATATTAATATGAGTTACGAGAATTATGCTGAATTTAAAGTAGGAACTAAATTCATGAATTTGAACCCTAGTACATTGTGTTAGGAGAAAACAAATGAACATCTGGTTCAGCAAAGAAATGCTGCATGCGTGGATGAGATATAAGAACTCTCTTTTTTGAAGGCTTATTTTCATACGTGTTTAGAAACGCCGCGCGCCGCTGCTACGCACGATTTTTACGATTTGTCGTCGAGATTTCTTTATTGTTTTTAAGTTTAATTATAATGTATCAAACACATAAATCTTCTAGAATAAATACTCTAAATTATGGTAAAAACCACATTAAAATCCGTTACGTTTTTTAGAAGAAAAACGTGGTCACACGGACAGACTCGAAAAGCGGCTATAAATTACCTTAGTTACGCGAATTATGTGAGATCAAACTTATGAAAGAACTTCATGGTTCTGTATCTTATAAAGGGGTAAGCGAAAGAGCACCGGGTTTACAGCATAGGAAAATTATGCGTTCTTGCGTTGCTAATCTCTTAAGCCTGACTGACACGGTGCGATTGATTTGCCTGTGATATACCATAACTTGAAACAACAATGGGAAAGAAACTTGAAGCGTGTTTAGGGGCTTTAAAAATTACTGTCAAATTTTCCCAATCAACTTTGAACCTTATGTTATAGTAATAAAATTGAAAATCTATTAAAGAAATTTGACAGTAGTAGCTTGATGTGCTGGCGTCTGTACTAAGAAACACTGCTGTACCCTGTACACACTATCAATCAAAATCTGAATAATTTTCAACGATATTGCTAATCCATTGCTTCATGTGTTCGAAAATTTTGTCTGCTCAACAACGTAAATAATGCAATGAATGTTGTTGAGCTGTCAAAATAAAAGCCATTGCTTCTGTTAGTGAGTTACGCAATTACCTCGCTGTTTACCACTGTTAGATTAAGCGAGGTGGACAATCATGAGCATAATAAATGAACTAGCATATGCATTCCAGGCTATTTTTTGTGTTATGCTACCAGTGTGGTCTGCACTCATCGCGCTAAGATCTTTCCCAGAATCTGAGCACAGCTGCTCATTTGGCGGCCTGCCAACACTGTGGTAGGTATCCTTGAGACACCATTTTCTTGAAGATGTCCTTTAGCTTGCAAAACACTCGCAACTCTAATATACGTAGGTCGATATTCAGTAGGTATTGTTTAAATACGTTAGCGTTTAAATTACAGCCTTTTTAGGGTCCCGTACCCAAAGGGTAAAAACTGGACCCTATTACTAAGACTTCGCTGTCTGTCCGTCCGTCCGTCTGTCTGTCACCAGGCTGTATCTCAAGAACCACGATAGCTAGACAGTTGAATTTTTTACAAATTATGTATTTCTGTTGCCGCTATAATAACAAATACTAAAAACAAAATAAAACTAAATATTTAAGGGTACCTCCCATACAAACAAACGTGTTTTTTACGGTGTTTTTGCCTTGTGGTACGGAACCCTTCGTGTGCGAGTCCGACTCGCACTTGGCCAGTTTTTATACATTTATAAAAACACCTTATACTTGAGTTATTTACCTTATGCTTGAGACATGTTGCGCCAACCCCAAATAAATTGGTATAAATAAGGCCAAGTTATGATAATGATGATAACATAAGTCATTTACGGTGAAAAAGCATTGAAAAGCGTCCATTTTCAGAACGTTTACCTTTATAACACCTCAAAAATGGCGTCACAAAATGCCCTACAAACTGTTAATTGGCACTATTTCCCCGTACACGTAGACAGGTTGGCACGAGGTACGAATATTAACACACACATAGCTAACGCCATCTGTCGGGCAAACAATACGACGGATGATTTATAGTCAGTGACGGTTGCAGTTCCGAATAACTTGCGCAAAACGTGTTGTGTTGCAGGATGTACGGGATTTATCTTCTGTTGAGGTAAGGATGATGAAATCGTGTGTTACGGTGTTGTTTTGAGGAGGTAAAGTGTCATGTTTTTGTTTAGGTTTAATCATTGCTGCAGATTCATAATCAGCCTATAATTTTCCCACTGCTGGGACACAGGCCTCATCTCGGTGAGAGTGTGTGGGTCGTAATCCACTACGTGGCAACACAACAACAGGAAAGCAGTGGTGGCTAAGTGGTAACAGCCGCGACTTACGAGTTGCAGGTCGTAGGTTCGAACCCAGACAGGCGCTTTACTTTGTGTAAATTACCGTATTTCATCACCACTGCTCTCAAAACGGTGAAGGAAAACATCGTGAGGAAACCGGCATGTCCTAGAACCAAAAATTCAAAGACATGTGACATCTGCCAATCCGCACTGGGCCCGCGAGGTGGATTACGGCCCACTCCCTCTCACCGAGAGGAGGCCTGTGTCCCAACAGTGGGAACATTATAGGCTGATTATGGTAACTTAACAGTTAACTGTCCACTATGATTCATAATGTTATCCATTTATGATTCTGCGAAAGTGGCCTTTTTAGGCCCCCAACTTGCTCACTGTAAGAGATTTCAGACCACTAGTAGAATAGATTGTGTCTTCATCTTCAGTAATTTCTAAAATTAACTGAAACAATAACTTATTAATATCATGTCTGAAGCGGATCTGAATATTTACAGGCTGCAAAAACATTAAATATAAAAATGTTTACCAAGCGGCGCCCAAATTCAAAAAACTTCAAACTCCCTACTTCACACTTTAGCCGAACCGTACGAAAGACGATAAATTCCCAACAACATTTTTCTGCGTAGAAATCAAAGTTTTCTTTCCCACGGTTCGCGACAGAACCGAGCGAAAATGTAACCAACAAACAGCAATTTCCTTAACTTTAACATAATTTCGCCTCAAAAGATTTACGGGCAAAAATAACTTGCAGCCAGGGCAGTACTTGCTAACAAGTTTAAATGCCCAACTTCGGAATCCATTTTGCAAGTGGACGTCGGAATGTATGGATCCGTTTTCACTTACATACACCGAGTTGCAGGTTTAAAAGATTGATTAAAAGTTTTCGGTGAAGTTATCCCGACTGTAATTGGCAAGCTCCACCACTTTAAAATGGAGCTCAGAATGTTTGGGCTGAATTTTTAGTTTGTGGGTTTATGGTTGAAGTAAATGTTTCGGATATGACGTGCTTCTGTATAAGATCGGCTTTGGTAGTTTTAAACAATCCACGTTAAAAAAAAAAACCAGTCAAGAGCGAGTCCGTACCATCATGTTTTTAATTTTTCATCGGCGAGGCCTATATTTGTCGCAGAATTTTAACACTGTGCACTGCGGTGTAGAATATTGCACTTTTATGTCAGCGCCAACTCTTGACCGATAGTGGAACTAATGTAACTTTTGTTGATGATTTCTGAAAAAGTGTGCTATTTAGATCTCTAAATAGCACACTTTTTCAGAAATAACATATAAATATTCTATGTGATAGAAGTGTGTGTAAAGATCTCTTTACACACACTTCTATCACATAGAATAATTTCAGATTTTTCTCTTTGCAAACTTCGGAGATAAGGGGAACGGTATATTTTTTTAAATTTTTCATCAAAAGTCAAAAACTATGCAGCCTAAAAAAAATAAAAAATGTTTGAGAATGTGCTAACTGCGCTCTTTCATAATAATTATGATAACCCACATGCCCTAGTAGCCCCACTTCGAATTTTTCAGACCCCCTTTCAGTCGCTGTTGCAAAAAATATAAATGTATATTTTTATTTCTTTCTTAATTGCAAAATAGTTGGGCAAATGTCATCTAAAACTGTTCTAAATTTCAAGTTGATAGCATTAGTAGTTCTTGAGATATCCAGCTGTGACAGACAGACAGACAGACCGGCAGACAGACAGACTGAGTCTCACCATAAGGGTTCCGTTTTTCCATTTTGGTAAGGAACCCTAAAAACAAAAAAAAAAATCAAAAGATGTTCCCATCGATGAATCTTGATCAATAATTTATTGAAAAGTAGGTAGTGTGGAACCACAATAATTTAAACACAATAGCCATCGAAAACAATATAACATAATAAAATTGTTTCCCACTGAAAATATCTATATGCAGCTTGTTGATGATCACTATTAAATACACAAATGTAAAATGTTTAAATGTGTTGCGGTATCTACAATGCCACATGCGAACTACGCGTCATACTGACGTCACACAAAATCCTACATCTCGCAAGCAGAGTTTACCGCGCAAATACGAGTAGCATATAATAAATACAACGGCCCGAAATGAATCATCGGGCAGTTGCCCGCCAGACACGACACCCGTCTGGTAATTGCTTATAAAAAATATTAATACATATAATACACACACTGTGAAAATTTCAACTGTCTTCCTATTACAGTTCATGAGATACAGCTCGCTGACAGTCATAACAGGGTTCCGTTGGCACCGTTTGGGTACGGAACCCTAAAACTAAAAACTATTAAGTATGTTAAAAATGTAAATACTAGCAATTTACTTCTTGATTATTTAACCATGAAAATGTTTTGAATTACTCGCACATTCGCTGTTTACAAAACAACTTATCACAATTTAAGTCCCCGATCGAAAAGATTTATCCATCGGATTACCTTCAAGTTTTTCAATTAATAAACCGGTAAACAGTCCTGAGGCGGGTTTAACGAATATTTGAACCTTAATAACCGAAGTTTAGAAATACCAGGAGTTTGTGGGAACATGCTACAGTTTCCTGATGAGATTTGTTTAGATGCATCGTTGTCAGAACTATATAATATCCTACTAATATTATAAATGTGAAAGTTTGTGAAGGTGTTTGGATGTTTGTTACTCAATCACTCGTAAACCGTTGAACAGATTTAGATGAAAATTGGCGCATAGATAGACCATTTCCTGGATTAACACATAGTATACTTTTTATCCCGATATTCCCTCGGGATCTAAACTTACGCGGGTAAAACCGCAGGGCTCTGCTAGTAATATTATAAAAGGTAAAGATTATTTTTTTGTATCTATATAATATGTTTGTTACGGTTTCACGCTAATGCGGTTAAACGGATTTGGATGAAATTTGGCACATGGGTAGACCATGCCCTGGATTAGGACATAAGGGTAATTTTATCCCGTTATTTTTATGGAATCATGAGAATATCATGCATCTTCTTCACATATATTATTATAATTAAAAGACAAAATATTGTAAAACATTTTAAAAGAGTAACGGTGGAGTTTCTTGCTCATTCTTCTCTAAACGAAACTACGTTTTGGAAGGGGCGACTAGAATCAATTCTGTTCTTGTAAATGGGATTAAAGATTTATATGGAGCGTATGAATAAAAAAATGGCGGACTGTAAGTATGCCACGGACTTTCAAAGCCCTTCTAAGGTTTAAAAGTGCCTTTTATGTGTCTATTTGACATAAATGCTTTTACATAAGAATGGCTGAAAAAATTGTAAGTCCCATTTACTTAGGACCTAAAGTGAGTTCTAAGATAAATAACTTGCAGATTAGCCTTAAGTTTCGTATTAAAAGAAATAGTTTTTAGGATTCCGTACCTCAAAAGGAAAAACGGAACCATTATAAGATCACTTCGTTGTCCGTCTGTCTGTCCGTCTGTTAAGACCATATTTCTCAGGAATGAGTTTAGTTTTATCAAGTGTAATTTAATATCAAATACTCAGGGCTGCAATCCCTTGAAGCAGTGAAAAAATCAACTTCTAAGTCAACGCAATCAAAAGATACGGGGTTTATAAGATCCATTTATGCCGCATATTTTGACACTCGCAAGGGAATCAAAACCTACAGGGTACTTCCCGTTGACCTATAGTCATGAAATTAGGCAAGAAGCAATGTCGTGTAGCACAAGTAATGAAACAAATCCGAAAACTGTAAATTTGTAGCAACATAATCATAGTTACATAACTAAAAATTTGTACGGAACCTTCGGTGCGCGAGTCCAACTCGCGCTTGACCGGTTTTTTATAGGCTATAACTTAATGTACACCACTTTGGTCCTTTTTATACTTAAAAGCTTTTACATTATGTCCAGTCAGCTACGAGACTATGAATAAAGTATATTTATAAAACGAAATCTAAATAATGACGTAAGAGGTATCCAGATTTATTTTTCTAGACACGACCTTAAAATGAGAGCCAAGGTCAAGATCTGGGTCAGCGGGATTGTCCGAAAGGGTTACCGCTGGCCCGGAACATAAAGGGCTAAGGAAGGAACATGGGTGGGTTTTAGTCAGTAAGAGTCAGGTTGACACACCCTTTCGCTCCACCTAGAGCGGGAGGGGTCATTTGATGATTTCCCATCCGGAAAAAAAAAAAAAAAACAGGTCAAGATAACAGGTCGAGATATTGACCTTGGCTTCGGAACAGACTGGGATAAATTCAAATATACTGTGTGTAGCGGCTGTTGCCGCCGTGTTATGCTTCGAAATAATGGACGGTACTCGTTTATATCTGTTGTATTGTATGAGTATTATAAAGGTTCTGAATTTCTGTGAATCTGAATATACAATAATCTGAGATGAATTTGAGCGACGCCGACGTCCACAAAGCGATGGCGAGACGACGACTGGCACCCCGGCAACGCCGGCTGTCGCTGAAAACTAGCGCTGGGGCTGTCTCGTATAGGGTCTTAGCTTTATGCTGAGCGTTGGCCGTTTTGCGTAGATGTGACGCATGTTTTCTCTCATTTTGTTTGTTCTTTTTAGGGTTCCGTACCCATAGGGTAAAAACGGGACCCTATTACTAAGACTTCGCTGTCTGTCCGTCCGTCTGTCTGTCACCAGGTCGTCTGTCTGTTGAAATATTCACAAATTATGTATTTCTGTTGCCGCTATAACAACAAATACGAGTACTAAAAACAAACTAAAATAAATATTTAAGGGGGCTCCCATAGGTAATAGGTTGGCTGGTTTCCGCAACTCCACGTCAATGCGCGTATTTTGCGTACGGTAAGTACCAGGGGGGCTTTTTTTTTCTTTTTTTTTTGCGGATGGCAAATCATCAAATGACCCCTCCCGCTCTGGGTGGAGCGGAATGGAGTGTCAGACTCTTACTGACTAAAACCCACCCGTGTTCCTTCCTTAGCCCTTTATGTTCCGGGCCAGCGGTAACCCTTTCGGACAATCCCGCTGACCCGTACCAGGGGGGCTCCCATACAACAAACGTGTTTTTGGTGTTTTTGCCTTGTGGTACGGAACCCTTCGTGTGAGAGTCCGACTCGCACTTGACTAGTTTTTTTTGATGCGTCATATTTGCCGCAAATAAACGTATTTCTTTCTTACTAATCACCACAGTTCATAAAACAGTAAAGGATAACAGCGTCAGGAAACCGGTATGTCTTAGAATGACTAAAACCAAAAATTCGAAGCCATGTAACATCTACCAACCCGCACTGGGCCCGCGTGGTTGATCACGGCCCACTCCCTCTCCTTGTGTCCCAGCAGTCGGAACATTATGGGCTGATTATGTGTTTATTTTATCCAACTAAGATATGATAAAAATAGATACCAACCTACATAACATCCGAGCTTTTTTTTTTATAAGTTCTCCTTCTAACAAAGTTCGTTCAAGCAAAGTGATAGTTATGAGTATGACTTATTTTCCACATGGTTTGATCTTTCAAGATTACGGTCGACCTTTCCTCAAACAGAAAAGACATGACATCCGCCATTCACAAAAGGATCTAATTGTCACTATCATTCATTACTAAACCATACACTTCTGTTAATCCTTAGGGGATAGCATTATGGATATGAATCAGTCGGATACAGCTGCCACGCAATATTATATCATATACCCTTACGTTAGATTGATTATATCCCTAATGACGTATTCCATTAGGTGCTAACTATTCACTGGTTTGCTTCTCACAGTTGATAACACAGCTATAATGATGTTAGGAATTTACATATTGGGGACTCGTTGCAATGAGTATAATGAATTGCTTTTCATTGGGTTGAAAATGTATGATGGATTCTTTCTGGGAGTTTCTAGTTTCTATCAATGTGATGGATAGTAGTTAGACACTAAATTGAGTGACTCAAAATTAATGAAAAACATTTTATAATCAAATCGATATTATTCGAAAGGAGTTAAAAAAAATCTACTTGGCATGAACGCATATAATGTTCCCACTGCTGGGACACAGGCCTCCTCTCTTCGAGAGGGAGTGGGCTTGTAATCTATCACGCGGGCCTATTGTAGTTTGGTAGATGTCACATAACTTCGATGTTTTGATTCTAGGACATGCCGGTTTCCTCACGAATGTTTTCCTTCGCCGTTTTGAGAGCAGTTCTGATGAAATTATTTACAGAAAGTAAAGCGCCTGTCTGGTTTCGAACCCACGACTTACAACTTGTGTCAGGGCCGTTCCTACTGGGCCACCACTGCTCTTTAAGTAAGTAGGCTAAGTGGGCTTGCCTTTGACAAAAACAATGGAGTGACTTATAATGAACGAAACCCTATAAAATCAAAGCAATAGTCTTCGAAATGAGAAAGAGACTCCAGTATAAACGCGCAAAGTAAACTGAACGTAATTCGAAACATTTTTCATTGCTATAACTTTTTGGTAATAAGTATTTTGTAGTAAGTATTTTGAGGTATACAGTTGGATCTAGTATTAGTATTTAACACTCGTTAAAATGGGGTATTCCTCGAAACGCACCAACTTTGAAACGCACCAAAAGCATTCCTCGAAAAAAATACAAAATATTAATAAAAATATTATAATTTTATTCCTCGAAATGCATCAACGATGAAACATAGAGAAGAGCATGAAGGATTCGTAATAAATGATATCGATAGACGTTTCATTTGTTGCTTTTTCAAAGTTGGTGCGTTTCGAGGAATACCCCGTTAAAATGTCTTGTTTTTAAAACAAAATAAGTAGATATACTTCATAGTCGCCAACTAATTTCATCCTCACGTAATTTATTTCCTTCCTACTTTAAAAACGCGACATCGCTACAAAATAGCCATTTAGATTCAAGGGAATCTCTTGAAAAGAAAATTCTTAAGAAATATTTATGAGAAGATGTCACGAAAGCGTCCGCTCGAGTTGGATCCTTCATTTTCTATTTGTCACAACTGAATGGTCAAAACGAAGGGTATCAGGCGATTTTCAATATGAATTCTATAAATAGGTGATGGAATGATTCTCGTGATTCCTCTGTGGGAGGTATTTTGGTTCTATTTTGTTGCTCAATTCGTCGTTTGTTATTACTTAGATACTTTAGAGGTCTTGTAAAGGCCGTAGAGGCGTGAACTAAATACTGTTGAATGGAAAATGTCCAGAAATAGAATTTTGTTTCAGTATGTCGCAAATACTTCATAATTTCAAACTGTTTCTATGAAACGACTGGTCTGTAGCTAAAAAACGTGTATTATTGCCAGATGTTTACGTACTGTACCTATTCTATATTTTATTATTTATTACAGTATTTCTTTGTTCGACGTTCATAACACGTATTGTTGATAGGCTCGAGTCTATTCTTAATATTTTAGGTTTTGATACAAAAATAGGTACAAACGCACATCAAGCTACTACAATCTGTCAAATTTCTTTAATAGATTTTCAACTTTATCGCTAAAACCTAAGGTTCAAAGTTGATTGGGAAAATTTGATAGTTTCGGGTAGTTTGATATGCTGGCGTCTGTACTTACAAGTCAGATGTGAGTGGAAACGCTGGGATCTGTTCTAGGAGGACATAATATACAGTAAGATTTTTTTATCACCATCCTTTACAGGGTGTTTTACCCATGAATATAAACAACTTTCACTGTGGGACCAACTCTGTAATCACGAAAAAAAAAAACAGCTGTTTCATACATTTTAGTCAAGTAAGTATTGAACTTTTGTATTAAACAGCTGATTTTTTTTTCGTGTTCACTGATGACATAACATACCGAGTCAGTCATCGAAGTGGAATGGTAGTCGCTAAACTGTGTAGCGATCTAGAACATCTACATACATAAATGGCTAAACGGTCATTAGCAAGCGACTCGTTCATCCTGTCATGGACGATGGACTTTGGCAACTGTCTGGCATGGAGCAAAGTCCAAGTATTTCCTTATTTAGGTTAATAACATATAGTTCGTTCTGACATCCATACTATCATACTAATATTCCACTAATATTCTAAATGCAAAAGTGGACTTTAGTGGAGATCCATAGATGACTTCGCCTTGGAGTGTAAATGTGGTGCTGTTCTACAAACGATGGTACACTTAATATGATGTCCTGTCAGCTGCATGTTACAGGAACTGATGGACGCTAGTGATGGCACCAAGCAAGTATAATCAGACTTTTAAATAGCTGCAGTAAAATGACAGCTTATTTGTTACTTAAATGACTGAAATTGGCGTATTCTTGTTTTTTTTCGCGGCCATCAAACAAATCTTGTTTTTCCAGAATAGTGTAACAATCGAAACTTATTTGACATGCATTATCTCTAAACTCAATCCGAAATGAGTTATTATTAAGTGTAATTTTACTGCAGCTAAAGTCGGACTATAGTTGAATTCTGGGCAGAGTCCATTTAGATTGCCATCGACACGCTAAGAAGAAGAATGTCTGTCTATATTGTTATATTTTTCTCCTGAACCACTGAACCGATCGTTATGAAGGACAGATAGGTAGCTAGGGACCTGGAGAATGACAGGCTATACTTTGATTTTGGATATCAAATATCACACTAATATTATAAAGGCGAAAGTTTGTGATTGTGTGTGAGGGTATATGTTTGTTACTTCTTCACGTTCAAACGGCTAGACCAATTTTGATAAAATTTGGTATGGAGGTAGCTGACACCCTGGATTAACATATACTTTTTGTCTCGATATTGCCACGGGATCGAAACTTACGCGGGTGACCGGGGCGCAGCTAGTATTTGTATAAAAGATAATGGAATACAAAATACACACAGACGATGTCGTGGGCAAAAACTAGTTCGAATATCAAGCATTACCCGAATGGGTAGACCTAGTAGATAGCACTTATTACTAATACGAGTATAATTACGGGAAGGTAAATGTCAAAGTTGTCACAGTTCATTGAACTCAAGTATAAAGTATAATTAGCATCAGTACGAATTGATCAGTGGGTTTATCATGGTATGCGGCGTATGTTATCTCTAAATGTCACTGGATAATATAATTATATCTATCTCGTCGGAGTTCAACTATGACATGGTGTGAGAATGTGCGTTCTCAAAATTGTATGCGATCACTTCAGTGAGATTTGAAGTGACCTTTATAGAATAGCACTACAGTATTAGGGTTCCGTACCAAAATGGTAAAAACGGAACCCTTATGGTGAGACTAAGTCTGTCTGTCTGTCACAGCTGGATATCTCAAGAATGGTATGAATACTATTTTGGTAACACTACTTTTTACCAATACTTGAAAAGCTCTTTCATTGTTAGTCATATTTAAATTAAACCTGTTATAAAAGACAACTTAGAACAGTACATTCCAAAATCAAACAGCAAAATCCTGACACAAAAAAAGAAACGGTAGCACACATTCTGGGCTCGTTACCTCTTCGAACCGAGCCGAGGGTCCAAATCCAACAGTTTGTATGCAGGGTGGGTTCTGATGGACCCTATTTGTACCCTGGATGTACTCTCGGTGGAAATCGATTCCTATATCTGATGCCTTTCGGTTGTTGCATAACGTTGTGTGACGGGAGTGGGATTGCGTTGTCGTACGTGGAAATGGGTAATTTGAATGCTAAGGTTTTTAATGGATAGGTAAATGTACTTAGTAAGCAACATTGTTAAGTAAGAAAGCTTTAGGTCTTTTCCCTTTTTTTTTTTTTTATAATAAACCTTTGTCTTAAACAGACGTGTTTCCATTAACCACCATACTTCATGACGACCCTGCCATAAGCGTTCCGTGAACTGTGCTTGCGAGCTATCCGAGAGCTGGTGCAAAGTGCAAACAAGGCGGATTCCTAAACATAAAAAAAACAAATCATAAGTTTGTTTTTAAGCGGACCTGATTTTAATCCGTGTCAACAATTTGTCTTAGTTTTACAAGGATCTTGTAGCGCTTGACCAAAATCAGAACTAACTCCGCCATCTTGATGTTTCAATACAATTTTACAAATGTTTGCCACCTTTCAATGTCATTAAAGCGCCAAAAGAGCATTTTATCTCTGTACCTACTGACTGATAACTGATATAAAAAATGGCAATGTGAAAATTTGGCTGTCACAGATTGAAAAAACACAACAAAAGAGCAAAAAAGCACAAAACAAGACAGAATTGGCCATTTAAGAAACAATTTAACATGGAAAGTTTAAAAAAACTACGAAATGAAATCCATTCACACAAGTTTCGAACATGTCAAAACATGACCTGATTGAAAGCATAATTTTGTATATCTAATGATGAAGATACATGCAAAACTCCAAAGAGATTGACCCACACAAACTGACCCAACATAAACAAAACACAATCTAGAGAATCATCAAATATTCAAAAACAAAAAGAATCACTAATACATCATGAAAATTCTTCAATAGATAACAAAATTCCATGTCAGTCTGTCGTAACAGTCATAGATAATTTGTATATTTTTTTATTTTTAACTCCATGTTGTGGTGGCTCACCCACGCTTGGCCGCGAATCCCACTTTCGCGATTCGTGTCAATTGCCTCGCAAAAAAACTTTGTCCGGTTGCCAAGTCCGCGTCATATAATTTTTTCTATCATATTCCGCGGTACAATGTTGTGTGTTTCCCGTTTTTTTTTTATTCGAGTTTGTTGCATTTATACTGTTATGTTTGTTATGCAAAACTGTCTGGACTTCCGATGTCATGAGAATTTGGGGCAATGTTTGATTAAATGAGTTATTAAAATGTGTTGGCTGTGCTCTATTTTCTACGATCTCTTCATTTATACTAGTTTATAGATCATTACAAGCATTGTACTGAAAGATTCTTCTAAATACAGTTTTTATCTTTAAATAATTATAAAAGAAAGTCGTGTTAGTTACACTATTTATAAGCCAAGAACGACTGACCCGATTTGGCTGAAAATTGCTGGGGAGGTAGCTTAGAACCCAGGAGACGGACATCATAGGATACTTTTATGTTTTTTTTATTTTATATTATTTTATTCTATTATATTATTAGTGTGAAATGTTTTGTAAGTTGTCTTCTCTGGGCCTAGTTACCCGAAATAAATGGATTATTATTATATTATAACAAGCATCTTCCTATTGTTCTTTCAGAAGACGTAACAATTTATATTGTTTCGGATTTCATCGACTTTATGATGGTATACACATTGATTCCTTAGTGTCTCGCTTTTAATTAGATTAAATAAGGTCAGGAGAATTTTGGTTTCATTTTCATCTAAAGATTTTTTATGTCATCCTTCGATAACGATTTTATTCCTTCGGTTTCCTTATAAGAATTGGAAATTGGAATCACCATTAAGATTGCTGAAACACAAGTCGTGTTATTATAATTGAAAAGTGACACCTACAAAAGTACTTAGTTTTAATTGTTTAAAAAAATCAGCTGTTCCCTACATTTTGACGAGTTATACGAACGTACATGTAGGGAACAGCTGATTTTTTTTTCGCGATATCAGGTTTGGTCCCATAGTAATGATGAGTACAATGACCTCTTAAGAGGTTGTTAATGTTTTGTATATAAGATTCAAAGTCCTGCTGTTAAATGAATGCACAGCCTAAACCGCTGGTCATAGAGACATATTTGGAGGGTGTGTTCTTTGTGAAGCGTAGGTATCCAGTAAGAAAGGGTTTTTCGAAATTCCTCCCCTAAGAGGGAGACTGGAGGGATGGTGAAATTTCACTCGGACGAAGTCGCGGGCAGAAGCTAGTAGCTGATATATATCTCTTTTTTTTGTTTTTTTTTTGCTCCTCTTCATTCATCTTTAACATACCGTCTTCGGACACAAGTGAGAAGATGTAACTCCAACCTAGTAATGTGGTGTGTGGTGTGGAGTTATCTCGCAAACTATGCTCCACCTCCGATCCTGCCCTCTGTGTACCACAACATCCAGTCAAAGTGACCTCTGCGCTGCCACCGACGACGCTGTGGAAGTGGCGAAGTTTTGAGCCCACAAGATCTGAAATACTGTCGTGTCAGCGATACGGAGAAGAAGAAAGTCAAAGTCAAATCATTTATTTAAAACTAGCACTTTGCCCGCGACTTCGTCCGCGTGTATTTCGTACTTTCCTCTAAAAATTTCGAATATGTATGTTTATGATCTTTATCATTTATTTAGATTAATAAGTATTCCGGTCAATTTTTAAGTTTGTAGATCAAAGGAATCAGATTTTTCAAATAAACAGGATCCTCGCTTTTCACCCCAACAAGGGTGGATTTTTTAAAAATCGTTTGGGATGACGTGTCCATAACTTGACTCAAATACCGATACCTACTCATTTTCGAGTTAATGGAAGCAAGCAGTAAAATCCACCCCTTCTTCTTCTTAGCGTGTCCATAGCAATCTAAATGGACTCGGCCCAGAATTCGGCTACTTGTTTGGCGCCATTACCAGCGTCCACCAGTTCCTATAACGTGCAGCTGACAGGACATGCAGGACACGATATTAAGTGTCCCATCGTTTGTGGAACAGCACCACATTTACACTCCAAGGAGGAGTCGTCTATGAATCTCCACCTGAACAGGTTTTCCTTACTTCAGCTAACCTGCGTCCGGAGTCTGTTTAAAGACTTTCAGGTTCAGTCTTTGTTGTCATGGTTCACCAGTGAGTTGACGACACACTTTAAAAAACTGTTTCGGCTTTTCAGCCTTTGTGGCACAAGGATGTTGTCGTGCAAAGGGTCATGTGTCGGAGACCATTTTGGCTCTTTCGCTGGAGCCAGTGCTCTGCGAACCACTGGTGGCGCTATGTGCTAGCGGATACAGCGTTTCCTACTATATTTCCCAGCAATCCACCCCTTAAACTTTATTACCCTTTTCCACCTTGGTAGGAGTCGAGTTTTGAAAAACCCTAAAACTAACTACACCTTTTCACCCCGTTAGGGGTACATTTTCGAAAAACCCTGATACATGTTATTTTTGGTCTTAAGTATAAATACCGAGTTTCGAGTTAATCGGACCGCGCGTTAAAACAAATTTTGACACCCCCCAATCCCCTTTTAGGGGGTAGTTTAGAAAAACAAAAAGTGTCAATCTTCATAATTTACTTTCGTGCCAAGTTTCAAGTTTATTAACCAAATGAATAAGATTTTTCATATAAACTGTATCCCCGCTTTTCACCCCCACAGGGGTGGAATTTCGAAAAAGAGTTTGTGATGTGTTCATTACTTGACTCAAAGATTATTTATACCAATTTTCGAGTAAATCAAGTCACGCAGTAAAATCCTCTCCTGTAAAATTAACTACCCCTTTTCACCCCGTTAGGGGTACATTTTCGAAAAACCCTGATACACGTTATTCTCTATTTTTGGTCTTAAGTATAAATACTGAGTTTCGAGTTAATCGGACAGCCTGTTAAAATTCTTCCATACAAACTTTGACACCCCCCAATCCCCCTTTAGGGGGTAGTTAAGAAAAACAAAAAATGCCAAACTTAATAATTTACTTAGATAAGTATTCGTGCCAAGTTTCAAGTTTATTAACTCAAGGAATAAGATTTTTCATACAAACGAAATCCCCTTAAAGGTTGAATTTCCAAAAACCCCTTCTTAGTGCTCCCCTACATTATAAAAGGAAGCCGTGTGCAAAATTTCACATTCCTAGACCCAGTAGTTTCGGCTGTACGTTGATATGTCAGTCAGTCAGTCATTCATTCAGTCAGTCAGTCAGTTTCTTCTTTTATTTATTTAAAATAGGTACACTTAAGGCACTTTTGAACGTCAAAAAAGAACAAACCATCTAAGCCTTTATGAAAACCATTCATTTGCTCAGCAATTTATGAAACAGAATTACCTCACTCGGAAAACTGTACGATATTTCGAACAAGCTAGTTCCATACCACCTCGAATACTTAACGGAAACTTGAAGCTACTATTTAAGTACACAATATCCTGTGTAAGCACCTCATTATAATTCCCGCGAGGCCATAACGGTCTACGCTGTCTGTTCGGGTTTCACTGATTTTATGTTGTTAACGTGTGTGGCTGTTACACCGAACTGTAATGTTGTTCTGGCTCGGTTGTTGTCGAAACTTAATATATTATAAAGAGAAAATAAGATTTTTTGTGTGTGTTTGTTACGATTTCACGCTAAAACGGCTGAACGGATTTGGAATAAGTTTGGCACATGGGTAGACCATGACCTGGGGAAGGACATAGGCTACTTTTATCTTGTGTAGTTTTTGATATAGGTATCAAATTAATGTCAAGTTGGCTTGTCTTAGTCTAAGGCATTGTTCTTTACGGCAGCGACACGACTGGTTTCTATATAACTCTATGAAAACGCTTTCGTAGATGGTGAGATTGCCTGTCATCGATTTCATAGAGATACTTAAAAATCATTCGAATCGCTGCGGTCTGTCATTGCGATTGGGTGACGTTGCCATTTGAGGTTTGCAGAAGGCGATCGCCTTTAGAAGAGTACATATCGATAGCCTTTGTTGCTCGTTTTGCTCTTGCATCGGCACAAACTGCAAGAGTATAACACCTGGTGTGGTTAAAATATTAGCAATTCAGCAAGGTGGTACCCCGTGGCCAACTTCTTAGGGTGTGATATTTTAATCTATAAGAGTTTCTTCTCCGTTCTTCTCCATAGAGAGATCCCTAACACGTAGATAAGTGTTGGAATGGTCAACTAGCTTCAACTTTCTGACAAACAGACCGACTTCTTGACAGTTCAAAAGTGCCTGTAAATGATTTTAGACTAACCGTGAGTGTTATCTAAATGTATTAGATTTATTTCCTAGATGTATAAGTAGTACTAACAAACATAACTTTTACAAAACTCCATTAAATAAATTACTTTAACGCAAACAAACCCAATATAAAAACATTTAACACCCTAGAATTTTCTTTCTCCCAAGGGAAATTCATTTGGCATTTTCTTTCTTTTCGAAATTAAACTACGGTGTGAGACCCGTCGTTTGTTATGAAGCTCAAGTACCCGTAAATGAGATACATTCTCGTGTTTTACGAGATACCTTGTGAATTTTACGAGAACTCACTTTACATATGCACAGATGTAAATCAATGGATGTAGATAAATAAACAAAAGAGTCCGTTTGACTTGCTTTTGACTGTGTGTCTGTTTGTATTGCTCTTGAAGAATGTAGCTAAGTTTTGAAGTAGATACGTTATCTTTTGTTTTAAAATGGACCTACTGTTTGAAGAAATCTTAAGGAAAATGTATGCGAGTGTCATAAAATAGAAGCACTCTAAGTAGGTACCTACTCCAAAGTTAATTGAATTTCATATCAGCTTGTATTTTTCTATTTGCAAAGAAAATTACTCTTTTCTAGAGATAATTATCGAGCACCAATCATCACTTTAGTTTCCCTGCTTGATGGCAATGACAAGAAATAATTAAATAAGGCGAAATATCTGACAGTGAAGCTAAGATAAATAGTGTTCTAGCTAACCAGAGGATTAAGGTCATCGCACACATCACACCACAGAGGTGCTGAGCCCATCCGGTTACGTCACCAACGTCACCAACTAGATTTTCACGCAACAGTAGACCGTTATACCGTTGCGTTGACGCCTACTGTCTAAGTCCGTCAATGAAAATACCAACCGATCCGAAAGTACTAGATCCATTAAAACATAGTGTCAAAATCAATTTTTTGTACAGACAGAGAGCATATCAAGCTAACTGAAACTGTCAAATTTTCCCAATCAACTTTGAACCTTAAGTTTTAGCGATAAAGTTAAAAATCTTTTAAAGTAATTTGACAGATTGTAGTAACTTGATGTGCTGGCGTCTGTACAGGCAAATAGATATTGGGAGCAGGGGTGGGTCATTGATAAATCATAAATGATTTATTTTCTGTTTACACGTCAATCATATTTTTTTAAACTATATGAGGTCGGCGTTTCCTATCTGACTATTCTGAGAAGAAAGGCCGAAACAAACAGTCACAGTCTCTTTTAAAGTCCAGACAAAATCTTGGTCAGATCATGTGAAGATTGGTGTCTGAAATGGTCTTTTGAGGAAAGAACCACACAGATTGAGCGGACTTGTCCAGTCAGTGCACTTATTTGTCAAAAATCGTGCAGCTCAACTCAGAACTTGAGGAGCTCAACGATTCGACGAACAATACCAAAGAAAGGACATTTGGGTAAGCCGCGTAAATTACTCAAACTGCCAGATCATGATTAAAACTATCTAAGAAGGAAAACAGAAAAAGAAATGACCCATTCATTCTTCAGGCCCTGAACTAATCATATTATGTCCGTAAGTGACATGGAGTAGGAAATGATCGGAATATCGGCCATAACTACGGAATTCGTGATTATGGAATAGACCCAATGATCCGGTATCGATCCGGTTCCGTGCTGATAGATAATGTTTACCTTTATACGGAACACCCCATCATTTTTCATAGCTTCAGCATACTTTCAGTTTTTTATGCCGTCGCGTGCAACCATTATATCATTACGCTTCCCCATTACGGGGTAGGACAAAAAATAGCTACAAACGGCTGCATATACATCATATCTATTCACAGTGGAAACAGGATATTAATTATGAGAGATTTATGGGGTGTAAGGGTTTTCTTGCTCGGTATTATTAGCTCTGTTAAGAGAAGGGTATTTTTAGTGAGATTTATCTAGCGTTGGGTTAGTTGTATGGGGTCTGAAAGATACTAAAGACTTTTTGCCTATACAAAAACATATGGCTGTTCCAGTTTTTAAACGTGGTCAACGTTTAAAAACTAGAATAGCTATATTTTTTTGCTTTTGGTATTTTTAACCAAATGTGGTGTCTAGGGGCCCCTGGCTAAATAATAACAGCCAAACAGGTGGATCAATCAGGTTAAGCTACGCTTGCTTGCTGCGGTTAGCCTGTGGATGGGTGGCTATCTTTACATACCGAGACCCCTCCGTGCCTCGGAAAGCACGTTGAGCCCGGCACCGGCTGTCATTCGTGGATCGTCCAGTCAGAAGCCCGAAAGTCTGCCAACTAGTCTTAACTGCTTGTCAGATTTTCGCGACTTTCGCGCTTCTGACTACTGACCAAGGGGTTTCGTATTTCCCAGGAACTGGGTTGTGGAGGCCAGATAGGCAGTCACTCCATGTAAAACACTGGTACTCAGCTGCATCCGGTTAGACTGGAAGCTGAACCCAACATAGTTGGGAAAAGGCAGGCAGATGATGATGATGAGACATTTAATAGGATTACATGAGCTTAGAGGGCTTTATAGATGATTTCAATGATATAATTCTGTAAACACATACCTACTTGTGAATCATATTTTGTTCAATATACGAAATCACAAAATTTTAATTCTGCGGGACACATTGGCGCTTCCCCTTTAAAAAAACTTACATAATCGCCCCAAACTGTTATAATTTTAAGCAAAAATATATTCCACACTTTAGAACCATAACGATCCACCTAGTTTTTATTAACTATTAAATCACAAAACTTTCCTTCTACCCGTGTGTCTCCACGTTAGGTCTAGCTGTGGACAAACTTTACCCGTTCCCCACCTGGAATACATTCCAGAACGAATTTTGACTTTCTGACTGGAATTTCTGGTCGAAAGTTATGCTGGAATTATTTAACTGCCTTTGCTTTGTCGTTAGTGCTTTGGATAATTCTGGGAAGGGTTCTTGTGCTTTGTACGTGGCATGTTGCTTTGTCTGACAACATCGTTACAATGTAGGTAATGTTAAGCAGTAAGTATCATCATCATCATCATCATTTCAGCCAAAAGACGTCCACTGCTGGACATAGGCCTCCCCCAAGCACTTCCACTTCGACCGGTTCTGTGCTTCTCGCATCCAACGCAGTAAGTATACCTACTTATAATATGTTCCTATAGGATTCAGAGTTCGGTAAACCTTTGTTTACAGGAAGGATGTTTTTGCTTAATTTTATTTATACTTACATCTATACAGGGTAATTGGTAAAACATTAACAACCTTTTATGAGGTCATTGTATTCATCTTTAACTATGGGATCAAAACTGAAATCGCGAAAAAAAAAATCTGCTGTTCCCTACATTTATGTTCGTATAACTCGTCAAAATGTAGGGAATAGCTGTTTTTTTTTTCGCGATTTAAGGTTTGGTCCCGCAGTAAAAGTTGTTCATATTGATGAGTACAATTACCTCTTAAGAGGTTGTTAATGTTTTACCAATAACCCTGTATAAATAAAACAAAGTCGGGTTAGTTACAGCATTTATAACTCGAGAATGGCTGAACCGATTTTTATGATGTTTGATTTGTTGGATTTGTATTCGCCCAGATTATCAGAATAACTATTAAAACATGGCAGAAAATTAACAAAAAAAATCTGAGGCGGTACGAAGTTCGCCGCGGGTCAGTTAGTAATATTATAAAGAGGTAAAATTTGTGAGTTTTTATACAGGGGGTAATTCTGCAGAATTACTTACCCGATTACGAAAATTCTTTCACTAATGGGAAGCTATATTGCCAAGTATTCTGGTATATATTGTATGTTAAAATTTGAAATTGCTCGCGGAAGAAGTCGCGGGTAGACGCTTGTGTTGGATAAAAGTAAGCTTCTTGCCATGTACAGAGCCAGCACATCAAGCTACCCGAAACTGTCAAATTTTTCCAATCAACTTTGAACCTTATAGTTTATTTAGAGATAAAGTTGAAAATCTATTAAAGAAATTTGAAAGATTTTAGTAGCTTGATGTACTGGTGTCTATATAACAGTGTCTTTTTTAACTTTTTAAAGTTTGTACTGAACGATAGGAAGTCTGAACTCATTTTGTCTGACTGATATTTTAGCCAAGAGCTGGACTAGCCCAAGCACCTAAAAAAATTGACTCGGGTGACGCCGCTCAGCAAAACTAAAGTAGTCATCACAAATCCATAGCCTCTAAAACTACAAATTCAGAAAAACCTATGCCAAATTATTTAACCTTGTAAATACCCCCAAAACACACATTTTTTCCTACACTACCTTAAACATACGTACATAGTATAAGGCCGTTTTTCCAATAATCAAATACAGGGTAAAGCCAGCCACAAATGTTCGTCCGTTAGCCAACAATTACTGACCCACATTCCCCTCATCTGGGCATTTTTCCACCCGAGGAAACTTCTTTCGTAGCAACAGCGTTTTGTGAATCTACTGAAACAGTTTTACGTTTAATTTCTTTGTTGGGTACTTGTTTTCTTAATTGGCAGTTCGTTTTGATGTTTTCTTGTTTCTATTTTGTGATCTTTCAGATGTTATTATAGCTGAATAGTTAATTGTCTATTGAACTCTATTACATAATCAGCCTATAATGTTCCCACTGCTGGGACACAGGCCTCCTCTCGGTGAGAGGGAGTGGGCCGTAATCCACCACGCGGGCCCAGTGCGGGTTGGCAGATGTCACATGTCTTCGTTCTTGACTAATGTATGGGCAAGAGAATTATGAGAGGTATTCCAATCAGAGCACTGATTTCAACCGCACTTGGACGAACCGCACCTGAGCACTTCCACTTACCGCAGTGAAACGATGCCCATTACTTTTGATTCCATAACAACATAAGAGCTTAATATTGTAACTTTACCAAACATAATCAGCCTATAATGTTGGGAACTGCTGGGACACAGGCCTCCTCTCTTCGTGGGCTATAATCTACCATTTGGGCCCAGTGCGGGTTGGTAGATGTCACATGTCTTCAAATTTTTGGTTCAAGGACATGCCGGTTTCCTCACGATGTTTTCCTTCACCGTTTTGAGAGCAGTGGTGATGAAATAATTTACACAAAGTAAAGCGCCTGTCTGGGTTTGAACCAACGACTTACAACTCGTAAGTCGCGGCCGTTACCACTTGTCCACCACTGCTCTCACTTGCTTGCTTGAACTCTATTGTTATGACGTAATTAGCGTTTTTTCAAGACGTCCATTGATGGCAAGTAGGCAAAAGGGTGTCAATGGGACCCTATTACTAAGCCTCCGCTGTCCATCTTTATGTCCACCCGTCCGTCCGTCTGTCTGTCTGCGGCTGTATCTAACGCGAGCTGTATGTTCGTTTTCCAACCTCGGTCTCAATCTGTCAAAAATACAATCAATTTAAATACATTTCTGACAAGTTTTTGACAGTAATTGTTGCTGATATGAGATTGCGACTTGAATTTGAACACCCATAGCCGATAAATATAGGTCTTAAAACAAAAAAAAAATACTAAATGCGAAACGAGTATTTTGAATCGTTCCAATTGACATTACGTCTACTCCGCGCGTTCATGCTACACCACAGAACCTCACGAGATTATTTTCTTTAAACCACTCTACGTTTTCCTGTGTTTTAATTCACTGGTTCAATAGTTTAATAATGATGAATCGAAACACACGAATTACTAATGAAAAGCCGCAATAGCTCAATAGGAAAATCAAACACGATTCATTTGTTTGCAACAATGGAAATTATATTCTGTAATTGGATGAGTTCTGTATTGTAAAATTGGGTTGGTGAGCCTAGAGCCACCTATTTATTATATTATGTATTTGGTAAAGTTACAATATCAAGGTATAGGTCAATCGTCGAATCCGACTCGGCTGGGCAGCGTTCCGGAAGATACGCAATATCTTCTCGTCCCACATACCGCAGTGTCTCAAGACGAAAGTCTTTGACCAGTGCGTGTTGCCAGTGATGACATAATATGGCATTGAAACGTGGTCGCTCACAATGAGTCTTATTAGAAGGCTAAAAGTCACCCAAAGGGCAATAGAGAGTTAGCACTCTCCATTGCCCTTTGGGTGACTTTTAGCGATCACGCAGGGACACTGCAAGCATAGCTGCTTGCAGTGTCCCTGCGTGATCGAATCAGAAATGAGGAGATCTGCAGGAGAACCAAGGTAACCGACGTAGCCCGAAGAATTGCCAATCTTAATTGCCAGTGGGCAGTGCACATTGCTCGCAGAACAGATAGCTGATGGAGCCGAAAGGTTCTGGAGTGGCGACCGCGTACCGGAAGACGTAGCGTTGGAAGGCCCCCCACAAGCTGGACCGACGACCTTGTGAAGGCCGCAGGAACCCGTTGGATGCGAGAAGCACAGAACCAGTCGAGGTGGAGATGCTTTTCTATGTCCAGCAGTGGACGTCTTTCGGCTGAAATGATGATGATGATGACAATATCAAGGTCTTATGTTATCATGAGAAGTGGTAGCCCAGTCATAACGTACTCAGGCAGACGATTTACTTTGTATAAATAATTTATCACGACTGCTCTTAAACGGTGAAGGGAAACTTGAGGAAACCGGCATGTCCTAGAACCAAAAATTTGAAGACATGTGACATCTACCAACCCGCACTGGGCCCAAATGGTAGATTATAGCCCACGAAGAGAGGAGGCCTGTGTCCCAGCAGTTCCCAACATTATAGGCTGATTATGTTTGGTAAAGTTACAATATTAAGCTCTTATGTTGTTATGGAAACAAAAGTAATGGGCATCGTTTCACTGCGGTAAGTGGAAGTGCTCAGGTGCGGTTCGTCCAAGTGCGGTTGAAATCAGTGCTCTGATTGGAATACCTCTCATAATTCTCTTGCAAATACATTAGTCATCTAAGTAATGTCATCTTCCATACATTAGTCGTCATCTCAATAGTAACCAGGGGGTACCGGGGGGGGGGGGGGTTAGACTGTGTGAAAGATGATAGGGCTAGAAAATTATATACGAGTATTACATCACACGAATATTATAAAGGCGAAAGTTTGTGTGTGTGTTTATATGTTTGTTACTTCTTCAGGCTTAAACGGCTGGGCCAATTTTGATAAAAAAAAATATGGAGGTAGCTGACATCTTAGTTTAATGTATAGGCTACTTTTTATCTCGACATTCCCACGCGATCGACACTTATGCGGGTGAATATCATCTTTCACACAGTGCATCTACCGTTTAGTCTTCTGCAACTACAGCTGTCTCTACATTCATACTCAAACCTAAAAAAAAATGGATATTACCTCTGTTTCAAGAAAGTAAACTAATTAGAGAAAACGATGCCGCGGACGACTGATATTTCAGACTACATCTCGGCCCCTAGGGTAAACTCGTGTATACCTTACGAGTTTAATAAGGGTATGTTACATTATACAATCTTGTTGGGTGTTGAGGAATAGTACGGTATGTTGTAACTAAACATATTGATTGCGCGTTGTCGCTAAAAGTTTAATATTGGAAAAGATTTGTAATGTAACAGGAGGTGCGGTAATTATTTTTTCGGCTTATTGGCCAATTCGCCCGAAACGGGCGAATCGTCACTTTTGAACAATATTTTGTTTTTTTATAGGTGAAATATTTATTTTTGGACGAATCGACCCCTCCAGAAATATGTATTAGTAACTGGCACATTTTGAATTTTATGCAATATTGTATAGAAAAAAGGACACTAGCGCACAGAAGTGATAAGAGTTAAATATTATAAAACGTGTAGGTACTTACTGTTTTCTTCACTTCATTGCATAAAATTCAAAATGTGCTTATTGCCTAATCGGTACACATTTCGGAGTTGTTCACTCGCCCACAAATAAATTAACTTCGTGCAAGTCGCCTAAGAAAAAATAATATTACTCAAAAGCGACGATCCGCCTGTTTCGGGCGAGTAAATTCGTGCGAATCAACTAATACGCCATTTTTTCGTGTTGTGAGAAAATTTCTTCATAGATTGAAATGGTTTCATTGAAATACAAGAAGAGGTCATATTCAAAACCCCTGGATAAGACATGTCTTTTCATCGAGCCAAAGCAATTACGAACAGCTTTTCCCATAACCCCAAAATAACCCATCCCTCCCACTAATCCAATTTTCGTAAATAAAAGCCGACAGAAATATCCAGAAGTTTCTCATTCCCGCGAAAGAAAAAACTCGAATAAATAAAAGCCAAAAGGAAAATTGAAAACATCTTTTTATATGAATATGTAAATGGTAACATATCTCACGGTTTTTAGCCGCCATTCCCTTTTTTGTCGGCGATATGATAAATATGTAAATAGGCGGATGGCGGATACAGATAAATATGGAAGGCGATGTGAAGTTCTTCTGTATTTTCATCATGGGACGGACGTCACGGATGTCAACCAGTCAAAAGCTCTCTGTTTACTTCTCACGCAATAAAAAAAATTACAAGTTTGGTTAGCAAAAGCTTACTGCGGAAATACATGTAATAAGTGCTACTTACAAGTGACAATAATTTTCCAGTGTTTATGTGCTGTGCTAAATATAATAAACTTTAAAAACTTTTTATTGATGCCCAATAATATTTTAAGTACCTGACACCCGAAGGAAAATAAACAGTGTTTTGTTCGTGAACGGGACATTAACTGTGACCAAAGTTTAGTGTGTGCGCGCCTCTACTCAGATACTGTTGCTCAGCCTATGGTGTCTATCAGTACCATACACACCGTGTAAATTGCCATAAACGCGTTATTCAAAACAGCGCCATCTGTTGCCTTATCGGTGTACTACTTGGTCGTGATCGATAACACAAATTGTCAACAACAAGTTTAGCATGGCTAAGTGCGGTGGCTGTGGCAAGTTTCTGTCATCGACAGAAGCCGCAAATTGCTACAAATGTAGGTCCTGGTACCATCGAGCGTGCGTAGGTATACAGCATACCGGCCCTTTAACGACCCCCTGGCACTGTCCTGAGTGTAATAAAAATCTGGTAAGGGACAATCAGACTGAAACGCCGGTAAGGTCGCTTACGCCAGCGCCACCTGCACCTGCACACGAGGAAAGCCTCGTTAATCTCATGGACACCAGCCCCATAAACAGCACAGCCCTAGACACCACACAGGAGCTCAACCTGGACATCCTCAGGGCAGAGTTGTGCATTTTCAGGGAAGAATTTCTGAAAACGGTGCGAAATGAATTCCAGCTGCTCCGTGATGATCTGTCCGAGCTAAGATCCTCTCTAAACGCAACGAACGATAGAATGAGTAATCTGGAGGAGAGAGTGGCTGTGTTAGAAACGAAACACACTCAGCCCCAAGCATCGTCGGAGGTAAATGATCTGATCGCACAACTGCGGAGCGATATTAATGACCGAGATCAGGAGCTGCTCGCTAATGATATCCAGATCTCCAACATACCCGAGATCAGTGGTGAAAATCCAATTCACACGGCCATCTTAATTGCGTCAAAAATTGGCGTCAAAATCAAAGCGCGCGACATAGTCAGCGCCGAACGTGTCGGTGGTAGGCGCATCAATGCGACGCAGGCGACGGCGCCGGTGGAGACCCGCCCCCGCTTCCTCGTCGTGCGCCTCGCGCGCCGCGACTTGCGTGATGAGCTGCTGGAGGGTGCACGAGTGCGTCGCGGCATTACTACTGCAGACCTGGATTTGCCGGGCCCTGCGACGCGCTTTTATGTAAACGAGCGCCTTACGAAGGTGAATCGGGAGTTGTTTCGGAGCGCTCGCGAAGCCGGGAGTCGCCTCGGTTGGCAATTCGTATGGGCAAAACGAGGCCGTATTCTCGCCCGGTACAAACCCGGAGATGCCACTTGCCAGATCCGCTGCGAGGCTGACTTACAGCGCACTTTCGGACCGGCATCGGCACTTGGTAACGGCGGCAATATCGCACTATAATGATACCTCTTCGTTTGTTTGTTTTTGGTTTGTACCGATTTATCTAGTTTGTATGTTGTTTGTAAATTTTTTGTTTGTCATACTTTCTTGTACTGTCACGCTGATTCTTAAAGTAAGTTTTTTTGTACTAAGTGTCAACATTTCAAAAATGTTAACTGTATGTTACTACTATCTGCTATATAAATTGGTAGGTGTGTGTCGCGCGGTGGTCGCGGCGTGCCTCACTCAATTGTACGTAAATCAGTTTTATTACACTACACATATTATCTATCTACACCTATTTATTACCAATCTACTATTTAATTTTACAAAACCATTATTTGCATACCGCACCTTGCGTTTGTTTCATTTTCATTTAATTATATTCGTTATTTACATATTACTTACAATTGGACTAAAACTATTAATATTATATGAAATTAGAATTAAAACTACTGAATGTGCACTGATATTCTTAAATGAAGGAATTATTATATATTATTATAATGATGACTAAAGGAGAAAAGTTTCTTAAAGTTGGTCTTCTTAATGCTGGTTCATTGGGTACAGGTCATGATAACTTGATTGGTGCACTCGACAGGCATTGTTTTGACGTCATGGCCATTAACGAGACTTGGTTGCGACCGGGCGAGGAGGGGCGCGCTCCTGTGGTGCCGGGCTACCGTCTGCGTCACTCGCCGCGGCCTGCGAGCGTGCGCTCGGGTCGTGGTGGGGGCGTCGGTTTTTATCTGCGGCGGGGTTTAAGCGCGCGTACATGGACTGGTGCGATCGATCCAAGGTTCGAATCGGTCGAACAAATGTGGTTAACGATCTCAATGAACGGCAAAAAAATTGCTATAGGTACAGCCTACCGACCACCATGGCATGACCTGGTACTTTTCCTAGATGCCCTAACGGATTCCATTAGTTCACTGGGAAATTGCGACCACTACATTTTACTTGGCGACTTCAATGTTAACCTGCTAGACACGAATGGAATAAAAACTAAGAATATTAATGAATTTTTGAATTCCCTCAGTCTTTCACAATTGGTCACAACTCCTACCCACTTTACATCATCTAGTGAAACCCTCATCGATCTCTTGTGTACCGACCTAAAACCAAGAAATACATCGGTAGTACCTTTCGGTTCAGTCAACGGCCATTCGATTGTAGCTGGTGAATTTCACATTAAACGTGACAGTTTCAAGCCTTACATGGTAAAATTTCGGCCTCTTAAGAATGTGTGCGCTGAAAGCTTTAATTTAGACTTATCATTTTTAGACCTTGGAATAATTTCGTCGCTTGACAGCGTTAATGATATGGTGCATGTATTTAACACCCATATAACTTCCTTGTTTGATGTTCACGCACCGATCAAGACGTGTACAGTAAAGGAAAAGTCGTATCCGTGGATTACAGACACAATCAAAGTTATGATGCGTTTACGTGACGATGCACTTAGTAGTTATAGGAAAACGAAAGCCGATTCCAAAAAAATATATTACAAAGACTTAAAACACTTAGTGATTAGTTTGTTGTACAATGAAAAAGTTGCGTACTTTAAGCACAACATAAATAATAAAATAAAAAACCCAAAATTATTATGGAAAAATTTAAAATCTACCTTGTCGCCCTATAAGCCCAGACAAGACCTACCGTCGCACTTTACAGATCCTGACCTAATTAATAACAACTTTTTAATTGTCCCCGGTAACCCCGTGGCAAGCAGATCACTTATAAACTACTATGAAAATCATAGACATGGTGAAGAAATTTTCGCACTCATTCCAGTGGAAGAGAACGACATCTCCCGCATTATCTCTAACCTAAAAAGTAACGCTGAAGGTTACGACAATATTACCCTGGATATGATTAACATGACCCTGCCGCATACGTTAACTGTAGTAACGGACATAATAAACTGCTCCATAGTGACGTCTACATTCCCCGACCTATGGAAAATTGCCTCAGTTAGGCCCTTGCCAAAAAATTCAAATCCATCCACTTTAAAAGACCTACGCCCTATAAGTATATTACCATGTCTATCCAAAGTATTAGAAAAAGTCGTTAGCCGCCAATTAACACTTTTTTTGGAACAAAATAACGTTCTCCCTGATTTACAATCTGGTTTCAGAAAGCAGCGCAGTACATCTACTGCTTTACTAGATGTTACTGATAATATATTGTCTGCCCAAGATAGAGGAATGTGCACATTGCTGGTTCTACTCGATTTTTCCCGTGCTTTTGACGCAATAAATATACCGCTATTACTATCCAAGTTAAATTATTATGGTTTCGACGCCGGCGCTGTGCAATGGTTCCGCAGCTATCTAACAAATAGGGAGCAACTGGTTGACTTGCGTTTGGGTGACGGCACTACCCTTCGATCGACACGTATATCTGTAGACAGAGGAGTCCCGCAGGGCTCCATTTTGGGCCCGATTCTCTTTATTTTGTACTGTGCGGATATTGTAAAGTGCCTCCAAAGATGCAAGTACCATATATACGCCGACGATGTCCAACTTTATATATCTTTTAGACCAGACGAGTACATTAGTGCCATTAAGGATCTTAACGATGATCTTCAAAGAATCGCCGCCTGGTCAGAGAAGAACTGCCTGTCGTTAAATCCAATAAAAACTAAATATATGGTATTTGGCACAAGACAGCAGTTGGCTCGACTACCTGTGACATTCGACTTGAAACTTATGGGTGAACCAATTGAGCGAGTGTATGAGGCGCGGAATTTAGGTGTCATTATGGATAAAGACTTACGTTTTGAGAAACACGTAGCAGACTCGGTTAGAAACTGTTTTTATCGCCTAAAGGTTTTATACAATATGAGGCCTTATTTATCCGAAAAACTACGGGAACAGCTAGTGGAAACCCTGGTTCTGTCCAGGTTGAACTACGCTGACACGGTTTACGGCCCGCGCCTATTGGCTCGTACAGACCGCCTAATCCAAAGAGTACAAAACGCTTGTGCTCGGTTTTGTTATAATATTCCTCGCAGAAGCCATGTAACTCCTTTTCTAAACAAGCACCGTATACTGAAGATGAAGTCCAGACGAAAACTTCACTTGGCTTGCCTTCTGTTCGGTGTTGTTAAATATCAAAAACCAGACTACCTTTATAACAAACTAAGTTGGGTTGCGAGTAGACGGGAATGCGGGAGAAGGCAATGCTCACAACAACTCTCGACTCAGTCTCAGGGTACGGCTGCTTTTAGAGGCAGCTTTCGATATGCGGCTTCCAAAGTATGGAATAACTTGCCACCGCCAATTAGAGTAATTAACTCAATTTACGTTTTTAAACGACGCTTACGGCAGTACCTCATAGAAGCGCAGAGGAAGCTAGATATGGTCACACTAAATGTCTCAATTATATGATGTATGTACGAGTACCTACCCACCTGAGTATGTGTCAGTGTTTCTGTCGGTGAATGTCGCACGAAAATGTACATATAGTGTGTACGTAAAGAGCACGGATTAATAATAAATTATTATGACAATGTGTTGAAGCATGGAAGTCAGGCATCGTTTAAATTAAAACAGGTTTTTGCTCTGACTCGTTTCGTACTTTATTTGCTTAAGAAGGTCTAATTATATGTATCATATCATATATTTATTTATCAGTATTTTAATGTTTTTATTTTTTGTTTTTACAATGTAAGTACTAAATATTGTTTTTATGTGACACAAATTTATTTTTATTTATTTATGTAATTATGCATACACACGTCACGTTGCAGTATATAACTGGTTTATATCCGTCACCTCACACATCAGGTCCAGTTGAAAACCAGCGTCAGGCACTAGTTGTCTGGCATTTTTGCTGAACTGGGCCTTTTTGGCGCAGCCGTGAGGCACACATTCCTGCTAATTTCTTACATCGGACTTTGCACTTTTATTTTTATCCTTTTATTTTTTTGTTTTTATCTGATGTACGACTATTACCTGACCATCTGTGTATTGTGTGTCTTTTAGTCTGTGCTAAATAAATGTATAAAAAAAAAAAAAAAAAAAAAAAAAAAAAAAGTTTCTTGTGTTATTGATTGTGGTTACTGGGGAGAGAACTGACTGATGTTTTCACTTTCAATTTAAGAGCGTTTACCACACATTACATAGTAAAGAACATTTTCGACAAATCTTATTTAAAAAAGCTAACTGGTAACCTCTGTTTCTATGGAAAATTTAAAATCGGTCTAATTTGGCTGTAACCCTATTTTTCGAAAATATTCTTAACTAACTTTTTAGACCTTTGTATCCTGCAGCGTGTGAAGTTTCATTAAAATCGATTCATTCATTTCGAAAAACCAAGGGCTTGAAAGTGTGTAAACGCTCTTGAACGTGGAATGCGGATACTCTGAACCCTGGGAAAAGACATATTTTAACGACATGCAACGGTGGCGAAGCCGCGGGCGGAAGCTAGTCATTAATAATTATGGTTTGAAAAAATGCCACTACACTATCACAAAGGTGTGACCGAAACCTGACAAGAGTTTTGATTGACATATGTGTCAACTACCCTAATCAAATGTTAACTTGACGTAAGGCTAACTAACTTGAGTTTAAAGTCAAACCATCTAAATATTAATTCCCAAGACATAGTAATAAACGTTAATTACGAAGATTACTCTCCATAATTGAAATAGCTGTCATTATTGCATCGAGGCAAGCCCCGCAGGAATGGAGACATACTAGCTGTTTAATAAATTGATACCGACGTTCGAGACTTCGTTTAGAACGTCGCGTAATTAGAATTGTTTATGGTGACAAGAATATCAAAACTCCAATTCCCGTAATTAAAAATTGTATTGTCATCAAAACCAAAGGTGTGTACCAAATATCAGATCAATCTGCCAACAGGAAGGGGGTAAAATTACAAATACTAAATTTGACCCAAATAAATAAATAAGTAACAAACAGGGTATATAATAAGTATATAGTAAGTACATAATAAGTTAAAAACGTTCAAAATCTACTCGCAATCTCATCTCAGCGCCAATCAACGTCAAAAACTTGTCAAAAATATAGAGAAACTACAGGTATTTTTGACAGATTGAGACTGAGGTCAGATTGTGAACGTTCTTAAAATTACGAGAATTTCCTATCCGATATTGTTATTGTCACTTAGTCATTAATAACTACAATGATTTGTACTATTATAATAATAATTTTGTCACCAGTCTGCTAATATACACACATCAAAAGTGTCTAGGGATCAAGCATTTTTATGCGGATTTCTTGAGATTGAGATGTGGCTTTGTAATAAATTTATGATTTTATAAATTTATATGGATCCTTTTTGGTGCATTTCATAATTTGAATCAGGAACTGTGAATCAAATTCGAGTAAAAGATGAAAATCAGCTGTCAATATTTTCCCTATAAAAACATACAACGCATTGAAGACATTATTAGTGCTACTGTTTCCCTACTACTGATTAAAACCAACGTTATTATGGAGCGGCGACGTCATTTAAGCAGGGAAGAAATGCTCAGAGCCGTGGGAATGATAGAAGCTGGTTCCCGGCAACGTACTGTGGCTTTAGCTCTGAATACAAGTCAGAGTGTTATCAGTCGACTTTGGACACGTTACCGAAGCACTGGTACTGTGGCTGAGCGCCATGGAGGACGGTATCGCTGCACCACACGGAGACAAGACCGATACATTCAAATCTTAACTCGAAGAGCTCCAACAATAACCGCCATGATGTTAGCCGTGAGGCTTCATCACTCTTCAGGGAACTTAATTAGCGACCAAACAGTCCGAAACCGCTTGCATGAAGTGAACCTTCATTCCCGAAGACCGCTACGGGTACCACCTATAGCAATGCACAATCGTAGGATTCGATATCAATGGGCTCTTGAACACAGAAATTGGGCAGAAGAACAATGGCGTTTCGTGTGCTTTTCTGATGAGTCTCGTTTTGGTATGAGACCGGATACAAGACGTATACGACACTGGAGAACCCCTGGACGCCAACAGCGATTAAAATCCTGCCAGGAAGTCCATCCTTATAGTGGTGGAACCATCATGGTATGGGCGGGTATTTGGATCGGCGGAAGAACTGAGTTGATTTGGATCAGAGGCAACCTCAACGCTCAAATTTATGCTGAGACGATTGTATCAGACGTCATCGTTCCTCTACAAGTGCAAATCGGTCCCTTATTTCAGTTAATGCATGATAATGCACGACCGAACACCGCAAGAGTTGTAAGACAGACTCTCGCCGCAGCTAACATCAATGTCCTGCCCTGGCCTGCTCAGTCGCCAGACTTGAACCCGATTGAGCATGCATGGGATATGCTACAGAGAAGAGCTCTGCCGAATATGGAGGGTATCCAGTCGCAAGAAGACCTTTTTTTGTTGTTGCAACGAACATGGGCGGCCATTCCACAGCGTGATTTGGATGAACTCATTTTGAGTATGCCAAACCGATGTTCTTGTGTTGTTAGTGTTCGCAGTAGAAACACGGATTATTAATTGTTTAAGTTATTCAATAAAATTTTAAAGAAAACTGTTATTTCAGTCTTTTTTTCGAACTTTTGTGTTAGTGGTTCAAATGTCAAAAATCCCTTTATTAGGAAAATGGCAAATTTCTTTATTAATGCAAAGGTGACTTGGTTTATCGTTACTGTGACAAACGAAAACACTTTATTTGATGAATCCTTAAAGAAAATTTTAATTAATATCAATCAGGAGAAAAGTTATTGCAAAAATATATGTTGATCCCTAGACACTTTTGATGTGTGTACATTTACAGAGAACGGGAGAAACTGTTCCACTTATGCGGGTGAAACCGCGGGGCGCTGCTAATTTACCCTAAGTATAACAAAACTCACTATACTTATCATAGCTTTTAAAAGCGTATGGATATAGTTTTCACTGATAACTATTTATGTAAACACAACACAACAATAATAATTATGGGTATCTTACATGATGGAAATAACTCAAATATAATTTAACTGATGGCTAACGTACACCGAACGATCACTTCAATCATTTTTGTAATAGGTACCTATAATTTCCTATCGAAATAAAATGGTTTCTAATAAAAAATCCTGACCAAACAAATATGAAACTGTTACTAAATAATATTTCTGTTGACAGAACTTTCTATTACCACGAAATTCGAAGTATTTCGTGAACGTACATTTCAATCAAGAAATTCGTGGAAATAAATCTCGAAAGTCACAAAGATTTTGGCAAGAAAGCAGAAATGCGATTAAAATTCCTTCCATTCCTTTCGGGAAATATTTGTTACAGTACGGTGTGACTGGCATCTCATTGTATTAATACGATTTCCACGAGGAGCGCATTACAATAATCAATTTTAAAGAAAAAATAATTAATAGATATCTAGTTAATTTTTATGAATGTTTATTTTGCAAAGAATAACATGAAAAAGTAGTTCTCTTGAAATCCAAGTAATTTGTCTTATAAACACAGCATGTTTCCTTGCAGGTAAAGAAGGTATTAAATTAAATTAAATTAGAGAAAAAAATAGGTTGGTGTTTATTTCGTACAAGTAATTATAACGAGGTCATCCCTAGCCCAAAGCCTTTCCCAAGCTGGTACCGGACCGCTTGTAATCTAATAAAATTACATGATTGAATATTTCAAGAGAATCTGATATCTATGCAAGAAACAGATAGAAGACCGTGTTAGCTGACTTAAGCAAGCACATCATCATCTGCCTAGCCTTTTCCCAACTATGTTGGGGTCGGCTTCCAATCTAACCGGAGGCAGCTGAATACCTGTATTTTACATGGAGCGACTGCCCATCTGACCTCCACAACCCAGTTACTGACCTCCACAACCCAGTTAATGGGTAATACTACCCCTTCATAAGACTTGTTATCTGACTTTCGGGCTTCTGACTACCCGTAACGATTATAAAGGTTCCACGAATGACAGCCGGGACCAAGGGCTTAACGTGCTTTCGGAGGCACGAAGGGGTCTCGGTATGTAAAGATGGTCACCCATCCACAGACCAACTTAAGCAAGCACGAAGTACCTATACAAAAACAATACCTACTACATAGGTACTTACAGAACTTAAATAATTTATCACCATCCCTAAACAAACTGCCATAGTTGTTCGAATCAGGGTTGTTGCGAACATCAGCATAACCATCAGCGGAACTTCAGCATCATTTTCAACATCAGCATCCGCTATCCGCATTGATCGATGCTGATTATTAATGCTGAAGTTCGAGTCGTGACATGACCGCAGAGGGGAGGGGGGCTTTTTTTTTTTTTTTTCGGATGGGAAATCATCAAATGATCCCTCCCGCTCTGGGTGGAGCGGAAGGGAGTGTCAGACTCTTACTGACTAAAACCCACCCATGTTCCTTCCTTAGCCCTTTATGTTCCGGGCCAGCGGTAACCCTTTCGGACAATCCCGCTGACCCGACAGGCTTCGGCCCTATGGGGCCCCTCCTCGATGCTGACATCTCTTTGAGGCGCGCGTGGAACACGTACGCGCCGTCCGGCACGGGCCTGGTCCTCATCGGACGGTGAGCTACCCATTACTCTCCGCCCGCAGGCCCGCGCCTACGGTGGCCGGGAGTCGTCCCGTGGCTCCCGACGCCCGGAGCGTCTCCCGCGGCAGCTGGGACGAGAGGCTCTCTCCCTCATCCGTCCCGCCACCTCCTTGTCCAGCAGTGGACGTCTTTCGGCTGAAATGATGATGATGATGATCTTTCACACAGTTCATCAATCCAGCAAGGTTTCTAGAACCTCTAACGATTGATTTATTAAACCATCGCAAGTGCATTTCTTTCTAAGTCCTACTAGTTTCAGTTCCCTAAACTATATTCTTGGCGTACTTAATACCTAAATTCACGACCACTACTTGGCACTTTACAGACCGCTACACAACAACTTTAAAGAACGGATAAACTTAGGCACTAACACTAGAATTTTATCGTTTTCTTGCAACTTGTTTACAGTAGTTTGGCACTAATAGTGTCGGAGTTTGTAAACTACCGATGTTGATTTATATGCTCGTGTTTAGGACTGTTGCTAGAGAGGACGTAAATTCTGGGCTGAACTAATGTAACTTTTGTTGATGATTTCTGAAAAAGTGTGCTATTTAGAGACTTCGTTTTCATTTTCCTGTAATCTTTATATAAACTTCTATCATATAGAATAATTTCAGATTTTTACAATTTTCAGCAAAAGTCGAAAACTATGCGGCTTAAAAAAAAATATGTTTGAGAATGTGCAAACTGCGCTCTTTCAAATGATACCCCACACTTCGAATTTTTCAGACCCCCTTTCAGTCCCTGTTGCAAAAAATATACCTACTTATATTTTTATTTCTTTCTTACTTGCAAAATAGTTGGGCAAACGTCATCTAAAACTATTCCAAATTTCAGGTTGATAGCATTAGTAGTTCTTGAGATATCCAGCTGTGACAGACAGATAGACAGACAGAGAGACAGACTGAGTCTCACCATAAGGGTTCCGTTTCACCATTTTGCTACGGAACCCTAACTAGAACAAATTCCTGCCACAGTACCTTGGTTACATTATTTACGGCACTTCGACACAACCCAGCAAACAGTCGAAGCTGATTTATAGGGCGTTTAAAACCCTGTTCTTACTACCTAATGAGAATTTATAGTTTCAACTCTCATTGTTCAGACGACCACCGACGTGTATTACTTACTGGTGCTAAAGGAATGTTTGAAAACTTTCAGACTAATGTTTTGGGAACCAGCAGGGTAATGGCGTAACACACTATAGCAATGGGTTTCATTTTGACAGTTCAACAACATTCATTGCGTGATTTACGTTGTTGAGCAGACACATTTTTCGAACTTATGGATCAATGGATTAGCAATATGCTTCAAAATGATTCAAATTGAGTGTAATAGTGTGTTACGGGTACTGAAGTGATTGACGTTCTTTTGTTTTGTTTGTATTTGTGTTAGGAGGAGTTGAGTTGTAATAGGAATAAATGTAAATATAATGTGACTCGTGGCTAAGTAATAACAGCCGCATAAGTAGATCGATCAGGTTAAGCTACGCTTGCTGCGGTCAGTCCGTGGATGGGTGATCATCTTTACCTATATACCGGGACCCCTCCGAGCCTCGGAAACCACGTTAAGCCGTTGGTCCCGGCTGTAATTCGTCTATCTTTGACTGTCGTTACGGGTCGTCAGAAGCCCGAAAGCCTGACAACCAGTCTTACCATATGGTATCTTATTGGACCAATGCAAAACGGTATAGTGTTACCCAGTAATTAGGTTGTGGCAGTCAGATTAGCAGTATTATACGTGGAGCGACTGCCAATCTGATCAATTCACCCGGTTAGACTGGAAGCCAACCCCAAAAATAGTTAGGTATAGGCAAGGCAGATGATGATATAACATGACTACTAAAGGCATTTTTATGAGTGTCCATGGAATTTCTTGCCCGTTCTTCCCCATAGGAACCTACTACACTTTGCAATGTTATTGGTAACTAGGAATGAATGACTCCTTGACATTTCAAAAGCCTGTAAAAGAAAATATCTGTATGATTTGAAAATGGTTTATGTTACTGTTAATTCATCTCGTCCTTGTAGAATGGTTTATTATGAATTTGCATCTTTAAGAAGAACGATAAAATGTATCGTTCTTCTTAAACATACAAATTCGTTCAAAAAGTGAAAAAAGTTATTCTGTATTCGGGGAATAAAGGTGTGTCGTATAATGAGGTCGTCGTAGGTACCTACTTCGTTTGGCATTATAGACCATCAGTATTGTATCACTTGTTCTCATTGTCACATCGATCTTAAAGCAAAAATAGACCTTGATGCCTTATGACGTGTAAGTGATAAACAACAAGTATCAACCTTAGGGTGGTTAATCAATTTACAAAGTTCATTATACCTGCGCAAAATATTAATGTATTCTTATTCAAGCACAACTTTACCTACACAGTACCTATTCGTAAGTAAGTCTATCACTCACAGAGTCACAGCGGAACTAAGGTCTCCAAATTCGCGGTCTGTGAATACATAGAAATTCGTAGAAAATAAATTATTTACAGGTTCAAAGGCATCAAAGTTCCACTACCCATTACTTAGGTAACAAGTTAATAAATCTACATTTATGTCAACCTACAACTATGGTTTCCATTCCAAAGAGAAATTACGAAGTAGCACAATTATTTCAATTAGTTAGTGGGTTAATTAATAAGCGTCATGACCTGTCAAGGTTTTCCTATAATTAGTCACGTTAATTTGTTTATGGGTCATGACCTAAACTTTTTTTAATGGTTTGACTTAGGTCGGTACTCTCTTATAGAGGGAAAACTACCATAATCACCATAATCAGCCTAAAATGTTCCCACTGCTGGGACACAGGCCTCCTCTCAATGAGAGGGAGTGGGCCGTAATCCACCACGCGGGCCCAGTGCGGATTGGTGGATGTCACATGTCTTCGAATTTTTGGTTCTAGGACATGCCGGTTTCCTCACGATGTTTTCCTTCACCGTTTTGAGAGCAGTGGTGATGAAATAATTTACACAAAGTAAAGCGCCTGTCTGGGTTCGAACCTACGACCTACAACTCGTAAGTCGTGTCCGTGACCACTGGGCCACCACTGCTCTCAAAAGGGAAAACTAAAAATGTATAATTTGCTTGATGATAAAATTAAGTCGCCATTTTGAAAGGAAGCTCTATAACGCGGCTTGTGGTAGGAGTAAAATAGAAATTGTTACTTAATAAAAAAGGGTCATGCGACTTCCTCATCATCATGCGAGAGAAAGATAGTTTTCATGGTTTTCGGCGAGGTCAAAATGAAAATCCAAAATGGCGACAAATTCATGAGAGCTTCTAGAAATCTTATACTAGATGGCTCTGTATAAAAACGCGAATTAAATTCACACTTTCTCTTTCTCTCTGTCTCAAAGACAGGGTGTGCAAATAAAAAAGTAATATGTTTACACAAAAACAGTTGTTTTTGTCTAAACAAAGTCTCCCAGAAATATGTTTGGTACACATTTCATATTATATTATGTCTGCCGTGATACTGACGACTTTTTTAATATGTTTCGTACCAACTTTCTAAGAAAAGCGTCTATATCACGGTAGACATAGGGGCTTTCTAAGAAAATAAACTCGTGAAGGACCATTCATTACATATCACAACAACATTACGTGCCTCGGAAAGCACGTTAAGCTGTTGGTCCCGGCTGTCATTCGTGGATCTTTGACAGTCGTTAGGGGTCGTCAGAATCCCGAAATTCTGACAACCAGTCATACCATGGGGTATCGTATTACCCAGTAGTTGGGTTGTGGAGGTCAGATAGGCTCCATGTAAGGTCAGCTAAAACTGAAAATGTATAGCTTGATATGTTGTCGTGTGTACCTATAAACGGGCCTGTAGCAACAAAACATTGAAGTCTTAATCTATTTCCCTCCAAAATTATTTGACTCGTAACCTTCCTTGGAAGTTAGTTTCAGGCAAGGCATATTTACGTTATTGGTTTTCGCTTGAGAGCCGCCAAATGTGGCACTGGAGACACATTCGGTGTCGTTCTACGTATTAATGCTGTTCTTGTTTATTTAAGCGGGTGTTTCTATTGTCCCGAGCGATTTGTGGATGACTGTGAAAGTGGGTTGGTGGGAATGGTGGTGACTGGAAACGTTTTCTTGTAGAATAGCCGGGACGTTTGAATTTTTTGGAGTGGTTTCTTATGTTGATGGAAATATTTTAAGCAGATGTGGTATTTAATTTAATTATCTTAAAATCTTAATCCTAACTATTATAAATGCGAAAGTAAGTTTGTTTGCCTTTTCACGCCTAAACCACTGAACCGATCATCCTGAAATTTTGCATATACGTTGCCAGGTGTACAGAAACGGACATAGGGTACCTTTCATCCAGAAAAAAGTGCTGTTCTCGAGGAAAAGAACAATAACGTTATTATGATAATAGATGGCGCCACGTGTCGAATCAAAAATCAGGACCAGCTATCTAGCCGGTCTTTAAACCGGCCACTCGGACTCATGCTTTTTATGTTGATGGGAATATTTTAAGCAGGATGTTATAATTATGACCACACTTAAGCTTCATTGTGTGCGTCATGTTTTCAACACACTATCTACCTAGCTTAAATCCTGAAGAATATCATATATTTTTCTGATTTTGTTTACTGTAGTCGATCATATACTTTTATTGTTTCTAAAAGTTGCGTTTTTTCCGTTTAGGTCCTGTAAGCCCCTTAAAATCGGAATCGAATACGAAGCACCTTGTAAACGGATTAAGGCTCTCCCTCACAGACGCGTTATTATCGGTCGATAATATCGGATGCGTTATTGCGATGTCTGTTTTCAGTACAGAGTTACATACTGCTGCGATAATAACGTCGCTATAGAAGTAGGCGCTTGCGTTCCTCCGTCCTGCGATATTCCGATATGAGTTCTTAGAACATTTTGTATTAGGACGCATACGATCTTACACACACCTGCGTTGATAACGTAGTAACGTGTAGTGTGGTTGGGGGGCCTGTTGTGTAGGTTAAACGCACCCCTTAGAAATATCGGACACAAAAAATGCAGCTATGTGGGAAGGAATTGGGACCCATTGTCCCAATAACGCATCCCAGTTATTGCGACAATGGGTCCCGATTCCTTACCCATATTATCGACTGATAATAACGCGTTTATGAGGGAGAGGCTGTAAACGGCAACAATAGGTACACGTGTCGCCCTCTACCGGCCAAACCGACCTTTTACATTCAAAACCTATTATCACAGAACAGCCAAAAATATTGAACAAAACAGATGAAAACAAAATAATTCGCTCCACATTTTCACGTAAACAAAAGCACTCATATGCAAATTATAGCAATCGATTTCGAGGCAATAAAGGCTTAATTAAAGCCTCCGTTTTACGAATGGGCACGTATCAAAGTAGAATTGTACCAAATGTTACTGATGATGCCGATAAGCCGGCCGTTTGTGTTAAGCGGGTGACGGTGCCGAGAATAAATATTTTGCTTTCAGGACACCGGCGGAAACGACGGGTTTCAGAGTAGCTTGTTATGATTGACCAGTGCATGATGCCAGTGATGACTTATGGCATTGAAATGAAACGTGGTCGCTCACAATGGGCCTTATAAGAAGGCTAAAAGTCACTGCCGGGTCAGCGGGATTGTCCGAAAGGGTTACCGCTGGCTCGGAACATAAAGGGCTAAGGAAGGAACACGGGTGGGGTTTAGTCAGTAAGAGTCTGACACTCCCTTCGCTCCACCCAGAGCGGGAGGGGTCATTTGATGATTTACCATCCGAAAAAAAAAAGGCTAAAAGTCACCCAAAGGGCAATGGAGAGGGCTATGCTTGGAGTTTTTTTATGCCTGTGTGATCGAATCAGGAATGAGGAGATCCGCAGGAGAACCAAGGTAACCGACATAGCCCGAAGAATTGCCTAACTTAAGTGGCAGTGGGCAGGGCACATTGCTCGCAGAACAGATGGCCGATGGGGCCGAAAAGTTCTGGAGTGGTGACCGCGTACCGGATGACGTAGCGTTGGAAGGCCTCCCACAAGGTGGTTCGACGACCTTATGAAGGCAAAGACGTTGGATGCGAGAAGCACATAACTGGTCGAAGTGGAGGTGCTTGGGGGAGGCCTATGTCTAGCAGTGTACATCTTTCGGCTGAAATTATGATGATGAAGCAAAAGTTTATTTTCTTTGAAAGTATCGTAAAGTAGATACCTGCCAAAAGGGTAATATTCTGGGTTTAATTAAGTAAATAAGTTGTTTGAATCGGTATTATGATTTGTTATGCTATGTTCACATGCACGCCGTGCAGCCCGGCGGGCTGCCTGGCGGGCTGCGCGGCATGCAGCCCGCCCCAGGTCGGCGAAAATTAAGCTGTTCACACGCACGCCGTCGTGTCAGTCAGCACGCCCGGTTCGCGGCATTCACGTTCACAGGCGCGTTTACGGGCTCGGGCGTACCGTTTACACGCTCGTGAATGTGAATGTGCACGTTGAATGTCGAGTTGAACGCGCGCGTGTGAACGTAGCAGTGTAAAAAAAGGCAGATTTTGTCTGATTCTTGTCTTAATTCAACTTGGAGTAAAATTACGCCAACCTTATTGAACCCTTAAAATGTTTAATTAAACCGAAGTACTACTACTACTGGTGTAACTTTACTACGGGTTATTAATAAAGGAATTGGTGTTTATTTGTGAGAGAGGATGCAAATAAAACTATCTAACTGTAACAGCTATAACTTATGAAAAAAAATAATTAAGGAATATCTCACCGACATCGCAAAACAAACAACCATTAACAAGTTCCTATTAGAAAATAAATCGTGATAAAAGCTTAAAGTCATGTTGTAAGTCCCAACAGTATTAATAAAAACATCTGTGTGCTTAGTATCCAAATGTTTCAACTAAATCAATTGACTTCTCCGTAAACAGCCTGAAGCGAAAATAATCTGAAACCTTTTCATAGTAAAAGTCTTCAGAAATATTACAGAAGCAATTTCTCTCATAGATACGGCTTTATTAAGTTTGTGTTGGCGACAATTTATTATTTTAGACGGCGACCTGGTAAAACTTACACCTTGCGATCGTTTGTCATGAGACGGTTTTTGCGAGGTACGACACAAAATAATAGTTCTGTGGGTGAGGAACGTATTAAGAATGAAAAAGGCTCACCCTTTGTTTTTTTTTTTTGCGGATTGGAAATCATCAAATGACCCCTCCCGCTCTGGGTGGAGCGGAAGGGAGTGTCAGAATCTTACTGACTAAAACCCACCCGTGTTCCTTCCTTAGCCCTTTATGTTCCGGGCCAGCGGTAACCCTTTCGGACAATCCCGCTGACCCGGCAGACTTCGGCCCTATGGGGCCCCTCCTCGATGCTGACATCTCTTTGAGGCGCGCGTGGAACACGTACGCGCCGTTCGGCACGGGCCTGGTCCTGATCGGACGGTGAGTTACCCATTACTCTCTGCCCGCAGGCCCGCGCCTACGGTGGCCGGGAGTCGTCACGGGGCTCCCGACGCCCGGAGCGTCTCCCGCGGCGGCTGGGCCGGGAGGCTCTCTCCCTGAGCCGTCCCGCCACCTCCTTCGCTAGCATGACTGCTTCGCAGAAGGAGGTGACTGCCTCCCACTCCCTCTCGCCCCGGACCATGGCTTGCACCAGGGGAACCTTGCAACCTTTTCATAGTAAAAGTCTTCAGAAATATTACAGAAGCAATTTCTCTCATAGATACGGCTTTATTAAGTTTGTGTTGGCGACAATTTATTATTTTAGACGGCGACCTGGTAAAACTTACACCTTGCGATCGTTTGTCATGAGACGGTTTTTCCGAGGTACGACATAAAATAATAGTTCTGTGGATGAGGACAGGAACGTATTAAGAATGAAAAAGGCTAACCCTTTACTATAACTTTTTAGAGAGCAAAAAAAATTTCTTACGTAATCGTAAATTTTTGCTTTTGTGTTTTGTTATTTATAAAAAACTTTTACTCTTTGGCTCCAAAAGACACATGATACATGATTATTGTGATACTCAAATAGGGAGTTAAAACTATATCTCCTAAATACAGATTACTGAGTAATCTAGCTAGGAGAGCAGCCAATCACCCAACAATTCGTTGTACCTACATGTAGTAATGCATACTTTCTAGGTCCCTCATGTACTTACTAAAAAGCCTTTAAAAATATATAATTTATTTAAATATGTATTTAAAGATTATTAAGTAATAATAAAAATCATCAATGTTTTCATCAATGATATTTCATGAAATATCAGTCAATAGGAATATATGAACTTAGAGGGTTGTAGTGATGATTTTAATGATTATAATTCCGTAAATACATATTTTTTACGCTCGCCAATCATAATTTTTTTTCAACAAGCAAAAAAAAAAATCACCTAGCTCATCCCCCTTAATGATAAGGACGTATATTTTTTGAGCTGGAAATCGAAATTACGACAATACTTAATACTGGAGGTTTAAAATGGCGTATCTAGATCCTAAATTGTAGACCGTTCCCACTCGTGAAAGTCATCTGTAGCGAGCTCCAAATTATCGCCCAAATCACGCACGTATTTGGCGCCTGAGTGGAATTGCTCTAATGTAGCTCAATTTTCCGATTCACATTCGCCTCCCGTATCTCGATTCAAAAATCGAACTGCAATCCAGCTGGTTTAGAGCACGCATGATTGATAGGTGCACAAGTACCTTGCGGATTGAGGTTCGGAATATCTCCCGCATATCATGCTTCGGAAACGTGCCAGGAAGCGAACACAAATTGGCCTTAAACCGGCTAAAATTGACCACGAAAAAACAGGCCAGTTGCCACACCATTAAATCACCCTTCTACTACCAAAAAATACGAATGTGCTAGATATTTACATGGAAAAACCACGCGAAGTCCAGTGAGTTTTTCCCACAGTTGCTCCCGCGTGTAGCTGTGTTATTTCGTTTATCGCTCCGGCCGTCAGCTCGCTGCGAAATTTAATTTATCAGCAACGGTAGGTATGGCAAGTGTGAATGGACCCGATACGAACGTATCATTTCGTCGGAACGGCATAAAAATTAAAAAGTCTACTTCGCATGCAAAATTCATGTGGAATCAGCTCGTCGAGTTCAGCTCAGTTTTTATACGCGATGTTATTTTTACAGTGAAGTTGGCTTATGGGATTGGGTTCCTTACTAACCTTGATTAAATTTAGGTCACAGATTGTAATATGTAGCTTTTTATTGTAATTTTAATGTTTGTTGAGGTTGGAGTTAGCTGAAATTGTGTTTAGAACAGTTTACTAGTGTTGTTGTGTTTATTGACCTTTTCATAGACAGTTGAAAAGAACATTAGGGATCGTGCCAACATTTTAACCACATGCTAGTGTTGTCAATTGTTTCTATTGTGTATATATATTACTATCTATTATGGTACACTGCATGAATTGTCAGTACATTATGAAAACCATTCAGAACAAAACATTATAATAAGTTCAAAATAAGATAAGAAATTAAAAATCATTGCTTTTTTATGAAACTAACGATTATACTAGTTCATGATACTAGAAAGTTACCTTGGACTAGTTTTCTGGGTAAAAACCATCCATACTATAATATTATAAATGCGAAAGTGTGACGATCTGTTTGTCTGTTACCTCTTCACGCTTAAACTGCTGAACCAATTTAGATGAAATTTGGTATAGAGATAGTTTGAGTCCTCGGAAATAATAATAATAAATAATATATACTTGTGTTTTTATATATACTTGATTCTCAAGGTCTATTATCACTTCTTGGCGAAGAAAATCTATTAATAAGTCACATAAGCCACTACGAAACGTGTCCCTTCATAAAAATATCCTAACACTATATTAGCATAATTCAATTCTTTCGCTCGTCAAACACGACAAGACCCATCTTGAAGTATCATTTTAAACCTGAAGTTTTTATATCTTCGTTGAGGAACCCTAATAAAAGCTAATATGGCGGCTGATGAGAAAATTTGCCTTTACATCAGGTTCAAGGACATGTAAAAGGAAGTTTTTTTCAAGGAGATTTTTTGCTGGCTTTATGGTGGTATTCGTTTCGATATTGTTCCTTGTTTTTTTCCTTCTTTATTGATTTAAATTTAAATTATTGTTTTTTCATTTCTTCAAGCAATCGTTGGTAACTTAACTTTATTTTACCCTGTAAATACCTCTTCTTTTCGAATTCTTGCTTTCTAATATCATACCAGTTACATAATACCAGAATATTTCTGAATTTAGAGATTTTTTTTAGGTATTATAGTACCAGTTTAGAGAGAAAAGCAGGCTTGAAAAGGCTTAGACATCTGTCAATACTACACACATCTAAACTAAATCTTTAATCTAGACTTTGCACGAGTTTCCGAACAAAACTTTAGTCGAAAAACTATTCATTCTATCGGAAAACCCGTTCCGAACAGAGTCGAGTAATCAAAAATTGGACCAAAAACTCTCGCTACAAAACCTGTACCGTAATTCAAAAAAAAAGAAAAGAAAAAATTGAGCTCTATTTCACGCAGGGTCGTTAAAATGCGGTTTATTTTAGTAGTTTCCGTGAAGCGTGCGCAACCGGGGAAAAAGGTAAGTTAAAAAAGTTTTGGCATTTTGTTTTTTTCAGGCGAGCCCCAAGAGACTGGTTTTCGACCTCGACGGTTAATCTGCGTATACCGAATGGCGTGGGCCGAAACACTTTTGGACATACTGTGACAGGCGTGAAATATTAAAACACGAACGTGTATTTTTTCTAACTTATATAATTCAGTTTCGGCGAAATTTGAGGTTGGTTTTACCGCGTTTTTTTTTTAAATCTTTATTTGTTTGAAAGGGTCTTATCACTTAGTGATAATGTCTTCCCCGTAACAGAAAACATTCAACAACTTAAAACTAAACAATGGGTAATGAACAGTTATTAATATAATTATGACCAACATAATAGTGTTGTCCCTATTCGTTTTGGTAGATAACGAGCAATAGTCGACACAACACCCCAGTCAGGCCTCCTCCGACAAAGGGGACATGCCCCCACTTCAAATCTCAAGCGAATATTGTCTATCGTGTACATATTATGTTCCGGTCACATTCCATCAGCACGTGTCCTCCTCAATCACCCCACAAACTTTGCAAAACATTTCTTGATATCAATGTAAAATTACAAGCATATTTTGCACCGATAAAACTAGACCAATGCAATTATCGAAGTACGGTGAATTACAACCCCTTCTGTTTAATAACGAAAATATTTTTTACGTTCGTATATTTTCACAATTTAATACGAACAACAAACAAAACAAGCCTAGATAAGGGAGAATTTCATTTTGCCTGCACATAGAACTCATTTCACGTAGAGATCGAGGTTAAAGAGAAGCCGAGATTTTGGGTTTCGGCCTTATATTGAGTTTCGGTCAGTTATTGGACTCAATTTAACCTAGTCAACTTCTACCTTACCTAATATTCTTATGATAAAACAAAAATGTCTGATTAGACATTAGATTAACCTCAGTCAAGATTACTGGCAAGAACTTTTATTAAATAAACAAATATCTGTAAATTTAGATTAAACCAAGATTACTTTGGGATCTAAATCTCCAACAAATTAATCTTATTCTAAGTAATTGCTCAAATGAATAGGGATAAAAGGAATAATAAACGGAAGTCCTGCTCTTAGTAAAGACAGTGTATCCCTAATCCATCCTCTTTGTAGATTTAAAGCTAATTTATCCAGGCTAATGCTTTCTCTGCTCAAGTGAGCACGCTAAGAGCTCGACTACGCTAGCCTTGTGGCCTCATAAAGGATTTTTTAAGATTACGAATGATTTTCAATGCTTGCTATACCTACATTGCTCTATTTCTTGTAAACCTATTAGTACAGACTTTTGGTGCTCGTACGCTAAATCAATCACAAAATCAATTAAAAAAAAAAGAGAAATTTTCTCTATTTTAATAATTATGTAACTATTTCCAATGTAAAATAAGTTGGAAAGGATATATTGTCAAAAAACTGTTTTCGGACACCATTTTTCCAATATGCGCGAGCGGCAAAGACACGAGGTGGAAAAGTGAAAATTTAAAAAGATATCGAAATCTTTACAATCACTAATTGTCAGACTCTTGAATAATCAAAATTACTAATCAAAAACAATTTAACTGTAATTGAATTCACGCCGTAAAGTTTCGGTATCGGTATCGGCAAACAAATGTATTGGCCGAGAGTGAATGCAGTCTCGGCCGAAACCACGGCACATGCCTAGCACAGGGGTTTAATAGTATGGAAATGAGCGCGCATTGAATACGACTGAGGAGCTGAATGGAACGTCTTTTGTTCTAATCGAGTCGAAAACGTGATAAGGAAACGCGTGCTTTTCTTGCAATAAATTCGTGAATTTATTTTGGGCTTAATTTAGTTCAAGGGGATTTTTTTCATGTAACTTTTAATCGTGCTCTTACGTATGCCTTTTGTGTGCATCAAATAAACGATTTATCTATCTCCATCTATGTTTTAATGTGAGGCAAATTATTCATAATAGGCTTTGAAAATAGTATACAGGGTTATTGGTAAAACACCAGCAACCTCTTAAGAGGTCATTGTACTCATCATTATGAACAACTTTTACTATGGGACCAAACCTGAAATCGCGAAAAAAAAATCTGCTGTTCCCTACATTTTGACGAGTTATACGAACATAAATGTAGGGAACAGCAGATTTTTTTTTCGCTCGGCTCCTAAGGGTCATAGCGTGATGTTAAATAGCCTATAGCCTTCCTCAAGAACTGGGCTATCAAATGCAAAAAGAATTCAAATCTGACCGGTAGTTAAAGAGATTATCGCGTTCAAACAAACAAACTCTTCAGCTTTATTATTAGTATAGATAAAAAACTCTATGGCCCATAACTCCTTAATAGGTACCAACTCTTAACATCTTACACACGTGATAACTTTTAAACGAAATATCCGATTGAGATGAAACAAAAAGTATTTTACTTCTTCATAAATACTCTTGATAACATAATGCTTAATTTCGATAAAGATTAATATTACGATACATATTTAACGTAGTTTTTTTTTCTTCAGACGATTTAATAATTATTTTGAACACAAAATCGGTTATTGTGATTAAACCATGGTAGCTAGATATATGTTCTCGCGGACTTTTTTGTAGGTCTTAATGGGCTCTACAAACCCGTAGTACATTATTTTGTTCTATTGTCAATAGTTTTTGCAGCGCACGCAAAAATAGGTTTTCGATTTTACACCTTGTGTTACAAAATAGCAATTTTATTACGAATCCCTAATTTTGAAGAAATAAAATATAGCCTATAGCCTTCCTCGATAAATGGACTACCCAACACTAAAATAATCATTCAAATCGGACCAGTAGTTCCAGAGATTAGCGCGTTCAAACAAACAAACAAACTCTGCAGCTTTATAATATTATTAGTAATATTAGTAATTAGTATTAGTATTAGTATATTAGTATTAGTATATTAGTATATTAGTATTAGTATATTAGTATATATTAGTATATTAGTATAGATTTTAGAGTTATTCTGGTCTGATCCCCTGATCCCTCCTCCACCCCCCTCCTCGATCCCTCCCTATCCCTGCTTAGCATTAACGAAATAAATACATGAACACACACGTATAAATAAACATCAATCATAACATCATAGACCTCATCTATCGCTTACCATCAGGCGTGATCGGGGTCAAGAGCGGGCCCATTTAGTAATAAAATAAAAAAAGAATTGTTTAAAAAGCAGGCTTGTCTGAATTTTGTCATACCTATTCGGCCTTCAATTTCTCTCTGCTAAACACAGAGTCTATTCCATTCCTGTGTTCCATTCAGGGACTTGAAAACGAAATGAATTTCGGTCCGTTACCACTAATGTTATCGTATAGCGTTCCAAAATTTGTAACGATACTAAAACCTAAAAAAAAATCTCGCTGAAATCTTGAGTTATAAATGGTGTAACTAACCCGACTTTGTTTTATATATACAGATAGATAAAGGCACATAAAGGCACTTTTGAGCGTCAAAATTTACAATAAAAAAATGGAATTGATTCTAGTCGCTCAAATGAAAACTATCTACCTTTGGAACTCCTTCCAAAAGGTAGTTTTCGTGTGTGTTTTCGTTTCGTTTGTGTGTTGTATTTTCGTTTATGCGTCCTGTGTTAATAGCGTTAGTGGTGGTTGTGACTTGTTTATTCTCATTCATTTTTAGACCTTCCAACAGGACCTCTTGTTTTTTGTCTCGTCTCGTACTTTGTTTCGACTACCATTCGGTCATTATTATACTTTTGTTTTGTTAATAACAAGCCAGTCAGTCTCAGTTTAGATTTATCTTATTCTCGAAATCATAACTTATTCCTAGCTAGATTACATTCAGTCTGTATTTAGTCGAGGTCAAAGACTTACTAAAGGCTTTGTCCCGAGAATTGATATTCGTATTTTCTCAGTGATTTTCGGAAATTAATAGTTAAGTCAAACAACAACTAAATCCATTATTCAGGTTAATAACATTGATATTTTGTAATTTTCCGCCATTTTCCGGGAAACAAAGATTGATGTCTCAAACTTGGGTCCTCTTCAATCAAAACTTGAAAAACAATTAAAATGGTAATAATTTATCTGTTCTTCCAATTAGTGTCGTCGAAATAAACTTATTCGCGGGCTCGGTTTCCTCGTATTGCAATGGTTTGGTCTAAGGTAAAAGCGAAATAACTAAAAGCATTCATTAGTTTAGTAATAATCGAAATAAAAATGATAGAATTTCGTTTCACGATTCCTACTTTCGCACTTCGTCGATTTTTTTTTTTCAAGTAATCGGTAGCCACGTTCAAAGCCTCCATTTTGAAACCACCATAATTTCATAGATAGCATAATATCTACTTTTTAACTTATATCTCAGTTAAATAGTTAAGTTTGTTAAATATTGTAAAAAAATGATATAAACGTTAATTAACAGATATATCGTAGATTTGTCTACTGTGTGATTGACCAGTCTATTCATAAGTTTGTCATATTGCCATGAAAAAAATTAAGACTAAAACTTAATTCTGAATTCAATGTTTGTGCAATGTTCCTTGCACCACACGATCGAGCTGTAATGAACAAAAATTCGACGGAAAACAATTTTTATTGGCAACATTTTCGGTATTTCGAACAATTTCAGCGGGAACGGTATTGTGCTGAAAAATTCAGTATTTCCGTCCACCTGTTAAGTTTATGAGTGTCTCGGTTTGACAAATGCTTCGCCCGTAATATTATTAATGGAAAACGGATTCATTTTTAATTCAGTTTCCGTAATTTATTAATTTGTAGTACCTAGGTGCCTGATATAGCTGCTGTTGTGTGGTACCCATATGTACATTGAGACATCCTTAGGTACGTAGATATAACTTTCCTTTGGTTTAGAATAGAATAAAATAGAATTAAATACTCTTTATTATGATTATGTTAAGATGCTTTTTTATGATTTTCTCTTTATTTTTTCTCACTCTTTTTCTCTTTTTTTGTTTAGTTTTTCTTCTAGTCATCCACATTATTCGTTTTGCCATAGACTACCCCAGTTCATAAGTGCATCTTGCTGCCGGATCGATGATTGCAGTAAGACCGCCTATTGTATCATCTTTTTTATCCTATCGATTAATAATAGCATTTTATTTTTCAACACTTGTTTAAAAAAAAAACGGGCGGCTGTAAAAAAAATTTAATGCCCGAAAACATTAAAATAATTACCCTCTTTCAGCCCATAAAGCTCAGAAGGCTGTTTAAAATTTCAATTATTTTAGTACCAAGCCCCATACATTTATTGAACGTCTCCTTTGTGTGAATCTACCATTAAGCCGTTACTAAGCCATACAAATAACAAAAATAAAACAAGGTTGAACCCTGTACATTGTTTTGAAAAACAGAGTAGGTCATTGAATTGAGTTATGGAAAATGAAACCCGCAGCTTCAAACAAGAATGTTTTAATATAACTGAAATATTATAATTTGTCATATTTTATGTAGCGGTCAAACCGCTACAAGTTTGGCCTGAAATCACGATATTGTGAACAACGTTTTGTGTAGGAGAGCTTTAAGAATAATAATAGGATATATTTATGAAAATAATATCAAACGCACACTCCATTATACACAAATCCTACAAAGGACGCCGAACCGGATGCAACAGCGGAATCTCTCCCTCAATATGATGTGTACCAAAACGTCGGAATATACGGACGTCAGTGTATCCGCACCTTTGTCTGCCATTGTACAACGAATTGGAGGGAAGGATGAGACACTCGTAAATATTACTCAAAAGAGAATTTTAGTAATTAATGTATGAGGATTTGTAGGTTCTTAGCCTTTGGTATTTGCTCGGCTTTCAAAGACTTATTTGGTTGCAGTCACTGCTTGAATTCTTATAAGGTTTTGTCTAGGTATGTTGCATGGCTTTTCTGGATTAAAGGGGAGCGACTCCAATATTTATTTCTGTAATCTTCACCGGTAAACATAGGTCACTTTTGGTTAAAAGGATCTAATAAATCCATTATCTTAGTATTAATTGATAGAAGATAGATTTCCGCCGTGTCTGAATGGAGACTTAGGTACTGTAACTATTCTCGGTGTCAATGTCTTCACTACAGCACACGTGACGTTTCAACTATCCTAAATTAATAATTATATTATAAATGCGAAAGAGAGTTTATTTGTTTGTTACATTTTCACACTAGAACGGCTGAACCAGAACGGACTTGGATGAAAGGCAAACTCAACTCGAACTCAAAACATTTATTTCAAACAAACCAATCACAGGCACTTTTGAATTGTCAAGACACGCAGATAGTCCTGGGTAATGCTACTTTTTATCCTTCATCGCAGACCAAGTCGCGGACAACAGCTGGCACTACAATAAATGCTTTACTCACCATTTTAAAGAAAATTATACTACATTATTAATTAAACATGATTCTCATTAGCAAATATTCTGTGTCAAATCTAAGCAAAGCCAACTTTAAGATGTAGATATGAAGGTACTAACATAACTAAACCTTAAAGACAATAACAATTATTGTTGACCTCCCAACAACAGTAAAACAGTTGGTCAAAAGGTTACCAAGTTAGTTTAATATTGTTTTAATTACATAATTGTACTGTTAGAAGTGGTATAATTAAATTAGGCTTAAGTGGTAGCAAATTAATCGTATAATTACGGAGTTATGTTCCCTTTGAAGTTGATGTATAATTTGTTAATGTGTATAATTTGTTCTAGTTTAGAAATGTAGGTATGTGTGGAATTACGTGGACTTAGATTATTTGTATCGTTACCTACGTCTCATTTATTTAAAGCTGAGAACTTTAGTGTTAATTATTTTGATTCTTCTATTGTTTCAGGAGCTTATCTTCTTCCTCGTGTTGATAGCACAAGAAATAAATAAAATTGAATATTTTTTTATTTAAGTATATTTTTTTTTTTTGAGAAAATTTAACTAACTATTTACACTAGATGCTAAATTAAAAGACTAACTAACATACTATACAAATAAATACAAAAACTAAGGACAAAATTAACATCTTAATTTTAAATGACCTCCCACGCTTCGCTTATGAGACACAATAGATTTTCTACTGTATCGTGCTACATAGGGTACGCGCAGACTGACCGGTTAATAAATTTATTTATTTTCACTTCAAGACACAAACATCAGTGAAGCCCTGGCTTTTACTGTGTGTACAGACGCCAAGCACATCAAGCTACCACAATCTGTCAAATTTCTTTAAAAGATTTTCAACTTTATCGCTAACGCATAAGGTTCAAAGTTGATTGGGAAAATTTGACAGTTTCGGGTAGCTTGATGTCCTGGCGTTTGTACTAGGAGTTGCTGTAACACAAGAGGCCAGATAGATAGTTATTCTGTATGAAGGTTGGTAGTGGAGCTTACTGCCCAGAGGGGCAATAGGCTATTTGACTGGTTTCTGATAAACATCTCAGATTATTTAATGGTGTCTAACGAGCCCACAAAAACCTATTACTTCAAATTGCATAATGTATTTCTTTTAAAAAATAGTAAATAAAAATGTACTGTTTAAATAAGCCGCCAAAACGCTATCTTTAACAATATGGCGTCGTGACGTCACGATTCATGTAAACAAACGTTGAAACGGTCGAGATACTAGACAAAAGTCATCTGTTCTGTCAACGATAGACAGAAATTATTAAATCATGACGTCATCTTAAGTTCAGCCAATCCAGACCGTTTTCGATTACGTGGCGCCAGATTTAAAAAGATGAAGTTTTTTCGGGTTTTTTTTTTTAAATAATACATTGTTTTGTAGTAAAATTAATGCAAATCGATTTTAAAAGCGATAATCTATACGAGTGTCAATAATTATGACCTTATTTTTTACATTGTCAAATAGCCTATTCTCGTAATTTTAAGAACGTTCACAGTCTGATCTCAGTCTCAATCTGTCAAAAATACCTCTAATTTCCCTCCATTTTTGTATTTGACATTGATTGTCGCTGAGATGAGATTGCGACTAGATTTTAAACGTTTTTAATTACGGAAATTGGCTTTCAAGTTTTGTTGAATATTCTTACTTACTTACAGTCATTTTTATTGTTATTTTACCCCTGATAGCAACCAAAAAGCAACCTTATTGCAACGAGAATAAAGATAAAAAAAATTAAGAAATATTTAGTGAATAGTCTACATTTGCGTAATGTTTAGTGTCTTTTCTTTTTGTTTATTTTTGTAATAATTGTATCTAGTACTATTTGTTTTAGTTTAAAATAAGTACAGCCATTTTTTTCTCTTCCTGTCTTCTTCATTGTGTTTTTGTAACTTGAATATTGTGTTTTCACTGTATCATTAACCCAGGTAATCTGTGGAAACGTTGTGGACAGTACAGACGCCAGCACTTCAAGCTACTACAGTCTGTCAAATTTATTTAATTGATTTTCAACTTTATCGCTAAAGCTTAAGGTTAAAAGTTGATTGAGAAAATTTGACAGTTTCGGGTAGCTTGATGTGCTGGCATCAAGCAATCTGCTCTTTTAACCCTGCGCAACGTAGATCCACGTTCTCCACGCGTGACATAATGGCTTTTTTATTGTTTCTTTAATTACATGTTTATAAATGGCGAGTACTTTCACCCATTAAAAAGATTCCAATGAATTCATAGTCAGCTGGTAAAATTGTCTGCATCCAACTAACTCCAACTTACATCCCTCCTTTTAACTTTAAACTCTAAATATATCCCATCCACATTATCCTCCGTCATTTCAGACTCAACAAGTCGGAACACGTTCAACCAACTCACGCTTACACCACATTCGCATCCTGCCCAACATGCTCTGAGATACAGAATCCGCTTTGTCTTTGAGCTTGCGCGTTTATCAAAATTACTGAGACATAATAAATTCCAGTTTGAGTAAAGGGCGTGATACCAAGATGGCGGATGGTTAACGTAGATGAAATTTATGAAGGAGTTGCGTTGTAAGAGGCTTTGTAAGCATGCTTAACGTTGCTACGTGGTATTTGTTTCCCTTTGTTTTTGTTTATGATAGCTACAAATAATCCTTTATTGTATTTGTTGTAATTTCTGAGACGAAATCGTCAGTCAGTTATTTCATTATCATCATCTTTATTTATTTTGGGGTCAGCGGAGTAAGTTCTCCATTTAACTCTTTCAGTCGTCATCTCAGGGTCCATTTCCTTCCCTGCCATAATTATTATTATGGTAATTATTTGACGACGCAGCAAGTGGCGCCACCTTTTGGAACGATTTGACTGGAATCACCGAAAAGGTCGGATAAGAGCGATGCTGGCTGGTGCGTCGCATCGATGGTTGCGTGGCAGCTGTGTTCTGATGACAGATGATGTCACGGGAAGATGCCACAGAGTAATGTTTTTAATAGACGGAGCCGCTATCGTACCACGTCCTCGAAGAACTGCTATATTCCGACACAATCCTGATGATATTGAAGCTGCTGAACCACTAATACGATGACCACTTCTAGTAAAGGCTTATCCTGCTCCGTTTTATATTTATATTTCCTATGGTCTGCCCAAATAAATAGCCATGCGCTAGTAAAACAGGATTATTGGTAAAACATTAACAACCTCTTAAGAGGTCATTGTACTCATCATTATGAACAACTTTTACTATAGTACAATACTTGAAATCGCAAAAACAATCAGCTCTTCCCTACATTTTGACTAGTTAGGTATACCAACATAAATGTAGGGAACAGCAGATTTTTTTTTTCGCAATTTGTGTGGCTTGTATGTCATTATCGTTTTTTTCATCCATACCACTAAAAAGTCACTAACTGAAATATTCCCTGGGAATCCGCCACGGAAATCTAAACATCAAAGTATGACGTCACGACCTCTCAGTTGCGCTCAAACGTAAACAAATATAATAGTAGGGCAACTCTATTTATGTTAGACAATATCCACGTACATATTTGAATACCAACTCCTATTTTAATACGATTCATTTCGAGCTACAATTATTTTGCCGTGTACAGTTCAAGCGGTTTTTGATATTGTGGCTATTTCAGAGGGATAATATCCTATTAGATATTTATCTTTGTTTTCATTTGTAGGTACAGGGTGGGCAACTTGGAGGTGTACAACTTTTTTGCTGCCATTTTGTTTTGGCGGCAAACATGACAATTGTTCAAGAAAATTATTTTGTGTAGATACGGAAAATTTGTTATGGAGTGTTTGACGTCTGAACAACTAATAATTAATAATTTAATTATTAAAACATTCTACTCAAGAACAACTAATAATTTAATTATTAAAACATTCTATTCAACCCAATCATGTATTGAATAGTTTGGTGTGGAATTTGGTCAGGAGCAGTAATTGGGCCTTATTTCTTTGAAGATGCTATTGGTGATGCTGTTACAGTGAATGGAGATTGGTACCGTGAGATGATAAACAATTTTTTCTTTCATCAAGTGAATCAGTTGGGCTTAGGAAACATGTGGTTCCAACAAAACGGGGCCACATTTCATACGGCACGAGCCACAATCGAGACATTGAAAAGAACGTTTCTAGGTGGATTAATTCCGAGAAACGGTGATATAGATTGGCCCCTAAGACCCCCGGATTTTACAGCTCCTTACATTTTTCTGTGGGGCTATCTAAAGAGACGTGTCTTAGCTAATAGGCCAACGAACCTTCAACAATTAAAACAAAATATCCGAGACACAGAAACTGAGATAACGCAGGAAATGTGTGGAAATGTCATGAAAAACGCAATGAAAAGGGTCCACATTTGCCATGTTGCGAAAATAATTTTCCATACTTAATTGCCGGCCCTAAATACTATATTATAAAAAATATTAAGTTTTTTTTCGGAGGGGCCCGTGGCTAAATAATAACAGCCGCACAGTTCGATCGATCAGTTTAAGCTACGCTTGCCGCGGTTGGTGTGTGGATGGGTGAAAGCCGTTAGTCCCGGCTGTCATTCGTGGATCTTTGACAGTCGTTACGGGTAATCAGAAGCCCGAAAGTCTGACAACCAGTCTTACCAAGGGGTATCGTATTACCCAGTAACTGGGTTGTGGAGGTCCAGGTGGGGCATCCGGTTAGACTGGAAGCCGACCCCAACATAGTTGGGAAAAGGCTAGGCAGATGATGATAGGTAATTTTAATTACTCGTGGTTCCATGGCTTTTGCCTATTAGGACACCCCATATTTCGCCAGTTTCATTTTAATCCCATCTAATAGGGAGCCACTCTATTGCCATCAACGAGACACAAATCCAGACAGACAGACAGAAAGAAAATAGTTTTAAATCTAGACTCAAAACCGGGCATCTATCTTGAATACAGACATATTAACCTCAAAAACTATTACACAGCTTTCTCCAATTCTTTCAAGGAATGTTTTTGTACAGAAAGCGTCACTATCTCCTAACCCCTCAAGTTTTAAAATGTTACACTGCTACAACATTGAATTCCTTACGAATAATCTAAAGAATACTCCAAAAAGAGTCCATTGTGTTGACTCGGATTCGAACCATCGCATCACCGAACGTCGTCATACTCATACCGGCAGTTTGACGAACTAGCCAGCGAGCCCATATGAATTGCGATGAAATTGTTATCTACTATCGGCTGAGTCATTATATCTTTAGGTCCCTGTCTAATCGAAAGATGTTATAATTTGAGGGTATCCATTAATTTTACTTACTTACGTTGTCTTTATAAAATTAATCCATACCTTCAAGTTAGAACTTTGTATACGTTCACTTAAAACGGCGAAGAGTAAACGACTACTATTTATCAATTATTTTTTTAAATGATTTCTGATTTTATGAGAACTAAAATAGTTGTTCTGTTTGTTGTAAAATAAGATCATAGTTTTGTTAAATAATAGCAATAATAAATATTAATAAATGATTAATAAAGTATTTTATTTTTCTTGATTTTTTAATTCTTTATAAATAATTACTACTTAAAACAAAATAGAAAAATATATCAAAATAATATAATGAACAATAAGCACATTTCGTGCCTATATAGGATTTGAACTTCCAATCTTATGCACGGTAAGCGGTCTTGAAACCTCCAGTCTATTTAGACGATGAATAAGTTGTCGTAAATGTTAACCCTATTATTGTTGCTTGTCGTCGCAAAAGTATTGTTTTATTGAAAAAAACAATAATAAAAACAGAATTAAAAAAAAAATACTTACTTAAACTTATTTATTCACTAAAACAATACATTATTTAAAATAAAATGTTTTTGCAAAATACAAAAACCAACTTGGGCCTATCACGGATTTGAACGCACATGTCTTTTGGTGGGGTAACTACTTAATGCAGCTGTGTGTACATCAATTCGACGCGTGCGGCCAACTATTTATAAATTAAGTTTTAATGAATCAGCTGTCTTTATCGTACGTGTCAAGGTAATGAAATCATTCAATTCATTGGTTCTTACTTACATTTACAGCTATATTTCTGCGAAAATAGTGATTTATGGACGTTCCTCTAGACATTATTTATGGTTTTGGTGAGTCATTTCAGACTATCCAAGTTCTTATGCCATTGAATTTACTACCGATTCTATTCTTCTATTGTGTCAGTAGCATGTAAATTAACAAGCAATGTATATCCACATGGACTTGGGTTTTCATAGTTTTCATTAAGTAGATTTTCTTTATAAAACAACTAATATTTTGCCCTTTCTAGGGTCGAGTAAAGTATGTGTCCAAAACGTGTTCCTGGACCATAATTTGTTTTCTTATTCACATTGCGCTGTTTTTGTGTTGTTTTCATATTAATTGAAAAGCAGGTGCGAGATAATCTTTATACATTTATTATAACCCGTGTTAGATCGGGATCTATTTCACTTACGATAAGATACTGATTAATTTTCGACTCTCTGACATTTTCGGCTCCAACAACAGCCTTATAATCAATAAGGCACCACAAATCATTGAATGCGTTTAACGCCGAAAGTATCCTATTATCTTACAAATTATTATAAACGCGAAAGTTTGTGAAGCTGAAGATGGATGGATGAATGGACGTTTGTTAGGTACTCTTTCACACAAAAACTACTGAACGGATTTGGATGAAATTTGGCCAGGAAATAACCAGGATTAACACATAGGATACTTTTTATCCCGATATTCCCACGGGATTAAAACTTAGGTATGCGGGTGAAACTGCGGGGCGCTGCTAGGTGTCTCTGTAATCTTCAAACGATTAACAGAAATATTAATGATGTATTAAATTCGTTCAGCTCTTTGCAATTAGTAGGTAATGTTTGGGTGCAAGTGGGCCTAAGTCTCAAGACTAGTTATCATCAGCATTATCTGCCTAGCTTTTTTCCCAACTATGTTAGGGTCGGCTTCCAGTCTAACCAGATGCAGCTGAATACCAGTATTTTACATGGCGCGAATGCCTTTATGACCTCCACAATCCAGTTACTGCGATACCCCTTGGTAAGACTGGTTGTCAGACTTTCGGGCTTCTGACGACTCGTAACGACCGTCAAAGATCCAGGAATGACAGCCGGGACTAACGGCTTAACGTGCTTTCCGAGGCAAGAGGGGTCTTGGTATGTGCAGATGGTCACCCATCCACGGACCGACCGCGGCAAGCGTAGCTTAACCTGATCGATCGACCCGTGCGGCTGTTATTACTTAGCCACAAGCTCCTACCCCTACCTAAAGTAAAATACTTTGGTATAACAGCATTATGAGTCCGATAACCTATTTATCCCTCTCTAACTAACGATAATAAACAGCTGATTCTTTATTTATCTTTCGTTCTAAGGAAATCCCTGAACTCATCCTCTGAATCCCAATACTAATCAATCGCTCTCATAAGTGGCTGAAACAATTTAAATAGTTTAGTGAAAATGTTCTGAAATATTCTTTGTAAATGTTATCGGCCGCTTTCGATCGTCTGTTGGCCCCTTTACAGTACGGACGGACGAGCGAATATTATTAACGTTAACAGTAGTGTTGTATCGCGGGTATACGAAGAAGGTTGGATATTTAAAACAACACTTAAGTAGACGAATGGTTGTTGAGAATAATGGGACTTTACCTGGCATAAAGAACATTTTTACAGATAGAAAAAAAGAATGAAATAAAAAAGAAAGAAAAGAAAATACGTTTATTTGCGGTAAACATGACGCAATAAAGAATATAAACACAAAAAAAAATAAGAAAGGGTTGGGGGAAACATGCGTCACATCCACGCAAAACGGCTATCGCTCAGCATAATGCTGCGACCCTATCCAAGACAGAGCCCCAGCGCTCGTTAAAATAAGGACTTTTGCCTCTGAAAAAATTGAATAACTAATATTACAATCCTGTGGTATAATTTTCGACAAAAACGCGGGCGAAGCCGCTAGCAATAGTTATTATTAAATAATTCTTAAAGTGACAATGGCTAAAACTTAACCTTGCAAAATATTTCCTGATCTTGTAGAACTTAAAGGTACATATTATTCAAGCAAGTCAGCAGCAAAGGCTACTACCACCCTTACCACCTTGGTAAGGGTGGTAGTAGGTGGTAGTGAGGTAGTTATTAGATTATGCTAGCCAACAATAAGTGAAAATAATTAGACCTAGCACGAATAATGACCGAAATTGTCATGTAAGCGTATCAGTTAAGATCGATAGACAATAAACCAAAAGAAATAAGTTTGGCAAAGTTGCCAACCGTAGAATATTACCAAAATAATATCCGCAAGAGAAAGCAGCGCGGATATTACGCTCGCAAATATCCTCATATACCGAGCACATCACTAGCAATTCATATAAATGAGGTCGGTAACTACTCTTTATTAATTCGTTAAGCGCCACTTTTAATAATTTCACTTAATAATTTCTGGCAGATGGTTATATATGAATAAGGGGCTGTTTTATTATAAGGGAATATTCCAGAACCTAAATTTAAAATAACTAGAAGTACAGTGTTGTATACTCGTACAATGACATGAATATTTACTTTGTAAAGTATTTTTTTTTATTTAATTATTATGAATGTGAGGACTATGTGGGTCATTTCTTTTTTTCTGTTTTCCTTCTTAGTTAGTTTTAATCATGATCTGGCAGTTTGAATAATTTACACGGCCTACCCAAAGGTCCTTTCTTTGGTATAGTTCGTCGAATCGTTGAGCTCCTCAAGTTCTGAGTTGAGCTGCACGATTTTTGACAAATGCGTGCAATGATAGGACAGGTCCGGTAAATCTGTGTGGTTCCTTCCTCAAAAGACCATTTCAGACACTAATCTACATGGTCTTCACACGATCTGACCAAGATTATGATGGACTTTAAAAGAGACTGTGACCTCTGAGTTTGTTTCGGCCTTTCTTCTCAGAATAGTCAGATAGGAAACGCCGACCTCATCTAGTTTAAAAAAATATAATTGACGTGTAAAAGTGTTTGTACAAACCTACTTACAGAAAATAAATCATTTATCATTTAATGTTTTTTTTTTCGCCTCGCTAAAGTGGAACTGGGCTAGTCACATCTGACGCATGTCAGACGACCAATGGGTCAAACTTACGACCCAATGGGTCCCTGCAAGAGCAATCAAGTGTCATCGCGGCAGGCCCAGCTGGAGAGGAACTGGTCCTTAGCAGCTTTGAACAGAGAGAAATGGGAAGAGATTACGGAGGCCTTTGCTCTGCAGTTGGACATCTCAGGCTAATAATAATAATAGAAGTACAGTTTCGTAGAACAGTAGACACGCCAATGACGTATTTTTACGATATTTACAAATAATGAGGTCGCTAAACTATTTCAATCTTCGGTGTTTAGTTTGTTCCTATATCCTATCAACCGATTACAATGAAATTAAATTATTTATTCTGTAAAAAGGATATCAGAATCACTTTTACACGTCATATCATATACGCTATAGTCCGCGCGGAACTAGTTGGCCGCGCCTTAGGTGGACGGGGGTGAGGGCGGCGGGGTTGCCTAGTGTTCGCAATGCACGTACTGAGTAATGACAAAGCGCCCCGCCTCTCCGTCCCACCGCTCACATACCTAAGGCGCGGCCAACTAGTTCCGCGCGGACTATAGATGAGGTCGGCATTTCCTATCTGACTACTCTGAGATGTGAGGCCCAAAAAAACTCAAAGGTCACAGTCTGTTTTAAAGTCCAGACATAATCCTGGTCAGAAGACCATGTAGATTGATGTCTGAAATGGTCTTTTGAGAAAAGTATTACACAGTGCAAACATTTTTTTAGTAATCGTGTAGTTCAACTCAGAACTTGAAGAGCTCAATATTTCGCATTATCGTTCAGAACGTATGTCCGTGCACTTTCATAATTTCTAACGTGACGATATTATTGTGGACGTCCACGTACATGTCACGACGTCACAATAGCACAAGGAAGTAAAATGTATGGAAATATATGAAGGTGCATTTAAATTTCCGTCCACAATAAAGTTATATCGTGCTCGTATTTTCATACACTGGTCAGTGGGGCTTAGGGGCGGATTTTATGGACGTGGACGGCCACGACAATATCGTCACGCTAGAAATTATAAAAGCGCAAAATAGTTGCATTCGCAGTATTTAAACCTGGAAAGGTTTTAATGCTGGCTGGTAGCTTAAAATATTTAATAGTCGATGCGTGTAGGATTCGGGTAAGCTTATGAATATTTCATACAAATAGGATTTCGCCAATCACCTCAATTGTAAAAAATATTTGCAGGCCTAGTATATTTTGCCGGTTGCATAGATATTACAACAGCCACAAATATGCAACCAAATTTTGAATAGGTAATGGAATAATTAAAATTGCAACAATATGCAATTTTAATTATTCCATTATTCAGAATCGGTTCAAAAAAAATTGCTTAGAATAGGTATATTGGGTAGTACATAAAACATACGCCCCTAAGACGACCCACTGACCCATTTCGGCAATTAATTAATTACGTGCAAAAAAACTGCGAAGTTTCAGCACGTGGCGCAACATGAAAATAATTATAATACGAAAAGTATTAAATTAAATACATACCCGACAAAAATCTCGAATTTCCAAAAATATTCATAAAACACAATTCACATCACATATCCGTATCTACCAACACAGCCACTCAACACCACTTCAAAAAAGGAAAAAAACGGAGTTCCGGAATTCAAATAATCCGATTACCGCGGCGGAAACAACGCACGCGCCGGCGCGCCGTCCGACACTGACTCACGCACATCCCGAAACACCCTTCATTTCTATTTTTTGAATTTCAAAATAGGAACAAAAGAAGAGGGGAGCGAGCGCCCTCCGTCAGGCTATTTTCGACCGCCGCCGCAAGCGCAAGCGTGTTCGGGTGTACTCGGGTTCGTTCACTCGGCTGCGACTGAAAGGTATGCCGATGTCATTCTGTTTTAACTGAAGTTCAGTTGTAACTGATGGAAACATTAGGTGGGGAAGAGTGCTCATAGTTTATGTAACTGTGTGTGTGTGTCAGCTATTTATTGGAAACGTAAGTCCAAAATGTGTTGCTATAATTAGATTTTTACGTTTTTCTTCATTATATAAATTGAACTTTTGGTAAATTGAAACGGAATGGTTTGGTAATTAGTTTGAAATAAAGAAGAAGAATTAGGTGTAAGACTGAAATCGATTTCTATAGTGCAGAAATGCTCAAACTTTTGTTCATACCAGAATCTATAGGATTGGTTAACCCATCATATCTTTTACTGTCGCAAGTTTCAGGAAATACTTAATATTTCAGTTGTGAAAATTGTTTAATCAATTAGGTACAAAAAAGCTATATTTCCCATCTGTATGATAAAAATAAATATGTAATCTTCATAAAATATTGAAAATACATGTCAGAGATGACTCTGACATGTATTTTCAATGTTAACATGTATTTTATTTTTTAACGAATGATCGTTTGACTATTCGGGACGCCAGCGAAAGGCGGCGCTCGACAGAGTCTAGCCTGAGTTCGTGGGAGTCGACGAGGGCGCTAGAACAACGCTGAAGCGATCCTCTTGACCATTGGACATCGTACGGACAATATATGTGCTCAGACACTGTCTCGTGGTCCGTATCTAGTCATGTCGTACACCTACAATGTGTGATTCGCTAGTGTGATTAATTTGTTCGTAAATTGTAACAACGGTTTTTTATTGCGCAATAACCAACACTACGCATAGTACCTACATGATCATCTGCCTAGCCTTTTCCCAACTACTTATGTTGGGGACGGCTTCCAGTCTAACCGGATGCAGCTGAATACCAGTATTTAACATGGAGCGACTGCCTATCTGACCTCCACAACCCAATTACTGGGTAATACGATACCCCTAGATAAGACTGGTTGTCAGACTTTCGGGCTTCTGACTACCCGTAACAACTGTCAAAGATCCACAAACGACAGCCGGGACCAACGGCTTAACGTGCTTTCCGAGGCACGGAGGGGTCACGGTATGTAAAGATGGTCACCCATCCACAGACCAACCGCGCCAAGCGTAGCTTAACCTGATCGATCGCCCTGTGCTGCTCATTACACTACGCATAGTACGCCCACAATAATTAAATATGGCTGTTGATAACGAGGGAGACGTACTTCCTCCGTCATACATAATAATATTGAACCTATTAATTAATAGCTAATTAATTAATTAATATTTCACTGAAATTCTCTGTATAAAATGACATCTGTCAAAATGCAATAGTATCAGAACCGTAATGTATTAAGCCTTCCGATGCAACCGGCCGGCGCAATAAAATTAATTTTTCATCATTTTGTTTAATGAATTCCGTAAATACCAACGAGTGAATTCCGTATTCTCAATTTGTGCTGCATTGTTCGAAAATATATTCGAAATGTAATGTCTGCTTCATGTTTTTGTGGAATTAATTAGGTAGTTGATACATTTGTTAAATTTCAAGTTAATTTTTCAGTCGAAGAATATTACGAATATTACCTTTATTCTCTTTACTACGACTTTTGTCATATGATATATTTAATTAAATGATTTTATTGTGTGGTTTCCGGTATAAAATCACCTTCATTTGCTCTGTCGGTGGCTGTCGTTAAAGACGAATGAGGAATTTGGTGAAATGTAATGCAGACAGCAGTCTTCCCGTCTAGATTAACGAAGAAAAACTGGATCCAAAAAGAGCAAATACGTTATAATGTTGTATAGTTATTTTTAAAATAGCTTGGGAGGACATAAATGCAATTACAATTATAACTGACGAGAGAAACACAAGAAGTCATAACTGACGACCGTAGTCATCACCATCGACACTACCAGCCCAAAGACATCCACTGTTTCATCATCATCGTCATGATTTCAGCCGAAAGACGTCCACTGCTGGACATAGGCCAAGCACTTCCACTTCGACCGGTTCTGTGCTTCTCGCATCAATTGTTTAATGATAAATAAATGATAATTATTATGTATTTAAGTAGGTTTGTGCAAACATGTTTACACGTCAATCATATTTATAAAACTAGATGCGGTCGGCGTCTCCTCACAGTCTTTTTAAAGTCCAGACATAATCTTGATCAGATGTTGTGAATACCATGTAGATTGGTGTCTGAAATTGTCATCTGAAATATGACGATAACCGAGAGTTTGCTATCGCAAGAATTGGCATAAAGGTACCAAACGAGGTAACAATTGTATGTGTGTAATGAATAAATAAATAAATAATTTGTACATTTTTTTTTTTTAATATTCATAATTAACTCTCACCGCATTGGCAGACCAACAGTCAGATGGGTGGATGACCTATAGAAGATCGTGACGAAGACCTGGACAAGACTCGCTCTGACCAGGGAAGCATGGCTCAAAAGGTAGAACAAAGCTCCCAATAATAATATAATATAATAATAATAAGTTTATTCATCAAAAAGTAAAAATACTATGTGACGGATTCTTTTTTTTCTTTTCTTTTTTTTTAATGGTTTGACGGCACGGTTGGCGTAGTGGTTAAGCGATTGACTGCTGCGCTACGTGTCGCGGGTTTGATTCCCGCACGGAACAAATATTTGTATGACCTACAAGTAGTTGTTCCGGGACTGGCTGTTTGTGTATGTGAGTTTAAAGGTTTGTAAACGCACCCACAATACAGGAGAAATTCCTAGTGTGGGGCAAAGTTTTTTAAATAAAAAAAAAAGATGTGACGGATTCGGTGACCCACAAACTAAGCATCGTATCTGTATCTTGTGGCTCTGGAATGCAATTTTACAAAGATGATGATGATTGCATCTTATGATATCTAAAGTTATCACAGCTAATAAATTAATCTTATCTATATAATAATATTAATATTAAAAAAAATATTTTCTAAAGTCCTGACTGACTGATATGGTCCTGATAGACTTGAACTTTGGAGGGTGTGTTCTTTGTAAAGAGTAGGTAATCACTACGAAAAGGTTTTTCGAAATTCCACACCTAAGAGGGTGAATGGGGGGAGGGTGAAATTTCACGCGGACGAAGTCGCGGGCAGAAGCTAGTTCACAATAAAGAGTATTCTATTCTATTCAAAATCTACTCTGTAGAATAAAAAGATACAAAATAACCTTACCATTGTTAAATCCACTCCAAAATACAGACTTTTCCTAACAACTGCCCGTTAATAAGCCAACTTCTGCCCACGGCTTAGCTTCGTACGGTGTATGGAGCAGGATATGACATCTGTAATTAAACTTTATTAGCTTTTGATGAGATCAAAAGTTTAGGCGTATCCTGCGAAAGTTTTAATCAAAAATGTTCATACGTAGTCTGTTTTATGAGTATGGTAGGCTGAGATTCAACTTATAAATGTTTCTTCAAATTAAGGTATGTGTCGTGGTTTACTAGCTGGCCCGGCGAACTCCGTATACCGCCTCTGAATCAATAAATGTTGAAATTAATTATCTTGATAATCTTTTTCGTGAATTTTTCCCATGTTTTAATAGTTATTCAGCTACTCGGGGCAAAGATAATTCCAACAAATCAAAGATCACAAACATCGGTCTAGCCGTTCTTGAGTTATAAATGGTGTAACTAACCACACTTTGTTTTGTTTAAATAGAAGATTTAAAATTCACGTACGATTATCAAAGTTACCTTAATAACATTTTCGTCACATCATGAAACGTTAATTTTCTCTTGACTGTACTTTCCTGTCAAAAAGAGTAACCTAGATAAAGTGGATAAGACAGCGATTAAAACAGAAGAAGAACTAGCAGGGGATCGAGGAGTGGGGGAGGGGGGTTCAAGGGATCAGACCGGAATAAATCGAAGTTTTATTGTAACCCGTAATGACATTTCAGGAAGCATAAAACAAATACTTAAAATTATTATATTGTTCTCAGCGACATCTAAGGCCAAGCCAGACATTTTAGAAAAAAAAACAAGAATATCATGATCCAAATAATCGAGTTTACAAAGAGAAATGAGGCCAGTTCTACCACAAAAAGCCAAAACAAAATAAACAAAAGTGTCGGTATTGAAATACCCTCAAAAGTATTCAAATCAAATAAAATTAAGAACAAAACACGTCGCAATTATTTCCGTAAATATCTACAGACTCGTCATCATAAAACAATGGAAGATCTATGGAAGCACATCCATTTGAAATATCTTTTGATCTCCATCACGAAAAAAAGACGTTCTTAGATGAAACCCTGACTCACTTCCCAAACGTTTGATCTCATTTCAATTGTATGTCTATAATAATAATGGGTTAAGAAAATATATGAAATAATGTATTTTATTAAACTCCGCAATTCTAAGTCTTATAGTACTTTTTTACGTTATAGACTTACTTTAGTCGTGCTTTATTTCAGCGTTATTGTCACTATCGCACAACTGTCAAACTGCAAGTGAAAGATAGAGACGGGAACATGGTCTAAGTGTCCTTACACACGAGCGACACGTGTCGACGATAAAGGCAACTGCAAATCTACAACCGTCGACGCGTCGGCGGCTGCCGCCGCGCCGACGACTTCGTCGTTTGCAGTTACCTCTGTCCACACTAGTCAAAGTAAGTAACCCGGGACACCATGGCGGCGCAACCACGGTCACGCTGCCAGCAAAATATACACAGCTTTATGGTGGGTATCTCACCAGGCGTCCAAGCGGTTGCACAACCAACCATACATTTTGTTGGTAGCGGCGACTGGTTGCGCCGCCATGGTGTTCCGGTGAAATATAGCCCTTAGAGTATACTGCTCCCACAAGGTGGACCGACAACCTTGTGAAGGCCGCAGGAACCCGTTGGATGCGAGAAGCACAGAACCGGTCGAAGTGGAAGTGCTTGGGGGAGGCCTATGTCCAGCAGTGGACGTTTTTCGGCTGAAATGATGATGATGAGTATACTGCTCGCATACATTTTTTTTTAACATAGTCGGCTATTCCAGGGGCCCGTGGCTAAATAATAACAGCCGCACAGGTCGATCGATCAGGTTAAGCTACGCTTGCCGCGGTTGGTCTGTGGATGGGTGACCATCTTTACATACTGAGACCCACGGAATAGATAAATAAGGTAATATCTATTCCGATATCTTATTTATCTATTCCGTGCTGAGACCCCTCCGTGCCTCGTAAAGCACGTTAAGCTGTTGGTCCCGGCTGTCATTCGTGGATCTTTTACAGTCGTTACGGGTAGTCAGAAGCCCGAAAGTCTGACAACCATTCTTACCAATGGGTATCATATTACCCAGTAACTGGGTTATGGAGGTCAGATAGGCAGTCGCTGCATGTAAAATACTGGTATTCAGCTGCATCCGATTAGACTGGAAGCCGACCCCAACATTGTTGGAAAAGGCTAGACAGATGATGAGTCGGCTATTCCAGACTAACACCACTGTAGTCTAAACAAATCGAACATCGTGATTTCATTGGTTCAAGTTATATTTTTTTTGCAATAGGTACACTCAATCGTCCATCAATTACTAACTTACTAAGAATATCCTACTCTTCTGACCTTTCTAAGGTAGATCACCAACACGGGAAAATGTGTCTGACAAAAGCGACAAATCACAGTTTCACACTCACACATCCTTAAACCCAAGACCAATCGAACCATAATGGCCGCGTTCAAAATCCGCAGCGTTATTCCACACATAAAGCGAAAAGCCGATAAAATTGAATAAGGAGATCCCACACTTTTACCGCACGTGCACTTACATAGAATGAAAGATAAAATCCAGAAATAGATATCCGTTTTCTATCCAATATCGTTGATTCCGGCCGGTTGCTGACTGATAGTTCCCATTCTCATTAACGGAATCGTGGCTGTGACGTAGCCCGAATGACGTCGTAAAACTTCGGGTAAGATCGTAAATTACGAATGGATAGGGTTGTCGATATGGATGTCGATTTAAAAAGTTTGAGCACGTGCTATGGCGGATGTGAGTCATTGCGTGTTATATTAAGTGTAGGAGCTTTTATGTAAAAAGAAATTAAAATAGTAAGTTTTCTTGGAAATTACGGTGAATGTTGCAGTTTAGGCTAGTGATGTTGACGTGTTATATACATCACTACGTGTATTGATAGGTTATTTATTGAATGAAACATATTTAAAGTTAGATCATCTTTCAACAACGTCCTTTTTTTTTTTTGAGGACGGGAAATCAGTAAATGACCCTTCCCACTCTGGGTGGAGCGTAAGGTAGTGTCAGACTCTTACCGACTAAAACACACCAGCGGTAACCCTTTCGGACATTCCCGCTGACCCTAGTGAGCTACCCACTACGTTTGTTGACGTTTTGAGGGGTGAGGGGGTCACCGTAGGCGCGGGCCTGCGGGCGGAGAGTAATGGGTAGCTCACCGTCCGATCAGGACCAGGCCCGTGCCGGACGGCGCGTACGTGTTCCACGCGCGCCTCAAAGAGATGTCAGCATCGAGGAGGGGCCCCATAGGGCCGAAGCCTGCCGGGTCAGCGGGATTGTCGGAAAGGGTTACCGCTGGCCCGAAACATAAAGGGCTAAGGAAGGAACACGGGTGGGTTTTAGTCAGTAAGAGTCTGACACTCCCTTCCGCTCCACCCAGAGCGGGAGGGGTCATTTGATGATTTCCCATCCGCAAAAAAAAAAAAGCTACCCACTACTCTCCGTCCGCAGGCCCGCGTCTACGGTGTTTTACAATGGAGACTAATTTAAAACTTACAACAAAATATTTAAAATGACTTTTGCATTAGGTTAAAATTATCTTCATTTTAATCAGTATTTTTTCTTACATAATCAGCTTATAATGTTTCCACTGCCGGGACACAGGCCTCCTCTCTTTAAGAGGGAGTGTGCTGTAATCCACCACGCGGGCCCAGTGCGGGTTGGTAGATGTCACATGGCTTTGAATTTTCCTTCACCGTTTTGAGAGCAGATGAAATAGATGAAATAATTTACACAAAGTAAAGCCCTTGTCTGGGTTCGAACCTACGAGCTACAACTCGTTAGTCGCGGCTTTTTTCACATCACACTAATATTATAAAGGCGAAAGTTTGTGAGTGTGTGTGTATGTGTGTTTATATGTTTATTGCTTCTTCACGCTCAAACGACTTGACCAATTTTAATAAAATTATGTACGTAGGTAGCTGACACCCTGTGTTAACATATAGGCTTCTTTTTATCCCAATATTCCCACGGGATCGACACTTCTGCAGGTGAAATCGCGGGGCGCGGCTAGTAAATCATAAGTCTAACAGTAATTTATTATTATTCTAATCGTCATTCCTGGAAAAAGTTGAGCCCATAATTGGACTCACACAGCCGAAAACCAGACATCAAAGATTTGGTTCGAGTTTTTCAAAGGATATAAAATTCCTAGTAAGTATCAAATTACGCTAGGCATTGTATAATTAGTTTTTTGTATGATTCGTCTCAGCGACATTCTTGAAGAGTGCAGTCAGATGATGTCTAGACGATTCTAATTTTGGAGAACTTGAATCAGGCATATTAGTTCAAGTATTTTTAGCTCCATCGCTCGCTTTGGACTGTCAATTTGGTAGATGACGCTTTTGGATCTGCAATGGATTGAAAAAGGTTTGAGTTGCTGCCAGTCGGAGTAAAAGTCTAATGCAGTTCAAATGATGGACTTTATTTTAGAATGGGAACTCAATCATCTTCCAGCACATCAAGCTACTACAATCTGTCAAATTCCTTTAATAGATTTTCAACTTTATCGCTAAAGCATAAGATTCAAAATTGATTGGGAAGACAGTTTCGGGTAGCTTGATGTGCTGTGGCGTCTGTAGTCTGTACCTAAATTAAAGTCTATAGGTAAGTACTATATTAATTAATCGGTTGAAAGACACTGCTATACACACTGTAGAAGGAGCGTTTAGTCACGGATGATGATGATGATGATGATGATGGGACTCCCTTTTCCGCACCTAGACTCTCTTTCGGTCCGTTGTGCGTGGGGATTCTGGCTAACAGAGCCAGCCTAGCTCCGCCCAAAAGCACAGAAGCTTCCTGGGAGCTTCGCAGGCTTCGCGGAGCGACCTCATTGTTCCGAGGATTTCTACACGTTGAGAAGCCACGGCCTCGCATTCCAGGATGACGTGGGCGGCTGATTCCTCGGCGTCAAGGCAGCCCCTGCAAAGGGGGCTGTCTGTGGCGCCTATGTTGAAGAGATGTTTGTTAAGGAGGTTATGGCCCGTAATTGAACCTATTATTATTCTAAGGTTATTTCTGCTTAGGCTGAGAAGTTTTTTGGTTAGTCGCGGGTGAATGATTGGTAAGGCCAATTTTGACTGTCTACAGTCTGCTGCCCGCGACCATCTGTTGTTATGGAGTTCGGTCGATCTTTGGCGAATCCACGCACGAAATTGTGAGAAAGGCAAAGGGAGAAGTGGGTACGGGCCTAGCACCCTCATATCAGAGCCTCTCTTCGCAAGTTCATCTGCAGCATCATTGCCTAAAGATCCACTGTGCCCTTTGATCCACTGGAGAGTAATACGATTGGATGTCGATAAACTCTCCAGAGCTAGATGGCACTCGAAGATTAGTTTGTTGTTAGTTTGTTTGCTTTCTAAAGCTTTAAGCACAGATAGGCTGTCGGATAAGAACTTAATTCCGTAGTTCCGGATGCCTAAGCGCTGTACTGCTGTTGCAGCTTGTGTTAAGGCAACACATTCGCATTGAAAGATCGAGCTGTGTGTGCCTAGCGGTATGTGGAAGTTAATATTGAGGTCAAGGGAGTGTACGCCAGCACCTGAACCGTTTTGTGTTTTTGAGCCGTCTGTGTAGATTCGCACTTCATTGGCTCCTGACTGATCCCTTTCTTCTTGAACTGTTTGTATAATATAGTTTTTGTTGAACATTGGTTGGTTAGGTGTTCTATCACACGGTGCAGCGATGAGAGGCTGGTACTCAATCGCCCGGTCCAGGATTTTAGCGTGTGGACTTGTAAGGTTTTTGCCCCATATGCCCAGATGCATCAGCCTGATGGCAGCTAGCGCCGCCTCCTGCTGTATGTACAGGTCAAGGGGAGTTAATTGAAGGGCTATCTCCAAGGCTGCTGTTGGGGTGGTTCTCATGCAGCCAGTGGTAGCTGAACATGCCAGTCGTTGGAAGCGTTGTAGTCTGGTGATGGTGGTCGAGAGTTCAGTCCTCGTCCACCAAACCAGAGCGCCATAAGCCAACATTGGCCTGATCAGCGCTTTGTATAACCACAGAGTAATCTTCGGAGAGAGCCCCCATGTTTTCCCTAACATTTTTTTACATTGGTATAGTGCAATTGTGCTTTTATTAAGTTTGTAGTCAAGATGCTTGTTCCAGAGCAGTTTGCTATCAAGGATCACCCCCAAGTACTTGACTTCGTCTTTTAGTGTTAGTTCAGTGTTAAAGAGTTTTGGAAGCCTATGGGGTCCAAGATTTCTCTTGTTGGTAAACATTATTAGTTCTGTTTTCGTTGGGTTAACCGATAGTTCGTGCTTCGTGCACCAACTCTCGATTATTTTGAAGGCTTTTCTCATGAGATCGCATAAGATGCCCTCAAATTTTCCCGAGATCAGAATTGCTATATCATCCGCGTATCCCACCGAGTACAGACTGCTGGCGTTGAGCTCTGCGATGAGCTCATTAACCACTAGATTCCACAGAAGTGGTGACAGCACCCCACCCTGTGGGCAGCCTCTACTCACGATACCTCGTGTGGTGGTGTTCACGGTAAATTGAATAGCTCGGTATTTTAACATGTTATTTATCCATTCTATAAGTGTTCGCGCAACACCGTGCGTGGCAAGTGCCTGTTCGATGCTGACGAAGTTTGTTTTGTCGAAAGCGCCTTCTATATCAATGAAGGCGCCCAGAGTTGGGTTCTTGTCTTTAAGAGCATTCCCTATGCGTGAAACTACGCTATGGAGTGCTGATTCTGTTGATTTGCCTGCACAGTAGGCGTGTTGATTTGGATGTAAAGGTCTTTGTACCGAAATTTGGGATCTAATCTTCCTATCTCCCAGCCTCTCCAGTGTCTTCAAAAAGAACGAAGAGAGGCTTATAGGCCTAAAAGATTTTGGCTGGGTATAGTCGCCCCTACCTGGTTTCGGTATAAATATTATTTTTACTTCTCGCCATTTCAAGGGAATGTAGCGGTGGGCCAGACACGCTCGGAACACCTTTACGAGGTAGTCAGCCAGCATATCTTGACTCCACCTGAGCAGAGCCGGGAAAATACCATCCAGTCCTGCTGCCTTGAAAGGTAAGAAGGTGTTGATTGCCCACGTTATTTTGTCTTTGTCGATTACTTCTAACGCCACTTCCCAATCTAGGCTGCTCGTGGCCCTTTCCCTATTCAGTTCCCAGCTTTGCTGGGTGGCAATCTGACATCCTGGGAAGTGGGTGGTTTTAAGAGTAATTCGCTTGTCTCAGCATCGTTAGTTGTGTACGTGTTGTCTGGTTTTTTCAGGCAGCCTATTGAATGGTCTGTCTCTTGAGCAAGACATGATTTAACCCTCATTGCCTGGTTGTTACTCTCAATGTTGGTGCAGAACCGCCTCCAGCCATTCTTACCTCTGAGGCGTATAAGTTTTTTATATATTTTACGAGCTGTTGTGTAGCGGTCCCAGTCTACTGGCGACCGTGTGTTCATAGCTCTATTGAACAGTCTTCTCAGCTTGTGACGGTGTCTTTCCAGTTCAGGACTCCACCAAGAATGGCGAGCTCCCTGCCTAGGTACCGTGAGAGGACAAGACTGTTCATAGCTAGATAAAAGGATGGATGTGATTGTGTTTACATGTTCGTCTAAATTGGTTACTGGTATTTCACCCGGAAGGGCGGGTAATCTGCCTAGTTCAGCCTCGACGAGTTTAGTAAACTTGACTTGGTCTGTGTTACGAGGAACCCTTCTTGGCTGTGGTTTGGTTAGGTTGAAGTTGATGGTATAGCGGATCCATCTGTGGTCTGAGCATGATATCTCGGTGGACACATGCCAGTCCTGTACGGAGTTGGATATGCCTATAGTTGCTATAGTTAAGTCTATTACTGTTTGGGATCTCGCGTTTATGAAGGTAGGTTCGGAGCCCTTGTTAAGTAGAACAAGGTTATTACTAAGAATAAAATCAAGCATTTCCTCACCTCGGCTGTTGTTTTTAACATTACCCCAGAGCGTGTGATGCGCGTTGGAGTCTGTCGCGATGATTAGTTCCAGTTTCTCCTTTTCACAGTACTCAACCAGTGAGGCGAGCTCTGGCAGAGGCACGTCCTCATCGCCTGGCATGTATGCCGAGGCCAGTACAATGTCCGGGAGTTCCTGTTCGGTTCTGAAAAGCCTGACTGCTGTCAGGTCCCTTGAACAGAATTCGTTAATTAAAAGGTTAGGTACATGTTTTGGAATAAAGATGCAGGTGCGCGGGTTACTAGCGGAGGTGTCTAGAAGCAACTTACCCCCGATGTTACCAAGACCGCATATTCTGCCACCCCTGATCCACGGCTCTTGGATGAGGGCGATGGTCTTTCGTTTAGTCACGGTATAATTATCAATACAGCGGTGTTATTCTGCAAAAATCTCACCGTGAAAACTTAGGTGAAGTGAGCGGAAAATGATGTGTCAATAGTGTCAATTCCTAGCAAAAACAAACTCACTTCACCTAAGTTTTCACGGTGTGATTTTTAGAGAATCGACCGGCAGTATTCTATCTTTATACAAACGGTCGGAACGCGAGTCATACCTACGCGCCTCGAATTCGGTTTACACTCGGTTAACAAACAGTCTCGAATGCTCAGCAGTGACGAACGAACGCCGGACGGTGTGATGGTTTTGTAAGCAGTAAGCGTCGATTTGTGACAAATATTAATTGAAATAAGTAAAAGTACTTACTTAATATGGCAAAGAGCAATTAATTGTGCTGTTTTTAGTTGTTTGAATTCGTCAATAAGTTTTTTTATTAAATCTACTAATCAAAAAACATAACATGTATTTTTATTGAACTCCCTATTTTATTCAAAAAGAATTTCATTTATTTTAATAAAAAAAATAAAATATTTACCTATACAATCACAAAACTAGAAAGAAACTCAAGTAGGTTGATGAAATTTAAATACAGCATGTCGATTCTGTAAAAATCTCACCGTGAAAACTTGCGTAGAGTGAGCGTCATCCCACTCAGTCATTCACACACACACACAGTCAGACAGTCATTTCAGTTGTCAAAACATTACTATTTTGTGGGGATTTAAAATAAAATAGCAAAACAGAAACTTAGTCAGAATCTCAATGTTGTTTTTTTTTTCTTTTTTTTTTTCTTAGACTTTTCCTTAATAAAATTCTAACTTTGAAATGTATATAATAAGATCAATAGGATTAGCATAAAAAATATTATTCAAATCTCGATTATAATTGAAAATGTATGCTTGGTCAATCCCTAGTATCAGGTGGAATGACACTGACAGCTTACTCCACGCTCACTTCACCTAAGTTTTCACGGTGAGGTGTTTACGTACCGCGCTGCTGTAGGTAAAATTATTTCTAGAACAGGGCCGAGTCACAATACTGCACCGTGAGTTTGTTTTTGCTAGGAACGTTTCGTTTGTGAGATTTTTACAGAATAGCACCGCTGTATAGATAATTATACCGTGTTTAATGTCCCGCAAAGACCAACCGCGGAAAGCATAGCTTAACCTGATCGATCGACCTGCGGCTGTTATTATTTAGCCACGGACACAGATTACTAAATAGTTACTACGTAACAGATACTTCACTCAGTAGAAAATTTCCAATACCTACAGCTATAATAGCCTACTCCGTCGCGTCAGCAACCGCTGCATGCTAAAATGTGCCTAAATGCTCAAGCGTACAGTTGTGATTGCTTCGCACCGCGCGATCCCACAGCAATCGCAGGGCTGCCTCTTCATTAAAATTAAATTAACATAACTATTTGTGTCTATTTTATTGAGAACTGTGAATATGTTGTGACTATAGGTGGTAGTTTAAAATGGTATCGTTTATAAAATATTTTTTTTATAAATTGGTGCCGACTGTGCAGTACATCTAAAACATGACATGACATCTTCATTGACATGTAAATGGAAAAATGTTAGATGTTTACCCCTTCTTTTACTTGATTTGCACCCACACGGCATCGTAATACGCGTACGAACGAACAGCACTATTAAAATTGAACGGCGTGCGCGCGCTTCGCTTGCGAAAACCGCACTGAATTTGATCCGCCGGCGGACCGAGACCGCTCGGCTGGGCGGTAGGCACTTATAGCGCGCAAGTACATGGAGTGACGGAGGCCTGCCACGGACCCCTCTTTAAGCATGTGTATGTAAATATTTAGCGTTGTGGCTGGCAGAATCGACTGCCCAATATTATGGCATTGTGTGCAGTTGCATGTGCAGAGTAACAGATCTTGTCGTACCTGCTGAGGATAGGATAATTAATTTTATATTTCAATTCTATTTAAAAAAAATCTTATGTTTTTATAATTTTAATGAAATTCTTGTTTTTAATTTATATTGCTTATAGGTAATTAATTTAAAGAAGTATAAGATTTTTTAACAATTTAGATTTCATATAATTCAGTTATTTAATTTTAGTTATAATAGTATAATTGTGGCAAGTATTTTTAATCTTTGGTTACTAACATAATTTTTAAGTATACTAACATAAATATGGATCACTGTGTCTGAATTAAAATAAATAATAATAATAATTTACTTATCCATTCCAGATTGGGTGTAATTACTTTAAAAAAAATTGTATACCGAAAACCACACAGCATACGAGTTAGTAAGCATATAAGTATTTTTCCTCCAACTTAATTGCACCTCCATCCCATTACGAAACACCATCCATTTCTCATTAACCGTTCCCTTAACAATCCAGAAGCGACTACCAAAAAGGTCACACTCAAAATTCCACCAAACGCGTTTTACGTCACATTCAATCCGAGTCAATTCAAACTATTTACGTGAACAGAAATACAAAATTACTAATCAAAGGTAAACGTCAAACGTGGGTAGTTGGACAGATTTAGAATCCGGATATCGGGGGGACTATGGGGGGACTTGAGTTTTTTTCCGGCGCTAGGGAACGCAACTGATGGCTAACGGCTGTCGTGGATTTAGTTTGGCTAGAAGAGCTGATTGGTTTGATGTATTATAAAGTTAATTAGTGTCCTGAGTGATATCTTTTTTTGAACCCCGGCAAAAACAGACGGGTGTTATAAGTTTAACGTGTGTATCTGTGTGTCTTTCTGCGCCATCATAGCTCCCAAATGGCTGAACCGATTTTTTTAATATATTGCTTTAATACCGAATTATTATATCCACTGTGGCAACACTGTCAAAGAACAAATTGCTAATATTGTATCAAACTTTTAAATGTATTTTCGATAAGGTAACTGCATGTATTATTTTACTTTGGCAACACATAGAAATAACGGTTAGAATATTATCGTTTTTTCTGGGTGGTGTAAGTGTGTATTTTCTTTCTTTCATAAAAGTCATCTAAAAAGGTAAAATTAACTGCAGAGCCGTTCATCGTTTGTTGGTGAAATATGTAGTACAGTTGTGCGGAATAGTTTTAGCGACAAAATAGTTCTTCAAATTAGTGAAATTGTGAATGACCCTATTACCCCAATAGAGCCCAATTATTCAGTACCTAACAACAATAATACAACGGTAATTTAATTTATTTACTAATCCCTTTGTACAAGCAAAACTATTCCATCTTCACCATGCATTATTCTTTTTTTCATTCATTTATCAACTGTACGGACAGCGCGCGCGGTTCAATTGGGGTGATTCGGGTCACGCGATTGGTAAATTAAAAAAATCGTTTCCTTGGAAAAATGGTTTATTATGATAAGTGCAATCATATGTCTAAGTATCGATCACTAATCACCAGTCACCCTATACAGTGTGAGTCTTCATAATGTGCACATATTAAAATGAGGGAAACTAAGCTTAATTTTATCGACGGAAAAAATATTTAAAAAAATCTAAAAAAAAATTTTTTTGGAATAATTTTAAAAAATTTTTTCGCTGCTGTGACCCCTGTGTAAACAATCGCCCATCAATTGAGAATCATGGACTTTTTTTAAACAAAAATCTGATATTTTTTCATCAATTTTTACAATATGTAAAATTACTCAATAAAAGCCCCGATTACCTACCATTTTTTATTACTTTAAATTATTCTCCATCGTATCAGATTTCTAAACGTAAAAATACCATGTATAAAACTCAATCACAACATTTCCTATCAACTGTTATAGAAAGGCCTTGCAAGCATCATACTTTAACAGGTAAAGATCCTTTTAAATATTTTTTTATTTTTTCAAATATGTTTCCCTCATTTCGATATGTGCACATTATGAAGACTCACACTGTATATCACTTAGCATCCTTTTCTCAGTAACACCAGTTATTCCATTGTGCAGATATTGATTAAAGGGACTACATGACCTAAAGCGCGGTCACTGTCGGACTTCATAGAAAAGAAAGAGAAGCGCGATGACACAACGACGGTAATTTATTGCAAAATATGAAGCAATTATCTATTTATAAAAAATCCATTATTTGGACAAAAAAATCAAAACACTAGTGCTTTATGCAAATAAATACTTACTTACTTACTTTTAGTATGTTGCTTATAGAATAATCTGACAAAAAATATGTTTATTAGTATGGTTTTTATTGTGAAAAGAAAGTTTATAGAGGTATTTTCATTATTTTTATTATATTTTCAACACACTATCTAACTCGCATATATCATGACGAATATCATATTTTTTTTTGATTTTGTTAACTGTAGTCGATCATATACTTTTAGGCATTATAAAACTTGGGTTTTTTGCGTTTTGGTCTTGTAGTTAAGCCAGTTCGACTCTTCGTGGTTTTTAAGTCGAGTCGCGGCACTGGGATTGATTTCAAAGGTTTGTTTGTTATCTACTTCACTTCCAGTTCCACAAACATCTTTACTGCCACTCGATAGGGCACTTTTTTCATCCCCTTTTTCTTTTTTTAGTCACGCCTCATGTATTAGAGTGTTTAATTTGTTCCTGCGATGGTCCCAAGATAAATGGCGCGTGGTACGACTGTTGATAGTACAGACGCCAGCACATCAAGCTACTGCCATCTGTCAAATTTATTTAATAGATTTTCAACATTATCGCTAAAGCATATGGTTCAAAGTTGATTGGGAAAATTTGACAGTTTCGGGTAGCTTGATGTGCTGGCATCTGTACCTACCTCCTTGTTGCATGATGGATTATTTTGAGATGCTGTGACGTTTGACGATTGATGTGTGGTTTTGAATTAGTATGTTTCGGTACTTTTTGGCTGTTTTTCTTGTGATTTATTTACTTTGATGAATGATGTAAGTAAGATTTCGTGTGACGAAAATATCGATGAATTTGGAAGAGAAGAGAATTTTAAAATATTGCTTGCTGGACTATTTTGGAACGATGATGACTGAAGTTGAGGTGCAAAAAGCGTATAGGTATATTGAATTTTCTCATCAACTCAAAATAAATGTATACTTTAACTATTGTATTAATGTACTAGGAAGTAGCACTTTCATAAAGATCGGAGACGCTACACTCGAAGTCGTGGACGAGTATGTTTACCTAGGACCAACTGTCCAGATAAGTAGGTCCAACTTCGAGAAAGAGGTTAATCATCGAATCCGATTCGCTGGGCAGCGTTCGGGAAGCTACGCAATATCTTCTCGTCCCATATACCGCAATGTTTTAAGACGAAAGTATTTGACCAGAGCGTGTTGCCAGTGATGAAACGTGTTCGCTAACAACCCTTTTAGAAGGCTCAAAGTCACCCAAAGGGCAATGCAAAGGGCTATGCTTGGAGTTTCCCTACATTATCGAATCAGAAATGAAGAGATCGGCAGGAAAACCAAGGCAACCGAACCGACGAAAAATTGCCAAACTAAAGTGGCAGTGGGACGTCTTTTTTTTCGGAATGATGATCAATGATACGTAGTGGAATTTAATAATTACATAATGTATTAAACACAAAAACTTCCAAAATCAAATCCCTGAATGACAGCGAAAACTGCATCAAACTGTTGCGTAGCTTAGAAGAACCACGCAGTCATAGACAAACACTAAAAGTGACTTAAATTTATAATATGTATGGAATAGATAAGCATAGAAGATAAATATATTAATGTATTAAATTTAAAAAAAAATCTGTGGGTATACGACACGCCTGACTATAAAAACTAAAATCCCATAAAAGGTCACGAAAATCCTAAAACTAACGCCACTGGAACTATATACCAAAATCTGATTTCACATGAACCCTATCCATCAACGTCAAGCCGCTAAACAAAACTAAAAGTAGAATGGAACAAAAACCTTTATATTCAGGCCAAACACGTGAAAAATTTATTTGACGGATTCCGCTGCGTAGCGTTGATAAATCAAAGGAAATGAAGCTAAGGGGGAAAACCATAGATATGGGGAAAACTATACGAAGCAGCACTGTAATTGCGTAACACACTATAAATCATTACCTGGATCATTTTGAAGGTTATTGCGTCTTAAGTTCAAAGTCTGCTCAACAACGTACCTAAGTTACGCAATGAATGTTGTTGAACTGTCAAAATAAAAGCCATTGCTACGGATAGTGTTACGCAATTACCCTGCTGTTTGCTGATTAAAATTATTGACTTAAGTAATTATTGACTTGAGTAATTATTGACTTAAGTAATTATTGACATAAGTAATTATTGACTTAAGTAATTATTGACTCAAGTAATTATTGACATAAGTAATTATTGACATAAGTAATTATTGACTTAAGTAATTATTGACTTAAGTAATTATTGACTTAAGTAATTATTGACATAAGTAATTATTGACTTAAGTAATTATTGACTTAAGTAATTATTGACTTAAGTAATTATTGACTTAAGTAATTATTGACTTAAGTAATTATTGACTTAAGTAATTATTGACATGTAATTATTGACTTAAGTAATTATTGACTTAAGTAATTATTGACTTTAAGTATGTAGGTTCAATTTCATGTCAGAATTCGTTTTCGATATATTACCCAATTATACCAAGGTGTACCTCGTTACCCAGTAACTGGATTATGGAGATTAGTTAGACACTCCCGGGATCTTTGGATCCAGAACTCGAAGATGATGACTGGAATTCGTTCCAAACGTAGTAGGAAAAAGGCTATAGGCAGTTGTTTTTCCGATCGGTCAAAAAAAAACAATCAAAGGGTTCTTCTTTAAAATAATTTTTCTCAATCCCGTTCTATGATTTACTTCAGTTTCACATTTGTATTAATTAAGAATTAGCATTGCTATTCAACGTGGCAATGGTGCAAGTCGTCTGATCTATAAATAAACTTAACTTGTAATATTATCCGATCAAAATAATAATTTTCGCAATTAGCTTTTAATTTTATGAACATTAGCGGAAAAATACGTCCATTCAAATTCTTAATTAAACATTTAATGTTCTGTTAATAAAAATACAGTAGGTAATAAAATATTTTTATTTTTATTATTGCTGAGCCCTCCAAATTATAATTGTTCCAGGATGATACGAAGGCAAATTAAGAACTCTATGTCGAAAGATTAAGATATAAATTACAATGCTTTTACAGTCAGCGTATCAATGGGGTGAAAATTTCATCGTTTGGAATTGAAAAGGTTATCGTTCATTTCATTCCTACCATTGTTTAGTTCGGAAAGAATAAAAAAAAATGATAGCATCCATAAAATCTTAATTAAAGACTACGAATAATAAAAGTCAAGAAATGTAACTCAAGGTCAAAAATGGCACAACCCAAATGTTTACCGTGGTGGGCGTTGCCAAAAAGGCCACCGCGCACCAGAACCAATCACTGCGCTTGCCGGAATACAACGCTTTACGCGTGCACAGCCTGCTGATTGGCTTACTTGCATGTGTGTTCTTTCGTTCGAATAGTCGAGGTGTTTTTTTTTACTATTAAATGGGCCCGCTCTTGACCTCGATCACGCCTGATGGTAAGCGATAGATGAGGTCTATGATGGAACGAGCGTGCCCAGAAGATGCCTGTTCACTCTTGCTTTGAAGGCAGACGGGTTAAATGTGAGAAGGAACGCAGAGAGTTCCACACTTTGGCTGTGCGCATAATAAAAGTGGAGGAGAAGCGCTGAGTAGGACTCGTGGCGATATCAACCAAGTGCGGATGGTACGCTGCAGTACGTCTGGTTGTCCGGTGATAAAAGGGCGATGGTTTTGTCAATGCAGTGAAGTTTGGAGCCGAATTTCTCGTTGATTTTGTTCATAGTTACGCTTCCTGACTTTTTATTATTCGTAGGTTATAGGACACAGTCACACAGACAAAAATGGGTGGTCATTATAACATGAAAATTGCAAAAAGTATCGCAGAACAGCGGTGGCCCAGTGGTAATGGCCGTGACATACGAGTTGTAGGTCATGGCTTCGAACCCAGCCAAGCGCTTTACTTTGTGTAAATTATTTCATCACCACTGCTCTCAAAACGGTGATGGAAAACATCGAGAGCTAACCTCCATGTTCAACAATTAAAACTTCGAAGACATGTGACATCTACCAACCCGCACTGGGCCCGCGTGGTGAATTATGGCCCCTCCCTCTCACAGAGGCGAGGCCTGTGTCCCAGCACTGGGAACACTATAAGCTGATTTTGCTATGAGCCGCGAGAAAAACTTACTTTTTATAGTCGGGTAAAAAATAAACAAAACTAGCAACGCCCCGCGGTTTTACCCGCATAAGTGTCGATCCCGTGCGAATATCGGAATAAAAAGTGTCTTATGTATTATTCTGATGTATAAGCTATATTACTGTAAAGTTTCATCAAAATCCGTCCTGTAGTTATTGCGTGAAAGAGTAACAAACATCTATCCATCCATCCTCACAAAGGAAGTAGGATTACACTGGGCACATAACAAAGTACTTCTAATACACAATAAAGAAAAGTCCCTCTTAGTCCAAAGTACTCCCTAAGATAACAGAACTAAAGCAAAAGACCTCAAGAAAATATTTTAGCAAATGACTTCCTCTCTTATCCTTAAATGACTAGGCCTTGTTAGGCTCAAATAATTATTCTCATTACTGTGATTCTAAAAAGCTTTCCCATAAAAACATTTACTTACAAATCTTTCTTTGAAGGAATTATCCAAATCTGTTGAGTGCTTCGGGTGATCTACTTTCTGTTAATTTAAAAAGTTACGATCACTCGGTAATGAAGGAAGGCTCTTTAGAATGTTTATCTAAGTTTGGCAGATTAAAGTCGAGATTGAAAGCTGTAAAACAGAATGCCCTAAATTGTTTGATATTAGGCCCAAGAATAACTAAGACTTTCCTAAATGATTTCGGCTTAATTGAACTACCTTAACTTCTTTTTGGGGTTCCGTACCTCAAAAGGTGAAACGGAACCCTAAGATCACGTCGTGGTCTGTAACGCAATCAAAAGATATGGCCATCGAAACCTATAGGGTACTTCCCGTTGACCTAGAATAATGAAATTTGGCAAGAAGCAATGTACAAGTAAAGGAAAAATGGATAACGTCATGTTTCGGCACCAAATACTCGAAGACATTTAACGTCTACCACCCACACTGGGCCCGCGTGGTGGATTACGGCCCACTCCCTCTCACAGCGAGGAGGCCTGTGTCCCAGCAGTGGGAAAATTATAGGCTAATTACGCCTAAGCTAGGCTCTTCCTATTTATTTAGAGTTTGTGTATCAAGCCATTTTTCAATTTACATCTGTAAGTCGTCATACTCACTATTCGCCTCCTGTATAAAAGAAATTATATCAACATGTTGTCTACTTAAGAAATTCATTGCTTTCTACATTTGGCTCATATGTGAAGACCGTGTCGTAGAATTGCTCCAAATTAATTCTAATGCCAGGCGTTACAGTTATTTTAACATTTCCTGAAAGCAGTTTTCAACGACGCTTTTACGATGGAATTCGTTTTATTGATTCTAATTAGACATTCTAGTAGATTACACTAGATCGGTGATAATTACGAGAATTAACCTTCAGGGACCCGTTGAATTATCACACTATCACACTAATATTATAAAGGCGAAAGTTTGTGAGTGTGTGTGTGTATGTTTATATGTTTGTTACTTCTTCACGTTCAAACGCCTGGATCAATTTTGATAAAAAAGTTTAAGGAGTTAGCTGACACCCTGGATTACCATATAGGCTACTTTTTATCCCGATATTCCCACGGGATCGATACTCATGCGGGTGAAACCACGGGGCGCAACTAGTCTTTCAATAAATCTCGTTTGTTGAAATGAACTACCGTTATGATAAAACACTTCAGTCATTTCAACGCGCTGTTCAACTGTATTGCGACTTATCTTGATAAATGCCGAACATTTAATGACTCATAATTAAGTCAATAATTTGCGCCAACAGACAATCTAATATGGCCGCCATCGGCTGTCAAAAACACTTTGTCCCTATTGAAAAACCCTAAGAGTTTTAATTATAAATTCTTACAAGGTATGTAACAAAAAGAGTATTTGAATAAAAACTTGAAGTAAGCACAGATTTTACTTCACCTTTCTACAGCTTAAAATTCACCTTTAAAATGATTGCGAACATATTTTTACAAAAAGAACAGACTTTTCTTTTGGCCATTTTTCCCTAAAGGGATACAAAAAATTCCGCAGAATTTGCTTACACCAATCTGTTTTACACTGGGCGGACAAAAAAATCTGGAGCCATTTCCTTGGGACGCAACGGTTCGTTAAACAGCAATCGTAATTAATTAGCAGCGGAGGCCTTCGTCCAAAACAGGAGGCCTTGCCACTTTTCGATAGATATCTCGACGAAAAATTCGATGTTACACCCTTTTTATTATACACCCTTATGGATTCGTCATGTCTGTCTGTCTGTCTGTCTGTCCGTCCGTATGTCACAGCCACTTTTTTCAGAAACTATAAGAATTAGGTATACTGTTGAAATTTGGTAAGTAGATGTATTCTGTGAACCGCATTGAGATTTTCACAAAAAAAATAGAAAAAAAAACAATTTTTGGGGGTTCCCCATACTTAGAACTGAAACTCAAAAAAATTTTTTTCATCAAACCCATACGTGTGGGGTATCTATGGATAGGTCTTCAAAAATGATATTGAGGTTTCTAATATCATTTTTTTGCGCGAGAGACACTTCCAAAGTGGTAAAATGTGTCCCCCCCCCCCTGTAACTTCTAAAATAAGAGAATGATAAAACTAAAAAAATATATGATGCACATTAACATGTAAACTTCCACCGAAAATTGTTTTGAACGAGATCTAGTAAGTAGCTCGCCGGTGAAAAATTTAAAAACATATGATGGTACGGAACCCTCGGTGCGCGAGTCCAACTTTTACTGTTTGTTTCGCAGAAAAACGCAAGGTTTAGAAATTGTTTTAGTGATTTGTGCAGTTATATTTTGTGTTTTTTTTTGCGGTCGCGCAGAAATCCAAAAGTTTTAACCAATAAATTGGCTTTAAACTTGTTGTAAATTCTTGAGTGAGGCTCAGTACTACAGGCATTTTTATTTTATAGATCACACCTTTCCTACTAACAATATTTTGCACCCAAAAGTACCCTTAAAACATATGTAGGTAAGTACCCGGAAAGGTTTTATAAATTTATCATGCCCAAGAGGATTTGAACCATAAGTTACATTAATATAACCAAGGAATGCGGTCAACCCGTAACTTTACGTAATAGATTTAAACGTAACTGTTTTCGTTCTACTGTAAAATAATCGATGTGAAGGTCAATTTGGATTGTAAGGTATTGATTTGATTCTATTCGATTGTATCAGGGTTAATGTAATCGACTTTGGAAACTTTATGGTACACACTTAATTCTGACATTTATGACCTTTGAGTGGGAAGATAGAAAATTAAAGAAGGAACAAATACTTTTTTAAACCCTGTCTTCTAAAAATACAATAAGGATAATAAAGAAAATAACGAAGAACAGGCAAAAGAATACACAGGATGAAATTGAAAACTAGCACCAACTCGAAACAGGAGTTACAGTAACTGTTATTGCTGCTTGAAAAAAATCGTGTAATTATCGTCTAAGATAGTGCAAACTTATTGTAATGTGCAAGTTATTGCCTTCAAGTGGAAATGTAGTATCGGAGTAAAAAAAAAACATAATCTATCAAAACAAATAAATTTCCTTAATGACATAGTACTCTAAATTTTCGTTATACCACGTTAATTTAGATGTTTAATTTGGCGCATCTTTTCAATTTCGTCCTGTATACTAAAAATAGTATTTTTCATCGTGATGCTAAACTTTTTCAACATATTAGTTATCTACAAAGGTTGCAAATGATTTATTGAACGGAAGGTGATCTTGTATTTAAAAAACGCCACAGATCAAGGCATAAAGTCATCTCAGCGACCATCAATGTCAACATCTTGTCAAAAATTTAGGAAGATTACAGAATTTTGACAGTTTCACACTGAGATTACAATGCGAACGTTCTTAAAAATACGGGAATTATCCCTCAGACATAATTTATTTATTTATTCTATTTATTTATTAATTAAAGCGGTTTACAACCAATTACAGAAATTAAAGACAGTTTACACATACACATAAAACATTAAATATAAAATCAAGTAAAAAGTTAACAACACTTTCATACGTTCATAGACTTTGGCCTACACACTTGTTGGTGAAGATACACACCTTTTTACACTTATAATATCATTGCCCTAACTAATAACAATAGGTAAGATTAGGAGACAAACACAAACCAATTACAGAAATTAAAGACAGTTTATACATACTTACACATAAAACATTAAATATTTCTTAACATTAAATTTTTTTTATTGTCTCTGCACCACCCTAGGGTTGACTGGTAGAAAATGCCTCAGGCATTAAGTCCGCCTTTGTACAGTATTTCTTTTACTTGTGCATAAAGTTTTAATAAATAAATAAATATAAAATCAAGTAAAAAGTTAACAACACTTTCATACGTACATAGACTTTGACCTACACTTGTTGGTGAAGATACATACCCTAACTAATAACAATAGGTAAGATTAAGACACAAACACAAGTTAGGCTTAAGTATCTCACATAACCATACGTTTAAATTAACCAGTCTGTAGACAAAGCCGTCCTCTGGGTGACATTACAGTACGCATAATACATATAACGCAAATAAATCATGTTTATCTAAAGCCCCGGATTGCTCTGTAGGGATTGAGTTGGCGTAAAACCAATACAAAACGATTTGTTCTAAAATTTTTTGGTTAGGTAGCTTTTTGCCTTGGTTCTGGAATGTCACACTGTTACATAAAGGAAAAGTTTACATTCAGTTTTATACGGTATTTATGACTTTAATTTAAAATAATAATATTGTAAGTACAGCGATTGTGCGCATTCTTTTAATATAATCTTATAGTTTCACGTGTTGCGACGACACCTAAACATGGAAATAAAAAAAAATATGATGATTCTTTTAGTTTTATTAATTTATCATACCGGTATCCGGCCATACTTGCTATAGGTAGCTAGGTACTTATAGCAGCACTATCGTCAGAAATGATCGTTACAGAAGTCGAACTTCAATTTTGATTTATTCATCGAACCATTAAACCTAACTGCCCATATCTTACATTCTTATTCTTTGTTTTTATTCACTTTTAAAAATCAATCAAAACCTCGACACTGCCATGCAAAAATAATTCCTAACGGCACACCAAAATATACCTCTAGACTACTATAATTATTTCATCCACAATATGAAGTCCTTATCAAACACTCTACAAACGACCTTGGTCCTATACATACAATCAAGGGTCCAAGTTCACCTGCCTACCGCATAGGTCAATAGGGTTCACCCATAGATATAGATACACCTAGATAACGCAAGAGCAACTACTTCGCGTGCCAAAAATCGCACCAGCTTACGATAAAAAATCATAAGCCGCCACTTTCGCGCTCAGTCCTGTGTACTGCTGGATGGGTAAGCGTGAGCGAGAGCGCGAGCTTTTGGCGTCATAGTAGGTAGTACAAAAATGGCACGCTTGGTTTTCATACAGTTCGTGATACTTGCGTTATCTAGGTCTATCTATGTCTGTGGGTTCACCCCTGGAATATTTGTTAAACAATTCGACCTAAACAACAATTGAACGCAGTAGTTTGACCTTGATTATTTTTACTTTGGTAACATTCTTAGGGTATATTGCTTCTGGGAAGCTGTAACTGAGAGGTCGTATAGACTTGGCACCTATTCTTGTATTATAATACTCGAGGGGAATGGTGCTGATAGCCGAAATACAGGCTATGCCTAGTTCGGCTACAGACGCTTATCTCTTTACCTTAATTGTAATTGTTGCCACATTGCCATTGTAAAGTAGTACTAAGTTTTTGGAAATAAAATATTATTATTAATACTTGGTACTAAAATTGCTTTATTTTCACCTAGCAACCCGCCCAAACTGTGACTTGCCAAAACATCTATATTTCTTTATTATATGAGAGTTTAATATTATACACATAAATCTTTCTGAATTCATTTTCTAAAATATTATGGTGAAAAATACGTCATCACAATCCGTTGCGTAGTGCAAAATAACATCGTCGCAGTCACACAATGAAACACAAAGATGACTTCAATTTATATTTAGTATGTATAAATTATAAATTAATATAAATATATAATACACATAAACCTTGACTTCAAAACGGTGAAGGAAAACATCGTGAGGAAACCGGCATGTCCTAGAACAAAAAATTCGAAGACATGTGACATCTGCCAATCCGCACTGGGCCCGCGTGGTGGATTACGGCCCACTCCCTCTCACCGAGAGGAGGCCTGTGTCCCAGCAGTGGGAACATGAAAGGCTGATTATGGTTATGGTTATGGTAAACCTTTCGGAATAAATTCTCTAAATGATGGTAAAAACCGCATCAAAATCCGTTGAATAGTTTAAGAGAACAACGTCATACAGACGTACACGAAAAGCGACTTTTTATTATAATAATTTATGACTAGCTGCGCCCCGCTGTTTCACCCGCAAGAGTGTTGATCCCGTGGGAATATCGGGATAAAAAGTATCCTATATATTAATCCAGGGTAACAGCTACCTCCATACAAAATTTTATCAAAATTAGTCCAGCCGTTTGAGCGTGAAGAAGTAACAAACATATAAACACACACACCCCCACACACAGAAACTTTCGCCCTTATAATATTAGTGTGATGATGATAATAATAATAATATAATGATTTCTTTTAAAAGAATCTGGACTATTACAAAAACATAACCTTTCTTTGCAATCGAGGAAATGTTTCGAAAACTATTTAGCAAACAAGACTTTAAAGCCAGTATCCTGCGGGGTAGTTGCGTAACGCACTATCAGTTTTTTGCGTTAATTACGTTGTTGAGCAGACAATTTTTTCGAACATAATATGAAGCAATTGATTAACAATACCTTTGCTTCAAAATGATTGAAATTATGATTGGAAGTCTGTTAGACAATTAGGGTGCTGATGGAATCCCTTAGGTTTAAAACTGTAGGCTATCACAATAAAGTCTTTTCAATTTCCTATTTTGTCGAAGACGAAATTGGAAAAGAAATTACATCGAAACTCCTTCTGTTTTTCTTTCGCTTCAATTCGTTACTTGCTTCCGAGACAGTTAAGCGTTTAATAGAACACGTTCAGCGTCTCTCTTGGCATAGCTATTACAAATCAATGTCGGTTTGTATTCATGATAGTTTTTTTTTTCAATTAAGGGATTTTTTTTTAAATTGATGTTTCCAAATGGCAGGTATTAAATCGAATCTCAAAATAATGATTCCCATTTTTCTATCCTAAAAATATATTTGAACACATTTATAATGATATCGCTTCTTTTTTGAACCTCAAATATAAAAAAAATCAGCTGTTCCTTACATTTATATTCGTATAACTCGTCAAAATGTAGGGAACAGCTGATTTTTTTTTCGCGATTTCAGGTTTGGTCCCATAGTAAAAGTTGTTCTTACTGATGAGTACAATGACCTCTTAAGAGGTGGTTAATGTTTTACCAATAACTCTGTATAGTCGGGGTGCTCTAGCTTAGTTACTGCGACCAATTTGCCTCGCGCGTGGTTGGTCACAGGTCCTACCTTGCCTAACCCGTTTGGTAGGGGTACCCATCCCAGCTTGGTTAAGTGTACATTATTAGAATATTTTTATTTTATTTTATTTATTTGGTTCACCAACGAATGTTTACACTAATAATATACTTTAAAACTATTTTATAAAAAAGTAACAATGTAACACTCACTTAAAGGTAAACACCACAAGCGCAACATTAAGCTAAGTTAGTAGCTTAATGTTGCGCTTGTGGTGTTTAATATTTTCCTTTCCAAGTGATATCTGTTATCTTTATTTTGTTTTATTTCCAGTAAAGAAAAATAGTATTTGGAATTCGATATTAAAATGTTGGTCAAAAGAAATCCAATTAAGTAGGTACCGAATTTCAATAAGATTCAGTGGCACAATATGAGGGTTGTACAAACCAGGGTTTACCGTTGAAATATCTAAAAGGGTACAAGAAAAAATCCAGTGGAAACCTCAAAAGGTTTCCATGAATTACGTATTCACGACGTAAAACTCACTTCACGAAATAACGGACAACATTACGGTTGGTTCAAGTTATAAGGGTTTAGAGTAACGTCTGTTTATTTTAGTAAATAAAGGAACAATTTTCATAATTTCAGCAGGAACAATATTCTTATTGCTGATATTAGGTGCAAGAAGAAAAAACACAATACAAAATTAATAACAGCAGTCATAGTTATAGAGGTATGAGGAACAGGGTGTAAAGTTCACTCATACTCTATAGAAAATTCAAATTCAAATTCAAATTCATTTATTTGTCCGAACATGGTACATTACATGGTCTTAAATTAATAAATGGTATCATCACATTCTGCCACGTGGGGCGCGCAAATATCAGGTAGGTACACAAACAAAAATTTTACAAACACAAAAATCAAGATATTTAGTTAATATTGATAATATTGAATAAATAATTACGAATTAATATTACATTAAGAGACATGTCAGTTAAATATTAGGTATCTTGGTTAATGTCAGAGTATTATTCAATGTCAAACTATTAACTATCAAAGAGAGATTTCAGAATATAAAAGATTACAATTAAATTAGGATGGCAAAGTCGTATCGTTCAAAAAGTCGTTTAAGGTATAATAGCATTTTTTACACAGCAACTCTTTAAGTTCCTTTTTAAACCCATTTAAATTTAACTGTTTGATTTGCTTTGGGACTTTATTAAAAACTTGCGGGGCTATACAAAATATGCTCTTCCACATTAATGCTGTTTTAGCTCTACGTCCGCGTAACATATCATTCCGCCTGTTACGTTTAACTGTATCTGATAAGTTGGGAAACAGGTGTGAATTAAGCTTAACAAATAAGGCAGTTTCATATATATATAAAGACGGCAGTGTTAAAATTTTGTATTTTTTGAAAAATGGTTCACAACTGTCCGTTATTTGAAGTCTGAACATGGCTCTGATGGAACGCTTTTGCGCTTTAAAAGCGATTTCTCTATTTGTAGAGTTACCCCAGAATATAATACCATATCTTATTACAGATGCTACAAGACCATGATAGGCTGTAAGTAGTGCATCTGTGTTAACTGTTGGGGCAAGTTTATACAGGGCATATGATGAACTACTAATTTTCTTACATAGCGCTTCAATGTGATCCTTCCAATTGAGCTGCCTGTCAATTATCAAACCTAGAAATTTTGCACTATCTACATCGTGAACTTTGTTATTCTGATATTGGACCTCCATTTTCGAACTATGTTTTTTATGGCCAAAGTGCATTATTTGTGTTTTGCTAAGATTAATTCTTAGATTATTATTGTCAAGCCAAGAGATTATTGAAGTTATGGCGTTATTAACGTTAGCTTCATATGATTCAGGTTTGTCACATGCTATTGTTATCGTACTATCGTCAGCAAAGAGTGTTATTGGGAAGTCTATAGCTTTGGGAAGATCGTTAATATAAATTAGGAACAGTGGAGGACCCAATACACTGCCCTGTGGTACACCAAAGTATACTGTGCGTTCATTCGACAGGTATGTTACTTCTTCTTTAGTCTTGAAGTTTAAGTTTGTTACGGCGGTAAATTGCTTTCTTTTTGAAAGGTAAGTGCTTAATAAGTCCAGAACGTTACCTCTTATACCGTAAGACTCAAGTTTGTTTCTTAAGATAGTATGGTCAACGTAATCAAAAGCCTGTGTCATATCACAATACACAGCACAGACAGGTGTTTTATTATCAATATTAGTCATAATTTTATTTAAAAAGTCATAAATAGCCATGTTTATTGTCATGTTCTTTCGGAAACCTTTTTGTTCGTTGCAGAGAATCTTTTGTTTTTCTAAGTATGTGTAAAGCTCATTATAAATGTATTTCTCGTATATTTTGGAGAAAATTGGCAAAAGCGCAATAGGTCTATAATTTTGCATTTGTTGCTTATTACCTTTTTTAAATATGGGTTTCACTATGGAGACCTTGAGACGATCAGGAAAAACACCATGGCTGATACATAGATTAAGAATATGACTCAAATGTTTAGAGATTAAATCGGCAACATGTTTTATAATTTTAGTAGAAATTTCGTCATACCCTACGCTATTAGTGTTTTTAATGCATTTTATAATGTTAAATATTTGTATCGGTTGACATGGAGGCATGAACATTGATTTTTGTTTATTTGTGATATACGCACAAGATCTTTTGCCTGCTCCGGGTATCGGCACAATTTTTTCTATGAAATAGTTGTTAAACTGTTCAGCAATTAATTGAGGTTTGTTAATCGTTTTATTGTCAATTTGTAAAGTATTAATTGAGTCATTAGGGAGATTTAAATTAGAGTTCTTTATTATTTTCCATGTCATTTTACTTTTATTGTCAGAAGTTTTAATATTATGATTATTTTGAGATCGTTTAGTCAGATTAATAATTTTTTTAAATATCTTTGTGTAATTTGAATATTTTGTTTTATTTATTTGAGTAGGTTTAAGTCTAGACGTCCATAATAATTGCCTTTTTTTTAAGCTACATAGTTTAATTCCTCGTGATATCCATTTTGGTTTTTTGCATGTTGGGAAAAGGGAGGATCCTCCGACCAGACGGGTGTTGTGTTTGGCGGGCAACTGCCCAATGATTCATGTTGGGCCGTTGTATCTATGCTAGTTGCGCGGTAAACTCTGCTTGCGAGATGCAGGATTTTGCGTGACGTCAGTATGACGCGTTGTTCTCATGTGGCGTTGTAGATACCGCTACATAGTCAAAATGAAAAAAAAAACGTGTGGGGTTGGGGGACCTCCGACAGGAACAAAGTTCAAAATGAAAATCCAAGATGGCAAAAACTGCGAAAATTAAAAAATGACGAAAAAATTTGATAATTTACATCACACCTCACTATCGGCTTCAGCACCCTCGAAAACCATGACGAAAACTTTGAAAATTTTCGTAGCCGCAATCTTGAATCTTCCTTTTGACCTCAATATTGGCTTCAGCAGCCTCGATAACCATGAAAACGACACCCATGATGATAATTTTAAAATTTTCGCAGCCGCATCTTGGATTGTTAATTTGACCTCACTGTTGGCTTCAGCACCCTCGAAAACCATTAAAACTCTCTCTCTGTCTCTTTCTATTATGTGTAAAAAATGGTTGCCTGTAAAGTCGGTTTTACGGGCGAAGATTTTACGTGACAACGACCGATCATCCGATCATAGTTGAGTGGGAGAGAGACGCAAGGCATTCGGCGGGCCTCTCTCTCGTTCGGTGACTCATCGTAACGTTACCGAGCGTTACACTTTTTCATAAGTGACTCCCAGTCGCAACCTAATTTAAGACGTTGTCACGTCAAAATTCATGTAGAAACCTTATAACGCTTTTTCGTTACGTGACAATTTCTGCAAGTTTACTGCTACCGCAAGTTCCATTGATAAAAGAACTTCGTTCTAATAAAAACTAATGATGATTAAGAAAGTGATGGGACAGACTGAATGCGGAAAGCGGAGGACAGGATATTGTGGCGCACCCTTCTTCTTCGTGTCGCTGGCACGACTGTATTTTAAACCTTGTTTTCCCAAAACTTGGCGCACCCTGAGAGAAGTCTATGTCCAGCCATGGACTGCGATTGTCAAAATACTAACTAATATCGACAATAGTATTTTGACAATCAATCAATCAATTCAGCCTAATGCTTTTGCTTAATTTCAGCTATGTGCTTAATTTTATATTATATGCCTTTCTTAATTGCCCCGATCTACGTCATCTCCGATAGGTGATTCTTCAGTAACTTTTGTTTAATCATCATCTTTCATCCAGCAGCCCAATTATATAATAACTTTTACTTGTTTTGACACAACGTGTTGAATATTCTTCCTACGTGACAGTTCTTACGTGAAAGTTTCCCTCATCATAATTTAGTAAGTTTGTCAAGCGTTGCAATGGCAACAAAGCCTTCATTGTTTCAAATATTTCCGAGTGTAGAATGATCCAATTAATCCCGCTCATGTCTCCTAACTTTAACTTCAACAGAATGCCTCAACAACCCGAGACAGATTTCAATTTAGAGTGTACATGTTTCTTACTCGCCCCTAATTTCTCGCACGATTGCATTCCAAACGGGACGTACCGTTCCCACGTGTTTTATATTTGAATATTATTGCGACTGAATCGAACATGGCGGTTGTATGGGAAACTTTATTGAAGAGAGAACGTTTTTTGGCGTACTTCGATGTCTTTCTGGTTTCAGCTGTTGTGGCGTAACTTTTTACGTCAAGATTGAGTTGTATCAATTCCAAAAAGCTGTTGTTTATGTTGGGAATAATATTTTGTGTTATTTAAGAAGGTTAGGTGTTGCTTATAAAGCATATTAAGCGACTGCCTAGCCTTTTCCCAACTATGTTGGGGTCGACTTCCAGTATAACCGGATGCAGTGAAGACCAGTATTTTACATGGACTAACTCCACAACCCACAACCCAGTTACTATACTTCTAGGTAAGACTGGTTGTCACACTTTCGGGAGTTTCGGGCTTCTGATGAACCGTAACGACTGTCAAAGATCCACGAATGACAGCCGGGACCAACAGCTTAACGTGCTTTCCGAGGCTCGGAGCTCGGTATGTAAAGATGGTCACCCATCCACGGAAGAAACGCGGCAAGCGTAGCTAGATAAGCTAAGCGTAGTGAACTTAGCCACGAAGCCCGTACTGCTACTGATACTCAATTTACTAAATTCGCTTTTGTATGATCCTAAACACCATTTTCCACCTCCAGGTTGTTTATATGTATAACAGCTGGGAGCTAATTATCTTTTACAATTAAAATTATCTTGGGAGTTACTTTGAAGTAAAATAACAGAGCCTATTTTCTTTTATTATACCTGCGTCATGGGCCCTACAGATTTTAACCTTTGTCAGTACTTACTTCATAACACTGTCTACTTTAATTTCTTTAATTATTTTGTTTAATTAAAACCAGCATGTCTCCTATTTTTTGTTCACAGATGATATTTTTTCGTAGTTTTAATTAGAAACTTGAGATTTTCCTGCTGCTTTTTTATCCAGTAGACCATAACTTTTTAAATCTGTTATATTGCATAATTAACTATTGTGTTTTTGGGAGTTTGATTTCGTTTTGAAATTCGCTTAGAAGGGTATTTACGTAGATTGTTTTTTTCTGTTTCTAGATTTTGCTTACATCAGCCTGCAAGATGACCACTGGGCAAATTCTCCACACAATGAGTGCCTGAAGATGGACGGCGCCGCCGAGGCCGGCCCAGAAAGAGATGGCGAGATGACCTGGACGGGTACCGCGAGGGCTGGTTCGAGGTGGCGCGGGAAAGGAGTTCCTGGAAGGATTTGGGGGAAGCCTTTGCCCAGCAGTGGGACAGAAGGTCATTCTTCCTATAGAAAATGTACTTTGCGTTGATGTCTTTTTATTGACCAAAACTTAAAACAGAGGTGTCGGCTACGGTAACAGTGTCTTCAGTGGTTTTTTCCCATCTCAAAAAATGCCCAACGCGCCTTTTACTTCAAAAAAGTTTCGTCACCTGAAAATAATATTTTCGTCAACTCTTACGACGAAGTCTAAAAGAAGACAAGGGATGGACAGGTAACCTATTTTTAGTCTGGAAAACCTAAGTCGTCCTTTGCCGTCAGACCAAAAATAGCCAATTATTCGTTTCTTTTTACCCGACTCAAAATAAATTTTTCATGATTTTATCTTAAAGAAATATCCTTATCACTTTCACTTACCCATTGTCACCTGTCGTGGGAACTACTGAAAATGTAAGCATCAATAAATTGTTCTATTTCTTACTGACTCTAGAAGTATGTATGAATAATTAAAATGGCAAACAGTTTATAGTACATTACGATACGTGTGACTTAAATAGTTCATTATTGCATTAATGGACTTACTTAAGTCAAATATTAGTTATTATAAAGCCTTATTTATATCATACTCGTAGGTCAAAAATGCTTGGGATTGAGCAGCTCCAATTTTACGAGGTGAATCTAGTTTTGTTTTTTGCTTACAATTTATTTATTTTTTCTTTATATAATTTTTATTTTTTTATTTATTTACGCAAATCTTACGTACAACTACCATTGCAGATCAGCGATCCAATGCGATAGAGTGGCCTTTCTACAACCTATAAAATTACATACTATACACTAAATCTTAACTAACTTCTACATAACATATTATAATATTATAATCTAACTTTTGTGAATTCACTCAAGTTGCACCACAATACATCAACCCTCTCGTGAACCTCGTTCACCACAGGCATGGCTCTAGTGAAAGGAGTTCTCGCGAGTAGGTTAGTTCTGGCTGCAGGCACAGCTAGCAGGGGCGGGCGTCGCCGCCTCCACACGTACCGGTCTGGCACGCAAAGTTCTAGGTGCCGCAGCACTCCCGGGTTATGCGCCCCGCCACGTATTAGCTTCACTACGTACGCTGTGAGTGCAAAGTCCCGTCGCACCTTTAATACTTTTTGTACTCTACCATACCCAGTACAAATAGTGTAGGGTACATCAATGGGTAAAGTGGATATACCCCATACAGCTTGAAGTACAAGTGTCTTATCAACTTATTTTGGACACGTTCCAACATGACATTTTACACATGTCATACAATGACATGAATATTTACTTTTTTTTTTTTTTTTATTTGAAATGGGTTTGCTCTTGACTCTAGTCTAGGTCAGAGTTTTTACTTCGTAAAATATAATATTATTAGCTGCGCCCCTCGATTTTACCCGCATTAGTGTCGATCCCGTGGGTATATCGGGATAAAAAGTAGCCTATATGTTAATCCAGGGTGTCAGGTACCTCCATACAAAATTTTATTAAAATTGGTCCAGCTGTCTGAGCGTGAGGAGTAACAAACATAATAAACACACACTCACAAACTTTCGCTTTTATAATATAAAGTGTAATTATTTTAATTATTGTGAATGTGAGGACAATGTAGGTAATTTGTTAGGGTTCCGTACCCAAAGGGTAAAAACGGAACCCTATTACTAAGACTTCGCTGTCCGTCCGTCCGTCCGTCTGTCTGTCACCAGGCTGTATCTCAAGAACCGCGGTAGCAAGACAGTTGAAATTATCACAAATTATGTATTTCTGTTGCCGCTATAACAAAAAATACTAAAAACAAAATAAAATAAATATTTAAGGGGGGCTTCCATACAACAAACGCGTTTTTTTTCGGCTTTTTTGCCTTGTGGTACGGAACCCTTCGTGTGCGAGTCCGACTTGCACTTGGCCAGTTTTTTTCCCTTCAGTTAGTTTTAATGACGGTCTGGCAGTTTGAGTAATTTATGCGGCCTACCCAAATGGCCTGTCCTTTCTTTCGTATTGTTCGTCGAATCGTTGAGCTCCTGTTTTGAGTTGAGCTGCATGATTACTGACAAATACGTGGACTGACTGGACAGGTCCACTCAATCTGTGTGTTTCTTTCCTCATAATACCATTTCAGACACCAATCTACTTGGTCGTTACATGATCTCTGTTGTGAAACTCAAACTCAAACTCAAATCATTTATTTCAATTAAACCTTGTACAGGCACTTTTGAATTGTCAAAATTAAATAGTCTGTCAGTTAGTCAGAAAGTTGAAGCTAGTTGCCCATTCCAAAGCGTAGATCTCTATGGAGAAGAACGGGCAAGAAACTCCATGGACACTCTTTTAAATCAAGATATTACAAAATCCTGGGTACATTATTCTTGTTGCTTCTATATGTGAGAACAATGTAAAAAAGACAGAAATGAAGAAACAATTCAAGACATAAGATTAAAAATAAGCCTTGGCAGTTAAGAGATGACCAGTCTCAACCGACGGCGCCCGTTCACGAACATGACGCGTGGATCAGCACCATCCAGCTCAACCATTTTGTAGGGAACCGAATGATCCAACACACGCGCCACCATCGGTGAGACATTTAAGTGAGCATGACACGTTCTCAACTGCCATGCTATTTCAAGTCAACATCAAAAAATCATAATAAACGGAAACATGGTTCTTACATTTACAAAATTAAAAAAAAATGCTTCTAAATTATACAAAACTACAGTTTGCAATTTATTTAAGAGGTAAATAGAATTTTATTACCTACCAAACAGAAGAGATTTTTAATATTGAAGTATTTAAAGCTTTTCTTCTTAGAGTAGACAGATAGGAAACGCCGACCTAAACGATACGCACGCTCAACGATTCGATGAACAATACCAAAGAAAGGACATTTGTGTAGGCCATATAAACTACTCAAACTGCCAGACGAAAAAAAACTAACAGAACAGAGAGAATAATAAAAAAAAAAAAAAAAAAAAAAATGACCCACGTCGTCTTCACATTCACAATGAATAAAATAATATAATACTTTACAACGTAAGCAAATGTCATTGTTTATAAAAAATCATTAATGTCAATGTGTATTAACAAAAAGAACATTCAAAATACAGAATTGGAAGCAGCTCAATCCCAAGTCATTTTGTCCTCAATATAATCTTTATCGGTATAAAAGGTTTTCTGGCACAAGTAATAGGTTTCAGTAAAATTACATAGCAATTTTTTTTTAATCTAGGTTCTAACTAATGTTTTGCTGGTATGGAGGTTTAATTAATTAATTTAATCTTACTAGTACATGCATTATGCGTACCACGTGACAAGTTTCACCATCTGCCTCAGCCTATACCTAACTATATGCATGTGTTTCTGTAATAAGTAAACCTATTTTTTTACATTCTAGTATTTTACATAGGGTGACTGCCTATCTGACTTTTATAACGCAATTACTTGGTAACACGATGTTTCTTGATGACTAAACGACGCGACGTGACACGTAGGCATGACGATTGTCAATAGTTAAGTCGCAAACGCTCCATTTTCTGTCACGAACCTTTATCAAATGTCAATTTAGTTTGTAGACGGAGAAGTTTCTGGAACTTATTAATGCCTAACGGACACTTCATTCATGTGTCAATTTGCTTGCTGCTCAGTGCTTGGCCAGACTCGCAGCGCGGGGCGGAGAGCGGCGCGGGTGCGGGAATGCGTGCGGTTTGCCTGTCCGCAGTCGAGCGTGGCTTCGTTCTGCGTGTTGTCGTGTCCAGTGTTTGTCAAAATATAATATGGATGAAGAAGACTTATTTTTACTAGAAAAAAGCTCGAACTAGGTTGAGAACCCGTTCCCCGCACGGGCCGCCCGCGCATTCACTGCGGCTACTTGTATGAACGAGCTATGGCGTGAGTTGCCCGCGCACTCCCCGCGCCCGCGTGCCAAAAAACAAAAAAAAAAAAACAATTTCTCAAAAAAGAACATACCTACATAGTTAACTTAAATATGAGAAACTTAACGAAAATAATCACACTATAATAATATTATAAAGGCGAAAGTTTGTGAGTGTGTGAGTGTGTGGGGGTGTGTTTATATGTTTGTTACTTCTTCACGCTCAAACGGTTAGACCAATTTTGATAAAATTTTGTATGGAGGTAGCTGACACCCTGGATTAACATATAGGCTACTTTTTATCCCGATATTCCTACGGGATCGACATTTACGCGGGTGAAACCGCGGGGCGCAGCTAGTAATATAATAAACAAAGAAAAACACGGACTGTCTTGGCCATATTATGATTCATAATGTTACCCTTTTATAATTCTGCCAAAGTGGCTTTTTTAGGCCCCCAGGTCAGCAGTATTCCTGAATTAAAAATCCCACTTAAAGACAGCTAACTTATAAATTATATATTAACTAAAACCCTTAACACTAAATATTATGTACATTAATTTTATTCAGCATAATTTGCTATTTAACATTATCATGTCGAACCGTCTTGGCCAATGGAAATTGACGATCATTTATATTCAAAGGGTAGACCAATCAGGCGAACCCCATTTCATTTAGCCAAAGCAATTTATCGAAATTTCTCAGAGAGACAGATTTACACACAATTACTTTGGAATGCTTTCCAACTAGATATTGTTAAGATATTTGACAGTCAGCTGTTTGATATTGAGGGTTGTAATAATTGGGTGGAAGAAAATGGACAATTGGGCAAGAATAAAGTATATTTCTGATAATGGGATATCTTTAGTAATACTTCTTAATAGATTTACAGATTTAACTATACAGGGTTATTGGTAAAACATTAACAGCCTCTTAAGAGGTCATTGTACTCATCATTATGAACAACTTTTAATATGGGACCAAACCTGAATCGCGAAAAAAAAATCAGCTGTTCCCTACATTTATGTTCGTATGTCAAAATAAAGGGAATAGCTGATTGTTTTTTCGCGATTTCAGATCTACTGATTTGTTTTGGTCTACTGATTTGTCAAAGACCATGTTTGTCCACCATATGTGAGGATGAGAAGTATGCACAGAATGCACAGATCAATGAGACTTCTCCCAAGGGACAAAAAAAAAAAAATACACAACAAAAAATACTTTAGAAGAAAAAAAGTTTAGCGAACACAAAACATGTAAAATTGTACACCTACACGGTTTAGAAAGAATAAAGTGCCAAAACCTGCTCCGGAAAAACAGAAAACCTGCTCCAATGAGAATAATTTGTAGTAACCCAAGCATTTCAATTCTCACATTCAACAAAGTATAACTTAAATAACAAAGTTACTGATATGCCATCTCACGTAACTAAGTATAGTGCGGCATAACTTAGAGGTCACATCGATGTACAGTCAACAAAGGAGTTAAGTATACTGGAGCGTCGGATATAGTTGAAGTTTACTAAGAAACCGATGGATGTTCTGGACTGAAATTTAATTTTGTAAATGAGCTGTTTGTTCTCTATTAATAAACTAAAATTTTATTCGAGAATATCCATCGGTTTCTTAGTAAACTTCAACAATATCCGACGCTCCTGTATCAAAATGTACGCACTGGGCTTCACAGCTTAGTACGGCCGTTATCCCAATTGCGTACAGTGTGGCTAAGTTTAAAACAATGGAGCCTGGTACCTATGATCACCTAAGACCCTACTGAATAGAAACCTAGCCCTACAGCAACTACCTAGCACCCTAACGCCCTACCCTATCATACAAACCACACCAAACGTGAGTTACGTTGGTTTACGTGAGGGAAGTCTGTTACCAAGAGACCTACGGGCACAGACGGAATTTGGGTAGGAAATAGGGTTTGTGTACGTCGTGCAATGTACACAGGAAATGGTTTTCTCACTGCCGATCCCACAGACTCATAGGACCGATGATGGCTAAAGGTGTCTTGGCCACAGTGAGAGGAGTTATGGAAGGTGAATCAAACTCGACTCCAGCTTGATGACTAATTTATTACAGTAATTAACTTAATTATATACAATTTTAGTGCTCAATACACATTGATGCCTATTTACATGTGTGTTGTGTGTGTATTGAGCCGATGAAGCGAAGATCTCAGTAGGTCACTTCTTAGCGCTGACGGTGTGCTTGTATGTGAAACGAATTTTGCTCTGATGCTGACGCTGCTGCGATGCTGTTGCTGGCGCGTGTAACTTCTGTTTGTTCATGGTTGAACATTCTGGCGCCTCTCAGGACGTGGGCTCCAGTTGGTATAACTCAATAGATTCGTGTTGATGTGGTGAACTGTACATCGGTTCCGTTGTGGTAATTGGTTGGCCTGTTGTTCTGTGGGTAGATGTCTTGTTGGCAGCGAGCGAGGTTCGTTCTTTTGCTGGTTTGTTAGCTGTCTCGGTACTTGTTCTTCTGGTCTTGTGTTGCACTTTGACTCTACTCCATCTCAGTATGGCTGGACCGTAGCAAACTAAAAGTAAAATGATTAAGAACATGATTATACAAGATATTGCAGTTGTTAAGTATGTGTGAGAACTAATTTGACTCCAAACAGTACTATCTAACTCGGTTTGTAAGACATTTTCTTTATTAATTAAATGCTGAAAAATCTCTTTTGAGTTCTCTATGACTTCTTCTTTGGTAATGTTTAGCATGGGTTTAAGCACCATGTGCGTATTTATGGGGAAATCTATTTGTTTTGAGTATGATGTTACAATCGGTACTGAAATGTTCGTATGTCAAAATAAAGGGAATAGCTGATTGTTTTTTCGCGATTTCAGATCTACTGATTTGTTTTGGTCTACTGATTTGTCAAAGACCATGTTTGTCCACCATATGTGAGGATGAGAAGTATGCACAGAATGCACAGATCAATGAGACTTCTCCCAAGGGACAAAAAAAAAAAAATACACAACAAAAAATACTTTAGAAGAAAAAAAGTTTAGCGAACACAAAACATGTAAAATTGTACACCTACACGGTTTAGAAAGAATAAAGTGCCAAAACCTGCTCCGGAAAAACAGAAAACCTGCTCCAATGAGAATAATTTGTAGTAACCCAAGCATTTCAATTCTCACATTCAACAAAGTATAACTTAAATAACAAAGTTACTGATATGCCATCTCACGTAACTAAGTATAGTGCGGCATAACTTAGAGGTCACATCGATGTACAGTCAACAAAGGAGTTAAGTATACTGGAGCGTCGGATATAGTTGAAGTTTACTAAGAAACCGATGGATGTTCTGGACTGAAATTTAATTTTATAAATGAGCTGTTTGTTCTCTATTAATAAACTAAAATTTTATTCGAGAATATCCATCGGTTTCTTAGTAAACTTCAACAATATCCGACGCTCCTGTATACTTAACTCCTTTGTTGACTGTACGTGCAGTACATAGACTGTAAGAATCAAAAATCATAAAACCCAATAAAATGTATCAGACAGCCAAAAATAGTCATAGAAATTGCTTATTTTCTCCCTATTCATCACCTGCCTAGCCTTTTCCCAACTATATTGTGGTTGGCTTGCAGTCTAACTGAATGCAGTTGAATACCAGAACTTTAAATGGCGTGTAGCGCTAGTTAATTTTCACACAGGTGACACTGATATCCCTTGATCCTGCTCGATTTCGATTTAACTAGAATTAAGTTGTGTCTGACCAATTTTGTTTGGTCTGGTTTGGCTAGGTTTTCTGGTAGTCATATAGAGGTATGAGGAACAGGGTGCAAAGTTCACTCATCTTTCATGGAAAAAGGAGGAACCTCCGACCAGTCGAGTGTTGTGTCTGTTGGGCAACTGCTCGACGATTGCTGTCGAGACGTTGTATATACATAGTTGCGCGGTAAACTCTGCTTGCGCGATGGAGGATTTTGCGATGAGATGTATAGTTCGCATATGGCGATGTAGATGCTGCCACAGTCATATTCACTATTGAGAGAAAGAAAGAAAATACATTTATTTAGCATAGACTAAAATACACACAGTACACCAGAAGTTATACATCAGATTAAAACAAATAAAAAAGTGTAAAGTCTGATGTAGGAAATTAGCAAGAAAGTGTGCCTCACGGCTGCGCCAAAAAGGCCCAGTTGCCTGACGCTGGTTTTCAACTGAACCTGATGTGTGACGTGAGTACGTGACGGATGTAAATCAGTTTTATACTGCAACGTGACGTGTGTATGAATACTTAAATAAATAAATAATACTAGCGATACCCATACCCATACAATTAACCCAATTTCAAATAAGCTGTGTTACAATAGAGTATAACAATAACACTAATATTATAAAGGCGCATGTTTGTGAGTGGGTGTGTGTGTTTATAGAGTGTGAGTCTTCATAATGTGCACATATCGAAATGAGGGAAACAAAGCTTAATTTTATCGACGGAAAAAATATTAAAAAAAATAAAAAAAAAAATTTTTTTGTAGCATTTTTATAAAAGTTTTTTCGCTGCTGTGACCCCTGTGTAAACAATCGCCCCTCAATTGAGAACTATGTTTTTTTTTTAACAAAAATCTGATATTTTTACATCAATTTTTACAATAATTGTAAAATTACTCAATAAAAGCCTCGATTACCTACCCTTTTGATTACTTTAAATTATTCTCCATCGTATCAGATTTCTAAACGTAAAAATACCATGTTAATAACTCAATCACAACATTTCCTATCAACTGTTAAAGAAAGGCCTTGCAATCACCATACTTTAGCAGGTAAAGATCCTTTTAAATATTTTTTCCGTCGATAAAATTAAGCTATGTTTCCCTCATTTCGTTATGTGCACATTCAACTACTAAATCACTAAACTCATCACCTTCTGTTGCTGAGTCTTTGCTTAAGGAAAATGTTAATGGTTGCGATTCGGATTCATTATGAAGACTCACACTGTATGTTTGTTACTTCTTCACGCTCAAACGGCTGGACCAATTTTGATAAAATTTTGTATGGAGGTAGCTGGCACCCTGGATTAACATATAGGCTACTTTTTATCCCGATATTCCCACCAGATCGACATTTACGTGCAACTAGTGTATAATATTCTTAACCGGTGAAACTTCTAGGTCTTGTCATACTGTAACAACACGGAAGCCCATATAGCAAGCAGCACACGTTTTCTATTTTACTCGGCGGAGTACAATTTTTAAGTCTATGTCAGAGTGATGTGTATAAAGTTAGTACGTGAGCAATGCGCTAAGAATTTATGTTGCCATGCACTTTGTGAGGTGGGCCAGGATGTGGGCTTATTTTGTTGGGTGTAGGATGTAAGTAAAATGGATAGACAGGACAGTTTGTTAATTTCCTTTACTCATGCAGGGGCCATGGCATGGACGGACATCGACGTAAAACCGGTTACCATGGATTGAGGTTAGGATTCTGAACACTCTTAAAAAAAAACTTTAAAAAATTTGCTATACATTTTGACCATGTAGGTGCACTTTTCTATAAAAAAGCAGTTTTTTTTGTAGAAAAGTGCACCTACCTTTTTATGATGTTGCTTTGTGTCTCGTCGATATAACAGTTTTTAAACTTAAAATCAGCAAACAACCTAACAGCCATATTCAAATGACCTCATTGATGAGTCTGTAGCGGTATCTACAACGCCACATGAGAACAACGCGTCATACTGACGTCACGTAAAATCCTGCATCTCACAAGCAGAGTTTACACAACGGCCCGACATGAATCATCGGGCACTTGCCCGCCAGATACAACACCCGTCTGGTCGGACGATCCTCCCTTTTCTATAGAGTATGAGTGAACTTTACATCCTGTTCCTCATACCTCTTTATGTCTGTTTTTAAAATGTTTCAAAATCTGTTTATTTCAATCGTTCAACAACATTCCGAGGGTTTTGAAGGAAATTGCTAATCCATTGCTTCATAATGTTTAAAAATTTGTCTGCTCAATAACGTAAATAACGCAATGAACGTGGCTGAACGGTGAAAATGAAAGAAATTGCGATCATTCGTTTATGTGTGTTACGCAATTACCCCGCTGAATTCCAACTCGACCTGCAAAACAAATTGTAAACGTAATAATGATTAAATATTTTATCCAATTTTCTCGGAAACTGGGTAAAAAGAAAATGGCTACTTAATATAGGTACAGTCAACAAAAGAGATAAGTATGCAGGATCGTCGGATATAGTTAAAGTTTAGTAAGAAACCGATGGATGTTCTCGAATAAAATTAAGTTTTATTAATAGAAAACAAACGGCTCATTTATCAAATTAAATTTCAGTCGACAACCTCCATCAGTTTCTTACTAAACTTCAATTATATCCGACGATCCTGCATACTTATCTCTTTTGTTGACTGTACATTTCAACGTTTTGGAGATATTATAAGCTTGTTTGTTTAAGAGAAAATTAATTTAACAATCTGTTAGAAGTTTAACCATTTGGAAGGGAAAATTCTACTTTTGTGATTTCGCGAATTTTTACACAACGTTAAAAGGTTCTTTCGCTTTGGTTTGAAAATTTCTATACCAACATTTATTAATATTCATATTTCTGTTCCCTATTGCGTTTTGTTGCTACTTAGCGAAGCTGTAGGTACAGACGCCAGCACATCAAAGTACTACAATCTGTCAAATTTCTTTAATAGATTTTCAACTTTATCGCTAAATCATAAGGCTCAAAGTTGACTGGGAAAATTTGACAGTTTCGGGTAGCTTGATATGCTGGCGTCTATACTTGACCTTTAGGGCTTTGTAGCTTTGACGAATAACTTCCACGCCCACGAGTTCGTGGGTGTGGAATATAGCTGTCTGTTACTCAAAAGCCAGCCCGCTGGGCCCAAGTAATTATAAAAGATTCTCCTTGTTGGAAAGAAAACCTTTATTAAATACTCGCGCCCCGCGGTTTCACCCGCATAAGTTTCGATCCCGTGGGAATATCTGGATAAAAAGTAGCCTATACGTTTATCCAGGGTGTCAGCTACCTCCATACCAAATTTTATCAAAATTGGTCCAGCCGTTTGAGTGTGAACAAGTAACAAACATATAAACACACCCCCACATCCCCTCACACACTCACAAACTTTCGCCTTTATAATATTAGTGTGATTGTGAAGTCGAGTAAATTCCCAGTCTTATTTACGAAACGTACGTTTTAAAAACTTCTCTCAAATTTTCATCAATTGCTAAGGAACTAATTAGCAAAATTCTTATTTATAAACGCTATTTAGCCCTGAGAGATCGCTAAGCAATGAAAGAAAGAAAGAAAGAAAAATGCGTTTATTGGCATTACATCAAAATAAAAGTACACCTTAAAACTATAAAAACAGAAAACAAAGATTATAATGCCAAAAGGGCCTCAGCTCAGCATAATGTCAGATGACAACACAAGGTGTACCACCTGACGCTGATTTTCAGCTGCAACCCACGAGTGCCATACGCTGGAATAACAAACACATAGAGATATGTGTGACCGTAAAAATAAATTAACAAAATCAAATAAAATAAAATGTTGCGACATTGTTGTGTGTGTGTTGTATTGTGTTCATGAAAAACTGAAAATAAATAACCCACAAATATGTGCGTACTACCTACATTTAAAACAAATAAATAAATAGAAAGTATATAAGACAAAATCGTGTGACTACATTGTTCTTCTACTACGAAACGGATTTTCATGCGATTCTCATTTTCTAAGGACCATAATAATTGACTAATAAAAATTTAAACTGATTGAAATTAAAAGTAATAATAATAAAATCGTTAAAAATTGGTAAAGTTGATAAAATTTATAAAAAAATTATAAAATTGACAAAATTGATTGTTTTATATGGCAGATCTATATGTCGGCTCGAATATTTTCAAAATCTTTTTGATGGCTTAAAAGAAATTCTTTTAATTTCAATTTGAAAGTCGAGGAACTTTTACTAAACTTTATGGGTGGAGGGATATTGTTCCAGCATTTAGTAGCTGCGTAGCGAAAACTACCTCTAAAAGCCGCCGACTTGTGCTGTGGGATGGAAAGCTGTTGAGAACATTTTCTTCCCTCACCGATTCTGTGTCTTCTTGTCCACGATAGTTTATTGTATAAATAAGAAGGGGAGTGAGACTTAATAACACCAAAGAGTAAGTTCGCCATGTGGAGTTTACGTCTAGCTTTCATTTTTAAAATGTTGTGCTCGTTGAGGAAAGGCGTAACATGTCCCCGAAAGGGAACGTTAAAACAGAAACGTACACAGGCGTTTTGAAGTCTTTGTATCATTCTTTCAGTTTTCTTTCAGTTTCAATGGATTAGTCATCATCATTTCAGCCAAAAGACGTCCACTGCTGGACATAGGCCTCCCCCAAGCACTTCCACTTCGACCGGTTCTGTGCTTCTCGCATCCAACGGGTTCCTGCGGCCTTCACAAGGTCGTCGGTCCACCTTGTGGGAGGCCTTCCAACGCTACGTCTTCCGGTACGTGGTCGCCACTCCAGAACCTTTCGGCCCCATCGGCCATCTGTTCTGCGAGCAATGTGCCCTGCCCACTGCCACTTAAGTTTGGCAATTCTTCGGGCTATGTCGGTTACCTTGGTTCTCCTGCGGATCTCCTCATTCCTGATTCGATCACGCAGGTAAACTCCAAGCATAGCCCTCTCCATTGCCCTTTGGGTGGTGAATGGATTAGTAGCTGTCAAAATTAAACACTATCGGTGCAGTGCTTAAAGCTCACTAAAAGGATGAAACCGGACAGGCTATGTTTATAGTCATATTAAGAACAATGTAATGTGAAGCTTCCGGACCAAATGAGGAAAAACAGGGTGTGTGCTTATTTTTATTTATATTTTTTATATTTAATAACAAGCAACGCTTGCCGCGGTTGGTCTGTGGATGGGTGACCATCTTTACATACCGAGACCCGTCCGTGTCTCGGAAAGCACGTTAAGCCGTTGGTCCCGGCTGTTATTCGTGGATCTTTGACAGTCGTTACGGGTAGTTAAAGCCCGAAAGTCTGACAACCAGTCTTACCAAGGGGTATCGTATTACCCAGTAACTGGGTTGTCAGATAGGCAGTCGCTCCAAGTAAAATACTGGTATTCGGCTGCATCCGGTTAGACTATAGAAGTCGACCCCTACAAATTAAAAAATTTCGGACTTTTTCCTTTACTTGTGCCGTGAGACCTTGCTTCTTGCCCACGGATATCTATGTTCTTGCCAAAGGTTTGATTTATTTGCGAGTGTCTAAAATATGTCGCATAAATTACCGTATTTTTTATTGCGTTTGGAGCTTGGTTTTATTATATATGAGCTCCAAGGGACCGTAGACCTACGTCTTAATATTAATTTCAACTTGATACCTGCGCGTTCCTGACAAAAAAGGTCATAACAGATTGACAGAAGGACTGACAGACTGGCGGACGGACGGATACACCGACGGACGGACTGGCAACGAAGCAATGTAAGAGTTCCGTTAATTCCTTTTGAGGTACGGAATCCTACGGAGCTAACTGAGCTGAAAGTATCCATCTGTGCATAAGTAACGCATTAAAATAAGCTCATCAAAAATCTTACTACAGACGCTAAAACTCCGTTAAACAGATGAACTTTATAACACTTTTATTGCTGCAGCTCCTACAAAATATTACAACACAATAAAAGCCAGCCATTACATTCATATAACATAAAACGATAGAAATAAAGATAATCTATAAGACAATAAAATATATATTCCGGTTCATATCGCTAAATTTTCGCGGAAAGCGTAAAATAAGAAATTTATGGCCGCCACTTTGAAATTTATAGTCTGCGACTACGAAAGCTATGTAAATGGTGGAATAAGAGAAACAAAAGGACAAAAACCAATAATTGCTTCCAAGTTTATTTGCTCAAGTATTTTTATGAAAATTTACTTGAATGATCTTTGAGTGTTATTTTTTTGTAACTTGGCCTTTCTTTTGTTGTTTTTGCTTTAAAAATATTGTTCGTTTCGTTATCAAATTGACATGTGCTACTTTCACGGTGTTACATAACATGCACTGCCGTAAGTTGAAACAAATCTTTGTGGTAAGTATCAATATATTTTTTGAAGTGAAACTTTTTAGGCGGCGTTTCGATAATTGGGCGAGAACCGAGTGTTTCAAGGACACGTCTCGTTTAGGCACATTTCGTAACTCTCTCTCTCTTTCTATCACACAGCAAATCTCTTTTATTTATTTGAATTTTTACCTATATTATCACAAGTACGACAACACGTACAATTTTTTTTGTAAATGTTGTTTCAACATGTAAATATTCCAATAGGGCTTGAAATACCGGTCTTGCTGAAATAATTGAGAAGTATCCAAGCTTTGAACTAGTTAATTGAGGACAATAGGACGTAACAGCTCTTGCAAGAAAACAAGCTAGAGAAAGATGCCTCTATGAATATTTAGATTCACTTTTACGAAAAGCGACTGCAAACGTGGTTCTTTGAGAAAACTCACACAGAAAACTCCTTTAGCATTTTGGAGCCAATTTCTGAGACATTGATGAAAATAGTCAAGGGGTGGTACTTATTAGAGGTGTTGGCAACATCTAAAGATACACTGAAATCTCAATATTTGAATCTGTCAAGACTAAACGGCAAGGATTAACATCATCTGTACATCTCGTTAGAGCAGTGGTGGCCCAGGGGTAACGGTCCCGAGTCGAGATGTAGGTCGTGGGTTCGAACCCAGACAGGCGCTATTCTTTAAGTGAATAATTTCATCACCGCTGCTCCCAAAACGGTCAAAGAAAACATCGTAAGGAAACCGGCATGTCCTAGAACCAAAACTCGAAGACATGTGATATCTACCAACCCACACTGAGCCCTCGTGGTATATTACAGTGCACTCCCTGTAGGATAGACTCCTCACTTCCAGAGGGAGTGGGCCTGTGTCCCAGCAATGGGAACATTATAAGCTGATCTGCATATAAATCTTACATAAATTATTATAATAAAATAATAACGAAGAATTTTTGTCCGTTAGTAAGTTTGTCTGGATGTATGTGCTGGATTGGCGCAAAAACGGCTGAACGGATTTGGAAGAAATTTGGCACACAGGTTGTCACATAAAGTACTTTAATGCCGGTAGTAGGTTCCCGTGGGATATTTTCCGATGTCAACGTGGGCGAAGCCAAGGGCAATTCTGGTAATTTGAAGAACAATCATAGTCTGATCTCAGTCTCAATCTGTCAAAAATACCTCTGATTTCCCTACATTTTTGACAAGTTTTGGACATTGATTGTCGCTGAAATGAGATTACGACTAGATTTTGAACGTTTTTCACTACGGGAATTAGCCTTCTGATATAAATACATAAGAAGCAGACATCGCAAGGAGAAAGAATTCAACCTTTAAATAAAAAGAGCAGCAATTTATAAACCTTATCAAAAATGTGACTTTATTCTCAGCTCACTTGAAATATGTTTGCTAACTCTAGCTCCTTTCCAGCTAAGGCACTTAAAGCTACTTAACTAAAACGATAACTTAGCTAGAAAGATAATATCTAAAAGTCTTCCTAAAAACTAGACTGACCGATGGTATCTATAACTTTAGTTCGTATTTAATGCATGTGGAAAAGAACTTCTGTTGTTTATTTGTAGAAATCGTTTCTGCGATGTAATTGAGATTAATAAGCGTCTATCGAGGGGACTAGCTGCATCCGTTTGGACTGGAAGTCGACTCCAACATAGTTGGGAAAAGGCTAGGCAGATCATGATGATGATGAAACGTCTATCGAGGGGCCCGTGGCTAAATAATAACAGCCGCACAGGTCGATCGATCAGGCTACGATTGCCGCGGTTGGTCCATCTTTACATACCGTGACCCCTCTGTGCCTCGGAAAACACGCGAAAGTCTGACAACCAGTCTTATCAAGGGGTATCATATTACCCAGTAATTGGGTTGTTGAGGTCAGATAGGCAGTCCCTCCATGTAAAATACTGGTATTCAGCTGCATCCGGTTAGACTGGAAGCCGACCCCAACATAGTTGGGAAAAGGCTAGGCAGATGATGATGAAGCGTCTATCCTATCGGGCCTCTGCGAGTTGGCTTCAGCCCCTCGTACGCGTTCGAAAAGTCCGGGAATCCATGGTCCCGAAATATGAAATAGGTAATATTAATAATATTATAAATTTAAAGGTTGCCTTCCTATTATGTCTTAATCCTACTTATACCTAATCTGCTTTCGCGATTTATTTGCCAAAAATAACTTTAAAGCCTAAACAATAAAGTTCAGTTTACGCTACAACTTCAAACATTTTTATAAATTTTTCATTAGTGCTAGTAGTCACTCTAAAATCAACTTAATTACCATTGAAATAAATTTGTTATTTGTTTCACTTGAATTAATATTAATTTGAACAACCTGGATTATTATAGGATACTTTTCATCCCGGTTATACGTTTCCGTGGGATAATTTCCGACCTTCACGAAGGCGAAGACGCGGGTAAAAGCTAGCTTATTCACTATTCAACCACGAAAAGCTCACAGCCCACTCTATAAATACACACCACTGTCAAACCATCAAGACACAGCCTACATTATTTAGTAGCTCGCACAGCAGACCAACGTTAATAGTTTTCGATTCTGCCTGGACGCACGGCAAAGGATTATTAAGCTATAGCTACCTTTGTTTGGTTAACTTAAGAGTAAACTAGTCGCGAGCTTGAACTCACTGGTGGTCATGGCCAAAAAGCACGCAGTCTAACCACGAGCGACAGAGCTAGTAGTATCGGTGATGTGCAGTTAGACGCTAGTCTACACAAACAACGTCTAGTTCTCACGCACAGAAACACAGTTCCAAACAGATAGGCGCGTAAAACATTCGAAAAGTTCTTTGAAAATCGAGTTTTATGAAAAAGCCACTGACATAAATCAATTACAAATAAAGTTTATTGACCTCTTCAATAAATGAGCTTTGTCGGCACGGACTTGGTTTTGAAGATTTTACAGTTCTTTTATTACTTAAGTACACCCAAAGTTACGTTAAAAATAACAAGAAAATCGAATCTGTGTTGGCTCAACTTTAACTTTTTAATGGCTTTTTATTTTACTATTCTGTTTTTGTACAGACAAAATAAATAATAAGTCAAAACGATGTCCTGTTTAACTTTGGCTGCATAATATCAAACAGTGGAGTAGGTAATACTCTCCCGAAATTTGTATGGAAAAAATATCGACTAGTGGCACCTTAAGATAGGTTTGTAGTGTTTATGTAAGGGTTTATTTGCATACCTGTGTTATGTAAGCGTGATATCTAGAAGTAGTTTATATAATACTAGCTTCAGCCCGCGGCTTCGCCCGCAAGGTATGTCGATAAAAACTATCCTATGTCCTTCCTCAGGATGCAATCTATATCTCTGCCAAATATCGAAATCCGTTGAAAAGGTAACATACAGACAGACAGACAGAGTTACTTTCGAATTTATAATATTAGTATGGATTTGTTGTGTATAGACACTGAAGATACACAAAGTCACGCTTCTCTAAGATATGTATATGTAGTCTTATGAAGGATCTTCCTCAATAGTAGCTGACACATTAAAATAATACTCATATTAATGTTCCTTGTTAATGATTATGTTGAATGAGGTACTACGACATCAAAAAATGAGACTCAATGCTGGTATAGTCGACCTTACAAATGCTATACCATATTTGACATAAATTTTCATTAAATTGAATCTTAATTTAGGTTAAAATTATCCAACGAAACATCTAATAGACGTGTATAGACAAAAAGACCTTGTCGTTTTATGACGTGCAAGAAGTTAAGCACTTACGACGACGCCTATACCATACCTTTTGTGGTAGACTAATTTTATTCTAGGTGCATCGTCTTCACATATAATTATATTATTGTTGCGCCCCACAATTAATGCCTGGTACATGGTGACATTAGTTACCACTAGCGCCATCTAGTATCGAGTAGCAGAACTAGTCGAGTCACGATCGTTCTAGAAAATTCGATACTAGAACTTTGTAGAACTTTCTCGAACTATCGACACCTAGTCGGTCGGGGCCGATATGTACTCGAATATTCTAGATGTTTCTACAATGGAAGGTTCTCGAACTATCTGCGGCACTATATAAGGCCGGGATACGCGACGACCGGGACAGTTTGGATACAGCGATACTAGCGAAAACATCTAAGCGATCTTCAAGTGCGAATTAAGAGTGATCAGTAGTGTGATTGTGTTCTTTTAATTAGTGTGTTTGAGTTGTAATTAGTGTTGTTGATTAAATTGTTATTTTTGGTTAGTAAATCGGCAGTTTTTATTGTCACGAACCCGAAGCTCGTAACATTATGTATACAAAACCTTGTAAAACATTTTAAAAGAGTAACGGTGGAGTTTCCTGCCCATTCTTCTCCATACGAACACTATCTTTTGGAAGGGGCGACTTGAATCAATTCTATTTTACTGTAATTTTTGACGTTCAAAAGTGCCTATAATATGCCTATTTGAAATAAATGATTTGACTTTGACATAATACATCTTTGCGGCGCTGAATGGCTTTGTTTCTGTTTACTTCTCTTCAGGTCCTAATCCTTACTTAATACAGTGCGAGTCTTTATAATAATGTGCACATATCGAAATAAGGAAAACTAAGCTTAATTTTATCGACGGTTTTTTTTTTAAACTTCTTTGTTGCGAATGTGAGTTTATTTGTTACGTTTCACGCTAAACGGATTTGGCACATTGGTAGACCATGCCTTGGGACAGAACAGAAAAAAAAAATCAAGAAAATTTACCGGTTTTCTTTGCTGCTCATACATAGTGTAGCGTAAACTTCCAACTCTAACAAATCCGCCCCTAAGACGACCCACTGACCTAAAGGCTAATTTTCATCCTGGACCGCAGACAAAGTCGCAGGGAACAGGTAGTAGTAGTATAAACGAAAATTACAAAACTACTATTTGAAAACAAGAAATCTGAACAACTTACTGAGTCGTAGATCTTTATTATCTTTTCTACTTTATTGTTTTCTAATGAAATAGTTATAACATTAGACAACAAGGTACAGCTTATTCGGATATATTATACACACAACCGGTTAAGAAACTATAAAGAATTGAACGAAAACTACCCCAGAAGCACAATCCATTTTCCTCAAACTATTTACCGATATTTTCTGAACTAAAAGTGATATATCACCCCATGTATACAAATTTCATGGGACCCGAGAGACCTCTGGCGTAGGTACCTATAGTTCATGTGACACCCGAAGGTTGCGTCATGTCAGCTTTTATGGGAGGTATTCCGCATATTTTCAGGAGTATATGGAAAGATAAAGTGTCTTATGCATACTTTCTCCCAAATTGTTTTTATTTATTTATTTGGTTTTTTTTATTTTTATGCGTCATGTTTGCCGCAAATAAACATATTATCTTTCTTTCTCGCTGTTTTTACGTCTCGATAAAACAACAAAAAGTATTAAAAAAAAAAAAACACTTGTTCCCTATAATTATGTTCGCATAACTCGTCTAAATGTAGGGAACAGCTGATTTTTATTTTGCGATTTCAGGTTTGTTCCCATAGTAAAAGTTGTTCATAATGATGAGTACAATGACCTCTTAAGAGGTTTTGGGTTAATTCAATAACACCCTGTAGAAATTCGAAGCGAGTTTTGTAGTTATTAATTTTGTATGACTGTATTACTATGGGCTGGAGTAATTATAATCAGTTTGATGTCCCGAATTATAACTAATGACAATATTTTAATTAGTAGGTCTAATTGAGCAGAATAATGTAATATCGTAGTGGGTTGAGGGTGCGTGTTCATTGGAGCGGAGAGCTGCCCATTGCTCGCCGTCCGCAAGCCCGCGCCTACGGTGGCCGGGAATCGGCTGTCGATTCCTGACGCCCAGGGCATCTCCTGCGGTGATACAATAGGCGCCTGAAGACGACACTGCCGAGGCCGGCCTAGAAAGAGGTGGCGAGATAAACTGGATGCGTACCCTTCAGCCTTCAAAGCAAGATTGAACGCCTTCTTCTGGGTTCGTTTCATCGTAGATCTCATGCATCGCTTTCCAGTAGGGGAGATCGAGGTAACCAACCGCAATAAAAGGAATAAAAATTAAATTTGGCTACAGCGGAGATTACTTTGCGCGTTTTTAATCCCGAATGTATGTGATGCTGTGTCTTCTATCCGCGTACTTTGTTAACTTCTATCTTCTTTTTGCTCTCGTTCCCAGACGTGAGACGAAGTGGCAATTGCTTTCTAAGCGTTTCGCATTTCGTCAATGACTTTCAAGAGGATTGACATAAGCTTTTCGGTAGTTTATGTCAGCTCCATATTATTATTATTATCTCTTTTATTTCATATAACACATAATATAAATATAAAAACATTGAAAAATATAAAAAATAGTAGCCCACCGGTATCGGGAACAGGGTCCAAGCTACCGGCAGTCAGGGCTCCAGATCCTCTCTCTGGAGCCCTGACTGCCGGTAGCTCCTAACCTCCTCCTTATTATTATTATGAGCCTGTTATGTCCCACTGCAGGGCAAAAGCCTCCCTTCCGTCTTTCCAGCTCCATATTACTTTTTTAATTTTCCATCATCGTTATCACTGATAGAACGTCACTTTGTCTAGTCCTAAGGATACATCGCTACACTTTTTCGCCATTATTCTGTCTACATCGCAGTGCAATTTAAGCTTTATTTGTTTTTTAAATAATTCACGTTTTAAGATTTCTCAATATTTAATCTAGTTTTATATTATCGGTTGCAATTACTCACCTACTCCTAAATAAACTGCAGTGGTAAATAACACTGTATTAAGTCACAACTCTGGCCCCCAAAATACAGGCGCAGCCTAGTTTGGGGACCGCCGTAAATATCCAAATGACGATTCGCTAACAGTTACAGACCGCCGTTAAGTTAAGTTAATTATAAGACAATACATGTAACATTGGTTTGTAACATTCAATAAATTATATTATTATCTCCGCTTATTCGCTTCGCCCCTATGGAAACGCAACCTTACGTTCAAAATGTTTAATAATACGAATGACCACAAAAGCATAATATACTTAAACATAAATGCTATTAATTATATGAAATTATTGTGGTTGACATTAATTATTAATTTATTGCTGAGTTTATTATTGTGTACTGGTTTATTCACGAGCTTTCAGTTATGTTGCAGTCAAATGTTAATTTTACTACATTAAGGTAGAATTTTTTTTTTCACGGATAGGCGTCTGCAATGATTATTACCTACGTACCTTTTGAGTTTGATGTAATTATTTAACTGAAATACGTGACCATCTAATAAAAGTCCCGAGTTCGATGCAGAAATCAAAGGTTTCAGGAAAATTGTAGATTTTTATAGAATACAAGTTGACCCAACAGTCGTCGTTCGTTCAAATGTCAATAGTTCATACAAAAATCCCGTAGAACGAAAGACGTTCAGATTTTCTCAAATTTGCAAATTTTCCGGGAATCTTTTCCAATTTGTCTTTGCATAAAAACCTGTTTCGGACTATTAGGGTAATTATATGCCGAAGATGCTCGCGATCGGGTCCGTGGCTAAATAATAACAGCTGCACAGGTCTATCGATCACGTTAAGCTACGCTTGCCACGGTTGGTCTGTGGATGGGTGACGGTTGGTCTTTATACACCGAGACCCCTGCGTGCCTCGGAAAGCACGTTAAGCCGTTGGTCCCGGCAGTCATTCGTGGATCTTTGAAAGTCGTTACGGGTAGTCAGAAGTCCGAAAATCTGACAACCAGTCTTACCAAGGGGTAGGTAGGTATTGTATTACCCAGTAACTGGGTTGTGGAGGTCAGATAGGCAGTCGCTCCATGTAAAATACTGGTATTCAGCTGCATCCGGTTAGACTGGAAGCCGTCCCCAACATAGTTGGGAAAAGGCTAGGCAGATGATGATGATCTGAAAAACAGTATGGTTGACGTTTTTTTGACAGACCTTAATTTACTGAGACTCAATTTTTTCTTTTACAAAGCTATGTATCTTTTGTATATATACAAAAGATACATAGCTTTGTAAAAGAAAAAATTACTTGATTATATGTATATAATCAAGTTCTTGTAAGATAAACAACAGACAGCTGTGCTGCTGGGAAGTTTTTTTTGTTGCGCCACTTTTTCTTTTCAGTTAAAGCACTAGGAAGTGGTGAAGGGCAGGCGTTTTGGGGGACTGTCTTATGCAATTTTGGCGTTCAAAAATATTGTTAGTAACCTACTCATTTCATATGAATTCTACCTACTTTTCATTTTGATTCTCCTTTATAATGTAGGTTACTTAGGAATCGTATTATTATATTTTATGTAAAATGAGTTTTACCTGAAATAAATGTAGTTTTTTTTTAAACTTAAATTATTATTTTTTATTAATGAAAGTTGTATTTGTTTTCATGCTTATGCCAATAACATTAATTTCTAATTCTTTATGCCATCATGAAAACGTTGAGTCTTTTCTCGATCCTAAATTTTAGAAAACTGTCACCAGTTAAAATTATGCTTAGTCACGATGCGGGAGTTCTTCGCAAGACGAACAAGGGGTGGAGGGGTCGGTTCAGGGGATCAGAACGGAATAACTCGCTTTAATTAACTCTTGACAAAACAATCATTTTCCATTAATCAATTGTCCTTTTATGTAGGATGGAGACAACGTCGACTTAGGACTTTTCAGCCCTTAAATTAATTAGTGGCGTCAGGTCTGACCATACTGGTCAACTTGTGTCATTTGACTTAGGTAAAAGATTACACATAGATAAATCAATTCAATTAAGACCTCTAACTAAAAATAAATTGAAAATGTTTAATAATAATGTTCTTAGCAATCTTTCAACAGCAAGTTTTGATTCACAAGACCCCAACATAAACTATGGTACATTATTTTCTACAGTATGCCAAGAATTCAATAAAGCATGTCCTGTAAAAAAAGTTACTATCAATACTAAACCAAAATTTAGTGAATGGGCTACTGCTGGCATTAGAAAAAGCAGAGATATTTTATATAATCTGTATCACGAGAAATCATTAACCTCTGATCAAGCCCTTCATAATTATGTAAGAAATTATTCTAAAATATTCAAAAGAGTCTGCGCTGAGGCTAAATCTAAATTAATAAGTAACAAAATTAGTATGTCTAATAATAAAATAAAAGCTGTGTGGCAGGTAATTAACAAAGAAACTGGAAACACAAAACAGCGAGATCAGAATGAGTTGTCCCTAAAAATTGATAATGAAACCATTTCTGATAAGTTAAAAGTTGCTGAGACACTAGAAAATTTCTTTACCAACATCCCAATAGAGGTTACAAAGTCTCTCCCCTCATCACCTATATTAGCTGAAGCTCTTCTTAAAGAAAACTTTAATAAGGATATTCCAAGCTTTGAATTCCAGCCCATTTCTGTTGCCACAATTAAAAAAGCTTTTAAAAGTCTTAACATAAAAAACACTGAAGACTTATGGGGGATTTCTGTTAAGGTTCTTGGAGATATTATTGACACAATTGCCCCTGCCCTAACAGGCATATTTAATCAATGTTTAGACAGCGGTACGTTTCCTGACTTAATGAAACATAGTGAAGTAGTACCAATTTTCAAATCGGGTAGTAAGTCTGATCCCTCTAATTATAGACCTATATCTGTGCTACCAGCTATGAGCAAAATCTATGAAAAAATCATGCTGGACCAGATGTTGTCACATTTTAATTCAAATGGGATTTTACATAGTCGCCAGTTTGGTTTCACGAAAGGTAGGTCGACGACGGACGCGGGAGTAAAACTCATCAGTCACATTTTGGAATCCTGGGAGAAGTCCCAGGATGCAATTGGCGTTTTCTGTGACCTCTCAAAAGCGTTTGACTGCGTTGACCATAATACACTGATCTGTAAATTATACCATTACGGAATTCGTGGACAAGCTGCTGATCTTGTTCTTTCCTATCTGTCAAAGCGGCAGCAAAAAGTAAACGTTAATGGGGCGACGTCATCGGGGTCTTTAGTTAAGATGGGCGTGCCTCAAGGCTCAATTCTTGGCCCTTTCCTATTTCTAGTTTATATTAATGACCTTCCTTACCTGATGGCTAATTTGTCGGATATCATTTTATTCGCGGATGACACTTCCCTTATTTTTCAAATAGATAGAAAAGATACGGATGTCTTACATGTTAACGAGAGTCTGGCTGTTCTTTCGAAATGGTTTGGTTTTGAATGGTTTTTTTTTTTACTTAATGCGAACAAAACTAAATGTCTTAAGTTCTCATTACCAAATGTACCTCAAGTGGGTCTGAATTTAGAACTTGATGGCAAAAAACTAGACGCTGTTACGGAAACTGTATTTCTAGGTATTACTTTAGATTCAAAATTACAATGGGGCGCACACATTAGAGCTCTCTCAGGTAGATTAAGTTCAGCTGCATATGCAGTAAGAAAAATAAGGCAGTTGACAGATATAGCTACAGCTAGGTTAGTATACTTTGCTTATTTCCACAGCATTATGTCTTATGGTGTTCTGCTGTGGGGATCGGCAGCTGACGTAGATTCAATTTTCATTTTACAAAAGAGGGCAATCCGCGCAATCTATCAAATGGGTCCTCGCGAGTCTCTTAGAAACAAATTCAAAGAAATTGATATACTAACTCTGCCTTCTCTTTATATTTTAGAAAGTATTTTGTATGTTCGCAAAAACTTAGGACTCTTCAAAATAAGAAGCGATTTCCACAATATAAATACACGTAGTAAAAATGAAATTGTGTTACCTAAATTTAGATTAACTAAAACTAGCAAGTCATTTCTTGTAAACGGCGTCCGTTTTTATAACAAGTTGCCAAAGTCGGTTACAGAACTTAGCGATGGAAAATTCAAAACCTTCATCAAACGTGTCCTTATCAAAAAAGCATATTATAAGATTAAAGACTATGTTGAAGACAAGGTAGTTTGGCAATAATTCCTTCTGCACATGTGGCTTCCCTGGCTACTCATTAACGGCTTAACTATTTAAATGTCTATTAACTGCTCTCAAATTACGATGTTCATTTTTTATTTACTTTACTTTATTTACTTTTTTGACATAAGGTGCCCCGAGGCAAATGCAACTAGAAAAAATAAGGTTCCAACTTTGATTTTGTGCAGTTTCATTTTTATTATAAATTTACTTTATTTGATTAATCTACACGATTAACAATTTCATTAATATTATATTTAACCTAGTTCTGAAAAGAAAGTCCCTTAGGAATTGATATAATTAAACGATTTTCTCGTAGAGGTAGAAAAAGTTGCAATTACCCCGATAAGGGGCAAATGCAACTAATGACAATCATAGTGTTTCTGTTGGTCTTAAAATTATGATATAACAAAGTTATTCAACGCAATGTGATAACGTAGGCGAATTTGAAGCGTAAGTTCACGTACCTAAGCTCAGTTTGGAGTAAAATAAATATTTCCTAACTTCAGGGGCAATTGCAACTATTTCGTTAATAGTTAGTGTTGTGAATTTACTTTTCACTTTTGTCGATAATCGAATTTTATTGAATGTTTGATACGAGGAAAATAAAAATAACAGCAGGATATAAATGGCACAGTGTTTTAATAGGAAAAGAAAGAAACTTACGAGTTGTCAGTCTTTATAATTGAGAAGTTTTTTCCATTATGTGAATATACCCGGCTATTTTTATTTCTGTATATTTGGTGAAAACAGTAGGCCTACCGCGATATGATTTTACCACTCCTCGTGATCCGCGTAATCGGTGAACCAAAGTAGACCTCGGAACTCCGTAGACGTCAGCCGCTTGATAGGTGTTTAATTTATTGCTTCTAACATCTTCTAGAGCTTTTAACAAGTTTTCCTGGGTATATATGTTTTCTGTTTTTCTTTTATAATTCCGGACCATCTAAAACAATAGATCAAATTTATTTATGAAGCGAATGCGCTAAATTGGCCAGTCTTTATCACATCATCATTATCAATACCTAATCCAGTAATGTACACAACTACACAATATCAATAAAAATAAATATTTCACAGAATTAAAACATCGACATGGCCCATCACTATTGTTTCATGGTTTCATACAAACCAAAACGGGGGAAATGCAACTAACCTCAAAGTTACAATTACCCCATTTTAGGTTATTATCAGGGAAAATGTAACTAAACACATATCTTGTAGATGCTTTAACGAATCTTTAAGCAAAAAACAATCATAGCTACTTACGGTTGTCAACAATACACTCCACTTGAAACACCAGCAATAAAACACTCTAAAACATATTTTTTGTAGATTTTAATCACCACGTGCGTTCGAACAAAATTGTTTCAAAATGGCGGTTTGACAAATCGACCTGTTTTACCTTCATTTTTAGCTGCAGTGCTGCCACCTGTTATTTTATGTAACGACAATGGTATGCTCAGTAATCTAGAGATGGCGTTATATTTAAAAATGTAATATTATGGGAGATATTTAATTTAGTTACAATAACCCCGTAGTTGCTTTAGCCCCGGGGCACCTTAATCTCTTTATTACTTGACATTATATACAGAAAATTCAAATTTTTTCCATCTCTTTATTAGTGGTTGTAATGGTAATCATATCACTAGGTTTTATTAGGTTTTTATTTTTTATTTATCCTTTTGATAGATTCTTGTTTTGTAAATGTGAGGACTTTGTAGGCCTTGTAGACTTTAGATCTGTAGACCATTTTTTATTTTATCAAGTACCTGATACTTGTTGACAGGCCTACGCTATCCTCCCATACCTACTGTAATTTGAAAATATTGTAAAAGCCAATTATTTTTAAAAAGAGTAACCGTGGAGTTTCTTGCCGGTTCTTCTCCATAGGAAACGACCAATTGGAACCGTGCACCTAGCTTCTGACGTTTCATAAGTGCCCATGTAGGCTTATGTGAAATAAAATATTTTGATTTTGATTTTGAGCTCTTGAGATTAATCTTGTTATTTTCATTACAGAATGTTATGAGGTATAAGTTAATTGTGCTTGGCTTAAATTTCAATTATGAGAAAAAGTTTTATGATTGATAGTGATTGTTATTTTATTTAGGACGGCAAAGTTTTATCAATCCTTAGATATTTTTTGAGTTCATCTTAGATATTACTGACATCAGTCAAGGAAAAACATTGTAGGAAACCTGGACTTATAGGTAATCACATCACATCTGCCTAACTTTTTCCCAACTATGTTGGGGTCGGCTTCCAGTCTAACCGGATGCAGCTGAGTACCAGTATCTTACATGGAGCGACTGCCTATCTGACCTCCACAACCCAGTTAGGTACTGGGTAATACGAAACCCCTTGGTAAGACTGGTTGTCAGACTTTCGAGCTTCTGACGACCCATAACGACTGTCAAAGATCCACGAATGACAGCCGAGACCAACAGCTTGGTATGTAAAGATGGTCACCCATTCAAGGACCAATGGCGGCAAGCGTAGCTTAACCTGATCGATCGGCCCGTGCGGCTTTTATTACTTAGCCACAAGCCTCCCCATAGATAAGATGGTACGTTTTCAAATTAAATAATTCACAAGGTTCTCTGTTTCTTTTACTTGTTATACTCAGAATCACTTATTGTCGGATTTGCAAACAGAATATTATTCCTGCTACAATATTTTTGGAATATCATAGGACAACTTTAACCACATTTTGTATGTTAAGATGTATTATTTATAGATAATGGCTTGGATCGGATTTATGTTAATGTAAACCGCATAGGGAGAAACCGCGACCTTCTGGGGGTTATGAATCCCTAAATCACTGTATGTTACATCTTAGATATTCTGAAGTTCGTTTTTTTACCGACTTCAAAAAAAGGAGGTTATCAATTCGATACGTATGTATGTAATATTATTGGATTTGCATTATATTCACATATGATGATCTATTAGGGCTTCCAAACAAATATACAAAATTTCATAGACGTATGTATGTATGTATGTATGTATGTATGTTTGTCCACGCATATCTCCGGAACTATTAATCGGATCGTGACCATTTTTTTTTTATTGGCTTACATTTTCTTCAACTTAGGGAACAGTGCAAGTTTCATCAAGATCGATTCAGTAATTTTCAAGATATGGACTAATACGTGTAAGTGTGACGGCCTGGCTTATTGATAAGAGCTACGGGTGTAGTGTCAAAGGAAAAACATCTCAAAACCTTGGTCAAATACTAGTGCAAAAACTAAAAATTACGAAATAAAAAGTAATTTAAAAAAATTTAACCGACTTCAAAAAGAAATTAACTCAAAATGATGAAATAACTTTAATTTCGGAAGTCGGTGGCATAAAACTAAAATATACAGATCCCAAGACACCGACTTCCGAAATTAAAGTTATTTCATCATTTTGAGTTAATTTCTTTTTGAAGTCGGTTTAATTTTTTTAAATTACTTTTTATTTTCTATTTGATGTCGTCGTTAATGATGCTAATTCTATTGGTTTAACTTTCGGGTTTTGTATTGGAAATGCTTTTGTTATGTAGTAAAACTTGCATGCAAGCATTGTATAAATTAAAGCTTTAATTAAAATCCAAAATCAAAATTCTAATTCAAACGTAATAGCATGCACTAATAAATTTTCTGGTTTCCCAGTAATTCCACACTTCTTGTATTATATACGATTACAAATATGAGAGGTATGTCATTACCTCCCCGATGGCATTCACTTGCATTTGTACATATCTATGAGTATGAGTAGGTATAGAGGTAGAACACATATTAGTAGCAAAGGCCTCTAGTCTCCATAATAATGGAGAGTTAGTACCTACAGCGTTGCGAGGGAATATTGCAGCAATAACGCTTAGCATTCCGCCTGCATGACGTTATTAGAGTACACACAGGTGGCTGTAATCCCTTAGTAGACTCCATGTTCGTTTGAACGATTCAATGCACCTGCATTGTTAAAAAAGTTAGTTGACATGTTTTCACTTTAGCCATCATCAGGTAATCTTAGGGGGTTACCTTATTATTTTAATGACAAGTCATAGAGGTAGATGCGTTAGTCAATAAAAACTTCATAGTTTAGGTACAGTTCAAATATTTGGAAGTATAATGTTAAATTGACATTGTGACATCACCAGCTGAAATGGAAAAACGTCAACTAACTTTTTGAGGGGCACTGTTACTTAAGATATTTTAAGTTAATGGAAAAGCTTATCTAGAAAGAAAGAAAAAAAAAGGTTTATTTGTCACAGAAAGATAATTAATTCTAATAACAGGAAAAATGAAAACAAAATATATCTATACTCACGAGCACAAAGCAGAAATAGTCGACGTCTGCACGTCATGACTGTGACAAGAAGGCTTCCACTCAGCATGATGTTGTGCTACAGGGGGATGTTGTGCCACAGCACAGCGCTGATTTTCAGTGGTTACCCGAATCTAGCTAAATGTTTTGTTTCGTTTCAGATTGCCAGTATGCCAACCTACCTCCCATTTAGCTCCCTTCAAAATGGTTGAGCTGAATGGTGCTGATCTATGTGCCATGTTCGTGAACGGGCGCCGTCAGTTGGGGCTGGTCATCACTTAGCTGCCTCGGCTTATTCTTAATGATTTTATTGTTGTTTTCTTACTATTAGCTGTACTCACGTCTTTTTTACATCGTTCTCACATAAATATTTAAATTCAACATTAATGATGTACAGTCACGAGCAAAGGTATGTATACACTTAGCTTTATTCAAAGTCGATTTTCTCCTTTATTTTTGAATGAAATTTTATATTAGTAGGAACATATTATTTTCGAACCCATAGGTATATGTAAAGTGTCGTATTTCAACGTTGCATTCGTTATTTCGTGAAAAAATCGCAATTTAAAGTTGCCAAGTGTTGACATATTGGTGCTCGTGACTGTACATCTAATATTTTTGTAAAAATGTAATGTGAAAGATTGCCCTCCACAACCGAGTTACTGGGTAACACGATACACCTTGGTATGGCTGGTTGTCAGAGTTTGGACTTCAGACTACCTGTAACGACTGTCAATCACGTACGAATGACAGCCGGGAAAAAACGGCGTAACTTGCTTTCCGAGGCACGGAGGGTTATATATTTATTTAATACTTAAAGCAGACAAATGTACAGAGGCGGACTTAATGCCATAGGCATTTTCTACCAGTCAACCTTTGAGTGATGCAAACAGACAGACACCCTTTCGCATTTATAATATTACTAGCAGCGCCCCGCGGTTCCACCCGGGTAAGTATCGATCCCTTGGGAATATCGGGATAAAAAGTATCCTATGTGTTAATCCAGGAAATAGTCTATCTATATGCCAATTGTCATCCAAATCTGTTCAACGGTTTACGCGTAATTGAGTAACAAACATCCAAACATCTTCACAAACCTTAACACTTATTATATTATTAATAGTAGAATAGTACCTAAGGATCATACTTGTGATACATTTTTCATTTGTTTTATCTACTCAAAGCCTATTCAAGGAATTTCATTAGTTGAGTATTATCTTAGACATAGCAATCAATTGGTTTTCTTTTCCACATTACTGAAAGAATAACAACTTATTTCTTCGTTTTGATTCATAAATAAGTTCCAAGAATGTTTTCGTTGAAAGAAAAAATGTTCTCAAGCGAATAGTTTCTTTAATCTTTTAGGCAATTTATTTTATTTTAACATTTGATTTGTGATTTTGTGCTATTAGTCTTAAGGGCAACTAAACTACGAGTTATTCTGAACATAAACACCCTAATAGCGTAACACACTATCAATAACAATCTGAATCATTATGAAGGTTATTGCTAATCCATTGCTTCATATGTTCGAAAAATTTGTCTGCCCAATAACGTAAATAACTCAATGAATGTTGTTGAACCAACGATGATATAGTGGTTTTATATTCTCTTTGAGTTGAACGGTCAAAATGAAAGCCATTCCTACTGTTAGTGTGTTACGTAACTACCCCACTTTTTTGTTGATAAAAAGCTAGGTTTTTGTAGACTAACGAGTAAAACATGGTAAAAAATATTCTGAACTATTAAAGTATAATCCTTGAAAATTAAAATTAAAAACTAAAACCCAACTACGACTAAAACGCCAACTACAAAGGTATAAACAAGACATCTCGCACAGAAAAATTAAACACCTCTCTTCATCATTCTCGAAAAAACACTTCACTAAACAACCAACTAAATTAACACTAAAAACTGTTATAAGTTTTTCAAAAACATTGTTTCGTACAAAAATCACGTACGGCCTTCTTGACCCTGCCTTACAAACTTCATTGGAACAGCCATAGAACAAAAATGTGTAGAAAGGAAACTCCCGATTTGAACTCGTTCTAAATGCCTGAAGACGTTATTATTATTAATAACTATTAACAGATAGCTTGATCTCTGCGACATATGACATTGACATTCAAGGGGTGTCAGGATATAAAAAAAAAATCCATAGAAATTATCGACGTTTCTTACTATAATCGATGATAATGTAACATTTAGGTTTGATTTAATTACAAACGTTAATAAATTAAACTAATATTTTAATATAAAATACATTTACTCTCTTAAAGGAGTAGGGAGTGAATGATAGCGTGACGGTTGACAGGGGAGATTGGAAGAAGAAAACGTGTTGCGCCGACCCCAAGTAACATGGGATAAGGGCAGGAAGATGATGATGATTCTCTTAAAGGAGTACATACAGACAGTAACATACAGACAGACAGAGTTACTTTCGAATTTATAATATTAGCATGGACTAAAGTTAGGATAATGTCTTCTCTCTCCGGTCGTGTGGGATTGTCGTCCCATCAGACTATATGAGTGAGGGAAGAGAGAGTACAGTCACGAGCAAAAGTATGTATACCCTTGGCTTTATTCAAGGTCGATTTACTCCTTTATTTTTTAATGAAATTTTATATTAGTAGGAACATAGTATTTTCGAACCCATGGGTATTATGTAATGTGTTGTATTTCAACATTGCATTCGTTATTTCGTGAAAAAATCGCAATTAAAAATTGTTAAGTGTTGACATATTGGTGCTCGTGACTGTACACCTGTGACTGCGCATACACTTGTGCACTATAAAATTTCTCGCGCCGAAGGCTAGTCTCTGTCTCTGCCTGATCTTTATACTGTGTCTCTGCTGAGATTAGCCGCCATGGTCGAAATACGGTCTGGAAGATTACGAGTATATGTAGTAAATGCCTACAGTTTCGAAAATGAAAGAAACGTTCAACTCAGTCAGGATTTGGTGGGGTGGGACGCGATTGCAGTTTATTTCGTGGGCATCAGCACTCGAACAAGAAAATATTCGATCATCATCCCCTTACCAACGCTCACTGCTGAACATCGGCGAATGTCTATGTATTGCAATGATAATTTGTGGGAGTTTCAGTAGCCATAGAATTGCCTCAACGACCGGCTTCGCGCTGTCCACCTGCAGTGGATTCCTCAGACCTTCACCACAGGGGCCTATTTAATAAACTAACAGGTGAAAGGTGACAATCCGATAATTTTACAAGTTCCTTTTACACATTTTCTGCTTTATTAATCTGCACCTGTCGTGAAAATGTGACAATTTTATAATTTTTGACAAATATGTGTCAGTTACATTAATATGAAACACAATGTGAACCGATGACCTGGGCCCTATGGCCCAGGTCATCGGTTCACATTGTGGAACCTTCTTATGGTGCACCTTCCAGTACCTACGTCATCACCACTCCACAACTTGTCTGCCCCATCGGCAATACATTTTGCGAAAAATGTGCCCTGCCCACTGCCACATAAGTTCGGCAATTCTTCCGAAGAAACCGGCCTACATCGGTTACCCCGTTTCTCTTGCGGATCTCCTCATTTCTGAATCTTATTCTATGGAACAGCTAAATAACTTCGTAACGAAGTTCTCAACAGTATTTCGGCACGTTAATGCCTTTGTTTATGTTAAGGCTCAAATATCTTTGAGGTATTTCAAAGTTTCGTCCTACGGGTATTTAGTTCGGGACTTTGATCGGGGTGTGGGGGCTGTCACGTTGTCCGGAGAAAGTCAAGTGTCAAACTGATTGACTATCGTGTGCATGGAATTAGTATGTACTATACAGTGTGAGTCTTCCTAATGTGCACATAACGAAATGAGGGAAACGTAGCTTAATTTTATCGACGGAAAAAATATTTAAAAAAATAAAAAAATATTTAAAAGGATCTTTACCTGCTAAAGTATGGTGATTGCAAGGCCTTTCTTTAACAGTCGATAGGAAATGTTGTGATTGAGTTATAAACATGGTATTTTACGTTTAGAAATCTGATACGATGGAGAATATTTTAAAGTAATAAAAAAGAGTAGGTAATTGGGGTTTTTATTGAGTAATTTTACAATTATTGTAAAAATTGATGAAAAAATATCAGATTTTTGTAAGAAAAAAAACCATATAAATACCATATAGAATTTTAATAAAAATTCTACAAATATTTTTTTTTTTAGATTTTTTTAAATATTTTGTCCGTCGATAAAATTAAGCTTAGTTACCCTCATTTCGATATGTGCACATTATGAAGACGCACACTGTATAGTTGGGGTTGAAGTGTTTTAAGACTCGCCTTTGCCAACATTGTCAGTTACATTGGCAGTTGTAATTAGTGAATGCATGCAAAGAGACACGCACATGCGAGGCATCGAAGTAAACGCCCAAGCAGCCCTTGATGTATCGCTGTGAGGTATCCTTGCGTGCGTGTGCGTGCGTGTCTATGGGCATGCATTTGTTTTACATGGAGATGACATCGAGGTAGCGAGCCAAACCACGACCGCGAGGTATCGCAGCTAGGGATCTTCGGCGACCCTAAGGGTATGTACAGACACCAACACATCAAGCTACTACAATCTGTCAAATTTCTTTGATAGATTTTCAACTTTGTCACTAAAGCATAAGGTTCAAAGTTGATTAGGAAAATTTGACAGTGTCGGATAGCTTGATGTGCTGGCGTCTGTACAAATACCAACTTATGTGAATTTCTTATAGGTATTTTTTATTAATTTTGAATTAAATCATACCCTATACTCGTATAATTGGTCATCTTCTACATAATGCTGCATACTCAAAACTCAAAAGTACTAGCTTAGTTACGTTTTTTTTAAAAAAAAGTTATAAAATATTGATAAAATTTTGTCCTTCATATTAAGTCGGGCAGAAGGTAGGTCCAAGGTCAGGTCCTTGGTAACAAATTTCAATAAATTAAATCACTGAAATAAAAAAGAACAATTTTGCTTGAGGTCCCAGAGGAACTTTTAGTCTTTTTGAAGTATTTACTTTAACAAGGCTTCTTTACAAGATATACATTTTATGGTAATAGAGCAATATAACGTTATTCTTCAACTTCTAACTTCAAACTGTGTTTGCTTGCTTTTACTGTCAAAAAGGATAAAACTCACAAAGGATTTTCAATAACTTTCTCGCGCTTGTTAGTTTTCTTAACATTATATCATTAAATGATCGTGAAAAAGTTAAAAAAAAGTCTAGTGAGTCCATCAGTATCGGGAACAGATGCCAAGCTTCAGGTCTTGGAGCCCTGTCCAGAAGTACCTCTTTCTTAATAAAGCCCTCAATTCCGCTGCCCAACATTATGGTTTTTATTGTTTGTTAGTTACTTGGAAAGATTTATTCCAAAAAATAATGCAATACCGACATATAGAGGTATGAGGAACAGGGTGTAAAGCTCACTCATCCTTCATAGAAAAGGGAGGATCCTCCGACCAGACGGGTGTCGTGTCTGGTGGACAACTGCCCGATGATTCACGTTGGGCCGTTGTATATAATTATGCTAGTTGCGAGGTAAATTCTGCTTGCGAGATGCAGGATTTTGCGTGAAGTCAGTATGACGCGCAGCTTGCATGTCGCGTTGTAGATACCGCTACAGACACATTCCAATATTTCCAACTGTATTTGCTTGCTTGTCCTGTAAAAATTATAAAACTCACAAAGACGTACCAAAACAATAACAAATGCAAAAAAATGATTGAAAATCTTTTGCTTGAAATTGGAAGGATTTATTCCAAAAAATACTGAGAAATCGCCACAAAACAGTAACGGATACCTTCAGCATGTTGCTTTTTTGACGTCAGTAAAAAGTCCCAACAATTTTTATGTATACCAAAGCATGTTTGTTACGCTCAAAATCCAGATGTATCCAAGCGAAGCACCACCTTTTTCCAAATCCCTTGTTAGTCGAGGCACTAAATTGGCCCCTGTGCAAAATTTCAACTCTGCACCCTGTCTGCTACCTAGAAATATTGAAAAGTAAAAACAAATCCTGAAAACGAACACAGTTGAGGATTCCGTTTTGTTCCTGTTATTTATTTTCCGGTTTAAAGCTTTCAAATTGATTTTACCAGGAATTGTTAGATTTTTCTCAAACTTCGCGTTTTGAATTGTATTTTTTTCTAAATAACAAAACATCTTAACTGTATTTCATAGTTCGGACAGGAACTGTATTTCCACATTTCGTTAGTTATCACACTGTCACACTAATATTTTAAAGGCGAAAGTTTGTGAGTGTGTTTGTGTTTATTACTTCTTCACGCTCAAACGGCGGGACCAATTTTGATAAAAGTTTTGTATGGAGGTAGCTGACACCCTAGGCTACTTTTTATCCCACTAGTTAGCTAAATAAGTTAATTTAATAAATAAACGAAATATTAATAGTACCTGGATCTCACGCTCGGCAGTCCCTCTTGCAACAAACAATCAATCAACAATCTTTCTTTCTGTCGTTTTTAAAAGCAAGTCAACTGTGGGTACTTACCACCTTTATAATTTAAGATTTTGCAAATAAATATATTATTAAATATATTATTATTATAATATATACGCGCCGCACTATGTAGGTACCATTTTGTTGAAACTCAGATGTGTCTTCTCGACATCCGTATGTCACTAACGGGATGCAGCAGAATACCAGCGTCAGGTATTGTACCTGGCATATGCTGAGCTGGACTCCCATTTGGTGCAACCATGAGACACACACCGCCCAGTAGTGATCGACCGTTATAGATGTATATGAGCTAGGTGTCTATGGGTGAATTTATCTTTTTAATCTTCGTTATATTCTTTTTTTTCACCTTTTTGATGTGTTAATACCTGTATTGTGTCTTTTGTTGCACTGAATAAACGTTTTATCTATCTAACAACAAGACGAACAGGCAGTAGGTATGGTCACCAAAGGAGAGAAGTAACCAGGGTCGTCGGATAAAGATGTCAAGTCGGGTAAAGTGATGACCTGAAACACAGGTTTGAATAAACCTAGTTCGGGCGGGTCGCTACCTAACACTCTAATTCCGTACCATCACTACTTGCACCTGTTTAAAAAAATATGTTTTAGTTTATTTTTAGGCACTATAATTTTATGGAAAATTTTCTACTCTTGGATTATTGTACACCTTTTGTAAACGTTTTTGTTCAATAAATTATTATTATTATATAGTTGAAGATTAGTAAGAAACCGATGGATGTTTTCGGATAAAATTTTATTTAATGAATAGAAAACAAACAGTTCTTTTCATCATCTGCCTAACCTTTTCACAACTATGTTGGGGTCGGCTTCCAGTCTAACTGGATGCAGCTGAATACCGGTAATTTACATGGAGTGACTGCCTATCTAACCTCCACAAAATAGTTACTGGGTAATATAATACCCCTTGGTAAGACTGGTTGTCAGACTTTCGGGCTTCTGACTACCCGTAACGACTGTCAAAGATCCACGAATGACAGCCGGGACCAACGGCTTAACGTGCTTTCCGAGCCACGGAGGGGTCTTGGTATGTAAAGATGGTCACCCATCCATGAAGCAACCACGGCAAGCGTAGCTTAACCTGATCGATCGACCTGTGCGGCTGTATATTTAGACGCGGGCCCCTCTAGATAGACAAAGATATCCAACAAAAGACGCAAAATACATAACCACACGTCAAATTACATGGAGTACTATTTGTTGATCAAACAGTACTCCACATATTTTTGGTGTTTATCGATGAAAACAGTATTTCTTTTACATGTTTTATATATTTTAATCCAATATCAAGATATACGGAACACATAAAAAACTGCACATCACAAGGTTTTTCGTGAGCAGCGGCGCAAAACTGTTCACTTCACTTTACATCCGAATGGGTTTTCCATTTGATTTGATACAAAACTGGATACCCACTCCGATGTATGCTGTTGTGATGTTTGTTTTGATATCAGATATCTATTTGTATCTATCCTTGTTCCTCGTAGTAGAAATACTATTAATCTACAAAGTTTGAATAGGAATGTAGAATGGAATGAGGTCTTCATACTTTCAATCACGGTCAGAGGGATTTCGAAGGAAATTGCTAATCTGTTGCTTCATTTGTTTAAAAAATTCGGCTGCTCGACAACGTAAATACCGCAATGATTGTTGTTGTATTGTCAAAATGAAAGACATTGTCATTGTTACTGTGTTACGCAATGACCCTGCATAATCCATACTAATAATATTATAAATTCGAAAGTAACTCTGTCTGTCTGTCTGTATGTTACCTTTTCACGCCTAAACCACTGAACGGATTTCGATAAAATTTGGCAGAGAGATAGATTGGATCGACATTTACGCGGGTGAAACCGCGGGGCGCAGCTAGTCATCCTGTTATGTTGGCCTCCTCTCTTCAAGAGGAAGTGGGCCCATCTACTACGCGGGCCCTGTGCGGGTTGGTAGATGTCACATGTTTTCGAATTTTTGGTTCTGGGACATGCCGGTTTCCTCACGATCAAATCGAATCACACAAATTTTATAAAGCCGAAAGTTTGTGGGGGTGTGTGTGTGTGTTTATATATTTGTTACTTCTTCACACTCAAACGGCTGGACCAATTTTGATAAAATTTTGTATGGAGGTAGCTGACACCATAGATTAACATAGGCTAATTTTTATCCCGATATTCCCACGGGAATACGCGGGTGAATCCGCGGGGCGCAGCTGGTTATTTACATAAAGTAAAGCCTGGGCTATAACCCACGAAGACACACAACACGAAACACTTGTAAGTCCCTAAGCGCCATTGCAATTAGGTACCCTGCTGGTTCATAATGACACACACATAGTGATCTGCTTGGCCCTATGACATTATTTGCCATAAACATTGTAAATTTGAATATTTTTATAAGGTAGTGGTTTCACCACCGCAAATCAACTTTAAATATCTCAAAAAACAAAGGTCCTAAAATCTTGAAATGCCATTTCATAGTGCTTAAATTCAAGCTCAATTGGACGTAGTTTAGCAGAAAGGACTCAACCCACAAAAAGTTGTTTTTGAGTTATCGAGGTTTTAAGTTTAGGTGGGTATTGCCGCATTGATGTTGTTGTATCTGGTATTATTTTAAATATTGTCACCTATGAGCTAATAATATAAATATTTTCATAAGTCCAGTTGTATTACACAGCCTAAAGCATTGTTTTGTTTGTCATTTTTTTTGTTGCGTCCTTTCTGCTAAACTACGTCCAATTATCACCTAAGCTTAAACTTACGAAGACGTAAAATGAGTGTAATCACTAACGCTTACCTAAGCGTTAGTGATTACACTCATTTTACGTCTACGACTCATTCATCATACATACATACATCTCATTTTACGACTATTCAGTCAGCTTTAACTCAACACGAAATCAGCTCAAATAGCTGCGAGCTATCAAGTGCCATCCTCGCGGCCTCGTCTTCAATAAATTAATATGTAGGTAGGTACAGGTTAAATGATTAATAATAAGATACTTGAGTGATAATTAGACATCGCACCGCCATTAGTGGGGCGCTGTTATGCGATACATCTTACGACTTGCCTTAGTATACATTGTATACAAGTGGTATTAGAATACAAGATATACCTACCTACGTGTTGTATTAGTGTTGAGTGGCACTTAGTATGTTATGTTAAGGTGAATGGGTAGTGGTAGACCGCGAAATTCAAATTTTCTTACGTTTTTTGCAATTTGCAGGTCAGTGTCAGCATCAGGTACATATTTAGAGGATATCTTTCTAAGTTAGATTTCTACCACCAACTACAAATCTCTTATAGAAAAGTGCTTATGGTAGAAATCTAACTTAGTCGCGTCTGCATAGTAAAAGTTGTTCATAATGATGAGTACAATGACCTCTTAAGAGGTTGTTAATGTTTTACCAATAACTCTGTATATATTTTCCTGTGAATTTGCATTATTCGCTCTAGAATCACCAAATAAAGAAAGAAAGAAAAATGCGTTTATTGGCATTACAGCAAAATAAATCCACTTTAAAACTATAAAAAAAAAAAATATAATGCCAAAAGGGCCTCAGCTCAGCTTAAAGTCAGATGACAACACAAGGCAAGACATTTGCAGGACCTTCACAAATGAACATTGAAGGAGTTTATCAGAAGAAAAAGTACATAAAGTATTATGTACCAGGAAAGTGTAGGTACCTAAGAGGCTTTTGTCGGTAAATAAGGAAAAACTCAATTCTCAGAACTCATCAGTAACGTATTTGATATTCCAACCAAAATCCAATAGGTACCTATAACAAATCCAGAAATCAAAGGAAGAGACGAAACGTGCGAATATAAAGACAAAAGAAAAATAATTTAATGAAAAGAAAAGAACACTTGTCATACTTAATCAAAGGCGCAAACAAGCACATGTAAAAAAAAACTGGCCAAGTGCGAGTCGGACTCGCACACGAAGGGTTCCGTACCACAGGGTAAAAACGCCGAAAAAAACAGGTTTGTTGTATGGGCCCTTAAATATTTATTTTATTTTGTTTTTAGTATTTGTTGTTATAGCGGCAACAGAAATACATAATTTGTGAAAATTTCAATTGTCTATCTATCGCGGTTCTTGAGATATAGCCTGGTGACAGACAGACGGACGGACAGACAGCGAAGTCTTAGTAAAAGGGTCCCGTTTTTACCCTTTGGGTACGGAACCCTTAAAACCGCCAAGTGTAAGTCGAACTCACACACGAAGGGTTCCGCATCACCGTACAATATTGAACAGAATAATAATAAAAAAATACCTTAGTAAAAAAACGCGGAAAATACACATTTCTTGTACTTTTTGAGGTTATTATTTTTTTATTGCTGAATGGGCCCGCTCTTGACCTCGATCACGCCTGATGGAAAGCGATGGATGAGGTCTATGATGGAACGAGCGTGCCCAGAAGATGCCTTTTCACTCTTGCTTTGAAGGTAGACATGTTAAAGATGAAAGGGAACACAAAAGCTTGCAGAGAGTTCCACACTTTGGCTGTGCGCATAATAAGTGTGGAGGAGAAGCGCTGAGTACGACTGGCCAAGTGCGGTATGGTACCCTGCACTATGTCGGGTAGTTCGGTAGTAAAAGGGCGACAGTGTGTTCAGGTCGTGAAGCTCCTGCGCACACTCTCTGCAATGCAGTCTTTAAAATGTCTATTTATTGATGTAGCAGCCATAGTAGGTACAGACGCCAGCACACCAAGCTACCCGAAACTGTAAAATTTTCCCAATCAACTTTGAACCATGCTTTGGCGATAAAGTTGAAAATCTATTACAAAAAATTTACAGATTGTAGTAGCTTGATGTGCTGGCGTCTGTACTTACTTTGTGAAAATTTTAATGTAACTATTACGGTTCAAAAAGAAAAGCCTTGTGACAGACGGACGGACAGCGGAGCCGAAGTAACAGGGTCCCGTTGGCATCTTTTGAGTACGGAACTCTAAAAACAATCTACTAGACTTTTATCATACATTTTGTTCTTAATACAAACGAGTATTGGGTTCAAAGAAACTCCTGAGGGATACTTCTCATGTCTTTCTTTGTACTGGTATTTAGTAATTAAATCTTGATGCGTCAAAGCAATCAAAGAGAATAGGAATGAAGTAAAAGAAAAAAATGTAACGAAAGTATTTCATTCGAGAGTTGAGGATTCTGAACTGAATATTTTGTTCTAGGAATGCTTAAATGAAACGGTATAAAGTTTTTAGTTAGGAATCTGACAAAGGTGAACTATTTGGTTTAACAAAGTGAAAAGTCTGAATATACTTACTAGATATCGGGTAAATTAAATATTTTATTTAAGTACTAGCTTCTGCCCGCGACTTCGTCCGCGTGAAATTTCTTGTTCCCCGACCCAACCCGTCGCAACGCATCACCTACCCACGCTACTATTTCGTTATTGCTCAGCGTTCATTTTGACTTTTTTTTTGTTTTTTCTTGACTCCTGAGGGTCCCAGGGTAATGTTATAGCTTATAGCTTTTCTCAAGAATTGGGCTATCAAATGCAAAAATAGTTATTCAAATCCGACCGTTTTTGAGATTAGCGCGTTCAAACAAACAATCTCTTCAGCTTTATATTAGACTAGCTGCGCCCCGCGGTTTTACCCGCGTAAATGTCGATCCCGTGAGACTATCGGGATAAAATGTAGCCTATATGTTAATCCAAGGTGTCAGCTACCTCCGTACAAAATTTTATCAAAATTGGTCCCGCCGTTTGAGCGTGAAGAAGTAACAAACATATAAACACACACACACACCCCCACTCAAAAACTTTCGCCTTTATAATATTAGTGTAATGTGATTTTAGATTCAGTCGACTTTAAATATTTTTCCACAGATGTTATGATCCTGGATCATCATCATCACCTTTTCAGCCGAAAGACGTCCACTGCTGGAGATAGGCCTCCCCAAGCACCGCTGTCCTGTTTTTTTTTATAATGTTGTCCCATCAAATAACTTAACATAACATGACAGCCTGTATTAAGGGATTATGGGTTAGGCCGTGGTGCACCCATAGAACACCATTTGGTTGTTTATGTTTTCCGGGTCCAAAAACTAAAAAAACAAACATCAGAAAACTGAAAAACTATCCTAACTGCAGAGTAGTTTGGAATTTATTTTATCCACGCCAAAACAATTTTGAGAAACCACATTACGAATCCGCAACTACCTCTGAACGCCAAAAAGAAAACTGCTCAAAGAAAATCAAACATTTTCAAACGCTCGCCTATCAAATAAAGTGACATTTTAGTCATTCGAATTTTAAAATTCCATTTCACAAAAAGGACTCTCATAAAATCTACCCACAAAAGTACTTTTAAAAGCTGTCCAAGATTCTACTGAATAGTATTTTTTTCTCACTTATTTCAATGGATAATAATCACTGAATTTTAAAATTCAAATTTACACTGGCATTCAATCTGCAGTCCCATTTCAGGTGGTCATTTATAGTGGAAAGCTGAGCGAGGAATGAGCGGGAATCCGCTATGAACATCTTCAATACCATCACCTTATTTGCGTAACACACTATAATAACTCTCAATTTGAATAATTTTCAAGCATATTTCTAATCCATTGCTCCATATGTTCGAAAAATGTGTATGCCTAAAACCCATATAACGCGATGAATGTTGTTGAACTGTCAAAATGAAACCCATTGCTACTGATAGTGTGTTACGCAATTACCCTGTTGGTTCACGTTCAACGTCTAGTCGCAATTTCATCATGGGGACAATGAATGTCAAAAATTTAGAGAAATTACAGGTATTTTTGACAGATTGCAACTGGATTAGAACGCAAATGTTCTTAAAAATACGGGAATTGCCCTTCAGAGGTAACACTATTGCAGGTTTTTTTTTGTTTAGCCTATTGTCCCCAAAAAAAGGCCTCCCCCAAGTCCTTCCAGGAACTCTTTTTCCCGCGCCACCTGGAACCAGCCCTTGGGGTACGCGTCCAGGCATAGATATAGATACACCTAGATAACGCAAGAGCAACTACTTCGCGTGCCAAAAATCGCAACAGCTTACGATAAAGAATCGTAAGCCGCCACTTTCGCGCTCAGTCCTGTGTACTGTTGGCTGGGTAAGCGTGAGCGAGAGCGCGAGCTTTTGACGTCATAGTAGGTAGTAAAAAAATGGCACGCTTGGTTTTCATACAGTTCGTGATACTTGCGTTATCTAGGTCTATCTATATCTGTGCGTCCAGGTCATCTCGCCACCGCTTTCTAGGCCGACCTCGTCCTTGTTCTAATATAGGAACATTTAAAGAATAATTTTACGTGCCTGCGTGTTTTTACGTGCTTAGTGCAGCAGAAATAGGTATACATTGTTGTGATCCTGCGCGAACGAGCTCTGCATCGGAGCTCTAGACGTACTACAATCTATATTTCTTCTTTCTATTGATTGCAAAGTTTAGTGTAAGAGTTGAGCCTTTACTGACCAAATTATATAGACATAATATTTTTCTTATTTTACTATATAATCTGTAGGTACGGATATCTTCTAAAGCAAGTCATTTATTAGCTTTTAAAGAAACATGGAAGACAAAATGCTTCCGCCTCTTGTGATTAATTCGGTAGTTACCAGTTCTCGCGTTTGAGCTCAATCTTGTCCAAAACGTGGAATACGTTATTGAATATTATTATAGTGATTGAGTGACATCATAAATTGTGCTAGTCGAGGCAAAATAAAATGGAATTGGAAGACAAAATTAATACTGCTTCTAATTCAGACTATTCATCCATCTAGAAATAAAATAGTAGATTATGCACCGAGGGGCTAAAGTGGTGTCTAATGTGACGGGCGTCATGTTGAATCTCGAGCGCAATGAAGGATTCGGGATTTAACTCACGAGCGAAGCGAGGGAGTTAATACAAGAATCCTGAATGCAGCGAGGGATTCAAGCTAGCCCAAGGCAAAGACACCTTTAGCCCAGAGGAGGATACTCTACTTTTTACACCTACTGTGAGAAAATAATAGCCATAGTACGAAAAACAAAATAGAACTGGTTCCGAAATGGACTTGACGCCTTTCGTACTTTTCCATTTTTGGAAATTGTCGTAGGCTTTTATATAAGTTTCCTTTGACTTTTCCGGCAGTAAATCATTGGAAATATTATTAGCTTCGGTTGTAATGAATTCAGGAGTACAATCACTTTCATCACTCGACATTTTATAATACTTTGTTGATAAATTTAAAGTTTAAATGCCAAAAATTCGCGCCTTCATTGCGTCTACCAATAAGTAGCCAAGACAAGAACAATTCGATTTTCAAAAAAAAAGTCTCTTCTACGGTTTTGTCGTGTGTGTCTATTGATATCACTCTCATGGAAGTGGCGTTTGTAAACTAAGATTTATACAGGGCTGGTAGAATGGTTTTGGATGATTGGCTGTATGCATTTTGAATTTAGAACGTCATTGGAGACGCTCGTGAAAATAGAGTATTTTTGATAAAATGTGATAAATCGACTGTAGTATAGATAGGTTTTATTATTTATTTATTTATTCACAAAATCCACAGCAATCTTTGCGCAGTTTACTTAAAATAAATTAACTAATGTTACAGCCAATTACTATTACGGTATTACGGCGCGGTACGGTATTTGTTATTAATAATGCCAATTTTAATGTTATTCCATTCCTTTTAAAAAATGGTTCGTAGTTATCTAATTATTCTTACAATATTATGTCTTCGAAAACATGGCAACGATATGAAGAAGCAGTCGTTATGATTTTGTAGGAAATCGAGAATATCATCCACGCGTAGTAAGGGTATCGAGAATAGCTTTCCTCTTTCTGGCACCAAAGGGTGTTTGTTAGTACTATACTGCCAATTTAGCTGAGCATGTGAGATTCCAAATTCAAATCACATTATTGACCAGCGGGTCATAATGAAATCCAGTACAACATTATTGACCGGCTGTGCCCCCGGCCACTAATGACTCACTTTAGGTTAAGGTTGCTTGATATATAATTTGACATTTTCGAGCAGGTGGTGTGAAAATGTATTTACTAGATAGTAAAAACTTTACGTCCGTGTCTATACCCAAAACTGCACCGGATTTTTGGCATGGTTACTTCGATTCACACCCCGAGCTCAAAGTGTTCAAATCCAATTGGGTTTCCAAAATTTACGACATCCCATTACAGTCGAAAATCGGTCCCAGTCAGTCCCATGCAAAATGAAATCTACGGAGTTTTCCCGCTCATCTCTCGGAGGAACCACATACTACGGTGGTTCCATCTTGCGTTTCTGAATCCATTACCATTATTATGCATATTGGAAGACTCCCGAGTGGCGTGCAATCTATTTTTCTCTCATACAATTATCTTCTGCGACCAGTCTTTATGAATTTAAAAACTTAAAACTGCATGTTTAAAATTTTCAAGCTGGATTAAATTTAGTTGTGGCTTTCGTTTCGATGTTCATGAATTTTTTGTGAACGTTGTTACTGGTGTTATTAGGTTGATTATGAATGTTGTTTTCTGTAAGTGCTGTGTCAAGTTTAATTATACTTATTTCTTTTTTGTCATCTTTTACGTTCACTTATCCGGTTTTTTTTTGTTTTAATAAGACGAATTAGATAACCTACTGGATCTCTTTTCATTTTGGTTTGCAACGCGATCCGTATTCATTTCAAATCCTCTTTGTCTTGGCACTTTGCTTAAAAGAAAGTTCCAAGATTTCTCAGAAATTCAGAGATAAAACAATTGCGAATAAACTTTGTAGCCCTGCAGTTCGTTACGTTACAATATTGCCACCATGATCGACATCTATCTTAAATAAATTTAAATGAAAATTGTACAAAAATCCCTGAAGTTGGTCCCTATACATAGTTAGTCTTTAGATGATGTACATTTTATTCATGTTAACATTATCATTAACAATTAATTTCGTTTCAACTTCTTCCTAAACGTCAATTATTTCGTTGTCAACTCATTCAAATATTTCCAGGCAGCAAAAATACTTTACAATAACAACCGAAAAAATATAAGCATTCCAACTCAAATCACCTAATCCGTTTACCAAAATTATTCATTATCATCTGCCTAGCCTTTTCCCAACTATGTTGAGGTCGGCTTCAAGTCTAACCGAATGCAGCTGAATATCAGTATTTTACATGGAGCGACTGCTCTGACCTCCACAACCCATTTACTGGATAATACGATACCCCTTGGTAAGACTAGTTGTCAGACTTTCGGGTTTCTGACTACCCGTAACGACTGTCGAAGATCCACGAATGACAGCCGGGACCAACGGCTTAACGTGCTTTGGAGGGATCTTGATATACCCATCCACAGACCAACCGCGGCAAGCATAGCGATGATCGATCGACCTGTGCGGCTGTTATTATTTAGCCACGGGCCCCTCGTAACCAATATTTTTATACTCGGTAAACACATTTTTAATTTAACATCAAAAATAAATTACCGACTCAAGATTCAATTGGAAGGCAAGTAGGTAATCAGGCCTATTCCTTTTTCCCCGCCAATGAATAAATTAGCCTTTTATCTAAATGTGCTATCTCTTTAAAAAGTGCTTTCGAGACATTTTGGGACATAAAGGAAATTGCGATGTAAACGAGGTTTTCCTTTCAATATTACGTCCGAGAATATTTTGGGCATAAATCAGAAGTAAGAAGGCTGGCTGGTTGTAATATTCATTCTCTTTACTTGAGTTCTATATTGGGCGATGTCAGATTTAGGAACTTGAATGATGTTACATGGAATTTGGTTTTGGGGAATATTGTGTTAGGTTTTGTGAATAAATAAAAAGGATAGTTATTAGGCATTAGAAAAATATGTACTTTCTTGGTTGCCAACCGTACGAGGTAACTTGGTACAAACATGATATTCGTGGTACGCGTCAGGGACCTGGGGGCCTAAAAAGGCCACTTTTGCAGAATCATAAAAGGAATTCATCAAATCATTATAAATCATAATACACAGTTAACTGTTAAGTTAATCGTATCAAATCCCATTGGTGAAGGATTTTTCAGTTATTTTTTTTTGTCTGTGCTTAAATACCAATCCAAATCCAATCCCAATCTCTTGCAACGAAAAAAAGTAAAATACGTTTATGATTCTGCCAAAGTGGCCTTTGTATGCCCCCTGATTTTGGTACCGGTACTTCTTAGACGGAATACCGATACCCCTATGAAACCGGTATCCACGTACCGAATTGACAAGAACTGCTAAGTTCCGGTATCCTGTACATTTGGTACCAGTTCCAAGCCCTGGTCATGAGTAACCCCGCGTTTACACCAAAAGGTATAAAACATGTACATTAGATTATTATAATATTTGTGTCTACTGTTTTCGTGTATCGTTTGCACCTAAAACAAGCTGTACAAATACTATAATAAGAAAAAGTTAAACAAAATATGTTTTTTTAGACATGTCTGAAACGACGTCAATATGTTTTTTTTAGCAAGTTTTTTCGAAAAAAAAGTATGACAACTTTTATATGGGTGCTAGCGCGGTGTAACACTGATTTTTCCACATTTACAAGAAGACAATCTATTCCCTTAGTAATTTTCTCGAGGAGACCTACGACATGGTTTTAGACTTACAAAATATTTTTTGTCCCTTATTGGTTTAAAGAAGTATGAGCACATAAAGGGGACGGGGCCTGCGAGGAATTTGAAAAATAGGTATTTGAAGAAACTATTACCGTCGCCTTACCTCAAGTCTGCCCCCGTATGTGTGACAGGGACAGCTGCAGCTCAAACCGAAATTATGACAAACATTTTGACGAGATCGACGTTTCGTATTCCCTTTTTTCTTTTCGAAAACTGTTTTTTTTTTTTTTCATTTTAAGAAAGAGGTTCTAATCTAGGTTCCTAACATTTTTTTATGTTAAAAACTTTTCTAATTTGTCTTTTAGTCCTGTAATTACGGCGGTAAAAATAGGGCATTTTTTGTAATTTTTAGAGGGTCATAATTATTTTCTTTACTAATTAGTTGTTGAAAAACGAAAATGACAGGGACGAGTTTACAACCAAACTTGATTTTATGAAAAAAATATTGCTCTAGAGGCATTATTCAGGATGAAAAAAGGGGAATACAAAATTGTATGGAGAATCGCACGCCCTGTTCCATCTTAACTCCCTGTAGCGCCAGCCGGGACTGAGTCAATTAGTGTAGAACCGGCTTGTCCAATTTTCTAACGCTCTCGCAACTCTTTTTGCTAAGGGCGCACGAACGCAAAAAATGGCAGCTCCATTTTTAACGCCCTGTATCAGTGCCTGGTATTTATCGGACCGTTATGGATGACTGAAATCAGTAAGTAGTTTTTCCTGTCTACTGATCAAAGAGACATTAATCCAGAATATAATATACTAGCTGTTGCCCGTGGCTTCGTCTGCGATCCAGGATGAAAGTAGCTTATGTCCTTATGCAGATCATGGTCTATCTGTGTGCCAAATCCGTTCAGCCGTTTTAGCGTGAAAGTGTCATCATCTGCCTAGCCTTTTCCCAACTATGTTGGGGTCGGCTTTCTGTCAACCAGATGCAGCTGAATACCGCATTTTTTTAGCGTAACAAACAAAATTTAAAATTAGGTAGTAAGTTTTTGTTTACATTTTTTTTTTTTTTGGTTGATTACGTATAGATTTTATTGTATTTGTTGGTATATTGGCGTGGCTAGGTAATATATGGCAAATATATTAATGTCTGTGTCCTGTAATGTTAATTACTTTGCATACTAGTATTGTATACAATCAATTATTTTCTAACTGAACAGACAGCTGTGCTGCTGAGGAGTTTGTTGCGCCACTTCTTCTCCCCAGCGAAAGCACTAGGAAGTGGTGAAGGACGGGCGTTTTGGCGGACTGTCTTTTGTAATTTTGACGTTCGAAAAGTGATGATTCTCAGCCTAGTTTGAATAAATGACTTTTGATTTTGAAACAAACTCACTTTCGCATTTATAATATTCGTTAGGATTAGGATGTGGAATTTATGGATCCAGGATAACACGTTGGGTAGACAGAAGCAGAAATGAGTGCTTGAGTAGAAGGTAGAGCAGGTAAAAAGGGTGTTAAAGACCCATTCCACTCAACGGCCAAAGAAAGTGGGAACTTAACCTTCAATATCTTCGTAACTAGAATGTTCCCAGCCAGCCAGGGAATCCCAGGTATGGCCCAGTTGCACGGTGGGGTTCCGAAATTGGTCTTTTAAGAGGAACCGGGACCACCCCTATGTGCTGATGGTGATCACCGGGGTGGTTTTAGTGAGGTAAAAATCCCACACTTCACGACCTCCCTCCCCAGAGGTCGGGTGCCTTTTGAAGGTTTCCCATCGACAACAAAAAAAAACTGGCCAAGTGCGAGTCGGACTCGCACACGAAGGGGTTCCGTACCACAAGGCAAAAACGCCGAATAAAAACACGTTTGTTGTATGGGAGCCCCCCTTAAATATTTATTTTATTTTGTTTTTAGTATTTGTTGTTATATCGGCAACAGAAATACATAATTTGTGAAAATTTCAATTGTCTAGCTATCGCGGTTCTTGAGGTACAGCCTGGTGACAGACAGACGGACGGAAAGACGGACGGACAGACAGCGAAGTCTTAGTAATAGGGTCCCGTTTTTACCCTTTGGGTACGGAACCCTAAGAAGGTGTGGCCCAGTACAAAAACGATCACAATGACGGGAAGAACAAGTCAGTCTCAGCTTCGGGATGCTTCTTTTTACACCCGTAATGTACAGAATTTTAGGTTAAACGAGGGACATAATTTAAGGGCGTTGAAACATAAAATGAAAAAATACAAAAAAATAATAATTTTCATGAGTACTACGATCCCTTATATGTGCCTCGTTTCAACACAACCGTAGGCTGAAGGTCACATCAGTGTGAATTGGTTGTCACACTGATGTGATATCCAAACCAAAATTATATTATTGCTATAATTACCAGACGAGGGACACTGCAGGATTAGAACTGACACACTAGTTTACATATCAAACTTCAGTGTGGGTTTATGTGACATGGTTTGAAGTTCTAAATTTATATGGTAGTATTAATTTGACGTGTGAATTCCTTCTCTAGGATGCTACACATTTGTTAGGGTGGGGCATGAGTCGGCACAGAGCGGCAAAATTTAATATAATAATTAATGTAGATTAGAAATTTGTGGTGAATGGATACGGAAGGCGGAGGACAGGGTATTGTGGCGAGCCTGGGTGAGGCCTAAGCCCAGCTGTGGACCGCGATAGGCTGAGTTGATTATGTTAATGATTTTAGTTTTGTAAGTAGGTTTGCACAAACCCTTTTACAGGTCGACATATTTTTAAAAACTAGATGAGGTCGGCGTTTCCTATCTGACAACTCTGAGATGAAACGCCGAAATAAACTCAGAGGTCAGTCTCTTTTAAAGTCCAGACATAATCTTGGTCAGGTTATATGAAGACCACGTAGATCGATGTCTGAGATGGTCTTTTGAGGAAAGAATCACACAGATTGAGAGGACCTGTCCAGTCAGAGCACGCATTTGATTGATTGAAATACATATTTATGTTCGGGAAAATTTAGCTCGACTTTGATCGAATTGTGCCGAGCCGCCCGAGGGCAAATGCCGAACGGAGTTTGCCTATCGACACGAGCCTAATAAAAGCCGATTATGTATACTAATTGCTTTGAGTCGACATGGTTGTACATTGAATACTGCCAAATCGAATGTTGGCCCGAACATGTCTGTTGCACACTCATATAATATATCTCTTACTAGCTTCCGCCCGCGGCTACGCTCGCAAGGTATGTCGATAAAAACTATCCTATGTCCTTCCCCGGGATACAATCTGTCTCTCTACCAAATTTTATCGAAATCCGTTAAGTGGTTTACGCGTAAAAAAGTAACATACAGACAGACCGACCGACAGACAGAGTTACTTTCGAATTTATAATTAATGCTTTAAGTTGAGTTGAGTTGGAAAAAATGGACGTGTTTCGCCGACCCTATATAATTTGGAATAAAGGCAAGAGAATGATGAAGTCAGAGTTATCTTAGAAATTAGTTCGATTTCAACTTAAAGCTAAGTTTGAAAAATTATTTACACCGGAATTTGTTAGAACTCCTTGAAGATACGATAGACAATAATAGAAGTTTGTTTGTAAACTTTACTTTTAAAATGGATTGGCAAAATAATTCGCTATTTCGGAAAGTTCTGTGAACTTCGACTTTCTAATTTAGAAGTCGATTTGTCTTTATTAAACTGAACTGTAAATCTGGGATTGGATGCTTACATATTTGATTAAAGCTCAAAGTAATGGATTCTGGATGGAGTGCTGTACGCAAATAACTTTTTTTACGTAGGTACTTAAAAGTAAGTACGTCAACAAATTTACATGCTACGTCATCAACATCAGGAACGCAATTCCCAAACCAATAATCATATCATTACCCCAAAATTGCTCGTAAAATCCAGTAAATACAAATCCAGCCCAAAATCACTTCAAATTTAAATCGATTCACAAAAAATCGAGTACCACCCATCGTAATCTCGATTCCAATTCCGATTCGATTTACGACACGTTCCGTTTCGCGAAGTATCAGAAAGGGGCGTATCCTAAACGCCATCGTATCGAGTGATCGTATCCTTAACAGATTCTCGATGCCGCCAGCAGATTGCGGGCTCCAACCTAATGTGTGTATCTGTGCTCTTGGTTTTGTGTGACACACGGTTATTTTAAATGTGAACATTTATTGTGAACTTTGCCATTATGTTTAAAGAATTAATCTGATCGTAATGAGTAGGTACAAGAGCAGTGTGGCCCAGCGGTTTTGGCCCAGACTTACGAATTGTAGGTCGTGAGTTCGAACCCAGACAGGCGCTTTACTTTGTGTATTTAATTTCATCACCACTGCTCTCAAAACGGTGAAGGAAACCAGCACGTTCTAGAACCAAAACTTCGAAGACATGGGACATCTATCCACCACACTGACTCTGTGCACTGGACCCGCGTGGTGGATTATGGCTCACTTCCATTCACAGAGAAGAAGCCTGCGTCCCAGCAATGGGAATTTATGCTGATTATGCTGAGTAGGGACCTACCCAGTACCCATTACGAAGAGCACGTAAATAAACATCTACCTATAATTCGATTATTTTCGTTCGATGTTTCCACTTGGTCAACGTCCTGTTTGTTTTGTCCACTGTTGGCGTAGATTCATTTTCGTCTCATAAATAAAATACATGTTTTTTTTCTTGTAACTCGATATAGGTTGCATTAAAACAGGTGTGGGCCGGGATCATCACACAGTGGGGCCTGAAGACGGGCGTCATCACAGCGGGCCTATGAAACGCTGCACTCTGGTGTGACGATTTGACTCGTTCCTGACGCATTGACTAGAGGAGGCACAATATAAGGAAAATTGGAGTATGAGGAAGTTCTTTGCCCAGCAGTGGGACAACGTAGGTTAACAATAAAACAAAATGGTACACTAAAGTATAGATGACACACACATATTCAATTTGAAAAATAAAATGAGATTATCGAGCTAGGTTCAAATAAATTTTAATGATGCATGAAACATTTGGAAGGAACAGAACAGTAACTGTAGATCACACTAGTTTCGCAGCATTTATATCTGACACCCCATTTCTGTGTCCATTCCAAGAACGGACTTAAGACCTATTTCCTAGTGCCATAACTCATCTTCCCATTAAGACGGTGCCATGAAAACTTGGCACTATTTTAGATATTTCCTTTTTAGACTGAGAATTGGCAGACGTTTTCAAATTTTATATTATAAGTGTCGTGATGTATCAAAAAAAGTTACTTACCTACTTCGTTGGTTGATGTTTTTCATCGTTCTCATGTATATCTATTACAAATAAATAAGATACAAATAATAAAATTGAAGTGTCGGTTTGTAAAGTCAAAATAACAAGTTTTTACTAAATGCATACGGAAGTATTTACGGTACTTATAACAAAAAACATTTTTCTGTCTTTTTGTTCGTTCCGACTACTCTCGAAAACGGCTAGACCGATTTTCCGATCGCGCGGGCGCATCATATATTTATAAATAACTCGACTCGACTGCCCCGTTGGTCTTATAGTCGCAAGAGTGACTGCTGAGCCTAGGGTCCAGGTCCGATTCCCAGGTCGAGCAAAGTGTTATTGGGTTTTTCAATTAAGAATTTCCTAGTAACAGCCCGGAGTTTCGAAGCTGGCGGTGTGATACCCACGTACCTCGGAAAGCACGTTAAGCCGTTCGTCCTGCGCCTGATCTTTCTCCGGTCATGTCCGCAAGAAAGATTGCAACTGTGTCTGCGCACACGCTTGAGCACTTGTATTTCCTGCGTACCTGGCTAATCTCCGTTGAGATTGGCCACCGAAACCGAAATCGGTCATGAGGCTATTTATTATTACATATTATTATAATATATTCATTTATAATTAATGGAGTTTGACGATCGTGTACCCGACATTCGCTTTCGGTTATAATACGGCCCTTTAGGCTGAAGTTTATTAAAAATTTCGTTCATCATCCTTTCAAGCAGTATAGCACCTTAACTTCAAGTCTAACGTAAATATTTGAATACCACAGACGGAGGATGTTAGCTGTCGGGAAATATACGGCATAGGGGAGAAATTTTTGTAAGGAAATTTTTAAATCAGAGCCTCGCGTGTAATTTTGCGTACATTTCACTGTACCTACACAAGCGAAATGTGTATAATGTGTTTATTATATCTCGCCATCTTTCTGGAACCATCTGTTTTTGTTATTATAGCGGTATCTACAATGCCACATGAGAACAACGTGTCATGCTGACGTCACGCAAAATCCTGCATCTCGCAAGCAGAGTTTACTGCGCAACTAGCATAGATACAACGGCCCGACATGAATCATCGGGCAGGATCTATGGAGGTTGAGTGAACTTCACACCCTGTTCCACATTTATCTCTATACTATTATGTGAATTTGTCAGGACGGTTGTTGTAGTTTATGAGATTAAGTGTGAAATATTAATGGCGGTGTTGAGCAGATTTAATGCCATCAAGTCTTGTATAACAAAAATTCACTCATAGCATAATCAGCATATATAATGTTCCCACTGCTGGGACACACTCACGGTGTTTTCTTTCACCATTTTGAGAGCAGTGGTGATGAAATAATTTACACAAAGTAAAGCGCCTGCCTGGGTTCGAACCTACGACTCGCAAGTCGCGGCCATCACCACTGGGCCATCACAGCTCCTGGGAATACTCAACCACCAAGAAACAGGACACAGCATTCTTCTTTGCCATGTTAATTTACGTTATTTGCTATTTACATGGGTTACATGCAAGTAGTATGCTTTAAAATATAAGCCTAGGGATCACCACGGGTAAATAAGAAGATATACAGTATCAAATTAAATTAAGGCTCCTACAAACAGGCGCGACACGCGATATAATCGCGCGCGAAACAAAGGAACCGCTCGTTGCGCGACTTGCGGTGCCTTTGCGGTGTCGCGCGCGATTTTATCGCGTGTCGCGCCTGTTGAAGGAGCCTTTAGCTAGCGAAGCTTTGCTGATGTGATGAGTATAACATAATCAGCCTATAATGTTCCCACTGCTGGGACACAGGCCTCCTCTCGGTGAGAGGGAGTGGGCCGTAATCCACCACGCGGGCCCAGTGCGGGTTGACAGATGTCACATGTCTTCGAATTTTTGGTTCTAGAACATGCCGGTTTCCTCACGATCCTTAACCGTTTTGAGAGCAGTGGTTATGAAATAATTTACATAAAGTAAAGCGCCTGTCTGGGTTCGAACCTACGACCTACAACTCGCAAGTCGCGGTCGTTACCACTTGGCCACCATTGCTGTGATGGGTATATATAATTGTATATACTCATCACGGTCTGTAAAATGTACACAAAAAACCAGATTTTTTAACACGTTGCCTGCCATATGGAAATCCGAATACATTTGCGTTTTTCATCAGTCGCTTAAATGACGTGAAATGACTTATTTATAAGATTTCTATATATAATATATGTTTTTATATATTTTTTTGTATATTATGTGCTGTTTTTAATCCGCCGGTCATTTACACCCGGCGCGGCGCAAATGTAATATTTTTTTCATTGGAGCCACGCCGGTCATCCTTGTTAGTCGCGTAAAAATCCCCGCCAGAACGTCCATCCTGCGCCCGAGCGAGCGCGCTACTGATGAGTGAAAAATAAAGAAATATTAGGATAGTGCATGCTGCGTCCCTTCCCCGCAGGACAAACGTGACGTTTGTCTACTGTCAACTAAACACTCTATAGGATTTATAAAAACTAAAAATAAGAGAGGAATAGAGGTGATTAAGCCGAAGATAATTATGGATTATAATAAAGCTAAGGCAGCAGTAGACCTCTCGGATCAAATGACAGCGTATTCTTCTCCGCTTCGAAAATCTATCAAGTGGTACAAGAAGTTGGCCTTAGAACTGCTTCTAAACACAGCTGTAGTAAATGCTCGGGTTTTATATGAAGCTACCACAAAAAAGAAGATACCTATTATTGAATTTAGACGAAAACTGTCACAACAAATGATTGACTCAAACCCACGTGATGGAGCTAACATTCCATGTAGGCCAAAGAGAATAAAACATTCTCTTGTAAAAGCAGACGGAAAGGCTGTGACGACAAGAAAATTTTGTGTAGGTTGTTACAAAAATAATTCACAAACGCATGGAAGAAAAATTGCCAAAAACAAAACCAAAAAGGTTACGACATTTTGTTCAGTTTGCCCAGACAAGCCATATTTGTGCAGACCGTGTTTTGATAAAAATCATTAATTTTCTGTTTGTTTTTTAATTTTAAATTACTTTGATCTCAACACAACATAATGTGTCTCTAAATAACACTAGTCCTTGATTTGTAATAATAAAAATATTTTAAAAAGTATACTGTCTTTAATTTACATCATAATTTTGTTTGACTCGCTACAAAAACATTCATACAACCAAAAAATTATAAAAATATTTTGAGGCCAAGTTATCTAAAGTGATCATTGGGGCCGCGCCGGCCACTTGTAATGGTATTTTGCGTTACACGCATGGCCGTCAGCGAGCAAAAGGTGTTCAAGTTCACCTTAGTTGTGCCGGTCATTTAAGCCCCCCATGGCCCAAACGCTTCTACCAAGTGCCGGTCATTTGGACCCCCCATGGCAGCTAACGTGTTAAATTCATTTATTAAGTGACCTGCGGTCAACGGCCCCAGGAATAAGGAACCAAATTAATTCCTTTTTAGGGTTCCGTACCCAAAGGGTAAAAACGGAACCCTATTACTAAGACTTCGCTGTCTGTCCGTCCGTCCGTCCGTCTGTCTGTCACCAGGCTGTATCTCAAGAACCGCGATAGCTAGACAGTTGAAATTTTCACAAATTATGTATTTCTGTTGCCGCTATAACAACAAATACTAAAAACAGAATAAACTAAATATTTAAGGGGGAGCTCTCATACGAAAAACCGGGTTTTTTCGGCGTTTTTGCCTTGTGGTACGGAACCCTTCGTGTGCGAGTGCGACTCGCACTTGGCCAGTTTTTTTTGTTTTATCATGTGTAGCTATTGAAACCTATCACATTTGCGGAGTTTTGCTAGCTGATTTAATTTCACCCTCTATGTGTATATTCCGGATTTACAAAAGATAAATTGTCTTATCCATACCATTATTTACAACCACATTTACCCACAAATTCATTGGAAATTCCACGCCATTCTCAGATATTGCGTTAAGTAATTTGAAAATATCTCACAATATTAATAAAGCAACATAATTTTGCTTTCAAGACTCGATGTCGGCGTAAAGTAGGTTCATGTTCAGTTATTAATGAAATAAATTATAGATTTTATGTTTATGATGTCCTTTAGACAAAGGGTTAAGGACAAAGGCCTGCAGGGTAATTGCGTAACACACTATCAGTAGCAATTGGTTTCATTTTGACAGTTCAACAACATTCATTGCGTGATTTACGTTGTTGAGCAGACACAGTTTTACAACATATGGAGCAATGGATTAGCAATATGCTTCAAAATGATTCAAATTGTGAGTAATAGTGTGTTACGCAATTAGGGCGCTGTTCTTGTATAGAAAAGAAATGGATGAATAAATGAACTATGTTTATAGCCAAATGAAAAATATAAATCTACAGTCAGAATATAAGCATAGCTTAGCCTGATCGATCGACCTGTGCGGCTGTTATTATTTAGCCACGGGCCCCTCGGTTCTGTTTTTACATAAGCATTTTTATTACCTTTATATGCTAATCTATATCTATCTATCCTAATCTATACATAAACATATAGGTACCTACTAACAATATAGCTGAAGAATTTGTTTGTTTGAACGCACTACTCTCTGGAATTAATGGCCGGATAAAAAAAAATGGATTTAATAGCCCAATTTTTGAGGAAGGCTATAGACTATTTAACATCAAGATATGACCCTTAAGGAACCGAGCTAAAAGAAAAAAAGTCAGAATGAACGCTAAGTGAAAACGAAGTAATAAAGATTATTATTAAGTGATAGCGCGAGCAGTGGATGCGATGCGATGGGATGGGTCGGGGGAAAAGAAACACGGACGAAGTCGCGGGCAGGAAGGAGAATAGAAATACTCTTTATTATGTACACCATGAGAGCAGTGGTGGCCAAGTGGTAACGGCCGCGACTTACGAGTTGTAGGTCGTAGGTTCGAACCCAGACAGGCGCTTTACTTTGTGTAAATTATTTCATCACCACTGCTCTCAAAACGGTGAAGGAAAACATCGTGAGGAAACCGGCATGTCCTAGAACCAAAAATTCGAAGACATGTGACATCCACCAATCCGCACTGGGCCCGCGTGGTGGATTACGGCCCACTCCCTCTCACCGAGAGGAGGCCTGTGTCCCAGCAGTAGGTCATAATATGGTGGTACACCATATAAATTACAAACATAAAAACAGAAACTGTACATAGGGTGACACAATGGGCGGTCTTATCGCTAAAAGCGATCTTTTAAAGACAACCTTTGATGGATTAAAAAGGGGAAGGTCAGACAAATATTGTAGGTAGTCTGTGGTGTACCATTTACATAATACAATAAATACATACATAACGTATATTATACAAATCTAAATATATATAGACATACAATAATAAACATGAAACAGGAGCAAAGAAATTATAATGATAATGTTTAAGCAGAGAGGAAGTGCTTTTTTATCATAATTTTAAAAGTGGACAAAGATTGAGCACGCCTTACCGACACGGGCAAGTCATTCCATAACCGTACTGCTTGAACAGTAAAAGATTTGTCAAAGAAACTGGTGGATGCATCGGCATCTCTAGTCTCAGGTGAAGGAGCCCGCGACTTCGTCAGCGTCAAATGTCGTCTAATTGTAATAGTAAAAAATGTGATCGGCTTTGCTTTTTAGAGAATCAAAGCACTGAAAACTACAATAAAAACAGTAGGTACTGAGACTCATGTTCCATTCTGTATCTTCGTAACTTACATAAGTAAGTAAGTACTAGTTGTAGGTATTAACATAACACCCCTCACGAGTGATATGACGATTGTAAATGACGTTACAGCCGCTGTCGGAGATTGAAACGGATATTTTGCAGATATATCGCCTGTGACAGACCGCCGTCTGACAGTTGGAATAGTTGAATAGTTTCAAGGATCCGAGGGGTTTGGTCTGATAAACAAGCGAGACGTGGGTGAGATGAACCGCGGTTTTCTTCTTCGACGTAGCATTGGAAGGGGACCAGTACTTTCTACTGGAGATACCGGAGTCACTCCGCTTGTGCTTAGGATATCTACTGAAAAAAAAAAAGAAAGGAAGTTCGTTTTCACTTCTTATGCTCTAAAAGTTCGTCTTTATGTTGTGCGTAGGCGACATAAAGAAGCTTATTATGCTCTAGTGCATAAAGTAATTTTTGTTTTATAAGACTAAGATACTCAGGCCCAACAGCCACACGCACAATAAAACGTCGCAGATTAAAGTTTATTTGCTTTAATTTATATCACTTCCGTGTTTTCTATAGTTAATTTAAGAAAACCAGATAAAATAGTTGTCATTTATTAATTAAAAACGCAAAGAAACGTTTTTATGACTTGGCACGATGAAGTACCCAAGCCGTTAAAAATAAAAAAAAATGGTTGCCTGTAAAGTCGGTTTTACGGGCGAAGATTTTACGTGACAACGACCGATCATCCGATCATAGTTGAGTGGGAGAGAGACGCAAGGCATTCGGCGGGCCTCTCTCTCGTTCGGTGACTCATCGTAACGTTACCGAGCGTTACACTTTTTCATAAGTGACTCCCAGTCGCAACCTAATTTAAGACGTTGTCACGTCAAAAAATAAACTTTTAAAAAGTTTCGTGGCGGAAATTAGCTATTCTCTTCTTCAATTTTGCAACATTTTTGAACAGTGAAAGTATTGTCACTGTTCAAAAATGTAACAATGTGTAACAATGTGTGTGTGTTTTCTCGCAACCGAACTGAAAAACAGAGTGTATAACTCGGGCATTAGTTGTACAATCGAATATTATTTGCGGGAAAAACGACACATAGAAAGAACACAAGCACAAAAAAAAAATATAACAAGTCCATCGCTCAGCATAATGCTAAGACCCTATACGAGACAGAGCTGCAACGCTGGTGGTGGTGGTGGCACTGTGGATCTTCTTCTTTTTCGTTTCGACGGTAGGTACATCTGTTTCTTATAATTTTTGGGCCCAGTCGGTGACCATATCCACCGAGGTGACTTTAGTCGGTAACGGACCTAATTATTTATGTAGGTACAGACGCCAGCACAAAAATCTACCCGAAACTGTCTTTTTCCAATCTACTTTGAACCTTATAATTTAGCGATGAAGTTGAAAATCTATTAAAGAAATTTGACAGATTGTAGTAACTTGATGTGATTGGCGTCTGTACACACAGTCAAATACACAGGGATACGACATAATTATAATCTTCTTTATTTCATTTAAATGCTTATAAATTACATTTTAAAATATATTTTAAATATTTTTATAAACAAAAAGATTAAAAAAAACATTTAAAAATATTAGCCCACAGGTATCGGGAACAGGGTCCAGGCTACAGGACTCCAGGTAGAGGAACCTCCTGACAAGTGAGCTGTGTCCAGAAGTACTGCTTTCTGAATCAAGCCCTTGATCCAGCTGCCCAGCGAAAGCCTCTTCAGGTGTTGGTCGAACTTCTTGGCTATTAAACCATTGGCTTAATAATTATTATTACTTATTTTTTTTTTTCATAATTGTTTTAATCTCGTTACCGCTTCCGCCTATAGCTTGTGAACATAAAGTGATATCTCTTGAACACATCCGGTTGATATATAGAGGCAATACCAGGGGAACTGTAAACCACTCTGGTGTTGTGTTACAGTAATGATACAATTTTCTTAGTAAATGCCATCGCTACACTTTGTTAAGCTGAGCTCACACGGTATTAGTTTCATCGCGGAATTAGAGCACGTTGTCGCGTTTCCAGCCTGGTTTGAATTTAATTTAGACAGTGTCTTCACGTCTTAATTCCCTGGCGGCCATTTTGCTGAAGATATTCGGTGCCAAGTGAAGACTTTTGCTATTTTATCAGGCACATTTCTAATTGTCAAGATGTTTCTGAAAATGTTCTCACATAAGAACATCATCATCTGCTTAGCCTTTTCCCAACTATGTTGGGGTCGGCTTCCAGTCTAACCGGATGCAGCTGAATACCAGTATTTTACATGGAGCGACTGCCTATCTGACCTCCACAACCCAGTTACTGGGTAATACGATACCCCTTGGTAAGACTGGTTGTCAGACTTTCGGGCTTCTGACTACCCGTAACGACTGTCAAAGATCCACGAATGACAGCCGGGACCAACGGCTTAACGTGCTTTCCGAGGCACGGAGGGGTCTCGGTATGTAAAGATGGTCACCCATCCACAGACCAACCGCGGCAAGCGTAGCTTAACCTGATCGATCGACTGTGCGGCTGTTATTATTTAGCCACGGGCCCCTCACAGAAGAACCTCATCTGGAATTACAATCAAGTTTAGTAAATCAACAAAAGTGAGGAATTTAGACAAGTGTGGTTATAATATGGAAGGTTAGGTAAAATCGGTTTATTGCCCAGCGCAGCCCGCATGTCGACTGTCAAATTGACAACTACGGTTTTTGACGTTCGGTGCGCGGACATTCCTGGTTCTTGCGATGGATGAATACACACAAATTGAACTATTACTGCCGACTTTGAAGGTTTTACCTTTTACCCAATTGTGATTTTTGTATAAAAATAGTACACCCGAAAAGCTAACAGATGCCATTAAAAAGTAAGTCTCACAAAAAAAGTAACATTTGTTGTTTTTCCCGTGGAGTCTTCAACTCTGCCACTAGGCAGGAACAATTTCTAAGCACAATTTTCCCTGTTGATCTGAAGTGCTAAAATTACCCAGTTCCTCAAAAAGACAGAATGGCGTCTAATTTTACACGAACTTTTTTACCTTAGTAGTTTCTTATTTGTATCTACAAAAGTCAGACACCCACTTGTTGGGAATCGATAAACTTCTCATTCAATTAACCTCCCTCTAACATTTCAGCAACAAACCCACATCACTTATTCACTTGGCGAGTAACTGCTACCAAAACGCTCCCAGACCAGCATCTAATTCCAGCACTAAGCTACGAAAATCTCCTAATGAAACCATCGTGTGGACAAGCCGTTACCCAACAGCGTCCGGTTATGTCGACGGGCAAGTGAAATATATCGCTCGGTGATGTATGTTACATTACAGGAGGATGTATTATACTGAATGCGCTTTCGTCGGTAAAGTTAAATAGGACTTATTGCTGCTTCGGTGTTGAAGATTCTCTGAGACTGGAGGATTAGTCTTCTTGTCAGTGATGTATCTTTATTTTAATTGAAAGAGTGATGGATCTTCTTTTGTTTCTTCTCGAGGCTGGGCTGTTAAAAGCCTAACCGATCAGCAGTATTGGTAAGAGTGAGTCAGACTTCTAATAATAATAAAAAAAAACAGTGGCACTCCCGGGAGTGCCGACAGAAGTGAAAACAAAACACAAACAGAATACTTTGCCATCACTCACTGACATATCGGATAACATTAAAACCGAGTACATCCCGGGGACATCCGAACACATCCGAAGCTGGTATTTTTTTAATCGTGTTATAAACAAAACACACGCAGTGTCGCTTACGGTAACAGTGTTATATGAGTTTATATTTCGAAGAAGTAAAATTTCTTATTTTTATAAAGACGGGAGCTGTCCGAGCTGACTCTCAAAAATAATGTATATCTCATAACTGTGACATTAACTTTTAAATCAAATGTTCGAGGAGTTTGGATGAGAAAGCCATTCAGGTTAAAACGTCTACAGTACCTACCGTAAACACACACACACCCTCACACACCCCCACACATGTCACATTATGCATAGGGGCGTAGTTGAGCGATGGCCGTTTTGCGTGGATGTGACGCATATTTCCCCCAGCATGTTCTTTTTGTGTTCTTTCTCTGCATCATGTTTACGGCAAATAAACCTATTTTCTTTTTTACGTATTCAAATTGTTGGAGTTCTAACCGTCGCCGGTTTCCTCACGATGTTGTCCTTCACCATTTTGAGAACAGTGGCGATGGTGACGCTTTTCAAGGGATTACAGGACCTAAACGCAAAATTCGCAAGTTTTAGAAGCACTAACAGTATATGATTGACTACAGTAAACAACATTAGAAAAATATATGGTAATCTTTGAGATATATGCTAGGTAGATAGTGTGTGAAAACATAACTCAACTAATTTGATACGATAGAAAAAAATTATGAAGATACTTCTAAAACTGTCTTTTTTTACAATAAAAACCATACTAATATACATACAATCATTCCGATTTTTTGTCAGATTATGCTACAAGCAACATACTTAAGCACTAGTGTTTTAATTTTTTAGTCCAAATAATAGATTTTTTGTAAATAGATAAATTCTTCATATTTTGCAATAAATTACCAGCGTTGTGTCATCGCGCTTCTCTTTCTTTTCTATGCAGTCCGACAGTGACCGCGCTTTAGGTCATGTAGTCCCCTTTTATATGCAATTCAAAGGTTGTAAACTTAACGGTTCCAGTGACAAGCGAAAATACTAATAATTCAGTTACAGAGATACATCAACGTGTGTGCGTAATGTTTTGTAAAAAACTGTGCTGGGAGTGAAGTTAAATTATGGGCAGTTGCAGTCAAAAAGAGTTACATGCAGGCGGTAAATTTTTTTGTGAATCGAAATACTACTAAAGCTCTGTTTATTTACCTGTTTTTTCCAAAAGCTAAACAACTTTAATCTTGTTATGTAAAAGGAAAAGAAAACACGGTTAGCTTAAAATTATAAATTTGAATTATTAAAAGTGAAACTCAGATGCATAGATAGATTACATTATTAGATTAGATACAAGATTAGATAAATTTTCTTTATTAGGTCCTTACCTATGAAATTGCCGATTTTCAATCTTGATACCCAGGGTGGAATTTTCGAGGCGTACCTGGAAGAAAAGTACTCTAAATACTGAAGACAGCAAATTTTACTCAAGGGAAACATTCCTTTATTTTAAAAAAGAAACAAAACTGCATTTATAGATTTTTGAAAATACGCTTGCCACACCCGGGAATCAAACCGAGTAAAATCCGAAAAAATTGCATCCTGTACTTTTATGACACCAATCGATCGGGCCAATCATAAGGATCAAATCTCGGCACAATCAGATGGCCTGCGAGATCTCAAGATCTCACCCCTTTAGATTTTTTTTGTATGTAATAAATCCAATTTACCAAAAATCATATACAACTGTAAACGAGCTAAAAACTGAGGTTAAAAAAAAAAAAAAAAAGGTTCACAATACCTTTTTCAAAGCTTTTTCAATATTTACCACAACACGTTACTAAAAGTTACTCAAAATGAATTCCATAAAAGAATACATTAATTTGTGCATCCAAGAAAATGGAGCTCATGTCGAGCAACTAATTAATTAATTTAGGTACTTACTCGTTTTTTTCGTTCGAATAAAATAAGTTTAGATTTCATGTTTTTTTTTTAAATTTAATTTACCATGTTTAATTTAATTTACCATCTTATATTCTATTTTTTCTTTTATTTTAATTGAATTATTAATTTACGAATTCAAAATTCACATTAATTTTATAGCGTGAAATATAGTTTTTCAAATTCAGTTGTTCATTTGTTTTCTCACCGTTCAATTTTTTTTTCTAATATCGCTGTTTCTGTAACATTTGATAAATTTAAATTGCGCGCCATTTTCGAATACGAGTTCCGTCGGGGCACCAACGCAGCACAGACAGCACGCAATATTAACGACGTGTATGGATATACCGCATGTGAACGCATGGTCCGTTTTTGGTTTGATCGCTTCCGTCCTGGAAATTTTGATCTCAACAATGAGCCACGTTGAAACTCGCAGCAGCCTTCAACGTAAGTGATAAATCGATGCTGATTTATTTACTTCAAATTGGAAATATAAAAAAGCTCGGAAAGTGGGTACCGTATGAGCTTACTGAACAACAACAACAAAATCGCGCCGAAGCACTGCACAACCGGCCATCTTAAAACTATAGGAGTTACCACTGGAAAAATCTTCGTCACCATACTCACCAGACCTTGCTCCAACAAATTTCCAATTTTATTCGGAATTTGGATAACATCTTACATAGAAAAAAATTTAAACACAACGAGGCGGTGAAAAACTCCTCTAAAGAGTTCATCGATTCCTGTCCCCAGGATTTTTATAGCAAAGTCATCAACGAACTCCCACTAAAATGGAAAAAGTGCATCTTCACTAATGGTCAATACTTTGATAAATTAAATGGATTTTTTTTTTTTTTATTAAAAACATATTTGATATTTCTATATTTTTTATTAAAAATATATTTGACATTTTCTAATATTAAAATATCTAATTCGATGTGTTATTAGGTCCTTACCTATGAAATTGCCCAAAACGGCACGACGACGTGTTATTAAGATAACACGTCGAATTAGATATTTTAATTTGCGCATCTATTCAATTTCATCCTGTATACCTAATTGACTTCGAGTTATGTAACTGAAAATAAGATTTAAAAGAAATTAACGTTAACAAACCCCAACAAAAAACGAATAATCAAAACTATATTAATCAACAATTCACAACTCTACCCCTGATCTACAGACCTTATACAGTATGCAAAATTATTCGAGCTCCGGTAACAGCTTCAGCTTTATTAATGTTCGATTCTAGAGTAGAATATTCCTGAACGCCGGGATTTTTACAAGGAGGGTAGTACAAGATAAGCTGACGGATATAGTGGAAGTTTAGATATGTGATGGAAACGTGACGTGTTAGAATGATGGTGTAACGAGAACTAATGTAGGTACTTTCAAGCAAAAATTGCCACTTAAATAAAGCTTCCTTGTTGGTCCAGAGTGTAAAGAACTGCTGAGCGTTAGGACGCGGTTCCATTTTTGGGTCTGGTAAATCTATGAAAACTTAAGTATGAATTTGAGCCCAGTGACGTTGAGATCGTCTCATGTGCAGGTTTTCTGACAGTCTAAAATTAAAGTCTCTTTTCGTGTTTGACTTGCGATGTTTTTCTTCTAAACTACGCAACGGATTTTGATGTGGGTTTCACCATCATCATCATCTGCCTAGCCTTTTCCCAACTATGTTGGGGTCGGCTTCCAGTCTAACTGGATGCAGCTGAATACCAGTATTTTACATGGAGCGATTGCCTATCTGACCTCCACAACCCAGTTAGTGGATAAGTCTAGCAAGTCTATATATAATAATATTATTCATCACCTTAATCATTTGATTTTGAGTATGACCGATGTATCCCTTAACTCCTATTTCGTAGAATCAGCATATAACGATCCTACTACTAGGAATGTAATGGAAATGGGTTGTAATTCACCACGCGGGCCAAGTGCGGATGGATAGATGTACCGTGTCTTCGAAGTTTTGGTTCTAGGATATGCCGGTTTCCTCACGATGTTTTCCTTCACCGTTTTGAGAGCAGTGGTGATGAAATAAATTACACAAAGTACCGGCGTTTGCCGGGGTTCGAACCACTGGGCCACCACTGCTCTCATACCAACTCATCTCCCATTTACTCATGTTAAATAATAATAATCATTTAAGTCAGGCATTAGCACTCATGGCATTCAAATGACAATTGAAAACTTACACTAAAATAAAACTTATAGGTACTAAACACACAAACATTTCACACCAGAGAAGCCAAAACAAACGCACCCCGTAAAATGTTACGGGACGTGAGTACATTTATTTTGTCTCCCTCAGTACATGCGCCATTATAAAACACAGCTTTTACAATCGCACTTTTAAAATTTTTCGTTTTGGGTGTCGTTTTCATGGTTCGAGGTTGCTGGAGTCGAAAATAAATTCAAAATGAAAATCCAAGATGGCGGCTGTCAAACTTTTTTTTTTGTTAATAGATACTTTTCGTTTTATATTTCTGATTAGTGACCGCGTCTGCCTAGCTAGACAAGACCCGGCCTAGTGCCTGCCTACCTATTCTGAACCAATGCACGCCACTGCCGCCAGGGCGGGTTGAGCATGACCCGAAATGCGTAAAGCTACATTGATCAACCTATTCGACGTCAATTTTATGTCTTCCACACTGACCACGGTAGATTGTGTCCCAGTGGGAACTAATTAAGCAAATTGAGATCCCGCGCCATAAATATATATATAGATACTAGCCCCATCCTGTGGTTTCACCCGCACAAATGTCGGTCCCGCGGGAATAAAATATCCTATGTGTTATTCTGATGTATAAGCTATATAGCTTATACATCAGAAAACTACTGAGCGGATTTTAATAAAACTTTACAGTAATATTACTGTAAAGTTTTATTAAAATCCGCTCAGTAGTTTTTGTGTGAAAGAGTAACAAACATCAGTCCATCCATCCTCACAAAATTTCACGTTTTTTTATTAGGAAGTAGGATAGGATTATAATATAATAAGAGCAATCTTTGGGTATCACCCAATATCTACACCCTAAAGAGGGGTTTTTATCCCTTCAAGGACATGGGTATATTCCTTTTAATGTAAGATGTTCATGACGCAGATTATATCTACGTAATTAGAACTACGTGGGAAGAAAAGAATCGGATAATCCCATCCGAATTTCTCATTTATTCCTTTATAAGGGTGGTTTACTGATTAGTGTGTTTTAATAGAAAGGTATTACGTATCTTTTTTACACGGGTATTAGGTGGTTTGATGACCTGGTGAAGGTCGTGGAATCCACTGTATGCGAGAAGCACAGGAGCGGTCGATGTGGCGACCCTTCGGGGTGGCCTAAGTAGGTACAGCATGACTTTTTCGGCTGAATTTACAAAGATGTCGCCTGTACTAAAGTAGGTATTTACCTACTGTTATATCTGCTGGGAATCAATACGTTGCCTGTTGTTGTAATCAGTAAGATATATATACTGATATTATGTTTCACAGCAAGGCTATATTTAGAAAAGAAATTGTTACTATTTTATGTGATCAGAACCCTATTAATTATGTAATGTTTACTTTATTCTGCCTGTTATTATATAGTTCTTTCTAACAACTAGTAGATCTGTTTAGTAATATGTGGATAACGTTGTGAGTATTGTATTTGTTACATCTATTATTAAGTGTTAACCTATGTTTACTTATTATTACACGACTGTTTGTTGTCCCTAAGTATATAAATAATCAGTAAGTTGAAGGCTACGATTTTTTAATCTGACGATTTTATATGGCATATTGGATTTTTAACGCGCTGGCTACTCTAGTGCTAACACTAGAGTTGAAAATCATGTATCACGCATTTTTTTGACCACTTAGCTTTTGCTCTCTGTTGGATTCCTAAAACCGAGTGCTGAATCCAGTGCGCGAATAGAAAATGCGCAAATATAAATAGTCGTGTTTAAAAAATCGCCCGTTCTTCAAGGGCTAAGACAGCGGGTCACAGCATTTTTGTCAAAATGTTATCATTGCAGATTGACCGCACAAGGTGCGCCCCATCATCATCTGCCTAGCCTTTTCCCAACTATGTTGGGGTCGGCGGATGCAGCTGAATACTAGTATTTTACATGGAGCGACTGCCTATCTGACCTCCACAATCCAGTTACTGGGTAATACGATACCCCATGGTAAGACTGGTTGTCAGACTTTCGGGCTTCTGACTACCCGTAACGACTGTCAAAGATCTACGAATGACAGCCAGGATCAACGGCATACGTGCTTTCCGAGGCACGGAGGGGGATCACGGTATGTAAAGATGGTCCCCCATCCACAGACCAACTGCGGCAAGCGTAGCTTCACCTGATCGATCGACCTAAGGTGCACCCCATGATGCATTTTTTATTTAATTATCTCTGGTGAAGGCTTTTATAATGTAAACAAAAAGCAGCTGGTAATAAAGAAGTTAAATACAAAACAAAGCCCAAAAATCCACTTCAAAGGTAAAATATCCCGCGTTGAAAATTACAATCAACATATTGTGGTGTTGTTATTTTTTATATTCCCTCAATTATGGGAGCCATGAAAAATACCCGTCAATTTATCAGCACGTGTTGGCTGATGCTCGCGTGTTTTGTTTAAATTAATTAAAACAAACATTTTTGTTTTATGTAGATATATTTGAACTTTTATGTTTGTTACAGGTGGTATATTTTTATATACCTTTTTATATTTATTGCTGGTGTAAAGATTACTTCAGACGAGTAACGCATATGACTACATGAATGCTCATGGTATTACTCTGAATATATTGTCATACGGGATAAAGATTTTATCAAAAAACTATTAGTTAAGACGAATAGCCAATTTTTACAATAGTTAGATAGCTTTTATCTGAAAAATAAATAAGTTCTAACTAATAATGAAAGTTTGTGAATGTCTGTGGGGGTGTGTGTGTGTTTGTGTTTATATGTTTGTTACTTCTTCACGTTCGAACGACTGGACCAATTTTGATAAAATTTGGTATAGAGGTAGCTGACACCCTGGATTAACATATAGGCTTTTTATCCCAATATAGCTACGGGATTGAAAGTTATGCGGATGAAACCGCGGGGCGCAGCTAGTCCTCAAATAAAAGTTACCTGAAGATGTTAATCTCGTAAGTAGTTCTGTTTATGATCCTCCATTTTGCAGATTCATAGATCAAGAACCTTTTTTAAAGAAAAAAACTTTTTTAATGATAAATCAAAAAGTAGGTACATGGCTCTTTTGAAACACCTTTGCTCTCATTATTCAACACCCCAAAACAGCATCTAACAAACAAACAATAGTAAAGATTGATGCTGTAATAATCTATATATTTGTTTTTCGTTTCGTTTTTTATGTTTGTTTGTTTGAACGCGATAATCTCTAGAACTACCGGTCAGATTTGAAAAAATCTTTTTACATTTGATAGCCCAATTCTTGAGGAAGGCTACAGGCTATTTAATATGACGCTATGACCCTTAGGAGCCGAGAAAAAATATAAAAAGTCAGAATGAACGCTAAGCGAATATGAAGTGTTGCGACGCGGTGGGGGTACAAGAAATTTCTCGCGGACGAAGTCTGGGGCAGAAAAATTTCACGCGGACGAAGTCGCGGGCAGAAAAATTTCACGCGGACGAAGTCGCGGGCAGAAAAATTTCACGCGGACGAAGTCGGGGGCAGAAAAATTTCACGCGGACGAAGTCGCGGGCAGAAAAATTTCACGCGGACGAAGTCGCGGGCAGAAGCTAGTCATGACTATATTAAATGGCCCCTCATCACAGGGCCTTTGTTTGAGATGACGTTTATTTGATGCGCTCCCATCTTCTTGATAATATTCGTGAACCAATATTAATATTGTTGACACACGGTTGTTGAATGGGACAAACTTTTCCCGTCGTAAATAAGAATTATTGAGACTTACGAGTTATAGGTCGTAGGTTGGAACCTTGAAACCCAGTCAGGCGCTTTACTTTGTGTAAATTATTTCATCACCACTGCTCTCAAAACGGTGAAAGAAAATATTGTGAGGAAACCGGCATGTTCTAGAACCAAAAATTGGAAGTCGTGTGAGATCCACCAACCCGCACTGAGCCTGCGTGGCGTATTACGGCCCACTCCCTCTCAAAGAGAGGAGGACTGTGTCCCAGCAGTGGCATAGGCTGATTATGTAAGAATTATTGAGGTAAATTCGAAGAGGTGGCGAGACGACCTGGACGCGTCGGCTGTTTCGAGGTAGTGCAGGAAAAGAGTTCCTGGAAGGACTTGGCAAACGCCTCTGCCCAGCAGTAGGTTAAAATAGGCGTAATAAAATATTCAAAATATTTTGATTTTTCATCAATGAGGTAGAGTTGATAAAGCCTCATAAAATAGGCATTTCCAAATGGTTTAAATACTAAACAATAATAGGTAACCCATGGTACGATATTTTCTATCCCGGTTTAACTATGTGGCCGATTAAATCAAAACTCCGAGTATCAGCTCAGATGGCAATCAAATCCCATAATATTGAAAACGTTTGATAAATAGATTGTGATAAAGCCTATTTTTCATCATCCAGAGGGGCAATTCTCGTAATTTGAAGCAGTCTGATCTCAGTCACAATCTGTCAAAATACCTCTAATTTCCCTACATTTTGACAAGTTTTTGACATTTGTTTGTCGCTGAGATAAGACTGGGACTAGATTTTGAACGTTTTAAATTACGAGAATAATGGCCTTCAGATTACACCGAAAGCTGCTGGGTTAAAAGCTGGGAAGATGTAGTACACTTTAATTCTTAATTTATTATCAGATATCCTATGATGTGAAAGTCTGGAACAAAATATGTCTTCTATGTATTTTGTGTGGGGCGTTGATACCCGCGCCACAGTATTTTACTTCTGTAGCTATCTTCCTGTCTTTTGTTAAGTTAAGTATACCTAAATTGTTCCTATTGTTTGTATAATTGTATGGCACTGAAACGTGGTTGCTTACAATGGGCCTTATAATATGGCTAAAAGTCACCCAAAGGGCAATGGAGAGGGCTATACTTGGAGTTTCCCTGCGTGATCGAATCAGGAATGAGGACATCCGCAAGAGAACCAAGGTAACCGACATAGCCTGAAGAATTGCCAAACTTAATTGGTGGGCAGGGCACATGGCTCGCAGAACAGATGGCCGATGGGGACGAAAAGTTCTGGAGTGGCGACCGCGTACCAGAAGACATAGCGTTGGAAGGCGTCCCACAAGGTGGTCTGACGACCTTGTGAGGGCCGCAGGACCCATTGGATGCGAGAAGCACAGAACCAGTCGAAGTGGAGGTGCTTGGAGGAGGCCTATGTCCAGCAGTGGACGTCTTTCGGCTGAAATGATGATGATGATAATGAAATTGTTCCTAATAAAACTTTTATTATTACATTACATTTTAAGCTTCAAATAATGTCCTTCGAATGACGAAATATTTCACCGTGTGTCACTTTCTCTCGAGTATGACGCAATTCACTTTTCCTTTATTATATCCGCTATTGTCAGCGGAATCGACGGCGATTACAACAAAATGTTGTCCATCCAGCCTTCATCAAAGTCTCGCAGTACATAAAATTTGTTTCATTTCGTACTGTATTATTACTTTTACAATTCTTTTACAGTTATTTAATGGTGTTATTATTTCTTCATGGCCAGTTATTGTCGCTTTTTTTTCATTATATGATTGTTCGTTTACGAGAGAATGATTTATGATCAGACCATTTTAATATTAAATACTTGTCGTAGACCGATGTCAGAGGAATCAAGACCATTAATTGATGTCCTGTGATGTTTTTCTTTTTAGGAGAAAATCTCTTTTGAATGAGCATGAGTGTATGTTAATTTATGCTCGTGACTGTAATTTTTGCTTTTTTAGGGTAATTACATGCGAAGATGCTCGCGGTCGCGGTCCCTACCTTGAAGTCGATACCCGCTATTTCTATATGAATGGAGGCGTGAAAACGTTGATTCAGTCGCGCCTGAAAGCATATTTGCCCAGTCCTGTGTTTGTGCTGTACTGTCTACTTCAGAAGAAGAATTTGAACCTATTTGACAAATCACGCCGTCGACCGCTATGTAAAAAAATTGTTTTCACGTAAACATCGAAGTGGGGTTTACCTCGATGTTTACGTGAAAACATTTTTTTTTTTTCAAGCAACCCGCGATGTATCGCAGTTCGAGTTATTCCGGTCTGATCCCCTTAACCCCCCCTCCACTCCCCCACCTCGATCCCCTGCTTGATCATCTTCTGTTTTTACCGACTTCACAAAAAGGAGGAGGTACTATGTTCGGCTGTTTGTGTTTTTTTTTTTTTTGTATGTTTGTTCATCGAATACTCCGCCAATTGTCGACGGATTTTCAAAATTCTTTTTTTGTTCGAAAGTAGATAGTTCTGAGGTGGTCCCATTGTCACCAAGTTAGGATCTGATGATGCGATCTTAGAGAAATCGAGGGCAACCCTCAAATTTTATAGGCTCACTTATTGTTTTTCGCATATTTTATGAAGTATCTTGTGTATTTGTGTATGGTTGTCACCATCTCAGGTAGCTGGGCTGATGATGGAAGGTACAACTCCTTAACAGTAAGAAGTTACTCGAACAGGCGTACTTGCCTGATAGTCGTGTTTGGGCTCATTTTAAACAGGACTAAATTTTAAGTTCGATGCAATGTTGACATAAGTCTGGCCTTATGCTGCAGCCAGGATTATTACGAGTAGCTAGGAGAGTGGATTACTAGGAGAACTCCTCAACAATCAACGTCCCTGCATCGGGAAAAGCAATATTTTGTAAAAGGTGATCAGCAGTTGACATTAGGCTATTGTAACTTAGATAAATTACAAACTGACCCACTAAAAAGTAAAAAATAAAAACTTTTTTACAAAAAAAACAACCGACTTCCAAAAAACACTATAAAGTGAAAAATAACTTTAATTTCGGAAGTCGGTGGCAAAAAACAAAAATACAAATTCAACGACACCGACTTCCGAAATTAAAGTAATTTTTCACTTTATAGTGTTTTTTGGAAGTCGGTTGTTTTTTTAATCTTCGTCTTATCCACATTTTTTATGTAAGTTTACTCTTTTTGACAAGTAAGTACAGTCAAAAGAAATTAAAAGTTTCATGATTTACAAAATCGGCATGTGCGTGCGTATCTATTTGCATGCATTTTGGAAATGACATCGAGGTAGCGAGCTAAACTACGATCGCGAGGTATCGCGGTGAGGCATCTCCGGCATGTAATTTCCCTTAGGTATGTGTGTGATATTGTGTTATTAAAATTCATTGACAATCTAACAAAATGTTGATGTCTCCTGACCTTGCGAAATACATCAATAATACTCATGCCAGGCCTTCTATATTATTTTGTGATTGCGTAGGCTTTGATGTCGTGCTAACAAGATCGATTTACGCATGTGTGATGGTTTGCCAATTGCGGTATTAGGCCCCATGATAAAGTACGATCCTGTTGTTATCAACCTGGCATAATTCCAACCCTGGATAATGGCAAATCATTTATTGCTGCCTTATTGAGCTAGACGTGGTTGCAAGCGCGTGTGCTAGGGATTTGGGTACATATTTATGATTGTGCTTTACTACTTTGACTTACATCTTTGGGAATACAGGAGTGATCTCCCTCTCTCTCTGTGTCGAACCTTATCTCATTTCATTTTAGGATCGGATCTCCTCGTCATTCTTTGTCAGACGTGTTTGTTGTGGGTCCACAGAATATTCCTGCTTGAAACATGTATGAAATGGTCATTTTGACAGTTGGACCCTAAAAAAATACCCTAACCCGTCGACACATCTAGGTCGGCACTTGGGATTTCTTTAAGAATACAGGCGTGAAGTTTTTTACTGTTTTTCATTGCTAATCCAACCACAATTGTGAGGTCCAATGACAACAAGATCTTTACTTTCTTTTGCTGTCTACATAACATCTGGCAAGGGTTAGGTAGGGTTGGGTAAACCTATAGAACCCACATTTTTCCATAGTCATGTAATAGGGGGCGAGCCTGTAAAAAAACCTAGAATGATTGAAACATCAACTGGGTAGTAGAAGTAATGCCCATATCACTCAAACAGTAAGCTCCACTGCTGCCCATTTAGACCCACGCGGTGTGAACGTATGTATCTAGCTAAGTGCTAGTAATTTATTATCCTGAATAGTCTAATGCATTCAGCGTCAGCGTCTCGATTGGAAATATGTTAGAGAAGTTAGTTTGTAGCCCTATCGATCTTTGCTAGGTTACTTTATTTAGTATTCCTGTTGTATCATCACCAAAACTTTGAAGACATGTACATCTACCAACCCGCACTGGGCCCGCGTGGTGGATTACATCCCCTTTGTCTCTCACGGAGAGGCGGTCTGTGTCCCAGCAATGGGACACATACCTCCTCAGACTGTAGGCTGATATGCTATATTATCGATTATGGTCATTGCGGTAAGTTGAAACGATATATAAACATGTCACTAAAAGAATTTGTTTATTGCACAACCCACAAAAACGTATCAATAGCTATCAAAGTTCAAAATATATCAATACTTTTGTCCTTTAGTTTGTTGCTGAACATACTCCTGCCATCTTCTTCCTGCCTTTTTGGCAGATTTGAGCAGTGGTGGCCCAGTGGAAATGGCCGCGACTTACGAGTTGTAGGTCGTAGGTTTGAACCCTGACAGGCGCTTTACTTTGTGTACCTAAATTATTTCATCACCACTGTTCTCAAACCGGTGAAGGAAAACATCGTGAGGAAACCGGCATGTCCTAGAACCAAAAATTCGAAGACGTTTGACATCTACCAACCCGCACTGGGCCCGCGTGGTGGATTATGGCCCACTCCGTCTCACAGAGCCTGTGTCCCAGCAGTGAGAACATTATAAGTCGTTTATGCTAAGGTTGCCAGTTCAAGAGCATTCCAGTGACGGTTCTGGTCAGGTCATAAACCAGTGAATCTATTACTCCAAATCACTAGATATCACTCTGCTCCAGTCCATTCGCCATCAAAGCCACATTCAGGTTCACATAACACTAAATATGCCAATACCAACTATTTGTATCATTGACAACTTAGATAGATAGAGGTAATATTATTACGACTGCGCTATCTGTCTTGGGTGGGCAGGGTTCCAAGTTATGTCACCATAACGTGGGTAGATGTGACAGAGGGTAATACAATAAACTAGGGTGCTGAATGGTGATTCAAGAGCGTTGAGTATGAGTCCAAGTAGGTACAGTCACGAGCACTAATATGTCAACACTTGGTAACTTTGAATTGCGATTTTTTCGTGAAATAACGAATGCAACCTTGAAATATGACACTTTACATAAACCTATGGGTTCGAAAATACTATGTTCGTAATAAAATAAAATTTCATTCAAAATTAAAGGAAAACATCGCCTTTGAATAAAGCCAAGTGTATACATACTTATGCTCGTGACTGTACTCATGATTAAAAGTTGGATATGTCCGGAATGAAGCTAAGAGAAAAGAGTTTGAACTAGTGAGGAAAGTAACATTATATTCCCTTGGTATGTGTACAATTTTTTATCTGCGCTTGTTCTGTATAAAATTGACAATGTAACTATGAAAGATAGATGGATGTTAATTAGATTAATATAGGTACAGGGTGGCTCTCCCCAGGGATGTGCCTCACAGGCGTTGCACGGGGGGTTCCGGAAACCGGGACCACACCTACGTATTGATGGTAAAAAACAAAATCCCAATCTCCGCGACTCCTCGGAGGTTGGGTGCCTTTTGGAGATTTCCCCCTGAAAGCAAAAAAAAGATACATCCACGCGCAAAATGTAACCATGACATAAAGACATCATTCTAGAACCCCTAGATTTTTTTTTATAACCGACTACAAATAATTTCATCGCAGGGGGATTCCGAGTCTGGTAATGACGCCAGCACATCCAGCTACCAGAAAATGGAACGAAATTTTCCTAATCAACTTTAAACCTTATGCTTTAGCCATAAAGTAGAAAATCTATTATATAATTATCTATTTGACAGATTGTAGTAGCTTGATGTACCCACTGAATCTATGGTAACGGGTTGTGCGTTCAGGTCCCTACCACCTTGTATAGGTAAATTCCTAACTTATGGTCTATTCAAAATGTTTCAAATGAATATTATTTCAAGTTAAACAAATATCAAGAGCGTTTACGCCGTACGGCATTTCATACAAACTTTCAAGCCCTTGTTTTTCGAAATGAATGAACCGATTTGAATGAAACTTCATACACATAAGCAGGATACAAAGGTCTAAAGTTAGTAGAGAACATTTTCGAAAAATAGTGTTACAGCCAAATTAGACCGATTTTAAACTTTTCATAGAAACTGAGATTTCCAGTTATCTTTTTTTAAATAAGACATTTTGAAAATGTTCTCTACTAACTTTTCAGACCTTTGTATCCTGCTTATGCGTATGAAGTTTCATTAACATCCGTTCATTCATTTCGGAAAACATGAGCCTGAAAGTTTGTATGAAATGCCGTACGGCGTAAACGGTCTTAAGTAAAATTCTGAGTGACTACCACTATTGAAACAGTTATTGAAGTTGTAGCGTAAACTGAACTTTATTGTGTAGGATTTAAAGTTATTTTTCCATAAACTCATATTTGTTTACCTTTTTGGCAAACAATTTGCGAATGCAGATGAGTAGGGGTTGCATGATCAAAACCCTACTTTCGATGTCTCTGACTTTCGAGACTTGAGACACTGGCCACCACAGCTTACAGTCCCAAAATACGATTTTTTTACGTTGAATTTGAGGAATATGGCACTTATTGATTTTACCGAAGAGCTGTATTGCAGACTTTTTGAAAATATCCCTCGTATGTAAATTAACGTCTAACCTAGTACCTGTAACTCTACAGTACACAACGAACAAGACGAGTCGTTCCAAAGTCAAATGGAACAGGCAATCAAAAAAATCAAAGAAAATGTAACCGAAATTCTTCCAAATAAATCAAGAGAAATATTAATAAAAAGGAAGTTGTGGGAGTTGTATTAAAAAGATTTTTATTAAAATTGCTTTTTTATTGATACATCTGGCTCAAAATGAACCCGATTTTAATTTTATTCTGAGATGTGTCGAAGTTCTGCGAGGTCCCGGGACTTTGATCATGGGTTGTCTCGTGTCCCGAGTCTTTAATCACATTAAATAACACGTAATAATATCCTAAATGACTTTCTTGAAGACTAATATTATAAAGGCGAAATTTTGTGAGTGTGTTTGTATGTTTGTTACTTGTTCACGCACAAACGGCTGAACGGATTTGGATGAATTTTGGCACACAGATAGTGTATAACCAGGATTAATACATAGGATACTTTTTACCCCGATATTCCCACGGGATCGACACTTATGAGGGTGAAACCGCGGGGCGCTGCTAGTACCTACACAAGAAAAACAATTAACATTCTAGACGCGATAACATTTTTTATTTATTTTTTATTATTGGTTCACAAAACGGTCAATACAATATGACTTACATACTAGGTTTTATGCGTATTGTTTTAATACTGAATAAAATCATGTAAATGCATATTGAAGATCATCATCATCATTTTCAGCCGAAAGACGTCCACTGCTGGACATAGGCCTCCCCCAAGCACTTCCATTTCGACCGGTTCTGTGTTTCTCGCATCCAACGGGTTCCTGCGGCCTTCACAAGGTCGTCGGTCCACCTTGTGGGAGGCCTTTCAACGCTACGTCTTCCGGTGCGCGGTCGCCACTCGAGAACCATATTATATATTAACATATTGAAGATAAGATTATGTAATTCATACGACCAAGTATTCAAATATATGATGTGTAGATAATGTGATTGTTCACGTATCTACATCATAGAACATTTAAGAACGTTACCCAGTGTAAAACAGGCACATATTTGCCTGATACATGCTGAGCTGAACTCCCATTATTTGAGTGAGACCACGGGTGAGACTCAAGAAAATTCTAATATGGAACACTCGAAGTAAGATGCGCTTTCCTTTTGTCACAGTATTTCTTATAAATGTGTTTTTTTAATATCGTATAAATTGGCACCACCTCAGAAAAATGTGCATAGTTTATTAAATTTCATTAAATTAACTGAAAAATAGGACATGCACTATTTTACATAGTGTATAACAATTAATTCAAAATCATAAAAAGGCTAGTTGATAGTTTTGGAGAAACCAATAAGTAATGTTTTTTGTGGTTTATTTACGCTGGTTTAGAAGTTCCTAAGTTTTTATTTTGTTACAAATTTCACATGAAAATCTGCGAAACTCAACCAATATAGAACATACTAATTCCATGCGAAAATTTTCTTCTTCACGCGCCATTACGGATTACGCGACCAATGGAAGCCCATGATTGGACAGTGTCATTAGATTTGCCATTGGTTGAAGTTACCATTCCAAAAGCGAAATATGCGAACACTGCTAGCCATTCGATTTATGAAATATTGAGATAAGTGTCTGCAAGTGAAGCCATACGATTTATGAAATAGATAAGTTAGTTACACGAAATAAGATTACGAAACAGAAATTATTTCGTGCCAATTTTTAAGTTATTTACGATTCGGCCGATGCGAACTTTGCGCAGAAGGCATACCTAACATTTTTTAGGAACCAAATGACATGGGGTTGAGTAATGTTCGGTTCATAAACAAAAACGAATCATTTTGCTTACCAAGGGTAGCTTTTTTATTGCCAATCTGGGCGTATAAATAGACTCGAAAGCTTATTATACCTAAGATAGCGACTTCCATAAGAGCATTTACGCCATACGGCATTTCATACAAACTTTCCAGCCCTTGTCTAAAAAGTTACTTAAGAACATTTTCGAAATGTCTTAATTTAAAATCGTTCTAATTTGGCTGTACACACTATTTTACGAAAAATTTCTTAAGTTTGTATGAAATGCCGTACGGCGTAAACGCTCTTAGGGAGATGGTCTAATATGCAAAGGTTATGAGGTCTTTGCTTCATTAATTGGTAAAGATACAGGAGTCTTAATTTTAACCAATAACGGTCCATAAATTAGAGGACACAGCCATAAGTGAACATGCGCAAAAGTTCGAAAAGCCTATGTTCAAACCGGCCATGATTCATCAGCCGTATTGTATTTGTTTTGAAAAATGTTTTATTTTTAGAATATGTATTTGTTTAGTTTATTATTTTAACAGATATTAACAGCATGGGCTTGTGGCTAAGTAATAATAACAGCCGCACGGGTCGATCAATCAGGTTAAGCTACGCTTGCCGCGGTTGGTCCGTGGATGGGTGACTATCTTTACATACCATCCCCTCTCCGTGTCTCAATGTCATTCTTGTATCTTTCACAGTTTTTACAGGTCGTCAGAAGCCCGAAAGTCTGACAAGCAGTCCTTACAAGGGGTATCGTACTCAGTTACGGGTTGTGGTGGTCAGAAAGGCAGTCGCTCCACGTAAAATACTGGTATTCAGCTATATCCAGTTAGACTTGAAGCCGACCCCAATATAGTTGGAAGATTGACATATTTTTTAACAGACATGAACTTGTATTACCGACTGGAACCTCATCGCCACTCCATGTGGTATTGAAAAACATTTTGTTAATATACGATGAAACTACATTTCATTATGTCAATTTATTTAATCTATTGCTGCCTCAACTATGTAACAACAGTGAGCTGACCGAACCGAAATCCAATATTTATTTATACATCATCCCAAAATTGTCCAATTAATTTGAAACAAAACTCAAACTCAAACTCAAACTCAAAGCATTTATTTCAATTAAACCATTTTACAGGCACTTTTGAATTGTCAAGAAGTAGGTCAGTCAGAAAAATGTGAAGCTAGTTGCCCATTCCAAAGCGTAGGTACCTATGGAGAAGAACGGACAAGAAACTCCATGGACACTCTTTTTAAATTATATTTTACAAAAATATTAGTTACATCATTACTTTTGAATTTCTAATTAAATAATGTGAGAACGATGTAAAAATAAACAAGACGTATGCGTTAAAAGCGTCCAGAGTACAACAAATAGTACTAAAACAACAATCCAAAAATAAAAATAAAATAATTAAAACTAAGCCGAGGCAGCTAAGTGATGACCAGCCCCAACTGACGGCGCCCGTTCACGAACATGACGCATAGATCAGCACCATTCAGCTCAACCATTTTGAAGGGAGCTAAATGATCCAACATACACGCCACCGTCAGCGAGACATTTGTGTGAGCATGACATACTATCAGCCGCCAGGGCACATTCAAGTCAATGAAAGACATATTACCCGGTAAATGGTAAAATAAGGTATAGTACTTACATAGAACTCACATCTGTGCTATGCAATTATACAATACAAATGAAATTGAGTTTATACAATGCAAAGATAGTCTTACAATCTTCAGCAGCTCCAACAGTATTTTCAGGTGTTAATCAATTAGTTGTGGTTGTGGAGCAGGACCAGCATTGAGCCAGGCATTTTTATCAGCTATGTAATCCCCTAACTTATAATATGCCTGACTGCATAGTGTGCGTTTTATACAAGACTTGAATTTTGTCTCATTCAGTTGAAGAATGTGGGGAGGTATTTTATTATAGCATTTTAAACAGTACCCCATAAAAGATGAGTCTACTTTAGCCAGTCTGAAACCTGGTTGAACTAATAGGTCCCTATTTCTAGTACTATAATTATGTCTTTCACCTCTTTTACTAAAAAGATGTAAGTTTTTTCTTACATACATGATGTTTTCGTAGATATATTGACAAGGTACCGTCATGATGTTAATTTCCTTAAACAGTTCCCTCAGAGAATCGCGCCTGCGGAGGTTATATATGGCTCTGATGGCTCTTTTCTGCAGAATAAAAATAGAATCGATGTCTGCAGCCCGTCCCCAAAGTAAAATACCGTAAGACATGACACTATGAAAGTAACTAAAATAGACTAGTCTCGCGGTATCGACATCAGTAAATTGACGGATTTTTCTGACAGCATAAGCTGCTGAACTTAGCCGTCCTGCAAGAGATGTTAAATGAGGACCCCATTGTAGCCTTGAGTCGAGCGTGATCCCTAAGAAAACAGTTTTATCGACGAATTCTAGTTTCTCTTGATTCAATATTATCTCACAATCACTACCCTTGACATTTGGTAAAGAAAATCTTATGCACTTAGTTTTTTTTCCATTTAATACTAAATTATTAGCAGTGAACCAATTTTGGACCTGCAGTAGGGCGTTATTTACGTCGTCAAAATTTGTAGCACGTCTATTTACCTTAAAAATTAAGGAAGTGTCATCAGCAAATAACACCATTTGTGGTTGATTTTTTAATAAATGGAGTAGATCATTAACATACACTAAAAAGAGGAAAGGACCCAATATCGAGCCTTGTGGCACACCCATTTTTACTTTTAAACCATATGAATTGACACCATTTATTTGGACTTGCTGTTGTCTATCATTTAAATAAGAACTAACTAAACTGAGCGCAAGTTTTCCAAGTCCGTAATGCTCAAGTTTCAAAAGCAAGGTTTCGTGATCGACGCAATCAAATGCCTTAGAGAGGTCACAAAAGATTCCAATGGCGTCTTGGGCCTCTTCCCACGCGTTAAAAATGTGTTTTAATAAGGTTACACCAGCGTCAGTCGTACAACGTCCTTTGGTGAAACCAAATTGCTGATCGTGAAGGATTTTATTCATGTTAAAATGATTGAGCATCTGATTAAGCATTATCTTTTCGAACACCTTACTGAAAACCGGCAACACGGATACGGGTCTATAATTATTGGTGTCTTTACTGTCCCCAGATTTGAAAAGTGGTATTACCTTACTGTATTTCATTAAATCGGGGAAGATTCCTTGATCAACACACAAATTAAATACTAAGGCTAAGCAAGGTGCAATAGTCTCAATTATGGAGGCACAGACTTTAATGGACATTCCCCAAAGATCTTCGGTCAATTTGATCTTAATTTGCTTAAAAGCTTTTATTACTGAAGCGGGGTTTATATGTTTAAATTGAAATTCAACCGGGCAGGCTGGAACGTTCGCTCTTAATAAATCAATTGATACGTCGGATGAGGAATTTAAGGCTTCCGTCGTTTTTGATGGTATATTAGTAAAGAAATTTACAAATTCCTGAGCTACTTCTAAGTTAGAGCTTATGGCACCACGTGAAGTCTCCAATGTGTAATCAGTGTTTCGTTTTTTATTCCTACTAGTTTCGTTATTTATAATTTTCCAAACCGTTTTTATCTTATTTTCTGCTGATTTGATTTTATTGCTAATGTACAGGGCTTTGGCTATTTTGCAAGTATTTCTAAAAATTTTGGAATATTTAGCAACATACTTGCTGAAAGTTTCAGTATTGATGTAAGGCTTAAGGCCATATAGCTCGAAAAGTCTTTCCCTACTTATCCTAATACCTCTAGTTGCCCAGTCACTAAAAACAAAATTAGGGCAAATGTTTTTTGTTTTCTTTTCAAAAATTGTATTAAATTGAGTGTGCACTACTGAAAAAAAATCCTCGTACAATTTATTAGCATCATCCCCATCATGGCCCAGATCATTTAACTTATTATTTAGGGTACTATTGAATCTATTTAGTTTACCAGTCGTTATTGGTCTAAATTGAATTTGCACTTTTTGCAAAGGTGTTTTAAACTTAAAAGATACCGTTTGTCCACTATGGTCAGACGGCAGATAATTTACGATGGCTTTATCTAAATAATCACAATCGCAAAAGACATTATCAATACAAGTAGCAGAATTTGGAGTTATTCTAGTAGGTTCTGCAAACACATTATATAAATTGAACGATTTAAAAAGGCTTAATAATCTACTGCTATTAGAATTATTTTCCAAAATATTAATATTAAAATCCCCACAAATAATTGCGGCTTTGTTATTGGATGCAAGTTTCGCTAAGACATCTTCCATTATTGACTCAAATAAAGAAAAGTTCTGATAATTAGGGGGTCTGTAAACGCACACTATGACATGCTTATCTAGCTCAACACAGGACAGTTCGATGCAATGTTCAACTGATAAACCCACTATGTCATTTCGTTGCTTGGATTTTAAACATTTTTTTATCATTATTAGAGAACCTCCACGCAGCATAGATTTACGGTTAAAACAACTGCCCACACTATAGTTCTCAAAATTAATTAACATTTGGTAATCCTTTAACCAATGTTCAGTACAACAAACAATGTCAAACTTTGTTTTTTCTAAAAACATTTCAATTTCTAATAATTTGGAAGAAATGCCTTGAATATTTTGATGAAATACTGTCAAGGCATTCTGCTGATCTCCTTTTTGATATTTACATAATTTAGAGCAAGAAGATACCTTGTTGTTGTTAGGTATAAGAATATTATTACTGGTACCTTCTGTTGTCTTACAAACTAGTTTAAATGATTATCCGGAGTTAATCCCAAGACTTCAATGTCATCACCAGGCAGTGAGCTCATAGTGCGTGAGAGAAATGGAACCTCCTTCGTATAATTTGTACAAATATTTATAGCATTTGAGCTACATTCATTCAGGCAAACCACCTTATTATTAGTATTATTACTAACTGTTGTGGTGTTAATAATACAAGACTTCGACATAATACTTATGTCTGAGTTTATATAAAAAGCTAATAGCCTTGCTATTATGTGTCTAAAACTAACAGGCAGATACACAGTACCCCTAGTCGACTTTAAAGTTTCAACATAACAGTTGGTGTCAAAATATACAAGCTTGTCACTGTAATGACTAACTAAAAAGTGCATATGCTTATTGTATAACCTAGCACGCACTGTGTCAACTAAGTTGCAAACTGTTTTATAAAATTAGTTCTCGATGCCTCGATAGATGGCGTTGACCGATTTTTTAACTCGCGGTGTCAAGATGTTCCGTCGAAACTATATAAGATCCCTTTGGACTTAGAATAATTTAGTCTTGCCAAATATACCGTTGGAACAAGGTTGCTGCGTTTTATTGAAAATCTTCGGATGGTGCATCCGAAGCCCTAAGCAGACCCTGGCTGGACATCATCAGGTCGAACATGGTCCTTCGAGCCGGATACACCAGTATCTGGGCACCAAAGCGGTGGTGCATTTTTTTGCGTAACTGAGTCGGGGGGGGGGTCTTCCGAGGAAGCAGACCAGCTCGTGAGGAGCTGCTGCATCATCAATCAGGAGCCAGGGTTTGGTGGTGAATCCTGCCTTGGACTTCGAGACAGGCGCTGGCGCTGTCAGGATATTGGACCCGGAAGCCACCTGAAGAATCGAGGGTGACCACGTGGTGTGACGTCACGAGGTTGGTGCAATCGTGAGTGAATGAACCAAAGTGAAGTGAAAGAAACGTGAGTGTTTGAACAAATTTTAATTAGCGACTGTCACTGTCAAATAGTGACAGCTGTCATTTCCAAAGGTGACACGGACTGTTACTGTCATTCGATGTGACGTTGACAGTGACACAGCCTGTCATTCGATGTGACGTTGACAGTGACACAGCCTGTCATTCAAGGTGACAGTGACACGAGCCGTCATTCGGAGTGACGTTAATTGTCATCGGCGGCGTTCCAAATCTGCAAACTTTAGAAAACGTTCCAGAGACTTTTACTTTAGATATTTAACAAAAATATTGTGTTTAATTTACGTTGTTTATTGGGTTTGGACTGAGTCCTTTGCGTTTCTTTATATGAATAACTTAGTTTAGTTAAGGGTTAAACTTCGATAATTAATTTTATACTTGTTTAATTATTTTGTTGTTTTTTCTCTCGCCTAGTTGTTTGTTATTTTTAAGATGGAGTCCAAACTGTTACTTCAAAGTGACAATCTGAATAACATTGTAAAGGCTAGACGTAACTTTAAAAAGTCTCCTAAGGAAAGGATCACAGATGTTTACGTTCAAGTGAGATTGGAAGCATTAGAAAAATTATGGGATGTATTTACTACTACCCACAAAGCGTTAATAGAAAAATTTGGTTCTCAGTTAAGTGATCATGAATATTTAAAAGATGATATGTATGATGAAGCTGAAGAATGTTATTTAGAATATAAAACAGAATTGAAATCTGTTTTGCTGTTATTTTGTAAAGATTCAAAGGATGAAAAGGTATGCAAGGAGACTCCACAAGACGAATCAAAATCTCAGACTGTTCAACTACCAAAAATAGTTATCCCTAAATTCTCTGGAAAGTATGAAGAATGGGTTTGTTTCCGAGATTTGTTTATTTCATTAGTACATAGTAATTCAAAATTGAGTAATGTCCAAAAAATTCATTATTTGAAAAGTTATTTGACCGGTGAAGCCGAACAATTAATAAGGCAAATACCGATTGCAGACGACAACTATGAAAGATGTTGGTCGTTATTAAAAGGGAGGTATAATAATAAACGGTATCTATCTCACAACATAATAAGGCGACTTCTTAGTCAGAAAAACATTACTGCAGAATCAGCATATCATTTAAAGGAATTAGTGGACACTACTAGTGACTGCTTAAGTGGGTTGGCAAACCTCGGAATAGATGTAGCAAATTGGGATATAATGGTTATTCATATTTTAACTTTAAAATTGGACTTGGAATCGAGAAAGCAATGGGAGTTTGAATTCAGTAGTAGCAACAGTTCCGATGACTTGCCAACTTACCAGCAATTCAAAGATTTTTTAACAAATAGATACAGGGCCCTAGAGTTTATTGATAATAAACCTTCAGCAAACAGAACTAACGGCAATAATAATCCTAAATTAAAATCATTACATGTTTCCGAAGTTGTCTGTTCGTTTTGTTCTGAAGATACTCATAGGTTAAGTGGCTGTAAGAAATTTTCTCGTGAATTAGTGGACAAACGTCGCGATTTCGTCACTACAAAAAATTTATGCTTTAACTGCTTGGGTAACAACCATACAGCAAGGGCTTGTCGTATTAGTACCAAATGTAAATTATGCCATCGTCGTCACCACACACTATTACACCCAAAGAACTCAGATACGCCTGAGACCACTGATGTCAATTCAAACCGGGAAGCGGGCAAGAGCGCTTCGCAGCAGGAAACAGAGTCCCCTAAGGCAGGGAGTTCTGCTGAAAAAACAGAAAGCCAAACGTCGGTAGTTAGCTGTTTTTCGACAGGTAAAATTTGTAAGCAGGTTTTGCTAGCGACGGCGCTAGTCAAGGCAGAGTCGAAATTCGGTAATCTTCACGTTTTAAGAGCGTTACTGGACCAAGGCTCGCAGGCAAACTTTGTCACAGAAAGCACGGTTCAGGACCTGAAATTAAAAAAGATTTCATTGAGAAGTAAGATCTCTGGTCTAGGGGGAGATCAAGAATTACTTTCCAAATCAATAGTGTACATGAAAATTCGATCTAGAGTCAATCCACATTGCACATTCACCTTTAAGGCTCATGTTCTGTCCTCAATCACTTCTCTCCTTCCAACGAGGAAATTAGATGTATTCGAATGGTCAGAATTAGGAGGGATTGATCTTGCTGATCCGAAGTATCATCAACCTAATAAAATAGACCTTTTATTAGGAGCTGAGATGTATAGTCAGATTATAAATGAGGGGTTGATGCATAGTCCTACAGGTTCGCTTATTGCTCAGTCTACAGCTTTAGGTTGGATTTTATCTGGAGTTGTAGATTCATCCGTTACTCAAACGGAAGGTGTACTGTCATTACATTGTCAAGTGCAAAAAGAAGAGGATCTACTAAAACAATTTTGGGAACTGGAAACAGATCAAGAGCTATCTTGTCAACAGAAAATGACAAATGAAGAAATAAAATGCGAAGAGTTGTTTAAAGCTACGACGGTCAGAGATGTAAAGGGCCGTTACATAGTGAACTTACCATTCCGAAGTGAAGATCCAGGCTGCAAATATGGCGGTTCAAGATCCATAGCTGTAAAGCGGTTTCATGCCCTGGAAGCTAAACTTAATAAAAATGTCGAGCTCAAAGCAAAATACGCCGAGGTAATACAAGAGTATTTACTACTAGGTCACATGAAGCCACTAGCTGAAACTGATAGAGAAAATAAACATGCGGTCTACTTACCTCATCACGCGGTTGTGAGAGACGACAAGGACACCACAAAGGTCCGAGTCGTCTTTGACGCTTCCTGCAAGGGAAGTAATGGGGTTTCTCTTAACGATGATTTAATGATCGGTCCTGGGCTGCAACCCGATTTGCGACATCTATTAATTCGGTGGAGAACTCACCGTATTTGCCTAATATCGGACATAATTAAAATGTATCGGATGGTGCGCGTGGCTGAGTATCACACAGACTTTCAACGCATTGTGTGGAGAGACCACAAGGACTCGGCCATTAAGGATTATAAATTACTTACCGTAACCTTCGGGACGTCTTCTGCGCCGTTCTTAGCGGTTCGAGCGATGCAGCAGGTGGCGTATGATGAAGGAGCAAAGTACCCACTGGCGGCTGAAAGAGTCCTCAATGATTATTATATGGATGATCTGCTGACCGGTTGTGATACTATTGAAGAAGGCATACAAATTTACAGTCAAATGGAAGAGTTACTGGCTAAAGCAGGATTCAGTTTACAGAAGTGGTCGAGCAACAGCGATGAATTACTGGAGAAAATAATCGGTGAAAAGTATAACGGGCAAGAAAGGGTAGGTAAAGAGATCGACATTAAGCAGGATGCGATAATAAAAACATTGGGACTTACCTGGAACAGAAGCAGGGACGCCTTCCAGTACTCCGTCAAGTTGTCTTCATTGCAGGAACCTGTAACAAAAAGAAAGGTATTATCGGAAATCGCAAGATTATTTGACCCTTTAGGATGGGTAGCTCCCGTGATTGTACTGGCCAAAATGCAAATCCAAAAATTATGGATTTCTGGTATCACATGGGATGAGGAAATCCCATCTGAAATAAAAAATGAATGGTATACTTACCGTAGTAGTTTAGGTGAGTTGAAAAATATCGCGGTACCTAGGTGGGTAAGTACCAACTCTAGCAATGCCCGAGTAGAATTGCACGGCTTCTGCGATGCCTCGAAATCGGCATATGCTGCGGTCATTTATCTCCGGGTGATTGATTCGGCGGGCAACATTCAGATTTCGTTAGTTACTGCCAAAACCAAAGTCGCACCTATAAAACAAGTGTCGATTCCGCGACTAGAGTTGTGCGGGGCAGTATTGCTGAAAAGACTTTTGTTAGAAGTAGCCAAGGTACTGCATATAGAAAAACAGAATGTGCGAGCTTGGACTGATTCCAGCATTGTGCTGGCTTGGCTTAATGGTTTGCCGAATAAATGGAAGGTATTTGTCGCGAATCGGGTGTCAGAGATACTTACCTCGTTGGATCCATGGCAATGGTCGCACGTTCCTACAAAACAAAACCCCGCTGACTGCGCCTCTAGGGGCATGCTCCCTGCAGAGCTAAGCAAGCATTCATTGTGGTTTCAAGGACCTGATTTCTTGCGGGAAATAAACATTAATTATGATAAATCTCAAGATTTGAACACTGACTTAGAGTCAGTAGGAGTGCATCACGTTGTAGAAGTTCCGGACATCTGTGATCGATATGCAACGTTGACGCGGCTTACCAGGGTTGTAGCATATTGTAGGCGTATGTTGACAACAAAGAAAATCAAATCTGAAAAGGGGTGGAAAGGTTATTTACGAACCGAAGAAATAAATGAAGCTTTCGAGACTTGCGTGAGATTGTGTCAGAGAAAACATTTTGAAGAGGAAATAAAGGCATTAGAAAAGAAAGAACAAATTAAATCAAAAAGTATTTTAAAAACATTAACTCCATTTTTAGATGCAAAACATATTTTAAGGGTAGGCGGCAGATTAGAAGAATCCGAATTAAATATTTCAAGAAAACACCCCATTATCTTACCAAAAAAATCACACTTTACTCATTTAATTATTGATTTCGGTCATAGGCAAACTCTTCATGGGGGTACACAATTAACCTTGAGTTACATTTATAATAAATTTTGGATCTTCGGAGCAAAACAGCTTGTATCTGGCCATATACGGAAATGTGTTACATGCGTTAAAAACAATGGGCTTACCTGTAATCCACTGATGGGGCAGCTACCTTCAGCTCGAACCAAACCCTCTCGCGCATTTTTTCGTAGTGGTGTAGACTTTGCTGGACCTATTCAATTACGTACAGCAAAGGGTCGTGGACATAAATCTTATAAAGGATATATATGTTTATTTGTCTGTATGTCAACGCGTGCCGTTCATATTGAAGCAGTATCTGACCTTACGTCGGAAGGATTTTTGCAGGCCTTCAAAAGGTTTGTAGCGAGACGGGGCCACTGTCAGGAGGTGTGGAGCGACAATGGCACAAATTTTGTAGGCGCTGCAAAGGAACTGGGTATCCTCTTTACCAGGGAAAAGAATAGTATTTTGTCGGAGATAGCGGAAACTTTAGGAACTAATGGAACGTCCTGGCATTTTATTCCGCCTCACGCGCCCAACTTCGGGGGACTGTGGGAGGCTGGAATAAAATCGGTGAAGTATCACCTAAAACGCGTCGTTGGCACTTCCACTCTAACTTACGAGGAACTAGCAACTGTGTTAGCTCAAGTGGAAGCATGCCTAAACTCTCGGCCGCTGTCTAGATTGGAAACCAATTCTGAAAATATGGAAATTTTGACTCCTGGCCACTTCCTGGTTGGGGAGCCTCTTGTTACGCCACCAGATTATAACTTCGAAAACTCTAATTTAAACTCGTTAAAGAGATGGCAGTATACCCAACGTATGTTGCAAACATTCTGGCGAAAGTGGTCTCAGGAATATTTGAGGCAATTCTTTTATAGACATAGATGGACCTCGGAAACTCCCTCTCCTAAAAGAGGAAATGTGGTCTTAGTCAAGGAAGACGGTCTTCCTCCGTGTCGTTGGGTTTGGGGTTTAGTAGAGGAAGAGCATCCAGGTAGTGACGGGATCGTACGAGTGGTCACTATTAAAACAAAAAACTCGATTATTAAAAGACCTGTATCTAAATTATGCTTGCTTCCTGTTACTGAATAGCCTATTTAATGTGTAATAATAGTATTTTATACTTAAGTAGGAGAATTTATTAATAAGTATGCACGGTGGTGGGAATCAAAGTGTTTTTTGTTGTTGTCATTTTGGTTTACTTCTATAGAATTGTTAACTTTCCAATAATCTAGTTGCTTAGTATGTAATTTTAATTTTTTCTGTTGCCTGAACTTGTTTTATTATTAAGGTCAATTTATGCTTGCCCTTAATGGGGGGAGAATGTATAACCTAGCACGCACTGTGTCAACTAAGTTGCAAACTGTTTTATAAAATTAGTTCTCGATGCCTCGATAGATGGCGTTGACCGATTTTTTAACTCGCGGTGTCAAGATGTTCCGTCGAAACTATATAAGATCCCTTTGGACTTAGAATAATTTAGTCTTGCCAAATATACCGTTGGAACAAGGTTGCTGCGTTTTATTGAAAATCTTCGGATGGTGCATCCGAAGCCCTAAGCAGACCCTGGCTGGACATCATCAGGTCGAACACTTATTAAGCATATGAATATAATTGTTTTGTCTATTTGTTAATTTTTTAAAATATGGGAAAGCACACAATATTATTTTATTACAATTTAACTTTAACAACTCAGTTACACAGTCAGTTATTTCATATTTTTTGACCTTAGAACTGTTACCTACAAATACAGTAATGTTAGTTTTGGGATTAAATACATTTCCTGTTAATGATGCCATTATTTGTTTGTAGGTTGACCCTGGCATACAATTATTTTGAGTAGAATAACTCAGGTTGTTACTAATTAATTTACCTAAACCTCTTCCTATACTATCCGAGAACATAACCGAATCATAACAATCATGACTACTGAAAGATGGACAACTACCAGTCTCAAGCTGTACCAATTGAGAAAGATCTTCTACTATATCAGATACATCCTGGTTAAGGATACACTCTTGAGACAAACTCTCAGTCTGGGACGGGTCCTCCGTTACCTCAGGCTGGACAGCGACAGGGTGTATAATTGTCTGACAAGTGCACTGACACATTACTAACTCATTAGCAGCAAGAATGTGTTCTTTAATTTGGTTCTGAGAACCCACATATTTAATGTAAAGAGAACTAAGTCTGCTTTCAAGTTCCTGTATGTCAGACTGTAAGCGCTGTGTATCAATTTCATAGATTTTTTTGCTGTCTTCTAATTTGATTTGATAATTGGTTAATTTATTCATTAGATCAACACGTTCTTTCCTCAGTGGAATATGTTTGGAAAAGTGTTTTTGATGTTTTCTAAATTGATTACATTTTTTAATTATTCTATTCATTCTTGCATATTTTTTCATTTTGTTATGACTAAATTTATAACTATAATTCTGTTTCAGCAAGGAATCCTCAGTAAGGTCAATAGTTGTCAAGGAATGAGGGTTACAATTACTATTTAGTAATTCATTATATATGTGGTTTGTTTCTCTAACCTGATTACATTCTATTTCTTTTTCTAACTGGGTGATACAACTATTAGCATGAACTAATTCATCTTCTAGGTCCCTAACTCTATTTAAGGCCTCCTCATACAAATTACTACAGGTGTTGAAACCATCCGTGACTACCTTCAGTTGATCGCGTTCATCAACAACATTCTGATACTGTTGATGTAGGTCTACTAGCTCCCGTTTAAGGCTTGAGTTTTTGTCAACTATTTTCTTGATTTCCTCCTCACTTTCATCATTCTCCAGTAGCAATTGGTCACATTGGAGTTTTGTTGCTTCAAGTTTTTGGAGGGCCGTTCTCAATTTAAGGTCCATCTCCTGAGCAGTAGCCTTACGGGTCATCACAGGCATGGTTTCAGGAATTGTTACTGAAATTAGATTAAAGAAACGGTGAGAAAAGGGGACAGACAAATAAAATAAAGTTGGAAATGATAGGGAAAATGGGAGAAGTTATCGTAGAGCAGTGGAGAAATTAGGTTGGTTACTGAATTGGTTTGAAGGGCTATTTTCGAGGCTAAGGATGAAACATTTGAACGCTTTTTATTGCCTTACGATTTTACTATTATGTATGTGGGGGTAGGTTGCCTAGAATTTAAAGTTATTTTTTCCTACATTACCGTAGGTATAACGGCAATGCAAAAACAATGATCATGAACGATTTTATTATTGTATATTAAATTAAAGATCAGAATAAGAAGAACAGAATCTACGCTAAGTTTCGTTTTCTACGATGTAAACAATGCGATTTAAACCCAATGCAGGGTGCTAAGCTAATCAGCGAACTATCTTGAGCTAAAACTTCACAAGGATGTTATGATGCACAGAGTTACAGTGACAATAATTGAGTGCTATTATAAAGTAAAAGTAAACAAATACTCCCCGTTTTAATCCGCAGTTCGAACGTCAGCTGTTGGTTTTAGGTTACCGGTGTGTAACAAACACTGTGTATTTACAGGAAAACAATAATCCTGAGTATTTATGCAATTAAATTACGTTTACACATAAAATTACACCTTAATTTTACTTAATTACTAATTAAAATTAATTTTAAAATACGGAACAAAAATTTGACATGTCACTCGGGCAGTGTTCAACAATCTCTTTTTTCAAAATACTCTCAATGCCAATTCAGTAGGTATAACAATAAAATATCTACACTACTACCCATTCCTAACAATACTTGAAATACCCGGGCGATATTCGGAATACCCAGCTAAAGTTAACACATCCCGATCCCAAAGTTCCATTGTGACTTTAGTCTCAATGGAGCAGGCTTATAATTTAAGGCCATAACTGTGTATGTTTAATTGTTATGTTAATTACCAGGCCGGAGGGATACGGGGGATAATTAGTCACTCAGACGGTCCTCTCGTTTTAAGGCGCGACTTGATTGCTGCGAAGGATGTGCACAGAGAGGTTACACACGTTAACTGTAGGTTCATTTGTTTGGGTGTGTGGGGATTTGTGTTAGTGGAGATGTACTCGCAGTAAGAAACAGCCAGTTCTTCTAAATAATGAAGTTTATTATTCTCACCAATATGAATCGTGGACAGGCAGGAGCACGTTGTCGCGGCCCGACCCCAGAGGAAAGTGAACGAGACACTCTAAGGAATATGGCTACCGAGAGCGCACGCTGTGATGTCCATAGTATCAATAGTTTATTTAGTAATATTTAGTGTTGGGATCCCAACAGGGTGCGTATGTCTATCTTTCCACTGAAGCACGGATCATATCATAAATACAAAGATAAATAAGTGTGTGTAATACAATTTTTGAAAAACAATTGAGAGTTGAATACAGCGCTCGCTACACATGCGGATGCGGCACCGCATGTATAGCGAGCGCTGTATGACATACCGGGTGCGCATACATATGATGTATGACATCGACATCAAGCCATGTAACCGTAGCTACGTAGTATGGTGGTGATCTTGCCTACATTTCCATACAAGGCGAGCCTAAGTGCACGAGCGTAACATGCCCGTGTGCAGCTATGTAACTGCGCCTTTATAGTAACGCTTTTGTGTGTGTATCCAATGGGCTGAAGGTATGTAGGAACTTCTTTTGTTTTTATTACGCCTGTGGGTTCTGGAGTTTTTATTTATTAAAACTTTATGCACAAGTAAAAGAAATACTATACAAAGGCGGACTTAATGCCTGAGGCATTAAGTCCGCCTTTTAGGTCTGTGACACAATTGTGTATTTTATTTCTAGCCATAATTACTTAACTAAAGAATAAGTACACACATCAAAAGTGTCTAGGGATCAAGCATTTTTATGCGGATTTCTTGAGATTGAGATGTGGCTTTGTAATAAATTTATGATTTTATAAATTTATATGGATCCTTTTTGGTGCATTTCATAATTTGAATCAGGAACTGTGAATCAAATTCGAGTAAAAGATGAAAATCAGCTGTCAATATTTTCCCTATAAAAACATACAACGCATTGAAGACCTTATTAGTGCTACTGTTTCCCTACTACTGATTAAAACCAACGTTATTATGGAGCGGCGACGTCATTTAAGCAGGGAAGAAATGCTCAGAGCCGTGGGAATGATAGAAGCTGGTTCCCGGCAACGTACTGTGGCTTTAGCTCTGAATACAAGTCAGAGTGTTATCAGTCGACTTTGGACACGTTACCGAAGCACTGGTACCGTGGCTGAGCGCCATGGAGGACGGTATCGCTGCACCACACGGAGACAAGACCGATACATTCAAATCTTAACTCGAAGAGCTCCAACAATAACCGCCATGATGTTAGCCGTGAGGCTTCATCACTCTTCAGGGAACTTAATTAGCGACCAAACAGTCAGAAACCGCTTGCATGAAGTGAACCTTCATTCCCGAAGACCGCTACGGGTACCACCTATAGCAATGCACAATCGTAGGATTCGATATCAATGGGCTCTTGAACACAGAAATTGGGCAGAAGAACAATGGCGTTTCGTGTGCTTTTCTGATGAGTCTCGTTTTGGTATGAGACCGGATACAAGACGTATACGATACTGGAGAACCCCTGGACGCCAACAGCGATTAAAATCCTGCCAGGAAGTCCATCCTTATAGTGGTGGAACCATCATGGTATGGGCGGGTATTTGGATCGGCGGAAGAACTGAGTTGATTTGGATCAGAGGCAACCTCAACGCTCAAATTTATGCTGAGACGATTGTATCAGACGTCATCGTTCCTCTACAAGTGCAAATCGGTCCCTTATTTCAGTTAATGCATGATAATGCACGACCGCACACCGCAAGAGTTGTAAGACAGACTCTCGCCGCAGCTAACATCAATGTCCTGCCCTGGCCTGCTCAGTCGCCAGACTTGAACCCGATTGAGCATGCATGGGATATGCTACAGAGAAGAGCTCTGCCGAATATGGAGGGTATCCAGTCGCAAGAAGACCTTTTTTTGTTGTTGCAACGAACATGGGCGGCCATTCCACAGCGTGATTTGGATGAACTCATTTTGAGTATGCCAAACCGATGTTCTTGTGTTGTTAGTGTTCGCGGTAGAAACACGGATTATTAATTGTTTAAGTTACCCAATAAAATTTTAAAGAAAACTGTTATTTCAGTCTTTTTTTCGAACTTTTGTGTTAGTGGTTCAAATGTCAAAAATCCCTTTATTAGGAAAATGGCAAATTTCTTTATTAATGCAAAGGTGACTTGGTTTATCGTTACTGTGACAAACGGAAACACTGTATTTGATGAATCCTTAAAGAAAATTTTAATTAATATCAATCAGGAGAAAAGTTATTGCAAAAATATATGTTGATCCCTAGACACTTTTGATGTGTGTATAACAGTTCACTTCCTAAGCGAACATACTAGTAATCTTTTCTCACTGACGTAACTGATTAAAAGTACGCTGGACTAAACATGTATGTATATTATACGAAATGACAGTGTTTTTTTGTGCCGATTCAAAGCGCCCCCTCGAGCGTCTCAGAAAACTAAAACTGACACATTGTTGCAAATGGCCGTCGCGTCGTGTTGTTTTGGTACGTCACTGATGATTTAGGTCTACATCGTGAAATAATATTTTTTATTTACAGACGCCAGCACATCAAGCTACTACAATCTGTCAAATGTCTTTAATAGATTTTCAACTTTATCGCAAAGCCATAAGGTTCAAAGTTTATTGGAAAAATTTGACAGGTTAGGTAGATGTGCTGGCGTCTGTGCTTTTTGTTTACTTACTACAAGGTATTTAGAACATTTTATCATGAGTGTAAGCGCATTTAGTTTTTTTTTTGAGTTTTTCCATTAGGAATTTCTTAGTAGCAGCCCGGAGTTTGGAAGTTAGCGGTGTGATACCCCCGGGCCCTTTGAAAGCACGTTAAGCCGTTGGTCCTGCGCCTGATCTCTCTCCGGTCGTGTCGGATTGCCGTCCCATCGGACAATGAGAGTGAGGGAAGAGGGAGTGCACCTGTGTCTGCGCGCACACTTGTGCACTATAATATCTCCCGCGCCAAAGGCTAGTCTCCGTTGAGTTTTTTTTTTTTTTTTTAAAGTTGCCCCACACTAGGAATTTCTCCTGTATCGTGGGTGCGTTTACAAACATTTAAACTCACATACACAAACAGCCAGACCCGGAACAACTACTTGTAGGCCATACAAATATTTGTTCCGTGCGGGAATCGAACCCGCGACACGCAGCGCAGCAGTCAATCGCTTAACCACTGCGCCAACCGTGCCGTCGATTGGCCGCCGTGGCCGAAATACGGTCTGGAGGACTTTTTTTTTTTAAGCGCATTTTGTAAAACTTGTTAAGTATCAAAAATATTAATTCCATGAACGCTCACGTTGCTATCAGCGCCAAAATGGCGAAAATCAAATATCTTCGTTTTGTCGTCGATAGTATGATGTCCAGCGTACCTAGGTACTGTACCTATAATATCAAAGACAAGTCAGAGACTTTTCTACAATAAAAAAATAAGAAAATGATAACCTTTCTCTAACTCAACTGAGAAATTCAAGATCTATAACAGTCAATTTCAAAGTAAGACATCATTGATCCATCCATTTATCCAACCATACGTCCACCTGTCTATCCTCTTCCCAACTATGTATGTTGGAGTCAGCTTGCAGTATTGTAAGTGGAGCGACACGTTTCTTCCTAAAAAATCACTTACTCCACTCTTCATCACTCAGAGATTCCAATATTTATTTTCCTATAATAATATAGCATTTTAAAATTCATTACTTTATGTCCCCTAGAGGGTGCCATATTGAATTTAGTGATGTCACACAGCTTATAACCAGCTGCCGGTCAAGATGCTTCTAACTATACCTACCTCATTTGCCGAATTATTATAGGTGCTACTTTTGAAGTTATGAGGGAACAGATGAACTTACATAAATACCGGTCAAAATCATAACCCTCCTTTTTGCTTCGCCGTAGTCAGGTAAAAAGTAAATGAAAGCCTATCCTCTTCTAAAACAGAAGGCCTGATCTCCATATCCACATTAGACCTACTATTTGCTGGTCACGTTTCCCTATTCAAGCCGTGCACGCGCCGCGACTGCTGATCCGAACAATAACGGTGATGTATCACCGGGGTATGCTGGGAGCTCGTTAAGTGGTATCAAGTTTATCTGTTCAGGATAATGGGGTCTTGCCGATGGATTTTGCTGTGAGAGACGCTGGATTTTTAGGTTTTTACAAAAAACTAAATGTATTCCCCGAAAGGTAGGTGTATATATAGTACCTATACCTACATTTTGCCAGTTATCACTTTATCGTTATCGTTTTTTGTTTTTTTTTCGGATCTGAAATCATCAAATGACCCTTCCCGCTCTGGGTGGAGCGGAAGGGAGTGTCAGACTCTTACTGACTAAAACCCACTCATGTTCCTTCCTTAGCCCTTTATGTTCCGGGCCAGCGGTAACCCTTTCGGACAATCCCGCTGACCCGGCAGGCTTCGGCCCTATGGGGCCCCTCCTCGATGCTGACATCTCTTTGAGGCGCGCGTGGAACACGTACGCGCCGTCCGGCACGGGCCTGGTCCTGATCGGACGGTGAGCTACCCATTACTCTCCGCCCGCAGGCCTAAAAAATAACCTTAGTTTTAACATAATATGGTTTCATAAAAGCTAATGGTTTTTTAAAAATAATTATAATAATAACAAACGCGAAAGTTTGTGAGGATGAATAGATGGATGTTTGTTACTTTTTCACGCAAAAACTACAAAACAGATTTTGATGAAACTTTACTGTAATACATCTTATACATCAGAAACTTTTTATCCCGTAGGAATATCGCATGACGCTGATAGTATTAATTATATCAATGAATTAAAGGATATAATAATAATATATAATAATAATATATCCACGTATGTTGGTATTTGTACATACCCTTAAACTGCCCCGTTGGTCTCGTGGTTGCAAGTGCGACTGCTGAGCGTGGGGTCCTGGGTTCGATTCCCAGGTCGGACAAAGTGTTATTGGATTTTCCATCAGGAATTTCTTAGTAACAGTCCGAAGTTTGAAAGTTGGCGGTTTAATACCCCCGTGCCTCGAAAAGCACGTAAAGCCGTTGGTCCAGCGCCTGAACTTTCCCCGGTCGTGTCGGATTGCCGTCCCATCGGAATAGGAGAGTAAAGGAACAGAGAGTGGACCAGTGTTTGCGCACACACTTGTGCACTATAATATCTCCTGCGTACCTGGCTAATCTCCATTGAGATTGGCCACCGTGACCAAAAACGGTCGGGGAGGCTATTATTATAATAATAATAACTTAACCAACGGAAAATTCATATTTTTCTTTAAAGAAATCTCATGAGTACAAAGCATTTTGTTTGAGTTTTTACGTGACTTTAATTGCAAAGACGTGTTAAAACTACAACAAATTGCAACACTAAATCAAAACAGGGACCTACATTTCAGCACCTAAGCACAGAATAAATAGTACAAGACCTAAGCCCGTACTTACACCGTAAACGATTCGATTGATTCTTTTAATACCTGGGACGTGTCCCAGAAAGGGATCAATGTGGCTTGGACCTCTCTAATTGGGGATCCGTATCGCGACAGTTGAAATTTTGCGACCACTTTTAAAACCCATTGGCTGCGAGCAGCGTTCGAAAACTTGGAAGGTATGGGTAAAGGTGTATGTGAGTGTAAGCGAGTAGGATATCACACTAATATTATAAAGGCGAAAGTTTGTGAGTGTGTGTTTATATGTTTGTTACTTCTTCACGCTCAAACGGCTGGACCAATTTTGATAAAATTTTGCATAGAGGTAGCTGACACCCTGGATTAACATAATATAGGCATCCCGATGTTCCCACGGAATCGAAACTTATGCGGGTGAAACCGCGGGGCGCAGCTAATACTTACTAAATACGCTCTTCTGGTTGAGAATAAAATTTACTTTGTGAAATAGGTAATTGAATTACTTTAACTAATTAATAAGAGACCAATAGAGAGAGAATAGAGAGGTATCCGTAGAGGAGCTGTAAGACAAACCATCTTATTACAAAACGAGTACTGACTTTAAACCTAGCTTAGGCTAGGTATAAAGTCAGTACTCGTTTTGTACCTACGATACAGTTACTGTATTTTAAACTTTATTCCGCCGAACGTTAAAAAGAACAAAATACGTTTATTTTCGGTAAACATGATGCATAAAAATAACACAACCAAAAAAAAAAATAAGTTGGGGAAAAACATGCGTCACATCCACGCAAAACAGCTCAGCATAATGCTAAGACCCTATGCGAGACAGAGCTCCAGCGCTGGTACTGACAACTTAAGACTCGGATTTAACGTCACTTTTTGTAATAAGAACTTTAACGGTGCGCTGTCGGATTATAGTTCGAAATTTAAAAATGGCTTGATGGGTTAATAAACCTTGGTCTAAAGATAAATCTAGTTTTGTAATAAGGTAGAATATTGCACACAATTTTATAGTCAAACATTCTCAATCATATTTTAAAAAGAAAGTAGGTAATGCATTAAAAAATACCTAAACACTTAAACATAGAAATTGAACTAGAAAATTCTCGCATTACATAACCAGTAAATCTTTATAATCTTAATTGATTAATCTTTTCTTGGAGGGGCTTGTGGCTAAGTAATAACAGCCGCACGAGTCGATCAGGTTAAGCTACGCTTCCTGGGGTTGGTCCGTGGATGGGTGACCATCTTTACATACGAAGACACCTCCGTGCTCGGAAAGCACTTTAAGCCGTTGGCCCCGGCTGTTCTGTGCCATGGATCTTTGCCAGTCGTTACGGGTCGTCAGAAGCCCAAAAGTCTGACACCCAGTCTTACCAAGGGGTTTTACCCAGTAACTAAGTTGTGGAGGTCAGATAGGCAGTCGCTCCATGTAAAATACTGGTACTCAGCTGCATCCGGTTAGACTGGAAGCCGACCCCAACATAGTGGAGAAAAGGTTAGACAGATGATGATAATTGATTAATATTTTCATACACTTATTTTCCTTCACGCAAAACATTTTCACATACATACCAAGCCTTTTTAATTAACTAAATCTTTTTCACAAAAATTTTGAACTAAAAATTTAAAATTGTGTCCGCCATTTAACTTTACACTATTCAGGTTAAAAATATGCTTTTAAAAACTGTTAACTAGTTAAAACGAAGCCCAATCCAACTTTAATTACGAAAACACGTGTAGCACGAAATTATTTGCTTTTACACATTTTATTCTAAGCTAGTTTTCAGCTAGTTTCGTGCTTCGTAAATTGTTTGAAACAACTTCTATTTTCGCTTTAAGCCACAATAATTCTAAGGTTTCCATCGTGTCGTTTTGAGTTTAATTCTGTCCTGTTTTGTGTTGAAACGTTTTGTTGAATAAACTAACTACAAATTAGAAAGGGGTTTACATGTTTGTTTGTACCTATTAATAACGTAGAAGGGATGCCCTGTCTAATCATACACCCTGAAATTGCACAACTTAGTTTCAAAAATATTAAAACAAAAAATTAAAAATATCAAGTGGTGGGTGGACAAGTCCATTCCACCCTTTTAGTGGTGAACAAGTTCATTCTTTCTTAGGAATTATTAATCCCCATGACTCTCCAGTAAGCGAACAAAGAGAATTTTTATAATCACCAATTTTGACAGAGGGATTGGTGATTTCAGTTAAGTTAGGTGGGGCAGGACGATGTCAATATGGTCATCATCAACTTTTCCACCTTTCCTCTGGTCTAGGATATTTTCTTTTTAGATAAGATTCTAAGACTTGGAAGTCGCCATACGGTGGGTGCTTGAGGATAGACGGCCGCCACCGAGGATGGCCCAGCATTGCGATTCTGTAACCATCTCACCGTGAAAACTTAGGTGAAGTGAGCGTGGAGTGAGCTGTCAATAGTGTCAATTCCTAGCAAAAACAAACTCACATCACCTAAGTTTTCACGGTGAGAATTTTACAGAATCGACCGGCTGAAAGATAGATAAAACTTTTATTCAGTGCAACAAAAGACACAATATAGGCATTAAAAACATCAGAAAAGGAGAAAGAAAAAAAAATAAAGATTAAAAAGATAGATTTTCAAAGAAAGACACTAAGACTGAAAGAGGTGGCGAAGCTACCTAGACGCGTACCGCGTGCCGCGTTGTATCGAGGTGGCCCTTAAAAGGATGCCTGGAAAGATTTGGGGAAAGCCTTTGCTCAGCGGTGGGACAGTGACGGCTAAATAAGAAAAAACTAGAACTTGATTATCGCTAGCACTCAGCCCCCGTCCAGTCCGCCATAAGAATCAATGGTTTGTAACATTTTCTAATAAACTATCACAACTATCGATAAAATGAACCGGCCCCATATACGGGCCGCTCTAAAATAAATCCCCTCTATGAGCCTCAGGGAATTGTAATGCTATAAACAGATTTAGATACTAATTGAAAGGAAAATTTCGTTATTGAGTTAATTAATTTCGTTCAAAGCTCTTTAACATTATGTAAGGAATCTTAACTTACAATATTTTTAAACTTTGATGGTGGCTCCTCGAAAATTGTTCGTTTCATTTTGGTACCATGCTAATTTGGGAAATTAACGGGTGTTCTGCTAGCCGTTTATTGAAACCGCCATTTTGGTCAAGCAGGTATTGAACTTTTGTATGAAACAGCTGATTATTTTTTCGTGATTTCTGTTTCAGTTGGTCCCATTTTTAGGGTTCTGTTGCCAAATGGCAAAAAACGGAACTCTTATGGATTTGTCATGTCTGTCTGTCCGTCCGTATGTCACAGCCACTTTATTCCGAAACTTTAAGAGCTACACTGTTGAAACTTGGTAAGTAGATGTATTCTGTGAACCGCATTAAGATTTTCACAAAAAAAAATAGAAAAAAAACAATAAATTATGGGGGTTCCCCATACTTAGAACAGAAACTCAATTTTTTTTTTTCATTGAACCTATACGTGTGGGGTATTTAAAGATAGGTCTTCAAAAATGATATTGAGGTTTCTACTATAATTTTTTTCTAAACTGAATAGTTTGCGCGAGAGACACTTCCAAAGTGGTAAAATGTGTGTCCCCCCCCCTGTAACTTCTAAAATAAGAGAATGATAAAACTAAAAAAAATATATGATGTACAATATCATGGAAACTCCCACCGAAAATTGGTTTGAACGAGATCTAGTAAGTAGCTCGCCGGTGAAAATTTAAAAACATATGATGGTACGGAACCCTCGGTGCGCGAGTCCGACTCGCTCTTGCCCGGTTATTTCAGTTCGATGGTCTAAAGCACCTCTTAAAGTTTGTCAGGTTAATTTTTTAACACCCTTAATTAGTTGAAATGTCATAAACGACCAGAAGCTTCGGCAATACTGTCAGTTACCTTTATAAATTTTCTATCAACATCAAATTGATCTATTCCTCAAACACGAAATCTCTTTAAAAACACGATCATCCAAAAAACATTTTCTCACTTTCAATTAGATGCTGAACCATAACCGCTTTTCTCCAAATAATATTTAATGGCTTTAATAAAAACATTATGACCAAGAAAAATATTAGGCGAAAAAAGGGGCCCTTTTGTTCGTAAACGAGTACATTGAACGACTAACTGGTCATAATCGGAGCGATATCAAAGATTGGTTGAATCATTACCATAATGAAAGTGCTGGCTTTGAAAGGAATTCTGTAGGATGATGTTATTTTCCTTGTTGAGTGTACAATGGCGGTGTTATTATTGGTCCAGTATTAGAAGATGTCAGAGTTTTTGTAGATGCTTATTCATTCAAAATGAAAAGGATTTTTTTAGGTTTTGTCAGCCATTCTTCAGTCAAGACTTTTGTTTTCATTCAGTTCTAAAAATAATCTTGTTACGGTCAATAGCCTAGTTAAATCTCAGACCTTGAAAACAAGTTGTATTAGCCTAGACCTTTTCCTCGTCCTTAGTATTTGTATTCAGATCATGAACGTGTTCCTTATTTCCATTCTGTCTTAGGTTGATTGCTTTTTGGGATGTTTCGTTTATCATAATCTATATTGAATTGTATTAAAAAAAAGAGCACTGGTGACCCAGTGGTAACGGCCCCGACTTACAAGCTGTAGGTCGTGGGTTTGAGCCCAGCCAGGCCATCACTACTGTTCTCAACGGTGAAGGAAAACATCGTGAAGAAACTGGCATGTCCTATAACAAAAAAATCGAAGCCAAGTAACATCTGCCAACCTGCACTGGGCCCGCGTGGTAGATTACGGCCCACTCCCTCTCACAATAGGATGCTTGTGTCTCAGCAGTGGGGACATTAAAGGGCTGATTAAGCTTATGCTGTACTCAAAACATTAGTCCAATTCGAAAGTAACTCTTGAGATTACATCCCGGGGAAGGACGTAAGATAGTTTTTATCCCGATATTACCACGGGATCGACACTTATGCGGGTGAAACCTCGGGGCGCTGCTAGTAATATATAAGTCAATGATTACCAATGTTTTTACTGCAATCTGAAAGTGACACATAACCTAAAAAGCATGACATTAAAACATCCAAATAATAAATTACTAAGTAACCTAAAACTAAAATAATATCATTTGCTTTCATGCAACGGACACATGTCATTACAAAACATACCAATATAAAATTTTAGCTAAACATCCATTATTTGCATAAAACCCATTACATTTTCCATTTCGACGAGACGGCTTATCTAGCTACCTTCGGGATGAATTGGATGATCTGGATTAATCACATGTTTCATCGTTTCATCCAACTAATTTTAATCACGGTGCTTGTGCAAACCAATACTACCGCATAATCCTAACACTGGGTATCGGCTTGTAAGGGCGAGTGCAGATAATGCAATCGATGCTATTCAAAGTTTATGTCGACCAATACTTACTTTACGGGGCTAAATAATATCAGCCGCACAGGTCGATCGATCAGGTAAAGCTACGCTTGCCGCGGTTGGTCTGTGGATGGGTGACCATCTTTACATACCGAGACCCCTCCGTGCCTCGGAAAGCACGTTAAGCCGTTGGTGACGGCTGTCATTCGTAGATCTTTGACAGTCGTTACGGGTTGTCAGAAGCCCGAAAGTCTGACAACCAGTCTTATCAAGGGGTAACGTATTACCCAGTAATTGGGTTGTGGAGGTCAGATAGGCAGTCGCTCCATGTAAAATATTGGTATTCAGCTGCATCCCGTTAGACTGGAAGCCGACCCCAACATAATTGGGAAAAGGCTAGGCAGATGATGACTTATTTTTCGACATAACTGTAACAAAAAAAAAACTCCCATTATGATCATCCTCGTTTATACCAAAAGATGTCATAAAGCCAAAAGACGTCCACTGCTGAACATAGACCTTCCCCAAGTACCGCCAGTTTGACCGGTTCTGTGCTTCCTACATCCAGCAGATTCCTACAGCGTTCCGAAGTCATCGGTCTACGTTGTGGGAGGCCTTCTAACGCTACGTCTTCCCCTACAAGTCCGTCGCTCCAGAACCTTTCGGCCTCATCTGCCATCTGTTTTTGCGAGCAATGTTCCCTGCCCATTGATTCCTAAGTTTGGCAATTCTTCGGCCTGTGTCGGTTACCTTGGTCCTGCTGATCTCTTCATATCTGATCCGATCACGTAGGGAAACTTCAAGCATAACCCTCTGCATTGCCCTTTGGGTGACTATCAGCCTTTTAGTAACGCCCATTGTGAGCCTGATCACTGGCAACACGTACTGGTCAATGACTTTCGTCTTGAGACACTGCGGTATGTGGCACGAGAAGATATTGCGTAGCTTCCCGAACGCTGTACCACAACAGTAACTGAATTTACTTGAAATTATGAGTTTAAAAAAAAGGTTTTATCACGAATGGTCCAGTCTTACCAAGGCGTATCATCGTATTACCCAGTGACTGGATTGTGGAGGTTAGATAGGCAGTCGCTCCATGTAAAAAACTGGTATTTAGCTGCATCCGGTTAGACTGGAAACCGACCCCAACATAGTTGGGAAAAGACTAGGCAGATGATGATGATGGTCACGACGTTTGTGAAGTTTCGCTAGTTAAATTAATTTGACTCTGTAGAATAACCTTGATGAGCTTAATACGCCAATAATAACTTCCGTGAATCAGCTAATCAGCCTCAGCTTCAATCAGCCTTTTTTGTCTCTTAATAATATGAGTTTATTACATAACTAGAAATTTATTTAGCCCAATTTTAGAAGCAATTGTTTTCCCTGACTGTACAAACATTTCCTGTCCTTTATTATCAACCTCCGCAATAACTGACTCAATCCATAAACCTGATTATAGTTTATATCAATACCCCATTCAATATCCCAGTTAGCATTGACCAAACACCGGTATGCTTGAGGCCTAATACCAGCGGATCGCTCGGTAAATACCGTCACTCTACGTCACCGCACTATTAGCATATTTGATTGGGCGCAGCCCAAACATTGTGCTCATTTTGAAAATAATAATTGATTGTGTTGCCGTATGATTGGCGATTGTGATAATAATGACATTAAGGTTTTGTATTGGTGGGATTTTGACCTTTATGTTATGGGAAAAAGGTGCAGTTTTCAAGAGTTGTATTTTACCTAATTAAGTTTTGATACTTTTAATGGACAGGATCCAAGAACTGTGTTTGTTTGTATGATATGGACCATTTAAAACTAAAATCCATTCTAATCCATACTTATATAATATTATAAATGCGAAAATGTGTCTGTCTGTCTCTTACCTCTTCACGCTTAAACCGCTGAACCGATTTAGATGAAATTTGATATAGAGATAGTTTGAGTCCCGGGAAAAGACATAGGATACTTTATAGCCCGATATTCCTACGGGATCAACACTTGGGCGGGTGAAACCGCGGGGCGATAGCATTATAAATTGGATAATAACTCTGTCTGTATGTTGCCATTTCACGCCAAAACCACTACACGGAATTCGATAAAATTCTACAAGGAGATAGATGGTATCCTGGGAAAGGACATAAGTTACTGTATGTCCCGGTAGCACGTCCCTACGGGATGATTTCCGACATCCACGAGGGATAAGCCGCCGGCAGACTTCCAGTAGGATATATACATGGATAGGCTTGTGAGGGGCCCGTGGCTAAATAATAACAGCCGCACAGGTCGATCGATCAGGTTAATCTACACTTGCCGCGGTTGGTCTGTGGATGGGTGATCTTTACATACAGAGACCCCTCCGTGCCTCGGAAAGCACGTTAAGCCATTGGTCTCGGCTGTCATTCGTGGATCTTTGACAGTCGTTACGAGTAGTCAGAAGCCCGAAAGTCTGACAACCAGTCTTACCAACGGGTATCGTATTACCCAGTAACTGGGTCGTGGAGGTCAGATAGGCAGTCGCTCCATGTAAAATATGAATGGGATTGTCTTGAAAGCCATTGAAAACCTCCCCACTCCTCATTAGTACCTCAAGAAATGTTGCCCCGGTATTACATGCTCTGTGGTTGCCCCCTTGTTGCTACGACACTTTGTAACACTTTGTGACTTTATGATACCGTTATCGGGGGACCATTATTGAGTGTGCAAGTCACCATTTGCCATTTTTAACCGAATTCAAAAAGGAGGAGGTTCTCAATTCGTCGGAAACTTTTTTTTTTTTTTTTTTTTTATGTATGTTCCCCGATTACTCGGACACGGCTAGACCGATTTCAAAAATTATTTTTTTGTTTGAAAGGGTATATTTTCCAGGTGGTCCCATTGTCATCAGGTCAGGATCTGATGATGGGATCCTGGAGAAATCGAAGGAACTCTTCAAGTATTACAGGCACACCTATAGCGATTTGGGTATTTTTTATAGTAACTCGTGCATTTGCTCTCTGAAAGCATCATTTGGTGAAGTGGAACTGATGATGAAGACCACAAATGGCCGCCGGAACTACTCAATAATAAGTATTTCCCGGTTTTCGATTCGATTACTTACTTTAATATGGTTGCTAAGCAAGTTATGCTCGTCACGAATGCGAATGGTGAAATGGAGCTGATGGTGGAATACCAGGAGAACTCCTCAACAATTAACGTCCCTGCATCGGGAAAAACAATGTTTTGTAAAAGGCGATGAGCAAGTTGGCATTAGGCTATTGTAACATAGATACATTATAAACAGACACACTAAAAAGCGAGAAATAAAAACTTTTTAACAAAAAAAAAACCGACTTCCAAAAAAAACACTACAAAGTGAAAAATAACTTTTATTTCGGAAGTCGGTGGCAAAAAACTAAAATACAGATCCAAAGACACCGACTTCCGAAATAAAAGTTATTTTTCACTTTGTAGTGTTTTTTTTGGAAGTCGGTTTTTTTTTTTTGTTATATCTGTTTAATTTATATAAAAACATTGGTCAGGCAGGAGCTACAGTATTTAAATAGTCCTAGATAACCAGTTTACTTTAGCCACCCAAACCCATAATCCAATATATTTATTTCCATCACCTGCAATAGTCTTTTTAATACAGTTGCTCAAAAAGTGGTGTATTGCAGGGACGTATAGCGTTCGGGATGTGGGCTATTACATACTAGTGCTTTTTCTTTACCTTTCCCGAACTCGTGCGTGTGTCTTTCCCAACTGTCAAAATAATGTCTTTTAAAAAGAAAAACCAACCATGAAGTTTTTACTAAAGAGTTTTTGTGATTCATACAAATACGTATATTTCTAATAAGATGCTACTAATTTATTTCAATATCAGATTTAATGATTTAATTGAATGAGTTAGGTTAGGTTTCATTTCATCTCATTAAATTTCATTTTCATTTCATATCAATAAAAAAAATATACTGAAGACTAAGCTGTATGGATAGTTCCCTTTGCCTACCAAAATGGGTGAAGAAAAAAACTGCTTATATTCTACGGTTGGCGCCATTTTCCAGAAATTTTCTTTGCGAGTTTAGTTGTTTGTTACACAAAATGAGTAATTTCGACCCTATTTTTTTTTAATTAACACCACCGGAACTCAGTATAATTGCACAAAATGCTTCGGAGAACATTTTACCGGAAAAGTCAAAAAGTCGTTACATATCCACATACGACTAATTTTTTGCGTGGAGAGGAGAGAAAAAAGCAATATTGTGTTTTTATTATTTTATTAAATTGCTTCATTTTTTCGCAACTGTATTAAAAAGAGTCGTTCAGTACACCTGCGGAACCGTCATTGCAACTTGTTCCGACTGTCAACACTCGCCTTCGGCTGCGCCTCGGCTCGGGTAGTTTGTCGGAACTCTTTGCAATGACAGCCATTCCGCACTTGTAATGAAATATACTATTTAACAAGTGGGGGTTTCCTTGCGTGCATTTGCATTGTACGAACAGGGATAATTTTTGGTTAGTGCCTTATTTAATTTAAAACGACTAACGGTACTCTGCGAGTTGGCTTCGGCCCCTTGTACGTCTTACAAAGGTCCGAGAGGGTTCCGTGAAATTTCAAGAGACTTAAAACTAATAATGCTGTGACAAGTGTGATGTTGACTTAAATCAGTAGAAAAGCTCTTTGTTTTTCTTTTTTTTCTAAGAATTTTTATAAACATTTCTTGAAGTTAAGTAAAAATATAGAGCTAAAACATTGTATTTTACTTTCGTACAAACTAAATTATACCTACACACTAAATCGACACGAAACTCAAGTTTCCGTCAATCGAGCCTTTACCGCTAAAAGAAAACGTGACTACCCTACAAATCAAACTATTCGATAGTTCATCGACCTCCGCAAAACTTTTTCTTTTCTCTTCAGTATTAAAATCGTTTCTTTTCAGTAATTGCTGATTGATATCGTGAATGTAGAATTAATGGGAGATGAAATCGTCGGAGTCGCCAACAATTTCTCTTTCAAAGATAGAGCTAACGAAGTCGCGAAAATTGATTTTAAACGAAGTGAAAGAAAAATTGTACCGGACTGAGTTTTAATCAAATTGCATCTTTCTTGATCTGGGAGTGGAGAAAAATGGAGCAGCGAGTTTATCTCAGAAGGGTCTCGATTAGAAGATTGGATGTTTTATCAGTCGGGAATGGAATTGAAATCTGTTTTTTCAAGGTGTTGCATTCAGCGTAGGTCTCAGACCAAATAAAAAGTCAAGACGTAGCGCTGCGAACAATACAGTGAAGCATGCAAAAATTACACCTCCGCTCTGTGCATACACGCTTACACGCACACATTTACAATCAAACTACACTATGTGCACATATGTTAACGAATCCGGCTTCACTTAACTGTTGAGGTGTAGGTATTGAAGTTTTACATATTGAAGTGCCTATGCAAATTATGTATACGGCATTTAGAATATCATAATGATGTGATACACATATGTGATACACACACATGTGATACGCACATGTATGTCATAACATTTTATTTGATATTATATGAGCTTTTCTCTATTATCACTTTAGAACTATAAAAACAGAAAGCAAAGATTATAATGCCGAAAGGGCCTCAGCACAGCAAAATATCAGATGACAACGTAAGACGCTGATTTTTAGCTGCAACACACGAGTACCATACGCATAATAAATAAATTATGTGAATGCTCTTAATTTATTATAACGGGCACACATTTATTATAATTGAAAATAATCTAAAACCTGTCTTTATCAATTATCATCCCATTTTACCTAGACAGAAAGAAATAAAGAAAAATTGTTTATTCTGCACAAACTGGACCATAATTAATCATCATTCATTCTCATTGTTCCTCTCAACCAAAGCACCTACCATTTAATCTCTTCACCACCCTTGGTTGACTGGTAGAGAAAGCCTAAGGCATTAAAGTCCGCCTTTGTACCTTTTTGTGCGAAAAGTTTAAATAAATAAATAGCTGTAGGTTCATTTGTTTGGTTGCGGATGTCTATCTTTCCATGCACTGAAGCATGGATCATGTCATAAACACAAAGATAAAGAACTGGGCCAGTGCGAGTCGGACTCGCACACGAAGGGTTCCGTACCACAAGGCAAAAACGCCGAAAAAAACACGTTTGTTGTACTGGAGCGCCCCTTAAATATTTATTTTATTCTGTTTTTAATTTATATTGTATTTGTTGTTATAGCGGCAACAGAAATACATCAGCTGTGAAAATTTCAATTGTCTAGCTGTCACGGTTCATGAGATAGCCTGGTGACAGACGGACAGACGGACAGTGGAGTCTTAGTAATAGGGTCCCGTTTTTACCCTTTAGGTACGGAACCCTAAAAAGGACAAAACACAAACATACCATAAGCCTCGTATTCAACCAATTAAAGTATTTCAGAACTATGTAACCTGACACAACCTTGAAGTCCCTAAACCAATCAGAGCCACCTAAATTCGATGGTAACAGAACAGGAATCTAATATCCTAACACAACCCGATTTAATCTGAATATAAGTTGAACGAGCGCGTATTACCCGAGCACCTGGTGTAGCGGTTTCATAATGAAACGCGATATGCACTAACATTTGCCGCATGTAGTTTTATAGTGGTTCAAGTAATAAGTATTTAGCGGATCAAAATCGTTTAAATGCACGCAGTATAATTATTTTTGAGTGCAACTGATTATCAGTTGGGTAATTGCGTAAAACACTATCAGTATCAATGGGTTTTATTTTGACAGTTGAACAGCATTCATTGCGAAAACGTTGCAGACCAATTTTTCGAACATTATGAAGCAATGGAATAGCAACATCCTTCAAAATGATTCAGATTGAGATTATGATTATCCATACTAATATTATAAATTTGATAGTAACTCTGTCTGTCTGTATAAGTTACCTTTTCACGCCTAAACCACTGAACGGATTTCAATAAAATTTGGCAGAGAGATAGATTGCATCCCGGGGAAGGACATAGGATAGTTTTATCGACATACCTGGTGGGCGAAGCCACGGGCAGGAGCTAGTTATATATATTTTAGATTGGATTAGCACGGCTATGTGATGGGATTACAATACTCTGCGCATTCTTTACATCAAACCAAGTAGTCGCTCTTTATGGCAGCAGGCAATGTAACACATGCAAAACATTGTATTTATGGGTACATGAAACAGTACATGAGGTAAAGTTAAGTCATTTCAAACTCGTTTTTGTGAAAAAGTAAAATAAAATTGGAACTTTGACCTTTATCCTCTATTATCTCCGTAACCAGTAGATCTCTCTCCGGTCGTGTCGGATTGCCGTCCCATCGGACTATGAGAGTGAGGGAAGAGGGAGTGCACCTGTGTCTGGGCATACACTTGTGCACTATAATATCTCCCGCACCGAAGAGACCCGTTGAGATTGACCGCCGTGGCCGAAATACGGTTTGGTGGACTTTTACCAGTATTCCCAGATATGGTCCAGTACAAAAAAAAATATCACAGTGACGGGCAGTATTTAGAGAAAAATATTATTATTATTATGAGCCTGTTATGTCCCACTGCAGGGCAGAGGCCCCCCTTCCGTCTTTCCACTTTTTCCTGTCTTTATTTAGAGAAAAAAAAAAGAGAAAAAGAGACTAGAAAAAAAGAAAAAGAGAATTCTATTCTTTAAGTGACTTTCGGCTTCGTTAGGCGTCTTTTTACACCCGCTAATTGGTTCCGTACACAGTTCATAACTTAACCCCCATCCGATATTTCATTACTTACTATTAAAATATTCACTGTTGCGTTTTGAGTTATAAATCCCGCATTTAACCGGCATGGAACCACAGCAAGTGATCGCTTTAATATACCTACAGCTGTAATGTTACTTGTTACGTTAAATTGTACTATTAGAGAGTGAGAGAAGTAGAGGTGCCCGTAGCTAAATAATAACAGGTTAAGCTACGCTAGCCGCGGTTGGTCTGTGAAGGGTGACCATCTTTACATACTGAGACCGAGACCCCTCCGTGTCTCGGAAAGCATGTTAAGCCGTTGGTCCTAGCTCTCATTCGTGGATCTTTGACAGTCGTTACGGGTCGTCAGAAGCCCGAAAGTTTGACAACCAGTCGTTCCAAGGGGTATCGTATAAACAGACGTCAAATTTACCCTTTATTAAGGCGTTCTGTCAATCGTTTTACACGAGTGGCCTGTGGGTGTCATATACGCGCCGAGCCTACAACGTCCTGCGTGTTCAATTTAATAATGCTTTTAGAATGCTGTTGGGGCTGCCATGGCGCTGTAGTGCTTCGGGAATGTTCGCAGAGGCTCGCACAGATGGATTCCATGCCATCATGCGAAAGAAAGCGGCCTCTTTACTACAGCGCCTGCATGGTAGTAACAACAGCATTCAAAAAATGATCGCTGCCAGAGCGGACTGTCCCTTTCAGAAACACTGGGTGGGGACAGTCCTAGGTCTGAATTAAAATTTTATTACTGTCTTGAAAACTAACAATACTAACCTATTTACTTATAAGCATTATTGTTACTAACACCAATATACTAACAATTTTATGGACCTAGTCTGAATTAAAGTGTTTATTATTATATCCTTTATTCAATTAAATTCAATTATTATTATAACCCAGCAACTGGGTTGTGGAGGTCAGGTAGGTAGACGCTCCATGTATAATACTGGTATTCAGCTGCATCAGGTTAGACTGGAAGCCGACCCCAACATAGTTAGGAAAAGGCTAGGCAGATGATTAGAGTGAGGGAAGTGGGAAAACAGACATAATTAGTTTTAAAAATATTATTGTTTGGAAGAAGTTTTAATGTAAGACACAGTTGATTCATTAACTCACGCAAATCAGTAGTGTGCTTGTGTAGCTGTGGTGAATGAGAACTGTCAGGTCACCACAAATCGCTTTTCCTTCCTAATCATTGACCATCGAACTAGCAGGGGATCGAGGAGGGGGGGGTAGAGGGGGGTTCCGGGGATCAGACCAGAATAGCTTGTCTCTCTCTCTTGTCCCGTTTACAGTAAGTTTGATTTGTATGGTGTATTTTGATTTGTATGGTGTATTTTGATTTGTATGGTGTATTTTAATTTGTATGGTGTATTTTTCCATTTGAATATGTCAGAGGTGCTCTTAAGCATAATCAGAAATCAGTCTATAGTGTTCCCACCGCTGCGATATAGGCCTTTTCTCAATGAGAGATAGTGGGTCGTAACCCACCATGCGGGCCCAGTGCGGGTTGGTAGATGTCACATGACTTCGAATGTTTGGTTTTACGACGTACCGGTTTCCCACGATGTTTTCCTTCACCATTTTAAGAGGTGCTCAGTAAATATATAACAAAAATAAATGATGTTAAGTACTTATAAGATATAAAGCTGTCGAGACTAACATTTTAATTTTATTGATGTTGCTATTATACTGTTTTAATTCATAAAATTGTTTAGTCACCAAGGGTAAACAAAGTCATTTTATGTCAAACGATAAAAACATTTACTTTCAGCTTCAGACATTTTGTATGCCTATTGAAAGTTTTTTATATCAAACAACACGAAATTAATGATGACAGCTTTTCATGTTAAAAATAGTTGAGACGTTATCTGTCATATTATAAAAGTTACCAATTCTTCAGACCTTCGTCAAGTACAAGAATGTAATAAAATAATTACATACTATTTTTATCGAAGAAAATATCGTAAAACACTCATAATATGAGTGTTGTATGATATTTTCTTTGATAAAATCTTTCTTTATTAAAAAATAGCTTCTGCACGCAGCTCGTGGATGTAAGAAATTATTCCTCCAGAACATGCTACCGGAACAAAGCCTATGTCACTCCTCATAACAACTATCTGCCAGTGAAAGTCATGTTAAAATTGGTTTAGCCGTTTAGGAGTTTACCCGGAACAAACAGAGAGAGGGTCACTTTTTTTTTGTTCGAACTGTATAATTATTATGTTATTTTGACATTACAATGAGACACTTAAATTTTATTTAATTGTATAATATTGTAGATGATAAAACAATCCAAATTCAAAACCTCACATCGCTAATCACAGAGACAATCAATCATTAAAAAAAATCTTCCAACAAGACAATTTTTTTGTTAGGACCGTACATATGTTTTTTTTTACTTTACAAACAGACACTTCAATTTTATTTAATTGTTTATATTGTAGATGATAAAACATTTCAAATTCGAAACTTCACATCGCTAATAACAGGGACCATCAAGCATTAAAAAAAATCTTCCACCAAGATTAAAAGAAACGAATAGGTACCAAAACACTCGAAGTTATCACCCAAGTCTGAGAGAAAGATATAAAAAAACAAGCAATTAAAAAAACTAAAAAAACCCGACTGGGGTTAAAAAAAACTGAAAAGCTAAACAAGGCCATTTTAAATTAAATAAAAGTTGGAAGCAGGCGGGACCCATACCATTTTTTTAATTATATTTTCAAACTCAAATGGGTCCCGCCTGCCCTAAATCCGCCATGTGACACTCGCGCTACCAAGACAAATCTAAAGACGTATAATTTATCCAAATCCGTTCATTCGTTTAGAAGTTACGAGGGAACAAAGAAACGGACATACATACATACATACAGGTCAAACACATAACCCTCCTTTTGGGCTTCGCCGCAGTCGGGTAAAAAGAAGAAACAAAAGCAAAACGAATTAACAAAAGGAAATCGGAAGCCAAAAGGAAAATACCTTATTTCGATTCAAATTGCGAAAATAGTTCTAAGAAAATCGCTTGCGAGACAGTAGCGATGCTTAAGACGGCCGTTTGTTCTAGAATAAGAAACAAATCTTTTTGTTTTAAAGGAAACTTTTAAGAAAGTGGAGGAAGGAAGGCATTTATTGCGCTAAAAGCCCCGCTGGAACTAACTTTAAAATGGATTCAACTTTGTCCGTTGCATTTTACTTGGCTGTGTGTAACACCGTTGTGTAATTATGCTAGTTTGAAGTTAGACGCACAATGACGTCACGGAGCATTATAAAATACTATGTTCTAAGGCATTTCTAAATTTGCCAATTATGTAAACAACAATGTCCGCCCGAAATTGAATAAAATCGATATACAAGAACATTTGTTTTAAATAATGTTTGTTTTCGTCTTAATCTCCGAGCTAACTAGAACTAACTAGAATTTCGAGCGGCCATTGTCGCTTACATCTTCGGAAAATTTAAAAACCTTGACCTTACTTGTTTTGTCCTTGTTATTTCTCAGTTAAAGCCTGGAATTTGGAAGTCGGCCGTGTGATACCCCCGGTGACTCGGAAAGCACGTTAAGCCGTTGGTCCTGTGCCTGATCTCTCTCCGGCTGTGTCAAATTGTCGTCCCATCGGACTGTAAGATTGAGAGAATAGAGTGTGCACCTGTGTCTGGGCACATAATTGTGCAATAAAATATCTCCCGCGTAGGTGGCTTGTCTCCGTTGAGATTGGCCATCATGGCTGAAATTCGGTCTGGAAGACTGTTATTAAGTTCTTAACAATGTTACATATCATCTGCCTAGCCTTTTTCCAACTATGTTGGGGTCGGCTTCCTGTCTTTCCGGATGCAGCTGAATACCAGTATTTTAAATGGAGCGACTGCCTATTTGACCTCCACGACCTAGTTACTGGGTAATACGATACCCCTTTGTAAGACTGGTTGTCAGATCTTAGGGCTTCTGACGACCCGTAACGACTGTCAAAGATCCACGAATGACAGCTGGGACCAACGGCTTAACGTGCTTTCCGAGGCACGGAGGGTCTTGGTATGTAAAGATGGTCACCCATCCATGGACCAACCGTGGCAAGCGTAGCTTAACCTGATTGATCGACCCGTGCGACTGATATTAGACACTTAGCCACAAGCCCAACAATGTTACATATACTTTTGCGAATAATAATAATATTTGAATTTCCAATGCCCTTGAAACCAATTTATGTTATGCTTGCCGATATTTCTTTGAAATTACCGTAATTAAAATGAAATTGTGTGCAAAACTCATAAAAATGAAGTACCTTTTGTGCAATTCATCAAAGATGAAACTGGAATAATTCTTCACTTGCAACTGAACATAGAACATATAAATATTTTTGTACAGAACAGTAAACTTCAGCTAGAAAAATAATGCAAAAAAATTGCTCGGATTCAATACCTTCTAACGGAAAGCTACAATTTTAACTATATCTAGAACTTTTATCTATGAAGTGCTAGCAGCTGTGTTTTGCATTAAGTAAATTGAGAAGTCGCAAAATATTTTTGAATTTGAATCAGAAAGAAAACGCTATTCCTTTCTCCCGTGAATGCTGTAAAAGGTGGCGAGGTATTATTTAAAAACAATAATAATATCAATAATAAACTTCGATCTGCATTCTGTTGACGATCTAGCGATTTTGGCATAATTTAATTCTTCTAGGATCATTCATTGTAGTGGTCTTTAAAACGCCCTCGTTCAAAAAGACGCATTTAAATCATTTTCCGTTCCCATAGCCCATATTTATTCGAGTTCGGTGCATCTCTCCCTATTTAAAAAAAAAATCCTAATTTATAAATTTTTAAAATAACTGCTAGTCAAAGACGGCACTATGAGAACAGAAGTGACGTCACGATTATGTAAGTTCATTCTAGCGCCATAAATTGTCCGTACTGCGTGACAAGGACGAGAATAATCCCTTACAAAAACTTTTGAAGCGTTCAGATTCCCCATATTTCCAACGATTTTACAGATTTCTTCGACTATCTCATTTTGTGCCTTCATTGAAATTAAATTACCTGTTCGAAGATTTCTATTATTAAATTTAGTCATCATCCCTATTGCAGCGAAAGAATGTTCGTTACACTACGGTGTGATGAACATTATGACGAACAAAAGAAGATTTCGCGTAGTCCTTTGAAAGCAAAGACTCTTTAATCTTATTGTTCTTTACTATTTTCCAAGCGTTTTCATTGATATCAAGTTTGGTCGATATCTCTTTGACTACAGCCTCAAGTTTTCTTTAGACGTATAAAATAGCCTGGCTCTCTTGTTATTAGATAACGGTAGACTATTCTAGAATTTCAGTTTAGAGAAAAAAAAAACAGTGGCACTCCGGGAATGCCGACATAAGTGAAAACAAAACACAAACAGAATACTTTGCCATCACTCACTGACATATCGGATATACATTAAAACCGAGTACATCCCGAGGATAGCCGAACACTTCCGAAGCGGGTATTTTTTAATCGTCTTATAAACAAAATACACGCGGTGTCGCTTACGGTAACCGTGGGCGAGTTCAACGGTTTTTTTCCCCATCTCAAAAAAATCCCAACGCGCCTAAACAAGTTTTCACTTCATAAATTCATTGTTCTTTACTAGCTATGGATAAAATATGGTTCGAATCAAAGTGTATGGGATTTTTTTGAAGTGTAAACTTCTTTAGGTGCGTTGTGCGATTTTTTGTAGGGGAAAATCTTAAGGGTTCTCATCATCGTCGTCAAAAATACACATTGTTTTAAATTTGCACAGCAAGAAAAAAAAAAGCAAAAATAGATACACCTCAGCACTAATTGCAAAAGAATTTTACAGCGCTAATATTCTTGGTAGGTTAAAATAGAATTGTTCTCAGTTTCTCAATTACAACTGAATAAAATAGCAAATTGAGATTGATCTAATTGGCAAGCGGACACTTACAGGCACATTTACTTCCTTAGAAAGAGACTCCATCTATACGCTCGTTGCCCGGAATGTTTCCATTTTATAAATACCGATTTTTATAACTAGGTATTGTGTATTTATTTTATTTCTTATTTTGTTAATTTAATGATATCGTATGCTGCACCGGTTGACGTCATCACGTCAACGCCGGCCGTCGTTGAAAACCAGCGCCGGGGCTCTGTCTCGCATAGGGTCGTAGCATAATGCTGAGCGATGGCCGTTTTGCGTGGATGTGGCGCAAATAAACGTATTTTCTTGCTATCTAAGAATGGCCAAACTACGGTTTCATAATTTAATTTAATCTATAGTTAGTTCTCGTTTCTAGTAAGTTGATCAACCAATTATTACATCAACTAGGCTTCGGTCTGGGTATAGTCACCCATCCACGGGACGCCCTTGGCAAGCGTAGATCGACCCGTGCGGCTGTTATTATTTAGCCACGAGCCCCTCTCGTTTTAAGAGTAACAGGATTTCTGAATCCCATGTTAAGAAAGAAAAAAAAAATTTTGGGACTCGCACAGGAAATACAAACAATAAAAAAGAACATTAAATCTAACAAAATCATGAAATAAATACCTAAAAAAAAATATTACAACTTTTCGTCTTCTTCTTTTGTTTTTTTTTTTTACTTTCTTTTCAACTTTTTATGTTCATGCTCCGAATAGGTTCTTGGGTTCCTTTGTAACGGAGGAAGTAATTATATTTGTGTCATATTGCAGCTAAAAGGAATCTAGCAAAAGCATCCAGTAATGTGATTGGTATGAATCACGAGCTACTACGTGATCACACTAATATTATAAAGGTGAAAGTTTGTGAGTGTGTGTTTATGTTTGTTCTTCTTCTTCACGCTTAAACGGCTGGACCAATTTTGATAAAATTTTGTATGAAAGTAGCTGACATCCTAGATTAACATATAGGCTACATTTTATCCCAATATTCCCAAGGGATCGACATTTACGCGGGTGAACGGGGCGCAGCTAGTATTAAATAAACAAATCCCCACAAGTTTATCGCACGGACATATTATTGGAAAATATATTTCACTTGTTGCTAAACTAACGTATAACAGTATAAAATTATGTTAATACTGGCTTCAAATGCCGGATACTCTTGATTAACTTAAAAATATACGAGAATTATTTATGTTGGATTTGCTGTGTTTTTATGAATACTATTGTCACTGTACATATTGTTAAAAACATGAGTTTCTGCCACCTTTGTTCATAGGAAATCAACACTAGTATTTTTACAAAATCCAAATTTTTAAAAATATTTCGGAAATACTTCCACTGCTGGCCAGTCGACCAGTTCTGTGCTTCTTGCATCCAGCAGATTCCTGTGGCATGTCCACCTCTTTTAAGGGCTTCTAACGATACGTCTTCCGGTACGCGGTCGCCACTCCAGAACCATTCGGCCCGATCAGCCATATGTTCTGCGAGCAATATGCCCTGCCCACTACCACTTAAGGTTGGCAATTCTTCGGGCTATGTCGGTTATCTTTTTCTGAAATTATTTTTCACCTACGAATAATTCTGTAAAATTCATAAATTTTACTCCACCACGCACCATGTCACAACGTACACACAGACAAACCATACCTTGGACATAGTATTATTTTACCAAGAAAAATTAAATGAAGAAGTTTCCCAAGGGTGCGGGTGAAACCGAGGGCAACCACTATACTCCATTTGAAATAAGATTAGACATTTAAATAAAGCTTTTTACAGTTCGTTCAACCGATTTTGAATTCTATTGCGTTGTTGGCATGACATAAGGCAGCTGCAGTAAACAGTTGGTATTGTAACCACTTGTTTGCTTTTAATACCATCCTTATGCCTATGGTATAGAAGTCAAAATCGGTTGAATGGACTGTAAAAAAGGTTTATTTAAATGTATCTTATTTCAAATTGAGTATAGTAATTTACAAGTTCCAATTTGCAATGAATACTTCCATAATATAATAATATGTAAACCCGGTCAAGTATAAGCTTTCAGGAGTACAGTCACGAGCACCAATATGTCAACACTTGGCAACTTTAAATTGCGATTTTTTCACGAAATAACGAATCCGTACCGTAATCAGCCTATAATGTTCCCACTGCTGGGACACAGGCCTCCTCTCAATGAGAGGGAGTGGGCCGTAATCCACCACGCGGGCCCAGTGCGGGTTGGTGGATGTCACATGTCTTCGAATTTTTGGTTCTAGGACATGCCGGTTTCCTCACGATGTTTTCCTTCACCGTTTTGAGAGCAGTGGTGATGAAATAATTTACACAAAGTAAAGCGCCTGTCTGGATTCGAACCTACGACCTACAACTCGTAAGTCGTGTCCGTGACCACTGGGCCACCACTGCTCAATAACGAATGCAACGTTGAAATACGACACCTTACACATACCTATGGGTTCAAAAATACTCCTGCTAATAAAAAATTTCATTCAAAAATAAATGAGAAAATCGACTTTGAATAAAGCCAGCCAAGTGTATACATACTTTTGCTCGTGACTGTACCTATGCTTTGACTAGTGAAGCCTTCAATGGAACTACTACCGAGCTTTCCGAGGCACGGAGGGGTCTCGGTATGTAAAGATGGTCACCCATCTACAATCCGACCGCGGCAACACATAGCTTAACCTGACTGTTTTTAGTTAGACAAGAGTCTCCAAAAAAAAACTCGAATATGTAGACGATTTACTGAAAGCTTTCAACGGTTTACGGTGCAAGTAGGTCGCATGTAAAATACCCAACTGGATTAATGGGATCACAAAGAACTTTGTCGAATAAATTAGCAGCCATTATGTATGCGCCTTTATAATGTCTGTCCATACCTCGGAAAATTAGTTCGGGGCGGCTGTCAATAGAGGGCACTATTGTTTGGGCTTTTTGAAATATGATCGTCGTTTACCGATTAGAGGACTGATGGAGTATTTGGGTTCCCTTTCGGGTCGTGTATTGTGTTCCAATGTTTGGTAGGTAAATATTTGAACGTTTTTTGTTTCGAATCTGGATTTTCATGTTATTTGATCTTTGGAATCTTTAGTTTTAATGTGTAGGTTGTCTCTCTAGAGAGCTAATTCTGTTTTTCCATTTTCCGAAAGTTTTGTTTTTCCTTATATTTGATGAGTGGCAAGATTCTTACAAGTACGATTTGTGTGTTTACATGTTGGTAGGTATGTGATTTTTCTTCAATTTAATTAATCCTTTTCTTTTCTTTTCTTTTTACCCAGCGTGTAGATTTTGGGGTTGTCTAAAGGGGAAAGTAGGTAACCAATTTTCACAATACCAGGAAATATCAACTCTCAACTTCAACTTTTTTATTTCCCCAAATGTTCAACTCGCAGTCACTTTAAAAACAAAGGCTTGTTGAAAATATTCATCGTTCGACAGTCACGTTGAGGCACTCATAGGCCGTTCGCCGATCGGGAGCGTGATCCGACTGACAACGGCCAATGTTGGGTAAATAGAGTGTTTCAAGTCTGCTGGACTTTCCGAGAATGTGTAAAAACGTATAATGTTTGCAAATCTATATACATACAAGTCTGCTTGTATTGTAACAATAACAGCTTTTTACTAACTGTATATAGGTACAATATTAAAGTATTTATATGGTTATATTTATAAAAGAAAAACACTGTTTAACATTTTTGTCTGTGTGTTTGTTCCAGCTAATCTCCGAAACGGCTGGACCGATTTTGACACGACTTTTACTAGAAGATAGCTAATGTACTTTTATTTTAGAAAAAATTAAGTAGGGTTCCGCGCAAAAAAAAAACCCATGAAGTCCAATTTGTTTCCCGATAAGCACGCGAGCGAAGTTGCGGGCCACAGCTAGTAACCAATATAAATGATTTTGTATTATATTAGTATAAGTATTGTACATATTACTAAGGAAACAAGAAATAAGACAACTTATTTGCATATATAAAACTCATTTTATGGAAGTAAGATGTCAACCTACTTGACACATTGACCCCTGTCCCTGCCCAGTCATGATAGCCCACTTGCCAAATAATTCGATTCTAGTTGTAGTGTAGCGGTATCTACAACGCCACATGCGAACAACGCGTCATACTGACGTAATCCTGCATCTCGCAAGCAGAGTTTACCGCGTAACTAGCATAGATACAACGGCCCGATATGAATCATCGGGCAGTTGCCCGCCAGGCACAACACCCGTCTGGTCCTCCCTTTTCCATAGAGTATGAGTGAACTTTACACCCTGTTCCTCATACCTCTATAGTAGCAATTATCTTTGGGACTGTGATTTTAAAATCAAAATCAGATTTTTAACAATACCCGGTGTAACTAAACTTAATCTAGTTTGCGTTAGAAATACCTACGTTTGATACTCAAATGTTCCAGTTGAAATGACTGATTTGCCTATGCATATGTCATTATCATATGTCATATGCATTGCATATGTCACTAACATGATCATGAAATATAATAATGGATTCAGGATGGTGATGGGACTTCCGCGCTTCAGCAGCGCTTCGCAGATGTTCGCGGAAGCCCGGTGTTGAAGATTTGCATGGCATTATGAGGAAGAGAACAGCGTCAATAATGGGTAGGTTGCGTGGAAGCTCCAACAGCATCCTGAAAACTTTATTAGACAGAGTGGACAGTCCACATATAAGCCAGCCCTGGGTACGGAGGTACGTGCCAACGTGTGTAGGGCCGTGGCCCTACACACGTATTTAGTTGTTTTGGGGCCGATTTTTCAATCGACAGATAATTTTTATTCGTGGAATAAAATTGACATCTGACAGCTTTTGTATGGAAGAACTGTCAAAAATTCAAAATTATTTCTCGGATAAAATTATCTGGCCTTGGAAAAATCAGCCCTTAGTCTGTAAAAGTTTACTAACTTATTTCACTGTTACTAATAGGTACTATATCTATGGATTGTGAGTACTAGTATTCTGAAATAAAGAATGTTTTATTATTTTAACGCTATTGCCAAAGGAATTCGTACAAAAAAATGGTATAGCCTCTGTTTATTCAGAGTTTGAAACAGTCGTGCATTTCTACATATTCACTACTATTTAGCATAGCAACAATAAAATTGATTTACTGCTTACAATCTGCACTATACCAATAGACCCAGTTTCCCGCTGCTCTTACAACTTGATGACGACCTCTGCTGTCCTCGATTATACGTTATTACTGTTACGTTTTACTTGTATTCTGTCACTGGATATCGAGTGTTTCGGAAAATAGGGATTCTCTCCCGTTTTCCTTGTTGCGTAGGATTGAATTTCTATTTGGAACATTGTCACCAAAGATGGAGGAAATTGTTAGCATTGCAGGTTAAGGAAAATTTGAGCAAGTAAAATGCATCGTCCTCTTTATTACCTATCACCGTTTTTCAGGATCTGTCTTACACAAGTCGCTTTATGTGTTTTGATGCTGTATTAGTCATGTATCTCAGAGATAAATAGGTTAGTGTACCTACTTTACAAATACTTACACACTTTTATTTAAATGCGCATACGTAACATTTTGATCGTTATAACCCTTGAAGGGGTTATTGTACTCATCATTATGAACAACTTTTACTGTGGGACCAACCCTGAAATCGTGAAAAAAAATCAGTTGATCCATAATTATGTCGAGTTAGGCGAACATTTGCATACTTACTTAAATATATTAAATAGGGCACTCGTAGCACAATCAGTTATGCGCAGGTCAATTTATTTTAGCAATTATAAACTGCACCTAACCTATAATAATCAATGTCATTATTGTTTTTAGATTTAAACAGAAACCGAAAGTTCTACAGGCGTTATGACAAACGCTTAGTGAACAGTAATAAATAAGCAATAGGACGCTGCATATTGCATGCTTAAACACGACTTTTATTAAATGGGACAAAGTTCTACAGAGCTTCTGGCAATGTAGCTGAACAATGACGCTGCTGTCACCAGCAATTAAGCCGAAAAGCATAGAAACGCGACACTATCTCAACCTAACCTTCCTTTTCCTTCCTGTTCAATCTCACAACCCACAACCCCATCCCTAATTGATACAGGAAACCGGAACATAATTACCATTGACATATTATCATCTCTTAAACAAAACAATCGGACCATTGTTTCCTTCGATAAGTAAGTCATACGTCAAAGTGTCGAACACACATGGACCCATGTTACGATTCTGTCAATAACATTCGGTTAAACAATGCATTTATTGTCTGCAAAATGGCCTTATGGTATTCATTGTTCTGCGATATTACGGTCAATGGGTCGGGTCGATACTGAATTTTGCGCTTGATTTCGAGTCGGAATTTAAATGCTTACAGGAAAAGGTATAGTGTGTCTCGTTATTATCAGGCATTTTTTAATTACTGTGGGCGTACTATGTGGGTAGTGTTGGTTATTGCGCAATAGAAAAATGCAGTTCAAATCGGATTATAATTTCATGAACAATTTAATCACACTAGCAAATCATACACTGTAGGTACATGATACAACCAGATACGGAATGCGAGAGAACAGTTTCTGAGCACATCTCCGTACGATGTCCAATGGTCGAGTCCCTTGCCGCTTTTTTTTTTTGATATGACCACTCGCAGATGCAACTCTAGACGTTAGCCGCTCACTCCTTTATACTGGTAGCAAAACAAGTCGAGCAGTGGGGCGGTGGGAGAAGTCGAGTGACGTACTTGTTGATGGCGTGATCGGTGCTCGTGTTGTTTACAGCTTAGAGTAGAGAAATGATACACGGCAACGCCGCCGACATGCTTACAGGCGGTGCATTGGTAAGAAATTATTAAGTATTTGGATATTGAAAGATGGTACTCAGGGATATTTCGATGCGTGATGTTATGTGATGTGCATCATCAGCGTCTCAATCCTAACTAATATTATAAATGCGAAAGTAAGTTTGTTTGTTACCTTTTCACGCCTAACCCACTGAACCGATCATCCTGAAAGTTTGCAAATACGTTGTCAGGTGTACAAAAACGGACATAGGATACCTTTCATCCCGAATAACGTGCTGTTCCCGAGGAAAACCACAATAACGTTATTATGATAATAGATGGCGCCATTGACGAATCAAAAACAGGACGTCTGTCGGGTCAGGTAGTTAAATAATACTTACGTTATCTGAGCGAAGTCTCAAGTTAAAGACTCCAACAAACAGGCGCGAGTCAAAGGCACCGCAAGTCGCGCAACGGTGCCTTTGTGTCGCGCGCGATTATATCGCGTGTCGTGCCTGTTTGTTGGAGCCTTCACTCTTAGGGTTTTACCTCGGAGTACCCACAAATCGTGCTCATAAGTAAACTATTTCAGTCAATGTGTGGGCTAAAAAGTACTTAAGTCATATAAATATGTAATAGTTACAAGAATCTCGGAACAAGCTCAGTCGTTTAAACAAAACGGAACTTAAGCACACGTAAATCCGATTGTTCCGTGCAAAAATATCATAACAAAAACTATGTTTTACGATGTTTTTATAGCAAAATAAAAATTGCACCTGTGAACATGTTTAGTTTGAACTGTCCTTTGTTAGGAATTGTTATTCGAAATGGATTTGTTCCAGACTTTGCCTGTGTTCCTTTGATATTGATGTCTTGGGTAAATAAAACTTATTACTGCGCAATAAGCTTGCACGCAGAAATGTTATGGCCTCTGCTTATAAGTTTGCTGCATTTCAATATAATGGAAACTGCAATCATGAGAAAGATAATGCAAGCATTTTTTTTAGGTTGGGAAATCATCAAATGACCCCTCCCTCTCTGGGTGGAGCGGAAGGGACTGTAAAACCCACCCGTGTTCCTTCCTTAGCCCTTTATGTTCCGGGGCAGCGGTAACCCTTTCGGACAATCCCGCTGACCCGGCAGATGCAAGTATTATCATGCATACAAGAGCGACCACAAGATCAATGAGGAAGTCAAGTCATCATCTCCCTAGCCTTTTCCGAACTATGTTCGGGTCGGCTTCCAGTCTAACCGAATGCAGCCGAATACCAGTATTTTACATGGAGCGGCTGCCTATCTGACCTCCACAACCCAGTTAAGTACTGGGTTATACGATACCCCTTGGTAAGACTGGTTGTCAGACTTTTGGACTTCTGATTATCCGTAACGACTGTCAAAGATCCACGAATGACAGGCGGGACAAACGTCTTATCGTGCTTTTCGAGACACGGAGGGGTCACGGTAAGTAAAGATGGTCACCCATCCACAGACCAACAGCAGCAAGCATAGCTTAACCTGATCGATCGACCTGTGCGGCTGTTATTATTTAGCCACGGGCCCCTCTGAGAAAGAGGAATGAGGAAGTCAAGTAATTTATTTGAATGGCAACATTACCAGATTAAAAGCCGATGTAGGTATCAGGTATCATAAACAAATGAAAATAAATTAGATTTACTGACTAAAACGATACTTTAAATGCTTTCCATCCGATAATTACATCATAATTTAAACCTTTATTGCCGAAGTTTAAATTATGACGATATTTTCTGAAAGCGACACCCGTCATGGTTATCCGTTATCACAGATAATAATATTATATCAGTATCGGTCGGTAACTGTTCACTCCTGAATACGGGTTGCCCTAGAGACCGATATTGTGAATGATATCAGCAGCGGATAAAACCGTAATCACTACGCTTGGTGCCCAGATTGGTGATTGCGGTGTCAGACCGCAGTCACGTCACAGTATAAAGATCATACAGTATTGTAACTCGGCCGTAACCTTGAAATAAATGCCTACAGCCGCGCGGTACGTAAACATGCGATAGGGCTGCCCGCCTCCAGCATTTTAATTACATTTGCCTACTTTGTGTTTCCATTTAGTTTTGTTATTGTATTTTACTGTGTGTACATAAATATTAATAATAAAAACCACGTCTTTACTTTGAATTTTACAAACTAACAAAACAAAACACACATGCCCCGAGGTTTTAACACAAGTGTACCTACCGTATAATGATTCATGAACCGCCTATAACTACCTATTTCACTGTGTCTATCACTTTCCTTTACTCTATTCACTTTATTAATTAATCCAGACATCTTTTTTTTCGGGAGATAAAAGGAAATACTTATCCATTAAAAAGACACACATTATGTACCTACCTACTAGTAAGTAAAATTATTTTATAGTCTTACCTTTCAGAGTTTCCAGGTAATCTAAAAAAAGTTATCTCTGGATGCGTTATTGACGAATTCATGCAACCAAAAACAGCACAATATATCCTACTCGTCATATTAAATATGTACTTCAATTTATTTTGCGCGGTTATTGTTAAAAAAAACAACACACCGTCCGTTCGTCACTGCGGCACAGTCGCGACTGTCTGCATGCCAAGCGCATGCCGAGGTCGAGGCGCGTAGGTATAGCTCGCGTTTCGTCCGTTTGTATGAAGTCGAAATACTGTATATCTTTATACTGTGGTCACGTCGGGTAATAATGCATCAGAAATGGTCATACATATAGTGGACGTTTAAAATCGCGTATAAGTAGGTATAATAAATTTGAGAGACGTTTATTATTATCTAGGTTGGTAAGTATTTGATTTCATCGAGTTTGTCATTCTGGCATCAATCACACTAATATTATAAAGGCGAAAGTTTGTGAGTGTGTGTGTGTGTTTATATGTTTGTTACTTCTTCACGCTCAAACGGCTAGACCAATTTTGATACAATTTGGTATGGAGGTAGCTGACACCCTGGATTAACATACAGGCTACTTCTATCCCAATATTCCCATGGGATCAAAACTTATGCGGGTGAAACCGCGGGGCACAGCTAGTAGAATATAAGACCAAATAATGTAACATGTGGAACCACCGATTGTATTTACTATAATTAAATGAAAATAAATGAATTTGAACATGAAAAACAAAATTCAACTTGCATGCGGAATACCTATTAACATAATATTTTTTTGTATTCTTATTTGGTTCAAGATAAAGAGCCCCTTAAATAATTTTCAAAGAAATTTTTAGTACAAAATTATGTACCAAAAACCAAAAAACACACAGCCATTACAAACACATTTTCTAACATATATCCCTTATATAGGAGGCATAATATCCACGTGCTCATTTGATACGTTCTGCTCACAATGGCCATATAAAACGTGGCGACGGCTGGCGTGACACGCTTCGTTAGTAGTTCTTTCTCTATGGTTCGTGTTAACTTTGCGATACATAGTCCTTTGTACTGTCCAACTTTTTGTTGCGGAAAGTTGTGCGAAAATTGCCGAATGATACTCGTAGATTCCGCACGTAACTTGGCAAGAGTCGTCAAATGCGTTTTGCCTTTTTTTAACTTTCTTCTAAACAGACATGTTTAAAAATAAATTATGGCAATAAAAATAGACTAATGATAAGCAATAAAAGCGTCCATTTATTGTACTAAGTGTATATGCCCAAATTGCTCCAACTACCTACGTCAAATTAAAAAAATCTAATCTTTCATTTGCATAAAATAAGGCACAGAAAGTTCATTATCTGCCGAGCCTATTCCCAACTATGTTGGGGTCGCCTTCCACTCTAACTGGATGCAGCTGAATACCAGTATTTTACATGGAGCGACTGCCTATGTGACTCCACAATCCAGTTACTGGGTAATACGATACCCCTTGGTAAGACTGGTTGTCACTTTCGGGCTTCTGACTAGCCATAACGACTGTCAAAGATCCACTAATGACAGCCGGGACCAACGGCCTAAATGTGCTTCCCGAGGTTCGGAGGGGTCTCGGTATGTAAAGATGGTCACCCATCCACGGACCAACCGCGGCAAGCGTAGCTTAACCTGATCGATCGACCTGTGTGGCTGTTATTATTTAGCCACGGGCACAGAAAGTTATTAACATAATTACACCGATCTCTTATTACCTATACCTAAAATGTCGCCGTGAAAATTTTACATATTTAATTATCGTCTTCAAAGTCTGAAAACAAAGCAACGATTTAGTAAATCGCTCACAAACCTTGATTACTGTATGTCCCAAACAAACACACTTTACTCCAAACCATGTTAAGATATTTGGCTTGGTATTCATTATGTCTCGACTGAGACGTTTTTTCGTCCAAGAAATAAATCTTCTAGCTTCATATTTCTCACGACTGGAGACTGCCATTTTTATGGCAAAAAAATGCCATTTCATGTACTGTTTTCGTTTAAAATGGACTCATAAAGTTTTAGTATATTCTAGAATTCTGGAAGTATTCTGGTTATAAAGTTAATGACCCGTATAGAGTGACATTAGCAGAGCATCGAGAACAATGGTTGACTGCTAACGAAAAGTTCAACCTTTATTTTTTGGGTTGTAAGACTCACGAGGGTGGGTTTTATATGGAAGTATTTTGCGCCAAAATTTGAGTGGGATTCTAAATATCTGAAACCGTCCATAACTAAAAGCCATTGCATATATTTTATCAACTTATATCTAATGGACTTCTAGACATCATCATCATCATCATTTCAGCCGAAAGACGTCCACTGCTGGACATAGGCCTTCCCCAAGCACCTAGACATAAAGCCCCGATATTACCTACTTCATCGCCTTCCGTATCCAGCCAGCTTACACTACCTTCTTAGACCGTCGTTCCACCTAGGTTCAGAGGGCCTAGCGACGGAGTGAACGTAACGTAACTTTGAACGTTTTTTTAATTGAAAATACAGGTAACACTGGCTTTATGTTTAAAGCACAATGAGTATCTGGGTGATATATGAATAAAGTCGTCAAACTGATTCAATATTATATGCGAAACTTGTATTCCAATTCAACAATGCTTCAAATTTACGTAACGTTAACTCTGCCACTACGCCCTGCCTTCTCTCTCGAGCACTCTATAGGCTTATCTAAAGAGCTGTTCTATGTAATACTAGCTCCTGCTCGCGACTTCGTCCACGTGAAATTTCACCCTCTTGGGGAATTTCAAAAAACCCTTTCTTAGTGGATACCTACTCTTCACAAAGAACACACTCTCCGGATTTCATGGACCATCGGTTTAGGCGTTGATATATCAGTCAGTCAGGACTTTGAATTTTATACATATAGATTGTTCATTCGCGATCTCTTTCTAGTCAAAGACATCTAGCGTCTAACCTAATCTTGGCATGGTCACTGGTCAATTCAGCTTCTTGTCATCATGTTGAGATCAGTTTTCAATTTAACCGGTAGCACCGAAATAGGTACATACCAGTATTTAAATATTAATAAATAAATAAATCGGCGACACAGGCCTAAAGAGGCATGAGGAAGAGGGAGTAAGGTTCACTCTATAGGAAAGGGAGGATCCGCCGACCAGACGGGTGTCGTGCCTGTCGGGCAACTGTCCGATGATTCATATCGGGCCGTTGTATATATGTATGCTAATTGCGCGGTAAACTCTTGCTTGTGAGATGCAGGATTTTGCGTGACGTCATTATGACGCGTAGGTCGCATGTGGCGTTGATGAAGATACCGCTACAGGCCCATAGACCTAAACCTAAACATAGATATTTATCTTACATGGAGCGAATGCTTATTGAACTCCACAACCTAGTTACTGGGTGACACAATGCCACTTCAGCCTCTTGTCTCTGCAAAAAAATCATGTTTATTACAAACAAAAATACGATGTTTTCCTCAGTTACATAAAACGAATTGAATACAATGAAAACCTTCGGTCAAGCTAAAGAGAATGAAATTCAATCAGAGAGACTTTGACTTGTTAGAAAAACTTCAAATACCACAGCTTAATAATTTAATTGGAAGGAGGGGAAAAGAAAATTGTGAAAGAAAATTCTTGAAATATGTCCCACAGAGATGTAGGCACTTAATTAATTTCAAGTAAATATTGAGTAGGCAACATCTGGAACGTTATCCGAGGACTGCTGGATGAAGTAAATAAATCTGGGATTGGTTTTATGGTAGACATCTTATCCTCCTGCATGCGGCCGGAGCAGTGTTGGCTATGTGGTACGACTTACGAGTCGTAGCTCGTTGGTTCGAGTCCAGACAGACCTTTACTTTGTGTAAATTATTTCATCACCACTGCTCTCAAAATGGTGAAGGAAAACACCGTGAGGAAACCGGCATTATAGAGGACCAAAAATGGGAAGTCATGTGACATCTACCAATCCACACTGGGCCTGCGTGGTGGATAACACCCCAATCCCTCTCACTGAGAGGAGGCCTGTATCCCAGCAGTGGGAACATTAAAGCTGAATATGATGCTAATGCAACATCTAGAATGGCATTGGATGGAATAAAGTTAATAAGTCTAGAATTGATTTTATGAATGACGTCTGATCTTCCTATATGTGGCATTATTAGTAATTAGCATACCTAAGTTTAACACCCAGTTTTAATATTATTACCAATATTATTTAGGTGTATTGTAAAAAAAAATCGTTTTTGTACCTACATAATTGGACCACTGGTCCTTTTTTTTTTGCTCCAGCTCGTCCCGACATCTTCTACGGCGTCTGCCGCGACGGTTTTCTGACTAATCTTGGTTTACGTTGATTAAATTTTAAAGACGTGTATTTTAAGTATATTTTTTTCAATTTATTGCAAAATCACTGTTAAATATCAACCAAAGAATGAACCCAAAAATAACAAAACAAATACTAACACCGACGTATGTAACAGAAAGTGTCAGTAAAACATCTAATAAAAACAAGCCAGATAGAACATTTGTTGGTACCAAGAGATATTACGTAAGGCAGTACATGAATAAACAGAGACGGAACACAGCCACGCTTTGACACGAACACATAACAGGCTGTTATTTAGATAAGAAAAGGGAAAGAAGTAGGAAAATAAAAAATAAACAAAAAAAACACAGTAGCTAGAAAGAAGAAGATGGGAAAAATGTAGAAGAGTTATCTACTGTAGTAATAGACGATAAAAATTAGATCAATAGTTAACGGTAGCCACCATTTATATAGACGCTAAAAAAGGCAAAATTGACTAAGCGACATAGGTCTAAATGAACAGGAGAATAGTATGAAGTTTAACTTTTCATTAAAAATAAAACATAACAATTCCGATTCAGATTCGAGAAAGAGTTCCAGATTATTACAGAGAAGATTTCCAAAACAGTATGAATTACGCCTGTAGGATGATTACAAGTATTTATATCCCTATTTATAGCCATAAGTCGCTTAGTAAATTTTGCGTTTCATACGTCGAATGGCATCACTGATTTCCACATTAAAACTTTTGGAAATAGAACTTTCTTAGCATCCTCGCAATTATTGGTTTCCTATCTGACTAGTCTGAGAAGAAAGGCCGGAACAAACTCAGAGGTCAGTCTCTTTTAAAGTCCATACAAATTCAGGGTCAGTTAATATGAAGACCATGTAGATCGATGTCTGAGGTGGTTTTTTGAGGAAAGAACGACACAGATTGAGAGGACCTGTCCAGTCAGTGCACGCATTTGTCAGAAATCGTGCAGCTCAACTCAGAACTTGTACTTGATTTATATCAACTTCTTCATCATCAACTTTTTTTTTAAAGTTGGGGTATAAAATCCAAAAATATTTTTTCGAATCCGACACGCAGTTCCAGAGAATAGCGCGTCCAAACAAACAAACTCTTCAGCTTTGTTATTAGTATAGATGGATAGATAAGTCCAGATTTCCAAAAGATGTTTTTCCTTCAATGGCCAAGATAAACTCAGAAATCAATAAATAATCAAAACAATAAAAAAACTCACAAAATCAACTTTAAAAATCATCCCAAACGTTTCCTAAACTACCCACAATATGGAGTGTCACCTTTCCAACATTGTACAGACGCCAGCACATCAAGCTACCCAAATTTTCCCAATCAACTTTGAACCTTATGCTTTAGCGATAAAGTTGAAAATCTATTGAAGAAATTTGACACATTGTTGTAGCTTGATATGCCATCTGTACACTTGAGGCCACAAAAAGGGAAGGTTCAGTTATGATTTATTTCAGGCTGTTGGCTGATACGTTACGTCACTGTACGCTGTCGCGAGATTTATAAGGACGCTCAACGTTTGAGGAAAAGATATATACAATCTGAGATAGGTATAGGTACGAGGAAAATTGCTTACACGGAGTAATTGCGATTTTGGTTTCTGGAGATTTGGTAAAAAATTGTGTATGCACGATTGGTAGATACAGTTTTTATTTAATGCTGCATGAATGAAAACTTAACTCGAAAAACAAGGAAAATTTTACTGGGTTTAAATTGTGAAATTATTAACGTCAAAAAAGTAGGTTTTGAGGTTTTTAATTAGTGTGAATAAGGGGAAAATTATGTCAGGTTTCAATGCTAGGCAAAGCCTGCCTCGAGAAGGCCTAGAGGGAAGGTACTGTTTAACAAACATTACTTTGACGTTGGTAGGTTCTAATAAAGTTATAAATAATTAGCTTTTTTAAAGTAACAGTGGGTTTAAAGTCCTCCAGACCGAATTTCGGCTTTGGCGACCAAACTTAGCAGCGACCTTCGGCGCGGGAGATATTATAGTGCACAAGTGAGTGCGCAGACAACGGTGCCCTCTCTCGTTTCTCTCTCTCTTTGTCCGATATGGGACGACACGTAATCCGTCAACCAGAAAAAGATCAGGTGCAGGACCAAAGGCTTAGCGTACTTTCCGAGGCACCCGGGTCTTGGTATGTAAAGATGGTCATTCATCCACGGACCAACCGCGGCAAGCGTAGCTTAACCTGATCGATCGACCCGTGCGGCTGATATTACTTAGCCACAAGCCAAAGAAATTCCTAATGGAAAAACCCAATATCAGTTTGCCCGACGCACAGCAGTCGGGCTTGCGAGTTGCGACCACGAGACCAACGGGGCAGTCAAGGCCTAGGGTAGGTACTGTTTAAGACGACTACAGGACCTAAACGCAAAAAAATGCAAGTTTTATAATGCCTAAAAGTATATGATCGACAACAGTAAACAAAAAAAAAAACAGAAAAATATATGATACTAGCTGCTGCCCGCGACTTCGTCCGCGTGAAATTTCACTATCCCCTCATTCACCCTCATAGGGGTGGAATTTCGAAAAACCCTTTCTTAGTGGATACCTACTCTTCACAAATAACACACCCTCCAAGTTTCATGTCTCTAGGACCAGTGGTTTGGGCTGTGTGTTGATATATCAACAATCAGTCAGTCAGTCAGTTTACCATTTTATATATTCTTCAGGATATATGCTATTAGTCAGCGCGGAACTAGTTGGCCGCGCCTTAGGTATGTGAGCAGTGGGACGGAGAGGCGGGGGCGCTTTGTCATCACTCAGTACGTGTGTTGCGAACACTAGGCAACCGGCGGGGTTGCCTAGTGTTCGCAACGCACCCCCGTCCCCACCTAAGGCGCGGCCAACTAATTGCGCGCCGACTACGTGCTGAAAACATAATACAGCTAATTTGATATGATAGAAAAAATCATGAAGATACCTCTAAAAACTTTTTTTTACAATATAAACCATACGTACGCTTAACGCTACCATACGCGTATACGCGCTTTAGGTCATGTAGTCCCTGTATCAAACATTACTTTGTCGTAGTTTTAAAGTTAGTGTAAATAGCGTATATAAAAAACCGGGCAAGAGCGAGTCGGACTCGCGCACCAAGGGTTCCATACCATCATATGTTTTTAAATTTTCACAGGCGAGCTACTTATTAAATCTTGTTCAAACCAATTTTCGGTGGAAGTTTACATGGTAATGTACATCATATATTTTTTTTAGTTTTATCATTATCTTATTTTAGAAGTTACAGGGGGGGGCACACACACATTTTACTACTTTGGAAGTGTCTCTCGCGCAAACTATCAGTTTAGAAAAAAAAAATATTAGAAACCTCAATATCATTTTTGAAGACCTATGCATAGATACCCCCACACGTATGGGTTTGATGAAAAAACATTTTTGAGTTTCAGTTCGAAGTATGGGGAACCCAAAAAATTTATTGTTTTTTTTCTATTTTTGTGTGAAAATCTTAATGCGGTTCCAAGTTTCAACAGTACAGTTCTTATAGTTTCGGAAAAAAGTGGCTGTGACATACGGACGGCCAGACAGACAGACATGACAAATCCATAAGGGTTCCGTTTTTGCCATTTGGCTACGTAACCCTAAAAACGGTGTCAAAAACATTTCAGTAATTTCAATCGAATACAAAAAAAAAATCTCTCACTTTGGTGAAACTGGCAGGTTTATTTCTTTTAGAGTTTTTAATTGCAAAATATTAATCCAGTCTGCTTTTTGGAACATGTAACTGCTACGGTTTTTAAAACGCATGCAACAGATATAGGATTAAAAATCAGTTATGCATAAATAAATGGTGCTATAAAATGCGTACAAAGGTTACAATGACTGTTTTGTGTTAAATATTGTGTGCACAAAAGCCATTAATATAATACATCGGTGGGGCGTTCACGCATTTTTTAAACTGTTTCGTTACTGTTGCAACGAGTTCGTAGTCAACCGCAGACAGCAGCAGCAGACGACGTGTCGCTACGACACTGCCGTCTGCTGCAGTTGGGTTCGGAATCATGACTGCAGTGACATGACGCTGCGACGTGTCGCTAAGGGTATGCGCGCACTACGAAAATAAATCGTTGCGAAGAAAATTCGTCAATCTGTAGACAATACTAATATACTAGAGTCCGCGCACTGCGGAAAAAAATCGCATGCGAATTCGCTTGAAAAATTTATGCGTTTGCGATTTTTACCGCAAACCGCAACGATTAAAATCGAAAGTGCCCGCATAGCCTAAGACATGTCGCAACGTCACGTCGTCTGCTGCTGCTGTCTGCGGCCGGCTACAAACTTGTACCTTTGGTTACATATGAGTGCGAAGATACTTTATATAGGTACATATACTTAAATTAATTTCTCTAATTGTATTATTATTTTTCCCTTGACTGTACAGTCACCAAAAGAGATAAGTAACCAGAGCCTTCGGATGTACTCGTAGTTGAAGTTTAGAAAGAAACAGATGCGATGTTTTCAAATGAAATTGAATTTGATAAATGATGTTTGTTTTCTATTAATTAAATTTAATATTATTATTCGAAAACATCCATTGGTTTCTTAGTAAACTTATGTTACCTTATATTAATTTCAAATAAACTAATTACAGGCACTTTTGAATTGTCAAGGGTTCGGTCAGTCAGAAAGAAGAAGAGAAGTTGCCCAAAGCGTAGTAGGACCTATCAAGAAGAACGGGCGAGAAACTCCATGGACACTCTTTTAAATCAAAATAATAAGGTTACAAAGTATTGGTTACTAGGCAAAACAAACGCATTACATTTTTTAGGAAGAAGAAATACAAAAAAGATACTGCCATATTTGTAACCAACAACATTTTCCACGGAATACACATAAAAAACTAATAATTATCTTTACAAACCATGCTACTTAAACTAAAACCTAAAAACTACAATAGTTTCTTGTATTAAATATTAAAAAAAAAGTTTTAGCAAACAAAGCAAAAACTCAGAAGGCATGCAAATCTTAATTAAAATTAAAATAACTGTTGACTAAGTTAGTTAGTTTTCTAGCTCCTTAATAAATCACCACTTATTTGGAGAGAATCAACGACTCAATGGTTTATTCCACTTAAATGAAATAAAACGTTCTTCGCAGGGTGGAATATTTTACGATGGTGGAGACCCATTAATAATGCTGGGTGTACAATGACGACAATCGCGTTATTCATCGCTGGGCGACGATTTTAATGATAGTCATCTATTACGTGATTGAGTAGCGGTGTTGTGTTGCTGTATTTTGGTTTTCATGGTAATATGCAGTGGCGTGTAATTATTTATGTGGATAAAGACTTCATTTTCGGTGTCGTAGGAGAGCAGTGGTGGCCGTTGGCCGCGACTTACGAGTTGTAGGTGTCGTAGGTTCGAACCCAGACAGGTGCTTTACTTTGTGTAAATTATTTCATCACCCCTGCTCTCAAAACGGTGAAGGAAAACATCGTGAGGAAACCGGCATGTCCTAGAACCAAAAATTCAAAGACATGTGACATCTATTAATCCGCACTGGGCCCGCGACCGTGGTTTATGACCACGCTTCCACCGGAGTCCGGCGTCAAACAGTCTGCTGTGTTTCGTCGATGCGTGGGAGTCCCAGGGCCTTAGGCATCTTCTGGGCACGCTCGTTCCATCATAGACCTCATCCATCGCTTTCCATCAGGCGTGATCGAGGTCAAGAGCGGCCCATTCAGAAATTTAAAAAAATACCGTATACACTCTAATTAGAGTAGGTATTGTTTTTAAAGCTAACTATTATAATTAATAAAATTGGGGTATTCCACTCAGAGCACTGATTTGAACCGCACTTGGACGAACCGCACCTGAGCACTTCCACTAACCGCAATGAAACAAAATTTCGTAACGCGTGTTGACTCTACATTACTTTATGCATTTAAAATTGAGTCTAATCGCCTTGAAACAAGATTTAATTTTCTTTGGCTCAATGCGTGGTCAGCAAAATACATAGTTTTTGAAAAAATATCTATATTATAACTTCCTGACCAATTCAGTAGTCAATAATGAACAAACTACTTTCAGAAATTGCGTTTATTCTCTTATACAACGTGCCGCTACAATGGTGACATTAATTTAACACACGTAGACGTTTTCACATTTTCGTTTCATGAAGAATTTCTATTTCCATTAAACGTTATTATTTACGGATTTATTTAAAATTTTAGAAAATAGCATCTTAGAGCAACCTGTACATAAAGAACTGTTGCGCAGCGGTCATTTGCCGGGGTCACGGATCATAACATCGCATCAATGAAATAAAACGAATAAGCAATACTATTAGAATGAAACAAATGCAAAGAGTAGGCGAATTGAAGGAAAGACATATCGCTTTGGCGGCGAGTGGCGCGTGCGCCGACAAAGGGATATCTCTTACCTACCCCGCCGCCATCCTTTTGTCGGCGGCGGCGCGCACGCGCCGCCGCTTGCCGCCAAAGGGATGGCGGCGCAGGTGACTCGCGAAACCCCTCCCACCCACCGCGCCCCCGCAATGCACTCGAATTCTTTTTGCTTTCTAGTTTCTAGTGCTAGCCGAACCCGTGTCCTTGACACACTTCGTCAAACCAGTGCGCATAATTACGAATATTGTTGTGAATGTTTCCGCGAAAAAGACGCTTACCTATTGTTTTATTTATTTATTTTTGTGTAATTAGGATAGTAATTAGATTATGGTGCTGCGATAAAGACGCTTTGCTTTGTTTTACTAGTAGGTACGTTTACATCTCTTGCGATACAGACGCTTTTATTTTTTTGTTTTGTGCTTGTGTAAACTTGTGATCGTGATGGCAAATACACATCCGAACTACACAGCAGCTGAATATGCGGACATGATCCTAATTTACGGAGAATGTCAACAAAATGCTGCCCTTGCGATAAGAACATATCGCGAGAGATATGGCGATAGATGCGGGAAAACATGAAACGCCGTTTAGCCCTTTGTATCCGCCAACAAGGTGGTCTCATTGAGAATAAGAAAATTTTAAATAAAGACAAATCTCAGCAGGATTGTCCGAAAGGGTTACCGCTGGCCCGGAACATAAAGGGCTAAGGAAGGAACACGGGTGGGTTTTAGTCAGTAAGAGTCTGACACTCCCTTCCGCTCCACCCAGAGCGGGAAGGGTCATTTGATGATTTCCCATCCGCAAAAAAAAAAAAAAATTAAGACAAATAAAAGCAGTGTTAGTGATGTGATGATAAGTGATGACAGTTATAACTAATAGTATCTAACAAGAGAGGGTGATATGATAAACGTTTGACTAAGCACCTCCGCTGTAGGTACCACTTGCGCCGCCGCCGCCGCTCGGTTTCTTTGATAAATGCCGTCAAAGAATCGGACCGATCACGAGTAGGTACAATACGCGTTGCGCTTGCGCGGTTGCCAGCGCGCGAAGTGACGCGCGTTGCCGCTCCGAGTCAACGTAACCAGCAGCTACGTAAGTAATTTCATGAATGAATTTTTGCAAGGGCGATCCCAATTTTAGTTAATATAATATTATTTAGTTTGTTTGAAAAAATTTTTTTTTCAATTTACGTATTATTTTAACCTATCAAGTTAAATATGATTAATGGGCACTAGCCCTACCCGTGTGTTAAATTAATGTCGCCATTGTAGCGGCACGTTGTATACCTTGTAATTCAAATCACAAGCATCATTTCTTGATGTGTAAAATAGCAATACCTAATACGGTAAAATTTACGTACCTACGGTAGCAATTCGCTTAGCAATAAATCATTTAATTTTAAATATTCCTTTACTTTCTTCAAAGCACTCGCCTCAAAAATACTCAACTTCAAACAAAACTAAAACATAAAGGTAGAATTTTAGTCGCCAAGAGCTATTCAAACAGTTTATAAGTGCCCAACACTAGCAATTCGTTACTCGATAAAATTGAGCGCTCCACACTAGAGAATACTCCAATAAAAGTAGAACAAAAAAAAACAGTTTTCCGCTTTATTAGATTGCCAGTATTTCATTTGGCACATTGTTTTTTTATTAGTTTAGGCTCTGATATGTGTTGTCTGGAAGGTTGTTTTTTTAAGATGGCGGCACGAATTGTGTCAACAACTTGATTATTGCTTATTGGTTCTGTATACTTCGTTTTGTTGACAGTTGTTATGTTTACTTTATTTGTAATGAAAGGATATTTAATATTAATGTTGATTTTTAACTCGTAGAGATGCTTCTGTCTACATGGTCGCCACTTCGTTAGATCCACCAGGGGGCCCAAAAAGGCCACTTTGGCAGAATCATAAAAGGATAACATTATGAATCATAATATGGCGAAGACAGCCCGTGTTTTTCCTTTTTTCGCTGCACTACGTAGTTAAAATCAAAGAGATTAGGATTGGATTTGGATTGGATTGATTGGTATTTTAGCTTACTGACTAAAACCCACACATGTTCCTTCCTTAGCCCTTTATGTTCCGGGCCAGCGCTAACCCTTTCGGACAATCCCGCTGACCCGGCAGTCCAACGTAAGCTAATCTTATAATATGCTTTTTTGAAAAGGACACGTTTCATGAGGGTTTTGACTATTGCTCAGTAGGATATTGGTATACTTACTAAGCCTAATTTCTAAAGACCTAACTCATCTTTCTCTTACCCTTAGGTATTCTAATTTATTTGATGTCGGCGCAATATAAAACCTGCTAACATGCATAATCATCATCTGCCTAGCCTTTTCCCAACTATGTTGGGGTCGGCTTCCAGTCTAACCGGATGCAGCTGAATACCAGTATTTTACATGGAGCGACTGCCTATCTGACCTCTACAACCCAGTGAGGTACTGAGTAACACGATACCCCTTCGTAAGACTAGTTGTCAGACTTTCGGGCTTCTGAATACGTGTAACGACTGTCAAAGATCTACGAATGACAGCCGGGAACAACGGGTTAACGTGATTTGCGAGCCACGGACGGTTTGTAAAGATGGTCACTCATCCACAGACCAACCGCGGCAAGCGTAGCTTAACCTGATCGATCGACCTGTGCGGCTGTTATTATTTAGCCACGGGCCCCTCAGCAACATGCATATTATGAAAGAAATTATATAAACTTGCCACAAAACTGCAATTTGTTACTATAAAAATAATCAAAGAATGAGCAAAGTGCGTGTCAATACCCCATTTTGGCAAGTCATTAAGGAAACAGAAAAAAAAACTGTTGTATATTTAACAACCTTTTCAGTTCAATTGTAGTTACAATATGGAACTTTTAATGTTTCCACTAACGGTAATTGCAGTTTCTTTTATTGTATAACTGCTCTTTCGACTTTTGGACATGTAAATTAAGAGCAATTTGCGATCATAGTAGGCATGAAAATAAAGTTTTAATTCTAGACATGCAAATACTATTGATATTATATTTCTTCTTAGGGAATACTTTTCATAATGTCACGTGGGAGCACGAAATTCTGACAACCAGTCTTGCCATGGTATTGTAGTCAGATGGGCAGTTGTTCTATATAAAAAACTGGAATTCAGCAGCATCCGGTTAGACTGGAAGCTGACCCTAACATAGTTGGGGAAAGGCTAGACAGATGATTATGACATGTGAGAGCAGAATCTGACTAATAATAATATGTAAGTACATACATTTTATATTTTTTCCAGCAATATTCAATTAGAAAGATGATTATTTATTTATTAAAAACCAACTTATATTAACGCTTTGCAACAATGATTATCAAAAAGACAACAAAAAATAAATTTGTAGTTTTTTATAGTTTTTAATAACTAACCCACGTAGGTAGTACAGACGCCCAGCACATCAAGCTACCCGAAACTGTCAAATTTTCCCAATCAACTTTAAACCTTATACTTTAGCGATAAGGTTGAAAATCTATTAAATAATTTTGACAGATTGTAGTAGCTCGTTGTGCTGTCGTCTGTACATCCCATTCTATTTTTCTTTGAGAAATAAACGCTAAAGTGTACTTAAATTGTTCTTTTAATTAGAACGGAGCAAGCTAGACATTTATTACGGAAAGTTTTCTCAGTAATGTTTCTTAGAAACTTAGAAAGTTTATACTAAATTGCTGTTTTAATTGTGTATTTACTAGCGAACTGTATATTTTGTACTGTCTGTGTAGCTTCCGGCTTAGCAATAAATAGTCTATGAAAGTCTACATCAATCTCCGAAAGGAATACAGTATCGATAAAGACGTTTCTTGGTATTGTGGGAGAGTTAACGTAAAGATACAAGACTGCTAAAAATTGCCTTATTTTATATATATACTCAGACCCATAACAGCTCTCTTTGTAAGATTTTTATTTTTCCATACAAATATTTGTGATTTTCGTAAATGAAAGATAATTGCCTCCCCGACCGTTTTCGGTCACGGTGGCTAATCTCAATGGAGATTTGCCAGGTACGCAGGAGATATTATAGTTCACAAGCGTATGCCTAAAAACACAGGTGCACTCTCTGTTCCTTTATTCTCATAGTCCGATGGGACGGCAATCCGACACGACCGGGGAGAGATCAGGCGCAGGACCAACGGCTTTACGTGCTTTCCGAAGCACGGGGGTATTACACCGCCAACTTCCAAACTTCGGACTGTTACTAAGAAATTCCTAATGGAAAACCCAATAACACTTTGTCCGACCCGGGAATCGAACCCAGGCTCAGCAGTCGCGCTTGCAACCACGAGACCAACGGGGCAGTCCAATATGAAAGATATACGAACCACAGCGCAAATGCTGTCAAGTTCCATGTTCAGTGTACCTTTTTAGGGTTCCGTACCTACTCAAAGGGTAAAAACGGAACACTATTACTAAGACTTCGCTGTCTGTCTGTCCGTCCGTCCGTCCGTCCGTCCGTCCGTCCGTCCGTCCGTCTGTCTGTCAGTCAAGAACCTGTATCTCAAGAACCGCGGTAGCTAGAGTGTTGAAATTTTCACAAAATATGTATTTCTGTTGCCGCTATAACAACAAATACTAAAAACAAAATAAAATAAATATTTAAGGGGGGCTCACATACAACAAACGCGATTTTTATGCCCTTTTTTGCTCGATATTAAAAATGGCAACAGGTAGGCAATTGAAATATTCACAAAATACTCAGTTGTATTTTTACTTTAATAATAAATAATAAAATAAATATTTAAGGGGGGCTCCCATCTATGTTCTATGTTATGGGTTTGGTTTCCGCACTTAGTCCTTCAGTGGACCATTGTGCGTGTGGGTACAACAAACGTGTTTTTTTCGGCGTTTTTGCCTTGTGGTACGGAACCCTTCGTGTGCGAGTCTGACTCGCACTTGGCCAGTTTTTTTACTTTTCATATGCTCAGGCTTACCACAGAAACTCAGTGATATCCATACTAATCTATACCAATATTATAAATGCGAAAGTGTGTCTGTCCGTCTGTTACGTCTTCACGCTTAAACCGCTGAACCAATTTAGATGAAATTTTGTATAGAGATAGTTTGAGTCCCGGGAAAGGACATAGGATAGTTTTTGTCCCAATATTCCCATGGGATCGTAAAATATGCCGGTGAAACCGCGGGGCACTTTAAGTTTTACTTTAATTTTTTTTTTCTTAATTATACCTAATCATCATTATGATCTCCTAGCCACCTATGTAGGGAAAGGCTTCTGCCTTTTGAACTGAATGCACCTGAATGCTAGTTTTTAACGTGATGCGACATTCCAACTTAATCACTTTTAATAATAAATATCTATGTTTTCGATTCTTCGAAAAACAATACAAAAGTATACAAAGTTGACAATGGTATCGTTCCTTTATTCCTTACTTCAGAATTTATTCAAAAAGTATAAAAGAGAAATGGAATATTTGATTAATGATCCACAACCGTAATTATTCACAGTTCTTGAAGTTATTCTGAAAAATGTATTCGTTATTGATGTTGAAAGCTGTATTGAGTGCCACTGTATCTATAAATAAAGAGAATTTACATCTGATCGAACCTCTAACTATACCTATTTTGCGCTCCTAAAAATATTGTTGAACACTCTAATGTAATGTTTGCGCCTCTTTTTGGGAACTTAAAATAATTTATATTTTGGTGTTCTATAGAGATACTAAATAGCCAAATATTTGCGTCCAAATTGCATGTAACGCTCGCCGGCCATCGCCGTAGCACGCTTCGCTCGCTTGGCTCGCGCGCGTTTGGTCCCAGCTCTAACCAAACCAAAAAAAAAAACCATTTGGTCAGGGTGGCCAGAACATAAAAGGTATATTTCTAAATTTTGAAATTTTCTCCTTACATAAAATGTCTATCATTAGAAGGAAATTAAACAAATTTTTAAGATTAAAAAAAAAATTGTGTAACAGCAGATTTTTTTCTTATATATTATAAGTTGGTCCTAGCTGCATCGCAACGAATTTAAAAACTTCTCCTTTTTAAGGCCAGCTAATAACCGACTTAGTTTTGTTCTGCGTCAAGCAGTATCTTAAATTTAAGGAAACATCCTTAAAAAAGGAAAAAGAACGTGGACAGCTTGCAGCACCTTTAAAAATATTTCTCTTCAGACGTTATTTTATAGTAAACTAGCAGCGCCACGCGGTTTCACCCGCGTTTTGGTCCCGTGGGAATATCAGGATAAAATTATCCTATGTGTTAATTCAGGAAATGTGCAGAAAATCTATGTGCCAATTTTCATCCTAACCTGTTCAACGGTTTACACGTAATTGAGTAACAAACATCCAACCATCTTCACAAACCTTCACAATAATAGGATAAATGTTACACGTGCCACTTTCTACACGCGTGTCACGTGTAACATTGATTAAGAATGTATTGTGTGTGAATGTGTTGTTTAAGAATATTGATTCTTAATAGAATCCAAAACCGATCCCACAGTAAAGCCCATTCGCACCACAACTCACTAAATATCTTTTCACACTACCTGCTCGCTAACGTCAAATTATATGTCAGGCAAACTTAACCTAAAAAAAATGTTATTTAAGCCCTAGCCGGGCATTAATATTGTACTGTAGTTCATTATGACCCGCTGGTCATTAATGTGATTTGAATTTGGAACGTCAACTGAGAAAATCGTATGAAACATTAACAAAAAAAAAACAAAGGTCGAACAAAGAGTTCTCACTTCATAGGTTTTAGTCGCCGTCGACGAACGAAATGATAGGTTGCTGTGACGCACGTTAGAATGTTGGATTTGGGCTGATGCTCCATTGAATGTATTATTACATTGAAAACATAAAAAAACTCGACAGGCATCTGCAAGTTGTATGTTATTTTAGTTCAATCTCAGATTTGATGCCACCAACTGCATCAGACTGCTTGAAAACTGAGGTAGTTTTAAATCTTAGTTGCAGACGGGTTTTGATTTTGTCATTTTATTTTTATTTGAATCCTTTTAGTGTGTTATATTTTTGAAATCGTCTCCTCAAGCCCTTTATTTTGATACCCCACATAGTAATGGTACTATTTTTTTCAAGACCTTATTTGGTTGTCGTCTAAAATCCGCTATTTTGATTTAAAAAAAATAAAATCTAGCTTATTCTACCTTCTCGCGACCCAAACGAGTACATAGACTCTTAATGTAATAATGATTGATGACTCCTAGTGATTTTCCGTCAGTCAGTACAAGCTAATGGTTTATGTATGTTTGACACTCAAACTATTACGTGTATGGTTGGCCTTAAGACGAATAACGCATCCTAGATTGCTCCAACCAATCTGGTGTCAAAGATTTAAATCGCTAGATTCGTCCTGCCGCGTCAAAAGGTAGACGCGTTTCATTTTGACACCTCTAAGACACAATGAGGCAGTGACTAGACTTGATCGTTTATTTATTAATGTATGAGCTTACTTTTTCTCAGTATGAACACTTTTACAAGTGACTAGGTGCACATTTAATCAATCTATAATGTTCCCACTGCTGGAACACAGACCTCGTCTCTTCGAGAGGGACTGTCAAACGGTGAAGAAAATCATCGTGAGGAAACCGACTTGTCCTAGAACCAAATATTCGAAGACATATTGTGACATCTACCAACCCGCACTGGGCCCGCGTGGTAGACTAGGTACGGTGATTGCAAATCTAGAGATTTAAATCTTTGTATAGTGTACAGTGATGTACAAGGCAGGTCTGATTGGATAACCACAATTCTAATGGCACCCAGGACACTGGAAATCCTTGTGCATGGAGCGCTTACGATGCATTCTCGGTATTGGTGTGGAGCTTCAGTTGGGCTCGTGAATATAATAACGTGTAGGTAGGTAGAGGTGATGGAATATAGAATGGCCTATAAAACACATACGTGCAAGTTTTCAAAAATATGTACAGGAGTTTCTACTTTTACGAATGATTCGGACGGGACTTAGACAACTAAGCTTTCACGAATTATTTATCTTAAAAAAAAAATGTCTAAACATTTTTTGTTAAACTCGTAAAGTGAATAAAATCGTAGGCGCTCATGTCTCATGAAAGTTTCAACTGTATCCGATCTTAATTAATAATTTTACACAGCGTTAGTATTTTAATTATACACATAATAATCAGGAACAAACTAGAATAGTTCTAATAACAAGACAAAACTTTTAAAATTATCCAAAGTATATAGAATAGTTGGAACAGCGTCCAATTAAGGTTGAGCTCTAAAAAAGGCGGGCAGTTGGTTTTTATTGGCAATTTGGAACACAACGGAGGGGGCCAGGGTTCTCGCTGCGTTGGTAAGTGCATACGGTGACACTGCAGCTCTGCTTAATGACAACATACGGGAATTTAGATTGTCAAGCAACGGAGTTTGGCGAAGAATTGACTACCAGACCACTAGTCGTAGTACAGCCACACTTGGTTGATATCCTGACCAGTCATACTCAGTGCTCCTCCTCCACGTTTATTATGGGCACAGTGGAACCACAGGTGGAACTGTGTTCTCTTCCATATTTAACCCGTCTGCCTTCAAATCAAGAGTGAACAGGATCTTCTGGGCACGCTCGTTTCATCATAAACCTCATCCATAAATTTCTATCAGGCGTGATCGAGGTCAAGAGCAGGCCCATTTAGCAATAAATAAAGGATTGCTTGCACTGACTGGACTGATCCACTCAAATCTGTGATCTGACCAAAAAGTATGTCTGGACTAAAAGAGACTTTGACTCTTTTTTTATTTTTTGCGGATGGGAAATTATCAAATGAACCCTTAGAAGCTCTGGGTGGAGCGGAAGGGAGTGTCAGACTCTTACTGACTAAAACCCACCCGTGTTCCTTCCTTAGCCCTTTATGTTCCGGGCCAGCGGTAACCCTTTCGGCCCTAAGGGGGCTCCTCGATGCTTCTTCCAGTCAGTCCTCACGTGATCTGACCAAAAAGTATGTCTGGACTAAAAGAGACTTTGACCCTTAGGTTTTTTTTTTTTTTTTGTTTTGCCATTTCTTCTCAGGGGTAGTCAGATAGGAAATGTCGACTCCAACTAGCTTATTATTTTTTGACATATGACTTGCTAAAGTGATTCCGATATCCTTATAATATAAATAGAATAAACCATTTCATTTTATTTCATTAACATTTTGCTAAAAGTTTTTTTGTAGAAGTACATTGTAAGTTGGATGACAGAAATATAAAATTAATTATAAAGAATCACCTCGGGCTAGACAGTAATGAATAACTACTCTCTGGCAAAGCAGATCCAGCTCCCATCATGTTAGAAACTAGTTTATAAAAATAAAGTATAGAAGCACCAGTTTGGAACTTATTTACCTAAATAAGTTCCAAATTGGTGCTGCTTCAAACACTGAGCCACGATCCAGATAATATTAGTTCAAGAGGTTTAAAAGTTTTTACAAGAGTGAACACACAGCTAGGATTCAACATGCCATCAAAGAAGATTTTAGAAAGAGAGCTCAAAATCTTCTTTAGCTCAACTGTGGCTCATTAGCCACAGTTAAATTTGTATGGTTATAAATCAAATTTTGATTTTTCAACAGTTCGGAATAACTAATAACAGTTTTGCTCATGACAGTTCGATAGCAATTTAAGAAAATTAACCTTTGGAGGTGGACAGTCTAATATATATCTACGAGTATTACTAAAAATAAAGCTGAAGAGTTTGTTTAAATCTCTGGAACTACTCGTCGGATTTGAAAAAATCTTTTTCATTTGATAGCCCAATTCTTGAGGAAGGCTACGCTTAAGCGCTTAAGAGCCGAGCAAACAGAAAAAAAATCAGAAACTACTATAAGCGAAAACGAATTAATATCGCTGACGGGCGATGTGATGCGACGGGGTTGGTCGGGGGAACAAGAAATTTCACGCAAACGAAGTCGCGGGCAGAAGCTAGTAATAAATAAATAAACAAGCTCCACGCATTACCTTCCCGTATGCCTACAAACTTCTGTAAATGTTAGTTTTAATTATCCACCTCGAGCTACCTACGCCATATGAAAACACGTCCCGAAGCTACACTGTCGTAGCTTATTGCCTTTGTTATATTACTATTTAAACTGTTTAGAAACTGAGTAATTTTAATGTTCTTGCATATATGTGTTATTGTTGTGTACTTGTTCTGGTTTACTTTGGGGGTTTTAGTGACTGTGAGTACGGATTTTTGACTTGCTTTGTTTTTTTAGTTGCTAATAAGCGAGGAGCATAAATAAACTTTATATTACACGCGCCAGCGCATCAAGCTACCCGAAACTGTCAGATTTTCCCAACAAAATTGAACCATTATGCTTTAGAGATACAGTTGAAAATCTATTAAATAAATTTGACAGTTTGTAGTAGCTTGATGTTCTGGCGTCTGTACATACTTCTTTTTTTTCTTCTCCGTGTCGCTGGCACGACAGTAAATAAAACTTTGCGAAACTACTCGCTAGTATAATAATTAAATTAATTAATGCTAACATTCTCCCACCCAATTATGAAAGTTCAAAAGAAGACAGTTTCACGAACACGAACAGATTCTAATTTCTAAAACATAAAGCACTAATTACAAAAAAAAAAAAAAATACTGAGGGGTGGAACGTGCTTGCTGTCACAGTTTTATTTTACGTGAGTTTTATCCTTTTGGACATTCTAGCGTATTTCCGGTTGCGTTAGTTTTTGGCAGTGGACGCGTGAGTGGATAGTGCCAAAAATCCTAACTAATATTATAAATGCGAAAGTAAGTTTGTTTGTTTGTTTGTTACCATTTCACGCCTAAACCACTGAACCGGTCATCCCGAAATTTTGCACATACGTTGTCAGGTGTACAGAAACGGACAATTCATCCCGACAAAAAGTGCTGTTCCCGAGATAAACAACAATAACGTTATTATGATAATAGATGGCGCCACGTGTCTTTATTTATATTATATTTTAGTAGGTTTTTTCCTCAAATTAACGTGGGTGAAACCGCGGGGCAAACCTTGTAGTTACATAATTTAGCCTATTATGTGAACTGCTGAGACACAGACCTCCACTCGGTGAGAAAGCGTGGGCCGTAATCCACCACGCGGGCCCAGTGCGGGTTGGTAGAAGTAGTTTTTTTTTTAATTTATTATAACTGTGTCGCCCCCTTTTTTGTGACTTAAGTAATTAATTTTTTAGACATAAAAGTAATTTAACGCCATGCAATAATGAACTACTTTACTCACTAGTATCGTAATGTTCTATTTTTTCTCTGTCTTTATTATTCCTACTCCTGGGACACAGGCCTCCTCTCTGTGAGAGGGAGTGGGCTATAATCCACCACGTGAAGAAACAGTTACTTAAAATTAATTATTTACTTAGGTAGTCACTTTAAATAATTAGATTAGTAAGCTACATGGTTCTGACATTAACACGAGGCATTGATGAAGGTCACAGACTAAGTCAAATCAAGTAGAAATAAATATTTTGTTCATTTATTCTGGTAATTACCTCTCCAGGCTTAATACCTAAATAATGAAGTTAGCCAGACACATTTGCTACGGGCGCATTATAGTCTTAATGAAATCGATGACAGTAGTAAAGAAGGTATTAATTGAATAGGTGTTAATTGAGCAGCATTCACTGGAGGTTATATTCGTCGCGAGATTAGCCTCATTTTGACTTGCTGACACCCGGTTTCTGAATTGAGAATTTGAAGTGGAGAACATGTAATTTTTTTTTTTACCTGGCTGCGCCAGTAGGTGTACAAAATGGTTGAGCTGGATGGTGCTGATTCACGCATCATGTTCGTGAACGCGCGCTGTCGGTTGAGACTGGTTTGAATTGTTTCTTCATTTGTGTCTTTTTTTACATTGTTCTCACATATATAAGCAGCAAGAATAATGTACCCAGGGTTTTGTAAATCTTGATTTTACAGAGTGTCCATGGAGCTTCTTGCCCATTCTTCTCCATAGAGATCTACGTTTTGGAATGGGCAACTAGCTTCAACTTTCTGACTAACTGACGGACTGTTTAATTTTGACAGTTTAAAAGTGCCTGTACAAGGTTTAATTGAAATAAATGCTTTGAGTTTGAGTTTAGGTCCTGTAGTCCCCTTAAAACAATACTTTCTTTTGAATCATTCAAAAAATTAAATTTTGCTAAATGAACTTAACACAAAAACGCAAAGGCAGCTATTGGCAAAATTACCTTCCTCAAAGATTGTGAATGCCAAGGATTAAAAACTCTTTTTTGTTCAACGCGGCAATAATCATGAAACGTTACAAAAGGTTTATGAAAAAAATCTTTATTCAAGAACTTTTGCTTAAGAATTCGTTCTTAAAGAAAACTTCTTTCTTTTTTAGGGTCGGATCTTCATATTTTTTCTGCGGACAGAAACACGCGATGTTGTTACTTTTTAGGGTTCCGTATCCGACGGGACCCAATTACTAGGGTTCCGCTGTCCGTCCATCTGTCTGTCACAGAGCTGTATCTTTGAATCGTAATAGCTAGATACTTGAAATTGACATAGAGTGTGTACTATAATAGCCCTCAACAAATAATAAAAATAAATAAACTAAAAACATCAAAGGGATTTGATTTATGATTCTGACTTGTTGATTTGATTTTGGCCTTCTCCCAACTGTGTTGGGGTCAGCTTCCAGTCCAACTGGATGCGGCTGAATACGAGTATTTTACATGGAGCAACTGCCTATCTCAGTTATCAGTCTTTCGGGGTTCTGACGACCCGTAACCACTCAAAGACCCACGAATGACAGCCGGGACAAACGGCTTAACGTGCTTTCCGAGGCACGGAGGGTCTTGGTATGTAAAGGTGTAGCTTAACCTGATCGATCGACCCGTGCAGCTGTTATTACTTAGCCTCAAGCCATCGTACTCCTATGTACAGTCAACAAAGGAGATAAGTATACAGGAGCGTCGGATATAGTTGAAGTTTACTAAGAAACCGATGGATGTTCTGGACTGAAACTTAATTTAATAAATGAGCTGTATGTTTTCTATTAATAAAATAAAATTTTGTTCGAGAACATCCATCGGTTTCTTAGTAAACTTCAACTATATCCGACGCTCCTGTATACTTATCTCCTTTGTTGACTGTACCTACGTAATAAAGTTGTTTTCCCCCAAATCTTTTCGTAACATTGGAACAAAGGTTTGAGCTGAAAAAGAAAATTCCAGTATTCGGCCCGACACTGAACTTATTGTGGCCTTTTACGACGAAAGCTGAGCAAGCAATTCTTTTTATAACAATCGACAAGTGAAATTCGTTAGTAATTTTGTGAATCATGATTTGACGGTTCAGTTTGAAAGTTCTTAACTTTTGTGTCAAAAGTTTTTTATGCGTAGCGCAAGTTTATGAACGTTGATTCTTTTGTAAAGAGACGTTTTTGTTGAAGTGAATTAAAAGAAAAGTTGCGAACAAGCTTATCGACTATAGTTGTAGTTCATAAGATCATATAGTTTATATAATTTACATTCCATCGCCACTTAATCAGTTATCTACTTTAATGAAATGTATTTTAAGGTGATTTTTGAGTGACCATTTGTAACAAATAGGTCCTCATAAGTTTTTGGTTGCAATGGAATTTGAACTTTATTCAATAAGACATTCAGTTTGTTGTTCCATAACTTCAAAATTATCTCAATTACTTAGTTCAAATATTCGTTAAAACAAGTCACTGCAAAAACTATCGCAGACTGAAATCTGCATGATCCTTATCTCATGATTAGACCAAAATAATATCCAGACTTTACTGAGTCAGTTTCGGTCTTTCATCTCAGAGTAGTGGGAGAAACATCGACATCATCTAGTTTAAAAAAAAAAATTTTTTTGACGAGTAATATCTTACTGTACCTATATCATTTAGGGCTGATTTTCCAATCATCTAATAACTTTATTCGAGGAATAATTTTGAAATTTTGACAGTTGTTTCATACAAAAACTGTCAAACGTCAATTTTATTCTTCGATTATAAGTTATTTGGCGATGGAAAAATCAGCCCATAGAATAATTATTTTGTACTTCTATTGTTCTGTATGCCACAAGTTGTACCCAATTTGAAATAGTTGATAAAGTAACTGGATCCAATGACCTACCGAGGCTTTATAGCCACAGTATGTTTATCATATTTTTGTCATGAATACTGATGATTAATCCCAGAAAATAATGGAGTCCTCGGACACTACAGTATGAAACAATATCCGAGGCGAATGGCCGAAAATTAAATTGATGTCATTTTTGACAGTGACAAATAGCGATCTTTTCCAGCCCAAGGGACGAGTTTGAAGATAAATAAGTAAAAAGCATAAATTAAATTCTCCTTAGTACATAAAAATATGTATTTCCCACCAGGGCTGTTGTCTCGGTACTAATAAAATTTAAAATTACTTTTCACCAAACACTTATTAATTTTTAGATAACTAGGTCATTATCATCAGCCTAGCCTTTTCCCAACTATGTTGGGGTCGGCTTCTAGTCTAACCGGATGCAGCTAAATACCAGTATTTTACATGGAGCGACTGCCTATCTGACCTCCACAACCCAATTTTACTGGATAATACGATACCCCTTGATAAGACTGGTTGTCAGACTTTCGGACTTCTGACTACCCGTAATGACTGTCAAAGTTCCACTAATGACAGCCGGGTCCACGGAGGGGTCACGGTATGTAAAGATGGTCACCCATCGACAGACTAACCGCGGCAAGCGTAGCTTAACTTAAATAGTATATATGTAGTATAAATGTCAAATTTAGTCACAAATCTCATAAGATTTGTGACTGAATTTGACATTTATAATTTCTGCAATCGTAATTTGTATTGTTATTTTTTATTTTGTTTGATTTTAATTTGAGAATACGCACTATATTATTTGCATGCCCTTGCGACGGTAAAATATGGAGGACTATAACTATGTAAAAAAGAACATCTTTGTACCAATACCCATGTTTGCAAATAAATAAATGATTGATTGATTGATTGATTGATTAACCTGATCGATCGACCTGTGTGGCTGTTATTTAGCTACGGGCCCCTTTAAGATAACTAGGTATGAACGCATTATGTTCTTAAACTCTCCTAGAAGGTAGGTATATATCATAAGAAAAAAAAAACGGTATTAATAACAATAGATAAAATCGCATAAACCTATATTATCATTTTTCGTACAGGAAAATGGAACAATAACGCCGTTCTCCCAAGTCGATTTTTTACGCATTCAATAAAAATCGTTTCTTTCCCCAGATCAGGTCCTCATTCTACCCTTTTATACTTTTGTGATTTAAACACGTGTTCAATTTATTCTCATGTTCATTTTCGCGTTTCAATAAAATCTGTCAACCCCTAAGAAAGCTGGCGTACGATCGGCAAAAAAGTATGAAATTACATTTTCGTGCGTCGTTTTAGTTTACGAATTCAATAACGTTTGTAGCATGGCTCCGCGGTTCTATTTCCTGCCTTACATTTTGACTGTACACATTCATCATTCTAGTATATCTGAGACAAAGTTCGCTTTGCTGACGTTACATTACGAGCTGTGTTCGGATATTTGTGGAGAAAGTCGTTGGACAGTTGCTAGGCGTAGTTTCCTAGGAAAATACATAGTTTGTTGGTTGTCGTGTGGTTTCTGTGATGTATCTTTAAAATAAATAACATTTAGCTTGAGATATAGTGATATTAGTAGGTGGGTAGTTTGTTTTAGTTCGGTCGATGGTCCTTGTGTAAGGAAAACTTATGCATCAAGAAATATTTTATTACTGGCGTCTCATTGGTTAGACTACATTCTATGAACCGAATGACGTTAAGAAAAAAAAAAAAACAACAATTGTAATGAACAATCAGTATATTGATTACATTATTCATGTTGAAATTATAGGAACATCGTGGGAACGATGTAGAACCTCCTCTATTTACCCCTATCTACTTAACCACCGTTGTGGTTTTGAAACATGTCAAATACGACCGATATGCATCGTCATAATCAATTGTCCCTACAGGCTATGATTTACGATAGTTATGCTATGGTTATTTCGAGATGATGATAGCTAACAGGAACATGATTTATTGAAAAAGCGGTCTATTTCGCATATTACGAGATTTAAAATGCTTATAAACTTTTATTTTTCTTGAAAATCTTTTCAAAATTAATTACATAGTTTAGTCGTGTCGTAATTCCAGCACGCATTGCATGACCGCCGTAAAAACGAAATATAACGTGATAGATTGTAGAAAGATTTCTGAGGTGCGAAGTCAAAAACAAAGAAAAGTCACGTTTTATAAAATTATATGAATATTCTTCTTCGTAGACGGATATCTATGTTCGTAGAGTACGGACAGAATTAGTCAGGATATGCATGCTGAAAGAAAGACTCATTTTCAGTTCCAGAGCATGTATTTCAGTTTTAAGGAAGTGAAATTTGAAAACGAGGCTCCAATGCGAAATCAGACATTTTGCAGGCATTTTCATTGCTTAAATTTAATAGCACAAAATTAATTGGTACATATTGCTTCTCGTCATCAACGCTTCGTTCCCCTTACCAGGACAAAAACAAAACACATGATCCAAAATCCTTCCTCTCAAGTGTTTGTATTTCCATGGCTTTAAGATCCCCTAGAACTGCAGATCCTCAGTTTGTGTGCCCTTCGAAGGACCCTCCACTATTTGCGGAGCGAGTTAAGGGCGCAGTTGTGTTTATATTTAGAACTATCTATTGTATATATAGGGCTGAGGAGGTCATTTCCTTTTGATCTTAGGAGGAAAAATCTCATATCGGTTATAAGGAAAGTTGCTGTGTGGTTTGTAAACAATAAATGGCTTTTGTTTTCAATAAGAAATAATTGGTATCGGGGGCCTCGCGGGGATCGGGGTACTCAGGGAGTCACCCGGAATATCAGGACATTATGAAACGCACCAACTTTGAAACGCACCAAAAATGTTCCTCGAAAAAAAAAAAAATAATTAAAATGTTATAATTTTATTCCTCGAAATGCATCAACGATGAAACATAGAGGAGCATGAAGGATTCGTAATAAATAATATCGATAGACGTTTCATTTGGTGCGTTTCAAAGTTGGTGCGTTTCGAGGAATACCCCGGAATATCGGCTTACGTATTTGGTAGAAATTGTGGAGGTGGTTTTCAGAAAAAAGAGATTCAATTATACCATCTTTTAACAGTTCTAATTTCGACTGTGTCAGTGCCTTTTATCAGATTTCTTACAGTTGTAATCATGTCATTAGGTTTGTATTTTTTTATGTAACGTTTAAATAGATTATTTTACCTGTAACATAAACAAACCTATGTGGTACTCATGAACCGATTTTCTGTAGATATATAAATTATTATAATGGAACTGATAGCGCCAGACCCAGAGTCGAATTCTGGGTCAACTCCATTAAGATTACCATCGACACGCTAAGAATAAATAATTATAATATCTAATCGGCCCGTAAATATTTCCTGCTGAAAATGGGTGGCCAAAAGACTGCTCCAAGGCTTATAAGGAAAGCTTACCATCAATGCCACGCATCGCTGTAAGACACAGAAAGTACGTTGTTGTTTGCAGATTAAAGAACAAAACTACTCATACTTTTGGATATCACATACTCAAACTCAATTAAACCATTTACAAGCACTTTTGAATTGTCAAGGATTTGGTCAGTCAAAATATGAAATGGTCTAGAAAAAAAAAAAATCCTGATCTCGACAGCAGCGCCATCTACCGGGTCCAATTGTGAGTCTAAGCCATCCAGAGACCCATTCACACACACATACACACACCAAAATCGGTGCAGCTGTTTAGGAGGAGTTCAGTGACATACACCCGTAACGAAGAATATAAAGATTGTGTGCGTGTGTTTGTGTGAAGAAAATACATTTATTTAGCACAGACTAAAGTCGGTGCTAAATCTTCTTTTTTTCTTTCTTTAGCATCGACACCTATTGTTGGTATAGTAGGTACACGAAGTCGCCCATTTCTAGAACCAAAGTGCTAATGAGACTTTATTAACAAACATGCCAAATGTAACTTACACTGCAAAATTATGCTTAAACAACATCAAGAAGTGGTAGTTAGAAGTCTTAATTGTAATATTGTTCTAAAACACCAGCTAAAGTATTTATTTGAACTCCAGACTTCTGCCCTAGTTTAAGTTAATTTGTAGGTGCTTGAAGTTTACTTAGATTTTTTCTTTTCTTAGAAGACGAGAAATATCATAAAAAATGTTGGAAGAGAATTTCTTGTTTTATTTGACGAGTATCCTTTAATGATAACTCGGTTTCGTGATTTTCAGACTTTTTATGAGAAGGTAAATCTTTTATTTTTAAATTACTGAAATAAACATTTAGTTTTAATTTTATAAAAGCAAAATCGCGTAATGAAAGGTTCATACACTGGGACATGTTACAACAATATATTATTTTACCGTTCTGAATCCCATTCAATACAGATTTAAAATTAATTCCTTCCTTTCATTCCACTCATTCAACTCCCATAACTAGAGAAAACAAAAAAGAAACGTTTTGTTCATTCATCAGGACAACAATGCAGAGAAATGAATGAGACCCAATTTGAAACTCGAATAATACGTGAGTAGGTACTTGTGGCACAAACGCTCTAGATTTAAACGAAACATTGGGTTTTTTGTGGAAGTTATTTGGCTTGTCTATAATGTGTATCCGTGTCGGTCCCGGAGAAAGAATAGGACCACCCCATCTCGTCCCGTGGGTGTCGTAAGAGGCGACTATTTGACTAAGGGAGCTCCAGACCCAGTGCATACCATATAGCACTTTGGGTCACCCGCGCGATGGCGGGTAAACCATCAACCATTGCATTCCCAAGGAGGGTTGGTGTCAGGCAGGCGGCCGACTGTAAAACTTTGCCAAACCTTTTAAGCAACATGGGGAGTAATAATATGAAGCGCGATAGGGCTAGGGCGTACCCCACAGGCGACGCGCAGGGGCAGCACCCGGCTCCTGTGGGAAGAGGACTAGGGTTGTTGCACCACCCCGGGCGGGGGCAACGTAAGAAGCGAGCCCGGGAAGTGAGATTGAGGTATGCAAGTTGGAATGTTGGGACGATGACTGGGAGAGCCAGAGAGTTAGCGGAAGTATTAAAAAAAAGACGAATAAATGTGGCGTGTTTGCAAGAAACAAAATGGAAAGGAACGAAAGCGAGAGAAATCGGTGAAGGATACAAGTTTTTCTACTGTGGTAGTGACGGCAAAATAAATGGCGTGGGAATAGTGTTAGACAGTAATTTGAAAGAAGGCGTGATGGAGGTAAAGAGAATTAATGATAGACTAATCGTCTCAGACTCCTAATTATGGAAATGGTTGTGGAAATAAAGAACAATAATAACAAAGAGCGACCCCCCCCCCCCAAATAAAATGGCATATGCTGGAGAAGAATGACTATGCGAAGAAATTTAAAGAGCGAGTGGTGGATAAAATGATATATATGGGAGACATGAATGATCGAAGTGTAAATGAATGCTGGAATGAAATGGCAGGGCATATTAGGAGTGCAGCGAAAGATATTTTGGAAGAGACGAAAGGAAAGGGTACGATAGATAGGGATACATGGTGGTGGTCGACAGAAATACAGAACGTGTTGCAGGATAAAAAGAGAAAGTTCAAAGAATGGCAGAGTGTTGAAGATGAGAATTTTAGTTTGAAAGCAGAAAAAAAGAGTGAGTATGATGCTCTAAAGAAAAAAGCCAAGAAAGCTGTGGCCATAGCAAGAGCAAAAGCCCAGGACAAGCTTTATGACACACTGGATAATCCAGCAGGTCAAAAACATCTCTACTTCTTGCTAGAGCTAGAGAGAGAAAGACGAGGGATATTTGTCAGATAAAGTGTATAAAGGATGAAACTGGAATAGTTCTTTCGGATGCTGAGAAAATTAAGGATAGGTGGAAGAGCTATTTCGAGAGACTGATGAATGAGGAGAATGACTGGAGTGGTGTGCTTGAGAATAAACCAGTAAATGAGGGGTTAGTGAGAATGATTAGTATGGATGAAGTGAGAATAGCAGTAAATGGGATGAAGAATGGTAAAGCAATAGGTCCGGATGGAATACCAGTTGAAGCATGGAAGTTATTACGGGTAGATGGATGGACGTGGTTAGCTTTATTCTTCAATAAGTTGTTGCTGGAAGAAGCCATACCTGACGAATGGTGTAACAGTTCGCTGGTGCCCATCTTTAAAAACAAAGGTGATGTGCTGGAGTGCAACAACTATAGAGGAATAAAGCTAATGTCACATAGTATGAAGGCTTGGGAGAAAGTTATTGAAAGGCGACTGCGAGAAGAGACTGAAATTTCGCAAACCCAATTCGGTTTTATGCCTGGTCGAGGAACAACAGATGCCATCTTTGCCATCCGCCAGCTGTGCGAGAAATACAGAAGTGCGCTTAAAAACTTGCACATGGTATTTGTTGACCTCGAAAAGGCATACGACAGAGTGCCTCGTGAAGTTTTGTGGTGGGCGCTGAAGGAGAAAGGTGTGCCAGGGAAGTATGTGCAGTTGATTAGAGCGATGTACAGTCGATGCAGTACCCAAGTCCGGTCTACAGTGGGCACCACTGGCAGCTTCGATGTGGCTGTCGGCTTGCACCAGGGTTCAGCACTCAGCCCGTACCTCTTCGTGCTGATAATGGATTCTCTTACATCGGATATCCAAGAAGAGGCTCCCTGGTGTATGCTGTTCGCCGATGACATTGTGCTGGTTGCCGAGAACGGCCTAGAGGTCCAGAGCAGATTGGAGGTGTGGTGGGAAAGACTCGAGACCGTTGGCCTGAGAGTAAGTCGGACCAAAACCGAGTACCTGTTTTGCGACTTTGGCGGTCTCTCCAGTCCTGTGCCCATATCTCTCGCCGGAACGCCCTTACCGATCTGCTCCGACTTTCGGTACCTCGGGTCGCTTGTCCAAGGAGATGGCGAAGTAGACCGAGACGTAACGCACCGGATCAACTCAGGATGGATGAAATGGCGACAGGTCACAGGAACAACTTGCGACCCACAGATGCCCCTCAAGTTAAAGGGGAAAATTTATAAGTCCGTGATAAGGCCTGTCGTACTGTATGGGTCTGAATGCTGGGCCGTGAAGAAGACGGATGAAAAAAGATTGCATGCAGCGGAAATGAGAATGTTGAGATGGATGTGTGGAGTGACGAGAATGGATAAAGTAAGAAATGAATACATAAGAGGAAGTTTGAAAGTGGCGCCAGTGACAGAAAAGTTGAAAGGAAATCGTTTGTCTTGGTATGGGCATGTGATGAGAAGGGACGAAACGCATGTGACTAAAAGAGTGATGGATATACATGTTGATGGATGGAGAGGGAGAGGAAGGCCGAAGAAAAGATGGATGGATTGTGTGAGGAATGATATGAAAGAGAAGGGAGTGAATGATAGCGTGACGGTCGACAGGGGCGAATGGAAGAAGAAAACGTGTTGCGCCGACCCCAAGTAAACATGGGATAAGGGCAGGAAGATGATGATTTGGCTTGTCTATAAGTATGTATTTATGTAAGTTATTTGTAGGTAGTGCATACAGATGCGTCTGCATATTAGCATTTTGCAGAGCAATTGCTATTTGATAGGCCAGTCATTTAAGAATACGATCGTTGGTCGCCAAAAATTGCACTGCACCGATTTTATGGGATGTTGTTAGGATATATAACAGTAGTGTATAGCCAAGCTGTGCTAACTGCTTGGTACTTGAAAAACCTCAAAACTTTCTGACTTCTTTCAGAGGGGCAATTCTCGTAATTTCAAGAACGTTCACAGTCTGATCTCAGTCTCAATCTGTCAAAAAACCTCTAATTTCCCTACATTTTTGACAAGTTTTTGATATTGATGGCCGCTGAGATGAGTTTGCGACTAGATTTTGAACATTTTTAATTACGGGAACTAGCCTTCAGTTCTTTACTTAACGTCTCACAGGTGCATCCTACGTGTAAGTAGTGTCATCCAGTACATTTTTAAAATATACCTACTCGTATACAATTTTCTGTGGAAAAATGGCCAATGTTTAAAGAACGGTATCTCAGCTTTTATTGGACCTACAGAGTTACAGCTGTGCTCAAATAGTAGCAATTTTGTACTACTCAACGGATTGGCTGCCATAGACCTGCATTACAGTTTTAAAACCGTTTCCAGCATGGAGATTTTTTGATTTTTTGAGCGTACAGGCAGAATTCGTTTTTAATTCGTGCGAGCAGAAGTTTTAATGAACTTATTAGTGAACATGATTTGGACATTTTCAATACCAGTGTTTCTCGGCTTAAGCATTTGTTGGTGAAAAGCTTCTTTACGGATAAGTAATATTGTTAGCGTCTAAGTGGTTTCTAGTTTGTACCTATTAATCGATCGTGTTATTTTATTATGTTAATTTTGTTATTTTGTTTCCTAATTTCTGTTAGAGGTATTTTGTACCGACCTTTTTTGTTGTCTTCTTTGTTTCAAGTGTTTATTAGTGGAAACTTGTAAATGGCCTTCAGATGCATATTGTTTAAGAGCCTTGTTTAATTTAGCTGTAAGTTTCCCGAACAGAATAAAATAAAATAAAATAAATAAAATAAAGTACACCCATATTATTACTTCTCTTGGCAATCTCGGCCTACCCCTGTTGATAATACAGGCCTGACTGTAATGTTCTGTTTTAGATGCTATCTCTTTGTCTCAGACAAACAAGCATGCAGCCTACCTGATCATAAATGGTCACCGCTGCCTAAGAACATCTGTCAACGCATCATACTGACGTCACGCAAAATCCTGCATCTCGCAAGCAGAGTTTACCGCGCAACTAGCATAGATACAATGGCCCGACATGAATCATTGGGCCCTCCAGACACAACACCCGTCTGGTTGGAGGATCCTCCCTTTTCTATGGAGGATGAGTGAACTTTACACCCTGTTCCTCAGACCTCTATAATGTCAAAGAAAAAGCTGGAATGTCTTATATGCCTGTTATATATTACAACGTTCTTATTTTTCGCATGGAATGTGCTCTGATACTAGCCACCACAGACTGTTAGATGAGATGTATGACACAGTTGTAAGTATTTTGAAAGAAGGAGCTGATATTTCATATAAAGGTTCTGATAACCTGCGTTGTAATAGAAAATATGTGACTGGTTGGAATCTGCATGTGCGTGACGCTCACAGGGAGGCTCGCATGCATTATCAGACGTGGTTGTTGCACAACAAACCCACATCGGGGTGCATTTACACAAGTATGTGTAAATCCAGGAAGGTTTTTAAAGATAAGCTAAAATATTGTCAGGATAATGAACAACAAATAAAAATGGATATTATAGCGAAAAATCAGACAGACAAGCAATTTGGTGCATTTTGGAAGGCAACAAATAAATTGAATCCGCGGTCGAGTTTTCCCGTGAGCGTGGCGGGCGTGCATGAGCCAACAGAAATAGCAAACTTATTTAAGCAGCACTTTAAGGTTGAGTCACCACTTGTAAGAATGGCACGGGTTGTCGATGCTGAGGCCGTTTCTGGGGATGTTAGCGTTTGTTTTACTCCTAAGGAAGTTGCATCGGTGGTAAAATCAATGAAAAGAGGTAAGTCTCCAGGTCACGATGGCCTCAGTGTCGAACATCTGAAATACGCCGGGGTGCACTTGCCACGTGTACTTGCCATGTTTTTTAATATGTGTATCAGTCACTGTTATTTACCAAATAGCTTCATGTTTACAGTTGTGGTGCCTGTTATTAAAAATAAGACTGGAAATGCCTCTGATGTCTCAAATTACAGGCCTATATCCTTGGCAACTGTTTCTGCCAAGGTGCTGGACAGTCTGCTGGACGAACAATTGGATAAGCATCTAATACTGCATGACGCTCAGTTTGGCTTTAGGCCGGGGCTGTCCACTGAAAAAGCTATATTGTCTCTTAAGCAGACTGTGCAGTATTACAAGGATAGAAAAACGCCTGTCTTTGCCTGTTTTTTGGACCTATCGAAGGCATTCGATCTTGTCAGTTATGACGTGATGTGGAATAAGTTATTGTCTGAAACTTCTGTACCAATTGAAGTTATATCAATATTTAAGTATTGGTATGGCAATCAGCGCAATTGTGTGAGGTGGAACGGATCCTTGTCGAGTATGTACCGATTGGAATGTGGAGTGAGGCAGGGCGGATTAAGCTCACCTCGCTTGTTTAACCTGTACATTAACCGGCTGATTGTTGAGCTCAGCAACACCAAGGTCGGATGTCATATTGACGGAGTGTGTACCAATAATCTTAGTTACGCAGACGACATGGTGTTGCTGAGTCCATCAATCAGTGCTATGAGGAGGTTAGTGTCGATATGTGAATCATATGCGGTGGCTCATGGGCTCAAATATAATGTTGGGAAGAGTGAGCTAATGCTATTTAAAGCCCGTGGTTTTCGTTACCCGGCATTTCCCAATGTATCACTGTGTGGCACTCCTATGTGTAGGGTGTCTAAATTTAAATATTTGGGTCACTGGGTCACCGATGATTTAAGTGATAATGAAGACATAGAAAGGGAACGCAGGTCGCTGGCTGTCCGTTGTAACATGCTGGCCCGCAGGTTTGCACGGTGTACGAGTTCGGTTAAAATCACGCTTTTTAAAGCATACTGCCAATCTTTTTACACCTGCAGCCTGTGGGTCAGTTATTCGCAGCGGGCATACAGGGACCTGCGTGTCCAATACAATAATGCACTCAGGGTACTGTTGGGGCTGCCATGGCGTTGCAGTGCGTCAGGGATGTTTGCTGAGGCGCGGGTGGATGGCTTTGCTGCTATCATGAGAAAAAGATGCGCCTCCCTACTCGCTCGCGTTCGTGGCAGTACCAACACTATACTGGGTGTATTTACTGATCGGTGGGAGTCCCCCATGCTGCAAAGGTGGGTGCGGCTTCATGCCGTAATTTAATTTTTTTTTTTTTTTTTTTTTTTGTCAATACTAACATTAGTTTTAAGTACCATTGTTACTAACAAAATATGGACCTGGTCTGAAATAAATGTTTATTATTATTATTATTATTACAAAGCAAAATGGTCTGACATAAATCTAGATTAGATCTAACTTCGACGTAGTTCTGCTGACTGTATCTTCGTTATTATGACTGAGCGTGTAGAAGTTGGTACCAAGTACCAAATCAGAGCTAAGTATGCATAATTATGTAGATTAGAAATCGTATGTGGATGGTAATGAATCAAGTTCTAGAAATCTACCGAACAATGATGACATTATTGATTTCTTACCAAGGGGTATCGTGTTACCCAGTAATTGGGTTGTGGAGGTCAGATAGGCAGTCGCTGCATGTAAAATACTGTGTTCAGCTGCATCCGGTTAGACTGGAAGCTGACCCCAAAATCTTGGGAAAACGGCAGGCAGACGATTCAATTTGCTAAACAATTAATTTCCGCGACGTATGGACAAAAAAAATACACCTACTTACCTAAACAGAAGAGCTGCAGATAAGTAATATTATCTACTACTAGTTTTATCGTTGTAAATATTACGTTATCTAGAAGCTAAGAGAAAATTTTAATAGTGCACGTAGCCCAGAGCCGTCTCCACGTCATCACTTAGAGAGTTGATTAAATTTTCAAGTGGACATGTTACTCAGAAAAATATTCTCACGTACATTTTATAGCAGATCGTAGGTTAGATCTTATAGGTACTTGAGCTTATAAAGGAAGAATCGTGTTGTCTTATTTTTTACCCGACTGCGCCAGAAGGAGGGTTATGTTTGAAATTACTTTTTTAATTTCAATGTTAGGATTTATTCGATACTTCCAAACCACCTTACTAATAAACGTTGTATAGCGTCTATCAGTTCGACCCACCTGATAAAGTGGGGCTACCTTCACGGAACGGCAGTAGGGTGTGATTGTGGAGCTATCTCGCAAACCATGCTCCACCTCCTATCCTGTCCTGTGTCCCAAAATAATGCAGTCAAAATGATCTCTGCGCTACTACTGACAATGCCGTGGAAAAGGCAAAGTTTTGGGTCAACAAGATATAAAATACAATCGTGCCAGCGACACGAATAGTCCCTAGAAACAGCCTATTGACCAAAATGTTGAATGTACATAATATACATCTATGCAACGATGAAAGCCGTTCATATACCACATATTATATGTCCACTTTCAATGGTTTCACAGGCCTATTGATTCAAATATCCCAGGAACGTACTATCCGAATCATACATTACGTAATTATCTCTCGATGCAACTGCACTCGAATGACAATAATTACGAACTGAAATTATTAATTCTCGATTTCCGAATTCGGGACGGATATTGTTCGGCGGGCTGCGATTGGCTAAAGTACGGACGCCAGCACATCAAGTTACTACAATCTGTCAGATTTCTTTAATAGATTTTCGACTTTATTGCTAAAGCATAAGGTTCAAGGTTGATTGGGAAAATCTGACAGTTTCGGGTAGGTTGACCTGCTGGCGTCTGTACTATTCATTATACATTGCTTTCGTGTTTCCGTTCTATCGTTCAATTTCGTAGGTATTTTAGGTAAGCGCTTTCATCACCTAAAGTATCCATTTTCTGGTTGCAAATGCCTGTCTTCATAAATGCTTTAGTATAATGTGTGATTGTCATTGGTTCTTTCATAGAATAGTTTAGTTGAGCACCTTTTCACTTTCAAGTCTAAGATTATTTTTGGAGTTAATTTAATGTTATGGGACGATGTACGATATGACGCGGCTTAAGAAATCGTCACGTAATGTAAAAGCGTTATACGACAAATAAAAAAGAAGAAAACCTGTGAATTTGGTCAAAATGAAAATCCAAGATGCCGCGAAAATTTTCAAATTTTTCGTCATGGGTGTCGTTTTTATAGTTTTTAAGGGTGCCACAATTGGTAGTGAGATCAAAAGTCGATAGTGAGGTCAAAATGAAAATCCAAGATGGTGGTTGCGAAAATTTTAATTTTTTTTTCATCATGGTGTCGTTTTGCAAGTATCGCCGTAAGGAACTTCGTTCTTGACCGGGGTCCCCCGACCAATCATGTTTTTTTAGGGTAGTGGGTACCCGAAAAAATTACCCTACGTCATCTGTGTCAAGTTAAATTGTAGGTACAGTTATTTCTGTTTTAATTAATTATCACAGCGCTAAGCTGAGGTTTGACTTTTTACTCTATTTCAAAAAAGTTATGTAATTTTTTTTTAAATTAGGTTTTAGTTTAATTTTTTGTTAGTTTTAAATGTTCCTTTCTTTTTACAAGCTTTTAAGTTATAGCTTGTAAGTAGTCCTCTTTAAAAGTAAGTTAAATTTGACCCAATTTCTGGTGTGCGATTGAGCTGAAATTTGGCAAACGTATCATAATCATTTATTTGCACTAGGTATTGGTACAGCGTTGGTCTTAAATTTTAAGTAAGTTTCCTAATACATAGTCAGACATTTGACATGCAAAATTTTACAATATTTATCAGTTTATGTCCAATGGCATGCCTTAAATACTAATTTCTAACAATTATTACTTTTTACAATACAGTCAATATTCATTAAGATTAAAAACACATTATTTATCATTATTAATTATAAATTCATTTATAGAATAAAATCGTTTTTCCAGTAGCCATAATTTTAACTTTACAAAAAATAAATTATTTGATAAATCTTTAAAGTTTTTCGGTATTTTATTGTAGATAAGTCCACTCATATTGTAGCAGTTCTTTTTATACAGAGAAGTCTTTGGTGCCCTAGGCAGAACTATTATATCTGGATCTCTTACTTTTCGAGGGCAACGGTCTTGAGCCTTTTTAAATAAGTCAAAATGCTGTCGGACAAGTTTAGCACATTCTAAAATATGAATACTTGGTAATGTGAGGAGTTTTAAAATCGGTGACAATGCAATATTTTGGTACCGTTGATCTGATGATGGAGCCAGAAGGTGGCCACAGGAGCTCACTACTAAAACAATGCGATGACATCGACTTTACTGATATTTTATAGTAAACCTGTATAAGGGATAGCGTACATCAGTGCCTCAAGCTTTTAAAATCCATACTAACGTTATAAATGCGAAAGTGTGTCTGTCTGTCTGTTACCTCTTCACGCTTAAACCGCTGAACCGATTTAGATGCAATTTGGTGTAGAGATAGTTTGAGTCCCGGGACATAGGAAAGTTTTTATCCCGATATTCCGAAACTCACGCGGGTGAAACCGCGGGGCGCTGCTAGTTTGTAATTATATCATACATTTTGAAATATCTATATTTATATACGTCCCTAGAACTTACCTATCCACGCACGCCTATATTAAGACGATGATTTACCAAGAGAGTGGTTTTTCTGAACCTAGAACATACCTACATATACTACATAGGTTCACATATAACAAAAGTCACTTAAAATACTTTTTTCATTTTAGTTCACTTTTTTTTTTGGTACTGTTTATATTTTCTGTGCGTGTCCTAAATAAAATATTTTTCTTTCTAACGTTAATTTCATATAAACGATTTCATTCATTAAATCGTTATAATGGAACAAAAACTGTTAAACTTTCACCAAAGAAGCATTTATTTCGTCCAATCATTCGCCAAACCAAATAAGTGGTTTAATAACTTAATTTACACCATAATTGATTGCGTCGGTGATTGATTATAATTGAAGACCTATTTATTCAGTTGATTGATCACGTTCCAATCGATTGGTGTTGCTACTAATAAAAGACTATGTCTTGGATAAGTAGTTTATTTTTTGTTAAAGTGGGTTGATTATGGATTACCGTGACCTACTTGGAAAACCTTAAATAGGCTTCTTACCCAAGTAGGCAGCAAGGTCAACCTCCACAAATGAGGTTCATGGACGGCTCAGACCTCCGGTGTGTATACGGTGTCTCTCCACAGACAATGGCTCACCTGTCACTTGCATACGTGAGGACCTAAAGGCTGCGTAAGCGAATACTATCCGATTTGCTGAATTTTGGCCAAAAAATAAAAAAAAAACTATATTTTTGCCATAGACCAGCAGGGCCATTGCCACTTCAGCTTCACAAACTATGGGACATTTAATATTTTGTCCTTCATGTGCTATATGCACGTTCCAGGAACTGATGGACGCTACGCATCACAAACGGCAAGAAGAATGGATGCAAAACACTGTTGTTTATTCACCTTAACGTCTAGAAGGTATGTGTTATAAAGATTGTTGTCATCTTACAAAATATTACATGACATAGAAGAGTACACAGCGCATATAAAACTTTGCTTAAATGCACTTAGTCTAGCACTTTGTTATTAATACTGTTTACCTTTTCCAGCATAAACGAGAAAATAATAAGTTGTTTCTTGGAGGGTATACTTTTCTATGTAGCTTCCTCCATTTAAAGCTGTTAAGCTAACACGATATGACGCGACGCAACGTAACTCCATGAGCGACGGTACTGTAAAAGCTGTCTGCAAAAGGGAATTTTACGTCACGTAGGCTGCATGGTACAATACCCCTTGGTAAGACTGGTTGTCAGAATTTTGGGCTTCTAACTACCTGAAACGACTGTCAAAGATCTACGAATGACAGCCGAGCCAGCGATATAACGTGCTCCGAGGCACGGAAGGGTCTCGATATGGTAATGGATGGTCACCCATCCACAGACCTACCGCGGCAAGCAATGCTTATTCTTCGATCGACCCGTCATTCCAACATGAGAAAAATATTCTGTTGCCGACATGATAGAAGACGAAAGTAAGCAAAACTGGATCCTAGCATTATGGCAATTTAATACAACAAAACTATATAATATAAACAGCCTATGTATAATGTTCCCAGAATGAGATGGCGAGACGAACTCGACTCTTTCCACAAGGATTGGCGTTTAACAGCACTAGATAGCGATGATAAGTGGAAGGAGGGAAGGGAGGCATTGCCCTGCAGTTAGGACAGAAATGGCTGATAATAATGTTCCCACTGCTGGGATACATGCCTCCACTCCGTGAGATCCCGAGTAAAACTACATATCTATCCACATATAACTCAATAGCTACTACGCAAAGGCAATCTTTCTTCCCACCAAAAAAGCTTTCGTTATCCCAAAGTGATATTGTCCTTCCATATCACGTCACTTGCCTTGAAAATATGGCGCGGAAATTTCATTTAGGTCACAGTAGCCGAGGCTATTGTGTGAAAATGGCCGCTCAATTTACGCGTCACCTATTTCTAGTGTACTATGATCTAGTGAAACACCGCCCAACCACATTGGTTACCCGACAACCAAAGGGAAATAAAGAGCAGAAGGTTTGGTCGACAAAGTGAGATTCTACAAAAAAATTACATTCTTCTTATTTGGTAAAGTTAGAGGAGTCGGTTTGAAAATTAAATATTGGAAAATCCGGAATAAGTTAGATAAGTTTAGTCTTCGGTCATAATCTTCAAAAAAAGTTATTTAGATACTTATTCCTCAAAAATATCCTTGCCCCAATTGAGAGTATAACGGGCGAAGCAGGTTACAATCAAAACTCAAAACGCTGATGGAAAACATGACGAGGAAACCCGCATGTCCAAGAAACAAAAAAAAAACGAAGACATGTGCCATCTTCCAATGCGCACTTTCGCGTGGTGGATTACGGCTCACTCTCTCTCAGCGAGAGGAGGCCTGTGCAGTGGGAACTGTAGATCTGATTATGTTATGCTTATGCAAATTTAAATCACGCCTTGAAGAGCGTCTTCCTCCCAAAGACAACTTAACCTCACAATTTATGCAGAAATTCTTGTTTTTAAATATCTTTATTCAGAAAGGCGTTTTATTATATAAAACGATAAGGGTATGTCACAACAGCCTGTCAGTCTTGCTCTTATTAATAGCACCAGAAGAAAAGCTACCATAACTTCTTTGTAACTTATACAATGACCCTTCCACCCCCTCTACCTCATTCCTCATACCCCTCCGTTCTTTTCAGACTAGATACTGTTAATCCTGTCCCGTATAGTGTGGACATGAAACAAATTGCTTCATTAATGTTTTTCATTCTTTCTTTTGTTCTCCCCCTCTGCTGGTAGCGTTGTGTTCCTTTTTGAGTACACTGTGAACTGTGGCATCGGTTTCTGCTGTTTAGATGGGAAGGAAAGCTACTGTTTGTGTTTTGTTTTGGTATCTAGTTCGTGATGTTGATTTGTTTTAGGATTAGTGGTGGTGAAATTGATATTTTTGTAACCTGCCGGGTTATTGCTTAACACACTAACAATTTCCTTTAACAATTTTGACATTTCCACAACATTCATTGCGTTATTTACGTTATCGAGTAGATGAATTTTTTAAACATAAATGAAGCAATGGATTAGGAATTTCTTTCAAAATCCTTTGGAATGTGAAAAAAGTTTGTTACGCAATTAAGGTGCTATATCATTACGTACCTAATTAAAAGGGGATATTGTGACGCAAATGCTGAAATTGCCAAATGATAAGAAAAGATTAAAAGTTACGAGATGGCGATAACTTATAATAGACAGTACAGTTAACATAATATAATGCTGAGTCGGCTTCCGTATTAAAATTACTAGTGGCATGTTTTGTGAAGGTGAGTCTGCTGTGAATACGAGTAATAAGCACAGAACTGAATCAGAAATAAAAAACTAACATAAAGTTGAGCAATGTATAAATAAACTTTACCTCTACATAATTAAATTACAGGTTGCACGCAAGTGTAACGACATACTTTCTTGAGTGCAAGTTACTTAAGATTTTCGCTATGGTAAATAAATATATAAGCAGTCTTTGCAGGTAGTCTTTCAGCGTTCCAGATCTCCCTTCCTTAGCAAATTATGGCACCGTGAAGATAAAATAAACAGACACAACTACGAACTCTTAATTATATCTTTATAAGTACCATTATGCAGTTACATTTTAATTTTCTAAAAAGGCTCTAAGGCCATATAAATATTATTATAGATATATACCTACGTATAACACGGTCATTCTGAAGAATTTATACGGGCCACGTTATCCTCATGGCTTAATAGGAGATCATTAAAGTTCACGACTTGATCGTTATAGCTGTAAGTGGCAAACAGTTAGCATTTCTTTTAAAATTGTTATTTCTGTTGAGTTTGCTGACTTGATTTTACTGCTATTTTAAAGTTGTTTTGTTTTTACTAGCAGATTTTTGACATGAAGTGGTGGTGATGTGATGATCTGACTACCGTTTAAGACATTTATTTCTCAAAAAAAGAGTACAATTCACTTATGATGAGAAATACAAGTCAATCTTAATACTTGATACACGAACTTACTTATGAAGAACGGTAGGTACTCGTAAATAAACCAGTACTTACTTAAGTAGTAGATGCACAATTTAAGTTCGGAGTCTTTGGGATCTGTATTTTATAGTTTTAGTTTTTTGCCACCGACTTCCGAAATTAAAGTTATTTCATAATTTAGAGTTTATTTCTTTTTGAAGTCGGTTTAGTTTTTTTAAATTACTTTTTTATTTCGTAATTTTTTCTTTTAAGTAAAAACTGGAATATTTGTTTTTTGTAATAAGTAGGAAATAGTTTTGTTGTAACTACTGCAATAGAATTTGACCAAGGTATTGAGATGTTTTCCCATTGACACTACACCCGTAGTTCGTATCAATAAACCAGGCCGTCACACTTACACGTCTTAGTCCATATCTTGAAAATTACTGAATCGATTTTGATGAAACTTGCACTGTTTCCTAAGTTGAAGTAAATATTAGCCAATAAAAAAATAATAGTCACGATCCGATTAATAGTTGCGGAGAAATGCGTGGACAAACATACATACATACGTCTATAAAATTTTGTGTATTTGTTTGGAAGCCCTAATAGATTGTCATATGTGAATATAATGCAATTCCAATAATATTACATACATACGTGTCGAATTGATAACCTCTTTTTTTTTCAAGTCGGTAAAAACAAGAGATCTAATTAAACATTACTGCAGGTAAAAATAACGCAGTAGACCCCTATCATAATGACACAGACTGACCATAATCATGACGACCCAATTAGGCCCAAAATACCATCATGATAAAATGAAACAAAGTCCCTAAAAGGTAGTAAATTGGACAAAAAATCTTCTTAGTTGAAACCTTGAGGGTGGAATTTTCTGGAGCGCCGGTTGGCTCCCAAAAAACGTAATAGCGAAATAATCTTGGACCTCCAATAACAATCGTGACATACGGACTGGAAAGGTAGCGAACTGTGAAAAGGAGGTCGGTAAAATAGGTTAGTTAGTAGTTGTTACTTTTTGCTAGAGTGTTTATTTGCTGGAATAGGCAGCACCGTAATGGTGCGTGAAACTTAATTTATTGGAATGGAGCTGATGTAATCTGGGTGGTGATGGATGATGAGGGATGGTGAGGGATGACGTTTTTGTTAATTCAAGCATAATAATTTAAGCGTAAGCAGCGTCTTTTTTTGCCGGGCGTGGCATTACTTGACCTCCTTTGACAGGACTACTTTCTGCCACAATGGCGCCGATTCCCTTGTTCACAAACTGAACTAAATTTAAGTTCAGTGCATCTTTTTCTTTCTATTTCATTACGAAAAGGACAGAAGATAAATATTAGTTTAGACCAGCCTGTCAAATTAGTCAGCGCCAAACGTAAGTTGACGTATTTTTAGTAGCCAATTTTTTAATCTCGTTTAAACTTGTCTATGGAGTATCTTCATTTGACAGGACTAAACTAATAGGTATGTATGTCCTTTTCTTAATGAAATAGAAAGGTAAGAAAAAGATGCACAGAACTTAAATTTAGTTTAGTTCGTGAACAAGGGAATCGGCGCCACTGTCTTTTACTTTACTCATGTCAACTTTTTTTGGCAGCTAGGTATTAAGATGACGTATTCTGAAAAGACTAATTTCAGTGTATTATCCACCATTTACTTTGATTACGTGGCCAAACAACTGTTAAGTTTAACAGTTTTGTAGGTTCATATAGTCACTATACTCTGTTAGTTTAGGTAGTTAACTAAAGGTAAACCACGTGATTCATAGGTGCTTAAACTCTTGTTAAAATGTTTAAAATAATTTTATTTATTGAACAGGTCTACAAACAAAATTCCGTAATTTCACCAAAACCTATTCACAAGCACATTATAACGAAGTTAATTTAAAATATTATAAATGAATTTTAAATGAAGACGTCAAAAGTTTCATGATAACCGGCATTGTTTTGGAGTGTATGTATACTAAACAAAAGAAACCGACTAAACGTAGTACCTGTCACTTCATAATAATATAATACTTCGTAATCTGCCAATAGGCAACTAAATAAAAAAATATATATAAGCGTCGACTTGAGAACCTCCTCCGTTTTTTCTTCGGTTAAAAATTGTGCTCAAGCAGTAAGAATAGTTTAAGAATACAAGATAAAGCTTAACACACTATTAAAAGAGGAAAATATCTTACAAATCGAAAATGATTACAACGTATTTTTAAACAAGAAAGTGTCATCCTTAAACAAACCGTTTTAACGAATTGTTTACCTTTATTTAGTTACCTAAACCAATGGAGTACATTTATCTCAGTTGCGTGGTCTACCAAGTTCCACAAAAACACTTTCAAGAGACGACAAGCAAACTGTGTTTCTGATACTTCTTTATTCATATGCTATCATTTGCTGAACGGAAAATTCATACGTTCTTCTTAACGTGTCAATGGTAATCTAAACGGGCTCGGTCCAGAATTGAGCTACATTTTCTACATCTTCACCTACATCTACAGAAAATCAAAATCGTTTATTTGCATAAAATGTGGTAGGTACAAAAGATGATAATGTAAAATTGTAGTACAAAGACACATTCCGCCATGTAATGATGGCATGCAAATATTTAATATATGAAGTAGGTATGTATTACATGCAGTTACATACTAATAACGTACAGTTAATTAAATAAAAAATATTACAATGCATTTCTGAAGTGGCAGGACTGACAAGTTTTTTTGTTCAAAAATTAGCCGACAGAATAAAAACTATGCGATATCAACCAGTTTTTCAAACCCACACAGAATTTTTTGTAAGGTAGTTTTTTGCCATCAGTAGCGGCCATCAGCTCTTGTAACGTACAGATGTCGGTCAGTTTACTTTATCACGCGTTAACGCCTGAACGGATTTAAATATTTTAATCCCGGTACTACGTGGGATAATTCCGTGGGATAATTTCCGATGTACACGCGGGCAAATCCGCTGTCAAAATAAGATAGAAAGAAGAATAACCCTTCAATTCTGCTTTTTACCATTTTCGCCTGTGTATTTCACACCTTCAGTTCTGCGACATAAGCGCCCTGTCATGGTGATTTCCTCCAAATCTGACGACGGAATCAGCTGATAGTGCCTCTTCCGCGTATAATCCCTGCTAATACCTTCAAGGCGACGACGCCTTGAGTGCGTTCCCTTGCACGGCACAGATAATACCTACGTTTCTTATACGGCTTGACTTACTTGATTTTACTTTGTCTTGGTTTTTGTATTGGTGAAGTTTTTTTTTTGTGATAATCGCCCTTTCTTTAGGGTGAGGTATTTGAAAAGTTACAAAGACGTACAGACGCCAGCAATTTAGGCTACCTGAAACTGCCAAATTTTCCCAAGCAAATTTGAACCTTATCTTTAGCGATAAAGCTGAAAATCTATTAAGGCTGCACCGAGCGCACAGTGGCGCCCTCATCGTTTGTTTGGTTATTTCTTTTATTTTAGAACGAAAATGCAGAAAATAAGCACATTAATTTGTGCTCCACAAGATTATACGTTAATATTAGTATAAACGGTAGTTTTAAATTGTTTAGTTTTATTATAATCACTAAAACGGAAAATAGTGGCCACTATTATCCGTTTTAGTGAAGAAGATTTCTAAAGATAGAGATATGAAGTGGAAACCAGAAGGTTTCAACTATATTTAGAAAATTAAAGATGAATAGATATGTTAATAACTCCCTGTAATGAGTGACTGCATAAGTATTATACCTGAACAGGGTTTGTTTACACTTTGATCAGATACTTTTCGACTAGATATTAGCTTTCCATAATTGTATGGAAAGCTAATATCTAGGCGACCTTCCGGCTTTCCTCTATTATTCGCGAATTAGTTAACAAACTACTAAATAAATAAATAAAGCCCTCCAGACCGTATTTCGTCCACGGCGGCCAATCTCAACGGAGACCAGCCTTCGGCGTGGGAGACATTATAGTGCACAAGTGTGCGCGCAGACACAGGTGCACTCCCTCTTCCCTCACTCTCATAGTCCGATGGGACGGCAATCCGACACGACCGGAGAGAGATCAGGCGCAGGACCAACGACCTTTCCGAGGCACGGGGGTATCACACCGCCAACCTCCAAACTCCGGGCTGTCACTAAGAAATTCCTGATCACAGACTTCTCAATGATTATTAGGCATTCGAATTCAATAACAAAGTCCCTATATGACGTCTTAAGCAAGCCTCTAACAAGGTTTTAATACTGGCCAACAAGCTTACTAACAGAAGTACATTCTATACCACAACCACTTAACCTAGACTCTTGCTAATACAACCTTGAACTTTACTTCAATAAATATAAGGTGTATTTTGGAATGGTTGAAATGTCAGTTTAAAATGGACATGACGATGACACCCGACCAAGTTAGCACTGTGCTGTTCACTTGTGTTCCTTCTACTGTCCGGGGTAACTCCTTAATTAGGTCAAGAAATGTAAGGGAACCGAGTGTTCTCTTAGGTAGGGTGACGCTGTTTTGGGGTAAGTCCTGTTTGAATATTAAAAGCAAGGTTTTGGGGCATTCGTGTTTGTTAGTAACAATTTGATGTATCTATTGCTACTGTGAATGTCGGAAGCGCAGTGTATCGTAAGAAACTTTGGTGTCTGTTAACAATCAACGAACCAAACAAGCTAGCTGGTGAACAAGGCAACAGGCATCATTATGAATATCACGCTAGGTCCCTTAGGAGCCGAGCAAAAATCAACCAAATTTAGAACCTCCTCCTTTTTTGAATTCGGTTAAAAAGTAATAAAGTGGAAACGCAGAGACGCGATAACAAGAAATTTCACGCGAACGTAGTCGCGGGCAGAAGCTAGTATTAAAATACAAACAAGAGGTATTACACGTCATTCCTACACTCAATGTGATCGGTTGTTCCTCTGGGATACCTCGGGAACGAAATATTATTTCTCGTCGGCGTCTGGTTTCTGTCTTCAGAAGCTCGCGGTAGTAGAGAATGTTATGAATTTAATATCACCTAAGATAGATTCTTGTAAGAAACTTTCATATTTCCTAGACTTTGATGAAGAGGCTTTACCGCAATCAAATCCAGAAATGTAATATCATGCCTTTAGTCATCGAAGAGTCAGGTAGAGGTGCACCTATACCCCCACATTTCACCACTTATGTTTAAGTCCCATGTAATAGGGGGCGAGCCTAGTGCATTTAACCGGACCCAAAAACAACACTGCCCAACCTTGGATTCGAACTTAGGACCGCATGCTCAATAGTAGCACTTGCAACTGCTAGACCGATGAGGCAGTCTTACACACACAGTGACCAGTTGCCGGCGATTTCATTATCTCCTGTCTCCATGCAGATGTTGACATCATCACATCACCACATAATCTACCACGGACCCTGTGCGGGTTGGTAGATGTCACATGTCTTCAACTTTGTGGTTCTAGGACATGCCGGTTTCCTCAAGATATTTTGCTTCACCGTTTTGAGAGCAGTGGTAACGAAATAATTTACGTAAAGTAAAGCCGCCTGTCTGGGTTTGAACCTACGACCTACAACTTGTAACTCGCGTCCGGTACCACTGTGTAAGTACTGCTCCCATCTTATCTCTGTATGTTGACATCGCTAGCAACAAATCGGCTGTCAGAATCTGTATGTGGATATGAGATTTTGAAATTGACAGTGAGGCGCTGCCGGCGACTAAAGTAGTTGCATGTGTACATAGGCATACCCAGCAGAATTGTCAAATGTCAATCTCAAATTGTCAATGTCAAGTAATAAAATAATGTGTGTTGTCTTGGTCCCTGGCCCGGACATCAAGCAATAGACAAAATTGTCAACATTTTTTTTTAAGCTTGAGTACGAGGCTTTTGACTACGTCTTGTGTGTATATTTATCTTTTTTTTTTTTATATGCAATGTGCGTTTTTTTTGTGCAGAATAAACAGTTTTTCTTTCTTCTTATCTTCTTTCAGAAGTCCAGGAAATGTAATTCTAAGATATTTCATTTCTTGAATGCTTTCATAGTATGGCTTGGCTTAAGAACTTTATTTTAATCCATCGCTCAGTCAAGCCAGATTAAGGATGAATGTGGGTTCTAAGAAAGATAAAGTTTTTCCGTCGAAGTATAATAAAAAGTTTCAAATATCCCCTTCAAGTTTATCCTTTGATAGAAAACCACAGCAACTCGTAGGAATAAAATCGATGTAATGAAATGAAATGATTTTATTTTTTTTGTAAGTAGGTTTGTACAAACACTTTTACACGTCAATCATGTTTTTTTTTTAAACTAGATGAAGTCGGCGTTTCCTATCTGACTACTCTGAGAAGAAAGGCCGAAACAAAGTCAGAGGTCACAGTCTCTTTTAAAGTCCAGACATAATCTTGGTCAGGTTATATGAAGACCATGTAGATCGATGTCTGAGGTGGTCTTTTGAGGAAAGAACCACACAGATTGAGAGGACCTGTCCAGTCAGTGCACACATTTGTCAAAAATCGTGCAGCTCAACTCAAGACTTAAGGAGCTCAACGATTCGACGAACAATACCAAAGAAAGGACATTTGGGTAGGCCACATAAATTACTCAAACTGCCAGACCATGAAAAAAAAAACTAACAGAACAGAGAGAATATTAAAAAAATATATATACCTACGTAAAATGACCCACATCGTCTTCACATTCACAATGAAAAAATAATATAATACTTTACAAAGCAAATGTCATTGTTTAAAAAAAAAAACATCAATGTCAAATTTTAAAACAGATTGTTCATTTAGCGAAAAAAAGTCGTACAAGATACACTCAAAAAAAAAAAGCGGAGCTCGTAACAGCGACATACAATCAGTAATTAACGTTCACCTAGCAGTGCATTCACTCTTTCATCATTATCATCAACATCATTTTAACCGAAAATCGAGGGGGCTTGTGGCTAAATAATAACAGCCGCAATGGTCGATCGATCAGGTTAAGCTACGTTTGCCGCGGTTGGTTCGTGGATGGGTGACCATATTAACACTCCAAGACCCCTCCGTGTCTCAGAAAGCACGCTAAGCTGTTGGTCACGGCTGTCATTCGTGAATTGAACTCCATCGGCTCTTCTGCAAAGGAAAGGACAAATTGGAACCGTGCACCCATGACGTTTCATAAGTGCTCAAGTAGGTATGTGAATTTTTGATTTTATCTTTGATAGTCGTTATGGGTCGTCAGATCCGAAAGTCTGACAACCAGTCTTACCAAGGGGTATATAGTATAACCCAGTAACTGGGTTGTGAAGGTCAGATAGGCAGTTGCTCCATGTAAAATAATGGTATTCAGCTGCATCTGGTTAGACTGGAAACCGACCCCAACATAGTTGGGAAAAGCCAACTACATAATTATGTTGGACATAGGTCTCCCCTAATCACATCACTCTTTATTCTAACAAAAAATCCATAATTATCCATACTACCCATACTAATATTATAAATGCGAAAGTGTGTCTGTCTGTCTATGTGTTAACTCTTCACGCATAAACTGCTAGTAAATTATAAACTCACAATTTACATTTTATCCTAATTCCTTCATACAAAATTGGTATCCCTAATCACAGCTACTTCTTGATATTTGTCGACACTTCCTTTTGAGTTTTATTGCTGAATGAATGAACTGAAACTGCAGTAAAGGGTTGGGTTTATTACAGTTTGGACCCCGCAGTCTCTTCGGCTGAAAACTTCAGGAGTTTGTGGACGAAATATGATTACGTGGTTAGAGTGAATTATTGCTATTAAGTGCCGTTGAACCTTATTTTTGTTTATTCAGATACTATACTATTCATTTAATATGGTAGTGTTCATTTATTTATGTTATTAATCTTATACTGTACGTATTTAGAGCCAATAAAATTCTGATTCTGATTCTGAAAAAATTGTGACTTTCGCTTTAGGTATTTCGTATTTAAAATACTTACAGAAAATATAAAAAAAGGAAAATCCTAATGAATTAGTTTTTTACTTAATTGTTCTGGGACATGCCGGTTTCCTCACGATGTTTTATTTCACCGTTTTAATAGCCGTGCTGATAAAATTGCACACAAAGTGAAAAACCTGTTTGGATTCGAACCCACGACCTACAACTGGTAAGTCAGGGCCGTTACCACTGGACCACCACTGCACATCTACCTGTCCTTACTTGCAAATGTTCATAATATTATTATAAATATGATCGAAATGCTTTAAACTAAATAATTTAAAGCATCGAATAAAATTTTCCATCTACGAAACCTGTTCACAATAAAAATCACCCAAATTAAATTGATACATAGCCCCGCTATTTACCGACATTCTCAACCCGTTCGCTCCAACAAATAGCCAACAGTAGCCAACTTAAATATTAAAGCTAACCTAACAGTAGGCATTGACACGCTCGATGGCAGGTTGCCAAACCGTACGCTGACAAGTTCAAATAAACGCCTTAGTTACTGAACATTAAACATGGAGTACGGAGGAAATGGAGTGATTATTTATTCATTCGAATCAAAACATTTTTTTTGTTAAACACAAGGACATACACACACACCAACAAAAGATATGATGATGATGATGATGATGAAAAGTTTGTTAATTTAAGTTTGCCAATAAATAACAACACTCAGTAACGTGCTTAGGACTGTTTTCACAAGTGATGATACAATATACTTATTAATTAAGTATATCACAATAGTAGCGGTATGGGCAAGTTAAATACGAACTATTCTTGTGTGCAATGTTTAGGAATATTGTCAAATTTAATGACAAATTGTAAGTGGCATAAAAGGAAATTTTTAATGGAAAGTCTACCCTAATGCCATAATACTTCACTCTTCCATTTTACGCACGGTGCCTATAATAAACTCAATTATCGGTACCGTCTGTAACAAGGGAAGAGTCACAATGTTTGTCATTAGCCGCTTATGTCATACTAAGGCGTATTATTGATGATTGCCAAGATCGACATATATCATAACGATGTGAATGCTAATGTCAAACACGTTTCGTTTCTACACGTATGAACTTCATTTCCTCTTACTCTGCGTCTGAACATTAACAGCCCAGGGCTAATGTGCCACTAGCAACTTTAATTGCCAGTTTATAACATCGTTGTCTTTAGTAGAATTCGTACTATTAAGCTGACGAGAAAAATAAGAAATTATTGACGGTAGCAGTGGTAAAGTTAATGAGATGATGGTCGTAAAAGAACCATCTGTTTCCTTAATGGAAGTGATTCTTTTGTTTTAGAAGGTCTACGGTCAATATAACAAACATAACTTCCAGCAGATGGTCCTATTTAACTTAGAAATAATGTCCAGTAAATATTTCACTGCTGGAGTTTTGTATAATTTACTAGCTTCTGCGCTCGACTTCATCGGCGTGAAATTTACTGTTTTAAAACAAAATATATCCTATGACACACGGCAATACTGTAGCTCCTCGTAAATGAAAAAATATTCGGAATCGGAAACCGGTAGTTCCGAAGATAACCCCTAAATACAAACTCACAAATTTACCTCTTTATAATTATTACTATAGACTATGCCTCTTCATAGATCAATAGGGACATGCATTGGAATAAGTAATCCATTATGTTTTGGTAAGTACAAAAATGCGACCATACCTAAATGTTACTAGATCCTACCCGCCTAGCTCAAAACTCAAACTCAAACTCAAATCATTTATTTCAATTAAACCTTGTACAGGCACTTTTGAATTGTCAAAATTAAATAGTCTGTCAGTTAGTCAGAAAGTTGAAGCTAGTTGCCCATTCCAAAGCGTAGATCTCTATGGAGAAGAATCAAGCTCATAAGGTCTATTTTATCCCACTTACAGGTTGACAAATTGATAGGATAAAAAGAAATCCAACATTCAATAGCGAACTGTTTACGATGGGACCTTTTTACTCGAAGATAGATTGAATCTAGATTGACAACAACACAGACCGACAACGCCGTGGAAGTGGCAAAGTTTTGGGAAAACAAGATTTAAAATACAGTCGTGCCAGCGACACGAAGGAGAAGAAGAAGACCGTTCCTAGACATACTTATTTTCTTTTTAACTTTATTCTAAAAACATTTGAAAAGGGAACAGTACTCGTAATTCAGAAACATGAAAATGTTTACTCGTTCCTGGCATAAAGGCACCTGTTTCACAGGCGACGAGAAAGCGACTAGCATTCAATTATTTTCTCGCTCAAGAAACGTTCAAAAGATTGTAGGTCCCGTGTGAGAAAAAGAGATACATATATCGATAGTTGATCGCTGATTGTTCACACTACCCACGGGCGATGACTCGTTTGTCGCAGTGACAAGAACTATCGAAGATAGTACTCGCTCACAGATGCTCGCTTGACGGGTAGAACACTCGCTGAGAGACTAACGCTTAGTGTGCGTCCACAGTGAATGCGCGGTGGCTGGGGCCTGTGGCGGGCGCGAGAAGCGGTGCGGTGCGGTGGTCACATTGACGCGCGAGCTGTTGTAGCGTTTGGACGTGATTCAGGGGTAACTGACCATGTACGAGGATTTGATATTTTTACTAGACCGTCCGACCCTGAGATGGGAGGTGTTGAACACGAGATGGTGTGCACGAAATAAATAAAAACAGAGAAATAAGTGGTGAATTTTTTAACTTATACGAAGAATTGAAATTGTACCCTACAAAATGTTTTGAGTACACTCGAATGTCCGTGTCAACATTTGACTACATCCTGCACTTTAAACAATTCAGTATTTACCGCCATTTTAATGCAAACGCCCTTACGCCGAGCGACAAGACCGAACTGATTTGATATCCCCGCTACCCGCGCATTAGGTCGCTTGTTCGCGGTCGCGGATAGGAACGTTGGAAAAATACGCGCGCTAACTCGCACAGGCCGGTTGCGCTAGGCTGAGCCTTAGTCACTGCACTATGGACACAAAGGCGCGTTTAATTTGTTTGATATTTCGCGCCTGTCATCGCAACTGCGCTAGGCTTGCAGTGTGGACGCACACTTAGAACATACGCATACCAGCGAGTAATCTCTAAAGCTCGTCGCCGACGCGCACTCGCTGCTCATTGGTCGCCAACTCGTTTTTAGTCGCTTGCTCCACTCGCTTCTCGTTAATCGCCAGCGGTAGGACAGGTGCCTACAAGAGCCTTTTCGTGGAATCTGTCTGCATGTTTGGACGTCTTTTGTTACTTTTCCAGTTGTGAAGGATCCATCAGTGACTTTGACGATGTAATCAGAATAAATTGACGGTGCTTAGTTGGTTTTGGGACCTCGTGAAATTGTCAGAATCACATAATGATCATCATCTGCCTAGCCTTTTCCTAACAATGTTGGGGTCGGCTTCCAGTCTAACCGGATGCAGCTGAATATCAATATTTTACATGGAGCGACTGCCTATCTGACCTGCACAACCCAGTTACTGGGTAATACGACACCCCTTGGTAAGACTGGTTGTCAGACTTTCGGGCTTCTGACTACTCGTAACGACTGTCAAAGATTCACGAATGACAGCCGGGACCAACGGCTTAACGTGCTTTCCGAGGCATGGAGGGGTCACGGTATGTAAATGTAATTATTTTGAATAATTTTTTTTTTTGAAAAAGTTGAATTAGATGTTTTAATTTGTCGCACCTATTCAATTTCAGATGTTTCAATTTGTCGCACCTATTCAATTTCATCCTGGACACGTACGTATAGGGCGATAGTGTCGTGCCGTAGTGCTGCCGTGTCTGTGAACAGACACTATTTTACTACGGCGCGGCTTATGGCGGAAACATACTTACGTGTCGTGGCGCGTCGTGACGCCTTCTGACGCAGTGTTAGTCAATCAAAACTCGTTGTAATTTGACGTAGTCCTGAACAGATTCGTTTGATTGGTGTATCCCGAGTCACGACACAACACGACACAGTAATGTGTCTCTGGCTTTATGCGCCGTAGGTACCGTCAAAAACCGTACCATGTACTACAGGCAAGGGTCAATATATTGTATAAGGTGAACTCTTTCTTTACTATACCTACTTATGTATTCATGGGCCTGAGGGCATCAGTTCACGAACGGGGTGAAAAGCAGTTGACTGCCTTTAACTTGTGAGATAAATAACACCTGATAAATTCACTTTTAGCATCCGATCATGTTCTGAGAAAAACATACCAATGTAATGTACTTTGATTTACATGTAGAGTAAATGTATTTTTGCTTGAAAGGCTCTTAGACTGTTGAGGGTTTTATTAAGTGTAATAACGTCTTTATTGAAGCTACTATTAAGAAAGAAAATACATTTATTTTCCACAGACTAAAAGGCAAACAATACAGCATATATACCACAAATAAAAAGAAATATTTCAGAGAGTAAGTATTATTAAGTTTTTTAGTAAAGTGCGTCGTGCTAGGAGTTAGAAAGTCTAGGTTTTACGAATAATGTACAGACTGCGACAATACAATTTCGCATAAAATGTCTTCGTATCGTCAAGCACTTTCGAAATGAGTGAGCGAAGTCAATTAATCCAAAAAGTGCCACTACAGAAAGGTTTATGTAACATCATTTGTTCTCTGAACCAAACTAATCACATCATAATTATATTATAACACTAGCTTTCGCTAGCGGATTCACCCGCTTGTTTATCAGAAAATATCCCACGGGAGCAAACTACCCTGTGAGTTAATCCAGAATTTAAACTATCTGTGTGCCAATCCGTTTAGCTGTTTTTGCGCTAATCCGAAACAACCAGATAGACGGACAAAATTCTCCGTTACTATTTTTTTATTATAAGTATACACAGAAGATATCCCAATTCCATTACTTACACCAATACCCAGAAATATGACCTTCTTATACCCAATCAAAAACAAACGCGGGAATTCGCGCAATTTCTTACAATTCCAGTATCGGATAACAATGACCATAATTCACGTTTACGCGTGATGTCCACGATGGGCAAGCCGGCTTCGGCTTTCGGCTTTCGTCATGATTTATGGCCGGTCAGAAGATTGTGGGCAGAGAAATAAATCTGGAGATATTAATACCCTTCGGTCGATGGAGGTTATGAAGAAAATTATGAATCGTCTCGTGTCGCCTTCGATTCTTCTGGTGTGAATGATTGGCAGCTGAGTGGCGGACTTTAGATTGGATTTTTATTAGTTTTCGTTGGATGGAATATGGGATACAGCTTGCTTATTAGTACTGCTGGGTGTTTACTGTTTGCGCAAGACGATTGTTGTAAACGTAAAAACGTATAATGAGTATAGTCAATTCAAAAAAACAAGCGCTTAACATGTGTTTTTTATCTCATTACACACTAGGTTTAAATCGCAATAATTGACGAGCGCTCTCGTATAATACAACCACTTTTCATATTAATTGAAATGTACGCAAAATACGCGCTTGGGCGTAGAGTTGCGGACCAGCCAATTATCCTATACGCCAAGAATAGGCAGTCAGCAAGGTTACAGCATATTGATCAGGATAACGCCGCGCTGTGAATACTTATTTAGCATAAAAACATTACCTACTAATGATGGCACTAGAACCTTATCATCACACTAATATTATTAAGGGGGAAGTTTGTGAGTGTGTAGGGGTGTGTGTGTGTGTTTATATGTCTGTTACTTCTTCACGCTCAAACGGCTGGACCAATTTTGATAAAATTTTGTATGGAGGTAGCTGACAAGCTACCTCCATACAAAATAACAAAAGGGTGCCCCGTGGATAAACATATAGGCTACTTTTTATCCCGATATTCCCACGGGATTGACATTTACTCGGGTGAAACCGCGGGGCGCAGCTAGTATTTATCTAAGGGTCATCGACTATAATCATCCTCCTAACCTTATACAAGGTAGAGATGATAATAATTTAAACACCTAATGACGTTCCGAGAGGAGCAGTGGTGGCCCAAAGGTAGTGGCCCAGACTTACGAGTTGTAGGTCGTGGGTTCGATCGAACCCAGACAGGCTCGTTACTTTGATTAAATAATTTCATCACCACTGCTCTCAAAACGGTGAAGGAAAACATCGTTAGGAAACCGGCATGTCCTAGAACCAAAAATTCGGAGACATGTGACATCCACCAACCCGCACTGGGTCCGCGTGGAGGATTACGGCCCACTCCCTCTCACAGAGAGGAGGCCTGTGTCCCAGCAGTGGGAACATTATAGGCTGATTGTGAATGGTGTTCCCAGTCTGTATTAAAAAATTTAATCAAATATATCCAATAGATTAGTCTTTATAGCTAGTCACGGATTGGCAAAATCCATTGTTGGCCCATCACTATTATTTTATTAGTTAGATTTTTTTTCGTTAAATTTGTGAAGTGGAAACTTCTTTAGGCGTGTTGGGCATTCTTTGAGATGGGAAAAAATCATTGAACTCGCGACACTGTTACCGTAACCGACACCGCGCTACATTCGGATGTGTTTGGCTGTCCTCGGGATGTACTCGGTTTTAATGTATATCCGATATGTCAGTGTGATGGCAAAGTATTCTGTTTGTGTTTTGTTTAGAAGCCGATTAAAAAAAACACACACGTAAGTTTTCATATCTGTCGGCACTCCCGGAGTGCCACTGTTTTTTTTTGTTCGGATTTATTTGATGGTTCCTAAATATTCCTAGTATGAGTAGGTATTGCCAGTTTTTTCATTTATTGTCGTAATGTGGTCTCCACATTGTTTAATACCAACCACACATGTAACAAATAATTACCTATGTGGCTTTCAGTCAAATTAAATGCGGTTAAATCAGTCAAAACGAGTCAAAACTACTGCCACCAGATAAATGGTCTCCAGTTCGCCACGTAGTAATCAACACAAATAAAAGCTCTAATAAATATTAATTTATTCGTAATCCATAAGCCAAGTGCTATTACAATATTGGCGCCGCCGCTTGGCCCAACCTTTATGACCAAGATTTATGTGAACGTATGCACATAATAATATTTAGCTTGTGGACAGTTATCGCAAATATCATTGACCTGATTCAAGTATTGTGACTGTAATTTGGATTTAATTTGACATGACTTGTGTTATTATTGCAGTAGTACCAAGGTGCGAAGAAAAATTATGTTGAATTGATTTACCTATGCTTGTTTATAGACAAACCATCCCTCTGGGCACATTTAGAAAGTTACTTTATTGACTATGGAATGAATTGAATAATGGTATTTCATAGCAAATACTAAAAAAAAACCTTTTCTTGTACCATCATTATTTTTTGATAATAATGTTCTCTACAGTGTACAACATTTTAAGAAATAGACTATTGAAAATTTTTCGTGTTTGAGATCGTGATCAAAGAAAAACTTTAAACCTTTTTATTATTAACTAGCTGTGCCAGCCACTTCGTTTCGTTAAACAAAATGGGTTTTTTTTTTTTCGCCTTGCCCTAATTTTTTTAAATTTTATATAGATAAAACCTACACCAAACTCGCAACAACTTGAAAACTAATCTAACTTCCCTAACAAAATTTAATTCTGCCTCGAAAAATCTATTGCTCCCTAAACTCCCCATATAAGAGTCCCCCATGAGATATTGCTGGAAGATTTATCACGGCCCCATTTTCAATTGGACCCGAAAAAGATCTGACCTCATTAACCGGGTACCATATGTCGCAAATGTTGGGTATAAAAAAGTTCCGATTGACCGACTCTGTCGTAAAAACATGATGTCTAAATGTGGCGGAAAGCCGAGGAATTGGGTACTTGGTTTTGTGTGGAAGATTATTCAGAAGATATACGAAATTACCCCATAAAATGAGAGAGCATCAAGTGTGGGTTATTTTTTATGTGTAAACAAAACTACCCATTTATTTACTTTAACTTTTCGCACGCAAAAAGGGTACAAAGGCGGAGGCGGACTTAATGCCTCAGGCATTCTCTACCAGCCAACCAGGGGCAACGACCAGTTTCATTATCCAGATATATTATGGTAATGAAACAGGTCAAGTGGTAGATTACAGCCCACTTCCTCTGACAGGCCTGAGTCTGATAATGCATGTCATTCGTAACAGTGATCACAACGAAGCATAATCAGGAGGAGAGGGTAATTTTTACAAATAGATTATAAGCAGTGTGAGAGGGGCTTGTGGCTAAGTAATAACAGCCACACTGGTCGATCGATCAGGTTAAGCTGCGCTTGCCGTTGTTGGTCCGTGGATGGGTGACCATTTTCAAATACCAAGACCCCTCCGTGCATCGGAAAGCACGTTAAGCCGTTGGTTCCGGCTGACATTCGTGGATCTCTGACAGTCGTTACGGGTCGTCAGTAGCCCGAAAGTCTGACAACCAGTCTTATCAAAGGGTATCGTATTACCCAGTAACTGGGTTGTGGAGGTCAGATAGGTAGTCGCTCCTTGTAAAATACTGGTATTCAGCTGCATTCGGTTAGACTGGAAGCTGACCCCAACATAACTTTGGCAAAAGGCTAGCCAGATGATGATTATACACATTTTATTCACACTGTATATACAGTGAACTGAACGAAAAGAACTGACCTCCTGCTGCAATCAATACACTAGACTTAATCCCTCAGTCTCCTTTTACGACACTTACAAGAAAAGGGTAGGTACTTTTAACCCAGTTGACCCCATCGAAGGGCATTACAACTATCGGCACTATATAATTCTAGCCTTAATGACTTTTTGATCACAGAAATTAACAGCAGGCTATCAGTACTGAATATAAAACAAAGAAGGGACTCCAATTTATTTAATATATGAGGCGCTGAATACTAAATTGATTCATTTATAAACTAATTCATATTTGATTGTATTGGGAATAGTTCGCTGAATTGTTGTGTATTTTAGGAGCAAATTGCGTTTTGATTTTGTGATGATTAAAACTGTTATTAATACACAGTTGGTGGTTTTCTGTTGGGTATGGTTTACACTGGAAAATAGTCTGCTCACACGTATCACACTAATATTATAAAGGCGAAAGTTTGTGTGTGTGTTTATATGTTTGTTACTTCTTCACGCTTAAACGGCTGGACCAATTTTGATAAAATTGAAAACCGGTAAAACCGCGGGACGCAGCTAGTTAACCATAAAAGTTTGGCTATTTTGAGGCAAGTAAAAGGTAATGCAGATCCGGTATGTTCTAGCTTGTCCTGATGCTACTATTATTTTTATCTGTAGCAGTATTAAAAGTTATTTCATGTAGTGTATTATGAAGTACCTACTTGATACAGTAATTCCAACCCTATGTGATTATTTAATTTTAAGTTTTTTACTTTTGTGTTTTGTTTTATGTATGACGCTCAAAAAGTATTTTTATACTCAATTTGGGAGTTGAAACTGTCTCTCTAAATACAGATTACTCAGTGATCTAGGAGAGCAGTGATTTACCCAAGAATTCGTTGTATCTACACCATGTTCTCAGAATAAATAAAAAGTCAAGACATAGCGCTGCGAACAATACAGTGAAGCATGCAAAAACTACACCTCCGCTCTGTGCATACACGCTCACACGCACACATTTACAACCATTTACAATCAAACTACACCTCACTATGTGCACACATGTTTATGAAATCGGCTTCACTTTACTATTGACAGACGTCTTGGTTTTTTATTTGGCCTGAGACCATGTTATTAGCAATGCATACTTTGTTACTCTCTCATGTATTACAAAACAATTACGTACCTAAATAAAAAGTATGTCGTAATAATTGTTCTTGAATATGCGTACGTAACGATCATATTTTCATTCAAAAATTATAACAGGTTTTTTTTATTCAGAATAATATTTGCAAGCTGGCTAGTATTTTTAATAAACGTATTTATGAAAACTATCCAAGTGCGAGTCGGACTCGCACACGAAGGGTTCCGTACCACAAGGCAAAAACACCGAAAAAAACACGTTTGTTGTATGGGAGCCCCCCCTTACATATTTATTTTATTTTGTTTTTAGTATTTGTTGTTATAGCGGCAACAGAAATACATAATTTGTGAGAATTTCAACTGTCTAGGCATCGCGGTTCTTGAGATACAGCCTGGTGACAGACAGACGGACGGACAGACAGCGAAGTCTTAGTAATAGGGTCCCGTTTTTACCCTTTGGGTACGGAACCCTAAAAACTAGAATATATGTTAGTGCATCAGCTGGTTTTTGTAGCCCAGATACTCGTTAGCCATAGTCTGCTAGGTGATCACTGTTCCAATATTCGAAGCTGCGATCGTGAGCGTAAAATAAATTCTACAATATTACATCAACTTTATTTTTTCAATATTATTTTCGCGAGGAAATCATTGGTTAGTGTTAAAAATTCAAAAATTAATATTATAAGAAGTTTATTCTTCCTTTTCATTTTGCTCAGAAGTTATTACCAATAAAATTAATTCCTCAATCTAAAATGTTGCGTTGTGATAATATTGTTCAGCATTTAGAAATAAAAAGTAATGTAGTTTTTCCCAACTTAGCTAAATGAGTCACACTAATATTATAAAGGCGAAAGTTTGTGAGTGTGTGTGTGTGTGTGTGTTTATATGTTTGTTACTTCTTCATGCTCAAACAGCTGAACCAATTTTGATAAAATTTTGTATGGGGGTAGCTGACACCCTGGATTAACATACAGGCTACTTTTTATCTCGATATTCTTACGGGATCGAAATTTATGCGGGTGAAACCGCGGAGCGCAGCTAGTTATTTCTATTATTCAATTTGTCTAACTTTAGCATAGTGTAATCGGCCTTTAATGCGGAATCGTGTCTAATTGATAACAGCCGCACGGGTCGATCGATAGTTAAGATACGCTTACCGCGGTCGGTTCGTGGGTGGGGGACCATTAATTATAATTATCTAAGTCCCTCCGTGCCTCGGAAAGCACGGTATAAAAACCGTTCGTCCTGGTTGTTGTCGTAGATCCTTGACAGTTGTTACAAGTCAATAACCTAGAAGTTTGACAACCAGTCTTACCAAGGGGTGTCATGTTACCCAGTAACTGGGTTGGGCAGTTGCTCCATGTAAAATACTGGTATTCGGATATGAGACTACACTGAAAACAAAAGTTTTTTATACACAAAAAAATTTCTTGTACATAAAAGCGATTTTATTAAGACTTACTAGACTATAAACAGTAAGAAGAAATGTTTGTAAAACAGTAAAAGACAAAACAGTAATATTTACTGATTGAACATACTATTTACTGAAAAAAACAACAAAAAAAAAGGAAAACCACCATTAATGTAATAATGGTGGTTTTCCTTTTTTTTGTTGTTTTTTTTTTATATACCGCAGTCTAAAACAAGAAAAAATCAAAATGATGACAAAATTGCTAAAGCTTTAGATTTTTACATTAGAATGTTTAAGTAAATCTTAAAATCACACACTTTATGAATAATCGCTAAAGTAAATAATGTTTGTAAAAAATAACCTCGCGGAGGTAGAACTTAAAAAAGAATTTTAATAAAACATTGTATTGAACATCAAAGACAAACGCTACGGCGTAGCTTTGTAGCAATACTCGTAGCCGCGTAGCAAGAAACGGTAATCCGTAGCAGTTCGCTTGCTGTTTACTTATTTACAGACTCTCAATTGCAGATTGCAATTAAATATTGACTGTCAGCGTTTAAAACGGCATTTTATAGCTTTTATCTATATACTAATATGTACAGCAGCACCCAAATGTTAGTTAACATTTTTCCATTTCAGCTTTGACACACCACATTATGATTTTAAAATTCTAGTGATCCAAATGTTTGAACAGCTATAACGTTTCTATTAACTAATTCAACAACCTTTGACTTATCATAAAAATAATCAAGTAATCCCTCCCTCCTTTTTAATCATAATGACGTGGTATAACAGCTGCAATGGAAAAATGTTAACTAACTTTCAGACGCCACTGTATAATAGTTGGTTTGCTTCTGTGGAACTCATCATCTGCCTAGCCTTTTCCCAACTATGTTGGGGTCGGCTTCCAGTCTAGCCGGATGCAGCTGAATACCATTATTTTACATGGAGCGACCGCCTGTCTGACCTCCACAACCCAGTTACTCGGTAATACGACAACCCTTGCTAAGACTGGTTATCAGACTTTCGGGCTTCTGACGACCCGTAACGACGGTCAAAGATCCACGAATGACAACCGGGACCAAAAGCTTCACGTGCTTTCCGAGGCACGGAGTGGTCTTGGTATATAAAGATGGTCACCCATCCACGGACCCACCGGGGCAAGCATAGCTTAACCTGATCGATCGACCCGTGCGGCTGTTATTTATTAGCCACAAGCCCCTCTGTTTGTTTCTGTGAACCAGTCTAATAAAAAAAAACCTTTCTGAATTTAGTAGCCTAACTCACGAGGAAGGTTCATCACGCTACGACCATTAAGAGCCGAACAAAAAAAAAATTAAGTCAGAAAGAACGCTAAGCGAAAATAAAAACTACCGAGTCGCGGGCTAGTTCGTAATAATGGCTGTAAATAATTGTCTTCTTAAACAACTGAATCAAGTTTCCCGTGACAACAAAACTATCTCCTATAGACGAAAACAAAGCTTTAATCTCCTAAAAAACCAATCAACTAATTACTTATTTACGTCCCCCACACAGTACATAAACTAAGCCATGCAATACCATGTTTTCAGTCCAACAGTACACACAAACAGGAAAACAAAAGTTAGTTTGACTCAGGAACTCGGTCCAAGTTTGTGTGTGTTCTCACCACAATATGGTTCCCTATCGATCGAACTTGATCCCGGAATTAAAAGACAACAAAGTGAGTTTAACTTGGCAAGCGAAGTTGTAAAAGTGCAGCGTTGACCTGAACTAGGATTGGGAATATGTGGGGTTTGAATTGAATTAGATTTTAAAGCTTACGTGCTTGTTTGTGTCCAGATGTTGGAAGTGGTTGCCAAGTGTCAGGTCTATTTTTAGATCCGTTCCACACGGTGCAGTGCGGCTGCAACGCAGCGCCAGAGCGGTGCCTTCCCGCATTGTCTAGGCGGGGGGGCTCAGTAGCCGTAGCTTGGTCCCGAGAAGAAGAGACGAGAAGAGGAACCCGAGGAGGGGCCGCTCGTCAGGGCTTTTGCGGCCAACAAGTAGGTTGCGGTGCCGCTTGGGCGTCATCGCAACTTAGGCGGGCCGGGATGTCGTATGGGAGGTATCGCGGCTGAGGGTTGGAGGCCGCGGCCGCAGGGGAGGAGGAGTGTTGGTATGACGTTGGCCGCTCTCCCTATCTTCTGCGGCCGAAAATTGGCAAGCGGCGTCCCGTCGCAGGGGGGCCAAGGGTGCTCAGATACGGGGTCGTCTGGCGCGCGTATGTTGGTTTGGCCCCTGGGGTGGTCACGGCGTGCTTTGGGTTTCGGGTCTCCGGTGATGGGGAGTACTCCCCAGACCGGTGACGTACAGCCGCGGCAGGTTCACGGATGAGTGCTAACGCGTGCCCGTGTTCCCGCCGTAAGCGCAGAGGAGGAAACCGTGGAGTTTTAGTCGGTTAGAGACCCACATAACTGCACTATCTCCCCGTGGTAGTGCAGAATGCATGAGCATTTCTACACGATAAAAAAAAAGTGCAAGGCGTACGCGCACTCTTTTCGTCACCGCTGTGGTGTCGCGACGACGCCGTAAGAATGATGCAATGCCTTACTGCCCGTATGATCGCCAGTGCGGCGCGACATTTTGCTGTGTGTTCCGGGTCTGGCTGTTTGTGCATGTGAGTTTAAATGATTGTAAACGCACCCACAATACAAGAGAAATTTCTAGTGTGGGGTTACGTTTTTTTTATTTAAAAAAAATATAAAAAAACTGTGGGATACTAGATTTAAATCAATTTACAGATAGATTAAAGTTAAAGTAGTCCAGCGATCAAAACGTGACTTTTAATTCAATATTTTCTTTCTCGAAAGCCCAGTCGTGAACAATTAAACAAATTAGCAAGAAAGGCTCTTTGTAAAGTACAAAAAAAACTTTCACTTTATTTCAACAAAACAAAAACCTGTAAATCTCCCGTAATCTAATTAGGCAATTAAGTAACTACTTAACAGGTACTTATTTATATAAGTAACAGTATTTTATTCGTAAATCTTCTTAAAGCGAGTCTGGCTACCGTTAGCTTGATAGATAATTCTGTTTGTTTCTTACGATATATTACTGAAAGAAAGAAAAGAAAGAAAATCTGTTTATTTGCGGCAAACATGACGCATAATAATAAAAACAAAAAAAAAACAAAATTACAGTTTGGGAGAAAGTATGCGTCACATCTACGCAAAACGGCCATCGCTCAGCATAATGCTAAGACTCATACGAGACAGAGCCCCAGCGCTGGTTTTTAGCGACAGCCGGCGTTGACGTGATGACGTCAGCCAGTGCGGCATGCGATTAGATTTATACAAAAACAACAATCAAAATAAGAAATAAAATATACAATTCAAAAAGATAACATGAAAATATATTAATGGTAACATTCCGGGCCGCGGCCACTCACGCGCCGCCCGCGCCGCTGTATGATAGGAACGGCTTTAAGTAAGATGCTCCGTTTAAGAAAACTGCATAGCATTTAAGTTCTGTAGGTCGTGAAGTCCAAACATTAGGGCTTTATTCATACTGTCTACATTTTCTTCGAAATCGTATCAGTGGTTAGCAAAAAGAATGGGACCTCTACTAAGCTCTGTGCGTCACCGCGCGGTTCTCCACGTTTCGACCGCGCGGCCATAGTTAAACCTCAACTTTCTGAATATTGGATCTACGAATTTGCGACTTTCATTGTTAGTGTTTTACAAATTCCTTCGTAATGTTGACGTAGTCGTTTTTCCTCTACGACCATGTGTCCGAGCAGTCGAAACGGACACCGACATGTTTTGTATTGTTATTTTTTTTTTTCCGCAAAATAGGGTAATCGGAAATGTATGATTACAAACAAATAATAACTTTTTATTGTAATATTTTTCGCTCTGTTCATAATTAATTGCTGTTAAGGTGTTTTAATCTCTTACTGAAAAGAATACACAATTCACATGACCAAACTACTTCCTTAGATCATTCAAGTTGAACGTTTTATTTAAACAACAACATTTTATAAAAGCATGCACCACGTTACATAGCGAGTGAAATATTACGTCACTTCCGTGTGCCGCACGTCTCCTATTTCCGCTAACAAGTGCAAACTTAGTTGACATAGCAGAATTGAAAGGGGACTGGAAAGTGAAGTTCGAAAAATAGTAGTAATTAATAGTATTGTTAATAGGTACTTGGTAATGGTAGAGAAAAATGTTTAGGTCAGTCTCAGCCGAGCCTTTTTCCAACTTTGTTGGGGTCAGCTTCCAGCCTAACCGGATGCAGCTCATCATCTGCCTAGCCTTTTCCCAACTATGTTGGGGTCGGCTTCCAGTCTAACCGGATGCAGCTGTGTTTTTCATGGAGCGACTGCGTAACTGACCTCTACAACCCAGTTACTTGGATAATACGAAACCGCTTGGTAAGACTGGTTGTCAGACTTTCGGGCTTCTGACGACCCGTAACAACGGTCAAAGATCCACGTATGATAGCCGGGACCAACGGCTTAACGTGCTTTCCGCGGCACGAAGTGGTCTCGGTATGTAAAGATGGTCACCCATCCACAGATCAACTGCGGCAAGTGTAGCTTGGCCTGATCAATTGACCTGTGCGGCTATTATCACTTAGCCAAGGACTCCTCAGAAAAATGTTTAAGTCAAGGCCTTAAAATAATTCAGTTACAAAGATATATCACGAGTGCGTGTAATCTTTTGTATAAAAACTGTAATCAACATGTTGTGAGGGAAGTTATGCAATGGGCATTTGCAGTAACTCAGTGTTTCATACAGTCGTTAAATTGAAATACTTCCAAAGCTTTGTTTATTCACCAACCCTTAAGGGGGCGCATAAAGCCAGAAAAAAATCAAGTTTCACCCGTGCCTCCTCTCATCAAACACAACGAAAACAGTACCTGCAATGTGCGACGGAAGATGATTTCTTCCACGAACTAAGAACGTCGTAAGTGTTATAAGCTTATCATCGTAATAAAACCACAAATAAAAGGAATAAAAAAAAATGCTTACACATTAATCATCAAATTTTTATTCTAGTAGTCATAAGCATATTATGTACAAATCGGAAAGTCGTGAAATTTGGAGGTAACTTCGTGATGTTTTTTTATCTAGATTTTTTTTTTTTGTGTTTCTGTTACACAATAAGTGTGAAAATATCATGTAGTTACTCATATTATTTTTATTTTATAACTAAGTCTTATCAATTTCATGAAAAATCATATTGAAGTTAGGCTATTTTGGTTTCTACCGGCCCTTAAAGCAAAAGCTACTTCTTTATTCGCGATACTGCCCCGTCGTGGGTGTTTAAGACTTTTAAGGGCAGCAGAAGACCCAGAGAAAATTATATATTCTATCTCATGACTATCATGTGTTCATGACAAAATTGACAGTCTGGCTTCTAAAGTGTTGTTTTTATAGTAGGTGTTAAGAATTTATGGAACATAAAAATTTAAAATTTGTATATTTGTTAGAATGTTAACAATATAAATTTTAAGTCTATGAAATATAAACCTAAAAAATATTAGGTGTTAAAATATATGTTATTAAAAGTCATCCGGGTGTCGTAAATTCAAATGAAGGGCTCTCTGTAAGGGCGAGTTGTTTAACTTGTATACCATCTATTTATAGGTATAAAGTCTTTAGAAAAACATAAACGGCACTTTATATCTTTCAGGAAATCATTAAAAAATAATGCTAAAGGGTAGGAAAATTACTCTTTTAAACGTCTTAATATTGTTTATAATCGCCTTTAATTAACTAAAAGCGATTATAATCTAATAAAGTAGATAGTCGCGTGTTTTTCTATATTGATCGGTTTGGTCAGTGAGGTCAAGGCGACTGTGAGAACACGCCATCATCTGCCTAAAGGTGTACTCTGTTGGAAAAGCCGTTTTTAGGGTTCCGTACCAAAATGGTAAAACGGAACGGTACTAGGGCATGCGGTGTATCATATGAAAGAGCGCAGTTTGCACGTTCTCAAACATTTTTTCTTTTTTTTAGGCCGCATAGTTTTCGACTTTTGATGAAAAATGTTAAAAAAATACCGTTCTCCCTCCCTTATGTCCGAAGTTTGCGAAGAGAAAAATCTGAAATAATTCTATGTGATAGAAGTTTATGTATACATTACAGGAAAAATAAAACGATGTCTCTAAATAGCACACTTTTTCAGAAATCATCAACAAAAGTTACACTAGTTCCACTATCGGTCAAGAGACGGCGCTGACCTAAAAATCCAATATTCTACACTGCAGTGCGCACTGTTAAAATTCTCTAACGAATATAAGCCTCGCCGATGAAAATTTTAAAACATGATGGTACGGAACGCTCGGTGCGCGAGTCCGACTCCTTCTTGCCCAGTTTTTTCTACCTTGAGCTTTGAGAGCTGGTAGTCCAGCCACTCTGCGAAGATCTCCACCTGGCCTGAAGGCGTTTTACCCTACGTTTGCTGACTAGCAGACTCCTCTCAGAAAAACGTCACGGGAATAATTTTCAAAACTCTTTCCTTTATTTGGTGGAGCCTCTATACGATTCTTGGTCGCACTCATCTTAAACAGCCTTTAGGATGCTCCGAAAAGCGCGTCTGAGTAAACTTACTCTCAAAAGTAGACCTTTCCAAACCGCGACTGCACATATAATGTTCAGAGACAACACTTTGGTATCACACAGTCGACACTCGCGTCGCCTGGCTTGTTGCCACATGTCTGTAACGTGAACTAGGTAGGAACTCAAATGTTTTTTACGATGCTAGTTAGTTGTCACATCTTCATAAGGTAGAGGAGGCAAAGTAGAAGCAACATTCCTAGGATTTTGTAATACCTAACTTGATTAAAAAAAGTCCCAAATTCTTGCCCGTTCTTCTCCTTATAGATCTACCTTTTGAAACGGGAAAAACTAGCTTCAACTTTCTGACTAACTGACTGGCTTCTAGACAGTTAAAAAGTGCGTAAGGTTTGAGATTGAGTAGCCTGCTACTGTAGCTACTTCATCGTTTTCTGACGAGCTTGAGTGATCTGTGTACTATGAGCTCTTTGCGAGCTCTCAGTACCTGGTTGGATAAATTAAACAAAATTTTATCATATAACTTCGATAATTATTTTTAAAGAACTGTTCTACGTTTTAATAAATTTTTATTATTTTCATCATGACGTTTCATACGCCTGTCAGTTAACCAGACTCCTACTGTTTTTTTTCTCTATTCTTAATACAAATTAATGTTTGTCTAATGTATGCCATCTATTTATAGCGGACTCGCGGAGGTCGCATGCTACAACCAAATCAGGTTACAGCCTCTATAGTACGATATTTAGGTTAAATCTTTTGTTTCCTTTTCGAGTTGTAGGTCGTAGGGTCGAACCCAGACAGGCGCTTTATTTTGTGTAAATTATTTTCATCACCACTACTCTTAAAACGGTGAAGGAAAACATCGTGAGGAACCCGGCATGTCCTAGAACCAAAAATTCGAAGACATGTGACATCCACCAACCCGCACTGGGCTCGCGTTACAGCCCACTCCCTTAGGCTGATTGTGTTATGTTTCCTTTAGTAATTTTTCGGACGGTAGAAATTCCAGCCATCATATAATTGTATGGGGCCGTTAATGGCCAAATGCTAACAATAGGAAAGTACTTCAATAATGACCAATAGCTAACTAACTCTTGCTTTTAACTCGATCTGAACTCAAAGAACGTTACAAGAATTAGCATTTAAAAGCTATTGAACCATTTCTCTGGGTAGCTGCAGTCAATTTCTCAGATCACTCGATCCTTTCAGATGCCCTGTGAAATTCATATTTCAAATATCTCGTCTAATACCTAAATCTTACTAAGCTGTATTAACGTTGGACGGCTTTGGGTAATTTTCCCGTGAATTCTAACCCTGCAAATACTATTTTAGTTTCTTAGTTTTAAATTAAGTTATTTGAAACGTAACCACAGAAGTTTGATTTGGTTTCTAACATAATTTAGTCGCTGTCAGAATCAGGGTTAGGTTGTAAAATTTTCTTTAGAATATTGATTTGGGGTTAATGAATTGATTATGAAGATGGATGTTTTCGAACAGAAAACAAGCAATTAATTTATTAAATTAAATTGAATTCGAAAACATCCATCGGTTTCTTACTAAACTTTAACTATGTCCGACGAGACTGTGTAGTATATCTTTTAGTGAACCTGCGTTTTTCTTATTACTAGTGTGAAAGAAAACGAGGATTTGGGATAGATTTTTTGCAGCTATAGGTCTTTGCTGACGAATACCATGGTCCTTATATAGACTTTGCTGTCTGTCCGTCCGTCCGTCTGTTTGTCACCAGCCTGTATTTCAAGAACCGTGATAGCTACAGTTGAAATTGTCACAAATTATGTATTTCTGTTGCCGCTATAACAACAAATACTAAAAACCAAATAAAATAAATATTTAAGGGGGGCTCCTATACAACAAACGTGTTTTTTTTTCGGTGTTTCCTTGTGGTACGGAACCCTTCGTGTGCGAGTCCGACTCGCACTTGGCCAGTTTTTTTTGTTAAACATTCCACCTAGGCATGCATTTGACCATGAAGTTACTCCAACTGAAACGTAATAATCAGAAACACAATATCCACTAAAACCAAATTATTCAATCATCCGTTCAGAACCGACCCATTAATTTGTCACAACAAATTAACGAAAATGCCACAAAACAAAACGATAAATCAAATGGAGCGAGATATCAAGCATGTGTCGAATTCCACATTTTATGCTTGGCATAAAACACTGGCAGGTTGCCAGCCCGTCTGGCATGCCATTTTATTTCCAAATTGGCATGAGCTTATTGAGATCATTCCTTAACTTTGTGGCACATCCTAGCTCGTATGAGGCTATAAATTTAGGGGGTGGTTTAGACCACCTGCGTGCTGTGGCGTGGTCTGAAGACTTCATTGAGTAGTTGTCTGTGGATCTATCATAAAGACAGTTTAGAGTCCTTCAGGGATATACTCGTAGCTGAACGCAAAGAAGACTTATGACACAACGAGTGGTGTGAAATGATGAAACATCGTAGGAACAACTTGTCAAAGGAGCTTGAAAAACATAATATGATCAAAATGAAGATGACAAGGATGAGAATGTTTGTGAAATATTAAGCTTTAAAGTGCAAATTTTTGTTAGTCCCTCCCCCCGTGCCAGCTAAATGGTTGGTTTTGGATATGTGAAAAAAAACACGGTAGTAGTATTTCTAACTCAGTTAAAAGGAAAACTATCACATCTTAAGTTTTACAAGTTTACGAGTAATCGTCGACCAACTCACATTTGCAGTTGCAATGTATGGGAGAACACGATTTTCAACTACAAAGATAAGTTTGTTCTTGGAATAAATTCATTCCAACTACGGGACCCTTCATTGTGCGTGGTCCGACACGAACTTGGCCGGATTTTTTTTAATGTGCACTTCATAACAATTTCTCTTTCTTTGTTTTTTATATGATCAACTATAATATTGAATACAAAGATAAGTTTTTTCTTGGGATAAATTCATTCCAACTACGGGACCCTTCATTGTGCGTGGTCCGACACGAACTTGGCCGGATTTTTTTTAATGTGCACTTCATAACAATTTCTCTTTCTTTGTTTTTTTATATGAACAACTATAATATTCGAAAAACCGAATTAAAATAACAGAAGTCACTGACAAGAAAATAATTCTACAGCTACACAAAGCAAAGATTAACAACCCGTAAAACTTTGATCGTATTTGCAATTTTAAAGTACAGACTGCAGCACATGAAGCTACTACTACTGTCAAATTTCATTGATAGATTTTCAACTTTATTGCTAAAGCATAACGTTCAAAGTTGATTGGGAAAATTTGACAGTTTCGGGTAGCTTGATGTGATGGCGTCTGTACAACAGAATGCCGGAGAGAACTACGACATAAGTGCTGCTTTAATCTCTTCACGTTGGAAAGGGCATGAATATTTATGAAATATTAACGCCACACCACAATAGCTCGTTTTCCTTAGTTTTTTTTTACTTTCATGAAAGTGGCTGGACTGGAACTTTCTGTGATTTTTAAATTAGCATAGTGTCATTTCATATTTCATTAACTTTGTCATATAACTAATGTCAAGTTGTATGTAAGTTTCATTATTTTATTTCATATCGCACGTTTCAACGTCGGGGTTGCCAGCCCCTGCAGATTGCAGCCAAATTAAAAATGTTTTATTCAGAAAGTAAGTTTGTTAAATTAGTTTTTTTTTTTGACGTTCTTCTCACTAGGATTTCGAATCTAGTGAGTGTTCTAAAGCTTCGGCCAAACTTGCGTCAACAACGCAAATCCAAACGTGAACACCTGCGCGATTACGGTGGTCGCGTAGGTGTACAAGGCGCCATAGATAAACACGAGCTGCAGGCGTCCGCCGCGTGACTGACGCTCCCGCTTCGCAGTCGCTTTGTTCGCGCAGGTGTGGCCGAAGCTTTACAGGCACAAACATCCAGAACTAAAGTATTACCTGCGGGCTATATTTTGTAGCAAGCGGAAATCGAAAACGCGACCCGTAACGTGCTAGCGTCAATCTCAGTATGACACATCGAGCCGTTACTGAACTATGATTTGTGATCATAAAATATAACAGTTGGTATAAAATAATTTATTTATTTTTAATTCTACCTTTATTTTCTTTATTCTCGTATTTTCTTTACAAAATAATACAGGGTGGCACCGTGGGCAACGACGCGCAAACAGGTGAAGTTTTTTTTTGAAAAAAAAAAACATTGCCCCACACTAGGAATTTCTCCTGTATTGTGGGTGCGTTTACATACATTTAAATTCACGTACACAAACAGCCAGACCCGGAACAACTACTTGTAGGTCATACAAATATTTGTTCCGTGCGGGAATCGAACCCGCGACACGCAGCGCAGCAGTCAATCGCTTAACCACTGCGCCAACCGTGCCGTCAAAGTGCCGTGCCGTGCGAGATACAGGATTTTGCGTGACGTCAGTATGACTCGTTGTTCTCAGTTGACGCATCCAGAGCTCTCGCATCACGTCACCACACCCCTCCCGCACCGCGCTGCTACCTTAGACAACGTCTCAGTTAAGCGGTCGGCCCATAGCTGTTTCATTAAGATGTTAAAACCATGCGGAGCAATATGCTAGTATTTTATATATGTCAGATGCGTCAGTCTGACACACGTGTCACATGCACGGGTTACCATTCAAAGCACGTGCCTCACACTCTCTGGACGCACCTTAATTAACACTTAGCAAACATGGATGTGTTCACAGCGAGGTCTTGGTTCCTGGAAACTCGTGTCATGTCTGTGTGTGTGATATCTATAGGTATAGTATATTCTACTGGTCTAATTTGATTTCTTTTTAGGGTTCCGTACCCAAAGGGTAAAAACGGAACCCTATTACTAAGACTTCGCTGTCCGTCCGTCCGTCCGTCCGTCCGTCCATCCATCTGTCTGTCACCAGGCTGTATCTCAAGAACCGCGGTAGCTAGACAGTTGAAATTTTCACAGATGATGTATTTCTGTTGCCGCTATAACAACAAATACTAAAAACAAAATAAAATAAATATTTAAGGGCTCCCATACAACAAACGTGTTTTTTTCGGCGTTTTTGTCTTGTGGTACGGAACCCTTCGTGTGCGAGTCCGACTCGCACTTGGCCAGTTTTTTATTGATTTCTGAGAAGGAATGGGCCGCAATCTACCACGCGGGCCCAATGCGGATTGGTAGTTGTCGCATGTCTTCTTTTCGGTTCTAGGATACGGCTGCTTTCCTCATGATGTTTTCCTTCGCCATTTTGAGAGCAGTGGCAGTGGTGATGAATTTATTTACACAAAGTAAAGCACCTGTCTAGGTACAAATTTCAGTCTGTCGACGCTGCCGTAGTTGCGGTTACATATCTAACGTGTGTTCAACTGAACTTAATCTAGCTAAAACGTGGATCAGCACTAGAGCACGCGGCATGATCGCGGATTTCCTAAAAACGGATCGTGCCATAGAATCCGATCCGCGATCATGGAGCGCCGATCCAAATTTGAATCGTCCGTCGTCGTTATATTTCTATGCAATTCAACAAGTCAGTACTTTGAACCGTTGAATCTACTAGCAGAGTGGAACTGAAAACAGCTGTTTAGATAATCAAACGTAAAATTATAACAACGCCTGGGCGGGATAAATGATATGCTATGTGGTTTAAAATAATCCAAAATGTAACTGATAGCCGTGTTAATACATTTATGTGATAAAATATTTCGTTTATCATTCAGTACCTAGTTGATTTTGGTTAATCGACTGTTTAGCTGAATGTGGTTGGATGCATTAATTATTTACACTAACCTTTGCTTGTGGCAAAAATAGAAAATGATTGTTTATTCATTGAATTAAAATGTGGTATACATCGCACACTGTTTTTTATATATGCATACGCAAAATACGCGCTTTGTCGTGGAGTTGCGGAAACCAGCCCGTATTACCTATTACCTATATATGCATAATCTTAATCAGCCTGTAATGTTCCCACTGCTGGGAGACAGGTTCTCTGGGAATTGGCCATAATCCACCACGCGGGCCCAGTGCAGGTTGGTGAATGTCTTCAAATTTTTGGTTCTAGAACATACCGGTTTCCGATGTTTTCTTTCACGATGTTTTCCATCACCGTTTTGAGAGTAATTTTTATTACTCATTGGATAATGTAGTAATGACTAGGTAGGTCGGGGGAACAAGAAATTTCACGCGGACGAACTCGCGGGCAGAAACTAGGGAGTTTTTTGATAAAATCACGACACAATTTAATGAACCGAATGTTAATTACTTCCAAAAAAGCAATCTCACTTGAAAAGACAATATATATTTAACAAGGGACCGCAAGTGTTGCGAAGAACAAACTCGTTAAGTACATTCATTAAAACTTTCTTACTATTCAAGTAATACTTGAGGTGGATAAGCGTTGGGTAAGGAAATGCAGGACGGAAAATATTGTGAAAAACGACCAAAAAGTGGATTAAAATAAATAATTGTCTACTCCAAGGTAGAAGAGTTCGCAGTCAACGATAAGGCCACCCCTTATATGTTTTGTAATGAATATATTTTTTAATAATGTACAGCTGAACAAGCTATTTGGTATACAGGCAAAAATATTCATCTTTCCACTACACTGCCAATAATTAGTTTTATTTTAAGCGTTATAATTTTTTTAGCTTATGGCATCCTTAATGGAGTGGTGTAAAAGATTTGACTAGTCAGCACACTCACACCATTGTTTATAAGTAGTTGCAAGTTAGCTGCCTGTATACTAAATTGCTTTTTCGAGTGTACTTTTCTGGTGTAAAATAAAATATATATATAAATATTAAAAAGGCCACAGTGGTGGAAAATGCTATATTAACCTATAATATGTGTACAACTATTACTATAAGGTACAACGCTGTCCGCCCATACCTACTGTAATTTGAAAACATTTGTAAAAACCAATTATTAAAAAAAAAGAGCAACTGTGGAGTTTCTTGCCGGTTCTTCTTCATAGGAAACGACCAATTGGAACCGTGCACCTAGCTTCTGACGTTTCACAAGTGCCCATGTAGGTTTATGTGAAATAAAATATTTTGATTTGATTTGAACTCTGCCTAACCATATTGTCCGCTGCGCGCGGCGGTCTTTAGCGCTTTGTGAGTGCATCGTGCACGGACCAATGTAGCTAATTATATTGGATTACTATTTTTTATTAATCACTATAAAAAGTATGTATAGCTATGTTGAAACTGTTTACTATTTACTTCCCGCCACTTGTCCATAAAAGTGCATTAGAAAACCAGCGTCAGATAGCATCTATCTGGCATTAATGCTGAAATGAACCATTTTGGCGCAGCCGTGAGGCCACACACTATATTATTGTATCTAACATCATTTTGACTTTTTTATACAGAATTATTTTTTTACCGGTTCCAAATTTTTACAGGGTGTTCTACTCATGAATATGAACAACTTTCACTATAGGACCAACTCTGAAATCACGAAACCAAAATCATCTGTTTCATACAAAAGTTCAATAGCTACTTGACCAAAATGTTTGAAAAATCTGATTTTTTTTCTCTCTCTCTAAATAATATAAATTAATGTCCTTGTCCCACCCATGAAAAAAATACTCAGGAAATCCGGACTGTCCGAACACAATCCGTGCTTCTGGCAACCCTAGTACAACTCACGGTTTGCGGACACTTTTGCTTGGTAATCATGATTCTATGACACGGAGAAAATTAACTTGACTCAACTATTTAGTCTTATTATCAAAGTAGGCAGGAAATGGCGCTCGTTAATTGTGTTTTCTTGCAACATTGATTTAGAAGCAAAAAGGTTTATGTAAACTTACTGTAAGCTTTTCGGCTGTTCGGTTTTGGATTGTAATGTAAACAGCCCTTCGAATTTCTACGAACGACTATTTTTGGAAGGTGCTCGCGGCTAAGTTATAACAGCCGCACGGGTCGATCAAAGGTTAAGCTACGCTTGCCGCTGTTGGTCTGTGGATGGGTGACCATTTTTACATACCGAGACCTCTCCGTGCCTCCGTGTCCCAGCAGTGGGGACAATATAGGCTGATTATTATGTCCTAATATAGGCCAGGGTCTACCCATGTGCTCAATTTCGTCCAAATCCGTTTTAGAGCGAAAGCTTAACAAACAAATATACGAAAAATCAAATTTTTTCTCTTTCTAATATTAGGTACTTTCGATATGTAAGTCCAGGGTTCCTTACGATTTTTTCTTTCACTGATGTCACAGTTGTAGGTGAGTATTAATTTATTACATTAATTGTAACCATGCTACCCACCACAGATATAGATACCTACACCTAGATATCGCAAGAGCAACTACTTAGCGTGACAAAAAATATATATACAGTCGAATTACGAAACCTCCTCCTTTTTTGAAGTCGGTTAAAAATTCGCACTAGCTTACGTACAAAAATCGTAAGCTGCCACTTTCGCGCTCAGTCCTGAGTACTGCACTGCTATTCTGTAATAATCTCACCGTGAAAACTTAGGTGAAATGAGCGTGGAGTGAGCCGTCAATAGTGTCAATTCCTAGCAAAAACAAACTCACTTCACCTAGGTTTTCACGGTGAGATTTTTGCAGAATCGACCGGCTGTGTGTAAAACTTAGGTGAAGTGAGTTTAACGTGACCTGTCAATAGTGTCAATCCCTAGCATCAGGTGGAATGACAGCAGTGCAATTCTGTAACCATCTCACCGTGAAAACTTAGGTGAAGTGAGCATGAAGTGAGCGTAGAGTGAGCTGTCAATAGTGTCAATTCCTAGCAAAAACAAACTCACTTCACCTAACTTTTCACGGTGAGATTTTTACAGAATCGACCCGCAGGTCACTTTAATCTCACTTCACCTACGTTGTCACGGTGATCTTTTTAGAGAATAGCACCACTGCTGGCTGGGTGAGCGTGAGCGCTGGCGCTAGGCCCCGGGGATGGGGCGAGACGGGCGCCGCACGCGGCGACGTCTTTGAATAGATTTGATTTTTAACCCCCGACGCAAAAACGACGGGGTGTTATAAGTTTGACGTGTCTGTGTGTGTGTGTGTGTGTGTGTGTCTGTCTGTGGCATCGTAGCTCCCGAACGGATGAACCGATTTTGATTTAGTTTTTTTTGTTTGAAAGGTGTATTAGTCGGGAGTGTTCTTAGCTATGTTTGATGAAAATCGGTCCAAGATGGCCGCTGCTACAAAATTGCGGATAACATATTTTTTCACAATTCCCTCAATATGGGTATCAAATGAAAGGGCTTGACAAGTAGAATACTATACACTATATTGAAAGGGAATGAGGAATATTAACTACCTAACGAAATGAAAACTAAAAACTTGAAAAATATAATACTTAAAACAAAAAAATCTGTATAGTCTTAAAAATTATTCTTCAACTATAAATTAATCAATATTTGTTGACGGATAAAAAACCAGATTAAACACCAAATTACCAGAATCTTAAACCGGAAGAAAATAAAAGAAATGAAATACAAAAATTAAGGAGTCCCTACAAAAAGCATGAAATAAATAATTAAATTAAAAATTTAAAAAACCCCCTACAAAAAGCATGAAATAAAATAATAAATTTGAAAAAATCTTATGGAAGTCGGGGGACCTCAGAAGCAGAATAGGTGTTCCACAGAACGGTCCCCCGACTTCCATAAGATTTTTTCAAATTTATTATTTTATTTCATGCTTTTTGTAGGGATTCCTTATTTTTATTTTTGTCGGGGGTTTTTTAAATTTTAAATTTAATTTTTTATCCCATCACTAAATAATGCTTGTGACGTCATAGTAGGTAGTAAAAAAATGGCACGCTTGGTTTTCATACAAATCGTGATACTTGCGTTATCTAGGTCTATCTATATCTGTGGTACCCACATAATATCGTTCGCGACCCAATTAAACAATACCAATTTCTTCGAAACTAATCTCCGCTATACACAATCGATCAATAAACTGACAAGTACCTACATCTAAACATGAAACGAATCTTATTACAACGTAATAAGTCGTAACGTGAACCACAATAGCTATTGTGAAGTCGCCCAGTTCTTTGTTGACTTAGAGATAGAATTACTCTGGCTATTGGCAGTGTACTGCGATATTGTTATTGAGGGTAAATTGGCATAATAATCTATTTTAGGGATAAGAAGAATAGGGAGACTGCCTCGAGCACTATACGTAATAGTGGCCGCAAGCGACAACTTTGACTATCGCTGAAATGAGCATAATAATATAATATTCTTTTTATCTATATCACACGAATATTATAAAGGCGAAAGTTTGTGAGTGTGTGTGTTTATATGTTTGTTACTTCTTCACGCTCAAACGGCTGGACCAAAATTTTGTATGTTTTTCTATGTTACAATTTTGTTTGTGTGTTTTGTTTTGTTGTTTTTTTTGTATTTTGTTTTGTTTGTATTTTGTTTATTTTATTTTTTTGTAAAGTATCTTATGTGTTAATCTAGGGTATTAGCTATCTCCATACCAAATATTATCAAAATTGGTCCAGCCGTTTGTGCGTGAAGAAGTAACAAACATACAAACACACTCACAAACCTTTGCCTTTATAATATTAGTGTGATAAGGGTGACTTTGGATCCTAAAAGAAGTTTTGAATGAGGTACTAAATTTTACCGAAAGAAAAATCAAAAGTTTTGTGAAGATTTTGCTTGTAATGAGGAGATTCTCCTCCAAAAATATAGCTGAAGTTTATCAAAAGGGAATTTGTCATAATGACACTGAAATAAACCTTACGTAAACCCAGTATTTTATAAATCTCCCGTTGAACAACGGAATACTAAATTCAACGTCTGTTTAATCTCATCCTGCTTGTCGTCTTGGAAACCTCACTTTGTCATCGAACCATAAAATATAAAGAATGAAATATTAGTCTTGTTCATAGTGGCCCAGAGGTACTTTCGAACGCGTATTCCACCAGTGTGCGGCACTGTGCGGCACAGTGTACGACACAAATGTTTATTCTGGTCGACTCACTCAAGCAAACAGTAACAAATTGTGCGCGAACATTAGAAATGTTCGCGCACTTCTGCATACTTTTGTGCGCGCACATATGCAAGCAATGGACTTGCGTCGACGCGTACACACTTGTTGTTCGCAAACTCAGTTCTCAGTCTTGCTTCCGCTACCGGAGTGAAAACATTTATTTGTCCTGTTTCATCATGTTCGCGCACAAGTGTGCTACACTGTGCGCGTACAATAGTTACGCACAGCTTTGCCGGTGGAAACGGAGACTATCGGATCTGCAGCTCAGTACGTGCACTGTTGGAGTTCTGCACAAAATGTTTGTTAACAACTGTGCTGCACACTATTTTCGTGGAATCGTACCTTTAGGCACACCTCACATATTACCTACTACTACATAACCAAATGACGTTTGTACATATGCAAATGAGGGCGTGAACTCTAGTAGGGTTGGCTGTCGTGCGTAACGTAAAAAAATCGGACTCGCGCACCGAGGGTTCCGTTCCGTGCCATCCTATGTTTCTAAATTTTCATCGGCGAGGCCTATATTCATCAGAGAATTTTAACACTCTGTACTGCGGTGTAGAATATTGCAGTTTTATGTCAGCGCCATCTCTTGACCGATAGTGGAACTAATGTAACTTTTGTTGATGATTTCTGAAAAAGTGTGCTATTTAGAGACTTCTTTTTATTTTTCCTGCAATCTTTACATAAACTTCTATCATGGAATAATTTCAGATTTTTCTCTTTGCAAACTTCGTAGATAAGGGGGACGGTATTTTTTTTACATTTTTCATCAAAATTTAAACTGTCAAATTTTCCCAATCAACCTTGAACCTTATGCTGTAGCGATAAAGATGAAAATCTATTGAATAAATTTGACAGATTGTAGTAGCTTGATGTGCTGGCGTCTGTACCTACTATTATGTATTCTGTGCCTTAGATTAATTACAAATGTTGCTTAGTATGGGCTTTCGCTTTTTTTATCCTTTATTAATATCTATTATATATATATATAAGTAAATTAATATCTAGCCAGAAGACGGTCAGTGGGTCGTCAAGACTAATAAGCAATTTTTAATCCAACTTATTTTTTTTTACCTGATAATTATTTTAAAACTTAGAATAGTGTTGATTGTACTTTACACAAGTCACAGATAGATATAAACACTTTCTTAATGTCTTAATATGTGCGTCATTTTCACTATTATTTGAACACTTTATTACACTACGCTAACTCAAAAGATTTTGTTAGTTTTAGCCACCGTTTTTCTAGAAAACCTTAATCTAACCTATATTAGGTAAGTAAGTAATTATTTATTTTACTAAAAGACTTAGCTTAAGTAACAACAGTGTTAATTCAATATGGGATGGGAATGGCTATTACATTTGAGAAGATCCCTGCCCTTCAAACTAGGAAAATCCTGTATCTTGAAGGACAAGTGTACCTTTATGGGATTGACACTTTTTACAAAATATTCTTGTCTGCTTATTAACTCTGATGCTAACATAAATATTTATTAAAGGGGCTTAGAAGCTAATTGTGGGGAGTGTTTGTGTGTGTGTGTTGCTGTTGAGTTAGACTGGTCCGTATTACTAAGATCGTAAGAAACCCTTCCATTAGCAGTGGAAGTGATTACCAAATCCCAATATTTCTTGACTTTTAACCCTTTTAAAACAATAGGTCATCACAATTCATTCAGAGGGCCACTAAGTGGATAAAATGAACACGTTTTTAAAGTGTTAATCCAATAAAACCTAGCCAAAACTTTTTAAGCCAAACAAACTTCTTCAGCAATACCTACTGAGCTTCAACTAAACACTCAATTTTTTACTGATTATATATTTTCTGGTTCAAAAGTTGAAGCAACAACTTCAGCTGGCTTTCAACTCTGTTTTAAAAACTTTACAGTATTGTTTATTTTTATTTTGAAAGTTTCAGTAAGCAATGGTGAAGGCTTTCATGACTTTCCATTGTTTCGGACATATCTAATTAATTTGTACCTTTTCGTTCATTTTATGGACTTATTTTTACACTGTGGAAATGAATTTGTTTTGCTCTAACGAATTGGGGTTTTCTTAAAATGGAAAAAAGATGCTGTCTGAAATTTCAAGAGGTACTAAGTATCATGAAGCGATGAGTTGTCTCTGGTCTGAAAAAACTGCCTTTAAACAAAGGAAACAGGTTTTTTTCTTAGAATGTCAACAATGCATATAATTATTTACAATTGCACTGAATTGTAGTTCAGTATAGACGTTGCAAGAAGGCACTGATAGCCACTATTCACTAGAGAAATATTGAAAAAAAGGACCGCCTTCAAAAAAAACGCGAACTCAAAAGTGTAAAATAGTGTTTTATTCACTTCACTTTATCTACTTATCACCTTGTCTGAATTTTAAAACAATCATTTAGGAACCAATTACAAAACCCAAATAATACCCATTATATATTTTTTTTAAGTTGGCATCTGTTTACGTGTGGGTATGGCACATATTGAGAGCTCGTACAGCACTGGTTTTTTACAGTAAATCAACGTGATCTAGCCATATTGCTTTAACCATAAAGTGTATACTATAAGCAAACAAATTTTACACTGCGGTAGCCGTGTTTGACGTAAAGAAAGTACCAAATTATACGGCTGTCGCCGTACTGTTATTGCATGAAATTTAAAAATACGGTTACAGCCGTTACCGCGCCGGAAGGTGTTAACTAACTTATTCTGAGTGTGAAATAACAGCGTGCTGCTGATGTTAGCGGACAGGGTCGACTGTCCATACATACGACCTGCAGTGTCTTGCACGTCATAATAATTATACAGTCGGTCAGTAATGTAAGCGACCTCCGGGCCCGGTCGGGGAGTGTGGGATTTTTACCTCACTAAAACCACCCTGGTGATCACAATCAGCACATAGGGGTGGAACCCCCCCGTGCAACGACTGTAAGGCACATCCCTGCGGAGACTGTAAAGGGGCCAGCTTTACACAATCATAATCAGCCTATAATGTTCCCACTGCTGGGACACAGGCCTCCTCTCTATGAGAGGGAGTGGGCCGTAATCCACCACGCGGGCCCAGTGCGGGTTGGCAGATGTCACATGTCTTCGAATTTTTGGTTCTAGGACATGCCAGTTTCCTCACGATGTTTTCCTTCACCGTTTTGAGAGCAGTGGTGATGAAATAATTTACACAAAGTAAAGCGCCTGTCTGGGTTCAAACCTACGACCTACAACTCGTAAGTCGCGGCCGATACCACTGGGCCACCACAGCTTTACACAATATAAAATAATAAATTATAATATTCATTACGATTTTAGATATATCGTGTCTCCAATGGAGAGCATGGGGTGGGCAAATTTTTTTGCACGCAAGTGTAGTATAAAGGCGATTTAAACACAATCGGCCTTATTACAAAACGTTTATCTTTAGACCCAGCGGGGTAATTACGTAACACACTAACAGTAGCAATGGCTTTCATGTTGACAGTTCAACAACATTCATTGCGTTATTTATGTTGTTGAGCAGATAATGTTTTAGAACTTATGAAGCAATGGATTAGCAATATCCTATTTGATGATTCAGATTGTGATTTAAAAGGTGTTACGCAATTAAGGTGGTTTAAAACATCGAGCCATTTTTTTACATTATTCTGAGAAAGTTAAACTAAGATAACCTACGCTTGCTAAGGTCCGTGGATGGGTGACTATCCGTTACATATCGAGTCCTCTCGAGTGCCTTGGAAAACACGCTAAGCCGTTGGTACCGGCTGCCATTTTGTAGATCTTTGACGGTCGTTACGAGTCGGAAGCCCGACAACCAGTCTTACACATTTAATCCACCACATCACGTCAACGGGACGTCAACGAGAAGCGACATTAATCGAACCAAACATGATGACGGCGGTGGACACGCGGCCATAGTGATCTACTTCGGCGCCGTCATCTCGTTCTCGTTGACGTTCCGTTGACGTGGACGTGATCCGTGGCGGTGGACAAACGGCATTACAGTTACGTAACTTTGAGGTCAAATAGGAAGACGCTTCATGTAAAGTACAGGTATTCAGCTGTATCCAGTTAGACTAGAGGCTGACCCCATGGTAATTGTGAAAATAGCTAGGCAGATGATGGAGTAGTTTTATCAACTGTTTTATTAACAGTAAAGATCTTTAGCAGAAGCAAAGCAACACATGATTCAATTCTAGTTATAAATCTGTATGATAATAAAAACCTTTTACAATAAAAATATTTTAAGTGCAAGCGCAATGCAATTAATAAAAACCACTCAAATACGTCATGCTTTTATGAAATGTTTCAAGTGACTTTTGCCGACTAAAATAGCAATGCTTTTGAATCTGTTATTTCAGCTATCCGAGTCAGGTATTTTTAGTACATTTTTACATCTGAATCAATGATATAAACATGGTCGTGTTGTTACTTAAAGTATGGGTTGGGAAAATGTTTTCTTTTGTTTTATCGCGTTTGGATTTACACGAAAAAAAAACAGTTATTTTTAAACTGATGTTTCAAGTGACCTCACTGCGATCGATGACCCCAAAAAACACCATCAAATTAATTTAGTTTTTGTTTCATCATGTTTAGAAATCGATAGATACCTATCACGTCAGAGGGGCCCGTTGCTAAATAATAACAGCCGCACGGGTCGATCGATCAGGTTAAGCTACGCTTGCCAAGGTTAGTCTGTGGGTGATCATCTTTACATACCGAGACCCCTCCGTGCCTCGGAAAGCACGTTAAGCCGTTGGTCCCGTCTGTCATTCGTGGATCTTTGATAGTCGTTACGGTAGTCAGAAGCCCGAAATTCTGACAACCAGTCTTACCAAGGGTTATCGTATTACCCAGTAACTGGGTTGTGGAGGTCAGATAGGCAGTCGCTCCATGTGAAATACTGGTATTCAGCTGCATCCGGTTAGACTGGAAGCCGACCCCAACATAGTTGGGAAAAGGCAGGCAGATGATGAGGTCTATCTCTGCGGAGTTTCGCTAGTCTGTAGATTTTGACTACAGCTGACTTTTAGCTACAATTTGTAGAAGCATATTTTAACACCATAATAACACAGCAACTCAATATCCAAACAGCAATAAACTTCAAAAATACCTGACAGTTAAAAAGCTAACATATCTACGACGCAAAACTTCTTCCAATTTGAAAACGTCTAGCCAAGCACTTTCTATAAGTGCTGAACCAAATTGTAGGCAGCACGTCTACATCATAAATACAAGGAGTCAGATTTAGTAGGCTTTCACCGTGGAATGTATAGAAAATCCAATAAATATAATAAATATTAGTGGGAGAAATCGCTTGGGCGATGCGAAGAATATTACTGGAAGTGCTACTTTCTTGGATAACAGTTATTTTTTTTTATGTTGATGGATTAAATACACAAGTGCACAGAAGGCCAATTCTCGTCATTTAAAACGTTCAAAATCTAGTTGCAGTCTCATCTCAGCTACAAACAAATGAAAAAACTTGTCAAAATGTAGGGAAATTAGAGGTACCTATTTTTGACAGATTAAGACTGAGATCAGACTGTGAACGTTCTTAAAATTACGAGTGATACTCTCTGATGTGTAGATAAACAAATGAAAAATGATTCTAAAAAGAATTTGAAGGCTTTTATAATAAAGGTTAAAGTGGCGTGGAGGCTTGCACACCTACATTCGAGAGTGCACGTAGTGCCCCGAGTTTGATCCTAGCCAGCCGTGTTAATTTTGGTCAGCGGGATTGTCCGAAAGGGTTACCGCTGGCCCGGAACATAAAGGGCTAAGGAAGGAACACGGGTGGGTTTTAGTCAGTAAGAGTCTGACACTCCCTTCCGCCCCACCCGGGCGGGAGCGGTCATTTGATGATTACCCATCCACAAAAAAAAAGGCTTTTATAATTACGAGTGAATCTGATCGACCAGCGTTTTCACCGAAAAATGCCGAAACAAACTCATATGTCATGGTCTGTTTTAAAGTCCACATCACATTTAGGATTTTATGATATTCAGCTTAAATCATAACTACAAAAACCCAACACCATCAGAAATCTAACCTACCCAATCTTCTGTTACGTACAGATATTGTCAAACGGAATTTGTTAATACCGTTTGACATTGTCTGAGACAGACTAATGCCGATTCTAGATGTCTGTGCCATAAGTAGGTGACTGTCGGTATTCCTATCACGCACGCTACCGTCGTAATTGGAATTCCCTTCGAGATTGTGATCTTATGAGCGAAGATCTGCATCAAATAAATCACGTTGTGGATGCCTTTATAATTGTTATGACTGTAATGCTTGAGAATATTTGGGTAAGAATTTACCTTTGATGTTTACCATATCAAAATTTTCTTCGGTATGTTATATTGGTAATGTATATCCTTTTGGGTTTTTACATAAAAAGGTATTTACAAAGCCGATGTGATTGAAAATGCTGGGAGAGGACGCCCTAGAAGGACACGTCATAGTGACCTTATAGGTAGGTGACGATGTTCTTCAGAAATATCAGATTCGTAGTACACGCAACCAGCGGACGTATAAGAACGATAACGAAACAAAAGGCGTATGTAAAAATCATAGCACGTGCAGTTCTTTAGCTTCCGCCTATTCCCATGGGCAGGTGTGAGTTTCTGTAACTATGTGTATATGGAATTCTAGGTAGTATTAACTACACTTTATAAAATTAGTAGTTTTCTTTATTGGTATTTTTTTTCATTTCATTCGTTTTGTTTATTTGTGTTTCCATCAAATAATGGATGTTTCTTATCGTCAGATACTTAATTACTTACCAACCATTTTAATCTCCTTTTTCCTCCCCAAAAACAAAGTTGTTTCTTTAGTCAATTCAACCTCACTTTTACACTTTTTGCCTCCATTCACAGTCGTGGTTGCTAATGTTATTGCTTGTTTGGAATTATTCTCACCTCTTATATCCTAAATAAATATTGCTCCTTCAATCTGTGTACCAACTCTTTCTTTGTTTTCTTTGTATCGTATAATGTCATCAGTGCTTTTCCTTTGTGACTTAGGGCTGATTTTTCAATAACTAGATAACTTTTAATCGAGGAATAAAATTGACGTTTGACAGTTTTTGTATGAAACAACTGTCAAAATTTCAAAATTATTCCTCGAATAAAGTTATCAGATGATTGAAAAATCAGACCTAAATGTCTAAAAGTCACAGACTTATTCTATATGAGAATTTATAATTATCGTTTGGAAAGGTAAGTTAGTACCTACTTGTACTTGATTTTATTCCACTTTCTACATATGCATATTTTTGTGGGCAATCCAAACCTGATAAAAGAACAGATGAGGGAAATAAAACTACTGTATGAATTATTATCTTAATAACATTATCTTTTGACATCCGTTACAAATTCATCTAATGCAACTGGTCTATTGATTTCAAAGTTATTAAAAGATCTAATATGAAATTTTCGTTCAATTTTAATTCCATCTGCCCTTCGTGTCTTTCACAAATATCTTATGGGCACTACATGACCTAAAGCGCGGTCACTGTCGGACTGCATAGAAAAGACAGAAAAGCGCGATGACACAACGCTGGTAATTTATTGCAAAATATGAAGCAATTATCTATTTACAAAAAAAATATTGTTTGGACTACACTAGTAGGTACTTTAGTATGTTACTTGTAGAATAATCTGACAAAAAATCAGAATTATTGTGTGTATATTAGTACGGTTTTTATTAATAAAGGAAATTTTTAGAGTCGTCTTCATGATTTTTTTCTATCGTATCAAATTAGTTGTATTATGTTTTCAACACACTAACTATCATATATCCTGAAGAATATCATATATTGTTTGGATTTTGTTTACTGTAGTCGATCATAATTATACTTTTAGGCATTATAAAACTTGCGTTTTTTGCGTTTAGGTCCTGTAGTCCCCTTAAGATCCTATTTCTAGTGCTCATAACTTATGAAGTATTCTAATTAGGATTGGCGCCTTCATCCTTAGTTCGGTCTATATTTATAACGATAATACTATTGGATTCGGTTCCGTAGTTTTTAGAACAAAAACTTTGGGGGCTATCTCTAAAAATGTCAATATCCTGAGGAAAATACATATTTATAACATAGTTTTATGCAACTCCATGGCGGGATGTTTAGATCATGATCCCACAATTAAGACCTTTATAATACCATGTTGTAATGCAAACTAAAACATTATTTTCTATTCTTTACCAATAAATGAAGAATTTTGTTTAAGTTAAGAAAGAGCAACTCTTAGAGATCTTTCATAGAATATCCATTGCGAAGGGGGTCCCGAGACAGAAAAACGGCCTACAAATATGTTTTAAATTGTCATCCTTTGCACTATAGATTTAACTGGTCATAATGAATACGCTTACCTACTCCACGATATCATATTACACATACATATTTTGCCAAAACACACACACATAACGTCACAGTCACGTGACGTCACAGTTAGAATTTATTACTCATAAAATATTTGTCTTTTAGCGTGGAAATATCGATAGTAGAATGGTATTGGCGCTGTGGCAAATTGGCATTTACCGTTAGACCTATTTCAGATAGGAGTGGAGATTAGTCCAGAACAGGGTATGTGGGCAAAACCGGGACAAGGCAGTTCAGTCTTTTACCGTTTTTTCCGTTTTTAGGGTTCCGTACCCAAAGGGTAAAAACGGAACCCTATTACTAAGACTTCGCTGTCCGTCCGTCCGTCCGTCCGTCTGTCTGTCACCAGGCTGTACCTCAAGAACCGCGGTAGCTAGACAGTTGAAATTTTCACAAATTATGTATTTCTGTTGCCGCTATAACAACAAATACTAAAAACAAAATAAAATAAATATTTAAGGGGGGCGGGCTCCCGTACAACAAACGTGTTTTTTTTCGGCATTTTTGCCTTGTGGTACGGAACCCTTCGTGTGCGAGTCCGACTCGCACTTGGCCAGTTTTTCCATTCTGATTAGTTTTTCAACAAAAATTCAATGGTGCACGCTCCATGAAAATAAATAAAAATATTTTTATAATTAATTATAAAAATGGTTTATAAGGTGAATTGAAGTTATGATTATGTCTAGGATTGCATTAATTATACTTGTACCTTAAGCTAAGTAAAAAAGTTTTTTTTGTTGTAAATCAAGCAGACAGCATAGGCTAGCAAAAAAAAAAAAAAAAAAAAAATCAAGCTTGCATTAAAGTGTCAATGAGTAAAAGTTAAGCTTTTAGCTTATTTTTGTCATTGTCTCTTTTAAGTGCGCTTAAGGCAAAATCGAACGGGTACCTACTAGCTAGTACAGTCACGAGCATAAGTATGTATACACTTGGCTTTATTCAAAGGCAATTTTATCCTTTATTTTTTTATGAAATTTTATCTTAATACTTTTTATTTTCATTAATATTATTTTCATCATTATTTTCATTGCTTAATATTTAATTCTTTTTACCTTTTGTGGTAGACTAATTTTATTATGGGTACATCGTGTTCACATATAATTATATTATGTATACAAGACTTTTTTTTTTTTTGCGGATGGTAAATCTTCAAATGACCCCTCCCGCTCTGGGTGGAGCGGAAGGGAGTGTCAGACTCTTACTGACTAAAACCCACCCGTGTTCCTTCCTTAGCCCTTTATGTTCCGGGCCAGCGGTAACCCTTTCGGACAATCCCGCTGACCCGGCAGGCTTCGGCCCTATGGGGCCCCTCCTCGATGCTGACATCTCTTTGAGGCGCGCGTGGAACACGTACGCGCCATCCGGCACGGGCCTGGTCCTGATCGGACGGTGAGCTACCCATTACTCTCCGCCAGCAAGCCCGCGCCCACGGTGGCCGGGAGTCGTCGCGCGGCTCCCGACGCCCGGAGCGTCTCCCGCGGCGGCTGGGACGGGAGGCTCTCTCCCTGAGCCGTCCCACCACCTCCTTCGCTAGCATGACTGCTTCGCAGAAGGAGGTACCTGCCTCCCACTCCCTCTCGCCCCGGACCATGACTTGCAAAAGGGCCGGGCGCGAGAGGTCGCCGCCGCTGCCGATCGCCTCTACGAGGACACGGCGGTGCTCCGCCCAAGCGGGGCAGACCTCCACCGTGTGCTCCACCGTGTCCTCTGGGCGATCCTGGCAATGGTGACACCCAGGCGTTTCCTCTCGCCTGATGATGTGCAGGAACCTCCCGAAATGTATACAAGACCTTGTAAATCATTTTAAAAGTGTAACGGTGGAGTTTCATTCCCATTTCTCCATACGACAACTACCTTTTGGAATGGGCGACTAGAATCATTTCTATTTAGTTTTTTTTTGACGTTCAAAAGTGCCTTTATTGTGCCTATTTGAAATAAATGATTTAAAAAAAAAAGATTTGACTTTGACTTTGACTTTCGCGAACCCGCGCGTCCTCCTTCCAATTTCACTATTATCATCTAAAATGTTCCATCGATGCCTAAATATTCTCTATCATTAATTTTGGTTTTATAGTTTTTGGTAATAAAAAATAACAGTTTATAATTATGACTAGCCTTTTTGAAACAAAACTTGTGATTTTTCTCGTAAATTCTGATCGTTTTCAATGTAATGCGAAGTTGGCTGAAGTAAATACATATTCCCATTTAATTTACATTCCAAAATGTTTTCGTTCTGCGAATGAAAACAAAGCAATATAAAAAAAGAATGCCAGACATGCTTTTATTAATTTCTGGTAGAACGTTTCTGTGTTTTATCTCCTTATAAGAAAATTCCTGATGGATTATTAAAAGCATTCAAATTAATTTGATCTACGAGATTCGTGCATGCTGTGGTCTCTATAAGTGAAGGAGTGTATTGATGTTGCCCTTTATTTATGTGTCACGTATTGTGAACATCTTTTGTTAGAGATCCTAAATCAATAAATAAACATCGGTCAGAGACATTTGTTTGACTATTCGGGACGGCAGCGCCAGGCGGCGCTCGACAAAACCTAGCCTAAGTTCGTAGGAGTCGACGTGAGCGCAGAGCGGTGTGGAGCAGCGGTCTTGACCATTGGACATGGACATCGTACGGACAACATGTGCTCAGAAACTGTCTCGTTTTCCGTATCGTTGTATCGTGTATCTACAGTGTGTGATTCGCTAGTGTAACTAATTCGAAAAATTATAATTTGATTTGAACTGTAAAATGTTTTTCTATTGCACAATAACCAACACTACCCATAGTACGCCCACAGAAATTAAAATAATATGGCTGATGATAACAAGAGATATGTACCTTCTCCGTCCCACCATCTATAATTGGTTAAGTTAAGAAATTTTATTAAAACAGCACACAATTATGTTTAATCTTCTTTATTTCATTATCCAAGAGAAATATAAACAGTTCCTTTTGTAACATTACACAGTTATTTTAAACAGTAAAATATTTCATAATAATGTAAAGTAATGAGATCAACTGATTTGCTATAAATTATATTTCAAAATAATGTCCTAACATTATTTAATTACAATAATTATTGAATGTCACTATCAAAGAGTTTATTTACAACTTTAGGCCTGCTAATGTAAGAAACGCTATTATCATCAATTGCTATATTCTATTACAGTTATATCGATTTCAATAATATATCGTGTCGTGTAAATTAATTAAATATACAAACGAATGCCATAAAATAGCGTTACACATACAAATACTTACCTCTATCTCTCCAAGAATACGTACATTTTCGTGTCAAAGAAAATAACTAGAGGCAGTTTTATTAAGCTTAAAACAAATATTCCGAATGGAAAAAAGTAACCGCATTCGGGCAAAAATCAAAAATTCTTTATTCAAAAAGTCTGCGTGTCAAAAGTAAATCAAGTTACTCTTTTTGAACATACAATGAATTAGCATTCTTTCAATTTAGAAATAAGTGTTTAATCATAAGTGTCTTTATATTAGCAGTTCACATGTATTCTATTTAGTCTATACAGCGTTATGGTCCTAGTTTATACAATACGTTATTCCATATTTATTGAGCTTACTATATTATTGATTTTTTGTTACATCCAAAATTGTGTGGATATATTATTTTTATTCTTCGCAAAAATTTCAACGCCCCTCGAAGTTTTAATTAATAAAAAGGGCCATTGTTCATGTGAGGGTATGGAGACGGCCGTACACCGTATCATAAAATTAAAACGGTAAATTTTAATAAGGTTTCATTTGATCAACGCTCATTGGGTGAATGTGTTGCAATACTGTAGGATGTTACCATAATTCTTGCGTAACAACATGGAAATGGAAACAAACAAAAAAAAAAAAAAATTCGGACAGACTGAGGACCGGCCTCATTCTGTCCGACATTTTTATTTTTTTTGTTTTTTATCTGATTCCTATGTCCCAAAAGGTACATTATTGGTAAAAGAATTAACTCTTCCGTTACCCTTACAGATTTTTACTCAAACATTATCCTCAAGATTCAAAATCGTCTTTTAATACAATTCATAACATAGGTACTCTTACAATGTTGTGTTCCTGCTCCAATTTCCAGGCTGAGATAATCTTCTAATTCCCAGTTACGTTTCATGTATTGTGACATAAGGCGTGGAGATGCCAGCCACTTGGCTGGAACACTGCTTCTGAGCCTGGCCGGCTTTTGGCACCAACACCAACTGTTCCAGATCGCCCTGTCAGCAGAACATTGTGTTAGAATCAGATAAGGCATTGCAAGTTATAGTTGAGAGGTTTCGCTGTATTGTTGTTTTGCTGGAAAGGCATTTGTTGATAGGACTGTTGTGTAAATGAAGAAAACAGCAGAGGTAAAACTATAAAGAATGATTTTTTTTATAGAAAATTAGACACGAAGACACAAGTTCAGAAATTAAGGCAAATAAAAATTTGAGCGGGCCGCGCTGCAATGCAATGATCCTTCTACATCACTTTCGTACATTTTGTATAAACCATTGCACACTTCAGGCGATCGTATCGATTTTTTTTGTATTGGAATGTGCCCTGCGGCTTGTGCTGCGGCCGATGCGGCGGCATTGTGTGTATGGCTTTAAATTATACAACTCAATTTCGTCAAAGAGATTTTGAAAGCTGATTTTTTCTGCAGATAAAAATTTAAAACCTTAGTTTCTTTTTTTGCCCAATTTCAGATACAAAAGTGATTGAAATATGCACAACAGTGGATAATCCTAATCGGCCTTATTACAAAACAAGGTTTATCTTTAAACCCAGGTTTAAACTATTGAGTCATTCTTTAAATTTCGAACTACATAAGTATACCTAATCCGACAAAGTTAAAGGTCTTATTACAAAAACTGACGTTAAACCCGAGTCTAAGTTGTCAATTTTGCATTAAGAACTTTACGTTCGTCGGAATAAAGTTTAAAATACATTGTGAACTGTCCCGCAGGTTCAGGCTAGGTCAAAAGTTGAAATTGGTTTTGCAACAAGACGGATTCAAATCGAAAATATAATCAAACCTGAAATTATTTTTAATCAAAACTTAAAACGCTGAATTATCGCCTGATTGAGACAGAAATAACTTAATTTATTTAGCTTTTAAGATATTTATTTCTGTAAATTAAAATAATAAGTAAGCAAATAACAACTAATACCTAATTTTATAATAAAAATAACAAAATTAAATCCTGACTTAACTAAAACTAAACACAAACTAAAATATTATAGCGTCGAAAAATTCATCACAAAAAAAAATATGTAGAAAAATATAAATACAAATATATTTTACAAAGCCGGACCAGACAACACCTTTATCATTTACGCTTCTTCAACCAAAATCTCAATCATACAACAAAGTCCTATGCAAATATAGAACGGTGTCCCTTTCACACGGTCCGCTGAAGATTTAATTTAATACACCGCATACAATTACAGAGAAGACCGCATACTTACAGAGAAGAGATAGCCGATAATGAGATCGGCGTCCCTGGGAGTATCAAGGGCGTCCTTTTCGAGGACGTCGGTCCTTAGCCAGCGACAGTCGACGTACGCGCGGACTGTGTTGTCGTCGTGAACACTGGGGACAAAGATAGCGTTAGTTTATGTGATACTCTCATCCGTACACTCACACATCTATAAATTCTAAACGCACAGTCACACCCAACATCTGTAGGTACAACATCTGTCTCTGTGTTAAGGGGCTTACATGACCTAAAGCGCGGTCACTCTCGGACTGCATAGAAAAGAAAGAGAAGCGTGATGACACAACGCTGGTAATTTATTGCAAAATATGAAGCAATTATTTAATTACATAAAATCTGTTGTTTGGACTAAAAAATTAAAACACTAGTGTTTTAGTATGATGCTTGTAGAATAATTTGACAAAAAATCACAATGATTGAATGTATATTAGTACTTATGGTTTTTATTGTAAAAATAAAGTTTTTAGAAGTATCCTCATGATTGTTTTCTATCGTATCAAATTAGTTGTATTATGTCTTCAACACACTATCTAATAGCATTATCCTGAAGAATATCATAAATATTTTTCTGATTTTGTTTACTGAAGTCGATCATATACTTTTATTGTTACTAAAACTTGCGTTTAGTTCCTGCAAGCACCTTAAATATTTTGTCCCGAGGAAGTGCCCACTGAGCTTTTACTTTTCAGAAGGAAAAAACCTTTCGTATCTAAAAACTCCTTTAAGAATAAAGACCACGAAACTAAAACATTTACCATTTATTACGTATTTTCCGATATACTGTACAAAACGAAGTTATTCGATTCCTCTGCTACCCTTATCGAACTATTCCTGTTACCAACATTATTTCTGATAGGGTTATACCTCCCGGGGGTATTATAGCTTCGCTGTTCAGGTCCCTGTAGTGTGATTTTATCTGTGTACTATCTCTGTGTGATTCGGGCCTTTTTTTTATAGAAACAAGGTACTCGTAGTTTCGGTTTGACATTATAACTACTTTTTTTTGGTGTCCCTTAGAAGGTTAAAGAATTCCTAATAGTAGGCGTACCATACATAATTATACCTTTATGTCTATACAAATAAATTAAATTGAAGAGTCTGTTTGTAATGTCGAAATATCAGCATTTTACTAAATGTATATGAAATTACCGTACCTACATAAAACAAAAAACTCGCCAAGTGCGAGTCGGACTCGCACATGAAGGGTTCCGTACCACAAGGCAAAAACGCCGAAAAAAACACGTTTGTGTTATGGGAGCCCCCCTTAAATATTTATTTTATTATTAAAGTAAAAATACAACTGAGTATTTTGTGAATATTTCAAGTGCCTACCTGTTGCCATTATTGATATCGACCAAAAAAGGGCAAAAAAATCGCGTTTGTTGTATGGGAGCCCCCCTTAAATATTTATTTTATTTTGTTTTTAGTATTTGTTGTTATAGCGGCAACAGAAATACATAATTTGTGAAAATTTCAACTGTCTAGCTACCGCGGTTCTTGAGATACAGCCTGGTGACAGACAGACGGACGGACGGACGGACAGCGAAATCTTAGTAAGAGGGTTCCGTTTTTAAACTTTGGGTACGGAACCCTAAAAACTATTTTTTAAATTGTTGTCTATCCGACTGTCTGTTTGTTCCGGCTAATCTCTGAAACGGCTAGGCCGATTTTGACGGGACTTTCCCTGGATGTTATAAAGAGTAGCTTAGGCTACTTTTAGGTTAGAAAATGAATGAGAGTTCCGCGCAAACGATATGCACACGAACGAAGTCGCGAGCACAGCTGGTAGTGAATAAATGTGTAGTATTTTATAATATTTATTACGGCGTCACATTTAGTGTTTTATCTGACTAGATAATAACTTAAATACGCGTCATAACTAAAGCGAGCGTCGCGCGAACACGCGGCCGTTGCGTTCGTTTTGTTCAGAAAACCCGAACGCGTCGTCGCTTCGACAGATTGCCTTTCGGTTTTCCAAACAAATGCGTGACATATGAACGCGACGACCGCATATTCGCGCGACTGCTCGCATTGATTAGTACACGGAGTGTTGAGAAAGTGCAGTAAGTATGTTTATATAATATGTTTTTAACATTCATCCAATAAGGGCTTAAGGACTTGACGCACGCGTATACGTCAAAAATGGCGCTAACTATCGTCAAACCAAAAAAGCGTTGTTTCAAATTACTATTACAAAATTATGGTCTTGACTTGCGTCAAATAATTACGATTACGTACTCGTTAATATTTAGCGTAAGTACGTATGTTACCTTAACCAACCGTTTGAAACAACCAGCCTTAAAACATTACAATGACTCAACAGAGAAAAGATTAATTATTACTTTAATTGATAATTCCTGTCCCAAGACCAATTACACTATAATTTAAAATTGTTCATTCAAAAATTCAATAATTAGTTGAAATTATTGTCAGAATAAATATTGAAAGTAATTTCACGTCCAATTAGTGCTGCCAATTTTAAAGAACTGTGATTTCTGACCTGAAATTAATTTTACCGTATTTATAAAAGTTGATTTCAAGAAGGAAATGTATTTTCAATTTAATAATATTTTAAGTAAATTGGGAACTGTAGAGTGAAATACGTAGGTAGGTATGTTTATGAGTAGTTTTTACTATTAATTAGGTACTAAATTTAAGTTCAGTGCATTTTTTCTTTTTATTTCATTAAGAAAAGGACAGAATATAAATTTTAGTTTAGTCCTGTCAAATTAACCGCCTGACGGAAATTGGCGTAATTTTAGTAGGCAAGATTTTTTAATCACGTCTAAACTTGTATGGAGTAGTGTCAGGCGCTCATTAATTTGACAGAAATAAACTAAAATTTATTTTTTGTCTTTTTCATAATGAAATAGAAAGAAAAAGATGCACTGAACTTAAAGGAGGTCAACAAAAGCCCATACAACTTTGCCCAAACATGTACCTCGAGGTACACGTGTACCAAATCGTAGAGAAAAAATTGAGGAATTCGAAAATAATTGTATCTTTATTCTTACATAATTTAAAACAACATAATAAATTATGTTTTATTATTTTAATTACCTGTAACACAATTAAAACATGTGACATAATAATTCGAAACGAAACAAATGTGAAGCAACAGTGACTAAAGCCGACAGCAGACAGCTGTCAACTTGACAGTTTTTTGTTTTTATATCTATTTTAGCCGATGAAAGGGTGCCAAAATAGCGTGCTTTTTGTTATGTTAAAAGTTATTTTATTCTCGTCCCCGGGTATCCATGAGAAAAAATATTAATGCAATATTATTCAGTGTGGTCTAGGTTATTTTATGCCGCTAAGTGTACCACGGTACTTCGTTTGGGCAGATTTTGGTGACCTCCTTTAATTTAGTTTGTGAACAACTCCTCCTAAACGGCTGGACCGATTTTGATGAAAGAAAGTTGTGTGTGTGTTAGTGGGTCCCTAAATGGTTTAGAAGGCCGGGCAGGTGGCACTGCGATCGAGTTCTAGAAAACAGGACAACGTCAGATAGTATATAATTATAAATGTGAAAGTTTGTGTGTTTGGATGTTTGTTACTCAATCACGCAAAACGGTTGAACAGCTTTGGATGAAATTTGGCACACAGATAGTTAACACATAAGATACTTGTTTTATCTCGCTAGTACGTTCCTGTGGGATATTTTCCAAAGCCCACGCGAGTGAAACCGCGGGAGGAAGCTAGTATGTATAAAAAGAACAAAACAAAATATTTTTTTTATAGTAACATCAATGACGTTGATGTCACAATTAAAAATGATTGAACTCTTCAAAAACTTTTCAATAAAATAAAGGGTCCTGCAAACAGGTGCGACGCGATTCTGGTAGAACAATTTCGATTGAGTTTTCATAGAAATTGTTCTACTAGAGTCGCGTCGCGCTGTCACTAACTACATTTACCAAAACTAAAATAAAAGCTCAAAACTCTATAATATTTTTAATTAACCCAGCCCTTATAAACACTGGTTTAAATCGCCTATTTCATTAAAAAAATATTAAAATATTTAATTAAACGTCTGAAACAGTAAAATTCTCTTGAAGTTTTCATTTCGTAGCTACACACACAAAATTAAATAAGTGTCATGGCTGCTCCGTAATGGGGTAACGAGATTTTCTAACCGGGGCTCTGTTTATTTAAACTATGTCGTTGTCGCCATGTTTGTCTGGCGTTTCTGTGTTAGTTTTAACTTTATTTTCTTTTAGAGAACTCATTTTAGCAGCGATATTAGTCTGTAAAGTTATCGTAAGTAGCTGCAAGACTTAAGGTCATAGCACACATCGGAATCGGCACAGTATCGCCTTTCGCCTCGCCGTCAAACACTGGTGGAATTGCACCTTTACGTAAGCACGTAAACAAAGCGGATCAGAAGCTCCGATACGTCGACTCGGCTACGGCTAGGCGACGCGGACGCCGCGACTACGGCTCGCCGACCACTGGTCCATGCTGTAACAGGCAGGCCGAAGGGGTGAGAGGGGCAAGGGTGGACGAAGAGACGTAAGCTCGGGTACGGAGAAACGTAAGCGCGGGGACGACGAGCCATAAGCGCGGGGATGACGAGCCGTAAGCGCGGGGACGACGAGCCGTAAGCGCGGGGACGACGAGCCGTAAGCGCGGGGACGACGAGCCGTAACGCACCGCACCGCGGTTCGTAAGCTTGTCCCGAGGCGAGGCGATTACGTTACAATTTCGATTAGTGTGCGTTGCGGTAAGGAGTTTCATACAGAGAATACTGAACGGCTCGAGTTGATACGGTGCCGATCCCTTTCCGGTTTGATACGTGTGCTATGACCTGTATTGGTAGCTAAACGTAAACATATCGTGGCGGGATTTTACCGTGCACTGGATTTTCAACTCTATCGGTGATAAGCCGAGCATTGAAAGTCCAACAGACCGTATCCCAGCGCTTCAAAACACACGCTGTTGGATTTTCAACTCTCGGTGCCAACTAGTGAGTTGAAAATTCAGTGCACGAAAAAAAAATCGCCGCAGGAAAAATCATCCGTGCGAACCTGAGCTTAATAATACAGGATCCAAGGGACATCGACGCGTAAACTACTGCCATGCATTCAGCAAATGATTCTAGACCCCCCAGCGTATAAGTTTTTCATCATCATCATCTTCCTGCCCTTATCCCATGTTACTTGGGGTCGGCGCAACACGTTTTCTTCTTCCATTCTTTCATTCAGTTTTTCGTTAGTTATTAAAACAAAACTCAGAGGGGCTCGTGGCTAAGAGTCTTTAATCAACTGGACCCACGGGATCACTCAACCTAATCACATTTTGAATAGGTCGACTGGACCCACTGACTAATTTCATCATTAGTACAGTCACGGAGCAAAGCCGAATCTTTTAGTTTTATTTCTTTATCTTCAAAAAATTTTTTATTTATTAGATCATTACTTTATGTACAGTATTAAAATAATAATAATAATATGTACAAGTATAAAAAAAGGAAAGGAAAGAATCAAAGGGCATCAAAAAATTCATCCGCATCGCTGTCAACAGGAAACGTGCCCAAAAGACTGGCAGCATTGCCACGTTGTATGGCAATGCTGATTCTTTGGCCAAAAAATAGGCCAGCCCTCTGGTCACGTGAAGAGTCGACCAACCGCTTGGCGATGTCTCGAAATACCAATTTCTTTATCATAAAATAATATAAGTACTAATATTATTCAATTAGGTATAATAACAACCGCACAGGTCGATCGATCAGCTTAAGCTACGCTTGCCACGTGGATGGATGACCATCTTTACATACTTTCAAATTCAATTCACAAATTCAAATATCTTCTTTACATACTGAGACCACTCCGTGCCTCGTAAAGCTACGTTAGGTCCAGGCTGTCATTTATGGATCTTTGACAGTAGTTACGGGTCGTCAAAAGCCAGAAAGTCTGACAACCACTCTTACCAAGGGGTAATAGTTTTAGGTACCCAGTAACAGTAGTTTCTATTGATTAATTAATTTTATTTATTTTGTATCATAATTAAACAGTACACAAACATTTGTGAATCACTGGTGCCTGTGGTAGGTAACGAAAACCTGTATTACAGGTCACCCGAACCAATACCAAGAAATATAATCATGGTTATGAAACAAAACACCTTATGAAATCAGATATAGTAGTTAGTTGGTCTTCCTTTACAGAGAACTAAACCAAGGTTTTTGAATAGGTACTAATCTAACATCTTAAATATAGGATGTTGGCTCAGTAAGCAGAACTTAGTCATGATCGTAACGTGATAGTTTCTATTAATTTTACCAAGAATCTTGAAGTTTGCTTTCACGTCATAGTTGCGGTTTATTTAATTAATATCTACGGGTAGTTGTAAATTATAAACTCAGATTTTTAATTTGTTGGACCAATTTATAATTAGCTGCGATCGATCTTGTTTTTCAACACGACAAAAAAGGTCGTTTGCAGCTGGAATTTTCGTCTAACAAATAAAAAATCTGAGTTTAGGTGTTATTGCATGATAGATTGAAAATGAGATTAAAATATGAAAGTTCTTAAAACTACGGGAATTGCCCCTCTGTTCAAGACTAAAGATGAACAAAAACCTTATAAAGAAAGCCGTTTCCATGCAGTGGGACCCAATAGGTTCCTAATTAAATAATAATTATAAAGCAATAAAATAAAAATATTAAAGGAGACACTTTAAAGGGTAGTATGAGACAGGAAAAATGGAAAGACGGAAGGGAGGCCTTTGCCCTACAGTGGGACATAACAGGCTCATAATAATAATAAAAATAATTTAAAGGGTAGCCCAACGAAGGTTCAGGAATATTATTCGAAAAAAAACTGGCTCGACGCATGAGGATTAGCTGCAAATACCTACGTGGCTGATTTTTTATATAATATGCATGGTTGATTTTGAGTTCAATGACATGTACAATTTTAATTGGCTAATAATTGCATTTTCATATAAAAAAAGAGATTTTTTCTGGATATTTCAGACTTGATCCCATCGCACAAGTGGTCACATTTATGAAATCCTTTCGGGAACTGAAATATTGCCAATTATTTATTTATTTATAATGTACACCACAAAAAAAAAACGATCACAAAAAATATACAATGGGCGGCCTTATCGCTTTCTATTAGGTAATTACTTCAAAGTCAGCCCCTAAAGAAACCGCATGCAGTAAAATAGGCTCGTATTACATACCTGATAGCAATATGATGCCAGCGGAAGTCATACAAAGGTACAGCTAAGTATATGGAGCGCGATGTCCCGGAGCCAGCATGGACCAGCCTTGCCGCCCCTCGGCCAGCCAGCTCCAGGGATAGGAAGGATCCTGTGCGTCTTCGTGACCGCAATGAGAACAGGGTTCCTTGCCCGTAGCCGCCGCTCTGGAGGAAAAGTATAAATAAACGTATTTGTTTTTTCTTTAACTTTATCATCATTATCATCATCATCATCATCATCGGTCATCACTTAGCTGCCTCGGCTTATTTTAAATTATTTTATTTTTGGATTGTTGTTTTGTTTCTATTTGCTCTACTCTGGACGCTTTTAACGCATACATCTTTCATTACATCGTTCTCACATATAATTATGAATTCAACATTAATGATGTAACTAATATTTTTGTAAAAATATAATTTAAAAGAGTGTCCATGGAGTTTCCTGCCCGTTCTTCTCTATAGGTGTCTACGCTTTGGAATGGGCAGTTGCCCAGTTCAATAAATGAAGCTAGTTAGCTTCATTTGTTTTCTGACTGACCGCCTTCTTCGTTTTTTGCTTTGTCATTGACACCGTATACAGTATGGAAACCACTTATATGCAATAAATTATACAACACACTTATTATCGCCTTTTCTGATAATATACAAAAAATTAACGAGGTCGCGAAAAAAACTCTGCTGTTTCCTACATTTATGTTCGTCTAGCTCGTCAAAATCGCTCGCGACCGATTTCGTTCATTCTTACGACCACTTTACCCTACGTTTTTCATTATTACGACCACGATTAATCCAGTCAACCTAGATATCTCTAACACTTAATAATTAAGAAATAATCATTTGTAAAGAATTTGTTACTTCTGGAGGCGCCCAGTTTTAGGTTTTAGCTTTTACATAGAGTCTTATTTTGCCTAATATTATTTTTGATTTCACAAAACAAGACTATGCAAACTGGGCACCTAAATAAACTTATGACTGTATTGTTACATTAAAAATAAAATAAACAATTTGAAACAACGATATTTTTACTCTCAAGTGTTTTCATAAAGTTATCATACCAATTCTTTGAGCAATTTACCTACTTGGAAGTCAGCAAAGCAATTTATTATAAAGTGCCTCAGCAAAAGAAATACCTTTATTTCCTTGAAAGCAATGTCAGTATTTATATTTCTCTCTTACTTTGCGAAAGAGAAGAATTCCTTTTCACCAATGAACTTCGGTAGCTTCGAATCGGAATATAATTACGTTCACCAATGCAAATGTACGGCAACATTCAAAAAGCAGACATGACCACTGTGTGACATGAATATGATAATTAAAATTATCGTCCAATAACAGCTCGTTTCTACCTTTCATTCCTCGTAATTAAACTCATTGGTATACATATTCCACTCACCTCCGGCCTTAATCTCAGTGAAATGAATAATGTGAATTCTCTGGGGAAGGTGTTCCCCGCAGAGAATAGTTCTGATGACGCAATCCAAATGTAGGAGTTAGGCCTCAGGCTGAAAGCATGCGGTCGATCAGCTACAGGCCCCCACCTAGCCTGTGCAGGGTGGAAATTGCGCCTAGCTCCCGGCGCCAACGGGTTTATTGTACCTGAGAAGAAATAAATTATAATGTACGTTGACGTTATTGCTTTGCAGGTTAATAAAGTTTTAATTTAATGTTGCTTTGTGTTAAAATTGTGTTGGTAATTAATTTTCGTAAATTAAAATGGACGTGTGACGTGTTTTGTCATGACGACAAAATTATTGTTTATTGTACAGTTTGGGAAATAATTTAACCCCTACGTCAATTTGTCGTGTTTTAACAATTTCGTACAACGGGCAAAGAATGACAGTAGTGATTTAAGAGGAAATGCGGTTGGAGAGACTTTTGAAAAATCCTAAGTAAAAACTCGTAATGCGAGGTTTGGCTCTCGCCTATTTCCTCCTCCAATATTGGAACAATTTCAAAGATATTTCATAAACTGAATAAGAAGGATGTAGACTGTGTCCCTATGTTTTAATAATAATAATAATGATAATAATTTCTTTATTTGTATAGAATGCAGGTGTTACAATAATGGTTTTAGTTTTAGATATATTCCCAGTACATTCTGCCTGTTGGCATACAAAAATATAGTGGTTAAATTAGATTACATTACAAAAAAATTAAATTACAGATAATTTATAAACTACTTAAATTCAAATGAGATCATGGATTGTTTGATTTAGTTAGAATGATTTAGTTGTCAAATTTGTATACTAGGCCTCTGTTGACAGCTGTTTAAATCGTCATTTTTTAAGGGTTCTAGTGCTTATAAAAATAAGGTAGCATCAAAAAGGAAAACATAGGGACATACAAGTAGTTAATAGTTATTTTTTTGTAAAAAATCATTGCTTTATGGTCATTAACCAGAAAGGAAACAGGCGAGAGCGTTTCTATGGAGAAACGACCACCTGCATTTCCTCTTAAATATACAGTGTTCTTTAGGGAATAGTAGATTGTTATGCAAGGGTCGAAAGGAATCAATTCCCATACGAGGTATTTAGACACACCGCGTCACAGCCACATAAGTAGGTAGATTCTGTTCACCGCTGCGGCGGGTCGTCCCACTTACAATTTTTTTTTTTAAATTAACACTGGTTGTTTATAAACTCAGAAGACTGCTGCACTTTTCTTAATTATTATAAAAAAAAAACGTAGCTGACTACATAAGCAAATTTAGTTCTATTTTTAAAATTCATTCCCGCCCTAGAGAGGGAAACAATTACTATGAGTCGTTCCCGCCCTAAGGTGGGAAGCAGCGTCTTCCACCCGCTATTCGGATCAAACAAACACTACTTTCCGAGCATGAGAAATGAAAAAGTAATTGTTTGCGTCTATATGACCTTTAGTTTATATGTGTCGATCGTGTACTATTTACAGGTATTTTTGTTGCTTTTTTTTGTATTTAGTGTTTATCAGTGGAAACTTGTAAATGGCCTTTTTTTTAATTGTATATTGTTCTGTTTATAATAGCTGTAGGATTCCCGAATAGAATTAAATAAAAATAAATACGCACAATTTCATTTGGTAGTCAATTTGCTTAGCAATTAATTCTACTGACTTTACATTACGAGTTGGGTTATAAAACAGTAGCACTCAATGTTAGCAACTGTTACACAATGTTCATTCGGCACACTCGTCAATCACAATGACTTGTACCACGTCAAAGCCAATGAAAAAATAATTCTGCAACAAACTGTTTTGACGCTAAAATCACTTTATCAAAATGTCATCTACATCCTGCATGCTTGATCGGTAGTAGTTGGGCAACTTCCAGTCGACCTATCGATTTCATGCTGTTACGATGTCAGCTAACGAGCTAGTCTGGAAATAATTTAAAACCCAATATTCGTTTACGTTTAGAACGAACAGTTTTCTAGTGATGCGGAACGTTTACAAACTGTTTGCTTTTAAGGTTTCAGAATTGAGTGGAGGTTTGCGGAATCGAACTTAAATTGAAATTGCTTTTCAGTAGAGCATTTGTGTGGTTTTGAAGGTTGAATGTCTGACCATTTTATTTATTCGTGATGTTGGAATATGAATATGCAGCGGAGGAAAATTGTTCTTCTTTTGCCATCACTCAACTAGCATAGCATAATCAGCCTATAATGTTCCCACTGCTGGGACACAGGCCTCCTCTCTAAGAGAGGGAGTTGGACATAATCCACCGCGCGGGCCCAGTGGGTGTTAGTGGATGTCACATGGCTTCGAATTTTTGGTTCTAAAACATGCCGGTTGCCTCACGATGTTTTCTTTCACAAATTCAATGACCAAATTATTAATATGGTTAAGATCCTTCACGGAAAACAGATGCTCCTGAACTGCTGGACGAGCTGTCCCATCTTTTTGCTCCGGTAAACTACAACCGTGCCAGGAGGCATAGATTGTTCGCCGTGCCTTGGAGTCGAACCGTCGCGTCGCGCGAGCCCAGTCTCCTGTTCCTCGCACACTCTCCGCGCTTAACGCGCTCTTGGACGCTAAGCCTGACTGTGATGTGTTCGCGGATGGATGGAAGAAGATCTTGTCAGTATGTCTGGGGTATTGTGAGATGAGCGTATGACTGGCGAGTAATTGTATGCTTTTGTTTTCTGTTCTTTTAAAATGTGTTTGTGTCTTTGTCTTTAACTAATGTAATTGGCCTTGGCCGTTTTATGTTAAATAAATAAATAAATAAATTCACCGTTTTGAGAGCAGTGGTGCTGAAATTAAACACACAACGTAAAGTTCCCGCCTAGGTTCGAACTCACGGCATATAACTCGTAAATCGGGGCTGATATCACTGGGTCATCACTGCTCATCATCACTCAAGCTTCTAAGTAATAATGTATTAGTTAAATAACGTACCCACCCAAAAGGGTTTAGAACGAAGCGAAATTAAACAATAAACGCGATTTAATCCGTAAACTCGCATTTCAAAGTATGTTCGCATTCCGCTACCTTAATTACGGAGGAAATCTACTTACCTTCACAGACGAAAGAGTTACATGCCCTTCCTTGTTCCCCGTACCCCTCGCAGGTGGGTTTCGAGCAGTATCTCCTGCGGGTCTGGCGTCCCCCTCCGCAGGTCCTGCTGCAGGCCCCCCACTCCCCCCAACCCGCCCAGCCTGCAATATTTATAGATGAACTCTCCTCCGGGAGTTATTGCAATAGTTTTTCGTAGTTTTATTTGTGGAAAACTTTCGTACCGGGAGCTATGAAATTTCGTTTGTAAAGCTCTATAAGGTGAAGTTCATTCTGTTTTTGATAGGTAGCTCGGAGATGAGTTGTGAAATGTTGGGTTGTGTACAAATTTAAGTCTGGTTTTGGAGTGAATTAAACAAGTTTGTAGACGTGAATGTTGTCTATCTTTACATAGTCTAAAGGAGTATGTTTTTGATTAAAATACGAGTGCTGAACTAACAGAGGGCCATTCTCGAATTTTTAAGAACTCTTGAATTCTAATCCCATTCTCAACCTGTCAAAATAACCTTTAGTTTTCATACATTTAAGATACTAGCTGACCGACGTTTTCCTGTTTTTGATTCGAAAGACACGTGGCGCCATCTATTATCATAATAACGTTATTGTTGTTTTCTCGGGAACAGCATTTTTTTTCGGGATGACAGGTACCCTATGTCCGTTTCTGTACACCTGACAACGTGTATGCAAAATTTCAGGATGATCGGTTTAGTGGTTTAGGCGTGAAAAGGTAACAAACAAACAAACTTACTTTCGCATTTATAATATTAGTTAGGAAGTTAGGGTTGATTGTCACTGAGATGAAATTGCGACGCGTAGATTTTGAACGTTTTTAATTATGGAATGAGTCTTTAGAATTTGTCATTTGTCTTATTCAAACTCTCAATTAACAACCGATTTTCAGAGTCCTTGTTTTTTTAAACCTACTTCCACATTTCCTCAACAGAATATCCAAACATAAATATAAAATCATTAAAAGTTTCTCATAACAATCCGAGGTTCGTAAATTTTCATAGTGTTTGTTATAAAATAGCGATTCTAGATCTGAAAATACAAACTCATTTCTCTTAGTTTACTCTTCAAACTTCAGCAGTAAATTGCGAACTTCGTTCATCTATTTCTTTTACTTCGCTTTGTAATTAACAGGTAAATTTTAGTATTCATTAACGGAATTCAGGTAATGGCGCTTTGTCTCCGGTTGGGATTGAATTAGTGGCTACGGAATTATATTATTTGGATGATAGCACAGTTCCATTACACACTAATACTAATGAAGACAGAAAGTTTTGCGGCTCTAGAAATGTCTGATAATACCTAGACGAATTTTAATATAATCCTCAATACCGTATTTCATCTCAACGAAGACTAGCCTTCGGCGCGGGAGATTGTATAGTGTTCACTTGTTCAGGTGTGTGCGCAAACACAGATGCACTCCCTCTTCCCTCACTCTCATAGACCTATGGGGCGGCAATCCGACACGAACAGAGAGAAATCAGACGCCAGACCAACGGCTTAACTTGCTTTTCGATTTACGGGGATATCACTAAGAAATTCCTAATGGAAAAACTCAATAACACTTTGTCCGTCCCGGGAATTGAACCCAGGATCAGCAGTATTGCTTGCGACCACTACATCAACGGGGCAGTCGCCACGAATGTTAATAATTTGTAGTTGAACTAGATAGGTACTCGCAATGTCGTGTGTGCGGAAACTTGTTGTTTGACCATTGTAATGACTTTAAAGGCGAAAGTTTTCCAAATAAAACTGACTTTAGGGCCTTTAGACAAAGTGACATTATACTAGCGATAACAATGATGGAAAGTCAAAAATATATTGGATTGACATAAACTAGAAAGTGATTGTCACTTGTCTAAGCCCTTTTATAACTCAATACTCAATAAATATCATAAACAACATTATTTTTAGTATATGCGAAACCCGAAACTTATTTTATTTTTATGTAAAGAATCTATGTACAAAATTTCAAAACTGTATCATGAAAAATTACAAAGTTTTATAAGCTTGTTAAGTTACCTGTTTGTTCGTACAAAAACATGCTCACCCGTGACGTGCCGTCTTGCACTCATTGGTAATAGTACCTAGGTACCTAACCGTTCGGTGTGGAGATTGGATAACCTATTTAGTGTCGCTCGGTGTCCAACTTTTAACCTTTTTTAAATATTTTTGGGACAGAATAAAATATAACATGGGGTAAAAATTTTTGGAATCGATTCAGTTACTTATTCTGAACAAACTGTATTCAGGTTTCGCATATACTAAAAATAACGTTGTATACTATCCAAAAACAAATGAGTATAAACAAAAAAAAGTGTAGAAAGTGTACTCGAATGTCTTACCAACAGCGTTCCATATAGCTATATCAACGCCAAGGCTCCAAGGTACTGCAGAAGCTGTCGCTTCTAACCACGGCCCATCAGGAGGCGTCGTCTCCAAGTCTACAGCAGGATCACTGATCCTTGCGAAGACCACCAGCTCGCTTTGCGAAGGTGTCATGCTCCAATTGAAGCAGTCACCAAGTTGTGGACTTATTTTTAGATTCACCTGCCTGTTGACAAAATACGTAATCTTTAATGTGTTCTTGCTCCATAAAAGTCAATCAATCTGCCTAGTCTTTGCCCAATTACTTTGGGACCAGCTTCCAGTCTAAACGGATGCAACTGAATACCAGTATTTTACATGGAGCGACTGTCTATCCGCCCACCACAACCCAGTTACTGGGTAACACAACCTTGCTAAGATTGATTGTCAGAGTTTCGACTTCTGACTTACCCGTAACGACAGTCATAGATCTACGATTGACAGCCGGGACCAACGGCTTAATGCGTACGGATGGGTCGCGATATGTAATGTATGGTCACCCATCCAGGAACTGATTGTGGCAAACGTAGTACCTTCGATCAACCCGTGCGGCTGTTATTATTCAGCCATAAGACCCTCCGATGCTCCCGGGTGTCACCATTGTGTGGATCGCCTGGAGGACACAGTGGAGCATACGGTGGAGGTCTGCCCGGCTTGGGCGGAGCACCGCCGCGTCCTCATGGAGGCGATCGGCGGCGGTGATCTCTCGCGACCGGCCCTGGTCCAGGCCATGGTATGGAGCGAGAGTGCATTGGAAGCCGTCACCTCCTTCTGCGAAGCTGTAATACTTGCGAAGGAAGGGGCGGAACGCGTGAGAGAGAGGCAATCTTTGCGCCCTCACCCCGGAGTCGCCCTGGGTGTCGGGAGTCTTATGGACGGCGAGCAATGGGCAGCTCGCCCTCCGGTAAGGACTAGGGCCCGGGTCGACGGCGCATTGTGTTCCACGCGCGCCTCAAAGAGATGTCAGTACTAACTGACGGGGTCCGCTAGGGCTGATGCCTGCCAGGGCCGCGGGTTGTTCAAAAAAGATACCGTGGCCCCTGGCACAGGCAACTGAATGAACACAGGTGGGTTTTAGTCAGTAAAAGTCTGACACGCCCTCCCACTCCGCCCAGAGCGGGAGGAGTTATTTTATAATTTCACACCAAAAACAAAAAAGTCCCTCCGATGCTTCTTAAAGGTTATCTGAATAAATAATGTAACAGGATCATACAGAGACTCTTAAATAAGTAGCATGAGATAGGGCACTTTGAATTTTCTTTTCCTAGCTTCGGATTAGATTATAGCGGATATTTTCTTTAACGTATAGGTTGCTATGACGACATACTCCGTTACTACGTATTATAATTTTCTGATATTAAATTAAGTAAGCTACTTTCATGGTACAAAACACACACACTTGCTCACAATTGTCATCTTCATGCCAATTTGCAACGCTGCGTACCGATCATGTCAAATACCTTGGTGTTCACATAGATGGAGAGGTGGTTACGCTGGAATAAACACATTGATGCCCTAACCTCGAGAACGCTGAGACTGATACATTATATTATATCTTCAAGTCACTTAGAGTTTGTGCAGACCTTGATACTCTAAAAATGGTATTCTATGCTCTGTGTGAGTCCGTCTTTGGGTCCTACATCAATGTATGGTGGTGCAGCTAAAACTACTTTTCTTAGAGTGGAGAAAGCCCAGAGAGCAATACTGAAAGTGATGCTACGAAAACCTTATTGCTATCCAACAACTCAACTCTATTCAGATTGTAAGGTACTAACAGTTCGTCAGCTCTTCCTGTTGCAAACCTTTTCAGAAGACACTCTAGTGTCCCACCGTCTGATCCCAACAAACGAACCAATATTAACCCAGGTACACGACACAAAACCGCTTTTGCCAGACACCAATTATACTTCACATTAAGTACTAAAAAAAAAAAAACATAAAGAACTAAATATACTCGATTGCAATCAGTTTAAATTAAAAGCTAAAGTGCCACGTGGAATGGCTACTTAAACAGGACTATACACAAACTGAATCACTACTAAAATACATTGCCTAGTAGGTATTGCTTGTTTTGCTTTTATAGCTTCACTTAAAACACCTCACACTCACTACTCTCATACAAAAACTCACTACTTACACATACATACATACCTACATCATAAACACATTCCCACACACATTCACCCATTCATATTACATAGGTATTAAATTGTTGTAGCCAACTTGCAGAGGCCCGTTAGACGTTTTTAATTAAATGAGGCACCAATTGTCGATTATCCCTGTTCGCACTAAGCAAGTGCACCCAAGGACAACCCCCGGTTGGAGTAGGACTATTAAAAGATATGGAAACAAAGATATTGGATTATGGGTTTGGATGGCTATAGTGAACTGGTTATTTAGGACTATGGAAAGTCTATAGCCCCTGCCTGACCAATGTTTTATATAAATTACACAGATAAAATGGCAGGGGGTGACTTGCACACTCAATAATGGGCCCCCGGAAACGGTCGCTAGCACATAGTGACGTAGCGACAAGGGGGCAACATGTCCTGAGGTGCTTATGAGGAGCGGAGAGGTATTCCACGGCTATCAGGACAATCAAGATCCCTACCAGCATTTTACTGGAATACTTCCTTCCTCCGAGCACGTTTGCTGTTGCGAATCTCCACTCAAGCCGGCCAATAAAGGCAAGAATGAGGTGCAGGGAGCTCTGTTCCCCGTCATTGTTCACTACAGCCGGCCAATAAAGGCAAGCCAGAGGGGAGGAACAAGACTTCTCCCGGGAGATAGGGTCCGTGGGGTCGCTACTGCCTAACAGCTCGCCACATGCTGCCCTACGGGTTTATTATTATTATTCCCTAGTAGCTAACAAGCCTGCTTTTCTAGTAGCATGTGTATTCAAGGCTTCATGTTCTTTTCATTTAGTTATGATAAGCTTGTGAATGCAGTTCTAAGTTTCACCATTTACTCAATTCGCAGTCCGGGGCCCTTTGACAGCAGTTATAGGTTAAGCACTGGCACAGTTTAGCTCGAACTCGACAGTACTCGTAACAGAAAAGACGGTCAAGAAATGTCTTAGAAAACTCCAGTAAGTGTGCCAAGCATTCTTGGAAATGGAAACCTAAATAAAGTCGTTAACACTGTCTCTAAAAATACAAGTCAAGATGTTTTTGAGTAAGATCTGTTTCATGTCATACTTTAAACGTTTATGAGAGAGCATTTCACAAACGTGGGTTTTGTACGAGTATCTTGAAAATAGAAAAATGTAATATTTTTGTGAACTTGGTTGACGTTATTATAAAGTCGTTTTTTTGCGCTGGTAAGTTCTTTTAAGAAACAAATTATGTTAGAAAGTAAGTTTGCAAAATTGCTCTTTTGTAGGAAAAATAATTACAATCTAAAGTAAATCTGTTTCGGCCTTATTGCAAAACAAGGTTTATCTTCAGAGCCAGGATTAAACCATCGAGCCATTTTTAAATTTCGGACTATACACCGACAAAGTTAAGGTTCTTATTACAAAAACTGACGTTAAACCCGAGTCTAAGTTATCAATTTTGCAATAAAAACTTTACGTTTGGTGGAATAAAGTTGAAAATACAGTAACTGGCTCGAAGGTTTGGATAGGTCAAAAGTTAAAACTCGTCTTGTAATAAGGCGGTTTGAGTTTAATGAGTTTTGAGTCAATATGTTCAAATCTACTTTTAAGACCATTTAACGGAAAAGCTTAGTTAAATTGATAAAGTAACAAAGTGCAACAGTTTTCCGTTTCTCTTTAACGCAACATAAAAGAACAAATTCTGTTTCACTGCTTCCCGTTATTTGCAAGAATGCAAAAAGAAAATGAGCTCAAAATTTTTAATCGCAACAATCTCGTTGCCGGTCCATTGTTTTATTTAGGTATAGTTAGAAAAAGGAAGAAATAATTTATGTGTGGAACCAACCAATAACATCGCTTCATTTTTATAGCTTGAACTAGTTAGCGTTATTATTGGTTAGTTTTACATACATTGCTCGCTACGCATCCTCGCTCATCTCTGGTAGGAAACCAGCCTTACGTGCATTCCGAGGCACGGAGGTCTTGGTATGAATAGATGGTCACCTATCTACGGACCAACCGCGGCAAGTGAAGCATTACCTGATCGATCGACCCGTGCGGCTGTTATTACTTAGCCACAAGCCTATAATATATAAATAAGTATAGGTAGTATATTATTGTGTTCAGCATTCCGTATATATACAAGGTACTGTGTCCTGTGACTTTTTAGATTATTAGATTTAGTTCTTTATATTATAATTTAGTAATAAGTTTCTATAGATTTGTAAAATGACCGCACTGTCGCATTGGGTACATACACCTGTAATTATAGTTGTAAGGGGAGATTTTAATAAATAAATTTTACGTTCATACAAAAGCTATTATGGCTCAAACGTAAAAGTAGTAAATTATTCAGAGACAACCCTCGATAATATCGTCCATTTGTCTGGTAATTACTGAGTCAAAAGTTTGTATAACTTGGATACATTAAAATTGCTCTTTTTGTTATTATTAATGATATTTATAAAGGACGTTACTGGGTGCTTTTGTATGATAAAACAATAAATGTTAGAAATATTTTGCCATGAATTTATAATGGATGTTGGAAGTTTTTTATGATGATTGATGTTTCAAATTTAATAGGATAGGGGTATAAAATAACCGCATTCAAATGAGCAAAGTTTTTATATATTGTTGTAGCAGTGTCAACAAACGCACGCAGTGGCGACGCACAAAATTCTGCATCTCGCAAGCAGAGTTTACCATGCAACTAGCATATATACAACGGCCTGACATGAATCATTGGGCAGTTGCCCGCCAGACACAACACCCGTGAGGTCGGAGGATCCTCACTTTTTCATAGAGTATGAGTGAACTTTACACCCTATTCCTCATACCTCTATATAGTCTTCTAAACACGATCATTCTTTTGACTTCATCTCACGGCAAACGTTGTCCCTTTTGGAAATTTTCAACGCATAGCAAAGATAAGTAAGGTTGGTTTTAATCATTTCAAATTTAATATGAAACAAAAATAAAGAATTTCATGGATCAAAAGTTTGTTATTGCTCGCTACGCCAAAAGTCCCAGATATTTATGGTAAATCTCGAGCAGGCACGCTCAAACATAGTCTGCGAGTTCCGAAATTGTTTGCTAATGCTCGCTCAGGAATTAATGACAGCCAAAAGTCCCAGAGATATACGGTCAATCTCGAGCACGTACGCTTAATTATAGTCTGAGAATTCCGAAATGGTTTGCTTCTTTTATTTGTGTATTTTCCCGGTCTTTGGGCCAAACCTTACTGAACCTTACTGAATACGAGAATTAACCCAGCGATCAAACGAAATGTGATACAAGATACAGAATTCGACCTCTGAACATTTATTAGCTTCAGCCCGTGACTTTGTCCACGTGAAATTTCTTATCCATACTAAATATTATAAATTTGAAAGTAACTCTGTCTGTCTGTCAGTTTGTAACCTTTTCACGCCTAAACCACCGAACGGATTTCGATAAAATTTCGCAGAGGGATAGATTGCATCCCGTGGAAGGACATAGGATAGTTTTTATACCAATATTCCTACGGGATCGACACTTATGCGGGTGAAACCGCGGGGCGCTGCTAGTTTGAAAATAAAATAATTATAGCATTCGCCCGCTCGCGCTATAACTTCGTGTTTGCTTAGCGTTCTTTCTGACTTTTTTTTCTTTTTGCTCAGCTCCTAAGGGTCCTAGCGTGATGTTAAGTAGCATATAGCCTTCCTCAAGAAATGCGTTAAAAAATGCAATATATATTTTTTAATTCGACTAGTAGTTTCAGAGATTAGCGCATTCAAACAAACAAAAAAACTGGCCAAGTGCGAGTCGGACTCGCACACGAAGGGTTCCGTACCACAAGGCAAACACGCCGATAAAAACATGTTTGTTGTATGGGAGCCCCCCTTAAATATTTATTTTATTTTGTTTTTATTTATTGTATTTGTTGTTATAGCGGCAACAGAAATACATAATTTGATAAAAATTTCAACTGTCTAGCTATCGCGGTTCTTGAGATACAGCCTGGTGACAGACAGATGGACAGACAGCGAAGTCTTAGTAATAGGGTTCCGTTTTTACCCTTTAGGTACGGAACCCTAAAAAAAACAAACTCTTCTGCTTTATTTTTAGATCGCCGCGCAGTAAGAACCGCACATGGCATCTCTTTCAAGCTGTTGTCGCGGTCGTCTCGCCATGTCTGTTTTATCCTGTTATAGCTAACAGAGCTTTAAAAAAGCTAATAGGTACCCTTTGCCACCACCAACAGATGTGTAGAGTGGTTTTTCAACTTTGGTTACACTGAAAACAAAGGCCAGAAGATGGGCGAAACTAAACCTAACATAAAACAACTTGAAAACAATACCACATTTAACATTTTAAGGTCGGGGTAAAATCAGTTTTCCTAATAGGTCCAGGGGTAACAATATTGAAAAGGTTAGGAACCACTGGTATAGATAGACGATAGATGATTAGGTATGACATAATATTAGGTCTTTTGAAAATCATTTATGGCTGTTGGAAAACTAAAGCGAAACATACAAATATCAGTCGTGTTCCGCGCGCGCTTCTCTCTAGAGGAATGGTGGCCGTATGCGGCCGCTGAGGGTAACGGGGTCCGTATGGATTCCTGCGGGCCAACACCTGGCCGGGGGAGCGTGACGAAATGCGCAAGCGCTCCAGCACCCCGGCTAAAGGTAGCAGCAGGACACCGTGTGGTTTTAGTCAGTAAGAGTCTGACAGACCCCTCCACCCACCCCAGGGTGGTGGACATCCATGAGGATTTCCACAAGATAAAAAAAAAACATAATTCAAGTACACATTTTCAACTTAATTAAGAACAGACATACATAACTTATATAATTTACACAAAGTAAAGCACCTACGACCTACAACTCGTCGTGGCCATTACCACTGGGCCACTACTGCTGCATCATACAACATCTGCTCACATGGCAGACTTATTTTAATCTAATATGAATTTTGCGATAACTGTGGCAGCTGCACTTTCACGATTTGCTTTTGTCAAAACACAGTAGTTTTATCGCTTCAACGGTACATAAAAGAACTTTTCACGAATAAACAGAGCAGATATTTTCTGGGGACTTCATTTAAATTCAGTAATAAAAGTCGCAATGAACTCTACAGAGTAAATAGTAGTAAAAACATAAACGTGTGCATCACAAGGTACATTTCATTTTTTACTTTGTTGCTTCATAAAATCTTAACGAGTTTTCCTAGTGCAGAAACACAAAGGATCTGTCACATAATAAAAAAAAAAAATATTTATCACATCTATTCATTATGAACTAGTATAGTCGTCTTCGTAAACCGGGACAAAATTGCTCTTTAATCCCTAGGGACTAAAATTGTTTGTTGCTTCATAAAATCTTAACGAGTTTTCCTAGTGCAGAAACACAAAGGATCTGTCACATAATAAAAAAAAAAAATATTTATCACATCTATTCATTATGAACTAGTATAGTCGTCTTCGTAAACCGGGACAAAATTGCTCTTTAATCCCTAGGGACTAAAATTGATTTGAATTTGGAATGTGGATATTGTTAGTTCGTTCCAATCACCAAAGAAATCAATCACGAACATTGTATGAACAAGTAACAGGCTGTATGATAAAGTATAACGTGCGCGAGCCAAATAAAAAGTTTGTGAAAAATAAAAAAAAGCGCGAAAAGCATTCCGCCTTCGTTCGTACTTAATTGTTTACTCACAATTTTATGTAAATCAATAAATGTACTATTCTTATTCATAAGGTGCACTTACTTATTTTTTCATAGAGGGTGATAAACAGTAGAGTGTCCACCTCGGGAGCAACACTATTTTAAGCTCGAGTGACGTACTTTTAATCCCTCGCTGCGCTCAGGATTCAAAGAAACACTCTCGGCTTCAAAATAGTTGTTTGCTCCCTTGGAAAACAATGTACTATTTTGATTATCAGCTTTGTAATCTATGTTTTAAGATCATAATATTTCTTCCTACTTATTCAACTGCATAAGTGTCGATCTCGGGAATCTCTAAGAATATCGGGATAAAAAGTATCCTTTATCCTACTCCTGGTTAGTGTCTACCCAAATCCAAAATTTCATTCAAATCCATATAGCCGTTTTAGTTTAAAATCGTAACAAACAAACAAACATACATAAAATCAAGTGTTTTCTGATAATATTACTTTGGATATAATACAATATGACGAATATTTGGTTGAAGACAACCATAGTTCTGTTTTCATAATTATAATATTACTATAGAAAGTTAATAGAGACATAATATTGTTGAAATGTTATCTCTACTAATTTTCTTCGGTTATATTCAGGTCCAACCGTGTTTCATTTTGCCGTGCACCAGCATTCACTTCTCTTGAAATATCACCGCTATTGTGAGCATATTTATTTCACTAAACCATTATTAAAGAATACTATACTAAGTTCCTTTGAAGAAGTCTTGAAGAAATATTCATGACATGATAAAATCATCCTTATGAACTATAAACATTCGAAACCCACTTGCTACATAAAATGTAACTTTCTCTAACAACACAAATGATTATTGATGATTTCACAACCAAGTCAATACGACAATGTAATTCTATTCTTTTCTTGTTACCCTCCATCCACACACCTAGCTATGTTACTATCACTAGAACTTGACGGTATCCGCTCTTCGAACTCAAAAAAGGTAGTTGGCAGAAACTTTTTACGACGAGTTTACGTGACTTCGTGTCGTGAAACGAGCCCAACATGTCCTAAATTGAGTGGGAATCCGACTAAATGCCTTGTCAGAGCGCAGCTTAGATATAAGACCGCAGTAAATTGAATCTGTAGTCACTTTTCGTAGATGATTGGACTCGTAGGAAAATAAAATATATGTGCCATGTTAGTTTTGACATACAATTTAGTATTGTGTTTGCTTTGTTTTGTGTAAGAAAGTAAACGATTTTTATTTTATTATTTGGTTACTGTCTGGCACTCTCACCATAGTTCTGTCCCATTGGAATGTTAGGTGTCTAAACTAAATGATCCCGCTCATCCCCCTACTGCCCTTATCCCAATTTATTTATGGTCAGCGCAACATGTATTTTCCTCCTTACTTCTCTATTAGTCGTGAGGGGCACGTGGCTGAATAATAACAGCCGCACAGGTCAATCGATCAGGTTAAGCTACGCTTGACGCGGTTGGTCTGTGGATGGGTGACCATCTTTTTATACCGAGACGCCTCCGTGCTTCGAAAAGCACGTTAAGCCGTTGGTCCCGGCTGTCGTTCGTAGATCTTTGACAGTCGTTACGGGTAGTATGTAGCCCAAAAGTCTGACAACCAGTCTTACCACGGGGTAGGTATCGTATTACCCAACTGTGTTACTGGGTTGTAGAGGTGGTGGTGGTTAGTCGTCATCTCAGTAGTTACATCCTTTCTAACCATATCATCATTCTCTTATAGCCATCGACGTTCATATTCAAAACTTTCCTCACGAAATTTCCTTCATTCTTCCGTATCCCATAACATGACAACCGATTTACACAAAACTTTTCAATTATCGGTGCAACTTCTTCTTATATACTCATTTGATATTCTACACATCCCTCTTAGGATTTTCATCTCAGCTGCATGCAATTGCCTTTCATTCTTCTGGGTAAGCTCACTCCATCGTCGACTTTGTCTCTGTCACCTCTGCCCTAGACTAGAGTCAAGAGCAAACCCATTTCAAATATAAAATAAAAAATTCGGCGGTTTTTTTTTTTTATAAAAAACGTTGCCCCAAATTGGAAGAAACGCAATAACACAATATTATTGCTCTTGCTTGACCGGACGGCGAACTGTAGGAACTTGCGCTCACACCATTATCTTTGATTTGGTACCTAGGAGTTGGGAAATATCAGCCATTCGTGGCCCCTGCGGGTTTTTTAAATGATGTAGGTAATTATCATTGATGTCCAGGACATGACATGTATTTACTATTCTACCATATAATATCCTAGAATATGTTAGACTGAGACGACTATAAGACGTCGTATCTCCGAAAGTACTAACATTTGACCATAGTTTTATTAGTAAGTAATGTTCCGCTTAAAAAACCCAATCCAACGGTATATCACATGTTACTATTGAAGGGTGGGCCCAGACCCCATACATTTGTTTCCCACTCTCCTTTAAAAACAAATCTTAGATAAATAAACCAGATTTTTCACTCAATTGTAACCCTCAAAGCTTTCGCAAAGAACTGCTTTCCATTACTCTGTATCTTCAACCTTATTTCAATAAAGCTGAGTTTGCGAGCGATAAACACCAACGCCTGCATTCGAAGTATATTCCGATCACGCAGCACTTTTGCTGGGAAAATTTAATTATACGGATCGCGATCTCTCAGAAACTTCGTTGCTTTAATTGAGTTCCGCACTAATCTTTAACTTGCTTTCCCTGTGTGGCAAGACTCAAGCGATAAGCGTTTAACGTTTGAAAGTTATAAAGATGTGTTCTAGAATGTTCGATAGTTTACGATTCTAAGTTTCTAAACTACGCGAGCAGTGGTTTTCTCAAGTCCTTTGTATCTGTTAATGGCGGTAGTTGTTCTTTGGAATAGATTGTATGTATATCCGTACAATGGAAGCACAAAATATGGCATTTTGTGATTTCATGTTTAATGGTGCAAGGATTATAATTATTTACAATATAATTGGTATTTAGGGGTAAACTAAAATCATGCGTTCATCGCGGCAAATTATTCTCCTGCATATACGTGCGTTTCATTGTAATGTAAACTCAAAAGACACAGCTTAATGTAAAAAAGAGTGAGATGGTTTGGACATGAAAACTATTTCACTCCATTTCGAACTGTCTGTCTGTGTATGTATGTCTGTGTGATGAGAGGGTTTGGCCATGAAAACTATTTCACTCCATTTCGAACTGTCTGTCTGTGTATGTGTGTCTGTGTGATGAGAGGGTTTGGCCATGAAAACTATTTCACTCCATTTCGAACTGTCTGTCTGTGTATGTGTGTCTGTGTGACTGTGTGTCTGTGTCTGTCCTGTGTGTGTTTTCTGTCTGTGCCTCTGTACAATCACCTCACTAAAATAGATGAATAATTTTTGTTTCTTGTTTTTTTTTTGTTTCTTGTCCTGCTATTCCTGTAACTAATTTCAGCAACATTCTCTTCCAAAATTAGACTGACAAACGCAGCCGTAACTCAAAACCACAACTTGATACAATTTCAACAACTTCTTACTCAACACATTCGTCACTACGCTTACAATTTATCCCATACTGCTAAACTTGTGCGTGTATACTCCGGTCTTCCTGGGCAAACTTCAGTACTTTCAATACCGCTGCGGCGTATTTCACTTAGTTTGCTTTGTTAACCGTTTTATTACGCTACACGGTAAGATTGAGGTCTTACATGGCACCCTGTTCTTCATATCTTCTATGTAAGCGAGATGACTTGTGACGGGAATGCGGTGAAGCGTCAGATTTGGGCAAGGCAACATTTGTGTAAAGTTTCTAGTTAAATATTTGAAGGGAGTAAGTAGGTACAAGTTGGTTGGGAATATAATAAAGGTCAGATTTTAGTGAAAGAAGATTACCATTAAAATAACTTTGTACGTCTATCTCAACAAAGACAAGAATAATCTTAAAAGCCTCTTAAATCTTACTACAAAACTGTTATACAATCCTTCTTTACTTAATAATATTAAGACACCCGTATCGTTAGTGATGATCAAAAGATTTCGTAGAAATTCCCTTAACAAAGAACCATCAAGTCGTTATATCCGAGGTAGACTTACTGTTGTTTTAAAGCGTAATGGCACAAACAACAATTACGACGGCGTTCATTGTGGGTAAAGACAAGTCATATTAGCACGTAATATGTACGACGCTAATGAGACGATCATAATTACATCCACTATCACGCCTCCGGGGGGTTCCCTTGTTATAGAAGACGGATGAAATGTAATTTAAAATGGCGGGAAGTCAACGTAAATATACAAGATCATAAGGTATGCTGGATGCGAAAAGCGGAGGCCAGAGTGTTGAGGCGCAGCCTGGGAGAGGCCTATCTCCAGCAGTGGACGACGATAGAAGTTGATTGATAAGGTAATTTCAATGAAAATGGGGATTAAGAAACTATTTGTCGGTATTGTGGGCTGGATTATACACTAATCCCCCTCACTAATAAAAGTATTATAACAGATTAATAGTTACACACCGATTTTTCACTTTCAGTCGTCAGTAATTTGACTTTCGAAAGAAGAAGACAAAGCGTTGTGTAAATATACAGACGTACAACGTTTATTAATACGGGGGTAAAAAGTTGGAAAAGAGAATAAAGTTACAAGAATAAACAGTCACTTTGTCCAAGGACGATATTAAAATTTACAATATCGTATATGAAGGACAATAACATTTATCTTTTCTCCAAGCTTCGCTCATAAAAAGCAACAGAAAGATAAGCTAAAAGCCCAAGAAATCAATACCAATGTGTACATCTTTAGTTCGAAAAAAATAAATAGAATCTCCAACTTTTGGAAGACAAATAATTGGAAAGACAGTTATAAGCCTTTTTTTATAGATTAGCAAGATTTAGTTCCTTTAGAAATTCTTTTCTATACCCAATAGGTATTCTTATTCAAGATCAGGGATTCATTAAGAAACTTCCATTTGATCGGTCTTTACCGAACGTTGATTAACGTTTTTAGATAATGATCTCTCATAAACTTAAAAATATCTTTCTAATAACGGCCTATTAAAACATTTGATAAGGTCAGAATCATTAATTTAATGAGGGTTTAAAGTTCTTGAATGCCCTTCAATAAACTCTAAAGGAATTATCGTTATTTTAATAATGACACCATTAAAACGATAGAGCACGGAGAGGCAACGGCGGCCATTTTTAACGGTGGTACTGGCTTTGAAGGCAGTTCGTGACAGAAGTTGTGCGCTCAACGCACATTCAGCGCCATGAATTCTAGTACTGCTGTCTCTAGACGCTCCGTGCTATGTCAATCAACTCAGCCTATCGCAGTCTACTGCTGGACATAGACTAATCCCAAGATTCACTACAAGACCCAGCCACCTTCTTAAGGTCGTCTGTCAATCTAGCTGGAGGGCATCTCACACTACCCTTGCCAGTACGCGGTCTCCACTCCAGGACTCGTCTGGTCCACCGGTCATCGGTCCTTCAACAAACGTGGCCAGTCCACTGCAACTTCAATGTGCTTACTCTGCAAGCTACTCGCATGTCGGTTACTCCGGTTCTTTTCCGGATAGCTTCATTCCTGATTTTATCCATCAAAGACACTCTGATCAGTACCCACTCCATAGCGCACTGAGTGACCTTGAATTTGTGGACCAGCCCGACCGCCAGTGTCTACGTTTCGGCACCGTACGTCATAACGGGCAGAACGCACTGGCTGAAGACCTTAGTTTTCAAACACTATGGGATAGGATCCATACTATTAATATCACAATGGAATGAAAATCAACTTACAATATTATGTACACAGAACTTTAGACAAAAACTGTAGGTGTTCTTTAAATCTTTTAGGACTCTTTTTGCATTTTGCAGCATCGAGGTTAGCCTTACCATATCCGATACTTTAGGCAAGCGTGCTCTTTCGTCTACCACATTATCACTTACAATACGGCCGATGAATCTTGTCCGGTCTGAACGTAGGCTCTCCGAATTATAGCGCATATTCTCTCACGCTAACTCGCCTCATGTCACCATTTGTTTCCTAAACAGCAATGTAGTGCGCAACCTTTTGCACAAAGTTCGATCCGGCCATGATTCATATATGCTTGGTGAGATAGTGGTCAAACGCGAGCCCATTTGTGGTCGAAACCTCAGACGAAAGAAAAAAAAAGTACCTTACAAAAAAGGAAAGTAAAGAAAAAAAAAATTAGGAGAAGAATAAAAAAGAACGAAAGAGGTAAGTAGGGAAGTTCTTTACGCGATACTCGCACGCACACACACTCGTATATAATAGAAAGAGACACAGAGAGAGAGAAAGTGTGAATTTAATATGCGTTTTATTACAGAGCCATCCAGTATAAGTTTTTAAAAGCTATTAAAAAAATTTCGCCAACTTAGATTTTCATTTTGACCTCGCTATCGGCTTTAGCACCCTCAAAAATCTTACAATTTTTTTAAAAGTTTTCACAGCCGCCATCTTCGATTTTCATTTTGATCAAATTATCGAAACACCCTCAAAAAGCTTGAAAACGATACTCTTGATGAAAAATTGGAAAAAATTTGCAGCCGCCATCTTGGATTTTCATTTTGACCTCGCTATTAGCTTCAGCACCCTCGAAAACTATGAAAAGTATCTATATATACCTATCTATAAATTACTGACAACTGAAAGAGATAAATCGGTGTGTATTCGTACGTTTCTTGAGCGAGATAATCGTTGATAGCTAGACGCTTTCTCGTCGGGCGGAGGAACAGGTGTCTTAAGACAATGTGAGAGAAACACGTGTTGTTTATTTTCTTAATAAATTAGATTTCTTACCTATCTGTTGTATTGTATGGTGAACCAGCATATTGGCTGATAGAAGCCAACTCTACGCCCCCTCTGTATATTGACACTAGAGCCAAATCTAGTGTCTTACTCTGAAACAAATAAGAAGTAAGTTAATACAGCTTTAATTTCTTGCGTTACTTCTCCCTTTTGAGCACCACGGTAAAATATTGATTAGTGCTCAAATGGGAATACTTTTGGTGCTCTAAAAATAGGTGCTCAAATTGGAATACTCCAAAAATAGTGTTACTATTATGTTGAAATGTCTAAAATATTGCAGAGCAATGGTGGCCTAGTAGCTTCGAGCCTAGACAGGTGCTTTGTGTAAAATATTTCATCACCACTGCACTCAAAACGGTGAAGGAAAACATCGTGAGGAAACCGGTATGAGCTGGAACCAAACATTCGAAGTCGTGTGACATCTACCAACTCGTACTGGGCCCGCGTGGTAGATGATGGCCCACTCCCTCTCACAGAGAGGAGGCCTATGTCCCAGCAGTGGGAACATTATAAGTTGATTATGTGCGTCTAACATTTTATCTTTTGTATTTAAATTAACTGACTGATTAGAAAATACACAGCCTAATAACTGGAGGTTTGAAATTCCGGATTTTTCAAATATCCACTCCATACCAATCGGCGAGTAAAATCGCAGACAAGAGCTAGTATGTAATACCCACAGAATATTTTTTATTCTGCTCGTAAAAAATATTTGATAACATAAGACCCATTAGATTTTAATTTATTTCGTGTAGAACAATTATTTACATTAAAAAATGTAAACCTTTTAGAAATATATAAAATCCTGGGTAAAATAAAAATGATCTTTCATCAAATTATTTTCCCGTAGGTATAAAAATAAATCTGTATATATAAAATTCAAAGTCCTGAGTGATATATCAACACACAGCCTAAACCGCTGGTCCTGGAGACATGAAATTTGGAGGGTGTGTTCTTTGTTTAGGGTAGGTGTTGTATATTCATTATTCATACTTATTTAGATGTGTTACAAAAAGTTATGGTTTTGTACTCTTTTCTCTATTCTGGTCACGTCACCTCCACGTTACCTCTTGATATAAAAAGCTTTGGTTCAAATTAAAATTCAATACTTTTCTTTATAATAAGCTTATTCTTTTAACATTTTAAGCTTATTCTTTCAACAGTAGGTATCCATTAAGAAAGGGTTTTTCGAAATTCCATCCTTAAGAGGGTGAATGGAGGTAGGGTGAAATTTCACGCGTACGAAGTCGCGAGCAGAAGGTAGTTAAAGAATAAGTACCAAAAAATGGTCGAAAAATGGTTTGCAAATTTTGACGGACAACTTATATACATACAATTACATACATACATACGAACAGTGCAAGCTAAATAAAAGCTTGTAATAAAAGGATGTTTATATAAGCGTCTTTGTAATTTTATATGTGCGACCTTGAAAAAACATGATATAAAATGGCTCCAGCACACAGGCGCGACGCGACAGTGCTACGCGATTCTGCTAGCACATTCTCCACGAAATTTTCATAGAAATTTCTTCTACTAGAGTTGCGTTGCGCTGTCGAGTCGCGCCTATCTACGGGAGACGATAAATTATACTCGTCGGTACTACAGGAAGAAAATTGTAATTTGTATAAATCCTATATTCAGTGGCGGTACCTTCATAGAAGCAGAGAAGCCCGGCTTGCCCTAATAAAATCATAATTCACAACAACAAAATCAATAAAAAATACATATTTAAAAAATTATATCAATCAAACATTCATGACATAGGAATACCATTTCGAAATCCGAACTAGCGCTAACTTTGGGCTAGGTTCGCGCCAAATTCGGAATTCGGCTCTAAACGCTATACAATGCGTTCAAATGCGCCATCTCGCTCACACTTAGTCTGGCTTTTACCTGGCTTGCCTTTCCTTTCTCTGTCTCGCAGTTTTCGCATACAAATTGCTATAGAAACGTTTACATTTGTTGATATATTGGTAAGTACTTATACACAGAGTTCTATGAAATGAAAAGCCAGGCTTTTGAGAGGCATGAAGTTCGCGCAAATGCACTATCCGCGCGTTGCGTTGACCCGCGTAAAGTTAGTTGCGAAAGCACGTGTGGCGGGCGCGATGAGTCGATGACACGACGCGACTCAAACAAATTGTTATTGTTTTGAATACTTTGAGAATTAGTTTTATTATTTGAAAAAAATATTGATTGTGGTGGTTGGTGATATCATTCCCTAAGATTTTGTAAATGGTTAATGAATATAGTGTTCTTTTATCATTGTGTTCGGAATCTGTCATCGAAAAGGTACGTAAATACATTGAGTTTTCTGCAATTTTCTGCCAATAAATAACTCTTTACTTCACCGTAGCCAATCTTAAATTACTGTCGGACTGTCGGTAGGTACTTCTCGGAAATAAAAACAAGTATTTTTGTCAGTCAAGAAGACAGAATAAATAAAATAGGTACCTACTCATTCGATCGTTTATTAGGTATGAATATGATATGACAAACCTATGTTAAAATTGGACGTATTTATGCAAAAGGGAACCAACCCACAAGTAGGTCAAAATTGAGTTAAGTATACAGAAAATTTTTAAAATGCACCTTCTATCGGCCCTATAAAGATCATAGTTGTCTGATGACTCTTTCATATCAAAACATCATGTCGACAAGGATACCAACTCATATATTAGTAGTTTCCGAATAAAATAAACAGACCCATGCTGTATGGTAATGTTAAAAACTGCAAATCTTTGTGGTTATATTGTTTGACAAAGAACCATGTCACATGGTTCCGCATAAAACATATATAAATGATTTAACAAAAGAGATCATGCGGTTTGGTTCCAGTTTGCATAATAAAATTGCCGTTAGCCTATGCTTTAACAAAGAGCCATGTCACATGGTTCCACATAAAGGATATTTCTTTTAATTTACAAAAGAGATCATGCGGTTTGGTTCCAGTTTGCATAATAAAATTGCCGTTAGTCTATGAGATCCATATGACATGGTTCCTTGTTTATTATTTGAACGTACTTGTGCAAAAGGGAACCAACCCACACAATGATAGTTTCGAGATAAAACTATTTTTAACAGAATGTTGTGAAGAAAGTAATCTAGTAGGATTACTTTGCAATATAGTGTAAGATACTGCATTTTATGAGTCTATGTAAAAAAAATAGAGATTTTTATGTTAAAAGTGTCTTTTTTAATTTAATAAATTGTCTCTGGTTCCTTGTTGCAAAAAACCTATTATGTCGGTTGATTCTTTGTTAAAATGTATAATCATTTCAATATCATTGGTAAAAATAACAAAAACTCAGTTTGTTTAAGGAAATTTTATTGAAAAATCATTTGGCTCGATAACTCGCTCCAGATGGAGCGAGTTGAGGAACCAGATGGGTTAAAATTTGTACCTTCAGAAAGCTACTAATTTTATTATTATTTTCACTCATCTGGTTCATCTACCTCAAAATCAGGTTGCCCTGAAAAACCTTCCAGATCATCATCAATTCTATCGTCTCCCACAAGATTAATATAAAAGCCATGGGAGTCTTTAGGAATGAGGTGCAGAAGGCTCTTCAGGTTCTTTAGCATAGCCTCAGGAACAGGCTTCCCGTTTGGCCAAAGAGGTTGTATTACCTCTCTCGTAAGAACAAAAGTTGGCCTACCGAGTAAATTTTTTTTAATGGTTACCTTTTTATAATCCTCTGTCAAACACCTCATAAAAATTGTGAAAATTTCCTACTTTTTGAGCATCATTTCCTTTGTGTCAAGCCAAGACACTTTATGACCATCCTCTCTAAAATATGCTTGATTAGACAGGAGCCTACCTCTTGAGCACCGCGGCCTGCCTCACCTTCTACCCACACATTGCAATGAGCTTCATCATTGCTCGCGGTGTGTAGGTATACCTAAATTGTATACCCAAAGTTGTCTTTGGGTAGAAGGTGAAGCAGGCCGCGGTGCTCAAGAGGAAGGCTGTTGTCTAATCAAGCATATTTTAGAGAGGATTAGGAGCAACGTGAAACGCCTAATCCTATGGAGTGATTTGTGCGGTAAACAAAACCGTAATATAAAATTGGTTTTGATGCTATAAAAGCTGTGCTTTTCGATCTGCCACATATTGAACAAATTAATATACCTACTCGTACAATTTGTAGAATCGGGACACAGCTTTCTTCCCAACGCCACTGATTTCGGAAAAACTGAATCTTCCTTATAAAAACAACATGATACGAGTATATACACACCTGATGATTACAATCATATAGGTTATGAAAAATTGTAAAAAAATAAACCTATGCACGTAGGTACATAGAATGAAGCCTGAAGATTTCTTGTCTTCATTGAAGCTGGAAAAAAACATAACAAATAGGAAGAAGAAAACTGTAGATGGTCATAATGTGTCTTGACTTGACACAAAGGAAATAATGTTCAAAAAGGAGGAAATTTTCACAATTTTTACGAGGTCTAATTTGACCGAGGATTATAAAAAGGTTAACATTAAAAAAATGTAGGCGGTAGGCCAACTTTTGTTCTTACGAGGGAGGTAATGGAACTTCTTTGGCCAAACGGGAAGCCTGTTCCTGAGGGTAAGTGAAAGGGCCTGAAGAGCCTTCTGCACCTCATTCCTAAAGATTCCCATGGCTTTTATATTAATCTTCTAGGAGACGATAGAATTGAAGATGATCTGAAAGGTTTTTCAGGGCAACCTGATTTCGAGGTAGATGAATCAGATGAGCGAAAATAATAAAATTATTAGCTTTCACAAGCTACAAAATTTTATTGATCTGGTTCCTCAACTCACTCCATCTGGGGCGAGTTCAGCCGATAATGTATCTAAGCATTTAGGTATCCAAGTAATTTTTCAATAAAATTTCCTTAAAAAACCCAGTTTTTGTTATTTTCACCAATAATATTCATATGTTTATTTAGTGTAACAAGGAACCAACCCACATTTTAGGTTTTTTGCAACAAGGAACCAGAGATAATTTATTTAAAAAAAGACACTTTTTACATAAAAACTCTTTTTTTTTTTACATAGATTCATAAAATGCAGTATCTTACACAATATTGCAAAGTAATCCTAATATAATTATGAACAGTTTACTTTCTTTACAACATTTTGTTAAAAATCGTTTTATCTCGAAACTGTCAATGTGTGGGTTGGTTCCCTTTTGCATAAGTACGTCCAATTATCAATTGACTTTAAAATGTAAGTACCTAATTCATAAAATAATGCGTACGAGAAAATAACAATAAATCGATAGTAAAATTTGGAGGCCATCTAGTGCATTTTGATTGAACAAATTTTGCAAGTGACCAGCAAAATGAAAAAAGGTCCGGCTAAGCGCTGTGGTTCATTTATTTTACGCATTCATTAATATAGATAGCGCTTATGACAATTACGTACTGATGCTTGAAATAAGTAGTACCTGGTCTTCGTATTTTAAAGGTTTTCTTACCAAAATTATAATAATGATGTTAGTACTACTAACAACCATTAACAACAAGAAAATCAGCCAATCCCTCAGTTGGGCGTTTTTTTTATACCTTGAAAATCTGTTGGCTTGCCCTAATTTTGACCCCTAGGCACGCCACTGCCTATATTGTGTTATTTCTGAACTTGATTTATAAAAAACGTTTCTGTATTGTTGAGGCTCTTTAATATTTGTTATGGTTACGGAGGAGCTGTAACTATTTGACTTGTTATTAAATATTTCAAGTTTTTGCAAGTTGTATTTTCAACCCTCAGCGCTGAGCTTAGCGTTGAAAATCCAACAGTGTGCCAGGGCAGTGTGTGTGTATGTATCCATTTAGTCATTACATTCATCAATAATTTATTATCATCCAAGAAATAATAAACGAAACTCATTTGTATCACAGCTTATCCGGAGATCAAAATTAAGAAAAATAAAACATAAAAAACAGCTGTCCTACTTTATGTCGAGGAAAAAAAGAAAATACAACCGAATAATAAATTACTTCATCTCGTTAAACAAAGCCAACATTTGTACAGTCACTCCTCAGAAAATTGTAATTTTACACAAAAGTAAAGTGCGTACATCTTTCTGGGAACAAAAAGATACATACCTACCCTTATTTGTCTTTGTGGGATAAAGAAACAAAATACGGATTTACCGAAATGACTGCGACATATCCAAAACGTGAAGATAATCGCCCGACGAGTAATAAATGTTAAAACGTGGGAAACCCTACCTTATTCTGCCCTGATAGAGTTTACTTTTCTTTGGGGGAAAACAAAGGAGTTTAGGTAACATGGGTGTCTGTCTTCTCTCATACGTTTGTGTGAGGGTTTGGTAGAGAAATATTAATATTTTCGCTTGTCTCTGGAATATTTCTTTGCCTCTCGGAACAAAGAGACAAAGTTCCTCTTCCGGAACATAAGGACTGGCCTCCGGGACGGTGCAGTTGCAGGAAGTTATGTCTTTAAGAAAACATTTTTATGGACTTTGGAAGGAAGTGTTTTAAGAGTAAGTTGGGGAACATTCGTTTTGTGTCGCACTTTGTAAAAAGGAAAAGTCCCATCTAATGGTAAATGATTATAACTTGCCTATAGCATAAGCATAATCAGCCTATAATGTTCCCACTGCTGGGACACAGGCCGCCTCTCTGAGAATGACCCTTTCTATAACACCAAAGAAATTGCCCATGCAATCTTGAGAAAAAAAAGTCACATACATATAATTATACAATTTACGTCAGGCGCTGACTAATTTGACAGGACTAAACTAATATTTATCTTGTCCTTTTATTAATGAAATAGAAAGAAAAAGACGCACTGAACTTAAATTTAATTTAGTTCCAAGAGAATCGGCGCCAAAATCTACGTTACAAAATACTTTCTTCTCACACCTTCAAGAATTGCAATAGGTAGGTACCTTTTTTTTTGTCGGGGGAAACCTTCAAAAGGCACCCGACCACCGGGGAGGGAGGTCGGAGAGTGTGGGATTCTTACCTCACTAAAACCACCCCAGTGAGTAGGTAGGTACCTAGAGATGCTGTTTAAATTTCATTAATTTAAACTGTAACAACGTTAAAGTTTGCAATACTGAGACATAATATGTCATAGTCGAGGAGTAGTTCTAAGTGAAGCTCAAACTTCGAGCATGGAGTTATGAACGAGTTTACTACACGACACTCTGTTACAAGTTTTTATGGGAAATTATATTATTAGGAAAGTGAAAGAATGAGTAGGGGAAGACAAAAGAAACGATGGAAGAACTGTGTGAATTATGATATCCCGTCGCACCTTAGCAGACACAATAGAAATTCTATTGTTATCGGTACATACCCTGTACGCGCGACATGCGAAGGGATATGGCTAGAAAGGGGGTGACTACCGAGATGACGACTAATAGAGAAGTATGGTAGAACAAGACATACTGCGACGAACCCAAATATATTGGGAACTTCAACAACTTACTCATTTAAACATACATAAACAAAAATCACATACAATTTTAGTTTAGTTTTTAGGGTTCCGTACCTCAAAAGGAAAAAACGGAACCCTTATAGCATCACTTTGTTGTCCGTACGTCCGTCTGTCTGTCAAAACCCTTTATCCCAGGAAAGTGTGGAGGTATCGAGTTGAAATTAAAACCGTATACTCAGGTCTAGTCCCTTGAAGCTGTGAAAAAATCAAACACCTAAGTTAACGTAAAAAAAGATACGGCCGTTTATGCCGCAAAAAACGTATATTTCGACACTCTCAAGGGAGTCAAAATGTATAGGGTACTTCCCGTTAACCTAGAATCATGAAATTTGGCAAGAAGCAAGATCATATAGCACAAGTAAACGGAACGGAACCCTCGGTGCGCAAGTCCGACTCGTACTTGACTAGTTTTTTTTTGTTACTCTTACACTAGTATGTTTGATAAAGAACTTAATGATTAAAGGACGTGTAAGTTACCGTTAGTTGAATTAACCAATACTGCTATGCAATATGCAATGCCACTGCAACAGCTCATGTTCGCTTTATTTTATAACTTGTAACCACAAGTTACAAAATAAAGTGAACATCAGCTATGTTCACATACGCGGGTAAGTACAGAAATATTTAACAAAATGACAAAAAGGCAGAAAACGAAGGAAATAGATCTAAATATTTCATTGATGAAATTCCTCTTACGTTAGACTCGTAGTTAGAATGTCAGAAAACTTCAAAATTATGATTACACGTAGACAACATAAAATGGACAGGTGCACGGATATCTATGGACAGGTGTCAAAGTATTACAAGCACAAGTACTGCATAGTGTTTGTTGTAAAAAAGGCTATGAATATTGTAGACACCATAAAAGTTAGAGTCCCGACGTGAAATATTTTACAAGTATGCTTCTTTAAAAATGTTCGTAAAACTCAAACTGCGTTCATGCTCTAAGTAAACTAGCAGTAGGTATAAAGCGAGCAGTGGTGGCCCAGTGGTCACGGACACGACTTATGAGTTGTAGGTCGTAGGTTCGAACCCAGACAGGCGCTTTACTTTGTGTAAATTATTTAATCACCACTGCTCTCAAAACGGTGAAGGAAAACATCGTGAGGAAACCGGAAGTCCTAGAACCAAAAATTCGAAGACATGTGACATCCACCAACCCGCACTGGGCCCGCGTGGTGGATTACGGCCCACTCCCTCTCATTGAGAGGAGGCCTGTGTCCCAGCAGTGGGAACATTATAGGCTGATTATGGTTATGGTAGGTATAAAGCAAACTCAAACGCGACTCAAACCCAAAGCATTTATTTTAATTAAACCATTTACAGGAACTTTTGAATTGTCAAGGAGTCGGTCAGTCAGAAATATGAAGCCCATTCCAAAGCATAGGTACCTATGGAGAAGAATGGGCAAGAAACTGCATGGAGACTCTTTTAAATTTAATTTCATTCATGTTGAATTTATATATGTGACAACGATGTAAAAGACGTACAAATTAAAAAAGGTCCAGGGTACAGCATATAGAAAAAAAAAAGCAGCCATGAGCGAGTCGGACTCGCGCACCGAGGGTTCCGTAGAAATTTGTAAGTATGTAACTACAGATTTACAGTTTAAGGATTTTTCCCTTTACTTGTGCTACATTAAATTGCTTCTTGCCAAATTTCATGATTCTAGGTCAACGGGAAGTACCCTATAGGTTTTTTATTTTTTTTTATTACTAAATGGGCCCGCTCTTGACCCCGATCACGCCTGATGGTAAGCGATAGATGAGGTCTATGATGGAACGAGGGTGCCCAGAAGATGCCTGTTCACTCTTGCTTTGAAGGCAGACGGGTTAAATGTGGGCGGGAACACAGATGCCGGCAGAGAGTTCCACACTTTGGCTGTGCGCATAATAAAAATGGAGGAGAAGCGCTGAGTACGACTCGTGGGGATATCAACCAAGTGCGGATGGTACGCTGCAGTACGTCTTGTTGTCCGGTGGTAGAAGGGCGATGGTGGGATCAGGTCATGGAGCTCCTGCGCACACTCTTCGAAGTACAATCTGTAGAAGACCGACAGGCAAGCAACATTACGCCGATGAGCTAGGCTGTGGAGCGTAGCTATCAACGTCTCGTCGCCTATAAGCCTTTTAGCTCTGCGTTCCACCGAGTCAAGTGCAGCAAGCTGGTATTTTGCTGAGCCATCCCACAAGTGGCTGCAATACTCCATACAGGAACGGACCTGTGCTTTGTACAAACTTAAAAGCTGTCCTGATGTGAAGTATCGCTTCACCTTATTTAGGATGCCCAGCTTCTTGGCTGCAGTCTGAGCTTTTGACTCGATGGTTGAGCCGAAGTTGAGATCAGATGTCAACTCCATGCCCAAAAGCTGTAGGCGGTCGGTAACCGGTACAGATGCACCTCGGAAAGTAGGACATAACTGAAACTGGCTCCTTTTTGCAGTGAAAAGACATGCCTGTGTTTTCTGAGCATTGAATTTGACCAGATTATCGTCGCCCCACTGGGAAACGAGATTTAGTGTCGAATTCATTCGCTCTACCATGGCCTCTCTAAGAGTAGCTGTTTCCTCTCTGCTGGCTCTTGCACTGGACAGGTATCTTTCTGCGACTGTGCTGTCATCTGCGTACCCAATTGCACCAAGCTGTAATAGGTCGTTGATGTGCAGTAGAAATAAAGTCGCGGAAAGAACAGACCCCTGAGGAACACCGGCATCAATGGCCATATGTTCCGATGAGCAGCCATCTATGACCACTCTGATCGATCGATCACTCAGGAAGTCAGAAATCCAGTTGCAAAAGTCAGCAGAGATGCCGAATGCAGGAAGCTTACCCAACAGACTGGCGTGCCAGACCCTGCCAAAGGCCTTTGAGATATCAAGCGACACAGCAAGGGCTTCGCCGTGTCTCTCAATGGCCTCGCCCCAGCAATGCGTAACATACACAAGAAGATCCCCAGTTGAACGACCACGACGGAAGCCATACTGGTGGTCACTGAGGAGCTCATTGTCTTCGAGGTATGCCAGCAGCTTATTGTTAAGTACCCTTTCCATCACTTTGCACAGTATGGAGGTTATGGCGATTGGTCTATAGTTGACAGGATCGGCACGGTTACCCTTTTTGGGCACCGGCTGCACATTAGCAAGCTTCCAGGACCGCGGTACCACTCCAGTTTTAAGAGAGAGGCGAAACAAGCGCGTCAAGACAGGAGACAACTCTGGAGCACAGCTCTTCAGGACTCTTGCGGGTATTCCGTCAGGTCCGCTGGCTTTATTCACGTTTAGACTGCTAAGGGCCTTACGGACCTCTTTGAGATGGATTGAGATCTCCGGCATTGCGGAGCCACAGTGAGGTATGTTAGGTGGTATGTTAGAGGCCGTATCAAGGCGTGAATTTTCGGCAAAGATGGAGGCAAATAAATTTGCCTTCTCTTGTGCGGTATGAGCCAGCGTTCCATCAGGCTTCAGCATAGGAGGCAGCGTAGGACGACAGAAGTTCGTCTCGACCGATTTTGACAGGGACCAGAACTCCTTGCTACCCGAAGGGTAAGACGCCAGTTTGGCCCCAATTCGTCCAACATGGTCGAAACGCGCCTTCCGTAAGACCCGTTTGCAATCCTTGGCGGCAGAATTGTAAGCTTTTTTTCATTGCGCGAGCACACGAACACAGATTCTCTTGCGAGTGTCAAAATATGCGGCATAAACGGAACATAGCCACCCGTATCTTTTGATTGCGTTGACTTAAAGGTTTGATTTTTTTAATTACTTTAAAGGATTCAAGCCCTGAGTATTTAGTAATAATTTCAACTTGATATCTTTACGCGTTCCTGAGAAAAAGGGTCTTGACAGACGAACAGAGACGGACAACGAGGTGATCATATGAGGGTTCCGTTTTTCCTATTGAGTCGAAATTACGGGCGTTTCCCACTCCGATCACCTACGGATATAAGATTAGTTCTGGGCCCCTAAGAATTAATGACAACACGATTTCACAGTCTGTTGTCCTTACTCCTGATGTGTTTTTGCCCCTACCAAAAAGTTAATTAATTGGGAGCAAGATTCATTCCGAAGAATCGAAATATTTTCGCGTACCAGTGACCACGTACCGGAAGACGTAGCGTTGGAAGGCCTCCCACAAGGTGGACCGATGACCTTGTGAAGGCCGCAGGAACCCGGTGGATGCGAGAAACACAGAACCGGTCGAAGTGGAGGTGCTTGGGGGAGGCCTATGTCCAGCAGTGGACGGGTAGATTTTCAAAATAGCATTTTTTGCTGTTCTTCCACAATAAGGCTTAAATATCCATTAAGCATTGCGTAAAATTTACTTCAGTTTATAATTTGTATTTTTTTTTGTAACTAGTAATAAATAAAATCATAATATAAGTATGATAAAATATTTAAACTTACAAAAAACTATCCTGGAAATCATTTACCTCTCCGTTATTTTCTACACTACATTTATTGATCTCATGAATACTCAAAGTTCTTGCCTAAATTTTGTTTAATTTCACCCCATATGTAAAAATTATAGTATATACTGAACAATTACTATATTAGTTACATCGGAATTTACCCCTTATGTTATTATTTATCCATTTAAAATTTTGTCACAAAGATTTCATCATTAACTTCGGCGATTTTTGTTTGATAAATTTTGTCGATCAAAAGAACTAAATTCAAGTATCCGAACGCATTCCGGGGGCCTTACCCCCCGCGGCCCCTCAGTCGTCGTTGATTTGTCCACCAAGCTAATAAAAAATAATAAAATTTCTCAAAAAATTGTCAAAATAAATCATAAAATGAAAATCTACCCGGACGTCTTTCGGCTGAAATGATGATGATGATGATGAACTATTTTCGGACGGGCCCCAATTGGGTATCGGGTATCTACATTGACGGACATAGAGAGTAAAGCCTCAGTGCTAACTGACGGCGCCCGTTCACGAACATTACGCATTGATCAGCTCCGTGATTTATTCCGGTCTGATAACCTGAACCCCCTCGGTTCAGGTTATCTGACCGGAATAAATCACCCCCCGCTCCCCCTCCTCGATCCCCTGCAAGTACAGCTCAACCATTTTGAAGGGAGCTTACAGCACAAAGTTGCTTTGTGTCAGAAAAATCGCTTCATTCTTCTCTAAAACACTTATTTTATTCTGTTAATCCCATAAATCCATCATCATCACGGATCGGTTTGTTCATCCGCAGATGGTGGGATGAGGTGGGCTCTTTCAAATTGAACTGGTCCTCAGACGCTTTAAACAGGGAGAAGTGGAAACAGAGTAGGGAGGCCTTGGCCTTGCCTTGCTTGGCCCTGCAGTTGGGACATCACAGGCTTTTAATAAGAATAATCCCATAAAATCAACCCCTAAATACCATGGAATCTACACCAAGTACAAAATTACTATGACCCATAACATCATAGACACGATAACCCAAGATTACCCATAACTTCATATCTACGGTCCAATCCATACCTTTATTAGAATAATAAGAACATAGTGCCCCATTAAATTATATGGCAGGTTATCTCTGCAAGGTAATATTAACCTTACGACCCTCATTATAAGGTTTTGATCTGATATTCACAGTTATGCGTTATTATACGTTTTGGAATTAGGTGAAAACGTGTTCAATGTTATCGGTTTCAGGCATGCAATCTGATTGAAATACACGTTCACGTTATTAGAAAAGTTTTTATTAAGTTATTCAGTAATTTTAGTGGAGTTCAGTTGAAAGTTATTTTGTGTCAGCTTACTTAAAACTTCATGAAAGAAGGTACTTTTAATACAAAATGTAGCTACTCTCTTAAACCAACATATTTTTATAACTTAAAAAAAAAATGTTCGTGAAAAAAACTTGAAAATGTGTGCACGAAACCGGTCGAAGTGGCAGTGCTTGGGGGAGGCCTATGACCAGCTGTGGACGTCATTCGACTGAATAAATGTCGATTCAGAACATTTTTAAAGAAAAAAAAATATATATTATTTAGCACAGACTAAAAGACACATTACACCTGCATCCTAATTGCGTAACACACTATCAATTACAGTCTGAATATTTTTGGAGGGTATTGCTAATCCCTTGCTTCATATGTTTGAAAAAATTGTCTGCTCGACAACGTAAATAACGCAATGAATGTTGTTTCACTGTCAAAATGAAAGCCATTCCTACTCTTAGTGTGTTACGCAATCACCCCGCAGATCCACCGATCGATTCTGCAAAAATCTCACCGTTAAAACTTAGGTGAAGTGAGCTTTCAATAGTGTCAATCACTAGCTTCAGGTGGAATGACAGCTCATTTCACCTACACGGTACGGTTATTTCTTATATCACGGTGAGATTTTTACAGCATAGACTGGCAGATAAAACAAAACGTTGACGACGACGTTTCGACGTTTCCATTATCGTTATCGCTTATACAGGGTGGTCAAAAAGTCGTGGATCAAACGAAATAGGGAGATAAAGGAGGTCATTTCCAACAAAAAATCTTTCTACAGCATGGCCATAATTCAATTGCCCTAAAAGTTATGAATATTTTTGTATATCGAGTTCTTTTACAATTAGACACATAAAAAAAGTGATATAAAACAAACGGTATTGTATTAAAATATTCTGGACCGTATCTTATTTATGTATTTATTTTATCACCCATAAACAGACTAGGTACTTATCACATGACAGTACACAGACATAACATTACAAAATTCACCCGAAAATATCATAAATCCTATAACATAAAACAGACACATTGCTACCATACTGGAGTAAAGCAATTTGCTAAAATTAAACCATAAAAGTTACTCTCGCAAATTGTGCTAGGTATGGCTTTCATTTCTGACTAGAGCTTATATTATTATCTAGTTCAGGAGCAGGTGGTGGCCCAATGGTAACGGCCGTGACTAATGAGTTGTAGGTCGTAGGTTCAAACCCAGATAATTATTTCATTGCTCTAAAACCGGTGAAGGAAAACATCGTGAGAAAACATGTCTTAGAACCAAAAAACTCGAAGACATGTGACATCTACAAAATCGCACTGGGCAAGCGTGGTGGATTACGGCGTACTCCATCTCACCGAGAGGAGTTCTGTGGTCTATTCATGGGGCTCAAAATGTCTTCATGAACTTCCACAGACGAATACATTTACAAAAAGCCTGCAAACTATGGTGTTAATTTATTCATGGACCCAACTACGTATCATACAACCTTATGCAACCATACGATGTGTCCTTGCAGCGGAGCCAAATTTTGAACATCGTAACAGTGTCATTCACACAAATCTGGAATAACATTGACTTGGCAAAGTCCGGCCACTCCCCGTACTACGCTACAACGTTTAGTCGTATGGTTATTAAATTGGAATGGTTGCTTTGTTACAGACACAGTGTCATTGTGGCTCGAAAGTTTAACTAACTGCGTTTCATGTTCTGTTTTGACCCGCCCCCTATTACATGGGGCGTAAACATAACTAATTTTAAGTCCCATGCCAATTTTCGGCCAATTTTCCTGTTTAAAAATGTTCACAATCTAGTCGCGATCTCGTATTGGCGACCCTCAATGTCAAAACTTGTCAAAAATCTACATTTTATTACAATTTCCCTACGGAAGTTCGAGGTGTTTGACAGATTGATATTGGAATGTGAATGTACTTAAAAATACTTTGGTGGATCAAACATCAAATAAGACAATGTTTTTTTCCTTCTTTGCGAGAAGAACGATTGCCTGTGGAACAATCACAGGTTGATTTAAACCCACTTCACCCACTGAGACAAACGTATTCAAAACATCGTTCTGGTTCTATGCTATGAATAGTTTAAGAGCCTATACTACCTCAAATGGCTTAGCATGATCCTCCGTTATGGCGAAAATACCACAGCATTAATTTTGAAATAAATATATGCTAAAGTTGAGGATTAATGTAAGGTCTTATGTTAGACGAAAACACGATTCCATAAAATTTTCTCGATAGAAAAAAAATCCAAAGTTACCTCCAAACCGAACAATAAACCGCTGGTATTCAAAAACTACTTCAAATTAGATCATGAAACTTTGCATACTAACTGAACTAACTATGAAGCAGGTCTTATGTTAGTTCGTTTTTTTGAATTACCTTTATTTTCACCGTAAAAAGCAAATACCTAAACTATTGGCGCTGCCTCCCGCCCAGCACCGCACTCTATCTCGCTTTCACACAGTCCGCGAGCAGTATCGTGTGTGCGAGATAAAGAGTGAATTTTAGCTGAGGTAGTATAGGCTCTTAATGATGATAGAGACAGACTGACATTTTAAATAAAGAAACAAAGAAAAATGCGATTATTGGCATTACAGAAAAAAAATACACCTTAAAACTACAGAAAAACAGAAAACAATGATTAAATGCCAAAATCGCCTCAGCTCATGTCAGATGACAATACAACCTGACGCTGATTTTCAGCTGCAACTACAGAGTACTTTTTGATAGGCTGCAACACACGAGTGCCGTACGCTTGGATAATAAACACATAGGGAAGTGGGTGAACGCCATAAAAAAATATGTTACAAATTATGCAGTTGTATAAATGGCTTTCTTTATTTATTTATTTTATTCATTAGCACACATACATTTGTTTTAACAGATAAGACCCAAGCTAACAAAAGTAGTCATGAATTGCTAATTGTCCAGTCCCAAGTAATGAGTCTGGGTAAAAGTAAGGTTACACATCGGACAACATACCAAGTGTCAACCCTCTGGAATTCCGCCAAAGAACAAGAAAATATGTCCAAACGCCGAGAGACACTATTAAGTATTCTTACTGCACGAATCACTGGTGTAAACTTTAATAAGTTTATACGGGTTGCCGAAACTTTAAAAAGTTCGTCCCCCCCGGTCCCAACCGTAACCTCCTGTCTGGAACGAGCAATCCCAACGATCCCAATATTTGGATTATTCAGAATCCCACGAAAAACCATAAACACATTTATGGTTTTTCGTATGATAATGAATAATCCAAATATTTTACAAGAGCGAGGTTGCGCCTTACTTCCAACTTATAATACCCAACCATCCCTTTAACAAAGGAAGTTGGATACATAAGTGGGTATAAAGGGTAGACACCAAACTGCTTCAAGTACAGATATCGGGTAAATTTGTTCCGCATCTTTTCCAGCATCTGAGAATACTTCACTTCTTAAGGATTCCAGATGATAGCACTAGTTTCCAAGTTGCTTCGCGCCAACGCATTGTAAAGTGCTCTCACTGCTGCGTTAAGTTCATTTTACAACCACAATTCGGTATTTGCCACTTGTCAGATGCCTTAACAAAGACTATACTCTACTAGCCGTATGTCGTAACAGCAATTGAGAGATTAATTATCAGAACAATAGACAGTATCATTCTTCGATCCAAAAACATAATGCTATCAAAAATCCCCGTCGAGCGATTATGACAGAAAAGCCCGTCGTCCACGACGCTTCTTATACATTGTAAATTGATTACATTGTAAATTACATCGTAAATTGATTGTAGATTCATCCAGCTGAATCCGGTTAGACTGGAAGCCGACCCCAACATAGTTGGGAAACGGCTAGGCAGATGATGTTTGACAAGTCGTACAAACCGTGTGAAGCAGGGGCCGGTCGCTAGTATGTGTATTAAGGCTTGTATTCATGCCAACGACCTTGTGCATTTGGGCGTCGCGTTGCCTAGCAACACGAGGCGCCCCGCACTGAATTCGTGGACGAATGCGGGGATGATATAGGACTTTAAACGATCGCATTTTTAATTTATTATATTAAAAAATATACATGTTTTTAAAAAGTAACAAAACCAAATCATTTTCGTTTGTATTGCAAAGCAGTAGATATTTTTTTTATATTCTTTTGATAAAAATGAAGGAGTAAAATAGTTTCATCTCAACGATTTGGAGGTGATTTGGTGGTTTTTTTTCTTAATAGGTGATATCGATAGAAAAATTATGGCTAAACCAAATTACGATTCATATCATGTAGATTAACAACTATTTTTTCAGATGTAATTTCTCTGTAAGTTCCGGAGAAAAGCTGCTTCATCTGCACGCTGTTTTTAAGCTTTTTTCGAAAGAGGAGCCTTAATGAAAGGTTTAATTATATTAAACCTTTTTTCATGTAGGTAATTCTAAAGTCTTTACACTGAACACAGGAGAAAATACGGTCCGTAAACCAACAGTAATTAAAAATAAATCCGTTGTCAGCGACAGGTTTTGCAATCGCTCTTTTTTCTGCGAAAACATGTTTGTGGTCTGTGTCAAAGGAACATGTTAAAATGAATAAAATTATACAAACTATCTTCTTTTAAAGAGTTTTTGGTACGTTAATAACCTACTTACAATTTCAGCCTAAAGATGTCCACTGCTGGACATAGGCCTCCCTCAAGCATTGCCACTTTGTGATTCTCGCATTCAGCAGATTTCTGCGGCCTTCACAAGCTGTTTTGTGGGAGGCCTTCCAACGCTACGTCTTCCGGTACGCGGTCGCCACTCCCGTATAACCTACTTGTTTTTTTTTATATTATACCTAAGTACAGTCATTTAACGACCACCAGCCCAATATACAATACCTGCAGTAACATCTTTTACCATTATTTTATAGGTACCAATTTTTGTTACTCATAATTTTTTTAATCATCATAATCCTAATTGTACGGGTTGTAATAGTTAACTCCGTACACTGATTTATCGTGAAGGTTGTTGAGTTCAGTTAGTATAGAGAAACACGTTCCACTGAGATGCACTAAGTAGTTAAGTTTATTTAAGTTAAGAGTAAGTAACAGTACTAGAGTGGAAGGCGATTATTTCTCTCAGTTGTTGATAGCTACCCAGTTACAAGTTTGCTATATTTTAATTCGTTAGTCATGTCATTTTATTACGCTAACTCATAGATATCCGCGCTAACTTATGACGCGCATCGTTGGTCTAAAGTAGGTTACAGAGAAAGCACAAAAATGTACGGCGTCGAGACCGTACATTAATTATGGCGATATTTTCTTTTAATTTTATTTTTTTATCCTTTTTTGTAGCCTAACGCTAAAACCTTTTCAGTATGATTTTTTCTTATTATTCCCAATTTCAAGACCCATTTACACTAAAAATCCCCATTATTCTAGCCAAACATTGCGTGAAAATATACCCCTTGTTCGTTCCCAGCTGTTCAACATTATCTACATCAAAACCCAAAAACAAACAAAACAAAAAAATAAACCCAACTTAAATTCAAAATATTATCAAACAAAAATAAAGGGTCGAGAGGGTTAAAATGATGTCCTAATTACCACAACCCTCTACTACCGAGCTAGTCAAATTGCCTCATTATTGTTTTTCATTTGTGATACGGACTTGCGAGCGTTGGCCCCGCAAATAGCGGATCTTTGCCAAGACAGTGGACCTAATTTGTGGGATTGCGGTTGCGGACGGCAGTAAAGATAGCTCTGGTGTTAAGGGGGAGTTGAGTGGTAGTTCTGTTTTTTTTTAAACACTTTGTAAACAAGAATATTACAAATTAGAGGATTATATCCAAGATGAGAATGCTTGGCAAAATGCTGGTCCTGCTCCATAGGACAATCTAAAGTCTAGACAAAATGAGACTGGTTCCTAATTTTATTATATTTTTATTTTTTTTTATGACATTGATTTTTACAATCTGTGACTACAGTAACTCACACACTTGTTAAAATTCTAGGAAAATCATCTACTTATAAAATATTAGTAAATAATTTTTAAATATGTGAACACCATGTATCTATCACATAATTGATTTACCTGTCATTGCTTCGTGTTTTAATTCTTTTTACCTTTTGTGGTATTTTATTCTAGGTGCATCGTCTTCACATATAATTAATATTTACATAATATTCATTATAAGCTAACAGTCTTGAAATAATATTAATAATATGTACATGTGTACAAAAAAGAGGGAAAAGAATCATAGGGCATCAACAATTTCGTCTCTATCGCTGTCAACAGAAAAAGTGCCCAAAAGGCTGGCCGCATTGCAACCTTGTATGGCGATGCTAATTCAATTCAATTAAATTCAATTTATTAACAAGTATCATGACTCACTTGTTAGTAAAAAACACTTATCCTATGTTAGTAATTATTGATATTAATTTTTACATCCTAAAAAAAAACAAAAACAATTCAATTCATATGTACACAAAAGCGGCGGAGTTGCTTTTTTATTTATTTATTTTATTTTTATTTTATTTATTTTGGTTCACCAACTCAAACTCAAAACTCAAACTCAAACTCAAATCATTTATTTCAATTAAACCTTGTACAGGCACTTTTGAATTGTCAAAATTAAATAGTCTGTCAGTTAGTCAGAAAGTTGAAGCTAGTTCCCATTCCAAAGCGTAGATCTCTATGGAGAAGAACGGGCAAGAAACTCCATGGACACTCTTTTAAATCAAGATATTACAAAATCCTGGGTACATTATTCTTGTTGCTTCTATATGTGAGAACAATGTAAAAAAGACAGAAATGAAGAAACAATTCAAGACATAAGATTAAAAATAAGCCTTGGCAGCTAAGAGATGACCAGTCTCAACCGACGGCGCCCGTTCACGAACATGACGCGTGGATCAGCACCATCCAGCTCAACCATTTTGTAGGGAACCGAATGATCCAACACACGCGCCACCATCGGTGAGACATTTAAGTGAGCATGACACGTTCTCAACTGCCATGCTATTTCAAGTCAACATCAAAAATCATAATAAACGGAAACATGGTTCTTACATTTACAAAATTAAAAAAAAAAAATGCTTCTAAATTATACAAAACAACAATTATTTACACTGTTCTATGCTGAAGGTAACATGCGAATGTAGTATGCAATAGTGCAACAATCACTTAAAGGCAAACTCCGCATGCATAATGAAGTTGTACTTACAAAAATTAAATATTTCTATATGAGCCTAACGTTCAAAACAGTATTTTTTACTGATCCGAAAACCGTTACAGTACAGCTTCAGGCAAAATGTTACCCGTCATGACAGTAAACTTTAACGTATTTTTCAGTAAATGGTATGTTCATTCATTAAACGTTACTGTTTTGTCTTTTATTGTTTTACAAACATAAGATTTTTTTTTTCAGTGTAGTACTTCATTTAAGAATTGCGGCGACACAAAGGCACCGCTCATTGCGCGACTTGCGGTGCCTCTGTGTCGCACGCGATTTTATCGCGCGTCGCGCCTGTCTGTAGGGCCTTAATACAATTTCCAAGAAAATGCTTTAAGAGACTTATTTAAGCAGATTCTGAAATTAATAAATCAAAACAATCGTTATTATCAGAACAGCTAGCGTTTCATTCGCTTGTAATTTGTACAGTAGGTAGGTACCCTATTTACAAATCGGCTTTTATACCTGACTAACATACTATAGCAGCCCTCTAAGTGAATGTCGAAATAAAATCAATGCTGGTCCCAAAGCCGAAAGTTGAAAATCCAACAGCACGCTATTATACCTAGGCATTAATTTCTCCCAATGTTCGTGGAAACGGGCGTTTATTTCTAAAACGTTTGAGAATTTAGTACAATAAATTATTTATTGCTAAAATCGTATCTTTGTCTAAAATTATCTTGTCGTCTTAACGTTACCCTGACAATTTATTGTGGATGGCTTCCATTTTGAATACTAATACCTACAAAATAATGCTTATTATTCCTAGCTTTATTTATCTCGTGGGCGCTGGTTGGGTTTGTCCTTGGTTTTATAAGTCGTATTATCTCTTTTCTCGTTACGTTGCTTGACTTTCAAAGTACCTTTTTATGGTCTAATTTAAATGAACGATTTGACGTCCTACACAGTACTACATCTACTTTCAACAAAGTAGGTGTTTATCTATGACAACAGGAAAGCTGGCTAATTACTATCGTCTAATTTTATTAAACTGAACCCTAATTTTATCAAATTCAGTAGACGTAGATAACAGCCGATCGATTCTGTAAAAATCTCACAGTGAAAAAATTGCAAAGCAAAATAGCAACATTTTTTTAAACTTATAATTTTTTTATTTTTGTGATCTTACGTAACAATAATCTAGACACCTCCACCCCCATGTAAGAAAAAATAAGACTTGTTTGGACCCTTCACCCCTCAAGACGTCTTACGTAATAAATAAACAGCCCCTTAGCCACATACATAACATACATAATCAGCCTATAATGTTCCCACTGCTGGGACACAGACCTCCTCTCGGTGAGAGGGAGAGGGCCATAATCCACCACGCGGGCCCAATGCGGGTAGGCAGATGTCACATGTCTTCGAATTTTTGGTTCTAGGACATGCCGGTTTCCTCACGATGTTTTCCTTCACCGTTTTGAGAGCAGTGGTGATCAAATAATTCACACAAAGTAAAGCGCCTGTCTGGGTTCGAACCTATGATCTACAACTCGTAAGTCGCGGCTGTTACCACTTGGCCACCACTGCTCACACCTTAGCCACATGCCCCTCAAATAATTCACTATCAAGGTATTCCCAGTATTAGCTACTTCACGATATCGCTGGAAACTAAAGTAAATACCAAAGCGACCCTAGCTTGAACGAGTTTATCAGACGATCCGAGCTGTACTTAATTAAGCTACACCAAGCTTCCCGTTTATTAGGTTATCGCCTCTATCCTTCATAGGGGACCGGTCCTGGGAGAATTTGTTGGTAGTTATGTGACGCTTTTCTCATTAATTTGGCGTCTGTTGAGTTTATGATGTCATTACCGGGGTGGAATGCTTTCTAAGATATCTAAATATAATCTAACAAATATAAATGCAGAGTGACGGTAACAAATTGGCTTCTAAAACTTTCGCTACGTTCAGATGGTAGAACAGTAGTGTGAGATATTTATTTTTATCTATAAATATAAAACTAGCAACTCGATCCCGTGTGAATATCGGGATAAAGACTTTCCTAGTTATGTCCTTTCCCGGGACTCAAACTATCTCTACACCAAATTTCACCTAAATCGGTTCAGCGGGTTTAGGGTTTTTCGAAATTCCACCCCTAAAAGGGGGAAAGTGAAATTTCACGCGGATGAAGTCGCGGGCAGAAGCAATTGCTTGCTGCACTTACAGTAAAAACCAAAGCGCGCAACAAGCCAACAACATAACATTTAACTTAAAAACTTCATACAAACATTGAGCATAGATTTACTGATATAATTATATAAATAAGTCAACTTCCGGCTCCTGAGCAATCAGGGCGAAACCGAACCTAGTGTAAGATGCATGAAACTAATGACAAGACTAATTCCTGATTACTTACTTGATTACATCCTTCTAAACCTGTCTAAGAGCGTTTACGCCGTACGGCATTTCATACAAACTTTCAAGCCCTTGTTTTTCGAAATGAATGAACTGATTTTAATGAAACTTCATACGCATAAGCAGGATATAAGGGTCTAAAAAGTGCGTTAAGAATATTTTCAAAAAATAGTGTTACAGCCAAATTAGACCGATTTTAATTTTTCCATAGAGACAGAGATTTCCAGTTATCTTTTTTTAAATAAGACATTTCGAAAATGTTCTTTACTAACTGCCATTAATATGTATAATCAAACTTCGGATTAGAATAGGTACCTATATCAAATAATCAAAGTACGTAGTTGGAGTATCCTCTGATATCTGTTAATCAAAAGGAAATATCGGTATCTTAAGTTTGTCCAATTAATTACAATATGCTGTCCGATTTCACAAGTGCTTGTTGAGAAGGTAGCGCGGAAATAATTATTGAGTTGCCACAATTTTCACTGTTTTTAACCGACTTCATAAAAGGAGGTGGTTCTCAATTCGGATGTTTATATGTTTTTTTTATGTATGTTCGGGCAAAACTCCCTCATATAAATGGATTTGCAAAGTTATTGTTTTGTTCTAAAGAGGTTTATTCCGAAATGGTCCCATTTAAATTTCGTGAAGATCTGATGATGAGTTTCGGAGAAAGACAACGGAACTCTTCAATAATTGCCAGCAAATCAACAGCGATTACTGCTATCGCATATAAAGGCAACAGATCATCCTTATCAGAAGAGGTTATGTTGCGTGGATTTGCGGGCGAGGAGTTGAAAGTATATGAAAGTCAATAAGAATAATCACAAGATGTCTAATCCAATTATTTAACTAACTTATACAGAGCGCAATCAATTTACTCACCACTGGATATCATAGCACAATTCCTCCAATCAATATCGTCTTTTACGATCAACCTATGTGAATGTACCCTCACTTCATTTTTGTTTCTGAATATGGCGGGCCGCCTCCCCAGTGCAACATGGTGTTACGTCAAATAGACAGTTGACATATCTTCTAAAAAAAACATTATTAATCAAAGAGGTAAACATCGCCGAACCAATTCTCTAGACGCACCGACACATATTTATGCATTGTTTACGCAATAACACAACATAACATCACGCCTGTACCCTTTAAAAGGGTAGGCAGATGTGTTCAATAGCTTCCTGTCACTGATATTCACATTGCAAGTAGTGTTATATGAATTTGTGTGGGGTAGGTAGATACCATACTAATTAAAATACCATATTAATTTCCTTGAAATAACTGTGCTGGGAAAGCCTCAGACTTATGAAAAATAAATTTGAAAAATATCTTAGATCGTGTTTCTAGAAAACAGAAGTAGATCAAAATAAAGACTTATAAGGAATTCAATATTATTCGTTTTCAAGAAATCTAATAGCTTCTCAAGGAATTTCATGCCAACTGAATTTCTCTTATAAACGAAGTTCTTAAAAATCCTTCTCCATAGCTTTTCTTATTCGATTCTGAAATAGCTATTTGATATTCGCTTCTTCGATGAATTTTTCGCCTACAGAACGATCCACTTAAGAGTGTTTCGTCGATACAACCTTTCAACCGCGAACGATCGGCCGGCACAACTAATCTGCATTCGCGATTTATTTGCCAAAAATGTAAACAAATATTAGTTTATGGAAAAACAACTTTAAATCCTACACAATAAAGTTCAGTTTACGCTGCAACTTCAAACATTTTTATATTTTTTTCAATCACTCTGAAATCAACTTAATTAACATTAAAATAAAGTTAATATTTGTTTAACTTGAAATAATATTATCCCACGTAATAAAGGGCGAGCCTGTTGCCAAAAACCGGGCACAAATTCAAACTCCGGGCTGCTACTGAGAAATTCCTTGTGAAAAAACCCAATAACACTTTATCTGACCTGGGAATCGAACCCAGGACATGAGGTCCTGGGTCCTCTGGGCGCAGCTGTAGCGCTGGCGACCACTAGACCAGCACTAGACAACAATACACTTGAAACATTTGGCAATTTTCCGCATGATTAACATAAACCAGTGGAATACAGCACTGACTGTTGAAGTATCATTAATTCATTGCATCGGTAATATTTCACACGGCTCCACCAAACTCTGATTTAATTTCATTTCATATACTGCATTTAATTAAGCACACCACTGAAGTTTGTTTCAACTGTCGATGCTTAATTTTCAAGTGGATTTAAAATATTTAAATCAGTCATTATGACATTTGTAGACTCCTATTTCATCACAGCGGGCCCTATCAGAATACCAGCGCTGTGACATTTATTTTTTAAATGTCGCAGCATCATGCTGAGATAGGAGCCTTTTGGCCTCGTATAGGACTTTCTGTTTCATTTTCCTTTTGTTAACTACTTTTTTTTGACATAACTTGGATTTTTTATTTTACTGTGTTTAGTTTAGTTTGTGATCTTCCTGTACGAGTCGCAATAAATACTTTTTCTTTTTTCTTTTCTTCAATTTCTACTCATTTTGCTTCATATACGTTGCCTTTCGGATCATGATTCCGTTTGGGATCATTGTGGCCAATCCAATGATCTACCATTAAATAAGAGGCTTCTTATAATTCGCTACAAAATCTGTGTAAAGTATTTTCATATTTTTTTTTAACCAAAGTTTAATTCCGTGGAGAGACCACCGAGATTGAACTCCGGTTTTACAATTCCCACGTGAATTAAATAGGTAACCTGATAATTCTTAATAACAACTTTTTATCGCAGTCCCACGGCACTTGGGCATACAAAATAATATCTTCCTGGCTTACTTCGATCAATAATAGTACTAGATTCGGGGATAAGCGCTTCAAAAACGGCCCGAAAAATACGAGCACGAATACTTTTGTGCTCTTATTTCAAATTAGTATGGTCCAATCATAGCCAATGTTAAGACGTCAAAATGGCTCAGTGCGCGTTCAAAAGTTGTGTAAATAACCACCGTAACACCAAGATTTTGGAAGGAATATCTTTTTTTCGGATTTTTTTTATCATTAAATGTTTTTCATAAAATAGTAACACAGTTAAATAGTAAATATAAAACAATAAGCAAATATTATGATTGTTGGCCAATGTTTGCGACAACGCGCCAACTATTCTAACAAACATTGAAGCATTGAAATGTAATTCCAAGAACTACGTCTAGTTCCAAATTTGAGTAAGTACGAAATTGTCAACAAAATGTTTTTAACCTTATTGCTTAGACGTTAAGTTTCATTTTAGAATAAATATTTTTGTACTTATTATAAAAATGACTTTTTATTTTCAAGTGACATTTTAAATTTATTGCTTCGATGACAGAAGGACTTAAATATTAATCATTTGCAATCGTAATTAAACTTTATGTTAGAGTGTTAAGGTTTATAATAGTCTGAAGTTGTTAATATTATTAAACTTTTTTCTATAGTTCGTAGTAAGAAGTATAAATGTTTATCTGTGTGCAAACGTGGCCACTTTAGCGACTTATTTTTGTTCCTAATCATTCATCTAGTACTATTTAATTATTGATCGAAGCTGGCTTATTGTTAGACTTTGCTATAAGTGCGGAAGTAAGAAATTGAGCATTTAACAATTTACCCAAAACTGGGTCTGTATTAAAAACGCTTAATAAAACTCGCACTTTCTCTCTCTCTTTATATTATACAGGGTTATTGGTAAAACATTAATAACCTCTTAAAAGGTCATTGTACTCATTATGAACAACTTTTACTATGGGACCAAACCAGAAATCGCGAACAAAAAAATCGGCTGTTCCCTACATTTATGTTCGTTTAAGGGCTGATTTCTTTTATTCGAGGAATAAAATTGACGTTTGACAGTTTTTGTATGAAATAACTATCAAAATTACAAAATTGTTCCTCGAATAAAATTATCAGATGATTGAAAAATCAGCCCTAACTCGTCAAAATGTAGGGAACAGCTGTTTTTTTTTTATTATTATTTTTTATCTGAGGTCATCGGAAAACCTGAGACTAGAGATATGCATTCCACCAGTTTCTATGACAAATCTTTTATTGCTCAAGCAGTACGGTTATGGAATGCTTTGTCCGTGTCGGTAAGGCGTGCTCAATCTTTGTCCACTTTTAAAATTATGATAAAAAAGCACTTCCTCTCTCCATATACATCATCATTATATTTTCTTTGCTCCTGTATATATTTAATGAGATTGGTATAATATATGATATGTATGTATTTATTGTATTATGTAAATGGTACACCACAGACTACCTACAGTATTTGTCTGTCCTTCCCCTTTTTAATCCATCCAAAGGTTGTCTTTAAAAGATCGCTTTTAGCGATAAGACCGCCCATTGTGTCACCCTATGTACAGTTTCTATTTTTATGTCTGTAATTTTATTTATAATAAAGCGTATTCTATTCTAATATACTACCAAGGTATTGAAATAACTCAATACCTTCAAGATCAGTCGTAATACTAGTCAAAAGGATCCTATTCAAAACCAGACAATTATAGGTTGATAATAAACCTGTTTGAAGTCAAAACCATTGATAAAATAAGACCTCTTCTCGCATTATAAAGACCCATTGTTCTTGGTAGGAGATAAGTAAACGGATTAATCTCAATGATACAGAAGACAAGCTTTTGAGGCCTCATCTTTGATAGAGGTCGAAAGCAGTAAAATTTTACGCCATGCCTCTGATGTTTTAATATATTATTCATCCTTTGTGACGTAGAAGGCAGACGATTCGAAGAATTCCTGGGTTGAAACTCTTTAGGATCAAAGACGTGACCAATTATTATTATAGGATAAAAAGAAACAAAATTTTTCGTTCAGAAAAAAATTTCAACGATGAAGAAAGTAAGGGTTGCTACACGTTTGTTCGGGTTAGAACATTTGATACGGCAGTAGTTGTTGAACAGCAAAGTCAACTGGAAGCAAATACTAGTCTAAGTGCTAGGCCAGAATGCAAACCCGGGCGCGGGGCGGCATCAATCATCATCTGCATCATCTGCCTAGCCTTTTCCCAACTATATTGGGGTCGGCTTCCAGTCTAATCGGATGCAGCTGAATACCAGTATTTTACATGGAGCGACTGCCTATCTGACCTCCACAACCCAGTAACTGGGTAATACAATACCCCTTGATAAGACTGGTTGTCAGACTTTCAGGCTTCTGACTTCCCATAACGACTGTCAAAGATCTACGAATGATAGCCGGGACCAACGGCTTAACGTGCTTTCCGAGGCACGGAGGGGTCACGATATGTAAAGATGGTCACCCATCCACAGACCGACATATACCGCTTAAAGCTGTTCAGATTAATATTTTTTTCATTTTTATTTACTGCTTATTTCATTCAGTGATATTCTATTCTACACGATAATCTCCTAGCAACACTGTCAAAGAGTTTATTAATGAATAACCTTTCTACCGATAAGATTTATTATTTTAAGCTGTAAGTAAAGTCTAAGTCAGAATTGCCACTCTAAATGTCTGTCTGTCGTAAATGTCACTGGAGTGTTATAAAATGACAAGGGCCCTAATTCACTAAACTACTAAAGGATTCATTACTTCGAAACCACATCAATTCCTTAGATAATCATGACATCTGAGGGGCAATTCTCGTAATTTTAAGAACATTCACAGTCTGATCGCAGTCCCAATCTGTCAAAAATACCTCTAATTTCGCTACATTTTTGACAAGTTTTTGACATTGATTGTCGCTGAGATGAGATTGCGACTATATTTTGAATGTTTTTAATTACGGGAATTAGCCTTCTGCTATTAACGTATTCTGTGTGACACAATGGCGTGGTTTGAACTGTCAAAATACATCTCGATTCCTTGCCGTTAACAAGACACGATATTGACGTGGTTTACACGTGGTAAGATTTCTCGTGGAAAAATACAGAATTGGGGTAAAACGTGTAGACGTATGAGGAACAGGGTGTAAAGTTCACTCATACTCTATAGAAAAGGGAGGATCCTCCGACCAGACGAGTGTTGTGTCTGGCGGGCAACTGCCCGATGTTTCATGTCGGGCTGTTGTATCTAAGCTAGTTACGCGGTAAACTCTGCTTGCGCGATGCAGGATTTTGCGTGACATCAGTATGACGCGTTGTTCGCATGTGGCGTTGTAGATACCGCTACACTCCTATATAGTTAAACAGGCTTATTTGTAAAACAGTAACAACCTTGTAGGACTGGTTTACTAACATCGTAAACAAAAACTTTCGTTATAAGACTTTTTACAAAACAAAATACGTTCCACCAAAGCACCAAAAGAAGCTAAGAGAGATAAGAGGGGCCCGTGGCTAAATAATAACAGCCGCACGGGTCGATCGATCAGGTTAAGCTACGCTTGCCGCGGTTGGTCTGTGGATGGGTGACCATCTTTACATACCGCGACCCCTCCGTGCTTCGGAAAGCATTACGTGCTTTCCGAAGCACGGAGGGGTCGCGGTACCACGCGATCCACGAATGACAGCCGTTGTTCCCGGCTGTCATTCGTGGATCTTTGACAGTCGTTACGGGTAGTCTGACCCCAACATACATAGTTGGGCAAAGGTTGAGTGAACTTTACACCCTGTTCCTCATACCTCTATAGGAGCATTTTATGAAACTCAATATTTTAATTAAAGTTGCTGAACTCGTAGACGAGTTCAGCAACTTTAATTTATTAACTTTATATTATTCTGTTAAACATTGTATAACACTGCTAGCAACACTTCTATTCTATTCAACAACCACTTTTTAAAGCTTGCAAAAAGAAAAAGAACCGGGTTCTGTTGTTCTTTCATTCCAGATAACGGAGGAGGGAAAGCGGAGAAGAAAAATATAAACACTCCTTATAAAGTTTAGTAGCAATGTAGATTGCAAATTCGTACAGCTGCATCTTTGCCACTGAGTGGGTTCACGGTAAAAGATTGAATTTGAATTGGAACTTTGAACTAGCTAATTGATTGAAGTACCTAAATAAATGGAAGGGTGAACATAATACCTAGGTAGACTAAAGAACGTTTTGCGCCGTACAGCATTTCATACAAACTTTTAAGGCCTTGATTTTCGAAATAAATGAACCGATTTTAATGAAACTTCATACGCATAAGCAGGATACAAAGGTCTAAAAAGTTATTTAAGAACATTTTCGAAAAATAGTGTTACAGCCAAATTAAACAGATTTTAAATTTTCCATAGAAACAGCGATTTCTAGTTATCTTTTTTTAAATAAGACATTTCGAAAATATTCTTATGTAATTTTTTTGACCTTTTTTATCCTGCTTATGCGTATGAAGCACCCGTAACGACTATCAAAGATCTACAAATGACAGTCGGGACCAACGGTTTAACGTGTATTTCGAGGTGTGGAGGGATCTCCGTATGTAATGCACAGTTACCCATCCGCGGACCGACCTCGGCAGTCAGGTAGGCAGAAAATCTGCCTATCTGACCTCCACAACCCAGTTACTTACTGGGTAATACGATACGCCTTGGTAAGACTGTTAAAACGAGATCCACGCGAGAAACAATAAAAATATTGCGTCTATAATTGCGGCATATGACAAGATAATCACGACACATACACATCAGTAATGAATATAATAAATTGATATAAAAAGAACTCACCTGATAATGTGTTTGTACAACCACCGCCCTAAAAACTATGGAGGCATCTTGAACTCTTGTCTCGAGTGGCTTTTCCGCAAACTTTGGACACTGACTGTCACAAACTATTGTCCTACACAAGAACAAAACAACCACCAACAAATCTCTGTTCGTGAATCTACCCATTGTTGGCCACAGCATTGCTAAACGCATTTTGAACTTTAACTTCGTGTTAGTAAATTACATTTTTCTATGGCACGTCCATCGCACGACACTAATTCTCTTCACCCGCCTTTTCCTCTGACGTTTCCTGGCTTGCATTTTTTATCTGAAACAAGGAAAATATGTATTAAATTCTCTGTTACTTTGTTCCATTTGAGGAATGAATAGATTAATGTTTTATGAGGGAATCCACACAGAGAGTAAGCCTGTGTCCCAGCAGTGGGAACTTTATATTCTGATCATACAATCCATTGTGCTACTTTAGCAGTGGTATGTAGGTACTACCCTAATTTTTTTTCTAACCTCAATGTGTACAAAGTAGAATATTTAGTTTACGTTTGACTTATGTCTAGAATTTAACATTTAAGAACCATTCCGCCTTAATTGAAATTTTAAATTTTATATCAACCAAAATTCCAAACTTCTTACAACCACTGAAAGACGTCAAACAATTACAAAAACATTAATTACGAGCTAAATAAAGTAAACCGAAGTATTCGACTAAAACCGAACTAAAATTAAAGTAATTGGTTCCTTGAACGCTCGAATCTCGATAATTATATAACACAGAAACTGTAATTTCAACTTTGTTTTACCTTAACGGTTTCATGGCATTGGATGAAAATCTGTAATTAAATCTTAATAATTAATTTCTATTAGACTTCGCCGTTTCATGACGAAGACTTGACGAAATTAAGAGTGTGACGACAATCTCGCTCGTGTGTAAATTGCCTCGTGTTCCGTATGTAATAAATTTTAAGTAGCGTACCTACCTACTTATTAAGATACATTTTATTGATAAGTTTTAGGTTAAGTACAGTTCATAATGAGTTAAGAAACATCATCTGCCTAGCCTTTTCCCAACTATATTGGGGTCGGCTTCCAGTCTAATCGGATGCAGCTGAATACCAGTATTTTACATGGAGCGACTGCCTATCTGATCTCCACAACCCAGTTACTGGGTAATACGATACCCCTTCGTAAGACTGGTTGTCAGATTTTCGGGCTTCTGACTACACACTAATGACAGCCGGGATCAACGGCTTAACGTGATTTCCGAGGCATGGAGGGGTGTCGGTATGTAAAGATGGTGACCCATCTACAGACCAACCACGGCAAGCGTAGTTTGATCTGATCAATCGACCCGTACGGCTGTTATAACTTAGCCACAATGCCCTATACCCGTAAATCTAAAGAATATTCCGAAAACGGGGCACACATTTCTTTGCCAAGCCTCGAGAGAATAGTCTACAAGCTAGATAATTTATTATTGTAACTACTTAGCTCGTGTACCGAGTAAGATAATATTTACGCTACTGTTGAGCTAGTAGTAGCTCAACTGTGGCTAATGAGACACAATTTAATTTCTATTGTCATAAATCAAATTTAGATTTTTCAACAGTAGAGCGGATTTTTTTTGCCATGAGTCGCACAGTGCACTGGATTGGAGGGTGGAACTTCGTACTGGACACTAGTCACGTGAAGATGGACTGTGGAACATGGTGGAAGTACTTAAATTAAAATACAATTTTCTACTGTCAAAGGTAGCGAGTACTGAAGTCTACTCACCCTACTGTTCCTATTCAGATCTGATACAAGACAGGCGGCTGAGTAGACTTCAGTACTCGCTACCTTGCTTTAGCGATAAAGTTGAAAATCTATTAAAGAAATTTGACAGATTGTAGTAGCTTGATGTGCTAGTCTGTACATGTATTTAAAAACAGAGGCGAAAGAATCATGAGCATCAATAAATTCGTTCGCATCATTGTCAACTATAAATTGTCAAATATATAACTAGATGATATAATTAAGGTTACACTAGTCAGTCATTCATACATACTAAAGTCGTATGGAGTTTACTCCACTGTTTGACAGTGTACATTAAAAATTATAAATTATATAATTATCTTATATCTACTTACCGCATCATTATCCAAACCTGTACGGACACAGAATTTAAGATAATATTGGTTTAAAAGTTATGAGCGTCGAAACTTCCATACTTCAATACTAATTTTGAGCATAAACATGCTCAAAATTAGTATTGAAGTATGGCGTAAATAAATAACTCCTTCAGTATAAAAATACCAAAATTCTTACCGTACAGGGATAGATAATTTATTCTAGAAATTAAATAACTTTATTGTGAATAAATTGATAATTGTAGTTTTTTTTCATAATAATTATATTCTATACGCCGCGCTCATAGATCTTTTCATGAATTTTTACGCGTTATATTATTTTTTATAAATCATCGTTTAATTCACTAAACAAATAAATATAACTAATTAAACAAATAAACTAAATAGCATGCATATTAGCCACGCCCACCAACGAGTTCGAGCCGTCGACTAGTGCAACCTTAAGGCAGACAACTCACTTCCAGCACACTGCAAAGTTTTACGAAGCATGCAGAATTGCAGATTAGCACTCTCATTTTGACACAGTAATCTTTAGCTCACAATTCATCGGACTTACATCGAGTAAGCTCCGTAAAATATGGCACACAAAGGAAAATGAATAGACTATAATTAGAAATAAATTTACTACCATTGAGAATACTATGTAAAATACCTGTAACGTTGGAACAGATCATTATCGAATTAATATAATTAATAATAATTTTGTAACATTATGTGCATGTGACCTTACTAATTTAATCTAATTTATAATAATAACTAACTAAATAAATACTTATATTTATGACATGTAGTCACTATGCGTGAAATGCATGTACTTATGTAAATGCCTGAAATAAAATTATTTATTATTATTATTATTTCTTGGTACAAACACGTTAGGAGTATCAACTTTTTAAAATACGGTCATAATTGATACGTGTTGCCGTGGGCTTTTAATCGGTTTGTGTTAAAAGGATTTTCCTTTTGTATTAATGGTTTTGTAGTTGAAGTGTTATGATCGATATGTAGGTACTCTTTTCATATTCTTGAATGGAAAAAAATTTGCATATAGACAGGGCTTGACAGAAATTTAGATTACAACTTAGTAAATCTAATAGTTTGCTTGCTGGCACAAAAAATAATACTTAAAACCCTGACGTAAATCCAGATGCAAAAAAAAAAAAACATATTTGTTACAAAAATTCTTAACTTGAGTTCAGAAACAATAACTACAGAATAAATAGTTTTTACCAAACCTTTGCAGACTCAATATCCAACGTAACACAAAAGGGGCATCAAATTAGAATCGAGTCTACCCACCCACTTAAACAATTACAACTTGTATCGTATATCGAAACAAAATTATTTCAAAGGGTCACGGCAAAAAAGATGTAGGTCTGTACTGGTTCAGTACAGTTCGCGGCTGTCAACGATGAAGAGGGTTATTATTCATTGCGTTTGGCCTACATGGGAATTGTTACATAATAATTAAGAGTAATGATTTGGCGGTAACTGGAAATGGGTCAGAGCGTGGTGAAGGGTGTTCTGGTGATGGTCTTATGTTTTTTTTCTCTTTTTATTTTCTTTAGAAGATCAAGACGTTTCTTTATCATCAAATATTTTTTCAAATCCAACTGGTAGTTCTAGAGATTAGATTTATCACTGATCAAACCGAAAGCCTAGAGGTTTTAGCGTATCTTTGCATAGAAGTGCTGCAGATAGTAGTGCAGTGCATAAAGTACTGTTAGTGATTAAGATACTTACAGACAACTAGATCTTACACGGATAACACGAATTATATCAATAGAAGCAAGATAACAATCTGATCATGATATACCTTAAGGTCTAAGCAATAATGAACAAGAAGTAATTGTTTCAAAACAATATACAAGCTTTTAACACAAAATCCATTCAACTAGACACTAACAACATATATCCCAAATCCTTGTTCACATACTCCGAATCCCTACAACTAAATTTGTTGACAAAGGTATTAAATTCGATCATTAAATAGGATGAACTCGATCTGCAAAGCATGAGTAATCCTTCAAACACGGCCTACTTAGGGTTCCATATCCTGTTATATGAGCCCGTAAGCTCCGAAGAGTGCCACTCTCCTCCTGATATTCAGAGATAAACGAAAGCCTTCTTACAGCTGTGCTAATAATATAGTAGAGGTTTTATGTAACAAGATCCTGATGTATGCCAAGAATGTTTGACATGTTAAGTGTATTTAAGATGGTGAGTATTTACATAATTTTAGGGTTGACTGGAATGAAATATATCATTTTCTTCTACAAGGAAACGATCACTTACAAAAAGACAAAATAATAAAAATTGGTATTTTGTATGATGCGTATCTGAGCTTCGAAACCTTGTAAAATATAGTATCATTAACACATAATACATTCAGTCAAAAACAGTATTTCTATTCAGAAACCAGTCATACACATATCATTTCTGGTTAAGAAACGAAAATGATTTCTGGGAAAGTGGCTCCTACGGATGGGTCCTGTCTATATAAGTTTAATAATAATAAAACTTTTATTCTGTTCGGGAAACTTACAGCTAATATAAACAGTGTTCTTAAACAATATGCAATTAAAGGCCATTTACAAGTTTCCACTGATAAACACTAAAAACAAAAAAGGTTGGTACAAAATACGACTATAATATAAATTAGAAAATAAATAGTACACGATTGACTTAAAGAAACTAAAAATAATTTAGACGCAAACAATTCCCAGAAAACCTCATCCATGTATGTCAAAAATACGACTTAGGGATTAGGTACGTGGAAGTGGATTGAAGTAGGAACTTTCCCTTTTCTAAGAAATCAATACAACCTATATGTGAAGCTGGGGATTACGACAATATTCCCGTTGGCCATTAGTTGCAGCAGCTAGTCGAAACACCTACAACACATGACATATCTATGAAATATTGAGGATTGCTGGGACCACATAACCAAAAACAGAATCATACGAACTAGGAGAGTTAAGTAGTGGGTTGCTTTTTAAAATATTTTCTATATTGAGTTTAGACGTCATCACGTCAACGCTGGAAAACCAGCGCTGTGGCTCTGTCTCGCATATGGTCATAGCATTATGCTGAGCGATGACCGTTTTGCGTGGTTGTGACGCATATTTTCCAACAACTTGGTCTTTTTGTGTTTGTGTTCTTTCTGCGTCATGTTTACCGCATATAAACGTATTTTCTTCCTTTTTTTTTCCTTTATTTATATTGTTTGGCTTTAAAATAAACTAGATTTAACAATTATTGCTGTTAAAGGTAAACTTAGATAATGATCCTGCAATAGTATTCAAGACAATTTTCACTAACATCACAATGAACTTCAAACGATCTACCATTAAACCTAACTACTCCAGAGATAACAAATATTTCCACAATTGTAGACACACGTCATTTATTCTTACTCCTTATAGTCCATCGTCTTATATCAAAGTCGTATCAAAGGACCAAGAGACAGGGTTCAATATATCAGCATTATTACTTTCACAAAGGTTGAGGACGTCATTTACCGATTCTGTTTCACAGGCCAAGGAAAATTGATTTATTGCCCGATAAGTGTAGCTTGCGGTATCTAGGAATACGGTCCTTTTCTAAAGTGTGTGTTTAGATTTCCTTTTGAAGACTGAAAGTGATAAAGTGAGGCTCTAGTGGGGTAAAGGACCTCATTCGTTCGAGTAATAAAAACTTTTTCTACAACTGGTTCCGCATTTTCGTTATTTGACACCGACTTCCGAAATTAATGTTATTTTTCACTTTGTAGTAGGTATGTTTTGTTTTTGTTTTTTTTTTTTGTAAAAAGTTTTTATTTTTCACTTTTTAGTTGTACCTACCATAATCAGCCTATAATGTTCCCACTGCTGGGACACAGACCTCCTCTCGGTGAGAGGGAGTGGGCCGTAATCCACCACGCGGGCCCAGTGCCGATTGGCAGATGTCACATGTCTTCGAATTTTTGGTTCTAGGACATGCCGGTTTCCTCACGATGTTTTCCTTCACCGTTTTGAGAGCAGTGGTGATGAAATAATTTACACAAAGTAAAGCGCCTGTCTGGGTTCGAACCTACGACCTTACAACTCGTAAGTCGCGGCCGTTACCACTTGGCCACCACTGCTCACTTAGCCACCACTGCAGTTGTACCTACCCAACACCAATTCATATATCACTACTTGCTATGTACAGACGCCAGCAGGTCAAGCTACCCGAAACTGTCAGATTTTCCCAATCAACCTTGTACCTTATGCTTTAGCAATAAAGTCGAAAATCTATTAAAGAAATCTGACAGATTGTAGTAACTTGATGTGCTGGCGTCTATACATATCAGTGACATGAAGCTATTAATGTTTTAATAGCTTTCTATTCCATTCCATTAATATAAACGAAGTGGAAAAAAAAATTATAATTGAAGCCAACTCAAAAACTATCCAAGCAAAGTTGATAAAATTTATATGGGACAACAGCAATCGCGGTTGAATTCCCGGCACTCATTGAAGAGTTCCGTTGTCTGTATCCGAAAATTATCATCAGATCTTAAGAAATTTAAATGGGATTATTTCGGAATAAACTTCTTTCGAACAAAAAAATAATTTTGCAAATCCGTCTATATTTATGACGGAGATATGCCCAAAAATACATTTAAAAAAATATATTACAAACATCCAAATTGAGAACCTCCTCCATTTTTGAAGTCGGTTAAAAATGATAACTTGTAGGACTTTTTATTTGGTTTGGGATTATGTTATGTAAATTCTCCTAGTTTAACATATTATTATTATTATTTAACATGAATCTATTAATATTACTTTAAGTAGCATTGTAAAAGTGTATACCTATGTATACACTTTTACAATGCTACTAGTATATACGATTCTTTTCAAATTTTTAACCGACTTCAAAAAAAGGAGGAGGTTTCTCAATTCGACCGTATATTTTTTTTTTTTTTTTTTTTTATGTGTGTTCGCGGATAACTTCGTCGTTTATGAACCAATTTTGATTATTCTTTTTTTGTTGGAAAGGAGATATGCCAAGGGTGGTACCATGATAAGGAAACCAGGATCTGATGATGGCATCCCAGTGAAACCGAGGGGAACATTCGAAAATCGTAGGAGCGACTAGTGCGTTTGTTAATTTTTTCGTTAAGTATTTTAAAGCACTACAATTTAATGAAGGCCTGGAGTCGACCTGATGATGGAGCCGAAAGACAGTCGAGGGGACTCCTCAACGATTTACAGCAGTTACCTTGTGTTTGGGCTTGATTAATTTGTATTGATGTAAACTTTACACCTAGATGGGTTGTGACTGTCATTAGGGGTCTGATGATGAAGACGAAGGACAGTTAAGGGAACTCCTCAACAGTTTACAGTAGCTACCTTGTGTTTGGAATTAATTAATTTATATTTATGAGAACTGTAATGGCAAAGGAAAAACTTTGCACCCATATGGGTTATAAGTGCCATTACAGGTCTGATGATGGAGACCATAGACAGTCGAGGGAATTCCTCAACGATTTACAGCAGTTACCTTTTGTTGGGCTTACTTCATACGGTTCAATACGCCAAAATGTTCAGGTCGTACAAAAATAATACCTACCTAATTAAGATTGTAGTTTTACATAGGACGACCACTACCTACTAGTCATGCTGATGCGTCAATTTGAAACCGAATTTAAGTTGCGTAATCGCGTCATTTTTCGTCGTGTGGCCTACTCAATAATTAAAGTAACTTGAGCATTTGCTCTCGGAAATCATCATTTGGTAAAGTGGAGCTGATGATGAAGACCACAGATAGCCATCGGAACTACTCAATGACAAATATTTCACGGGTTGCGATTCGATTACTTTAATATGGTTGCTAAGCAATTTATGCTCGTTACAATGCGTATGGTGAAGTGGAGCTGATGGTGACTTCTCAATCAGCTCCAGTTCTCCTGGTTCTTACTAGGAGAACTCCTCAACAATTAACGTCCCTGCATCGGGAAAAGCAATATTTTGTAATTGGTGATGATCCGTTGATATTAGGCTATTGTAACTTAAATAAATTACAAACTGACCCACTAAAAAGTGAAAAATAAAAACTTTTACAAAAAAAAACAACCGACTTCCAAAAAACACTATAAAGTTAAAAATAACTTTAATTTCGGAAGTCGGTGGCAAAAAACTAAAATACAAATCCAAAGACACCGACTTCCGAAATTAAAGTTATTTTTAACTTTATAGTGTTTTTTGGAAGTCGGTTGTTTTTTTTTGTAAAAGTTTTTATTTTTCACTTTTTTTCAAAGTAAAATGTAGGTTTCATAATGACCAAGAATATACTTTTAATATGAGATGAGATGTTGCTTCCTGATATAACTTGAAGGATGTATTGTGACGACATAAAAAGGAAGTCTTACTTTTGACAAAACCAAACCACTTACGAATTTTACGATACTGATATGGGTGCACAAGCACCCTGGAATATGACATGAGCACTCTCATATAACTTTGATTTCGGCATATATAAGCTTCTCAGGAAATAATCTAAAAAGAGCTCATATCAAATTACTTATGTTTTCTCTAAATATAATGGCGAAACGTAATATCCCCATTTAATAATAAAATAGGAAGCAATCACATCCGCGTATTCAATGATAAAACCATAAAAATGGAACAGAAACATTTTTTCTGTTATATTATACCTGCGGGCCTTGGAAACCATATGGATGCTAAGTATACTATTTCGATGAAATGTTTGATTGGTCTTGTTCGGAAGTACGAATCGGAATATAATTTGATATGATTGGAATCAGAGGAGTTGGAATATATTTTAATAGAGAAACTGAACCACTGATAGCGCTTCAAGAGGATAAACACACAATAAATTGAATAGAATAGTAGTAATAGAATTGGAAAAAGCTTTACCAAAAACCAAAAAAAGACCTTAGCAAAAAAATGATAAATGATTTTATTCTTGTAAGTAGGGTTGCACAATCACTTTTGGACGTCAATCATATTATTTTAAACTAGATGAGGTCGGCGTTTCCTATCTGACTTCTCTGAGAAGAAAGGCCGAAACAAACTCAGAGGTCACAGTCTCTTTTAAAGTCCAGACATAATCTTGGTCAGGTTATACGAAGACCATGTAGATCGATGTCTGAGATGGTCTTTTGAGAAAATAACCACACAGATTGAGTGGACCTGTCTAGTCAGTCCACGCGGTTGTCAAAAATCGTGCAGCTCAACTCAAAACTTCAGGAGCTCAATGATTTGACGAACTATACCAAAGAAAGGACACAAATGGCAAAGGAAGGCCACATAAATTAGACAGGACAGATTGAGAGGACCTGACCAGTCAGTGCACGCATTTGTCAGAAATCGTGCAGCTCAACGATTCGACGAACAATGCCAAAGAATGGACATTTGGGTAGGCCACATAAATTACTCAAACTGCCAGACCATGACAAAAACTAACAGAACAGTACTGAAAAATAAAAATTTAATAAAATGACCCACATTGTCTTCACATTCACAAGAATTAAAATAATATAATACTTTAAAATTAAAATTAATTAATGTCCATGTGTATATAAAAAAAAAACAAACATTTAAAATGCGAAAATTGGAAGCAGCTCCATCCCAAGCCTTTTTGTCCTCAATATAATCTTTAACGGTATAAAAGGCTTTCTGGCACAAAGCTAAACAGTTTTAAACAAAACTACTCAAAAACACAAAACAACGGATTCACAATAAAGCAAATAACCGGTCATATTTTATAAAGAGGAAAATGAAACATGAATATGTACAGACAGATACGAGTATCTCTGTCGACGGTAACGTTACAGCACAGCTCAGCATATTTTGCGGTACATTAAGCACTTGAGTTATATCCAAACAAATGGTCTGACTGTGGCATATGGAAGGAAATTAAACTAACATTTTTCAACATTAGGACGAGTTCAGAGGTTAACAGTTGTGGGAAAAGAGGGGTGCGTGTGATGCCAGTAATTTGTTCTGAAATATGACAGGAGGTGGTTTACACTCCAGGAGAGTGGCCTCTAAAATCACAGTGTACACTTTTATTTGTATGTCAGTCTGACTGTGACGTATTAAAATCAAACCTATATGTACAACCGTTTAGTTAGACAACATTGAAATATTAATAAACCAGAACAGTGATTCCAAATTATACTTACTCCAAAACCGTAACAGAATCTCATCTCTCACAACGCCACTAAAACCACACTCGGGTTTATCCCATGTCAACCCCGTTTTTTTGTTTTCCTACTTAAAAAACGAAGCGTCGAGTAGTACACGGAAAATTAAGCCCGCTAATTCCGAAACGCTGACTTAACGCATCTGAACACACCGTTATAAATGGAGTGATTTAACTGGATAACAGACCTTTTCAGTGAAAATGTGAAAAGGGTTTTTGAGTTGGCAGTTTTCGTGCGGTAAGTACATATTGTTTTGGAGTAAAAAAAGATGCAAAATTAGTTGAAAATTACTCTGAGGGAAGTTATTTCGCAGTAAATGGGGCGCTTTTATCTTGGGATGAGACAGAGTAACAGAGCGGATATTATTATATTTAATAGTAATCTTCTTTAGTCGATTAGATCTTCTTATAGTCTATTTTTAGATAATTGGTTATTACAAGTGAATATTGGAAGATCTTATGATAATAGGATTTCATGGACCAGAGGGTTCTCAGACTTATTTCTTAATAATATTTGATATTCCAATCTAATTTTCTACTTCGTAGATGGCGTGGCAATTGCTTAGAGGTTGTTATTTGGATAACACATACATATAAATTTAAAAATTAGAAGGCCACTCCTGTGTTTACCTATTTCGAGAACCAGGAAACTACTAGGGGCTAAATATAAACCCATCTTCAGTTATTTAACTTCTTTTTGAAGTTACTAAAAAAAAAAAAAATGGTTGCCTGTAAAGTCGGTTTTACGGGCGAAGATTTTACGTGACAACGACCGATCATCCGATCATAGTTGAGTGGGAGAGAGACGCAAGGCATTCGGCGGGCCTCTCTCTCGTTCGGTGACTCATCGTAACGTTACCGAGCGTTACACTTTTTCATAAGTGACTCCCAGTCGCAACCTAATTTAAGACGTTGTCACGTCAAAAACTATTTTGTGTAGCTAAACACTGCAGGGTCAACCTTGATACTAAGAATATAGAAAAAGTCAATGTATTATACAAATTGAATACAAACAAAGATGCTTCAAATCCCGCGTGTAAAGAACTGGAGATACCCTTCAACCCGACCTTCATGACTTGGGATTCGAAACAAGAACTCTTTGTAATAAGAAAAAGGTTTTATATGAGTTATGGAATAATCTATGAAGTGTGGATAGCTGTGATGTAGGTCCAGAAGCGGATGAATGAATAAGTTTTAGGTTGGATATAGTATATTCTTTTTTGTATGAGTTGTGTTATAGAGCTTTCGATATTAAATGGTTTTGGGTAATAAAGATACTGTTCTATGAGGCTGTTGGCAGAGAGATTATAGATGACATCGCAACGTTACAATCATAACATTAGACGTTGACGAAGAGCAACGTGTTTCTGTTAATGACAATATAAATGGTGTCAAGCTTGGTGATTATAGATATTATTTTCCATTAGTCAGTTCCATGTAAAAGCAGAACATACTGGTAGTTAATTATTCATGATGATGAGGACGACGGAAATTATGATTTGGTGGATTACGGCCCACTCCCTCTCACAGAGAGGAGGCCTGTGTCCCAGCAGTGGGAACACTATAGGCTGATTATGATGACAGACAAGTCTTAGATCGCTGACTTTAAGTAGATATGGAAATGACGACAATGACAACATTATCACGCAAACATTATTCCAAGCTTTCAAAAGTTTGACAAAGGAGATTTTCTATACAATGCAAAATAGGTAACCCTTAAGGAAACAACAGTCGTTGGTGTTGCTCGTAGTTCGGCATAGAATACGTTAATGCTTCAGCGACAGGTGGCGTTGAGTCAGACAGTTCTCAGAGAGCTACATACATTTAGAATTTATATTTTAGCACGGGGAGGAGGCTTTTCTTATGGCGTTTTCATCCCGTCGTCTGTAATTAGGTGATATATTTTAATGAGATTATTTAACTAGGTGGGTTCTGTAACGGCAAATTAGAAATTTCTGCAAATATTCGGAATATGTGTTCTAGTCCTTTCGTTTGATCTGTGTGTATTTTATTGTTGTTTTATTATATTCCAGTAAACCTTTATAAAATGTATAGGCATTCAGATAAAAACTAACATTTCATCCTTCAAATGTCGTATAGACTAGTCAAACATGACCAAGATTATCATGAAGTTGTAATTCCAACAAAACCGTATCTGACTTATGTTTATCGTGTTTACCAATATTGACGTCTTTATATGCATAACCAAAGTCTCTTGCAAAGTCACAGTTAAATCATTTATTTCAAATCGATAAAAATATTATAAATTCGAACGTAACTACCTTGTCAGTATGTTTCACGCCTCAACCATTGAACGGATTTCGATAAAACTGGCAAGAAGATAGATGGAATGGGGAAGGACATTATAAAGGCTACTTTTAGTCCCAGTAGCACGGTCCCAATATGTAGTTTCGTAGAATAATGGGTAAGAAACTCCATAGTTACCTGTATTACTATCCGTTTAGAGACAATCTAAGTAAAAGGATAATTTCTTTGCTAAAACAGCTCCTGTCTTACCAACTACGCATGCGTTCAGTCCCGATACCTTGTAACCCTAATCAAAACTAGCTTTAACAAACAACGTAACTATCTCTGTTTCGGTACTAATTGATGTAATCTCGACGAGTGCTCTGTTATCATATTAATTGGTCCCTAGTTTAAGTGTAGGTATCAGATCGCGAATAAGTGATCATCTCCTGTTATGGGTCTATTAGCTAATGGATGTCTAAGGTCGATACCTGATAAGGATCATTTACACGTGCAAAGTTAGTTGGTGGTTTACGGAGAGGAGATTTTCAAGATAATGATTTATTTATAAACACACAGACGACCAAATTAAATGTGAATTCGGAACCGTTTCAAGGATATTAGGCCAATTGCACTATCAAATAGAGACTGATTCTGGTCAGATTTGCAAAAGATATGTTGATCAGATGGTCGGTACATTAATACCAAGAGAGGAACAGTAACACCGAACACCCTTCGGAACTTAACAACTAGACGATTTGGGACAGAGGTGTTATATATGTGGCCTCTTTGTTTCAACTTCATTCATTATCTCATATATTTCTTTTTACATTGTCATGTCATCGGGTTGTTACTGCGACTTATAATAAAAATATTGATTTCATTGATACAATATTGGATAAGACTCTAAAAATCCAATATAAGACAGAAGAAAAAAAAAAAGAAAGAATGAAAGTCGAAAATAAAGTAAAAAAAGCCCGAAAGTCTGGCAACCAGTCTTACCAAAGGGTATCGTATTACCCAGTTACTGGGTTGTGGAGGTCAGATTGGCAGTCGCTCCATGTAAAATACTGGTATTCAGCTGCTGGAAAAAGGCTAGGCAGATGACTATATAGACGGATTTGCAAAATTCTTTTCTTGTTAGAAAGAGGTTTATTCTGAAATGGTTCCATTTAAATTTCGTAAAGATCTGATGATGAGTTTCGGAGACAGACAACGGAACTCTTCAATAAATGCCAGCTAATCAACAGCGATTGCTGCTATCGCATATGTATGCATTGTTTACGCAATCACACAACATAACATCACGCCTGTATCCTCTAAAAAGGTACGCAGATGTGTTCAATAGCTTCTTCTAATTGATATTCACATAGCAAGTAGTGTTATATGAATTTGTGTGGGGTAGGTAGGTACAACTAAAAAGTGAAAAATAAAAACTTTTTTACAAAAAAAACTACCGACTTTCAAATAAAGACACTATAAAATGAAAATTAACTTTAATTTCGGAAGTCGGTGTCAAAAAACGAAAATGCGGAACCAACGACACCGACTTCAAATTATTATTCCGCATTGAAATGATTATTTATTCTATCTTGGGATCTGTTTTCTTGTACAAGGAGAACAAGTCGTCGAGCCCTTTCTATATTAATGACTGGTGCCGATTTTAATTAATGCTGATTATTTATGTTAATGGTTCTCTGTTAAAAGCATAAGATTAGACAGACTGAATAACAGATTTTCGACTGAAGGTGTAGAATTTTGCTGATAGAGAAAAATGAAAACAGAAAATATACGAAGGTACTTAGTTTATATATAAAAAGAACAGAGAGGGGCTTGAGACTAAGTAATAACGGTCGCAAGATTCGCACTCAGGTTAAGTTACGCTTGCCGCGGTTGGTCCTTGGATTGTTTACCATCTGTACATACCAAGACCGAGGGGTCTTGGTCGTGCTTCGAAAAGCATGTAAAGTTGGTCATTCGTGGATCTTAGACAGTCGTAACGGGTCGTGAAAAGCCTAAAAGTTTGACAACCAGTCTTACCAACGGGTATCGTATTACTCAGTAACTGGGTTATGGAGGTCAGATAGGCAGTCGATCCATGTAAAATGCTACCATTGCATCCGGTTGGATTGGAAGCCGACCCAAACATGGTTGGGAAAAGGCTAGGCAGATGATGATGAGAGAAGAATGGAAACAGAAAATATACGAAGGGGGATTTAGATGTAAAAAGAAACAGTTTGACAAAGTCACCATACTTATTGGCAGCGAAAAACAGCCAATTAGTACCCATTCGGGCATCCCCACAGTCGAGTAAAAAAAATAGACATTGACAAACAGAATTTTACTAACTATGAACACAGACAGACTGTTGAAATTCAAATAAAAACTTTAAGGTGTTGCCACACTGCTGTTTAACCTTTTGAACGCCAGAGCATAAACGCACGCGCGTGCCCTCCACGCCAAGCCACAATTTTTTAATATTTAAGGTTACAAACAAAAACACACAAAAGTAATGATTTAATTGTTTATTTCGTGATAAAGTGCACCGCATTTTTGTCACAAATTTGGGTCGCTCGTAATAGGATAGGCGACACACGACTGGCGTACAGGGCACGCGCTTGCTTGTCACGTATATGTGACAATGGCGTTCAAAAGGTTAAAAATGTTTTCAAACATTTACTAACACTAATACATTTACTTTTCTTCGTCTTTTTCTTTTTTGTATGTCTCTTAACAAATGTTTACTAACGTTTGTAAGCATTTTTAAACAGCAGTGTGGCAGCACCTTTAATAAAAATAATAAAGAGAGAGAGCTGTGCTGGCCCAGTGGTAACGGACCCGACTTACGAGTTGTAGGTCGTGGGTTCGGACCCAGACAGGCGCTTTACTTTGTGTTAATTTATTTCATCACCTTTGCTCTCAAAAACGGTGAAGGAAAACATCGTGAGGAAACCGGCATGTCCTAGAACCAAAAAATCGAATACATGTCACATCTACCAACCCGCACTGGCCCCGCGTGGTGGATAACGGTTCATACCCTTTCACAGAGATGAGCCCTGTGTCTCAGCAGTGGGTACATATTAAAGACCTGCAGTCCGAATTTCGGCCATGGCGACCAAGCTGAGCAGAGACCAGTCTTCGACGCGGGAGATCGTATAGTGCACAAGTGTGTGCGCAGACACTCTTCCCTCATATTGTCCGATGGAACGGCAATACGTCACGAGTGGAGAGAGATCAGGCGCAGGGCCAACGGCGTAACGTGCTTTCCAAGGCACGGGGGTATCACACCACCAATTTCCAAAATCCGGCCTGTTACTAACAAATTCCCAATAGAAAAACTCAATTACACTGCCCGAACCGGGACTCGAACACAGTACCCCACTCTCAGCAGCCGCGGATGCCTGCTTGCTTGTCTTGATAATTTTAAAATAAAGTTTATAAGAGGAAGCGACTAGAATCAATTCTATTTTGTTGTAATTTTTGACGTTCGAAAGTGCCTTTTATGTACCTATTTAAAATAAATGCTTTGACTTTGAAGATTATAGAGAAGGAGCGCAGGGCACCCACCGTCCGGTGCAACATGTTGGCGCGCTTTGCTTGGTGTAAACCTAGTAAAAATTACCATTTACAAGGATTACTGACAGAATCTGTACACGAATCTATGGGTCAATCATACCAAAAGATTGCAGGATATCCTGCGCGGCCAGTATATCAGTGGTTTCAGTTCAGGATATTGTTGAAACGTCGTCTGCAGCGCATTGGAAATGTTTACGCAAGCTCGTACCGATGGATTTCACGCGATTGTGCGCAGAAAACAGCTTCAATACTAAGGCGAGTGAGAGATAGTTGCAAACGCATCCTAAGAACTTTAGCGGAGAGTCTCAGAAGGAAGATTCCACTCATTAAAAACTTTCAAAATCTAGTCGCAATCAATGTCAAAAACTTGTCAAAAATGTAGGGAAATCAAAGGTATTTTTGACCGAGTGTGACTGAGATCAGACTGTGAACGTTCTTAAAATTAAGAGAATTGCCCCTCAGCTCACGACTTGTCAAAAAAAAAAAACAAATCACCCTCGGGTGGGTAGTGTAGAGTGTGTGTATTTATGAGTGTGTGGATTATTCGTTCCGAAATAAAATCATATTTTTTTACAAAAACCACCCATTTACTAAAAAAATACTAACACATTTAGTTACATCATAAAATAAATATAGAATATCTACACAAGTGCTCGTTTTGCATTTAAAACTAATATTTTATCTGTTACTGACGTTTTTATTCATGTGCACGCATGAATATTTTTGATTGCTGTTACTGCGTTCAAATATTTTAACTAAAACGCTTTATAACGTAAATAAAAAGATGTATGCCTGGAGCGAAACACGTATCCACCACGCTGCCATAGGGAAATTATTTTGGAAATAAAATTGCCGTAAAATAATATAATTATGATTTGTAAATTGTGCTTCACAACTAAATAACAACTAATCAATCTACCAAGCCTTTTCCCAACTATGAGTCTTTGGTCAACTGGACCCACTGGAACTGGACCCGGCTGGTCCAGTTTACCTAATCACATTTCGAACAGGTGGATCGGACCCACTGCCCAATTTCATCATTAGTACAGTCACGGAGTAAAGCCGAATCTTATTTCTTATTGCTTTATTTCTATAGGGTCGGCTTCCAGTCTAACCGGATGTAGCTGAATACCAGTACTTCAAACAAAGCGACTGTCTATCTGATCTCCATAACCCAGTTACTGGGTAATACGATACCCCTTGGAAAAACTGGATCCATCAGACTGTTGGGCTTCTCTCGTAACGAATGTCAAAGATCTACGAATGACAGCCGTGACCAGCGGCTTAACGTGCTTTCCGAGGCACGGAGGGGTATCGATACGTATTGAATAGTCCCATGCACCCATCCACGAGCCGACCGCGGCAAGCGTACCTTAACAATCGATTGACCCGTGTGGCTGTTATTAGCCCGTGCGTCTGAGCCCTTACTCTCAAAAACTAACAATGCGGATTATGTTAAAAAAATCATAGGTAGTGTCAAACTCAAAGCATTTATTTCAAATAAACGAAATAAGAAACTCCACGGACACTCTTTGAAATCATAAATCTTTATCTAATATATATTAGATATGTTAACACTGCCTTATTCACACAGGTAGAGAGATAGCTGCTGTCACTAATGTCAGCTGTCAGTTACCATAAATGGCGGGAAAAGATAAAAAAAAAATGAAGTGGCCCTGCACGACAGTCTTAGAGTTTGGAGTGGTACCAGTAAGCCAGTGTAGTGATATTATCAAACTAAATACGGACACAACAGAATTCTACAGGTATGTTTGTTAATATAATTTAAACCAACTCACCACCATCATCTGCCTAGCCTTTTCCCAACTATGTTGGGGTCGGCTTCCAGTCTAACCGGATGCAGCTGAATACCAGTATTTTACATGGATCGACTGCCTATCTGACCTCCACAACCCAGTTACTGGGTAATACTATACCTACGCCTTGTTAAGACTGGTTATCAGACTTTCGGGCTTCTGACTACCCGTAACGACTGTCGAAGATCTACGAATGACAGCTGGATAATTTGAACCAACTAAATCTATAAAAAAATTAAAGATAAATTGTTGGCTTTATTTAATAATAGGCGTTGAACAAAATGTTGTATCTTTATTACACTTTTAGTAGAAACCTTTCATGTACAGAATTTCAGCTTTAATAAATACCAGGCCTGATAATTCAACCTTAATAAATAACGCAAAAATTCCTACTTAAACTTTCGCTATATCCATTGGCATTATACATTTTCAGCCTTTTTACGCAAACCTCATTAATTATTAGATACTTTTACTGATAATAAATAAACAATAATTACAGAATATAACGATCCTTTTTGTTTTAATTGCCGAATCAATAACTATATCAGATTTAGCTAATAATTTAGCAGCCCTATCTACGTGCCTAATTGGAACATGAAGCTGGAATTAGGTTTAGTTTATTATTATTACATTTAATTTGTGCTTTTGTTTATGTATTTTAACTGAAATAGGAGATTTGGTTTTAAAGGTTAGGTGCGTTTGGCTATCTCCTCGTTTGGTAAGTAAAATAAATTTAGTTTTGTATTGTTGTTTTTTTGTTGTTGAGAATCTAGTATCCGGAATTCTAGATTCTCAACAACAAAAAAACAACAATACTGTCATGTAATGACAAAGTTTGTCTTTTCTTCTACACCGAAGAATAATGCTATTTAATACAATAACTAACTTCATCATTATATGATAACTAGCTGTGCCCGCGACTTCAGGCGTGTCGGAAAACAAATTGGATTTCATGGGTTTTAGTTTTTTTGCACGGAACTCTATTTTTCTAAAATAAAAGTAGTCTAAATTACTCCGTATAATAACATCTACCTGCTAGTGCACGGAATAGATAAATATTCCATGTGCTAGTGATAGTCCCGTAAAAATCAGTCCAGCTGTTTCGACATTTATACTGTTACTGTTAGCCTGCATCATCCCACTGCTGGGCAAAGGCCTTTCCCCATGACTTCCATACCTTTCGATCCAGGCCTAAAGTGACCACTGGTCTTTTGTTTTATCCAGCTCGTCCCGCCGTCTTCTACGGGGTCTGCCGCGACGCCTTCTACCTGTGTCAGGGCTTCACGTGGTGGTTATTTTGGCCCACAGCTTATTAGGCATACGGCAGACGTGGCCAGCCCAGTCCCACTTCAGCTTAGCGGCTTTTTGAGCAACGTCAGTAAGCTTAATTTAAACCCGATTAAAATTTTATACTCCACGTAGTTCATCGTTTACTCAACGACCAACAAATAATCGATTGAACAAAAAACTATAGTATCCACGTTTTATTTCATCTGAGAACACACGAACATTAAAACACCGCCCAAATACTTTTAAAAGTAGTCATCAAAGTGAACTCGCATTCACAATACGATGGAAATTGTAATTTATATCGCGGTCAAGAACGAAATAATTACAAAACATTTGAGGGCCATTCAATAACTTTTTCAATTATTTCAAATACGCCTTAACTTTTACAAAGCCATACGTATTGTATGGTTTGTGCCCATAATACGGTCTCGGAATCAGTTTTTGTTTTGTAAATGCCGCTTTGGAGCACACAGGAGCTCAAGTGTTTAGGACCAGCGCGATTGTTGATGTTCTTCCAACTTTTGTTATTTGATGTTTTGACGGCAATTTCTGTAGTAATCGCTTTCGCCTTTTGTGAAGTTAAGCGATGCTTTATTGTTTGGTGTTTTTCAAACAGATCAAACTTTTGGCGGTTATTGCAAACGGTAAGTAATTTTTATGCGTTTTCAAAATCAAATAATAGGCTATTTGACAATGTTAAAAATAAGGTCATAATTATTGACACTCTTATAGATTATCGCTTTTAAAATAGATTTGCATTAATTTTACTACAAAACAATATATTATTTATAAAAAAAATCCCGAAAAAACTTCATCTTTTTAAATCTGGCGCCACGTAATCGAAAACGGTCTGGATTGGCTGAACTTAAGATGACGTCATGATTTAGTAAATTTCTGTCTATCGTTGACAGAACAGATGACTTTTGTCTAGTATCTTGACCGTTTCAACGTTTGTTTACGTGAATCGTGACGTCACGACGCCATATTGTTAAAGATAGCGTTTTGGCGGCTTATTTAAACAGTACATCTTTATTTACTATTTTTTAAAAGAAATACATTATGCAATTTGAAGTAATAGGTTTTTGTGGGCTCGTTAGACACCATTAAATAATCTGAGATGTTTATCAGAAACCAGTCAAATAGCCTATTGACTGCCTCTTTACAATCACATTTAAATATTTATACAAGCTTTAAAACTACGTTACTATAATTTCTGAGGTTTGAAGGCTAATTTTCGTACATAAAAAACGCTCAAATTCAAGTCGTAATCTCATCTCAGTGATAATCACTGTAAAAAATTTATGGAAATTGATTGTATTTTTGACACATTTGGACTGAAATTAGAATGCGAACGTTGCTAAAAATACGGAAATAGCCCCGCTGGTGTCTGTACCAGGAATACCTATACATTAACCAGGGTCCCATCACACGGTATATAGATAAGGTGGTATGGTGTGGTATAGCCATCCCATCGGCATATGAGAGTGGGGGAAGCGGGAGTGTACCTGTGTCTGCGCGCACACTTGTGCACTATAATATATATAATTAGTTTAATAAACGTGAAGGGATAGGACGTAACATAAACATTAATGATAAAAACAATAATTTTACAACAATAGCTTTTCATTTCTGCCCTGAGCCATAAATCAACTGTTTAGATTTAAACTCGTATTTTCAAGACTTAACAGTCTTCTTTATTGTTTCAAATCATTCTCAAACCTTGACACGAACACTTCATAAAATGAAATAAGTATTTTCTTCGAAATCCAAACGACAAAAAGTCGCAAGGGTACATCATTAACGTCTGACCCTCACACCGGAGCGAACTTTCATATTACAGTTACTGCGCTTCGAAATTCTCCGATCTGTTCTATCTAAGTTAAAAGGAGCTGCAATAAAAAAATCATAAAACCCTTTTTGCTAACTCAATAGATTACGGTTCACAGTACTAAAGTTGGTTCTCTGGAAATACGAGAATAGTAATCAGTTTATAGATAAGAAAAACACTCAGTGTTTCATTCGCCATTTTTATTATATTTTTTATCTTCACCCAGTAGTGCTTCTGTAAAAATATCACCGTGATAACTTGGGTGATGTGAGCTTAAAGTGAGCTGTCATTAGTGTCAATCCCTAGCTTCAGATGGAATGACAGCTCACGTCACCTAACTTCTCACGGTGAGAATCTAACAGAATCGACCGGCTGTTGTGTTTTGAAAAGTCGTAACGTTGATCGTCACTTGGTGGCTGTGAATGGTATACCTAGCGTGCGCTGCGTTGTAAAGTCTCAAGTGATGGCACGTAAAGCGAATGCTATTTCCGCTGATGTAGGTACAGGGAAATGAACAAAAACTATAGAATTGACAGGTGGTTGGCTAGCAACGTGTCATATTCTTTGTATAGGTAAAGGTAAATATCGTGGATCAAACTTACAGACTGCAAAGGCTATCTATGTAACCAAGCAAAATCACAGTAGGTACTTGGGAATATTTTGAAAAACGTACTTCTACGCTAGTAACTTTTATTGCTAACTAACAAAAGCCACTTATTTTTTCTCGAAAATTCTCAATGTACAGTTTTTCTTTCGTTATTGTTTTATTACATGTATAGATTCAAAATTTCAGTTGACGACATCCATCGGTTTCTTACTAAACTTCAACTATATCCGACGATACTGCATACTCATCGTCGTGTGTTGACTGGACATAATAAAGAATATTTTATTCAATTCTATTCATTAGTAAATAATATTCTTTTAATTATTTATCCTTCTAAAACCATTCTGAATGAAAATTGGGCAACAACATTAAGAGCGTAGACGGGCTGCATTTTTTCCATACAAACGTATTCCCCTAATTTCTTTCTGGATAATGCCTCAAGAGTAATCAATTTTATTTATAAAAATCTAGATCTATTGAAGGCATGCCCCTGTTATTTTTTTTTTCAAAAAAAATATTACAAAAATAAATATGATTTTCTGAAAACCAAAAAAATGCCCCATTTTACCTACGTAATCAGACGACTACCAAAGAAAATTAAAATGTTTTTAAGATAAAAACAAATGATAGGGGCATAGATCTATTCTTCCTTTAAGATACCAAAAATATTTTAATCGGCTTAGGTTTTGAGGAGAAAACAGGGGAATACGAAACGTCGATCGGTCATGGTTTTTTCTAGGTAAAATCGTTCTGAGCTGCTGTTGTCCCTATCGCACTCTACGGGGGGAGACTAGAGGGAGAGAGACAGCAATAGTTTCTTCAAATACCTATTTCTCAATTCTCGCGCAGCCCGTCTACGCTCTTAATTGTCGTTAATTCAGTAAAAGCTACTAAAAAGACAAAACAAAACACCACCAAGTCTTTTTAACCTCATTATCTTATCCTATTCTCTACGTTGCCGTCAGTTTGTTAAAATCTAAGAATGATGAAATTTTTTTTTACTATCACACAACGCCGTCTAGTCTCAAGCTAAGCAGAGCTTGTGTTATGAGTACTAGACAACTGATAAACATACTTATATATTTCTAAATACATACATATATAGATAAATTACACCCAGACACAGAACAAATGATCATGCTCATCACACAAACATTTGTCCTGGGTGGGAATCGAACCCACGACCTCCGGCATAGCAGTCATAGTCACTGACCACTAGACCAACAGGCCTATTTACTAGAGGCGATTCCTACTTATTTTTACATACGTTTAGAAGAGGAGAAGGTTCTCCAACATAACTATTAACAATCTAAAGACATCAAATTGCTCCGGTTTATGGACAATCCAGCAAAGATTGATAAATTAGACGTTGTACCGATAATCGAGGGCGCCGCGTTAACATTGCCAATGAAAGTTATTACGTCTACCAATTCTACCATTCAGTCGACCAATTTATTACACCGAAAGCACTCCGAACTATTGTTTCGAGGAGCGGGAACCGAATCAGACGGCACAATTGGGAAATTTTTGTTTGTTATTTAGGTACCTACATAATTTGACTTTGTAAGTTAAGATTGTGATGTTTGGAATACAGTATGCAATATACCTTTTTAAAATAAAATGAATTAATTTATCATTGAATTTGTCCATAAATAAGCAGTTTACTTAAAATTTTGGGAATTTTCGTAAAAAATACATAAAAATTAGGTAATAAAATAACGGTAGGACTTCTTCTAAGACAACCATGGCTTAATTGGTTCTAAATTGTCTGTACTATCTTCGGCTTAAAGCTTTACATCCAAATGGGTGCAAAGCTTTCAGCCTACTATGTACACAAGGTGATTGGAAGATTCCAATCACCCTGTATACACAGTAGGCTGAAGCTAGTACTTTTATAAAGCCACCATACAGCCTAATATTTACCATTCAGAGGACCAATCTATTATACGAAAGTATTGTTTCGAGTAACAATGCTAGAGTTTCTATTCATAGCGTCTTTGTAAGCCTTTACTATTTGTTATTAATTAGTATTGAGTTACTTGAATTTTATAGGGTTCATTGTAGCTTACCTGGAATTTGGGTTTTTGATTGAAATAGGTAAATCAATTTGCCTTTGTAAGCTAGCATTCTGGAATTTTAAATACGAGCTGTATAGCTAATACTATTGGTACCTTTTGTACCCTCCTATGGCTTCATACAATTACAACAAAAAGTAATTGTATCGATTTGTTTGATCCATACTAAAAGGAGAATATTAATTTCCAATCCTACTAATATTATAAACGCGAAAGTTTATAAGGATGGATGGCCGGATGGATGTTTATTACTCTTTCACGCCAAAACTACTGGTCGGATTTGGATGAAATTTGGCACACAGATAGTTTATAACCAGCATTAACACATAGGATACTTTTTATCTCGGTAGTACTAATTCCCGACCACCCCAAGGGCGAAGCCGCTGGCAAAATCTAGTCCATACTTAGTTCTGTTTACATGTACAATACAATAATACACACATAATTACGTTCTATGTTCAGAACGAGGCCACGCATGAAAACTTATGGGATATACAGGGTAGCGAACGCCACATGCTACGATTTCAACCTCAGTGGAGCAATATACCAGCCTACTTAGATTTCATAATTTCCCATCCTGATAAGACCTTTTGTTTTGATTTTGCGGCAGCTCGAGGTTGTTTTAGTAAATGTTATGTATTTTTTATGCTAGATCAATATCAGACTTCGAAAAGAGTTCAAAGCTGCTCTAGATTTGATACATAATGATGATAACCACATTATAGTTGAAATTAAAGAGTTTGTAAATAAATTAATTACATTTTCCTACTGCAGTCTTTGACCAGTGCGTGTTGCCAAAATCAGCAGTTCCCTACATTTTGACGAGTTATACGAATATAAATTTAGGGAACAGCTGATATATTTTCGCAATTTCAGATTTGGTCCCTTAGTAAAAGTTGTTCATAATGATGAGTACAATGACTTCCTAAGAGGTTGTTAATGTTTTACCAATAACCCTGTATAGAGACCCTATTGGTGATGTTCAGGAAGGTCAGGTGCGTAGTACTCGCAACTGGCGTGCGTGTATGACCAGATGTATGATCAGCAAAAAGAGTATGTAAGAATCTTACCAGGTGGCGTTCTGTAGTTTCTGCCTATCCCCATGGGAGAAGCAAAACAAATATGAGTTTATGGAAAATAACTTTAAATCTTACACAACAAAGTTCAGTTTACGCTGGGTCGTTCTTTGGCCAAAGAATTAGCATTGCCATTCAACGTGGCAATGCTGCCAGTCTTCTGGGCACGTTTCCGGATGACAGCGATGCGGACGAGTACTTCGACGCCTAAGTGTCCTTTGTTTTTGTGTTTATTTGTATAGTAAGTTATTTAGTCTTTTAATTTAGTATCTAGTGTAAATAGTTTGTATTTGTTTACGCTACAACTTCTGTCGGAGCTGTTATTTACGAGCAGCTCTTGAGTTGGTCGGGTTCTTCTCAATAATTAAGGCTTCGTTATAAATAATGTTCTTTAATACGTTTCTGCATAGATAATGTTAATCGGTATAGGTAGTATAGATTTATAACTATGTATAGCGAGACGTGGTCTCGCTTCGGCGATCGTAGCGGTGTGTCATGGCGGGCGGCGCGAGCTGCGTGCGCGCCTCTCCCGCGCGCCCCTCAGCTCCCTCTGGTCCCCGCGGACTGGTTCGTCGCGTGAACATCCTCCCCCCCTTGAAAGCTGCTGCTTTCAAGTTCTTCCGTAAGGGGGAGAAGACAGGCTCGGTTTATCGCCCGTCGAACGGTGCCTCTCGCAGTGTGGAAGTCGGCCACTCTGCAGACTCCATCCTTTCCAGGATAAAGTTGTTGGACTCGCCCGAGTCTCCATTTTAGGGGTGGCACGTTCTCCTCCTTTAGGATCACTAAATCTCCCTGCTTCAACTCTCTATCTTTCAAGCGCCATTTCGTCCGCTGCTGCAGTTCAGCTAGGTACTCCTGGTGCCAACGCTGCCAAAAATGCTGCCTCAGCTTTTCAATCATCTTGTATCGGTCTGGAGCCTTTAACGTGATAGGCGGAGACGGCAGCGATGTTAGGGGCCGTCCCACAAGGAAGTGGCCGGGAGTCAATGGGGAACAGTCAGTAGGGTCGGATGATAGAGGGGAAAGAGGACGGGAATTGAGGATGGCTTCAATTTGTGTGAACAATGTGTCCAATTCCTCGTACGTGAGACTAGCGTTGCCCATGATTCGCTTTAGGTGGAACTTGGCAGACTTAACGCCCGCCTCCCAAATTCCACCAAAAGTCGGGGAATATGGGGGATTAAATATGAATTTAATGCCTTCAGCATTGGTGTAGTCATAAATAGAATTTACACTAGCCAATAGCAACCTACCCAACTCGTTTTTTGCCCCAACGAAATTTGTGCCGTTGTCGCAATAAATTGTATGAGGTCTACCTCTCCTAGCGATAAATCGCCGCAAGCTAAGGATAAATGCGTTAGTGCTAAGGTCACTAACGATTTCTAAATGAATGCCCTTTGTAGCAAAACAAACTATAACGTTAAGATAACATTTAGTTATTCGGTTACCCTTCCCTTTCTTACTAGAAATAAGGAAAGGTCCAGCGAAATCAACGCCACATACTTGAAACGGATAACAAGGTGTGACCCTATCTACAGGTAAATTGCCCATCAGCGGCTCCATAGTTTTTCCTCGCAGTCGTGTGCAAACAACGCACTTTCTCACAATGCTGCGAGCCAAAGTTCTGCCTCCTACAGGCCAGAATTGTTCACGAAAGGAACTAAGGAGCAGTTGAGGGCCGGCGTGCAGCAGACGTAGGTGTTCGTCTTCCATCAGGAGCCGAGTTAAATAGTGCTTACCGTCCAGGAGGATCGGGTGCTTTTTCTCAAATTTACAATCAGCATTCTGTAGACGACCACCTACCCTGAGCACTCCATTGTTGTCGAGGAAAGGTGACAACTGTAACAGGTAAGATTTAGGATTAAGATTTTTATTTTGTTTTATTATGGATATTTCTGAAAGGTAAGTTTGACTTTGAGCAAGTTTTATCAGGTAAGAAAATGAATTATCTATTTCTTCTATTTTAAAATTACCTATTATTTTATTTTTAGGATTTCTACAATTATTTACAAAACGTAAAACATAAGCAATAATTCTTTTTAGTCTATTTATTTTCGAATAATTATTAAACTTAATTAATGGTGACTGTGCAACATTAGTCATAGTTATGCAATCACTAGTAGGCGTTTTAGTTTCAGGTAAATTGGAAGAATCTATGGAATTTATATTAAGAGGCCAGTTTGTTTCATTTTGCAACAGGAAATCTGGACCATTCCACCATACAGTTGAGGCCTGAAGTTGACCTGGCTCGACTCCTCGAGAAGCGAGGTCAGCAGGATTTAAAGTGGTAGGTACATGTCTCCAAGATTCCCTGGTTGTCAATTCATGAATCTCATTGATTCTGTTGCATACAAATGCCTTGAGTAACTTAGGTTGTGTTCGAATCCAACCCAAAACGACGGTGGAGTCGGACCAAAAGATCTTACGGTCAATAGTGCAACGGAGAGAATGACTCACCTTGGCGGCTAGTCGCGCGCCCAGCAACGCTCCGCACAACTCAAGACGCGGAATCGTAGTTGGTTTCAGCGGCGCGACGCGTGTCTTTGCACATAACAATATAACTTGTACATTATTATGACGGTCTATAGAACGTAAATAAACACAAGTCCCGTAAGCCTCTTGGGATGCATCTACAAAACAATGAAGTTCTATTAACAATGGAGAAGTACATAAAACATGTCTAGGTACCTTAATGTTAGCTAGTATATGGGCATTGGAAACAAACCTTTCCCAAATTTTCTTAATATTCTGTGGAACTACCTCATCCCAACTTAATTTTAAAACCCAAAGTTTTTGTAATAAGATTTTAAGTTGTATAGTACACGCACTTAGCATGCCTAAAGGATCAAAGATTTTACATGTATTTGACAAAATAGAACGTTTTGTGACGTCCTTAACCGTTTTGTCTAAATTAACTGAGAACTGTAAATGGTCATTCTCAGGAAACCACCACAATCCTAATACACTTGATTGTTTATTCAAGTCCAATGACTGTGACAAGGTACAGTCAGCATCAAATATTTGTGGACAGTTTGTTCGAAATTTATGAATAGGAAAACAAGCAGATGCTAGTACCTTTTTAACTGAATGATAGATATGAGAAAGTTCATTTTCAGTATCAGCACCGCTCAAAAAATCATCGTAATAAAAATCATGCTGTATAATTTCAGATATGATTTCATCCTCGCATTCTTTTGCTAACTGTAGCAAGCATCGCGTACTCAAGAATGGGGCAGACGCTGTCCCATAGGTAACGGTATTTAATTGTAATATTTCTATTGGCTTATCTACATCATCACGCCAAACTATTAATTGCAGGTGGCGCTGCGAGGGATCGATTATAATTTGTCGGTACATTTTTGTTATGTCCCCAGACAAAACAAATTTGTGTTGACGGAACCTAATTAGGATATTTATTAATTCATCCTGAATTACAGGACCTATAAACTGGATATCGTTCAGCGATTTTCCTGACCTAGATTTTGCACTACAATCAAAAACTACTCTGACCTTGGTTGTTTCGCTATTTTCACGAAATATAGCGTGATGTGGCATAAAGTACCCAAATAATGGTTTATCAACCTTACATAAGTGTCCTAATTTTTCGTATTCGTCAATAAACTCACAATATTGTTTTTTATATGTAGGATTTTTAATAAACTTTTTTTCAAGACTCTGAAAGCGTTTTAAGGCCATGCTATAGGAATCGCCCAGTGATGTTTCTGGTGATTCACAAAATGGTATTTTAACGTTAAATCTCCCGTTTTCTAAACGTGAAGTATTTTCTATGAAATGTTTTTCACAAAAATGATCATTTTCAGAGTAAAAAGCGCTTGAAGAAGGAAGTTCTTCAAGTTCCCAGAACCTGGTAAGGTTTTTATTTATTTCTTTAGTAAAATTACAATGTAAGTTCTTTTGTTCATTATAATCTAAGCTGCATATTGGCCCAGCTACTAACCAACCTAGTTTAGAACTCTGGAGTATAGGTTTATTATTACCTAATCTTATTTTCTTTGCAGTAATGATATCAAAGAAAATATCAGCACCAAGCAGCAGATCGATTTTAGAAGAACGATGAAATTCTGGATCAGCTAACTGAATATTCCCAGGTATGTTTAATTCTAAAGGATTTATGTCACTATTAGGTAAGTTACCTATAATTTCAGGTATAACTAAACACTTAATATTCGTGCTGTAAGAACTCACTATGGAATTAAAGGTAAGTTCACAACAATCTTTTATATTAAATTGCATGTTATTCACCCCACTAATACATATAGGTCGTGAATTATTAGAAGTTAACCCTAATTTATTTTTAATGCTTTCAGATATGAAGCAGGATTGACTACCGGCATCCAGGAGGGCCCGGGCAAGGCAAGTCTTATTATTTTTCTTATTAGTTAGTTTTACTAAAGCAGTACAGAGAAGCACTTGTTTACTCATAAAGACAGAGCAAGAGGATACAGCACTAGCGATTGACGGCACACTAGAGGTATCGTTATTCTCAGACTGTGTAACTAACGCATTATTTGTTTCTGAGTTTTTATGTAATAGTGTATTATGTTTTTGTTTACAGATTTGACAGGTGCCGAGGCGACACTTCTCAGCATTATGACCCCTACGTAAACAATTTGAGCAAAGTTTTAACTTTAAGGCTTCACTCAATCTATTATTCAGACTCATTTCTTGGAATTTAATGCACTCTGTTATCCGATGAACTTCATGACATACCGGACAAGAAGGCTCTTTAAACGGTTTGCGGCCAGCTGAAGTAGCACAGGCCTTTGTTGTTTTAGGATTATTGGATTTGTAATTAGACTCAGATTTATCATTTTTAGTAACTTGCATCGTTTCAAGTATGTCTGCGCGGTCACGTAAAAATTGAATAAATTCAGATAAAGAAGGTAAATCCGATAACTTGTTTCTATGTTCTTCCCACTTTCTTAAAGTAGTGGAATCTAATTTAATGGTAACCAAATAAATGATTAAAATATCCCAATAATTAGTTGGCAAGCCTAATAAATTAAGGGCTCTTAAGTTTTTATTAATGTGATCAATAATAAAGCGAAGGGCTTTATGAGATTCCCTCGTTAAACTATCTATATTAAACAACGCTTTTAAATGGTTATTAATCAAGATCTTTTTGTTATCGTAACGTTCACATAGTAGGTCCCAAGCAACCTTGTAATTCTGAGAGGTAAACTCTATAGACTTTATTACCACAACAGCAGTCCCCTCTAGAGAGGAGCGTAAATAGTGATACTTATTGATATCAGGTATGGACTCATTCGAATGTATAATAGCATCAAAAGTGTCTCTAAACTCCAACCATTTGAGGTAGTTGCCGTCAAATGATGGAAGTTTTATTGTTGGTAATTTAATGTTATTTAAATTATTACAATTGTCATGACTCGAACAAATTGTTTTTGCACCTACACTTTTGAACTCTTCATTACTAGAATGAGAATCAATAATTTCTTGGGCTGCTGAGATGAGAGAATAAAATTGAGATTCTACGGTATCTCTTTCATCAATTTGTTCATCTATCTCTGTTGACAGCATTTCAATTTGCGTTTGAATTGCATCAAAATCAGATAAAAGAGTTTGAATTCTACTTAAACGTAAACCTAATTCTTTAAGTTGTTGTTTAGTAATCTGACTTGAACTAATTTGATTTAAAATGGCAATATGACCTTTAAATTTTGTCAAACGCATTTTGAATGTACCTCTCTGTTTTATTAACTCTTTTAAATCTACGCTTTTTTCTTCTCTCTTCTCAGAGCCCTGCTCTGCCTTAGAATCAGGCATATTTAAAGAAAGTAAAGATGTTGGGACAAATAAAGAAGTTAGGCAAAGTAACTTGTGCAATCAAACCCGTATGAAGAGGCTTGATGGTCCGTCCAACACGCAGACTTAAAGATGACACACGCTACACCAATTCTGAATAGTCACCGGGCACGCCAACCACGCTGAGCTCGCCAGCACACAGCACAGCTCCGGCTCAAACGCGTGCGCAGCGCACCACGGTCCACGAGGCAACCGATCACTGGAAACGTTTATTACGAATATGTAAGAAACTTGAAGTTACAAGTAGTTATTTTTTGCGGTTTGCGGATTTTAAAGCTTTAATTTGCGATTGTCTAATGAATTTTACCATTTACTTAATTAAGCCGGTATTTTTTAAGAAGAAATGCAATTAGCTTGAAACGCAATTTTACGCAAATGAAAATATGAAAAACACTTTTTTAAGTTATGAAAAAAACCACTGACCAACACCTTGTGAAACAAAGGAAAAAAAATGCACGTGTAATTAATAAGCAAGCATGGACGCTAGCCGGCGCACGACGAAACCCACACACTTTCCACACAATTGATACCTAGGAAGGAAATAGGTGGATAGAAAGGAATAATAAGCTAACTCCCCTGTGTACGTCCTTCTTCTAGCGTATTGTGCATGCCATGCAGCGCGGCACCAGCGAATAGCTCACCCAAGCAAGCCCAAGATTCCAGAAAAATGGCGGCACCGTGCACTTGTAAATTCCATCCAAATAATTCTTCTTCGAGGTTCTGTCCGCGGTCGCCAATTTGTCGGAGCTGTTATTTACGAGCAGCTCTTGAGTTGGTCGGGTTCTTCTCAATAATTAAGGCTTCGTTATAAATAATGTTCTTTAATACGTTTCTGCATAGATAATGTTAATCGGTATAGGTAGTATAGATTTATAACTATGTATAGCGAGACGTGGTCTCGCTTCGGCGATCGTAGCGGTGTGTCATGGCGGGCGGCGCGAGCTGCGTGCGCGCCTCTCCCGCGCGCCCCTCAGCTCCCTCTGGTCCCCGCGGACTGGTTCGTCGCGTGAACAACTTCAAAAATTTTATAACTGTTTCAATAGTGCTAGTCACTCTGAAATCAACTTAATTAACATTAAAATAAACTTGATATTTATTTAACTTGAAATAATATTAATTTGAAACATACGTTTGAATAGACTTTATGTATGACTGTTTGTATGTATGATGATAATGAAACGCTAACAACATAAAACAAATGAGAGTCTTTAAAGTAATAACCATTTGTATTTAAAATTATCTTTACAAAGCATACCTATAAATTAAACAAAACACGATCGAAACAGCGCCAATAAATAATTCTAATAACCGTAATCTGTTCAAATGTTTTCGGAGATATTACTTCACGAACCGAACTCAAAATGCTTTCCTGTACAAATTGTAACTGAATGGTGGCCAAAGCAGCTTTGTTTTGTTATTTTTTACCGACTTCAAAAAAAAGGAGGTTATCAATTCGATACGTATGTATGTAATATTATCGGAATTGCATTATATTCACATATGATGATCTATTAGGGCTTCCAAACAAATATACAAAATTTCATAGACGTATGTATGTATGTATGTATGTATGTATGTATGTATGTTTGTCCACGCATATCTCCGGAACTATTAATCGGACCGTGACAAGTTTTTTTTATTGGCTTACATTTTCTTCAACTTAGGGAACAGTGCAAGTTTCATCAAGATCGATTCAGTAATTTTCAAGATATGGACTAATACGTGTAAGTGTGACGGCCTGGCTTATTGATAAGAGCTACGGGTGTAGTGTCAAAGGGAAAACATCTGAAAACCTTGGTCAAATACTAGTGCAAAAACTAAAAATTACGAAATAAAAAGTAATTTAAAAAAATTAAACCGACTTCAAAAAGAAATTAACTCAAAATTATGAAATAACTTTAATTTCGGAAGTCGGTGGCATAACAAGACACCGACTTCCGAAATTAAAGTTATTTCATAATTTTGAGTTAATTTCTTTTTGAAGTCGGTTTAATTTTTTTAAATTACTTTTTATTATTTATGACATCTTGCAGTTTAACCTAAGAGGTTATCATCTACTTAACCAGGCTTGTCTATGGATGCCTCAATGAATTAAGACCTCCAGCCAAGGCATAAAAAACATAAAAACTGAGCGACTACACGCTAAGGACACCCTGTGGGGTACGGACTTCGGCTTTGGGCGTCGCTGGGAGAGGGCAGCAAGGGACAGGCTGGATAGGAATTATTTAGGGATGAATTTAAAACTGCAGACTCAGCGGCGCGGGCTGGCTCGAGCAAGGGTCGGGGCGGAAATGGCATGGGGCTTCGAGATGGGCCTCGGCGGTCAGGACGAAAGGACGGCTGTCGGGACTTGTACTTTCTGAGAGTACTGGTGGCCTTACTGCTCTCCTGTAGGAGGGTCGTGGCGTCGTCGGGAATGGTAAGGATATGCCTCAGTTGGTGAATTGTACTTATGCGGGATGTATCCGCGCCGCAATCAGGGGATTGGGGTAGTTTATATCAGTATCAAAGAAACACTTGGAAAAGCGTTTCATGAATTACTGGATGGTGGGCATTCTGAGATCTAAGTGTAGACTTTCATTGCGGACATGATCCCATGATCTTTCTGAGGAAACGGTTCCGAAAGGTCTGCATTCTATGCAGATGGTGAGGCTTAGCGTTTGCGAAGACGACGCAAGCATACAATTTGCTACGGGTGGTCAGTATGAAGTGGAGCCTGCTGAGAGCGAAAGAGGTGCGCGAACAAGCCGTGATTATGTGCTTACTAAAAGTAAGATGGTGGTCGAGGATAACACCTAAGTATTTAGCTTGCTTCCCTCAAGGGATCGGCTTGCTATACATAGTGATCGGACTGGGGAGGGGGAGGGAGTCGACGCGGTTTCGAGAAGAGAACCGCCTGACTCTTATCGGGGTTGACCTCTATTCTCCTTTTACGGAACCAAGCACCTAAGACGCTTGCAAACGTCTAGACGTCTGGAGAGTGCGAACTATAGAATGCTGACAGCATCAGCACACGTATAGTAAATGGCAGTGTCATCGGCGAATAGAGCCAACATCAAAAGATATGTTTTTTGCTTATTTAATAGCTTACCTATCAAGTTTCGATTAATCGAAACTTAATGATTGGATGACTATCAATGCTTATTATATCATAATATCAAATACATGAACAGTCAAAGAATAATTAATGACGGTTGTTAAAACACCCTTGACGAAGCCATAACATTCACTTTTGAAGTCTTCGTCACTTTGCTTGACCCGGTAATGGAACCCAGGACCTCATGCTCAACAGTAGCGCTTGCGGACAGTAGACCACATAACTACTAAAGGTTTAATAATGATAATTACTGTTTTGACTTGAAATAGTTGTTTCAAAAACTAAATTTCGATGGCAGTGTAGCGTTCGCTACAAACGCCACATGCTAACTACGCATCATACTGACGTCACACGAAATCCTGCATTTCGCAAGCAGAGTTTACCGCGCAACTAGCATTACAACGGCCCAACATGAATCATTGGACAGTTGCCCGCCAGACAAAACACTTGTTTGGGCAGAGGCTCCTCCCTATTCTATAGAGTATGAGTGAACTTTACACCCTGTTCCTCATACCTCTGAATCAGTAATTTTTTCCAGACATGCGAAGCGGTGATCAGTGGTTTGATATAGTTTCTGAATTGACACCTACATGAAAAATGAATGTATTTTGATTTCTGTAGGTACGTACAACACCATACTCCAGCTACCTCTACATTTCCAGTATAAGCTGGCTTCTCATTGTACGAAAAGCCTATAAAGTTAGAGGTCAGCTAAAACTGGAAATGTATAGCTTGGTATGTCGTCGTGTTTATTATCGTCATTAAAAACGTTCTAAATCTAGTCGCAATGTCAATAATGTAGAGGAACTAGAGGTTTGTTTGACAGATTGAGACAGAGATAAGATGTGAACGTTCTTACAGTCCATTCAGGGTTATTTTTATTACCTCTCTTCTTCACTGTCCAAATCACAGTGACCTTTATTGTCATTCAAATAAGGTTGCCGTTCGGCTGCTGCTACTGAAAAGTGTGTAGGTATGTCAAAATCATTATGATGTTTATTTTCGTTACAATAAAGTTCCTATCAGTTTGCTGCTGTCAGAGGTAAAATAAATGTGAACGGACTGTTAAAGTACGGCAATTATCCCTCTACTTTATATTATTGTTACTGGTACACTTAAATAAAAAAAAATTAAACTGAAAATGTATTGTGTTTCGCAATTTTTTTAAGTGAAACTAATAAGTAAGGAATCAATTTTCAAAGGCTCTTCATGTGACCAGAGGGTTCGCCTATTTTTTGGCTGAGGAATAAACATTGCCATACAACGTGGCAATGCTGCCAGCATTTTGGGCAGTTTGCCTGTTGACAGCGATGCAGACGAATTTTTTGATGCTCTTTGATTATTTCCCCTTTTTTATATATGAGTACTTGTACATCAAGCTACTACAATCTGTCAAATTACTATAATAGATTTTCAACTTTATCGCTAAAACATAAGGTCAAAGTTGATTGGGGTTCAGGTAGCTTGATGTGCTGGCGTCTTTACATAATATTTTTATGTTAAGACTGTTAGCTTTTTAAATTATGTAAATATAAATAAATACCAGGTGCTAACAGAATCCATCTTTCTAACGAGCTTGTACTGCCCCACTGCAGGGCAAAGGCCTCCCTTCCCTTTTCCACACAATTCTGTCTTTTGCTAGTGCCAGCCAGTCCCTACGGTAGGAGTCAAGCTCGTCCCGCCATCTTCGTCTTGGCCTGCCGCGATGGCGTCGTGCGTTTAGTAGGAAAGAAAGAAGTTTTAAATAAAAACCGACTTCCAAAAAAAACACTACAAACTGAAAAATAACTTTAATTTCGGAAGTCGGTGTCTTAGGGATCAGTATTTTAGTTTTTGCCACCGACTTCCGAAATTAAAGTTATTTTTCAGTTTGTAGTGTTTTTTTTGGAAGTCGGTTTTTTTTTTGTTAAAAAGTTTTTATTTCTCGCTTTTTAGTGGGTCTATTTATAATTTATCTAAGTTACAATAGCCTAATGTCAACTTTCCCATCGCCTTTTTATAAATTTCTCGATGCAGGGACGTTAATTGTTGAGGAGTTCTCCTTTTATTAGTTTTTAGATTAGATGCTGATAATCCTGGATGCAGCATCAGGCCAGACTTATGTCAACATTGCATTGAACTTAAAATTAGTCCTGTTTAAAATGAGCCCAAACACGACTACGGTGCTGTAATTTAAAGGTTTGTACTTTTTCTGATGCTCCTGGCTTCAGCATCAGGTCTTCGGTGTTCCTCAGTAACAGTACCTACGTTTATCCACACATCGAGCCCTTTTCAATGAGCCTAAACACGATATATCTGCTGTTAGTTGTCGAGGAGTTAGGTACTCTGCAGACTATCTTGATGATCATGAGACCAAATGTGGCAAATGCCCTATCAAACATCAAAACAATTTATTAAATAAAACAGTCCTTGCCTGTTCGAGTAACTTCTTACTGTTAAGGAGTTGTACCTTCCATCATGAGCCCAGCTACCTGAGATGGTGACAACCATACACAAATACACAAGATACTTCATAAAATATGCGAAAAACAATAAGTGAGCCTATAAAATTTGAGGGTTGCCCTCGATTTCTCTAAGATCCCATCATCAGATCCTAACTTGGTGACAATGGGACCACCTCAGAACTATCTACTTTCGAACAAAAAAAGAATTTTAAAAATCCGTCGACAATTGACGGCGTATTCGATGAACAAACATACAAAAAAAAAAAAAAACATACAAACACCCGAACATAGTACCTCCTCCTTTTTGTAAAGTCGGTAAAAATACCTACCACGGATAAGAGAGCTATTTTGCTGTGAGCTGTGAGTATATTTATTTTTGTTTCTTCTTCTCTTTATGATTACATTTGCTGTAGGAATAAACTTACAAAAGTCGCATTTTTATGCAGTAACTAAGAACTCCTCTTTGACTCAATTTCTAAAGAAAGTCTTTTGAGATATATAGATATTAATTTCCCGTTTGTTTTTACTCTTGATATAAAATAAAGAGACCATAGAAATATAATAAAATGCACATAGGTAATACTTTTGTATACAGATTTCTTTTGCAGGGTGGGGGACGTCAATATGGCAATAAATTAGACTTCGTTTATAATCTGTAAAATGACGTTCCTGGTGAAAAAATTGAATCAAATACATACTATCCAATAACTGTGACCTCTGAGTATGCTTCGGCTTTTCTTGTCTGAGTAGTCGGATAGGAAAATCGCTCATTTGGAGAAACATCGACGTAAATATATTTTTTCCCAAAAATAAGTTAAATATGACAAAGCACCTTAGAAAGCGTATTTACGTTAGGAAAGCAAAAACGTAAAAAAAAAGTAAAAGTTATTTTTACAAACTTACGAACACAAGTAAAATTAATAATAATTAATTTATTGATATGTCACTATAGCGGTTAATTGGCAAAACCCATTGTCGGCCCATCGCTACAGTCCAGAAAAAAAAAAAAAAAAATTAAGATTTTGGTATTTGACGATTTCAAAATATTCCTACGCACTAATAATAACAGTGTTTAAGTTTTTCGCATTGTCGTCGTACCTTTGTTTGCAGTGGTAAATACTATAGTATTTAGGGTTAAATAATATTAATAAAATATGTACCTACATGTATATAAAAAAGAGGAAATAATATAATGGCTCCGAAGCTTAATACCAGAATCGCTAAATACCAGATTCACAAATTGCCAGACTCGCAAAATACCGGATTCGCCTTAAACCAGTCACAGGGCAACACGAAATTTCTCCACATCGCTGTCAACAGGAAAAGTGCCAAAAAGGTAGGCAGTAGTAGTAAATGGAAATAAATGAAAGCACAAGAATGTAACATTCGACAACCCAAATACTGAAACCCTAAAGTTACTTCAAATGACAGGTGATTACACCATTCAACGCGACTGATCACACGAGCGACGGTAAGAAACCTTTCGTTCAGGTATTGATTTAGGGTGTTGTTGTAACGTTGTTGGCACATAAATTTGAAGTGTTTCATTATGTCTGTAGGTATTAATAATGGCTATGTACCTAAAGGTATAACGCCGGAATTACATGGTTCGCTTTTTCCTATAAATTTTGATAGAGAAACAAATTCAAATCGTTTGAACGTAAATCGGTCAAATTCGGTCACACTGTTTTCTTCTTTTAACCCTTCGTATGCCGGAAACGTGGATCCACATGACACACAATGGTTTTTTAATCATTTCTGTAATTACGGCATTCAACCGATTTATAATAATAATACTGCCATATAACAGTTTAAAATCGATGAATGTATAGTCGACCTGGTAAATGCTTTACTATTTTTGACAACAACTCCCAGTAAATTCTTCCAGTAAAACTTCACCAACGTTAAAACTATTTTACTGTTACATAAAAGTCAAAGTCAACTAATTTACATCAAATAGGCACATATGAGACACTTTTGAACGAAACATTTACAGAAATATACTCGTAGAATTGATTCTAGTTGCCCCTTCCGAATGTAGTTTCATATGTAGAAGAATGAGCAAGAACCTTCACCGTTACCTACTCTTTTATAATGTTTTGTATGTAATTATATGTGAAGACAATAGAATAAACATTTATTTTGCAAATATCAGTAATACATAATACGACAAAAAAAAACATAGCAAAAAATAACCACCATACACAATACAATACAATACACAATACCCACAACAGCCACAATTATGTAAAAATAATTAATAAAAATAAAGCAGAACCAAATAGTCCTTGTGGTTACGACGCGCAAATGACATTCATATCACCTTAGGGTGATAAGAGAATTACGAGGTCGACTATAACCACCTAATAATTCAAACAAACTGCATTTTTCATTAAAGTCATGCAATAATAAAGTTTTCAATAACCGCAATTCAAATGAAATGAATACACACAAACATTTCACAAAACACCAACTTTCAACATTATAAACCTCAAACGAAAAGCTACATATTATATGAGTTTTAGTGAACCTCGCACATTGTTCTGTTACCAAGGGAAAAAGAACATGAACGTAGGGTGAACATTTTCCCGTTATAATACTGAAAGCGAATGAAAAACACGCCAGATGTGAAAAATGCAGTCTCGTTTGCAGTTGAAAAGTTCATGTCGCCCCCTGTTTTTGATCCATGACCGTTCTTATTTTTTTATTTTTGCAATTTCAAACTGGAAGCCCGAATTTTCACTGGCTGACAACGGTAAGGTTAAAATTGCCCAAAAAGAGACTTCGAATTTACCAGAAATGCTTCTCGAAATAATATTACTGATTAATACTTCACTACCAATTATTCGAAGCTACTTATACTTTCATATGCACAAGATTGCTTGATTTGAGATGCCAAAGATTTAGTTAGCTGCGCCCCGCGGTTTCACCCGCGTAAATGTCGATTCCGTGGGAATATCGGGATAAAAATAGCCTATATGTTAATCTAGGGTGTCAGCTACCTCCATGCAAAATTTTATCAAAATTGGTCCAGTCGTTTGATCGTGAAGAAGTAACAAACATATAAACACACCCTCACCCACACACTCACAAACTTTCGCCTTTATAATATTAGTGTGATAAAAATAGCCTATATGTTAATCTAGGGTGTTAGCTACCTCCATGCAAAATTTTATCAAAATTGGTCCAGCCGTTTGAGCGTGAAGAAGTAACAAACATATAAACACATACACACCCACACACTCACAAACTTTCGCCTTTATAATATTAGTGTGATTACAATTAGAGAGATTGGATTTAAGAGTAAGGGAAGATCAAAGAAACGATGGATGGATTGTGTTAATGATGATATGGTTAGAAAGGGAGTGACTACCGAGATGACGACTAATAGAGAAGTATGGAAGAAAAAGACATGTTGCGCTGGACCCAAACAAATTGGGATAAAGACGGAAGAATAATGATAATACGATTCGAGAGGCCTGTTTACCGCAGTGGACTGACACCTGATCATTCTGATGATAATTCAATATCAAAGTCCTTCTGAATATTGCAAGAGGTATTTGCTCTACGAAGACAGGGGTCCGTGGCTAAATAATAACAGCCGCATAGGTCGATCGATCAGGTTAAGCTACGCTTGCCGCGGTTGCTCTGTGGATGGGTGACCATCTTTACATACCGAGACCCCTCCGTGCCTCGGTTAGCACGTTAAGCCATTGGTTCCAGATGTCATGCGTGGATCTTTGACAGTCGATACGGGTAGTCAGAAGCCCGAAAGTCTGATAACCAGTCTAGTACCAAGGCGTATAGTACCTATTACCCAGTAACTGGGTTGTGGAGGTCAGATAGGCAGTCGCTCCATGTAAAATACTGGTATTCAGCTGCATCCGGTTAGACTGGAAGCCGACCCCAACATAGTTGGGAAAAGGCTAGGCAGATGATTTGCTCTACGATGAAACCGATACGGGCTGGTATTATAATAAAAGTCTGCATAAGAATTCAATACCATCATTTTTAAATTCCTCCTTCAAAATCCGCTCCGCTAGTGAGAAGCCAATATTGTAAGATAAAAGACTAAGAATCTGCATAGTAAACACAGCCGCGAGATAAAGCAAGCAACTTTTCGCTTAACTCCAAAGTAAAACCACAGACTAAGAGCACTACTTTCAAATTCACGTTTCCCTAAAACATCTAGGTGGTACAACAAAATGTGTGGGAGAGCAGGTTATGCATAATTTCAAAAGGAGCTTAAACAAGAACAAAACTCCAAACTTCATTAAAGCTGAACTCAAAGTCAGCTAAGTGAAACACTACCTGGTCTGAATCTGATTTACATAGTTTGTTAATTTAATTGTTGTATTAAAGAGTTGGGCCTGATGTGTATAAAGTTGGAGATGAAAATCCGTATGAGAAAGTTTTGGTCGTGAAGTAAGGCAAATTTCCAGTTGGATGGGTCATCCATCATATCTAATTTCTACAGAATGAAGGTTGTTGGCAAATAGTTCTTGCTCTTGGGGGCAAAGTTGATTAATTCATTAATGTAGAATAGAAGGCATGGTTAACTTACGTTATTCAACTTTTTGAAAGATTGATTTGCTAGAAGAGAAGTAACTTGGGAAATGCCGGCTGATAGAAATGTAGGTACGGAAGAAAGCGAATAAATTGGGATACCTAAAGGGTAGAAGAATAACGATAATAAACATTCAACAACCTGTAAAATTATTTATCATAAAAAAAACTGTTTTGTTTCAGTTACTTCCGTTACGTTTTGTTATTAACGTAACTATAGCAACGTTTAAAATTAAATCAATAGGAATATAATTATATTTTCAGAAGTGAAAATAATTTGATTTTATTTAAATAATCACACTAATATAACATTCATTTTAAATTATTAATAATAAAATATTCAATTTGTTTTATTTCACTTATTAATAATAAGAATAGTATTTTTTTTATAATTTATTTTATTATAAATACTAAGTTATTGGAGTCGGAAATTATGTAAGTTAATCTAATTCATTAACATCAATATTACATCGTTCACGTTCGATAAAGTGAACTTTGAAGTGATATTATATCGATTAATTTTTTAACGTTTATAAAACAAATGTTTTATTTTTTTCAACGAACTATCACTAATCCTAATAGTAATGTTACTGTTATTTGAAAAGCAGTATTATTGAGTACCAAGTGTGATTGTTAGGCTGATGTTAAAAAAATCCCAAAGCCCCTAAAAACTGAACCAAAAAGCCAAATCCTGATAGATTAACGAGAGGATTTGAGTTTACCGAATATAAGATAAGCTCAATCACCGATATTACTGCCAATATTAATTCCGCCGTTGACAATTTCCAGCAGTTTGGTGTAATAATAATAATTCCCGTCTAATTTTATGCTTACAATAATCCAGGAATCAGTCACTAGCTACTGTTAACGAGATCCACAATCAGCAATTTCCTACTATTTGACCTTCGCAATTGCGTAGGATGTTAGTATCCTTCCCACCTTTTATTCCCAAATCAGGACGGAGTTCCGGTATCCGGACCCAGGTTAACATGTTCCAATTACATACCTTCCTAATTGGGTGTGTTGATTTGTTACCAGCCGGTGCTTTATTCACACATGGATTGATTCTGAGCTTTTAAATTCTTTGGTCACCAATCCGTTTATCGGCCATGACCAACCTTTACTGGAATAGGCTAATGCCTGCTTTCCAAAAGCCTTATTAAATTGTTGATGCAGTCATTTGACCAATTGTTATATGTCTGACGAATCTGTTGGTGGAAGAGACCATACTTGATGCGATTTTCTACTTGATCTAAATCTGCTTTGAACTCCTATGCTAGCTAAAGTGATTGATTCACTTTTACAACAGCCAATGATAATGAATTGACCTGCGATCTCAAGTATGATAACAGTGAACAGACTCCTGAAATTATTCCGGCATTACTTGTACCCAAACATCGTGATAACATCTTGAAATGTTAAAAGCTGCCAATTTCGTACCATTTGGCCGCTTGAAAATCATAAAGATAAATCAGAATTACTGTTGCAGGGCAATCTAAATAGGTGCTCGGAACGTAAATGTTGAAATATCGGCACAAAATTTTGGGGTACGCTAACGTTGGGTCAATTTATTTGAAATTCGTTGGCGAAGTATCTCAGGCAAGAATAAAAAATGTTCTGGTTTTTAGCGAAGTATCGCCCGGTCGATTTTATAGGTGGTATCCGATAAAAACGCTTGCCTAATTTGTTACTGTTACCTGACCTGAAAATCTAATGTTGGTTTGCCCTTAAGGTGTTCAAGTCCTATCAAATAACTTTCAAGCAACATTTCACAGAGCATATTGCTGGCAGATGTAGCCTACGGTATGTTCGTATAATATGATATCATATTATTTCAGACTTACGGAAAAGAAAAAAACTACTATAAATGTTTTACAGCTTAATACCTAAACATAACTTAAAATAAATAGGTCCGTATCAAGACGGAACTAAATAATTATTATAGTTACACACATAATGCGCAAAATTTCCGCATTCAACAAATTTGTGATCGTAGTTAATATACCTGTTTGCACCGAAAATTATGAAGCGTAAATTAATTTTCACGTCAAATAAATACGTTACATTAGCGTGTATTTCCCAGCCGCAGTTAAATACACGTTTAAAACCAACGTGCGCTATTTATTATTATTAATTAGTCGTTAAAACAAATTATTCACAAAAACAAACAATGTTACTTACTTCTATGGCAAGTTTATAGAATCCCCTTTTTATCACAAACACAAAAAAGTTAAATCACCGATTTTTATTCACAGCCACGCTCCCGCTGAAGTTATAACAGACTAAGCGGGTGGATCGCTCGGGACGTGCGATCTCCCCAACGCTCGGGCCACGACTGAAGCTCCCTCACTACAATCTAGATACGAAAGGGTGTGAAGTAACGTCCTATCAACCCCTACATTATAGGAACATTAGTGACTCCCTGATCAGTTAATTAACTAAAACTTTACAGTTAATGTAACGTTAAATTTGAAGGAAATTAAGATCGAGTTATGTACCAGATTTTGGCTAGATGCTGATTTATAGAAGATATTTCCTGTTGCGACGAAATATGGGGCAAATTTAGTACTTACATGTTGAATGACTGTTCAAGATTAGTTCCAGAATTTTCTCTTGGACGAATAAGCAGTCACGACTCTTAATATTTCCGGAGCTTGCTGCTTCGTCGTAAAACCCTTCAGGTGGAAGAAGGTACCCGTTTTGTAAAATTCAGACTTAAATTTTTGAGCACACCCGTTTTATTTGCTCGTAATATTTTTACGTGACACGTTCCAATTTTCGTTTTATAGTATTGCATATTATTATTTTTATGTTATAAACTTCCTGAGCTTTGTAGACGTAGAGGAAACTGAGACTGTCATCTAGATATTTGCATTTTTACATTTCAGTTTGTAACAAAAGGATTCAGATGCAGAAAAAATATTTTTGGTGTATGTTTGAATACCTAGTAATGTTTTTTTTTGCCAAAACAGACAGTTTGCATTTCCTATAGATCATAAGTACCACAGTACTAGTAATAACGACCGCAGTTTTTGAAAATAATTTTATTGAAAAAAAATTCAAAAACCTGTTGATGAGGTCCTGGGTTCTATTCCCGGGTCGGCAGTGTTATTGGCTTTTTAAATCTGGAATTTCTCAGTAGCAGCCCAGAGTCTGGATTTGAACCCGGTTGATGGCAATAGGCTCGACCCCTAAAGGTGGGCTACAACTCCGCCAAATACAGGCGTCATGACTATTTTCAAAGTAAAAAAAATTGTATAATAATAATCATTTATTTCGAGCAACAAGACTCATAGTGTTCGCTTGCATAAAGGAGCAGGTTTCGTTTCCGGTACGGGTGGGATCGGTACCGATCGGTGCAGGTATTAATTTATGTTATCTTATGCGCTCACATAAGGTAGGGAGATTTTAATAAATAAATAAATAAAGAAACAAGTAAAACGTGTTACCGTTTCCTTCCGAAGATCAACCTGCACAGACCTGTACCGGAAGCCGGGACCGAAAACCCGTTTCTTTATGTAAGCACTCTTAGTAATAATATACTTACAAACTATGTTAGTAATACACTTAGAAAGGCAAAAACTAAAACACAAAACAGATTGTGACTTCACTCCTGCAAGGTGACAGTCCCAGCCGATACCTTGCATGGCAGCAGTGGTTCACAAACGCACAATCAAGCCTGCTTGCTATCATGGATAGGATGCTGTTGGGGCTGCGCCGCACCCTACGGACCAAGGATGCGCACCGCTTCCGCATCATCATGTAGAAACAATCCACGTGAGCTTCAGCGAACATCGCTGACGCACTGCAGTATCGGGGCATAATTTTGAGTATATTGAACCCACAGACTGCAAATGTAAAAAGACGTGCAGTAAGCACTAAATATAGTGCGCTTGACCTCTTTAGAGGCACGGCTAAATCTGCGGGCAATCATGTTAGCTCTCACACACAGCGCCCGTTTATATCTATACACTCTACTGTTTTGCCACAAGCCCTTTTACAACAGTTTTCTTTCTTTTGTACCAATCTTGGCCAAATCTTTCTGGCAATTTCAGCGTGGTCACAATTCAATTATCCTAAAAAAAGTTTCATTAAAATAATTGATAATTTCCATATACAATCATAATCCTGGTCCACATGGGATCAAATTATTAATTAGTTCACATTGAATTGATGAACATAAATCGTATTGATAATTATCGGTTTTTAATAGGTAACTGAACCGTTTCAACAGCTGGTTGGATTTCATCCATTCGAGTTATTTTATGCTTTGATGGATTGATTGGTTTTATGGATCTAGAGAATTTAACTCTTTTATCGTTTGTGACATTAAGGTTTAGTACGCAAGAGCAACTGTAGATCCTTTAGACAATCATCGCTTTAAGGCGAAAGCGCCAGGGTAGCCCGCGAAATTCATTTTTTTTTAGGTTTTTTGCAATTTGCTGGTCAGTATTAAGTTGTACGTTGATTAAAATATGATTCGCGGTCGTAACAAATACGTATTTACAGAACTATAATCATTAAAGTCATCAACACAACTCTCTAAGACCATGTAATCCCCAAATGTCAAGATTTCATGAAATAGTAATTCTTGGGGATTACATGGTCTTAGAGAGTTGTGTTGATGACTTTAATGATTATAATTCTGTAAATACATATTTGTTACGACCGCGAATCATATTTTAATCAACGTACAACTTAATACTGACCAGCAAATTGCAAAAAACGTAAGAAAATTTGAATTTCGCGGGCCACCTTAGAGCTTCCCCCTTAAGTAACTCATGTACCTTTTCGATGGAATCTTGAAATATGTTGTTCAAACCTTGTAAGCAGTCCCTAGTTTTGAAATCCTTAAATTATTTTTTTATTTGGACTTTTATACGTAATTGAGAAGAGAGGGAGGTATCATGGTATTTGAATCCGCATATACAGGGTTACATGACCTAAAGCGCGGTCATTGTCGGACTGCATAAATAAGAAAGAGAAGCGCGATGACACAACGCTAGTAATTTATTGCAAAATATGAAGCAATTATTTAATTACAAAAATATATTGTTTGGACTGAAAAAATAAAACACTAGTGTTTTAGTATGTTGCTTGTAGAATAATCTGACAAAAAATCAGAATGATTGTATGTATATTTGTATGGTTTTTATTGTAAAAAGTAAGTTGTATAAAATTAGTTGTATTGTGTTTTCGAGTTTTTCAACCTAGCATATCCTGAAGAATACCTTATAGTTTTCTAATTTTGTTTACTGTAGTCGATCATATAGATACTTTTATTGTTTCTAAAACTTGCGTTTTTTGCGTTTCAGCAGTTCCCTACATTTTGACGAGTTATACGAACATAAATGTAGGGAACAGCTGATTTTTTTTCGCGATTTCAGGTTTGGTCCCATAGTAAAAGTTGTTCATAATGATGAGTACAATGACCTCTTAAGAGGTTGTTGGTATTCTTCCAATAACCCTGTATATTATAATTTTTACGGAAAATTTATAAAAACCTTTGTACCCAATCGGAACTACAAGTTATTAAGTCTTTGATTCTCAGAAGACTGTTAATACATGTTATTATGCGAGGTTGATTAATTTTAGTACCTATGGTAACACTGTGGAGGGGCTTATGGCTAAGTAATAACAGCCGCACGGGTCGGTCGATCAGGTTAAGCTACGCTTGCCGCGGTTGGTCCGTGGATGAGTGACAATCTGTACATACCACAGAAATAGATAGACCTAGATAACGCAAGTATCACGATCTGTATGAAAACCATGCGTAGATACCATTTTTTGACTACATACTATGACGTCACAAAGCACGTTAAGCCGTTGGTCCTGCGCCTGATCTCTCTCCGGTCGTGTCGGATTGCCGTCCCATCGGACTATGAGAGTGAGAAGAGGGAGTGCACCTGTGTCTTCGCGCATACTTGTGCACTATAATATGTCCCGCGCCGAAGGCTAGTCTCCGTTGAGATTGGCCGCCGTGGCCGAAATACGGTCTGGAGGACTTTTTTATTTTTTTTATTTATGACGCCACAAGCACTAATTAGTGATGGGAAAATCAAATCGATTCAAATACGCCGCCGCGTGCGGCTCCCGTCTCGCTCCACCCCCAGAGCCTAGCGCCAGCGCTCACGCTCACCCAGCCAACAGTACTCAGGACTGAGCGCGAAAGTGGCGGCTTACGATTTTTATACGTAAGCTGGGCACGCGAAGTACATAGTTGTATCTATATCGGTTGTACATACCAAGACCCCTTCCGTGCCTCGGAAAGCACATAAAGTCGTTGGTCCCGGCTGTCATTCGTGGATCTTTGACGTTACGGGTAGTCGTAAGCCTATGCCCGAAAGTCTGACAATCAGTCTTACCAAGTGGTATCGTATTACCCAGTAACTAGGTGGTAGAAGTCAGATGGGCAGTCGCTCCATATAAAATACTGGTATTCAGCTGCATCCGGTTAGACCGGAAGCTGACCCCACATAGTTGGGAAAGGACAGATGATGGTAACAAAGTGGAGTTTTCCTAATAGTTGCCATGAAAGAACAAGGTATTTTCCAACCCAAGAGCATGACAAGAAAGATCGAAAAACACGCACTTTCCATACTACGTTCCATTATCCCATTCTTTATACACGCTAGCGATATATTTTCTCGAAAGCCTATTCAGAAAACCTTGTGGTATATTCAAGTAAGATAATATTTAGAGAATACAAGTTTATTTAGCGAATATCAGTATTTTTCCAGCCTCGCATTTTGGAGGCGTGTAAAAATATAAAATAATATACGAAAAAATTGATAAGAGAAAAATGTTGGTGTTGTTGGATAAAATATGTAGATATGGAGAATAAAGGGCTAGATACACAAGATGCGGAGCAATGTAACATGGTAAGGTTGACGTGCTAAGGCGGGTACTGACCCGTGTTACGGGCCGTAATGTACAATTCGCAGCCAGCAAGTTACGTTACGCCGTGTTCCAAAATCCATGCAACATGCTCGTTTCGAACTCATTGTTCGCCAGTGCTTCAGATTCGTCGCCGGTCGTAGTCAAGATGTCTGACGACGAAGTTGTATAAGCATATTTGAATTTATGCAATTATTGTATAATCCAAATTAAAAAGAAAAAAGGAAACGAAATTAGAAAAGGATTCCCCAAAAAACCGACAGCGGGGTGGAGCACTCGCACCGAGCAACTACAACGAGCCGCTCGTTGCTCGTTGCAAGCGCCTTGTTTCCCCGTACTGACTGCACGGACGCTCGCTGTGTAACACGTTACATTACGCTGTAGCGGTACCAACAACGCCACATGAGAACACCGCTTCATACTGACGTTATGCAAAATCCTGAGCTGGGTACTCACTTAGCAGTGTAGCACGTAACGTATCAGATACGGTATCAACCTGCAAGTGGGTACGGCTCGTCCACGGTCCTCCGCGTATCTAGCTACGAGCTGCCGGATCCGCAGTGCTCGCAACGACGTCACGCCGACAACATGTCTCAAATGGTGGCTAGTGCTGCGTTCATATTCATGTATAATATTTTAGATAATTATAAAAGCCCACGTCGATTTCGGCAAAGTGAAATTTTCAAAGATAGAAATCGTTCTAACAATTTAGTAATGGATATGAAGTCTCAAGAGATTAGTGGACATTTCAAGAATTTCACTCGTATGTCGAGTACAGATTTTGAGTATCTCTTCAGTCCACTACATAATGAATAATTGAATACGTAAGTTCGTTTGAAGCTCGCGCGTACGTACTCACTACCCAAGCGGTCGTGACGCCGTCCACGAGCACACTGCGAGCCGCCTTTGTGTTCGCAGTGAAACCGCCACTGAGCGGGTCACTGCGAGCTTACAGCGCTCCACGCGCGAGCGGCTCGCAGCGGGCTCGTGCCTACGTACTCACTTGATACCGTATCTGATACGTTACGTGCTACACTGCTAAGTGAGTACCCAGCTCTGCATCTCGCAAGCAGAGTTTACCGCGTAACTAGCATAGATACAACAGCCCGACATGAATCATCGGGCAGTTGCCCGCCAGACACAACACCCGTCTGGTCGTCTCCCTTTTCTATATAGTATGAGTGAACTTTACACACTGTTCTTCATATCTCTATAACGTCCCGTAACGCCGGTCAGTACCCGCCTTTACGATCACAACTTAATTTACGTCACCATCTTTTCAATTTTGTATCGTTCCATATTGTTGAACTTATAACCTCGCAGAGAGAGCTCGGTAACTTAATAAGATAAGTCTGGAAAAACTGAAGAAAAAGTGAGAAAATTCTTAAAAGTTTGTTGTCATTCATATAAACCGAAGCATAAACGAGAGAGAGAGCAGTGGTGGTAACTAGTTGTAGGTCGTAGGTTCGAACGAACCGACGAGTTTGTATAAATTATTTCATCACCACTGCTCTTAAAACGGCGAAAAAAAACATCGTGAGGAAACCGACATGTCATTGAACCAAAAATTCAAAGACATGTGACATCATGTGTGTGTGTGGGGGTGTGTGTGTGTTTTTTTTTATAATAAAAATATGTTTTACCCCGCATTTACACAGAGTAGAGTTTTTGTTTATCGTTTACACCTAAAACAAATCAAAAAGACTAGGTGCATACAAAACTCGTAAAAAAACTTGTCAAAAAAGTCAATGAAGTGAACAAAATATCTAAACCAACGTTAGTACGATAAATGATATGTACTTGAAATGAATACACGAAAGGTTTATGACGAGTAACAAGACTTGTCGAAAACAAGTCGAAAAGATATTAAAAAAAGGTGTCCCAACTTGAACATCAGGTGTAAACGCCGGGGTAAGGAGGCATATAAATATTACGCTGTAGACGTTTATAAACACGTTAACAATTATTGGGTTCAGTGGTAGACCGCGAAATTCAAATTTTCTTACGTTTTTTGCACTTGGCAGGTCAGTGTCGTGTTGTATGTTGATCAAAATATGATTATAATAGGTATTTACAGAATTAAAGTCATTAGAATCATAAATATATCTCTTTAAGTTAGATTTGTTCCTAAGCACTTTTCCATAAGAGATTTTTTCTTCTGACCTGAAATTGCAAAAAATTGCAAAAAATGTAAGAAAAAATTGAATTTCTCAGGCAGTTGTAGCCCGCGAAATTCAATTTTCTTAAATTGTTTGCAATTTTCAGGTCAGTTTTGTTCCATAAGAACAAATCTCGTACCAGAGTTATGTGACTTGAGGAAATCTTCCAACAAAGGACGTCTGTCGTCCGCTATGATGATAAAAATAGGAAGACCATATCCACAATACCTTCCTTACTTCACACAAGTCAATCTGCCAGGATAACATACACCTCATAAACTGATTGTTCAATGGCGTGGCCGTTTAAACTGTCGCCGGTAGATTCCGCTGAGCGGTTCGGCGGGCGCCAATCACGGGTTTAAGATAGATTGCCAATACCGGTGCGGCTTTTGTGCTCCGCTTGGGACTTTGATTGGTTCCTTAACTATTAAAATAGACTGTCGAATCAGGCGTTCAAATTGGTAGACAGAATTCAAGAAAGTTTAAGTCTTGTAATATGGGGGAGCTTGTTGTCATTAGCAGGGCTCTCAAAACTAGACTCCAAGCTGCCACAGAGAATTTTCTAGTGGAAAACTCAATAACATTTTGCTCGATCTGAGGATCTAACTCAGGACCTAATTCTCTCGCTCCTCAGTTGCGCTTGTGACTACTGAATTTCTAAATATGTTACACGGTATAAATATAAAACTCAATTTTGAGTGACCTAATTAAAAAGGACTTCACTTGGACTATAATAAATCTACTACCCTAAGGAGGTACCAACCCTACAAAATAATTAATCTTTAAGCTTCATAATTAAAATTTTATCGACCCTCGATTATGGTGAAAAAGATATTAAAAGTTAAAGTTATTTCTACGAAATATTATTTTAAAACCATTAATTGGGATGAAGATAAAAGTGTAAAATTTATGATAAAATTAATTAAACTTCTGGATCTGATTAAATCATAAAGATTGTTAATCTGTGCGATTAGCTGAAAGCGATTGAACTTAAAATGGTTACACCGATTAGTTAGATGATTGTCAAAAGTGGTAGAAAAAACTGTTTCTAAGATTATCTACATACGTCACAAGAACTTTTCCAATTGCAGTTCTTAGAGCTGCCGTTCTGCATTCCTGACAATTGTCAGTGCGACAATTCTACGACAATTCTGGTAGTTAATGAAGATCAAATTCGCTAAACACGTACAATACGACTGACGTAACTTGACGGGCCTGAACTTTGCGCAGAAGGCTGCGCAGTAAGGTTTTTTAGAAGCCAAATGGTGACATGAGGCGAGTGCGAGTGAGAGAACATGCGCGCAAGTTCTTATTGCCTATGTTCAGGCAATAAGAACTTTTATGAAACTGACAAGAGTCAAGAAGGTACTCTCGCGTCAGCCTTGGTAAGTTAAGTTATTGAAGTTTTTTGTTGACGAATATCAAGCAGAATCTTGATTTTTGTCAATAAAAAAGTCCTGCCGTCATCAATATACTCGGCGGCCCCAAAAAAATTCTCCTAGCAAATTCAGCTACATATCAAACCCTCTTAATATTCCACCTAATCCGTAAAAAATACAGAGCAAGACCTACACGAAATAAAAAAAACAAAACAAAAAACAATCGGTACTAATAAAACAAAGCTCAAACAACTACATTTGGTCGGAAAAATAAAAAAGCAAAGGATCGAACCGAAAGTTAATAAAAGAACGAAACCCGTGATACCCGACTAGGTTCGATCAATCACCCGACAAGTTCGGATGAAGACCGAACGTGTGATTACGGCATAATGACGGTGCCACGGACCCCTAAAATGTGCCCACATATTTATAGAGTTGTCTCTTTTTGTATTTACCGTTCTCCTTGTGCAAAGATTTTGTGGGAGTAAAGTGGGCATTTTGTCAAGTGGATTTTTCTGTGTGTGCATTTAGATTTGGATTGGGATAAACGTAAAAGTTTAGAATGGATAGATTTTTGTTTAAAACTTTAAAAGCAGCGTTTTATTCTTGCCCGATGAAACTCGTTGATAAAAATGCATTCGTTTTTTATTTACACACACAGTGATCGAGTTCGAGTAATTTGAATATCTTCAAACTCCAAAGCATTTATTTCAAATAAACCAATTACAGGCACTTTTGAATTGTCAAGAAGTCCGTCAGTGAGAAAGATAAAGCAACTTGCCCAATCTAAAGCGTAGTAGATTCGATATCCGTGTAGATTCGATACCTATGGAGAAGAACGCCATGGACACTCTTTTTCAGAATCAGAATCAGAACTTTATTTGCTATGAATGTACAGGTATAAGATGTTGTACATAAATTAAAGAGATCAGCCACGCGCTTTTTAAGCGTAATTCACCTTGCACTCAATCGGTGCACTAAAAATAATAGTAGGCATTTTAAATAATTTTATGTATCCATTTACTTCATTAAAATGCCAGCTGAGATCCAAGATGAAAAGTATCCTACGTCCTACTCCAAGTCATGGTCTACCAATATGCCAAATTTCATCCAAATTCGTTCAGAAGTTTTAGTGCGACTCGTAACAAACAAACATACAAAAAATCTAATATTTTCTCTTTATAACCCATCGCATGTCTAATTAGCAGACAATAGAAATTCTATTGTTATCGGTACATACCCTGTACACGCGACATGCGAAGGGATAATATTAGTTTAGGTAAAGTAGAGCAACATAATCCTCTTCATATTATATCATGCTAAGACTCCAAAGTACAATATTCCCTATCTTCACAAATATTAAGGCCATCTAAAGGACCAAAGGGAAGCGTTAAGCGGTCATTACGGGTCCTGCGGAACGAAAGCCGATTTCAGCCCTTACGACGACATGGAAGAAAGGTGATATTATGATTTCTAAGAAATGAGATACGTAATTTATCTTACGACTAATAAGCTGACGTAATGAATTGGGATTGCTTCAACTAAATAAATTAGGGGTTCAATGTGATTAAGAGTTTCTGTGGAGTTTTTATCGTGAGAAGAAACTGAGAAGTTTTCCTTTTGACGTACCTATTTATCACCATTTTAAAATTGCTTATTAAATTTGTCGGCGCGTCTAGAGAATTGGTTCGGCGATGCCAACCTCTTTGCTTAATATTGTTTTTTTTTAGAAGATAATGTCAACTGTCAATTTGACGTAACACCATGTACTGGGGAGGGCGGCCCGCCAGATTGAAGAACGAAATGAAGTGAGGGTACATTCACATGGGTGGATCTTATAAGACGATATAGATTGGAGGAATTGTGCTGGAATATCCAGGGGGTCTACTCCGAAGTGGTTGATTGTCGTGTCGGCCGAATGTTCGGTCATTTTCTGATTCGAATATTGTTGTCCTACTACGAATTTAAATAAAAAAAAGGTAAAAAAAGGGTAAGGGTTCTAAAAAGGTTCGGATTGGCACAGTTTGGTCGGAACCTATAGTCAATATAGGAAATGAAAGGTAGTAGAAAATGACCGAACATTCGGCCGATACGGTGGTTAACCGCTTCGGAGTAGACCCCCAGTTGTGAGGAAATTAGTTGCGCTCGCGCCCCACGTACTTGGCGGAACGTCGTTCACGCATTATAGTTAGTTAAATAATTGGATTAGACATCGTGTGATTGTTAATAATGACTTTCACATACTTTCAACTCCTCGCCCGCAAACCCTCGCAACATAACCTCTTCTGATAAGGATGATTTATTGCCTTTAAAATAAATCTGTTTGATAGAATTACTGGTGAACTTGCTATAAAATAAATAACAAGAATCCTTTCTTTTTAACCGACTTCTAAAAAGGAGCAGGTTCTGAATTCGGATGTTTTTTTTTTTCGTCTTTTCTTGTCGCTGGTATTCTTCCTCGTTGTTTTTTTTTATAGTTTGAGCCCAGTAGGTGACATGCTGATTGGCATCAGTGACAGGGCTTTAGGTCATCCGAGGTGAAGGTGAACAAGGCTCCGTTTCAACCTTTAAACACAATATTGGTAGTTAGTTGAGATCTTTACTTTCTATTGTTTTTTTTAGTGTGCAACATGATTGCAGAGCAAGAATCTCAGTTTTATTTAAAAATCCTTTTATTTTTGTGAAAACAAGACAAAGTTCAGTGACAATATAGATCCCACCAAAAACATTTGCATGTAAAATGTTGCCAATCACATATGGCTCGCACTGTCAAAAAGTTATCAGATCTCATGTAGAGCCAAGCTTCTAACTCTACACGCCCTAACTTCACAAACTCTACACCTTAGTCAAAATATGAGGCTTGGCCGTTTCGTTACTACAAGAACTATTGTATAACAGAAAAGTAATGAACAGTGAATACATTTTTCACCTTACGCCCATGTGATGGTATCGATCGATCAAGAATTTTCAAAATACCGAAACAGTCGTCATTTTTTTTGTGATCTTTACCTTTTTGTAATATATTAGTTATGAGACAGGATCTATATAATTATTATTAGTGTATATCCTTTATTTCATTAAATATCACGTATAAATTATATTTTTAAATATTAGAATATAAAAAATATAAAAACATTTAAAAATATAAAAAATAGTAGCCCACCGGTATCGGGAACAGGGTCCAAGCTACCGGCGGTCAGGGCTCCAGAGAGAGGAACCTCCTAACAATGCGGGCCGTGTCCAGAAGTACCGCTTTCTGAATCAAGCCCTTGATCCAGCTGCCCAACGAGAGCCTCCTTAGGTGTTGGTCGAGGCTCTTGGCTATTAACCCATTGGCTGTCACGACTATCGGTACAATGGTTGCTGAGTCCACATCCCACATGTCGACAACCTCGTTAGCCAAGTCAAGATACTTGATCTGTTTATCTTTCTCGGCTTTCACGAGGTTCTCATCATGCGGGACGGCTAAGTCAACAATCATTGCGCGCCGCTCTGATCGATCCACCACCACTATATCAGGGTTATTGGCAACAATAGTCCTGTTAGTGATGATGGATCGATCCCGGTACAATGTGATATTACCATTTTCGAGAACTGGGTCGGGCACTTAACTGTAGTACGGCACCTCCGATTCCACAAGGCTGTATGTCAAAGCAAGCTGCTTCTGTAATTTATATGGTGTACATAATAAAGAGTATTCTATTCTATTCTGATGGATTATCCTGACTACAAGGTTGTGTCTACGGCTACCGCCGTGTGGTTGTGGTTACCGCTGGCTCGGAACATAAAGGGCTAAGGAAGGCACATGGGTGGGTTTTAGTCAGTAAGAGTCTGACACTCCCTTCCGCTCCACCCAGAGCGGGAGGGGTCATTTGATGATTTCCCATCCGCAAAAAAAAAAAAGACCGTCTATGCAAGTTTAGTTATATATTATATTATATATTATTTTAGTATTTATTATTATTAGTTAGTCATTTCATTTTGTACCACTAAAATTATGCCCCAAATAAAAGTCATTAACTAAATCGTATTATGTATAGTTTATTATTGTTGTCTATTGCTTGCATGTATAAACCACCAGAAACTACATGTAAATACATGTTACATGGGACTTTATCCGAGCAGTGAATACAACTTCACACTGCGTAAACACGAAATAGAACGAGATAAAAGTTTCTTTATAGTACGATTTCGTTTCGATCTTGTTACGAGTCTATTCGCTTGTGAAGCGTACAGTCGCCCACGCAAGTTGTGTCGTGCCAAGTTCCTATTTGTGTTGAGCCTGACGTGTTTAGGTTGAGCGGTGTACTTTTGAGGTGATGGTATTTTTTTTTTGTTTTATTTGTATTGGTTTTTTATTGTTGGTCTCGTGGTCGCAAGCGTGACTGCTGAGCGTGGAGTCCTGGGTTCGATTCCCGGGTCGGGCAAAATTTTATTGAGTTTTTCCATTACGAATTTCTTAGTAACAGCCCGGAGTATGGAAAGTTGGCGGTGTGATACCCCCGTGCCTCGGAAAGTATGTTAACCCGTTGGTCCTGCGCCTGATCTCTCTCCGGTCGTGTCGGATTGCCGTCCAATGGAATATGAGAGTGAGGGAAGAGGGAGTGCACCTGTGTCTGCGTGCACACTTGTGCACTAAGTCTTCCTCCGTTAAGATTGGCCGCCGTGGCCGAAATACGGTCTGGAGGACTTTATTTTATTGCACTGTGTTCCTGTTGATGTTGGAGGGAAACAAGGTGGTGTTAGAAAACATGGCAACAGCACCTTGTTTCCTTACTTAAGCAATCTGCCCAGCCTTTTCCCAACAATGTTGGGGTCGGTTTCCAGTATAATCGGATGCAGCCGATTACTAGTATTTTACCCTTTGGTAAGACTGGTTGTCAGACTTTTGGGCTTCTGACTACACGTAACGACTGTCAAAGATCTACGAATGACAGCTCGGACCAACGGCTTAACGTGCTTTCCGAGTCACGGAGGGGTCTCGATGTGTAGTGGACATGTTCATGCACCCACGAACAAGCTTCGCATCGCGTTGATCGACTCGTGCGTCTCTTATCATTTAGCCACGACCTCTCAAGGATTCAACAGGGTATCCTTACCTAATGGTATGACATCGTCAACGAACAGCATTGCAAGACATTATAAGTTCAATTAAGTTACGAAATCAAAGTTAATATTTCAATTGTAGCATGTTTTTCAAAAAATCCTTTACGTTAATATCAATCAATCAACTCTGCCTATTGCAGTCCACTGCTGGACATAGGCCTCTCCCAGGCTGCGCCACAACACCCTGTCCTCCGCCTTCCTCATCCAGTCCATTCCAGCCACTTTCTTTAGGTGGTCCGTCCATCGAATTCGTCGTTAATATCCTACCTATAAATTTCCCATTCAATCTCTTTAAATATTCATCCCTCTAATAATCCATTGTTGTTAACAGACATCCTGCTTCATAATTTATTAACATCGCATACAGACGTGTCTTCACCGCTAAGATGTGGAAAGGAATCAGGGCGAGCACTAATTAGTCGTGAGCTCTCGACGTGTGTTTGTGAAGACAGCTGCAGTATTTGTGGTGCAAAATACATATACCATAATGCAGTAGGTACAAGAGTACTGTATATAGTGGAAATAGAGAATAAAGAGATTAATAAAATAATAGATGCCAAGCAAGATACAGAAAAATGTAACGAAACTATTAGAAGGCAGGAAAAGGAACAGAAAATGTACTTAGATATTTTTACTTATACCGAGGAAATGTTTAATGTCTTCTTATGACTTACTTTATTAACGCTTGTACCTAAAAGCATAATAAATAAACAATTAAATAAAGTACACCACAAAATAAATATCTATAAACAATCATACATAAATGCAGGTCTTAAATCCAATGCCAAAATAAGAGAACATTTTAAAAATACCGATTCGATACTTTGAGCACCTGTGCCCATATAAATTACTAGGCGTGGTTTATACATATAAATACAACATTTGTATTGCGGCACAGTATTTCGAAGCGATATATTATCCAATTTTCATTTAAAATATCCTATTGCAATGCATTTGTAAATTAAATACGGTCTGTTTTTGAATGTATTGAACCTGTGTACCTATATATTTTTTTAATATGTATTGAAATGGGTAAGTAATGTGGTTGTCTACATTCACTGTACAATTGGTCGTGGTGGGGTTATTCTGTCATTTGTAGATCTTTGACCGTCATTTCGGGTATTCGAAAGCCCGAAAGTCCGACAACCAGTCTTACCAAGGAGCATCCGGTTACCTAGTAACTGGGTTGTATGAGGCCGATAGGCACTCTCCAAGTAAAATACTGGTATTAGGCTGCATCCCGATAAACCCCAACATAGTTGGGAAAAGGCTAGGCAGATCATGATGACGATGTTGATGATAAAGGGGTTTACCAGTGTTCTCGATAGATGTTAAATAGTCCTGAAAGTATTTTGACAGAAACATTTACATCCTATCCTTCTAGTCCTACTATCCTACTTCCTACTATCCTACTTTGTACTTCCTACTATCCTACTTATTATTATATTATGTAATATTATAAACGCGAAGTTTGTGAGGATGAATGGATGTGTGTTACTCTTTCACGCAAAAACTACTGAACGGATTTTTATGAAAATTTATGGTATTCTAACTTATATATCAGAATAACACATAGGATACTTTTTATCCCAATATTCCCACTACCGATATTTCTAGAAGTTAACAACAGAAAAGATATCCTAAGGAGTTTATATTTACAAAAGGATCCTTTGCAGTGATCATATCCAAAGAGTTCTTATGTGTGTTTAATAAGCCTCGAGTGGAGAACCTCGCTGACGATGCAGGAATTCTGAATAGTATTACCGACTATACAATGAGAGATCTTAAAGTGGAAATAGCGAGCGAACTTTGTGTGGCCTTTCATCTTACGTTGAAACGTAGCTTACGTTGAAATTAGATTCATATTGTGCTGTTTCTAGAGTTGTGAAAACTGATGCCGACATTAACATTAAAGAAAAATACACAATGTTTGATATCAAATGCTTAACTTTGTTTGTCTGTTACAGATTTCGATGAAATTTGGCATCCGGATAGACTTTGACCTGGATATAGTATACCTTTATCCCGTGTGTAAGCCGCGGACAAAAGCTATCTTTCTATTGTTTTAAGTATGGTAACATTTTGGAAATTATTATAGACAAGATCTGCCACCGCTAGACGTGCACGCCTAACACCTCCGGACTCTTTGCTCAGCTCCACCTCGCCGCCGCCGGTACCCAGCCCCACTGTGAGCGCTGTGACGACACCTACCGCGGCAGTTGCGTCGAGCTCGAGCGACGAGTACTTCTCTCCGCCCACGACGCCACCACCTGCTCGTCGACGGGGAGGACGCCGGCCGCCGGACGGCTTAGGACATCGAGGCCCACCGGCCTCTGATAGGGTCCCAGCTCCCGGCGGAAGTGTGCAGCGCATGAGATGGACACGATCTATCAATGAAAATGTCATGCGCTCATACTATGGGGCTACAGAGGGGGGAAACAATCTGACCGCGTACCGTGTTCGGATGCTCTCTCTGTTTCAGGTGCTTGAACCAGCTGTCAACGTTTCGGCACAACGATTATTGGATCAGGTAACTTAACTTTAACTTTTAATTTTCTACTTTTGGAAATTAAGTTTTATTTAATGGGCATTTGATGCGGACAATTCGTGAAATAAGTTTCGAGTTAAAATGCACAGCTATGGGAATGGTGGAAGATCATAAAACGATGATTGGATTGTGTGAAAGATGATTATGGCTAGAAGGGATAGAATATTGAAATGAAGTTTGATAATTATAACAGGTGTGTACATAGTGTGCCAATAAGTTTATCACATTAATTGAAACCATGTACGTTGTAAACCATTACGTATTTTAAACATACACACTTAAAAATAATTAATAACAATTGACATTGTAGCCGTGTGACATTTTTTTCGTTTGAGTATTTAACAACATTCAACTTTATTTGTGACTAGCACCCGCCCGCGGCTTCGCCCACGAGGTATGTCGATATAAACTATCCTATGTCCTTCCCCGGGATGCAATCTATCTCTCCGAAATTTTTTATCGAAATACGTTCAGTGGTTTAGGCGTGAAAAGGCATACAGACAGACAGACAGAGTTACTTTCGAATTTATAATATTGGTATGAATTATTTGGTTACAATACCATAAAGTTTGTGTTGAAATGTTGATACCATCGTCCCGCGCACGTCTAGTACCTTATTATCAAAGGTGGCTTAGTTTAAGCTATTTATTTTGTTTTTTTTTTTTTTTTATCTTTAGTAAAATTATGTATTATGTAATATCGGGATAAAAAGTATCCTATGTGTTATTCTGATGTATAAGCTATATTACTGTAAAGTTTCATCAAAATCCGTTTATTAGTTTTTGCGGAAAAGAGTAACAAACATCCATCCATTTATCCTCACAAATTTTAGCGTTTATAATATTAGTAGGGTTATAACAGACTGATAACAACTTATCACAGCCGCTGTACTGTTTGATGTGAAAACCTAATTGCCACTCTGTATATAATTATTTTTTTGTGACTGTCTATAACCATTAACCCGTAAAAAATAGATCATCATTCATATTAATTTCCTTTACCATATTAAAATTACACACACAAAATTACAGGAGGGTTCCGTGGCTAAATAATAGCAGCCGCACAGGTCGATCGATCCGGTTACATACCGAGACCTCTCCGTGTCTCGGAAAACATGGACAGCCGTTGGTCCCGGCTGTCAATCGTGGTTCTTTGACAGTCGTTATGGGTCAGTCAGAAGCACGAAAGTCTGATAACCAGTCTTACCAAGGGGTATCGTATTACCCAGTAACTGGGTCGCGGAGGTCAGATATATATACCCGAAACTGTCAAATTTTCCCAATCAACCTTGAACTTTATGTTGTAGCGATAAAGTTGAAAATGTATTAAAGAAATTTGACAGATTGTAGTAGCTTGATGTGCTGGCGTCTGTACGTCCTATAAAATTCCCAACTGTCATGTGTTCAAGACAGATGGCATCGATAATTCCCTCGACCAACTTAAACGGTTATTAACTCAATTAGAAAGTACACATATTAAAGTAAAACATCGATAGATCATCTCGACGACTGAAGTCCTGACCCAGTACAGTAAGTACCTAACCCTAATAAATAATACTTAGATGTCATACGAGTAATTAATCAAATAACTATCGAAATATAGCTAAGGCCTGGTTTAGATCATGCCAGTGGGTGTAGTTTTTTTGGATAGTAAGGAAATATGACCGTGTATTTGATGGACTATCGAGCTGTGTAAATAGAGGGGGCGTTTCAGCTTATGAGGCGATTCTAGTGTAAATCCCCCATATATTATCTGCCTAGCCTTTTCCCAACTATGTTGGGTTTGGCGTCCAGTCGAACCGGATGCAGCTGAATACCAGTATTTTACATGGAGCGACTGCCTATCTGACCTCCACAACCCAGTTACTAGGTAATGCGATACCCCTTGGTAGGACTGGTTGTCAGACTTTCGGGCTTCTGACGACCCGTAACGACTGTCAATGATCTACGAATGACAGCCGGGACCAACGGCTTAACGTGCTTTCCGAGGCACGGAGACATCTTGATATCTGAAGATGGTCACCCATCTACGGACCAACCACGGCAAGCGTAGCTTAATCTGATCAATCGACCCGTGCGGCTGTTATTACTTAGCCACAAGCCTCTCTCTCTCTCAGTGTGAATACCCCATAAACGCTAAAATTCTTAATACTAAAATATTAAATGTTAGCTTCTTAATTCCTCTCCATTTGGAAGAGACTTGGAACTGAGTCCAAGATACGCGTATTCGGAACTATTTGAAATAATTTAAAACTTCATTTTACGAGGATAGTGTCACTGGCATGGATATCAAAACTGATAATAATATTAAGATAACTTTTTTACTACCTTCGATATTTTATTCGCAAAGGTGGTAACTCAAACTTAACTGTACGATTTTATTTGATACTTTTACTACTTCACACTTCCTCGTTTGTGGGTATAACTTCCAGGTGGATTCACTCGGATATCATAAAAGGCAACTTAAGGATTTTATCAGTGAGGTGGACAGCAGCAGTCGTCTGTGTTAATGCGATCATCAACTCACTTGCGAAATGGTGTATTTTACAACCAAGCGTACTTGAAAAGTGTTTTTATGTGTTTTGATTTTGTATGCTTGCTTCGCAGTGCGTAAATTCTATCATATATTTTAAATATCCCCCTTTCCTTATAGTTAAGACAGAATTAAACGTCAAACAACGTATGGTCTAATAGACCTTATTCATAGGGTACTTAACTTTAGGCAACTTTTATAATTAAAACGGAATATGTTTTGTACTCGTAAATACCTAAGTACTAGTTTTTGACATTAGCTAAACTACTACTTAGTACTTTGAAGCTCGTTGTTATATAAAGATCAAAGAACATTGCATTCATCCTTTATTACATTCATTCATCATTCATTCAGCCGAAAGACGTCCACTACTGGACATAGGCGGTACTTGGGGGAGGCACCGCCACATGGACCGGTTCTGTGCTTCCTGCATTCAGCGGATTCCTGCGGCCTTCACAAGGTCATCGGTCCATCTTGTGGGAGGCCTTCCAACGCTACGTCTTCTAGTACGCGGTCGCTATTCCAGAACCATTTGGCCCCATCGGCCATCTGTTCTGTGAGCAATGTGCCCTGCCCACTGCTACTTAACTGTGGCAATTTGTCGAGATATACGAGATATCGTTTATTTAAGCAAAAAGAGAAAAACACAACCGACTTTTTCACCCTTTTCACGTCAGACAACCCAAGCCACCTCATTCACAATAAAGTATTTGTTCTGCAACACGTTTCCAAGCTGCAACTTCGCGCAACGTAGCCTGCGACGTGACTACCTAATGCAAAATTGAGGAGAACTTCTTCCGAGCAATTTGCTTCAGCATTGTGAATCGTTCAACAGGTCGGTCAATATATTGCTCGACATTTGTCGTCCTTCCACGAGGTCTTAATCAAGATCTAACCAACAATACGACTGTCTTGCGCAAACAGCTATTAGTCTCGGTTGTCTGTACTCTTGGAGCAGGAATGGTCAGCCATTGGCACAAATTGTTGGCTTTAACTGCCACGCCACGATGTCAAATTATTACCATTTGACGATAGTTTTTCAAGAAAACTTTACGTTTAAGTTTTTAGAAACGACTGCTAAGATTGTTGTTTTCCATTTATATAAATTTAAAAATTATGCGATGCAATGCGTAATTTTGAATTCTGTCTGATGAACCCTATACCTACCTACATTTGTCTTTTGCTTCATTAAATAGACTATACAGTATGGAAACCACATACCTACTTAAATGCAATAAATTATACCACATACTTGTTATCGTCTTTTCTGACGATATACAAAAAATGAACAGAATCAATCACGAAAAAAAACAATTGTTGTTCCCTACATTTTGACGAGTTATGCGAACATAAATGTAGGGACAGCTGATTTTTTTTCGCGACCGATTTCGTTCATTTTTTGTATATCGTCAGAAAAGGCGATAACAAATAAATGGTATAATTTTTTGCATGTATGTGGTTTCCATCCTATATGTAGAGGGGTCTGCCACCCCTGCGTTAAAGTATTTGATTTCATTCTCTTGGATTTAAAGGGTTCTACGACAACTCGAAAATACAATCTGTTGATCACTTCCTTGTTTTCATGATAAATTGCATTTCATTTTGAAGTACTCATAATCTTCTCAGCTCCACTGAAGCAATTAATTCCGGATATTGCCGGGATTAACCTACAGACTCAATTATTTTCAGTTCATCCGGTCTTCATTATCCATCCTGATTGGACCCATGTTTAATCATTTAGCAAGTATATTGATTTATTGAAATCTAGTTAAGACTCTGTTCGCTTTTTATGCCACTTAACACTAACTGGACTGACCTCTGAGTTTGTTTCGGCTTTTCTTCTCAGAATAATCAGATAGGACACGCCGACCTCATCTAGTTTAAAAAAATATGATTGACGTGTAAAAGTGTTTGTACAAACCTACTTACAGAAAATAAATCGTTTATCAAAGCTTGTAAAAATAGCCCGATAGTGCCACGTTAAAACTTGGCTAGTTAGCAAACCTTAACTCAGAATCGCCGCGGCCGGTTAACGGTAGCAACTTATACTTGTTTCTTTTTCGCCCCTGAAAATTACGACATGCCATCCTACTTTCAAAAAATATTAATGCAACATTCGACTATTGTAATGTCACGCATTACAATAGTCGAATGTTGCATTAATATTTTTACTTATAATATCATTGCCTAAAACAAATAATTATTAACCTAAAGCCCGGAATACACATGCCTGTTACTTGCACAAAAGTATGCAAGTAGCTGGCATACCAGTATGGTATTCACCAATCAGAAGTTGTTATGGCACAAGGCATGCAAGCTGATTGGTGAATACCACAATGACATGCAAGCTACTTGCATACTTTTGTGCGAGCTACTACTATATGTGTATTCTTAGCATAATAATAATAACTCTGACTGGTAGCTGGTGGCTGGTGGCTGGTGGCTGGTGGTGGTGTTGCTCTGGTGGTTCGCAATAAACATTTTGACTTTGACTTTAGCTTGGTCCAGATACAGATGGGCTACTTATTTTATATTTTTATGTTTTTTTTTGTTTATAAAAATATTTATAAATGTAATAAATAAGTACTCTAAGTACACCATCACACACGATTCATGATTGTTTAATTTTGTATTTTTGTTTTTCTTTTCCTAATAAACGACATGCGAATGACTTTTATAATGGAGGAACACTGACTCCCAAGTCACAGGTTTATACCTAGTTTGGGAGCCGGGGACCTTTGTTTGAGATTCTTCTGTAAATGTTCTAAATATCTGTAACCATGTTGTCACTTTTATGAAATAAATAAATTATTATTATTATTTAAATGAGAAAAAGTAAATCTAATAACCCGTTATAACTATTCGACTCGATTACTCGACCAAATCACTGTTCTAATCTGAACCAAGCTCTACAAATATAAATCAGTCATGTAGAGTTCCAACAAGATAGATAGCGTATAATATCTTGGGTCATCTTAATTGTCTCCAGCGAGAGCCAATCAATCACTTGAAAAAACAAGGTGGAAGGTTTTTCAGCCAATCACGAGATTGGATGTAGATTGTGAATATTAAAACAGGATTTACGATGATAGCCATTTAATGCTTCCATTTTTAAGAGAATTTTTATAGTAATGTTTGTTTTGTGCGTATTTTTCAAGATTAGTGTCGAGATTTTTAATAGCTGTTGATTTAAGCGAGGATTAAATCAACAGCTTAAATCAAAGAGGCAAGTTATGATCTTTTCAATACAGAGTTACTTGTAATTCGAAGTATTTACTACTAAATAGAAAAGACATTGCAGGGCATTCAATTTGATGGTTTACAGAAAAAAAAATTTGTGACGAATTTTGGGGAAGTTTTACAAAAACACAATGTTTCTCGAACCCTATGGATCCGTGGAGCGAGAGGGAGTGGGAGGCAGTCACCTCCTTCTGCGAAGCAGTCATGCTAGCAAAAGAGGTGGCGGGACGGCTCAGGGAGAGAGCCTCCCGTCCCAGCCACCGCGGGAGACGCTCCGGGCGTCGTCGTCGTCGACGTCGGCGTCGACGTCATCCTCGGGCAGCGTAGCTCACCGTCCGATCAGGACCAGGCGCGTGCCGGACGGCGCGTATGTGTTCCAGGCGCGCCTCAAAGAGATGTCAGCATCGAGGAGTGGCCCCATAAGGCCGAAGCTTGCCGGGTCAGCGGGATTGTCCGAAAGGGTTACCGCTGGCCCGGAACATAAAGGGTTAAGGAAGGAACACGGGTAGGTTTTAGTCAGTAAGAGTCTGACACTCCCTTCCGCTCCACCCAGAGCGGGAGGGGTCATTTGATGATTTCCCATCCACAAAAAAAAACCCCATGGATTTTTGCCTAGGCTATATGGAGTTTTTGAATGTTGCAAAGGGCACACTAAGGAGTCTTTCCGGATCTAATGAAATACAGTAAGGTAATACCACTTTTCAAATCGGGGGACAGTAAAGATACCAATAATTATAGACCCGTATCCGTGTTACCAGTTTTCAGCAAGGTATTTGAAAAGGTGATGCTGAACCAAATGCTCAATCATTTTACCACCAATAAAATATTACACGACCAACAATACGGTTTCACCAAGGGACGTTGTACAACTGATGCCGGTGTCACCTTATTAAAACACATATTTACGGCCTGGGAGGAGTCCCAAGACGCCATAGGAATTTTTTGTGACCTCTCCAAGGCTTTTGATTGCGTCGAACACGAAACCTTGCTCTTGAAACTTGAGCATTACGGACTGGGTAAACTTGCGCTCAGTTTAGTAAAATCTTATTTAAATGATAGACAACAGCAGGTTCAAATAAATGGTGTCAATTCACTCGGTTTAAAAGTAAAAATGGGTGTACCACAAGGCTCGATATTAGGTCCTTTCCTCTTTTTAGTATATATTAATGATCTACCCCACTTGTTAAAAACCCAACCACAAATGGTGTTATTTGCTGACGATACTTCCTTGATTTTTAAAATTAATAGACGTGCATCAAATCTTGACGACGTAAATAACGCCCTACTGCAGATCCAAAATTGGTTCACTGCTAATAATTTAGTATTAAATGGAAAAAAAACGAAGTGCATAAGATTTTCTTTACCAAATGTCAAAAGTAGTAATTGTGAAATAGTATTGAATCAAGAGAAACTAGAATTCGTCGATAAAACTGTTTTCCTGGGGATCACGCTCGACTCAAGGCTTCAATGGGGTCCTCATTTAACATCCCTTGCAGGACGGCTCAGTTCAGCAGCATATGCTGTGAGAAAAATCCGTCAATTTACTGATGTTGATACCGCGAGACTGGTCTATTTTAGTTACTTTCATAGTATCATGTCGTACGGTATTTTACTATGGGGACGGGCTGCAGACATCGAGTCTATTTTTATTCTGCAGAAAAGAGCTATCAGAGCCATATACAGCCTCCGCAGGCGTGACTCTCTAAGGGAACTGTTTAAAGATATTAACATCATGACGGTACCTTGTCAATACATTTACGAAAATATCATGTACGTAAGGAAAAATCTACATCTTTTTAGTAAAAGAGGTGAAAGACACAATTATATCACTAGAAATAGGGACCAATTAGTTCAACCAGGTTTCAGGCTGGCTAAAGTAGACTCGTCTTTCATGGGCTACTGTTTAAAATGTTACAATAAAATACCTGCCGACATACTTCAACTGAATGAAACGAAATTTAAATCTTGTATAAAACGCACACTATGCAGCCAGGCATATTATAAATTGGGGGACTACATCGCCGATAAAAGTGCTTGGCTAAACGCTGGTCCTGCTCCATAAGGACGCACAAATAAATTGATTAGCATTGGAAAATACTGTTGAAGCTGCTGAAGATTTTAAAATACACTTTTTGCATTATATAAATTCAATCTCCTAGTATTGTATAATTGCATAGCACATGTGTGAGTACTATGTACATACTATAAAGCTTCCATTTACTGGGTACGCCTTTCATTGACTTGAATGTGCCCTGGCGGCTGAGAGTATGTCATGCTCACTCAAATGTCTCGCTGATGGTGGCGCGTGTGTTGGATCATTTAGCTCCCTATAAAATGGTTGAGCTGAATGGTGCTAATACATGCGTCATGTTCGTGAACGGGCGCCGTCAGTAGGGACTGGTCATCTCTTTGCTGCCATGGCTTATTTTAATTTTATTTAATATTTGAATTGTTTTTTTTTTTCATTACGGACGCTTTTAACGTTCTGCATCGTTCTCACATGCATAATTTTTAACATGAATGATGTAAACAAGACTTTGTAACCATATTATTTTGATTTAAAAGAGTGTCCATGGAGTTTCTTGCCCGTTCTTCTCCATAGGTACCTACGCTTTGGAATGGGCAATCTAGCTTCATCTTTCTGACTGACCGACCCCTTGACAATTCAAAAGTGCCTGTAATTGGTTTAATTGAAATAAATGCTTTGAGTTTGAGTTTGAGTATCACATCCTACGTTGAATAACAAGTGACCCTGTTAGTTACATAGCAAAGTGTTGAAGATACGTGGATACTCACAGGAAAAGAACTAGAACAATTCCATTTGGAATTCCCAAATCCATTCTAGAAACATTTCTTATTTTTAACTGACTTCTAAAAAGGAGGAGGTTTTCAATTCGGATGTTTCAATTATTATTTTTTATGTATGTTCGGGCATAAATCCATCGTAAAAAGACGGAATTGCAAAATTTTTTTTTAGTTCGAAAATTTCGTAAAGATGAAATTGTCGATTAAAATTTCGTAAATGCCAGCAAATCAACCGCGATTGCTGCTATAGCATATTTATGCATTGTTTACGCAATCACACAACATAACATCACGACTGTACCCTTTAAAGGGGTAGGCAGATGTGTTCAATAGCTTTCTGTCACTGATATTCACGTAGCAAGTAGTGATATATGAATTTGTTTTTGTTAGGTAGTTACAACTAAAATATGAAAAAAAAAATAAAAAAAAAATAAAACCTTTTTTTGTAAAAAAGTTTTTTGTATTCTAAGGGTAGTCTAAAAAACTTCACCAAGGTAACATTAAAAATTTCTTCTAGTTTCTGAAATTTTCTTCCTGCGCGAGTGTAAATATTTTTTTTTCTTTTTTAAACCAATATTACAAAAATAGAACCTTAAGACATAATCCCATAACAAAACCATGCAATAAAAAATAAAGATGACAATACCATTTTGGCGACTGTCAGAAAAGCTAAATTTATAGCAGGCTGGATATACACTGCCTACTCTCTATGCATTGTGTCGCTCCCAGACTTATGGCCACTTGGGACTTGTGCTTTTTATTTAAGCTTAATGGCTTTTTCAAATGTTACACCGTTAAATCTCGCTTAGATAGGTACCTATTGGATTTTGAATCAGGGAATGACAAGATATAATGTGCTAAAGAACTCCGTTGGTTTGAAGCGTGACAGTTTGTTGAAAACATCAAGCAATATAAATAAGTAAAAAAATAGAAACATACATACATACATCATCATCATCATCATTTCAGCCGAAAGACGTCCACTGCTGGACATAGGCCTCCCCCAAGCACAAGGCCGCAGGAACCCTTTGAATGCGAGAAGCACTGAACCGATCGAAGTGGAGGTGCTTAGGGGAGGCCTATGTCCAGCAGTGGACGTCTTTTGGCTGAAATGATGATGAATATTTTTGTTATTGTGTCGCTTTACGGCCGTAAAACAGCATATTTCGTCAACTGCATTAAAATTGCGGTCGCCCCTAAACCCATGAAAGGTCATAAGTATATTATTGCCCACTTATCTTACGCTCACCAATGCCTTCTGGCGAAATATAAAACGAAATAATCTAAAGATTAGATGTTGAATTTTTATTACAGTCCTTTTTTATCGGTCATAATAAAAAAAAAATGCTTTTAGCATGTTCCAACGTATCGTGATGCCGAGTGGTTTGGCTGCAATCATCTGTACCAAAAATACAGTATTTGCTAAACAACATAATTATTATGAATTTTAATCTGAAATAAATTTATTATTATTACTAGCTGCGCGCCGCGGTTTCACCCGCATAACTTTCGATCCCGTGGGCATATCGAGATAAAAGTAGCCTATATGTTAATCCAGGGTGTCAGCTACGTCCATACAAAATTTTATCAAAATTGGTCGAGCTGTTTGAGCGTGAAGAAATATCAAACATATAAACACACACACTCACAAACTTTCGCCTTTTTAATATTACTGTGATTATTAAAAATTATTTATACAGTGTATAAAAAGACCCATCATATAGCCCTCAACTACGCATTCTGTACTTCATACTAAGGGCAAATTCCACCAAACTCTTATACTTGTCAGTTTTTTCATAGTAGAACTGTCAGACGTCAATTTTACTAAACGTAACCGACTTTAAACGACTTTAATGAAATCAGCCGTAAGTAACATTGCACAAAAATAATTACCGGGAAACGACTTTTATTTTTGGGGTGAAAAGCTGTTTATGGTAGTGCGCAATTTAACGCACGCAAAATGTTGTGCTTATGGGTGCATGCACATAAAAATCTCAACGTGAAAACTTAGGTAAAGTGAGCGTGGAGTGAGCTGTCAATAGTGTCAATTCCTAGCAAAAACAAACTCACTTCACCTAAGTTTTCACGGTGAGATTTTTACAGAATCGACCGGCTGGGGTATTATAACATTAAAAACGTCAGTAAAACGACCGAAGAGAAACCGAAGGACCGAGGAGGGGAGGAGGGTTCTGGTTACGGAGATATTGAAATATATACTAGGTATGATTTAGTACAACTTTTTTTTACAATGACGGGGAGTAACAGTCAAGTCTCTACTTCGTCAAGTGTCTTTTTACACCCGTTATAATAACTTATACCGAATACAGATCACACTAAAAAGCTTTTAAATTAAAGTCTAACAATGTCCATTATTTGATAAAATTTTGGCAAACACATCAATGGCCTTTACAAAATCAAATATTTATATGAAACTTCAACTCATAAACTGATATACAAAGAATTTAAACATCAAAACACTAAATAAAACATGAATTTAACAACTCTATTCTTATAAATCAACTCGTAAAATGCCTTTATAAGCTTTCCATAAGACTATTTTTATTTGGTTTTATTATATGGTTGAATATAACAATAAAAATGAAATCTCAAACTAACTTTGAAACATTTTGTTTTTATGAAGAAAGATAAAAGGGTAACATGAGCTGAATATTCTTCTTTTAGAAGTACATAAAAGCGAGCTATTTAAACTCTTTGGAGACCTACTTTTCACTTACATAAATAGTCTGCTACGAGTTCTTCCATCTAAATAAATGTAAATCGGATCGAAAGGCTTTTTGTATCTGATTGTTATACACGATGTATTTTTGTATTAATGTTCGCTTTTCTCATCCTACAGATTTGTTTGTTTGTTTGAACTGAATAAGCTCCAAAACTGCTGGACCGATTTGAAAAATTCTTCCACAACTACATTATCCCTGATGAACATAGGCTATAGAATATTTTCAAAAAGTTAGGGATTCGTGTGAAAACTTCGATAATGTATCCCGAGGTGTGAAAAAATACCAAAAAACAATCCTTATATCGCATACGCTGCGGAAAATATTGACAATAGAGCAAAGTGATGTATTAAAGTTTTATAGAGGACATTAATATCTACAAAAAAGTCTACAGTACCATATATCTAACTAATACAGTTATGTCATAATAACTACTTTTCCATGTTAAAATATGCAATAGTAACGCCGAAAAATCCGTGCGAAGGGGGGCGGGTACCTAGTTTATGCTAATATTATGGATGCAAAAATAACCCTTACGGAATGTCTGTTACCTTTTCACGGTTTAGGAACTGCTAGGAATTCGATGTTTGGCACACAAGTAGACTATTAGGAAACTGTTTTTTTTTTATTTTTTTTATTTGAAATGGGTTTGCTCTTGTTTTATCTCGGTAGTACAGACGCCAGCACATCAAGCTACCCGAAACTGTAAAATTTTCCCAATCAACTTTGAACCTTATGCTTCAGCAATAAAGGTGTAAATCTTTTAAAGAAATTTGACAGAGAAGTAAAATTGATTGATTGGTTGAAAATTGAAGAACTGCCAAAAACTTAAAATTATTCCTCGGAAAAACTATATGGAGTTGGAAAAATCAGCTTTTAATATCTAATTTTAGACTTATTACTTCATAAAAAGGTTTGCTAAGTCTACTATCTACATCAAAAACTTCGCTGAACTCTGAGATCCATCTTATCGGCTCCTGAAAATTATTCTTCAGTGCTGCTCGTGCACTTTCTGAAACAACTTTCAGATTAAAAGTCTGTGTCAGTGCTGAGACAAAGCTTCACCCTTGCTTTTTTAATCAGAGTAATAGAAAGTAGGACAGATGGCTCCTGAAAATATCGATGTTGGTACAGTACGATGCTTTTCTACCGATTGTTGAAATATTTTCAGTACCGATTAGAATGATAGCGATAGGAAATGGAAAGGTGAGCGAAATTGCTATTATATTTATGTTATTTTGGTAAAGTTTGTTTGTAATTGCTTTTAAACAGATTGATTTGAATTTTCAAAGTTTTTATTAAATTTTCATACCTATTTATTTACGTCTGACTTCAAAAGGTTAAAAATTAAGGTAAAAAAACCGTTTAGTTTGTATTTATTTGCGCAAATTGTTATTCGTTTCACAATTTTATAAATGTTGGTTTTCCAAATTACGATTTTCTCTGAACAGTTCGTTGTAGGTTTCAATGTTTTTTTGACATGTACCATTCCTAAAATAGGACGACGATGATGAAACTTCCATCGTCGTCCCATTTTGTGTCCTAGATTCAATTCCTAGCAAAAAGCTGTTTGAAGTCAACAGATTTTAGATTTTCAAGGATTTTATTAAAGAATCTTTTACATACATACATACATAATCAGCCTATAACGTTCCCACTGCTGGGACACAAGCCTCCTCTCAGTGAGAGGGAGTGGGCTGTAATCCACCACGCGGGCCCAGTGCGTGTTGGTAGATGTCACATGTCTTCGAATTTTTGGTTCTAGGACAAAGAATCTTTTAGAAAACATTAATTGGAAGGAAAGAAACATAAGTTTATTTTTCACAGAAACATGATTAGTGTTTTATTAGTGTTATAGCATGAAAGTTTATAGTGTATTTTATTGTTTATTAGAGATCTGATTTGCTATTCAAAAATGCACACGTTTTTATACGGGTCATAATATAGATAATTAGATCTTAAAAACATTGGTTTCATATTCATTTTGAGCGAAATATTCCTTATTATAAATGTAGTGGAGAGTGGGTGGTACCCTAACCACCCACTCTCCACTACATTTATATAAAAATATCGTAAAAAAAAGCAATACTAAGAATGCTTTATTATCTCAATTATAATAACTTATTATTCTTCGACAAGCAATCGAAACAAATCTACGTAAATGGCAAACAAAAAACATATTTTCAAATGATTCGACGTATAACAAAATAATTGCAATAACAAATCAAAATCCAGATTGATCAAAGAGAATGAAAAACATTATTAATAGGTATCGCAGCATATACAGCATGTATCAGAAATGTATGGTCATATTTACGGATGTGTTACAGATTTTCAAACTGAACAACTTTCTCCATGGGACCAACATCGTAATCGCAAAAAAATTATCAACTGTCCCATACAAAACTTCACTTCATCTAGGTACTCGACCTAAGTGCATCGAACGGCTGATTATTTTTTCGCGATTACGATGTTGGTCCCATAAAGAAAGTTGTTCAGTTCGAAGGTAAGTCAGCAGTCCACAGCTTTTTACAGCAGTCCACTGCTGGACACAGGCCTCTCCAATTGCTCGCCATTTATTTATTAAATACTTCAAGCGCTTAAATGTACAGAGGCGGACTTAATGCCATATTAGGCATTTTCTATCAGTTAACCTTTGAATGATGCAGAGACAAACAGTGGTGGTACGTGCAATCATGAAAATTGAGGAGTAAATATTTTAAATATAACGACACGCATAAACCTATTAAAACTATAAATGACACTATAATAATATTATAAAGGCGAAAGTTTGTGAGGGGGTGTGTTTATATGTTTGTTACTTCTTCACACTCAAACGGCTGGACCAATTTTGATAAAACTTTGTATGGAGGTAGCCGACACCCTGGATCAGCATATAGGTTACTTTTTATCCCAATATTCCTACGGGATCGACATTTACGCGGGTGAAATCGCGGGGCGCAGTTAGTATAATATATACCTAATTCCATTATTGTCATTTAGCTTGATTCTCGGTAACTCTCATCCAGCTGCTACCAGCCACCCTGCGAAGATCGTCGCTCCACCTAACCTGAGGGCGTCCTACCTTACGTTTGCCGATTCGCAGTCTCCACTCAAGAACACTTCAATGGTTTGTACCACACCCTTGAATATGACCACACCCATCCGATCCACCCTGTATTCACACCCAGACAAATCGATAGCAAACTATAAAGGCAGCTCTAAATCAAATTAGTAAGACTAATTTCGATGTCTACTGTTGACTGAAATGTATTGAGAACATTATTTCGTTCGTGTATTGAATATTAACCAATGTCAGTAGGTACCGTAAGTACATGTTCGGTCTGTAATTTCGCTCAGGTAATACGTGACTCGGGAAAATGTTCAATGTTTCTCCTTTTGGTATCTTTAGAGATATTGTCATCAGTAGAACGAAAGGAATTTCTAAATAAAAGGTGAAGAAGGAATATAGTCTTGATAAGTACCTACCAAATACGAGTATAATAGACGTAGGCAAGAAGGCTGCCAGACTCGAGTGGGACTGGGCGGGTCACATCAGCCGCATACAGGATGACCGCTCTGGGCAAAAGTGTCCACACAAAGTGGCGATGAAAATCACACATGTATAGGTAACTTATAGACAAGTGTGTGAGATAGAAGTCAATCGTGAACACATTCGATCTTATTATCACACTAATATTATACAGGCGAAAGTTTGTGAGTGTGTTTGTGTGTGTGAGGGGGTGTGTGTGTGTTTATATGTTTGTTACTTCTTCACGCTCAAACGGCTGGACCAATTTTGATAAAACTTTGTATGGAGGTAGCTGACTCCCTGGATTAACATATAGGCTTCTTTTTATCCCGATATTCCCACGGAATCGACATTTACGCGGGTGAAACCGCGGAGCGCAGCTAGTAATACATAATCAGCCTATCACGTTCCCACAGCTGGGACACAGGCCTCCTCTCTTCCAGAGGGAGTTGGCTTTAATCTACCACGTGGGTCCAGTGCGGGTTGGTAGATGTCACATAATTTCGAATTTTGGTTCTAGGACATGCACTATAATTATAAACATCCCTTTACAACCTAAGCAAACGTTATATTGACAAAATTCTTCAGTTACGATATGTTGTATTTTTGTCAGGTGTCCCCTACTAGTTTCCACTACTTTAGTGGCAGTGGGCAGGGCACATTGCTCGCAGAACAGATGGCCGATGGGGCCGAAAGGTTCTGGAGTGGCGTCCGTATACCGGAAGACGTAGCGTTGGAAGGCCTCCCACAAGGTAAACCGACGACCTTGTGAAGGCCGCAGGAACCCGTTGGATGCGAGAAGCACAGAACTGGTCGAAGTGGAGGTGCTTGCGGGAGGCCAATGTCCAGCAGTGGACGTCTTTCGGCTGAAATGATGATGATGAGATATATTGATGTAAGAAACTGTAGAGAAAAGGTAACCAGGGCGTCATCCATTCTTTGGAATTGAACACCGGCCAACCGGGGAACTTATAAATATTATACATACCTAGTTAAATCTATGGCCTCTAAAACCGAGAGAGTAGTGGTGGACCAGTGGTAACGACCGCGAGTTACGTGTTCTAGGTCGGAGGTACGAACCCCGACAAGCACTGTATTTTGTGTAAATTATTTCATCACCATTGTTCACAAAACGGTGAACGAAAACATCGCCAGGAAACCCTTTTTTTTTGGGTGGGAAATTATCAAATACCTTCTACCGCTCTGCTTCAGTTGCCTGTGCCAGGGGCCACGGTATCTCTTTCGAACAACCCGTGACCCAGGCAGGCATCGGCCCTAGCGATGGGGTCCGCAGTTAGTTTCGACATTTCTTTGAGGCGCGTGTGGAACACAACGCGCCGTCGACCCGGTCCTGGTCCTTACCGCAAGTCCGTGAGGAAACCCCACAAGAGGTTTTCCTATAGACCGTTTTGAGAGCAGTAGTGATGAAATCAATTGCACAAAGTAAAGCGCCTGCCTGGGTCCACCCACCCACTCACAACCTACAACTTATTAGTCGGGGCATTATAATCCGCACGCGATGAGATTGGGATGGAACCTAGTCAAACTAAATCGAAAATGACAGTTCTCAAGTAAAATAATTACACAATCACATCACACTATCACACATCACACTAATATTATAAAGGCGAAAGTTTGTGAGTGTGTGTGTGTGTTTATATGTTTGTTACTTCTTCACGCTCAAACGGCTGGACCAATTTTGATGAAATTTTGTATGGAGGTATCTGACACCCTGGATTAACATATAGGCTAATTTTTATCCCGATTTGCCCACGGGATCGACACTTACGCGGGTGAAACCGCGGGGCGCAGCTAGTATTATATAAATCTGGCATTTAAAATAAAAGACTGCTCGAGTATTTTCGAACTGGTATTTTCGATTTACTTTGACAAGGTTCCATCCCATTCTCATCGCGCGCCGATTAAACTACTTATTATAAGTAATACATGTCTATTAATGTCCCCATGGAAGACGAAGGCTTCTTCTCATAAAGAGAAGGCTTGAGCAACTTTGAACCTAATGCTTACGCAATAAAGTTGAAATCTATTAAATAAATTTTACAGATTGTAGTAGCTTGATGTGCTGGCGTCTGCATAGGAATTGAAAAAGTCACATTGGTAGGTACAGTCAACAGCAAAAGTAGATGTCAAATCAGAAATTCAATACTAATGAACGGAGTTCGCGGAACTGTGTAGCGTCGAAGTACTACTACTTAGAATACTTACTACTTACGTAGAATACTTTTGAATCACTTCGACGCCACACAGTTCTGACGCGAACTCCGTTCATTAGTATTGAATTTCTGACTTTGATCATCTACTTTTGCTGTTGACTGTACTTGCCCGGATTTGAACCTACAACTTCTTGCATGAGACTGAGGCGATACAGATAAATTAAATACGTCAAATTTTTTGTAGATTTATTTAGGTGTACAATATTCCATCGCATTAAGTCACCAAAAATCTGAAATGTCAAATAAAATGTGTTAGCTAAAAATCCGTGACTTGGTTATGCGTCCTTTAATAATTTAAATGACTACGTAATAAAACGTTCTATTTTCATCAGAAAAAGCTGTTTGCTAAATCCACCGAAAATACGACCAAAAAAATTCATCAAAACGGCGGCAAATCACAATTACTATGCTTTAACGAAACCATTTCTAATACACACCATTTCATAAATATATATGTGTTTTGTCATAGACTAAGAAAATATATAGAAACGATACTCATCTACTTGTAATCGACCTCAAAATTGCTTTGCCACTTTTGACAACAATTCGCATGTTTTATTGAAACTTCATTAAAGGTTTGAACTATCTAACAGTCACATAAAAAATCGGAACTTATCGTTTTATGACGTGCAAGTGACATTTAATTTATGCAGCGCATTCACAATTAAATTTAATTGGCGTTAAACTATTAGAGTGTCATTGCAATGTAGCTCTTATCTCATTGTCATAGGTAAAGTATAAATTAGAATGATTGTCTTGAGCAGTAAAGTTTGTTACTGCTCTATTATGTTTTCTGATAGTTTTGGAAAAGGATTAGGTAAATTACTTAGCAACAACCTGTGTCATTCTTCACAAAACTTTTGCATGCCTCAGACTTCCTACAAACAAATAATGTCTTCAATAACCAGGAATGAATATGATCCTAATGACATTATTACTGTACTTATAGGTAATAGTTTAAATGTTATCAAAGATGATATCTCTGATAGTGTCACCGACCTATTGAAGTTAAATTGTAAGAAAATAATTTTGTGTGCTTTTCCATATTTTGAGCACTTGTCAAACAGACAAAACAAATACATTCACATGTTAAATAATTACATGCATTTCTTAGTTAGTCACCATAGTGACAAGTTTATATTTTTTGATACCAACATTTTTGTTGATAAGTTAAGGTCGACTAGAGATACTGTGTATCTGCCCATTAGTTTTAGACGTAAAATAGCTAGGCTAATAGCACTTAATATTAACCCAGACATAATTAGTATGTCGAAGTCATCCATAATTAGCACCACAATTAGTAATAGTACTAATGCTAAGGTGGTTAGCTCAGATATTTTAAACTAGTTTGTAAGACAACAGAAGGTACCAATAACAGTATAGTTACACTTAATAACAAAAAGGTATTTTCTAGCAATAAAATAGTGAACTGTAGAAAAGGGGCTAAGCAGAAATCCTTGAAATTATTTCATCAAAATATTCAAGGTTTTTCTTCCAAACAATTGGAAATTGAGTTGTTTTTAGAAAAAACAAAGTTTGACATTATTTGTATAACTGAGCATTGGTTAAAAGATTCTGAAATGTTAATTAACTATGACAATTATAGTGTGGCCAGTTGTTTTAATCGAAAGTCAATGCTGCGTGGTGGTTCACTAATCCTAATTAAAAGTTGTATTAAATTCAAACCTCGTAAAGACATAGTTGAACTATCAGTTGAACATAGCATTGAACTGTCTTGTGTTGAGCTAGATAAGCATGTTATAGTGTGCGTTTACAGACCCCCAAATTATCAAAACTATTCTATATTTGAGTCAGTAATGGAAGATGTTTTGGCAAAACTTGCAACTGGTAATAGGTCAGTAATTATCTGTGGTGACTTTAATATTAATATTTTAGAAAATAATTTAAATACCAGTAGATTATTAAATTTGTTTAAATCGTTCAATCTGTCAAATGTGTTTGTAGAACCAACCCGAACAACTACAACTACTGCTACATGTATTGATAATGTGTTTTGTTGCTGCGACTATTTAGATAAAGCCGTTGTTAATTATCTCCCGTCCGATCACAGTGGTCAAACTGTAAGTTTTGAGTCCAACATGCCAATACAAAAAGTGCAGATCCAATCCAGACCAATATCATCAGGTAATTTAAATAAATTTAATAGCACTTTATCTTGTAAATTAAGTAATCAGAACCTTACAGTGAACAATGTTAATATTTTGTATAATGAATTCTTTTCGGTAGTCCAAACCGAGTTCAATAATTCTTTTAAGAAGATCACTAAAAGTATCAGCCCTAAGTTTTTATTTTGTGACTGGGCAACTAAAGGACTTAGGAAAAGTAGGGAAAGACTTTTCGAGCTGTATGGCCTTAAGCCTTATATTAACACGGAAACTTTTAATAAGTATGTTGCTACTTACTCTAGAACTTTTAAGAACGCTTGTAAAGCAGCTAAAGCCTTATTCATTAGCAACAAGGTTAAATCAGCAGACAATAAAATAAAGACGGTTTGGAAAATTATAAATAATGAAACGAACAGGAATAAAAAGCATAATTCTGATTACACACTACAGACGTCAAGCGGTCTCATTTCCGATAACAAAGAAGTGGCTCAAGAATTTGTAAATTTCTTTACTAGTATCCCACTCAAAACAACTGAAACTTTAAATTCCTCGCCCTCCCTCGCTTTTGATTTAGTAAGGGCGAACGTTTCAGCCTGCTCGGTTGAATTTAACTTTAGGCATATTAACCCCTTAACAGTAATTAAAGCTTTTAAGCAAATTAAGATCAAATTGACAGAAGATCTTTGGGGAATGTCCATTAAGGTCTGTACCTCCATAATTGAGACTATTGCGCCTTACTTAGCCTTAGTATTTAATTCGTGCGTGGATCAAGGAGTCTTCCCCGATTTAATGAAATACAGTAAGGTAATACCACTTTACAAATCCGGGGATAGTAAAGACACCAATAATTATAGACCCGTATCCGTTTTGCCGGTTTTCAGCAAGGTGTTTGAAAAGATAATGCTTAATCAAATGCTCAATCATTTTAACACGAATAAAATCTTACACGATCAACAGTATGGTTTCACCAAAGGGCGTTGTACGACCGACGCCGGTGTAACTTTATTAAAACACATTTTTAACGCGTGGGAAGAGGCCCAAGACGCAATAGGAATCTTTTGTGACCTCTCCAAGGCATTTGATTGCGTCGATCACGAAACCTTGCTTTTGAAACTTGAGCATTACGGACTTGGAAAACTTGCGCTCAGTTTAGTTAGTTCTTATTTAAATGATAGGCAACAACAAGTTCAAATAAATGGTGTCAATTCACTTGGTTTAATAGTAAAAATTGGTGTGCCACAAGGCTCAATATTGGGTCCTTTCCTCTTTTTAGTGTATATTAATGATCTTCTCCATTTATTAAAAAATCAACCCCAAATGGTGTTATTTGCTGATGACACTTCCTTAATTTTTAAGGTAAATAGACGTGCTACAAATTTTGACGACGTAAATAATGCCCTACTGCAGGTTCAAAATTGGTTCACTGCTAATAATTTAGTATTAAATGGAAATAAAACTAAGTGCATAAGATTTTCTTTACCAAATGTCAAGAGTAGTGATTGTGAGATAATATTGAATCAAGAGAAACTGGAATTCGTCGATAAAACTGTTTTCCTGGGGATCACGCTCGACTCAAGGCTACAATGGGGTCCTCATTTAACATCTCTTGCAGGACGGCTAAGTTCAGCAGCTTATGCTGTCAGAAAAATCCGTCAATTTACTGATGTAGATACCGCGAGACTAGTCTATTTTAGTTACTTTCATAGTATCATGTCTTACGGTATTTTACTTTGGGGACGGGCTGCAGACATCGATTCTATTTTTATTCTGCAGAAAAGAGCCATCAGAGCTATATATAATCTCCGCAGGCGCGATTCTCTAAGGGAACTGTTTAAGGAAATTAACATCATGACGGTGCCTTGTCAATATATCTACGAAAACATCATGTATGTAAGGAAAAACTTACATCTTTTTAGTAAAAGAGGTGAAAGACATAATTATAGTACTAGAAATAGGGACCTATTAGTTCAACCAGGTTTCAGACTGGCTAAAGTAGATTCATCTTTTATGGGGTACTGTTTAAAATGTTATAATAAAATACCTCCCCACATTCTTCAACTGAATGAGACAAAATTCAAGTCTTGTATAAAACGCACACTATGCAGTCAGGCATATTATAAGTTAGGGGATTACATCGCTGATAAAAATGCCTGGCTCAATGCTGGTCCTGCTCCACAACCACAACTAATTGATTGACACTTGAAAGTATTGTTGGAGCTGCTGAAGATTGTAAGACTATCTTTGTAGTTAATTTCAATATTTGGAAGAGGTGCTTCCCTTTTTCTTTTTTTGTGTTTCTGACATTACGAACATAACTTTTTTAATTTTAGTTTTGTATAATTTAGAATCTTTTTTTTTTTAATTTTGTAAATGTAAGAACCATGTTTCCGTTTATTATGATTTTTGATGTTGACTTGAAATAGCATGGCAGTTGAGAACGTGTCATGCTCACTTAAATGTCTCACCGATGGTGGCGCGTGTGTTGGATCATTCGGTTCCCTACAAAATGGTTGAGCTGGATGGTGCTGATCCACGCGTCATGTTCGTGAACGGGCGCCGTCGGTTGAGACTGGTCATCTCTTAACTGCCAAGGCTTATTTTTAATCTTATGTCTTGAATTGTTTCTTCATTTCTGTCTTTTTTACATTGTTCTCACATATAGAAGCAACAAGAATAATGTACCCAGGATTTTGTAATATCTTGATTTAAAAGAGTGTCCATGGAGTTTCTTGCCCGTTCTTCTCCATAGAGATCTACGCTTTGGAATGGGTAACTAGCTTCAACTTTCTGACTAACTGACAGACTATTTAATTTTGACAATTCAAAAGTGCCTGTACAAGGTTTAATTGAAATAAATGATTTGAGTTTGAGTTTGAGTTTGAGTTTGAGCATGATACAACTCTCTGCAATCATTTTAATTTATACCTTACCGAGATAAGAGTTACATTGCACATTGCAATGACTTACTAATGGTTTTACGTCGATCTTGAATGTTCTACCTTAGGGTGATAAAGGAATTAAGAGGTCAACTATACCTATTTTCCCTACGCCAATGCCGCAGAAATAACCATCTACCACTGTCTACCACCAAGCTACAACCTACGCTCACCAAACCCAAAATAGGGTTTATCAAAATGGCAAATGATCGAACCCAGACCCAGCTAACCAACCAACGTGATCGGTCCCTCGAATATGCGATCATATCGTTCATATGTCACTCATTTGTTCTGAAGGCTCCTACTGTCGGAAAGACCACGCGTCCCTGTTTGCCTAAAAAATAAAGCATGTACATAGTAGTAGCATATTCACGCGACGATCGTTTTGGTTCTTGTTTTGGTTAGGACGCGGCCGTAATGCGATGCGGGCCAAAACTGATTACACTAAAGTTACGTTTTCCTAGGAAGGCGGTTCCGTCGTATCCGTCCTGAAAATCTGTCATTTTCACCATTTGTATTTTTTTACATTAAGGTGTCAAAAAACGTATGTATTTGGTCACTTGTAACTGTGTGACCGTTCACCACTCCATTAGCTTTAATCCTGACGATGTGGAACACTTTTTACATCCTGAAACTATAGGCATTTAGAATGCGAAGCGAGTTTCGCTTCTATAAATACTTGTCCTATGGCATTGTATATATACGCAATCTCTTTACACATTTATGATGCTAGTTATGCGCATAAAATACAAATAACTGAAAGCATTCGCTTTATCAATGATAATGATATTCTAGACTTAATGTTATGGGTCTGTTTTGTTTTCTCCAGAGGGTAAACAGGGTTCTCACGAGGATTCTGTAAAGTTGACAGAGGTGCGAGAATACTTGTAAGTTCTTTCCGTGACTACGTACTCTCACTCTCCCCGTTGGTCTCGTGGTCGCAAATGTGACTGCTGAGCGTCCACGTGTCGCGTCCTGGGTTCGATTCAAAGTGTTATTGGGTGTTTCCATTGGGAATTTCTTAGTAACAGCCCGGAGTTTGGAAGTCAGCGATGTAATACCCCCGTGCCTCGGAAAGCAGTTTAAGATGTTGGTCCTGCGCCTGATTTCTCCTGGTCTTCTCGGATTGCCGTCCCATCGGACAATGAGAGTGAGGGAAGAGAGAATACACCTGGGTCTGCGTACACATTTGTGCATGCGTGCACTCTAATATCTCTCGCGCCGATGGCTAGACTCGGCGAGATTGATCGCTATGACCGAAATTCGGTCCGGAGGACTTCATTTACTCTCAATAAAAATTAATCTCAAAGATAAAGATATTACAATTTCTATTTATGTAGGCAAAAGTAAAAATAAGATGACGATTCTCTAATGTATTTTGAACATGAGGTTCGCTTCTGTATCAAATGGATCCAGTGTCAGAATTCAATTTTCGTTTTATTCTGTAGTTTTAACGGCTTACCTACGTAAATGTCTATTAACTGCTCCCAAATTACGATGTTTATTTTTTATTTATTTTTTACATGCCTCTTTGACATAATCTTTTCATTATTTGGCATTTTAAACAGACAATTTTATTCTAATTTCACTTGGTTTTAACGGTTTTTATAAATTATTTATCTTTTTGATAGATTCTTTTATATTTTGTAAATGTGAGGCCTTTGTAGATCTGTAGAACATTTTTTATTTTATTAAGTACAGGACCTGGTACTTGTTGACAGGCCTACGCTGTCCTCCCATACCTACTGTAATTTAAAAACATTTTAAAAGCCAATTATTTTTAAAAGAGAAATCGTGGGGTTTCTTGCCGGCTCTTCTGCATAGGAAACGACCAATTGGAACAGTGCACCTAGCTTCTGACGTTTCATCCCATGTAGGTTTATGTGAAATAAAATATTTTGATTTTGATTTGATTTTGTTTTGTTACTGTTGGAGAGCTGTGGTGGCCCAGTGGTAACGGACCAGACTTACGAGTTGTAGGTCGTGGGTTCGGACCCAGACAGGCGCTTTATTTTGTGTTAATTTATTTCATCACCATTGCTCTCAAAAACGGTGAAGGAAAACATCGTGAGGAAACCGGCATGTCGTAGAACCAAAAATTCGAAGACATGTGACATCTACCAACCCGCACTAGGCCCGCGTGGTGGATTACGGCCCACTCTTTCTCACAGAGAGGAGGCCTGTGTCCCATCAGTGGGAATAGTATAGGCTGATTATGTATATTATTTACTGTTTCTGTTATACCTATGCGTTACAATTTGATAATATTTAAAAACCCTTTCTATAACATTTTGTTTTATATTCATTAAGCTGCAACCCGCGGATTCACCCGCATATATACGAAAACTACCTTTTGGAATGGGCGACTAGAATCATTTCTATTTAGTTTTTTTTGACGTTCAAAAGTGCCTTTAATGTGCCTATTTGAAATAAATGATATGACTTTGACTTGGACATAAGTCTTGATCCCGTGGGAATATCGGGATAAAAAGTATCCTATGTCCTATTCCAGGATATGGTCTACCCATGTGCCTCATCTAAATCTGTTTATCCGTTTCAGCGTAAAAGAGTAACAAACAGACATACCAACATATAAAAAATGATCAAATCTTTTTCTTTACAATATTAGTTTAGATTAATTCTGTACCTTCAGTGAAAAGTGGTATAAGTGAAAAATCATAGTTTTGAGTAATTTAAGGTTAAAGATTTAAAAAAATCTCGTTATTTTTCTAATGTTCTAAAATAAAAAACGATATGTGGTACGTGTAGATAATATTATAAAGATTATAAAGAGCTTGGTTTGAATATATTATTTTGCATGGAATTTAAGTAATTAGTAAAAATAGCCAGTTATATCACCGTACACTATAGTTTTCTTTGCTTATTTTTGTGTATTTAAATTTATAATGAAATGAATTATTTTACACATTTAGTTACCGTTTTGTGTGAAATGTTATAAGGCTTGTGTTTTGGCATGTTTTGCCTGCAAATAGTTGTTGTGAGAAAAAGTCGTAAAACTAATATGATCATTTTGATTATCAGCAACATTTTTTCATTGTTTTATTTAAAATTCCTACGTAAATATTCAATTGTACCCCTAAACACCAATGTATTTTTCAAACTAGTAAGTGATTAATGCTACAAGCTAGAATTTATTGTGATACATTTTGTTTACATCGAAGTGTTTATTGATACAAGTAATAAGTATTTTCAAACGTTTTTGTCACAGAAAGGGTAAAACTATGTTAATATCATAATAAAATAATAACTAAATAAAAAAAGCGTTTCTTTAATAAAGAATTCTTGAATAAACACTTTTTTATGAATTACAAGTAGTAGCAAAACAATAAAACATTTTTATAAATCAAACTTAAAACATAACTTTTAGACCTAAGTAGGTATTTATTGTTAATCTGATTATCAGAGTAGGTATCGTTAGTCTTTAACCCGTAGTATGTCGGAACGTAGATCCACGCGAGACACAATGGCTTTTTAATTGTTTCTGTAATTACGACATTCAACCGGTTAAACATAATATTAAAACAGGCTCAATAAATCAAACAACAGATTTGTTGTAGCACTTCAACTATTCGCTATATAAAACAATATAATTAACATCCTTATAAAAAAACATAACTTTTAAACCTCTTTATTATTAATCTTGAACAGTCTTAAAGCGTATTTAATCAGTCTCCAAAAATCAAACAACAGATAACAATATAATTTTCTTATAAAAAAAACATAACTTTTCATCCTTTTTATTATCATTAATCTTGAACAGTCTTAAATTGTATTAAATCAGTCTCCAAAAATCGAACAACAGATATGTTGTAGCACTGCAACTATTCATTATCCGAAACAATATCAGGATCTGCGAAAATATTTTTAGCAAACATGGCAAAATCGTAAAAATCTTTTTACGATTTTGCCATGTTTGCTAAAAATAATTTTACAGTTAAAAAAACGAATTCTACGGGTGAAAAGTTTATATGGTTGAATGTAAGAGTTATTAAATTTAGTAAAGAAAAATTTCCGGTTATGGAATATAAAGAAAGTTACGTAGGTGATGATTATTATGTGATGTCTTACGACAAAAGGAATAAAGACTACAGTTTAGTTAGTATTAATGCTGTTCCAAAATGTTACAATGGACCGATTCCTATAAGTGTTTTAAAGAAAAGGGATTTAATATCACTGTTAGAATACATTGATCCAAGTGTTCACGATTTTTATCATAATTTGATAACAAACTCAAATTTGCGTGACGCAGATCCTGATATTGTTTCGGATAATGAATAGTTGCAGTGCTACAACATATCTGTTGTTCGATTTTTGGAGACTGATTTAATACAATTTAAGACTGTTCAAGATTAATGATAAAAAGGATGAAAAGTTATGTTTTTTTTATAAGAAAATTATATTGTTATCTGTTGTTTGATTTTTGGAGACTGATTTCATACGATTTAAGACTAATTCGATCTCTGTTCAAGATTAACGATAAGTAGGTTTAAAAGTTGTGTTTTTTTTAATAGGATGTTATATTGTATTGTATAGCGAATAGTTGAAGTGCTACATGTAGGTACAACACATCTGTTATTTGATTTTTTGAGACTGATTAAATACGCTTTAAGACTGTTCAAGATTAATAATAAAGAGGTTTAAAAGTTATGTTTTTATAAAAGGATGTTAATTATATTGTTTTATATAGCGAATAGTTGAAGTGCTACAACAAATCTGTTGTTTGATTTATTGAGCCTGTTTTAATATGTTTAACCGGTTGAATGTCGTAATTACAGAAACAATTAAAAAGCCATTGTGTCTCGCGTGGATCTACGTTCCGACATACTACGGGTTAAAGACTAACGATACCTACTCTGATAATCAGATTAACAATAAATACCTACTTAGGTCTAAAAGTTATGTTTTAAGTTTGATTTATAAAAATGTTTTATTGTTTTGCTACTACTTGTAATTCATAAAAAAGTGTTTATTCAAGAATTCTTTATTAAAGAAACGCTTTTTTTATTTAGTTATTATTTTATTATGTTATTAACATAGTTTTACCCTTTCTGTGACAAAAACGTTTGAAAATACTTATTACTTGTAGTTGTGTGCTGTAACCCACGACGCACCTGTCCTGACGCACGCCCGAGACCACAGAGTACATTATAGTATACTGAAACCCGAGACTAAGAATCCCGCGTCGCCTGCGCTCTTTCCATGCGTCCCGCGGAGAAGTAGGGAGTGGGGTGCGTAAGAGCTGCGCGACTTGTATCACTGTGTACTACGTATTTTTTTGCTAATTTAGTTCTAAAACGCAATGCAGTTTTGATTCTACTATATTAGTATCATTATTCACGTAATCATATGTCCTATTTCCCTTATGTTCTTACTAATAGAATTAACATTAAATTTGTAATCACATCAAAATTGGCTACATAAATTACGTGTAAATTGTTTGATTAGCAGTTGTATCATTAGTCACATATTTTTATGAAAATAAATTTGTGTTTGTATGGTTCATGTACAAATGTAACACTTTTCACTAGAATGTATTGTTTCAATTTTTTAATGTTTTGTGATAGGATTTCATTTGTATCACTTTGGATTAATTGAAGTAAAAGCTTTCGGTTCGCGTAAGATGTGGTAACTCGAGTCGTATTAAAATACATTTTAGAAATATAAAGATCGGTTCGGAGCACTTTGGTATGAATCAAAAAGTATTATTTTACACAATAATTTCAATAAAAAATTGCTTACTTATATCAATGTACACAAAAAAATCTCATTCATTTTTAATCTTATAACAACGGGGATAAGATAGAAATTAAGTAAATTTTTTTTTAATAAGTTTAATCAGAGAATATAAAAACCGATCTGGGTCGACATGTATCACTTTTCACTGAAGGTACAGAATTGTACTAGTGACCTGCCCCTTCATTGCACGGGTGCAATGGCGATATGTAAACACACAATGATTTATTTATTACAAATAAGAGCGCACATCCATTCAGCGGGATTGTCCGAAAGGGCTACCGCTGGCCCGGAACGTAAAGAGCTAAGGAAGGAACACGGGTGGGTTTTAGTCAGTAAGAGTTTGACACTCCCTTCCGCTCCACCCAGAGCGGGAGGAGTCGTTTGATGATTTTCCATCCAAAAAAAAAAAAATGCACATCCACCCTCCGGAATAAATTCTCTAAATGATGGTGGAAACCGCATCAAATTCCATTGTGTAATTTAGAAAAACCAAGCGGTCACGACACGAAAAAGTGACTTTAATACAAATATCAAAGCTAACCAAGGAAAAGCTCGTTACTATGAAACTAACAGCTGATCTAATTCTAAAATACCATTTCACATATCACTAAACTACCGACTGTGTTTGAGTTCACACCTCATGGGATATCATGACGAAATGGCACGTCGCAGAGCAGGCATGGCTGGTATAGGTAGTAGCTTGTTGAACGCAGTACCCTCATGGGATTCCTTTGTCTTGGAGTAGACTGTGGCCTAATAATACCGGTAAAGTGGCTTGGAAGATACGGTTAATTGCAGGTTAGGAGTAAGGAACATGTTATAAGACCTTTTGCAAAATGATTTTTACAAAGTTGTAGAAAAAGCTAAGATTTTCAATCGCCAAATGGAATGTCTAGACTACCTCCTTATGAAAACTGCAGTTCTATTGAAAGATAATTTTTGTGGAAATATTTTAAAGGTCTGTTATAATTCTTAGACAAACAGTCTTGCCGAAAATGTTCTTGTAGATATTATTATAACAAAAATTTTCAAGTTCTAACAGATGTCACTATTTGTGGAACGCAATAAAACTCTGAGAGAGCCGTGTGAAGTCGTTTAACAAAATCCGATTTTTATTACATCTTTGAGTCCCCAGAAAGGAACGAAAACGTAAAACACAATCCAATAACAAATCACTATAAGAAAATTCGTAACACAGGTTCTTGATTTTCCTTTACTTTACTTTAAAGGCACATTTACCGGGCATAGGTCGGTGACTTTAGGTACCATAAGTACCTACAGACAGTCCCCGAAATCCTCTAAAGTTATTCAAATGAGCTGGAGCCACAGAATTCAGAATAAATGCATATTGGATTTGTTTACGTACGTCGAAACGGAATAGAGACCATACTTCTGTATTTAAATTCTCTCAGACAATCTACATATTATTGCTGGTCGAAACGATACCTGATTCTTTATTTAAATAGATGCTTATTTCTTTTTTTTTGACTTATACTTGCATAAACTATTTGGTGACAGGTTCCGCTATCATTACGTTGATTTGTTTGCGGTAGGAGCTACAATTTTGTCTCTGTATGTTGTAATTGTATCACTTTATGTTTTGTAAATATAGATTAAGAGATAAATAATTACATATTTTTCATTGTGGAAAACCTACAAGCGGTGTGTCGAGTCTCATATAAACCTTGGGTGAGCTTGGGTGGCTTGGGTCATAAGTTTGTTAAGTAAGTAGGTTTGCACAAACACTTTTACACGTCAATCATATTTTAAAAACTAGATGAGATAATGATGTTTCCTATCTTAATTCTCTGAGAAGAAGGGCTGAAACAAACTCAGAGGTCACAGTCTCTTTTAAAGTCCAGACATAATCTTGGTCAAATCATGTGAAGACCATGGTATGTAGATCAATGTCTGAGATGGTCTTTTAAGGAAACGACTAGACAGGTCCACTCAATCTGTGTTTGAGTGGACCTGTCTAGTCAGTCCACGCGGTTGTCAGAAATCGTGCAGCTCAACTCAAAACTTCAGGAGCTCAATGATTTGACGAACTATACCAAAGAAAGGACACAAATGCCAAAGTTAAGCCACATATATTACTCAAACTGCCAGACCATGACAAAAACTAACAGGACAGAGAGAAAAATAAATACCATGACCCACATTAGTCTTCAATAAACACAATAGGTACCTACTTAATTAAAATAATATAATACTTTACAAAGTAAGCAAATGTCATTGTACGAGTATAGATCAAATTCATTAATGTGAATGGGTATATACTTCAAAAAACAAAAATTAAAAAAAATTCACCGCTACGATGTCGCGAAACCTAAAGATCGGTAACAATAGTAAAATTAATTGTGTCTCATTAGTGAAAGTTGAACCATAGGTAAAAATTGGAGCTAAATTCCAAGCCTTTTTGTCCTCAATATAATCTTTAACGAAATAAAAGGTTTAGTAGAAGACTGAAATATAATACCTATGTTAAAGTAACACCTTTTGTTATATTGAACATTTAATGGAATAGTGAATTCTGAGATTATACCTTTATTCAAGAAAAGTTCAAGCAGCCTTCGTGTAACGCATACAAATATATTATAGAATACAACATTCAAAAGTCACAAAGTCAACCACCTTAGAAAGATTTTCGTCAATAAAAATGACAAATAACTGCGAACGGAGACCTCATCAATCTACCAACAAAGGATGTTATGTAAAAAATGAAATATTCTTTACACAGACGCTTTACAAGGAGTGGTCACGGGACCTCAGCTTTACAGCATCATAATGCCTCGACTCCATTCATTTTACGAGTTGAATTTCATCACCGTTCACTGAAGTCCTACTTTGCAGTTATCTTTAAATTTATTTTACGACACCCACAGATGAGATTTACTTTATTAAAATTCAATGGGAATGCTTAATGGGGACTGAGTTTGTTAAAGATTTTTAGGGAGATTCAATAAAATTGTGTTTATTCTTATACAGCATTGAGAACGAGCGCACAAAAATATTGAGACATGAAACTAACCTACGGTATGGCTGGTCCAGGGTAAAATCGCTTATCGAGCTATAATTAAGCGGCTAGCTTGGATCTCCTTAAGGCTAGGCGTATGCTGGGACGCAGGCGACGCAGGTCCGCGCAGCGCAGGGCAGAGCCGATTTTGTAATGCATGAAAGTACCGAGTGCTGCGTACATTGCGGCGCAGGCACGTGAGACGCAGCAGACATGTGTCTGCCATGCTCTGCGCCTCGTTGTAGTGCCGGCACAGATTCCTGCGCGACTCGAACACGTGTATTCTTTGTACCAACTAGAACGTGAATGCGTGCGTATGTTAACTGCGTCACAGCACACGCTCGCGGACTATGTCTGTCTCGCCTGCCCTGCGCTGCTAAATCTGTACTGTGCTGCGCTGTGTCACCTGCGTCCCAGCATACGCCTAGCCTTAATGGTTCGTACTTTAAATCCAGAACGAGCCAATCTGACAGAAAGCGGAGGTTCCTTATTCGAACCAATGGCTGTTGGAGCCCATGTGTTTAGAATTAGATACAACGGATCCGCAATACAAAATGTAGGTTGCCTACAGGCCTGGTTGATGTTGCTCGTAGGATGCCTGATGATCGAGCTCAGTAGAGTGTTAAAAGTTTATGATGATGAAGGTGATATCGCTACAAGCATAACCCTTCGCAACCTCATAAATGATTCCGGAACAATTTACGAAAAGGGACATTCTGTTCACCATCTTTGATAATTTTAATATTACATAGATATTCTGCTTTGAAATTAATACTATCTGACCTGTTGATTCCATTCGACGGACGTGCCCGATAGATTTATTGTGCGGGCAGACTTTAACAGCCATGCATAACTCTGAATCCTAGATAGAATACCGAAAATGAAATAACGGTCCCTTGCCTACTATTACTCAAATAAATCTATCTAGGTACCCACCCAATATTAATAAATTAAAAGATACTTCTTTTTGTTTCAACCTAGATCTTGTTCGAGTTATCTTTACTCAGAACTTTTTTTATAGAGTATAATAATATTCGATTAGTACTTTTATTTTGATGGGTTCTGAGCCAAATGCATCATTGACATCCAGCAGTTGATGTTTATTTCATGGTTTTAGAACATTATCACTTAAGATCTCCATGTTATATGGAGTGGGCCGTAATCCAGCACGTGGGCCCAGTGCGGGTTGGTAGATGTCATAATATATTATTATGTCTTCGAATTTTTAATTCTAGGACATGTCGGTTTCCACATGATGTTTTCCTTCACCGTTTTTAGATAAGTGGTGATGAAAGAACAGAGCCTGTATAATATTCATGAGTTTAGGTCCCCCGGTGGGCCGGTGCTAACTAAGTGCACATTCCAAAGTATGGATTACGCCCTGGTTACCCTTTCTCTACAGTTTTTACAACAACAAGGAGCACCTGTATGACAAAAACACGACATTTCGTAACTGAAGAATTTTGTCAATAGGAAGTTCATTTATTTATAGCCACCCCAGTTTTCTCAGGTTGTTAAGAAATATTATTGATTTTAGTAAAATCCATTTACAACGTGAGCGAACTTCCCCAAACTTTATTTACCCAATAAGGAACACCTAACCAATATCCAGAATGTTAATAAACATCCCAATCCCGACATCTCTAAATTGTAAATCCAGTTGAGACATGTTACTTCTAATAAAGCCAAAGTTAGCCGAAGTTCACACACCTCCGGTGTAAAATATAGTAGGTAGGTACAGAAGGCCGGTTCCGTACAATAAGCTAAAACAGACACACGCAGAAAGCAAACTCAAACTCAAACTCAAATCATTTATTTCAATTAAACCTTGTACAGGCACTTTTGAATTGTCAAAATTAAATAGTCTGTCAGTTAGTCAGAAAGTTGAAGCTAGTTGCCCATTCCAAAGCGTAGATCTCTATGGAGAAGAACGGGCAAGAAACTCCATGGACACTCTTTTAAATCAAGATATTACAAAATCCTGGCTACATTATTCTTGTTGCTTCTATATGTGAGAACAATGCAAAAAAAACAGAAATGAAGAAACAATTCAAGACATAAGATTAAAAATAAGCCTTGGCAGTTAAGAGATGACCAGTCCCAACCGACGGCGCCCGTTCACGAACGTGACGCGTGGATCAGCACCATCCAGCTCATTCATTTTGTAGGGAACCGAATCGAAACCGAAAGAAAAGCGTAGGTAATAGGACAAGTGCACGCAAACATTTCTATGTTTGCGTCTGCACCTGTTTTAGTACCTGCGTAGGTACTAAAACAGGCGCAGGCACACGTAGGAGCGTAGGTAGAACAAGATACGGTGATCTCAAAAAAATGCCAATCGTGAGTGCGCTTGCACTCGCTGTACGTGAACCGTGCCCATGTATGCGTGTCGGATTAAGTAGAATTATCTTAACTATATTAATATTATAAATTATTATTACTAATATTATAAATTCGAAAGTTATTATATGTCTGTCTGTATGCCTAAACCACTGAAAGGAATTATAATAATATAGTTTTCATTCCTCTTTCTGACACGTGCGTGTAATGTATGAAGCTGACCTTCTGTGCCTAAGTTTGGCGTTAGGTCCTCTAAAACCTTCTTTTTAAAATAAAAACCATACAAACATTCTGATTTTTTGTCAGATTATTCTACAAGCAACATACTAAAATACTAGTGTTTTAATTTTTTCGGCCATACAATAGATTTCTTGTAATTAAATAATTGCTTCATATTTTGAAAATCGATTACCAGCGTTGTGTCATCGCGCTTCTCTTTCTTTTCTATGCAGTCCGACAGTGACCGCGCTTTAGGTCATGTAAGCCCCTTAAACTGATATTATTACCTATACAAGACATAATAATTGTATTTGGCTGTCAGTCTCACACGCTGTTTTTTATTCTGTTGGTTTTAGCTGTAAGTCATCCATAGTAAATAAATAAATAAATAATATAGTTTTCATTCCCCTTTCTGACATGTGCGTGTAATGTATGAAGCTGACCTTCTGTGCCTAAGTTTGGCGTTAGGTCGGATTAATTTAAGTATTCCATAACAACAATTACTTGTAAGAGGGACGCATGAAACTTAGAGGAATGGATTATAACTATTTTGAACTTGAATTATTGTTTATATGCTAAATGTTCTATGTTGCTGTGATGTTCTATGTTTCTCACAACAATTATTTAGAACTATTGTACAGCGTGCGGCTTTAATGGCGACATTAATTTAACAGACATATACGGGTTCCGCGTTTTCGTTTTATGAACATTATTTTAATTTCACTAAACGTTATTATTTATTTACAATTTTCTAAAATAGCATCTTGGAGCAAACTGTACTTAAAGAACTGAAGTGTAGGGGTAATTTGCTGGGGTCAAGGATGCATTTGCATCATTAAATTAAAATGAGTAACGTGCAAAGAGTAGGCTAATTGAAGGAAAGACAGAGAGTGAGCGGGTTGGCGAACGGCGCAGACGGTAGTTTTCAAATTACGAATTAAGGCTCCTACAAACAGGAACGACATGTGATATAATCGCGCGCGACACAAAGGCACCGCTAGTTGCGCGACTTGCGGTGCCTTTGTGTCGCGCGCGATTTTATCGCGTGTCGCGCCTGTTTGCAGGAGCCTTTAGTCAACCCCGTTTTCAATACCAGGAAAACGAACGTAATAAGACAATTCGCAGTACCAGCAATACTTCTACCTACCTTACTTTACCGCTTCACCGCACATAATTCAGTTAAGCTTTTCTGAATTAAATAGACCGTATTCAGTACTAGCTGACTTGTTTTTCTGGTAGAACCATATTAATATACTTATATGGAACTACCTATAGTATCTTTATGTCAGTGTTTTGGAACGACTACATTGGGGCCTAAAACGGCCACTTTGGCAGAATCATAAAAGGATAACATTATGAATCATAATGGACAGTTAACTGTTAAGTTAGTCGTACCATTGGTGAAGGATTTTTTAGTTATTTTTTTTGTCTGTGCTAAAATACCAACCAATCCAATCCAAAACCGATTCCAATCTCTTTGATTATACCTACGTAGTGCTGCGAAAAAAATTGAAACACGGACTGTCTTCGCCATATTATATGAAAGATAAAATATGATTCATAATCTTATCTTGTTAAGATTCTGCCAAAGTGGCCTTTTTAGGCCCCCAGATCGCACGATATAATTTGCAAAATTGGCGAATGAGAGCTAAACCGAAAATAGTGTAACATTTTGACCGTCGCCGAGTCAAAAAATACCCGCTTCGGATGTGTTCGGCTGTCCTTGGGATGTATTCGGTTTTAATGTATATCCGATATGTCAGTGAGTGATGGCAAAGTATTCTGTTTGTGTTTTGTTTTCACTTCTGTCGGCACTCCCGGCGTGCCACTGTTTTTTTTTTTTTTTTTTTTCCTCAAAATTTTCTAGATCTCGGATAATTGCAATAAATAACCTAATATTAACTGCGTGAATGTGGGTGTAGGCATAAATCCTCGGCTTCCCCTTTGGAAAATATGGGCGTGATGCATGAAACATACACAATAGAAATGCTACTTTGAGATCGTAGTAAGAATAGGTTTGACCTTTTCGCCATCGTGCATTATTGCTTAGGGTACTGGGTAAGCTTTGTATAGAACCTGCTGACTCATCTTATTTTCAACACAAACTAACATACAGACTTAGCTTAAATACACACACGTACAAGCATAATCAGCCTATAATGTTCCCACTGTTGGGACACATGCCTCCTCTCTGTGAGGGCGAGTGGGCTGTACATACGCTATTATTATCCATTTATTTCAGGCATCAAGGCCCATATAAAACACATACAATACAATATGAATATTACTGAAAAATAATATAAATACATACAACATTATAATTACACTATACAACTAACAAATTAAAGCACACGAAGTGTCTGCGTCGTGTTTCGCTGACTGGTGTCATGTAGTCAGCCACGAAACCGGCGGTACACAACACCCTTCAGCCAGAACTCTTCCTTGAGGAACTTCTCGAGAAGATGTGTCGGAACACGTACCACGAACGCGCGCGCACATGATCGCTATACCACGCGGGCCCAGTTTGGGTTGGTGCAATGTCACATGTCTTCGAATTTTTAGTTCTAGGGTATGCAGACATGCTTCCTCACAATGTTTTCCTTCACAGTTTTGAAAGCAGCGCACCTGCCTGGGTTCAAACCCACGACCTACAACTCGTAACTCGGGGCCGTTAGCTCTGGGCCACAACTGCTCTCTCACATGTATAGGCCTTTTTGGCGCAGCCGTGAGGCACACACTATTGTTGTTGTAACATAGTTATTTTTTTATTTTGTTAATTTTGTATTTTGTGTTTCACGAACTGTGTCAAATAAACTTTTTCTTTCTTTCTTTCAAATTTTTCCCAATCAACTTTGAACCTTAGGCTCTAGCAATAAAGTTGAAAATCTATTAAAGAAATTTGACAGATTGTAGTAGCTTGATGTTCTGGCGGCTGAACAAAAGTAGCAGAAATTGAAATAGCCTCCACGATGTAGAATCTACGGCCGGCGTGCCATGAGTAGTCACTCAGTCCACAGCTCTTCAGGGTGGCTAATATCGTTAACCACAGCTAAAGGCATAAACTATTCTTATAAAGACCATGCCATTACGAGAAAATAATATCAACTAACAACCTTTTCACAGAAACCCTTAAAAATAATAAGAATACATTCGAAACCTATCATATAATTCGAAAAAAAAAATTAAAACAAAAATGTCTTAGAACTAATTCAAAGATAATTGTAACATCTACTAACCTGTGCTGGGCCCGTGTGGTAGATTACAGCCCACTCCGTCTCGAAGAGAGGACGCCTGTGTCCCATTAGTTGGACCATGATACGCTGATTCTATGAAATAAAAATACAGTTCGCAATACCACTTCAGTTCACTCGATACATCCTTTGCCGATTAAAATAAAAATAAATGCTAGTAACGTAGACAGAGTAATCTATAGACCCATGGTATCCGTGTCACCGAAATGGACAAAAAATTCCGGCAATCTTCATCATACTATCATTTTTACAGCTTATTACACTGCAACTTACCATTTTCATAGTTTCGCAAATGTACCTACTATTATTGAATTATGCAAGAAAAAGATCTTATTTTCCGTTTAATCGCGTTGTAGTTTTTATTATTTCATTCATAATTTTTAATATTTCATTCATAAACGTCAAACTTGTTGTACACATTGATGTGCTTAGCCGACACACAGTAAGGGACAGAAATATTCTTACTTTGTCTCTTTTCTTTGCTAGTGACATTAATATATTTCTCTTTTTCTTGTGCGAATGAAAAAGAAGATATGCAGCAGTCTATAGTTTACTCAGTCTACGGCTAATATGTATTGCATTGCACACGGGAACTTGAAGCCTTGTTAGTGAATGTAAACGTATAGTTTTTGTTCGATTCCTTTGAAGAGCAAATAACATGCAGACAGAATGTACATTGAAAATACCTTTGCAATGGCATACAATACGAGTATATAGGCACAGAAGGTCAACTCCATGCAATCAATCTGTCTTGCCTTTTACCAATTTCTAGTCTAATATGAAATCCCAGTTGCATCCCATATTCGTCCAGTTAACAAACAGCTTTTCAATTCAAACGAGGTTTCAGGTGATTGTGTTCTCTGTGAAATCAACTGAGATATACATGTATACAACTGAGGTATACAAGTATACAACTGCGGTATACATGTATACAACTGAGGTATACATGTATGCAACTGAGGTATGCAGAGTTGTTCTACATGTTGTTACTGCGTTAGTACTAATCTCCTTCGTTACCGATCGAGAAGTTTAGAATGCTCAAGGTATATTTAAGTAAGTAAGTAAGTATATTTCAACTTGCAGCTGTGCTCTGGCTAGAACATCATCATTTGTCTAGCCTTTTCCCAAATATGTCGGGATTGGCTTCCAGTCTAACCGGATTCAGCTGAATAGCAGTATTTTGTATGGAGCGACTGCCTATTTGACCACCACAAACCAGTTACTTGGGTAACACGATATCCTTTGGTAAGGTGGTTGTCAGTAACGACTGTCAAAGATCCACGAACCGACCGATGCATACAATAATAATAAAATAATAATAAATTTATTTCAGATTAAAAATCCATAATAATAATAAGCTGTTAGTAAAAAATCTTAACCTAATGTTATTAAAAAAAACACAAAATTGAAATGACTGACACTTACGTGTGCAGCCGAATCCAGTGAGCCAGCATGGGGCTGTCCCACCTATCACACAACACACTCAGAATGCTGTCGGAACTAGCTTGCATTCTACCGAGTGTAGAAGCGCACCGTTTCCGTATAATGGCATGAAAACCATCAACCCTGGCCTCGGTGAACATCCCGGAAGCGCTACAAAATCGTGGTAGCCCCAACAGCATCCTGAACACATTGTTATACTGGACACGCAGGGCGTTGTATGCCCTCAGCGTATACCGACCATACGTGGGCACGTATGGTGATTTATTCCAGTCTGATCCCCTGAACCCCCCCTCCATGCCCCCCCTCCTCGATCCCCTGTGCGTGCAATTGTTTTTGAACGTTGTATGAAGCTGGCCTTCTGTAAGACCCCATCTATTTCGTGGCGATAGTGCTTGAAAATATATTCGTACCTAATTCTTGGAATTTCCTTTTTGAATCGCGAATGGCATGTTTTTACGGATTTACTCGCTTGTTGAAGGTTCGTCTTATAAACTGCAGGGTACTGCTATTTGCAATTTAGGATTTTGTTTTACTAGTAGCTCTGAAATAATAGTATTTGAATTGGGAATGGTAAAGTTACATGTATTAAACACATTACCCTCCTTTGCGTCGCGCAGTCGGGTAAAAAGGTGGTTCTAGTCTATTTATTTATTTGGGATCTCCAACAAAGGATACTCATTTACAATCAACAATAATATAAAAAGGTTCTTTTATGTGTGCTCCTTTAATTACAATATAGACCACAAAAAAAAAAAACGGGGCAAGAGCAAGTCGGACTCGCGCACCGAGGGCTCCGTACCATCATGTGTTTTTAAATTTTCATCGGCGAGGCCTATATTCATCAGAGTATTTTAACACTGTGCACTGCGGTGTAGAATATTGCAGTTTTATGTGCGCCATCTCTTGACCGATAGTGGAACTAATGTAACTTTTGTTGATGATTTCTGAAAAAGTGTGCTATTTAGAGACTTCGTTTTATTTTTCCTGTAATCTTTACATAAACTTCTATCACGTAGAATAATTTCAGATTTTCTCTTTGCAAACTTCGGAGATAAGGGGGAGATATACATTTTTCATTAAAAATCGAAAACTATGCGGCCTAAGAAAAAAAGAAAAATATATGAGAATGTGCAAACTGCGCTCTTTAATATGATACTCCACATACTTCGAATTTTTCAGTCCCTGTTGCAAAAAATATACAAATATTTTAATTTCTTTCTTATTTGAAAAATAGTTGGGCAAACGTCATCTAAAACTATTCCAAATTTCAAGTTGATAGCATTAGTAGTTCTTGAGATATCCAGCTGTGACAGACAGACAGACAGACTTAGTCTCACCATAAGGGTTTCGTTTTTACCATTTTGGTACGGAACCCTAAAAAGAAAAAAGAACCTAATCGATTTAACTAAAAACCACCTATTATTAGCTACGAAATAAGGTTCGAAATAGTTACTAACAAAGAAATCTAAATTAAGAATACCATTTAAATGAATCAATGTGCAGTGCAAGTACCTATTACCAAAAGCAGTCGACCCTAATTACAGATATTCTATCTATCCCAAAAACCCACAATACATAACTCATGAGGCCCATTAGATACCCTAAACACACAATCAAATAATGTGGCCCATAACGCCTATTTTCTTTCATTGTGCCTTCCAATATTTACTTAGACAATAATGCTCGGACGATAAAAATAATCACTCCGTTATTTATTGGAGCGTAGCTCCTGACCGGAGATCCAAAGGATTCGAGTTTATTTATAGCTCTGTCCATTCATTGTACCTACGTGATTACGGAAGTAAATGTTGGCACAATTAGGCACGTTAAGGAATTTGTCTTGGACACGCTCGGCAAATGGGGTTCTAGTAAAAGCGGGGAATGGCGGCCATTTGTTGTGTTTTGCGCCATTTTGTTTCTGCTGTCATTTGTTTTTGCTGGAGGGAAGATGGCTTATGATAGTGAGTAGGGTGTTTCGTTGTACTTATTGCAAAGTTGCAATGATGAAGCTTGTCAATCGATTTTTTTTCTATCGTTTATTTTTTATTTAATGACAGTACATCGAGTTTTCTATAACCGATGAAAGTTTCATATGCATGTACCTAGCACATAAATCTTCCGAAATAAACAAGTTATGGTAAAAACCGCATCAACATCCGTTGCGTAGTTTAGAAGAACAACGCAGTCACGCAGACAGACACTGATGAGACACTGGAAAAGCGACTTAAATATATAATAAAACTAGCTTCCGCCCGCGGCTTGGTCTATTTTAGTTACTTCCACAGTATTATGTCATATGGCATTTTACTATGGGGTCGGGCTGCTGACATTGAATCCATTTTTATTTTACAAAAGAGAGCTGTCAGAGCCATTTACAATCTACGTCGTCGCGAATCTCTTAGGGAACTATTTAAAAAGGTTAATATCATGACGGTACCTTGCCAATTCATTTATGAAAATATTATGTATGTAAGAAAAAATCAACATCTTTTTAATAAAATAAGTGATAGGCATAATTTTAATACTAGAAATAAAGATAAATTAGATCAACCTTTTTTCAGATTATCGAAAGTACATACATCTTTTATGGGGTACTGTGTTAAATGCTACAACAAAATACCTTGTGACATATTGCAATTCAATGAAAGAAAATTTAAAACTCATATTAAAAGTACACTTTGTAAACTAGGATATTACAAATTAGAGGATTATATCCAAGATAAGAATGTTTGGAAACATGCTGGTCCTGCTCCATAGGACAATCTAAAAGTCTAGACAAAATCAAACTTGTTCCTAATTTAATTTATATGTATATTTTTAATTATGACATCTTATTCTAATTCAATTTTACAATCTGCGACTACAGTGGCTCACACACTTGTTAAAGTTCAACTACTTTTGCATTTTTTCATTTTTCTTTTTTTTTTTAATAACTTGTAAATATGTGAGCACCATGTATCTATCACTTATTTGATTTACCTGTCATTGCTTAATTTTTAATTCTTTTTACCTTTTGTGGTAGACTAATTTTATTATGGGTGCATCGTGTTCACATATAAATTTTATTATGTATACAAGACCTTGTAAAACATTTTTAAAAGAGTAACGGTGGAGTTTCTTGCCCATTCTTCTCCATACGAAAACTACCTTTTCGAATGGGCGACTAGAATCATTTCTATTTAGTTTTTTTTTGACGTTCAAAAGTGCCTTTAATGTGCCTATTTGAAATAAATGATTTGACTTTGACTTTGACTTTGGCTTCGCCCGCGAGGTATGTCGATAAAAACTATACAGTAAAACTATAAAGTAATATACAATAGACAGAGTTACTTTCGAATTTATAATTAAAATTTGGCAGCGAGATAGATCGCATCCCGGGGAAGGACATAGGACAGTTTTTATCCCAATATTCCCACGGAACCGACACTTATACCGGTGAAACCGCTGGGTGCTGCTAGTATATAATATAACACTTGTCTAGTCTGCCTGAAAAAACCTGCGAAAATAATACTAGATATTATTGATAAATTGAATCTTTGTTCGTGTAGCTCTATTGTCAGATTCGATTTGTTCCTATTATGATTGTAGTTTGTCAGGTGGATGGAACTTCCCAAAGGTTTGATTGTAACTGAGAGATTGAAAAGGTTTTTTCCTGATTGAAAATAACTTTTGTTCTGGTTTTAGCTAAATAATAACAGCCGCACAGGTCGAGATCAGGTTAAGCTAAGCTTACCGCGGTTGGTCTGTGTGATTGGTGACCATCTTTACATACTGTGACCCCCCCGTGCCTCGGAAAGCACGTTACGCCGTTGGTCCCGGCTGTCATTCGTAGATCTTTGACAGTCGTTACGGGTAGTCAGAAGCCCGAAAGTCTGACAAACAGTCTTATCATGTAGTAGCTTAATGTGCTGGCGTCTGTCATGATTCTGGACCCCCTGCGTTGAAATTTTTCGCCGGTTATTAAAAAAGCAATTGCTGCTTCATATATTTTGACTGCTTAGGTATATTTAATTACGTAAATTTTCTATGAAACAGCAGATTTTTTTTATAACCTACGTAACATTTCTACACTAGGGTGTCTAGAACCATGAGCTGAATTCATTCATCGCTATAACTTGGACCATACTTCCCAGTTCCTTAATGGGTATTTACACTGCAAGGCACTATTCGATAAAATACATTATGTTCCTCATTTTGCCGTCTCTTTTATTCGTTCTATTCCGTCCTTGTCTTGTTCTGTTCATTGTTTTACCTTTGGTAAAATTGATAGAGTTATTGTTTTGGGCTAGAACTGATATAAATAAAAAAACAGACATACATTTTATTTTTATTTAAAATTTTATTAAAACCGTAATAGGTGTGACAGGAAATAAACAAACGAAAGAAAATAGTTGTTGCTCGCAGAACAGATGGCCGATGGGGCCGAAAGGTTCTGGAGTGGCGACCGCGTACCGGAAGACGTAGCGTTGGAAGGCCGCAAGAACCCGCTGGATGCGAGAAGCACGGAACCGGTCGAAGTGGAGGTGCTTGGGGGAGACCTATGTCCAGCAGTGGACGTCTTTCGCCTGAAATGATGATGAAGATGAAATTTTATGTTTATTTAAACCTTTATTAAAACCGTAATATTAACAAAACAATGGAAAGAAAATAGTACAAAAACGAAAATAAACACCACCGTTTATAAACATATTAAGCCTGCCTGTCCAAAGCAGAGGTGTAGCGTAAGCATCCAAAAATATAACCAACAAATAATTCTGAAATTCCCGGTTCCATCCCATATTCGTCAAGTTAACAGACAGCTCTCCAATGCAAACGAGAATAGTTTCAATTGTTTGTGTTCTTTGTGCAATCAACTGAGGTATACCTGTATACAAATGAGGTATACCTGTATATGACTGTGATATACCTGTATACCACTCAGGTGTGCCGACTTGTTCTACATGTTGTTACTGCGATAGTACTAATCTCGATCGAGGTTGGTTGCGCAGGGTAGTGTGTTTCAACTTGCAGCTACATATATTCTGGCTGGAATATAGTTTTTGTTTAATTGTTTGCGGCATACAATTTATAAAAACAATTCAGTCTACAAACATCTGGCGTCTAACTTAAATATGTTTATTAAACGGCGCAGGATAGTCATTATCAGAAGTGGTCATCGTATAAGTGTTTAGCCAGACTGGGCCGAGGCGCAGGCGAGACGCGGGTGCGGGAACGGGCGCGGGCTGCCTGTCCGCAATAGAGCGCGGCTGCGTTCTGCGTGTTGTCGTATCCCAGTGTTTGTCAAAATATATTATGAATGAAGAAACTGAACTGTTGGTCATCCTGGAAGCTAGTAAACGGGCACACAAAAACACCACAATCTTCTCGGACTCCCAGTCTGCAATACAGGCGATCGCAGACCGAAGCAACACTCACCCACTTGTCACACAAATACGCAAAATATTTACACTCACACACACACACACACGCACGAATACACCACCACACATTATATCTATCAAGTGGGTGAAAGGCAAAAGGGCACAGTGGAGTTCCCGGCAACGAGGCCGTGGACGCTGCAGCAAAACTGGCCACTCCACATCACAAAGCTCCGGACTACAATAAATACCCGACCCGATGTCTTAGTATGTCAAACGTGAATTAAGGCAGGCTAACCTGGCTAAGTGGCAAGCCAGGTACACGTCAAGTGAGCAGGGACACCATACCAAATCGATATTTCCAACAATAACAGACACACAAATACCGAAAATATACCGAACCAAACTTCTACCTAACTCAAATCCTGACAGGTCACGGATTTCATAAAAAAGTACCTACACCGTTTTAAAATCACTGCAAACGACACGGTACAAAACAATATCTGTATCAAATAGAAGATACTGTCAAAAATAATTGAATGAAATAATTAATTCAATGTCACACCAAAAATAAATAAAGCGAATCAATTAATAAAAGAAAAAAAAAACGTAACGCAGTTTGACGGGCACTTTTCAAAATCAGCTGTTGCCTACATTTTGACGAGTTATACGAACATAAATGTAGGGAACAGCTGATTTTTTTTTTAAAGTTGTTCATAATGATGAGCACAATGATCTCTTTGATAACCTAATCGCCACATTGTATATTATTATACACACAATGACAACTTAATATTCACATTCTTGGTCTTAATGTGAATATTAAGTGGTAATTGTTCAGTTTAAACATTAGCTAAGATTAAATAAAAACGGGTGTGTAAACTGTGTCACTGATTTTAATTAAGATATCGCAGAAACGTTAATCCTCTCTTATCTTAGCATAACATGTTTTCTGGCTTCGTTTACATGAATATAAATCTTTGAATATTTACACAAGGATCTTCGAGGAGCTTATTTTAACTTGAAACTTTAGATATGGTTTTCATACGAATTAGGTAGGTACAAAATACTCTTCATAAAATTATTATTTTATTATTATTATAAGCCTGTGTTTTCCCACTGCAGGGCAAATGCCTCCTTACCTCTTTCCACTTTTCCCTGTCTACTGCGATTGTGGGCCATCTTTTAAAGAGTCCAGCTTATCCCGCCATCTCAATACTCAATACTCTCAAACACAATACTCAATACTCTTTTCGGGATCAAATGAGTGGTAGCCTGGTAGGTTATGCGTATTGCTGCTCCGACATGCGACAGATACGGCCAGCATAGTACCACTTTAGTCCAGCAGCTGTGCGGTCAGCTTCATAAAATAAAAAACAATAATTTTATTATTAAGTACCTACCTATTTTAGAAAAAAACCTAGCATAGCCATTTAATTGCTGCACTGCAATGGGCAAATGTGTTCAAGATGCTGCAAACTTAGGAGCTCCTAGGATTGCAATAAACTGTCCAAGAAAAACTATAGTTACGATGTACGGCGGCTACTACTTTTAGAACAGCATAGATAAGCAAGTTTTGTAAACTTCCATTCAAGAAGAAAGGTCCTCAAGATACCTCTAAAAACTTTATTTTTACAATAAAAACCATACTAATATACATACAATCATTCTGATTTTTGTCAGATTATTCTACAAGCAACATACTAAAGCACTAGTGTAATTTTTTTTTGTAAATAGGTAATAATCGCTTCATATTTTTTTTAACTTTGTGTCATCGCGCTTCTCTTTTCTTTTCTATGCAGTCCGACAGTGACGTCGCTTTAGGTCAGGTAGTCCCCTTAAAAGATTTACAAAGCGAATCCAGTCAGGAAGAAAAAGAAAAACAATGTCCTACCCACCAACGAAAAGTCGCAAATGTACACTTGTACTACTATTTATTACATAACATCGGTGCAAGACATACAGCGGTGGTGGCGAGTAACAAGACCACATTTATTGTTACAGCGAAGCAGAAGTACAATCTTTAATCACTGGTTCGTGAGTCTTAGCACTACTTCGGACTTTGTTACGTGTTTTAGTAGGAATTGAATTGCTTTGAAATAGTGTCCTTTTATATAACTTCGATTGGTATTGTGTGTAAAGTTATTTACATCCCGTTTTGGTTGACTAAGATATTCCTCTGTAGATTCTATGATAAAGAACGAGCCTTTACGAGTTTAAGCACTACAGCTCGAGCACTGGTAACCCAGTGGAAACAGCTGCGACTTACAACATGTAGGTCGTAGGTTCGAACCCAGCCAGGCACTTTACTTTGTGTAAATTATGTCATCACCACTGCTCTCAAAACTGTGAAGAAAAACATCGTGAGGAAACTGGCATGTCCTTGGACCGAAAATTAGAAGACATGTGACACCAACCTGCACTGGGCCCGCGTACACCACGGCCCGCTCACAGAGATGAGGTTTGTATCCCAGCAGTGGGAACATTAAAACGTTGATTATGACTTCGGCTCGATACCTCCTTATCAAAAATTACCAAAATATCTTCGTTTCAATGAAACACAAAGCTAGAGGCATGCAAATCGTGACCTTGAATGAAAAGCTTTTAAGACCCCAGTAAGTTAAGAACAAACACCACCAAAGAAGATTCTTGTTATATACCAATAATATGCATATGCAGAAGAATTTCCATCAAAAGATTCCTTATAACACGTAATACCTCTACATCAGAGTACTCCGGTGTCTGATTGTGACAGTAAATTACACGCTAACGACACAACACTAATTGGCACAGCACTAATATGTCGAAGCTGAAAATATTGCGAAGGTTAAAGGGAGATGGAGGGGATCGATCGTGGTTAGTGTTTGTGATAGAAGCAATTCGCAATTTCGAGAAATTAGGCCATTACTTGCAGGCAACATTTTTTTTAAATCTTGTTTTGCAATATGTATGTTGTGTGGGTGTAGTAAATCCTCTTTAGAACAAAGATGTGAAAGGACGCTATACGGTTTTCAATTTAGGAATCCGAATTGGATTTTCAAAATTAGAGCTTTTCCTTTTTCTTTGACATATTTAAATAGTCCAAAAGGTGATCTTATTTTATTTCACAGCCAGAATTGTGATCGCTAGATAGGTGCGGTATACTATAAAAAAAAAAGCTTTATTCAAATGTTAAATGAAATTTTATTCTGTGTCAATAAATTGACTACCGCATGAGGTGGTCATCCAGATGATGAGAATGGACGAGGTAATGTTGGTTCAGCCGAAGGTTTTCTCTCACCGTACTTATGTCACGCGAAAATGTGTGTGTGTGTGAAAAGAGTGAGCACACATCCAGCATGGAAAGATAGATATGATTTTCAGTATGAGTGAACGAGACAATAGGTACTTTTCAAATGTCATTGTCAACGAAACAGAAACGGCGAATCTGACAATTTAAAACTTTGTTTTTTTAAATCTTTATTTATTTGAAAGGGTTTAATCACTTAGTGATAACGTCTCCCCCGTAACAGAAAACATTCAACAACTTAAAACTAAACAATGGCTAATGAACAGTTATTATAATTATGACCTACTTAGTGTTGTCCCTATTCGTTTTGGTAGTTAACGAACAACAGTCGACACAACACCCCAGGCCTCCTTCGACAAAGGGGACGCTAGGATGCTGTTACATGCCCCCACTTCAAATCCCACACCAAGCGAATATTGTCTATCGTGTAAGTTTCGGTCACATTCCATCGGCCTGTGGTAAATATCCTCAATAACCCCACAAACTTCGTAGTTTAGTGAGGTACCTTTACCCATTAAATATTTAAACTTATTCGATGGGACGTGGCCCGAACGCATCCTCAACAGACCTACTACATATTTCCTATCTATCTCCCTACCTTCAAACCATGAGTACCTAACGAAGCGGTTCAGACTGGATGGTTTTATATCTGATTCCCTTTGACTTTGATTAAAAGTTTGTTGAACTCATAGATTTAAATCATCAGATTCGCCATTTCAATTTTTTCCATGTGATAGATTGGATTCATAGATTTGTAAATCTGTATTGATTTCGACACGAAGGTTGACTCCTGGTAGAAACCACTTAAGCCTGTTTACCTTTTATAATAACAATTGCTGTGCAATCTCAATAGAATAGAACATCAGAAAATTAAACTATGAAATAATAAAACCGTATAATACCTACAGAGTCAGCAAGAACTAAGAACCGTTTTATTCCAACAATTACTTTATTTCTTATTTGCAGTGTCTCTTCTAGATAATTGGTTTCTAAAGCAATTTCTTTCTTCCCAGTGACTTTAAAAGTACAACTATGTATCCGTTATTAGAAAATTTATAATACTTTGTTATCTTTTATATTACTTTTATTACTAGTCGTTTTAGCTTGTAAGCCAGGAGGGAAACCTTTAGTACTTAAAATATACTTTTATACCTAATAAAGGTTTTACATTTTAGGTTAACGTTTTCAAAGATAATAACAAATTCTTCTGATGATGACAAATAGGGTGAAACAGTAGTTTGTGTTTAACCAAAAACTCGTTTTATTAAAGGAGTACCTATTAATATTTATTTTTTCTTGTAAAAATGATCTTCAGACAAATCAGTATTCATCTGTTATTCATAACAGACGCAAACACAAAGTAAACGTAAAAGGTTCAACCAAATTAAAATTCCGAGACATTTTCACAAAGCTCCGCGAAAAAATCACAAGAATAAAACCTTGGGACGCTTCCGAGCCAAATCTGGATAAACAAAAGCCAACCTCGAACATATTCCATAATGTATTGGTCAAATCTGAGACCAAAACAACTGTCTACCTAAAACTAGAAACAGATGTTTATGCTGCAAGTGCACTACGGATGAATAATTCCAACAAAATACGGGATTATGTTAATATTAGGAATCAGTGCGAGCTGTTTGCCGTCCCCTGTATATTTACAATACAAAACAATGCAGCAGAGAGGAAGGAAATAGTGGTGGACGATTTTCCTTTTTCGCATACATGATAAATCAAGTATATTTGAATCTCGGATAATTATCAAGTCTCGGATAATATATGACAAAGATCAAATTCCATTGCAACAGATTTAGGCACTTTTTATTATAAACGGTCAAGAAAAAACTGAGATTACATAATGCTAAAGTGCATAGTTGATTAAGTGGCAATACGTGTAGGTAATCTAAGACTGGGTATTCAAGTACATGTAAGTAAAATTTTAACTATTACTAAACTTTTTTGCTATTTTCGTCTCTAGCTGATTTTTGTTCCAGAAAACTATTTGATAATGGAAAAAGAAAAACCGCTTTCATTTCTCTCTTGAGAGACTTACGTGGGATAGCGATAAAAAGTCAAAAACTTGAACGAACGTGGTATGTCGATGTTCGGAGACATTAGTTGCGTTGCCATTACAATCAATACAAAAAATGTAAAAAATAAAGTGCGTTACATGAAGATAAGATAAAATATAAATAATTACCATATGAAGCTGAAATTCACTTCCATTTTAGGTTGTCTAGGTCGAAAATTATTAAAAAAAAAAAAAAAAATACCCGCGTAACTATCGACATTCAATATAGCCAGCCCTAAAGTGCGAATCCAGTCTAATATGGCGATATAAAGTCGGAAAGTCCAACCGTATCGCCAGCCAGCTGAATTGTACTGAAACACGAAGCGTCATTTCGTATATATGTCGGGAATTTAAATGACACTTCATTTGAAAGTTTAACAGATTACATTCTACGTTCTATCGAATGGCATCGATATGTAATTCTCACGTAGTCTGTAGATAGGTGTAATATGCTTTGTCGTTCACGTTAATAGCGGATGAGAATAGAGACTTAAGCCTTAAGCAATACACGGTGCAATTTAATTGTCTGTGGTATACCATAAGTTGAAGCAACAATAAAAGTTGAACCGTCAATAAAGTGTTTAGACGATGCCAGTCATTTGTTGATTCAATTACATTAATGCCACAGGCAAGAAATTTACATAGTGTAAATAGGGCTTGATATTGGTAATTTGGCTTCGCTCCCTGGGCGTCTTATATAGCGGTATACATAACATACATAATAAGCCTATAATTTTCCCTCTGCTGGAACACAGGCCTTATCTTTTTGAGAGGGAGTGGGCTGTTATCTACCATGCGGGCCCAGCGCGGGTTGGTAGATGTCATATGTCTTTGAATTTTTGGTTCTAGGACATGCCGGTTTCCTTGCGATATTTTCCTTCATCGTTTTGAGAGCATCAACTCCTTTGTCGGGGTCGTTACCATTGGGCCACTACAGCTAGGCCAGCTCAAGGTCAAAGCGAAGTCAGTGACGTGCGGTCTCCTTTATAGTGCTAACCAAACCGAATATGTTCCGAAATTAAAAAAAATCACGCCCTTTTTAAAGTAAAAGGAACTGGTAGAGCTCTTTTATTTATATCTTGTTTAACTTAGCGGTATCTACAACTCCACATGCGAACTTCGCGTCATACTGACGTGACGCAAAATCCTGCATCTCGCAAGCAGAGTTTACCTCGCAACTAGCATTTATACAACTGCCCGACATGAATCATAGGGCAGTTGCCCGCCGTATCCTCCCTTTTCTATGGAGGTTGAGTAATCTTTATACCCTGTTCCTCATACTTCTATAAAACCAATTTTTTTATTAAACAAAGGAGCAACAGACTGAAAAATACTTAGTAAATAAAAATTAACGCAAGTAAAGAATTTGCGAATGAAAAACAAAAAAAGGAAAAGTTCAATTTATTTTCAGGGTTTGCGAATTACGAAAGGATGTTTAATAATTTTATTGCGGAGTATAAAATAAAAATTATCATGAAAGGTTAATTTTCTAGAAGCCCAACAGCACAGTTCGTTAGATAGCTGGCAGCATTAAATTAAAAGATCTAGTAAACTTCTGTTTAATATTAAAACGTCAAATTCTCCTGAAATAGAATATTCTGTTTTAAACCCCAACATTCAGCACACACATCTCAGTACAAAGGCGTCACAAATTCAACAGGACAAGCCAGAACATGTTGGAGCAGGTCGTAACGCGCTGACCGCAAAGTTCCAAATGTATGCAAGGATGCTCTGTACAAGGCATCTCGACGCCAAATTACCTTTCTATTGAAAACGAGGCGACAGAAACTACAGCAAATCTAGAAACAATGTGTGAAACACGACAATTTGCCATCATGGCTATTTTCTTCTAAAATAAATTGTTATGTGTATTAATTTTTCATTAGGAATTTCTCAGTAAGAGCCTAGACTTTAGATATGTGCCAGGGTGACGACATATAGCTCGTCTTCTATTATATGTGACTTATAAATTCACAAATGGCGAAGTGTATGTACTCTAAAGCTATCAATCAATCAACTCAGCCTATCGCAGTCCACTGCTGGACATATAGGCATCTACCAGACAGCGCCACAAGACCCTATCCTCCGTTTTCCGCATCCAGTTTGTCGCAGCAACCTCGCAACCTCTACTTTACCCTTTTGTGAATATAGGCGAAGATGTTTTCATTTTAGTCTTTAGTCAACTACATAATTAATTGTGTGCCCATTGTTTTAAAAAAATCGGGGATTTTTGCAGAGTCCACAGGAAAGGCGTCTTTTTGTTTCAAAACTATATAGCTTCTAACCATGACTTAAAAATGAGTGTGCGAAAATGAGACTTTTGTCTGTAAGTTTCCTTAAGAAATATGTACTTTTTGTATTGGGTTTTGGACTAAAGGCTAGTTTTTAACATGACAGTGATGATGGCATTCATAGATTTTTTTCTAGCAAAAATTAAAAAATAATACTATACATCAACAATACGAATTTAATTAAACGTTGAATTTTATCAGTTGCACTACAAAGACGTCAGCATCTAAAGTGACATGTAGCAGCATGCCTGCGGTATTCGGACAGGGTCGGTCATGTGACCACAAGACCACAAACCGTAAATGTATGCAAGGATCGCTTCACGCTTCGGAACTACATCGAAATAACGCACTGTTACACTAAATGATCGTTTTGCAACTGATAGAGTTAGGCTTGCAAAGAGGGCCTAGAATGGAACCTTAAGGCACAATACATTTTTAAAAATAATTATTATATATTTTTAAAGTTAACTGCTAATTCTACTAAATACAAAAGTAGGTAATAAATCATCCTTCAAATAACAAAGTAATGAAATCCGTATCCGAACTATTGATAGAAAAAATAGCACCATTATTTATTTATTTATTTTATTTTAGGAAAGCTTACAGACTAATAACATTATAGTAACAAAAATATATAACTAAATTGCTAATGACAAGCCTCCACAGATATATACAAAAAAAAAATATATATATTAGTTCCCTAGTACAAAACAATCTAACAAATTAAACAAACAAACTACGATCAAGTTATTTAATTATTCATTTCAAAAGTTGGTTAATTTTATTTAATTGTTCATAATTTAAGCTAACTTGTAAAATAAACGAATGAACTTGTATAATAAAGTAATTATGACAATGAGATGTATCAAATGCCTTAGTAGAATCTAAAATATCATTAGAAATTAACACATAAAGCTACTAGCTGCGCCCCGCGGTTTCACCCGCGTAAGTGTCGATCCCGTGGGAATATCGAGATAAAAAGTAGCCTTTATGTTAATCCAGGGTGTCAGCTACCTCCATACAAAATTTTATCAAAATTGGTCCAGCCGTTTGAGCGTGAAGAAGTAACAAACATATAAACACACACACACCACACACACTCACAAACTTGCGCCTTTATAATATTAGTGTGATTAATGAAAACCAAACATTAACTTTTTATTCTAAAAATAAGCACTTCATTAACACATAACTCAATTAACAAGTAATAGTTTTACAAAACAAGAGGTCCCATACATTTGGATTTTAAATCGGGCTTTTCAGATCAGTATTGTACTTGTAGATTAAATTAAAGCTACTAAAATGCATGCCGGCCGGGATTGCGTTGAATCGCAGTGCTATTGGAAATTGCTATTTAAATGAATATCCGTGGTGAATGTTTGGCAATCTGTTTATTTACACTAAAGCTTCGAGTTCGTGCAATGATTTAGAATTTTGTGTATTGAATGCTAAAAAAAGTTACAGGTTTATGATCGAAAAGCCTCAAATAAAATGGAAACCGAAATTCAGCATAATTATTAGCAGATAGCAGCGAAATATTTAAATATTGAATTTTATCGATATTGATAAAAGTCACTCAATTAAATACGTCACACGTCCCATTTTTGGTAGTTTATACGTACTTTCATTGTGCAAAACAATAGGATACATACATTATAAAAAAGATTACAACGTTGTTCAAAACTCATCTGCTTCTCACTAACAACACTCCTACACAAAAACAAAATTAACTTACATTAGACAAAAAACCTACTTACTGAATTTGTTTTTAATTTCCTCCACTGAATACTTTACCCGAGTTTCCTTTAAGTTCCGTCGACAAAGATAAATGGTAGGTAAGGTTTGCATCCAGATACTATAATAAACTTTTGTTCATGACGCTACCTCGAAGTTTCCTCGTGTTTTCCTACAGTTCAGGTAAGACTATATAAATTCTTAGTCTCCATGAATTTCCTCAAGCTTTTTCGGCCCTGTCAGCGTTTTAATTCTTCTAGTAAAATTTTCTCGGAGCTGTTTATGCTCTACTGTTTTATTTCAGTGTTTTTATTTGTTTTTTTTTTTTTTTGTTAGGATACGAGTTTAGATTGCGTTTATTCTGAGATAGTTACGTGCAAGGTTCTTTGTAAAATTATATTTTTATCGTTGCAGTTTCAGAATTTAAACATCGGTTTTTAAAGAGTATCGGGCTTTTATCGCGGACCTGCATTTCTTAAAGAGTATAATATTGTAATTTTCCAGTAACATATTTTTGTTTCTTATAACCTAATTCTGCTACAAAATTGCACCGAAATATTTGCACGCACGTGTAAACCTACACAACATGGCTTCCTCAAAATAATTTCCAAAACCCTATTATCTGAAAATTGCCTTAAATTATCTACACGAGTATCTTTTCATAAGGAAACAACATTAAAGTCACCAACAATGAACTGCCGAACGTAAAGCGATATTTAAAATCTAATTTATCCCTTTAATACTTCAAAAGCTAAAGAGAAGACACTTTTATCTCCACGCTTGATCAGATAAGGGTGACTGTTAAATAAATGTCTTTATAATAAGGTTTACGGAATTATCGGCTTTTGCTGCCACGGATACTTGGAACTCTATAGAATTTCGAATTTATATTTCTATCGAGAAAGATTGGTTATTTTGGGTAGTAGTAACAGGAAATTGGACCTGGGTCTTGGAGCCAGAATTAACTGAAAACCATTACATTGACAGTCTTTTAGATTCTACAGCCGATTTAAACTGCTGTCAACAGAGGCCTAGTGTACAAATTTGACTACATTAAAATAAAAATAAAAACATAGGGACATAGTATATTATATTCCTTCTTATTCAGTTTATGAAATATCTTTTAAAATGATCCCATATTGGAGGAGGTAATAGGCGAGAGCCAAACCTCGAATTACAACTTTTTACTTAGGATTTTTCAAAAGTCTCTCCGACCGCATTTCCTCTTAATGGAATAGTTTTCAGTTAGTGTAGTAACACGAATGTGTAAATGCAGTTTGCAGGACTCAGTGTGAGTAGCTCGACGAAAGCTCCATTAGTCACAAAAAAAACCCGTGGATTTGTTTGAATAAAGAGCCATTTACAAAATCAACAAAATTTCGTCTCTCGCATTTAGCTTCACTTCAACATAAGTAATAGCTACAAGAAAACTTAATAGTACATTAATGTTATAAGCCAACATAAGTCTTGGAAATATACGTCTATACAAAAACTGTAATTTTAGTATCCATTTAAGTCTAGACAGGCGGAGAAATAATACTAGCAATAAATTTATTACTACCACGATATACATTCTTGCCTAGGTTGAAATGTTCAGAAAAAGGAGTAATATTGCCTAAACTTTTGTCTGTAGCAGGTGCTTTCTCAGAAGCCAAACATTCTAGGATTTTTTCTCCGTTCAGTTATACGTAGAAGCGTTTATGTTAGTTTATTGCGAAAGTTGCAATAGATGTTTTTCTTTATGTGGCTGACCATAAGGACCCTATCTAAATCTAGCTTCTGCGTGCGACTTGGTCTCCTTGAAATTTTTCGTTCCTCCGGCTCACCCCGTCGCATCGCATCGCCTGCCCGCGCTATTCCTTCGTTTTTATTTAACGTTGTTTCTGGCTTTTTTTGTTTTTGCTCGGCTCCTAAGGCTCTAGCGTGATTTTAGTAGCCTAAGAACTTCAAAAAATAGGGCATTCAAATACAAAAAGTTTTTTTTTAATGAGTCTGGTAATTCCAAAGATTACCGCGTTCAAACAAATAAAAAAAAACAATCTCTTTAGCTATACTAAGTATTAGTATTATGGCTGTAGGAGCAAAACCCGTACAATTGATATTGCAATTTTGTGCTGACATCGACGCGTGGTGAATGAATAAAATATAAACGTTTGAGTTAGCAAAATAGTAGTTGCATAGCATCGATCGACTCATTCGCCGCGGCGATCATTTTATCACTTCCTGGACATTTGTGCTTTCTTTTTACCTTAATATTAATACACAAGTCAAACATTTATCAGTTTATCATTTAAATGTACCTTACCCGTACATTTTGGTCCTTCGAGCCAGATGTCGCGTGTGTACATTATACAGTGTAGCAATCAAGTACTGTAAAGCGTTTCACTAGTGACGGCAAGCGAACTAGCAGTGAAGGTGTTTGTACTACCAGCAATAGTGCAGTACAATGGCAATGTGACATATTTGTCAATAAACTACAATATTGTCACACCTTCACCACATTTGCTGTGTATTAAAGAACAAAAAATTGTGGAATAATCGGATTGTCACTTGGGGTCAGCGAAGTTATGTTTTTCTCTTCTATTCTTCTGTTCACTCCCTTTTCTGTCATACCATCTCTATGTCACACAATCCATCCATTATTTTTCTTTTACGATTGTCTTTCTCTTCTCCTGCTATATACATATTGATCATTCACTTAATCACATGGTGTTTCATTTCTCCTCATAAAAAGCTGGAATATAATATGGTGTTTATTTGAAAGAAACTAGAATAAATGACTATCGTTTAGTCTCGGCGTAAAGTTTGGTTCCCCAAGGGAAATATGATACAGATGCTCCACATTCAAATATAAACATGCTGCATAAAGTTTGGTTCCCCAAGGGAAATATGATGCAGATGCTCCACATTCAAATATAAACATGCTGCATAAAGTTTGGTTCCCCAAGTTAAATATGATGCAGATGCTCCACATTCAAATATAAACATGCTGCATAAAGTTTGGTTCCCCAAGGGAAATATGATGCAGATGCTCCACATTCAAATATAAACATGCTGCATAAAATAGAAAGGGAACCAATCTCACGTTCTGGTGTTAATTCAGTCTCTAATAGTTGTGTTTAAGCAGGTGCAGGTATTTAGCTTGTAAATAATAAAAATAGCAAAAGATACCAGGAGAATACTGTTTTAGGACAGGATCATGATTTCTTGTAAAATTCTCAACATTGTAATGATAATAGTCCTCAAGACCGTATTTCGACCATGGCTGCCAATCTCAACGGAGATTGTCATTCGGCGCGGTGCACAAGTGTTTGCGCAGACACAGATACTTCTCCTCACTCTCATAGTCCTATGGGACGTCACGTAGTCGAACACGACCGGAGAGAGGTCAGGCGCAGGACCAAGAGGCACGGGGGTTTCACATCGCTAACTTCCAAACTCCAGGATGCTACTGAGTAATTCCTATTGGAATAACCCAACCAACATTGTACACTCTACTTTAACACAATATAAATTAGAAAAGAAATAAACTTCCGAAAGAAACCATTAGAAAAAACATAGCACATGTCCCAACACTTCTCAAAATCCAAGATCATAAATCTCAAAAACCTACACACGAACTTTCAATAAACGACCAAACACAAGTATTCGTAACGTGTAAGGACGATAAGTGTGCAGTAAGCCTAATAGGAAAAGTTTGAAATTGCCAAAGTTTAATGCGATCTTTACGAATTGTGACACTTAAGTAGCAGTGAAACTACTAAAATGCTTTTATTGCAATTATACTAGCTCTACGTCTCGTCATTGCTCGTAAACGGTTTAAGAGCTGTAGCGCTTGTTCGCTAGTTTTATTTTAGTTTTTATTTCTTGTTAACATTGAGGAACATCTTGAGTTTGCTAGTTTTTAACAGCTTCTTGAGTTTGTGGATTTACAATAAGATTTTCATTCGCTGGACGTTGTTTTTCTTTTATTTTATCAACTGTTTTACATTCAACGGGATATATCAGCCATATGATGATGTTATCCTTATTTTATTATTCAGCTAAAGTGGCCTTTTTAGGCCCCCAGGTCTTATCTGTGTGCCAAATTTCAAACGAATCCATTGAGCCGTTCTTGCGTGATTGAGTAACAAGCATCCAAACTTCTAAAGATCCAAACATAAAAACTTCCACATTTATTATATACCTAACTAGCTGCGCCCCGCGGTTTCACCCGCATAAATATCGATCCCGTGGGAATATCGGGATAAAAAGTAGCCTCTGTATGTTAATTCAGAGTGTCAGCTACCTCCATGCAAAATTTTATCAAAATTGATCCAGCCGTTTAAGCGTGAACAAGTAAAAAAACACACCCCCACACACACACACACACCCCCTCACAAACTTTCGCCTTTAAAATAATAAAAATGTTAATTACTTTCTAGCTTGTCTTTCGAGACATGCTTACCTGCTCGTGTTTCAACAAGAAGAACTAAGTTCCCATAACTTATTAATAAGTTGAAGTTTTACATTTCCATGTAAAATTCGGTACGTTTTATTAATTTTATGTGTGTATTTAGTGAAGGGAGCTCTTGGGGAGTGACGGGCTTTTGTTCTTTAGCTGACTTATTTGAAAAGAACAAACTGGATACAAAAAATTATGAAAGATAAATATGAAACCAAAATCTTGAAGAATTTAAATAGAAATAAAATGTCTAATGTCAGATGATAAAAGTCTTCCACCGGAACAGTGGTCCACATTAGCCCAGGATCGAGGAAGCTGGAAGTCATGGGAAGAGGTCTTCGCCCAGCAGTTAGATGATGCAGGCTAACAGTGCATAATCAGCCTACTTATAATGTTCCCACTGCTGAGACGCAGGCCTTCCCTCTGTGAGAGGGAGTAGGCCGTGATTCACCACGTGGGCCCAGTGCGGGTTGGTGCGGTTGGTTCAGTCCTGTCGAAGTAATCAGCGCCTGACACTACTCCATACAAGTTTAGACGTGATTAAAAACTTGCCTACTAAAATTACGTCAATTTACTTCAGGCGCTGATTATTTTGACAGGACTAAACTAAAATTTATCTTCTGTCCTTTTCTTAATTAAATAGAAAGAAAAAGATGCCCTGAACTTAAATTTAGTTTAGTTTGTGAACAAGGAAATCGCAACAATATTATCAATGATTATCAACTAACACATTCAGCGGGCCGATGCCAGCTCTACCAAAGTCTTAACATAGCATAATGAGCCTATAATGTTCCCACTGCTGGGACACAGGCCTCCTCTCTAAGAGAGGGAGGCGTGGGGATCCACCACGCGGGCCCAGTGCGGGTTGGTGGATGCCACATGTCTACGATTTTTTGTTCTAGGACATGCCGGTTTCCTCACGACGTTTTCCTTCACTGTTTTTGAAAGCAGTGATGATTAAACTAAATACACAAAGTGCCTGCCTGGATTCGAACTCAAGACTCGTAAGTCGAGGCCGATACCACTGGGCTACCACTGCACTACAAAGTCTTAACACAATTTTATGTCAAACACTTGCGTTACGTTTTTCTGATCATTTCTTCAGTTCTTGCAATAGAAGAAAATGCTACTTTAATACACAAACATTAGTATTATAACACATGGGACTTTAAGAAGTTGAGAACGTGACTACGGCACGTATGGTTAAAGTAATACGAGGGAATGAACTAGAACTTTATAAACTTGTTTGACTTATGTTATTATCATCTTATATAATACCTACTTGCCATAAATAACTAGATCTAATGGTGGCTCGTCACTGGCTGGCTGGCTCGTGGCTGAATAATAACAGGCATAAGGGCCGATCGAAGGTTAGGTGAAGTTGCCGCGGTTTGTTCGTGGATGGGTAGCCGTTCATTACATGTTGAGACCCCGCCGTGGCTTGGAAGGTGGTCGTAGGTGATTGACAGTCGTAACAGGTAGTCAGAAACCCATAGTCTGACAACCAGTCTTGCCATAAGGAATTGTGTTACCCAGTAACTGGGTTGTGAAGGTCAGATAGGCAGTTCTTCACGTAAACTACTTACAGTATTCAGCTGCATGCCGGTCAGACTGGAAGCCTACCCAAACTTAGTTGGGAAAAAGCAGATTGATACATACCTAGATCGCTGATCGCTGGAATGTTGAGGTCAGAGAGGTAGTCGCTTCATATTAAATACTCGTGTTCAGCTATATCTGGGGAGACTGAAGCTGACCCCGAGTCGTAAAACTAGCCCTTTCAAGGCTATAGATGACGTTGATGATATAGATTTCTGAATTATCGTGAAGAAAACTCCTATTATCACTATGCAAGGCGATGATCGTATAATCTTTTAAGTGGATCGTATAGTATTTACCTATACAGGGTTATTGGTAAAACATTAACAACCTCTTAAGAGGTCATTGTACTCATCATTATAAACAACTTTTACCTTCGGACCACACCTGAAATCGCTGAAAAAATCAGCTATTCCTTACGTTTAGAAAGAAACAAGAAAGAAAATACGTTTTTTTGCTGTAAACATGACGCATGTCGCAATAAAGAACATAAACACAAAAAAATATAAGAAAGAGTTGGGGGAAACATGCGTCACATCCACGCAAAGAAATTTATGTTCTTATAACTCGTCAAAATGTAGGGAACAGCTGATTTTTTTTCGCGATTTCAGTTTTGGTCCCATAGTAAAAGTTGTTCATAATGTTGAGTACAATGACCTCTTAAGAGGTTGTTAATGTTTTACCAATAACCCTGTATATTGTCTCTTTTATGAAACCCTCCGGTAAGATGGTTCATTCTATACCGTACAAACTATTCTATACGTAAAACCGCCATCGAACGTAAAAGTTTGGCGAGTTTAGATTTAAGTTAAACCTCTGCATTTTTTTAATCATCAAATAAATTAATAAAATATTATTTAGCTTTAGGTATTATTAACAACAATGCCTTTGTTATAGCCTCTCTGTTTTTTGTAGATATCGTTTTCTAACTGACCTTAAATAATTCAGGCTGACAGACACGTTTGTCATCTCTTTTATATATGACAATATTAACCGTAGCCATTTTATTGCTATTAAACAATAACAATAAAACGGCTACGACAGGCCTGAACAAGGCCACAGGGAAAGACCGCAAAATAAATAATAGTGATCGCAAATAATTCCTTCGCAGCTGACGTCAGAGCATTCAAGGTAATTTTGCTGGTTGCTTGTCAGTAAATGTGACATAGCTAATTCTGGAATGTTCGGCATCCGTTTATATTAGTTTCTGAAACTAATAGAATTTATAATACAGAATTGTAAACTTCAGGTGATCTATTATTGGATTTGTATGCTTGATTTAAATTAGACAGAAGGTTCCTACACGACTTATTCTTGGCATGTTATATCATCATAGTCCATACTTCTATACTAATATTATAAATGCGAAAGTGTGTCTGTCTGTCTGTCTGTGTGTTACCTCTTCACGCTTAAACCGCTGAACCGATTTAGATGAAATTTGGTATAGAGATAGTTTGAGTCCCGGGACCTTTTCCGGGACTCGTAGGTTAGTTTTTATCCCGATATTCCCACGGGATCGACACTTATGATAGTGGGCCGTAATACACCTCGTGGGCCCAGTGCGGGTTGGTAAATGTTACATTGCTTCGAATTTTTGGTTTTAAGACATGCTGTTTTCCCCACAATGTTTTCCTTCACCGTTTTGAGAGCAGTGGTAATGAAATAATTTATGAAAGTTGTCATTTTGCTCAATTATGTATTGAACTTTTGTATGAAACAGCAGTTTTTTTTTTTCGTGATTTCAGAGTTGGTTCCATAGTGAAAGTTGTTCATATTCATGGGTAGAACACCTTGTAAAAATTTGGAACCAGTAATAAAAATCATAGGGTATATTATAAGAAAATAAGAATAAACAACTATTATTGATTTTATGAATTCCCTGACCTCAGTCATTTTTATTCCCACTTAAATGTATGATTGGTTGAGAGAGAAGCCGCGTCGGACACGCGTAGCGTACAATAAACAAAGCAGTGCACTCTAGAGCGCTGTCCAACACCAACAAAGAACACAAAGAAACTACGCACGACCACAGTAAAGATATGAACAGTACGGAAACTACGTTCTAACGTTCGAAACGGCACACTCACACAGACGCGCGCATCTACGGTACCCCTAGCGATGGTCGCGGTGCTCTCAGTCACGGGTGCCGCTTATGGATGGGACCTAGGTCCTTACTACAATAATTACGTCAAAGAGCTCTTCCTCGTACTGAAACAACATTCCGAACATCAGGATGGCAACCAGTCGGTTATCTTTTAAAGTGAAGGCACGTGAACATATCCGTCAAAAGTTGGCCGTTACATCTCAGCGCTGATTTGCTGGATTCGTTTTCTCCTCTACCGATAATTTGTTTCTCCTCAAAGATTTTGTTTATATGTATGTATGTATCTATCTATGTATTAGTATTTATTCTTGTATTTTATAGTAATTTCCCAGCTATTTATCCCTTTAGTTGCACCTGCCATGTTTTGTCTCTGCATCACCCTAAGGTTGACTGGTAGATAATGCCTCAGGCATTATGTCCGCCTTTGTACAGTATTTCTTTTACTTGTGCATAAAGTGTTAATAAATAAATAAATAAACCATCTTGAAACATCTCAAACAGACAGCCTCAGGCATCCCTGTATTACCTTCAAAACTTTTCCTTCCATGGAATCTTTCAAACTTTATAGACTCCGACAGATCAGTAGGAAACTCAATCAGCCTAGCCTTTTTCCAACTATGTTGAGGTTGGCTTCCAATCTAACCTGATGCAACTGAATACCAGTATTTTAAATGAAGCGACTGCCTATCTGACCTCCACAACCCAGTTATTGGGTATGGTAATAATACCCATGGGTATGGGAAGACGGGTTGTCAGCCTTTTGGGGTTCTGGCTACCCAACGTAACGACTATCAAAGGTATGTAAAGATGGTCACCCATCCATGGACCCACCGCGGCAAGCGTGCTTAACCTGATCGATCGACCCTTGCGGCTGTACTCAGCCACGAGCCCCTCAACAGGAAACTAACACAATATTATATTTTAATTCGATCTAGCGATATTGAATTCCTTCTAAGGAAATTCCGAGAAGCAATAAAGGCATTCTTTGGCGCAATGCCATTCTCAAGGCACGGCGTGCCGTCCTCACCCCAGTACGTTGATTTTTATTTTTAACTATCCACGTTTTATAGTATGGAGCTAAAGCTATTAGTTTGAGTTTAATTTTTTGGTATATTTTCTTGAGAAAGATGGGTTCTAGGGGAGGGATTTTACTGTGGTGGAATTTATAAAGTTGGAAAGGAGTTGGAATAGGTACTTACAAGTCATTCACGTTTAAGAATCGTTTACCCGTTGTTTTTAATTGAATTTGTCGAAAGTGTGTAACACTTCGCGCGCTCAAAGACAAGACAAATTCCCGTAGGTAATTAAAAACTTTAAACATCTAGTCTCAATCTTATATCAGCGACACACAATGTCAAAAGTTTTGCGAAATCCTTTTTTGGACAGATTACCTATGACAGATCTGAAGGGCGATTCTCGATTTCCTTCTATTAATTTGTGTGAGCACCTTGTACCATTTTAGGTTTTTTGAGAATGTGTCCTTTTGAGAATCTGTTCGAGAAAAAACTGGCCAAGTGCGAGTCGGACTCGCACACGAAGGGTTCCGTACCACAAGGCAAAAACGCCGAAAAAAACACGTTTGTTGTATGGGAGCCTTAAATATTTATTTTATTTTCTTTTTAGTATTTGTTGTTATAGCGGCAATAGAAATACATAATTTGTGAAAATTTCAACTGTCTAGCTATCGCGGTTCTTGAGATACAGCCTGGTGACAGATAGACGGACAGACGTAAAAACGACGGTGACGGACGTATTAATGTAAAACTTACTCAAAGTAACATGAAAGTAAAGCTCATAATATTCGTATCAAGAGAAATATGTGATAAAGCTATTAATATTATCCTACAGCAATACAATTTTCCGGGAAAATTGAATTTCTGTAGGATAATATTAATAAATTTATTAATAACTTAACAAAAAAATGTGTATCGGAAGATTTTCCGATACACAATTTTTTGTTTAACCCAATTCCTTTTTCCACCGGAATGAAATTCACATTCATAAAGTAATAACACACGAAAATCTGCATTAACCCGACTGAACGTACTGTGACACGACATACGTCATGCGACGTACATACATGTGTCACGCTGTCGAACAGGGTTGCTGAACACGGGAGCCATCTACATAATTAAATTGAATTTACATCAAGACTCTATTCACAGAGGCACAGCCCTACCTACTTATGTACGGGACAATTAGGACCTTTTAACATAAGCCCGCGTGCATTTAGCGTGGTTCGCGAAATTTTCGTTTAATGGAATTTTGCCTTGGAATTCTTCGCTTCTCTTCGCTTTCATTGTGTAGGGTATTAAAACAAAGCGTGAGATATAATTTGGTATAAGAGGGTAGTAGAGAAGCCCCCAATTTGGTTTTAAACTCGCCTGTATTTATCTGTAAACTGAAGATTTTTCAGGAAGGTCATTGGCGAAATTCATTCTTGCTGGAGCAGAATGGGCTTGGACCCCGCCGGTAAAAACACCAGAAGGTAGGTTCTATCCAGCAATGGATAAATGATCATTTTGTGGCAACTAGCAAAAAAAAAAACCTGGCAAGAGCGAGTCGGACTCGCGCACCGAGGGTTCCGTCCGTAGAATTTTAACACTGTGCACTGCGGTGTAGAATATTGCAGTTTCATGTCAACGCCATCTCTTGATCGATAGTGGAACTAATGTAACTTTTGTTAATGATTTCTGAAAAAGTGTGCTATTTAGAAACTTGGTTTTATTTTTCCTGTAATCTTTACACAAATTTCTATCACATAGAATTATTTCAGATTTTTCTCTTTGCAAACTTCGGAGATAAGGGGGGGGGGGGGACGGTATATTTTTTACATTTTTCATCAAAAATCAAAAACTGTACGGCCTAAAAAAAAATGTTTGAGTATGTGCAAACTGCGCTCTTTCATATGATACCCCACTTCGAATTTTTCAGACCCCCTTTCAGTCCCTGTTGCAAAAATATAGGTACATATATTTTTATTTCTTTCTTATTTGCAAAATAATTGGGCAAACGTCATCTAAAACTATTCCAAATTTCAAGTTGATAGCATTAGTAGTTCTTGAGATATCCAGCTGTGACAGACAGACTTAGTCTCACCATAAGGGTTCCGTTTTTACCATTTTGGTACGGAACCCTAAACACGGTGTGGAATATAAACATTTTATTGTTATTTCAGCTGCATTAGCAGGGTCTATTGCGTTACACACTTTCTATCACAAGACGATGGATTTACAAATAAATTGTTTCTAAAGTTTAAAAAATTCGTCTGCTCAACAACGTAAATAACGCAATGAATGTTGTTGAATTGAAATTCCAATAATTAATAATTAATTTACCCGACGCACGGTTAGATTAGACGCCGACTCCTAAAGAGATATATTATAATATCACTCCACATATGAAAATTGAAGCGCTTCTAAAACAAATGTTGTCTTGATCCCCGTTTACATGTTTAGCCAATAATTTATTCTCAGGTCGTGGGCCACATTTAGCACCCGATAAATTTATCCGATGTCAAATAAAGCCGATGGGTACTAGATTTATAAGGGACGGTAGTCGGGACGCTTACCTTGGCGTTTTGTTTCAAAAATTATTCTTAGTTCCAAGAAAAGGTTGTTTTAATAGTTATTAGAATAATTGGCTAAGCAAAACACAAATAAATATTTCTAAATGTCTCTTGTGAACTTCTAACAAAAACTAATTTACAAAATAAATAAAACCGCTGACCTCCAAAACAACACTAGGTACCTACTTTAATTTCGGAAGTGGAGAAGGTGTCTTTGGTAATTTAATTTTTTCCACCGAAATTAACATACATGGTTCATAAATGACAAAGTTGTGAGGTAACAAACTTGTCTTTTCAACGGCAAATCTTGGTAATAATAAATCCATTTCCATTTTTCTTATTCTTTCCTGAACAGATCTGTTTGAAGAACTATACTTAGATGAACGTCATTAAAACTCAGTTGAAGGTTCTTGAAGTGACAAGCCGATGAAACCAACATTTTTGAAGCTGTTACTTATAATACCAGCCTATTATTTATGTATATTTTTGAAGCTGTTACTTATATTAACAGCCTATTTTATGTATATTTTTTAAGCTATTACTTATAATACCAGCCTATTATATGTATATTTTTGAAGCTGTTACTTATAATACCAGCCTATTGTTTATGTATATTTTTGAAGCTATTAAATACCAGCCAATTATATGTATATTTTTGAAGCTATTAAATACCAGCCTATTATATGTATATTTTTGAAGCTGTTACTTATAATACCAGCCTATTTTATGTTTATTTTGAAGCTATTACTTATAATACCAGCCTATTTTATGTATATTTTTGAAGCTGTTACTTATAATACCAGCCTATTTTATGTATATTTTTTAAGCTGTTACATAATACCAGCCTATTTATTATATGTATATTGACCAACTGCAGGGCAAATGCCTCTTCCCCAACAGAGAAGGCACGCGCATTGATCATCACACTTGCTCAAGACGGGTTGCCGATTTCATACTTATTTTGTATATAGATACAAGATAAGTCTGAAATCGCTAACACTAATAATAAAGCTGAAGAGTTTGTTTGTATGTTTGAACGCGTTAATCTCTGGAACTGCCAGTCGGATTTGAAAAATTATATTTAATTTATAGAAAAAATATATTAAATATATATATATATAGGAAGGCTATATACCATCACCCTACGACTCTTAAAGAGAGGCCGAGAATAAGTCAGAAAGAACACTAAGCGAAAACGACTTAATAGAGCGGGCAGGCCATGCGATGTGACGGGGTGGGTCGGAGCAACAAAAATTTCACGCGGACGAAGTCGCATGTAATAGGTAATTGAGATAATGAATGAAATGATGAGATAATGAATGAAATGATGAGATAATGAATAAAATGATGAGATAATTGTTAATTTATAGTTATTGTTATCATATGTATTCCTTTTACTGTTAAAAACTTATATAAAATATTCCAAACGGATATCCGCCTTTTATGTCGTTGATATTTTAAATGACGGTAGATAGAAACGTCAAAGTTGTTTGTTCACTACTATAAAAGGGGGAGCTCCGAGTGGCAGGGATCATTCTGTTTCGAGACATCGACCAGAACGGAGCTCCGGCCTACAGATGTTCAATTGATTAGTACTAGTGACGTTATTATGTGGAATAGATCGATCAGATGTCATGTAAGTTAAATTGATATTATTATCTTAATTATTGCTGATAACTATGGTGTTCTGTTTATGTTTTAATATGGTCAATATTGCTAATGTTCAAAATGTATAATGGAATATTCCCAGCTATTGTTATTATGTTGCTATTACTTAGAGTCCGAAAGAATGAATTGTTTATAAGATAACGATAATGTATGACAATGTGCTTTGTTGATAGAATACTATTTCCATGGAGTTTCTTGTCCGTTCTTCTCCATGCTGACCTCGATTTCCGAACGGACTACTAGTTTTCTGATTAATTACTGACAAGCCCAAATTGAAATAAATGCCGTAGCTTGTCTTTCTGTGCTTTATTCCATAATATCCTTTCCCTACATACCACATACATAGGTACTTTACACATAGTAAATAACTAGTAACCATTCTGATATTCAAAGCTTAATAATTGGGTAGTATATATATATACTTAAAGATAGATTATACTTTATTATCTAACACATGCAGAAGCTAGTTGAGCTAGATGATTAACTTATAGTGTCCAGCGATGCTATTCTGTAAAAATCTCACCGTGAAAACTTAGGTGAAGTGAGCGTGGAGTGAGCTGTCAATAGTGTCAATTTCTGGCAAAAACAGACTCACTTCACCTAAGTTTTCACGGTGAGATTTTTACAGAATCGACCGGCTGGTTTCTTCACGATGTTTTTTATTCACGAACATAAGTAATGTCCACGATAAACCCCCATAAAGAATCTACGAATAAATAAGGTATATCTTAATGATTTAAATAAGTACCTCTAAGTAATATTTTTTATTTGTAACCTTTCCAATTAATTCAAATTGTAAATACAATCAATTGAATAAAAAAATCCTATTGCTTTTCTATTCGAACCATAATCGTTAAATAACTTAATCATACGAATTCAAACATTGGAATCCAATCATGCAGAAACTCGTTTGAATTGATCAAAAGCACGTTTTAAAGAAATTATAATTACTTGTGCATAAGTATAAGCTGTCAGAAGCTTCGCTCGACTGAACGGTTTACTCAAGCGACTGTTCATTTTTTTTTATTGATCATTCAAACTCATTTATTTCAAATAGGCACTTGTCAGGTACTATATAGTATATACAAGTATATAAAAAAGAAGGGAAAAGGAAAAGAGAGGAGCTCATTGGGCATTAAAAAATTCGTCCGCATCGCTGTCAATGGCATAAGTGCCCAAAAGGCTGGCAGCATTACCACGTTGGATGGCAATGCTTATTCTTTGGGCTAAAAATAGGCCAGCCCTCTGGTCACGTGATGAGTCAACCAACCGCTTGGCGATGTCCCGAAATATTAATTGATTCTAGTCGCCCCTTCCAAAAGGTAGTTTCGTATGGAGAAGAATGGGCAAGACGATCCACTGTTACTCTTTTAAAATGTTTTACAATATTTTGTATACATTAACTATATTATAACTATGTGTCGTTCATACGACACCGATAAAATGACATAGAACGAAGAACGACGATAGAATGACGTTCATTTGGCCATTTCATTAATATTTCATTTTGCGATCATTCAGATCGCGAGTGGAATATAGCCGAATGCCTAAAATGAACGTCGTTGAATTATTTTCCCTTTTAATTATTTTGTTTTTATAAGTTTCAATTGAAATGAAAGACAAATGAAAAAGTGAAGCGTCTGACATCAGTTTAAATGAGATTTAACAATTATTCGAAGTTAGAAGGTATGTAAGTATGTACCTACTTATCTTTATTTTTTGTTTATTTAATTAGGTACCTATGTTTCAGTCAGGAAAGGAGGAATAAGAATAAGGTTTAAAAAATTAGGAGTATTAAGGAGGTATAAAATTGTTTGAGAAAACTGTGAAAAACATTCATGTTTCAAAAATCTTTTAAGTATCACGAGTATATTAATTCTAGTTTAGATTAGTCGTAGCTTCATGTTAAATACATTTAAAAAAAAAGCTACTAAGATGGATTTCTTGCCATTAAAACATAAAAGGATTATTAACTACCAACTTCAGAAACTAACGTCCTTATTATAGAACCGTCATTCAGCGAATAAAGCATATTTTTACAGCCACTAAAGCGCAAGCAGCAGCTATAAGTTTTAGTTTAAAGGTGTATAAATCACCGGTTACCGCAAGGCAGTGGTAAGCCACTGCATTTAGTGGTTAGATAACTATTCCAGCTATGCTTGTGTTTACCAATAGGTTAGTAGGACAGGTGTGTCTAAACGTCTGCCGGGTCAGCGGGATTGTCCGAAAGGGTTACCGCTGGCCCGGAACATAAAGGGCTAAGAAAGGAACACGGGTGGGTTTTAGTCAGTAAGAGTGTGACACTCCCTTCCGCTCCACCCAGAGCGGGAGGGGTCATTTGATGATATCCCATTCGAAAAAAAAAAAGAAAAAAAAGGTGTGTCTAAACGTTTGTGTCTGTGTGACAAAGCCAAATTGATTGATCTTTAGCTCTTTAGGTAAAACCTTGGCTTGAGTAACCACTCAGGTGAGAGCAATGAAGGCTAATTACAAGTAGGTTGAGTTAAGCGATTAAATTATTATTGTTGTGGGAATAATTTTAATAGTTATTTTGGGGATGGTTTAAATAATTATTTTGGGAATAATTTAAAAAAATATTTTGGAGATTCTTTTAAAAATTCTATTGGGCATAATTTTCAAAGTTATTTGAGAATTATAAAATCTATTGATATATTTGCTATCTAGACTATCGTATCAGAAGTATAGGCATTGTGGTTCATTGCATACAGGTAGTTCGAAGTTATTTACGATAATATCTATCTCGAAAATAGACTGAAGAACTGAAGATGGATGGAAATTAATGGATTTCTATTGGATGGTGGAAAAGGCAAAAAAGGAACAGCTCCGTAAACGAAAGCGACATCCTAATTCTTTACTTACAGCATAAGATATTTAAATTTCAACAGAAAAGCGAACCATTTTCCTTAGTCAACGTTTTTCATACCGTAAAAAAGACACCACTATACATTTTTCCTTTCAACATGACGTCACGCCTCCTTGAATATTTAATCTCAAAGAAACTTTAGTGCCTACATCAAAAGAGGTTCCATTAAATTATAAGGCACCAACAAACAAACCAGGTGTTCTAAAAACCTAGTAAACATAAACACCAAGAATTTTTTTTACAGCCTGTATAAAAAAAAAATAACATTCTATGTACAAAATTGTAGGGACACGCGTTTGTATTAAAATTTACGTCGAACGGTGGATAAATTAGTTTGTTATTCAGAGCACGGGACCAAGGATTTAGAGCCAATTCCCTTTTTGATCTCTCCCGTGCAAACAACAGAAGTCTGTCACGGTGGTAGACGGGTCCCGTCTTTGCATAAAATATTAGGCGGGACTGGATTGCCGCTAGGCGAATTATATGGCACTTGAATTTGGGCGTGCCTGCAGCTGCTGTATAGTATCTACTTAAGTACTTACGAATTTCGCCGTTGAAACTGAAAGTGATCAGCACATCTAAACCGCGTTCAAGAGCTGTCAGTGTCAATATTCCACAACAATTATGACACAACTCTTGAACTCGGTTTAGATGTGGTAATCGTGTCCAGTTTCATAGATGAAATTCGCCCTTAGACAGCTAAAGTTTTCAAAAATTAGTCGATAAAGCGTGGAAGATGAGACAGATTTTATTGAAAATAAAAATGTTCGCAGGGTAGGTGGTTCCCCCGAATGGGAGAAGCTGCGGATCGAGTAAAATTGCATGCAACTGAAGAGGCTCCGACTTTCATAAGCTGATAATGATTATGAATTAAATCGATGTTTGAATATAATCTACCAAAAAAAATAAATTGAACACTAAACATGATTGTGTTTTTGCATCATAAAGTACTACCGTAAAACGGGGTGAATAGGGATACAGGGGTGAATCGGGACGAAACTTTTAAAGCGATTTTAACATTGAAATAATATAGTTTGTTGCCAAAAAGAAATCTAATGTGTTTATTGTATTATAATTAACGATTAAGTATCCTTTTCGGCAACAAACTGTATTATTTCAACGCTAAAATCCATTTTAAAGTTTTGTCCCAATTCACCCCTGCATCCCTATTCACCCCGTTTTACGGTATTTCATTTTGCATTGTACGTTACGTAAGCTTTCAATTAACGACTCGCACAAGCTTCGAAAATGATCCGCTATATTTCCATGTTTCTCATTTCTATTGGCCACGCTGAAATGACCTCCGTCAGTTCGTTTATTTCTTTCCGCAAAGAACGCCAGAAGGGTCACAATCACAATTTTGACAGGTCAACTTAAACTGGTAAACTTACTAAAGCAATAACATGTAAAAATTAAATTATTTAAACAAGTTTCCTTTAAAAAAAAACTGTCAACGTTACTTGGTTTTGCTCACGATTTTATGTGAATTTTAGTTGCAAATGTTAACTGTCTGGTTTTATGAAAATATGTAAAAAAAAAAGAAAATCAAGTATGGTTTTCTTCGAAGGCTTAAAAATATTGTTCTGTTTTGTCGCATTGTGTTGACTCCAAAAAGACTTGTTCGTTAGTAATCTGATCCAATAAAGTAATATTGCAACGTGAACTCACGAAAAAGAATCAGCTATTCTTGATTCTTTTTCGCGATTTCAGGTTTGGTCCGATAGTAATAGTTATTCATATTGATAAGTAGGTACAATATTGATAAGAGGTTATTCATTAATTACGGGACACCCTTATACAACGGTCCGACATGAATCATTGGGCAGTTGCCCGCCAGGAACAACACCCGTCTGGTTGGAGTTCACTCAACCTCCCTTTTCTATGGAGGATGAGTGAACTTTACATCGTGATCCTCATGCCGCCATAGTATGTAAAGATGGTCACCCATCCAAAGACAAACCGCGGCAAGCGTAGCTTAACCTGATCGATCGACCAGTGCGGCTGTTATTATCTAGCCACAAGCCCCTCCATAAAATAAAGTCACACAGCTCATATACAATATTGCTAAGTCAAGATTTTGGACGATTTGAAATTAGTTTTAAAATGTATTTAAAATACTAGCTTCGCCCTGCGGTTTCACCCGCATAAGTGTCGATCCCGTTCGAAAGACACGTGGCGCCATCTATTTTCATAATAACGTTATTGTTGTTTTCCTCGGAAAAAGCACTTTTTTCGGGATGAAAGGTGTCCGTTTCTGTACACCTGACAACGTATAAGCAAAATTTCAGGATGATCGGTTCAGTGGTTTAGGCGTGAAAGGTAACAAACAAACTTACTTTCGCATTTATAATATTAGTAGTTGGGGTTAAATTAATATTCAAGATTTGAAAGGGCTCCAGACTCCATAGTATCAAACTATATAATTTTGAAGTTAATTTAGTTCTGTATCATAAAATAATTTTGATTAAGGTCTTTGTTTAACATATTCGCAAAATTTGAGTAATTAAAACTAAGTTTGTTTTGAATATTCATTCGAAAACTTAGTGAACTACTTCGTATTTGAAATAGTAACTAATGTAATTTTGTATATTATACTGAGCGACAGCAACTTACATCCAAAATGTGTTTCTGCTGATGCTTGTTAACATAAATATTTTAGGTAAATATAATTTTAAAAGCTAACAGTAATAAAATAATAATACGTACAAGTATATAAAAATATATGTTTGCTGATTGAACAAAATTAACGCTTACATAAACAAGACTGACAACGTCATACGACTACGTATGAAGATTTAGGCGCAGAATGCCCACTTCTCAAAATGGCTAATTATGGAGTTTTTTCGTTTTAATAGATGGGTTAAGCTACGCTTGCCGCGGTTGTTCTGTGGATGGGTGACCATCTTTACATACCGAGACCCCTCCGTGCCTCGGAAAGCACGTTAAGCCGTTGGTCCCGGCTGTCATTCGTGGATCTTTGACAGTCGTTACCGTTTGTAAGTCGTGGTCTCACCTGATGCAGCTGAATACCAATATTTTACATGAAGCGACCGCCCATCTGACCTCCTTGGTAAGACTGGTTGTCAGACTTTCGGACTTCAAACGACCAGCAACGACTGCCAAAGATCCACGAATGTCAGCCGGAACTAACGGCATAACGTGCTTTCCGAGACACGGAGGGGTCACCCATCTACGGACCAACTGCGGCAAGCCTTTTTTTTTATCGCTGAGAAATGCATTACGCATCCCCTGCTCGCAGAGGACGAGACGGGGTATGTGGGACTCCTGTCGGAATGACACCGACAGTATACTCACTAAAACTCAGCGGTGTTCCCACATCGCCGTGATGGGAGGGCCATGGGAAACCGGCTCAGCCTTTACTTCACCCCCTACTACTACTTACATACTTTTTCTTTTTTTTTCTGCCTTTTGACTGCGGCAAGCCCTGTTTTTTTTTTTTTTTTTCTCTGGGAAGTATGCATTACGCATACCCTCCCATCGGGGGATGGGGGGCTATGTGAGACTCCCCGATCTGACCCGGTATACCCACTAAAACAACCCAGCGGCATTCCCGCTTCGTCCGAGTGGTGGGGGACTGGGAAACCGGCAAAGCCTTGACGTCCAATCCGCCGCCGACGATTGCCCTTCAAGGCGGACCCCTCACGCCCCCCCCGTGGGGAGGGGGACGGGCCCGGGAATGACCGACGAAGGTGGTGATGGGTGCAATGCGGGAGAAGGCGCCCCCGCGCCTGTCGCCCGCCCATCGCCACCATGAGGAGGGAGAAGGTGGCGCCTTCTCCGACCCCTTCTTCGTCTGCGGAGCGGCGCAGCGAGAGGGTCATCCTCCCGCGCGCGCTCCGGCTCCTCCTTTTGCGAGATTACGTCCTCGCAAAAGGAGGCAACCGCTGCCCAGGCCCCCTCGCTCCCCAGCATGGCGTTGACCACGCCGGGAAGCGAGAGGTCCTGTCCGACCACCGCGGTCAGATCGCGCCGCAGCTCGGACCAAGCCGGGCACACTTCGAGCGTGTGCTGCACCGTGTCCTCCCTCCCGATCCGGTGCAGGTGCGTTCCGAAACAGCCATGGCCGGACAACACCTGCACCAGACGGAACGAGAGGAAACCGTGGGACCGCTCGAGCCAGCTCCGCAGGACCGGACCAAGCGCGTCCAACGTGCGGCGGCCGATGGCGGCGGTGGCGAGGTCCTCCGTCCAGTGGAAGACGATGGCGTCCCTCGCTTCCGGCCGCACGGCCTCCCGTTCTTCGGCGACGGGGCGCTCCCCGAGTGCCCTTCGGTGCGCAGTCCACTCGTACACTCTGGCGAGCACCCAAGCCTCCAATTATCAAGGAGGGGTGCCGGCCAGAGCGCACACCGCCGAAAAGCCCACCGAGCAGTAGGCCCTCGCCACCCGCAGTGCAATGGCCCTTTGGGGCTTGCGGATGGCAACTGCGGCAAGCCTAGCTTAACCTGATCGATCGACCCGTACGGCTGTTCTTACGTAGCTACAAGCCCCTTATTAATTAAGTAACATTATTTTGAAGACTCTTTGACGTGAGATCAACAGTTTTAGAGCAATTATAGCAAAATCATTTTGTATATTCTCCCACCAATCCTAATATTCCTTTGACCAAAATTATCAAGGAGTATTTAATCAAGAACCCTACTATTTTCCAGTCCATGAATAAGACCAACGCAATCTATTTTCGACAGCTCAGATCTCTTTGTGAAAACGAAGTAAGATCGCGATATGGACCTCAACAGTTTAAAATGGCCGAATAGCCTTTGATATTAAATTAAATGTCAATCGTCTTCTCCTATTTGGTCTTGGTTATAAATGGGGTCTGTCCGGTTGACTGGCAGCTTCTACCTGTTTACTTCCCTTTTGATATTACGCTTGTCTTTTGTTTTGATTGATTTTGTAATTTATTGTACTTACAAACCGTCCACTGGATGGAATTTATCATCGGAAAAAATTACGAACTTTTCAAGCCACAAGCGTACAAGCTTTCATCTCCTATTTAACCGCTTTCATCATCGTCATTAGCCTACGGCAGTCCACTGCTGGGCATTCTCCTATTGCACGCCATTCAACTCGATTTTCGGCAACTCTCATCCAGCTGGTACCAGCCAACCTGCGAAGATCGTCGCCCCACCTAGCCTGAAGGTGACCTTGCGTTTGCTGATTCGCGGTCTCCACTCAAGAACACGTCTACCCCAACGGTCATCGGTTCTGCGGCAAATATGGCGGGCCGGCACAACCCAGTTACTGGGTAATACAATACAAGGGGTATTGTATTACCCAGTAAAACTGGTTGTCAGACTTTCGGGCTTCTGACTACGCCTAAACGACTGTCAAAGATCCGCCAATGACAGCCGATACCAACGGCTTAACGTGCTTTTCGAGGCATGGAGGGACCTCGGTATGTAAAGATGGTCACCCATCCACAGACCAACCGCGGCAAGCGTAGCTTAACCTGATTGATCGACCTGGCGGCTGTTATTTAAAAATAAAATAAAAATAAAATGAAATAAGAAATAAAGATAGAGACATACAACGACAACAGTCTGTATGTCTATATCTATCTGTATATCTCTATCTGTATGTCTCTTTCTGTATGTCTGTTTCCTTTTAATGAGTTAGATATTTGGCACACAGGTAGAACATGAACATGTGTTAGGATATAGGATACTTTTTATACCGGTAGTATATTTCTGTGGTATAATTTGTGACGTCAACGCGGGCGAGACCGCGGGCAAAAGCTAGTAACTAATAAAGGATAAGTGGACTAGTCACACAAGGGCAGCCTTGACAAAATTACACGACCTAAAAGGAACCTAAATGGGTAGCCATTCAGGTCCCTTTTAGGTCGTATATTTTCCTGGCTATCTTTGACCAGGCTATCTTTTAGAAAAAACCCAAACTGAACCTTCATTCCTAAAACTCATTTTTTCCGTGAAACTGACAGCCACATCCTGCACAGTATTTAATCACTGAAAATCCATGTTTTAATACAAAACAGTACGTTTCGTATGTGTGTTATGTAAATACATCGGCTTTTACGCGATATTCAGCTGAATTCTCTCATGAAAAGTCACATTTCTCTGAAGCTTGTAATCCGGTCACCTGTTCGCAATCATTTTATTTCATTAATGCCTCTTCATCGTTTTGAGTTTTAAGGGCTTGTCTTGATAATGTGTAACAGAGAACCTAGTTTGTTAATGTTGAAACTAAAAGTAGATTTTGACACTTCCTGAATTATGTCACTCGAAATTGATATTTTTCAGGGTTCCGTACCCAAAGGGTAAAAACGGGTCCCTATTACTAAGACTTCGCTGTCTGTCCGTCCGTCCGTCCGCCCGTCTATCTGTCACCAGGCTGTATCTCAAGAAGAGCGATAGCTAGACAGTTGAAATTTTCACAAATTATGTGTTTTTGTTGCCGCTATCGCTACAACAACAAATACTAAAAACAAAATAAAATAAATATTTAAGGGTGCAACAAACGTGTTTTTTTCGGCGTTTTCGCATTGTGGTACGGAACCCTTCGTGTGCGAGTCCGACTCGCACTTGGCCAGTTTTTTTTCAACGTGCCGCTCATGTATTTGAGTACGGTACTCGAGGACACAATCGGAATGCTGTCCACGGCAGCCATCGACCCTCGTTGACGGCTGCAGTTGCTTTTGCCGTTGTCGCAGGTCGCTCGTGTTAACTCGTGTATAATTATGAACATTAAGGCGTAAAAAGACAACATAGAGACAGTTACTTTCGCATTTAGTTTTTTTGTGAATTTTTTTATTTATTCAATAAAACCTAACAGCTGTAACGCCAATGCAATGTCACTACCACAAAGATACACATACAACTAACTTACTTTGACTACCCAAAAATAAAATAAAATATCAATAAAAAAATCAATCATAAATAAATAAATAAAATATCAGTATGGATGCTTTACATGAGGCATGACACAATGAAGAAATCGGATTTAGTGCTAGGCTTTGATTTAAGTTCACTGTTATGCATGGATTAATGACTAATTTGGGGCAACTATTTTCACTGTGAAAATTTGAACCTGTGGTGACTGCTACACGCCCAAGTTTCGCTACGAAAATTACACTATCGTGGAATTTACAAAGCATTCCATAATGTAAGACTAAATTCCTTAACTTATGAAGCTTAAACACGACATATTGCTCAATAAATTCATACGTCGATTCTGATAGTGATGGCTTCCACTGACGTAGCTTCAAGAAAATCGCGGAGATTTTTCACGGAAAGGGATAATAAATTTAAAGCGACGATCGGTGACAAGAACGCAAGATGGAACGACTTGAGAACTTACGATGAAGGTGAGAAACAGGAAGAATATATCTATGTTAGGAAGTAACCAATGCCCTGAATTGAGCGAATATTCTTGAACCTTAGATAAAAGTTCATTGTACAAAAAGATACGAAATAATATTGAGCAGATATTTTTCTTGTTTATGTATATTTTGAATAAAACAGGTACCTGCCTGCATTGAACGGTTCTCATAAAAATAACTAGAGCTAACACAAATAGGACACTAGTTAAACCATTTTAGAACGCATTTAAACGTCACTGCAATGACCGTATAAAATTTTATCATTCCATTTTCAGTAATACTCGCCGACACAATTTATCGAACGAAAACATTAAAAACTTTAAAAAAAACGGACCAATCACAGCCATATTCGAAACGCAATTTAAATAAAATCCGTTTGATGTCATACCTCGGAATTATATTCAGCCAGGAACATTGTAGCCTATAAAAATTGTCACCAACACGCAGGACCGCCATTTTATAATTTGAACAGTAACGTTAACTTGTTTATCGTATATTTTATTAGAGCTCGCATCGTATTGACCAATAAAGTCGATCCCGTAAAATGGTTTCGATTTTAAATTGGATGGGCAGTTTGGCCGGTAATAAATGTAATAGACAACGGGAAATAGGTTTGTTAATTTATGGGTCATGATTTGTGATGTTTATGGAGTTGTCCGAACTTTTTGCGAGCTATTTGTATTTATTGTTTTTTTTTTAAGTGGCGATGTGTTGCGTAGTCTATGGTCATGAAGGTTCTATGAAGAAAAATGTGTACCTATGTTAAGAATGGTCTAAGTTTTTTCTATGGATCGTGATGACGTGTTGATCCACAGGACGACTTTGGTAGACTGCCGTACTTGAAAACAAACTCCTAATTCATTTGAAAAGTTTGGAGTTCATTCCCGATAATTCGAAATAAAAATATTATAACCAAAATCTTAAAAATTTAATTCAGACTAGATTTGATTTCAATACAAAAATAACTCAACTATCGGAGCGTCTGTTAACTAGATTAAATATAGGTACCTATACCAACACTATTGAAAACGTGACATTTCACGTATGAATTATTCATAACCTGTTATAAAAGGTAATTCTATTTTTTCCGGTGGCTCAGATTTCATATTCTAACCAAAACCTAGTTTTTGCGAACATAAATATCAATAGGTTCACTTTGTTACGGTTACGCGGCGTTTTTGTTTCCATCCGAGTAAATATTGCAAATAGAACAAAAGTGTTGTAATTAATTGACTTTGGTACTGCATTTGTTTTTTTATCATTATAGTGTGGTCAAACTGTATGTTACCAAGCGGTATGATCATCATTTCAGCCGAAAGACGTCCACTGCTGGACATAGGCCTCCCCCGAGCACCTCCACTTCGACCGGTTCTGTGCTTTTCGCATCCAACGGGTTCCTGCGGCCGTCACAAGGTCGTCGGACCACCTTGTGGGAGGCCTTCCAACGCTACGTCTTCCGGTATGTACCCTGCCCACTGCCCCTTAACCACTTAGCGGTATGATGGTACCCAGTAACTGGGTTGTGGAGGTCAGATAGGCAGTCGCTTCATGTAAAATACTGATATTCAGCTGCATCCGGATAGGCTGGAAGCCAAGATGCAAGAGCACAAGGTAGTTGGAAAAAGGCTAGGCATATTGATTGAGTGTGGTGAAACTGAAATGTTAGTGTGACGGTCAACAGAGGAGAATGGAAGGAAAAAACACTTTCCGCCGACTTCAGGTAAGTAAAGTGTCGGCAAACTTAGCAATTGACTGACAAAGTACCTATGTATTTTATTGAATGTAGTTAAAAAAAAAAAGTAACAACGTGATTTCAACATCAAATCAAAAAATTAAAAATCATTTATTTGCATAAATAAGGTACAGAAGGTTGGTCAAATGTACAGAATTGTTCTCTTCTTTTGCCTTTAATTTCGGCGTGCAAAAATGCGTCATGTTTGTGAACGGGCGCCGTCAGTTGGGGCTGGTCATCACTTAGCTGCCTCGGCTTATTTTTAATTATTTTATTTTTGGATTGTTGTTTTCTTACTTTTTACTGTAGGTACTCAGGGCGCTTTTAAAGCGTACGTCTTTTTTACATCGTTCTCACATATTATTATAAATTCAACATTAATGATGTAACTAATATAATTTTTGTAAAAATATAATTTAAAAGAGTGTCCATGGAGTTTCTTGCCCGTTCTTCTCCATAGGTACCTACGCTTGGGAATGGGCAACTAGCTTCATATTTTCTTAAATGGTTTAATTTAAATAAATGTTTTGAGTTTATAAAATAAGGTTATATATTTTAGTGAATTTAATTATTGCTCATAGTCATGCAGTCAGTAAACAGATAATCCTATTAAAATTGTATAATTGAATTAAATAAATGTCACTCATAATAATGAAAAATAATAACCATAAATGTCAATAATTGGAGAGATTCGCCACACAATAGTAATAACAATAATAATTTTAAATGACCGTGCAATTTACAAAACTTACAATTTATAATCCAAAAACTCATGTAACAACACTATAAAAGCATTTTGAAATTAAAAACCTATGTCCTCCTTTCACTCTATGTCCTCTCGGCGTTTCCAATCACATCTGCCTTGTGATAATACCTGTTGTTTAGTTTTGAAATTAGTTACCATTCAGTGTCAGGTTGTATGTTGAACAAAATATAATTCGCGAGCAAAAAAGTATGTATTTATAGGACTATAATCATTAAAATCATCAATACAACCCTCTAAGTCCATTTAATTAATTACAATTTCATGAAAAATTAATTAATATGATGTTTCATAATCTCGTAACAAAAATACTGTCTACGGCGATTAATATTAAAACTATGTTCATATGTATTTGGTCAAGTTTGGCGGCTGTTGACGACATGAAAATAAACTCGTTGTGACTTTTTAAATCGCGGTTCGAAATGCTCCACATAGAACTCATGAACCATGAAAAAACGCAAGGACCAAACAAGAGAACAAAAATAATCCCAAACGAATCCCGACTCTCAATTCAATGAGCTCTAAATTATATTTTTCATAATAGCGCACGAAACTTTTCCTTTCCAACGCTTGTTTCATTTGTATAGAGAATCCTGAAGCCCAGTCTAACGACGCAACTGATATGCTAATAGCCCTCGTCAGCACCCATTGTGCATCCGAACGCGGCATTTCATGTCACAAAAAAATAAGAAGTATGTAAGTATAAAAATGTGAATTCTGAATACTTGAATAGTTCATTAGAAGATAAATTCTCATAATAAGCCTTAATGGTAGACTGGATTCTGATTCTGAAAGCAAAATCTCTGGCTTTAGTGAGATTACGTAAACATGTTCTGAAATCGTAACCCCTCGTTTACACTAAGTTACAGAACATATATTTTACATGACGTGTCTACTTTAGTGAGACAGAATACTCCTTATTATGTACAGATGCCAGCACATCAAGCTACCCGAAACTGTCAAATTTTCCCAATTAACTTTGAACCTTATGTTTTAAAGTTGAAAATCTATTAAAGAAATTTGACAGATTGTAGTAGCTTGATGTGCTGGCGTCTGTACTCCATCAAAATTACAGACACGAGGGGCGGTCCGATCGCTATTGGGTATTGATTCGTATCATAGAAGATTTTCATATATAAAAAACTAATTTCTAAACTTCGTAATGACACTGCCAGCGGTTGCCCTGTATACAATAAATACTTTTTTCGTTAACACCTAAAATAAGTAGTAAAGACAAAACCATGTCGGAAAAGTGAGCGAAATAATAATCTAAATATGTCTGAAACAATATCAGTAGGTACATGGTATCGTACACGTTTTTGACAAGTGTTTTACAAGACTACTACGTAGAAAACGAGTATCATTACTTGTTTATGAGTGTAAACGCGGGTTTACATGTTGTCTACATATTATACTATTTGTGAACTGGTGTATACTTGAATTTCTCTTGTATTTCGGTTGTGGTTGCAGTTACAAACCGAATGTACGTACATTTCTGTGGACAAATATCCGTAGGCTGAACTAATATTTGTTTCGTGTGGGTATTGGCTGAATGGTAGGGTAGAAAGCTTATTCACTTCGCAGTTACACCAGTCAGGTAAGATCTGCATAATCCGTTTATTGAATGCCTTGCCGTTTGTTTGTGCCTCACAGATAGTGTTTTATAAGACCTTTTATATTATTACAAGTTGACATACTACATAATTTGTTGATATTATGGAGCAGTGGTGGCCCGGTGATAATTTATTTATTTATTTATTTATTATTCACAAATCCACAGCTCTTTGAAATTTTATCTTAAAATATATAAGCTAGTCTTACAGCCAATTACGGATTTACAATTTAATAACTATACAATGCATACAGCAGAAACAAACATACAGAATGAAATGAACTGCTAGCACCATCAAAAGTCAGGTATCCACATAGCACGCTCCAGGAGCGCGAACGTATCCACTATGTGGAGCAGTTGCAGGAGCGCGAAGCGCAAGAGGTTCACGAACACATACCCGGCTTAAGCATTACTAAGTGTACAGTGTGAGTGAGTGTGTAGGAGTGTACATGAGGAGTTGCGAATGGGTGTGTGAATATGTGATAGTGGTATGTGGTGATTGTCTGTAAACCTTCTTTTAAATTCAATTTATAAATAATATATATGTAGGTATAATAACCGCGACTTATGAATTGTGACTCGTAGGTTCAAAACTACATAAGTGTTTGTGTAATTTTTTTCAACACTACTGCTCTCAAAACAGTGAAGGAAAACATCTTGAGGAAACCGGCATGTCCTAGAAGCAAAAAATCAAAGACCGAATCTACCAACCCGCATGCGTGGTGGATTACCACTCCCTGTCACAGAAAGGAGGTCTGTGTCCCACCAGAGGGAACATTATATAGGCTGATTAAGTATTGCTAGCTCTGTCTTTTCTGACCACTATAGAACAAGAATGAGGGAGATAGAGAGCTTAGTTTTATCGATAAAAGCAATTGAGTAAAGCACGCGCCAGTCAAAGATGATTTTAATTCTGTCATGGTACGGTAAGCTACCAACAAAATTTAGACAGCTCCAAAGTGACTACACAGTCTACTTAATTGTCATGCTTTTGATATTCAATTGTTTGTAACAACATTTTTCAATTTCCGTCATTAGCAAGCGCGATTCATTCTCTGTTTATGAAAAGGTAGAGACCCTGAAATTGGACATCGGTATAATGCCTATAGTTACGTTCAATTTCATCAAATTGAGAATTTTCGGAAAATCCGCTTTCGATTTAATGCCTGAAAAAATTGCAATCCCGACACCCAATGATGATTGCGTACGGTTTCATTTTTCCGTTATGTTGATTGTGTAATATGACATTTTCGGAAATTGTCATCGTTGAAAAATATACCTATTTGCATTTAAACTTTTCGACAAAACTACTGCCGATTTATTTCACAAGGTATTTATTTGGTTGTGTTTGTTCGGGAAGCGTGAACATTTTCCTTTTTATCTTTTTGAATATTGGTTGATTTCGGAGTTGTCCCAATATTTGTGGACGGCCAAACGGCAGTAGGAAAACGATCATATCGAAAACAATATTGATGACATACCTACTAAATTTGATGTTCAACATCACAAAGACCAAACTCATGAATGACCAACTTCAAAAAATCAAAAGCAATAATCCAAAATGACCCATTAGATTATGTGGATCAATATGTATACTTGGGAAAGCAAATTGGATTCAACAGAGATAGAAATGAACTAGAAGTAGAGAGAAGTGGAAAACAAACTTTGAATAAGTATTGGAGTTACAAGGAGATATTCAAAAGCGGAATGCCTATCAAGTTAAAGAAAAGAGTCATGGAGTCTTGTCTCGTTCCTTGTCTAACGTATGCATGTCAAACATGAAAGCTTACTAACAAAATAAATAATAAAATAAACATGTCAGCGAGGAATGGAACGTAATAACAAGAAAATACAAAAAATAAAACACACTCTAAAATAAGACCTAAAACAAAAGCGATAGATGCTCTCAGCTATAGTCAAAAGTTAAAGTGGAAATGGGCCGGTCATAAAGCACGTGTTATAGATCATAGATGGACGAAAACCTACTGCTGGACATAGGGCTCTCCCAAGCACCGCGAATTCGTGCGGTCTTGACCTTGACCAGCGGGGTGATGAGTAATACACTTTCAGTAGCAATGTATTAAGCATGCTGTCAAATACCTTTGAAATTACGGTAGCTAGTGCAATGGGCCTATAATTACCGCTGTCGGCGAGGTTGACAGTTTTGTTTTTAGCAATTTCCATTACCACTGTTCGCATCATCTTACCGAGCAGGTAACTATGACTCATACAAAAGCCATACAACACAGCAAGCACCCTGGGTAAGTGAGGGCCAGCATATCGTAGGTGCTTGTTGCTAAGCCCGTCATGACCAGGGGACTTACCCCTTGCTATCATTGCATATCTAATCTGCTAACCAAGGCCTGAAAAGTACTCTTGTTGTTGTTATTATCACGCTCAATCCGCCTGCACGCATCACAAGTATGAGATTACGACTATGTCTGCTGATAACAATTTATTTCGGTCACTAACCGGGAATCCCTGTGAGCGTCGGGGGCATGAGTGAGCCTAAGGATATTGCAAATCTTTTTAAGGAAGACTGTTTTGTAAAATATCCTGTAGGACCCTCACGGTCGGTGCTCGATGTTGTGCCCGGCATGGAAATAGTGGTAAAATTTAAGTCCGCGGATATTGCTTGGACTATTGACGTATGTTAATTTGTTTTCTATTTTTTTTAATGATGTTTTTTTTAAGTTAGCTTACACTGTCCTACTGCTGAAAAAAAGTCTCCACCAAATCCTTCCAGGCACCCTTTTCAAGAGCCAACTCGATCCAACCCTTGCTTGTGGTACGCGTCTAGTTCGTCTTGACACCTGTTCCTGGGCCGGCCACGACGGCGCCGTCCATATTCAGGCACCCACCGTGTGGAGACAGCGGTCACTGTGCATTCGACTGACGTGACCTGCCCATTTTAGCTTGGCAGCCTGTTTGCCTACGTCTAGTTTCCCCGTTTTGGAGTGCAGCGCAGTGTTTTGGAAACTATGTTAGAGGTTTAAAATAAAAAAAAAATAAAAAGAAATTACTTTATAAAATAAAAAGACATTCCTCTAAAACACAGTGATAATAAAAAAACATAGACTTGAAATGGTTCAGAAAAAATTCCTACGTAACGTGCAGTATATGACCGTCCGTCCTTTCCTCTTTTAGATATTTATTAATTGAATCCGTGGACAATAGTGTGGGTTATACGTTTATTAAATAAATCTAATTAGCTCCGATATTCAAGTTGTAACGTGTAACTGTTTTTTGTCCCTAAATAAATAATAATAAAAAAAAAACAATAATAATGTAGTGATCTTTTCACTTGAATGTAAGTTTTTAGGCCTCAAGGATTTCTTCTCTCCTAACATCATTATCTTATTTCAACTGACTGCCCAAGGGTCACCGTGTGCTGAGGCTACGACCATACTAAGAACCTTTGCGCATGGCTTACACCAAACCCTCTGATTACAATAAGAACTTTTGAGCAACAGGATTACTAACACAATATATTATGAGCTCACTGAATGGGAAGGTCCGCTCAAATCTTTGTGCATCTCTCCTCAAAAGACCATTTCTGACACTTATATGCATGGTCCTCACATGATCTCACCAAGATAATGTGAGGACCATGACTATGACTACAAATGACTACAAGACAATGACTACAACAGAGATTTCCGAATTCGTTTTGTTGTTTCTTCTCAGGGTGTAGTCGGTTAGGAAACGCCGACCTCATCTAGTATTAAAATGTAGTTTCATTTTCAAATTTTTTTTAAAGTGTAAAAGAAATCTTTATTTTAGGGTTTTTTTAAATCCGTTTGACAGAAATACAAGAACGATTATCAGAGTCGATCTTGGTAATCATTATATCTGCCCAAAATTTCAAACTAACTCCTCAAAACGTAAGTAAAATAATATAAACCATCCAAAACTGAGGAAGGCCACTGCCCTTAGCTAACAATTTAAATAAAGGGGCAAACATCAGCGGTGTTCTGGTCTGTGACCCACGATAGATGACCTACCCTCCTCACTATTAGGACATAATTAGGACCATATTTTGTATTTCGTAATCAAGTATTTAATCACCAAGTCCTCAAAATTCTTCGCTAAAAACTTAAAATCCTAAGAACTCTTTAAACGGTTATGCTGTATGATCTACCATTTTGACACCTCGAAGTAACACGCTGTCACGTAACAACTTGTCAAGAGCATTCGTGCCCTTTGAACTAGCCGTTGGTTCAAGCAAAAAATATTACTTAAGATGTCTAAGTTTTAAGCGCTAGAGATAACTGAATTTTACGGACTCGTAAGGAAATTCTGTTTTTGTATCATTGGAGGGGATTTGGATTCCCGTTTCTTACAGAAAAAGTCATCTTATTTTCATTCATTATTATTTACGAGAATTTGCGAAAGGCACACATTACAACACGCCCTGCGACAGGACGCGGTAAACGAAGCCAATTCCCCCGCGCGAAAACGCGTTTTTTTTAGATATATCTAACCCCAAAAAAACGCGTTTTCGTTGGTATAGGTACCAACGATATAATGTTGTAACACCTTTTAATTTGCGTGCACAAATAAATATTATTAGATTTGATTTGTAAAACCCTTCATGCTCATAATTATGCAATGGCCATTCAAATTTTTTTTGAAAAATTTGATAATTCTAAAATTACACGTTTCCTTTCAGACCACGAAGCCAAGCGAGGAGTCCACGACCTCTTTGCCCCATGTTGTACAATACACTTTCATTAAGTCTTTATTCCGTAATCTCTTTTAACTTCGATCCATTTGCTCCCGGATAAATCCGGACATGAGTAATCCGGCTAGTGTTTTAGTACTAAGTAGATACAGTTTCTACTGGACACGTACCACTGTAACTTTTCAATTCATAAGTAGGTACTTTCTGAGTTTATCTTGGACATTACTGACATCAATGAAGGAATACCTATTATTGTGAGGAAACATGCACTTATAGTTAATATAATGCAGCTTGCTAGTTGATTTGTGAATTGTGTGATTATTATAGAAGAATGAAAAAACAAACGAAAAAAATCAAAATCAAAATATTTTATTTCACATAAGCATACAGGGGCACTTATGAAACGTCAGAAGCTAGGTGCACGGTTCCAATTGGTCGTTTCCTATGGAGAAGAGCCGGCAAGAAACTCCACGGTTACTCTTTTTAAAAATAATTGGCTTTTACAATGTTTACAAATTACAGTAGGTATGGGAGGACAGCGTAGGCCTGTCAACAAGTACCAGGTACTTGATAGAATAAAAAATGGTCGACAGATCTAAAGTCTACAAGGCCTACAAAGTCCTCACAATTACAAAATAAGTAAAAAGAAAACAAAGAAAACTTCAATTTATTGGATTTGGATTACATAAAACATAAATAACTCTTTTTAGAAGAAACATCTTCTTAAATTGCAAATCATTCTTGAGCAACAGTAGCATCAGAAACATCAGCCTTCTATGGTTAGAGTTTAATAATAGTCACATTGTGATTCTGTATGAATCGAGTCTGACTGTTGTCAGGATGACGGACCGTGGACATTAGCTTATAACTTCCACTGGCAGACACAGGAGAATTCGAGAAACGAAGACTGCAGGTACGAGCCGAGGGTATGATGGGGGACGGGGCAGAGATGGTACCGGCAGGTAGGCTGTTGGTAGGGTAAGTCTCATAGGGGGTGCCATCAGGGAAGTTGACTTGGCATAGTACAAGGATGTCAGAGATAGACTTGTAGACGGTCACGGTCTGGGAAGTGAACGGGGTGCTCAGGTACGGTAGGTGGACCTGGTCCGGTAGCGTCACGTCGGGGACGGTTTGACCTGTGAAGAGATAGTGGTTATTAGTATTTGGAAAAGTTAGCATGGGCGAGACGCAGAAATTAGCTTCAACTATTTGACAGTTTTAAAGAGGCTGTAAAATGTTGAATTGAAATAAATGCTTTAAGTTTGGCTTTGAAGGCGAAAGATGAAGATTAAAGCAGAAATATGGATACACATACACCGAATTGACAGCATCACACACTTTAATGAACTTGTGCAAGTAAAAACCGTGCGTGACCCTTTCAATCATGAAACACAATAAAATGTTCTGACTGTGTGTAGCAAGATTTAATAGAGTAAATTATAAATAAGAAAACCCACATAGCCCTAAAATATACAAAAAAAAACAGAAACGAGTTATACTATATAGGTACTGTGAATTCAAAATGAGAAAGATACCAATCCTTTTAATATTCTTCAATTTATAACTTAATTTAAAGCTTTTTAAAACTTATGAACCAATTATATAATAAAATATAATAAACCTTACAAACTCGGAAATTGCTATACAAAATATTAATATTGTTGTACCTTGAATCAAAGCCGCTGCAACCACAACCACAAATAAAACCAACGATTTTTCTGCCATTTTCTCCAACAAACTGTTAGTAGCTACTGCGTTTCCCACCTATTTATTTGTTTGGGACATTGCCATCCGATAATAATTATTGGGGCTAATCCTGCAATCTAATCTATCTTTGAATCTATTAATTTATTGGCAATGGTAAGAGCTATTTTATTTATGTTTGTTTATTGCTCTTATTATTTATGGTTTTTATGGGTCATGTGGTCTGCAAACCTGGGATGTCTTGTGCGATCTCTGGCCATGTTGGCCCTACGAATGTTATTAGATCGTCACGCCACCTTCGCCTTGGTCTACCTCGACGGCGATGTCCTGCTTCAGGCGTCCAGTGAGTGACGATCTTTGCCCATCTCTCCGGGTGCATTCGTGAGACGTGTCCGGCCCACTCCCACTTCAGCCTGGCTGTTTTTTCACCAACATCCGCTACTTAAGTTGTTTATAACTCGATCTGTACGCTTAACACCTAACATGCTGCGCTCCATTGCCCGTTGGCAAATCTTGAGTTTGGACTTATGTTGTTCAGTAAACATTTTTATTTATTTATTTAATAGTTTATAAAACGTGTTGCGCCGACCCCAAGTAACATGGGGCAAGTCAGAAAGATGATGAATAATTTATAAATCTGGAATTGACAGAAGAAACTCTATAGATTATCATTTGAGAATCCTATAAAAAGATTTGGCGGTGTAGTCCTGGATTCAAAAAGCACCGTCAGTGCCTACAATTCTATTTCTGCACACAGTGGGAGAAACCTTTTTCAGTTTTTGCTGTCAAAAATACGAACGAAACTGTTATGTTCGAAGTGATAATATTCGATGTTGGTAGCCAACCTTCATTAATTGGAAAAGCACCAAAGGAAGAAGAAGATTATAATTTATAGGTTGATAAAGAAGAATGCGTCTTAGATGGAAGGACGGTATTAAGAAAATTTCTGCTGTTACTGGAAGAAGAATAACCTATAATCGGGAATGGTGGAAAGGCTTATGGTTGATCTCCGGTAGGCCTATGAAAAATGTCAAATAAAATTTTTATACATCCATTGAAGTTTAATAAACCGCTTGGGGATATCTAGAAAAACCAAGTGGGCACTCGGACCCTGGCCCTGGCCCTAGTGTTTCAACCCCAAACCGCTTGGACATATAACTCCCAATCAGGTTGGAATATTTTCGCCGTTTGAGGTTTTCTACACCTTCAGCAGCCGGCCCCAGTACAGCCCACCGTGCTAGGAAGATGGGATTTCCAGTTATCTTTTTTTTTTAAAGACATTTCGAAAATGTTCTTAAGTAACTTTTTAGGCGTTTGTATCCTGCTTAAGCGTATAAAGTTTCACTAAAATCGGTTCATTCATTTAAAAAAACAAGGGCTTGTAAGTTTGTATGACATGCCGTACGGCGTAAACGCTCTTATCATGCAAAACCGCAGCCTCCACCAACTAAAACTATAATTCAATACTACCTTCAAAAGGTAACCCAAATAATTGAATAAACCCTTAATACCAACCAACTGACCCTTTTTACCCGACTGCCCGACGCAAAGGAGTGGTAATGTGTTTATCAGCCTATGTATGTATGTATCATCATCTACCTAGCCTTTTCCCAACTATGTTGGGGTCGGCTTCCATTCGTACCGGATTCAGCTAAATACCAGTATTTTACATGGAGCGACTGCCTATCTGACCTCCACAACCCAGTTACTGGGAAATACGATACCCCTTGGTAATACTGTATGTATGTTTGTATGTTCCTTTGAAGCACTATACAGACCAAACGCCTGGGCCGATTTTTATGATTCACACGTCAATCGGTTTCTCTTAATCTGGCGAGTGTCACTAAAGACATGACGTTAGTGAAAATTCAATATGGCGACTACTATGTATATCTCTTTGGCACGATCTGTAGCCTAAATGGCTTGATCGATTTCAGCTTGAGAGGTGTCGTTAGAATTGTCTTAATTGTGCGAGTGACACTGGGTATATCAAAATTGAAAAAAATTAAAAAGGCCGATTTTTGGCGCAATGTTAGGTCTTCAAAAATTTTTTTTTTCTCAAAACCTATCTAGTGGGGTATCAAAATACCTTTATTTTGATACCCCACTCGATAGGTTTTGAGAAAAAAAAAATTCCCGTCTGCTTCCAACTTTTATTTAATTTAAAATGGGCTTGTTTTTAGCTTTTCAGTTCTTTTAACTTAAGTTTTTTACCGCAGTCGGGTTTTTTATTTTTTTTAATATTTTTTTTTATTTCCAGCTTTTTAGTTTACAAATGTGAAAGATTTCGCTGACGATTTAGTTCTTGGTACGAGTTTTTTACGATTTGTCACTTCGAGTTACTTTTTACCATATAAGTTGTTGATATAATTTGTAATCTCATCTTTTAAAGTCCTTTTTAAAAGATGAGATTACAAATTATATCCCTTTCGGACAATCCCGCTGACCCGGCAGGCTTCGGCCCTATGGGGCCCCTCCTCGATGCTGACATCTCTTTGAGGCGCGCGTGGAACACGTACGCGCCGTCCGGCACGGGCCTGGTCCTGATCGGACGGTGAGCTACCCATTACTCTCCGCCCGCAGGCCCGCGCCTACGGTGGCCGGGAGTCGTCGCGCGGCTCCCGACGCCCGGAGCGTCTCCCGCGGCGGCTGGGACGGGAGGCTCTCTCCCTGAGCCGTCCCGCCACCTCCTTCGCTAGCATGACTGCTTCGTAGAAGGAGGTGACTGCCTCCCACTCCCTCTCGCCCCGGACCATGGCTTGCACCAGGGCCGGGCGCGAGAGGTCGCCGCCGCTGCCGATCGCCTCTACGAGGACACGGCGGTGCTCCGCCCAAGCGGGGCAGACCTCCACCGTGTGCTCCACCGTGTCTTCTGGGCGATCCTGGCAATGGTGACACCCGGGCGTTTCCTCCCGCCTGATGATGTGCAGGAACCTCCCGAAACTTCCGTGTCCGGTGAGGACCTGCGTCAGGCGGTAGGTGAGGGCGCCGTGGCGCCTCTCTAGCCACTCCTCAAAGAGGGGTCTTATCGCCGCTATCGCGGCGTGCCCTGCGCTGGGTTGCGACAGTCGCTCCTTCCATGTCGCCATGAGATCGCGCCGGAAATCCGTCCGCTCCGCAGCAATTTGCCGCGGCAGCGGAACTTCCCCCCTTTGTATTGCCTCCGCGCGCCACTCATACAGCACGCGAGGACTATCGCCTCCAGATCCCATGGCGGCAGTCCGGCAATGAGGCTTGCCGCCTCGCCAGAGATCGTGCGGTAGCCTTGGATAAGCCTTATGGCTACCACCTTCTGGGGCGCGTTCAGGTAGTGGGCGGCTCGCCGCCGCAGTGAACGCGCCCACACCGGGGCGCCGTATAGGGCCATAGACCGCACGACCCCCGCGTAAAGCCTCCGGCAGGAGGCGTTTGGCCCCCTCAGGTTGGGCAAGAGCCGCTTGAAGGCGGCCCCAGCCCGTTCCAGTTTGGGGGCCAAACGTCGGAAGTGCTCGACGAAGTTCCACCGGCTGTCGAGGACGAGACCCAGGTACCTCATCGTTGTCTCGACGCCGATGTGAACCCTCCTACCGTTAGTTGGGATCCCGATGGTGGCGCGTTCCGGGGCACATGAAACGACATGGCCTCGGACTTGTGCAATGCCACCTCGAGACCCAACTGCCGGATCCTCTCCACGACTATCGCAACCCCGCGTGTCATCGCGTCGGCCGCCGCCTGATGCGACCTCCCCTGCGCCAGGACCAGAGTGTCGTCAGCGTAGCAAACCACGCTGACGCCATCGGGGAGGTCGGCCCGCAGCACCCAGTCGTAGCTGATGTCCCACAGGAACGGCCCCACGACCGATCCCTGCGGGACACCGCACGACATCTCTCGCCTGTTCCACTCCCCATCGCGACCGGGGTAGCTGACTGCTCTGTCCGTCAGATACGCCTCGACTATTCGACGGAGGTAGGGCGGCACCCGGTGACCCCATACACTTATTATTAATTCTTTTCTGTCAAAAGTATTATTATAACTGAGTTTCGAGTTAATCGAATCGCGCGTTAAAATTCTTTCACACAAACTTTAACATCTCAAAATCCCCTTTGAGGAGTAGTTTTGATAAACTAATAATAGTTTTCTTGCCAAGTTTATTAACCAAATGAATAAGATTTTTCTTTTAAACTGTATTCCCGCTCTTCACTGAGAATCTCCTCCTTTTTTGAAATCGGTTAGAAATAAAAAAGTGTGTCTTAGGGTTTTTCAAAAATCGACTCTTACCAAGGTGGAAAAGGGTAATAAAGTTTAAGGGGTGGATTTTACTGCTTGCTTCCATTAACTCAAAAATGGGTATGGGTCTTTGAATCAAGTCATGAACACATCCCAAACGCTTTTTCAAAATTACACCCCTGTGGGGGTGAAAAGCGGGGTACAGTATATTTATTTATTTTAAAAAATCTGATACCTTTGATCTATAAACTTTAAAATTGGCCCGAATACTTATTTATCTAAATAAATGATACGATCATAAACATAAATTTTCGAAAAATTTAGAGGACAGTACGAATTTCACGCGGACGAAGTCGCGGGCAGATGCTAGTGTTTGATAAGTAATAACGGAAAATTTCGATAATCCGTCAATTATTAGGTATTAGAATGAACTTTAATCCTTTTGACATGTTTTGACTCAGATAATAGATCTAACATCCATATTGACGGCGTAGTATCAATTTCAAAAACATGATTTTACAAGAGACAAAAAGAACGTTTACTTTCTATAGTTTTTAATATTTGAATAAAAAAGTTACTTATATGAAAAAAAATGTAGGATATGCTAGTGATGATGATAATGATTTAAATCAAATATTTCAGGTTAGGGATATAAATGTAGATAGAATTTATAGTTTCAAATTGAACTGAGAACCTGGTATTTATAGCGTAGAAACAAGGTACTGCATTTACAAATAAAAAACTTTTTAACAAAAAAAAAACCGACTTCCAAAAAAAACACTACAAAGTGAAAAATAACTTTTATTTCGGAAGTCGGTGGCAAAAAACTAAAATACAGATCCGTTTTTATTTCTCGCTTTTTAGTGTGTCTGTTTATAATGTATCTTAGTTACAATAGCCTAATACCAACTTGCTCATCGCCTTTTACAAAATATTGCTTTTCCCGATGCAGGGACGTTAATTGTTGAGGAGTTCTCCTGGTATTCCACCATCAGCTCCATTTCACCATTCGCATTGTGACGAGCATAACTTGCTTAGCAACCATATTAAAGTAAGTAATCGAATCGCAAACCGGGTAATACTTATTATTGAGTAGTTCCGGTGGCCATCTGTGGTCTTCATCATCAGTTCCACTTCACCAAATGATGCTTTCCGAGAGCAAATGCACGAGTTACTATAAAAAATACCCAAATCGCTATAGGTGTGCCTATAATACTTGAAGAGTTCCTTCGATTTGTCCAGGATCACATCATCAAATCCTGACCTGATGACAATGGGACCACCTGGAAGTATACCCTTTCAAACAAAAAAATAATTTTTGAAATCGGTCTAGCCGTCTCCGAGTAATCGGGGAACATACATAAAAAAAAAAAAAAGTTTCCGACGAATTGAGAACCTCCTCCTTTTTGAAGTCGGTTAAAAAACAGTTTGGATTAAATTTTATACATCCTATATAATAAATTTAACAAAAATAACACAATTCTTATGTTGATGTCAGATACTTGTTTTAAAAACAAGTTTGGCAAAACTTACGCAATATTAAAAATAAGACAGTAAAATTCTAGTGGAAATCACAACTAATTAAACTAATTCTAGTTGAAAGTCAACCTTTCTTTTGATAACTTAACTTGGCACTAATAATCATGGCTTTGTTAATCAACTAAAAATAACGTAATGAGAATAACACAATTCTTATGTTGATGTCAGATACTTGTTTTAAAAACAAGTTTGGCAAAACTTACGCAATATTAAAAATAAGACAGTAAAATTCTAGTGGAAATCACAACTAATTAAACTAATTCTAGTTGAAAGTCAACCTTTCTTTTGATAACTTAACTTGGCACTAATAATCATGGCTTTGTTAATCAACTAAAAATAACGTAATGAGATGAGATAAAAAAAACTATGTTAAACAGCTAAAATCATAATCACAGCATCAGTCAAGTGAGTCTTGACAATAAATCAGACTTCTTGGTATAATGTGAAACATAATAAAATCAATAGGTTCCTCTAAAATAAAGAGATCTGAAAAAACTTTGCATAATTAAACAACAGAAAAAATCTAAATCTCTTACTTTCTTAGTACAAAGCTAAGCTTAATCCAAGAAAAACAATACAAAACATAAAACAAGAAAAAACAGTACATGAAATAACGGTTGGTCACCGTTGCGACATCCCATGAGAGACAGCACAACAGAGACCCACGTATACACAGTCCAGGTGACTCGCAACCATGCAAGACACTGTTGGAGCCGTCCCACACCCTGCGCACCAGGGAAGCGCGCCTGTTACGCATTGTTGTGTAAAAGCAATCTACATGCGCATCTGCGAACATCCCTGATGCACTTCAAAAACGGGGCAGCCCCACCAGTATCCTAAACGCATTGTTATATTGAACGCGGAGACTGCTGTACGATCTTTCCGTATATCTAGCCCACAGGATGCACGTGTAAAAAGCAGTACAGTAGGCTCGAAAGAGCGTGATTTTAACAGGAAATGTGCATCGTGCAAACCTGTGAGCCCAGCATGTTTGCTCTAAGGATATCTATGGCTCTAACCGACAACGCCCTCCGCTTTCGTTCAATGTAATCATCGTCTGTGTCATGTTGTGTGTGTCGTCCGCGTAACTACGGCTTAAGACATTTATTTCCTCAAAAGATGACATGAATCAGCAGAGAAAATACAATAATTATATGTAAACAAAATAACCGATTAGCGTTTTTAGTAGGGTAGATGTTTAAAGTGTTAGTGGAGATTGTGTATAATGCGCGCATAGGCTGCGTGTTTATTAAGGCCTATGGCACAATGCGTTTGGATAAGCGAGAATTGAACAGTTTTATACATTATTTTAGTATTTTACAAATAAAATGGTGCTTTTCGTGGGGAGTATGCGGGTTAGGTTGGTTACTTTTCGTAGTGTTAGTAAAATTACAAGTTTATCCTCATCGTTCTATTAATGGAAGATCCTTCAAAATGTGGCGTTTTAGTAGTTTTTTAAAGATTGATAAGCTTTTAGCCTGTGTTGTGTCTTTAGGTAATTTATTATAAATCTGGGCTCCTTTGTACAGAATGCTCTTTTTCCTGTAGTTTGTTCTAGGTGGTTTCAAACGGATACCATTTGTCTGTCTAGTATTACGTTTGTGGTAGTCCATAAATTTGGTAAATATTATTTGTGAGTGAATATCCTTTGTTATATTTTTTCTAATCGGGATGCAGGTGTTGTATTTATAGCTTTGTGATAAATTCATTAGTCCAGTTTCCTTGTATTTTTTTTGGTCGGTGTGAGGTAATTATATCGAAATAACCTTATAATTAATTTTTGTTGTGATCTCTGTAGTTTATTTAAGTTGCTTTTAGCTGCTGACCCCCACACTTCAATTAGGTAATCCAGATGAGGCTTGACCAACTGATATTATTCACACAGATACCGTTTATATAACATCTGAGGCTGGTACTGCTGAGCTCGCCAATCAACTCGTTCCTGTATAGGTTGAAAAGCGTTGGTGAGCTCAATCCACCCTGCCTCACCTCACACTCCCACCGATGAGGACGAAAAAACGCCCCAGCCCATCGTAAAATGTTGATCTGGTTCCATACCAAAACTTTAAAATGTTAATAAGTTCTGTGGGTTAAATTACCCGTTCTAATTTACTGCACAACACATCATAGGAAACCAGATCAAATGCTTATAACAAGTCCAGAAAGCAAGCATAAATTGGCGTCCATCGTCTCGCGTAGTACGTCACAGCATGCTTAAGACACAACCGCACTCTCTGAACTGGTTATCATGAATAGTAGTAAAACTACTTAATTATGTATTAAGCATGCCGTCACATACCTTTGAAATTACGGTAGCTAGTGAAATGGGCCTATAGTTACCTACCGCTGTCAGCGAGGTCGACAGTTTTGTTTTTAGCAATTTCCACTACCACTGTTCGCATCATCTCACCGAGCAGGTAACTATGACTCATACAAAAGCCATACAACACAGCAAGCACCCTGGGTAAGTGAGGGACAGCATATCGTAGGTGCTTGTTGCTAAGCCCGTCATGACCGGGGGACTTACCCCCTGGTATCATTGCGTATCTAATCTGCTAACCAAGGCCTGAAAAGTCTTATTAATAAATAACTGTTATTGTTATTGTCACGCTCAATCCGCCTGCACGCAACACGAGTATGAGATTACGACTATGTCTGCTGATAACAATTTATTTCGGTCACTATTATAACCGGGAATCCCTGTGAGCGTCGGGGGCATGAGTGAGCCTAAGGATATTGGAAATCTTTTTAAGGAAGACTTTTTTGTAAAATATCCTGTAGGACCCTCACGGTCGGTGCTCGATGTTGTGCCCGGCATGGAAATAAGGATAAAAATTTTGTCCGCGGATATTGCTCGGACTATTAGACGTATGTTAATTTGTTTTCTATTTTTTTAATGATGTTTTTTTTAAGTTAGCTTACACTGTCATACTGCTGAGCAAAAGCCTCCCCCAAATCCTTCCAGGCACCCTTTTCTAGAGCCAACTCGATCCAACCCTTGCTTGTGGTACGCGTCTAGGTCGTCTTGACACCTCTTCCTAGGCCGGCCTCGACGACGCCGTCCATCTTCAGGCACCCACCGTGTGGTGACAGCGGTCACTGTGCATTCGGCTGACGCGACCTGCCCATTTTAGCTTGGCAGCCTGTTTGCCTACGTCTAGTTTTCCCGTTTTGGAGTGCAGCGCAGTGTTTTGGAAACGATGTTATAGGTTTAAAATTAAAACTAAAACGAAAATACTTTGTAAAATAAAAAGACATTCCTCTAAAACACAGTGATAATGTAGTGATTTTTTCACTTGAATGTAAACTTTTAGGCCTCAAGGATTTCTCCTCTCATATCATCATTATCTTATTTCAACTGACTCCCCAAGGGTCACCGTGTGCTCAGGCTATGGCCGGTACGCGTCTAGGTCGTCTTGACACCTCTTCCTGGGCCGGCCTCGACGACGCCGTCCATCTTCAGGCACCCACCGTGTGGTGACAGCGGTCACAGTGCATTCGGCTGACGCGACCTGCCCATTTTAGCTTGGCAGCCTGTTTGCCTACGTCTAGTTTTCCCGTTTTGGAGTGCAGCGCAGTGTTTTGGAAACGATGTTTGTTATTGTGTACTCAAAATACTAGTATCTTGATTTAACCTGTCTATGATGTTATAAGCAATCTTATTTTTGTCTATGTTGTTCACCGGATGTATGTGATATTTCGTTCAAATAAACTCCCTTCCGTTCAAGTCAGCCTAATCGAGCATGTCGTTTTATTTTACTCTCCACAAGTAAAATCTTAAATTAATAATAGGTTATGGGCCCAGGTCATTTTGGGTTCTGTTTCAATTAGTTCTCGCGACAGTGTGTTATCTGATTGATAAATAGTTGCAGTAAGGGGACAGAATTGTTTTATTGTGCGGTCGATTAGTGCGCTGTGTAAAAAGTCGTTATGGCGTCGCACTCGAACTATATGGTGAACGTGCCCAAACTAAAAGGGCGTGAAAACTATAATGAGTGGTGTTTTGCGGCCGAGAACTTCTTAATATTAGAAGGGACGCTAGGGTGCATCAAGTCGGAAGAAGGCCAAACGCCAGTTGGTGTTACGGAGGACGCTAAAACCAGAGCCAAATTAATCCTAACGATCGATCCGTCTATATACGTTCATATAAAAGATGTTAAATCTACTAAGGAACTGTGGAATAAATTGAAATCGCTGTATGATGACTCTGGATTCACGAGAAGAATAAGTCTGTTGAGAAAACTCATATCTATAAGGCTCGATGATTGTGAATCTATGAATTCATATGTAACTCAATTAGTGGATACGGGTCAGAAATTGGCGGGAACCGGTTTTAACATTAACGAAGAATGGATTGGCTCGTTGCTGTTGGCGGGATTACCTGATAATTTTTCGCCGATGATAATGGCGGTTGAACATTCCGGCATTTGCATCACAACGGATGCCATAAAATCCAAACTATTGGATATGGAGTCGGAAGTTCGGGGAACTAAAAGTAGTGCTGCATTTGGTTCGTTCAAGAAGCCCAACAAGTGGAGCCAACATAAGAAAAATGTCAAACCAATAGACAGAGATAAAAGTCGCGGCAAAGATGGCGATCAATTGTCAAAGACGAAAATAAAATGTTTCCGATGCAAGCAAATGGGACATTATCGCAATCAGTGTACAGTAACTAATTCAAAGGAAATTTATCAAAAACAAACAAACGCTTTCAGTACCGTATTTCTAAGTGGCTTTTATAGTAAAAATGATTGGTACATTGACTCCGGCGCGAGTGTACATTTAACAACAAATGAACATTGGATTATAAATCCATCATATGAACCAAGTATGAAAGAAATTGTTGTTGCTAACGAGAATAAAGTTCCAGTTACGTGTTCCGGCGATGTTCAAATAACTACTTATGGCAATAAATGCAATTTTGATGTGACAGTGGAAGAGGTTATGTGTGTTCCAAGTCTCACAACAAACCTCCTGTCAGTGAGCCAACTTATAAAGAAGGGTAACAGAGTGAGCTTCAAATCTAGTGGTTGTTATATTTATAACAGCAAAGGAGTTTTGGTGGCGACAGCTACTTTAGTCAATGGAGTATACAGACTCAATATGCCTGTGCATCTGTTAGCTGCAGCTGCACTATCCAGTGAGATGTGGCATCGTAGGCTGGGACATATCAATAGTTCCTACCTAAATAAAATGCAGGATGCTGTAGAAGGTTTCAACATGGATCAGAAGTCAGTTACAAACAAAAGTTCCTGCGAGACATGTTGTGAAGGGAAGCAGAGTCGTCTACCTTTCCCAAGCAGTGGTAATAGAAGTACTCAGTTGCTGGAAGTGGTCCATAGTGATGTCTGTGGCCCTATGGAAAATATCTCCCTAGGAGGATCCAGGTATTTTATAATTTTTGTGGATGACTATAGTCGTATGACCCACATTTACTTTATGAAAAACAAAAGTGAATCTTTTCAATGTTTTCGAGATTATGTAGCCAATGTAGAAAATGCATTGAGTAAAAAGGTTAAAATCCTTCGCACTGATAATGATCGTGAATTTTGTAGTCATGAATTTAATAATAGGTTATGGGCCCAATTTAACAATAGTAGCATTATATGTTGATGATTTCTTTATTTTTTCAAGTGATAAAAAGGAAATGTTATCTTTAAAAGAAATTTTAAATAGTAATTTTAAAATCAAAGACTTGGGGGAAATTAAACAATGTCTTGGTATGAATGTGAACATTGATAAAGTAAATAATGTCATTACATTGAGTCAAGCAAACTATATAAATCAGTTGTTAAATAAATTTAATATGACTGAATGTAAACCTATTGATACGCCTATGGAGGCTAAATTAAATGTTGGTAAAAATGAGGGCCAGAAGACTGATAACCCTTATCAGCAACTTATAGGCAGCCTCATGTATCTAGCTGTTCTTACAAGGCCAGATATAGCTTATACTGTAGGATATTTAAGTCAATTTAATAATTGTCACAGTAGTGAACATTGGTCTTATGCTAAGAGGGTTTTAAGATATTTAAAAAGTACTATAAATATAGGTTTAAAATATTGTAAAGATGGAAATGTAAATATTAAGGGTTATGTTGATAGTGATTGGGGAAATAGTTCTGTTGATAGGAAATCTTATTCAGGATTTTGTTTCATGTTGTCAGGTTCTGTCATATCATGGGGGTGTAAGAAACAAAAAACAGTTGCACTTTCTAGTACCGAGGCTGAGTACATGGCACTCACAGAAGGTTGTAGGGAAGCTGTATATCTTAAAAACTTGCAAAATGAGATAACTGGGCGATTGTATACAATTGTGTTGTATAATGATAATCAGAGTGCTAAAAAGTTGTCTGAAAATCCTGTTTTTCACAATAGAAGCAAGCACATTGATATCCGTTATCATTTTTGCAGAGAAATAATTTCTAATAAAATTGTTAATGTTGAATACCTATTTGCCTACAGGAGATATGCCAGCAGACATGCTTACTAAAAGTCTAAATTCAGTTAAGCATCATAAGTTTATGAAGATGTTGGGTATTGTTTTGATTTGACATTTTACAGTATTTTAAAAGTAAAGCTTATTAATTGTATTTTGAGAGTGGGGGTGTTATTGTGTACTCAAAATACTAGTATCTTGATTTAACCTGTCTATGATGTTATAAGCAATCTTATTAACAACTTTATTTTCAACTTAGCAAGTTTGTCTATGTTGTTCACCGGATGTATGTGATATTTCGTTCAAATAAACTCCCTTCCGTTCAAGTCAGCCTAATCGAGCATGTCGTTTTATTTTACTCTCCACAAGTAAAATCTTAAATTAATAATAATGTTATAGGTTTAAAATTAAAACTAAAACGAAAATACTTTGTAAAATAAAAAGACATTCCTCTAAAACACAGTGATAATGTAGTGATTTTTTCACTTGAATGTAAACTTTTAGGCCTCAAGGATTTCTCCTCTCATATCATCATTATCTTATTTCAACTGACTCCCCAAGGGTCACCGTGTGCTCAGGCTATGGCCGGTACGCGTCTAGGTCGTCTTGACACCTCTTCCTGGGCCGGCCTCGACGACGCCGTCCATCTTCAGGCACCCACCGTGTGGTGACAGCGGTCGCTGTGCATTCGGCTGACGCGACCTACCCATTTTAGCTTGGCAGCCTGTTTGCCTACGTCTAGTTTTCCCGTTTTGGAGTGCAGCGCAGTGTTTTGGAAACGATGTTATAGGTTTAAAATTAAAACTAAAACGAAAATACTTTGTAAAATAAAAAGACATTCCTCTAAAACACAGTGATAATGTAGTGATTTTTTCACTTGAATGTAAGCTTTTAGGCCTCAAGGATTTCTCCTCTCATATCATCATTATCTTATTTCAACTGACTGTCCAAGGGTCACCGTGTGCTCAGGCTATGGCCATACTAAGAACTTTTGCACATGGCTAACACGGGTACGTATTTGAATATCGAAGATTAAAATACCGACTGTTAAAATATCGATGTTCGAAACATCGAAAATGGAAATATCGAACGATCATATAACCGAAAATTAAAATATCGAAAGTTTATATTATCGAATGGTTAAATATCCTACGTCCAATATATCTAAAATCTAAATATCTACAAAAGTTACATCGAAAGATCTAAATATCGAAATACAGATTATCGAACGTCCTAAATATCGATGGGTACATATATTATTTGAACATCGAAAATTAATATACCTACGTGTAAAAATGGGTTAATTTTCAACATTTAATACATTCATTAATTCACCCTAAAAATACGTACAAGTTAAAATATCGAACTGATATAAGTAGTATGAGTGGAAAAAGGTTGCTTCTGCAACGTCTCCGGCGCTACGGGAAGTGCAACCCCTTCGCCCTTGCGTAACAAAGGATAGGCACCCATGCTCACCTCCGCAGCTTCGGCTTGCTGGTCGCCTCCGGCGACCAGCCTCAGCCGCTACGGTTCCCACGGGTGCCTATGCTTTGTTACAGCGGGCGGGGGTTGCCCTCCCTTCGCGCCTCCGGATTTTTATATACACTCTAGGGGTAACAGCCAAAAGACTACGTAAATTCGGGGTGCCCCAATTCGGTTTTGGAACAATTTCGACCTATTTTATCCATGAAAATCAGTGTCCAGTGTACAAGCCTAGGTCAATCGTGAAGGTATTATTTAAATTAAAATATTTCCTTGAAAGTCAATATGTTGTGCAGGTTGTGCTACTAAAGTTAGTGACAGAAACGTATCGCTGCAAAACCGACTCCACGTAGTCTTGTCTGCCCTACCCCTAGAGTGTAATTTAGAATCGCGTAGTCGCGGAGGGGCGAGGCAGCCCGCGAGTTGAGGAGCAGGTGGTTTTAACACCCGCCGCCGCAGCTGAGGCTGGCCGGCGAAGCCGGCCAACAAGCCGAAGCTGCGGTGGTGGGCGTTTAGACCATCTGCGACGTTAAGCTCGCGTGGGACTGCCGGAGCCCTGCAGCGCCGGAGCCGTGACAGAAGCCATGCTTGCTTGCATGTTGCATGATTGCTGCATGCTTGTTTGCTAGATGGAAATCAGTTACTAGGTGGGTTACAAAAAAAAACAAGGAAAACCTCATGTAATGTAGGTACTTTAATTATTTTTACATAATAAAAACCCAAACGTAACGTAACGTAGATATTATGAACTTCGATGTATTAAATGTTGATATTTTGAACTTAGGCATAATGTCATTCGATATTTTGAATCATTCGAAATTTTAATCACTCGACATTTCAATCTTCGACGTTTTAAGCGTAGGTATAACAATTTTCGACATTTTGATACAATCGATATTTAAATTTTCGATGTTTTGAACATCGATATTTTAACAGTCGATATTTTAATTTTCGATATTCAAATACGTACCCCTTGAGCCACCGTGGAGTGATGCAAACGGGATACGTATTAAAATGTAGTTTCATTTTCTACTTTTTTTTAAGTCTAAAAGATATCTTTATTTCAGGGTTTTTACAGAAATATAATAACAGTTATCAGAGTAGATCTTGGTAATAGTTATATCTGCACAATAATTATGACGATATTTTGTATTTGTATTTCATAATAAAGTATTTGTAAATCTACACCAAAAACATAAAAATAATCACCAAGTCCTCAAAATTCTTCGCTAAAAACTCAAAATAATAACTAAGAACTCTTTTAACGGTTATGCTGTATGGTCTACCATTTTAACACCTCGAAGTAACACGCTGTCATGTAATACCTTGTCAAGAGCACTCGTGCCCTTTGAACTAGCTGTTGGTTCAAGCAAAAAATATTACCTATGATGTCTAAGTTTTAAGCGCTAGAGATAACTGAATGTTACGGACTCGGAAGGAAATTCTGTTTTCGTATGATTGGACCGATTTGGATTCCCGTTTCTTACAGAAAAAGTTATCTTACTTTCATTCATTTATCATTTACAAGAATTTGCGAAAGGTACATATTACAACACGCCATGCGACAGGATGCGGGAAACGAAGCCAATTTCCCCATTTTTTTTGTGCCAGATTTCAGTCCGACCGAGTAGAATTAACTTAAATATGTATGACGTCGGTGTATTTCATCATCTTTTATCTACACCTAATTCGGAGGCTGCCTCCAAAGTATCCATGTTCACTAGGTTACGTTTTAGTTAGATAATGTATTAGTATAAGGTATGATGGGATTGGCATACACGTCCGTGTAAAAGTCCCTAATAATAAATAAAGAGAAAAAAAAAACCTGCGTGCACAAATAAATATTATTAGATTTGATTTGTAAAACCCTTCATGCTCGTAATTATGTTAAACCGTTCCATTTCGAGATTTTCACTAAATACAAATACTTGTTAATTCTAAAATTATACGATTCCTTTCAGACCACGAAGTCAAGAGAAGAGTCCACGACCTCTTTGCCCCATGTTGTCCAATACACTTTCATTAAGTCTTTATTCCGTAATCTCTTTTAACTTAGATCCATTTGCTCCCGGATAAATCCGGACATGAGTAATTCGGCTAGTATCACCTGATGGTTTTAACTATGTTTAACAGTCCGGAGTTTTAGTACAAAGTAGATACAGTTTCTACTGGACACGTACCACTGTAACTTTTTCAATTCATAAGTAGGTACTTTCTGAGTTTGTCTTGGACATTACTGACATCGATGAAGGAATACGTATCATCGTGAGAAAACATGCACTTATAGTTAATATAATGCAGCTAGCTAGTTGATTTGTGATTGTGTGATTATTAAAGAAGAATGAAAAAACAAACAAAAAAAATCAAAATTAAAATATTTTATTTCACATAAGCATACATGTGCACTCATGAAACGTCAGAAGCTAGGTGCACGGTTCCAATTGGTCGTTTTCTATGGAGAAGAGCCGGCAAGAAACTCCACGGTTACTCTTTTTAAAAATAATTGGCTTTTACAATGTTTACAAATTACAGTAGGTATGGGAGGACAGCGTAGGCCTGTCAACAAGTACCAGGTACTTGATAAAATAAAAAAATGGTCGACAGATCTAAAGTCTACAAGGCCTACAAAGTCCTCACATTTACAAAATAAGTAAAAAGAAAACAAAGAAAACTTCAATTTATTGGATTTGGATTACATCAAACATACTCGTAAATAACTCTTTTTAGAAGAAACATCTTCTTAAATTGCAAAGCATTCTTGAGTTAATCATCAGAAACATCAGCCTTCTAGGTATGGTTAGAGTTTAATAATAGTCACATTGTGATTCTGTATGAATCGAGTCTGACTGTTGTCAGGATGACGGACCGTGGACATTAGCTTATAACTTCCACTGGCAGACACAGGAGAATTCGAGAAACGAATACTGCAGGTACGAGCCGAGGGTATGATGGCGGACGGGGCAGAGATGGTACCGACAGGTAGCCCGTTGGTAGGGTAAGTCTCATAGAGGGTGCCATCAGGGAAGTTGACTTGGCATAGTACAAGGATGTCAGAGATAGACTTGTAGACGGTCACGGTCTGGGAAGTGAACGGGGTGCTCAGGTACGGTAGGTGGACCTGGTCCGGTAGCGTCACGTCGGTGACGGTTTGACCTGTGAAGAGAATATAGTGGTTATTAGTATTCGGTAAAGTTAGCATGGGCGAGACGCAGAAATTAGCTTCAACTATTTGACTAACGTACTATTTGACAGTTTTAAAGAGCCTGTAAAATGTTAAATTGAAATAAATGCTTTTAGTTTGGCTTTGAAGGCGAAAGATGAAGATTGAAGCAGAAATATGGATACACATACACCTAATTGACAGCATCAGACACTTTAATGAACTTGTGCAAGTAAAAACCGTGCGTGACCCTTTCAAACATGAAATACAATACAACTTTCTGACTGCGTAGCAAGATTTAGTAGAGTAAATTGTAAATAAGAAAACCATATAGCACTAAAATATCCAAAAAAAATCACAGAAACGAATTATATTAGTAGGTACCTGTGTAATTCAAAATGAGAAAGATACCGAACCTTTTAATATTTTTCAATTTATAACTTTACATATTTTAAAACTTTTTAAAACATAAGAACCAATTATGTATACAGGGTGTGTCGTAAATAGTGGTCCAGAGCAAAGGAGTCGATACACTGTATTCTTATGTATCATATACCGAAATTTTAACCATTTTCAGTTAAGGGTCTCCAAAAAAAAAAGTTGTTTTTAAAATTTATGTACCTTGCTTCACGAATTTGGCTGTAATTTCCACAAACATCAATATTTTTTCATTTTGTTTTTTTTTATTATAACTTGAATATGTGTACTATGATATCCAAACCCTTTTTATATTTTAAAGTCACAGGTACCTACTTAAAGAAATTAATTTGTTTTTTCGTAGACCCTTAACTGAAAATGGTTATTATTTCGGTATGTGATACATAAGAATACAGTGTATCGACTCCTTTACTCTGGACCACTATTTACGACACACCCAGTATAAATATAATAAAACTTATAAACTCGGAAATTGCTATACAAAATATTAATATTGTTGTACCTTGAATCAAAGCCGCTGCAACCACAACCACAAATAAAACCAACGATTTTTCTGCCATTTTCTCTAACTAACTGTTAGTAGGTACTGCGTTTCCCATCTATTTATTTGTTTGGGACATTGCCATCCGATAATAATTATTGGGCTAATCCTGCAATCTAATCTATCTTTGAATCTATTAATTTATTGGCAATGGTAAGAGCTATTTTATTTATGTTTGTTTATTGCTCTTATTATTTATGGTTTTTATGGGTCATGTGGTCTGCAAACCTGGGATGTCTTGTGCGATCTCTGGCCATGTTGGCCCTACGAATGTTATTAGATCGTCACGCCACCTTCGCCTTGGTCTACCTCGACGGCGATGTCCTGCTTCAGGCGTCCAGTGAGTGACGATCTTTGCCCATCTCTCCGGGTGCATTCGTGAGACGTGTCCGGCCCACTCCCACTTCAGCCTGGCTGTTTTTTCACCAACATCCGCTACTTAAGTTGTTTATAACTCGATCTGTACGCTTAACACCTAACATGCTGCGCTCCATTGCCCGTTGGCAAATCTTGAGTTTGGACTTATGTTGTTCAGTAAACATTTTTATTTATTTATTTAATAGTTTATAAATGACGAAAGAAGAAAACGTGTTGCGCCGACCCCAAGTAACATGGGGCAAGTCAGAAAGATGATGAATAATTTATAAATCTGGAATTGACAGAAGAAACTCTATAGATTATCATTTGAGAATCCTATAAAAAGATTTGGCGGTGTAGTCCTGGATTCAAAAAGCACCGTCAGTGCCTACAATTCTATTTCTGCACACAGTGGGAGAAACCTTTTTCAGTTTTTGCTGTCAAAAATACGAACGAAACTGTTATGTTCGAAGTGATAATATTCGATGTTGATAGCCAACCTTCATTAATTGGAAAAGCACCAAAGGAAGAAGAAGATTATAATTTATAGGTTGATAAAGAAGAATGCGTCTTAGATGGAAGGACGGTATTAAGAAAATTTCTGCTGTTACTGGAAGAAGGATAACCTTTAATCGGAAATGGTGGAAAGGCTTATGGTTGATCTACGGTAGGCCTATGACAAATGGCCCTAGTGTTTCAACCCCAAACCGCCTGAACATATAACTCCCAATCAGGTTGGAATATTTTCGCCGTTTGAGGTTTTCTACACCTGCAGCAGCCGCCCCAGCACAGCCCACCGTGCTAGGAAGAAGGGATTTCCAGTTATCTTTTTTTTCAAAAGACATTTCGAAAATGTTCTTAAGTAACTTTTTATTAGACGTTTGTATCCTGCATAAGCGTATAAAGTTTCACTAAAATCGGTTCATTCATTTAAAAAAACAAGGGCTTGTAAGTTTGTATGACATGCCGTACGGCGTAAACGCTCTTATCATGCAAAACCGCAGCCTCCACCAACTAAAACTATAATTCAATACTACCTTCAAAAGGTAACCCAAATAATTGAATAAACCCTTAATACCAACCAACTGACCCTTTTTACCCGACTGCGCGACGCAAAGGAGTGGTAATGTGTTTATTAGCCTATGTATGTATGTATCATCATCTACCTAGCCTTTTCCCAACTATGTTGGGGTCGGCTTCCATTCGTACCGGATTCAGCTAAATACCAGTATTTTACATGGAGCGACTGCCTATCTGACCTCCACAACCCAGTTACTGGGAAATACGATACCCCTTGGTAATACTGTACGTATGTTTGTATGTTCCTTTGAAGCACTATACAGACCAAACGCCTGGGCCGATTTTTATGATTCACACGTCAATCGGTTTCTCTTAATCCGGCGAGTGTCACTAAAGACATGACGTTAGTGAAAATTCAATATGGCGACTACTATGTATATCTCTTTGGCACGATCTGTAGCCTAAACGGCTTGATCGATTTCAGCTTGAGAGGTGTCGTTAGATTTGTCTTAATTGTGCGAGTGACACTGGGTATATCAAAATTGAAAAAAATTAAAAAGGCCGATTTTTGGCGCAATGTTAGGTCTTCAAAAAATTTTTTTTTCTCAAAACCTATCGAGTGGGGTATCAAAATAAAGGACTTTAAAAGATGAGATTACAAATTATATCAACAACTTATATGGTAAAAAGTAATTCGAAGTGACAAATCGTAAAAACTCGTACCAAGAACTAAATCGTCAGCGAAATCTTTCACATTTGTAAACTAAAAAGCTGGAAATAAAAAAAATTATTAAAAAAAAATAAAAAACCCGACTGCGGTAAAAAACTTAAGTTAAAAGAACTGAAAAGCTAAAAACAAGCCCATTTTAAATTAAATAAAAGTTGGAAGCAGACGGGAACCATTTGAATTTGAAAATATAATAAAAATGGTATGTATGGTTTCCTGTATAAACTTGAAACGGACATTATTTGGCTCAGTGAATAATGAAGATTGTCATTTTTACTTAAAAAAAAAATACTCGCAGAGGATTTAGGGGGTGACAAAGTTTATAGGTTAGAAAAATTTATGTAACCCGCTGTCTGATTAACCCAAAACTCGGTACTAATAAAACAAAAAATGCTTCCATTCATTCACACCAAATTTGACACCCCAATCTCCCTATAACCACTCACTGGTACGCCGCCATAAACTAACGCAACCTAAAATACGCCATTTTGACATCTGGATAAAACTCACGTAACATAAAACTGTGACAGCAAGCCCCTCTTATGTTCCGGGCCAGCGGTAACCCTTTCGGACAATCCCGCTGACCCGGCAGGCTTCGGCCCTATGGGGCCCCTCCTCGATGCTGACATCTCTTTGAGGCGCGCGTGGAACACGTACGCGCCGTCCGGCACGGGCCTGGTCCTGATCGGACGGTGAGCTACCCATTACTCTCCGCCCGCAGGCCCGCGCCTACGGTGGCCGGGAGTCGTCGCGCGGCTCCCGACGCCCGGAGCGTCTCCCGCGGCAGCTGGGACGGGAGGCTCTCTCCCTGAGCCGTCCCGCCACCTCCTTCGCTAGCATGACTGCTTCGTAGAAGGAGGTGACTGCCTCCCACTCCCTCTCGCCCCGGACCATGGCTTGCACCAGGGCCGGGTGCGAGAGGTCGCCGCCGCTGCCGATCGCCTCTACGAGGACACGGCGGTGCTCCGCCCAAGCGGGGCAGACCTCCACCGTGTGCTCCACCGTGTCTTCTGGGCGATCCTGGCAATGGTGACACCCGGGCGTGTCCTCCCGCCTGATGATGTGCAGGAACCTCCCGAAACTTCCGTGTCCGGTGAGGACCTGCGTCAGGCGGTAGGTGAGGGCGCCGTGGCGCCTCTCTAGCCACTCCTCAAAGAGGGGTCTTATCGCCGCTATCGCGGCGTGCCCTGCGCTGGGTTGCGACAGTCGCTCCTTCCATGTCGCCATGAGATCGCGCCGGAAATCCGTCCGCTCCGCAGCAATTTGCCGCGGCAGCGGAACTTCCCCCCGGCGTAGTGCCTCCGCGCGCCACTCATACAGCACGCGAGGACTATCGCCTCCAGATCCCATGGCGGCTGTCCGGCAATGAGGCTTGCCGCCTCGCCAGAGATCGTGCGGTAGCCCCGGATAAGCCTTATGGCTACCACCTTCTGGGGCGCGTTCAGGTAGTGGGCGGCTCGCCGCCGCAGTGAACGCGCCCACACCGGGGCGCCGTATAGGGCCATGGACCGCACGACCCCCGCGTAAAGCCTCCGGCAGGAAGCGTTTGGCCCCCTCAGGTTGGGCAAGAGCCGCTTGAAGGCGGCCCCGGCCCGTTCCAGTTTGGGGGCCAAACGTCGGAAGTGCTTGACGAAGTTCCACCGGCTGTCGAGGACGAGACCCAGGTACCTCATCGTTGTCTCGACGCCGATGTGAACCCTCCTACCGTTAGTTGGGATCCCGATGGTGGCGCGTTCCGGGGCACATGAAACGACATGGCCTCGGACTTGTGCAATGCCACCTCGAGACCCAACTGCCGGATCCTCTCCACAACTATCGCAACCCCGCGTGTCATCGCGTCGGCCGCCGCCTGATGCGACCTCCCCTGCGCCAGGACCAGCGTGTCGTCAGCGTAGCAAACCACGCTGACGCCATCGGGGAGGTCGGCCCGCAGCACCCAGTCGTAGCTGATGTCCCACAGGAACGGCCCCACGACCGATCCCTGCGGGACACCGCACGACATCTCTCGCCTGTTCCACTCCCCATCGCGACCGGGGTAGCTGACTGCTCTGTCCGTCAGATACGCCTCGACTATTCGACGGAGGTAGGGCGGCACCCGGTGACCCCATACACTTATTATTAATTCTTTTCTGTCAAAAGTATTATTATAACTGAGTTTCGAGTTAATCGGATCGCGCGTTAAAATTCTTTCACACAAACCTTAACATCTCAAAATCCCCTTTGAGGAGTAGTTTTGATAAACTAATAATAATGATAAACTTTATTACTTGCTTAGGCAAGTTTACTTGCTTAGGCAAGTTTTCTTGCCAAGTTTATTAACCAAATGAATAAGATTTTTCTTATAAACTGTATTCCCGCTCTTCACTGAGAACCTCCTCCTTTTTTGAAATCGGTTAGAAATAAAAAAGTGTGTCTTAGGGTTTTTAAAAAATCGACTCTTACCAAGGTGGAAAAGGGTAATAAAGTTTAAGGGGTGGATTTTACTGCTTGCTTCCATTAACTCAAAAATGGGTATGGGTCTTTGAATCAAGCCATGAACACATCCCAAACGCTTTTTCAAAATTACACCCCTGTGGGGGTGAAAAGCGGGGTACAGTTTATTTATATACCTATTTTAAAAAATCTGATACCTTTGATCTATAAACTTTAAAATTGGCCCGAATACTTATTTATCTAAATAAATGATACGATCATAAACATACATTTTCGAAAAATTTAGAGGACAGTACGAATTTCACGCGGACGAAGTCGCGGGCAGATGCTAGTGTTTGATAAGTAATAACGGAAAATTTCGATAATCCGTCAATTATTAGGTATTAGAATGAACTTTAATCCTTTTGACATGTTTTGACTCAGATAATAGATCTAACATCCATATTGACGGCTTAGTATCAATTTCAAAAACATGATTTTACACGAGACAAAAAGAACGTTTACTTTCTATAGTTTTTAATATTTGAATAAAAAAGTTACTTAAGTATATGAAAAAAATTGTAGGATATGCTAGTGATGATGATAATGATTTAAATCAAATATTTCAGGTTAGGGATATAAATGTAGATAGAATTTATAGTTTCAAATTGAACTGAGAACCTGGTATTTATAGCGTAGAAACAAGGTACTGCATTTACAAATAAAAAACTTTTTAACAAAAAAAAAAACCGACTTCCAAAAAAAACACTACAAAGTGAAAAATAACTTTTATTTCGGAAGTCGGTGGCAAAAAACTAAAATACAGATCCAAAGACACCGACTTCCGAAATAAAAGTTATTTTTCACTTTGTAGTGTTTTTTTTGGAAGTCGGTTTTGTTTTGTTAAAAAGTTTTTATTTCTCGCTTTTTAGTGTGTCTGTTTATAATGTATCTAAGTTACAATTGCCTAATGCCAACTTGCTCATCGCCTTTTACAAAATATTGCTTTTCCCGATGCAGGGACGTTAATTGTTGAGGAGTTCTCCTGGTATTCCACCATCAGCTCCATTTCACCATTCGCATTGTGACGAGCATATCTTGCTTAGCAACCATATTAAAGTAAGTAATCGAATCGCAAACCGGGAAATACTTATTATTGAGTAGTTCCGGTGGCCATCTGTGGTCTTCATCATCAGTTCCACTTCAACAAATGATGCTTTCCGAGAGAAAATGCCTGAGTTACTATAAAAAATACCCAAATCGCTATAGGTGTGCCTATAATCCTTGAAGAGTTCCTTCGATTTGTCCAGGATCCCATCATCAAATCCTGACCTGATGACAATGGGACCACTTGGAAAGTATACCCTTTCAAACAAAAAAATAATTTTTGAAATCGGTCTAGCCGTCTCCGAGTAATCGGGGAAAATACATAAAAAAAAAAAGGTTCCGACGAATTGAGAACCTCCTCCTTTTTGAAGTCGGTTAAAAAACAGTTTGGATTAAATTTTATACATCCCATATAATAAATTTAACAAAAATAATACAATTCTTATGTTGATGTCAGATACTTGTTTTAAAAACAAGTTTGGCAAAACTTACGCAATATTAAAAATAAGACAGTAAAATTCTAGTGGAAATCACAACTAATTAAACTAATTCTAGTTGAAAGTCAACCTTTCTTTTGATAACTTAACTTGGCACTAATAATCATGGCTTTGTTAATCAACTAAAAATAACGTAATGAGATGTGATAAAAAAAAAACTATGTTAAACAGCTAAAATCATAATCACAGCATCAGTCAAGTGATATCTTCATATCACTTGACTGATGCTGCTGTATTGTCTTGACAATAAATCAGACTTCTTGGTATAATGTGAAACATAATAAAATCAATAGGTTCCTCTAAAATAAAGAGATCTGAAAAAACTTTGCATAATTAAACGACAGAAAAAATCTAAATCTCTTACTTTCTTAGTACAAAGCTGAGCTTAATCCAAGAAAAACAATACAAGAAAAAACAGTACAAGAAATAACGGTTAGTCACCGTTGCGACATCCCATGAGAGACAGCACAACAGAGACCCACGTATACACAGTCCAGGTGACTCGCAACCATGCAAGACACTGTTGGAGCCATCCCACACCCTGCGCACCAGGGAAGCGCGCCTGTTACGCATTGTTGTGTAAAAGCAATCTACATGCGCATCTGCGAACATCCCTGATGCACTTCAAAAACGGGGCAGCCCCACCAGTATCCTAAACGCATTGTTATATTGAACGCGGAGACTGCTGTACGATCTTTCCGTATATCTAGCCCACAGGATGCACGTGTAAAAAGCAGTACAGTAGGCTCGAAAGAGCGTGATTTTAACAGGAAATGTGCATCGTGCAAACCTGTGAGCCCAGCATGTTTGCTCTAAGGATATCTATGGCTCTAACCGACAACGCCCTCCGCTTTCGTTCAATGTAATCATCGTCTGTGTCATGTTGTGTGTGTCGTCCGCGTAACTACGGCTTAAGACATTTATTTCCTCAAAAGATGACATGAATCACCAGGGAAAATACAATAATTATATGTAAACAAAATAACCGATTAGCGTTTTTAGTAGGGTAGATGTTTAAAGTGTTAGTGGAGATTGTGTATAATGCGCGCATAGGCTGCGTGTTTATTAAGGCCTATGGCACAATGCGTTTGGATAAGCGAGAATTGAACAGTTTTATACATTATTTTAGTATTTTACAAATAAAATGGTGCTTTTCGTGGGGAGTATGCGGGTTAGGTTGGTTAGTTTTCGTAGTGTTAGTAAAATTACAAGCTTATCCTCATCGTTCTATTAATGGAAGATCCTTCAAAATGTGGCGTTTTAGTAGTTTTTTAAAGATTGATAAGCTTTTAGCCTGTGTTGTGTCTTTAGGTAATTTATTATAAATCTGGGCTCCTTTGTACAGAATGCTCTTTTCCCCGTAGTTTGTACTAGATGGTTTCAAACGGATATCATTTGTCTGTCTAGTATTACGTTTGTGGTAGTCCATAAATTTGGTAAATATTATTTGTGAGTGAATATCTTTTGTTATATTTTTTCTAATCGGGATGCAGGTGTTGTATTTATAGCTTTGTGATAAATTCATTAGTCCAGTTTCCTTGTAATTTTTTTGGTCGGTGTGAGGTAATTATATCGAAATAACCTTATAATTAATTTTTGTTGTGATCTCTGTAGTTTATTTAAGTTGCTTTTAGCTGCTGGACCCCCACACTTCAATTAGGTAATCCAGATGAGGCTTGACCAACTGATATTATTCACGCAGATACCGTTTATATAACATCTGAGCCTGGTACTGCTGAGCTCGCCAATCAACTCGTTCCTGTATAGGTTGAAAAGCTTTGATGAGCTCAATCCACCCTGCCTCACCTCACACTCCCACCGATGAGGACGAAAAAACGCCCCAGCCCATCGTAAAATGTTGACAAGTTCTGTGGGTTAAATTACCCGTTCTAATGTACGGCACAACACATCATAGGAAACCAGATCAAATGCTTTTAACAAGTCCAGAAAGCAAGCATAAATAGGCGTCCATCGTCTCGCGTAGTACGTCACAGCATGCTTAAGACACAACCGCACTCTCTGAACTGGTTATCATGAATAGTAGTACAACTACTTAATTATGTATTAAGCATGCCGTCACATACCTTTGAAATTACGGTAGCTAGTGAAATGGGCCTATAGTTACCTACCGCTGTCAGCGAGGTCGACAGTTTTGTTTTTAGCAATTTCCACTACCACTGTTCGCATCATCTTACCGAGCAGGTAACTATGACTCATACAAAAGCCATACAACACAGCAAGCACCCTAGGTAAGTGAGGGACAGCATATCGTAGGTGCTTGTTGCTAAGCCCGTCATGACCGGGGGACTTACCCCCTGGTATCATTTCGTATCTAATCTGCTAACCAAGGCCTGAAAAGTCTTATTAATAAATAACTGTTATTGTTATTGTCACGCTCAATCCGCCTGCACGCAACACGAGTATGAGATTACGACTATGTCTGCTGATAACAATTTATTTCGGTCACTATTATAACCGGGAATCCCTGTGAGCGTCGGGGGCATGAGTGAGCCTAAGGATATTGCAAATCTTTTTAAGGAAGACTTTTTTGTAAAATATCCTGTAGGACCCTCACGGTCGGTGCTCGATGTTGTGCCCGGCATGGAAATAAGGATAAAAATTAAGTCCGCGGATATTGCTCGGACTATTAGACGTATGTTAATTTGTTTTCTATTTTCTTAATGATGTTTTTTTTTTAAGTTAGCTTACACTGTCATACTGCTGAGCAAAAGCCTCCCCCAAATCCTTCCAGGCACCCTTTTCTAGAGCCAACTCGATCCAACCCTTGCTTGTGGTACGCGTCTAGGTCGTCTTGACACCTCTTCCTGGGCCGGCCTCGACGACGCCGTCCATCTTCAGGCACCCACCGTGTGGTGACAGCGGTCACTGTGCATTCGGCGGACGCGACCTGCCCATTTTAGCTTGGCAGCCGGTTTGCCTACGTCTAGTTTTCCCGTTTTGGAGTGCAGCGCAGTGTTTTGGAAACGATGTTATAGGTTTAAAATTAAAACTAAAACGAAAATACTTTGTAAAATAAAAAGACATTCCTCTAAAACACAGTGATAATGTAGTGATTTTTTCACTTGAATGTAAACTTTTAGGCCTCAAGGATTTCTCCTCTCATATCATCATTATCTTATTTCAACTGACTCCCCAAGGGTCACCGTGTGCTCAGGCTATGGCCGGTACGCGTCTAGGTCGTCTTGACACCTCTTCCTGGGCCGGCCTCGACGACGCCGTTCATCTTCAGGCACCCACCGTGTGGTGACAGCGGTCACTGTGCATTCGGCTGACGCGACCTGCCCATTTTAGCTTGGCAGCCTGTTTGCCTACGTCTAGTTTCCCGTTTTGGAGTGCAGCGCAGTGTTTTGGAAACGATGTTATAGGTTTAAAATTAAAACTAAATCGAAAATACTTTGTAAAATAAAAAGACATTCCTCTAAAACACAGTGATAATGTAGTGATTTTTTCACTTGAATGTAAGCTTTTAGGCCTCAAGGATTTCTCCTCTCATATCATCATTATCTTATTTCAACTGACTGCCCAAGGGTCACCGTGTGCTCAGGCTATGGCCATACTAAGAACTTTTGCACATGGCTAACACCAAACCCTCTGATTACAATAAGAACTTTTGAGCTACAGGATTATGGGAAGGTCCACTCAAATCTTTGTGCTTCTCTCCTTAAAAGACCATTTCTGACACATAGAGGCATGGTCCTCACGTGATCTTACCAAGATAATGTGAGGACCATGACTATGACTACAACAGACTTCTGAATTTGTTTTGTTGTTTCTTCTCAGGGTGTAGTCGGTTAGGAAACGCCGACCTCATCTAGTATTATTAATAATAATAATCCATTTATTTCGGGCATCGCAGGCCCTTAAATAAATACCTTAACCTAAACTTACATATTTTAATATAAAAACTAACTATTAATTATTATTGTGCACGAAGTGATGACTGTGTCGGCGTCGTGTTGCGCTGCGTGGTGTCGCGTAACCTTCCACGAAAACGTCGGTACGCTACACCTTTCGGCCAAAACTCTTCCATCATGAAGGTTTCCAGGTACTAAGTTGGAACTCGCACCACAAACGATTTGAAGTTTATCTCTACTCTCAAGGTCCACTTGGTCTTGCTTCTGATGTATTCAACGATGTCTTGAGCCACCGTGGAGTGATGCAAACGGGATACGTATTAAAATGTAGTTTCATTTTCTACTTTTTTTTAAGTCTAAAAGATATCTTTATTTCAGGGTTTTTTTAATCCATTTTACAGAAATATAATAACAGTTATCAGAGTAGATCTTGGTAATAGTTATATCTGCACAATAATTATGACGATATTTTGTATTTGTATTTCATAATAAAGTATTTGTAAATCTACACCAAAAACATAAAAATAATCACCAAGTCCTCAAAATTCTTCGCTAAAAACTCAAAATAATAACTAAGAACTCTTTTAACGGTTATGCTGTATGGTCTACCATTTTGACACCTCGAAGTAACACGCTGTCATGTAATACCTTGTCAAGAGCACCCGTGCCCTTTGAACTAGCTGTTGGTTCAAGCAAAAAATATTACCTATGATGTCTAAGTTTTAAGCGCTAGAGATAACTGAATGTTACGGACTCGGAAGGAAATTCTGTTTTCGTATGATTGGACCGATTTGGATTCCCGTTTCTTACAGAAAAAGTTATCTTACTTTCATTCATTTATCATTTACAAGAATTTGCGAAAGGTACATATTACAACACGCCATGCGACAGGATGCGGGAAACGAAGCCAATTTCCCCATTTTTTTTGGGGTTAGATATACCCACGTTATAATGTTGTAACACCTTATAGCCTGCGTGCACGGCACAAGGAAAAAGGCATATGGTATAGATCAATGGTATCGGAGCCTCCTCATATACCATGGTTTTGCAACACTCAGTTATGTAGGCGGCTGGTTGTGATCGCGCACAAACTGCGATCTGGACACGTGCCCCTCAATAAGTTTGGATTTTTTATGAAAAAAACCAACTCGCCAAATTATGATGTATGTGGAACACCGGAAGATGTAGTACACTTATTGTTGGAATGTGCCAGATTTCAGTCCGACCGAGTAGAATTAACTTAAATATGTATGATGTAGGTGTATTTCATCATCTTTTATCTACACCTAATTCGGAGGCTGCCTCCAAAGTATCCATGTTCACTAGGTTACGTTTTAGTTAGATAATGTATTAGTATAAGGTATGATGGGATTGGCATACACGTCCGTGTAAAAGTCCCTAATAATAAATAAAGAGAAAAAAAAAACCTGCGTGCACAAATAAATATTATTAGATTTGATTTGTAAAACCCTTCATGCTCGTAATTATGTTAAACCGTTCCATTTCGAGATTTTCACAAAATACAAATACTTGTTAATTCTAAAATTATACGATTCCTTTCAGACCACGAAGTCAAGAGAAGAGTCCACGACCTCTTTGACCCCATGTTGGTCCGATACACTTTCATTAAGTCTTTATTCCGTAATCTCTTTTAACTTAGATCCATTTGCTCCCGGATAAATCCGGACATGAGTAATCCGGCTAGTATCACCGGATGGTTTTAACTATGTTTCACAATCCGGAGTTTTAGTACAAAGTAGATACAGTTTCTACTGGACACGTACCACTGTTACTTGTTCAATTCATAAGTAGGTACTTTCTGAGTTTGTCTTTGACATTACTGACATCAATGAAGGAATACCTATCATCGTGAGAAAACATGCACTTATCTTCTATACATATAATAAATCTGTAGACGAGGCGTTTCTGTAGGTACAGTCGCCAGCACATCAGGTTACCCCACATTGACCTTGAACGCGTTATGCGCGCAACAGCGAGAATCGTGCGAAAGAGATATATAGCTTTTTGTCTGTTCTTACTTGTAATGTTTCGTGCTGCAGTGCGTACGTGAGGGTGTGTGCGTATGATCGTCGTGGTGTAGAATAAAATACTGTGCGATAAGAAATAGCGTAGCAGGTTGAACACTTGAATCGAATCGAAATAATGGCCATGCGATCGAAATAATATAAATGCAGGCGGCGGTGGCCCGCGCAATGCCTAAATAGTATGAAAGATTATAATCAATATTTTTTATTTAAATGATCTTTTAATTACTTAATCCTTCATTTTTACGTATTTGTCGGAAAATTACGTTAAGTAGGTATTACCTACTCATATTACATTTAACCTGGTAGGTAAGTACGGTATACACTGTTACACAATTAATTAGCGAAATTTCACGCTCTCCATGAATATTGTTAAGTAGACAGGTAGGTAGGTTTAATCTGAAGTCAGAAAAACATTTCTTTTTTTAAATTTCAAGCAGGGTTTAATGACCTTTTCCGGGTTTTGTTACCTACTTACTGACGGGCTGGCGATGGCGGTCACCTGTTTTAGCGCGTTCTTATTGATAGCTGCGCCAGTTATTAACTTTTGTAGTTACTTACCATCGTTTAACTATTTTTATAATACCTATTGTATATGTTATTGTTCCAAAATAAACGATTTTTAAAAGCTTTTATTATTATTGACTTGTATGTATGTGAAGGTGGACTCTTGAAAGTTAAATTTGACCCACTTCCCGGTATCCGATTAAGCTGAAATTTTGCATGCATGTATAAATCGGATGACAATGCAATATTATTATGACATAGAGCTGATCTGATGATGGAGCTGGAAGGTGGCCATAGGAACTCCGTAATTAACTGACGCAACTCTATCGAGTTTGGGCTCGTTTAATTCGTCTTGACGAGTACTTTGATACTACAATCATGGTAACCAGGGTCTGATGATGGAGCTGGAAGGTGGCCATAGGAACTCCGTAATTAAACGACGCAAGCTCATCGAGTTTGGGCTCGTTTAATTCGTCTTGACGAGTACTTTGATACTATATGGTAACCAGGGTCTGATGATGGAGCTGGAAGGTGGCCATAGGAACCCGTAATGAAACCACGCAACCCTATCGATTTTGGGCTCGTTTAGTTCGTCTTAACGAGTATTTTGATACAACATAGTAACCAGGGTCTGATGATGGAGCTGGAAGGTGGCCATAGGAACTCCGTTAATAAACGACGCAACCCCATCGAGTTTGGGCTCGTTTGATTCGTCTTGACGAGTACTTTGATACTACATGGTAACCAGGGTCTGATGATGGAGCCGGAAGGTGGCCATAGGAACTCCGTAATTTAACGACGCAACCCCATCGAATTTAGGCTCGTTTGATTCGTCTTGACGAGTACTGTGATACTACATGGTAACCAGGGTCTGATGATGGAGCTGAAAGGGGGCCATAGGAACTCCGTCATTAAACAACGCAACCCCATCGAGTTTGGGCTCGTTTGATTCGTCTTGACGAGTATCTTGGTTGGCGCGAATATGCAACTCCAACAAATTTGGGAAAAAAGTTCGTTCCGTTTGTTATGAATGTGGATTATGTCTGATTGATTAGATGGATGACCCAATGCCAAGATGAGCACGTGCCGAGGGCTGAATGGTATGAGGGTGTATAAACATTTCATATCGCCAACGTTGCGCAGTTTTTTTTGCTTTCCTACAATAAATGGGTATCAAATGAAAGGTGAGAATACGAATGCGAGTTAAACTCCGTTGCTCCAATCCGTCTGCAATTTTGGTGTACTGGGGTTTTTGGAGTCCTCGATTATGATATTAAGGTCGAATTGTTCGTGTCTGTAGCATCGGTTGGTTAACTTTTACTTGTGTAATTTGGTGAGATTGGCGTCAACAGCATTGGTTTGCAACCTGTCTAGGAGAATGATAACTCCAAAATGAAACCTGGAACTGTGTTTCGTAAGGCAGAAGTAAGCTTCCAGCTGAAATAAGTGGCGCATTCCTCCAAACACTCAAGTCAAGGTGAGGCCATGCCGAGGACTGAGTGGCATCAAGGTGTAACATGATGTCGTGAATGAGATGAACAGACTGAGAAACCTGTCCAGTAACTAAAAAGTAAAAAATAAATTAAAAGTAGAAATCTTTTTTTAAAACAAGCTTTTATTTCAATGCGCTAAAAATAATAAAATAAACTTTTCCTTTAAAACTTTTACTATCAACTTTTAACGTCATTACACAACTGATATGATATAAAAGCTTGTCGCGAGGTTTACCTGTGTGTTACAAATAAATTAAATAACATGTGATCTGATTGATTTTAATTTTATAAATTTTCAAACTAAGTAAATACGAGTACCTACTTAAATCTCGCGACAAGCTTTTTTTTAACGGACGGTGAGTCGGTGACGTTTTTTTAAGTAGGAAATAAATATGCCGTCGGTCGGGGCCCCCTGTATAACAGATACGGCGGTAGCTACCCCACTGCTTTTGGCGCCATAACTACACAACCGATCATCATGGAATTTTGCATACCTACCAATCAGAAAAGGACATAAGATATTATGTTCCTACAGGAACGCGTGTGAAACCCTGGAAAAATATCAAAATAAAATGCGGAATAACAATCACAATCTTTTTAATGTTAACCATAAATATAATTGAAAACACACAAATACCTACCTACTTTAAATTAAAATATACTTACAACAAAGTTTATAAAACCAAACTATACCATAGATAAGATAAGATAATTTATTTGCGTAAAACATGGTATACACAGGTGTTAATAAATCATACAAGTTTTGCTTAAAAATTAAAGCATGCAAACTTCACAAATAAACAAATTTGAATTTATAAACATTATAATTTATGTTAAAAAAATCCTTAATATTATAGAAATCATTTTCATTCAGCCATTTACATAGTTTAATTTTAAATAACCTACAATTTAATATTTTTATTTATTTAATTAGGTAATAATAAACATGCTTCACATAAAAGTTCCTGTAACATAATACGTCAATAAAGATTTTTTTTTTTTTAAATGCCTAACACATCTCGGGGACCTTTGGAAGGCGTTATTATTATTAAGTATACTTAGATTAAAAACAAGTAGATAATATTTATTTTACACAAACTTTTATTTTTATTTGTAACATTAATTATAAAGTTACATCCACCAATGCCTACCAAGCAAAATCAAATGCGGTAGCATTCTGCCGGGTCAGCGGGATTGCCCGAAAGGGTTACCGCTGGCCCGGAACATAAAGGGCTAAGGAAGGAACACGGGTGGGTTTTAGTCAGTAAGAGTCTGACACTCCCTTCCGCTCCACCCAGAGCGGGAGGGGTCATTTGATGATTTCCCATCCGCAAAACAAAAAAAGTAATTTAAAAAAATTAAACCGACTTCAAAAAGAAATTAACTCAAAATTATGAAATAACTTTAATTTCGGAAGTCGGTGTCTTGGGATCTGTATTTTAGTTTTATGCCACCGACTTCCGAAATTAAAGTTATTTCATAATTTTGAGTTAATTTCTTTTTGAAGTCGGTTTAATTTTTTTAAATTACTTTTTATTTCGTAATTTTTAGTTTTTGCACTAGTATTTGACCAAGGTTTTGAGATGTTTTCCCTTTGACACTACACCCGTAGCTCTTATCAATAAGCCAGGCCGTCACACTTACACGTATTAGTCCATATCTTGAAAATTACTGAATCGATCTTGATGAAACTTGCACTGTTCCCCAAGTTGAAGAAAATGTAAGCCAATAAAAAAAAAATGGTCACGATCCGATTAATAGTTCCGGAGATATGCGTGGACAAACATACATACATACATACATACATGCATACATACATACGTCTATGAAATTTTGTATATTTGTTTGGAAGCCCTAATAGATCATCATATGTGAATATAATGCAATTCCAATAATATTACATACATACGTATCGAATTGATAACCTCCTTTTTTTTGAAGTCGGTAAAAAAAAAATGCGGTAGCATTTGATTGCCAAGTAAAAATAAGCTTTTACCCAGATTCGTATAATTTGACTGGGCTGTGGTCTGGCACCCACTGTCCACTGGTGGCACGGCACGACAAGGGATTTTTGTAATACTTACAGATGATCTCGAATCTAATTAAACACTGTTAACAAAAACATTTCATTAATACGTCACAGCCTGCTTTGGTTTCCTTCGGCACGTTCTGGCATGCCGCATTGTGAACGCTAATCACGATAAAATAAGATTTCAAATCATTTGCGCTTCCTAAAATTCCTTGTCGTGTCATGCCGCCACGAGTCACGACAGTGGGTGACGGCCCAAACTTAAATTATCACTAACAATAGTAAAGGACAAATTCTCAAGAATTTAACAATGATGCGAAAAGAAGTATACAATTTCAATATTATAGCTACGTCTGTGACCTGCGCCTGGGTCATTTGAATTTTCTTAGCAGGGCGGCGGTATTTCTTTCCGACGTCCTTCAGGCGCCTCCTGACTGTGTCCATTGATATCTAAAACAAAGAAAATTTTGTCAATTTCAATACTTACATGGGATTCTTTGTTATGAGAAATTATACGGGCTAACTTAACTAATTTGCATTCGCGAATTATTTTCCAAAAATGTAAACAAATATGAGTTTTTGGAAAAATAACTTTAAATCCTACACAATAAAGTTCAGTTTACGATACAACTTCAAACATTATTATAACTTTTTCAATAGTGCTAGTCACTCTGAAATCAACTTAATTACCATTAAAATAAAGTTGATATTTCTTTAACTTGAAATAATATTAGCTGAGTCTGGCCGCGCGGTATGCATAAAACCGGAAACATTATTTTGTCTATCAGTGTGGGTCCTGAGTGACAGCGCACCGCGTATGACGGATTGCGGAGCGGATTTACTCGTCGATAACTGTCCTTAGTGCATGCGGGAAATTGATGCGTGCGCGCATGTTTAGTTACGCGTCCATTTAACTTAGGCCATAATAATGTCGATATCAAAACTCAAACGTTTACAATATTTAGAAAGAAGCAAGAAGAAGAAGAAAAAAAAGCAAAAAAGAGTAGAAGTTTAGATTTAGATTTTTTCTTTACCGATGATATATAAGAACGTATGCGCTTAGAGACGATTTTGTATGAAATGCGTGCATTCAGGGTCTCCGAATCTGAATTCCTGATCAGGAAACCGGACGTGTGCGACCGGCCTAATGCGCCGTTCATTCCGCCTGCGCGGTGCGCCGCCTTCACTCAGGCAAGACGCACACTTAGGGAGTAGGTATTATTTTAATCAATTTTGTTATTATTTTTAAGGAAACCATGTTTTATGTTAGTGATGAATAAGCTAAGGTGATAGGTAAGTGTGATTACAAGCTACACATGGACTCACGCTGTAAGAAGTTGAGGTTACTCGTGTGCTCAGAAAAGGATCGGCAGAGTGTGCAGCGACCATAGCCGCATCGTCTGCCGCCCCGTAGTGGCTCTCGCGTAAAGTTGGCGGTGGTGGGCTTCAATGCTTCCACTTTCTTCCCACCGCCGAAGCCCGAAGTAAACTGTTCTTTTCTGGAACGAAACAAATAGCTTAGTTTATTTGCCCACGATTACTCAATTACTATAAGGCAAAGAGGCCCTTGATTTTAAGCCACTTTTACCTACATCTAATTTTCTCTTGGCTCTGACACTATAAAGCCCTGTTTTATAGGGTTCCGTACCCAAAGGATAAAAACGGGACCCTATTACTAAGACTTCGCTGTCTGTCCGTCTGTCTGTCACCAGGCTGTATCTCCAGAACCGCGATAGTTGTCGCAGTTGAAATTTTCACAAATTATGTATTTCTGTTGCCGCTATAACAACAAATATTAAAAACAAAATAAAATAAATATTTAAGGGGGGCCCATACAACAAACGCGATTTTATTGCCCTTTTTTGATCGATATCAATAGGTAGTGGTAACAGGTAGGCACATGAAATATTCACAAAATACTCAGTTGTATTTTTACTTTAATAATAAGTAATAAAATTAAAATAAAATAAATATTTAAGGGGGTCTCCATACAACAAACGTGTTTTTTTCGGCGTTTTTGCCTTGTGGTACGGAACCCTTCGTGTGCGAGTCCGACTCGCACTTGGCCAGTTTTTTATGTTCTGTATGCCTAGGCGATCGTTACAATTTCATTATATTGTGTAGCCTATGTAATCTTCTTTCGTATTAAGTAACAACATTTATCCTATCTATAATAAAAAAAACTTTCTAGAACATTAATTTACTAAAATCGAACTTTGGCATGTTTTCATTACTTATACAAAATTCTTTCTATCTCTAAACCCGTTGACCGATTTACATCTTAATTCAAACGGGAATATCAGTTTTAAACATAATCCTCTCATTTGACACTAAAATCACGCAAATATTCCTATAAACAAAAAATCACGTTTTCAATTTAAGTAGATACAAGTTACGTAACTATTCTGCCTATAATTTTTCTTCACATTAACCCTGCGTTCCGAGTTAGGAAATAATCGATGTGAGCGTGCTTAAACCCGTACCGAATTAGCGTGAGCGCGATAACGATGTCCCGTGAATCGTCATAGATGACGTCATGACATGCGCCATCTTGCGATAACGCCGACCCTAGAATAATATCACCGTGAGCGCTGTCAAAAATGACAGTGTGTGTGTGGGGGTGTGTCAGTGTGTGTTTTGTTTAGATTTGCATCTTAACATAAAATTAAACTAACGTGGCATTTTCGAAATTGTGCTTCTGGCTGATAGTCGCCACCTAACCAAAGAAGAAGAAATGTGGTGTTTAGGAAATAGGTACTGTGTAATAATATCGTTTTTACATTGAGTAAGCACTGTGAGCGCGTTCACGGGGGCGCGGGCGTTCCGAATTGTGGACAGCTCTCAGCTGTCATAATCGTAATACCTAAATCGGAACGCATGTGAGATGATGTGAGCGCTGTGAGCGATTATAGCTAATTCGGAAAGCGGCCTAAAATTCTCAAAAATTGCTGTCAGATACCTACTACGAATACTATTAAAAACGATATTCCTATTCTATCACTTTTAATAACATTCACTATTCGCACACCCGGCGTTCGTTGCATAATTGCGTAGGTACCGGTAAACGCGGGTTACTTTAGCTCTGGGGGGGAACTTTGGGTCAATACAAAAAAGGGTTTTCTATTTTCTATTGTTGTATAGGGCTACATTGGCTCAATGCATAAATATTGTTTTTGTGTCGACAAAATCTGCAGGTCAAGTCAAACTAACCCTCTTCAAAGAACAACATTGGCTCAAAAGTAAAAAAAAAGAAAATATACACATACCTATATTTTGTAAAACAAATATTTAAAATGCTAAGAAATCCACCATAATCCCTACTATCAAAGGGTTTCTAAAAAAAAAGTAATTAAACCAAATTCAAAAACTCAAAATTGTGAAATAACTTTAATTTCGGAAGTCGGTGTCTTGGGATCTTTATTTTAGTTGTAGTTTTTTGCCACAGACATCTGAAATGAAAGTTATTTCACAATTTTGAGTTTTTGAAGTCGGTTTAATTTTTTTAAAATTACTTTTTTATTTTGATATTTTTAGTTTTAAGTAAAAACTGGAATATTTGTTTGTAATAAGTAGGCAATAGTTTTGTTTTAAATATTGCACTAGAATTTGACCAAGGTTTTGAGATGTTTTTCCTTTGACACTACACCCGTAGCTCGTATCAATAAGCCAGGTCGTCACACTTACACGTATTAGTCCATATCTTGAAAATGACTGACTCGATTTAGATGAAACTTCCACTATTCCCTAAGTTGAAGTAAATGTAAGCCAATACAAAAAAAATGGTCACGATCCGATTAATAGTTGCGGAAAAATGCATGGACAAACATACTATTACATTATACGTCTACAAAATTTTGTATATTTGTTTGGAAGCCCTAATAGATTGTCATATGTGAATATAATGCAATTCCAATAATATTACATACATACGTGTCGAATTGATAACCTCCTTTTTTTTGAAGTCAGTAAAAGATGAAAAAATTAGCTAAAGTAACCTGCGTTTACGGTATTTACTTTAAAATCCAATCACTACTACTGCCGGACGATTCTGTAAAAATCTCACCGTGAAAACTTAGGTGATGTGAGTTTGTTTTTGCTAGGGATTGACACTATTGACAGCTCACTCCACGCTCACTTCACCTAAGTTTTCACGGTGAGATTTTTACAGAATAGCACCGCTGGAATAACTTTTGTTTAGAATGTTCCATGACCAAGGGCTGATTTTTCAATCGACAGATAATTTTTGTTTTAGAATATCATTGGTTATTGTAATAAAATTGACATCTGACAGTTTTTGTAAGTATTGAAGAAATTGTCAAAAATTCAATATTATTCCTCCAATAGTAAAAAATTGACTGGCTAAAAAATTAACTGGCGTTGGAAAAATCAGCCCTAAATGGAATCAAAAACAATAAGTTCATCGAATTATGCTCACGTAGGTATAACTCTGAATTTAAGCTTTCACGGTTACCTACCCTACAGCGCGCACCCATCATTAGGAAAGAACCGCCCCTAAGACGACCTACTGACCCAAAGAGATACCTACCTACCTATCCCTTCTATTAATTCGAAAATTCTATAGAAAAACACCATTGACACATTTTTTCAATACTAACCTTTGTTTATTTTATTTCACTTTAAAAATTATAAATACAAAAAATATTACTCACCGTTATCGTCGTCTACCGACAAATATCAATCACCCGGCATGATCCACTCAAAAACTTTGGTAAAAATAATAAAAAAACGCAGTCAAAAATGTCTGGGGACAGAAGTCATCCCGCCGGGCACACAACGCACAGTACCACACAACACGACTCCAAGTGACGTACTGAATAAACGTCAAACGATCTCGGGAGCGGTGGGTGTGGCTTATTCCTAGTGAGACATGATAATTGGCTGCCAATTCTTAGTATGTGCAACCATTGGGCAATTTTAGAAACGTTGAAAATTCCACCAATCATAGCAAGGATACTTTCTTTCTAACACTATACGACGCGTCGTAGTTATAGATATGTATAGAGTTTACATTGATGTGCTGCCGTCTGTACATTGAAAATATTAAAAAAAAAAATAGTTGGGGTGTTATAGGATAACCAACAGATGCCATTTCATCAATTTTTAGAATTTTTGTCTGTTTGTCTGCTTGTCTGTTTGGATGTGACAAAATTTGATTTGAACAGGTTCAACGTAAAAAGTACCAAACCAATATTGTTAATTTTTATACTGAAATATAGTGTAGAACTCGGAGTAGTGATTAGTTTTGGTTTTTTTTCAAAATCAAAATATTTTATTTCACATAAGCCTACATGGGCACTTATGAAACGTCAGAAGCTAGGTGCACGGTTCCAATTGGTCGTTTCCTATGGAGAAGAACCGGCAAGAAACTCCACGGTTACTCTTTTTAAAAATAATTGGCTTTTACAATATTTTCAAATTACAGTAGGTATGGGAGGATAGCGTAGGCCTGTCAACAAGTATCAGGTACTTGATAAAATAAAAAATTGTCTACAGATCTAAAGTCTAGAAGGCCTACAAAGTCCTCACATTTACAAAATAAGAATCTATCAAAAGGATAAATAAAAATAAAAACCTAATAAAACCTAGTGATATGATTACCATTACAACCACCAATAAAGAGATGGAAAAAATTTGAATTTTCTGTATATAATGTCAAGTAATAAAGAGATTATGTCAAAAAAGTAAATAAAGTAAAGTAAATAAAAAATGAACATCGTAATTTGAGAGAGAGAGAGTTTCATCGCAATCGCTTCACTGTATCAAAAGATATAATCAATTTTAATGTATTCTACAACAACTTTCATTACGTAAGTTGGATACACGTAATGACATCTATTGGCGCTTTATAAGTACCTACTAACGAAAACATAATTATTGTGTTTATAACATTATTATGTGAATATTCACGTCATGCAGGCTTACCTATAAGATGACTATCACAGTCACTTCTGCCTGTGTTATTTGAAAAAGTAATGATAATGATTACATAATATAATGTTAATCGCTTTCGATTGTTGGTTGATTAGTGGCGCTAAAAGAATTTCAAATAAAAGTGAGGATAATGTAAGATAATATTATGTGATGTGGTGTTCTGAGTGATAAATATTGCAATGATAAATGATTTTTCAACACACTTGCTCGTAAAGGGGCTCTTATTGAACCGCTTTAAGGTCCATAATGGAGTGTATTACGAACGCGTGCTTTTTCTTTACTTTAATCCACATGTTCTGTAATACCACAGATAACTATTTACTAGTCGGAGACGCGCGCTTTTTTAATCTCATCAAACCCTGCGTTCCGAATTGGGAAATAATCGATGTGTTCCGAATTGGGAAATAACCGAATTAGCGTGAGCGCGATAACGATAATTCGATAAACGATAAACGATATGTCCCGTGAATCGTCATAGATGACGTCATGACATTCGCCATCTTGCGATAATGCCGACCATGCCCTAGAATAATATCACCGTGAGCGGTGTCAAAAATGACAGTGTGTGTATGAGGTTGTGTCAGTGTGTGTTTTGTTTTGAGTTGCATCATCTTTTAATTAAACTAACGTGGCATTTTTGAAATTGTGCTTCTGGCTGACAGTCGCCACCTAACCAAAGAAGAAGAACTGAAGAAGAAATGTGGTGTTTATACAAAGAAATACTGTAATAATATCTTTTTTACATTGTGTAAGCACTGTCATGTGAGCGCGTTCACGAGTGTTCCGAATTGTTGCCAGCTCTCAGCAGTCATAATAGTAATATATAAATCGGAACGCATGTGAGATGATGCATGGACGTAATATTACGTCCATGGAGATGATGTGAGCGCTGTGATGTGAGCGATTATAGCTAATTCGGAAAGCGCCCAAAGAGACTTCATGCCGAAAGAAAAAATCCGCGGGCTATATTTCATTTTTTTTTTAAATAGTCTGTATTGTCCTTGGTCGCAAAATGAACTCGCAGGGGACCACAGACAATTTAAGGTGAATGCGCAGTGGTAGACCGCGAAATTCTTAGGTTTTTTGCAATTTTCAGGTTTGTGTTTATTATATTTTTTCTATAGGCTGTATCGGTTTTGTCTGTGCCATAGATTAATATATTTAAAATGAGTCAATGTTGCGCGCGCATAGCTAGTGCTGGCTAGCACGGCGCGCGGGAAAACAAAACCAGCGCGCCATTTTCCATACAAGTTAATATTTAACAATACAAGTCTGTTTTTTTTCCTCGCAAGTGTGTTGAAAAACGTCGTATGAAACGCGTGTGCATTAATCAATATACACTCGGCTTTCTTATCGCTCTCGCCTGCGGCTCGCGCGATAATATCGCCTCGTGCATAATGATCAACATAGCACACATGTATCATAATGTACTATTATTTTTGTAAGTAGGTTTGTACAAACACTTTTACACGTCAATCATGTTTTTTTAAACTAGATGAAGTCGGCGTTTCCTATCTGACTACTCTGAGAAGAAAGGCCGAAAAAAACACACACACGGGCAACTTTATGTAGGAGCTCTTTCGAGGGGCAAGCAACCTTTCTAACATTATTAACAGAGAAGCATTTTCTTAGTGACATAAGGTTTTAAGATCATAATTATCATACTTTCATAGTTTTTTTACCTGTTTTCTCGATTTTTTTAAAATTTCTTTACCATGATAACGCTTCAACGCACACCTCAAGACGGGCTGTTGATTTATTGAGTATAGGTTCTGCAGGTGCACACCCTTTTTTTTTTGTTTCCGGGGTGGAAAATATTCAAGGATGCCCGCCGTCCTGGGGCGGGCGGCGAGGTCTGTCAGGCTCTTACTGACTAAAAATCACCCCAGTGTTCCGTCTCACACCTACGCCGCGGGACCGTACGATCCTTCCGCAACCCCCGACGGGTAACGTCAAAGAGGGGTGCGCGTGGAACACTACGCGCCGCCAGCTCAAGTCCTGATGTGTTGGCGGTGACAGACGTCCCCGAATTCGTCGTCCCTGGACCCGTTTAGGGGGGGCTGGAAGAGGGTGTTGTCCGCCCTCCGCCGACGCCCGATGCGCCTACTGCGGGCCGGATGAGTGGATGAGATCTCCCTCTCCCTTTCCACAGCCTCCTTCTGCGAGACGACCGTTTCGCAGAAGGAAACCACCGCGTCCCAGGACTCTTCGCTGCCGTCGACTCGACAACGGCCGGCAGCGATACGTCAAGGTGCACACCCAATACAAGTAGCACTGCCATGTCGTAAAAAGGTATTGTAAATTATGTCTTCGAGACAATTACTACCTTTTTAGCCATTGTCTTGGTTAAAACCATATCGACCGTTTTTTTTTTCGGATGGGAAATCATCAAATGACCCCTCCCGCTCTGGGTGGAGCGGAAGGGAGTGTCAGACTCTTACTGACTAAAACCCAGCTACCCATTACTCTCCGCCCGCAGGCCCGCGCCTACAGTGGCCGGGAGTCGTCACGCGGCTCCCGACGCCCGGAGCGTCTCCCACGGTGGCTGGGACGGGAGGCTCTCTCCCTGAGCCATCCCGCCACCTCCTTTGCTAGCATGACTGCTTCGCAGAAGGAGGTTACTGCCTCCCACTCCTTCTCGCCCCGGACCATGGCTTGCACCAGGGCCGGACGCGAGAGGTCGCCGCCGCTGCCGATCGCCTCTACGAGGACACGGCGGTGCTCCGCACAAGCGGGGCAGACCTCCACCGTGTCCTCTGGGCGATCCTAGCAATGGTGACACCCGGGCGTTTCCTCCCGCCTGATGATGTGCAGGAACCTCCCGAAACTTCCGTGTCCGGTGAGGACCTGCGTCAGGCGGTAGGTGAGGGCGCCGTGGCGCCTCTTTAGCCACTCCTTAAAGAGGGGTCTTATCGCCGCTGTCGCGGCGTGCCCTGCGCTGGGTAGCGACAGTCGCTCTTTCCATGCCGCCATGAGATCGCGCCGGAGATCTGTCCGCTCCGCACCGATTTGCCTCGGAAGCGGATCTTCCCCCCGGCGTAGTGCCTCCGCGCGCCACTCATACAGGCGCGCGAGGACTATTGCCTCCAGATCCCATGGCGGCCCCGGCCCGTTCCAGTTTGGGGGCCAAACTTCGGAAATGCACCATATCGACCCTCAAGGTATCTTATGGCTATCCACCAAGAGAGAGTTAGCAAATGTGGGCACAGAACAAGTTAAGAAAGACTTCAAACTACTTTTCAGATAAACTTCAGTAGGTAAGATTTAAGAATAACACCATTGATGTATTCTTCTTTTTATCTTCTAGATATCTCGACGCTATGATAAAGTCTTAATATTGGTATGTAAGATATCTACAATACCAAGTTAAGAATTTCTAAATTTATCGCAGAGCGGCAGAGAAGTAGACAAGACTCATAAAAAAACTAACTTCAAACTTCACCTACTAATCTCAGATATACTTTAGATAAAATGGTGGTATGATTTTACGATTTATTCCGGTCTAACTTAGTATTCTAAAACAAATACAAAATAAAATGGACATAATATTGCTATTTGGTCAGACAATCAGCCTCGAGCAGGCGCTTTCATTTTTATTTATCCTCAAAAATCAAAGTGACACTTCGTCGCATTGTCATTATGAACCCTGAAGACGCAGTGACTGCTGTGCAGTCGAAAGGGCTATGGTTGAGAACCCCAGGCAAGGGAAGCATTACCAGACAAGATCGGAAGATTTTTCCTTTTACACCTTTCGCGACACATTATTGTGTTCCGACATCCATGCGAACGAAGTCGCGGGCACAGCTAGTAGTTAATATAATGCAGCTAGCTAGTTGATTTGTGATTGTGTGATTATTAAAGAAGAATGAAAAAACAAACAAAAAAAATCAAAATTAAAATATTTTATTTCACATAAGCATGCACTCATGAAACGTCAGCAGCTAGGTGCACGGTTCCAATTGGTCGTTTCCTATGGAGAAGAGCCGGCAAGAAACTCCACGGTTACTCTTTTTAAAAATAATTGGCTTTTACAATGTTTACAAATTACAGTAGGTATGGGAGGACAGCGTAGGTCTGTCAACAAGTACCAGGTACTTGATAAAATAAAAAAATGGTCGACAGATCTAAAGTCTACAAGGCCTACAAAGTCCTCACATTTACAAAATAAGTAAAAAGAAAACAAAGAAAACTTCAATTTATTGGATTTGGATTACATAAAACATAAATAACTCTTTTTAGAAGAAACATCTTCTTAGATTGCAAATCATTCTTGAGCAACAGTAGCATCAGAAACATCAGCCTTCTATGGTTAGAGTTTAATAATAGTCACATTGTGATTCTGTATGAATCGAGTCTGACTGTTGTCAGGATGACGGACCGTGGACATTAGCTTATAACTTCCACTGGCAGACACAGGAGAATTCGAGAAACGAAGACTGCAGGTACGAGCCGAGGGTATGATGGCGGACGGGGCAGAGATGGTACCGGCAGGTAGCCCGTTGGTAGGGTAAGTCTCATAGAGGGTGCCATCAGGGAAGTTGACTTGGCATATTTCAAGGATGTCAGAGATAGACTTGTAGACGGTCACGGTCTGGGAAGTGAACGGGGTGCTAAGGTACGGTGGGTGGACCTGGTCCGATAGCGTCACGTCGGGGACGGTTTGACCTGTGAAGAGAATATAGTGGTTATTAGTATTCGGTAAAGTTAGCATGGGCGAGACGCAGAAATTGGCTTCAACTTTTTTAATATTGTACTGACTATTTGACAGTTTAAAAGAGCTTGTAAAATGTTGAATTGAAATAAATGCTTTAAGTTTGGCTTTGAAGACGAAAGATGAAGATTGAAGCAGAAATATGGATACACATACACCTAATTGACAGCATCACACACTTTAATGAACTTGTGCAAGTAAAAACCGTGCGTGACCCTTTCAAACATGAATCACAATAAAACGTTCTGATTGCGTAGCAAGATTGAATAGAGTAAATTATAAATAAGAAAACCATTTAGCACTAAAATATACAAAAAAAAACACAGAAAACGAATTATATAGTAGTTATGTACCTGTGTAATTCAAAATCATTTAAAGTTTTTTAAAACTTATGAACCAAATATATATATAAATATAATAAAACTTATAAACACGGTAATTGCTATACAAAATATTAATATTGTAGTACCTTGAATCAAAGCCGCTGCAACCACAACCACAAATAAAACCAACGATTTTTCTGCCATTTTCTCCAACAAACTGTTAGTCGCTACTGCGTTTCTCACCTATATATTCGTTTGGGACATTGCCATCTGATAATTATTGGGACTAATCCTGCAATCTAATCATTCTTTGAATCTATCAATTAATTAGCAATGATAAGAGCTATTTTATTTATGTTTGTTCATTGCTCTTATTAATTATGTTTTTTATGGGAAATGTGATCTGCAATAAACATTTTTATTTATTTATTTTATAGTTTATAAATGATGCCTATGACAAACGTCAAATAATAATTTAACATATTAATTTAAGTTTACTAACCGCTTGACGATATCTAGCATAACCAAGTGTGCACTCGGACCCCATGGCCCTAGTGTTTCGACCCCAAACGGCTCGAACATATAACTCCCAATCAGGTTGGAATATTTTCGCCGTTTGAGGTTTTCTACACCTGCAGCAGTAGCCCCAGCACAGCCCACCGTGCTAGGATGATGGGATTTCCAGTTATCTTTTTTTTTTAAAGAAAATGTCTTAAAAAAAAAAAGATAACTGGAAATCCCATGAAACGGATGAACCGGAAATGTTCTTAATTAACTTTTTAGACCTTTTTATCCTGCTTATTCTTAAGAAGTTTCATTAAAAACGGTTAATTCATTTCGAAAAACAAGGGCCCGAAAGTTTGTATGAAATACCGTACGGCGTAAACGCTCTTATCATGCAAAACCACAGCCTACACCGACTAAAACTATAATTCAATACTACGGTTTAAGACATTTATTTCTCAAAAGATTACATTAATCACTTATAGAGAAAATACAATAATTAAGTAAACAACCGATTAGCGTTTTTAGTAGGGTAGATGTTAAAAATGTTAGTGGAGATTGTGTATAGTGCGCGCTCAAGCTGCAACGTGTTTATTAAGGCCTATGGCACAGTGCGTTTGAATAAGCGAGTATTCAACAGGTTTATACATTATTTTAGTTTTTTTTTTTTTACAAATAATATGGTGGTTTTCATAAGGAGTATGCGGGTGTAGGTTATTTAGTTTAAGGTTAGTGTTCGTAGTGTTAGTAAACTTACAATTTTATCTTTATCGTTCTATTTATGAAAGATCCTTTAAAATGTGGCGTTTTAGCAGTTTTTTAAAGATTGATAAGCTTTTAGCCTCTTTTGTATCTTTAGGTAATCTATACTAATCTATACTAATATTATAAAGCTGCAGAGTTTGTTTGTTTGTTTGAACGCGCTAATCTCTGGAACTACTGGTCCGATTTGAATGATTCTTTTAGTGTTGGGTAGTCCATTTATCGAGGAAGGCTATAGGCTATATTTTTTTGTTCAAAATTAGGGATCCGTAATAAAATTGCTATTTTGTAACACAAGGTGTAAAATCGAAAACCTATTTTTGCGTGCGCTGCAAAAACTATTGACAATAGAACAAAATGATGTACTACGGGTTTGTAGAGCCCATTAAAACATACAAAAAAGTCCGCGAGAACATATATCTAGCTATCATGGTTTAATCACAATAACCGATTTTGTGTTCAAAATAATTATTAAATCGTCTGAAGAAAAAAAAACTACGTTAAATATGTATCGTAATATTAATCTTTATCGAAATTAAGCATTATGTTATCAAGAGTATTTATGAAGAAGTAAAATACTTTATGTTTCATCTCAATCGGATATTTCGTTTAAAAGTTATCACGTGTGTAAGATGTTAAGAGTTGGTACCTATTAAGGAGTTATGGGCCATAGAGTTTTTTATCTATATACTAATAATAAAGCTGAAGAGTTTGTTTGTTTGAACGCGATAATCTCTGGAACTACCGGTCAGATTTGAAAAAAATCTTTTTGCATTTGATAGCCCAATTCTTGAGGAAGGCTATAGGCTATTTAACATCACGCTATGACCCTTAGGAGCCGAGCAAAAAGAAAAAAACTCAGAGTGAACGGTAAGCGAACACGAAGTGTTGCGACGCGACGGGGTGGGGGTACAAGAAATTTCACGCGGACGAAGTCGCGGGCAGAAGCTAGTTTATTATAAATCTGGGCTCCTTCGTACAGAATGCTCTTTTTTCCGTAGTTAGTTCTAGGTGGTTTCAAACGGATATCATTTGCCTGTCTAGTATTACGTTTGTGGTGGTCTATATTTTTGGTAAATGTTATTTGTGAGTGAATATCCTTTGTTATAATTTTTTTAATCAGATGCAGGTGTTGTATTTATAGCTTTGTGTTAAATTCATTAGTCCAGTTTCCTTATAAATTTTTTTGGTCGGTGTTAGGTAATCATATCGAAATAACGTTTTAATTAATTTATTTTGTGATCTCTGTAGTTTATTTAAGTTGCTTTTAGCCGCTGACCCCATACTTCAATTAGGTAATCCAGATGAGGCTTGACCTAGGAGTTATAGATTATGTAACGCACATGTCTGGGCAAGCATCGAGTTATGGGCCGTAGGGCACCTGATAGGGATGATAGTTTGCTTTGTATTTTTTCTATATGCGGCTTCCATGTAAGTCCACTGTCAAGTAGTAGGCCCAGATATTTTTCTAAGTTTGTTTTTTTTTATTTTTTCACCGTTAATGGACTATAGGTACCAATTTTTTTTGTTTTTTGATGTGAAAATAATATAATTTGTTTTTTTTTTGCATTTATGGTCAGCAAGTTTGACTGGAGCCAAGTGTGTAGGATGTCCAAATCATGTTGTGCTTCATTCATAACTACATCTATCGAGTCACCAAAATAGAACAGGCTAGTATCGTCAGCGTACAAAGTAATTTCTCCCTTTAGCCCAATTTTATGTATACTATTTATATAAATTAAGAATATTAATGAGCCCAAAATTGAGCCTTGGGGCACGCCACAGGTAATAAGCCTAGGTGTGCTTTGATGGTTACCGATTTTAACAATTTGGGTCCTATTTGTAAGATATGATTTGAAAATATCGTACGCTGTATCTGTTACACCCAAATCTTCCAGTTTTTGTAATACTACCTTCAAAAGGTAACCCATATAACTGAATAAACCCTTATTACTAACCAACTGACCCTTAGCTTACCCACATATTAACTTAGCATATCAATGAATAAGACAGGGTACCAACTGAAGCGTAGTTGTATTACTGCATGAAATATTCACCAGACTGGGCCTGACTGCTCAGGCACTTTTGTACTGTGGCAGCGTCATGGGTCTCAACCCCCCGCTTCGCAAAACAATGCTGTTTCCACCTATTCTGTGGATAATTTGGCAGTTACATTTGATTGGCTATTTTAGGAGTGTTGGGGTTGATTTTCGATAAAGCAGGTTTAAGAGAGTATATTTCTTCAAAAACTCGTAGTTTTTATATCAAAACTGCAATTATTTGATCATGATTTTAAAGCGAAAGACAAGAAGAAATTTTTTTTGTATTGATGGCCAACCTTCATTACCTCTTCGTTGGTGTTGCGGATTTTTTTCGCCGTCATGCGCTCCGCATGGCGTCACAGTCGGGTGTTAATTGGAAAAGCATTAAAAAATGAAGATCATGATTTAAAGGTTGGTGAAGAGGATTGCGTATTAGGTGGGAGGACAATATTAATAAAGTAGCTGGTGTTGTTTGGAGGAGGGTGGACCATAATAGGAAATAGTGGCAAGCTCCAGCCTCTGCGGACACGCAAGACAATATCATTACCGGTTTCAAATAATTAATGTAATAGAAATAAGATATTTTATACTTTAGTTTACTTGACGTTAACATTCATGTTTTGTCATGAACGACTTTGTGGGTTCAAATCTGGGCACTTACCACTGTAACTTTTTCAATTCATAAGTATTTTCTGAGTTTATCTTGGACATTACTGACATCGATGAAGGAATATCATTGTGAAGAAACTTGCACTTATAGTTAATATACTGCAGCTTGCTAGTTAATTTGTGAATTGTGTTATTATAGAAGCATGAAAAAACAAACAAAAAAAAAAACAAAATATTTTATTTCACCTAGGCATGCATGGGCACATAAGAAACGTCAGAAGCTAGGTGCATGGTTCTAATTGGTCGTTTCCTATGGAGAAGAGCCGGCAAGAAACTCCATGGTTAAAAATAATTGGCTTTTACAATGTTTTCAAATTACAGTAGGTATGGGAGAACAGCGTAGGCCTGTCAACAAGTACCAGGAACTTGATAAAATAAAAAATGGTCGACAGATCTAAAGTCAACAAGGCCTACAAAGTCCTCACATTTACAAAATAAGAAAAATGAAAACGACAATTATTGGATTTGGATTATATAAAACTTAAATAACACTTTTTGGAAGAAACATCATCATACATTGCAAATCATTCTTGAGCAACAGTAACATCAGAAACATCAGCCTTCTATGGTTAGAATTTAATAACAGTCAGACACTGATTCTGCATGAATCGAGTCTGACTGTTGTCAGGATGACGGACCGTGGCCATTAGCTCATAACTTCCACTGGCAGACACAGGAGAATTCGAGAAACGAAGACTGCAGCCAAGAGTCGAGGGTATGATGGTACCGATAGGTAGCCCGTTGACCGGTTTAATATCATAGAGGGTGCCATCAGGGAATATGACTTGACTTAGTTTAAGGATGTCAGAGATAGATAAATCTACATATCTATCTCTGACATCCTTGTACTATACCAAGTCACCATCGTGACCATCTGGTCACGGTCTTGGAAGTGAGCGGGTTGCTCAGGTACGGTGCGTGGACCTGGTCCGGTAGTGTCACATCGGTGACGGTTTGACCTGTTAAGAGATAGTGGTGGTAACGTACTGACTATTTGACAGTTTAAAAGAGTCTGTAAAATGTTGAATTGAAATAAATGCTTTAAGTTTGGCTTTGAAGACGAAAGATGAAGATTAAAGCAGAAATATGAATACAACTAGACCTGATTGACAGCATCACACACTTTAATGACCCTTTCAAACATAGAACACAATAAAACGTTCTGATTGCGTAGCAAGATTGAATAGAGTAAATCATAAATAAGAAAAACCATTTAGCACTAAAACATACAAAAAAAAAAAAACACAGAAGCGAATTATATAGTAGGTACCTGTGTAGGTAATCCAAAATTCATTTAAAGCTTTTTAAAACTTATGAACCAAATATATAAATAAATATAATAAAACTTATAAACTCAGAAATTGCTATACAAAATATTAATATTGTAGTACCTTGGATCAAATAAAGCCAACGATTTTACTGCCATTTTCTCCAACAAACTGTAAGTAGCTACTGTAGTTCCCACCTATATATTTGTTTGGGACATTGTCATCTGATTATTATGGACTAATCATGCAATCTAATCATTCTTTGAATCTATCAATTAATTGGCAATGATAAGAGCTATTTTATTTATGTTTGTTTATTGCTCTTATTAATTAGGTTTTTTATGGATCATGTGGTCTGCAATAAACATTTTTATTTATTTAATAGTTTATAAATGATGGAAGAAGAAAACGTGATGCGCCGACCCTAAGTAACATGGGGCAAGTCAGAAAGATGATGAATAATTTATAAATCTGGAAGAAACTCTATAGATTTCATTTGAGAATCCTATAAAAAGATTTGGCGGTGTACAGTCCTGGTTTGAAAAAGTACCGTTAGTGCCTACAATTCTATTTCTGCACACAGTGGAAGAAATTTTATTTTAGTTTTTGCTGTCAAAAATACGAATGAAACTGTTATGTTCGAAGTGATAATATTCGGTGTTGATAGCCAACTTTCATTAATTAATTGGAAAGCACCAAAGGAAGAAGAATATTATAATTTATAGGTTGATAAAAAAGAATGCGTCTTAGATGGAAGGGAACATTTCTACTGTTACTGGAAGAAGGATAACCTATAATCGGGAATGGTGGAAAGGCTTATGGTTGATCTAGGGTAGGCCTATGACACAAAACAATGCTGTTGGCAGGTATTCTGTGGATGATTTGATTTTGATTGGCTATTTTAGGAGTGTTGGGGTTGATTTTGGATAAAGCAGGTTAGAGAGAGTATCCCCCCGGTGGGTTCCCGCATTGTCGAGGCGGGGGGGCTCAGTAGCTGTGGCTTGGTCACCCACGGTGAAGCGAAGAGGAACCCGAGGAGGGGCCGCTCGTCAGGGCTTTTGCCGACAAGCCGATGCCGTAGCGGCCAACATGTAGGTTGCGGTGCCGCTTGGGCGACATCGCAACTGAGGCGGGCCGCAATGTCGTATGGGAGGCATCGCGGCTGAGGGTAGAAGGCCGCGGCGGGAGAGGAGTATTACGGTGCGCCGCTCTCCCTACTTTCCGCGGCCTTGACGGGGTCGCCATCGTCTGATGGCGGACGCGGTGGGCCGCAGGGGAGGAGGAGTGTTGGTATGACGTTGGCCGCTCTCCCTATCCTCTGCGGCCGAAAATTGGCAGGCGGCGGGGCCAATGACCTGACCCGTCGCAGGGGGACCAAGGGTGCCCAGATACGGGGTCGTCTGGCGCCCATGTACTGGTTTGGTCCCTGGGGTGGGTGATGGGGAGTACTCCCCAAAGGAGGGTCCGGTGACGGACAGCCGCGGCGGGTTCACGGATGAGTGCTAACGCGTCTTAGGTGGGAGGACAATATTAAGAAAGTAGGTGGTGGTGGTGGCGTTATTTGGTGGAGAGTTGCCTCATAAAGGCCTATGGTTGGTCTAGGGCAGGCCTATGACCCCCCTGTGGGTTCCCGCATTGTCGAGGCGGGGGGGGCTCAGTGGCTTGGTCACCAACGGTGAAGCGAAGAGGAACCCGAGGAGGGGCCGCTCGTCAGGGCTTTTGCCAGTATCGTTGAATCGTTAGCGACCATCCATCTTGGTGACACGCTGGCTCAACCATTGTCTCGGGAGTGTCCAAAACTTGGCACAGTTTAATAAGAACTGGTTGATGTACAGCTTAGCAACTTTGAATCTAGTTTTTAAAATATGATTGACGTGTAAAAGTGATTGTGCATACCTACTTAAAAAAATTATCATTTATCATGACCCCTAACACAAGGTGTGTTAGGGGTCATGCTCAGTGATAATCAGCTGCAGCATTGCATAAATAAGGACATTACGTGTTTTCGCACTTGTTTTTGTTATCAAATCTTTTAATCTGATGTTACTAAACGGTTGCCGTTCAACTAAATAACAGCCTGAATGATATTTAATATTATAGTTTGGTTGGAACTGTAATCAATCACGCGAGAACCGAACTGGTCGCAGTAACTAAGCTAGGGCCCCGACAAAATGAGTTAGGTTAGGTTAGAACTTTGATTTAAGGAAGCAAAAGCCAAGGTCGCGTTCCCCGACCTTGGCATACATCAACACAAAGGAAGAGAAGGTTAGAGAAAGCGAAGTTAAATTGGCAAGAAAAACTTGCCACCGAAAGCGATGCCGCGAAACGCCAACGACTGAACAAAAGGCGTGATCAGGTGAACACTGAAACTCACACTCAACGACAGTTGCAGCTAGACAAGGCTAAGCAACTCATGCAACAATTAAGAGCAGCAGAATCACAATCTGAAAAACTTGGAGCCGAATCTACTTAGCAGCGAGAGGTTCGTTTAAGCACTCTACGAGAGGACGCCTCTCCAGTTAGAGCAGCCGAATCTACTGAACAGCAAGAGGTTCGTTTAAGCGGTCTACGAGAGGAGCCTCTCAATTAGAGCAGCCGACTGAACAGCGAGTGGTTCGTTTAAGCGGTCTACGAGAGGAACCTCTCAATTAGAGCAGCCGAATCTATTGAACAGCGAGTGGTTCGTTTAAGCGGTCTACGAGAGGAGCCTCTCAATTAGAGCAGCCGAATCTACTGAACAGCGAGTGGTTCGTTTAAGCGGTCTACGAGAGGAACCTCTCAATTAGAGCAGCCGAATCTATTGAACAGCGAGTGGTTCGTTTAAGCGGTCTACGAGAGGAGCCTCTCAATTAGAGCAGCCGAATCTACTGAACAGCGAGTGGTTCGTTTAAGCGGTCTACGAGAGGAACCTCTCAATTAGAGCAGCTGAATCTATTGAACAGCGAGTGGTTCGTTTAATCGCTTTATGAGAGGATGCCTCTCAAGTTAGAGCGGTCGAATCTATTGAACAGCGAGAAGTTCGTTCAAGCGCTGTAAGAGAGCATGTCTCTCAAGTTAGAGCAGCAGAAAAGTCACAAATAGAAACTTTTGGCAAAACCATAAATATACAGGGTGATTGGAAGATGGGTGCAAAGCTTTAAGGCGAAGATAGTACAGACAATTTAGAACTATTTAAGCCATGGTTGTCTTAGACGAAGTCTTACTACTTTTTTTTTACCAATTTCTTAAGATTTTTTTCAAAAATTCCTAATGTTTTAACTAAACTATTTATTTATGGCCAAATTGAATGATAAACGAATTCATTTTTATTGTATTTAATTAAAGTAATGTGTAAGTAATCTAGCAAAACATGTTTTAGGCCTCTGTGTCGTTAGACATTTTTTTTACAGATATTTAAAGTTCATAACAAATTTTAAAATTTATAAATACTTTTTGTAAACCTTATTTTAAAAATCACGGAGCGTGCTTTTTTTGTTCAAACCTTTTTGAAAACATGCTTGATAATCGCTCTTTCTTTTGAGGTAACATTTACGCAGATATCTTACAAATTATTGAAATTAGGACCTAAAAACTAATTTAAGGGAGAAATTTTAAATTTTAGGCAGTCTAAATAAAACAACATTTAAATTAAATTTATTTATGTTTCATGGTCAAAATGTTGTCCGTGATTCCCAATACAAGCACGGCTCCGTCTTCTCACTTCTGTTGTTGTTATTTTCAACATCATCTCCAGCTTCATTGTTTCAAACTCTGAATTCATTCTCTCTATCAGTTCTTCTCTCGTGTTTATTTCAACATTCGTATACACTAGCTCCTTGGCCCGGCCCCATACGAAAAAGTCCAGCAGGGCCAGATCTGGTGAGCGAGCGGGCCAAGGGATGGGTCCATCTCTGCCAATCCAGCTGTCAGGAAAACAATTATTTAAGTGTTCCCTTACATTTAACATCCAATGCGTTGGACAGCCGTCTTGCTGAAAGATGACTGTACTGTCTCTTGCGAATATCGGGACACCGGTTTCCTCTATCAGCTCTGGTAAATCCACTTGTAGAAAGTGCAAATCATTTTCACCATTGAAAGTCTCCGGTAAGAAGTGGGGCCCAATCAACGTCCTGCAAATTACTCCAGCCTCCAGAATTTCCTCTGAAACGACACCTGCTTCTTAAAATGTGGATTGTTGTCTTTGGCGGTTTGAAGGTTATGAAAGTTTTTAATGCCCTCCCTAGAAAACTTTAATTTGAAATCAATCTTGTGGACGGATGAAAGCAAATTTTCTAGGGCATTACAAACTTTCATAACCCACACAACACATGGGGAACATTTAAATAATTGCTTTCCTGACAGCTGGATTGGCAGAGATGGACCCATCCCTTGGCCCGCTCGCTCACCAGATCTGACCCTGCTGGACTTTTTCGTGTGGGGCCGGGCCAAGGAGCTGGTGTATACGAATGTTGAAATAAACACGAGAGAAGAACTGACAGAGAGAATGAATTCAGAGTTTGAAACAATGAAGCTGGAGATATGATGTTGAAAATAACAACAATAGAAGTGAGAAGACGGAGTCGTGCTTGTATTAGGAATCACGGACAACATTTTGACCATGAAACATAAATAAATTTAATTCAAATGTTGTTTTATTTAGACTGCCTAAAATTTTAAATTTCTCCCTTAAATTGGTTTTTAGGTCCTAATTTCAATAATTTGTAAGATATCTGCGTAAATGTTACCTCAAAAGAAAGAGCGATTATCAAGCATGTTTTCAAAAAGGTTTGAACAAAAAAAGCACGCTCCGTGATTTTTAAAATAAGGTTTACAAAAAGTATTTATAAATTTTAAAATTTGTTATGAACTTTAAATATCTGTAAAAAAAATGTCTAACGACACAGAGGCCTAAAACATGTTTTGCTAGATTGCTTACACATTACTTTAATTAAATACAATAAAAATGAATTCGTTTATCATTCAATTTGGCCATAAATAAATAGTTTAGTTAAAACTTTAGGAATTTTTGAAAAAAATCTTAAGAAATTGGTAAAAAAAAAGTAGTAAGACTTCGTCTAAGACAACCATGGCTTAAATAGTTCTAAATTGTCTGTACTATCTTCGCCTTAAAGCTTTGCACCCATCTTCCAATCACCCTGTATATTATGTGACCAGGTGTGCGAGGTCTGTACTAAAAGGTGTTATCCAAATCAAGTTACAAATCACAAAATCGGGCATACCTGCCTGCAAAATTAACAAGCAAAGGAAGAATACAGATATGTCATCATTGCACATTGTAATAAACATCGAATCTACTAGCAACAAAACTTCAGGACCAGCCAAAGCTTACTGGAATAATTTAGATCCTGGTGTAGTACCTGATGTAATAAAGTAATTGGTTTCCTTTAGGAGCAATTAAATAAAACCTTAAAAAATATTTTTTAGCTTGATCTACAAGGTTTAGGTATCGAATGGCAAAAATATCGCAATCACTTCTCAATTAAGAGAAAAAAAAGTAATCAGAAGGCTTTTAGTAAATAAAATGCCATTCTGCGGAAGCCCGAGTGCCTACGACTTGGGTGAAGTCAAACCCAATTTGTCACTATTATACATTTATACACTTTCAGAAATTATATTATCGATCTGGACTTTAGTATTTCAAAGACTAGGTTTGAGAAACTGCGTGGCATTGTAAATAATGACCATAAACAGGAAGCGTCAGAAACATGTAGGCATAGTAGTTAATAACTGACATCGATGCAAGAATCTGGAAGTCTCGAACGTGGTACTCAGTATTTTATATTCATTGCATTCCACAATGTTTACTTAGGTGGTAGGTTTTATAAAGACACGATCATTGAGGACCCTGTCGGGCACAGCAAAGTAGGGAGAGGTTTTAATAACCCGACGATCCCGGAATTTTTGGATTCCATCTTTGGATTCCAGATATTCCAGATATTTGGAGGTTATATGTACGTTTTAGTTTCATACTCCATTGTCAACACATTGGGCTGTTCAAATTACCAAGTAGATCAAAGAAGCGTTTCAGGCAAATTACCATTTACTGTAGAAGTCGTGAGTGTCGTGACAAATCTTATGTGTTTGTTACCTCAAAATGGCGAACGTAAACCTAGCAACAATATTGTTGAATGCAATGTCAATCGAAGTTCGTAGAGATTAGATTACGGTTATAAAATGATACCATATTATGTAATTCTTTATTACATGCATACACATCGAAGATACAGACAATAATATGAGTACTTAATCTAATTGTGTTTATCATACGATAACAACAGGAAGGTTTTGTTTGGATGGAAATCCTGAAATCCGTAAATGTCGGTGTCGCTTGAGTAATAAAAGGACACCAGACTACGTACTAGGTAAGTACCGGAATAAGGACAAACAGAGAGACAGAACTTTTCGAACAAAAAGGTACAGACACCAGCACATCAAGCTACCTGAATCTGTAAAATTTTCCCAATCAACTTTGAACCTTATTATTATAACCTTCAGTGATAAAGTTGAAAATCTATTAAAGAAATTTGACAGATTGTAGTAGTTGATGTGCTGGCGGCTGTATACATAGGCGGTCTAAATGCCTTAGGCATTCTCTACCAGTCAACCAAGGGTGGTGAAGAGATTAGATGGCAGGTGCTTCGATTGAGAGGAACAATGATAAAAAGAAACTAGGTAAAACAAAGTAAGTACACATATATGTTATAAACACATACATATTATTTACTTTTATGTAGACTTATAATATCTAGATACGTACAAATTCAAGGAAGAGAAATGTTGAGATGACTCTACGCTATTTGTTTTGAAAATAACTCTGCAATTTCCGCTTAAATGCGTAGGTACCACGCGGATATGTAGGTACTGACTGGTGGCCGTCCTGATATCAAGAGCAAGCGCATTGCAAAGAAGAATGGACTGAATATGATGATTATGGTGCAATTAAGTAAAAGTAACATTTCAAACCTCGACTTTCTGTTAAAAAGTTTTTGATATCTCAACAGGAAAATCCAAACAAAAATTTAAGAAACGGCTTAGCTCCCTGATGTATAAATGTGTTAGCTGTCTTTACTTACCTATACAGGGTTATTGGTAAGACATCAACAGGCGACATTGTACTCATCATTATGAACCACTTTTACTATGGGACAAAAACTGAAATCGCGAAAAACAAATCAGCTTATTCCCTACATATTGACGAGTTAAATACGAACATAAATGTAGGGAACAGCTGATTTTTACAATGACCTCTTAAGAGGTTGTTAATGTTTTACCAATAACCACAGGGTTGTGTATATTGTCTGCGCCAACGCCTGATGTTTTTGTAATACCACCAAGTTGCACATTGAAATGGTGCTATAACTCGTTTTGTAATCTTTTCACTTACACCGCTGCGTCGAAATCTAAAAATCGACAATTCATTGTAACAATTTCCAAAATCAACGATTATTAGCTGTTTTGTGAAGAAACTAAGGTTTTCATTATTAAACTTCCAAATGTCCACTATCAGATATTAATTTGGCGACTGGACACATTTGCAAAATTCTGATCAAATACCTACGAAGACAAACAATTCTCATCAAAAGGAATCCAACCAAAGATTCATCGTGGAGGACGCAAGAACACTACAATAGAAGACAACTAAACCAGTCAGGTCGGTCAGCATAACGCGCCGCGCCCAGCCTCCACCAGCAAGGACCAGTGTAGCCAGAAGCAGCAGGCTCGCCTGTCAGTTAAGTTCCTTTCCTACAGTTTAATACCTAAATCTATTTTCCTATCAAAAAAGTCGCTGTTTGGTACCTAAGACGACCCACTGACCCATTCCACTTGTGTATTTCATTAGTTTAACGAAATAGCTAGCTATTTTAAAGTTTACTTTATGTAAATAACCAGTAAATATCCTTATAGTAAAATTAAAATCCATTGTTCAGTGTCTACTGTGTCATTATTCTAGTTCACATTATTTCAAATACTTTCGGCCGACTATTTCAGGGCGCGCCGCCGCCGGCCGCCTGATGCTGCCGGTTACCGCTAGCCGCGTTCGGGTGACGTCGACGCCTCGCCACGCAGCGCCGCGCCGCGCCGTTGCGCTGCCGCCGCGCTATTGACGCGCTTGCTGCCGCGTGGCTGCGTTCGGGCCCCAGGTGCTGCCAAAAGAGTATCAGATAGGATTACAAAATATAACATCATACCTTCAGTGTTACTGTTTAGATTACTCAATCATCACCATCTGCCTAGCCTTTTCCCAACTATGTTGGGGTGGCTTTCAGTCTATCCGGATGCAGCTGAATACCAGTATTTTACAGGGAGCGAATGCCTATCTGACCTCCACAACCCAGTCACTGGGTAATACGATACCCCTTGGTAAGACTGGTTGTCAGATTTTCGGGCTTCTGAAAAATTCTTTAGGGTACAGTCAACAGCAAAAGTAGATGATCAAAATCAGAAATTCAATATTAGTGAACGAAGTTCGCGTCAGAACTGTGTGGCGTCGAAGTGATTCAAAAGTATGTGATTGTAAATTATACCAAACATTAACTACTAGTTCAGCTGCCATATATATCCGTGATCAGTTTTGACTGTAAAAGTTATAAACTCAATTCGCATCAGAACTAAGAAGTGAAAATAAATTTCAAAACTAGTGGACAGTTAAAATCAAAAATTAAATGATGAAACTGAGGCCACGTAATCATGAGGCAAATAATTCATCCATACTTATTTTTTAATTATCCCAGTTATTTAATTTGTTATGTTTTACGGAAAAACGGCACGAAGCACGGAGCAGAGGACAAAAATAAAAAATAATATGAAAAAATATTGCTATTATTATTAATATTTTACTAATTAATTATTATTATTGAAAATTTTTTGATTGCTAAATAATTCATACCTACATTCAATTTATAAATGTTTGTAACTTAGATAAATTACAAACTGACCCACTAAAAAGTGAAAAATAAAAACTTTTTTACAAAAAAAAAACAACAACCGACTTCAAAAAAAAAAACACTACAAAGTGAAAAATAACTTAATTATTTTTCACTTTGTAGTGTTTTTTTTGGAAGATGGTTGTTTTTTTTTTGTAAAAAAGTTTTTACTAATGAATATATGCCAAATTTCATCCAATTGAACCCCTAAAAAATTAGGGGTTCAATTGGATGAAATTTGGCATATATTAAATATGCAAATTCAGCTGTTTTTCATTTGTTATGTTTTACGGAAAAACGGCACGAAGCAAGGAGCAGAGGACAAAAATAAAAAAATTATATGAATAAATATTGCTATTATTATTAATTAGTAATATTATTGAAAATTTATTGATTACTAAATAATTCATACATTCAAATATTATTAATGTTCAAGAAATATAATTTTCTTACGTTTTTAACGGAAATCTGCTTTAGTATACTAATTTTGAACCCTGGGAAGGGTAGGTATATAATATTCAGGATTATATTAAAACTATTATAATCTATTAGTTCTTGGCTATAATAAATCAATGTAATAGATAACAGACGCACTTAACGCTCGACAAAAGCGCAACAAGTCACTAAAAGTTGGTAATGCCCTAAAGATAAAAATATCAATCTACCTTCCCGTTTTAATATATTGTAGCCGACTGGGCAAAAGCAATAATTGAGTTATGATTTTGAATCGCATCAGCTACTTTTGAACATTGACATAAATTCACTAACATGCAAAGATAATAATATTTATTGAATTATCGTTTTGTGTCACATCAGCTACTTTTGAACACTGACAAAAATTCACTAACATGCAAAGATAATAATATTTATTGAATTATCGTTTTGTGTCACATCAGCTACTTTTGAACATTGACAAAAATTCACTAACATGCCAAGATAATAATATTTATTGAATTATCGTTTTGTGTCACATCAGCTACTTTTGAACATTGACATAAATTCACTAACATGCCAAGATAATAATATTTATTGAATTATCGTTTTGTGTCACATCAGCTACTTTTGAACATTGACAAAAATTCACTAACATGCAAAGATAATAATATTTATTGAATTATCGTTTGGTGTCACATCAGCTACTTTTGAACATTGACATAAATTCACTAACATGCCAAGATAATAATATTTATTGAATTATCGTTTTGTATCACATCAGCTACTTTTAAACATTTGACAGTAGTTACGAAAAAAAAAAACAATTAAAATAGTAAAGTTTTTCAATTAAGTATATGATTTTTAACCGACTTTTGAAAAAGGAGGAGGTTATCAATTCGGATGTTTATATATATAGGGTGACTGGTAATTAGTGACCGATACTACCGAACAACTTTTACTATGGGACCAAATCTGAAATCGCGAAAAAAAAATCAGCTGTTCCCTACATTTTGACGAGTTAGACGAGCATAAATGTAGGGAACAGCTGATTTTTTTTTCGCTTCTCTCAGTAAAAGTTGTTCATAATGATGAGTAAAATCACGTGTTTAAGTATCGGTCACTAATTACCAGTCACCCTATATATATTTTTTTATTATAGACGGATTTGCAAAATTCTTTTTTTGTTTGAAAGGGTATACGCTCGGTGTGGTCCCATTGTCACCGAGTCAGAATCTGATGAAGGGATCTCATAGAAATCGAGGGAAACCCTCAAATTTTATAGGCACACCTATAGTGATTTGGATATTTTTTATAGTAATTCGTGCATTCGCTCTCGGAAAGACAAAGACCACAGATGAGCATCGGATCTACTCAATTATACCTAAGTATTTCACGGGTTGCAATTCGATTACTTTAATATGGTTGCTAAGTAATTTATGCTCGTCAAAATGCATAGTGGTGATGATGCCTTCACCATGGAGCTCCAGTTCTCATCTCCTGGTTCTTACTAGGAAAACTCCTCAACAATTCCCTGCATCGGGAAAAGCAATATGTTGTAAAAGGTGATGAGCAGTTGTCATTGGGCTATTGTAACTTAGATAAATTATAAATTGACCCACTAAAAAGTGAAAAATAAAAACTTTTTTAAAAAAAAACAACAACCGACTTCCAAAAAAAAACACTACAAAGTGAAAAATAACTTTCTTATTTTTCACTTTGTAGTGTTTTTTTGGAAGTCGGTTGTTTTTTTTATAATTTTTTTTTTATTAATGAACATAATTATGCTTTTTTAGGGGTTCAATTGGATGAAATTTGGCATATATTAAATATGCAAATTTTTATCCAATTCAGCTATTTTTCCGTAAAACATAACAAATTAAATTACTGGGTTAATTAAAAAATAAGTATGGATGAATTATTTGCCTCATGATTACGTGGCCTCAGTTTCATCATTTTTTTATTTTTTTTTTATTTTAACTGTTCACTAGTTTTGATTTTTTTTTTCACTTCTTAGTTCTGATGCGAATTTAGTTTATAACTTTTGGAGTCAAAACTGATCACGAATATATGGCAGCTGAACTAGTAGTTAATGTTTGGTATAATTTACAATCACATACTTTTGAATCACTTCGACGCCACACAGTTCTGACGCGAACTTCGTTCACTAATATTGAATTTCTGATTTTGATCATCTACTTTTGCTGTTGACTGTACCTACGCACTAAGCGGTTAGCCGCAATACGGCCAGCCGTCCGGCTGACCGGAATCAAAAATTTGTACGAGAAAGTAGTTTTTATACGCACTGCGATGCGGCTGCCGGCCGACCGTTCCGATCGTTCTGAGCGCTGCGGCCCGACCCGACTCACGGCCAGCCGCACGGTTGCTATACACACTACGCGGATGGTGCTAGTTCGCGGTTCCCCGCCATTGACGGTTTACGTGTTCACCGACGCTCGCGCATTTTATCGATAAATAACTATGGATTTCGACAGACAGAAAAGTTTATAATTGAGATACAAAATAGGCCAGCAATCTGGAATACAAAATCCGCAGAATATTCGGATAGAAACTTGCGTTCAAAAGCAACCGTCCAACCGCAAACCACGACGGTTTCTTAACCGCATGTTCCGGTTGCGGTTGCGGCTAACCGCCATCCGGCTTACCGCAAGCGCAACCGCATCCTGCGGTCCACCGGACGGCTGACCGCATTGCGGCTAACCGCATAGTGCGTATGTAGCCTTAGGATGGTTAGATTAGATGAAAAGGATCGCAACTTACAATTAATACTTTGGAGAAGTGACGAGTCCTATCCTATCAAAACTTTAGGTCTTAAAACCGTAACTTATGGTCTCGAAAGTGCTACATATTTAAGCACCAAGTGATTGTCAGTATTGGCAGAGGATTGCGATGACGAGCTCATAGGTAATATTATTAAACACGACCATTATGTCTCAGCGGTGTAAGTAAAAATATTACAAAACGAGTTATAGCACCATTTGAATGTGCAACTTGGTGGTATTACAAAAACATCAGGCGACGGCGCAGAAATCTTCCCCCCGTTGAAAAACTGCTTTCAACTTTTTCAGTCGTGATCCGGTGAAGAGGTAGGCAAGGGGCGAATCCGAGTGAGAGGCCTCCTGAAGCAGCCTCTGGTAGTTTTCACGTCTGCGACTCGTGTCGAAATGGTATTTCACGGATTAATTAACGCCGGCTCCCAGATGCCGCCGAAATATGGAGCATATGTGGGAGATAACACAAACCTTATGCCTTGCCTTCATTGGTAGCAAAATTAACTACATGTTCATGATTAGTTTAAAGAAAATTGCTTATCTCTTTAGCTGCTGCAACAAAGTTGCGGCCAATATCACAAAATATATCCGCTGGCCTGCCTCGTTGCGATATGAATCTGTGTAAAGACATAATGATCGTTTCTTTAGACAAATCACTGACGGCTTTCAGGTGCACACATTTATACCGGAAACATACAAACAGGAGTGTACTACGTGAGCTCGACAAATAGATGTGCGAATAACACTTGTACGACAAAACTCTGCGACTCACCATAGTTCGAATACACGTTTGTGTGAAGACATAAATAGGTTTTAGTTAATCGTGCACCTCGACCCTTTCTATTTAGCATGAGGAACGGACCAGCGAAGTCAACGCCAACAACACAAAACGGAAAATCAGGTGTGATGCGTTGTGCAGGTAAGTTTCACATCATAATTGATTCGTTATTTTAAAATCGAATAGTTAATACATTGATACTTAGATAATACATAATAAATAAAAAATTTAAGCAAGGAGCTTAATAATTTGTTTTTAAATTATGTTTAGATAGGGAAAATACCTAGTACAGTCAACAAAAGAGTTGGGTATGCAGGATCGTCGGATATAGTTGAAGTTTAGTAAGAAACTGATGGATGTTGTCGACTGAAATTTAATTTAATAAATGAGCTGTTTGTTTTCTATTATTAACATTAAATTTTATTCGAAAACATCCATTGGTTTCTTACTAAACTTCAACTATATCCGACGATCCTGCATACCTAACTCTTTTGTTGACTGTACCTAGTTACGGGTAGTCAGAAGCCCGAAAGTCTGACAACCAGTCTCACCAAGGGATTTCGTATTACCCAGTAACTGGGTTGTGGAGGTCAGATAGGCAGTAGCTCCATGTTAAATACTGGTATTCAGCTGCATCCGGTTAGACTGGAAGCCGACCCCAACATAGATGGGAAAAGGCTAGGCAGATGATAAAAGACACACAATACACCAGATACATACTCGTACAGTCACGAGCATAAGTATGTATACACTTGGCTTTATTCAAAGACGATTTTCTCCTTTAGTTTTGAATGAAATTTTATGTTATTACGAGCAACGTATTTTCGAACCCATATGTTTGTGTAAAGTGTCGTATTTCAACTTTGCATTCGTTATTTCACGAAAAAATCGCAATTGAAAGCTGCCAAGTGTTGACATATTAGTGCTCGTGACTGTACATCAGATAAAAACAAATAAAAATAGTAAAGCCCAATATAATAAATTAGCAGGAAAGTGTGCCTCACGGCTGCGCCAAAAAGACCCAGTTCAGCAAAACTGTCAGACAACTAGTGCCTGACGCTGATTTTCAACTGGACCTATCTGAAGTTCTAATATAGTGAAAAGAGTCCCAAATGAGTTAATACTGTATTTTGAAGCTACACTAAAACACTACACTAACACACTATACTAAATCCTGTAGTTCTAATTAGCAGTGCTCATTCAGACCGATAACTTCATCTATCGAATACTTAATAATCATGATAGGTATTGAAGTAAATCCCCCCCGGTGGGTTCCCGCACTGTCGAGGCGCGGGGGGGCTCAGTAGCCGTGGCTTGGACACCCACGGTGAAGCGAAGAGGAACCCGAGGAGGGGCCGCTCGTCAGGGCTTTTGCCGACAAGCCGACGACGTAGCGGCCAACAAGTAGGTTGCGGTGCCGCTTCGGCGACATCGCAACTGAGGCGGGCCGCGATGTCGTATGGGAGGCATCACAGCTGAGGGTTGTAGGCCGCGGCGGGAGAGGAGTGCCGGTATTACGGTGCACCGCTCTCCCTACCTTCCGCGGCCTTGACGGGGTCGCCACCGTCTGATGGCGGACGCGGTGGGGCCGCAGGGGAGGAGGAGTGTTGGTATTACGTTGGCCGCTCTCCCTATCCTCTGCGGCCGAAAATTGGCAGGCGGCGGGGCCAATGATCTGACCCGTCGAAGGGGGACCAAGGGTGCCCAGACACGGGGTCGTCTGGCGCCCATGTGCTGGTTTGGTCCCTGGGGTGGTCACGGCGTGCTATGTGTTCTGGTGCGCCGGTGATAGGGAGTACTCCGCAGAGGAGGGTCCGGTGACGGACAGCCGCGGCGGGTTCACGGATGAGTGCTAACGCGTGCCCGTGTTCCCGCCATAAGCGGCAGAGGAGGACACCGTGGAGTTTTAGTGGGTTAGAGTCCCACATACCTGCACTATCGCCCCGTGGTAGTGCAGAATGCATGAGCATTTCTCCACGTAAAAAAAAAAAGGTATTGAAGTAAATAAGTACTTTCATCGTAGCATTTCTCGTCCTGGATCCTTAGTCTTTAAATCTGGCAAGTATATTCTAGAATTTTGACTCTAATGCCACCTAATAATGATGCTGCAAAAAACTAATCTCGTCTAGAATTTCTTATAGCTTAGCTAGTCCTGTATAATAAGCATATCGATCTGCATTGTTTCTTTGGTGGTTAAGGTCTATCTCATTCAAATAAGGAACAAGCATTGAGCTCTAGTCATACTCACTCGCGTGTCACGTAGCCTGATTTCAGAACATCTACAAAATAACCTTTACAAAAAAAAAATACTCCTCCTTTCACGCAAAACACGTCCACTGCTGGACTAAACGACAACGGTCCTGCGCTGCCACCATTCAGTAGATTGCTGCTACCTTCACTAGGTCATGGTTGCCCTCCCGATATAAAAAGCATGCATAGTTCAAAGTAAAAGGTATCGTTTGTTTCTCAGAATAAGCTCCAAAATCCATTACAAAACAAGCCACAACCCCTAGTAATTTATACTTAATTAACTTGCCCTTTATTTTAAAGCCACTTATCTATTCCTAGTAATTAGGGTGGTATAGTTTTTAAGTAGTAATTACTAAGTCCGGACATTGTTCTGTTGACCAAGAGGAAAAGCGGTTAAAAATTCATTGGAGTTAGAGCTGTGTTCTTTGAGTTTGTTGTACTTGTACTTTGAAATGAATGGATGTTTATTTTGTTTAGATGTTGAACATAAAGTAATCTTTGTATGCGTTTCTTCAGGAAACAAAGTAGGTTCATCTATAATAATCTATACTAATATTATAAAGAGGTAACATTTGTTTGTTTGTATGTAGGGGGTAATCTTTGTAACCGCCAGTCCCTTCGGAGTTCTCGCAATATTTCTGGACGACAAAACGGTAGTAGGAAAAGGATCTCGAAACCAATATAATTGACATACATACTTTTGTTCTTTTAAGTTTTGAAGCCAGGAGAGTAGCTGCAGCGTCATTATCACCGAGTTGAGAGATATCGTATTGTAGTGATTTGAGATTTGATATTTCTAACAATACACGTGTTTCTGTAAGAATTTTTTTTTTCATTCTTTCTTTCTTTCAGTTGAGGCACCGAACAGGCACATTTAAACCCAGTTACTGGGTAACACGATACCGCTTGGCAAGTCTGGTTGTCAGACTTTCGGACCTCTCAGTACCCGTAACGCCTGTCAAAGATCCTCGAGTAACAGCTGGGACCAACTGCTTAACGTGCTTTCCGAGGCACGGCGGGGTCTTAGTATATTATGGATCATGACCATGATGCATCCACGGATCAACCTCGGCAAGCGTAGCTTAACCTGATCGATGGACCTGTGTGGCTGTTATTACTTAGCCACAAGCCCCTTCCTCTTTTGAAGCCAGGACTATAACTGTATTTCTTCAAAATATACATTTGAAGAGGGTTGTGGGTCTAATAAGCCAGGGACCAAAGAAAAACACTATAGCAACCCAAAAAAAAACACATTTCCAAAGTACCATTAAAAAGGGTCTCCTCTCCCTATTTCAACATCAAAATAAACGTTAGCAAAACATTCGTCAACTCTAATACCGCATTGCAGACTTGCGCGTTAACAGTTGGTGGTAACTAACTCTGATAGAGGCATTAGCGATACGGTAAATCGATAGATTGTGTTTATGCCTGGATCGAATAGAGGTCATATCGTTTTAGCTGTTGACTAGCCACTGTTGGACCTGGGCTTTTTAATACTTAAACGTCCTCATAAACAATTCTGCTTAGTGCACTTTGGAGACTATTGATTTCAGGCCTTACTCGAATAATCGTGAAGAAACCAGCATGTCCTGGAACCAAAAATTCGAAGACATGACATCCACCCGCACTGGGCCTGCGTGGTTGATTGTGTGCTGTGTCCCAGCAGTGGGAACATTTTATGCTGATTATGCTATACTGTACTCAAATAAAGGTTTTCTTACCCCCAAAACTTCTTCTGCACTTGTATGGTATCTATGTAAGAAGTTTCACCGAAATCAACTCGGCCAGAGAGCTTGATTGAGTAACAAAAATTAATCCATTTTTGCAAACTAACATTACATTTACAAATTCATTACATTCACATTTCATTCATTCATTTCATTTTATTTTTCATTTCATTTACATTTTTTTTTTGAAGTCAGCACTTTTCAGATGTCGAAACTTACAAAAAACAGCCCCTAAAATGCCTAACCTTCCTTAGTGTTTGAGCCGGCAGTGGCTATAAAAAGCACTTGATAAAAATATTAACAAGTCAGCAGCAAAATGGTAGCGGGGCTGACTGTCCAGGGTGCTACATTCCATCATCATCATTTCAGCCGAAAGACGTCCGCAGCTAAACATAAACCTCTCCCAAGCACCTCCATCTTGCGGGGGGGTTTGCCATAATCGCCACGAATGAATGAATACGATGCTATAATAAAAATAAGAACATTAAAGACAATTATTAAATAAAAATTAACCGTTCAATACAATTATAATCAATTCAATCAAAATGCAATTAAAAAATACATAATAGTCAAAATAAGATCAAAATACAATTAAAATGTCAAAACACAATTCAAATGTCAAAATACAATTCAAATGTCAAAATATTGTTTTTTAATTATAGGACACCCGAGTAGTGTATAATTGGGGTTCCTGGATCAGAGATCCAGGAACCCCAATTATACTTATGGGTTATCATTCAATCAATAAATTCATACTTTGGGGTGAGATCCAGAAACACTCAATTTACCCTATCATTCATTGTATTCAGAAATGGGAACTATTTGGTCTAATATTCAATCATTCAGTCATTAAGGACCCCATGGACCACATTTCGCTTCAGTTATGTTTAAGAAAATAGGATCGAACCGAAGACCTCATACTCAGTAGTGATCACTCCACTATTCAAGTGTGCATATTTAAGTAGTTAGGTACCTATCAGTAATACACAGTGCCTACTCTATACGACGCAGCGCGGCAGAGCATTGAATATGGAATGCGCTCATGCCTTATATTATAGCACAGTGGCTATTCACGCTAAACTGTTTTATTAAGTACTTTATATTAAAATAGGAATTCATAATAGAAATAAAATGAACTTTTCTTGGTATTCTTTTATTTTAAATAAAACCAATTTAATTATATTACATAGTTGCATAACGACTTATTAATTAGGTATCTTCGAACGGTATATTATTCAATCTACGCTTTTGGATCGATGTCATCCTGAATTCTCGCTATTAAATCCCTCGTACTGGAATATATGTCATCATATAATATGGATTTTACAACATGCTGAACACACAGATCAGCTTCACAATTACATATTGGTTGTTCAGATTTTGGAAAATTGTCCGTATCGTAAATTTCGATCTTGATTATTTTTGTCCCGCACGTTACAGGTTTCTTTATATATTGAAACAACTTTTGATCTGTTCTTGGTCTCTTACGAGTAAGACCCAGAGTTTTCTGTCCTGATGATTGTTGAACTGCTGGTTGATTCATTGGTACAAAATTGAATAGATCATCAGTGTTCTGAAAAAAACAAAAAAAAGAATTCTTGTTTAAATAAGTCTCAAATCTTAATACAAACATTTTGATTGAGCAAAGCATTATATTGAACAAATATTGAAAGTAGTGTACGCGACACCTATAATGGCTACTTATTATTGCATTTTTATTATTAGTAATAATAGGTACTATTAAATTAAAAATATTATCACACTTACCGACATTTCACGATAATAACGTTCTATCCAGTCAGTACTCGGGAGGACATGCAGAAATAAAATGATCGATTTTATGTTTTTTTATCAATTTATATTTTAATTTAATGTTAATCAATAGAGTTCAAAGTCGTATGTTTTTTTGTTGAATGTTGATATTCTAGACAAAATGGTATGCTGAAATTGAAACCCCAAGACATCACGGCACCAAACATTTTATTGTTTACCGTAAGTATATATTGATAAAATAAATACTACAGTACGTTTGTTCGCTGTAATCTTTTCATACATTTTATTATAAAGATGTGGCAGGCAAAATCATCGTATGCAAGTAGTATGTCATTGTTAATGATTTTGCAAAGTTGTGATTCTCTATAAGGAGATGATGTTGTAATTCTCTATATGGAAACGGATCAAAACAAAATAGCAAATCGGCATACTATTGTTATGCCTGGGTTTGCCTCCTCTTTTTAAATATATATTAGAAAGATAGGTCCCGATTGTAGACTATTTGTGTTATAAAAATCTGTTCAGCCAGTTTTGTGTGATTGAATAACAAACATACAAACGAGATACGTACCCACAATAAATTTTAATACTTCATGAGGTCTACCACAACATATCGATTCATTAAATGTTACGTTCAATTCTAGCATACCTCCCTACTTACATTACTTTAAAAATAAATTAAATGCTAGTATAAACAATACCTATGATAATTTTAGTGAGAAACAATTCTACTTAGATATATAATTCACTATCCTTATCATCATATTCTATTTTATGTTCTATATGGTGTACATAAAGTTGAAATTACATGATCTCGTATTGCTCAGTAATTTTTCTGCTACTTAAATTACTTACTTCAATTTGGGTGGCATATCTGACAAAGCATTTTAGTTACACGTGCCCTATTCCTTAAATGGAATACCACTACGTGGATTTACTCCTATTTAAGAGCTGCCCTGAAGAATCTGGATCATATGAATTCTTCTGCTAAGAGCAGCCACATCTTAACGTCAACCTTCCTGAGGAAAATCAACCTGCTAAAATGTAAGTACTTCCCATTATTTTTTTTTTTTTAAATTAAATATATTTAGCAACATATCTATTACTAATTCTTCTATAAGAATTTCTACGTGATGCATTACTTACTATGTTCATTTGCCACAATTCAATTGTTTTAGTATCCATTTAATCAAGTGAACACGCAATTAATAAATTAATGTTTCATTTATTTCCTAGTATTCAATCATTCAATTATTACATTCGTCCTATTTTTCGACTACTCAATCATAATTGTTGACTTTTGATTTTGTATTTTCTCAGGTCTAAGAACACAGCCGACCATCTATTCCCATCGGAAGACGAATCGGTGAGTGACACACCAGTGAAAACCAAGCCGAAGGAGCAGAAGAAACGTAAGCTAGCGTCAATGAGCAGCTCGCAACCATCCACAAGCAAGAAACAGAAGATTCACCCCATCACTCCTGTGACCAAGGCTACTGCTCGTGAGCTGTTTGGGAGCGACAGCGATGACGACGCGTTTGAAATCACTGCGGAGAAGAAGCCTCCTGCTATTTACTCGTACATCACGAGGAGATTGGCAAACGGCTTTTCCCGTCAAATGGATGAAAAGAAGAAAGGTGCGTTTTATATTGAAGTTAAAATTTATAGATCTGATGAGATAGAGCGTGTACAGCCTGTAAATAGATGGCGTCATTCTATTATAACCATTAAAAATAAAACTGATGAGGATTCAGATGCCTGGAATCATATGAACGCTTTTATCGCAAGCACTAGAAAAGAGTTCAAAAATCTAACTCCAACATTTATAAACTCCTATCAATAAAAAAATTAAATTGTATTATCCATATAGGTATTCACGGCTAAATAATAATTATAATATATGCAAATATTTTATTGTAACATTTTTAGTGTTAAACTATTAGTATTAATTTTAAAACTTTATGTAATCGATTAATTATATTCATTAAATAATGTTATATGTGTAACATTCGTTGTTTTTGTTTCCAGTTCAACCTGCCGATTACATCTCGCAAAATTCTAATGTTATTATAAATAATGATACAACTCAATTTGATATCCCAGAACAAGAATATAATACGAATGTTTATGAACCCAAATGTTTATCAAAGACTATTTATTGTGACAAATGTAAACTTGAGATTCCCGAACACAAATATAGATACCATAAGAGAACTAATATCCATAAATCGAATTGTCTAATGAAATCAAGGTTTGAAAATGTTGAAATTATAGCAACAGCTTTTAAGAATAGAATTATGACTTATCGCTTAAATCCATCTATAGAAGACGAGAACCTCATACCAGAGGCGTTCTTAGATGATAAGCGACAATATATCTCAGAAATTATTAAGTTTTTACTGTCGAAAAATACATCTATCAAAGTTAATTTTGAACTGTTTGCTTATTTTATGTTACCTAAATCAAATGAGCAGCAGTTAAAGTCGTTTAATACGAGATATGAGATTATATACAATAGTACTGATTTCAATAATATATACTCAAAAATAATAGAAGTATTTAAAAGAAAACTTACTGAATTCGAGCATTGTGAATCTGGATGGTCATTTGTATCCATAAGTCATTTGGAAATAAATATAAATAAATATTGCCCTTTGCGGGGTGGTACTTATTTGGACCTACCTGATGTTATTAAAAATACAAAAAGTTGTTTGAATATACAGAATAATGATGAGTATTGTTTTTTGTGGAGTATAGTCGCAGCGTTATATCCTGCCAAAAATAATGTCTGCAGAACGAACTCCTATCCACATTTTAGTTCAATATTTAATCTAGAAGGAATTTCATTTCCACCTTCATTTAACGACATCAAATTATTTGAAAAGAATAACTGTGAGCTAAGTGTTAATGTTTACGGATTAAATGAAAACTGTACTGTAACTGGCCCTCTTTATGTGACGAACTGTAAAAAAGATAAACATATTAACTTACTGTATTTTGAAAAAAACAGAAAAAGTCATTACTGTTTAATTAAAAACCTTTTACGTTTAGTGCAACGACAAGTTTCATACCATAAAGGTCGAATGTATTTATGTGAGACTTGTTTACAGTTTTTTACCTCGGAAACAAAGTATCATTCTCATAGTTGCTCCAAAATTTTAACTATACTACCTGACAAAAACAGTGCATTACAATTTAAAAACTATGAACGAAAGCAAAAAATTAATTTTATTATATACGCTGACTTTGAAAGTATATTAATGGACTATGAAATAGAACAGTGTGATAAAAATACTATAAAGAAGAAATTACATCAACCATCTTGTTTTGCATTTTATGTCTGTTGCTCACATGATAGTAGTTTAAATAAATACGTTACATATAGAGGACCTAACTGTGTGGAAGTATTTGTTAAAAAAGTTATAGCGGAAGCGAAATTGATTAATAGAATTTTGATGACGAAGAAACCAATGCGTTCTATGACGAGAGAGCAAATTAATAATTATCGTACAGCAACTACATGCCATATTTGTAATAATTTGTTATTTGATGATAAGGTTTGTGATCATGACCACATCACATCCGAGTACAGAGGCGCAGCACATTCGCATTGTAATTTAATTTATAGAGTTTGCCCCTTTATACCTATAATTTTTCACAATTTAGCTGGCTATGATTCTCATATATTTATAACAGAATTATCAAAATACGATGGTGAGATAAAAGTTATAGCACAAACTAAAGAAAAGTATTTAACTATAACAAAAATAATAAATATGGAAAAAGGATGTAAACCAATACAGTTAAAATTCATAGACTCTTTTCAATTTCTTAGTTCAAGTCTTGACAATCTATGCAAAAGTTTAACTGAGAATGATTTTATTCATTTATCATCACATTTCCCCGACAAAAATCAATTCAATTTACTGCGAAGGAAAGGCATATATCCGTATGAATACATCTGTTCATGGCAAACATACAATGAAACACAATTGCCTGCTAAGAATAATTTTTACAACACTTTACAAATGAAACATATAACTGACGCTGAATATGAACATGCTCGGACTGTTTGGAAGTATTTTAATATAAGTTCTCTCGGTGAATATACAGACTTGTATTTAAAGTGTGATGTACTGTTATTATGTGATATATTTGAAAATTTTAGAAATATCTGTTTACAGTATTATAAACTCGACCCTGCATATTATGTAACGTCACCTGGATTGAGCTGGGATGCTATGTTACTTTATACAGGCGTGCAGTTAGAATTGATTCATGATATAGAAATTTATGAAATGTTGGAAAAAGGAATACGAGGAGGATTAGCTCAATGTTCTCACCGATACGCTAAAGCTAATAATATTTATTTACCTGATTTCGATAATTCAAAACCATCAACATATTTAATATATTTGGACTGTAATAACCTTTACGGATATGCTATGATGAAAAAATTACCGATATCAGGATTTAAATTCATGACAAATAATGATATGGAAAAGTTTAATATACTTAATGTCCCTGATGATGGGGAGTATGGATACATTTTAGAAGTAGATTTAGCGTATCCAGATCATTTACATAATTCACATAGTGACTTGCCTTTCACTCCTGAGAAATTTAAACCTATTGGAGGGAAAACTCAAAAACTAATTGCAAATTTATATGATAAATATAATTACATCATTCATTTCAGTCATTTAAAAGAGTGTATTAAAAATGGTCTTGTGTTGAAAAAAATTCATAGGATTCTTTGTTTTAAACAAGAAAGTTTTTTGAAAAAGTATATAGATCTGAATACAAGATTAAGGCAAGCAGCTATAACATCATTTGAAAGAGATTTTTTCAAACTATTAAATAACTCCATATTTGGTAAAACAATAGAAAATAAACGTAAGCATGTTGACGTAAAATTAGTTGCCAAATGGAGTGACACTTCGAATAAAACGAATAAATTAATTGGTGCTGAGAAATTAATTACAAAACCTAATTTAAAAAGTGTTTCTATATTTAATGAAAATTTTATAGCTGTACAGCTGAGTCCTGAGAAACTTGTTTTAGATAGACCAATATATATTGGATTTTCGGTATTAGAATACTCTAAGCAACATGTATATAACTTTCATTATAATTACATTAAGAAAAAATATGGCAGTAATGCTAAATTGTGTTACACTGATACAGATAGTTTATTATATTTGATACATACTGAAGATTTTTATAAAGATATGTGTGATAATTTGTCGGAATTCGATACGAGTAATTTTGAAACTAATAATCATTACAGTATCCCTAAGGTGAATAAAAGCATTCCCGGTTTATTTAAGGATGAATTAGGTGGAGATCCAATTACTGAATTTATAGGTTTAAGAGCAAAACTGTATTGTATTAAATCATTGAATACACAAATTAATAAAGCTAAAGGCGTGTCTAAACCTGTTACAAGATGTTTGTACCCACATGACTATAAGAACGTTTTGTTTAATAACTTTACACTTAAGCGTAAAATGAATATGATCAAATCAATGAAACATGTGCTTTACTCGCAAGAAGTAAATAAAGTAGTCTTGAATAGAATAGATGATAAAAGGCAAACTGTATCAAATCAAATTGAGACTGTTCCCTGGGGGCATTGTAATTACATATGTTAATTAGTTTATATATAAATGTCCTTTGATAATTTAATTACTTAAGTACATACACATGATGAAATAAATAAAATTGTATAAGTATGTTAAAATATTTACTAATAATATATTCACAAAACATTACTTGACTTTTCATTTGATTCCTTTAAAGTAGATATAAATTATCATTCGTTTCAAATTGAAATGGAAATGTGAATTTCAAATGAAAGAAGCAATATAAGTATATTTTAATTAATAATATTTAAGTAAAACATTTATTTAATTTGAATTTTGATTATTATTCCTTCTCATTCCAATTTTGAATAGAACTTTGGTACTTAAACTTTATTATTATTATTATATATTATCATTGATAGGTATGTAAATTTTACTTATTTTATTGCTTCAATTAAGATTTTATTATTTGTTAATAAAACACAGTTTATAATGTTTCTTTTTTATTATGTTGAACTTAAATATATAAATACATTTATTAGTAATAAACTCTAGACACAAACTTGCACAGACCTAATAAATAACATTTTCATCCGTAACATTAAGTCGAACTTAACTTTTTAACTATTTTACTTACTAAGAGCTCAGTTTCACTCATGATATTATCATAATCACTTTTAACTAAATACTGTATATTCACGCTTGCACTATCAGGGTCAGTGTCTATTTCATCTATGTGACGATCATCCAAATCATGTATAATTATTTTTATTAGTTGGCGAACATGTCCTGGCTCTTTACGTATGATAAATGATGTGTTTTTGAAAGATTTTGATTTAGTTTTCTTCTTTTTTTGTTTTTGTTCTTCTAATTTTTGTTGATGACTCTCATTACATGCATTTGCTGCTACTTTAGTAAACCAACTCTCTCCATCTTGAGCATAGTAGAAAGGATTCATAACAGGATCGGTAATCAAATTCTGAAAGACAAAGATTTTTTTGTTATTAAACAACACCAACTATGAATTTAATTGATAATAACAAAACTAGCTTAGATACTTACGTGACACTGAGGGTTAATACTTGTAGTATCTAAAACAGGACTGTAGGATGGTGAGCGTGACATGATGCTGTGAAAACAGTAAGCAATATTATTATTTCATTATAATTATTATTTATATTATTAGATCAAATAACCAAAAATTAAATTTCAATATAGTTACCTTAACAATGTTTTGATAAATGAAAGCAATACGAAGCGACTTCTTTATGGAAAAGATGGCAATGAAATGAAGTGATTGCTTATTTTATAAGTACACTACATAACTCAGATTACATATTAAGTATAAATTTGAAATATGAGAATACCATCTTTCTTTTGCACATAATTTAGTTAATCCAGTATAAATATTCATGTTAAACAGTTTTCGAATTAATAGGTAAGATGAAGTTGATTAAGCAACCCATATCTCTTAATATTAGTAATATAAAATTAAGTGACTCCGTTGACCACATCAGGCATAGCGCTTTATTGCCTAATACCATTCGTTGTATAATATGTGGTCCATCAAACTGTGGCAAAACGAATGTAATGATAAGCTTACTGCTGCATCAAAATGGGCTCAAATTTAGAAATCTGTATCTTTACTCTAAAACTTATTTTCAACCTAAATACCGTTTCTTGACAGAAGTATTGAAAAGAGTACCACAGGTTAATTTCTACGAGTTCAATGATGATAAAGATGTCATTTCTCCGAGTGAAGCGTTAACAAATTCTGTATTTATTTTCGATGATGTTGCATGTGAAAATCAAATAAATATTCGCAATTATTTCTGTATGGGTAGACATAAACAAATAGATTGTTTCTATTTGTCTCAAACCTATTCTAAAATTCCAAAGCAATTGTTACGTGACAATGTTAATTTTCTTATTATATTCAAACAAGATGATGTGAATTTAAAGCATATTTATGAAGAGCATGTTAGTTCTGATTTACAGTGGAAAGAGTTCAGAAATCTCTGTAAAACTGTCTGGAGTAAACCTTATAATTTTCTACTTATTAATAAAGAATCGTCATTAAATAACGGAAGGTACAGACAGAATTTTGATATGTTTTTTAAATTTGACTGACTGTTTATATACACATTATAAGTCAATAACATGCAAAATCAAATTCAGTATAATTTGTTCTTTAGCTTAATACAGTTGTAAGTTAATGTTAGTTAATGCAGTTGATAAGTACAACATGGAGAAAAATATTAAAATAGAATTAATGAAGTCTGTAGACTCCATAAAGAATAAAATAAAACAAATGAAAAACCGGGAACACTCAATGAACTTGTCATTTGACAAAATGTTAAAACCTGTCACAGATCCTCTTAAAACCCTAGTTGATTCGAGCAAAACAATAGAAAAAATACAAAATTTTGAAAATACACCCTCTAATTTTGAAGACATGGAATTGGATGACATTCATACTAGCTCATCTACAAAGTTTGAGGAATGCAGCGATTCAGAACTGAATTCTGTGCAGATCGTTAAAAAGTCTCCGCAGACAGAATTACTGGAAGATTTAGAAATATCATTAGAGGGCTGTGATATCCATGATATTTATGATGGGGTAAATATACCATTTGGAATAAGGAGTGCGAACAAAAAATTACTAATGGGTAATTCAATAGTTTCATTTTCTAAAATAGATAGTGTGAATGATGATAATGTAATTTTAATTAAAGTTGGTGACAAAAGCTACAATTTAACCCCTGGTTTAAAAGAACTTTTACTTCGAAGAAAACCTGATTTGAAACTAATATCGAGCAAAGATAAACTTGTCTATAAAGATATGTTGCATTATACAAATGCACATAAGAGAGATTTCAATCCTAATGGACAAATTAGAGGTGATAAAGGTATAAAATATCGTGAAATTATTAGACCATTGTTTTCCGAATCGTTAAACAACATTATTAGCACTAAATTTGGAGGAAGCTTACCAACGCTAAAGAAATACAAAAATAACACTGACTTGGTATATTGGGATGATCCTAACGAACTGGTTGACAGATTGAAACTATTAATTGCTTCCCGAGATGCTGGTAATACAAACCATGATAATGAAATTTTATCAATAATCGAAGAATTAAAAGAAGCTGATATAATTAAATAATAAATAGTCATAATAGTATGCTTTTTATTCAGTATAATAGCTAATTTCAAGACAAGTATACTGAATTGTGAACATGAGCAAAGCTGACGTGGTAAATGAAATTCATAAAAATGCGAGGGTGAACTATCCACGAAGACATGTTATCATGAAAGATATAGATGACTTGTGGCAAGCAGACTTAATTGATATGCAATCAATTTCAAAAGAAAATAAAAAATACAGATATATTCTTGCCGTTATTGATACATTTTCGAAATATGCTTGGGCCTTTCCTATGAGAAGTAAAACCAAAGAAGATGTGTGTAACTCCTTCAAAACTTTGTTGGATAAAGGGCGTGTTCCTAAAAATCTGCAAACGGATAATGGAACAGAATTCTATAATAACAAATTTCAGAAGCTTATGAAATCATATAATATTAACCATTATTCAACCTTCTCAACAAAAAAGGCTTCAATAGTTGAACGATTTATCAGGACATTGAAATCTAAAGTTTATAAGGAATTTAGTTTAAAAGGCAATTACAATTGGATAAATAATACCCTAAATGATGTTATTTACAAATACAATCACACTCACCATCGCACTATTAATGAAATCCCTGCTAATGTGCACAATATTAATAAAAAAATTATATTAGAAAGGTATTTTAAGTTGCAAAAAATATATAATTTAAAAAGTAAGTACAAAGTAGGTGATTATGTGCGTATCAGTAAATACAAAGGAACATTTGAAAAAGGTTACACTCCCAACTGGTCAACAGAAATATTTAAAATTCGTAAAATACAAAAAACAACTCCCATAACTTACTTAATTGAAGATACTATCAGAGGTCACCCTATTTTAGGTGCATTTTATACACAAGAACTTCAAAAAACAAAACATCCCAATGTATATTTAGTTGAGAAAGTTCTTAGAAGAAAAGGTAACAGAGTTTTAGTAAAATGGTTAGGTTTGTCTTCAGCTGAAAGCAGTTGGATTGATAAATCGAATGTAATATTATAAATAATATTAGCAACAAACTCGAATCGATAACTATTTATTAAATTATTCAAACCGGGATCATCAGTCTTATTATGTGTTTTGGAGAGAGTAGTCTACTCAATTGGCTTATTAATAATTTACCATTTGAATTACACTTACCAGGATATAATTACTGTGGTCCTGGTACAAAATTAGTAAAAAGACTTGCACGGGGAGATAACGGTGTGAATAAGTTGGACGAATATTGCAAAGATCACGATATTGCATATCACAAGTCATCAAACCTGAAAGATCGACATAAGGCTGATTTAATTTTGTTAAAAATGGCGAAAGAGCGAGCGGTTGCTTCCGATGCCAGTATAGACGAAAGACTCGCGGCACGCTTAGTAAGTAAGGCTATGTCGGCAAAAATTAAAACTGGTTCTGGTTTGAGCAAAAATCGTTTTCCAAAAGCTACATCTGGAAAAGGATTAAAAAGTAAATTAAAATCTGTTATTACAAAAGCAAAAAGACGCATAAAAAAATTAAAACCTAAGAGCAAGAAAATGGCTATAGAATTAGCTATTGCCGCTACCAGAGAATTAGCTGATGATTCATCGATTAAGCTCCCTCGTGTTATTCCTATTCCGAAAACTGGAGGAGTATTACCTTTGATTCCTATTTTTGCGGGATTATCAGCGGCGGGAGCTTTAGCAGGCGGTGCAGCTGGTATTGTTAAAACCATAAATGAATTCAAAATAGCTAAAAAACTGTATCAGGAATCGAGGAGACATAATGAAAAAATGGAAGCTCTATGTATTGGGAAAGGACTACACCTTAAACCACATAAAGGCGGTCTTGGAATTTTCGTATCAAAAGAAAAAAACTAAGATATCGGCTACCCAAACGGGCCTTAACTAACTTTGACATTTTAAAGTACGGAAATAGAATTCCTTATTTTAGAGGTGTCTATATGAGAGATGAACTCCCAAAATATCCTTATAAAAAAGAATGTGGAGTTATTAATTTAGATAGTTCTAAAAATTCTGGTTCTCATTGGGTAGCCTATGCAAAATATAATGATTATGTTGAGTATTTCGACAGTTATGGAAATCTTAAACCTCCAAAGGAATTTATAAAATATGTAGGTTCTAACATTCAATATAATTATGAAAATATACAACGTGATCACCCCTTCAACTGTGGACATCTATGTTTAAATTTCTTAAAGAATTTTTGGTATAATCAAGAAATAAAATAAAATAAACAGAATCATTTAAAAGAGTTCAGTATGCAAGCATGTCTACTACGATTACCATCTCTGGAAATAAATCAGAACTGGTCTCGTATTTTCAACCACCTCTTCATTTGTCTGATCAATACGAGTGCGGATTACTATACTTTTCAGTATTAAAAACAAGACCGAATGTGCCTGTTAATAACAGCAGTTTAACATCTATCAGAATCGAATGTGATCTTGTGCACGGTTCATATTACAACGGATTACCGACTCATTTTATTCATGAATTTATATCTGATACTGCTTCAAGTCACGGCTACACAGAAATACCACAGAACGTTATTTACTTCCCAGTGAACAAAAATATAATTTCATCCATATCTGTCAGGATTGTAGATCAGTTTGGTTCCTGTATTGACTTTGGTGAAGAACATATTCAATTACGTCTTCATCTAAGAAAATCAAAATGATAGTATATTATAAAAACCCTCCAGTGAAAATAAAACGTCCTATTACGTCAACAACCATTAAGGTGCGCAGACGTAAGAAAAACGTAAAGAAATTAACTAAATCAAATAGAGATTTTCTTAAAGCCTTAGGGTTTAAAGTATGAATATACTACAAATTACTGAATTACCTCACTTCGATAGTTCGATTGAAAGCTATGAAGTCCACACATACAATCCCTACACTAACAGCTTTAGAGAAAACGATGAAATCAGAATTCCCATACACCAACAAGACATATACGTGTTACCATCAGCCAGTTCAATTTACGTCGAGGGTCAAGCAAAGTTCTTCGACAAAGATGGAAAACCGATTAAGAAAAATATTACGTTCAGTAACAACCCTGTTATGTTTTTGTTTCAAGATATCCGATACGAAATAAATGGTATTGAAATAGATCGCATTAAAAATTCTGGAATAACGTCGACAATAAAGTCATACGTTTCAATGAATGATGGAGAAAATAAAGTTGCTGCTTTGTGGGGTTGGAACCTAGATGGATTCAAAAGTGATGGTCATTTTAGTGCTATTGTACCTCTTAATAAGATTTTAGGATTTGCGGAGGATTACAATAAAATTGTGATAAATTGTAAACATGAACTTATTTTGAACAGAGGTAACTCTAACTTAAACAGTATCATAGCAACTGATGATATTGCGCATTTTCAAATAGACATACAAAGATTGCAATGGCGTGTACCACATATAAAAGTGTCAGACCGTGAACGACTGACACTACTAAAACACTTGGAGAGAGATAAACCTATTCAAATAGCGTTTCGAAATTGGGATTTATATGAGTATCCTTTGCTCCCTAAAACTACAAAACATTCTTGGTCAGTTAAGACTGCATCGCAATTAGAGAAACCTCGATATGTAATTTTTTGCTTGCAAACCAACAGAAAAAATAATAAAACTAAAGACAGTTCTCTGTTTGATCATTGTGGGGTTACTAACGTAACACTATTTTTGAATTCACAGTATTATCCTTACGAGCCTCTAAGCTTAAATTTTTCTGAGAACAAATACAATATATTATATGAAATGTACGTGAAATTTCGTCAGTCGTATTACAATTGTCCTGTAGACCCCTTGCTTAATTTGGTTGATTTCAAGGAGAAGGCCCCTCTCTTTATTATAGACTGTTCAAGACAAAACGATAGTTTGAAAACAGGCCCCGTAGATGTACGGTTGGAGATTGATTGTTCAGCACCAATACCAGATAACACAACTGGATATTGTTTAATTATTAACGATCGACTTGTGGAATATAAACCTTTAAGTAACATAGTGCGCAGATTATCATGACAGCCATTGTAGATGTTCAAGGTTTTAAAACAGAAACAAATGAATTTATAATTAAAGAATTTGCTGTATTGTTAAATAAAAAAATTCAGGTGTTCTTAATTAAGCCACCATTTCCATTTCACGATTTAACGAAACCTGAAAAACGACAAGTCAGTTGGATTGAACGTAATAGAAGGATATACTGGGGAGACGGATTTGTGCCCTACTCAAATCATCAGAATTTGATTGTAGATATTTTAAGAGATAAAAGTGTTTACACCAAAGGTTTAGAAAAAGTGTTGTGGTTAAAAAATATTTTGAATAATAATAATAAGAATATAAATAATTTAGAAGATGAAGGTTGTCCTAATTTATTAAGCTTGTACAATAAATATGAACATTCCCATGATGTGTATAGTTGTATTTATCATGATAAAATATGTGCTTTAAAAAATGTAATATGTTTAAATAAATGGTGTATAGATAATAAATTTTTGAAATAAATATTAGCTTGTTTAATTTTCAAATCCTCTATCCCTACCAATCCCCTCAAATGTTAATCATTATAAATTGCTGGCTACCGCAGTACGATATCATTTCACCTTTATAATTATCTGTATGAAGAACTATATAGTGAGTCAGAACATGTCTCAAAATAAATGTAGCCCTCGTTATGATATGTATAATGCGTATAAAATGCGTGAGATTTCATTTAGACATTATTGGGCAACGGCTAATTCAAGGAGAAGGTTGGTGATGGAAATGGCTGAAGCCGGATTTTTTTATTATGGAAATAGTGTAAATGATAAAGCAGCGTGTTTCTCATGTGGAGGTGTTATAGAAGATTGGGAGATTTACGATGATCCCTGGATGCAACATGCTATACATTTTCCTCAATGTTGTTATTTGAACGCTGTGAAAGGAACGGATTATGTTGATAAATCCAAGCGTCATTTTTTTAAAGAAACAAAAGTATAAAATTTTTCTAAGTGGAGCAGGATAGATTGATTATGTGCTGAATAAGTCACTAAAAGCAATGGTGTCTAAGTAACTATAATGCATGAAATAATGATACCTGGTTCAGAAGACATTATATGCTACGAGATTCTACCAGAAGATGAAATTCCTTTTATTTAAATCAGGTTGAAAGACCTTTCCATTCCAATCATATAAAAAGTGATGATGAAATACTAGAATAACTGAATGGATCATTAACACCTTAAAAATACTAGAATGATTGAATGATGAAATAGATGATTAAAATATTAGAATGACTGAATAGTGTAAAATTGGGGGGTTAAAGAAATTGCTGTAAAAGTATCAAATAATATGTTGTAAATAAAACATAATCGTTATTAAATGATAAAGTATTTTTATTTATTCAACCTTTCACATAAGCACATCAAATAGTTCATAAAAGAACTGTAATAGTTGATGTAGGTTTAAATTTATTGATTGAATGATAACAAATCTTCAAGTATAATTGGGGTTCCTGGATCTCTGATCCAGGAACCCCAATTATACACTACTCACCCGTCCTGCGTGAGCGACGAATATGACGCGACGCGATGCTGCGAACGCGATAAACGCGATGAACTCAACGGCATACCCTGCTTGCGGCCTATGTGGCCGTCTGCGGCGAGACGCGACGTAACTTACGATGTACTTGTTTTGAGGGCGACCAGACACGACACCACGAACTACGAAATGGTTGATTCAAAAGCGTTGATCGCCGCAGTGCCTGAGCAAAGATTGTTGTGGGACAAAAAACATTCAGTATTATAGGAATCTTTTTTATACTTTAAATATGAACTTTCAAGCAAAATTGTACTGTACTTCTCCATTATTCGAGAAGTAATGACCAAAATCACGTAGGACATTGGTCGCGTGTAGCATCGCGTCGCATTGCATCGTGTAGTGTCGCGTTGCGTCGCGTTGTATTCGTCGCTCACGCAGGACACCCCGTTAGTGTTCAAATTTTGTATGGAACAGCAGATTATTTTTTCATAAATGTTTTCTGCCAGACTTGATATAGTACAGTCACGAGCACTAATATGTCAACACTTGGCAACTTACAATTGCGATTTTTTCGTGAAATAACGAATGCAACGGTGAAATACGACAGTTTACACAGACCTATGGGTTCGAAAATAATTTGCTCGTAATAACATAAAATTTCATTCAAAACTAAAGGAGAAAATCGTCTTTGAATAAAGCCAAGTGTATACATACTTTTGCTCGTGACTGTACACCTCCGGAAGACCACTACTGCCAGACAAAATCACTAGAGATAAACTTGGTTGGCAGATTAATAACCGCAGTAAATCGATATCAGCAGACGTCATAGTCGTAATCTCGTACTCGTGATGGGTGAAGGCGGATTGAGCGTGATGATAACAATCATAGATTTGGTTAAAAATAAAACTTTTCAAAGAAATATGGATAATGTTTATCAGATCTGATTGAAAGTCGATCATGATTTTTTTTATTAATTACGTATATACGCTTGGTTAGCAGATTAGATACAATACAATACAATGATACCGTTGCTAAAACATGAAATTGAAACAAAACTGTTGCGGTGGCTCTAAGGTTTATAGGTTTATCTTGTGTATAAATATTTTATTAAAAACACAAGAAATAAATGGGTCTATGACTGTATCGGAAAAGGTATAGTGTCTCATTAATATCAGGCCTATTTTAATTACTGTGGGTGTACTAAGTGGGTAGTGCTGGTTATTGCGCAATAGAAAAACGGTTTGCAGTTCTAATCAGATTATAATTTCATGAACAATTTAATCACACTAGCAAATCACACACTATAGATACACGATACAACTAGATACAGAACGCGAGACAGTTTCTGAGCACATGTTGTCCGTACAATGTCCATTGGTCAAGTCCCTCGCCGCTTCGCCGCTCGCTCCTTTATACTGGTAGCAAAACAAGTCGAGGAGCGGGGCGGTCGGAGAAGTGGAGTGACGTACTTGTCGATGGCGTGACCGGCTTAGAGCACGGCACGGCACGGCACGGCCCGGCACGGCACGGCCCGGCACGGCAATGCCGCCGACAACTGTAATTAGCTTTTTTTTAAGTCAGTTTACACTGTTGAGCAAATGGCTCCCCGAAATCCACGGTACGCAATCCAACACAACTGGAGTGAGATCAGGCACAGGACCAACGGATTAACGTGCTCTCCGAGGCACCAAGTGAGGGAAGAGAGAGTGCATCTGTATCTGCGTACACATTTATGCACCATGATATCTCCCGCAACGAAGGCTAGTCTCCGTTGAGATTTTACGCCATTGCCGAAATACGGTCTGGAGGACCGTAGTATGGGTATAAAATCCAACTGAAAAGAAAATGCATCATCATCATCATCTGCCCAGCCTTTTCCCAACTATGTAGGGGTCGGCTTCCAGTCTAACCGGATGCAGCTGAATACCAGTATTTTACATGGAGCGACTGGCTATCTGACCTGCACAACCCAGTTACTGGGTAATACGAAACCCCTTGGTAAGACTGTTGACTACGGAAAGAAAAAACATACTGCCAGAAGTGAAAACTTGAAAAAGCATAGTAATTTTATAAATATTGTTTGAAGGGCATTCTTCCTAAAGAAAATGTACCGCGCATTGATGTCTTTATAATGGCCAGAACTTAAAACACAGGTGTCGGTTACGGTAACAGTGTCGCGAGTTCAATGGTTTTTTCGCATCTCAAAAAATTCCCAACGCTCCTAAAGAAGTTTTCACTTTCAAAAAACAATTATTTTCTAATACACAGTGACAATGTGATGATATTTTTTCTTCAATGTTAGAAAAGGTCTTAGACCTCAATTATTTCTTCTCTCGTATCGGAACGAATTTAAATATTAGTAAGTGAGCTGACTGCCCAATGGTCCCCATGTGCTCAGGCTTTGAGCATAAGATAAGATATTTTTTTATTTGTCCAAAACATGAGTACTTACACACACACATAGCATGCAAGATGTTACATCAAATTATAATTATGACAGTAAATTTTTTGCCTGAACGGCGTACAAATATAAGATGTCGGACGCTACACAGCATCATCATCATCTCATCTGCCTAGCCTTTTCCCAACTATGTTGGGGTCGGCTTCCAGTCTTACCGGATGCAGCTGAATACCACGCTACACAGCATCAATTGATTTTAAAATATGTCCATTACACACAGCAATTAATATAGCAATCCAATTTAGACCATACTTAACTAAATGGCACACTAAGACCATGGCCAAAACCAAAGGGTCTGATTACAGTCAGACTTTTTCTTTTTTTGAACTATAAGATTACTGACATATGCGTGCACTGACTAGACAGGTCCAGTCGAATCTGTGTGGATCTGTGTGGTTCTCTCCTCGACCATCTCTGACACTTATCTGCATAGTCCTCACATGATCTCACCAAGATAATGTCCGGAATTTTAAAGATACCGTGACCTCTGAGTTTTTCGTCTCAGAATAGTCGGTTAGGAAACACCGACCTCGTCTAGTATTAAAGTATAGTTTCCTTTTAGGCTTTTAAAACGGTTTTTAAAATCTAAAATAACAATTATTATCAGACTCGATCTTGATTTCTCATGATATCTGCCCAAAATCTCAAACTAACGCCTCGAAAGGTACGTAAAATAAAACAAACCTTCCAAAATTGAGGAAAGCCAGTACCCATAACTAACAATTTAAATAAAGGAGGCAAACATCAGCGGTGTTGTGGTCTGTGACCGTCTTTACCCACGATATACGACCTACCCTCCTCACTATTGAGACAGACTCGTATGGCCATATTTTGTATTGGATTAGGTCGAGATCAAATTGAGGAGTTAATTGTCTAAGGATTATAAGGGATAATATCAAATGTGAAGTTCCTAAGATTCTTAGTTTAAATTACGAGGTGCGGTGCGGTAGGGTTACTCGATAAGTGCGGTGAAGGTGGATTGGATTAAGTTAGGTGGGTCATGTATAGTTATAGTGTTAAATTTAACTTAATTCGTTTAAAAGAAAAGGTTCAATCACCACCAAATCCTTTTTATCTTCAACAAGTACCTACTTACAAATCAGCACCTCAAGTGCTTAAAAATATTCGCCAAGTATGCACTCAAAAAACATTACCGAATTCCCAATATTTTTATCAGGTATCTTCAGGTACTCGAAACTCGTTCTCCGTCTAACCAAGCAAAAGCTTCGTATAGTTACTGCAGCTTTAACTGGCCACGGGTCATTTAATAAACACCTCTATGTCATAGGAGTAACAGACAGTCCGCTGTGCAGAGCCTGCATGGAGGATGACGAGACAGCGCCACATGTGCTGCTAAACTGCCCGGTAGTCGCCACGTACAGGGCAAAGTACTTCGGTAACCCAGGTACCCTACGTGAGACGGTCAGTAACATCAAGGCGTTGCTGGCCTTCCTTGAGGAGCTGGGGTGGATCGAATAATAATCGATTTTCCCACCCGTACGCAAAATACGCGCTTTGTCGTGGAGTTGCGGAAACCAGCCCGTATTACCTATTACCTGTTTAGAATTTGTCCCAAGTGGAAAAAACACCCTCGTAATAAAACGTCTTCAAAGTTAGATCTTATGCTTGAAATGGCTGCCTTAAAACTGCGAAAACTGACGATACTAAATATTTGGCAAATGTAATTTTGCGTAAAATTAGTTATTCCAACTGAAATATTTGACTAAATTAAAATTGGTAAAAGTACTAGTTGGTAAACAAGTTATTGTATAAACGTTCACTTGCCAAACATTAGGTTTGGGTTACAATTATTTGTGAATGCTAAGTAATAATTTGGCAAATGAAATTATGCGGAAAATTGTTTGGGAAGTGATAATTTGGCAAAATCTTTTCGGCAAAACAAGGGAGACCCTCTTTAAACGGTTATGCTGTATGGTCTACCATTTTGACACCTCGAAGTAACACGCTGTCATGTAACCACTTGTCAAGAGCATTCGTACCCTTTGAACTAGCTGTTGGTTCAAGCAAAAAATATTACTTCTGATGTCTAAGTTACAAGCGCAAGAGCTGAATTTTACGAATTTTTAGACTCGTTAAGAAAATCTGTTTTCGTATGATTGGATCCCGATTTGGATTCTTGTTACAGAAAAAGTCATCTTACTTTCATTCATTAATTTTATCATTTACAAGAATTTGCGAACACCAACCTAAATGATGAAAGGTAGATCAGGGGGCTAGGGATAACCACGTTATAATGTTGTAACAAACCTGCGTGCACAAATAAATATTATTAGATTTGATTTGTAAAACCTTTCATGCATGTCAAACCGTTCCATTTCGAGATTTTTCACAAAATATAAAAACTTTATGATTCTAAAATTACACGCTTTGACGCCATGTTGATCCATATTATTTCATAAATAATATGGATCAACATGGCGTCAAAGCGTGTAATTTTGTAACTTTATGATTCTAAAATTACACGCTTTGACGCCATGTTGATCCATATTATTTCATAAATAATATGGATCAACATGGCGTCAAAGCGTGTAATTTGATCCATGTTGATCCATATTATTTCATAAATAATATGGATCAACATGGCGTCAAAGCGTGTAATTTTAGAATCATAAAGTTTTTATATTTTGTGAAAAATCTCGAAATGGAACGGTTTGACATGCATGAAAGGTTTTACAAATCAAATCTAATAATATTTATTTGTGCACGCAGGTTTGTTACAACATTATAACGTGGTTATCATATTATTTCAGTTTAATACATTATTACCGGTCTATATTATTTTTTATTACATAGTGATTACTCATTGTAAAACTCAGAATACTACAGGTTTTATATCATTCGTTTGTGATTAGTGCTACGCGATCGTAGGGAAAATTTCAGTTGCAACTGCAGTTAAACTCGACGCGTAATCTATCTAATTTTGAAATATAATTCAAAGTACAAAAACCTTAAGTATTATTTCCGTTTCTTTCAAAACCCGCCAGACAAAATGTAACAAGTTTCCTTCCTAGTTAGTTTAGATAATTTTTTCTACATTAATTTGTTATTTTTTTGTAAAACCTTTTTTAGTTCGGTTATTTTTATGATATCAAAATTATACGTTTTTTAAGTGGCGAAGAAGTTTCCTTTTTATATCGCTACAACACGTACATTAAGTCTTTATTCCGTTATCTCTTTTAACTTAGATCCATTTGCTCCCGGATAAATCCGGATATGAGTAATCCGGCTAGTTTCACCGGATGGTTTTAACTATGTTTAACAATCCAGAGTTTTAGTACAATGTATAGAAACAGTTTCTAGGTCAGTCTGTTGTGTGAAAACATGTTGTTCTACAAACAGTACTAGAACTTTAATTTTTTACTGTTTTGTTGCTAGTTCGAAATAGTTTTGTCTGCTTTATGAGGATAATTTTAAACGACCTACGAAACCAAAAAATGACATCTACTAACCCGCACTGGGCCCGCGTGGTGGATTATGGCCCACTCCCCCTTTAAGAGAGGAGGGCCGTGTCCCAGCGGTGGAAAAATTGTAGGTTTACTATGCTAAGAGAGTAATTTTTAATCAAAGTCTATTAATATTTAGTGTTGCCTCATTACGTTTCATTTTTTTCTTTTACGGTAATCTATCATGTTTTGGGTCCATTTTACGATATCCTTAACTAATTAGTGACTGTGTGAATGAGGATATGGTTAGAAAGGGGGTGACTACCGAAATTACGACTAATAGAGAAGTGCGGAAGAAGAAAACATGTTGCGCCGACCCTAAATAAATTGGAATAAGGGCAGGAGATTTTTAATTATCACAAATAGTTCTGACTTTGACTTCAATGTTTACCTGTCTTGATATCGCCATTTCAAACAAGTTAAATAAAAGCGTATAAAAAGTCTCTAATTGTAACGAAAACGGTAGAAACTTAACATACATCGACTAACAAAAAACTAAAAAGCAATCTTATAAAACAAAGACAAAACTTCCTTCCTACTAAAAGCAACGGAAAACTTAACGTAAAACCATTTCCTTTAACATAACTTAGCCTTAATGCTCCGTAGTACAAAACTGTAAGCTATTTACATCGAATTGCATCAGAAACTTGCCACTTTAAACTACAGTATCTACATTAAAAAATAGAAACTTTCAGGAAGCACTATTCTTAATTCGTTGCACTCAGAAACTTAATCAAGTGAATAAAAATGAAAAAGAGAAAAATACGAGCTGGCTGGATGAAATTTTAAATCTGGATTCTGTGTTTTGTTTTTAAAATAGGGATGTTGTAATGATGTTGCCGTTTTGTTCGCTCTTGATTCTGTTTTGTTTTTATTAGATTCTACTTTTGAATAATACGTAGGCAAGGAGTTAGCGTTATTTATGAACGAGAAAGGAGATTTAATATAAGGAGTAGCTGGCGAGCAGTGCGTGTCATCAATAAGATAGTAGTACCTTTATTGGTTCTCTTTAACGCCTCTGCATAAATCTATATCTATTATATACTAATAATAAAGCTGAGGAGTTTGTTTATTTGAACGCGCTAAACTCTGAAATTACCAGTCGGATTTGAAAATTTGCATAATGATAGCCCAATTCTTGAGGAAGGCTATAGGCTACTGAATATCACGCTAGGAGGAGTCGAGCAAAAAGTACGATAGTCAGAAAGAACGCTAATCGAAAATGAAGTAATAGCGCGGACGGGCGATGCAATGCGACGGAGTCGCGGCCATAAGCTAGTAATGGATAATGGACAAAGGCTACCTACAGTATTAAACCATAGCAAGCGTACTAGCTAATCGTTTAACTGTGACATTACATATTTTCATGACACGTGGCAACTCGAGAGAAAATTGGCTTATCCTAACATGCAAAACCACAGCCTACACCAACTAAAACTATAATTCAATACTACCTTCGAAAGGTAACCCAAATAATTGAATTAACCCTTATTACCATACCAACTGACCCACATCAAAATATATATATCAATGAATATAAGACAGGCTACCAACTGAAGCGTAGTAGTTTAACTGCATTAAACATTCGCCTGACTGGGCCTGACTGCTCAGGCACTTTGTGAACTGTGGCAGCGTCATGGGGATATCCGAACTAGAGTTATTAATTTGATCTGTCAAGGCCCCGCTTCGCAAAACAATGCTATTGACAGGTATTCTGTGGATGATTTGTTAGTTACATTTTGATTGGCTATTTCGGGAGTGTCGGGATTGATTTTGGATAATGTAGGTTTGTGAGAGTGTATTTCTTCAATATACTCGTAGTTTTTATCTCAAAACTGCGATTATTTGATCATGATTTCAAAGCGAAAGACAAGAAGAACTATTTAGTATTGATGGCCAACCTTCATTAATTGGAAATGCATCAAAAAAAGAAGAAGATTATGATTTATAGGTATAAGAAGAGGAATGCGTCTTAGGTGGGTGGGTCCTCCTTAAGAAAGTAGCTGGTGTTATTTGGAGGAGGGTGGCCCATAATAATAAATAGTGGCAAGCTCCAGCCTCTGCGGATACGCAAGACAATATCAATACCGGTTTCAAAATTAATATTATTAAGATATTTTATGCTTTAGTCTGTTTACTTTAATATTCTTGTTTTGTCATGCACGAGATTGTGGGTTCAAATCTGGGCACGTACCACTGTATTTTTTTTCAATTCATAAGTTTAGTGCTCAAAAAATAGGTGCTCAAACGGGAATACTTCGTACAGACGCCAGCACATCAAGCTACCCGAAACTGTCAAATTTTCCTAATAAACTTTAAACCATAGGCTTTAGCGATAAAGTTGAAAATCTATTAAAGAAATTTGACAGGTTGTAGTAGCTTGATATGCTGGCGTCTGTACTTTCTGAGTTTATCTTGGACATTACTGACATCGATGAGGGAACATCATCGATAGGAAACCTGGACTTGTAGTTAATATATTATGTAGCTTGCTAGTTAATTCATAGATTGTGGAATAAAGGCTATTATTATTATAGAAGAATGAAAAAACAATAAAAAAAATAAAGAAATCAACAATTTATTGGATTTGGATTATATACAACACAAATAACTCTTTAGAAGAAACATCACCTCAAATTGCAAATCATTGTTGCGCAACAGCAGCATCAGAATCATCAGCCTTCTATGGTTCGATGGCAACAAAAGTCAAATGGTGTTTCTGTCTGGTTATAGTCAGACTGTTGTCAGCAGAATGACGGACCGTGGACTGCAGCTCATAAGTTCCACTGGCAGACACAGGAACATTCAAGAAACTAATACCGCAGCTAGTGAAGGGTTGGATGGCGTACAAGAAAGCAATAGGACCGGGTGGTATGTTGCTGTTAGGGTAAGCCTCATAGGGGAAGCCATTAGGGAAGACGACGCGACATTGTTCAAGGGTGTCAAGGAAAGACTTGGGGATGGTGATGGTCTTGCCGATGAGCGAGTTGGTCAGGAACGGTGCGTGGGTTTGGTCCGGTAGTGTGATTTGGGTTTGGGCTTGACCTGTGAAGAGATAGTGGTTATAAGTATAAGAAAAAGTTAGCATTGTAGTAGACGCAAAAAACTATAGCTACAGCTTTCTGGCTAACGTACTAACTCCTTGACAATTGAAAAGTGCCTATATATGGTTCAATTGAAATAAATGCTGTAAGTTTGCCTTAGAGACGAAAGATGAAGATGAAAGCACAATTGATAGCATCACTCACTGTAATGAACTTGTGCAAGTAAAAACCATGCGTGTCCTCTTCAAACATGAAACACGATAAACCGATCTGATTGCATAGCAAGATTGAATCGAGTAAAATAAAAATAAGGAAACCATATTGCACTAAAATATACTAAAAAAAAAATGTAATATATTTAAGTACCAAGTCCGAGTGCCCACTTAGTTTTTCAAGACTCTTCACTCAAATTCAAACTCAAAGCATTTATTTCAATTAAACCAATTACAGGCACTTTTGAATTGTCAAGAAGTCAGTCAGTCAGAAAATATGAAGCTAGTTGCCTATGGAAAAGAACGGGCAAGAAACTCCATGAAGACTCTTTTATTTAAATTATATTTTTACAAAAAATATTAGTTACATCATTAAATTTTGAATTTATAATTATATTTTATAACGTGGCAATGCTGCCAACATTTTGGGCACTTTTCTTACAGACAGCAATGCGCACGAATTTTTTGATGCGCTTTGATAATTTTCTCTCCTTTTTATATACTTGTACCTACATATTATTATTATTTTAAGAAAATTGTAAATAAAAAACGAACTTTTAAGTACGTATATTTTTCGAATTGAGAAAGATACCTTTTAATATTTGATCTACTCAAAAAGCTTTTCCCAACTTCTAACCGAATTTATCAAAAATCTATAGGCAATTTTTAACTTCTTTTTGACTATTTTAAAACTTATGCACTAAACTCTAAATGCTATACAAAATATGAATATTGTAGTACCTTGAGTCAAAGCCGCTGCAACCACAAATAAAGCTAACAATTTTACTGCCATTTTCTCTACCGAACTGTAAGTAGCTACTGCATTTCCCACCTATATATTTGTTTGGCATATTGCCATCTGATAATTATTAGGACTTATCATTCAATCTAATCATTCTTTGAATCTATCAATTATTTGGCAATGATAAAAACTATTTTATTTATGTTTGTTTGTTGCTCGTATGGTTTTTATTGATCATGTGATCTGCAATAAAGATTTTATCTATTTATTTAATAGTTTATAAATTTTGGAAGCAGAAAACATGTTGCGGCGATCCCAAGTAACATGGGGCAAAGCAGAAAGATGATGAATATTTTATAAATCTGGAATGAATAAAAGAAACTTAATGGATTATCATTTGAGAATCTTATAAAAAGATTTGGCGGTGCACATTCGCGGATTCGAAAAATTTTAGCCCCTTTTTTGGGTGAGAAATTATCAAATAACTTCTCCCGCTCTGGGCGGAGCGGGAGAGTGTGTCAGACTTTTACTTACTATAACCCACCCGTGTTCCTTTAGTTGCCTGTGCCAGGGCCACGGTATCTCTTTCGAACAACCCGGGACCCTGGCAGGCATCGGCCCTAGCGGACCCCGCCAGTTAGTGCTGACATCTCTTTGAGCGGCGCGTGGAACACAACGCGTCGTCGCCAATTTTACCCCCTTAGGACCCTATCTCACTAGGATTACTAAACGGATTTGGATTACATTTGGCACACAGATAGTTTATAACCAGGATTAACACATACGATGCTTTTTACAACCGACATTACCACGGGATCGAAATGTATGCGGGTCAAACCGCGGGGCGCAGCTAGTTTTAATAATGTTTATTTCCTATTCTTCAGTAGTAAAGGCAAGGCGGTGTACAGTCACGAAATCGAAAGGTTTAAATTGATTACACACAGTATGTGTTGCAAATCTTTTAATTTACTACAGACTGTCAAAAATACGAATGAAAAATTTTATGTTCAGAATGGTGATGTGTGCCCACTGTGCGAAAAAGAATATACCCTATACAATATTATTTATTTATTTAATACTTCAAGCATATAAATGTACAGAGGCGGACTTAATGCCATAGACATTTTCTACCAGTCAACCTTAACCTATTTAAGGGGCTTACAGGACCTAAAGCAAGTTTTAGAAACAATAAAAGTATATGATCGACTACAGTAAACAAAATAAGAAAAATATATGATATTCTGCAGGATATATGCTAGAAAGATAGTATGTTGAAAACATAATACAACTAATTTGATACGATAGAAAAAAATCATGAAGATACCTCTAAAAACTTTCTTTTTACACCAAAAACCATACTAATATACATACAATCATTATGATTTTTGTCAGATTATTCTACAAGTAACATTCAAACAATAGACTTTTTGTAAATAGATAATTGCTTCATATTTTGCAACAAATTACCAGCGTTGTGTCATCGTGCTTCTCTTTCTTTTCTATGCAGTCCGACAGTGACCGCGCTTTAGGTCATGTAGTTGCCTCAATGTGTATATTTGGCATAACCCTCGTTTGGCTTTGCCGTAGCCGAGTGAAAAGGGAATAGGATGATTTTTATTACGATCTTCCAATACGGAAATAAACTACAACAAGTTAACACTCACGTTTATAGATAATTCAGGAGATCGGAATCTCCTGATTATCTTTGAATGTGTAAAATTTTTGAACGTGGATATAAGATCTTATCAAAATTACGTGAGCTCAAATACATACAGATAAAGTGATTAAATTAAAAGTTCTTTATGTAATTTTATACATCAAACAATTACCTGCTACTACTCAAGACTGAGATTTTTAATCTATTTACAATCTAAGTACCTATCTAATCTAATCCAGTCTTCAATTGAAGTAAAAATCTGAAGATATGGATTGCATGACGACTTATTAAATAAAGTGGCAATATAGCCAGTGACCGGTGCAGAAAACGAGTCCTGGAGTGGAGACCGTGTATTGGCAAGCGTAGTGTGGGATGCCCCCCAGCCTTAGGGACAGACGACCTGAAAAAGGTGGCTGGGGTAGACTGGTTGCGAAACGCAGAGGACAGGCTATTGTGGCGCAGCATGGGGGAGACCTATGTCCAGCAGTGGACTGCGATAGGCTGAATTGATTTGTTGATTACTATATAAAATTGACACTAAAGTTGTACAAGGATCCTTTGATGCTTGAATGTTATTGAAAGGGAGTCATTGTTGGCAAACATTTGTAGACATTTGTAATTTTGTCTCACGAAACAAATTTGAAAAAAAAATAAGATGGCAACAAAATCTAAATAGCTTTACACATTTTTAAGATTGTGGTGTTTTCAAATTGTTTATTAAATGGAGGATCGAATCGTGGCGATGTGATACCCCCTATCACATCGCCACGATTCGATCCTCCATTTTACGACAAGCGAAACAGAAGCAAAACTGCTTGTTCTAACGCACAGATTTGATTATGATTCTATCTCTTTCCCGCGTGATTTCGCCGATCTGCTCGGAAGTCGGTTACATCTCCGTGCTCAGCTTGCTATTTTTAAAGGACTTTAATTTTATTGAAAAACTAATTTAAGAGGTCCGAAGTAGACAAATTCTTTATTTACCAAGTCGAAAGCGACGAAATTTTGTTCCGATTGCTACAATTCAATTCCAGTTCTCGAATCGCGATATAATTTAGTAATGTTTCTTAGCGGAATTTGTTAAGCCGTTTCCCATCATTATATTCGCGGCGGGCCGGAGGTGTGCTAAGGCCCTTAAATTGCTAAAAGCAGAATTTTTATTTCCTGTTATGTCTAGTCATACACACGGGCCTAATAAGGCTTAAAGGTAAAACAAGATTTAACTATCGAGCCTACCGTTCTGTTGTTTAAAATCTAGCTTTTTTATCAAAGTATGATCATGTTAATTTCCATACAAAAAAAAAAACAGGGGCGAATAAGGAATAAAATGTTAGGTGAAACAGGAATATCAAATGTGGGGCGAACTTTGTGAGGCGAATGCGGAACAATTTTTTTTTTGCATGACACAATAATATTGGACAACGGAACTTTGTGGGCAGACTCGAACGCAAGCCGCACCTGTAATCACAATTTATTGTAAAAGCTTTAACTATATGTTATGTAAACATTTGTGTATCACCGTACCGTGGTTCGTTTGTATTAATTGAATTCGTTGTTCATATCACTAAAAATCTACCTGTGTAAATAGCACGGTTGAATTTTATTCCTCTTTTATAAAACTGCAAATTGAAATAAACAGTTGCTTCATATAGTAAAATAACTATATTCTTGAGAAATGTTTTCAGTAATGACTTTCTGTTCACTTTTTATCTCATCTTCATCATGGTCCTCTTGTCTATAATTCAATTTATTGGGTCGGGAGCATCTTCGGTACCTACCTAATGACTTTCCTATGCACCTCTAATCTCATCTTATTATCAACTAACTGATGACTCTTGCCTTAATTGAAATTTATTTTGAGTCGGCACAGCATCTTTTCTTCTTCCACACTTCTCTGTTATCCGCCATCTCCGTTGTTTCTTTGGTCTTTCCTCCCTCTTTCCTTCTTCTATCATGTCATTAAGTGCTCTTCTCAGCTGCATCCGACCCGAACATAGTTGGGAAAAGGCTAAGCAGGCATATTGATTGATAAGTGCTCATTTCATTATGTACAGTATAAAGTAATAAAGCCAAAATTACTTCAATCGAACCGAAATAAAGAACCAGCCGATCATAGACCAGCCGCGCGTAACGTTCACTGATGCGCGTAATTCCACAACAGTATGACCGCAGACCACTGGTAATTAAATTAAAAGGTTATGGCTGAACTGGAAATACAAACAAAATGGAAAATTAATTAAACGACTGGATCTGTAATCACATTTATACTGCAACGATTTTGAGGACATCACTATAAGAAGGACTGGAAATTTATATTGCCCTTTACGTTGTAGTATATCTAATTAGTGGTTCTCTTGATATGCTTTCAATCCAGCTTTATCAATAGAGTGATTTGCATACTGTATGCATTAGTTGACAATTTTGTTAATTTAATTTCGATGATTTATATTTCAAACTTAAGAGGCATTCAATTTGCAATCATGTTCAAACAAATCAGTTGAATATTAAATGCGATAGAATTCGTTAGTACAACGTATATTCAAAGTATTGAAAATTTTGCTCGACACTTTATAATCCCCAATTTAAATGTATTATATTCTTACACTAAACTCCGAACAAACCGTGCCATTAAAATCTCGTCACCAAGAAATCGGTCGATAACTTTAACAATTCAAAACGCGTTCAAAGAGAACAGTCTCGTTCGTTACATAATGTGACACGTAAAACAATTTCCAAGACCCTTATCCAAGACTACGTTGGGAATACAATACACATTGTTAAGAACCAGCTTATACTGAACCCTGTTGATGAAGGAAAGAATGCATCTGCGGGTCTACATAAAATGGTCAGGCCGTGATATCATTGAGTTGTGATGTAGGGTAAAGTACATCGTGTACTCAAGATTGATGGAGTGGCTTAATAACTAGATTTCATTGTGGTGAAGCTACGGCAAGATACAGTGAGAAAAATTGAAGGCAAAATTTTGCAGAAATGAATGTATGATTCCGGGGGGTACTACCTATTTTAGAAATAAAAGTAACTTATGAAGGCAGAAATAAATAAAACATCAAGTCATTTAAGACAATATTAATGCCTCTCCAAAAGCTCTGTGTGGCACATTCCACGCAGCCCTAAGAACCAGACTTGTAGACATAGAGAACAGTGCTTTTAAAATCTAAAACCTAAATTCTCGACAACCACATCTCAAGTCATCCAATTTCCTCCCAAAACCACACAGAAAACAAACCAAACACTAAAAGGAAAAATCAATTTGCAACATCCATTGAAGATATTTACGGGACTTCTGCAACACAAATAAATGTACGGGGATCGATGGACGCCTTATTCGTTCGTGTTTCACTAAATGGCCTAACTTTAGGCCGTTTTGTACACCCACGTTCTGTTTACAGGATCTTGTTAACGTTTTTAGGTTATCCTTTTGCTTTATACGACTTGGGAAGTGGATTTTTTTTCTGGGTCTCGCATTTGATTGGTTTTTTCAGATTTGTGAATGTTTTTTACTGGTTTCACGGAATTACTGCTGTGTAGGTTAGATAGGCAGTCGCTCCATGTAAAATACTGGGATTTAGCTGCATTCGGATAGACTAGAAGCTGACTCCAACATAGCTGGGAAAAGGCTAGGAGGATGACCAATCATGAGGAGCATCGACCTTGATAGAATCTTACTTAACAGCATGCTTAATAATACTTTCGATATTATCATCCAATACACATTTTTTTTGTCTAAATTCTTTATGACATATATTATTGTGATCAATATTTTGGCGGATTCCGTTATATTGAAATAGACACTTGACTCAGCTCTGCTAATTATTTTCACCATATTTAATTTTTAGTATTTTAGTAAACCACTAGACTACTAATGGTACACACAAACACAAATCCGACATTGTTACGTATGCAACATTTGAAGTGTGTACACGGCAGATAGATTAGCATTAGCACTAACAAATAATATCAGTACAATAACGAACACATGCATTAATCAATGTACCAACTACATAATATGGGTTTGTAGGTACGTATGCGCCTTGCTAATTCAACAAGAAACTTCTAACTATATCTCGGCAAAATTAATATATCCAAAACTACTTGGTTCATACACGAAAGGTAACACTTATGTAATAGTGTTAAACAACAACAAGAATCATTAGTTCAGTAGTTCAAATATCGACGGTCTATAAACATAGGGGCAGGAATTTTTGACGAAACCGATGAATACCTACGAATCTTTAAGAACTATTTGAGACATTTTTTGGTGTCTCAGTCAGTACTACGAATGAATTCAAGACTTCTCTATGTACTCATCATCATCATCTGCCTAGCGTTTTTCAAGTATGTTGAGGTCGGCTTCCAGTCTAACCGAATTTAGCTGAATTTCAGTATTTTACTTGGAGCGATTACCTATCTGACCTCCACAACCCAGTTACTGGGTAAAACGATACCCCTTTTAAGACTTTCGGGCATCTGACTTCCCTTATCGACTGTCATAGATCCACGAATGACAGCTGGACCAACGGGTTAACGTGCTTTCTGAGGCACGAAGGGGTCTCGGTATGTAAAGATGAACCCATCCACAGACCAACCGCGGCAAGCGTAGCTTAACCTGATCGATCGACCTGTTCGGCTGTTATTATTTAGCCACGAGCCCCACAAAAAACAAACATGACAAACATAAATTTTTTCTTATGCTGCTTAAGAGTGTTTACGCCGTACGGCATTTCATACAAACTTTCAAGCCCTTATTTTTCGAAATTAATGAACAGATTTTAATTAAACTTCATACGCATAAGCAGGATACCAAGGTGGAAAAAGTTAGTAGAGAACATTTTCGAAATATCTTTATTAACTACAATAAAATGCGCTGGTTCTTGGTAGTAAAACAAAAGTATATTAATTCAATCAGAAGTAGAAACCAAAAGGTAGAAAAAGCATAGACAAAAGGAATAAAAAGGTAAAATATCAAAAGGAAGAAAAGGCTTGCACAGTCTTATTTAAAAAAAGATAACTGGAAATCACTGTTTCTATGGAAAATTTAAAATCGGTCTAGTTTGGCTGTAACACTATTTTTTGAAAACGTTCTCTACTAACTTTTTAGACCTTTGTATCCTGCTTATGTGTATGAAGTTTCATTAAAATCGGTTCATTCATTTCGAAAATCAAGGGTTTGAAAGTTTGTATGAAATGCCGTACGGAGTAAACGCTCTTAACACTTTTAGTGATAGATACATCATGTTCTACTTTATTCACATTGAAAACCGCACCATCCACAACCACGTTCCATATAACGCTAACCCTGCTAAGCTATACATCAAACAGTTCTTATTAAACTGTGCCAAGTTTTGGACACTCCCGAGACAATGGCGGACGGGTTGAGCCAGCGCGTCACCAAGATGGATGGTCGCTAACGATTCAAAGATACCTAATCAGTGTGAGTGGGTGAGCTTGGCTTTTTGCTGTCTCCCATATGGATTTGGGAAGGCAAATAGATTTTGGGTGCTTTGCAAAAGCGTTGATTGTGGTTTGAAATTCGGGCTAGAAATTCCAGCTAAGACTTTTTAGGCTATGCTAGCTTAAAGGATTAAAAAGGCCTGGGCTTTGAAAACAGAAAATCTAGATTCTTTATTTTATTTGAACATGAAAACGAAGGATTGTGTTGCGTGAAGACGGGTAGCATAAGCCCATGGCATGACTTGGATTTAGCAGCGGCAATTTTAAAAATACATTTGTTAATTTTCATGTCTGGAGGTTAATTTTTTTCCTAAATCTCTTTCAGGTTTTCTATTTACAAAGTCAAGTAATAATTTTCTATGTAGATCAGTCCAGCACTAAACACCTGATTATCGACCCAGACCGATTTGACTCACTACATATGACAAGTCTTCTTGACGAATACAAAAATTCAAACATATAACATATTATTTTGCCACGAGCCCATCCTTTCAACAATTCATTAGACCGACCACCAAAACGCCCCGAAATCGAAATAATCAAGCAGCACTCTATTAACAACACATTATCAATCTCAATTTGAATCATTTTGAAAGATATTACTAAACCATTGCTTCATAAGTTCGAGAAATGTGTCCGCTCAACAACGTAAACAGCGCAATGTATGTTGTTGAACTGTCAAAATGAAGCCCATTGCTCCTGATAGTGTGTTTCGCAATTACCCCGCAGGACTCGCTAAAAGAGTCCATTCCATTAATAATATTCGCAACGCACTCACTAAGCCTACGCAAACGCAGTGAAAATAGAGTATAGCATTAAATTTAATTGCAACGGTCCCTTTCAGTGCAGCCGTGCCACGCCGCACTCGCCATAATGACGTCATTTCTGTAATGCTATTACTTGCGACTCAACTTGGGGTGAAACCGATGTTGAGCTGCAACTGTTGTAAATGTTAACTTACTGTGATTAAAATGTGCGTTTGTGTGTAAACAGTGTTTTGTTTTGTCACGGAAAATTATTTAGTTGCAATGGGCATTGTTGATACTTTTTTATTGTAGGAGAGTTGGCAGCAAAATATTTTATAAGAGTAATGTTTTATTTATGAATCTGTTTCTTTGTCTAACACTTTTGTTTCACATTTGTATGGTCATAAATTTATAAGACTCGCACTTGACCGTTTTTTTTTAATTCTACACAAGGAGTATTTAGCACAGAGATTTCAAAAACGGAATATCCTCATCAATCCTTAACCCTAACACATACGATCCGTTACTCCTACAGTCTTATGTCAGTTATTAGTGCATTTCACTTCTCGTGATCTGCTCGTACCTATGCAATTATGCATACATGCACACAAACAGCTTATATACCAATAACATATAGGTACTACTATGGGCCTGCGACGACGGAGAAACCAGTGTAAATAATTGATACTGCACTACAACATGCTCTACGAAACGAAATAATGGTATTGAAAGTAGGTACTCTACTTATGTATTAATCCAGGTTATAAACTATATTTTTGCCAAATTTCATCCAAATCCGTTCAGTCATTTTTGCGCCAATCCGGAACATACATCCAGACGAACTGACAAACGGACGAAATTCTTCGTTACTATTTTTACCGACTTCACAAAAAGGAGGAGGTACTATGTTCGGGTGTTTGTATGTTTTTTTTTTGGATGTTTGTTCCTCGAATACTCCGCCTATTGTCGACGGATTTTCAAAATTATTTTTTGTTCGAAAGTAGATAGTTCTGAGGTGGTCCTGTTGTCACCAAATTAGGATCTGATGATGGGATCTTAGAGAAATCGAGGGCAACCCTAAAATTTTATAGGCTCACTTATTGTTTTTCGCATATTTTATGAAGTATCTTGTGTATTTGTGTATGGTTGTCACCATCTCAGGTAGCTGGGCTGATGATGGAAGGTACAACTCCTTAACAGTAAGAAGTTACTCGAACAGGCAAGGACTGTTTTAGTAAATTGTTTTGATGTTTGATAGGGCATTTGACACCGACTTCCGAAATTAAAGTTATTTTTCAGTTGGTAGTGTTTTTTTTGGCGTGGTATGTCGATGAAGCCTAGGTCCTTCCCCTGGGTTCAAAGAATCCCCATACCAAATTTCACCAAAATCGGTCTAGCCATTTCGGAGATTAGCCGGAACAAACAGACAAAATTTAAAAAAATTGTTTTGTTGTTATATGTACCGTTTAGAGTATTTACTTACCTACATAATAATATGCATTTAGTAAAAAGCTGTTATTTTGACGTTATAAACAGATACTTCAATTTTATTCATTTGTATGTTTTGTACAGATTATGTGCGAAAGGAGTATTTTTAAATTTATAAAACCGTTCGAATTACTTTATAAAAGCTCACTTTTATTAAGTTAGCTTTTGCCAAGGACTGTCTAAAGATCGATCGGCTTTAATACATAAAGTTTTCGCGTCCAATGCACTTTCAGACTCTAATGAAAATAGTCTTAAACAAAGTTGAAAAACTTGCTCCGTAGTTTGTCTAGATATTTTTAAATTTTCTACACCTATAGTATCTAAGACTTTTTTAAGTTTACTGCAGGGCATTCATTTATGACAGGCGCTTTACTTTGAGTAAATTATTTCATCGCCACTGCTCTCAAAACGGTGAAGGAAAACATCGTGAGGAAACCGGCATTTCGACGATGAAGTGACAAGAACCTTTATCTACCAGAACATAATTTTACAGGAAACGAAAAAAACGTTTTATTTATTTTAAACGCAAGGTATGAAAAATATTATTATTGGTTATATATTATACAAGGAGCGGGTATAGTAGGATATATGAGACTAGTGTAGGTATACAATAAACTTAAAAGTTATACAATAAAATAAACTTAAGATAAAAAATTAAAATCGCAAAAATGTCACTTAGGAGTTCTTGTCACTTCATCGTCGATTTGTGATATCTACCAACCCGCACTGTACCCGCGTGGAGGATTGCGGCCCCGCAAAGTCACCGAGAGGAGGCCTGTGTCCCAGCAGTGGGAACCTTTTAGGCTGATACAAACACTTATAAAAACAAAATGCTTCATTCTTTTCAAGAAAAGTGCACAATCATTATGAAATTATGTTTTACAAAAATTACAAAGTTTGGCCATATTTACTTTACAATACAATTTTCATAATTAGGATAACAATACCTAACTGTTTTTTAAACCTTCTAACGTTACATGAGGATCTTTATACCTGGTACCGCCTTCATTCATCTTACAAGATTCCTCGTTTTACCCATCTATTTTTGTACCAATGTGAACAATGTAAAATCCTTTAGCTCTGACATCGCTCAGCTCCGCTCCGCTCATCTTGCGACTATTATTCAACGCTGAACTAGTGCTAGTTACACATTCTGTCTACACTGCAGATGTAGCGTGATTAAGTGACGCTTAGAGATGTAAGGAGCTCCCTACTGAATTATTTGTTACATTTATTATGTCCAGGGCATCTTACGAGAAACGTCCATTAGAGAAATTGAGATAATACAGTGAACGTCAAAATTTAAGGAGTTAGATCTAGATTACTAACCATTTTTCAAAAAATTACTCTGAAAAACACTTTGACACCACCAACTGTAATTTTATAACGTCATAATGACTAGACTAGACTAGAGAGGGTGTATGTGTTACAATTTTAGTATAGTTTTAAGGATTGCAATCAATCACACTAATATTATACAGGCGAAAGTTTGTGAGTGTGGGGGTGTGTGTGTGTTTATATGTTTGTTACTTCGTCACGCTGAAACGGCTAGACCAATTTTGATAAAATTTTGTGTGGAGGTAGCTGACACCCTGGATTAACATATAGGCTACTTTTTATCCCGATATTCCCACAGGATCGACATTTACGCGGGTAAAACCGCGGAGCGCAGCTAGTACAGTATAAATCTTAGAAATTTAATAATATAGGTGTGATTCCTGTACTAGGATAAACCTGTATAACAGGCAAATAATTATCATTTTACTGTCAAAACTCATCGTTGAGAGTCCATCGGGATTTGGCACCATAACCATTGGGATAAACAAGCCGATTGTTCCTGCCGAATCCCGATTATTCCCGACGTGTCCCGAGTCTCTATGTAATTATTACCACTTGTGGGTCACATTATTTAATCAATATAAAATACATTCGTCATTGTCAAAGTCAAAACGTTTATTGGGAACTAAGTGTACAATGTTGGTGTTATGTTATGTTAGTACGTACAGATGCCAGCACATCAAGCTACCCAAAACTGTCAAATTTTCCCAATCAACTTTGAACCTTATGTTTTAGCGATAAAGTTGAAAATCTATTTAAGAAATTAGACAGATTGTAGTAGCTTGATATGCTGGCGTCTGTACATGACTTAGCAGCCTTTTACAAGCATTGCAATTATCATTCGCCTACCCTTACACATAACTGGGTCGTGGAGGTCAGAAAGGCAGTCGGTCCATGTAAAATACTGGTATTCAGCTGCATCCGATAAGACTGGAAGCTGACCCCAACATAGTTTGGAAAAGGTTTTACATATTGAATAGTTATCCACCCCTCGTCTGACGCAGTCGGGTAAAAAGCTACTTCATCAAAGCAAACATGAAACAAAACCCTGGAAATGTCCCGGGAAATCATTAGAAGTGGAAAGTAGCTACGTACCTACTTGTTGAAAAACATAAATTGACTTTCCCGGGCTTAAATACCCCCCAGTAGCCATTTGTTAAATGTAAAAATGTGGAATATAAATGCAAATATGGACGTTAACAGCCCTTTTGTGTGGCGTCGAAAGTTTCGTCAGCGAATATATTCCGTGTTTGAGAGATTGCCATTTTGGCATTTGAACAAAGTTTCTTTTAGTTGGTGGAATATTAGCAATATGGCTTTACAGTACTTAACAGGAAGATTGTGACACATGAATCGTTTATTTTCTCTTGACTGTACTTACCTGTCAAAAAGAGTAACCTAGTTAAAGTGGATAAGACAGAGATTAAAACAGAAGAAGAACTAGCAGGGGATCCAGGGGTCCAGGGGTCCGGGAGGGGTGGAGGGAGGTTCAGGGGATCAGACTGGAATAAATACCGGTACTTAATTTGTCTCTTGGAAAGACCATGTCGTGGGGGCCAAAAATATGCTTCTTCGATGTTTTGAAATAACAAATAAGTGGCTAAATGATAACAGCCGTACGGGTCGATCGAAGAGTTTAGTGAATAGTAAGAGATAAATAAGTGAAGGGTGACCTACAGTCCCCTCCGTGTCTCGGAAGGCACGTGGTCCCAGGCTGTCATTTGTCGATCTTCGACAGTCGTTACGGGCAGTCAGAGGCTCAAAGATCTGGCAACTAGTCTTACCAAGGGGTATCGTATTACCCAGTAATTGGGTTGTGGAGGTCAGATAGGCAGCCGCTCCATGTAAAATAGACTGAAAGCTGACCCCAACATAGTTGGGAAAAGGCTAGGCAGAGGAAAGTAAATAAAATATAAAAGAATTGTAAAAATCTATCGATTCGTATTCTAGGTATCAGCTGACTGCTATAACTGCCTGCTAAGTAATAATAGTTCTATTTTGTACATCTTTCAAAACACTTTGTTACAATATTTTTATTCTCTGTATTTGTTCGTTTCTTTTTTGACAATATTTTGTTTGATCGGCTATTATTTTTCTCTAATTAGGTAGTTAACCAATGAGTTTCCTTGTAATATGAAACATATAGCCATAAGGCATGTTCCAAAATCAGGTATTTTCTGACATTAAACCCCAATTAGTTTAGACCTAAAATGGAATTCCAGAAGTAATAAGAGATATAGAGATACCATTTAATTTTTACAAAAAAAATCTAAAAACATGGCTTTTTCAAAATAATTTTTACACCGTCACCCTCCCTCCTCTGGGGAGTACTCCCCATCACCGGCGCGCCAGAACACATAGCACGCCGTGACCACCCCAGGGACCAAACCAGCACATGGGCGCCAGACAACGCCGTGTCTGTGCACCCTTGGTCCCCCTGCGACGGGTCAGGTAATTGGCCCCGCCGCCTGCCAATTATCAGCCGCAGAGGATAGAGAGAGCGGCCAACGTCATACCAACACTCCTCTTCCGCAGAGGCCCCACCGCGTGAGTTGTTGTTTGGGGACAACCGGAACAAAAGGCCTTACCAAATACGTCACCCGTTCCTGGCAATCAAACTTATGGAACTCTAGCTTGTGAGTGATCTTCTACTATTTTAAATCTAACTAGATTCTGATTATCAGTATTTTCCGAAATGCCTATTTTTTGATCAGAGCAACAAAACTACTGAGAAATACTGATAATAATAATATTTTAACTTGAAGAAATATTGATTTTCAGACTATTCGCCTTTAAATTACCTTGAACGACTGTCGTCGGCGGTCCGATCGATAACTAGATTAACATGCTGTCTGAAACAGAATGTCTTCTTTTGTAAAAAATGGCCACCTCTACGATTTGACCGTGACATGAAGTTATTTTTTTTTTTTTATTATTACTAAATGGGCCCGCTCTTGACCCCGATCACGCCTGATGGTAAGCGATAGATGAGGTCTATGATGGAACGAGCGTGCCCAGAAGATGCCTGTTCACTCTTGCTTTACAGGCAGACGGGTTAAATGTGGGCGGGAACACAGATGCCGGCAGAGAGTTCCACACTTTGGCTGTGCTTTGTGGAGGAGAAGCGCTTAGTACGACTCGTGGGGATATCAACCAAGTGCGGATGGTACGCTGCAGTACGTCTTGTTGTCCGGTGGTAGAAGGGCGATGGTGGGATCAGGTCATGGAGCTCCTGCGCACACTCTCCGAAGTACAATCTGTAGAAGACCGACAGGCAAGCAACATTACGCCGATGAGCTAGGCTGTGGAGCGTAGCTACCAACGTCTCGTCGCCTATAAACCTTTTAGCTCTGCGTTCCACCGAGTCAAGTGCAGCAAGCTGGTATTTTGCTGAGCCATCCCACAAGTGGCTGCAATACTCCATACAGGAACGGACCTGTGCTTTGTACAGACTTAAAAGCTGTCCTGATGTGAAGTATCGCTTCACCTTATTTAGGATGCCCAGCTTCTTGGCTGCAGTCTGAGCTTTTGACTCGATGGTTGAGCCGAAGTTGAGATCAGATGTCAACTCCATGCCCAAAAGCTGTAGGCGGTCGGTAACCGGTACAGATGCACCTCGGAAAGTTGGACATAACTGGAACTGGCTCCTTTTTGCAGTGAAAAGACATGCCTGTGTTTTCTGAGCATTGAATTTGACCAGATTATCGTCGCCCCACTGGGAAACGAGATTTAATGTCGAATTCATTCGCTCTACCATGGCCTCTCTAAGAGTAGCTGTTTCCTCTCTGCTGGCTCTTGCACTGGACAGGTATCTTTCTGCGACTGTGGTGTCATCTGCGTACCCAATTGCACCAAGCTGTAATAGGTCGTTGATGTGCAGTAGAAATAAAGTCGCGGAAAGAACAGACCCCTGAGGAACACCGGCATCAATGGCCATATGTTCCGATGAGCAGCCATCTATGACCACTCTGATCGATCGATCACTCAGGAAGTCAGAAATCCAGTTGCAAAAGTCAGCAGAGATGCCGAATGCAGGAAGCTTACCCAACAGACTGGCATGCCAGACCCTGTCAAAGGCCTTTGAGATATCAAGCGACACAGCAAGGGCTTCGCCGTGTCTCTCAATGGCCTCGCCCCAGCAATGCGTAACATACACAAGAAGATCCCCAGTTGAACGACCACGACGGAAGCCATACTGGTGGTCACTGAGGAGCTCATTGTCTTCGAGTCAATCAATTTCAAACTTATTTATAATTATATTAATGATATTATTTGGACTGTAACCTAAATTTGCTGATAAGGTGATTGCTAATTAGACACCTTTAATTTTAATATTTCTACACCGGCAACGGTAGTTTGCTTGCCAAATACTCAGAAACAAATTATATTCTATTCTAAAAAGCAGTACCCTTATTGCGTAACACACTATCTGAATCATTTTAAAGGATATTTTGATAAATCTATTGCTTCATATCTTCGAAAAAATTGTCTGCTCAACTACGTAAATAACGCAGTGAATGTTGTTGAACTGTCAAAATGAAAGCCATTCCCACTGTTAGTGTGTCACGCAATTACCCCGCACTTACAATTTGAACGTCGAATTTGTTTAACTTCACACAAAAGTAAATAAAAATTCTAAAATAAGGTTTAAAATGTAACTCAATCAATGCAGGGCTCGTTCCGATGACAGACAACAAAGTGAAAAGTAAATATTTACTGTAATCAGAGGCGAAAGTTTACCAACTGAGGTATACCGAACAAATAAATACGGAGGATTTAAATTAAAAAGTTTCTTAACTTTATAAACTGGCTAACGAATTTCAACAATAAGTTGATTTGGGGATGCGATAGGGTTTGTTTTTGGTGATCTCGGGGAATTGAGATTATGAGTTTGATTGGTAATGCCTCAATATAATTTTATGGATTTCAAAGTTTTGACGGCACGGTTGGCGCAGTGACTGCTGCGCTGCGTGTCGCGGGTTCGATTTCCGCACGGAACAAATATTTGTATGACCTACAAGTAGTTGTTCCGGGCCTGGCTGTTTGTGTATGTGAGTTTAAATGTTTGTAAACGCACCCACGATACAGGAGAAATTCATAGAGCGGGGCAAAGTTAAAAAAAAAAATGTTAGATTTCCCTTTGATAGTTTAGTTATGGACATGTGAATCCTTCCCATTCTGACCTATGGATCCCAGACTTGTCACAGACAGTATTTAACAAACATTTAAAAGTCCAAACTCAAGGTTTGCCAAAGTGTAATGGAGCGCAGTATTCTAGGCGTCGAATTGACAGACCATATTCGCAACACCACACTGCGCTCCAAAACACAGATCACTGACGTTGCTCAAAAAGCCGCTAAGCTGAAGTGGAACTGGGCTGGCCACGTCTGCCATATGCAATGAGCTGTGGACTAAAATAACCATCACGTGGAGCCCTGACACAGCGAGAAGGCGTCGCGGCAGACCCCGTAGAAGATGGCGGGACGAGCTGGACAAAACAAACGACCAGTGGTCCCCTTTAGACCTGGATAGAAAGAGCTGGAAGTCATGAGGAGAGGCCTTTGCCCAGCAGTGGGATGATGCAGGCTAACAGTAACAGTTTATTTGTATTTCCACAGTCAAAATATTCAAGTTCAATAATCAAGTTTTGAATCACGCCTGTATGCCCCGACGAGATATGTGAAGTAATACGGGCGAGCCTATTGCCAATTGCCATAAATCAGGCACGAATCCGGACTTCGAGCTTGTACAGAGAAATTCCCCTTGGAAAAACCCAATAACCACTTTGAACGACTCGGGAATCAAACTCAGGACATCATGCGCAGCAACGCTTGTAACCACTAGACTTACGAAGCAATTAAAAAATGAGAATTATAAGTATCTACTTGACTTTTCTTTTTTTTTTGAGGATGGGAAATCATCAAATGACTCCTATCGCTCTGGCAAGGGAGTGTCAGACTCTTACTGACTAAGGCCCACCCGTGTTCCTTCCTTAGCCCTTTTATGTTCCGGGGCAGCGGTAACCCTTTCGGACAATCTCGCTTTATCTACTTACCTGCATTCATAGAATGAGAGTAATGAGAACAAGACCTATATTTATTTATTGGCATATAGGAAATGATTGATTCTTATCCCACTCTAATTAAATAACTCAAATCCTACATATTTTCCTTTTGATTCAAGCGTAAAGTAATTAGTATATAGTTTTAGATAAAAAACTTTTGGTCTTGTAGATCATCATCTGCCTAGCCTTTTCCCAACCATGTTGGGGTCGGCTTCCAGTCTAACCGGATGCAGCTGAATACCAGTATTTTACATGGAGCGACTGCCTATCTGACCTCCACAACCCAATTACTGGGTAATACGATACCCCTTGGTAAGACTGGTTATCAGACTTTCGGGCTTCTGACTACTCATAACGACTGTCAAAGATCCACGAATGACAGCCGGGACCAACGGCTTAACGTGCTTTCCGAGGCACGGAGGGGTCTCGGTATGTAAACTTTTGGTCTTGTAGATAGCCTAAAATTTTGCATCCACGCATATTCGATTTTAAGGTCGATTATAGGGCAAAGGTTCCTAATGGCTAGTTACCCCATAATTAATCGGTCATTCATTTTATGTACTTAATGTTCTAGTTAAGCTAATGGGTCTCTAGCAAACGAATGGGCCGATTAACATATTTTTTGCTTTTAAAAGGGCCATTATTTTTTTAAATATAATGAACATTGGGAATTACATTTAAATGAGAACGATTGATGTGTTATTTTTCGTATCCTTACTCATAGACAGATATAAAAAGGCATTAAAATAAAACAAGGTCAACTTAGGTGTTTTTTTGTTCGCGGGTACGTATCCATTAAAATGATGGGACCCTTCTTTTGTTAAAAAATAAACGTCATTTTCGCTTTCAGAATTTAAGACCTACACAAATGAGTGTTTTTAAAAGTCACCGTTGTAGCTACAGAAAACAATGCGAACAAAGCCTGTGAAATATATACCTATATATCGTCGACCGTAGGTTCAATTGAGGTAAGGGACATAATACGATTTTTCAGGAGAGGCCGACAAAGTTTTTTTTCGGACTAAATCGCCTATAACTTTTTTTGTTATTAACCTTTTTCGGATCTGATTTCACACATAATCTTGTATTTTAGTGCTCTATCTACCTGTGTAAGATTTATTTAAATAAGTTAGCTATTTAAGAAAATAGACGTCCCTTACACCAACGTATTTTGTTAGTAATGTCCCTTACATTAAATTGATCTCTACGTTGGATCCAATCTATAATGAAAAAATAGTGTAAAGGTCTTGTTGAAAAAATGTGTGAAGAATAATTCGTTGCTTCGGAAGACCATTACCTTATTTGAAGTGGATTGGTGGCGGTAATTACACCATTTCAAGTTGCTATATTGCATAGTTTTTCAGATACATTGTTATTATGGGGCTGATTCGAAATTGGAACCGAAAAATCAGTAGGGTAAGGGACATTTTTTTTAAGCTAGATTTTTTTCATATACACCATTCGAAAGAGCGCAAAATTCTGAACAAAACTGTATACTCAACTCATTTTGGGTATTTTGTCCCTTACCTTATTTTGAGCGAACATGTGAACATTTTGGTCTGAAACGTGTGGCGTATTATAAATGTTTATATAAACAATTCTAGAAGGACGTTTTGGGGCTCCTATGACGTTGACAGGACACATTTACTTGTGCAATTGTTGTGTGAAATGTATGTAAAAAACTTAGAGTAAGAAAGCTATAGAGCATCGGGTACACATGAGACAAAAAACTAACTTATCTAACATTGGCTACTTATGTAGCTGGCTTGAAAAAACCGGCACGCACTGAGAGACTGGAAATAGTATAGCTTTTTCCTTTTCTGTTAGTTATAATAACAATACTTTATCCTTTTCTTGTGGAAATGAAATGGAGCTACCCGCCGTCTATACTTTTCTTTGTCTATGGTATAAAACAAGACGCCATCTTGTATTTTTTTCATTTGCGCTAGTTCCGATTTTTGACCCGCATCAAAATAATAACCTTTTAGAGCTATATACAGTCGCCTCAAAGTTTGTTGAACATTTTTTCACGTAAACTGTGACACGCCAAAATACATTATGATTTAAAATTACAGTCATCATATTTTTTTACTTGCTATAATGTTTTTGTTGACTATTTTAACTACCTATGACTTACCATAAAAATAATCAAAAAATACCTTAGGAGTAGGTACCTGATTTTTATTTAAATCATAAAGTGGAAAAATGTCAGCTAACTTTTGGAGGGCACTGTTCGTAATGGCCAAAGTACCTCTCTGGATACGTATTAATGCACGCTAAAGTATTGACAGGGCCCGCTTATAGACAGATACAGCTCCGTATTGACCGCTTACCAATCAAGGTATGCCGGTTACGCTTGTAGCGGAAGCGGGTAGCGGAAGGGGTAACGTGTTACCTAGTACAGGAGAAATTCCTAGTGTGGGGCAACGTTTTTAAAGAGTAACTCTGGGTTGTGGAAGTTAGACAGGCTGTCGCTTTATGTAAAATACTAGTATTCAGATGCACCCAGTTAGACTGGAAGCTGACCCCAATATGGTGGGAAATAAGCTAGGTAGATGAGACGTAAAAAGAGTAATAGAGTAGTAGATGACTTTGATTAATCTAAATCCATAAAAATAGTTATAGGAAGCGAACAAAACCAAATAATTTTCTTAATTTTTCTTCTTGCATCTTTCTTTACGACCTAGGTGCGTTTAGAGGAGATTGGTTGGAGAAGGTAACGCACAAGGAATAATTGAAAGACCTTTTGTCCAGCAGTGCTGAAAAAACTATTTTTCTCTACAAAGCATTCACAATAACTCAGCCTACCCCTTATGACAATGGATTTACCATACTTTAACCCAAACGTGTCATTTCAACAAAGAATTTTCCAAACAGATGTGAGAGCTTGTCTCAATTAGGTACGGGTAAATGGTTCATTTAGATAAAATGTTGTTTACCACAATTCTCTTGTTTTGAGTAAGTACTAAGTTTCTATTTCAAAGAATTTGTAATTTGTTACTGTAACATGAAAATTAATGTAAAAACCACTATTGTATTTTGATGGCTGAAGTCTCACATATCAAAAGGAAATCGGTCTCTTGTGTAGAGGTTTATTTATAATTCACACATAAGTAGGTACCTAACAAGAGAGGGAAAAATAAAATAAAAACGTAGAGAAATATAATGTAGAAGACTTACTAGAAATCATTATTTGCTGTGCCCATTGTTTGATTCTGTTTTTGGAATGGTTATTTATTTATATGAAAATAAAGCAAAACAAAGAAAAGTAGGTAAAATTTATTTGTGACAGAAGCACGTTCATACAAAAAGATAAATTAATAATAACAATAAATAATACAGTTTATTCAAAAATATAAAGACTAACGTTAAATACAGTTTTTCTTAAATCTATGTCGAGTTCACCCATGATTTGTGCCTGAACTAGGTAATCCTGTGTTTCAGGCTCTTAGGAAAATTACTCGAACAATAAAGGAAAATATAACATAATAGATAAACAATCACGAGCACAAAACAGAAATAGTTGACAGCACGTCGTGACTGTGACAAGAAGGCTTCCACTCATGACGCTATACTGTTCAGCGCTGTTTTTCAGTGGAGACCCGAAAAGGAAGGGTAGAACGACTTCAGGCTAGGTGAAGGTACAATTTTCGGAAGATATTTTAGCAACTGGATGAAAGTAGCCGATGGCTTGCTTTTGGACACGCCTGTCACTCGTGGTGGACATCTGTAAGATGATGATGTCTATATACCTTATGTCTACGTCATCTTTTAAATTCAAATAAGTAATTTATTATCTCTTCACAAGCAATGCGACTGCCTGTCTGACCTCCACAACCCAGTCACTGGGTAACACGATACACATTGGTAAGACTGGTTGTCAGACTTTCGGGCTTCTGACGATCCGTAACGACTGACAAAGATCTACGAATGACAACCGGACCCAACAGCTTAACGTGGTTTCCTAGGCACGGAGGGGTCTCGGTATATATAGATGGTCACCTAACCACGGTCAGACCGCGGCAAGAGAGTCGTGCGGTTGATTATTACTTCACCACGACCCCACAAGCTTAAAAATTATGTTTTTGAATTTGATGACGACAACGATTTATAGCCAACATCTATCTGCTCTATTTATATGTTATCTGATCTCTTAATCTGAAACCGATGATTAAAAGATCATTCTGTTTTCAATAGTTCGTACCATACCCAGTGTTAGGTCATCCTTGCGGAATAATAGTGGACTGTATGTTGTAAAACTGGTTTATTATAAATAACAATAAAATAAGTATCCCGACAATGCGGCGTTACGGGGTGCGCGACGCGGGTGGTTTGCTCGGACGCGCGCGGGCAAGTGGCGAGGGGCCGCGGAACGTGAGCCGCGTCATGTTCGAGGCGCGTGCGGCGACGACGGCGGGGGGGCGGACGGTGCGAGGGAGGCGCGGGTGAGCGCCTCGGTCCCGAGGGTTGCGCGTAGACATGCTCCCCGGGTTGAAGAAACGATCTTCAAGGGTTGTTGTCCTCTTCTACTGGCAGGGGGCAGAGGTTGTTCCATCCTCTTCTGATAGTCCCCTTTTTGGTTCGGATCTCTGCGACCCTGTTGATGCCATCAATGCCTGGGTATACCTGCACCACTCTTCCAAGGTTCCACCTCAATGGTGGACAGGTCTTGTCCTTAATAAGAACAAGGGAATTCAATTTGATGCCGTCTCTCTCGCTATTTGTCTTCCACTTTGTTTTCTGCTGTAGCATACAAACATATTCATTAGAAAATCTTTGCCAAAAATGCGATTTTATAGCTTCTACTCGCTTATGGCGTTGCAGTAAGTTGACGCCCTCAATCTCGTCCACCTGTGGATTAGGCACAGTAGTTAAAGTTCGTCCAATTAGGAAATGAGATGGGGTTAGGACAGATAAATCAGAAGGGTCAGTAGATAGTGGGGTCAAGGGTCGAGAGTTCAAAATAGCTTCTATTTGAGTGAGACAAGTAGACATTTCTTCATAAGTTAGATGAGTTAAATTTAAAATTCTACGTAAATGATGCTTTGTGGAACGAACGGCGGCTTCGGCCATCCCGTTGAAATGGGGGGAATAGGCAGGCGTAAAGAGAAAGTTAATACCTTCCTCAGCTAGTTTATCAGCTATATCTAGTTTAGAGAGAAAGGATTGCAATAATTTACATGCGCCAACAAAATTGGTTCCATTGTCAGACGTGAGGCTGCGAGGCTTGCCTCGACGGCTTATAAAACGATATAGTGCAGCCATATAGGCTTCTGTGCTCAGTTCCGTCACAAGCTCCAGGTGTACTGCCTTGACTGTCAAACAAACAAAAATGCACAGGTAGGATTTTATTAACTTGCAACCACGACCTTTTCTATCTGCTATCAAAATTGGCCCGCAATAATCGACTGCACTATGTAAAAATGGGAATTCTAATTTAGTCCTACATTCAGGTAGTTGACCCATAATAGGTTGAGCTGTTTGAGCTTTAAGTCTGAAACATTTAATACATTTTTTAACTATAGACCTAGCTAGATTCCTTCCACCTAGAGGCCAGTATGTCAATCTGACATTAGCAAGGAGCAACTGTGGCCCTGCATGTAAAAGTTCTAAATGCTGTTTATTAAATATTAATCTTGTTATATGATGTTTACTACATACTAACATAGGATGCTTTTGGTCATAAGTGTATGGGGAATTATCTAATCTTCCTCCAACTCTTATGATACCATTTGAGTCAAGAAATGGAGATAAAGAAATTAACCTATTATTTGATGGCAGTAATTTGCCTGATTTTAAACTAAGATATTCATCTTTAAACATTTCAGTTTGACCTAATCTTAAAATAGCAAACAAGGCTTTTTGTAATTCAGTTGCAGACAAAAAGTTTATTAATTTGCTGCTTTTATTCTTACAATTAAATACAAATCTGTGTATGTAAGCTACTACACGAATGAGACGTGTGAGGTTAGAATGTTTTTGTATAAGTAATGAGATAGGATTGCTATCTGTGATATTATTATTAGTTGAGTTATGAGTGAAGTGACACACTATCTCCGGTAGATCTCGCTCCTCCTTAGGGTTCGGCATTTTAGGCCAAGTATTTTCGTCATGTTTTAAGAACTGTGGGCCAGACCACCACAGAGAAGCTGAGCTAATAAGATCAGCCTTCACCCCTCGGGAAACGAGATCAGCGGGGTTGTCGAGAGTCGGCACATACTTCCACCGGGACCCCGCGGTGTTCTCCACTATTTCATTAACCCTATTGCGAACAAAAGGTTTAAGGCGTTGCACTGATGTTGACAACCAGCCCAAAACAATTGTTGAATCACACCAATATGTGCATGTAACTGGCAATGTTATTGACTGTAATACTTTGGTACACAATCTTGTTGCTATAAGGGCTCCACATAGCTCAAGACGCGGTATTGTGGTTGGTTTTATTGGTGCTACTTTATTTTTTGACATTATTAATTGAGTATGAACCGTACCCTTATTACTTATCGACCGGGCATAGATACAAGCTCCATATGCACGTTCAGAAGCGTCTGAAAATATATGTAACTCAATTGTGACATAATCACTTTGTAAAATCCAACGTGGTACCTTTACATTATTTATGTATGGTAATTTATTTACGAATGTGGTCCATGATTCTTTTAAGTCGCTAGGAACTTCATCGTCCCAGCCTATTTTTAAAGTCCAAAGCCTTTGAAGTATAATCTTTGCCTCCACAATAACTGGACCTACTATTCCTAGTGGATCAAAGATTTGACTTATGACTGATAATATATTACGCTTTGTGATTTTTTCATGTTTTTCAATATTTATAATAAAAGACAATGTATCTGAATTCGAGATCCAATTAAGACCTAGAGTTTTATTTATTGTGCTACATTGTTCTCTGATAATTCTAAAACATGATCCGATTCTGATCGGTCTCCAATAATATTTTCCAATATATCAGGACAATTTGATTTAAATTTTCGCAAATTAAACTTTGCTGAAGATAGGACAGATATTACTGTTTTAGTTTGTTCTATAACGATATTCTTGGACCTCCCGCCACTAAGGTAATCGTCCATATAGAAATCCCTAGAAATTGAAGATTTGACAGATGGGTCATCCACTGTCTCCGCTAAACTTGAAAGACATTTTGTAGCTAAGTATGGAGCTGATGCTGTTCCATAAGTAACTGTGTTTAAAGTGTATGTTCTAAGTGGCATTGAAGGCTCTGGCCTGAATATAATTTGTTGAAGTGATCGCTGTATAGGATTGAGCTCAATAGCTCTATACATCTTTTCAATATCTCCACATATCACATATTTATGTTGGCGAAACCTAATAAGAATCGACAATAGATCATCTTGAATTGTTGGTCCTATCATCTGAATATCATTGAGGGACAGCCCTGATGTAGTGACAGCAGATGCATCAAAGACTGTACGCAATTTAGTAGTGGTGCTAGATTCACGGATAACACCATGATGTGGTAAGTAATAATAGACAGAATTAGGATTACTGTGAATGGGAGTTGTATTTTCAGTCATGTGACCCAGTTGTTCATACTCCTGCATGAATTCTAAGTATTGTTTTTTGAAATTAGGGTCTCTTTGAAATCTACGTTCAAGAGAGAGAAATCTAACCTTTGCCCTAGTATATGAATCACCCAATGTATGAGGATCTTGTTTTAAAGGCATACTGACTACGAAGCGGCCTTCTTTATTACGGTAAGTATCTTTTTTAAATGAATTTTCACAGGCACGTTCTTCACTAGTTAAAGAATATTTTGGGGGAATTGAATCTAGTTCCCAAAATTTTGAAATAGTATCTTCATGATTGACAAAATTACATTGGTGTAGCAACTTATTTTTTGTATTAGCTACAGGACCAGACACTAACCAACCAAGCTTAGTCTCATATAATTTTGGTTGTGTTTTCCCTAGATTAATGGAATTATTACATATGACATCCCAAAATAGTTCTGCACCTACCAGAATATCAACTGACCCCGGAACATTAAATGATGGGTCTGCCAGCTGTATACCTGATGGTATAGCAATGTCTTTTATCACAACTAATTTGGACGGCAATGTTTTAGTTATTTGAGGTAATATTAAGCAATCTACCTCTACTTTATAATCACTATAAAGAGATTCTATCTTAACCTTACAAGATTGTGTACTCTTACAAGACTGATTGTAGATACCTGATACCATGGACATTGTAGTGCGTCTCGACAACCCCAGCTTACCGCACAACCCGGCTGTGATGAAGTTAGCAGTGCTGCCATTGTCCAACAGGAGCCGTGCTGTGAGTGTGCCGCCCTTGTTGTCATGTACCTTCACGAGCGCTGTGGACAGAAGTACATGTGGCGAAGTAGTAGGCTGTATGGCATTGGTTGACAGGGTGACATTTTCTATAGAGGTATCAGAATCTGTAGTAGCTTCATTTATGTTGGTGGCTAACACAACATTCTCTTGATTTGACACAGAGGACACAGGGTTATCATCATCTTTATGTAGTAATGTATTATGTTTGTATCTGCAATACCTACAGTGTGGGAATTTACATTTCATGTGAGAGTGACCGGGGCGTAGACAATTAAGGCATACCTTAAGGTCATTGGCTTTTTCTAGACGGTTCTCAATGGTCAAATCTCTAAATTTGTCACAATGATACATTGTGTGTTTTTCTTTGCACATGGGGCACTTGAAATTATTTGAGTTTTTCGAGTTGTTTTCATTTGACACTGCTAGAAAAGATTTTGCCTTCCTACTTTCTGGTTTTAACTTTGTTGTACTATTATCCTCTATGGATTCTAACAGGTCTGCTCTGTTACGCAGAAATGTAGAAATTTGCTCTAGTGTTGGTGGATCACAAAGTGTGTTTCTATACTCTTCCCACTTCCTTTTAGTTGTAGGATCTAGTTTGCTAGACACAATGTATATTATTAAAGTATCCCAGTGCTCTGTAGGTTGCTTAAGAATAGTTAACGCTCTAATGTTCTTGTTTGTAGTATCAATTAATTGTCTAATTGATTTACTTGACTCCTCTAAAATGGTGTCCACCTTGAATAATGCTTGAACATGATTGTTAACTAATAACCTAGAGTTATCAAAACGTTCACATAATAATTTCCAAGCCGTTGAATAATTATCTTTTGTGAAATCTATATTTTTAACAATTACTGCGGCACTCCCATGGAGAGAAGCTCGCAGGTAATGAAATTTACTGATGTTGTCTAATTGATCATTTTCATGAATCATTGACATAAAAGTATCCCTAAACTCGAGCCAATTTTGATAAGTACCATCAAACTTAGGAATATTAATTTTTGGTAAATGGAAACGTTGGGTATGGTTGCAAGTCCCACCTGGTTTGGCATCACTGAAGTTTGATTCGGAGCCTGTACTTGAACGCCGCTTTTCACCAATTTTGTCAGCGCAGGCAGCAAGAAGAGTTTGGGCCTGCGCGACGAGCTGATAGTACTTGCTTTCAGTTTTCTCTCTGTCAGCATACTGCTCGTCCGGAGGGTCGCAGAGGTACTCAAGCTCTGTCTGTAAAGTGTCAAAATCAGAAATTAAAGTTTGCACTCGTGAAAAGCGAGATTGTAGTTCGTTAGCGTGGAGCTCGCTAAGCACCTCATGTGAACTTGCTGTATTTAAATACGTTTCGAATTGGGTTAGCTTTGCTTTAATGCTAGCTTTAGCCCTTTTTAGCTTAACAATGCATTCATTCTTGTCCGCCATTTTGCTGATGCAATAAGGCGTGGTCGTGCGTAAGCCGTGCGATACTTAATGAATAGCTTAAAAATGTGCACACACCAAGCAGATAATAGGATTTTCCCCACAGGCTAGCGTGCAAGATGCAATGTTTAATGAATATGAATGTACAAAATAATTCACGTGTGAATGTGAAATTACTTTTTGAAAATAGGCCTCACTCAAATATTCACTGAATAGGAATTTACGAGAGTTTCAGATGAATAGGGTAAGGATATAAATTGGAACGAACTCACAATACCAGCCGATGTATCAGGTGCACGTGGTTGCGTATTCTTCACGTGGCCCGTTGAGTAGGTACGGTTTTGCGACTTGCACGGCGGAAATGCAGATGGAGATCACGAGACCGGCGATGCGGTGTGCAGTGTCTTCGTTGTAGACCCGCTGTATCGTAGATTCCACTGAAGCTATCTTCCAACCGCCGCTCCGTTTTTTTTCTGACCGCGTTTTTGCGTTTTGCGACTTGCACGGTGGAAATGCAGATGGAGATCACGAGCCCGGCGATGCGGTGTGCAGTATCTATGTTGTAGACCCGCTGTCTCGTAGATTCCACTGAAGCTATCTTCCAACCGCCGCTCCGAGTTTTTTCTGACCGCGTGGCGACGCGTCGACGCCCGCGCCAACGAGAATACCGTAATTTTATTTATCCTCGAAGGACCAGTGTTAGGTCATCCTTGCGGAATAATAGTGGACTGTATGTTGTAAAACTGGTTTATTATAAATAACAATAAAAAAAATGGTTGCCTGTAAAGTCGGTTTTACGGGCGAAGATTTTACGTGACAACGACCGATCATCCGATCATAGTTGAGTGGGAGAGAGACGCAAGGCATTCGGCGGGCCTCTCTCTCGTTCGGTGACTCATCGTAACGTTACCGAGCGTTACACTTTTTCATAAGTGACTCCCAGTCGCAACCTAATTTAAGACGTTGTCACGTCAATAAGTATCCCGACAATGCGGCGTTACGGGGTGCGCGACGCGGGTGGTTTGCTCGGACGCGCGCGGGCAAGTGGCGAGGGGCCGCGGAACGTGAGCCGCGTCATGTTCGAGGCGCGTGCGGCGACGACGGCGGGGGGGCGGACGGTGCGAGGGAGGCGCGGGTGAGCGCCTCGGTCCCGAGGGTTGCGCGTAGACACCCAGTATATCTTCAAACGGTTCAAATAGAAACACTTCCTTCTACCATCCATGAATCTCCGCTTGGAGAATATTTGGAGTGTGAAAAGTGGCTTTCACACTCCAAATATTCTCCAAAAACGGAGATTTCTCAAAATATAACTCGGCGAGATGACGGTATACATCATAGTAAATGAGAAAACTTTGATTGGACTAAACCTTCAGATATTCATTAGAGGCCTCAAACGAAATTACCATTCGTAAAAACTTGGCCCCGTTTGGAATATGGTACGTATGGTTGGGTTGCCAGAATGGAGTTTAGGTGGCCTTAGTACTTATTTGTTCTATAATAAGGTATCTTTTTGATTGCTTTTATTATATTCATGTATTTTGTTTAAAAGAATACCTATTTATGCCCTTTGAACGATGTCAGAGTTTACAGTAAGTGTACAGCTTACAGCTATGACACCCATCATGGATGATCGATCACTGTAAACTTAACTAAATAAATATTCTGTTTAAGGGGAATGCGCTAGGTAACCACGAAATTCAAATTTTCTTACGTTTTGTTCAATTTGCAGGTCAGTGTCAGGTTGTATGTTGATTAAAATATGATTCGCGACCGTAAAAAATAAGACTTTACGGAAATATAATCATTAAAATCATCGATACAACCTTTTTTTTTTGGTGCGCTCTGGAAATCGTCATGGACTTCCTCCGTCGTGGAGGTGATAGACGGGTATGTGGGACACTTACCAGCAAAAACCACCACGGTGTTCCACCTCTGCCTATGGCCGGGGCTGTGCGGGATTCGCATAAAAATTTACCGCTCCCAAACCCTCTAAGTTCATCTGACCCCATAGTCGGCTGTTATCATCATCATCATCGTTTCAGCAGATAAAGCCTCCCCCAAGTCAGCTGTAGTTACTTAAAATTAAGAATTTAGTTTTATAGTCCCATTGATTAATATTTCATGAAATGAAAATTCAATAGGATTTAATGAATTATGCACACAAATTCACTATCTCGAATTAACACAGTGCCACTGCTGACAGATTAATGTATGTGACAGATCGACACTGTGTCATTGTTGGAACACGAACTGACCGATTTCGACCCACGTTGACGTCATTGTGCCGAACAGGTTTCAAACCACACGCATTCAATTTCATAAAATGAGCTAAAACGAACGGCCAATTTGTTTTCAATGTTTTGAACTATCACCAGGGTACCTAAGCCTCAGTAGTAAAGGACGGCCACGTTCTAGAACACGAGTGCAAGATTCTTCATCCGTGAATGCCCGCGTTGGAAGCAAATTGGTCGCTGTCTGGTTTCTGGTTGCAAAAAACGTAAGAAAGTTTGTATGTCGCGGTCTACCCTGGGTTGTCCCCTTTAAGACAACCAATCCCACTGACTTAGATGAAGAGTTTTAGAAATCACCAAATCGACATTATTTATTATTACTAGCTTCTGCCCACGACTTCGTCCGCGTGCAATTTCAGCCCCCGACCCATCGCATCGCATCCCATCGCCCGTCCGTGCTACTACTTCGTATTCTTTAGTGTCTTTTGTTCTTTCTGACTTTTTTTCGATTTACTCGGCTCCTAAGGGTCATAGCGTGATGTTAAATAGCCTATAGCCTTCCTCAAGAATTGGGCTATCGAATGCAAAAAGATGTTTTCAAATACGACTAGTAGTTCCAAAGATTACCGTCTACTTATAAACAAAGAAACAAACTTTTACCTCTTTATAATATTAGTATTATATCGTTCAAAGGTCATTCTCTAAACCGTACCGGACTCATTGATTAGTACCTATAGATGAACCTACTTTTGTTCCTTTAAGTAACGTTTATAAAGATTACTTTATTTTCAACATCTAAACGAAATAAACATCCATTCATTTCAAAGTACAAGTAAAACAAATTCAAAGAACACAGCTCTAATTCCAATGAATTTTTAACCGCTTTCCTCGTGGCCTGTAGAACAATGTCGGACATAGTAATTAGTAACGTACGTAGAAACTATACTACCCTAATTACTAGGAATATGTAAGTGGCCTTAAAATAAAGGGTAAGTTAATTAAGTATAAATTACTAGGGGTTGTGGCTTGTTTTGTAATGGAGTTGGGGGCTTATTCTAAGAAAGAAACGACTTTTTTAATCGATGTATTGAGGAATCGATCTTCCCAGACTAATCCTTGTACCGATATACGTATCAATACAAAATTATTTATCATCCCTCTCGAGTTTCATAACTGAATCAAGAAACTATGACATAAAAATATGACTATTGATTCTCTAAAAAAAAACTCCGTAACATTTCCCCGTGAAAATTGTTGCATGAATCGAAAGTAGGGTTTGGGGTGACAACATTAATTTTCCGGTCCACGTATTACTTTTATTCCACTCACATTCATACAATTATGATCTTTATGCTCATGAAATTATTAATCAAAATCGTGTGGATGAAATTTCAAGGGCAGGAGATAAAATTTTGTTGGGAGACGTTTGTGTTTCTTAAGTCCCTGTGAGAAATGTTAAGAATTGGTGTCGACATGTGAACATCTGGCTAAAAATAGGAATAGATTTAACCGAGTTTTTGTGCATCGGCCTCATTAAAGGGTAATCCAGGTACCTTGTTGGAAGACGCCTGTTTAAAGGTACTAATTAGAAGTATTTCTATCTTTGTTAGCCCAGACCTTGGAGTGTTTGAGGTATAAGCCGATGCATTAAAGAAAGGAATCTTAAATGGCGGCTTGTAGGTACTTACTTTGACAGATAGTACAGTTAGCATATAAAATTTCAAGTCAAAGATTTTTTTCAAATTAAAAATAATAAAAACATGACCGGGCCGTATTTATTTCAAACTAGCTTCTGCCAGCAGCTTGAAAGACACGTGGCGCCATCTATTATTATAAGATCGTTATTGTTGTTTTCATCGGAAACAGTAGGTACCTTTTTTCGGGATTAAAGGTCAAAAATAACAACGGAAAAATAACAGAAAACTGTAAAAAGGATTACTGAGCGCGTCAAGACAGCGTGAAAGCAAATCAAGACTGATTTTTTTTTCTGCCTACGGTACGCGCGAGAGTGAGTATAGATATATAATGAACCGGGTTAAAGCTTAGAATGTCAAGTTTAGGTTTCTTTTGTTTACCTAACGTCTCAATATTTTTAACGCTTTTTGCGTAATTGTTTGATACTGTAATAAATCTATCTCGACTCATTTGATAGCTTGTTAGTGAGTTTAATTAAAATCGTGAAGCCAAAAATAACTTTTAATAATTATTTACAGCGTACTTATGAAGTCTAGTACCTACTTACAATAAGGACCTTATTACAATAAGGACTTATTATACTTATTCGTAAGTACTTTGACATTTAAAGCATTCACAAAAATTTGAAAGCCACTTACGTCAAAGTCTGGCATGACTTTGAATTTTATTCTCATTACGACGAAAATATGCAAAAATAGTATATTTCATTACAAGTGCGGAAAGGCTGTCGTTGCAAAGAGTTCCGACAAATGTCTTCCCGAGCCGAGGCGCAGCCGAAGGCGAGGGTTGACAGTCGGAACAAGTTGCAATGACGGTTCCGCAGGTGTACTGAACGACTATTTTTAATACAGTTGCGAAAAAATTTAGCAAATTAATAAAATAATAAAAACACAATAGGTATTGCTTTTTTCTCTTCTCTCCACGCAAAAAATTTGTCGTATGTGGATATGTAACGACTTTTTGACTTTTCCGGTAAAATGTTCTCCGAAGCATTTTGTGCAATTATACTGAGTTCCGGTGGTGTTAATTCAAAAAAAATAGGGTCGAAATTACTCATTTTGTGCAACAAACAACTAAACTCGCAAAGAAAATTTCTGGAAAATGGCGCCAACCGTAGAATATAAGCAGTTTTTTTTTTCTTCACCCATTTTGGTAGGCAAAGGGAACTATCCATACAGCTTAGTCTTCAGTATATTATTTTTATTGATATGAAATGAAAATGAAATTTAATGAGATGAAATGAAACCTAACCTAACTCATTCAATTAAATCATTAAATCTGATATTGAAATAAATTAGTAGCTTCTTTTTAGAAATATACGTATTTGTATGAATCACAAAAACTCTTTAGTAAAAACTTCATGGTTGGTTTTTCTTTTTAATAGACATTATTTTGACAGTTGGGAAAGAGACACGCACGAGTTCGGGAAAGGTAAAAAAAGAGCACTAGTATGTAATAGCCCACATCCCGAACGCTATACGTCCCTGCAATACACCACTTTTTGAGCAACTGTATTAAAAAATATTTTCATTTTACAAAACCAAATTAAAATAAAACAATTAAGCATAAATCCTCGTCTTGTATTCAAACAGTGTTAAAATGTCAGGCCGCTAAAACAAGATGTCGCCAAAGTAATAAAAAAAAAACTCACGTCGTGGAACTATCAAGCAAAAAGGCAACATGCATTCGGTACACATTTTTGTGGAATTCTATTTAAATTTGGAACCACTTGGATGGGGAGTCGAGATGTTAAAATTTTGACACTTTGAAATGCTAAGCCCGCGTGCATACACGTAAAATGGCATGAACGCTCTGCAAACAAAACTTTGTTTCGGAATTTCCGTGTTTTGTCAAAACATTCTTGCCTTTGTATTACTATTTGTAGGTTTTATAAAAAAAGTGTTAGCGCGTTGTTGGTGTGTCTTTGTGCAAACAGCATTCACTAGTTTATGTTTAATTTCTGCGATGAATGTGCAAAAGGACTTTAAAAAGCGGAATATTTTTTGGTCATTTAATTTCACTTTTCTGTTTACGGTTTTAGTTTTTTCCAGCTAAATGAAAAATGCATCAAGGCGAATAATCAGACTACGTTTTTCAAAATTAATACAGAACTTTTTTTCAAATCAATCCTTTCATTTTTTAAACGCCTTCACCCACTACTTTCATGACAAGAGGTGGTCTTTTCCGGGAACTGAACTACATAATTATGTCACGTGTCACTGTCAAAGCCAAAGCATTTATTTCGAATAGGCACTTAAAAGGCACTTTCGAAAGTCTAAACTTACAATAAAATAGAATTGATTGTAGCCGTACCCTCCAAAATGTTTCGTAGTTTCGTATGGAGAAGAATGAGCAAGAAACTCCACCGTTACTCTTTTAAAAGGTTATACAATATTGCAGAAAGCTATAAGGCAGCCCATTGTATGTTTTGTAGTGATGATTGTATTTTTTGTTATGTATTTTCCTGTTGTAATAAAGTATGTATGTATAAATAAATAATATTTTGCATACATTAATTGTATGTATTTATACCACATTATGCAAAAATAATTAAACATGAAGCAATAAATTAATTATGTGTGGTGCTCACATATTTACATTTGTCGTTATGCTTTTGGAATCATAAAGCGTTTCAAATATACCTAATTATATTGTAGCTAAAACAATATGCGTTTCCGTGAATGTTAAAGCTACTCAAATGTGTGTACGTGTTAGTGATTACACTAAGCTTTGAATTAAATACAAATAGTTAAAAATGCTCTTAATTTTTTTAAATAAACGATTCTTGTTAATTTAATGTTTGCTCATTTTCAATCGCATTGCTTAGTCTATGTATAAATGTACAGACGCCAGCACATCAAACTACCCGAAACTGTCAAATTTTCCCAATCAACTTTGAACCGTATGCTTTAGCGATAAAGTTGAAAATCTATTAAATAAATTTGATAGATTGTAGTAGCTTCATGTGCTGTACAATTTTACATTTACCCCACGTCATAACCAAAGCGATCGGTCGCGGGATCATCTAGTTTCAACTGTAAACGGACTGTTCTTATTTCCTCGTTCGATCAAGAAGAAAGAGAAAGAGACTGTGAGTTAATTTCATTCAAAATTACGCAAATCTTTCTTTTACTTACCGACTGCCTGAAAACTCCACCTAATGGTATCATTCAAGGCAGTTTTATTTCACAACCAAAAAGACCATTACAGTAAACGTTATTTATAAAAAAACAACATTTTACTCCCTTACTAAACAAAAATATGTTAATGCGAACATTAACAGCCCTTTGTGAGTTTTTGACATCTTTCTTCTGACGTCCCTCCTCCTAGGCTTGATGAAAAAAGTTCTTTTTGACCACAACGTAAGGAATCACAGAAGGCCGAATCTTAAATAGTATATTATGATACTTGTGACTTAAGTTGTCCATTATTGGACGGCGTGAAATTAGCGCCCGAGTGTAGGGAGGGTACTAAACGCAGTGCATTAATACTGCTTAAGTCACACGTATCGTATACTATTTTATAGCACCTGTGACCTAAACGCGCACTTAAGTCACACTTTTCTGTCTAAAAATGAACTATAACCCTTACTTAAGTCACGCTTATCTGTGACTTATTAAGTCACAGATAAGCGTGACTTAAGTAAGGGTTTAGGTCATAGAGTGATAAAATAATCATTAAATAGCTATGGAAGGAGTTATGCCGATAATGTGAGTTTCCCGCCACATCAGAATTGGGAAGTCCGTATGAATTCTAAGGCATTTCGTGCGTAGGGCATAAAAAAGATTGCACCAAAAGATCCTGCTTGCTATAGCCATCCTGATGGAACTTATGGGGTTGGTGTTTCTCTAGCATAGGGCTTTCTGGCTGATAGTAATACTATGTTGAATCAGCTTTTTTGGACATTATCATCATCATTTCAGCCGAAAGACGTCCACTGCTGGACATAGGCCTCCCCCAAGCACCTCCACTTCGACCGGTTCTGTGCTTCTCGCATCCAACGGGTTCCTGCGGCCTTCACAAGGTCGTCGGACCACTTTGTGGGAGGCCTTCCAACGCTACATCTTCCGGTACGCGGTCGCCACTCCAGAACCTTTCGGCCCCATCGGACATCCGTTCTGCGAGCAATGTGCCCTGCCCACTGCCACTTAAGTGGACATAAAATGCAACAAAAGCCAAGCAATTAGGGGTAAGAATAACTTCAGGAACACAGTAGACCGCTCTTCGGTGGTAACACTTTGACCTTGCGCAGCGGGGTAATTGCGTATAACACACTATCAGTAGCAATAGTACACACTACACACAACAGTTCAACAACATTCGTTGCGTTATTTAGATTGTTGAGCGGACAAATTTTCCGAACATATCAAGCAATGGATTAGCAATATCCTTCAAAATGATTGAAATTGAGGTTGCTAGTGTGTTAAGCAATAAGGGTGCTGGCCTAGTCTAGTACGGAGTTTCAATAGAATAAGAGCTTAATTCATCATGTGCCCTTTTCCCAACTATGTTGGGATCGGCTTCCAGTCTAACCAGATGCAGCCGTAATACCAGTACGTATTTTATATCGAGTGACTGCCTATCTGATCTCCACAGCCCAGGAACTGGCTAACACGATACCCCTTGACAAGACTGGTTGTCAGACTTTCGGGCTTCTGACGACCCGTAACGACTGTTAAAGATTTAAGAATGGCAGCCGTTACCAACAGTGTTATTTCTGAGGCATGGAGGGCTCTCGGCATGTAAAGATGGTCACACATCCACGGACTGACCGCGGCAAGCGTAGCTTAAACTAATCAATCGACCCGTGCAATTGTTATTACTTAGCCACATGCCCAATAAGAGCTTCATTTATACTGGTTTTATTGTCAAAGTCAAAAGTCTTTCAAATAGGCACTTATAAGGCAGTTTTGAACGTCAACTTATTGCTACTGCAATGACGTTTAGTCTATTGTACAAAGGTTGCAAGATATTCTCTTTGGTTGCAAGCATTGTAGTTTTTTTGGGATGCATGAAGAAGCCTTCTCGTGTAGCGCAGTTTGTTCCGCCAGTTACTCAACTGAACCGAGCGCTCAGCGCATCCTGGACAGTCACACCCAACACCTTATTTGACTGGCTAATTCTTCCCTTGCGGTGGTAGGGCTAACGCCCGCATGGTTTGCCACCACCCTCCCACCGGAGTCCGGCGTCAAGCAGCCTGCTGTGTTTCGTCGGTGCGGTGGGAGTTCCAGTGCCTTAAGCATCTTCTGGGCACGCTCGTTCCATCATAGACCTCATCCATTGCCTTCCATCAGGCGTGATCGAGGTCAAGAGCGGGCCCATTCAGCAATAAAAAAAAATAAAGTAGTCAGAACCAATAGCAACAATTTCGCATTCGCTTGATCTTTGATAGAATGAGATTTCTGTTTCTATTTCATTCATCTTGTCCTGCTTTATTATCTACAGTTGGTGCGGGCTCCCAAAATTATCTCGAAGGTCTTTATCGCTAACTCGAAACGGTTGGTGGTCATAACTTTGACTTAGTCCAAGCGATAATATCTGGAACAGTTTACGTAAGTCAAAGGAGTTTTGTATACTTTCAGAGGTTTCGGAGTGAAAGGGAAAGGGTACTTTTTTGTTTCGAGACATTGGTTGGAACTTAGGAGGAAAATGTGTGAATAGAACTTGTGCTTAGTTAGGGCCAATAGGTACTTTCTGTTAGTTTTATTGTATTGTTAAAGTTTCTACACGAGTGGTCTATGAGTTAAGTATACACAAAAAGCCTACAATGCCTTCAGAGTTCAATACAATAACATTTTCCGGGCACTGTTGCGGCTCCCGCGTTCATGTAGTTCTTCAGGTATGTTTTCGGACGCGCAAATAGATGACTTCTATGCAATTATGCGGAGGAAAACCACGTCAGTCTTGAAAGACGTGCGGGGAAGTAGCAACAGCATCCTGAAAATGATAGCAAATAGGTTGGATGCGGCTGTGTTCAAGCGATTTATCAATCTGCATGTGAGAGGTGCGGGTTGATGAAGCGACATTCTTTTTCTTTTTTTTTTAATAAAACGTTGCCCCACGCTAGGAATTTCTCCTGTATTGTGGGTGCGTTTACAAACATTTAAATTCACATACACAAACAGCCAGACCCGGAACAACTACTTGTAGGTCATACAAATATTTGTTCCGTGCGGGAATCGAACCCGTGACACGCAGCGCAGCAGTCAATCGCTTAACCACTGCGCCAACCGTCCACTGCTGGACATAGGCCTCCCCCAAGCACCTCCACTTCGATCGGTTCTATGCGAATGATGTGTGTGTGTCAATGATTATGTAATCTTAATCTTAACTGCAACGCAATATAATTTCACCATAGACCAATCCAACATACCTTCTGCATAAATTCCATCACAGAATCCTAGAATCAAATCCTCAAGATCCTAATCCCGTCTAATCCAGTCCTTTGCCGTCGACCGTCCCGTCAAATGGCTTAATGATCTGATGATGTCACTGGCACTAGTTGTCATGACATTGTGGGGTTGTCAGTGTCAAAGCAGGTATTCTCTTTGGTTGGAACTACCGTGCGCAGTCGAGCGTGCTTTGTTATCTCCTCTGATCCTGGTTTTAACTTCGAAAAGGGCGTTTGCGATTGTGCTTTTGTGGTAAATATTGCTTTGCAATTTTATTTTGAGTGCTAGTTTTTTTTTTAATAAGCAGATAACTGTTTGTGTTACATTGCTAAAACGTGACTGTTAGTGAAATAATCCTAACTAATATTATAAATACGAAAGTGAGTTTGTTTGTTACGCTTTCACGCAAAAACGGCTGAACGGGTTTCGATGAAATTTGGCTCACAGATAGACCATGACCTAGATAATGACATTAGCTACCAAAACTTCATTATATTTCATTATTCGCTGAGGTTCTTCACTACATGCACCGTATAGCATAATGGTGGTACAATTTATCTAGAGACATGTTTTTAGGGTTCCGTACCCAAAGGGTAAAAACGGGACCCTATTACTAAGACTTCGCTGTCCGTCCGTCCGTCTGTCTGTCACCAGGCTGTATCTCAAGAACCGCGATAGCTAGACAGTTGAAATTTTCACAAATTATGTATTTCTGTTGCCGCTTTAGCAACAAATACTAAAAACAAAATAAAATAAATATTTAATATTTTTTTTTCCTATACAACAAACGTGTTTTTTCGGCGTTTTTGCCTTGTGGTACGGAACCCTTCGTGTGCGAGTCCGACTCGCACTAGGCCAGTTTTTTTAATTTTCCACTGTAGCGCGGCCACGAAGTGTCACACTTTTTCATCCTGAATCGTAGACGACAATAGCTAGTACAACAATGAACCCCTTTCAAGACGTTGCTTAAAGTTAAAATACGTTTAAACGTCGAAAGTGTATGGTTAAACAGTCGCTAATCTACATACAGGGTTATTCGTAAAACATTAACAACCTCTTAAGAGGTCATTGTACTCATCATTATGAACAACTTTACAATGGGACCAAACCTGAAATGGCGAAAAAAAATCAGCTGTTCCCTACATTTATGTTCGTACCTATAACTCGTCAAAATGTAGGGAACAGCTAGGTTTGGTCCTATAGTAAAAGTTGTTCATAAATAATTTCATTTCAATTCATTCCCAGAACCGCTTAAACTCGGTTAAAGGTTTTTGTGGTAAGTACCTATATATCCATATAAAATATGTAAATCAAAACTATTATTGAATGAATTCGGCGTATTGAAATGGTCCATTTTCAATACAAAATATTCCACTTATGTGACAAAAAAATATCTGAAGCCGTTTGACATTTCTGGAATGAAACCACTCAACGGAGGCAATTTCCTCTTTTAGTGAAAATGGTCTCAGTTACACCGTAGTGTAACATCAATATTGTTTTCTTTCAACTACTTAGTAATGTTATCATTAAGCACTACAAAACCGATCACAAAGGACGTATTTTTTGCTTAGAACCAAAACAGTGCAGAAATGTTGTATGAAATCTCATGGTTGCACTGTTTTCATTAATACACTGTTTTTTATTTTTTATTTAGATATAAACTTACCACAGAGGTTTAAGGTTCCGTGATGTTTAATATAAAATGTATGCATTAGATCAAAAAGATACTGGCTGAAAAGAAAAATCGGCTGAATAAAACCGGATGAAAAAAAAACAAATGGCGCGCATTTTGTAGCATTGTAAAACTTTGATACTTCATATTTAGCAAGAAAAGTTTAAAAAAATTGAAATAGACAGCGATAGCGATATGAATTCAACTCCAGAAAGTATAAAAACAGCTGCAAATGAAATTGTTAATAACCTTTTGCCGCAAAAGTCGCGGGATAAATATTTAAAAGCTTATAAAATCACTGTCCGAAAGTGTGTTTTTAACATATTTCAGTGAGATGTCCTAAAAAATGAGACCATCTTCATTGTGGTCTATAAATTCAATGATAAAAAGCACAGTTACACATCACCACGTCCGTCTACTTCTCATGGAAATGATTTGAAATTGAGCCCGCGTCTACCTGTATTGTCTGATTCTGATGATGATAATAATTATTATTCACAAATAAACTAAGCAAATTATAATTCTGTAAATACATATTTGCTACGGCCGCGAATCATATTTTAATCAAGGTACAACTTAATACTGACCAGCAAATTGCAAAAAACGTAAAAAAAAAATGAACTTCGCGGGCTACTCTGGCGCTTTCGCCTTAACACACTTCAGATTCCGATTGGTAATGTGTTACGCAATTTCCCCGGCAAGTTTGTCTCTTAGAAACAACTTTACTAACCGTTGATTTTTCAGTAGAATGGCAAATACAGGCAATGGTTATTATGATTGTTATTGTGATGTTCACTGGGATGCTTAATAAAACACACTTTGACAGATACATAGGTAAGGTAGCATAAACGGAATCCAGAGACGTCTGATGTCGGCTACGGCCGGTAAGTGACTGACCTGTCAATGCTTTCCGCATACACTACATCCTTCCTTTATTTTTATTAAATTGAAATGTTGAATTGATTCTAATCGCCGATTCGAAAAGGTAGTTTTCGTATGGAGAAGAATGGGCAAGAAACTCCATCGTTACTCTTTTAAAATGTTTTACAAGTTCTTATAAACATAATATTTAATTATATGTGAAGACGATGCACTCAATTCTGTGATAGATACATCGTGCTCACATATTTACAAATATTGTAAAAGTAGATGATTTTCCTAGAACTTTCGCTTTGATAAATCCAATTTAATGGAGTGTTACATATGGTTTCCTCATGATGTTTTCCGGTTTCCTCACGATGTTTTCCTTCGCCATATAATGGATGTCCAAATGCGTCCAATTTAATGGATGCCCATTGCGTCCAATTTAATGAATCACATGTCTTCGAAGTATTGGTTCTCAGACATGCCGGTTTCCTCACGGTGTTTTCCTTCACCGTTGATGAACAGTGGTGATGAGTGAAAATACACACAATGCCTGCCTGGTTTCAAACCCACGAACTTAGTCGGGCTAGACCATCACCACGGTTGTGCTGAAATTAAATGCTATTATTATGTGTATGTGCCTACGTGTGACATGGTGAGTGATCTTGTCTGTTCAAACTGTTAAATAGCAAGGTGTATTATTCTTTTGACAATATTTAAATGACAAATTTTAATTATACTTTTTAACTTAATCCAATATAAGCTCATGTTAAGACATACTAAATAATTTTGAGTATTGTTGTATGTTTTTTTTTTCACATGACCTTATGGAACCTTTGATATTTTGTATGCCTTTTGGCGGGGCACAGCTCGGATCTTATGTATTTATAACACCTTTTGTATGTACCCTGTGTTCACGAAATAAGTGTATTTGAATCTGACACAACTTAACTTGTTTGGTAAACAATAATTATTGAGATCTTCTATTATTTTACATCTGTCATTGTGGTTGTGTCCTTACACCTCCTACCTAATATATATCTTACTTCGTTTCTTTCCATATTCAAGAACCTACCTTTAGATTCAACGCTTGTATTTCTATAATAAGGTCCCAACAATTGCCATGGAATTTGAACCTTATCATGAAGGTATGACATTAAGTTTTGTGTTCCCAAAATTGATAATTATCTGAGAGTCTGAATTCGAATATACTGAGACTTCTAATTACTCAGTTGATTAGATCATCCAAACAGTACTAAAGAGCTTCCCATATTTCGATATAACTAGGTACTACAGTAACTTAGTATTCCAGTACTAAGCCATCTCCAAACATCGTTTATTTATATCGTATAGATAATATAATGGTTCTAAGCAGTAGGTAAGGTATACTTGCAGAAGTATAATTTGTTTGAGATCCCTATCATCACATAGTTTTGAATATTTGCTGTTTATATGTGACGGAAACTTTGACAAATTTATACTTTTGCTATGTTTTTGCTGTTGTAATGTTTTATTATTTTTAAACAGCGGATGTGTCTATGCTTAGATTTATTTATAGTGTTCAATGTGTGTAATGTGATTTACCTGAGTTTAGATTGGTTCAAGGGCCAGTGTTGGTATTAACTTAATGACAACAATGATGTTGGCATGTGCCTAATACACATCATGGAGTTTGTATATGTGTCCCAGTATTTATAGAATAATTTTTTTAGACAGATGTCACATTCATAAACGTGCTTGTAATTCTGATCGTTTGCCTGTGCGGATGCACAATATATTTTGGAGTCTAATATGGTATTTTATTGAGTAGTCCACGGAATTACCAACAGCGCGTATCTACCTATTTCTGTAATTATTCTTCCTTTTTTTTTTTTTTTTTTTTTTTTTTTTTGAACAATATTGAAAAATTGAACAATAATAGATTTAGAAGATATTTATGAGTCAATGCGATTTTTTTTTTTTTTTTTTTTTTAGGGTTATTTTTAATTTAGTAGTATCATTAGGTACTTTTAACCACTTCAATACCTATTAGGTACTACTTGACAACATTTCCGGTAGGTAGTTCAAGAAATTTAATCTGACAAAAGTTGTATTTTTGCCTGTTGGTAAAATATTATTTATTTACGTTTGTTAGTTAATTACCATAACATTGAATCATCAAAATAATTTATAATCGTATCATGTTCTAGAATACTGGGTTGTCCTGGTGATGATCGCTGAGCGAATTGACTGCCCCTACATTAGGAAATGCTGTAGCAGACATGTATAGCCAGTGCACTTAGTTTTAATTGACATTGACATTATTATCTTAATTTTAATTCCATTACCTTTTTAATTTTGTATTCGTTAATTTGTTTTATTTCTATGCATTGAAATTTTATTCTGTGGTAGTAGGCATTGTAATATTTTAATTTCATTTGGGTCTTGCCTGAATTAAATGAATTTTATTTATTTATATTTTTATTTTAAAGCTGCATCCTAACCAACTTTCTTACGGATGCAGCCGAATAACAGTATTTCATATGGGGCGACTGCCCACCTGACCTCCAGAACCCAGCCACTGGGTAATACAATAGGTACCCCTTGGCAAGACTGGTTGTCAGATTTTCGGGCTTCTACCCGTAACGACTGTCAAAGATCCACGAATGACATCCGGGACCAACGGCTTAACGTGCTTTCCGAGGCACGGAGGAGTCTCGGTATGTAAAGATGGTCACCCATCCACAGACCAACCGCGGCAAGCATAGCTTAACCTGATCAAACGACCTGTGCGGCTGTTATTATTTAGGCCTACTTGTACCCCTACTACCTACTGCGTAAGCAATACTTGTACGCCTGGCAAGGCAGCACATAGTGACATATTTTTTTCCATCATGGGCCAGTATGGTATATCTATGTGTACAAATAAATATATTTTAATTTGAGTTTTAACTAATCTTCCATCAATATAGACTGACTTCTAATGTGACAAACAATACAAAAGATGGTGCCAATCTCATACTGAAGGTATCAATACTTTCACTCAGACCATTGTAATACTAGTAACAGGACCTCACCTAAGGCAGTATTATCAACTTTGTGATACTTAAATAAGAATTATAATCTCATAACCACATCACGCCTGTACCTATGTTTGAATAGGTAAGCAATCTTTATTGTTATAAGTACATTATTGTCTTGGTTTCACATAATGATACATGGCACCTGTAACTTAGTGACCTTTGATAGTACTACCACAAAACTCCAACAGAAGAAGGGAACTTCTCTTCTCAAACAAAATTGATTTACCGATTCATCATATCATAAGAAAATATTATGTCATACTAATTCATGTTACAGGTGAAAACAGTTTTACTAAACATTTTGTTCATCTATCTACCCTTAAGGAATCACTGGTCCCCAAGTCACAGGCTATAACCTAGTTTGGGTGCCAGGAGATAATACTCAATGCACTTTATGTTGTACCATATTACTGTACTTGTAACCTTTATGAACATTTTACTGGAAATAAACATTAGTATTATTATTTTGAGTGTCTTTTTTTTCTCACCTCTTAGGCTGGTTTTAGCTACATTTACGGGCCAAAGTCAAGTAAATGCAGCGTATGGTGTGTATTAGAGTGTTTTCTTCCTCTAACTGTATGAATTTCCTAACTATTCTGCAGGTGTTTAAGATGGCAGCTTTCTGTTGTTATTATATTATTATTAATTAATCATTGCAATAACATCAAACAGCAGTTTACTGTTATTGTGACTTTTTATTTTCACTTTGCCCCTATTTTATTTCAAAGTATGTATACTTATTATTTTAACTGGTTGGTAGGTACTAGTACCTAATTATAGTAACAATTACATAGCTTTTGTCTTTCCCATAGTCTGTTGATACCGATCTAAATTTAGATCGGTATAATGTCACCCTAGAACTCAGGTACACATGTTAAGCATTATCAGTAGTACTCATTAGTTACTTATTCCTACACGCAGGAAATTTTCCTCTGTGGAACGGGTCTACAATAAGAGACTTTTTACTACCATCAAGTACCTAATAACCCATATTTTTTTTTTTGCATTGTTTATGTTTAATAGATATTACAATGAATACATTCGTTTGGGTGATTCTCCCAACATGGAGAAGAGTAGCTCGTTTCATAAATTTCAAGTGCCCTCTTCCATTTTCTCCAACTAGTGCCGACAGATGTCGGATCGCCTTCGCAATCAAAATGGTTTTAGTTGGGAAGTGTGGATGATGCATGAGTCATTTTGCAGCTTGCATTAAAATGTATTGACTCTTATTTTTGCGTGGCTTTTACTGAAAATAACAGTAACAGTATTACAACTGCATGCCCTATTATATTTTTGTAAGTACTTATTGCGTGAGTCATTTTTTGGGGCGACCTGTAACAGGATTTTGAGACTCGTATGCGTGGCCTTTTATCTTTTATATAGATAACAGTATGCGTAGCCATAAGGTACTTGTTAGTATATGCGTGGCCTTTAGACCATTTCGGATTCAGCATGACCTTTGACTTATGTGTACGTATGACTAACTAATTATACTGAATAACTTTATTCAGTAGCGTTACTTTACTATTATTATGGAAATTGACTGATAATAACCTTTATCTATTAACATATTAGGTTTATTAACTGGTTGGCAGTAAATATGCTAGTAATTAAGCCATTATTATCGCAATGGACTGCGATAGGCTGAGTTGATTGATTGAAGCCATTATTGATGCTACACGTTGACTGCCAGACGACAGACACAATAGAAAATCTATTGTTTGCGGTCACCGGTGACCGCGCTGGCAGTCAATGCATTACACTAACATTTCCCGGTCTTTTCTCACATTTATCCGTTATGCATGGTCGTATTGAGAATAGTATTTGCGTGACCTTGATATTTCTGTGTCGAAATGCAAACAATTGATCCTGGCAAAACCAGTGACCTGATTAAAATAGTATCCAATGATTTTGTTTTATTTTTACAATAGGTGGGTATGTAGGTTATTTACAACAGAAAAGTTAAGTATGTCCAAGATTTATGATATTAATTGGTTATTATTTTTATTTAAAATAAGAAGCGTGCAAATAACTCAATTATCTTGTTATTTAAATGAGAACACTTACCCAATAACAATAATTTACTGTTTGCATTCCAGCACATTGAAATAATTGCGTACTATTCAGGCATAGCCCTTTGTTTTGTTGTAACACTTGTAACCAACACTTACTGCATGGCCTTTGTAACATTTACGCAATGATATTATATTTAAGGGGTAGATATGGCACTAGCGGGCGCAAATTGTTGCAGGCAAATTTAGACAATATTGTTGTAGTTTCATTTAGTCCGCTAATAGCAGCAAGCAACACAATACATATAGCTATCTCTTTCTGTGTCATACGTTCCGCACTGTCTATCGCAGTAACTACTTTGTAATAACAACGCAAAAATACAGAACGTCGGCGTCGGCGTCGCTCAGTATGAACGTAGCGTATCTTTCCTTTATAATATCATTGCATTTACGCTTATAAGTTGTTTACATCAATTGAAGCAGAATTTATTTTTCGTAACTTAATCATACGAAACTTAGGTAACAAAGAAATCATTAGATGTAACCTTTTACCTTGGTAACGATTTATTTACGTGTAGGTAGGTAGGTACAGCGTGACTACGTTCTGTTTTTACTTTAGTATCCAACTATTAACGATCCTTATCGAAATATAGTCGCTTAACTGATCGTAAACAACTATCAACGTGCATTATTTTTCAGCCTGCATTCTTCCTCTTTTTTTGGTAAATGTTTTCTGCACTTACTTTTATCCTCGTCGCCACTTGTGATGTTCACTGGGATGCTTAATAAAACACACTTTGACAGATACATAGGTAAGGTAGCATAAACGGAATCCAGAGACGTCTGATGTCGGCTACGGCCGGTAAGTGACTGACCTGTCAATGCTTTCCGCATACACTACAGTTATGTTATGCATAAAAATTTCATTGTTACATTGTCACATTGCTTCACATAAAATATACTTTATGAGAGATGTGACGTTGAATGTGATCTTATTTTCCTGTATCGAGACTTTTCAATGTAAAATGGAATGGAATACAATGGCTCAATTCGCCCAAGTGTCGTCGTCGTGTATTTGCTATATCGCTCAGATATTGTATGTTTCCTTTTAAACAAATTTTATTTAAGGAAACCAAACGGCAATTATGTACCCAGAAAGAGAGTCATCATCATCTGCCTAGCCTTTTCCCAACTACGTTGGGGTCGGCTTTCAGTCTAACCGGATGCAGCTGAATACCAGTATTTTACATGGAGCGACTGCCTATCTGACCTCCACAACCCAGTTCCTGGGTAATACGATACCCCTTGGTAAGACTGGTTGTCAGACTTTCAGGCTTGTGATTACCCGTAACGACTGTCAAAGATCCACGAATGACAGCCGGGACCAACGGCTTAACGTGCTTTCCGAGGCACGGAGGGGTCTCGGTATGTAAAGATGGTCACCCATCCACAGACCAACCGCGGCAAGCGTAGCTTAACCTGATCGATCGACCTGTGCGGCTGTTATTATTAAGCCACGGGCCCCTCCAGAAAGAGAGTAATTAAGATATATATGTATGGACCGGAATGTTGGGCCACAAATGGGATGAATGATAGGCAATTGCGTGCTAAGAGGGAGAATGAAGAAAGAATGGTTAGGTTACGAAATGAGTACATAGGAGGAAGTCAACAACTTTTTAGTTACCAAAAAGTTGTTTGGAAATCAGTTGTCATGGTAACGGGCATGTGATACAGAGGGATGAGAAATGTTGTGAGGAATGTTTTGAGTTCGAATGTCGATGGAAGACCAAAGAACCGATGGATGGACTGTGTGAATGATGCTAGGGTTATAAAGGGGGTGACTACCGAGATGACGACTAATAGAGAAGTTTGGAAGGAAAAGACATGTTGCGCCGACCCTAAATAACTTGGAACAAGGGTAGGAAAAAAAGAAAAAGTGAGTGGTACTTAACGACCACGGGAAAGTTCTTTCTTGTTTCATCCTTTTCAGTAGTCGGGTTTTAGTTTTTAAACTTTTTTTATTTAATTATTTTGGGACTTATTTCAGTAATATTTATATTTTTTTAATGTGCTTATTAAGCCCTTTTATTTGATACCCCACAAGGCACCATCCCAAAATATTCATTACATTATGTCCTCTTGAGGGCGCCATATTGAATTTAGTGTGACGTCACGTAGCCTATAACCAGCGGACGGTCAAGACGCTTCTAACTATACCTCATTTCTCAAATTATTATAAGTCCTTTTGAAGTTATGAGCGAACAGATGAACATACATACATACCGGTCAAAATCATAACCCTCCTTTTTTCTTCACCGTAGTCGGGTAAAAACTAGTAAAGTGCTCGTACATAGGAGCGACTCGGGTCGACGGCTGCAGTTGCCGTGCTGCAGTCGACGTATGGTAAACTGAACCTCTATGGATTAGCTAAAAAAATTACATTACGGTGTAAAAAATCCGAATCCATTAAAATATTCCCCATAACAAATGCTTATAAAAATAAGCATCGGGAGTTGATAATAAAGGGTTTGGGAAAGGTTCACTTTGTATGTTGTTACCTTAACCGAATGCGAAGTCACGGGCTATGACTTTGAAACGTGACGAGGGAAATAAGAATACCAAAAAAAAGCGGTGAAAACTGGAAAAAAGCGGGGGAAAGTGGTATAAGGAGGAAATAAATAGAAAAGATTTGTATGACTGATATGAATGAATGAAGTATTTTTGGCATACTGATTTTAGGGTATTTTTGTATCCTTCTAAGCGGGTTGCTTGTATAAGGGAAGTGACGAAATAAGTCATTGTGTGGATAGGCATTATTGGGGCTAGCGATTTAGTGGCGATTGAAAATTGCCAGCGAATATTTTTTTCGTTAATCGAATCTATTTGAATAAGAAGTGTAGCTTGTATTTTGTCTAACTCACCAGGAGAAAGGTTAAATAGGTATATACAGAGTTGGGAATATTTGAAAGGACCCCTATTTCACCACCTTGCCAAAATTGCAGAATCTTAAATGTTATGTCTCACCCACATCTTTCGCAAATAAACATTCTATTTTCTGATGCGGTAAAATATGGAACTGTACAAACCTTCTAAATTAAGAATAATTTTGACCTTACTTGAACACTACATAGCAAGTAGCGCTCACCTAAATTACAAAAATATACATCCCATCAAGATAATTCTTCATTAGCAGCCCACAAATCATAACAGGAAAACCTTTCCAAGGCCAAAACATACATCTTGAAAACAGTCTGAAGCCAGGTGAGGGTGGCAAGGCTACCCAACATGGAATATAAATCACTTCGTATCGCCCTGCTACTGCCATGAAAAACTGCCGCGTGTAACCTTATGAGGGGATCGTAGGATGTGGGGCATATATCATTGTCTGATCTTGTGTAATGACACTGTTGGGTCATGCGAGATTTGAGATATATTTTGGCGTAGTTTTGGTTTGGACTAAATTTATTTATTACTAGCTTCTGCCCGCGACTTCGTCCGCGTGTAATTTCTTGTTCCCCCGACCCATCCCGTCGCATCTCATCGCCTGTCTGCGCTATTACTTCATTTTTACTTAGCGTTCTGTTTGACTTTTTTCCTTTTTTCTCGGCTCCTAAAGCTTCTTAATCTTAGCTTGTGATAGCGTGATGTTAAATAGCCTATAGCCTTCCTCAAGAATTGGGCTATCAAATACAAAAAGATTTTTCAAATCCGACTGGTAGTTCCAGAGATTACCCCCTACATATAAACTTTACCTCTTTTCTAATATTATTCTTATATTTCTATTATTATTTTCAACAATGAGTACACTGTTACTTTATAATTTGTACAGACGCCAGCACATAAAGCTACCACAATCTGTCAAATTTCTTTAATAGATTTTCAACTTTATCGCTAAGTATTAAGGTTCAAAGTTGATTGGAAAAAATTGACAGTCTCGGGTAGCTTGATGTGCTGGCGTCTGTACATTGCAAACTAAAGTCTAAGCGCCTCTTCTTACAGTACAATAACACAATTAATTAATTAAAACAAGTAATACTTACATATTATATTTTAATTAAATTAAATATGACACAAGTGCCTACATATTTAGACTTAGCACTTAGTTGTTATATTTCAGACGTCACTTAAATGAGAAGGCACTTAGAGCTTTATTCGGAAATTAATTTTGATTGCATACGTACGTACTGTTAAAGACAGAAACTCGAAAAATAAATGAAACATGTAACATGCAAATATTACTACCTTAGCGACATCTAATAACAAAAGTATGACAATATCTTCCAACTCAGTTTAAACTTGGCGACTTTAAGATAATATTGTAAAGAAAGTTTTGCCAAGAAAAATTCTTGTCTCCGTAGGTTGGTACCCTTTGCATGAATTTGCGAAGCGTTCTATTATATATCTGGCATCGAAGGAGGTAGCCAAACTAATTGGTGTTGAGCTCAAGTTAAATTTTGTAGAAGGCATGCTGTTAAAAGGGTTCAACTGATGATTTTCGATGTTTATTAACTTTGTTTCACTTTATGGGTCGAGTTGGGACAAAAGGGTAGATGTAATCACGATGTGCTTGTATTAAACGATCAAAGTTTTGTGGGTTATCATAGACGTGGTAAAAAGGAAGGAAATACGATAACGAAATTTCATTTGTTATGAAAAAATATTATAAAAATACCTACTCCACGAGTAGTGGCTATTTGACCGTTGTCCAACCATCTTATTTCATATTCATATATTTATTTGCATTCTACAAGGTGTTCATTTGCATCCTCGTCAAATTTCAGGAGGTTGTCTTAAAAGACATTTAAGTACTTTAGTATTTTAGTACTTTAGTAGGTACTTAGTAAAGTAAAAGGCGTTTGTTTGTGTGTGAAAGCGCGGTTATAGGCTAGTAACAGACGGGCCGCGTTTAAATACGGCTGGTTCACACTTACGGATTTCCGTAAATAAGAACAAAAAAAAACTACCCATTTTATTGTTGATTTGGGTTGAGAATCATTAGCATAATTACGTCCTTGAAATGACTAGGATGCAAATCAACACCTTGTATAACGTTGTAGAGGTGTTAGCTAAGGCACAATTATGGACTCATGGAAATCATCATCAAAATCATCTGCCTAGCCTTTTCCTAACTTCGTTGAGGTCGGCTTCTAGTCTAACCGGATGCAGCTGAGTACCAGTATTTTACATGGAGCGACTGCCTATTTGACCTTCTTATTTGTATAAAAAAATATTATTTTTTGAAGTGAAAACTTCTTCAGGTGCGTTGGGCATTTTTTGAGATGGGAAACTACCATTGAACTCGCGAAACTGTTACCGTAAGCGACACCGCGCGTGTTTTGTTTATAAGACGATTAAAAAAATACCCGCTTCGGATGTGTTCCGTGTGTTCGACTGTCCTCGGGATGTACTCGGTTTTAATGTAAGTCCGATATGTCAGTGAGTGATGGCAAAATATTCTGTTTGTGTTTTGTTTTCACTTCTGATGTGGTCCCACTGCTGCAGGCAAAGGCCTCCTTTTCCCCTTTTCACTCCTCTCTGTCTTGAGCTAGTGTCCTATAAACATAGGGGTAATTAAATAAACAGAGAAATTATTTAGAAAAAAAACATGTTCTCCACCTAATTAAACATTTCAACGTTAGAAAGTTAAAAGGTCTTTACAGAATATCATGTTCGAGAATGGGCGCCATCAATTGGGAATGGTAATTTTGGTAGTTTTTTTTTTTTCATTGTTTACCATGGACGCTTTTAACGTGCTCGTCTTTCTATATCATTGTCACTTGTATAATTTCAACTGAAACTGAATGATGTAACCAATATTTTGAAAAGAGTCTCCAATGTCCATGGAGTTCCTTGCTTTGAGTGACTGCCTCCTTGACAATTTATTATTATTGTCACAAAGTTTTCATGCCGAATTTAGTAGGCAGAATATGAAGAACTATTGGTATGTGTTATAAAATCTGTAAAATACCATATTTCAGGCAAATAAATGAATGAATGAAACAATCAATCAATTCTAAAGTCTCTGTAAATAGCAATAAATATTTTGAGTTTGTACGTAAACAGGTGGAGGAGGAGGAGCTATGGGCTAAAGTAACCATACAATGGGACCCAAACAGCAGCAAACGGCAACACAGCAGGCCCAGAATGAGATGGCGGGACGAGCTCGACTCTTTCCAGAAGGATTGGCGTTTAACAGCACTGGATAGGGATAAGTGGAAGGAGGCCTTTGCCCTGTAGTGGGACAGAAATGGCTGATAATAATACCGCGGGTTGTCCTTGGGTGCACTTGCATACTGCGAACAGGGATAATCGTCGGTTGGTGCCTTATTTCATTGAAAACGTCTAACGGGCCTCTGCGAGTTGGCTTCGGCCCCTCGTACGCCTTCCAAAGGACCAGGACCCCATGGTCCCGACACATGTTAAAACATAAAAATAATAATAAGTAAACAAATACTTACATAGCTAAATGTATTTTTCATTCGTCATCAATTTAGTAGGTATCCAATCGGCATTTTCCCCAGCCAGCGAATCGAGATTTCTATAAAAAACTGAATCCAAGTAAAACAATTGCCTCTCTAGCAATTATGCTAATTATCGGAATCGTTCACGGTAGAGAAAATTATACGATTTCCGCGTTCCTTTCCAATGTCAATGTTGGAACAAATCGATTTGTTCTAGATTGGAAAAAATAATTAGGTATAATTAAATTAGATAGGCAGTCGCTTTATGTAGTATATTGGTATCCAGCTGCATCCGGTTAGAAAATAGGCAGTTTTTAAATAGGCTTTTGTACTGGCGTACGTCGTTGAAATATGATAAAAGGTTATATACTCTGTGACGTATGACGTTTTGTAATGACTCGTTCAACATGTGGCAAACCTTTTTGGGTGTCGTCGGCGATCTGTGTTTTGGTGCGCAGTAGCAGTTCCTAACACGGTCCGTTAATCTGACTCCAAAAATGCTGAGCTCCATTGCTCGTAGCAAACCTTAAGCTTGAACTTCTGCTGAACTGTCAAAGTCCAGAAGGCCAATTCCCGAAATTAAAAACATTCAAAATCTAGTCGCGATCTCATCTCAGCGACAATCAATGTCAAAAACTTGTCAAATATATAGGGAAATTAGTGGTATTTTTCAGGGAATGTGACTGAGATCAGACTGTGAACGTTCTTAATGTTACGGGTATTGCCGCGTTACGGGTATTGCCGCTCAGGTTTGAGCGCGTAGACTAGTATAAAAAAATGTTTTTGTTTTTGCCTTTCTACTTTCTGCTACCAACATTCTTTAACTTATCATCATCTGCCTAGCCTTTTCCCAACTATGTTGGGGTCGGCTTCCAGTCTAACCGGATGCAGCTGAATACCAGTATTTTACATGGAGCGACTGCCTCTCTGACCTCCACAACCCAGTTACTGGGTAATACGATACCCCTTGGTAAGACTGGTTGTCAGACTTTTGGGCTTCTAACTCCCCGTAACGACTGTCAAAGATCCACGAATGACAGCCGGGACCAACGGCTTAACGTGCTTTCCGAGGCACGGAGGGGTCTCGGTATGTAAAGACGCACAGACCAACCGCGGCAAGCGTAGCTTAACCTGATCGATCGACCTGTACGGCTGTTATTATTTAGCCACGGGCCCCTCAACATTCTTTGACTTATCTATGTACCTAAACATAAAACTAGCCATTTATTAACATTATCTCATGTTGCAGCAACGTGCATCAATTGTGCCAACACTATAATCTGCGGAGATACTGTTATCTTGACAGATTAATTATAATTTTATACATTACGTAGTCAACTCACTGATATATGGCATGAAAATTATAATAATGATAATCTATCTGAGAGTATTATAACGCGCGTATAAATTAATGATCCTCTTTCGCAATGTTTTATTACTTCATTATCGCATCATTAAAAGAGGTTTATACAAATTACGGTTTTATTTGTCTGTTTAATTATAATTATTATGACTCTTTGATAACGGATGCTGGTTATTGTTTTATCAATGCTGCGTTTAATGGTGAAAGCTTTATTTGCTACTTCAGAAGTTAACTATTAAAACATAAATACTAAATTTTTAATGTTGTAATTATTTGGAGAACATAAACAAGTTTATTATATTTAAGTCGCATCACTGGGTGGCCGAGATGCGATACATCGGGTCTTCTTCACGATCCGACATAGTTTAGTTAAGTGTGGGCACTGTAGTGGATAAGTACTCGAACGAAAAGATTATTTGAATTTTAAAGTAACTTTATTAGACTAGCGATTAACAACCGAAACGCATACGTGCTTCGGAAACAAACACGTGCGTTGGTATTGAGCGATTGCCAAGACTGTCCGAGCTCGACTGTCGCAACACTCGGTCTTTCCGCCAGTCCTCGCTGCATCCCCTCCACTGACGATCGTCAAGAAGTCGGTCAGTCAGAAAATATGAAGCTGTTGGGGTCGGATTCCAGTCTGACCGGATGCAGCTGAATATCAGAACTTTACGTGGAGCGACTGCCTATCAGACCTCCACAAACCAGTTACTGGCTAACGCGATACCCCTTGGTAAGACTGGTTATCAGACTTTTGGGTTTTTTTCCGTATCGACTATCTACGAATGACAGCTGAGACAAACGACTTGACGTGCTTTCCAGAGTCTCGTTAAGTTACTAACGGTCATCCATCCACAGACCAACCTCGGCAAATGCAGCTTAACCTTCCATGGACCCGTGCGTCGGTTATTATTTCACAAGGAGCCTCTTAGGTACCTAGCTATGTAGATGTACGTATACCTACTAATGTTTAAAATGGTAACCGCTCGCTTCTGAATGTGTGCAAGTGCCATCCCACTTGAAGTATCGATTTGTTGAGATAACAAACCTCCCATGTTTGTTCTGTCGTATTTAGAAGTAGGGGACTATTGTGTATGTATGTATGGACTATTGTGTATGTATGTATGCTCGGTAATCGATAAAGTACATTATTTCTGTAGATTCTGAAGTTAATATTTGTAGAGGCTGCCACATATTGTCCGCAATTTACCGGCAAATGTCGTCGCTGAAACGTTATTTATGACAGCAAGTTGGTTTGACGTTCAAAAGTGCCATTAATATGCCTATTTGAAATAAATGATTTGACTTTGACGTTTTTGACACCATAAAGCGGGGTTTGACCGCTGCTATCGTTTTCTTGACAGTTGCCACTACGGCCGTTATGTGGCGGCCTCCGCTCTGCTAGGATACTGAAGCTTTAGGGTCTTCCCGTGAGCATAGTCAAAGACGAAAGTATGAAGGAGTAAAGAGTATCAAATATTAGTTTGTTACAGTTACATTGTAAGTAAGGCCCTTTAGACACGCCACGCTTTCTTCATGGTACGGCGTATAAACCGCGCCATAGAAAAATCGTGGCCATAGTGATCCATACAACACTGACCACTGTCCTACATACGGCGTATAAACAGCGTCGTAGAAAAAAATGTGACCGTCAACAAGCTTTCATAGTGATCCATACTACACTGACGACAATCCTACACACGGCGTATAAACAGAGCCGTAAAAAAAAAACGTGTCCATCAACAAGCTTTCATAGTGATCCATACAACACTGACGTCAGTCCTACACACGGCGTATAAACAGCGCCGTAAAAAAAAACGTGTCCATCAACAAGCTTTCATAGTGATCCTTGAAACACTGTCGACAGTAATTCTACAAGACGTATGAATCGCGCCGTAGACAAAACGTGTCCGTCATCAAACTTCATCCATACAACACTGGACAACCGTGCCATGGCGAAAAAACCGTAGTTTTTTACGGCAAGAAAAACGTGTGGGTATAAAGATCATCATCATCATCTGCCTAGCCTTTTCCCAACTATGTTGGGGTCGGCTTCCAGTTTAATCGGATGCAGCTGAATATCAGTATTTTACATTGAGCGACTGCCCATCTGACCTCCACGACCCAGTAACTAAGTAATACAATACTCCTTGGTAAGACTGGTTGTGAGACTTTCGGGCTTCTGACTACTCGTAATGATTGTCAAGGACCCACGAATGTCAGCCGGGACCAACGGCTCAACATGCTTTCCGAGGCACGAAGCGGTCTCGGTATGTAAAGATCCGCGACAAACAACAATCAAAAACAAAGGTACAAAGAAAGGTTTTGTGTGTACAAAGTTATAAAGATATAAACAACAGTTAGAGGACCTACCTGTTGTCTATATCTAAGAAAGGGAGACTGTGATGTGACCTCTGTGTTTGTTTCTGCCTTTCTTCTCTGAATAGTCTGATAGGAAACGCCGACCTCATGTAGTTTTAAAAAACATAATTGACGTGTAAAACCTACTGTTTGTGCAAACCTACTTACAAAAATAAAATCATTTATCTATTACTAGCACTTTACCCGCGACTTCGTCCGCGTGATTTCGTACTTTCCTCTAAAAATTTCGAAAATGTATGTTTATGATCTCTATCATTTATTTAGGGTTGATTTTTCAATCACCTGATAACTTTATTCGAGGAATAATTTTGAAATTTTGACAGTTGTTTCATACAAAAACTGTCAAACGTCAATTTTATTCCTTGAATAAAAGTGGCGATGGCAAATCAGCCCTTAGGTAAATAAGTATTCGGGCCAATTTTTAAGTTTATACATCAAATGGATCAGATTTTTCAACCCCATTAGAATTTTTTGAAAAATCGTTGGGTTGTGTTCATAACTTGACTCAAAGACCCATACCCACTATCGAGTTAATAGAAGCAAGCAGTTAAACCCACCCCTTACTTAAACTTACTACCTTTTTCCACCTTGGTAGGAGTAGATTTTTGAAAAACCCTAAAACATATAAGTACCTACTTTTTTTTTTGTTTTTAAGTACCGAGTTTCGAGTTAATCTGACAGCGGGTTACATCTTTTTTTTTTTTTTTCTTTTTTTTTTCGGATGGGAAATCATCAATCATCCCCTCCCGCTCTGGGTGGAGCGGAAGGGAGTGTCAGACTCTTACTGACTAAAACCCACCCGTGTTCCTTCCTTAGCCCTTTATGTTCCGGGCCAGCGGTAACCCTTTCGGACAACCCCGCTGACCCGGCAGGCTTCGGTCCTGTGGGGCCCCTCCTCGAACCTTATTAAGCTGTTTTCAACGTAACAACAATGGTTGACCACCAGTCTCCAATTATGACAATGATTGTAGTCTCCAGACCTGAATACTGTTAAACACTCTCCATACAATTAATTGTAGACAAAAGCTTACAAGAAATGTTAGCATCGGTTTGGTAAACGGGTTAATGATAAATGTTTTACCTTTTACGACGCCCATGGGAACGCAGGGGGTGAGCCGATTCTTCTCTTGGAAGCGCAATCTTGGAAGCGCAAAAGTGAGGTCACACTTGGGAGTTACAGGTACGAACTGCGAACAGTTCATCTTCTAGTTCCCAGATTAATATCCAAGTCCTGAAATCCTGAACGCAAGCACAATGGTCCATTGAACGACTAAGTGCGGAAACCAAACCCATAACATAGAATCCTGAAATGAAAGTAGGCACTTTTGAAATGTACCAGGAAACATGACCATGAATGAAGATAAATTACACAAAGTAAAATACCTCCCCGGGTTCGAACCCACGTCCTACACGTAGGTTAGTCGAGGTTACCACTGTTCTGCAACATACAAGCTTAGTGAATATCCCATTCACCGAAGAGCCTATAATATCGTAGCGACACAATATTATGTCGTCAATAGAATGAAAGGTTATTCAAGCGCTGGGCGTGAGAATAGAAACCGGTCTAGATACATAAGAAGGTAGGTGTATATATGTACAACTACATTATAACTCTGCGTTTACACAAAAGCACTATTAAACGTGTACGAGTACTCTACGTGTTGTGTCTACTGTTTTAGTTTATCGTTAACAACTACAACAATTTGTATACAAAACAAAAAAGGTGAACAAAATAGTTAAGGGGCTATCTCGAAAATCTAAAATCCTCGAAAACCTACTAAACGAGCGATAGTCATGCAATTACTTTTGAAACGCAAACGAAGAGTGATGGCTATCGTGTGCGTGCGCTTGGAATAAAATGACGTAGGTATATGCCAAAACAAATTTACTCCTTTTTTAACCAATAAAATGAATTTAAACTACAATGAGTGAACTTTGGTATGATAATTCTTTATGTTTTAAAGTAAATTCAATTGAATAACTCATAAGCGTTACGCAGTGATGTCGAAAAAGTAAAAAAAAATAATAGTAATATTAAATATCAGGCACAGTTAAATAATTTTCCTCCTTTTGTCTTTTACAAGACTTGTCGGTTAAAATGATAAATGATTTTATTTCTGTAAGTAGGTTTGTACAAACACTTTTACACGTCATTTTTTTTTTAAACTAGATGATGTCGGCGTTTCCTATCTGACTACTTTGAGAAGAAAGGCCGAAACAAACTCAGAAGTCACAGTCTCTTTTAAAGTCCAGACAAAATCTTGGTCAGATCGTGTGAAGACCATGTAAATTGGTGTCTGAAATGGCCTTTTGAGGAAAGAACCACACAGATTTTTTTTTTATATTTTTTTTTTTTTTAGATTGAGCGGACCGGTCCGCTCAATCTAAAAAAAAAAAAAAACAATCAGTGCACGCATTTGTCAAAAATCGTGCAGCTCAACTCAGAACTTGAGGAGCTCAACGATTCGACGAACAATACAAAAAAATCTCACAACATGTAGGTACGAACGAGTTTAAGGATGTAAACGCCATAGAGCGATAGTCTGTCTTGACTCAGTCTGCACTCAGCCTAACAAACTAATTTAGTTACTAGGTAACCTTTTGGTTAACCGTAATTGACCCTGTCTGTGATTCACAGTTCACACTATTGTTATTGAAACATGTAATTATTACTACGTGGGAACTCCATAAAATTAAAAGGAAAACAATTGATTCAATACGAATTCAGTTAGAGAAACAGTGTGTCATAGGTGAGTAGCAAAATAAGGAAATATTTGTTAGGATTTTGTGGAAGGTCTATAAGCATTGTCTTGTAACCCTAAATGTAGGAAAATAAAGCAATCTCACTGTAATCCATTTGTACCTAACTCTGATTGGATTATAGTAATATTATTTTTCTTTCTTTTTTTTACAAATTTATACTTTTCTGTCAGAATAAAATCTTACCTGAATATTTCTAAACTAATATTACAAAGAGAAAAGATTTGATTTTTTTTATGTCGTTTATTACGCTTTAACTAAAACGGCTGAACGAATTTGGATGAAATTTGACACGTGGGTAGTCCATGACCTGGATTAGGGCAGGGGATACTTTTTAGGATTCCGTACCCAAAGGGTAAAAACGGGACCCTATTACTAAGACTTCGCTGTCTGTCCGTCCGTCTGTCTGTCACCAGGCTGTATCTTAAGAATCGCGATAGCTAGACAGTTGAAATACTTACAAATTACGTATTTCTGTTGCCGCTTTAACAACAAATACTAAAAACAAAATAAAATATTCAAATTCTGTATCGAATAACATTTCACCCCACAAAACAGTACGTCTTAATAAATCACATGAAGAATTGGGTGTGGAAAAAGTGGATGTGGCTATTATAGAGAAAGCAACCTTATCTCCATGTTCTTTAATACATCACTCACAAAAAACAAAAAAAACTTCAACATCCGTCTTACAAAAGAAACCAAAATGTACAATTACAATGGAAAAAACGGAACCTAAAGAACTGATGCACCGGAACACGTCCGACTGTAAGATTTGCATTTTAAGTGCCAACACAAAAAATAAAGTAAGGGATATAGCCGAAACTACACTCCGCAAACATTCGGAAAACATATGTCATTATTTAATGCCACATTGTAAAACCGAAAAGCTGCTAAGTGACTTAGAAACAAAATTAAAAACATTTACGTACAACGATTTTTGTATTATATTAATAGGAGAGGAAGATTTTAGCACAACAAACGACTATTTCCAGTTGGTATTTAGTATAAGGACGACTTTGCAAAAAACAAAACACACTAATGTTATTATTTGTACTCCGACATATAGATACAGCTATTATAAAACAATGTACAATTGGAGAGTAGAGAATTTTAACAACCTGCTTTATCTCGACGTAATGACACATGAGCATGCATACTTTCTGGACTCGAATAGGAACCTATCAGATGACTACACAATGTTCAAGAAACGCACTGGATTTATTAACAACTATGGAATGCATACCATTTTTAAAGACATTGACGATTTCATTCAGGGACTAAAGAAATACGATCTATTGAATACCAATACCAACACTATTGACGAGCTACTCCAAATAGACGACGTATCGAATAACCAGCTTTTTCTATGACAATTATTTGCACATACTACATCAAAATATTGCAGGACTCTTAAATAAATCGGAGGCTCTTACGGTATGCTTAGAAGAACTTATATTGAAGAAAATCAATATTGACGTCTTATGCATCTCTGAACATTTCATTATGTCAGGCTATGAAAACCATCTCTTCATCCCCAACTACGAGCTAGCTGCCTGTTTTAGCAGAAAAGACATAAAACGAGGCGGAACATGTATTTTGGTAAAAAAAGGACTTCAGTGGTTAGATTTACCTGATATAAACAAATTAGCAATAAGTAACTCGTTTGAATGTTGTGCTATCAAATTAACGCAAACAGACACCATTGTGATATGTATTTATAGAATTCCTAAATCTAATAATTTAACTACATTTTTTGAGCGTTTGGAAAAATTGTTACAGTCGATAACAAAGAAACGTAAGCAAAACATTATAATATGCGGTGATTTCAATATAGACACATTAAAACGTAGCAATATATCACAAGACCTAGAATGTCTGTTGCTTAATTATAATATAAAGTTAGAACTCAATCAGCCAACTAGGCTAAAAAGCAATACTTGTATTGACAACTTTGCACATAATCTTGGAAATAAATGTAAAGCTGACGTAGTTGAATTTGCTTTGTCAGACCACACCTGTCAAATACTGAAGTGTCCTGTAAAAAGAACCTTCTGTTTAAATTATTGGTATATCAAACGACGAGACTTTAGTACAGATAATATGAACAAATTTAGAGAATGTCTGGAAAACACTTCTTTTTCGGATATCTATGAATGTGATGACCCGGATAGAGCTTACAATCTATTTTTAGATACTTTTTCTCTGTTTTACGGCTTATGCTTTCCGCTCAAAAGAATAAAAATAAGGTTGCACAATAGACCTCAATGGGTGTCACGTGGAATTAGAGCTTGTAGTAAAAAGAAAAGAGCTCTCTTGTGGCGTTACCGTTTGAACAGAAATGAAGCAAATAAAAAAGAACTTAATAGATATACCACCACGTATAAGCGAATAATTAAATTAACACAACGTGCTCAGAATACATATAAAATAGAATCATCATTAAACAAATCAAAAGCGACATGGCAAATCATAAATCGGTCAAAAACTAATATACCCAAGAATACAATTGCAAGCATTAAAATGGGGAATTCAAATGTAACACATCCACGTGACATAGCCAATGTTTTTAATGATTTTTTCATTGACAAAGTTAAACCCGACTGTAATATGGGTATACAAACAACTTCACATATAACAAAACCTAGCCACTCCATGTTTATGGCACCAAGTAATGAAATTGACATAAAAAACATAATAAAATCGCTAAAAAACACTAATAGTGTAGGACATGATGGTATATCCACTAAAACTATTAAATATGTATCGGACAGCATTAGTGGCCATTTAAGTCACATTATTAATTTATGCATAATACGAGGCACATATCCGGCAGATCTTAAGACTGCCGTAGTAAAACCACTGTACAAAAAAAATGACAAGGAAAACACGGAGTCCTATAGACCTATTGCACTTGTGCCAATAATCTCAAAGATAAATTCATAAATATTTAGTAAAACATAATATCTTGACTGAAGAACAAAAAGGCTTTAGAAAAGAAAAAACTATTAACATGGCCATTTATGACTTCCTGAATAAAGTAATTGCAAATGTTGACCATAGAATACCCGTTTGTTCAATATATTGTGATATGACTCAAGCCTTCGATTACGTAGATCACAATATCTTGCTTGATAAATTAGAAGCTTACGGAATAAGAGGAAACGTCCTGCTACTAATCGAATCGTATCTGAAAAACCGAAAGCAATATGTAGAAATCTCGCAGGTAGATCCGAAAACCAAATATGAAAGGGTCTATAGGTCACGTTATAGATCAATCCCATATGGCGTACCACAGGGGAGCGTGCTTGGCCCCCCTCTATTCATACTATATATAAATGACTTGCCCAAAGTGACGAAACATCACATGACTCTTTTTGCTGATGACAGTACAGTTACCATTGACTGTACAAACAAACTAAATTATGATAATGAAGTAACTAATACTATTAATTCAATAATAAAATGGCTCAACAATAACAATCTCAAAATAAATATTGACAAAACCAAACTAATGGCCTTCAGTCAACGCAAAAACTTAACGATGAATATTCACTATGACAATAATAAAATAAATCAAGTTAGCACCTCCAAATTCTTAGGCTTAACCATAGACCAACGCTTGGATTGGAAAGCACACACTATAGAATTGGCAAAGCGACTTAGCAAATCGACGTATGCTTAGCTCGCTCCAGTCATAGGAACGGATGCTATTGTTACAGCATACCATGGAATGGCGGGTTCAATATTAAGATATGGCGTTATTTTTTGGGGAAACTCAGCCAATAAGGAACAAATATTTAAATCCCAAAAAAAGTGTATTAGGGCGATGTTCGGTTTGAAATGTACGGACACTTGTAAACCATTTTTTATTCAGTATAAAATACTGACACTGCCCTCTCTGTACATATTTGAGGTTGCGGTATTTGTGAAAACCAACCCAAATTTATTTCCGAAGCTATCTGACTCAAATAACCGTAGTCGACGACACGTCAATATGCTATGTGCAAGACAGTCTAAGACAGCTCTAATGCATAAAAGTGTTTTCTGCATGGCACCAATTATATATGACCATATACCAGAATCAATCAAAATCTTAAATGTTAATTTATTTAAAAGACATTTAAAAAACTTTCTTATAAGTAAATCGTATTATAATATCTCGGAGTTCCTATCGGAAAAAATAAGTGGTGTCTAAGTATCGATGATGTTGCCCTTTTAAATGACTTATGATTGACTTCTTGGTACTCATCTTTGTTTTTAGTTTATTTATTCTTGACATGCAACAATAATTAAAATTACAATGTGATTCGACTTTATTTAATAATATAAATTATTTATTTTTGTTATTTTTACTTATTTAGATTGACATGCTTGTATTGTATCCATTGACATACTTAATATTGTAGCCAGTGACATTTGATGTAATATTATGACTTTTTTTTATTTTTTATTTGTTGTGATTCCAATGATTTGACATTAATTTGTAAAATGGAATTATATTATTACTCTGTCATTTTAAATTACATTAATTGATTATGATTTGCATGCCCATGTGACGGCAGAACATGGAGATCTAACTTCTATGACAACATCTATGTACCAATTATCTACCCATGTTTGCAAAGAAATAAATGATTTGATTTGATTTGATTTGAAATAAATATTTAAGGAGGGCTCCCATACAACAAACGCGATTTTTTTGCTCGATATCAATAATGGCAACAGGTAGGCACTTGAAATATTCACAAAATACTCAGTTGTATTTTTACTTTAATAATAAATAATAAATATAAAATAAAAACACGTTTGTTATATGGCTCCCATACAAAAAGTTTTTTTTGGCGTTTTTGCCATGCGGTACGGAACCCTTCGTGTGCGAGTCCGACACGCTCTTGCCCGGTTTTTTATCTTGATATTCCCACGAGAAACCGCGGGGCCCATTATTCAATAAGCTAGATATTGATGATATCCATTAGGTAGATAATATTATATTACTACTTATGTGTGACGTAACTTCTTACGTCTGCTTGCATATAGAAACAAAATCACATATATCTATATAACAAATTTTGGCCCAAATGGCGCTTTAGCATTTTCTCCTTTCCAGTGACGATCTGTATGTCCGCGTTGTTCTTCTAAACTTCGCAACGGATCTTGATGCGGGTTTAACCATCATTTAGAGAATTTATTCTGGAAGGTTCATGTCCAAAAAATATTCATATTAAACTTACATATAATAAAAATATCGATGTTTTGTCAAGTCGTAAAAGCCGTGCAGAGCAAGGGCGGGTCGCTAGTTAAAATAAATCGTATCACGTATGCAATATTATTATAATCAACATTATAATGATATCAATTAGAACAGCAGTAGTAAGTGTACAATAAAAATTAATATCGAGGTCGGGATCGCGTCATGGACGTCCGATCGATATTGTTGTGCGCGTCTCCATTATACTATATTTTGGTTTCTACGATATTCGCGTGTGATTTATAGAAGTATTTTGTGATTATAAACTGCTATATAATAATAATAATAATAAAGCTTTATTTAATTCCGTACAGATTACAGTAAAGTTTATCTTAGGTTTTTTAATACAGAGAATAAGTGAAATATTATAAAATGAATGTTATGTAGCTTGTACGAATCCCTTCGGGTAAAAGCGTCCTCCAAGGAATATATTTGCTAACTGATACATAAAAAAACGTAGAAAAGAAAAACTGAATAGTAGTGGGTATCTTTTTAATATTTTTTACACACGTAAGTATACTTTCGGATATTTAGCCGATGTTTGTAAAACTCTCTTAACCGATCAATAGGGACTCGGAACTTCTAGAGGTGAACAACCCTCTAAACAGGCTGACTGATTTATTATCTGTTAAACTTTAATGGCACCCTAGGGAGATCTTACGAGTATGAGGCAGCGAACTAGCCAAGGAAATTTATCTGTTTCTGTAGCCTAGGTATCGGAATTAACCCGTAAGGGAAAATAAACTTAACTTATCTAAAGATCCTATTAATTTATTACGAAACTAGTGAGATTCTCTTGGGGTTTTTATGTTTTAAAGTTTATTAGGGTTCGTGGTACTATAGGTAGTATAGGTATACCCTCTGCCTAACCCTTCAGAGATTATAGGCGTGATGTTAGGTTAAGTGTTAAGGTATGTTATGGTGTGTTTCCATCTTCCAATGAGGACAATTTTAAATGTCAATAATAATTTTTTTTCTTGTCTGTTTATGTGTGTACATAAATGGTAAAATAAAAAGAAATAAAAAAAAATAATTAAGACCCACCGGCAGATGATGAGTTTGTGGAACAAACTCATCATCTGCCTAGCCTTTTTCCAACTATATTGGGGTCGGCTTCCAGTCTAATAAGATGCAGCTGAATACCAGTATTTTACATGGAGCGACTGCCTATCTGACCTCTACAACCCAGTTACTGTAATACGATCAGTTGTCAGATTTTCGGGCTTCTGACGACCCGCAACGACTGTCAAAGATCCACGAATGACAGCCGGGACCAACGGCTTATCGTGCTTTCCGAGGAACGGAGGGGTCTTGGTATGTAAAGATGGTCACCCATCCACGGACCAACCGCGGCAAGCGTAGCTTAACCTGATTGATCGACCCATGCGGCTGTTATTACTTAGCCACAATAATAAAATAAAATTATAATAAAACTTCCTATGGGGCTTCGGCCCCTCGTACGCCTTCCAAAGGTCCGGGACCCCATGGTCTCGAGATGTGTAAAAACATAAAATCACAATCATTATCACACTAATATTACAAACAAACGGCTGAACGGATTTGGATGAAATTTGGCACACAGGTAGTTTATAACCAGGATTAAGATAAATGTTACTTTTTATCCCCATATTCCCACGAGATCGACACGGGCGCAGCTAGTAAATAATAATAATAATATCGTGTGTCTTGATAATTTGTGTCCTGCGTGATGTCCTATCAGCTGCACGTTACAGAAACTGGTGGACGCTGGTGATGGCGCCAAACAAGCAGCCGAATTCTGGGCCGAGTCCATTTAATTTGCTATCGACACACTAAGAAGAATATATTTTTAATTGTGTTTTTCTAGCTTTTAGATAATTAATTATGTTAATAAAATAATCTAAGTAAAGATAAATCTGAATGAAGTATTTTTGGTAATAACAGCCTCCCGCTTTTATATATAAACGAGATTACCATAGATATGTGTAATTAAAGAGCCAGAAAGACGAATCAATCAATGAGAATACGAAAGATTATCTTGTAGGTATATTTATGTAGGTAATACAAACTGAGCAAATAAATATATCTTATCTTATCTTATGCGATAAAAATGCAGAACGGTTACTATAATTAATTAGAACACACACTGCCGTCACATTTTGATAACATAATGAGACGCTAGTGCCACGCCAAAAGTGAATCTAAGTACTCAATTTTCCTACTAACGTATCGCTGTGAATACCAGGCCCAAGATTGGCTATAAAATAATTGCCAATCTAAAAAAAAAATCCCAATACTCCTTTAATTAGACAAACACGTAGACAGGACAAACACCATATTGCACAATAATTCCGTCATAAAAATACCGTACAGACTATACACATGGAAACACACTCGCCAACCCGTCAGTTTATATTTACGCGCCGGCTGACGCAAGCGCAGTGACTTACGCGACGAGGTTATGATCGCACGTGTGTTAATAAAACACCGATAAATACCGCATAGAATCAGTGTATCGATAACAGAACAATCGATTCTCGATATGGATTCGATACCAGTGAACCTACAGGAGTTGAAACCCGAGGGTTTTAGGACATTTCTCGATTCTTTCGATCATGTGTTCTCGGATTGTGACGGTATGTTGAATAACATTCATTATTAGGTGAAGTTGCGTCTTTGGTTTCTGAAAGTGTTGTTGCTATGTGCAATAACGTGTCATATTGATGTATATTATAGTGATAGATTATATCTTAACGTTGCTTACTATTGTCAGTCACTTATAAAAAGTTCGACCACGGGAAGGTAGTTTCTTGTTTCATCCTTTTCAGTAATTGGGTTTTAGTTTTTAAACTTTTTTTTATTAAATTTTTTTGGGGCTTATTTCAGTAATATTTATATTTTTGAAATTTGCTAATTAAGCCCTTTCATTTGATACCCCACAAGGCACCATCCCAAAATGTTTAAATGCATTACTTTATGTCCATTAGAGGGCGCCATATTGAACATAGTGTGACGTCACATAGCCTATAACCAGCGGGCGGTCAAGACACATCTAACGATACCTCATTTGTCAAATTATTATAAGTACTTTTGAAGTTATGAGGGAATATATGAACATACATACATACGTACATACATACCGGTCAAAATCATAACCCTCCTTTCTGCTTCGCCGTAGTCGGGTAAAAACAGGTATCGATTCTAGATTTTATTGACCTCTCGTTCAACATAGTTTTGTATGTGTGTTTGAGGACATTTTATTTAACTTTTTATTATAATTAACCTTTTGACCGCCACAGTCATGTTTAGATGACAAACCAAAATGTGCCCAGCACGCCACGGTTCGACTACATGACAGATTTTGGCGCCGAGGGAACGTTTTTGATTTTTTGACGTGTGGCGGTCAAAAGGTAATAGACAACAATTAGATCCAGTTGGTCAATGCAATAAATAACGGTTTATATACATAAATAGCAAAAATATACTTATACATATTCACATTACTGATATTGAAATCTTCAGATTTCTAGTAACCTTGTACGTTTTATCACAGACAGATTACTTCAGTAATATAATATTGTTCATTTTGAGTCATTCATATAATAAGTAAGTAACCATAACCATAACCATAATCAGCCTATAATGTTCCCACTGCTGGGACACAAGCCTCCTCTCGGTGAGAAGGAGTGGGCCGTAATCCACCACGCGGGCCCAGTGCGGATTGGTAGATGTCACATGTCTTCGAATGTTTGGTTCTAGGACATGCCGGTTTCCTCACGATGTTTTCCTTCACCGTTTTTGAGAGCAGTGGTGATGAAATAATTTACACAAAGTAAAACGCCTGTCTGGGTTCGAACCTACGACCTACAACTCGTAAGTCGCGGCCGTTACCACTTGGCCATCACTGCTCTAATATAAGTAAGTATTTGAACAAAAAATTATGCGCTACACTGAACTGGAATTTAAAAAACGTAGAAAAAGTAAGAGAGGTTTAGTAAGTCAGGAGTAATATCATCATCATAACCACATAAACACTTTCTAAGAATGACCCAATCGCGTATACAATACACACTACACTTTCATTCACAATCGGAAGGATTTTGAAGGAAATTGCTAATCCATAGCTTCATATGTTTGAAAAACTTGTCTGCTTGACAATGTAAATGACGCAATGAATGTTGTGGATTTGTCAAAAGATATTGCTATTGCCATTGTTAACAAGGTGAGGCAACGGGCATATCCTACAACCAAAAATTCGAAGACATGTAGCATCTACCAACCCGCACTGGGCCCGCGTGGTGGATTACTGCTCACTCCCTCTCCCTCTCGAATTGAGGAAGCCTCTGTCCCAGCAGTGGGAATATTATAGGCTGATGATTATGATAATGTTATGTCCATTGTAAATGTTTCACGAAAATACTCCGCGGAATTTAAAGGCTAGACTGGTCCTCAGACTTTATGTACATGTTCATTTTATCTTAGGAAAGTTGTTGTTGACAATCACACTAATATTATAAAGGCGAAAGTTTGTGAGTGTGTGTGGGGGTGTTTATATGTTTGTTACTTCTTCACGATCAAACGGCTGGACCGATCTTGATAAAATTTTGTATGGAGGTAGCTGACACCCTGGATTAACATATAGCTAGGCTACTTTTTACCCCGATATTCCCACGGGATCGAAACTTATGCTGGTGAAACTGCAGGACGCAGCTAGTTACAAATATTTACATCGTAGATTCGCCTTACCGCGCAAAAAGATAGAACGTTGCATTTCTGTTTCGTTTTAACACTTGGACACCCAATGTCTGAGAAACCTAACTTGATTTTCATGGAAACCATAATTATTATATTTGTGTGAGCTTAGTCTTCTCTTCTGTGATGTACGATGAGGGCTAATCTAACAATTTAAATCTTTGGTCAATTGCGATTTAAGTAGGTATCAGATGCAACCAACCTGGTGGTGGGTACAGGTGTGGCTGTCCACTGGTCTTCTTAAAGTAGAGTTTAGGAGAAAATGATGTGGCCGCAGACTGTATATTACCTAACTTTTGCCTCCATGAAGGTCCGAAATTGTACCACGGAACTACTAGGATCCAAAATATTCCATGTCATCGAAATCCTCTCTCCAATATGTCCACAGACAGAGTATGGTACTTTCGCATTTACAATGTTAAGTCTGGATTTAGCTGGATTATACTAGTTTATCCCAAAAGTTGCGTGATCTGCGTGATCTCTCGTGCGTTCCTGCGTGATCGAATCACGAATGAGGAGATCCGCAGGAGAACCAAGGTAACCGACATAGCCCGAAGAATTGCCAAACTTAAGTAGCAGTGGGCAGGGCACATTGCTCGCAGAACAGATGGCCGATGGGGCTGAAAGGTTCTGGAGTGGCGACCACGTACCGAAAGAGGTAGCGTTGGAAGGCCTCCCACAAGGTGGACCGACGACCTTGTGAAGGCCGCAGGAACCCGTTGGATGCGAGAAGCACAGAACCGGTCGAAGTGGAAGTGCTTGGGGGAGGCCTATGTCCAGCAGTGGATGTCTTTCGGCTGAAATGATGATCCCAAAAGTAGGGTTCCAATAAGAAGCATTATCATTTATGCTTTTTTGTTAAACTTTTATTTTGTTTTCAGGGGTAATATGGACCAAAGACCCTATGCCAGGTGTTGGTAAATTCTTTAGCCTAATGAAGAAACATGGAAAGACTGTTAATTATGTTTCAAACAATAGTTTAAGAAGCAAAGAAAATTATGAAGATCGATTTAAAGCTGCTGAAATTGAGAATGGCTTCGTAAGTAACAAATCATAGTGTCATGTTTGTAAACTAATAAGAGATATCTCGAAGACAATCTCTTGGGTTAATGCCATTGTATATAGAACTCGGTTGTGATATTGGTACAGAATACATAACAGGCCAAACAAATATTTAGATCTTTTAACACACGATTCCAAACAAACGGTAATGTTTTTTTTTCGTCGGTTAGTGTGCACTCACACGAGCGGCACGTGTCGACGTCAGAGGTACTTACCTGTCCTGTCGCTGAAGCAGACACGCGTCGCTCGTGTGTTTGAGTACTGCAGTGCTATTCTGTAAAAAGAACACCGTGATAACTTAGGTGAAGTGAGCTTAAAGTGAGCTGTCATTTCACCTGATGCTAGGGATTGACACTATTGACTCACTTTACCTAATTTTTGACGGTGAGATTTACAGAACAGCATTTCTGTACCCAAATACACGAGCGGCACGTTTTTGGCGACACATGTCGTCGTTCGCATGGCTAAAAGTTATCTCATTTTTTAGCTGATTTGAGCCAAGACAACTACATACCTCTATTCGTGATTCTTTACATTTTTCAGTAACCGTCGTACCTCTATGTTATTTGAATCTCAAAATATAACCATTTTGAAAGGCAACAAAATGTAAAGAATCACGAATAGAACAATGTAGCCGTCCAATCAGCCAAAAAATTAGATAAGACTTTTAGTCATGCGAGCGACGATTTAAGCACACTTGTTTTGATTATACTTTGATCTTTCACTATGCCTCACGGTTAGCAGTAGTGGAAGTATGGAAACGGAACTGAAAACAATACGAACGACGAAGGCGTTTTGCATTGTTATTAATGAACAATGCAAAACGTCTAAAATACAAAAAAAAACATTAATTATGTCATAAAACCATGACCAATCTATAGAAATGGAAACTTTAATGCTGTGTAAAACAATCTCGATATGTCCCCACCATGGCCACAAAATACATACTCCAGCGTCACGCATCTTGCGACAGCAATTGCGAAGAAAACAAATGAAAGAAGTTGTTTAGAGTCTAAACAACTTTTTTCATTTGTTTTATTGAGTCACCGCGACCCGCCTTTGGCGGAGCGACGCGCGACGGATGGAAACAGGCGACTCACGCGCGTGTCGCTTGACTCAAGTCGCGTCGTAAGTCGCATCGTTCTAGTTCGAGGTGGAATTAGGAATGCATGGCTAATATCCAATACTCCTAAAAATATTAGCATACCTGCATCATGCATCTCTCTATTGATCTTAGATTTGATCAGTGCATTGAAAAAATATACAGTAAAATATCCGCAATAGTCTGCAAAATAAAATAAACTAACCTAATTCCATTCCAAATGCAGAAAACCGCTGAAAAGGAAACTGTCTCTTATTATGCAAAACGTTGAACTATAAACTCGACGCGTCACTGGGCTCCTAGCCAATCCATAGTTCTGTAACCACTTGGAGATCTGCCCGCCTCGTGAACTGAGAACGAGTAAGCAAATAAAAGAAATTCTCTAAGATTTTCCAAAGACTGCAAAGTTTTCGGAGATAGATTTGGCTTTTCATTTGTCCCATACAGTTGGAAAAACAAATCAGTTCGTGGATGCAGTTTTACTCAAGGACCAAGATCGAGATGCAATATTTTCCCCAGTTTCCATGCGGGTTTATATTATTTTTCATTCCTGTTTGACCCCAGCATTGTAAGCGTCGGCGGTTTTTAAACACACGAACTTAAGCTACACATTGATTTATAGGATTCCTCTAAGCCCTTCGGGCTCTCACAAACACACGGTTTAAATTTTTTCAACCATAGACGCTGCTTATCATGTATCGTGCATAACAAAACTTAGGCAACTCAGATATAACGGGTGTAAAAACACACTTAACTAAGCTGAGACTCACTTGTACTCCTATCATTAAATATTTTTTTGTATTCTGTTTACGGAGATATTGTAGGTCGAAATTCCAACATTTACTGACGTTTTTTTATTTAAATACTCCCACAACCCCTGAACCATTGCATGCACCCTAAAGCACAAGGTTTTGCGTGTGTTACATTGCGCACTACCGGAAACAGCCAGCTAGGTTACCAATAAAACACTCCTTAATACAAATCTCTTTGTACCTTGTTCACACCAAAAATAAAAGTCGTTTCAATGCGTATTTGACAGCTATTATAATGGGTCTTTTTACACCTTGTATGTTGCCAATCACGTCAGTGCTAGAACCGTCTGGAAAGCAACAGTAATGAATGAGAATAATTGGGCATCATTACGTCTGTTTAGCACTTCAATAGCGAATGATATGCTGAGCAATATAACTTGAATGATATATGAAAAGCACCTGACACGTACCCAATTTTATGCCGTTTTAATTCTTAAACTAATGTTACTGCCAACCAATTTCTGAGAGGTGAGACAGAGCTGCAAATAGTTAGCCAGTGTTGGTATTTGCACGTAGTAGATGCGTGCTTGAGTCAGACATTTCAAATCTTGAGCTATGGCCACAGTTTATAAAGTCATTAAATTCTTCTGAACCTTGAAATTAGAAGTTAGGTACTTTGACAAAGAAAAGAAAAAGAATTGCTATTTTATTTAGATATAGGTAATGGTGACAATTTATTAATTTTATTGTGTTTTTAATAAAATATATACACTCAGTAAACGGCGTCAAAAATGTCATAATTATATACTTATAACTTAATCAATAAGAACTATTATATTTTTTATTAAAGGGGCTTGTCGCTAAGTAATAACAGCCGCACGGGTCGATCGATCAGGTTAAGCTACACTTGCCGCGGTTGGTCCGTGGATGGGCGACCATCTATACATGCTAAGACCCCTCTGGGCCTCGGAAAGCACGTTAAGCTGCTGCCCCCTGCTGTCATTCATGGATCTTTGACAGTCGTTACGGGACATCAGAAGCCCGAAAGTCTGACAACCAGTTTTTCCAAGGGGTTTCGTATTACCCAGTAACTGGGCTGTGGAGGTCAGATAGGCAGTTGCTCCATGTAAAATACTGGTACTCAGCTGGAAGCCGACCCCAAAATAGTTGGGAAAAGGCTTAGCAGATGATGATATTATGTTTTTGTCAACGTCACCTTTTCAAAACTGTATTTAACGTTAGTCTTTATATTTTTTAATACATTTTATTATTATTTTATTTATTTTAAAATGAAATCTTAAATATGTACCTACATAATGTTTTTTTGTTTGTTGGTTATTATTATTTTATTTATCATCACTGTAATATTTTCAACACAATTTATTTAGTTATGAAATAAATAACCTGAAGTACGGTGCTCAAATACACGAGCGGCATGTCGACGGTTGCAGTTGCCTATTGCTTCTGTCGTCGACGCGTATCGCTCGTGAGTATGCACACTTACTCAGAAGGTAGGTAAGGTTAGCCCCGCAGACTACAACACAGAATTTAGAACCCCAGAGCTCTTTCGGGTTGGTACCAAGATTTATGAGCATATCTAATAATAATAGACACTAATGTAATTTGAGCTGAAAAATCTTCTATCTCAGCATTCTTCTAAGATGATTGCCTCATAAATATCTACGTGGTATAGACATAAAAAAAAATCACCCATACATCTATACTATCTATACTAATCTATACTAATATTATAAAGCTGCAGAGTTTGTTTGTTTGTTTGTTTGTTTGAACGCGCTAATCTCTGGAACTACTGGTCCGATTTGAATGATTATTTTAGTGTTGGGTAGTCCATTTATCGAGGAAGACTATAGGCTATATTTTTTTTCTTCAAAATTAGGGATCCGTAATAAAATTGCTATTTTGTAACACAAGGTGTAAAATCGAAAACCTATTTTTGCGTGCGCTGCAAAAACTATTGACAATAGAACAAAATAATGTACTACGGGTTTGTAGAGCCTAATAAGACCTACAAAAAAGTCCGCGAGAACATATGTCTAGCTATCATGGTTTAATCACAATAACCGATTTTGTGTTCAAAATAATTATTAAATCGTCTGAAGAAAAAAAAACTACGTTAAATATGTATCGTAATATTAATCTTTATCGATATTAAGCATTATGTTATCAAGAGTATTTATGAAGAAGTAAAATACTTTTTGTTTCATCTCAATCGGATATTTCGTTTAAAAGTTATCACGTGTGTAAGATGTTAAGAGTTGGTACCTATTAAGGAGTTATGGGCCATAGAGTTTTTTATCTATACTAATAATAAGGCTGAAGAGTTTGTTTGTTTGAACGCGATAATCTCTTTAACTACCGGTCAGATTTGAATTCTTTTTGCATTTGATAGCCCAATTCTTGAGGAAGGCTATAGGCTATTTAACATCACGCTATGACCCTTAGGAGCCGAGCAAAAAGAAAAAAACTCAGAGTGAACGGTAAGCGAATACGAAGTGTTGCGACGCGACGGGGTGGGGGTACAAGAAATTTCACGCGGACGAAGTCGCGGGCAGAAGCTAGTAATAGATATACTCAACTTAGTACAATGTAGGATTACCTACTATATTTTGATATAATTCTTATATCTTAGCAAGTTAGCAAACTTTTCGAAAACGAAGTGCTGATTACTGATTGGCCTATTTGTTATAATTTTCTTTTGTTTATTAAAAGAATGGATTTTTGGTACAGTCTTTTTTGTTATTAGAAAATATATTGAATGATCTTGTTAGATTTATCTCGTGAGATTTATAATTATGTATTCGAAAAGTAATTATTTTTTTGCGTTTGGTAGTTTTTGCTAAGTCTAAGTTGTCTTCCGGTATACATTATTTAAATATTTTGCTCTAATGGGTCTGCCTTGCCGGGTCAGCGGGATTGTCCGAAAGGGTTACCGCTGGCCCGGAACATAAAGGGCTAAGGAAGGAACACGGGTGGGTTTTAGTCAGTAAGAGTCTGACACTCCCTTCCGCAAAAAAAAAAAATGGGTCTGCCTTATTACAATATTTTTGTAGTTTTTAATATCATCGATAATTATATAAAATTATGGATTTTACGAATTAGAATTCGGAAAATATTAAAATGGATTAAACCTATCCTGAAATGGTTGTGTATGCGCCTGAACTAACATTTTTAATTTAAATTAACCGCTTTCAATAAAAACGTTAGTATTACTCAGTTTTTCTTTTCAGGATCACCTCACTATACCGTCCATTGCGATAGCTGAGTACTTAAAATCAGTCAACTTTAACAAGAAAGTTTATAGTGTAAGCTGCGCGGAAACCAACAATGTATTGAAATCCTACGGTTTTGAAATTAAAGCAGGCGTAAGTGTGTTTCTTTATATTTGTAGAAGTATGAGGAACAGGGTGTAAATTTCATTCAAGCTCCATAGAAAAGAGAGAATCCTCCGACCAGATGTGTGTTTTGTCTGGCAGGCAACTGCCCGATTATTCATGTCGGCCGTTGTACAATGCTAGTTGCGCGGTAAACTCTGCTTGTGAGATGCAGGATTTTGTGTGACGTCAGTATAACGCGTAGTTCGCATGATTGTGGCATATGTAGATACCGCTACGCAGTAATAGAGATAATGCTAAATAACCAACTTTACAAGACTTTTTTAGTGGAGAGCAAAAAGTAACCAAGGGTATTATTCAAATATGGGTAGCTTCATTGTGTGTAAACTACCATGTAATGGGGTGAATAGAGATGCAGAGGTGAATCTCAAAACTTTTAAATAGTTAAAATAATATAGTTTGTTGCCAACAATGTCACTAAACCGTTATTTATAATACAGTCCTTTTTGGCAACAAACTATATTATTTTAAAGTTAAAATCCCTACTAACCCCGTTCTAATATCCAATTCATTTCTTATTTCACAGAAATCATTAATTAAAAACTTGGGGCATGAGAGATCCAAAACACGTAATCAAATATTTTACTTGTCTTTTTATTTTGTAGCCAGATGTAGGAGCAGATTACTATGAAGACTACGTCCAGTATATGAGAGATGACCCTGAAATAGGAGCCGTAGTCATGGACTGTGACTTCAAACTGAACCTGCCTAAAATAAACAAAGCCATCACTTATTTGGGCAGACCTGATGTACTGTTTCTATGTGGTGCTACGGATAGACATGTTTATTATAAACCTGGTGTCAAAACTATAGGTAAATAATATACCACAACCACCACCTCCACCACCACCACCACCACCACCACCACTTTCAAACCACCACCACCACCTGTGGACGGTTTTTACTGAGAAACTATCATCTCTTCTCATTACGTGGTCTAGTCTACCACCTATGCCTGATTTCTTTCAGTTTTTCCGTTATTAGGGCCACTTCGAAAGATCCTCTCACGTGTTCAAAGCGTACTCCGTCCAGACGAGTAAACACAGCCAGCCCAGCGCAGCATCTTCATTTCAGCTGTGTGAAATTTGCTGTTCGTGCTTTCTACAGACTTTCATTGATCTCATATTTATCCCTTAATCACACTAATATTATTATTATAAATTTAAAAGTAACTCTGTCTGTCTGTCTGTATGTTACCTTTTCACGCCTAAAACACTAAACGGATTTCGATAAAATTTGGCAGAGAGATAAATTGCATCTCGGAGAAGGACATAGGATAGTTTTTATCCCGACATTCCCACGGGGTCAACACTTATGCGGGTGAAACCGCGGGGCGCTGCTAGTAATTTTATAAGTACGAGTATATCTTAGATTTGACTATAATCAATAACATTGTACAAAAATTTTAGCTACTGGAGTATTTACGGAATTAGTAGCTGAAGAAACAAATCGTGCGCCTGTAACTCTGGGCAAGCCAGGCAAACCGTTCGGAGAGTTCGCGATGAAGAGGGCTGGAGTCACCGACCCTAGCAGGGTCCTGTTTATTGGAGACATGTAAGTTTTAAAATAATGGCGCCGATTCTGTTGTTCACAAACTAAACTAAATTTAAGTTCATGCATCTTTTTCTTTCTATTTCATTATGAAAAGGACAGAAGATAAATATTAGTTCAGTCCTGTCAAATTAAGATACTCCATAGACAATTTAGACGAGATTTAAAAAATGGCCATTAAAAATACGTCAATTTACGTCAGGCGCTGACTAATTTGACAGGACTAAACTAATATTTATCTTCTGTCCTTTTCTTAATGAAATGGAAAGAAAAAGATGCCTGAACTTAAATTTAGTTTAGTTTGTGACACAACAGAATCGGCGCCATTGTATACTACTTTTGTATAAATGTGGATGCCTATTAAAGGGCTTACAGGACCTAAACGCAAAAAACGCAAGTTTTAGAAACAATAAAAGTATATGATCGACTATAGTAAACAAAACCATAAAAATATATGATATTCTTCAGGATATATGCTAGGTAGATAGTGTGTTGAAATTTGAGACGATACAAAAAAAACAATAAGATACCTCTAAAAACTTTCTTTTTACAATAAAAACCATACTGATATACATACAATAATTCTGATTTTTTGTCAGATTATTCTACAAGCAACATGCTAAAATAGTGTTTTAATTTTGTATTAAATAATTGCTTCATATTTTTCAATAAATTACCAGTGTTGTGTCATCGCGCTTCTCTTTCTTTTCTATGCAGTCCGACAATGTCCGGGCTTTAGGTCATGTAAAGCCCATAGATATCTGTGAGTAAGCCCCTTAAAATTGAGGGAGAGAGCCTCCCGTCCCAGCCGCCGCGGGATACGCTCCGGGCGTCACGGGAGCCACGGGACGACTCCCGACCACCGCACCGTAGCACTATGGGAAAATCGCGTATGTTTCGTCTCAAAACTCCGTATCTCAGTTGTTTCAAAACTAAATGAGCTGTAATTTTGCACACATATTCTTGGATGTATCAAGTTTAATGGAAATATTTTTTATTTTGAAAATTCTGTTTATTAATTTATTTAAAAAATAAAACTTTAAAAAATACATGCATTCTATAAGAAAAAAACAATATTTTGTCTTTTTTTTGTAATTAACATAAAATGGAAGAATAGAAACAAGCGAGAATTTTTTTTTACAAAATTCAGGAAGCTCCTAAAGATTTTGTTTATAGCAAGAAGGGCCTTGGCTTCGTCTAAAAGTACGTTCGATATTGTTTCTGAGGTATTTCTCAATTTGATATTATATGGAACAGAAGTGTACAATAAGGTATGGAACACGTCTTCATTGATAGCCACTCTTGAACACTTTCTAGAATTATGAAGTCTGAACTTTTTGTAATCCTTATTTCGGGATTCTTGCGTGACTTCGGCCAACTGTCCGATAGATAAAATAGCATAGTACTCAATGATTTTTTCTCCGTGAATAAGTGGTTAATGCACGGGGAAAGGCATATAATACTATGTAATTATAAATATTTACGTACAGTCGGGCTGTACTATATGCGTATTCACCGAACTTTTTTGAATTAATAGCTATTCCAGATGACAACCGGAATAACTCGTAGTATTATGTACATTCGATTCAATTGAAATTCTCTTGTAAGTAGTCTTCTATATTATGCCCATTTATCAACAAATTGCACAAATCTCTTTTATATAAACAAATTCACCCATTTTTCAAATCAGTCAACTTTGCGAATATTTGAAAATAGATATTAACTGCTTTTTAGGGCAACTGAATGTTTGACCAACACCTGTGAATGTTTCAGGGCTCACCATCCTTTTATAGGCCTATGAAGTAGTGCTATGTGCAAAAGATAAGATAGTAATAATTTGCATTCTTCCCATAACCAACGTTTTTATTTCGACCCTAATAGATACGTCTAAGTGACCTTATTTTATCAAGTAAGGTGAACAAAACTATATCAAAACTACAAAGAACTATTAATAATACTCATCACTATATTGAACTTTGACCTTAATAGATAACAAATGATTTTAAGATAAATAAAAATAAATTTAAAAAAATGTTTTTTTTTCTCGCGATATGTTTTGGCCCCGTGTCAGAAAAGGGGCAAGTATAGGCAATTTCTTTTTTTGGCCTTGCTTAAACTAATGTATAAAGATCTTAATACAATAAATATCTCGACAGCGGCAAGCAGCGGTAAAGGGTAAATGTCTCGTTAAAAAAAAAATAACCCTAAAAACATACCATCTTAAACTATATTGGTTAATTTTATTTTATCAATCCAATATATATAATATTAGTTATTAAACGTTATGAGGAGATTATAAGCATTCCAAAAATGTATAATACTTGTACATTTGTATTAAAAACTTTCGAGTAATGTGGCGTTGAATTGTAGTAACGTATTGCGTCAAAATTACGTTATTGAACATGAGTTCGCTTTGGTGCCTATTTATAATACATTATGATTAACAAAAAAAAAAAATATGTCTAATAGAAAGCTTATTTATTAGACTATATTACTTTATTATTTTTATTCCTTATCAACGACTTCCACGTGAAACGGTTTTGAGACGGCTTTGTATGGGGCTTTCCCATAGTGCGTAGGCGCGGGCCTGCGGGCGGAGAGTAATGGGTAGCTCACCGTCTGATCAGGATCAGGCCCGTGCCGGACGGCGCGTACGTGTTTCACAGGTGTTTCGAAAAAAAAAATAATTAAGCAATGTTTAAACGTCAAACAAATCATGGTTAACCAAACGTTAATCATATCTTAAGAAACTTTTATGAATAAGGGGGTAAGACGTTAGCTAAAAGAGATGTGTGGAAGTAAATAAATACGCCAAACTTAAATAAATTGGTATATGGACAGAAAAAAGATGAGGTTGTAGCTACCTTACCTCCCAGACATTATTTTGTTCAACGTTGTACACACAATGAAGATAATAACGCTTCAAAGAATGAAAGATAATTCGATACACGTGTTCAGAATATTAAGGAAATTGAGTTTCTTATTAGAACGGCTCCTTTTTTTATTGTATCGTCCACCATTAAATAAAATAAAATTGCGGCTTAAACGAGATTGTTATTTATTTATATTAACTACTTAGGGCTGATTTTACAATCGACAGATCATTCTTATTCGTGGAATAAAATTGACGTCTGACAGATTCTGTATGGAAGAACCGTCAAAAAATCAAAATTATTCCTCGGATAAAATTATCTGGCATTGGAAAAATCAGCCCATAGGGCTGATCTTACCAAAGTCAGATATCTTTTATCCGCGGAATAAAATTGACGTCTGACAGTTCCAGTATGGAAAATCTGTTAGAAATATTAAATAAATATTCTCAGGATAAAGGCTCCTTCAAACAGGCGCGACACGCGATAAAATCGCACGCGACACAAAGGCACCGTAAGTCGCGCAACGAGCGGTGCCTTTTTGTATCGCGCGCGATTATATGCGCGCCTGTTAGCCTTAAGACTTATTCTAGGTATAAAAGTTTGGTGAAATTCGCCCTTAGTAGTAGATGGTTAAAAATTGTTGTACTAATTCAATTGATTTTTAATCATTTGACGGACTCTGAACAAAACACAATAAAAGTTTTATTGTTAGTGTCCATACACACGAGCGACACGCATCGAAGACAGAGGCAACTGCAAGCTCGCGTATTTGAGCACCGTACTCACACGACCCTACACGAGCGACACGTTGTCGACGGCAGCCGGCCGACGCGTCGTCAGTTGCCGCCAACACGTGTCATGCGGCCTGTCGCCGACACGCATCGACGCTTGCAGTTGCCTCTGTCGGCGACGCGTGTCGCTCGTGTGTATGCACACATATTACGCCATGGGTGTTTACCGTCCCTCAAAGTGATAACATGTCAAAATTCAGTGAAAAATTCGTACAAAAAGGAAAGCGTTAATTGCGGTAAACATGACGCAGAATAAGAACACAAACACAAAAATAATAAGTTGGGGGAAAATATGCGTTACGGTCCTATGCGAGACAGAGCCTGGATCTATTTTAAACTAACCAAAATTACTACTTCAAGACTATATTTTTTTACTTTTGTTTTTTTTTTTAATTAAGAAATCTTCATTTTCTTTTTCTTTCAGGATTGAGCAAGACATCGGGCTAGGCAGAGCAACAGGCTTCAAAACGTTGCTAGTTCTGACAAACACATCTAAAGATACAATGCTAGCACATAAGACTATTAGACCAGACTTTTACGCCGACTCTCTCGGCAGTATCGTGCCTTTTTTAGAAAAATAATTCTAATAGTTAATTTAGGAAAATTTGTGTAATTCAAATAGCTTCCACGCTTCATATTTTTGGATGACGTTGACCTTTAAAATACCAAGAAATTAGGTGTAATTTCAAACCCAATCTGCGGTGTAATTTAGTAAGCCACTACCAGTACAAATGGCTTTCATGTTGACAGTTCAACAACATTCATTGCGTAATTTACGTTGTTGAGCAGACCAATTTTTCCAACATATGATGCAATGGATTAGCAATATCCTTTAAAATGATTCAGATTGTAAAAGTGTGCTACGCAATTAGGGTGCTGTTCTAGAGTAACCAATTCTAGAACAGATTTTAAAGTTATAACCAAAGAATCACTATTAAAATACAATCTCAGTGAATTGCAAAGATACACTAATGATCAATGTCCATGTCAATGTCAGTGTCCATGTTGTTTTTATCAGGCTTTATTTATTTAAAGTGTTTAGATCATTTTAAACGCTAACAGTCTTAAAATAATAATAATACCTACCCAATATGTACAAGTATATAAAAAGGAGGGAAAATAATCAAAGGGCATCAAAAAATTCGTCCGCATCGGCATTGCCACGTTGTATGTCATTGGCCACAAAATTTGTTTTTATCAAAAATATAAAAAAGAGAGCAAATTCTATTTGCAGGAACCTTATTTTGTAAACAATTAATTATTTATTACGATACACACAGACCAGTGTTGTACTTAACTTTTATTTTTGTACATATGCTTGTGATCTATGTATAAATGTTTAATGTTTTTTAATTAAGTAAATGTTAAAGAGATAAAGTGATAAATATTTAAATATACTTACATTGTCTATGGTTCGAGTATGTACAGGCCCCAGCACATCAAGATACCCGAAAGTGTAAATTTTTTCCAATCAACAATGAACATTAAGTATGCTCTAGCGATAAAGTTGAAAATCTATGAAAGAAATTTGACAGATTGTAGTAGCTTGATGTGCCGTCTGTACAAACCTCAAAATAAATAATAAAAAAATAGAAATAAAAATATTTATTTGACACTAAGATTTACATGTTACAAACCAGTCATCATAAAATAAACACGAATGTATTGCCACAAAACTGATCCTAACCCCCAAACTAGGCCTGGACCTGTATTTTGGGGGTCAAAATGTGCCTGTAACTAAGTGTGCATTTGTATTTTAGTACGGTGCTCAACTCAAATACACGAGCGGCACGTTGTCGACAGCAGTCCGACGCGTGTCGACGGCTGCAGTTGCCTTTGTTGTTGACGCGTGCGGCTCGTGTGTACGGCGGATCACACAGTCCAACGCGCCACGCGACGGGGCGCGGTTAACGGGCTCCCACGTGTGATTTTTTACATATAAATTCAATAAAAATACGCTTTTATAATAACTTGGCTCCGTTTCCCGCGCCCCGTCGCGTGATGCGTTGTAGTGTGTGATCCGTCTTAGCACACTAAGCGCTATACCTGTGTTATACATATGAATGCAAATGAAATATCGAATAGGTATTTTTTATCAATAAATATCTACCTACATTATGAGGCATTTTATTTTCACCATAATTGAATAGTTTTTAGAAAAGTTTGAAAACTGAACGTGAAACGCTAACTTCAAAAATAAACAATGAATTTAACAAAACCACCAGGTTTTGTTAAATTCATAGTTTATTTTTAAAATAAAATAAAAAAATAAAATATTGCGATACTTAGTTCAAAATTGTTTATATTTATAATATTTTATAGCCTAATAGATAAAGTAGCGCGACGTTTTTACAGCCCCAAAGTCAATATAATTTATAAAAATTGTCTACGAAATAAAAGTCAAACATAATTTGTTTCATTATGAATTTTAATGTATGAGACGTGTTCATAAAGTCGTTTTTACGACCTACTTTTATAGGAAAAATTTTCACATGATTTTAAAAGAGTTTTTCGTGTCTAATATACTGATTAGGAGGTAATTGAAATGAAAATAGAGTACAAAGCCCTTTTATTATTTTCTTTTATTTTAAAGCTAAGACTAAAATACTGAAAATTAGACTACGACCTCTGAGTTTGTTTCGATTTTTCTTCTTAGAGTAGTCGGATAGGAAACAAAGACCTCATCTAGTTTTAAAACATAATTAAATTTTGACGTTTAAAGTATTTTGAACCCATTTACACAAATAAATATCTCTATGGTGGATGCACAAAGGCAGCTCCCGATTTTTTTATGATTTTAATAATAATTATTCTGTAAATACTTAATTATGTGTTACGGTCGCAAATCATAATAGTTTTATCAACATACAACCCGATACTGACCTGTAATTTGCAAAACAAAAATAATTTCGCGGGTTACTCTGGCTCCTTAATAGGTACCTATCACGGATGTACCTATCATAGAAATGTAGGTATCTGTTCATATATCTATGGTACCTCTATGCTATTGCATTGTGACGATCGCCATTCAGAAGTTGTTATGGCACAATAAAATGCCAGCTACTTGCATTATTTTGGGCAAGGCATGTGTATTCCTGGTTTTTACTTTTGCCCATCAGTTTGCCGGTTATCCAGAAAACGACTGGAGTTACCGACATAGCTAGCAGGGTAAGCATGCTGAAGTGGGAGTAGGTCATGTAAGCTCCTTAAGGAGGTGGCTAGGACATAGTGGATGTGAAAGGTGGAAGTCAGGGTGTTGTAGCGCAGCCTGAGAGAGCTAGGCAGAGTTAATTTATTTACTTTTGCCCATGAGGAATACCTTGGATAACCATCAGGTCACATACATTATACATATAATTAATTAGGAACAGTAGGTACTCTATCACGCCACCACGCACAAAAATAAATAAATCATAATGATAACTAATATTGAACGAACGCACAAATTCAATGACTGATTTTTCAAAACAAACGCAAAGAACCATGAAATTCCTTTGAAATTATCAAATTCAAAATTTCCAAAGCACTGAACGAATCAAAACCAATTTGAGAACAAAAGGCTACCTCTGTCCGAACATTTATTTGCGACAAAGCATCCATATTTTGTATTGACAATAAAGAATTAAAATCAATACAATTGTATCCTATTTTCTAGTTGAAAAGTCCCCATTCTGTTCTTCAAATTGTGTCCAGTGGGCCGCAAAAAGGTTGAATTGATTACGCTATCCAAAAAGCATTTTTATTTATTGGACTTCTTTTTTTTCAATATAAATTCTAGCGGCCGAATGTTACCAATGCTTCCGGAATTTGTATTGGTTCCGAATAAAAAGTGGGAAATACCAAAACACCGAAAGTTTTCTGTTTTTTAGGATTCCTTGAATGTTCAGGTCTTTGTGGTTGGTCCGGGATTGTTCGTTACGTCGGAATTCCTCTTGCGTGTCAACGGTTCATACTTTATTCGTGTAAAATTTGGCCTCAGAGGTAGGGAATGGGGCCTACTCGATTATTACCAGCTTGAGATATTTTCCTGCGATTGAAAATTCGCAAAAAACTAACTTTGCAACCGTAACATTGGTGGTCGCAAATTGGTTATAGTGCAGAAGTTGTTTAGTTGGAGTGAATTTAAATAATGTAGTTACCATGCGTCAGTTGAGCCCTTGGTAGTAAATCCCACTGCCACTTTGCTTAATGGTAATACCATTTTTTACGACGGCGTAAGCTATTCTTACAATATTTAGTTCTTACTGAAGCGAGTAAAGCAGAAGATGCTTCAAAAAGATATGGTCGTCCGGTATTAGAACGTCATACCAGCTCAAAAAAAACTGGCCAAGTGCGAGGCAAAAACGCCGAAAAAAACACGTTTGTTGTATGGGAGACCCCTTAAATATTTATTTTATTCTGTTTTTAATATTTTTTGTTATAGCGGCAACAGAAGTTCATCATCTGTGAAAATAGCTATCACTGTTCATGAGATACAGCCTGGTGACAGACTGACAGACGGACAGTGGAGCCTTAGTAATAGGGTCCCGTTTTTACCCTTTGGTTACGGAACCCTAAAAAGACATTGTAGATAAAACAATTATTTTCCCCTCATCTACAGAAACAGTCAGTACCATTATTTCTGCTAAAGGTAGTAAAGTACAGAACCCAGTAAATTAAGGGTAAAATACACTCGACGATATATTTTTTCATTCAGTATGTAAGTGTAAACCGTTGGTGGTCGGTTTTATTGCTGTGCGGTGTCATTCAAGTTTTTTGCATACATTGCCACAGTTTTCCAACGTTTCGGGTACATTCCTGTGTTTACACATTCAAATGCGAGCGTTAGAATCGGCGTGATTCGGTGCTGTTCATGGAAATGTAAAAAAAGGTGCTATTCGTGTTATTTGGTTTTTTGACGTGTGAATTGACTCTTCTCTGTGTAAAGTTTATTAGGACTTTGGTCCTGAAATAAAATACAAAATAAATATATATAGGGGGGGGGGGGGGGGAGTGTGTGAATAAACTTCACTTTTTGATAACTTCTATAAATATATTTTTAATAACTTCTTAGTAAAATATGGTATTAATAAGGTACGTGAAGTCAAAAACGGAAAATATAAAATATACCTACACATGATGTTTTATCAACCGTTAATAAAGCTATATATTGTAAAGCTTCCTATATTAATTTCCTCTTAACACCAGCATAAATACCTCGATACACGTGCGCACCTCCGACAACACTTAACAATTCCTAATTGCTGACACGTCCGTGAACGTGATCAACATACTAAATTGCAGCACTATCGACCGCCTGGTACCTACGAAACCCGCAACACGCTTGCCCCGAAGTTTTGATGAACGCAATCATCCGACGGAACCCAATTATCGTTTGTTTTACGTTTCAAACCCAAGGGTGGGAAGGTGGTAATGTGGTATTTTTTGTTTTATGTTGTCGTTTGTAGAAGTGGGCTTTGAAAAATTGGTTAGAGTTTGTTTTTGATGTTGCTTCATACAAGTTTTTTGAGAATAATGTAGGACTTTATCGCACAAATTGATGCAGACCCTCGGGAGTCCGTCACATTTTAGACGACCCTAATACTGGACGGGCTCATCGCTAAATTAACAATAGCCGCATGGGTTGATCAAAGGTTAAGCTACGTTTGCCTTTGTCTGTTCTTGGATGGGTGATTATCCATTACATATCGAGATCCCTTCGTGCCTAAGAAAGCAGGTTAAGAGCGCTTAAGCCGTACGGCATGGTCAGCGGGATTGTCCGAAAGGGTTACCGCTGGCCCGGAACATAAAGGGCTAAGGAAGGAACACGGGTGGGTTTTAGTCAGTAAGAGTCTGACACTCCCTTCCGCTCCACCCAGAGCAGGAGGGGTCATTTGATGATTTCCCACCCGCAAAAAACAAAAAAAAACCGTACGGCATTTCATACAAACTTTCAAGCCCTTGTTTTTCGAAATGAATGAACCGATTTTAATGAAACTTCATACGCATAAGCAGGATACAAAGGTCTAAAAAGTACCAAAGAACATTTTCGAAATATCTTAAAAATAAATAACTGGAAATCTCTGTTTTTATGGAAAATTTAAAATCGGTCTAATTTGGCTGTAACATTATTTTTCGAAATGGTACTTAAGTTACTTTTTAGACCTTGGTATCCTGCTTAAGCGTATGAAGTTTTTAGTGTTTTAATTTTTTCGTCCAAACAATAGATTTTTTGTAATGAAATAATTGCTTCATATTTTACAATAAATTACCAGCGTTGTGTCATCGCGCTTCTCTTTCTTTTCTATGGAGTCCGACAGTGACCGCGCTATGAGTCATGTATGACTACCATTTTGCGAACGGTTTTGTACTAGACTACTAGACTAATGTTTGCGCCTGTTAGAGTGACGAGAATGGATAAAGTTAGAAATGAGTATATAAGAGGAAGTTTGAAAGTGGCGCCAGTGACAGAAAAGTTGAAAGGAAATCGTTTGTCTTGGTATGGGCATGTGATGAGAAGGGACGAAACGCATGTAACTAAAAGAGTGATGAATATACATGTTGATGGATGGAGAGGGAGAAGAAGGCCGAAGAAAAGATGGATGGATTGTGTGAGGAATGATATGAAAGAGAAGGGAGTGAATGATAGCGTGACGGTTGACAGGGGAGAATGGAAGAAGAAAACGTGTTGCGCCGACCCCAAGTAACATGGGATAAGGGCAGGAAGATGATGAGGAGTAAGTTCGTAGTGTGCCGTTTACACGTATTTTTTCTATTAGTCGAAGAAGCAATGGATTAGCAATATCTTTCAAAATTATTAAAATTGAGATTGATAGTGTGCTACGCAATTAGAGTGCTCATTTACACCGATAGATTGCAAAAAAAAAAAGCCCATCACTTGTGCGAAAATACGTCCGAAGCCAATGAGGTATTCGAAACACGTAATGGCAATGTAAACAAAAATCCTAAATGGGACATAGGTAGATTTATTAGGGTTGAACAGGGTAGGACAGGGTGTACCAAGCCCACCGTGGATTGCTTTCGGTTTTATGGTATGTTAGGCAAGATCGGCAAACATGTCATTCAGTAAGTCAAGGTTGAATGCTTTGACGATTTCAATATGGTAGCCGTTATGTCTGAGGTCAGCTGTTTTTGGCCGCTTTTTCGTTTGGGTGGTTGTGTCAGGATCATTTGGTTAGGTAAAAATAAGATATTTGGGACCCATTTTTATTAGACATGTAAATAAAGCTATGAGCTAAGTATATAGAGGCAGATTGGCGCCTTGGTTATTGTGAAATGAAAAGAAAAAACCGGTCAAAAGCGAGTCGGACTCGCGCACCGAGGGTTCCGTACCATCATGTCTTTTTTTATTTTTTTTAGGCGAGGCCTATATTCGTCAGAGAATTTTAACACTGTGCACTACGGTGTAGAATCTTGCAGTTTTATGTCAGCTCCATCTCTTGACCGATAGTGGAATTAAATTTTGTTGATGATTTCTGAAAAAGTGTGTTATTTAGACTTCGTTTTATTTTTCTTGTAATCTTTACATAAACTTCTATCACAGAATTATTTCAGATTTTTCTCTTTGCAAACTTCGGAGACAAGGGTATTTTTTTTACATTCTTCAACGGTATTTTTTTTACATTCTTCATCAAAAGTCGAAAACTGTGGGGTCTAAAAAAATTTTTTGAAAATGTGCAAACTGCGCTCTTTCATAAGATACCCCACATGCCCTAGTAGCCCCGCTTCGAATTTTTCAGACCCCCTTTCAGTCCCTGTTGCAAAAAATATACATGTCATTTTATTTCTTTCTTATTTGCAAAATAGTTGGGCAAACGTCATCTAAAACTGTTCCAAATTTCGAGTTGATAGCATTACTAGTTCTTGAGATATCCAGCTGTGACAGACAGACAGACAGACCGAGTCTCACCTTAAGGGTTCCGTTTTATTATTTTGGTACGGAACCCTAATTATGGTAAATTCTTGTTTCCAATATTTTGAGGTCAACATTTAATTATCGTAAAATGCCGTTCGTGGAATGAAAATAATATTGCTAAACTATTAGGAACCAAACATATTTAGTTCCGGTGCGGTGCGAATAGTTAAGGTGCCATCCAACCAAGGGCGCTTTCCGAATTAGCTATAATCGCTCACAGCGCTCACATCAACTCACAAGCGTACCGATTTAGATATCACGATTATGACAGCTGAGAGCTGTCAACAATTCGGAACGCCCGTGAGCGCGCTCACAGTGCTTACTCAATGTAAAAACGATATTATTACAGTATTTCTTTGTATAAACACCACATTTCTTCTTCTTTGGTTAGGTGGCGACTATCAGCCAGAAGCACAATTTCGAAAATGCCACGTTAGTTTAATTTTATGATAAGATGCAAATCAAAACAAAACACACACTGACACATCCTCACACACACACTGTCATTTTTGACAGCGCTCACGGTGATATTATTCTAGGGCATGGTCGGCGTTATCGCAAGATGGCGCAGGTCATGACGTCATCTATGACGATTCACGGAACGTCGTTATCGCGCTCACGCTAATTCGGTACGGGTTTAAGCACGCTCACATCGATTATTTCCCATCTCGGAACGCAGGGCAATGTTGTTAAAACCAGTGCTTTGAGTGGAATTCCTCAAATGTTAATTACGTTGACCGACAAATCTGCAAATTCTGTTCATGTTCAGTCTGACAATGGGCTACTATAATTTTACATCTTTGATCGTTTTCCCTCTCTAATCATCAATCAATCAATCAATCATCTGCCTAGCCTTTCCCAACTATGTTGGGGTAGGCTTCCAGTCTAACCGGATGCAGCTGAATACCAGTATTTATATGGAGCGACTGCCTATCTGACCTCCGCAACCCAATTACTGGGTAATACCTACGATACCGCTTGATAAGACTGGTTGTCAGACTTTCGGCCTTATGAGTAGGTACCCGTAACGACTGTCAAAGATCCACGAATGACAGCCGGGACCACTGGCTTAACGTGCTTTCCGAGGCACAGAGGGGTCACGGTATGTAAAGATGGTCACCCATCCACAGGCCAACCACGGCAAGCGTAGCTTAGATTGATCTACCGACCTGTGCGGCTGTTATTATTTAGCCACGGGGCTTTAACAGCGCATTTATCTAAAATGGAACACGTCATGGCATATTTAATACAGATAAATTGACTAAAAGCAGCATCATTTATCCACAAAGTAAATACATTATACAAGGAAAAGCTCCTCATAGAAAACGTTTTATCATAGTTACCTCACGCCCTATATGGGTAATGTGAGTAGCAGTTGCATTTTCCCATCGTGCAGCTTAACGTTGTAAATTCCTTTGGTCCACTAGGTAAATAGCTGTGTTAAGGGTGTGTGTAGAAAGGTGCTTTTAGTGCGACTTATAACTATGTTATTTAAAATTGGAATGAAGTTCTTTTACGCGCTTCGCAGGAGGTGTAAACTGATAGAAATCGTCACGTAAGAAAAAAACGTTATTCCCCCTTTACTTTCTCTCTCTCTTTCTATTGTATATAATAGAATAAAACTGAGAGAGATAGTTTTCGAGGGTGCTAATGATGATTGTGAGTTAATTAAACCCTCCCCGGGTTTAATTGTGATAATCGTCACGATCCTTGAGTTACTTTTACAAAAGTTCACGGGACTTGTGCAAGGCGTCGATACGCAAAAAAAAAGGGATAAAACCATATACTGTCTGCACGAGCGAGAGAATCATCACGGCGATAGTCTCGCCGTGCCATCAAATTTTCGCCGCGATGGTATCGCCGTTTGGAGACACGTTCTAAGAGAGTACATAGAAATACGTGGCACGACGATAATATCGCCGCGATTTTCTCGCTCGTGGAGGTTGCCCCTCAGCGATGAAGAGATGAATATGTATAAATTTTTAATGTATCTGACACTGTGACATTGCTGAGTAAATGCCCACATGTGCTTCACTTTGTGTAAATTATTTCATCACCACTGCTCTGAAAACAGCGAAGGAAGACGTCGTCAGGAAATCGGCATGTCCTAGTACCAAAATTCGAAGACATGTGACATCTACCAATGGGCAATGGGCCCGCGTGGTGGATTACGGCCCCACTCCCTCTCACCGAGAGGAGGCCTGTGTCCAAGTAGTGGGGACATTAAGGCCGATCATGCTATGCTTATGCTGAAGTGACTTTTAAAATAAATTTATTGATTTTAAAGGTCACTTGTGAGCGACCACGTTTCAGGACCATAATGATGCCATGTGGTCGCTCACAATGGGCCTTATAAGAAGGCTAAAAGTCACCCAAAGGGCAATGGAGAGGGCTATAGAATAGAATAGAATAGAATTTTTCTTTATTAAAGTAACTCAGACTCAAAATCAAACAATATTGTTAGTAAAACTTATGACTAGGTATGTTAATAAGCACAGACTACACTAAACAAAAATTTACGAAATAACGGTGGTCACCGTTGCGACATCCCATGGGAGACGGCACAACAGTGACCCACGTAAACACAGTCAAGGCGACTCGCAACCATGTTTAAGACACTGTTGGAGCTGCCCCACACCCTGCGCACCAGGGAAGCGCACCTTTTACGCATTGTTGCGTAAAAGCAATCTACATGCGCATCCGCGAACATCCCTGACGCACTACAGAAACGGGGCAGCCCCACCAGTATCCTAAACGCGTTGTTATATTGAACGCGAAGAGCGCTGTACGATCTTCGCGTACAACTAGCCCACAAGCTGCACGTGTAAAAAGTAGTACAGTAGGCTCGAAAGAGCGTGATTTTTACTGGAAGTGAGCAACGTGCAAACCTGCGTGCCAACATGTTCGCTCTAACCGACAACGCTCTCCGCTCCCGCTCCGCTATGCTTGGAGTTTGGATTCTTGATCGAATCAGGAATGAGGAGATCCGCAGGAGAACCAAGGTAACCGACTTAGCCCGAAGAACTGCCAAACTTAAGTGGCATTGGGCAGGGCACATTGCTTGCAGAACAGATGGCCGATGGGGCCCAAAGGTTCTTGAGTGGCGACCGCGTACCGGAAGACGTAGCGTTGGAAGGCCTCCCACAAGGTGGTCCGACGACCTTGTGAAGGCCGCAGGAACCCGTTGGATGCGAGAAGCGCAGAACCGGTCGAAGTGGATGTGCTTGGGGGAAGGCCTATGTCCAGCAGTGGACGTCTTTCGGCTGAAATGATGATGATGAAAGGTCACTTTAGTCTACAAGTAAACTAGTATAATTTATTTTTATGGTATAAAATATAAAGAACAAATTCTGATAAGCGACCATCGATCTATCCGACTTTCACATCCAAAATTCCCTTTTGTATCGCTACAAAGTATTACCCTCGGGGTAACCTCGCCCTAAGCCAACCCGTAATATTCATTATCGTAAAACTCAGGTGGCAGCTCCACCGAATAGCCACTCGATATAAAAGTCCTTTGACAAGTTCGCTATTACCCGACCGAATTGAGAGTGCACTTTGCTCTAGAAAGTGAATTGAAATAATAGAACTTTGTAATTTGATAGTGTTATGTTATTTTTGTTTAGTTTTTTTTTTCTCATTTGTGATAAGGATCGTTTTGGAGTATGAAACTGTTTTATTATGATTAATGTTGAAGCATGAAGGTGACATCAACAGTTTATTGCCAGCAGGACTCAGCATACAAAGAATTTCTACTTTGTTTAAACTCATATTTTCAAGTAACTACACTGACAGCGGCCGGTGAACCCGTAATCAGCTGTTTTTTTGTTTCTAATAAATTACCAGCACGTCTATGAAGTTTCACCTGTTTATTTAATTTGATATTGTGCATAACTTTATTTTTCATTTTCATCAAGCCTTTGTTTTACCGTTTCGTACCTACAAAGATGGCTACAGTAAAAACTCCTGAAGAACAGTCGTAGTATTTATAATGTAGGATTAAGTAGTCCTACATTAAACTTCCCATAAAAATTCCCACTCCAGTTTTTCAATACCGCCCTCTCTTCGTAAAACTTCGGCTAACCTCGGGAATAGCCGGCGTAATCCCAGCTAGTATATGTTCAGCATAACGGTGCAATATTCATTACCATATAAACCCAGGTGCGCCGGCTTTAAGGCCCTACGTGTCTTATTTGTGTAAAATATAAAAGGCATGCACCTACATTGAGTTTGATGCGGTTGCTGTTACTTGAGGAGTCTTAACATAATTTTGAGGTGCATCAGTGTTACTCTAAGTAGGTTTTATGCTATGAGGTTGTGAGTTAATTCGCTTTTATGTTGGTGAAAGAATCCGACGAAGACCATGCTGTGGAATTTATGTTTAATACATACAGACTACTAAATATATTTTAGTTTTAGTTAATTTTTTAGGCACTAAAATTGTATGGGAGATTTAGGGTCAGTTCACACCGAGGCGCGACGCGACGCGCTGTTTTCAAGATAGAAATACCTACAATTACAGACCTTATCTAGGTACTACACAAAAAGGTACACGATTCAGTGAGCTACGCCGCGCGGCGCCGCGCTGCGTAACTCGACGTAGTAGACACTGAATTGTGTACCTTTTAGTGTAGTAGATAAGGTCTGTAATTGTATTTCTATCTTGAAAACTGCGCGTCGCGTCGCGTCTCGGTGTGAACTGACCCTTGCTCATCATCATCATAAATACTTTTTTCTGTCATTATTTCTATTTACTACGGCAAAAGGTTAACTCTTGTCGACTTGAGAGAAGAAATAAGTTTTCAATTAAAAGTTAAAGGCTAAGATACGAGAGTAATTATTTTCTATAACTAAATAACTTGTTTAATTAAATGCAAGTATTCAAAATAATATTATTCAGCAGTTCGTTTATTACTTGGTTGAACTTGTATTAATGAGCGTTAGAACAAGTTTAATTAATGCTAACTTTTCAGTTTCGACGTTTAAGTACGTCCCGTCCTAGTCTAGGGCATAATAAAATTAAACAAGAAAAAAATTAAATAAAATACAACAGCTCATCATCTGCCTAGCCTTTTCCCGACTATAGTCAGCTTCCAGTCTAACCGGATGCAGCTGAATACCAGTATTTTACATGGAGTGACTGCCTATCTGACCTCCACAACCCAGTTACTGGGTAATACGATACCCCTTGGTAAGACTATACTTGGTATTACCTTGGTTTTGCCTTGGTAACTTGGACTAGACTTGGTATTGACTAAATTAAATAAAACAGCTAGTGTTCAAATTACATTAAATTCAATAACACTAGCTGTTGCCTGTGACTCTGGCCGCAGGACTTTAAACCATCTAACTATCACAGAGAGAGAATATAGGCCGATTTTCTGTATGTGAGTAGTTTTAGTTAAAAGCCCATTTAAGTTCTGCGTGGCAAGGAATACGCCATCCTGTAACTCATTCAGAAAGAAATCATCATTGTTATCAGTCTAAAGTTGTCCAATACAGCATAGCCGAAGAGTTCTGGCCGAAGGGTGTTGTGTACCGCCGGTTTCCTGGCCGGCTACATGACACCAGTCAGCGAAGCACGACGCAGACGCTTCGTGTGCGTTAGTTTTTTAGTGTAATTTTATTATAACGTTGTTTATATATTTATAGTATTTTTAAGTTATATTAATATTGTATTGTATGTGTTTTTTATGCCTTGATGCATGAAATAAATGGACAAATAAATCAATAAATAGCCCTCTTCGATCGCACGCCATTTGTCACTCTTCTTCTTCTCTTATACAGCAGCTACCAGCGTCCATCCTGCGATGATCGTCTCTCCACCTAGTCTGAAGGCGTTGACTCCTGGTCACCACTCATGAACTCGCCTACTCCGAAATGTTCAATGCAATGAGCTATAACTATCTCAGACCAAATAAAAAACCAAGACAGAGGGCTGTCAACAGTAAAGTGAAGCCGGTTTCGTAAACATGTGTGCACATAGTAAGGTGTAGTTTGGTTGTAAATGTGTGCGTGTGAGCGTGTATGCACAGAGCGGAGGTGTAGTTTTTGCATGCTTCACTGTGTTGTTCGCAGCGCTATGTCTGGACTTTTTATTTGGTCTGGGTCTATAGGTATATCGAAAACGAGACTTACTGTGTCCTAACATAGGACAAATATTGCAGCATGGTTTATTGCTTCGTTGGTACTGGTTTGGCTGGTTCTCAGTATTAGATTAGACTTTACCAGCGCATCGTAGTGTGACACCACCGCCCCTCGGTAAGCACGTGAAGCCGTTGGTCCTGCGCCTGATGTCACCCCGGTCGTATGGGATTGCCGTCTCATTAGATTATGAAAATAAAGGTACAGAGAGTGCAATTGTGTCTCACACACAGTTGAACAATATAATATCGCCTGTGGATCTACTCGACGAGTCTCCATTGAGTTTCAAAAATTTGGTCGGGTGGATATTTTATTAATATTAATCAAAGTCAAGAACTATTTTAACAAACTCGTTATCAAAACCCTCATCATAAAAGCTAATTAGCCTAACATTGTAAGCCCATTAAAACTTAATAGTGCACTAACATTAGTCCAATCTATTTCGAGGTCATTAACCTACAGAAGGGTATTAGATTCGCAGTAAAATGATTATTGTATCAACTAAGGTTAACCAAGGGTCGAATGGACCTAATCTAAATAAACCCAAATGGGCGCAGAGTGAATTATCCTGAATTATTTTATTTAGTACTTTTAGCGATATTGTATATTGTAGTCCCGTGTGGTATTACGGTTGAAAAGGTTAAACATTGTAATTCAATTATCGTCATTTGAAACAGATGTGGAGCAGTGGTGGCCCAGTGGTCACGGACACGACTTACGAGTTGTAGGTCGTAGGTTCGAACCCAGACAGGCGCTTTACTTTGTGTAAATTATTTCATCACCACTGCTCTCTTATACGGTGAAGGAAAACATCGTGAGGAAACCGGCATGTCCTAGAACCAAAAATTCGAAGACATGTGACATCCACCAACCTGCACTGGGCCCGAATGGTGGATTACGGCCCACTCCCTCTCACTGAGAGGAGGCCTGTGTCCTAGCAGTGGGAACATTATAGGCTAATTATGTGATATTACGGTGGAAAGAGTTAAACATTGTAATTCAATTATCGTAATTTGAAACAACAATACAATTTGGAGTAGAAGATCGTCTAATTTAAAATTGCACGCTTGTTCTGCTGTTGCATCAACAGCTCAGCCTATCGCAGTCCACTGCTGGACATACGCCTCTCCCAGGCTGCACCACAACACCTTGTCCTCCGCTGTCCGCATCCAGTCTGTTCCAGCCACCTTCATAACATTTTGAAAGCCACAGTCATGTATAGATGACATACCAAAATGTGCCCAGCACGCCACGGTTCGACAACATGACAGACTTTGACGCCGAGGGCACGTTTTTGATTTTTTGACGGGCCGTCGGTCCATCTAATTGGGGGCGGTCTACACTACGCTTGTCAATATACGGTCTCTACTCTAAGACTTATCTGCTCCATAGGCTATCGGTCCTTCGACAAACATGGCCAGCCCACTGCCACTTCAGATTGATTACTTTGCAAGCTATGTTAGTTACATTACTCCTGGGGGCTTACCATCACCTCTTAAAGCAGGGCAGAAGTTGAACTGCACTACTTTTTACCGACTTCAAAAAAAAAAGGAGGTTATCAATTCGATACGTATGTATGTAATATTATTGGAATTGCATTATATTCACATATGATGATCTATTAGGGCTTCCAAACAAATATACAAAATTTCATAGACGTATGTATGTATGTATGTATGTATGTTTGTCCACGCATATCTCCGGAACTATTAATCGGATCGTGACCATTTTTTTTATTAGCTTACATTTTCTTCAACTTAGGGAACAGTGCAAGTTTCATCAAGATCGATTCAGTAATTTTCAAGATATGGACTAATACGTGTAAGGGTGACGGCCTGGCTTATTGATAAGAGCTACGGGTGTAGTGTCAAAGGGAAAACATCTCAAAACCTTGGTCAAATACTAGTGCAAAAACTAAAAATTACGAAATAAAAAGTAATTTAAATAAAAAGTAATTTAAAAAAATTAAACCGACTTCAAAAAGAAATTAACTCAAAATTATGAAATAACTTTAATTTCGGAAGTCGGTGTCTTGGGATCTGTATTTTAGTTTTATGCCACCGACTTCCGAAATTAAAGTTATTTCATAATTTTGAGTTAATTTCTTTTTGAAGTCGGTTTAATTTTTTTAAATTACTTTTTATTTAAATTACTTTTTATTTGTATGACGTCTTAGTACAAAAAAGTAGTGCAGTTCAACTTCTGCCCTGCTTTAAGAGGTGATGGTAAGCCCCCTGATCTATCCGGGTAACTTCATTCCTGCTTGTTCCATATATATTTCAAACTAGCTTCTGCCCGCGACTTCGTCCGCGTGAAATTTCACCCTCTCCCCATTCACCCCCTTAGGGTTGAATTTCGAAAAATCCTTCCTTATTCTTTGTCTACATTATAAAGGGAACCTCTGTGCAAAATTTCAGCTTTCTAGGTCCAAGGGTTTGGGCTGGGCGTTGATGAGTAAGTCAATTAGTCAGTCAGGACTTTTCTTTTTACCGACTTCAAAAAAAAAAGGAGGTTATCAATTCGATACGTATGTATGTAATATTATTGGAATTGCATTATATTCACATATGATGATCTATTAGGGCTTCCAAACAAATATACAAAATTTCATAGACGTATGTATGTATGTATGTATGTTTGTCCACGCATATCTCCGGAACTATTAATCGGATCGTGACCATTTTTTTTTATTGGCTTACATTTTCTTCAACTTAGGGAATAGTGCAAGTTTCATCAAGATCGATTCAGTAATTTTTAAGATATGGACTAATACGTGTAAGTGTGACGGCCTGGCTTATTGATAAGAGCTACGGGTGTAGTGTCAAAGGGAAAACATCTCAAAACCTTGGTCAAATACTAGTGCAAAAACTAAAAATTACGAAATAAAAAGTAATTTAAAAAAATTAAACCGACTTCAAAAAGAAATTAACTCAAAATTATGAAATAACTTTAATTTCGGAAGTCGGTGGCATATAACTAAAATACAGATCCCAAGACACCGACTTCCGAAATTAAAGTTATTTCATAATTTTGAGTTAATTTCTTTTTGAAGTCGGTTTAATTTTTTTAAATTACTTTTTATTATTTATATAGATAGATAGATGGTTGTAAAAAAATATTAGTGGAATTTGCATTCACGTGCAATTTTAAATTAATCTCCGCGACAGATACTTAGTTCGAGATTTACACAACGAGACGTAGATTAATGATCGGAAAAACATAAGAAAATTGTGCGTCACTTTCGACGTTTTTTCATTATCCTTTACTTTTCTATTCAATCCTGGCCCATCTGGTTACATAAAACAGGGTTTGCATGACACATTGACCGATAAAGCTAATACTAAACCACAACATTTGAACTGCATCGTAAGAAATACACGTGTCTTATTACTTAATAGACCTTAGGTATGTCTGCGCATGTGTCTAAGACTATAGAATTGTAGGTATAAACTTGAAGTAAAAGTAAATATCGTCTACGCGTGTTACTGCAGAACACGTGTTTCTAACTTTGCTAACGACTACATTATTCACTAGCTTCTGAGTGTTAAGCCTGATTTAAATACGGTGCGATTTAATTGCCTGTGGCACACCATAAGTTGAAGCAACAATACAAGTTAATGCACCGTCTTAACAGTATTTAGACGATGAAAGTAATTTGTTACTTTAATGTTATTGTATGACTCGGGCTTTAAATTTGCATCGTGTAAATAAGGCTTTAGGGTTGCCAGTATATGACAGACTATGAATAATGATATATCATAAAGTTATGGTCTTCTAAGATAAAATCTATGTATATAAAATTCAAAGTCCTGACTGACTGACTGATATATCAACGCACAGCCTAAACCGCTGGTCCTAGAGACATGAAATTTGGAGGGTGTGTTCTCTGTGAAGAGTAGGTATCTACTAAGAAAGGGTTTTTCGAAATTCCACCCCTAAGAGTGTGAAATGGGGGGTTGAATGTTCTGTGAATAACTTCCGACCTTCACGCGGGCGAAGCCGCAGGCAAAAGCTAGTAGTATTATAAAATATACGAAAACGTTAATTGCTTTCACAATTTTCTAAGGTATGGCCTGAGGAATGCTCAATTACTAAAGGCAATATATCTGCACATTATGGTAATAGCTGTAGATTGTTCTGAAATTACTGACTATAGAGGCAAAAATTCGACTCTGACTCGGTAACAAAACCAAAAACTACGTAAACACAGAATCATTTGATAATACCGTTGATTGAAACGTTTCCATTAACATTATATCTGATCGTAACGTTTCATTGAGCGGCTCGTTGATACTACATTTCTTATGTAAACAGGATTATTTGCTGTCGGTATATTATTTGACTTATCAAACACGTAATATTAGACTTTATGAAGTTCAGTATATGGGTTAATATTGATAATATGACATGTAGCCGACCTTTTCTGTAAACATCTCACAGTGAAAACTTGCTTGGAGTGAGCTGTTAGTGTCAATCTCTTGATTGACACTAACAGCTCACTGACAGCTAGAATAACAGCTCAATTCATCTAAGTTTTTCATAGACCGGCTGGTCTTTTGTAGTTTTGTAAAGATATTTCTGCGAATCCGTTTGTTTTGACGTGACAACGTCTTAAATTAGGTTGCGACTGGGAGTCACTTATGAAAAAGTGTAACGCTCGGTAACGTTACGATGAGTCACCGAACGAGAGAGAGGCCCGCCGAATGCCTTGCGTCTCTCTCCCACTCAACTATGATCGGATGATCGGTCGTTGTCACGTAAAATCTTCGCCCGTAAAACCGACTTTACAGGCAACCATTTTTTTTTATCGGTAGCGCTTATAGGTCGCCTTATGTTCAGCAATGATAATGATGACGAATCTTTTAATGTTGCACAAGATATACGGCATGAGCCACAAACCACGGAGACGCAGATTGTCAACACTTACATAATCAACAAACCAAGCGTATTAGTGCTTACTCGCACTACGACAAAAAAGGCGTATAGTATCTGACAGCTTTTACGCCGGTCCGTGACAGCAGTTGTGCACATTAGACGTCACGAATTTGATTAGCACCATTGTCTCTAGAAGCTTCCCCGTCGGTACCGAGCACCATATTACCCAGAAGTCATATTTGTTAAACATTAATTGCTTATCATACTAACTACCTGTCGAACTAATGTGCTGTCGACCTAACGACCTGTCGACCTAATGACATGTAGTGCACTTGTTTGTCTAACTAATGACATACACTCTCTCTTCCATGCTCTGTGGCATGATCCTTATAAAACTTACCTATCAACCTCACTGGCCGTGTACTTCACGTTATCCATAAACTTTGTCAAACGCTTCTATAGCTTTTACAAATTAAATCTAACAAAGGAAGTAGTACTTAAAAAGGCTTCATTACAAAGATATTTGTGATTTAATTTAATGAAATTTAATTGAGCTATGCAGTAAGAAAGGGTCTTAACTTAGTTTTGACAAGTTTCAGCCTGCCAAAATACGTCGTTGCCAATTCGGATAAAGAGGCATGCATATCGGGTGATTTACGTCAAGCTATTTAGTTAGTATGAAAATTAACAAAAAATAAGAATTCATTAATGTGTCCATAATGAAAAATGCTTATTTCCATGGTCTGAACATCTGGTCGAAGTTTATGTATAGGTATAGTCCGGAACACGGTGTTGGTAGTTTAGTTGATTTGATAGTAAGATAAAAATTATTTTTTTATTTTTATTTATTTTAATCTTATATTTTCTTTGTATGTTAATTTTTTAAGTTGGACTTTGTGGAATTAAGTATGGATCAGTTAGTTATCTGAAATAAATGTTTTTTTTTTTTTTAAAGGTTTTTTTTTTATATCTTTGTTAAAATAGAGCACTGAAGACGCACGGCACCGCCGAGACTGGCCCAGAAAGAGATTCGAGGCTAGTTCGAGGTGGCGCGGGAAAGAGTTCCTGGAAAGATTTAGGGAAGGCATTTGCCTAGCAGTAGGACAGTATAAACTAACAAAAAAAAAACATTATTATTAATTAATTATTTTAAATAATATTCTAATCTGAATTCTTGTTTATTATTAGTTAGCGCTCCTGTATTCAAGCGTTTACAAATGAAAAGACACTGGAATAGAAGAGAAGGTTATTCTCTCTGTTTTTTCTTTTGGAATATATTTTTTTCGGATTTTAGCTTCCTACATCAAATCAGACAGTGCATAACATTAACCGATGCTAATAAATATAAATGTAAATTATTTTTAGGGGATAATTTAATAATTTTGATAGGAATTTATGGGGAATCAGTAGATTTTTGTCCCAAATATTAGGAATTTGACTAAGATTATTGGGGAATTTGATAAATTCGCATTGGCAACCCTGTTCCGTGTACAATTATGGAGGCACATGACCCAGAAAAACAGTCTCTGTCACTCAACCTTTGGATTAAAAACTCTGCCAATGACTGGGAAATCTGCCTTCCCTTTTCAGTTTGCTTTTACTCCAGGACTTAAGGAGTCCTAAGCAAAGACGAGCATCCTCTCTTTTTTTTTGTTTTCCTGTAAAATGTGGATACCTACTGGTGCCAAACCTGTGGAACAAACAATATAAGAAACATACTATGGCTAGTAAACCAAGGGTGAGGAAACCTTGACCTTAATAAATATTACGTGTGTACACAGACCAAAGAATTTACGCAGCGACGCAAAAATTTACGCGTCCTTTACGGCTGAACTAACACGTCCCAGCATTTTACGAGTTTTGCCGACTCTTTCATAAATTTCCCGCGTTTTGAGGCACAATAGTATAAAAGTTTTCAAATGTCCCAACAACACTGTTTTGCGAAGTTTTATTTTTGTCATAAATTCCCTTTGGTGCTATAAATATTTTTGAGTAAATTACGTGATGGGCAGCGGAGGAGTCCAAAAAAAACCCAAAATTTCCAATAAATGAATTTAATAAAGTGATTACAATTAATTCTTAATATTAGGTGAATAGGTAATACGAGGTTGTCCTAACGACCGATGTATGTGACGAAAGGCCCCGCGCCGAATCTGCTGGTTAGTTTTATTGGATGCATCAAGTTGGGTTGCGCAATCCATTCACAGTAACCGAATGTATGGTGATGACGTATCTGGGAGGCACTCACAGATATAACACCTCCCCCCTTAGATGAGCAACTATTTGCCAATTTCTACGGCAAAAGTTGCGGCTTTCTTGTTCCGCTGCGACAACTCGATGGCTTCTTTATTCGATTCAATTTTAATGAGTTTTGCTCGATGACGACGAATAAAGTAGAGAAGTGCACCTGCACTTAATAATGCAAGTACAATTGCGTAAAATGGTATTGTTGTATGGTAAAGACTCGAGGAATCCGCAGTATCGATTTCAACAGACGATTCCATTGTAATTTGTTTCTGTATCTTGTGCAATGTGCTGAGGTCCATTGAAGTCAGGTGGTAATTTGGCCGAATCTTCTGAGAATCATTAGTCATCCGTGGGAGCGCTGCGATTTCAATTGAAATTCCGTTGACTTTGTCATCGATGTTGGCCAATGTGAATTTCGGGGTTTTCATTCTGCAAGACTTCGGAATTGTAGCCAGAAAACTTCCTTCCAGAATTTTATGTTTTTCAGGGCCGCAGTAGAGTTGAACCTTGGTGGGCTTCGGGAACGAAACTATGTAGTGCTTGCTATCCAGCTCCAGCAGGGCTTCCTTGGCCAGAGAGATAGGCGTGATTTGACACGTTTCATCTATCTCCTGGGAATGTATGAGTTTTTCTATGCAATCCTGACCGGAGCGAATTTGGTGACTTGTTTTTTGCTCGCAGATATGCCAGTTATTTACCTTCGGGCATTCAGCCTCCATGTACACATATTCCTTTGAATTGATCGCTACATATGGATAGGAAGGCAGGATGACGTCAAAGTTTTTATTAGGAACTGGACAAAGTTTAAATAGTTCAAAAGTACTGGGAAGGGTGATAGGGAATTGAAGGACAACCACGATTTTCTTATCGACATAATATGAACCTAAACTAATTATGTCATAGTAATATCTAATGTCTAAGTCTATGACCTGATCGGTGCTATATAAATGCTGTAATTTGCTTATCATAGTTCTTAATTCCCTAACAGATAGAATAGAATGGTGCAAGGATATCGTGCGACTAAAAGCTAATATATTTTCTAGCCTACTTATTTCACCGGATAACTCTTGTACGTTATCGTTAAGTATAACGAAGAGTTGCGCAAGGTGAGCATATCTTAAAATACGATCGCTCTCTGACGTAGTCATATTGATGACGTACGAAAGGGCTTTATCTAATTTAAGCTGATTTATTGTCAAATTATTCAGTACGAGAGACTGTTGTAAGGAAAATTCTTTAAATAATGAAATATGCTGATTAATTTTGTTGGAAATGAGTTTATCATTTCGTTTTAGAATTTTCATAGCATTTTCGAACCTTACAGCATCATCATGATCCAAATTTCCCGAAATTGATTTTATCAAAGTCCCCAATGGGTTTATCAAGCCACGTTTGACTCTACTAGGTTGCAGCGTTTCTAATTGTACAAGGATTTTATTTAATTTAATGTGTAAGTACTTAATTTGTGCACTGAACATGAGCAAACTATTATTACTTAATTTGTCCGTAGTGTCAAGTAATTGTCGTTGAAAGTCATATATCTGTCGTTCTATCTGAATTAAGTTAATGTCCTGTAAGAACGTATGATGATGGGATACGATTTTCGTGTCTCCTAGATTATAAGGTAAAAGTCCCGGTCCGTCGTCTAAGCTGTCAAGTTGGATCTCTTGAGCTCGGCCCAGGCTCATTATCGTCATTAGTAGGTACCTGTAACAATCGAGGGTCTTTATTCTTTTTAGGTCGTTTCAGTCTACTTTTAGCTACCGGTCCTCGTTTCCTTGAAGTGTAAATATGAATAGGTAAGTTAGCAATAACCTTGTCTTGAGTAAATCGAGGGGCAAGTTTTTGCCGGGATGCAGTAGGGTTTCGTATGTATATCTCCTGGTTTTCTGAGTACTCAATTTCAGGTTCCCTATCGCTGTTATGTTGCGTCATCAATGCCTCGCGTTCGACAAGCGATGATTCATGGACAAGGCTATATACAGTTTCCATTCGATTACGGTGATCTTGGATGTACTGTTGTAGTAATCTTTCCGACAGATTTAAATCTGTGGGGTCCCGTGGGTCGAAATGTCCAGTGATAAGGTCAAACGGCCTACATTTAGTCAGACTATGAATAGAACTATTATATGCCAAAAGGGCGTAAGGGACTAAAGTGATAGCACATTCATTTTGGCGTTTCAGTTTTAATATGCGTAAATGTTCAAGAAGTGTGCTATGGAAACGCTCTATCATCCCATTTTCGTTCGGGGTATGAGCAGCAGTAGTATGATGTTGTACTTTGTGTAATCGTAGAAATTCACTAACTACTTGATTTGTGAACTCGGTTCCCTGGTCAGTTATTAATTTCATTGGGTAACCATGATGCGTGCTAAAAGTTAAAAGTGATTTTATTATATTAGGGGCTGTACAGTCTGCCATACGGTAAGCCTGAGCATATTTACTGAAAGAATCAATTATAGTAAAATATTTTTCTTGTTCGATAGTTAAAACATCGACATGTGCAGTTTCAAAGGGCTTACTAGGCGGTGGAACGATTCTAAACTCTTGGCGAATTGGGTTACGGTCGTATTTTGCACAGTTACATATCTTGCATTCATTAATGTATTTAGTTATGTCAGTTTTCATTTTAGGCCAGAAAAATTGACGTGATAAGGCTAGATAGGTCTCATTTATGCCACGATGATTTGTCTTTCCCTCATGATACTTGCGAATAGCATCCTGTTGATTTAAATATTCGGATATATTACTAATTTGGCATTTAACTAGAATCAACTTCATGGATGAACTTCTAAAATTTTTTTGAATTACAGGAACTATTTCAAGCATTTTCTCTATTGGTTGGACTAAGATAGCTGTGCGGGATTTGGGATCTACGGATTTTTTTATTAGGTCTACAATGTCTTTATCAAAATGGGATTCTCGTACATTCGTCACAACTTGCAGATAAGTATCAAAAGGTTTTTTAATTATAGACTTAGATGTAGGTGAGTCACTAACTATATTAATTATAATTTGTCTACGATATTTATTTAAGGGGTCTTCACTAATGGGAATTTCGAGAATTGGGCTTTCTACGCTAGTGTGAGCGGTCTCACCGTCTGAAATGTCTTGAATTTCAGGTGCTGTAAGATTTGAAGAACTGTGGTTATCTTGGACCACTGAGGAATTATCCAATGACATAGCTTCAGGTGCTGTAAGAGTTGAAGAACTGTGGTTATCTTGGACCACTGAAGAATTATCCAATGACATAGCTTCAGGTGCTGAAATCGTTGATGACGTACTATGGTGACGTCGTGGTGTTTGTGACGTATTGACTATCATTGAGATAGTTTCGTCATTATGAATTTCGATCCGTGATAAAGCGTCGGCGTTTGTATTACATTTACCCTTTTTATAAATTACATTAAAATCGAATTCGGATAATTTTAGTCTCCACCTAGTTAGACGCGAATTAGGCTCTTTTAAATTCATTAGCCATTGCAACGGTTTATGGTCGGTGACTACTTTAAATTTGCGCCCAAATAAATATGGCCTAAAGTATTTTGTGGACCAGACGATCGCAAGGAGTTCTTTTTCGATCGTTGAATAATTTGTTTCACTATCGTTTAGTGTCCTAGATGCATAGGCTATGGGCCTATCGGCTCCTATTGGGCCTTGGGATAGTATAGCGCCCAGTGCGAATTTGGATGCATCAGTAGTGAGAATGAATTCCTTTGAGAAATCTGGATATTGTAGTATCGGGTCATTAGTCAGAAGAGTCTTACAGTGTTCAAAATGTTTTATATAATCAGGTGTAATATTAATTTTAACTCCCTTTTTGAGACATGTGGTAAGAAATTTTGTAATACGAGCGAAATCGGGAATAAATCTACGATAATAACCTATGAGGCCTAGAAAAGCTTTAATTTGTTTCGGAGTTTTTGGGATAGGATAATTTAAAATTGCCGAAATTTTGTCGGGATTCGGTCTGACACCTTCAGGAGTAATAACATGCCCTAAATATGGTGTTTCACGTTTAAGGAATTCAGACTTATCCATCTGGATCTTAAAATTGGATTCCTTAAGACGCTGAAATACTTTACGTAAGTTATCTATGATTTCCTGTAAAGAAGTACCAAACACTAGGATATCATCTAAATAGACAACGCAAATTTTATTCAGAAGACTTTGAAGTACATTGTCCATTACTCTCTGAAAGGTGGCTGGCGAATTTTTCAAGCCCATGGGCATTCGCAGGAATTCATAATGTCCATGCTCTACATTGAATGCCGTTTTATGAATATCTTTAGGGTCTAATTCAACCTGGTAAAATCCATTAGTTAAATCAAGAGTAGCAAAGTATTGACACTTCCCTAGCTTATCCAATATATCGGTGACATTCGGGATGGGATACTTATCGTCAATTGTCTTCTCGTTCAACTTACGGAAGTCAATGACTATGCGCCACTTAGTTTTGCCAGACGCGTCACTCTTCTTCGGTACTACCCATATAGGTGCGCTCCATGCGGACGTAGAAGGCCTAATTATCCCTTGATCTAACATTTTACTGATTTGAGTTTGTACCTCATCCTTGTGAATATATGGATACCTATAAGTTTTACTATAGACAGGTAGTTCGTCTGTGGTGTTAATGCTATGCTTAATTTGGTTTGTGAACGTTAAAGGTTCATCTTCAATATAAAATACATCGGAGTATTCTCTGCAGAGGTTAGTTAAATTGATTGTCTCCTCTGGATTTAAATGATCTATGCGCAATCGCGATAACACCTGCTCGGCTCGACGAGTTTCGTTGTTGTAAGTATCCGATGTCACTGCCGGTACAGTTTGTTCGCTAAATACATGTGCGACGATTGGTTCAGACAAAGATAAAATTACATCATTATTCGTAGGGTTAGATATTTCTAAAAATGCTCGATTATTTTTTGCTGTAGTTACACATTCACTTATGTTACAACTCTGTATACTTTGCTGATCTATGTGTATATCTCCTTGGCCAATATTAATAGGCAAATTTACTATTTTAGAAGATTGTGCCGGAATAATGTTCTCATACAAATTTACCGTTTGGGAGGTATACATATGTATAGGGTTGCTAGAAAATTCAGTTTTAAGTACGCGAGAACTTAAGTCAATTTTCGCTAAGAACCGTTCAAGAAGATCGCACCCTATTAGTCCGTCAAAGTAATCGTGGAATCTGTATACGTTCAATTTGATTGGATTATTGTCTTTAAATTCTTCGAAACAGGGTATAGTGATTGAGTAATAATTCATGGTGGATGCATGCACGTTAGCGACTATAAATGGTTCATAGTCAAGTTCATAGTCGGGATAGTACTTTGCCACAGTTTCAGGACTTATGAACGATTGGTTAGCTCCCGTATCAATTAAAATTTTTAAAGGTGGAAAGTCAGGCTTAACATTTAATTTTAAAAAAGGCAACTGTCTTTTACCCTGTATATTAATTTCTATTCGGGGGCACTTTTCGGGGCTTCCGTTGGAAAATTTGACGACTTTGGATTTTCAGGTGGAACTGCGGGTGTGGGTTCCCCTACGGAGACGTCCTGTGTCAGTGTCAAGTTAGTAGTCGGGTCACAACCTGGGACACAGTCTGGGACATAGTCATAGTCACAGTAGTAAAAGCCCTCTGGGACATAATAGCCAAAGTCGGGTTCTTGTACAAAAAATTCGTTCACGTTTGCTTCTCGTGTTCTAAAGTAATTACTAGGGGGTGGATTACCGTAATTACGCCAATCATGCATATTGATCGGTGGCAGAACACGTGCAACGGGGTGACTAACACCGCTCATTGGTCGAGGCTGGTTGTTCGGTGCCTGCTGAGACGTTGGGGGTTGTGGGCTAGGGTTGACTCTAAAACCGGTGGACATATTGGACCGCGGTAAAGCTTTGAACATTTGTTGGGTTCTAGAGGGTCCCTGATAAAATGGTCTAGGCTGCTGTGAAATAAAGCGATTTGGATCAAAATTTCGAGGAATTATATTTCTATTCATCTGAGGAAACTGAGCTAGCATATTTGGGAATATTGGAAGTAACCTTTTACTTGAAGGTACAATTTTTTGTTGGAGGTAAACAACGTTCATTTCCTCTTGGGCATATTCTAATGCTTCCTCCAGGGAAGGAGGCCTCATGCATCGAATCCTAGATCCTAGAGGTTCCACTAAGCCTCGTAGATACGTCTGCAAAGCTAGTTTTTTGTACAAAGTTCTTTTTGCTTCGACGGTGGTAGCGACAGCATCGTGTATTTCTACGTATGTCATGATGGTGCTTAGAAGGTTTAACACGCGCTCATAGAATACTTGAGGCGTATCTGATCCTTGAGATAGTAACGATAAATCATTGTATAACGCAGACTCATCCCTATGGTCTGAAAAATTATGAATTAACGTATTCCTAATACCGTTCCAATCCCGGGGAATACCATTTGTTACTAGTGTTCTAGCGGCGTTCCCGGTAATTTTATTTAATATACCATTTAATAATGCTAAGTTAGTTAGTTCATGACCAGGTGCTGGATCGATATAGCTCGCAACAAGCTGGTCACATAGTGATAAAAATCTAATTAGAGTATTACTATTACCGTCAAATTCTGGTACTAGTCTTAATGTTTTAACAATTTTATTGATCATATCGTCTTGATTTTCCATTATTATTTCTAAGCTACCTAACTCTAAATTTCGGGTAGCGTCCCTCAGCGCGTTGCGAGAGGACGACCGATTGCCTAGGGGTTCGATACCCCTAGTAGATCGCGATGATCGTGGGTGAAAAATTTTGTAGGTGGGAAGTAGCGACCGACTTTAAGGAATTTGTGCAACTCACATAAAGTACATATCGGCGGCTCCCGTAGTATCGATGTCTGGATACGGTCTACAGGATCTCCAACGGCTGCTTCTGGTTCTTCTGGATTGTCGACGACGCACGTTGAAACGTGAACAGCACGCACAAATGTCCAAATGTTCAGCTCGATCGTGAAATTATAGTCTTTGATTTGCACGCACTGACTCGACAATCCTACCGACTGCGCCAATTACGTGATGGGCAGCGGAGGAGTCCAAAAAAAACCCAAAATTTCCAATAAATGAATTTAATAAAGTGATTACAATTAATTCTTAATATTAGGTGAATAGGTAATACGAGGTTGTCCTAACGACCGATGTATGTGACGAAAGGCCCCGCGCCGAATCTGCTGGTTAGTTTTATTGGATGCATCAAGTTGGGTTGCGCAATCCATTCACAGTAACCGAATGTATGGTGATGACGTATCTGGGAGGCACTCACAGATATAACAAGTAGCTATGGAAGTACCCACTATTTTTTTTAAATCCGATTGTTAGATTGCTTCAAAAATTATATTTTATTATTTATTTATTATAAGGGTTTGTGTACGTCGTGCAATGTACACACATGTGTTGTCCCACTGCTGAGCAAAACCCTAACTTCCCTCGTTCCATTTTTCCCGGTCTACTGTGATTGTGTGCCAGTTTAAAAAAAATATATAAGCATGTTTTTTTTTAATTCAATCAGTGAATTCAAATTGCTATGTTGTTATATTTTCTATCAGATCAAAAAACATGTAATTAATTACAAGTCATTGCGTCTAATATCATTAAATTAAGTTAACACTCTTTCAAAATAAACAAATACAACCGAATTTTCAGCGCCATTACCAAGCTTCTCACTAACCCAAAGAATAAGCTATTCCATACAGTTCATACACACTGAGCTAATTTCTAAGTATTTTTTTTAAATAAAAAAATCTACCGTAGTCCTTTTTACATCGCTTACAAAACATAAGTGAAAGGTAAAATCTTTCCCTAAGTATTGCACAGCCCAGTGATTCACACCGGACGAGCTTTAAACCGTGGAGTAAACTCCGCTTCTATCCGTATTCATCCATGTGAAAAGCTAAACAAACCCTGGCAATTTTAATAGTGATGAAAACTAAAAAAAAACTTGTAAATAGCCAGCGAATGAAGCTGGTGTTTCTAACTAGGGCTGTTACGAGTAGATGAAAAACCAACATGGCCGCTCACGATTTTTTGGCGGGAATTTTGTTTTTTTTTTCTAAATGGATGTTTGTTCAATTGCTTTGCTTTTACGTATCAGTGACCCTATGTTGATGATTATGGAAATAATTATCTTCCATGATAGTTTATTAGTTCAATTAAATCAACTTTTCTCCTAATGGCTCGAACTATTTGTGAGCCAGTTTACAAGGTGGTAACAAGGTTTATTACCCACTGTGGGCTGGACATAGGTACAATTGAAATACAAACATGTATTGAGGTACCCACCCAAATAAAAATATGAATCAGCAATATTTTTCTTTTTTTCACCCTAAAAAATGTAAGGTATGTACCCGTTTTCATTAATACTATTAATGCCTAAATAACAACGCCCTCCTGGATTTTCTACTTTCGGCGCTAAGCAAGGTGTTGACAATTAAACACCGCGTTTTAAAAATATAATAAAGAGCTTATGCAAACGAATATTCAGTAGATATACCCGGTTTAAAACTGGATAAAAGAAGAAAGAAAATGCTTTTATTGGCATTACAGCAAAATAAATACACCTTAAAAGTTTAAAAACAGAAAACTAAGATTTTAATGCCAAAAGGGCCTCAGCTCAGCATAATGTCAGATGACAACACAAGGTGTACCACCTGACGCTGATTTTCAGCTGCAACACACGAGTGCCATACGCTGGAATAACAAACACATAGGGATGTGTGTGTCCGTTAGAATAAATTAAGAGAATTAATTAAATGTGATATTATAGAAAAGTTAATACAAAATCAAATTAAATAATGTGACATACCCATGTGTGTGTGTGTGTGTTGTATTGTGATTAAGAATAACTTAAATAAATAACCAATATGTGTGTATGTACTACCTACATAAAAAATAAATAAATAGAAAGTAGGTATATAGAATAGAATAGAATAGAAATACTCTTTATTATGTACACCAAATAAATTACAGACATAAAAATAGAAACTGTACATAGGGTGACACAATGGGCGGTCTTATCGCTAAAAGCGATCTTTTAAAGACAACCTTTGGATGGATTAAAAAGGGGAAGGACAGACAAATACTGTAGGTAGTCTGTGGTGTACCTATTACATAATACAATAAAACATACATAACATATATTATACTAATCTAAATAAATATATACATATAATAATAAACATGAAACAGGAGCAAAGAAATTATGATGATGACGTATAAGGAGAGAGGAGAAAATCGTGTGAATGCATTGCTCCTCTACTACGAAATAGATGCTATACAGCACAACCCTACTGCGTATAAAATATTTTCATTACCTGCAATATTTCTGGGTTCTCTATACTTACCCAATTAAATTAATGAGTTTTATAGTTCGTTTTAAAGTAGAGGAAGAATTTAATTTAGTAGACGTGGAGCTTTCTAGGATAAAAACGTATTCACGTTCAGTGCTTGTTAAAATGATTAGGGGCATTAAAATACTTCACTCATTGCTTGTGCATTTGATAAACTTCCTTTGAATTTACATTCGGCAGAAGATAATTTTTGCATTGAAATATGTTTACTTGCGTATTTTTTTATAATATATGCATCTAATATCTAGGAGTATATGATGGGGAACGAATCAGGGATTCAGATTAATATGGAAAATCAAACAGAGAAAACCTATCCAATAGGTAATATAATGTTGCGCGCCACAATTAACGCCTGGTACATGGTGACATTAGGTACCACTAGCGCCATCTAGTATCGAGTAGCAGAACTAGTCGAGTCACGATCGTTCTAGAAAATTCGATACTAGAACTTTGTAGAACTTTCTCGAACTATCGACACCTAGTCGGTCGGGGCCGGTATGTACTCGAACATTCTAGATGTTTCTACAATGGAAGGTTCTCGAACTATCTGCGGCACTATATAAGGCCGGGATGCGCGACGACCGACACAGTTTGGATAAAGCGACAAGAGCGAAAACATCAAGCGATCTTCAAGTGCGAATTAAGAGTGAAATTGTGTTCTTTTAATTAGTGTGTTTGAGTTGTAATTAGTGTTGTAAAATAAATTGTTATTTTTGGTTATTAAATCGGCAGTTTTTATTGTCACGAACCCGAAGCTCGTAACAATAATATAAGATTTTGCATACCGGAAGACGTAGCGTTGGAAGGCCCCACAAGGTGGACCGATGCATCCAGCGCATTCCTGCGGGAAGCACAGAACCGGTCGAAGTGGTGGTGCTTGGGGGAGGCCTATGTCCAGTAGTTGACGTTTTCCGGCTAAAATTATGTTGAAGTGTATCTGAAATCGATAATAGTCTAATAAAGTATAAAAACTATTAGAACCCTACAGTAGAAATTATAGCTTATATTCACCAGAGCTGAGCAACTCAGATTTTACGTTCGTCTTAATATACCATTCCGATCTGTGATATAATAGGTATAAGCAAAATAATGATGTCACAAATCCACAATTGACAGTAAAGTTTTTATGTAATAATGAAATGAAATTTTTTATTCTATTTAAAGGATATAATCACTTTTACAATGTCTTATTATTAAAAAAAATAAGCTAGATGACGACGGCGTTTCTTAACTGAGAGCAAAGTAAGGCCGAAACAAACTCAGAGGTCACAGTCTCATTTGAACTCCAGACATAATCTTGGTCAGATCATGTGAAGACCACATGGTCTTTTGAGGAAAATACCACACCGATTCGGGTCTGATCCACTCAAATCTGTGTCCAGTCAGTGGAAGCATTTGTCAGTAATCGTGAAGCTCAACTCAGAACTTGAGGAGCTCAAAGATCATTCATGGTCAGATACCACGTATGTAAAGTGAAATAATAAAACTCTCCGTAATATATTGAAATCACAATTGTAATTCTTTGATAGTTGTATGAAATGGCTGTAATACAACAAATTGACGTAGGGTCTCAATTTGCTTAACAATGACTACAAACGACGTAAGTATACAGAGAAGTTTAATAAAATTGTAGCTGTTATTTTAGAATATTGTGTTGTCTATATAAAATATCTTTTGAATGCTCAACCACGCTAGCCTAAAAGCCTTGTAGTTATTAATTGTTCAAATGTTATGGTTTTTTTTTGCCTGACGTCACCGTGATTTCACGGAACATGTCATTTAAACTTACAATGCTAACAGGCCACACTAAACTCGCCTACGTATCGAAAAACACATTAGCACCAACAACGATTAGCTTACGACACTTACTCAATCTTATCAGATTGCCCAAACGACCGATTGGCACTTCGTAACAAGTATTTAATTAATTGTAACACTTAGCAACCACTTAGCCTTAATTACACAATATTGCGGAACCGGTAGGTAAGGATTCTTTTCTTCCCTTTTCATTACCCGAAGACGGAATTGGAACGCGCTTAGCGGCGATTGATTTTAAGGATTAGGAGCAAGTGATAGACAAACAGGGCTTGTGGTTAAGTAACGGGTCGATCGATCAGGTTAAGCTAAGCTTTTTTATTTTGCGGATGGTAAATCATCAAATGACCTCTCCCGCTCTGGGTGGAGCGGAAGGGAGTGTCAGACATTTACTGACTAAAACCCACCCGTGTTCCTTCCTTAGCAGTTTATGTTCCGGGCCAGCGGTAACCCTTTCGGACAATCCCGCTGACCCGGCAGGATTCAGCCCTAAAAGGGCCCTTCCTCCTCTTTGAGGAGACTCTTCGAAGGATTGGGTAGAGGTATACCTCTTAGTACACCTACATTTCCTCAGTTATGTTTCTTCTTCTTCTTCAGCCTTTCGCCTTCTAATTGCGTGTAGGCATCGTGCAATGCACGCCACTCTTCTCTGTCTCTAGCCTTTCTAAGTCAGAGTCGTCCAGCAATCCCAACTCGTAATTTAAATCGTTCAAAATCTAGTCGCAGTCTCGGTTTAGACGCATAATGACCAATTCATCTCGGCGACAAACAAATGTCAAAAACTTGTCAAAATGTAGGGAAATTAGAGGCACTTTGCACAGATTGAGACTAAAATCAGACTGTGAATGTACTATTATTGATAGAAGGTGAATGTTCTTAAAATTACGAGAAATACCACTCTGGTCATCATCAGCCTTTACCGACTCACAACATAAATACATATATGCTTCAATATTTAACACTATCGGAAATACAAAGAAAATACACATCATTTCACGTCCTAGTTATCTCCAGAAGCAAGTAATCTTTAGGGAATCATCGGAACTCGACACGGTGAGAAAAGTTTCGCTATTGATCCTCCTTATCGTGCCTCTTAAGCAGTTAAGGTCATTGTTGTTGCTGATATATGCTACTAAGTTTCCCTGTATGTATTTGAATAAAGAAAATAATAGTATATTCTGTGTATTTTTGACTAAACAATACTAAATCGCTTCTGCGCGGGGAATTTGGTTGCGTTTACCGTGCCCCGTCGCATGGCGCGTGACGCGTGGTAGTGTGTGATCCGCCTTAGCGTTTTGTATTTCTACAGCACCTTTCAACGGGATTGACCTATGCTTTCGGTTGCTTATGTCGGTCCCATAAAACACCTGTTCAGGTCAGAATTTTTTTACAATACTGCCTGCCAGTCTTCGCGGGTATATTTATTTAATTTTATTCCAAGAACGGGGCAAAATTAAAGCTAATTCATAGTGTTCTTAAACAATATGAAATTGAAGGTCATTTACAAGTTTCCACTGATAAACACGAAATACAAAGGTCACCATACAACCAGGAACCATACGATATTTCCCTTAACATATCTTCGTACCGAATTTGACTTTTCCATCATCTTTATCGCTGATAGAATGTCACTTTGCCTAGGTCCTCAGGTATGAGTGACAGGCGTACTGCTATAGGCTGTGCAAAGCCGAACTTTTTCATAAACTCAACGTACTTTTACGGCTGGTTACATCTCTCCAATGGATAATTTAGATAGGTACGTATATTAAGGATACCTTTTCAAATACGACCATTCTGTCCCAGTAATCGGGTACCTACCAAAAAGACAAATACTCCACACGAACCGTATTAGAGATTCCCATTGTTGAGTCTCACGGTAACAAAGGGATGCATCAAACTGTGGTGACGACAATGGAACCTCATCTTGTAACTCACACGGGATGGTGAAGTACTGGTAGATTTGTAGTAGGTATGTGGGGTGAGTATGTATTCTTTTCTTTTTCTTTCCTCAAAAGACCATTTCAGACACTAATCTACATGGTCCTCAAAGATTATGTCCGGATTTTTTATATACACATTGACATTGATGAATTTTATTTAGACAATGACATGAATATTTACTTTGTAAGTAATTTTTATTATTATTTTTTATTTAATTATTGTGAATGTGAGGACTATGTGGGTCATTTCTTTTTTCCTTCTTAGTTTTAATCATGATCTGGCAGTTTGAGTAGTTTATGCGGCCTAACATAACACAAGCTCTGCTTAGCTTGAGACTAGACGGCGTTGTGTGATAGTTGTGGAATATTATTATTATTATTATTATTTTTGACAAATGCGTGCACTGATTGGACAGGTCCGCTCAATCTGTGTGGTTCTTTCCTCAAAAGACCATTTCAGACACCAATCTACATGGTCTTCACACGATCTGACCAAGATTTTGTCTGAACTTTAAAAGAGACTGTGACTTCTGAGTTTGTTTCGGCCTTTCTTCTCAGAATAGTCAGTTAGGAAACGCCGACCTCATCTAGTTTAAAAAAAAAAATATTATTGACGTGTAAAAGTGTTTGTACAAACCTACTTACAGATATAAAAATCATTTATCATCATCATTTATCATTTATCATTTTGTATGGGAAGATGTGGGACAGTTTGGTCAAGTAGTTAGCTAAGTAATAAGAAAGTTTCTGCCATTACCACAGAACCGTGTTTATAAGTTATTTTGGCGAAGTTATGTAGCTTAAAGAACTTATAAACACTGTTTACGAAGCTCGAACGCACGAAGTAAACTTAAGGGGCTTACAGGACCTAAACGCAAAAAAAAGCAAGTTTTAGAAACAATAGTATATGATCGACTACTGGCATCGACGACTGGCAGCGCGGGCGCGGCGCGGCGAACTCAAACATATGAACTTCCTTTGAGAGTCCATAGTGGGCACGCGGGCGCGGTGAGCGGCGCGGGCTGCTCGGCACGGGGAACGCGTGGGCAACTCACGCCATAGCTCGTTCATACAAGTGAGTGACCGCAGTGGGTGCGCTGCGTGGGCGCGGGCGGCCCGCGCGAGTGTCCGTAGTTCTCAAACAATTTCGAGCTTTTTTCTAGTAAAAATAAGTCTTCTTCATTCATATTATATTTTGACAAACACTGGACACAACGACACGCAGAACGCAGCCGTGCTCCAGTGCGGACAGGCAGACCGCGCGCGTTCCCGCAGCCGCACCCGCCCGCTAGCGCCCCGCGCCCACGCCCAGTCTGGCCAAACACTGAGCTTCAGTTTTATACTAATCAATTATTTCAGAGCTAAAACTAGTCGAAGAAACTTCGTCCCAAAAATAAAACAGCCGAAACCATATTAATTTCACAAGCACTACAATTACAAAAGTGCTCAGCAGTTTACGAATGAAATATCACCGTTCACCAAACCAATTGAGAAATTCTCAACAGACACTCAAAGAAAAGTGTTAAAAGTGACTATCTACTGAAAGGGTACCGGAGTACCAATCTCTGAGTATAACTTTCTCATTTAGCTACGTCATCTTTTCTCAACTTCTGAAGCCAAATATTTGAGTTCCAAGAATTTGTTCTGTAAGTTGTTGGATTAGGATTTCAGTGTAAATTATGTACCTTCTTAGGCCTTATATCAACTGAATAGTTTATCTTTAAGATTTATTTGAGGGCTAACTTTGAGCGCAGCTCTCAGTTTACCCTCAAATAAATCTTTTGTAATACTTTGGCTCATCTAATAAGGCATTTCTAAAAAGTAAAATAAACCACTAAACCATAAAATATTTTTCGGGCATTTTGGCTTTCAATATTTGATAATATTCCGTTGAGAACATTTAATTTCTTAGTTAAGGATTCAAATGACAAAGGGAATCTTTTTAATTTTAACCTAAACTTACATAAATCGTATCATTTAGATTCTGTATCTCCTGCACTTGCTTAAACAACCATTGTTTCATCAAGCAAAAATCTCTCTTACTTAATAAGCTGCTCATTAATTTTAAAGGAAGATAAACTAAGAATATCAAAATTAATAGCGAGGATGCTTTAAACCGTGACGTAAATCTGCGTTCTTCGGCAGAAAATACAAGCATAAAATTGTACTTATTAAAATATCAACGACTACCACTGGTTTCATTAAGATTTACTCGCAAATTCTCCAAAGGTCTTAATTATAATAAAAGATTTTTAAATCTTTAAGTCCGGACTACATCAAAATAATGAAGTCTAAACAAAACGACATCCCTTGTCAATTCGTTGATGGATTGCGAAGAATGGAAGAGAAGTATGGAAGAAAAGACATGTCTTATCCAACAGAGTAGGCCTATATTCCAGCTGTGGGAACAGTTTTGTTCCCACAGCTGGGACACAGGCTTCCTCTCAGTCAGACAGATTAGGTCCTTATCAACCACGCGGGCAGTGCGGTTTAGTATAAAGGTCACATGTCTTCGAATTTTAGGTTCTAGAACATTGCAGTTTACTCACGATATTTTCCTTTGCGTTTTGAGAGCAGTGGTGATTAAATCATTTACACAAAGTAAAGCGCCTGTCTGGGTTCGAACCTGCAACCTACAACTACCTACAATTTGTAAGTCGCGGCCGTTACCACTGGGCCACTACTACTCTGACATGTTGCGCCGACCCCAAATAAATTGGGATATAGATATGGTCAGGAGAACGGGCAGAAGAACGGACAGGTGAACGGGCAGGAGAACGAACAGAAAAACGATCAGGAGAATGGGCAGGAAAACGGGCAGGAGAACGGGAACGGAGAACGGCAGCAAATAGTTATTTGTTAGTTAGTACATAGTTCCAGACATTACTCCGTACATACAAACTTACAAACAAATACCTCTATATAATATTAGATAAATTCCGAAAAATATTGCTATTTACAAATGGACACCGGTCTTTTCTAAATTGCACCAACACCTGGTAACCTCAGCATCCAATATGTAACTTATTAATAATAAAATCAACCTAAATTCGGTCAGTTTTAGCCGCAAAATGATAAACACGCAGTAATTAGTTCGTCCTAACTAAATGATGATTCCCTTGTGGTTGTAGAGCCGCAGTGAGCACCGTTAGTAATTGACCTGTACATTATTGATCAGGTTTTGAATTACATATCATAATAATACTCGTGTGTCAACCTTAAAAGTTAACTGTTAATCAGACCCAAACGGCTGCTATAATGAGCAGTCATAATCATCATCATTCAGCCGAAAGACGTCCACTGCTAGACATAGGCCTCCCCCAAGCATCTCCACTTCGACCTGTTCTGCGCTTCTCGCATCCAACAAGTTCCTGCGGCCTTCACAAGGTCGCCAGACCACCTTGTGGGAGGCCTTCCAACGCTACGTCTTCCGGTACGCGGTCACCACTCCAGAACCTTTCGGCCCCATTGGCCATCTGTTCTGCGAGCAGTGAGCCCTGCCCACTGCCACTTAAGTTTGGCAATTCTTCGGGCAGTCATAATGAGCAGTCGTAAAAGGATGTTGCTAGAAAAACATTAGCAAAATCAGCCTATAATGTTCCCACTGCTGGGACACCGGCCTCCTCTCGGTGAGAGGGAGTGGTCCGTAATCCACCACGCGGGTCCAGACCGGGTTGGTAGATGCCACATGCCTTTGAATTTTTGGTTCTAGGTCATGTTTCCTTACGATGATTTCTTTTACCGTTTTGAGAGCAGCTTGGTTATCAACCCGCAAAGACCCTTATGGTGGATTGGAGCCTACTGCTCACTCCCGTCTTATAGAGAGGTCTGAATTCCAGTAGTGGAACCAGTGGAACCATGCAGTTATTGTGACGATCACACTGTGCAGATTGCTTGATCTCGTGAAGTTTGTTATTCATCACGTTGTTAGCTACCAACCCTGCGGAAAGATTCCTTTGGTCGCCTTTGGCAATACCCACAAATGAAGAGATGTTCATCATCTGCCTAGCCCTTTCCCAACTATGTTAGGGTCGGCTTCCAGTCTAACCGGATGCAGCTGAATACCAGCTGAATATAATATGCAGATGATGGTGATGTCGGTAGACTCCGCTAAATTCACCTTGTTCCTGTATTTTCTCTTATCAACGATCTTCTTCCACATTTTAAAGCCAAGAACACACAAACAAAACAATATCGTGACATATTTATAGTAATCCAACTGTCATAGCGGCGTAGTTTACGCAAAAACACAGGTAAACAGGAAAATTATATAAAATCCCAAACGTTCAATGTACCGCGAATATAAAGGCAATAAGGAATCCTAAAAATAGGGTCGTCGCTATGTCTGTACCAAGTTGGGGGACCGGTGAAATGCTCACTTGGGTACCGCAGGAATCAAGGTGGGTTTGGGTTGTGGTTCCCTTAACAGCGAGAAAGATTTGAAAGTTCATAAATACTGGAGCATTTTATCCTGAAGTATTGAAACGTGTACTTGATTGTATCGAAACTAACATCGTGTTATACAAGCGTATCGTAAACGTTTGACTAATGCCAGATGCGAAAAGATGGCTGAAGGAATAGATAGTAAAGAACTTTGTAGTTCATGGTCTAAACTATGTTGGGGTCGAGTTCCAGCCTAACTGGATGCAGCTGAATACTAGTATTTTACATGGAGCAACAATATATAAACCCAGTTACTGGGTAACACGTTACACTTGGCTGGTGTGACTACCAGACTTTTGGGCCTCTGACTCCCTGTCACGACTGTCAAAGATCTACTAATGACAATTGAGACCAACGGTCCAACTTGCTTTTTGAGGCACGGAAAGATTTCGGTATGAAATGAATGGTCACCGATCCATAGACCGACCTCGGCAAGCGTTTCTTAAACTTGGAGATCAACCAGTGCAGCTGGTATTATTTAGCCACGAGCTCCTTTATATCCCTGTTTATATCATCTGTACATATTATAAATTAAGGTCGCTTTTCGTGTCTGTATGTGTGTCCGCGTTGTATGTACAGACTGTCAAATTTTCCCAATCAACTTTGAACCTTATAATATAGCGATAAAGTTGAAAATCTATTGAAGAAATTTGACAGATTGTAGTAGCTTGATGTGCTGGCATCTGTACTTCCAAACTACACAATGGATTCTGATGCGGTTTTCCCCAACATTTATAAAATGTATTCCGAAAGGTTTATGTGTGTAATATAAATATAAAACTTCCATACAATAAAAACATCTCGATGTGTCGTCTCAAGTCGTAAAAACCGTGCGGAGCAGGGACGGGTCGTTAGTGTATTTTATTAACTTTCACGAAAGAAAACGTCTACCATTAACTCATATCCTGTCATTCTTTGGTTCATATTTAATTCAAATAACTGTTTTTCGCAAACACTGGCACCATACTTTTAAAAGCAGTGTCTCAGGAGAGCGCTCTCATCTTCTTATTGCAGAGAGTTTTTCCATCAAATCAGTGCCCTTTTCGTCAAGGCGTTTTTGTGAATTGTACCCGAAGAACAATGGGGACTCACCAGACAGCTGCATATTATTATATATACATAGATAGAAGTGTAATATCAATCATTTTCTTGGCAGGGTGTGAAAAAGAAAATGAAAAAAAGATTAAAGACTTCGTGGTAAATAATATGGAAATAGATAATTTTAAACCGCGCTGACCAACCCTTGCTAAGCATGGAGAGAAAAGTATTAAATAACTCTTGAAAAGTCTAAAACTACAACTTCATAAAACTGATGAATATTGAAATATAGGCAGGGTATGACGATACTGATAAACTAAAGTATGTTACAGCTCTTGGGTTCGTTTACAAGTTATTTTGTGAGTGGAAGACGCTAACCACACACCAAATATATACTTCTTTAATTGAAACAAATACTGATTTATTGAAAGTTATGAAAGTTAAAGTTATAAAGCAGAGATGAGAATGCTAAGAGGGATGTGTGGTGTTACACGAATGGATAGAATAAGAAATGAGCAAATAAGAGGAAGTTTGAAAGTGGCACCGGTAACGGAAAAGTTGTGTGGGAATCGGTTGTCATGGTATGGGCATGTGTTACGAAGAAATGAGGAAAATGTCGTGTGGAGAGTTTTGAGTATGGATGTCGATGGCTATGAGCGTAGAGGAAGACCAAAGAAACGATGGATGAAATGTGTGAATGATGATATGGTTAGAAAGGGGGTGACTACCGAGATGACGACTAATAGAGAAATATGGAAGAAAAAGACATGTTGCGCCGACCACAAATAAATTGGGATAAGGGCAGGAGAATGATGATTTATTGAAAGTTATGTTGGAATAAAGAAAAACACACATACACACATGAACCTAGAACACATAACACTGCTTTTTTATACAGTCATGTAAAAAGAAAACTTTACATTGGGTGTTACATTTCGGTGTGATCCTCACCCACTTTTATTCCATCTGAATATTCTAAAACAAAATTGTGATAAACCTTTATTGGTGCCCCCAAGAGCGACACGGCTTTGTTCCCGTTTGTATGCTATATAATTCTCGTTTTTGTCGTGTGTACATACATTTACAATGGGTTTGAACTCAGCAAAATTATTGGTGGTTTTATTACAATGTATTTTGCCAGTTATTTCGTTACTTTTGAAGAACAGTCTAAAAATGAAAAAAGCAACTTTCGATCTGTTGATCAGTCATTATGCCAACCAAATACAAAACTTGGGCAAAGTTACTTAGTGCAAGAGGTATGTAAGGCTTGCGTACGTCACCCCCAAGTTAGATGGACCGAAAACCTTGAAAAGACGGTAATGACAGACTGAATGCGGTAGGTTTCTAAAAACAGATACTGCGGCGCAACTTGGAAGAGAGTGGATTGAAATGAAAATGTTTATTCTGTAAAAAATGGGACATCGGAATTACTTTTCTATGCAATATTATAAAAAATAAAAAAAATATTGCTAGATTAGATGGAGTCGACATTTCCTATCTTATCTATTTCCTTGAGATGAAAATTAAATGGCGAAATAAACTCAAGGGTCAAAGTCTCTTTTAAACCAGACATAATCTCGGTCAGAGCATGTGAGGATAATGTAGATTACTTACTACCTAACACTGATGGTCAGAAAGGAACCACACAGATTTACGTGGACCAATCCAGTCAGTCATCATCATCATCATCGTTTCAGTCGAAAGATGTCCACTGCTGGACATAGGCCTCCCCCAAGCACTTCCACTTCGACCGGTTCTGTGCTTCTCGAATCCAACGGGTTCCGAGAGTCCAGTCAGTGCAACCATGTTTTTTGTTTTAGTAAAACTCTCAACATTATCGACCTTATGATAAAGTTCTAATGTTTTTATACTGTGGTTTTAATATTCTCATGTAAGTGATTTTTTGTATTCTTAAGAGAATAAAGTTGTCTCAAACCTCATTTGTCAGTAATTGTGTAGTTCAACTCAGCACTTGAGCAGTTTAACGACTCGACGAACAATACCAAAAAAGGACATTTGGGTAGGCCGCATAAAGTACTCAAACTGCCAGACCAAACATTAAGGGGCTTACAAGACCTAAACACAAAAACCTAAAGTTTTAGAAACAATAAACGTATATGATCGCCCACAGTAAACAAAATCGGAAAAATATAATGATATTCATCAGGATAATATGCTAGTTAGATAGTGTGTTTAAAACATAATACAACTAATTTTAATAGAAAAAAATCATGAAGATATCTCTCAAAACTTTCTTTTTACAATAAAAACCACACTGATATACTCGTACATACAATCATTCTGATTTTTTGTCAGATTATTCTACAAGCAACATACTAGTGTTTTAATTTTTTAGTCCATACAATAGATTTTTTCTAATTAAATAATTATTTCATATTTTGCAATAAATTACCAGTGTTGTGTCATCGCACTTCTCTTTCTTTTCTATGCAGTCCAACAGTGACCGCGCTTTAGGTCATGTAAGCCCCTTAAAACTAACAGAAAGAAAAAGACGCGAAGAAAAAAAAGTGGACTGCGATAGTCAGAGTTAAGTAAATGTAGACTCAAGCCAAGGTTACTACTGAACATGTTATATAACCCGGCAATATATTCAATAGCCTTAAGATTTAGCTGTAAAACTCATTGACAAAAGAACATTCATATGTCATGGCCACCGACAGCTGACGTTACATGAGGTGGGTACGCCATCAACGCCCCATTACACAACCACACCAGTTGACAGAATAAACAAACAGATACAATTAGAGCATCCCAATTACCAAACAGTTGGAGTGAATCCAGATGGAATTGCAAATTGATTTGCGGTATGGATAATAATCTATGGAATTCGAGTAACAAACTGACCCAATAATCAAATGTAAATCAGTGAGATAGTAAATCAAATGGAACTTATGATGAGTGAACTATGTGCAGATTTGTCGAGTTTATCAAATATTTGTTGCAAATCTTTCCAGTATTGGTTTCTTGACTTTGAACATAGGTAGATAATAGGCAAATCATTGCTAAAGTATTAGAAAGAAAGATAGAAAAAAGTAAGAAAGAAAAAAGTAGAATGAAAACGAAAGAAAGAAAAAGTAAGAAAGAAAAAGTAGAATGAAAAAAGAAAGAATGAAAACGAAAGAAAGAAAAAGTAAGAAAGAAAAAGTAGAATGAAAACGAAAGAAAGAAAAAGTAAGAAAGAAAAAGTAGAATGAAAAAAGAAAGAATGAAAACGAAAGAAAGAAAAAGTAGAATGAAAAAAGAAAGAATGAAAACGAAAGAAAGAATGGAAATGAAAGAAAGAAAAAGTAAGAAAGAAAAAGTAGAATGAAAAAAGAAAGAATGAAAACGAAAGAAAGAAAAAGTAAGAAAGAAAAAGTAGAATGAAAACGAAAGAAAGAAAAAGTAGAATGAAAACGAAAGAAAGAAAAAGTAAGAAAGAAAAAGTAGAATGAAAAAAGAAAGAATGAAAACGAAAGAAAGGAAAAGTAGAATGAAAAAAGAAAGAATTAAAACAAAAGAAAGAATGGAAACGAAAGAAAGAAAAAGTAAGAAAGAAAAAGTAGAATGAAAAAAGAAAGAATGAAAACGAAAGAAAGAATGGAAACGAAAGAAAAAAAAGAAAGAAACAAAAAAGTAAGAAAGAAAAAAGAACGAAATATTCACTTCAAGAATATATTTTATGAATAAAGTTTTCTATAAGTCTAAAATCGCCAACCCGTCCTACACGCCGCCCTACGTGAGTGATCTAGATGCGAACGCGAAGCGGCGCGAAAACAACAAACAGTCGATACCTATTTAATTGAAGTGGCCTACGCAATCAAACGCTCGTGGGGTACGTCCATGAAGCGAACGCGATCAATCGGCTTGATATATTTTCGCGCGAACTGGATGCGTCGTTTGCACCGCATCGCATTAATTTCGCGTGTCACCGCATTGGATCGCTTCGCAATCGCTTTCGCTTTGAATCGCCTACGTCAGACGTCGCGTCATGGAAGCGTGGTAATCAATGCTTGTGCCTTCTCTGCCTGAGTCTCAATGCTCGTGCCATTGGCCTGCAGTGGGACAATAATAGGCTATTATTAATAAAGTTTTCTGAAAGAAAATCCTATACGTACCTCAAGTTACACGACGATTATCGAAAAGGAAGAATGAACAGGCATCTGGGCATGCTCGTTCCATCGTAGACCTCATAAATCGCTTTCCATCAGGCGTGATCGAGGTAAAGAGGCCCATTCAACAATAAAAAAAAGGTGTGTAAACCCTAGTGAAATTTTATTTTTAATTGTATTCATCTCATGATTGGAGGCAAACATTGCTGTCAATGCATGCATTGTGCAATGGATTACAAACACTTATTAATAACTGCGTTTTCAACTTAATTAGAGTTTTCGTTTCACCGGGCACAGCAAGTTTGACTCCAATATAGTTGAAACTCCAAAGAAGTTTGAAAACAATCTAGTTACATTAGAGACGGGTCAGGACACTTTACGAAATAAGGTGAGTCAGCATTTGGTTTCAGTTTCTCTGAATAAGAGTGGATTTGAAATAAGAGTGGATTTACTTAATAATAAAAAGAGTGGATTGACTTTAATCCACTCTTATTTCAAATACAACTCACACTAACATTGCACAAACCATAAAATCGTAAAAACCACAATGCACGCAGCGAAGAAATTTCTCTCTAACTTTATTACAAAATAGCTCCGCTGTAACCATTTCATTTCTGTAAAATATATAAGAAACCAATTGTCTTGGAACACTCGGTCTAACCAATTGCTTATCTGGAGTTGCCAGACTGGCCCCACTCCAAATAGATTCTTCGCGGACGTAAAGTAGACTATTCTATAATAGTCTTAGTTGCGGGTACACATGGTGACTTTATTTGACCAGCATATTTTAAGAGTTGGAAAGTTCCTCCGTGCCTCGGAAAGCACGTTAAGCCGTTGGTCCTGGCTGTCATTCGTGGATCTTTGACAGTCGTTACGGGCAGTCAGAAGCTCGAAAGTCTGACAACCAATCTTACCACGGGGTATCGTATTACCCAGTAACTGGGTTGTGGAGGTCAGATAGACAGTCGCTCCATGTAAAATACTGGTATTCAGCTGCATCCGGTTAGACTGGAAGCCGACCCCAACATAGTTGGAAAAAGGCTAGGCAGATGATGATGATGATTTTTAAGAGTTGGAAAGGACATCGCCATTTTGATGTTAAAGGATGATGCCACGTAATGCATGGTAGCTGGTACCTCAATAGGAATAAATATAATTAGAAAGATATTAAGATTTAGGCAAGAATTCCAAGGACCTTTGTCTTAATCCCTTGTCCGATCGGAATAATACAGGATGAAAGTCAAGACGAGGCAGTAAGGGTAGCCACCCTAACCGTTGTAGCTACAGAAAAACGTTATAAGGAGACTGTCCTTAACTTCTTGAATAATTGCTAACTGCATTAACAGATTTTAGAAAAATAGTACAGTCAGCTAAAAAAGCAATAATTCTTACATTTTATTTTTATAGTGCCAAGCGATTCAGTTTCTTCTAAGGATTCAAAAACTCTTTTGGGCAAACTGAGGTTAGAGAACTAAAAAAGTCACAAATCGCAAAAAAACTTTTGTCATACCCTAAGATTGTGTGTATTGCTAAAACTGACATGTTTGGTTACAGTATAACTCAGAACGGACAAGTATTTGGAATTCGATGCCATAGTACCTTCTATTTAGTCATTTGAAGATTTCCCAATAAAAAAAAAGAAAAAAAGTGGGGTACCAAAATGGGAAATGGGCATCATCCTTTAGGGAATGACCAGAAGCTACCTTCAAATTATGATTAGTTTAATTAAGACCGACATCGGGAAATAAGAAATTTATCTTTAGGTACAATAAAAGCTGTACATTTAATTACTCCATGACTGAGACTTGCAAATTTAGCAAACTGTCAGTAAAACAAAGATAATAATTGATCACAGTACACTAAATTGTTGATCATAAAGTTTACACCAGAAGGTCAATTTTCGTAATTAAAAACGTCCAAAATCTAGCCGCAATCTCATCTCATCGACAGGCAATGTCAAAAATGTAGGGATTTTAGAGGTATTTTAAAACCGAGATCAGACTATGAACGTTCTGAAAATTACGAGAATTGCCCCTCAGACCTCAACTCTAATATAAAATTAAATCTCCCTGAATCTTCTATAACCGATACCTATAAAATTACCATAATGATTACACCAAAGATAATCCAAGATGACCCAACTTTATACTTCTCATTCTATCAGCCCATGAATCACTTTATGAAAATTGCATCGTAACATTTTAGTGACGTAAAAACATTCATTTCATACATCCTGATATCCCGTCATGTAATATGACGTCATATTTTATGTTTTACGAGCTTAGCCCTCAAGTTTGGTAGCACTTCGCCGTTCAATAGTTTCCGACACCCGTCAAGTTTCTAAGTATTGAAGTGGTATATCTTTGTGAATTGGTCATACGAGTTTCGATTTGTAAGGAGTATTTTTGGGGTATTCCTCGAAACGCACCAACTTTGAAACGCACCAAAAGTATTCCTCGCCAAAAAAAATTTATTAAAAATAAAAATATTATAATTTTATTCCTCGAAATGCATCAACGATGAAACATTGGCATGAAGGATTCGTATTAAATTATATCGATAGACGTTTCATTTGGTGCGTTTCGAGGAATACCCCGTATTTTTGGTACGTTATGAGGTATATGTTTAGGAAAAGGCCAGGCAGATTGATTGGTAAGGGTTGTTTTGGAGAGAAAATACCAAATGTAAGAAGATATTAGCCCTGAATGACACACGAATTGCAGGAAAATACTAAGATATGGAGTTTATTTAATTAAATTCAACGACGTTTTCCTGGCAAATGAAATGAAATCTTTCCTCACACAGAAAACACCTCTGAAAACTCCAATATTGGGTAGTACGCAAATCAACAGACTTACGTTAGGAGCAGATAAAAATATTCGCTCCCGGTCCGTTTATCCGGATCCTAATAAAACTTTCTTCCGTAAATCCGTTGCCCCATTGAGCGAGAATTGTAACGGTCGAAGCGATATATAAATGTTTTTATTCGTTTTATGGGTGTTAGTCTCTGTTTTCGTAGTATTTTGGTTTTTTATGGAAGAACGCTGAAGTGGGATTGGGCGGGTCATATCAGCCGCATGCCGGATGATCGCTGGGAGTTCCTGGAAGGACTTGGGGGAGGCCTTAGCAGTGGGACAGTATAGGCTTAACGATAAAAAAAAGGAAGAGTGGAGTTCAGCCGCTGACGTAAATGTAAATAATAGTTCATCCACCACATGGATCCTACCAGATACATAAATCATCATCATCTGCCTAGCCTTTTCCCAACTATGTTGGGGTCGGCTTCCAGTCTAACCGGATGCAGCTGAATACCAGTATTTTACATGGAGCGACTGTCTGTCTGACCTCCACAACCCAGTTACTGGGTATTACGATACTCCTTGGTAAAACTGCTTGTCAGTCTTTCGGGCTTCTGACTACCCGTAACGACTGTCAAAAACTCGCAGCAGGACAAGTACCAACACCACCTCCTTCCCTCCCCTCCCTCTCTCCTCCTCCTCCTCCTCCTCCTCCTACTATCCACTGACTTAGCTGCGAAAGAAATTGTGAGCAAAGAAGAGATCACACAGGAAGAAATGTACACTGCATTGGGAGAATTAGGGTTATGGAAATCAGAACTCAGCAGTACCTACCTAGTAAATGATAAAAAAAAATTAAGCCAATACTTGATTATCTAGCCGTAAGAACGTTGGTAAATAATCGGAAATAATGTATTTGGCTTAGTAAATAATAACGAAAGAACAATGAGGCTGTTTAAACAGTAACGCGTCCCAATAATATAATTGTAGTGATATTAATTCAATAGTCTACCCAATACACATAAAGACAACCACCGGATTGGTGATCATGATATAGACACACACACTCACACACACACACTCACCCCCACACCCCCACTCTCACATACACACACTCACTGACACGCTGACACGCTGTGACTTGTGACATAGATATGTACGAATAGATTAGAGCCTAGCCTCTAATCTATTCGTACATATCTATGTCACAAGTCACAGCGCACTACTGTGATCACCAATCTGTTGGTTTATCCTAGATAAGTGAGTAGTAGTTGGACGGTGAAGGAATTCTGTGAGGAAACTGTATGCCCTAGAACCAAAAATTCGAAAACATGTGACTTAAACCAACACGCACTGGGCCCGCGTTGGATGATGTCCCACCCCCTCAGACAAATAGGAGGCCTGTGTCCCAGCAATGAGAACATTACAGGCTGATTATGTGTGTGTGTGTGTTATGTTACAACGCCAGGTCAGAGGTAAATCTAGAAATCCTAACCAGAACAGTCCGGGGGTTAATAAAAACTCAATAAAAAAGCTACAAAGGCCAGACATAATAAAAGGACAACACCTAATACACAAAATTAAAATAAAAACCACATCAGATGTTCGCCCTACCATCAAACGTAACGAACACCAAACCTAACTCACATAAGTTAGCAGTGGAAATTAAATTTAGGAAGAATTGCCCAATCCCGAAGCGGGTGTGGATGGACATAGAATAAGAAAATCGAATAAAAGTGAAACTCACCTTTCTGCGCGCGCCAATAGCGTCGAAATTATAACCAGTGTTTGGGAGTTGAAATAACGAACTCCTTTATTGCTTGGTTGGTGTTTATTAAACACTTTTTACAATGAGTAAATTTATATAAAATTCTGAAGTATTGACACAGACAACGCACTGTGGTTTTCTTTGGCGGAATGGCGCGAGTCCGCGAAGCTGTCACTCGCAGGTCCACAGAGTAGGTTTTGACGTTTGACAGTGACAGCGTCACATTGGTGATCCGCGGCGCCAACAACCTGCCTACATCATCTTCTGCATAGCCTATTCCCAACTATTTTGGGATCGGCTTCCAGCCTAACCGGATGTAGCTGAATACCAGTATTTTACATGGAGCGACTGCTCATCTGAACTCCACAACCCAGTTATTGGGTAATACGGTAGGTACTGGTCAGCCTGGTTGGCAGACTTTCGCGCTTCTGACGACCCATAACGACCGTCAAAGATCCAAGAATGACAGCCGGGACCAACGGCTTAACGTGCTTTCCGAGGAACGGCCCCCCCTGTCTTGCTATGTAAAGATAGTCACCCATCCATGGACCAACCGCGGCAAGCGTATCTTAACCTGATCGATGCATGCGGCTGTTATTGCTTGGCCACAAAAAAGCCCTCTAGAAGTGAAACTACCGCTTCTAATATCTACAGTTCCGAAGCGTAAGAAACGTTCAACGTAGTCAGGATTGTGTTGTCCTTTGCGGTCACGTACGCCGAACCGCACTTCAGAAGCTAACACTCGAATTACGAAAACCACTCTTATTGTTCCGAAATAAAGGCGCGATCAGTGTCAAATTGACGTGGGTCTACTGCATGTCGATGGATACGCGAGCTCTGTACTCCATCGAAAAAAATTTAAATTTTTTGGCTTGGGCCGGTGCGGGTCTTCGGAAGCGGTAAATGATAAATGATTTTACATGTCAGTCATATTTTAAAGACTAATTTGGCAGACATTACGGGTCGTCAGAAGCCCGAAAGTCTGACAACCAGTTTTACCAAGGGGAAGTGTATTATCCAGGAACTGAGTTGTGGAGGTCAGATAGGGAGTCTTCATGTAAAATACTGGTATTCGGCTGCATCCGGTTAGACTGGAAGTCGGCCCCAATATATTATGTAGTTGGAAAGGGCTGGACAGATGATGAGTTTCGCTTCTAAACATTCTTATTCTATGGTTCGGGTTCCGCATAAAAGTTATACGTCATTTTTATGTGCGGTTACGTTGAATGTAACCAAATATTTGTATTGTGTGTGGAGTATCGCATATTTTAGGGATTTATGCGCCACCTTTTTCTATTAAGGACGAGTGTGGTCGTATATAAAATTGGGGAATTTCGACACGTTAAATCATGAGTTTTGTTTTTAGTTATTATTCTTGTTTTTATACATAAGTTTCGACCAGAATTCGCAAAGATCTTCCATACTCCAGGTGTTAGTGCTCCGACAGCACGACAAGAGGTGGTGCATAGTTTGCGATGTAAGTATATGTATATTCCGGGTCAGCGGGATTGTCCGAAAGGGTTACCGCTGGCCCGGAACATAAAGAGCTAAGGAAGGAAGACGGGTGGGTTTTAGTCAGTAAGAGTCTGATACTCCCTTCCGCTCCACCCAGAGCGGGAGGGGTCATTTGATGATTTTCCATAAAAAAAAGTATATGTATATTTATGTTTTAGTTATTACTAGCTGCGCCCCGCGGTTTCACCCACGTAAAAGTCGATCCCGTGAGAATATCGGGTTAAAAAGTAGCTATGTTAATCCAGGGTGTCAGCTACCTTCATTCAAAATTGGTCCAGCCGTTTGAGCGTGAAGAAGTAACAAACATGTAAACACACCCCACACCACATACTCACAACTTTCGCCTTTGTAATATTAGTGTGATTACCAAACTTGTCAAAATCAACAATTATGAAATCAATGATAGACCATTCTGACACTATTGTAATAGCAGACTTGAGGCCCTGAAGGTAAAACATTATTATCATCTGCCTATTTCTATTTTATTTTTTAAGTTAGGGTCTAAGTAAATGCAGCTGAATACCAGTACATGAAGTGACTGCCTATCTGACCTTCACTACCCAGTTACCTACTGGGTAATACGATATCCCTTGGTAGGTAAGTCTCCAGGTTGTCTCTAGTGGCTATCGGTGTCCATCAAAGACGGCAAACACGTTCAATAAAGCAAGCCGCAAGTTTGCAGACTTGTACCATAAAAATAAAACATTTAATAAGAATTACTGTTCCAAATTACTATAGGCAAATATTCAACAAATCAGTTCATAATTTACTGTCTACAACAAAACCAGGCTGACACAACAAAACAAAACAAAAAACAAACACAAAACAAAACTAGACACAGAAACGTACAGTCAACAAAAGAGATAACTATGCAGGATCGTCGGATATAGTTAAAGTTTAGTCAGAAACCGATGGAGGTTCTAGAATATAATTTTATTTTATTAATAGAAAACAAACAGCTCATTTATCAAATTGAATTTCAGTCGACAACATCCATCGGTTTCTTAATAAACTTCTACTATAACCGACGATCCTGCCTACTTATCTCTGTTGTTGACTGTACATACGTAACATTGTAACAGGTACAAATAAGTTAAGCTTGTGTGAAATGTTTTCATCTATTGTGGAGTGCAGACGAGGGTTATAGGTACGGATGTCGAAACGTTGCCAAATGTATTTACTTACTGAAATTTACAGACGAACTTTGGACGTGAATAGAGCATTTTGGTACTTTCTATGGGTTTTCGTTGGGTTATTTCTGGTTTATATGACCAGTAGTTTGAGAGTTTAAAGGATTCAGATGGCTATAGTTTTTGGTGCTAAGAAGGATCCACCATCTTTACATACCAAATTCCTCATTGCTTCGGAAAGCACGTTAAAGGTCACAGCACACGTATCAAACCGGAAAGGGATCGGTATCAACTCGAGCCATTCAGTATTCTTTGTATGAAACTCCCTACTGCAACGCACACTAATCGGAATCGTAACGTAATCGCCTCGCCACGGGACAAGTTCACGATCCGCGGTGCGGTGCGTTACGGCTCGTCGTCCCCACGCTTACGGCTCGTCGTCCCCGCGCTTACGTCTCTCCGTACCAGAGCTTACGTCACCATCAACCAGCGGTCAGCGAGCCGTAAGCGCGGCGTCACCTAGCCATAGCCGAGCCGACGTATCGGACCTTCTCATCCGCTTTGGTTACGTGCTTAGGTTAGAATGACGCCTGTTTGACGGCGAGGCCCGAAAGTCTGACAACCAGTCTTACCAAGGGTTTTCGTATTACCCAGTAACTGTGTTGTGGAGGTCAGTTAGGCAGTCCATCTATGTAAAATTCTGGTATTCAGCTCCATCCGGTTAGAAAACGCTAGGCAGATGATGAGGTACCAAATTTAATTTTCTGCGTAGTGGGTAAATAAAAGATAAGTACGTATTATAAAAAAAAATCTATCATTTTCAACGCTTTTTTTGCACCACATTCATATTTAATATTTGCTATTTAAACAGCTCAATGTTAAAAAAGGTGAAACCTAAATGTCTACAGTTTTTATAAATACATCTCATAAGCAAAATATCTATTTATTAGAAACGATGATGCCATTCAAATTCCAAATTATAAGTTTGAATTATTTTTTTAATATTTCAAAATATTTGACATTCTTTGTCACACTTTTCCAAACATAATATTTCAAGTGGCTTCTCGAACGAACTATTTTAGTATTTCATTTTTCTTTGTCTACCCTCCAAATATTAAAATGACATTAATTTACGTCAATGTCAGTGTAACAGACGAAGTTATCAATTCCCGAGAGCTTGGAACTTCCATTAAATAATTTGTATACATTTATTGAAAAATAATTTGTTCGAAAATGTAATTAGCGGAAGATAATTTTCTCTATTTTGTATGATAGTGAAGCCGGCTAAGTTGATTCCTAAGGGAGAATAATTAGTTTATAGAACAACTGTAGTTGTTGAATACGAATAGAATGAATCGATAGTAGTATAATATTATTTGCTATGTAATTGCAACTTGCAATGCAAATTCAATTTAGTAATTGCTTTTTGATTCTCATGGGAATCTTATGAAATCCCTACCTGTTAGATCACAAGAGGAAAGTCTTAAATGACACTAAGGGTGTGGTTTATATCTGGAGCTATACAAAAAAATACTAGTCCGTAAGTCCCACCGCTGGGCCTTTTCTTGTACATACAAAGAAAGAACGCGCTTTGATCACATGCTTACCGACTGTAAAAAACCTTCTCAAAATCTATGTATTTAAAATTCAAAGTCCTGACTGACTGATATATCAACGCACAGCCTAAACCGCTGGTTCTAGTGACATGAAATTTGGAGGGTGTGTTCTTTGTGAAGAGTAGATATCCACTAAGACAGAGTCTCTCGAAATTCCAACCCAGAGAGGGTGAAATTTCACGCGGTTACACAAGCTAGTAGAAGCTAGTTACACAATCATACGTTTGCCCGTTATTAAAGATGTACATTTAACACATTTTACCGCCTTAAAACTGCTTGAAACAATCTCAACTAAAACACAAAGTTGACCAATAAAATTAACTAAAACAACAGTAGTTAAAATTAAAATTACAGTTGCTAAAACAACACTTTAAATAGGTACTTACCTAGAGTAGTTTCCGCAACCGTTTCTAGGAAAATATAAATCTGCACATTAGTCTCTTGAGGGTGGAAAATGTTGTTCTTCTGTGAAACAAGCTGTTTTTAATTCATTTGTCTTGTAGTTAGGGACTTTGTTTAAAAAAAAATCTGTTGAGTTTGCCTTTTTTACTGACGTGATATACCAATGAATGAATTGCACCGATCCCAGAGCGTGGTTAAACCAGACTCGATTAATCGAATGAACTCCAAGATTCGCACTAGCTCATGTAGCCTCATGTTCATGGTGCTACAGCGACCATTGCATATCAAGGAGTAGACCGGGGGGCGCGGTAATGGTATAGGACGTGTCCGTAGGATAGGACCCTTTTTTTACTGACGTGATATAAAAATTCACAGAATCAGTAATAAAACTTGTTAAGTTAGTATAATCCCCAAATGTCAAGATTTCAACGTACAACTTAATACTGACCAGCAAATTGCAAAAAACGTAAAAACAAATGAATTTCGCGGGCTACCTTGTCGCTTTTGCCTTAAATTCAATCTTCGGGCTGTTAATGACAAGTTGTAGATGTAAAAGCTCAATAACACTTAGCCCAATCCTGGAATCGAACGCAGTACCTACCTTATAAATCAGTAGCGCGCAGACTAACGAAGCAGACGAGGACGCGGCCGAGGACGGGACAAGGACAAGTTTGTTGCCATGTTTGCTTCCTGTAGCTTTTGTCATGATTTCCTGAAAGTAGGTTTACAGTACAGTGGTGACACAGCGGTAACAACCCCATTTGTAGGTCGTGGGTTCGAACCCAGCCAGGCGCTTTACTTTGTGTAAATAATTTTATCACCAGTCCTCTCAAAACGGTGAAGGAAAAAATCTTGAGGAAACCGGCATATCCTAGAACCGAAAATTCTAACACATGTGATATCCATCAACCGCACTGGGCCCGCGTGGCTATTTTTTTTAATTGCCTAATGGGTCAGTTCTTGATCTCGATCACGCCTGATGGAAAGCGATGGATGAGGTCTATGATGGAACGAGCGTGCCCAAAAGATGCCTAAGGCACTGGAACTCCCACGACGAAACACAGCAGGCTGCTTGACGCCGGACTCCGGTGGAAGGGTGGTCGCAAACCAGGCGGGCGTTAGCCCCAGTCACATAAGGTGTTGGGAGTGACTGTCCAGGATGCGCCGAGCGCTCGGTTCAGTTGAGTAACTGGCAGAACAAACTGCGCTACATGAGGAGGCTTCTTCATGCATCCCAAAATGCTCTCATAAAGAGGAGGCCTGTGTCCCAGCAGTGGGAACATTATACGCTGATAATGCTTATGCTTAGGAGGTAAAATAGAATAGCCTTTCAGAAATTGAAGGTTATTCTGGTTAAATGCCCTTAAATTAATGCAAACTTACGTACCACACATACCTTGAATTAAACCACGATCGCATAACTCGTGCACGAATAAATTTTCAAATATTCCATTCGTAACATTGGATAAGTCATGCAAAGTTATAATTGGCTAACTTTAACAACTTAAATCTGCGGTAAGGTATTAAGTAACAATAAAAGCTCCGATTCGTTTTATTATTATAGAAATGTAATGTGGAATAAACTTGCTGGATTATATATTTTGATAACGCATTGAAACTTTTGTGGGAAAAGTTTTTCGTTTGATTAGTTATTTTTTAACAAGCAATGCATTTGTAAGGTTAAAAAATTGTTACGGGGTGAATAGGGATGCAGGGGTGAATCGGGACGAAACTTTAAAATGGATTTTAGCATTGAAATAATACAGTTTGTTGCCGAAAAGGACACTTAATCGTTAATTATAATACAATAAACACATTAGACACCTTTTTGGCAACAAACTATATTATTTCAATGTTAAAATCGCTTTTAAAGTTTCGTCCCGATTCACCCCTGCATCCCTATTCACCCCGTTTGACTGTACTTAAATAAAGATTTTATTAAAAGATTTTATTTACTTATAAATCATTTTTTTGTGACCTTTTTAATGATGTTCCTCAGAAGGGTCACGTGCGTAGTATTCGCAACCGGCGTGCGTGTTTATACAGATGTACAAATGTAAAGGAGGCAGGAGTATGTAAAGAGGGAGTTTATGTAGGTATTATGTGTATTTTTTTTCTATTTTCTATTAGGCAAGCAACAGCGATATAATTATATAGTACTAGCAGTGCCCCTCAGTTTTACTCGTATAAGTTTCGATCCCGTGGGAATATCGGGATAAAAAGTATCCTATGTGTTAATCCAGGGTGTCAGCTACTTCCATACCAAATTTTATCGAAATTGGTCTAGCCGTTTGTGCGTGAAGAAGTGACAAACATACAAACACACTCGCAAACTTTCGCCTTTATAATATTAGTTTGAAGTGTGATGACCATTGATTTTATTAAAATAACGAAAATAATATATTAATGGTGATGACTGTGATGCTACAGAGTATGTGTATTACAGTATTGTATGGTTATAATAATAGGTTTCCCTGTATTGCTAGGGTAAGTATTCGCACAACACATTTACGAGTATTTATTAGATTCTATTATAGATACTCATAATGGTACAAGTCGAAACGTTTCTAATTAATAAGGATTTAATTATTGTGCGGAATTAACAGATTGTCGCTGAGTAAACCAGGATTGGCCCTTTTTTCCATGGGCCTGTCCCAAATTCAGGTAGCCTTACAAATCTCGACGGATTTCTTTGTGAATTCGAACACATTCTCTCTACAGACAAAAATATATTCAAAGTATTACGTCCTAATTCGTTATAATCTTCAAATTACTTAACATTTTTTTGTTATACCTTGCAATCAGTAAATTATAACTAAATAACTTGCATATTTGTCAACATTTACCCATGATTATTGTGTGTAAAGTGTATGTTGTAAGCAGTTAAAACTATATTTATTTATTTATATATACTTTATTGTACACCAGAAAATAAATAACAAAAAAATACGATTAATACAAAACATACAATGGGCGGCCTTATCGCTTTCTGCGATCTCTTCCAGGCAACCTTGGAATGGACAGTGATTGCGTGGATATAAAAAATGGGGTAAAATGGGATATAAAAAATGGGCTATCTGTCTTAAACTGTATAAAGTATTATATTATTTTAATTATTGTGAATGTGAGGACTATGTGGATGTGGGTCATTGTTTCCGTTTTAATCATGGTCTGACAGTTTGAGTAATTTACACGGCCTACCCAAATGTCCTTTCTTTGGTATTGTTCGTCGAATCGTTGAGCTCCTCAAGTTCTGAGTTGAGCTGCACGATTTTTGACAAATGCGTGCACTGATTGGACAAGTTCGCTCAATCTGTGTGGTTATTTCCTCAAAAGACCATTTCAGACACCAATTTACATGGTTTTCACACGATCCAATCAAGATTTTGTCTGGACTTTAAAAGAGACTGTGACCTCTGAGTTTGTTTCGGCCTTTCTTCTCAGAATAGTCAGATAGGAAACGCCGACTTCATCTAGTTTAAAAAAAATATGATTGACGTGTAAAAGTGTTTGTACAAACCTACTTACAGAAAATAAATAATTTATCATAAGCTTTGAATGATGAATTACTAGCGTCATAAAGTTCCTAAATTATAACGAGTTAATTTCAATCATTTCATTTCAACATAAGAGAAGTTAATTTTTATATTTTTATAATCTTCGGAATTGAACAATGAGACCTTCGGACCTAGATATAATTTAATTCTTTTAGCGATTACCAGTAGCTGAATACCAGTATTTTACATGGAGCGACTGCCTATCTGACCTCCACAACCCAGTTACTGGGTAATTCGATACCCCTTGGTAAGACTGGTTGTCAGACTTTCGGGCTTCTGACTACCCGTAACGACTGTCAAAGTTCCACGAATGACAGCCGGGACCAACGGCTTAACGTGCTTTTCGAGGCACGGAGGGGTCTCGGTATGCAAAGATGGTCATCCATCCACAGACCAACCGCGGCAAGCGTAGCTTAAACGACCTGTGCGGCTGTTATTATTTAGCTACGGGCCCCTCTTTTTCTTATTTCTATCAGCGATAATGATGATGAAAAAGTCTAAATTGTATGGGAATGTCATGAACTACTCGTACCTCGCGTACTGGCAATAAATACTTTTTCTTTCTTTTATCTTATGTCAATTATCAAACTGTTGAAAGTCGTTGCGGAAATATAGAACGCTTTAAAAACGATTGTCACTTGTCGAGGCCTGATTTATCATAAGCTTCGGTATTCAACAATGAGACTTTGTCAGTCTATAAGTTGTAGCAACCAAAAAAAAATTACAAGAGAATTATATTGACTAGCTTTGGTGATTTCGGTGTACCAAATGACGCCAGCTGACAAGAGATTTGAAGGCAGGTGGTCTTGATTCACAATCAAGCTTTCAGAAAACAGGTGTGCGGTTCGGCAAATGTCTAGATCTAGACTAATGCTCGGCTTCGGTTTCTTTTTATTTATTTTTTCTTTTTATTTTATCTTCAAATTTTTGTAATTTTTGTGATTATGATCCTGTGTTGGTCGAAATAAACGATTATTATTATTATTATTATAAACAAAAACGACCTTAGTATGCAGGCAGGTGTTTTATGTGGCGGACCACTAACCCGTAATGGGCCCACGTGGTGACTTATGGCCCACATCTTACAGAGTGGTGGCCCATGTCCCAGCATTTCACAGGCTGACAAGCTTCTGCCCGCGACTTCGTTCTCGTGAAATTTCTGGTTTTAGCATAAAATACACTCGGCAATACTGTACTTTCTTATTAGTGAATGAATTTTCGGAAACGGATTAGTACATTCGAAAATTACCCCCTACGTACAGTCAACAAAGGAGTTAAGTATACAGGAGCGTCGGATATTGTTGAAGTTTACTAAGAAACCGATGAATATTATCGAATAAAATTTTTGTTTATTAATAGAAAACAAACAGCTCATTTATTAAATTAAATTTTAGTCCAGAACATCCATCGGTTTCTTAGTAAACTTCAACTATATCCGACGCTCCTGTATACTTAACTCCTTTGTTGACTGTACATATGCACAAATTTTACCTCTTTATGATATTATTAGTTTAGATAGAACTAGCTGCGCCCCGCGGTTTCACCCGCGGTAATGTCGATCCCGACGGAATATCGGGATAAAAAGTAACCAATATGCTAACCCAGGGTGTCAGCTACCTCCATACAAATTTTTATCAAAATTGGCCCAGCCGTTTGAGCGTGAAGAAGTAACAAACATATAAACACACACCCCCCCACACACACACACTCACAAACTTTCGCCTTTATAATATTAGTGTGATGGCACAGTATTAAGTGGAATGGTATTTTAGGCGTCAAATTGACAGGACAGACCATATTCGCAACACCACACTGCGCTCCAAAACACAGATAACCGACGTTGCTAAAAAAGGCGCTAAGCTGAAGTGGGACTGGGCTGGCCACGTCTGCCATATGCAATGAGCTGTGGGCCAAAATAACCAACATGTGGAGCCCTGATACAGATAAAAGGCGTCGCGGCAGACCCCGTAGAAGACGGCGGGACGAGCTGGACAAAACAAAAGACCAGTGTTCCACTTTAGCCCTAGATCGAAAGAGCTGGAAGTCATGTTGAGAGGCCTTTGCCCAGCTGTGGGATGATGCAGGCTAGCAGTAACTGTATACAGTACCTATAATCATAAGCTCCATAGGCAGCGGTAATCACTTGTCAATAGATGGTCCCGTCGGCTTATGTGCCAAGCAAAACCACAAGTGACTAACCCCTGGCTTCCCCAAGTAACTATTTAATGGCTAATTCGATGAGAAAGAAGTGTCAAAAACGGTTCCTCCAAACAAAACTTTTATGAACTACTATTAGATTTTTTAAATACTTTTTCCCACAACCTGCTAAACCCACAAACTACTGAACAGCTTGCAATAAAACTAACTACCTACTCACTTCGCTGTAAAGCAGATGTCTTACTTTGTTACCTGCTAAGAACTTTAGCACCTTTTACACCCCACACAACAATAACACAGACTTCAAAGACCACATTAAGGAATCCCTGAATCCGCACTTTTTCTAGAAAACCATTGTAATTCATTACCTGTCAAATATAATCCCCTTTGTTCTTTAGGCCATTGTTTGAAATCTACCTTGTATTATAACCATAATGTTCAAAATCGATTAGCAGCGTGGCAGGTGATTAGTTTATTACTATACTATTATTATATAACATTTGACAGGAGTCCAGTGGTTCATTCAGTCAGTGTTGGAACGCCGAGCGAATAAGTTGTGTCTCAAGTATCATCTAAGTAAATAGGTCAGATTCAAGTACTGAAGTGCAAGTGTTATTGGATTTATAGCCATTGTGATCGTCCTGGGATCTTTTGTGATAGGTCGGTGTTTTGTTTTAACTAGTTATATTACTGTATTATGTTTATATTGTATTGAGTATTGTTGAGTTTTTGAAAGTAACATTTTAAGGGTTTATAAAATGCAGAAACACAGGTAGTTATTGCATACAGTCAAAGAAGCTATTTGTTATAGGTACAGGTAAAAATATTCATCTTTCCACTACACTGCCCATTTTTATTTTTATCATCTGCAAAATAACATCTTAAGCTTATTAAAAAGTTATTTGTAAAGTTCAAGTTGCTGTTGTTCTCAAAGATTTATTTATCTTCCATCACAAAAACAACAACTATAATTATCTACACAACACACTACAATTGATAAAAAGTACATAAATATGCAAGTTACCTATTATACCTAGTTTGTTGACTGTACATGAAATAACTTGAAAACTAAAATATTACTTTCAAAATAGAATCTAAAACAAATTCAGAAAGATACCTTAATCAATCTTGTAAACTAAGGCAAGCTTTTCTAAGATTTCCCTCGAGTTGCGCTAGCGCATAAGCGCGGGGCACGAAGCGCGACAGGTGAAGCGCATGCACTTGCATTATAAAATAATAACACGTGTGTGTATGTAACTCTATACTTGGAGCTAGGTTGAGATAGTGGAGGTGTCATTCTTAAGTGTGTCGTAGTACAGACGCCAGCACATCAAGCTACTACAATCTGTCAAATTTCTTTAATAGATTTTCAACTTTATCGCCAAAGCATAAGGTTCAAAGTTGATTGCAAAAAATTTACAGTATCGGGTAGCTTGATGTGGATCGGGCACCACTGCTCTCAAAACGGTGAAGGAAAACATGATGATGAAACCGGCATGTCCTAGAACCAAAAATGCGAAGACATGTGACATCTATCAACCCGCGTGGTAGATTATAGCCCACTCCCTCTCGGAGAGAGGAGGCCTGTGTCCCAGCAGTGGGAACAATAAAGGCTGATTATGATGGTTCTAGAATCATGTGGTGAATTCTGGTGGTTACAATTTGCGCGTTGATGTCGCTACCACCCTGTATGCCATATGCATTTGGGCCACACAAAGAAACCTTACCTACCTGTAGATGACAATGTATACTTACTTTATTAAAAAGTTGTATTTGTGTTTAAACAGATGGTATAGCATCTTTCTTATGGCTCTTTTACAAGCAGATGTTACATTTACGGTCCAAATTTTTTTGGGGTCCTTTTTCTTCACTTTATCAACCTTTTTGGTCATATGGCTTTTGTAAGTCTCCTCGCCGCGCCGAGGTTCAATTTTGAACATTATTTTTTATCCTTATCTGAAAAAAAACGTGTGTGTAGGCTGCAGATTTATCAAACCTTTTAAAGTCCAGTCATGCAAAATTTAAATTTAAAAAAAATGTTTTTCGTCGAGTTTCAAGAATATTCTTCTCTTTTTATTTCTTAAAAATATTAACTATTCACAAAGAAAAATAAGCTTTTAATTTAAAATTCGTGGAAATCTTAAATAAACATTTATTTTCAATCTTTAGCATCACGCTTACATTCCGCGAATAGGTAGGAACAGTAATCACAAACTTCGCTAGTTGCAGTTTCATTTTATTACAGAACAAGTAAAGCAGCGGCATTAAGTCTACATTTATGTGCTTGAAGTATTAAATAAATAAATAATAACACTAACATAATATTTTGTAGTTAATACTATCATGCTAAAGGCTAAATATTTGGCTACTTTCCCAGTCATCTATCCGAAACGTTTTAGCTTATTACAAAAGTCTTGTTCTGCTATCACAACAGATTTGCAGCGTATTCTCTAAATCACTAATCGCATACCCATGACCAATTCCCCTTATAGGATTAAGATAATCCTATTAGCACTATTGTATTCCCCATTTCGGATATCCCTAATCCCCTTTGACACTAAATTGGTAGGTACCGTGCATCCGCGACTTATATTCCAAAAATGTAAACAAATATGAATTAATGGAAAAATAACTTTCAATCCTACACAATAAAGTGCAGTTTACGCTACAACTTCAAACATTTTTATAACTTTGTCAATAGTGCTAGTCACTCTGAAATCAACTTAATTATCATTGAAGTAAAGTTGATATTTGTTTAACTTGAAATAGGGTAGGGGTGTTGCGTACTTTTACTTTAGATACAGTCGAACGTATGTCGGTGGTAACACTTTGACAATAAACTAGCCTTACCGTATTGGTAATATGATCCCCGAAAGGTTACACAGAGGTGTAGATACCTACCTAGTACATCCACATTTCGCCAGTTACATTTAAATCCCATGCAAATGGGGGGCGAGCCTATTACCCACAAATCGGACACAAATCCATACTCCAGGCTGCTGCCGAGAAATTCCTGTTGGAAAAACCCAATAACACTTTGCCCGACCTGGAAATCGAAACCAGTAATGGTATTCTGTAAAAATCTCATCGTGAAAACTTAGGTGAAGTGAGCTTGTCAATCGCTAGCATCAGGTGGAATGACTAATCACTTCACCTAAGTAATCACGGTGAGATTTTTACAGAATAGCACCGCTGGACAGTAGGAATTGTTGTCAAAAATGGCAAAGCAATACAGAGTTCGACCGTACTAATCGTAGTAACTTAAACTAAACGAAAAATGTATATGTCTTATCGCAAAGACAATTGAAAGGATTCAAAAAGCGAGGTTTTCTCAGTTATAAATTCCGTTGGCTTGTCGCAGATTCCGTAGTATTACAAATTGGGTTCCGATAAAAGGTGGCAAAAGGTAAAGGTAAAATTGTATGGGAAATAGTTCTATAAGGTTTTATGTTTATTCGTGCTCTGCGGTTATCCTTTGTCTTTTATGAGATTTGGGTAATCTCCGATTTAAAGGGTTTAGGTTGTTTTGATTCTTTCATAGATTATCTTTTTGTAGTATTGTTTCGAATAAATCATGCATTTCAACAGCGTTTTTGACTATTCTCAGTAGGGACTTACTGTGACCAATACAAAATCGCGTGACGAAATTCATATTTAGAAAAAAAAAAGGTTAGTCACTGTAGTTCTAACATTCGATAACAAGACAGGCGTTACTATTTATAGAGTATAGCGTTATTTTTAACTATTCGTAATTTCAAAGAGTTTGGCATGTTCATAAATATTGTTGTACTTTTTCAATAGATTTTCAACTTTATCGCTACAACATAAGGTTCAAGGTTGAGTGGGAAAATTTGACAATTTTGGATACCTTGATGTACTGGCGTTTGTACATGATTCTGAACCCCGCTGTGTTCAAAATTTTACATCGGTTTAAAAAAAAAAATTCTTTTCCTTACATTTTGACCGCGTTAGTATTGCACTTTTCTATGAAACTGTAGTTTTTTTTTTATAACCGACGATACTTTTCTACCCTAGGGAATCTAAAATCATGTGCTGACTTCATGGATACAGTTTGCGCGTCGATGTCCCAGCCACCCTGTATTAGGTACAGACACACATCAAGCTACCTGAAACTGTCAAATTTTCCCAATCAACTTTGAACTTTAATGCTTTAGCGATAAAGTTGAAATTCTATTAAAGAAAGGAGAATGACCAAAGTATCATGCATCAAGATCAAAATATTGTAGTAATTATTTTCATAATTTTCACGACATTACGGGGATTTGATTTTTGAACAGGGAATTTAATTTAAAGTAAAAAAGTGTTGATATTGTTTTATTCCCTTTACATGACGTTCCGTTTCAAACTATATGATATGAGCTTGAATTTTGAAAGTGCTGTGATGTCTTACAAAAAACATGTAAAAAATTATACTTTGCCCATTCTACATTAATTAAAAATAACTAGAATAGAATAGGCTGTTTTTAGAGCAATAATGGCCGTTCGTGTCAAACAAAATAAAGTACCTAGTTTTTAGGTTATTTAGATTTTTTTGAAAATCTCCGATACCCGGGTTTTGTTTACAAAAAGAACTTTGTAGGAGTTAATATGATAAGTGTAATCTATAAAAAACAAAGTTTGACTTTGATGAAGCATGGTACGGGATTCCATACATCCATGAGCATTGTCCTTTGACAGATTGTAGTAGCTTGATATGCTGGCGTCTGTACTTTTCTACTGACATCCGGAATCTACGATTATAGTTATGCAACCTACACGATCTCTCGACTATTTCTTTCGAAAACAATCGCCCAAGTATGTCAAACATAGGTACCTGGGTTTGTAACAAAAAGGACATAAGTGCGAACAATTACTTGTTATTACAGCAATGTAGTGTTATTGCTAGAAATATAAACTGTACCCCGGTATGTTGGCAGTGAGATCATTGTCCACCACGTGTTGATTTTTCTATGAATAGTTGATATAACAATTGCAAAAAAACCATAACTGTAGTATGGAATGTCACATGACCGACTCGTTATCAAAGTAAAGGAAAATCTCCATAACTACGACTATTACCATAATAACCATAATCAGCCTATAATGTTCCCACTGCTGGGACACAGGCCTCCTCTCAATGAGGGGGAGAGGGCCGTAATCCACCACGCGGGCCCAGTGCGGGTTGGTGGATGTCACATGTCTTCGAATTTTTGGTTCTAGGACATGCCGGTTTCCTCACGATGTTTTCCTTCACCGTTTTGAGAGCAGTGGTGATGAAATAATTTACACAAAGTAAAGCGCCTGTCTGGGTTCGAACCTACGACCTACAACTCGTAAGTCGTGTCCGTGACCACTGGACTACGACTATTTGCAGTCTGCTTTTCTAAGAGATTTGTTAACAAAAATCTTAACTAAAAATTTGTACATATAGAGATAAAAAATTACCGTACCGCAATTATATGCAATTATTTTTCGATTAGTTTCTAGTTTTGCTATTAGTGTGGTAATGATTGCATGAGACAAAATATGTATTTGTAATTAAAACAACATTTCGAATCATTGTTAAGTGTTGGGTAATTAATACTTATTGGAATTACATTATGTGCAGTTCGTGACGTTATTTTAAAATTACTACAGTCCGGCCATCAAGAGAATACGTTTCTGACACCTGTAAGTACTACAAGTCTAGTACCTAATAAAGATCCAATTCACAAAACATGTATTCGTTTGTATGAAACTGACAGGTGTCAAAACGTATTCTCGCGTTGGTCGGACTGTAGTCATTTAAAATAATGTCATTAAAGTAAAACGAACTGCACATAATGCAATTCCAATAAGTATTAATTACCCAACACTTAACGATGATTCGGTGTCGCTTTAATTACAAATACATATTTTGTCTCATGCAATCATTACCATACTAATAGCAAAACTAGAATCTAATCGAAAAATAATTGCATATCATCAGCCTAAAGATATTAATTATATTGCTCAATTCTGGTTACAATACATCCATTAATGTCGTAATTTTATCGTTACAGATCCAAAATGGAAGCAATAATGTCAGGGAACGCTACCAAAGAAAATATAATGCAGCCAACGACACTTCAAGAGGCAATAAACATTATTAAATTCCTCAACACGACACATAAGCAAGAAGTTGCGAGGTTGAAAGAAACATACACAAAACAAGCAGATTTTATAAAGAAATTGGAATCGAATAGGAAAAAGGAATTGGAATTCTTATCGGGTGAATTGAGAAAATATGAAGTAAATTTAGCTTTAAGAACGGAATCGGTAACAGAGCAACTCGCACAGAAGGATTTAGTAATACAGAGACAAGCTGAGAAAATAGAAGAATTAACTAATGAGTTGAAAGTTAAAGAAATAACAGCTAGTGTACCAGAAATTAATATTATGGTCGATTCCAATTCTGACTCAGGAGTAGCGTTAGAGAACGAAGACTGTAAAGCCGAAGAAACCAAACCTGAAGTGAAAACTACTAGAAAATGTAGTCGAAGATTTGGTGATACAATAAGTTTTCTCCGAAGAGTTGACTTTTCTCCAATAAAATATAAGCCATCTAATCGAGAAGGTGCTAAAAAGAAAGATGATAATAATAAAAATAATAAATTACAAGTTCCGACTGCAAACAACAGGATCTTTAATCGTCAAACGAGTATTGATAAGTCTCATAGTGAAGATGAGAGAACCATGAATGATGACTCAATTTTCTTCGATGCTAGTATAGAGCCTGTGATACTACGGCCAAACAAAGTGAATGATAGTATGAACAATCATTTTTCTGATGATGGGAGCGAGGATACAAGTGAAGAAATCTTCGATAGAGTTATGTCCAGAAGCAGCATAAGAAGATCTGTCAAAGCGAATCCCAAATACAAGAAAATAAATAGGTCTAAATCAAAACTTTTGGAACACGTCAAAGTGAATATTGTTGATTGAAATGTTCGCCTAAAATATAAGCATTATGTGCAATCCTAATGTCATTGTACCTATCAATCTGAAATTATTAAAGGCTGTTTTTATCTGAATTCGTTTTTGTTTTTCTTTTTCCAAAATATGTGCCATGAAACTTCATTTTAAATCTTTAGTTTTGATGTTGCCACCACACATTTAAAAGTAGCAGTAATGACTAAATTGTATACGATCAAAGAAATCAGTACAGAAAAAGGATTAGCGCCCATCCCTCACATTTACCTACACAGTCTAAAATAAATCGACATAAACTGGACTTATTGGACGAATGCATGCAAGCCGTCTGAATATAAACCCCGGTAAAGGTCGGAGGGTGGGCAGGGAAAATAAATTATACCCGATTGAGTTACTGACGAATAAATTGAGGGCAGAACCCACATATAATTCGCATACTGAAATAGACACACATTTCAGATATTTCTTGATTTGCAAAAGGTATACCTGCTTACATATTGTATTCCACGAGTAGACAACATGTATTATAACATAAACAGTTAGATGAATTAAACATTACACAAGAGTTGTTCCTAACATTCAATGTTCAAAGCAAAAAAAATTGTAACATTATAACACATTAGATCACGCCTGTATTTCATCATCATCCTGTATTTCACCATCATCCTGTATTTCATCATCATCCTGTATTTCATCATCATTCTGTATTTCATCAATTCGACTGCCCCGACTGCTTTGAACGCCTCGTAGTGGTCGCAAGCACGACTGCTGAAAATAGAGTCATGGGTTCGATTCCCAGGTGGGGCAGAGTGTTATAGGGTTTTTCCCACAAGGATTTAAAAATATATATATAATTTATTAATATAAATACAGTAGCAGCCCGGAGTCATATCATTTTATTACTTACTCAAACGTTTGAGCTGACATGTGAGGATATCAGGCCTGCGAACTTTGGACATGTGACTGCGCTGCCAGCCCTTTTCACTGGCTCATCTTTTCACCAGAATGGGCTTTCTCGCAAAGCTTGTGCTGACAAATACTATAAGTAGTATTGTCGTGTACAAATAGATATATTAACCCGATCCAGTCTGTCCCTTGCTGCCCTCCCCTGCGCCCTAAGTCAAGGTCCGTACCTCACAAGGGGTACAAAGTAACTTACTACTAGCGTGTAGTAGCTTAGTTTATAAGCCCTGGCTGGAGGCCTTAATTTATTGAAGCACCTACAGGCACGCCCAGTTGACCACTTTCTAGGTTGACTTGCGCGAAGCCCTTTATAAAAAAAAATGGATAGAGATGTGAATGTCATGAGCACGAGAATGTCAATAAAACAAGCTCCTTTTAAGAGTCTTCAACAGACGCTTAAGTTAACATCGCTCTTACACAAAGATTAAGTTAAAGACTGGACATAATAAAGTTACTAAGACAATAACAATCAACATGAAACGGCTGCTGTAAAACTAGTTAAACCGACAAAGTTAAATTGTTAGTAAACATTGCTACAGTTATGTTCGTGTAACTATTTTGTAAGTGGCAATTGTATCTTTATGTCTGTGTTTATAGGAGATTGAGCTGACGTACATTTTATAGGTGTTGAGCTTCCTTAGTTCCTAAATGAAAATTTGACTTAACATTGATACTAAGACGAATATACCTACTCTTTTTTCTTTATTGATTGAAATGTTTAGTGGTGAATCGCATAAACTGTCGAGAGCAGTGGTGGTAACGCAACTTACGAGATGTAGGTCATGGGACCCTGGAAAATGATGTGACAATAATATCGAGACCTTCTTAATTATAGATAACATCATCAACATTTCAGCCGAAAGACGTCCACTGCTGGACATAGGCCTCCCCCAAGCACCTCCACTTCGACAGGTTCTGTGCTTCTCGCATCCAACGGGTTCCTGCGGCCTTCACAAATTGGTGAAGGGCGGGCGTTTTGGGGGATTGTCTTTTGTAATTTTGACGTTCGAAAAGTTCTTTTAAAATTTAGAAAGATTTTGATTACTTAAAACTTAGAAAGATTCTCAGCTTAGTTTCAATAAATAACTTTTGATTTTGATTTTAGAATTAGTTTTCATAGCCCGAAGAATTATAGATATCATGTTAATAAATTAACTGAATTTATCAGCTGTACAGCATAAATGTCAATTTCTGGACTGGTAGAATAACTAATTCCAAAATCAAAACCAAAGTTATTTATTGAAATTTGGCTGAGAATCAGCACTTTTCGAACGTCAAAATTACAAAAGACAGTCCCCCAAAACGCCCGCCCTTCACCACTTCCTAGTGCTTTCGCTGGGGAGAAGAAGTACCGCAACAAACTCCTCAGCAGCACAGCTGTCTGTTCAGTTAGAAAATACTTGATTGTTTACAATACTAGGTATGCAAAGTAATTAACATTACAGGACACAGAACATTAAATTATATTATTTGCTGTATATGTTAGCTAGTCACGCCAATATACCAACAAATACAATAAAATCTATACGTACTAAAAAAAAAAAACCAAATTAAAAATGTAAACAAAATTTTACTACCCAAATAGGAGAAGCCTTCAGGTATAGAGGGCGTGACAGCTTACATATATAAATATGCTGCAATGCTGGTTCTGTTCACATAGCTGTCACTTGAAGTCAAAAACAGAATTATTAATTTAAAAAACAATGTTTGAAGAAAGTAGGTAGCTACAAAATCAAAAAACATGGTTAAAAACAAACTCTTTTTATCTTTAACAGCCTCCAAGATTTTCCTCAAAACGGTTTTATAATAAATTCGTCAAAACTTTTAATTTTACTTAGGCCCTTTGTACACACGTTTTATAATTTTTTTTTTAAACAGGTAAATAACACCTATAGCCAAATATAAATTAATATAAATAATTTATAATAAAATCAAACATTAAACAAAGTCAAATTAAATGGAAACAAAATATTAAATCAAATTAAATGAAATCAAAATAAATAAATCATCAAAATAATAATCTCTCCGACACTGGTAGGTACAGCAGACATGCTAGAACAATGCCGGATGTAGGAGCAGTCCAGCTTTCCCGCAATCCCAATGGCCAGTACGATGTTGGGGCTCACTCGTACCCTACGCATCAAGGAGGTTTATTTACGAGTACCGTCAAAAACTACGACTCATTCGCCGTGTGTAGGCACGGTCATGGATCACTATAGGAGCTTGTTGACAGACACGTTTTTTCTACGGCGTGATTTATACTCCGTGTGTACTGTGTAGGCACGGTTCGTCAGTGTTGTATGGATCACTATGGAAACTCGTTGACAGACACGTTTTTTCTGCGGCGTGGTTTATACTCTGTGTGTACTGTGTAGGCACGGTTCGTCAGTGTTGTATGGATCACTATGGAAACTCGTTGTCAGACACGTTTTTCTGCGGCGTAGTTTATACTCCGTGTGTACTGTGTAGGCACGTTTCGTCAGTGTTGTATGGATCACTATGGAAACTCGTTGTCAGACACGTTTTTCTGCGCCGTGGTATATACTCCGTGTGTACTGTGTAGGCATGGTTCGTCAGTGTTGTATAGATCACTATGGAAATTTGTTGACAGACAAGTTTTTTCTACGGCCCGGTAAAGAAACCGTGCCGTGTACAGTGTACAAAGCGCCTAAAGCCGCCTACGCGAGCGGTATAAGTTTCCAACAAAAAATACAATCTCAGCGTAAACAAGATTCACTTGACAATTCAAAGTAATTCCCTAAGAAGTTAAAAGGTACTAAAGGCAGGACTTTATTTATGCCCTTCCCTTAGGTGTCCTTAAGCCTACGACATTATTCCTGAAAATATCTTGTTTAAGAAATGCGTCTCCTGTGAATTTCTTGTCGTTTGAATGGATATTGTGAGGCCAAAGTAGGCGATAGGAAAGTAATTGAAGTATACCTATACTTATATAGCTTCATCTTGAACACGAGAGAAGAAGGTAAACAATTGGATTATGGTAAACGAGCCGCACCCCGCGGTTTCACCCGCGTTAAGGTCGATCCCGTGGGAATATCGGGATAAAAAGTAGTCTATATGTTAATCCAGGGTGTCAGCTACTTCCATACAAAATTTTATCAAAATTGGTCCAGCCGTTTGAGCGTGAAGAAGTAACAAACATATAAACACACGCACTCACAAACTTTCGCCTTTATAATATTAGTGTGATGTCTTCTGTTTGTTATAACCTTCCATTTCGATTCCGTTTTGTTTATTTGACCCACTTAACAAAAGCGAAGATGCTGCTGGTTAGCTGTATGCAGCTACAGAAGATTATTTTTAGTTTATGCAAAACCCGAAACACGTGTCTAGTATTTTTATGTAAAGCATCTATCTACAAAATTTCAAAACTGTATCATGAAAAATCACAAAGTTATAAGCTTGTTATGTTACCTGTTTGTCCGTACAAAAACATGCTCACCCGCGCCGCGCCGTCTTGCGCTCAATATAACATGGGGTAAAAATTATTGGAATCGATTCAGTTAGGACTTATTCTGAACAAACTATAAATCCAGGTTTCGCATATACTAAAAATTACGTTGTAGAAGACAACAACAATGGAGACAATAAAAACTTTTTAACAAAATAAAAAACCGACTTCCAAAAAAACATTACAAAGTGAAAAATAACTTTAATTTCGGAAGTCGGTGTCTTTGGATCTGTACCTATTTTAGTTTTCGCCACCGACTTCCGAAATTAAAGTTATTTTTCACTTTGTAATGTTTTTTTGGAAGTCGGTATTTTGTTTTTGTTAAAAAGTTTTTATTTCCCGCTTTTATGGTGGTTTCCGAGAGCAAATGCATGAGTTACTGTAAAAAATACCCAAATCGCTATAGTGTCCCTATAATATTTGAGGAGTTCCCTCAATTCCTCGTGGATCCCATCATCAGAACTGGATTTTGATAAAAATGGGACCAATCTGGAAGTATATCCATATATTTAAATAAGAAAAGAATCTTCCAAATCGGTTTATAAATGACGGCGTACTGAGGTAACAAACATAAAAAAAAAAAATACAACCGAATTGAGAACCTCTTTTTTTGAAGTCGGTTAACAAAGAAGGGCGACCTACTTAAGATAATAGTATTCACCAAAAGGCCTAGATAAAGTGACATACTATCGCTATAGCTATAAAGATGGTGGAAAAGTCAAAAATTTATGGGACTGACATAACCTACTGAACGGGCGGACGGGGCTTGTGGAGAAGTAATATAAGGATCAAGTTAAGCTACGCTTGCCGCGGTTGGACCGCGGATGGGGGACCAGACCATTTTTACATACCAAGACCGTGCCTCTGAAAGCACGATAAGCCGTTGATCCCAGCTATCATTCGTGGATCTTTGTCGGTCGTTATTTATTTATTTATTTATTTATTTGGGACAAACAAACAGTACAGTTATGGGTCGTCAGAAGCCTGAAAGTCTGACAACCATTCTTACAAAGGGGTATCGTAATCAAATCAAATCAAATCAAATCATTTATTTTTGCAGAAAACACTGTTATAAAAATAAATGGTGTTATAAAAATGTACATGTTCCAAGTGCTTCTACCGTAAGGCATGCAAAATGTAGGTATACAATCATAAAATTAAATTATAAAATTCAGTCAACAAATAATAGAAACAATCATAAAATATTATAAGATACGAAATTAATGCAATGTCATACAGATTATTGATTTAATATTAGTAATATTTAAAGTTTTTTAATGTCATTCCTGGTATTATTACAATCTTTAAAGATACATGCATAGTCACAAAATGTTATTACTTGATGTCACTGTGAGGTCATAAGTTATGACAAATTATCGTTTAAGAATTCGTTCAAGTTATAGTAACATTTATTACCTAAAAGGCTCTTTAGAGTTTTCTTAAATAAGGCAGTATTCATTGCCCTTATTTCTTTAGGTAATTTATTGAAAATTACAGGAGCCATATGAAACACACTTTTGTACATTAAAGCAGTATTTGTTCTGCGGACACAGAGGCGAAAGGCGTCACGTTGTTGTCTATTATTTACTTCTGAGGCTAATGTAAATAATTCTTTATTGGTCTTAACAAATACAGAGACTTCATATATATAAAGGCTTGGGAGAGTTAAAATTTTGTACTCCTGGAAAAACGGTTTACAGGTTTCGATCATTTGAAGTCCAAACATAGCCCTTATGCACCGTTTTTGTGCTTTAAAAATTAAATCAACATCAGTCGAATTTCCCCAAAAGATCACACCAAACCTCAGAACTGAAGCAACCAAACCATGATATGCAGTTAATAATGTATTAATACTTGCAATATGCTTTAACTCATGTAGCGCATATACTGATTTATTAATTCTTTTGTTTAATGTTTCAATCTGGGATTTCCATTTTAGTTTGTTATCCACCGTAAGACCAAGAAATTTTGTTATTTGCACTTCAGATACAGGCTCACCCTTATAGTTAATCTGAGGCATAATTGCATTCATACGCTGATTAAAATGGATTATTTTAGTTTTTGCAATGTTTGCTTTCAGATTATTGCTGTCTAGCCATTGGATGATTTCATTTAGGCTACTGCTTATATCCTGTTCATATGATATTCTGTCATTACACTTAATTGCAACAGTGCTGTCGTCAGCAAAGAGTGTCATTGGGTTTGAGTTCGCGTTTGGCAAGTCATTAATGTAAATTATAAAGAGTAGAGAACTTAATATACCTCCTTGAGGGACACCATATTGAATTTTACGTCCCTTCGATAGGTATGTCTCCTCCATCTTAGTTCTAACATTAAGTCTATTAATTTGTGTATACTGAGTGCGGTTTTTGAGGTAAGTTTCCATTAATTTTAAGATGCTGCCTCTTATGCCATAAGTCTCAAGCTTATATAATAAAATGTCATGTACCACGTGATCAAAAGCTTGTGTCATGTCCATAAAGATGCCGCAGATCGGTATTCGCCTGTCGACATTGGACGTTATGATTTCCAAAAATTCATATATAGCAAGGTTAATACTTTTGTTCTTTCTAAATCCTTTTTGTTCCTTAGCTAAAATGTTATGGGTTTCAAAATAATCAACAAGTTCATCATATATATATTTTTCAAAAAATTTTGAGACGATTGACAGTAGGGCAACAGGTCTATAATTATTCATGCTTTCTTTACTCTCTTTTTTATGAATCGGTTTAATAATTCCAACTTTCAACTTTTCAGGGTATACACCAGTTTCAATAGACAGGTTCAGAATGTAACTCAGAGGTTGCGCGATACACTCTGATACTAGCTTAATGACTTTAGTGCAGATATCGTCATAACCTACACTATTCGTGTTTTTTAACCCTTTTATGATTTGTTTTACATCTTCTGGCATACAAGGTTTCATAAACATCGAGTTGAGTCTAGATGTTAGGAATTGCTTATGGTGATCTTTGTGCATAGTATTAGTGGGTGTTATCTTATCTACAAAATAATCGTTAAATGCATTTGATATGTCATATGGATTTGTCACGATATTATTATTCACTTTAATACAAGGGATAGATTCTCTTGGTTTGTTTTGCTTTGTAGCGTTAATAGTTTGCCATACAGCTTTTGCTTTATTATTTGAATTTATAATCTTGTAATTGTTTTGCGCTCGTTGGGTCAGAACTACAATCTTTTTTAGTCTTTTGGTGTATTGCCTCAATTTTGATTTGTGGTCTACACTTGGGTTTTTTCTATATTTCCACAGTAGTTCACGTTTCTTAGCACTACAAGTCTTAATACCCCGTGAAACCCACTTAAGTTTTTTGTGGATGTGTATAGTAACCGTTTTGTACGGAAAACAAAGGTCGTAAAACAATTTAAATGTATCAATGAACATATTATATGCTATGTTTGGATCACAAGTACTGTACATATCTGCAAATGTCATTTGGCCCAAATAGTATTTAAATTTTGCCTGATTTTCCTTAGAAAAATCCCGTCTCCTGATTTTCCAGTTTTTAATTATACATATATTTATTGTATTACTCAGTTACTGGGTAAGGTGATTTTTCATTTTTGGGTAAGGTGGGTAGGGTGATTTTCCAGTTTGTAGTTATACATATATTTATTGTATTACTCAGTTACTGGGTAAGGTACCGGGAGGTCAGATAGGCAGTCGCTCCATGTAAAATACTTGTATTCAGCTGCATCCGGTTAGAATGGAAGCCGACCCCAACATAGTTGGGAAAAGATTAGGCAGATGATAAGCTACCGAAAAGCGTTATCATCTGCCTAGCCTTTTCCCAACTATGCCGCCACAACCCAATTACTGGGTAATACCTACGATACCCCTTGATAAAACTGGAGACTTTCGGACTACTGACTACCCGTAACGACTGTCAAAGATCCACGTGCTTTCCGAGGCATGGAGGGGTCGGTCACGGTATGTAAAGATGGTCACCCATCCACAGACCAATAGCGGCAAGCGTAGCTCAACCCGATCTATGGATCTGTGCGGCTGTTGTTATTTAGGTACCGAAAAGCTTATGTGTGTCAATCATGTTGAAGTCGTTGTAGAAATACGAAACACTTTGAAAAACTATTCATAATAGAAAAATGAAGGTTTAGTATTGTGACTCACATAACTGCCGAAGTGCGAGCATTTTTAAAACCATGTATACAATCTCTTTGTCACCTCAACCATGAAAGTTACCGAATGGGTGGTCTTTAATCCAGTCAAGTGGTAAATCGAGACCGATCGAGACCGTACAATGTCAGACATTTGACACTATATTACAATGAAGTATTCGCTTTATGAGCTGAATCAAGCGGATTCGGTTACCGCTTTGAAAGAAAATAAAGATTACGTTATTTATTCCCATTACACTGCTGGGCCTGCTACAGGCCTCCTCTCTTCGAGATGTGGGCTAATAAATCTAACACGCGGCCCAGTGCAGGTTGGTAGATGTCTTCGAATTTTTGGTTCTAGGACATGCCGTTCCTCACGATGTTTTTCTTCACCTGTTTTGAGAGCAGTGGTGATGAAATTATTTACATAATGCCTAGGTTCGAACCCACGACCTAAAACTCGTAAGTCGACGCTGTTACCAATGGCACACCACTGCTCTCGTCTGTTAAGTCACGAGAGTTTTTATATGTGACTTCACCACGTTAACTATCAGAAAAATTAAGTTGAGTTTTGATCGAGCAGTTTCTCTGAAAATGTATGTCTCTATCTAAATGTGTACCCACAGCCGTTTGATTTATCAGAACTGTCATTCTCAGTCGTGCTACACAAACTTATTCGCGATTGGTTGCAAATCTCTGTTAGTTGGGTCTTTGTTGGGTACTCGTGTGCCTTCGTGTTGTGACACTATAGTCCCACACTCGGGTTGTACGCCCAAAGCACTTCCTCTAGAACTTAAAACCATTACGAAACTATAATATCTTGAAAGTTCGTAGTTGGTGGAGAGTGCCAATAGTCCGTGTAATGCAGGAGGCGACAAGGCGCCAAAGTTGGACCCAACCTCGCGATATCAAACTTTTCACTCGATGTATGCTGATTCTCCTATGTGGTACGGATAGCATGTTAGTCTTCATTTCTATTTATATTGTGGAATCGTACCTCGAATTTCTTATCTATTGAACAACACGCCGCTCTTGTATTTGAGCACCGTACTCACTTACACGAGCGTTTAACACACACATGTGTATAACATGTGTGTTTTAAACGCTCGTGTGTGCTTAATCATGATGGCATAAAATACACAGTAGACTCACAGTTTCTAATGTCAGTTACAAAGTACCTAATAAAAAAAAATGCTGACTTGTATTTTTATTTGAATGCCCGCTAAAATAAAGTATTCCAAGTTAAAAATACATTATTTTGTCACAATTTAGCTCGTATCACCTGTGTAACATTTTTTCGCGAAAAATGTTTACAAGCGTAAACGTTTTGAGTGAAATTTTTCATGGGTCACATTTATATACCTATAGATAAAAGTGTTGTTTGCATTTCATTGACAACATGGTCGCGAGTTATGACAAAGTCAGATTTCCGGTAATAGCTGGGATAAGTCGCCAGAAAAAAATGGCACATTGCGTATTTATTTCGGACAGACCCTAAGTATTCACATTTTGATAAAAAAAATTATTTAAAATGTTTATTTGCGGCAAACATTATGCATAAAAATAAAAACACAAACGAAAAATAAAACAAGAGATCAGGGGGCCTAAAAAGGCCACTTTGGCAGAATCATAAAAGGATAACATAATGGACAGTTAACCGTTAAGTTAATCGTATCAAATCCCATTGGTGAAGCATTTTTCAGTATTTTTTTTTTATCTGTGCTAAAATACCAATCCATCCGATCCAAATCCAATCCCAATCTCTTTGATTATACCTACGTAGTGCAGCGAAAATAAGAAAAACACCGGCTGTCTTCGCCATATTACGATTCTAATGTTATCCTTTTATGATTCTCCAAAGTGGCCTTTTTAAGCCCCCTGCCTTAATGTGTTACGCAATTACCCCGCAGCTTGTCTTTGTTATTTTATTAGTCTAAACTGTTAGAATTATTATAAAGAGAAAAGATTTGATTTTTTGTATGTTTGTTTGTTACGGTTTTACGCTATAACGGCTGAACGGCTTTGGATGAATTTGGCATGTGGGTAGACCATGACCTGCATTACGACTTAGGATACTTTTTAATTCAATATTCCCACAGGATCGAGATTTATGCGGGTAAAACCGCGGGGCGCAGCTAGTAAGGTATATTTTTGAGATAACTGACAGCTGTATTCAGTTTGAGGCTAATTTGAAACCAATTATTTACGAAAAGAGTGTTGTGCCACTTTAAAATGTCCATAGTCACGATTTTGAAGTCCACATTTTGTTAAAATAAACTATAAATTATTTTGCCAACGCTACTTGCATACAACTTTAACCTGCAGTACCAACGCAGTGTCGCATCCCGGATATTCAGATACACCGGAATATCGTCTGAATTGTTAGTTGAGAGTGGAGACCTGTTTGATACGAGCATAGATACAAGTTTACCTTACAAAGCTGACATAGATATCTTCAAGATACATGAATCGTGTCTGTAATTTACACGGCGATAAAGCTTACACGAGAGGCGACCTTTGATGCAAATACTATCAAGAATGTTTCTTGGAAGGGAATGAGATTCTATTTGAGATATCAGCTATATTGGAATAGGCTTTGATACCACGTCCTTAAAATGTATGGCAATGCGTCCACTTATTTTGGGATGCAGGAAGAAGCCTCCTCGTGTAGTGCAGTTTATTCCCCCAGTTACTCAACTGAACCGAGCGCCCGGCGCATTCTGGACAGTCACACCCAACACCTTATTTGACTAGCCAATTCTTCCCTTGTGGTGGTAGGGCTAACGCCCGCCTGGTTTGCGACCACCCTCCCACCGGAGTCCGGCGTCAAGCAGCCTGCTGTGTTTGGTCGATGCGAGGGAGTTCCAGTGCCTTAGGCATTTTCTGGGCACGCTCGTTCCATCATAGACCTCATCCATGGCTTTCCATCAGGCGTGATCGAGGTCAAGATCGGGCTCATCTACATATACTAATAATAAAGCTGAAGAGTTTGTTTGTTTGAACGCGATAATCTCTGGAACTACCGGTCAGATTTGAAAAAAATCTTTTTGCATTTGATAGCCCAATTCTTGAGGAAGGCTATAGGCTATTTAATATCACGCTATGACACATAGGAGCCGAGCAAAAAGAAAAAAAAGTCAGAATGAACGCTAAGCGAATACGAGGTGTGGGGTGGGGGTACAAGAAATTTCACGCGGACGAAGTCGCGGGCAGAAGCTAGTTCAGCAATAACAAAATAACGTTATCGTGGAAGAAAATTATCATACACGGTGTCAGAGACATCGACGTGCAACCAGTTGCCATGGATTCAGTAGGTATATGATTCTGGACCCTCCTGCATTCGATTTTTTCGTCGGTTATTAAAAAGCCAATTAGCTGTTCCATACATTTTGACCGCGTAGATATTGCACTTTTGTAGGAAACATCGAATTTTTTAAAATAATATTATAAATACATATGAAAGTTTGTGAAGATGTTTGGATGTTTGTTACTGATCAGATTTGGATGAAAATTGGCACATAGATAGACTATTTCCTGGATTAACACATAGGCTACTTTTTATTCCGATATTCCCACGGGATCAACATTTACGCGGGTGAAACCGCAAGGCGCAGCAAATTGTCGCCACAACAACACAAAAGCGGCTCTGCGGTTATTATCTATTAATAATTAAACTGATGGCAGACCACAGGTTTATTACTGCTAAAAACATTGGAAGTCTTTCATCTATATATATAAAAGAAAGTCTGTTAGTTACACCACTTATAACTCAAGAACGGCTGAACCGATTTGGCTGAAAATTTGTAGGGAGGTAGCTTAGAGCCAGGAGACGGACATAGGATATAGATACTTTTTTTTTTTTTTATAGTAGGAGTAGGGTAGGAGTAGGGTAGAAGTAGGGTAGGAGTAGTGTAGGAGTAGTGTAGGAGTAGGGTAGGAGTAGAGTAGGAGTAGGGTAGGAGTAGTGTAGGAGTAGGGTAGGAGTAGGGTAGGGTAGGGGTAGGGTAGAAGTAGGGTAGGAGTAGTGTAGGAGTAGTGTAGGAGTAGGGTAGGAGTAGTGTAGGAGTAGGGTAGGAGTAGTGTAGGAGTAGGGTAGGAGTAGGGTAGGAGTAGGGTAGAAGTAGTGTAGGAGTAGGGTAGGAGTAGTGTGGGAGTAGGGTAGGAGTTGGGTAGGAGTAGTGTATTAGCAAAACAACGTTTGCCGGGTCAGCTAGTTTATAATAAATAACCGTCGAAATGGGTATTTGGCAAAAGCTTTTGGAAGCAAATAAGCAAAACAATTTTAATGACAAACATAATAACTGAATACAGGCGTAATGTTGTGTTAGTCACACTAATATTATAAAGGCGAAATTTTGCGGGTGTGGGGGTGCGTGTGTGTGTGTTTATATGTTTGTTACTTCTTCACGCTCAAACGGCTTCATCAATTTTGATAAAATTTTGTATGGAGGTAGCTGACACCCTGGATTAACATATAGGCTACTTTTTATCCCGATATTCCTACGGGATCGACATTTACGCGGGTGAAACCGCGGTGCGCGGTATTTGCCAAAAGCCATTTGCCGAACACGTTATCTGAATACAGGCGTTAGAACTAGCCTTTGCCAGCGACTACGCCCGCGTGGGAGTTGAATATTATCTCACGGGAACGTAGTACCGGGATAAAAAGTAGGTTATAAACTATCTGTGTGCCAAATTTCAAACTAATCCGTTCTGTTGTTTTTGCATGAAAGAGTAACAAACATCCATCCATCCAACCTCACAAACTTTCGCGTTTATAATATTAATACTAGTTGCGCCCCGCAGTTTCACCCGCATAAGTGTCGATCCCGTGGGAATATTGGGATAAAATGTATTTTATATGTTAATCCTGCTTATAAACTATCTTCGTGCCAAATGTCATCCAAATCCGTTCAGCCGTTTGTGCGTGAAGAAGTAATAAACATACAAAAACACTCACAAACTTTCGCCTTTATGTGTAAAGTGTGAGTAGGGTAACTGAATTTAAAATTTAATTTCAAAAGGGCTTTTTTTTAAGTTTGCAGTGTTTCTTTATTTATTTATTTTATTTACTTATTTCATTAATAATTTTTTCTCTGTGTCGAAATTAGCATATTTAAATCTAAAATAACATAAAAAGCAACATAAAGATAGACGACAAACGATTTCGACGAAAGCAAAAATGTTTTGACAGAAATATTGCACAAAAAAAAATTACAAATGAAAGGCACCAACAAAACCAGCTTTTCGTATTTCTACTTAAATAAAAATTCGGAATCTTGTAAAACATACTTTTCGTCAGTGGCGTTCGTTAGATCCTCAATACAGGTACAGTCGTGCACGTAACTTGGCAAGGCTTTGGCATAGTGGGAATAAATTCGCGTATGTACAGACGCCAGCACATCAAGCAACTACAATCTGTCAAATTTCTTTCATAGATTTTCAACTTTGTCGCTACAGCATAAGGTTCAAAGTTGATTGGGAAAGACAGTTTCGGGTAGCTTCATGTGCTGGCATTGTACCTACACTTAGTACAACAAAAAATGTCACTTTTATTGTTTGTCATGATTCTATGATTTACGTTATAATTTATTTTTAAACATGTCTGCTTAGCAGAAAGTTAAAGAAAGAAGAGGAACGACTTACGATTCTTGCCAAGCTACCCGCCGGCGACTGTAACACTGTAACAATCTCACTTTAATTTTCGTACCTACAATTCGACGACAGACCTTTTGTAGACAAAACAGACTTAAATGACGGGTATAAGGTCGGTATAACGCAAAGATAGTCCAAAGGAGAGTAGTAAAAATCTAATCTAAACAGTCCTTTGTACTGTTCTGTTTTATCCGCAGGTCTAAGATTAAACATCAAGTTTTACTGTAATGGAAATTGCGAGGCTAGGTAGTAAGTGGTTAGTTTTCTTGTATAGGTACGGTCGGCTGCAAAAATGGATGGGCAGTTCAGATTCAAAATCCTATGAATCAAGAAATGACGGTGTTCTTTTTGTCTCTTCAAACATTCAAACAATTTATAATTAATAGTTTCTTTTAAAGATAATTGTTCCTAATTATTAACCTATTATGTTAAAATTGAATATCAATTTATTAATAGGTACGTACCTACCTATTAATAAATTGATATTCACACTTGAACTTCAAACGTTCACAGGAAAATAGACATTAGGGTACCCATGAACTTTTGCAGGTGACTGTACAGTCAACAAAAGAGATAAGTATGCTGGATCGTCGGTTAAAGTTGAAGTTTAGTAAGAAACCGATGGATGTTGTCGACTGAAATTTGATTTGATAAATGAGCTGTTTGTTTTCTATTAATAATATTAAATTTTATTCGAGAACATCCATCGGTTTCTTACTAAACTTTAACTACGTCCGACGATCCTGCATACTTATCTCTTTTGTTGACTGTACGTAGTTGTTACATTAGTTTAATAGTTATTGCTAATGGGGGAGGTAGAACTTAAGTAAGATTCTAGAAATGATAATATTATCAAATGTTATACCTAATAATTATGTACCTGTCGTGAAATCAATGTTATAATATATAAGGGCTGCTACTAAGGGCTGATTTTACCAAAGTCGGGTATCTTTTATCCGTGGTATAAAAATTACGTCTGATAGTTCTATGGAAAAACTGTCAAACATCAAAATTTATTCTCAGTTTATGACTTATTCTATTTATAAAAGTTTGTTCAAATTCGCCCTAAGTATACCTCATCATCATTTCAGCCGAAAGACGTCCACTGCCCGACATAGGCCTCATAATGATAAGTATACCTGACGCAGTTAAATATTGATATTTATTACAGCAACTGGATGAGAGTTGCCGAGAATCGAGCTAAATGGAGTGTAATTTTGACGGCACGGTTGGCGCAGCGGTTAGGGATTGATTGCTGCGCTGCGTGTCGCGGGTTCGATTTCCGCACGGAACAAATATTTGTATGACCTACAAGTAGTTGTTCCGGGTCTGGCTGTTTGTGTATGTGAGTTTAAATGTTTGTAAACGCACCCATAATACAGGAGAAATTCCTAGTGTGGGGCAACGTTTAAAAAAAAAAAAAATTGCAGAGGCCCATGCCCAGCAGTGGACTGCTCTAGGCTGATGATGACGATTAATATTAGTGAATAAAACATTTTCATAATCAGCCTATAATGTTCCCACTGCTGGGACACAGGCCTCCGCTCAGTGAGAGGGAGTGGGCCGTAATCCACCACGCGGGCCCAGTGCGGGTTGGTGAATGTCACATGTCTTCGAATTTTTTGGTTCTAGGACATGTTGATTCCCTCACGATGTTTTCCTTCACCGTTTTGAGAGCAGTGGTGATGAAATAATTTACAAAGAGTAAAGCGCCTCTCGCCCAAAAATTCGAAGACATGTGACATCCACCAACCCGCGCTGGGCCCGCGTGGTGGTTTACGGCCCACTTCCTCTCATTGAGAGGAGGCCTGTGTCCCAGCAGTGGGAACATTATAGGCTGATTATGGTATTATGGTAAAGCGCCTGTCTGGGTTCGAACCTACGACCTACAACTCGTAAGTCGCGGCCGATGCCACTGGGCCACCACCGCTCTTCTGCTCATTACACAACATTTAAACTAATAATATTTTTATCGTTTGATGGACACCTTCTTGTTTACCTGTCTGGTGCAGTCAACCATGGTGCATACCTGACGACATACCTTTCGAATTGAAAGCATTAGAACAATAAAGTCACCACAACTGCTAGGTTCTAGATAGGTATTCCGTGTGTGAGTTCTGATGATGATCACGTCTCGGGCTCGGCGTGTAAACTGCAACGTACTGGAGACAAAGGACCACGAGCAATTGCTCTCCAACCAACCCGGGTGGTGCAAGGTGTAGTATAAAAGCGGGTTTGCTGTAACGACAAAACCACATATAGGTATCGATTGTAGTTAAAATGCCAGTAACATCCAAGAAGCGTTCGCAGTCAACCAAGAAATCAACTCAGCCTATCGCAGTCCGCCGCTGGATATAGGACTCCCCCATGTCCCCTGTCCCGTTTTCCTCATATAGTCTGTCCCAGCCACCTTTTGAGATTGTCGGTGAGATAGCTGGGGGGCGTCCCACACTCTATTTACCAATACGCGGTCTCCATTCCAGGGGTCTACTCCGAAGCGGTTAACCACTGTATCGGCCGAATGTTCGGTCATTTTCTAATACCATTAATTTCCTATATTGACTATTGGTCCCGACCAAACTGTGCCAATCCGAACCTTTTTAGAACCCTTAACCCTTTTTTTACCTTTTTTTTTTTTTAATTCGTAGTAGGACAACAATATTCGAATCAGAAAATGACCGAACATTCGGCCGATACAGTGGTTAACCGCTTCGGAGTAGACCCCCAGGTCTCCTCTGCTCCACCGGCCATCAACCAATGCCACAACCTAAACCATAGATTTATGGCTAAGTTTAAGCACAGATATACCACCACCTATTTAAAGATACCTATTACCTATTTAAAGATAGCGCAATTCACGAAGGCACGCCCCACTCTTTTTCCTAATCGCTTACAGTACAAGTGTGCAACATTCCGCTAGTGTTTTAGTTTACGAGCCTGCGGACGGAGAGTAATGGGTAGCTCACCGTCCGATCAGGACCAGGCCCGTGCCGGACGGCGCGTACGTGTTCCACGCGCACCTCAAAGAGATGTCAGCATCGAGGAAGGGGCCCCTTAGGGCCGAAGCCTGCCGGGTCAGCGGGATTGTCCGAAAGGGTTACCGCTGGCTCGGAACATAAAGGGCTAAGGAAAGAACACGGGTGGATTTTAGTCAGTAAGAGTCTGACACTCCCTTCCGCTCCGCACAGAGCGGGAGGGGTCATTTGATGATTTCTCACCAAAAAAAAAGTGTTTTAGTTTTGTCGATACACACTAATTACTTATTAGTGGGTAATTAGTGTGTTTAAAAAAACTAAAATACTAGCGGAATTAACTAGCGACAATTACTAGCGATTAGTAAGAAGTGTGGGGCGCGTCTTCGTGGTTTGCGCTATCTGTAGGTGCCTACTGGTTTGATTAAATTTTTTTTCAAGATCCCGATGGACGAGTTAATGGCAAACCTCTATGGCAATCCTCTAAGCATCTCATATCTCAATAAACGTAACCACTATCAGATCAAGTGAGCCAAGTGTCGAATACAGAATCTCCTTTTTTGAAGTCGGTTAATAAAATAGATACTTAGTAATAAGGAAAATCATAAAAGCGTTCTTCCTCTCTACAACTTATTAAAAATTCTGCTGCTCCCGACAGGGGCCATAATCACACTAATATTATAAAGGCGAAAGTTTGTGAGTGTGTGAGTGTGTGGGGGTGTGTTTATATGTTTGTTACTTCTTCACGCTCAAACGGCTGGACCAATTTTGATAAAATTTTGTATGGAGGTAGCTGACACCCTGGATTAACATATAGGCTACTTTGTATCCCGATATTCCCACGGGATCGACATTTACGCGGGTGAAACCGCGGGGCGCAGCTAGTTGTTTCTATTTATTAATGCTTACCATCAAATGTGTACATTATGGATTGCAATGAAGATTAAATTCAATTGAACGCTTAGCAAATTCTCAGTGTTTGCAGAATGCACTTACAGAGAACCGTGAAGACACAAAACGCTCCTGTTCACACCTTGTGCCACAATTCAATTGTACGTGAATCCAACCGCCCACGCCCTCTACGGTCAAAGGAGACTGCTTCTGGGAACGCTTCTTAATATTTTCTCAGGAAATAAAGGTTATTCGTACTTTCTGTGCGGGGTTACTCCGTGTTTTCATTGTGTGCTGGTGTGCTTTGTTTTAGGAAGGAAGTTTATAACCTGCAAGTATTGTTGCAAGTTTAGCGAAGTGTAATTGAATGTTCCTGTTAAAAATGCAAGTAGCATAATATTTATTTAAGTAGGTAAGTTTATCTTGGACATCACTGACATCGAACTTGTAAGCAATTAATCTACATATTATTAATCACGCCGACGCAGTGATAAAATAAAATCGTGAAATTGAAAAAAAATATTAGGGTACCTCCTGTACCTACACCGCCTACACGTAAAATAGGGTCCTTTTTAGGGTTCCGTACCCAAAGGGTAAAAACGGAACCCTATTACTAAGACTTCGCTGTCCGTCCGTCCGTCCGTCCGTCCGTCCGTCCGTCCGTCCGTCAGTCTGTCTGTCACCAAGCTGTATCTCAAGAACCGCGGTAGCTAGACAGTTGAAATTTTCACAGATGATGTATTTCTGTTGCCGCTATAACAACAAATACTAAAAACAAAATAAAATAAATATTTAAGGGGGGCTCCCATACAAAAAATAACGTGTTTTTTTCGGCGTTTTTGCCGTCTGTCTGTCGCCAGGCTGTATCTCAAGAACCGCGGTAGCTAGTCAGTTGAAATTTTCACAGATGATGTATTTCTGTTGCCGCTATAACAACAAATAAGTACTAAAAACAAAATAAAATAAATATTTAAGGGGGGCTCCCATACAACAAACGTGTTTTTTTCGGCGTTTTTGCCTTGTGGTACGGAACCCTTCGTGTGCGAGTCCGACTCGCACTTGGCCAGTTTTTTTGACTCACCTCCCATCTTGCACAACATGCCCTGTCACCTGCACACGTGAGGACCTAACGGCTGCGTCAGCGAATGCTATCCGCGTTCCTGAATTTTGGGCCACAACTTTAAGAAAAAAACTATAAGTACTTGTGACATCGAAACGCTAAGAAGAAGATTATAATATAATATTATCAGAGTGAACAGGCATCTTCTGGGTATGCTTGTTCTATCATAGACCTCATCCGTCACTTTCCATCAGGTGAGATCGAGGTCAATAGCAGGCCTATTCAGCAATAAAAATAATAACAAAATAATCACACTATCACACTAATATTGTAAAGGCGAATGTTTGTGAGTGTGTGTGTGTGTTTATATGTTTATTACTTCTTCACGCTCATACGGCTGGACCAATTTTGATAAAATTTGGTATGGAGGTACCTGACACCCTGGATTAACTTACAGGCTACTTTTATCCTGATATTCCCACGGGATCGAAACTTATGCGGGTGACATCGCGGGGCGCAGCTAGTAATAATTATAATTATAAGTCCAGGTTTCCTCACAAAGTTTTCCTATACCGATGTCTAAGAGAAGCTTCATAAATTACTTTCTAAGTACAAATCAATTATTATTATTGTAAACGTCATATTGGTCCTTGCCCGGATTTAAACCCAACCCAATGAGGCGAGGCCTTATATAGTTACTTCGACCACGAAATTATGCGATCGCATCACCCAAATACAAACCAAAAACGGGGTCACGTATTCTTAGATTTCTTCCATCAAAAAGTATAGATATTATTCGACATATCCGCATGTTGTCTACATTCATATTTTATTATATCCCAGTTTTCGTCCAAAACATGAAGGACAGATGTATCCCTTGAGGCCACCCTTGTCTCTTTGATTCTTTTATTTGTCCCTCCCTTAGCGTTGTTCCTCTGGCGTTATGACATATTAAATATGTCTCCTTAATATCATCCGTGTTTGTCCTTCTTGTGTTTTGATGACGTAATAGGTCGTTGTCAAATACACGTGACGTTTTGTCGGTTCTTAAGGGATGGTGCTTATCAAAACGTGTATAAAATTAGTTCATCTGTCTCGAACAAAGTATGCTAAAGCAAGCGTATAGAATGAGGGCAAAGGTGGTTATATAGTTTTTGAGTGAGGGTGATATCGGTTCGTTAATAGTAATAGTCCATTTATTAGGGTTCCGTACCCAAAGGGTCCGTCTGTAAATGAATTTAAATTTCTGTTGTCGCTTTAACAACAAATACTAAAATCAGAATGAAATAAATATTTAAGGAGGCTCTCATTCAACAAACGTGTCTTTTTCGGCGTTTTTGCCTTGTGGTACGGAACCCTTCGTGTCCCTTCGAGTCCGACTCGCACTTGGTCATTTCTTTTTGTCAGAATGTTGATACAGAGTTGCTACATAGTTTTAAAAGTTCATAATATTCTGCCGTTTCTGGCGTACAAATACATTTTCAGAATTTTGTTTAGATTGAACATTGAATTAAATAAATTAGGGTAACATTCAAATTGCAAATTAGTCAAATATTAGGAATGGAAATGTCTAAAATATTAAATTAAGTCAAAGAGATAATAAAACCAGAATATTCTAATATTTAAGTCAACTTTTCATTTCATTCATAAATTCATTAGTCGAGTGGTAACATTTACATAACAGATAATTTAATAATTTTGATTTTAATGTCCTAAAGTTAAGAGTTTTAAAACAATCTGGTAGTTTATTATAAACTTTGGTCGCCATACAAAATACATTATTAGAAAATAGTTTATTATTTCGTCTAGGTACACGAAGCATTTGGACTTTGCGGCTAGGTCTACATGCGGATTAAATTCATGCTTATTTTGGTACACAAAAATACAAATTTAAAAAAATATAGTGCTGGGAGGGGTAATATTTATATATTTTTGGAATAATGGAACACAGCTGTCCAGTGGGTGCGCTCCGTTTATAAAACTACTAGCTGCGCCCCGCAATTTCACCCGCGTAAATGTGATCCCGTGGGAATATCGGGATAAAAAGTAGCCTTTAAGTTAATCCTGGGTATTAGCTATCTCCATACAAAATTTTATCAAAATTGGTACAGCCGTTTGAGCGTGAAGAAGTAACAAACATATAAACACACACACTCACAAACTTTCGCCTTTATAATATTACTGTGATAAATGCTTTAAGTTTGAGTGAGCTTACACCATTTGCGATTTTTTAATGTTTTGTAAATAATGGTAGTATCTTGCTAGGTTTTAGTAAGTACCTATTATCACTAAGTTGCCGTAAGCTTAACCAAGTAATAAAGTCAACAGCAACTCCTATAACAAATGTCAGTGTGATTTGTAGCGAAAGATTGAAGTAGTGCTCACAACTCTTGTACAGGCCTCAATCACAACTGACGGTTGACGGCTGACGGACAGCCAATATGGGTGATGGAGTGACCCCAGCCTGACTGACCAATCACTGACCTAGTACAGACACATCAAGCTACTCGAAACTGTCAAATTTTCCGAAACAACTTTCAACCTTATGCTTTAGCCATAAAGTTGAAAATCTATTAAAGAAATTTGATAGATTATAGAAGCTTTATGTTTGTACAATTTTAGATAGGAGGCTTTTTGATTGCTTCCTAGAAATCTTCCTGGAAATTCCCATCATCAAAATGGTTCCTCAAAAAAATGCTCTCTTCCAAAAGAAAAGAATCAGAGGTGGTGATCTAGGAATATCTGTAAATCTTGTTTTCCGTGCCTAATTTAGCTAAAAACATATTTGATACTTGACTATCTTAAAATTTCTTGAATATCTTAAAATATATTAAAATTTCTATCAAATATGTTTTTTCCTAGTTGATCCGGGGATACACGACCTGTTTTTTTTAAATTTGCCGCTCATTTTCACTCTCAGCTTTCAATAGACAGACTCTATTTAAGGTTAACAATTTATTTAAAAGATTTGAAACAACCATAAAGTCAGAATGATTGGTATTGGTACTGTGGGAGAGCTTTACGAGCTCTCAGGGTACTGGGAGGAATCAATTAAACCACAGTTCATTGGATATTATGTTCATTAATTATTCCTAGAATTCGTTCTACGTGTTTTATATCTTTTTCCTGCTCTTGTCAGTCAAATTTGACGCCTGAGGGGCAATTCTAGTAGTTTTAAGAACGTTTACAGTATGATCTCGGTGATCAGTCTCAATCCGTCAAAAATACCTACCTCTAACTTCCCTACATTTTTGAGATGAGCCGCCTGAGATGAGACTGCGACTATAATTGAACATTATAAATTACGAGAATAAGTCTTCTGATGTTCGTTCAGGCTCAGAATGTCCTTATCCCAAATTGTCCCTTGGTTTCAAATAGTCCCTTTCCCGAAACGTCCATTTCCCAAAAAGTCCCCTTCCCGACCTTCAATTTGTTTTGGCGTTTATCGTATAATGTTATGCCATTAACTATAATATCAAAAAGATTGCATTCCACAGACTATGCAGATCATAATCTCTACAGTACTTATAAATTAATGTAGTAATCAAAATTAATGCTGTTGTCACGACTACACAGTTTGTAGAACAGGAGTAACCGGATTTTGCAAAATTTCATACAATTCTTTAGCAATACAAAAACCCTTTACACTTTAAAAAATCTGCTATTAAAAACATCATTTCATGGCAGCAGAATTTAAAATTTTATACAAAAAACCCAGGATATTGTAACAACAAGTTCAGGTGACGTATTCCGTACAATGGACGATCGTTAGGAGTCGCCGGTACGCCAGCAATTTGCGCCAAAGCGGATTCTTTTAATAGACGCCTGTCATAGAATAATAATGCGTAGAAGCGATATTCCAGAGGACCTAGAGAATTGGTAATCACTTTCGTAGCGGTTCGTATTTCAACACGATTGACATGAGATCTTCGGTAGTACCTATAATTGGTAGTAATTAGAATTGTCTGTTTATAATGTTAAATAATAAAAAGATTATGTCAAAGAAGTATGTAAAAAAAAAACATCGTAATTTGAGAGCAGTTAATAGACATTTACATAGTTATGCGGTACTCGGTTTTATGTCCGATATGTCAGTGCTTTTTTTTTTGCGTATGGGAAATCATCAAATCACCCCTCCCGCTCTGGGTGGAGCGGAAGGGAGTGTCAGACTCTTACTGACTAAAATCCACCCGTGTTCTTTCCTTAGCCAGATAGTTAGTTAGCTTAGTCAGTGCTATGGCAGAGAATTCTGTTTGTGTTTTGTTTTCACTTCGGTCGGCACTCCTTTTGTTGTTTACATCATAATATCAAGCAAGAGGAGAGAGGTTCTGGAGTGGCGACCGCATATCGGAAGGCGTAACGTTGGAATGCTTCCAAAAAATTGCACCGATAACCTTGTGAAGGCCGAAGGAATCCCCCGGATATGATAATGTGTGTGTGTGTGTGTCCAGCAGTGGAAATTATGATGATAATGACTAACACGTCTTTTACAACACGTATTGTGGCCGATGGTCGGCCATCTCCTTTTTGAGTTTCTCTTCTATACGGGTTTTCTTATTCTATGCCACATTGAAACACTACGCGGATTCAAAATTAAATTCTGAAGGAGTTTGTCTGCAGGGAATTGTTATTTTGCGACTGAGATATTAAAGATTGACTACGTTTACTTGTGAACTGATAATGCCGTAGTTTGTGAACTTCTATTCTCTATGGATCGGTAAGTTCCGATAGCAGTTGGTCTGCGTGAAATAAAATTGTTTTTCGAGTCTTTTAACTTTTAAAACAGTATTAAAGGTGTTGGTAAAAGAAGTTGAAACATAATCTATATATATAAAAGGAGAAACTGACTGACTGACTGACTGACATATCAACGCACAGCCGAAACTACTGGGTCTAGGAATGTGGAATTTTGCACAAGGCTTCCTTTTATAATGTAGGGGAGCACTAAGAAGGGGTTTTTGGAAATTCAACCTTTAAGGGGGTGAAAAGGGGGGATTTCGTTTGTATGAAAAATCTTATTCCTTCAGTTAATAAACTTGAAACTTGGCAGGAATACTTATGTAAGTAAATTATGAAGTTTGGCATTTTTTGTTTTTCTAAACTACCCCCTAAAGGGGGATTGGGGTGTGTCAAAATTTGTATGGAAGAATTTTAACGCGCGGTCCGATTAACTCGAAACTCAGTATTTATACTTAAGATCAAAAATAAAGAATGACGTGTATCAGGGTTTTTCGAAAATCTACCCTTAACGGGGTGAAAAGGGGTAGTTAATTATACAGGCGAGGATTTTACTGCGTGGCTTGATTAACTCGAAAATTGGTATAAATAATCTTTGAGTCAAGTAATGAACATATCCCAAAAGATTTTTTGAAATTCCACCCCTATGGGGGTGAAAAGCGGAAATACAGTTTATATGAAAAATCTTATTCTGAAACTTGGCACGAATACTTATCTAAGTAAATTATGAAGTTTGGCATTATTTTTGTTTTTCTAAACTACCCCCTAAAGGGGGATTGGGGGGTGTCAAAATTTGTATGGAAGAATTTTAACACGCGGTCCGATTAACTCGAAACTCAGTATTTATACTTAAGATCAAAAATAAAGAATGACATGTATCAGGGTTTTTCGAAAATCTACCCTTAACGGGGTGAAAAGGGGTAGTTAATTATACAGGCGAGGATTTTACTGCGTGGCTTGATTAACTCGAAAATTGGTATAAATAATCTTTGAGTCAAGTAATGAACATATCCCAAACGATTTTTGGAAATTCCACCCCTGTGGGGGTGAAAAGCGGGAATACAGTTTATATGAAAAATCCTAATCATTTGTTTTTTGGTTAATAAACTTGAAAATTGACCCGAATCCTTATTTATCTAAATAAATGATAATTAGATTACATTTTCGAAATTTTTAGAGGAAAATCTATATATATATATATATAAACTAGCTTCTGCCCGCGACTTCGTCCGCGTGAAATTTCTTGTACCCCCACCCCGTCGCGTCGCAACACTTCGTATTCGCTTACCGTTCACTCTGAGTTTTTTTCTTTTTGCTCGGCTCCTAAGGTTCATAGCGTGATGTTAAATAGCCTATAGCCTTCCTCAAGAATTGGGCTATCAAATGCAAAAAGAATTCAAATCTGACCGGTAGTTAAAGAGATTATCGCGTTCAAACAAACAAACTCTTCAGCTTTATTATTAGTATCTATAGATAAAAAACTCTATGGCCCATAACTCCTTAATACCAACTCTTAACATCTTACACACGTGATAACTTTTAAACGAAATATCCGATTCAGATGAAACAAAAAGTATTTTACTTCTTCATAAATACTCTTGATAACATAATGCTTAATTTCGATAAAGATTAATATTACGATACATATTAACGTAGTTTTTTTTCTTCAGACGATTTAATAATTATTTTGAACACAAAATCGGTTATTGTGATTAAACCATGATAGCTAGATATATGTTCTCGCGGACTTTTTTGTAGGTCTTAATGGGCTCTACAAACCCGTAGTACATTATTTTGTTCTATTGTCAATAGTTTTTGCAGCGCACGCTAAAATAGGTTTTCGATTTTACACCTTCTGTTACAAAATAGCAATTTTATTACGGATCCCTAATTTTGAAGAAAAAAAATATAGCCTATAGCCTTCCTCGATAAATGGACTACCCAACACTAAAATAATCATTCAAATCGGATCAGTAGTTCCAGAGATTAGCGCGTTCAAACAAACAAACAAACAAACAAACTCTGCAGCTTTATAATATTAGTATAGATAAAAAGAAAAGTCCTGTCTGACTGATTGACTGACTCATCAACGCCCAGCCCAAACCCTTGGACCTAGAAAGCTGAAATTTTGCACAGAGGTTCCCTTTATAATGTAGACAAGGAATAAGGAAGGATTTTTCGAAATTCAACCCCTAAGAGGGTGAACGCGGGGAAGATGAAATTTCACGCGGACGAAGTCGCGGGCAAAAGCTAGTTTAAAATAAATGTTTTATTTTTTTATTTACCACACACAAAAACAAAAAAGGTCTAAAAAAAGGTCAAAGTCAAATCATTTATTTCAAATAGGCACATTAAAGGCACTTTTGAACGTCAAAAAAAAAACTAAATAGAAATGATTCTAGTCGCCCATTCCAAAAGGTAGTTTTCGTATGGAGAAGAATGGGCAAGAAACTCCACCGTTACTCTTTTAAAATGTTTTACAAGGTCTTGTATACATAATAAAAATTATATGTGAACACGATGCACCCTTAATAAAATTAGTCTACCACAAAACGTAAAAAGAATTAAAAATTGAGCAATGACAGGTAAATCAAATAAGTGATAGATACACTCACTCACATATTTACAAGTTAAAAAAGTTAAAAAAGTCAGAACATTTTCGAAATGTCTTATTTAAAAATAAGATAACTGGACATCTCTGTTTCTATAGAAAATTTTAAATTGGTCTAATTTGGCTGTAACACTATTTTTCGAAAATGTTCTAACTTTTTAGACCTTTGTATCCTGCTTATGCACAAGAAGTTTAATTCAAATCGGTTCATTCATTTAGAAAAACAAGGGCATAAAAGTTTGTTTACCGTACGGCGTAAACGCTCTTAATAATTATTTATTTCGTTAGGTAAGTTTTCCCCCGTTTTTAGGGTTCCGTACCCAAAGGGTAAAAACGGAACCCTATTACTTAGACTTCGCTGTCCGTCCGTCCGTCTGTCTGTCACCAGGCTGTATCCAAGAACCGCGGTAGCTAGACAGTTGAAATTTTCACAGATAATGTATTTCTGTTGCCGCTATAACAACAAATACTAAAAACAAAATAAAATAAATATTTAAGGGGGGCTCCCATACAAAAAAACGTGTTTTTTTTTGCGTTTTTGCCGTCTGTCTGTCGCCAGGCTGTATCTCAAGAACCGCGGTAGCTAGACAGTTGAAATTTTCACAGATGATGTATTTCTGTTGCCGCTATAACAACAAATACTAAAAACAAAATAAAATAAATATTTAAGGGGGGCTCCCATACAACAAACGTGTTTTTTTCGGCGTTTTTGCCGTCTGTTTGTCACCAGGCTGTATCTCAAGAACCGCGGTAGCTAGACAGTTGAAATTTTCACAGATGATGTATTTCTGTTGCCGCTATAACAACAAATACTAAAAACAAAATAAAATAAATATTTAAGGGGGGCCCATACAACAAACGTGTTTTTTTCGGCGTTTTTGCCTTGTGGTACGGAACCCTTCGTGTGCGAGTCCGACTCGCAATTGGCCAGTTTTTATAGTTATTCTGCTATTCGGGCGAAGAAAAATCCAACAAATCAAAGCTCATAAAAATCGGCCCAGCCCAGGCATTCTTGAGTTATAAAATGTGTAACTAACCCGAATTTGTTTTATATAAATAGAGATGTAAATATAATAAAGATTCTTCCATTTGCTGAAATAGATAGATGAGAAAAATAGACTGTTCTTCTGCCTCTTTAATTAGGCAAAAGGTATTTTGTTGCATGCGATGTGAATACACATCTTGTAGGTAGGTATTTATGCTGCTGATTCCTGTAAAATCCTTGATGACTCAATTTAAGGTCAAGGACGACTGTATCAGGAAAAATGAGCTGAAAATCTAAACGGACATTACTTTGTATATTACGCAAGATGAAATAGCTACAACACTGCAATAAACAAATTAAAAGGACATAATTTTAATTCCAAATAATATTACGTTAACCCAGTTAGCATAACATTGTATGTATGATATCTTACTCATCTTCATACTCGCATAATGTAGCAGTTTACTTCAAAAGCCTTACGGTGAAACCTTCTGGTTTACGACTATAACGTAGAACTTTAAAAGCTTTGTCACATTATAGAAAAATATATGTATGTGTTGAGGAAAAATACGATTTTGCTTTGTGGAGTACCAACCTTTTGGCTTTCACTTTTAAAGGTTCACAATAAACTGTATGTCTAAGGGCTCACTCTAAAGTTCAGATGTGCCTTAATATGGCATATACAGTGTGAGACTTCATAATGTGCACATAACCAAATGAGGGAAACATAGCATAATTTTATCGACAGAAAAAATATTTTAAAAAATCAAAACATATTTAAAAGGATCTTTACCTGCTAAAGTATGGTGATTGCAAGGCCTTTCTTTAACAGTTGATAGGAAATGTTGTGATTGAGTTATAAACATGGTATTTTTACGTTTAGAAATCTAATACGATGGAGAATAATTTAAAGTAATCAAAAAGGGTAGGTAATCCGGACTTTTATTGAGTAATTTTACAATTATTTTAAAAATTGATGAAAAAATATCAGATTTTTGTTAAAAAAAACCATAATTCTCAATTGAGTGGCGATTGTTTACACAGGGGTCACAGCAGCGAAAAAGAATTAAAAAAATGCAATTTTTTTTTTTTTTCCGTCGATAAAATTAAGCTTAGTTTCCCTCATTTCGATATGTGCACATTATGAAGACTCACACTGTATATGACATCAACCCTGTTTTACCTAAAAGGGTAGTCAAGATAGGTAGGTGTTGCACACCCCCATGAGTCGAGTCGTGGTGGAAAAATTGACAGATCTATTAATTAATAAAAATTACTCAATTGGCGAATTTCTGATCGATAAGAATTTAAATTGATAATATGACATCTCTGTATTCCTGACTTGGTACTAAATCATTTATATTTTTAATTTAACTATATTGACCTCGAACGTGACGAATTTATAATCCCATTTTATTAAACTCGACATTTTAAAGGTATTGTATTGTCTATTTCAAATTATGTAGGTACTGAATTTCATCTTGTCATGGTAATCTTATATTGATTTGATTGAATGTGTTAATAAGCATTAATGAGTCTTTATTATTATAGCTAAAACTGTTTGCATGCCTTAGTTAAATCCAAATCCAATCAACAAATTATTTTTCAATTCTTCTTCTTCGTGTCGCTGGCACGACTGTATTTTAAATCTTGTTTTCCCAAAACTTTGCCACTTCCACGGCGTTGTCGGTGGCAGCGCAGAGGTCACTTTGACTGCATGTTTTGGGACACAGAGGGCAGGATAGGAGGTGGAGCATGGTTTGTGAAATAGCTCCGCAATCACACCCTTCTGCCGTTGCGTCAAGGTAGCCCCATTTTACCAGGTTGGACTTACATCTTCCCACTTGTGTCCGGAGACGGTTCAGAGATTTCCAAGTGGGCCACGGAAGGTTACACCCTGCACGGAGATTTTTCAATTAAAAACAATTTACAACAAATCACTAAAATTGAAAAATAGGTAGTATAGGATAATTTTAAACTTAACATCTGTAACTTGTACCTACTTTCTGTGTAAATAAAGAACTATTCTATGGCCCCGTAGTTAAGATTTCGCCTCTGATGCACGAGGTTGTGGGTTCAAATCCGGGCAAGTACCAATGTGACTTTTTTAATTCATTACGTACTTTGCGCGGGTGCCTCACACGGCGGGCTTTGAATCGATTTGATTTTTCCCATCACTAAATAGTGTTTGCGACGTCAAAGTAGGTAGTCAAAAAATGGTACGCTTGGTTTTCATAAAGATCGTAATAGTTGCGTTATCTAGGTCTATCTAGGTATATCTTTGGATTGAACGGACATGCCTAATTCATTGCTTCCTCAATCAATCTGTTTAGCCTGTTCCCAACTATGTTGGGGTCGTCCGTTGCTTCATATTTTTGAAAAGTTCCTCTGCGCAACAACGTTAATAACGCAATGTATGTAGTTGAACTTTCAAAATGAAAGGCATTGCCGTTGTAAGTGTGTTACGAAATAACCCCACCGGTTGTTACTGAGAATTTCCTAATGGAAAAATCTAATAGCACTTTTCCTCTTTAAAAAAAGTCAGAATATAATCTCAGCCACTCATAAAAATGGTTTACCGTTATGGTATAAATAATTTCTGAAAAGAAAATTCGGTCGGTCAGTGAGAAATGTGTCAGAGTTATCCCTCGGGGTTTTTCGGAGCCACGATTCGATTCCGGTTTAAAAGTACCTACGTATACAGTCGGTTTGGGCTATTCGGCTTCGAGGTTTATGTGAAAAATATAGTAGGTAGGTAAAGTAATCACAGCGATGAATGAGTTGCCTACCAACATTTTGTGACGTTATCATATCGCACCTCCGATAAAATAGGGTTACAACTCGAAAAACCTGGATTTTTAGAAAAGCTAAAATAAACTCACGGATTTGTTTATCAGTCTTTATTCTTACACTATTACTATTATGTGATCAAAATTATACATGCCTACTTAAAGCTTACAAAAAAATATGTTTTAATGGCATACGCTGTTTTAAATTTTTCTGAAAAACAACCTGAAATATCCTGTAAATGACTTTTTGGACTTGTAGGTATACCGCGATATCTACCTATATAAAGTCCTGACTGACTGATATATCAACGTACAGTCTAAACCGCTGGTCCTAGAGACATGACATTTAGAGGGAATATCTACTTGAGTGCGAAAGCCGTATCATCGAATTTTGTTTCTTCGAAAACCTTTCAACGACATCTCTATACTGCGACGCCTTGTTAAATCGACGCCTTGTTACTGCGATATTTCGTTACATCGAAAAACTGTACTGCGAACGATTTTACTGCGTAAATATCATACTGCGAAGCCTTGTTCAATCGATGTCACGTTACTGTGATGTTACTTAGGAAAACTTACTTCGGACGACCTTACGGCGATAACCAAGAACATTGATTTTCTTTTCCAAATTAATACCTACATTTTTCACATTTCTTTAAAAGCAGAGAGCGCCATCTGTCATGAACATCAGTGTAAAAGTAAAGATTGTAGATCATTGCAAAGTTAAATTGTTGCTCTCTGCTTTTAAAGAAATGTGAAAAATGTAAGTATTAATTTGGAAAAGATTGAATTAAGAATTTTGACTTGCCCATCTCCACGACAGGCAGTACAAAATTAAGTGCGGTGCGGCGCCGCACCGCACCGTCTGCAGCGGCTCGCTGACTCGTAACGATGTCGCATCATCGCGTGCGCCGGAGAAATATGAATCCCGTCACCCCATCCCATTTTTCGCATAGAGAATTTTGCCTAAAGTCGTTTTCAAATGCAACCAGGATTAAATTACTGCATTACTATGATTACATTCGGCCTGAATCCATCCCTACATTAAATTCATATTCAGAAAAAAAAATTACTGAATTATACGAAAATGTAAGTATTATGAACCGTATTGTTAAAATTTTACAAAAGATACCTAAAAATTTTTTTCAGCCGGAAACTATTACACCGGTTGAAATGTATTTGTGAATAGGACAATGTGTTTTCGTTCGATCAACACACAGTTTAATTTGTTCTGTTTTCGCTAAATGCGAATGAATATTGTTTTTCAATTATCGAAGTTCACCTAAAATGGATATATTTTTTGGTATTGTTTCAAAATTATATTAAAAAGTTTTTTCTCTAAACGACACTATCAATCGTAGTTTTTAATCTGTGGACGAAAACTTAGTGAAACTTCAAACTATTTACTTACTACCCACATTTGAAATATTGTAAACAGTATCTCAATCACAATCCTACCCAATCAGGTATCAAAAACAATGTCACGACGAAAGTATATTTTACATGATAAGATTTTAATGTTTTCTTTTTAATTATATAAAACCTGCAGTGACACCAGTAACAAACATTAAACAAAACCACAGCACAAAGGTAAGAATCATAATCTTCGTATTTCAAACTTGAAACGATACCTAAAACAGTGTGATACTAAAGTTATATTTGTAGTAAGTAACAGATAAAATTATGAAAGATCACAAGAAAATAAATCATTGACAAGAGTTTTAATTGTGATCAGTTTTGTTACATAAATTATTAAGTAATCCAATAAAATAAGTACTAAATTGTTAAATCGTACCTTCAAATTTTCAATTTCATTACTAATAAACATTTCAGTATTTCATTTATTGTTATCCAAATCCTCTGGGACAATACACTATTTAATGCCTATTCAATTTCAGGTTTGTTTCATAATGGCATTTACAACATCGGCAGATATAACTTCATATACAAACTATGAAACGCTTTTGAGCTCACCAACCACACAGCAACGAAGAACTTTGTGTTGCATGAGACAAGCTAAAAACATGGCGAAGAAGAAGCTTTTTCAAGCTCATATCATTCTCAAACTAAGGAAGAAAGTGATGAGTCATGGTAGCACAACACCTTGCTATAGGCTTTGCAGCAAAAAAGTGTTACCCGCTCCTGTAGTGATGCCTGTAGCTCCGTTGACAACACCGTACCCCTACCCACTAGAATTGAGTTGTCCTCAAGCTGTGAACGATTGGCATCCAATGAATACACCCCTATTCACTATCAAACCTTTACCAGTAATTATACCTAGTCCTAGCACAACATTTGCTACACATATTTACCCATTTGATGGAAATGTGATACAACCCGTTTTAACTCCAATAATTCCACAAACATTTGTACAAGATAATTGTTCAAATGTTTCTAATTACATAACTGAATTTAATTTTTCATCGGAACTAATAGATGGCGTCACAGAAGTAGATAATGTTAAAGATACATATTACATGCAAGAAGAAACAGTAACCGAGTTGGAACGAACTAATATTTTGATAGATGAAAATATAGAAACAATAAATATTGCTAGTGATCCTCTTGAAGTGTATCTAAGTTTACCAAAAGAAATGTTTCCAACAGCAAGAATGCTGACACTTGATCCGAATGCGATTATAGATGAATTTTGTAAAATGCCGAATTTGCAGCGTCATGCCCCTTGGATTTTAGACCTGGAGTTTGGAATCCCTAGGACTCTTATAACTCGTCCGTTACCTATTTATAATGTCAAGTTTAACAGCATACACTGTAAGAATGCTCCGGACGCCATACATCCGGCTTTCGAGAGCTGCACTCCAGATTTTAAAAGGGCATTATTGTTTTATTACGACTGTGTAGTTTCTGCATGGTACAGAGGTTATATGATGATAACTAGTGACAGATCAGTTGAGAACTTCCAGTCGTGGTTGTTACTACCAACGCAGGTTCTAGGGATGTGCTGGCCCTAACGCATGTTGCATGATTTCCAAAGGATTTTTTTATGAAATATTTTTTATTACATCAATGATTTTTTTGGTTATAGTAAATTTTTAATATAATATATGATTTGATTTGTCTTAAACACACAATAAACCTTACCAATGTCATTGCTTGCAATGATTGAAGTACCTAACATAATCATCCTTTTTTCAATTTTATAATCTTTGAAATGTCAACAATCTACCTTTTTCCACTACCTATCAGAATCAGACCAGAAGTAATAATCCCTTGAATCACCGTTAAATGTTACGGTGCAGAGATTTTAATTTGAAGCCAGAGCTATCCCATTTACCTTCTGACTTCCACAGTTGATTGTACGATGTCCCAACCGCATTCTCTCATCAAAATCTGACCCAAATTTAAGATTCCTAATGACCCTGTGGAAATTTGTGGGCCAACGGTTCCTGGCACAAAATAGACAGGTACAGAAGGCAGGCTCCGAGCAACGAGCGAAACGCCCGCACATACGGACAAGCTTTCGTTTGTGTTCATACACACGAATGGCACGCATCAACGGCAGAGGCAGTAACCGTCGACACGCATGCCGAACGTGTGTATGCACACTAAAATCGCCGAACGTCCGCGTATACAGGGTTATTGGTAAAACATTAACAACCTCTTAAGAGGTCATTGTACTCATAATTTTGAACAACTATGGGACCAAACCTGAAATGGCGAAAAAAAATCAGCTGTTCCCTACATTTTGACGAGGTATACGAACATAAATGTAGGGAACAGCTGATTTTTTTTTACCAATAACCCTGTATATGAGGCACACCTGCCGCCGGTGTATTTTGTAAACTATCAAGTGATTTTCTATAAATGAATCATCAATTTACAAATTATTGATGATAACCTAATCGAACAGGGAATGCTCGAAATGACTAAGCAAATAAAGTACCTACGCAGAAGTAAACATCCTGAAATAAAGAAATCAAACAAAACATAAAAAAAATATCTCAATATTTTAATAATTATTAACAATAATATTATTGTGAAACAATCAACGTCATCATAAACTATCATTTAATAAAATCGCAATAGTTAACTAATCAAACAAACAGTACTGAAGGACGTCGATATTTTACTAAATGCAGTAACAATGCGCGATTTGGTAATATTCACATTCATCCCCTTTGTATATAACAAGTTAATTTATATCAATTTACAAAAAATATATTAATCATTACTATTATACGTATATAAGTGTTAAATTCGAAGGCGTTTTACAATCAGATAGTGAAATTAAAAGACTTACTAAAGATGAAAAGTTGGTTAGTATGTACAAATTGATCATTTATCATAATTCATATACGTTTTATTCTTTAATAACAGCTTGACTATAGAAACTAGATTCTTAGCAAAGAGTTTCTTCAAGAATGATTCTGAATGAGTATTGAGTTCAATTTTGACTTAAAACATCTTTAGTCGTCTTCTTACTTCCTCATCTCATTATAAAACGCTTCGATTTCCTAACAAGGAACTAAAATAAATTCGGATATTATTTACAAAATTTTCGATTCCTTTGCTAAATGCCGGAAACAAGTAAATAATACTGTATTATTAGTACAACCTTAACTTAAAACGGCAAGATACATACGCAAAAATATTTACAATACGTTTGAGCATACAGAATTATTACCTTAGGATGTAAATTAAACTAGTAAAGATAAAAATGATCTTATAATAGTTTGTATTTACAAAGAATAGTTACTTCTGGTCTTACTATCTTTCAAATTCATAATGCAGGACAAACTGTACATTATAGTACATAATAATATGTTTTATCATATTGAGATATCTATATCCATCGCATCTTGGAGTTTAGCTAGCCAATTAAAAATAATCCTGTATTATTAGGAATACTACAATATTTAAAAAAACGCCTTCTACATTTTGCTATGAATAATAATCATGTAGCCAAGCTCTGCTACCTTTGGCTTTTTGCCTCCAGCACATCACGGTCCGTCGAATTAGCTACTCGTACGTTGGCTACTTAAGTGTATTCGATTTTGGTAAAATTCTCATTGGTACTACGAGCTTTTCTTTCCACACAAAGTCGCCTACTGCAATAACATCATTATCATAGATTTATAGAATACTCTTTATTGTATGTAGTGCACCATTAAAATCATCATCTGCCTTATCCGGTTTCAATGCTAGCCAACCCCAAAATAGTTGGGCTGTTTTGGGGTCGGCTGCCATTTTAACCAGATGCAGCTGAATAGGTACCAGTAGTTTACATGGAGCGACTGCCTATCGGACAGTACCAAGAAAGTCTAAAATAGCACTCATTTCATCAATTTGAAGATGGTAAGATCACTGTCGTCACGTACTCATGCTAAAGTTCTACAGCCTCAAAGCAGTCAACAGGGCGTTTATTGTGAAGCTTAAAAATATCACCATTTTGAAGCTCCGGTAACGGTTGTTGATGCAGAATCTCGCTCCCACGAGTTCTGCAAGCTCCTGGCGAGATATTTCCTAATAAAACGCCTCAGAAAACGTTGAATCCAATCAACATTTTTGAAGGTAACTTATGCTGCACTTGTCACCAATTCGTTTCGTGTCTTTGTTTCACTGTTCATCACTTTGTCACTTAACTCAACCACCTTCAACTTTTTCTTCGGGTTTTGGTAAGCACTTATCAGGTGCTTCGGTCTAGGAGTTGACTGTTTGCAGAATCCAAGGTACAAACTTTGATATCCTGGTGCAAACTCCTGGTAAATTCGCTTCGCCGCATCCGATTCCCCAGCTGATGATTCCAGCTAGGAAGTATTTTGAGTCTTTTCCTTTGACCTGGAATTAAACAGCGAACATTATAATTATTATATCTTTAACGAGGTGGCGAGACGCGGAGACAACCTAGATGCGGAGGTGGGTCTAAAAAGATGTCTGAAAGGATTTAGGGGAGACCTTTGCTCAGCAGTAGGCAGTGTAGGCTAACTTTAAAAAAATATCTTCTACAGCAGAAAATATCTGGTCATCCATTTATAGAAGATTAATCATAGACATTACACAACTTAGTCCAAGTTTATGAAAACCTATTCTAGAAAACATCAGAGGGGCCATTCTCCTAATTTTAATAACGTTCACAGTCTGATCTGTCTTGATATGTCAAAAATACCTCTAATAGGCTATTTGACTGGTTTCTGATAAACATCTCAGATTATTTAATGGTGTCTAACGAGCCCACAAAAACCTTCTAAAAACTTCAAATTGCCTAATGTATTTCTTTTAAAAAATAGTACTTAAATAAAAATGTACTGTTTAAATAAGCCGCCAAAACGCTATCTTTAACAATATGGCGTCGTGACGTCACGATTCACGTAAACAAACGTTGAAACGGTCAAAATACTAGACAAAAGTCATCTGTTCTGTCAACGATAGACAGAAATTTACTAAATCATGACGTCATCTTAAGTTCACCCAATCCAGACCGTTTTCGATTACGTGGCGCCAGATTTAACAAGATGAAGTTTTTTCGGGATTTTTTTTATAAATAATACATTGTTTTGTAGTAAAATTAATGCAAATCGATTTTAAAAGCGATAATCTATACGAGTGTCAATAATTATGACCTTATTTTTTACATTGTCAAATAGCCTATTGCCCTACATTTGAAAAGTCTTTGACATTGATTGTCACTGAGATGAGATTGCGACTAGATTTTGAAAGCTTTTAATTACGAGAATAATAATTGGCTTTCAGACTAACATATTCCAAAAACAACAAAAGTTTATATAGGAGAAGAGAAGAGATGGCGTTAATTATTTACTTGTTTCTATGCCTAAATTTGTTTAGCGAAGATTCCAGAAGACCAAAGTAAAGTTCGCTGAAGATTTTGTATAATGAGTTTCCGAAACTCATATAAAACTATTTCTTGGAACCTGTAATGTTATTCATCAAAGTTTTGAGCGCAGAAGATTTGTTAATACTTATGAAGCTTTAGTAACTAAAATTGTTTGGAATTTTCACTACGATAGTTCACTCAAAAGTATCCCCCGCGTAGGTGAAATTAATGGACATGGAGAAAGTTGGAGGGTTAAACAACATAATTTAACTAGTACTTTGCGGGTATAGAATTGTTTTATTACTGTTGTACTATGGGGTATTAAATGGTTAATGTGGCTGCCGAGAACTTTTGATGAGATGATATGAATTGCAAGCAGGTTTCATGCTTTTTTATTTAACGACTTGTCCATCTGTTTTCCAAAAGGTATAATTTATAAATTACTAGCTTCCGCCCGCGGCTTCGCCCGCGAGTTATGTTAAAACTATCATATGTCCTTCTCTGGGATACAATCTATCTCTCTGCCAAATTTTATCGAAATCCGTTCAGTGGTTTAGGCGTGAAAAGGTCACATACAGACAGACAGATTTACTTTCGAATTTATAATATTAGTATGGATTTCCTCACAATATTAACACGTCTTTATTCAATTCTGATTGCATGCATACATGAATAAAACTTAATTGATCATCTCGGTTCTTCGAGCAGTTCTTTAAACTAAACGAAAACTTCTTGTATTCTATGTATAATTTAAGTGTTTACCTGCAAAGGTCCTCCTGAGTCTCCTTGACAAGAGTCATGACCTCCTCTCTCGTGGCCGGCACACAAGAAGATGTCTGGAATGAACTCGTGCCTGCCAGCCCTCAGGAACATTGACTTACATCGATCGTTCGATACTATTGGTACTTGCACCTGAGGAAGATAACAAAACAATTTAGTTAATTTTTTATTTGTAAGATGCAGATTTGATGTTTTAATGATTTTGGCAGATTGAAATCTAGGAATGAAGGAAAAACGTCCAAAGTCCAAACACGTAATAAGGAAAGAAAACATCTTTCAAACAGAATCAGAACACTTAGATATGTTTGAAAATCATTGACAATAATAATTTTCGGTTATCACTGATAAACGGACGGCAAAGGGAGGTTATTGCCGGATATTGGTCTCCCTAAAGCATCTCCCAATAAGTGATCAACATTGATTTAATGATTATGGAAGAAACCTATTATAAACTTCAATAATTACCTCTTGCAGAACCGACGGCAGCACACCACCTTCAGACAGCCTTCCCCATCCAGTCACTGTTGCATTTTCCCCTACCAACAGATCATCAGTCGCCGGCAAACATATAGGCGAAATATGAGGAGCAAACTGCACAGGAGCTTCCAACTTCACCAAGGCCAAGTCATATTCATAAGTATAGTAGTTATATTTAGGATGCACTGCCTTTCTGGCTACTCCACTCTCTACGAATGGGAATTCTTCGGATACCGATGAGAAGTCGTATTCGCCAACCCGGATCCTTATTTGTGATGTTAGGAGACTGTAACGTAAAAAATGGTTTCATTTAGAGATGTAAATATAGCCCGAAGAACCAAACTTGGCAGTGGGCAGGGCACATTGCTCGCAGAACAGATGGCCGATGGGGCCGAAACGTTCTGGAGCGGCAACCGCGTACCGGAAGACGTAGCGTTGGAAGGCCTCCGACGACCTTGTGAAGGCCGCAGGAACCCGTTGGATGCGAGAAGCACAGAACCGGTCGAAGTGGAGGTACTTGGGGGAGGCCTATGTTCAGCATTGGACGTTTTTCGGCTGAAATGATGATGATGATGGAGAAATGTAAAAAGAGCTTAAGTAATCAGCTATAGGGAAGATAATTAATTGTTTGTTACATATTTGTTGTCAGTGACATTGTACCTATCACCTTGTACCTAAAACCTAGATAATGGCCTATTCCCGCTGAGAGGGAGTGGGCTGTAATCTACCACGCAGGCCCAGTTGGTAGATGTCACACGTCGTCGCATTTTTGGTTCTAGGACATGCCGGTTAACTCACGATGTTTCAATCATCACCTTTTGAGAGCAGTGGTGAAACATCACCACTGCTCTCAAAAGGTGAAGATTGATGTCCTGTGAGTTTCAAAAACGCATTTTCTCGTCAGTCGCACTGTAGTCGCTTTTCACCAATGTTACGGATGATACTTTTGAACCCAGTAATTGCACTTGGCATAAAGTACCAGAAAACTTTTGAAACGTGTTGCAGTAACGCTCCAATCTTCCATTGTGTGTAGAAGCCATTAAAACTCGCTCAGCCGACAGGCGGTTCGCCTTAATTCCCGCAAAACCAATACACGTTCACGTTGAAGTACGTCATTTTGTTTTGACGGCAAAACTGGGAAAGGTGGTTACGATGCAGTTTCTTAAAATCTTTCGGCCTATGCTGGTCTATTCTCTAAAAATGACACATTGATGAAAATTGAGGCGAAGTGAACTGTCAATATAGTGTCAATCTCAGTTTTTACGGCGAGATTCTTACAGAATAGATCAGCAGATGAATAAAGGTGTGTCCAGACCTGGCGAATACGCCGCTCGCGAGCCGCTTGCGAACTGCGCGCGTCCATTTCATGTTCGTACGCAGCCCCTGCCCCCGCCGCACTTGAGCGGCGCAAGCAAATTCACAACTGAGGCTCATAGTTTAAACGCAAAAGAAGCTATGTGCGGACGAGCTGCGCGCGCGATGCACGCGCGCCCCACTCGAGCCTTGCCAGAGTTGCACTAGAGCAGCGCACCAAACGTAGGCTATAATCGCACGCGAGCAACACGCGCGCAGTTCGCAAGCGGCTCGCGAGCGGCGCATTCGCCAGTTCTGGACACACCTTAATGTATAATCTCTTGTTAGCACATTATCGACTACCCATCAGTTGTTTATATGTTTGTTGGATTCCCAGAAACCGGTAATACTGGAGGATTACTATATTGTCCACCTAAATGTAACATCACTACGACAGTGACACGTCACTACGGTTTTTGACACGAACTGTATTATAACATTATTTTTTTCCGAGTTTGGTAAATAGTTAATCCTTTTTTATCCTCACGATTTCTATTGCTTGACTATCACTGCTTCTTCTGATCGTATCAATTTACCTAGTGTACGTAAAAACTTTGTGAGCGTTCCTGGCTGATTATACTGCGTTACTTATGGATCACAGTGATTTAGTTTTATTTCGTATATTTGGATTTTTTCTTTCAAAAATAAAGAACAACGGAACTTTTATCGCGGAACATAAACTTGCAGTCCTTAAATTTTGTAAAACCTCATTCTGTATAAGACAGTCGCCATTAAATATACTTCGCTTTTAATTCCCTTTTTACGGTGTTTAGACTCTTCCCTTTACTTTGTTTTTACAGTAATCTACTTAGAGACGACTAAGAGATGGGAAATATAAAAAAGAAATGAAAAGGCGCCGTCCGTCTGTCTGTATGAATGCGTTAATCTCGGGATTACTAGATGGATTCTGATAAAACATTTCTCAGGAAGGCTTAAGATATTTAAGACTTTTTCGTGATAAAATGGAGGGTGGAATGCGAATTGCGAAATTGTGGGCAGTTTGTTTCAAGGCGGCTAGCCTTTTTAAGTCGGCAGTTTTGTGAAGTATTAGCGCTGAGGCACTTTAAAAAATCCGATGTTTAGCAGTAGTGTTCTTTTGGTTGAACCAAGTAATTAAAATAATTACTCGTTGCGTAAGGATCGACACAGAATTAACTATTTATGTTTTTATTAGGTAACGGTTTTGGAGGTCATAATTATAGGCAGTCGACTTATGTAGCCTGTGAGTGGATAATTGCACTATAGCGACGATGCTAAACCTCATGCATTAATAGACTACCTAAGTCACACGTATCTTATACTATTTTAGAACTTGTGTGACCTAAACCCACCCTTAAGTCACGCTTTTCTGTGTAAGTGCGGCTCTATGTCACACAGTGCAAAAGATATTTCAATGGAAGAAATAATAAAAAAATATTGTTTCACATTCTTAGGTATACTTAACACAACAATGTGTATGGAACCATATTCTCTAACCTAATATTATTATGTAAAAGTTGGAGTATTGCCAGATGAATTTGCATACGGTTTTCTTATAAACACGACTGTTTTATCAAAACACAGAATCAGTGCAGGCTATCAAAATAATGAAAGTATTTGTGCGCTGAACACGAACGCAATTCTATAGCACTGTTTTGGGATGCGAGTTCCATTTGAAACATGCAAAATAGTTAATAGAATCAAGTCGGGGGAAAATATGTGTTTGAGTTTGGAATGAATTTATTCATTTACTTTACTCATTTTTCGGGTCTATGTAGGTTTTATTATGATAACTTTATATTTTATTCTGGTGGTACAGTCAACAGCAAAAGTAGATGATCAAAATCAGAAATTCTATACTAATTAACGGAGTTCGCGTCAGAACTGTGTGGCAGAGCTGTTGCTGTTGTTGTTGTTGAGCTGTGTTCAGAGACTGTGTGGCTGTGTGGCCTGACGCGAACTCCGTTCATTAGTAGGTATTGAATTTCTGATTTTGATCATCTACTTTTGCTGTTGACTGTACAGACGTCAGCACATCAAGCTACTACAATATGTCAAATTTCTTTAATAGATTTTCAACTTTATCGCTAAAGCATAAGGTTCAGGTTTCGGGTAGCTTGATGTGCAGGCGTCTGTACAAATACTCTTTTTCTTTCCATGAATGCCGAGACAGGTGAATTATAGGGTTAATAAAAACAGCTGAATATTTAGTAAGTAGGTCAGTCATCATACTGCAATCTGTTCTCCGGTGACCACTGAAAATCAGCGATATGCTGTGGGTCATAGCATAGCAACAATCAGCATCATGCTGAGTGGAAGCCTGTCACAGTCATGACGTGCAGCTGCTGACTATTTCTGTTTCATGTTCGTGATTTTAAGTAGATCTATTTTGTTAGATATTATTTTTCTGTTTACGTACGTGCACGTGATTCTGTGACAAATAAACCTATTTTTCTTTTTTTCTTTCAATCATAAATCTTTAAACTTGGGGTTGTGACGAGATGTAATATAGGACTGTGATAGTATTGGCATTTTTATTTTGGCTAGGGATGTAACCCCATCGGCCTGTACATGAGGTTTCTCTGATGTTACACTTTTTACTGAAAATTATGCCTGTTTTACAGACCTTTCAGCAATACTTACAAATTACAAGTTATTCGACGGTTCCAGATACCTAGGCAGGCGTTTCGCTGTTTGTCAGACTAAGAGTGCTTGCATAAATAAACAGGTTCCCGATAAAAACAAGTCGGTACCTACCGATCGGTGCGGGTGAAATAGTCCCGAGTTAACTTATGCGCTAACACATAAAGAAACAGGAAAATATATACGTAACCGTTACCTTTCCTTCCGCCGAAGATCAAACTGCAGCAATCTAAACGGGCAGTCGGGGTTAAAGCCCGCTTCTTTATACAAGCATCCCTAAGCTACGGTTTCCTTGAAATGCGGTGACCGCACATAATGGTCGCAGTGACGGCTATCATGGAAGTGATGACAGCGGCAAAGACTGAAATTGTTAGGTACTGTAGTCTGTGTGGTCCTACCTTTAGCAGCTGATGCTGGCTGGTCATAATTGTTTGTGTGTTCCATTCGAACGTTCAAGCAAGTTTACTTACTCATCAACACAGTGTCCGGCCGTGGCAATCCAACCCTCATTGATAATGGCTCCTCCACACCTGTGCGTGGATGAGAAGCCGAAGTAAGAAGTTCTTCTGACTGACACCTGCCACGGCCACCGACCGAAGCTGGAGTCTTTGCCGCCCATGATCCTCGACTCTGGACGTGGCCACATTGCTGTGAGGCCACATTCTGAAAAAAACAATGGAAGGTCTTATTTACCGTGCAAATCTACGAGTATCATCATCATCATCATCATCATAACTTTTGAGGTGTGTTGGTGCTGTCTCGCCTGTCTCTATATTCTAGCTGAGGTTTATGATTTGACAGTTTGACTGACATAAAAAATTGCAAACTTTTCCATAGTTCTGTGGTTTTAGTCAGTATATTATTATAATATCACCCACCAAAATTTCGTTCGCCAAAATCGTTGAACTCGTTGATACTTTTATAATTCAATTCAGAAATAGATTTTTAACCTTGCATCATGAACATAATAGTATGAACGTTGAAAACAAAGGTTATCATCATGAATTACAAAAAGTACAAAAAGCCAATGCTCATTCCAAAAAAATAAATGTTACTTTCAGGAGATAAATTATGATTCCCATTTAAATGCAAACCGCTGAAGTTACACACATTTGCTCTACACTCTGAGTGCAGCAACGAGGTCGAGATTACTCCAGAATTCCAGATAGAATCATCCGAATGCATTACGAAAAGGTATCGCAAACGTAAATTGCAAGGGAAACTGTGGAAAACCATAAAAAGTTTCAGCTCCAGTTAATGGCTCTTATAATAATGCATTTAATGTAAGGGTTCCTAACGGCCACGAAGATTTGTGAGCGGAGAGTCTATTTGGGTCGAGTATACGTAATTTGCATTCGGTGATTTTAATTTTGTGGGAGAGGTTAAATGGATTTTAATGTTTTGATGGGAATTCATTGTTTAGATTTATCAGGGTTTAAGTTGTAATGCGAAGTGGAATTGGGCAGGCCACCTCTGCCGCATGTCGCAACAGAATTGGGCAAAAGTAGCCACTGACTGGATTCCGAATAACAGGAATCGGCGACGCGGTAGGCCCAGAAAGAGATGGCGTGACGAATTGGACGCCTACCTAAGGGATTGGCCAGATTTGGCTATAGACAGGAAAAAATGGAAAGACGGAAGGGAGGCCTTTGCCCTGCAGTGGGACATAACAGGCTCATAATAATAATAATAAAGTTGTAATGCTTAGTAAATATACCTACACAGTCTCTGCCACAGAGCCAAAATAAGTCTGTTGTCGCCGCTGTTTTCAACTGGCATTTTTGCGGAGCTGGGCTTTTTTGGCGTAGCCGTGACGCATACTACCCTGCTAATTTCTTACATCGGACTTAACATTTTTATTTTTTCTGATATACGAGTACCATGTATCTGGTGTATTGTGTCTTTTAGTCTGCGCTAAATATATTATTTTCTTTCTTTCATAACTAATGAATCCTAATAATTATTATAATTTTCGGAAGTAACTGTCTGTTACCTTTTCACGCCTACGGCCGGTCTCAATAACGCACTTACCTTTAACAATCTGTTAAATTACCTATCTTTTGTAGCCAAAGCCGCATTTGTGCGTTTCAATAAACTAAAGATAGATAGGAATATCTACCTTTACTTTTGATCTATCTTTGGGAGGGCTTACCGCTACCATAGCTATGTAGATCAATAGAAAAAAAACATAGAGCGTCTCAATAACATTTTGACAGTTAACTTTAGTTTGTTTTCGTTACTGTCAGTCCAAAATTTGCTATCTCCCGAAATCGGGCGATTTACTGCTGATTTACATATTAATTACAACTTATTTCATAATAAAATGGATTTGTTCAGTGATGAAAGTGATAATGAGATGTATGAGGCCGGTGTATTTGATTCTGCGACAACTACAGAATCAGGTGAACGCAGAGTGTAGGTACAGTCGCATTAACTACGAAAGTGAATTTTCTGACTCTGAATTTACATTTAGATTTAGATTAAATAAAACTAGTGTAAATGAATTATTAGTAAAAATGTTACCAAATTTGAGAGTAAAATCCTCCCGGTGAGTAAGTTATTTCTAGTACAATCAAGTAGAACCAACAAAAGTAATGGACCAACTAGTGTAGCTAAACATGAGATATTTTTATTTATTTATGACTACAACTAATTAAACATTTTATTTCAGGAACTATGGTGTATCTCCACTAAACCAGTTGTTGCTCACACTTAGATTTTATGCATTGGGCACAATGCTTGTATCTGTTGCGGACTTCGTTGGAGTTTCAAAAGCAACAGCTAGCAGAATTGTGTCTGATGTATCTCGTGCAATAGCTGGACTGTATCCTGAATACGTTAAAGTTTTGGAAAACACCCAGCATGCCTTCCATGCCATTGCAGGATTCCCTAAAGTACTTGGGGCAATTGACTGTACACATATACCCATACAATCACCCAGTGAGTTGGCATTTTTACTGTTAAAATGTTTTTGGTAAAAGTCATGCTTTCATTCCTTTTACAAAGCTTGTACTTACTCAAATCTAAAGTAATAAATAAGAGATTTTTATTTTTAGATTCTAATATAGGAGAAGAGTACAGAAATAGGAAAGGAATATTTTCAATGAATGTCCAAGGAGTCTGTAATGCAGACTTGCTATTTATGAATGTAGTTGCTCGGTGGCCAGGGTCTGCTCATGATGCTACTATATTTAACAATTCCATTATTAAAAGTGAGTATAACCCTAACATTTTCTATTATTTATTAAACTTTTCAAGCATACCTATCTGATAACATCACCTAGGTACATAAATTAACATTATTATAATTATTTTCAGTGCAATGTGAAGATGGGATCGTTGAAAATAGATGGCTCATTGGTGACAGTGCATATCCTTGTAATTCATACCTATTGACGCCATTGCTCAACCCGGTATCTCTTGCAGAAATTCGCTACAATGAATCACATATTAAGACCAGAAACACCATAGAAAGGTTGATAGCTATTATCATTGATCACTTGCCTATTTGTTTTCATATGAATATGTATAGGTTGTGTAGGTAACTCAAATATTGTTAATAATTTTATACATTTCTCAGGTGTTTTGGTGTATGGAAAAGACGCTTTCCAGTGCTTTCGTTGAAAATCCGTCTTGCATTACAAACAACACAAGCAGTTATTATTGCCACATCTGTGTTACACAACATTTGCAGGTTGAATAATATAAGTGATGTAGAACCTGAAGTTGAGATACCGCTTGAGCAAGCTGATATTATCCTAGTTGAGGGAGTGGGTCACCAACATCATCGTGTTAGACAACACCTAATAGATAATTATTTTAGTTGGTATGTACCTACATCATACAATTTGACGTCAGTCTTATGGTTCTAGAAAATAATCAAGGGTATAAATGTTTTTTTGTTTCAGATTTCTACACAGAATATTTGTGGCTAGATTCAACAAAGGAATATTGTAAAAAAAATATCATTAATTCTGATTATATCTAAATGATAAAGAATATTCAAATGTTTAATTTTTATATCCTTAACCTTTAGTTTCTTTTTTATAAAATATAATTAAGAAAAACAAAGAGAATATACTGACACAATATTTTTAATTAAACAACACAATACACAATTACACACCCCTTAACTATACACCATATGACAAAACTTAATTACTAATCAATACATGTAATAAAACAAGACTAACTTAGGTATAAATATTGGGAACTTAAACTATTCATTACAGTTAATTTTCTGTTTCATTAATTTTATTTCTAATTCTAGTTTTACATTCTCTAATTCTATTTTTTTAGTTTCTAATTCTATTTTTTTATTTTCTAACACAACTTTTTGTGCCTTAGCTTGAAAGTAAGCTGCCAACCCCAGATCCTTGTCTCTCTGAGCTCTCTGTACTTCTTCAGAGAGCTTCCTCCGTTTATTCACTGTAAAAATAAAAGAGTTTTATTTAATTTAAACAGTATTTGCACAAAATTACTTTACCACTGCTTATACTAATTAATCCAATTTTTACACCTTACAACCATTAACCAGTACTGTAAATTATAATATTTGTCTCAAAACGGTAACCCATACTACTGAACTATGTGGCTAACATTGTAAATTAATTCTAGCGACTAAAGTTAAAAATATGTAACTTACAGGCACTTTTTGGAGTGTTAAAAATAAAGTTCTTTGGTGTGTAACTACCACCACCACCACCACCATTACCACCACAATCACCACCCAATACCACAACGCTACTGCCCTGAGCTAATTCTGGCAATGGTTGGAAGTCTAAAACTTCTACAATTGCTTCAGAGCTGGCTTCGCTAGCAATAGCTTCATCTGCCCCGTCACCACCAAACTCTGCAGTTAAGCCATTGCATGTAGCACCTAAAATAGATGCTACTCTGTCCAAAACTTCATCAGGAGGGATGTAAGACTTCCCCCCTCCAGTCTGTAAATTAAAAACAAAGTTTAGAGCAACCACAATAAAATGCATGACTACATATTATTATTATAATATATTCCTTAAATACTGACCTTAAGGTTATTTTGTCTTATTAAAGCACTACGCTTCCTTGCAGACTTCTTTAAATTCTCCCACTTGAGTCGAATTTGCTCAGGACGCCGCATATTTCCCGTAACAGCACTGAACTCCTGTGCAATGGATTTCCAAGCTTCTTCTTTAAGTTTATTGTTTGTTGCGTTCGTCGCTTTGGTTGTTATTACTGGATGTTTCATAATCATGTCGAGAAGAAGAATTATGCTGTCCTTTACCAGCGGCTTAGCCTTAATCTGAAAGTAAATTATAATTTAGGCGCGAATTGGTGGCATGGGAAGCCTTTTGTTTATATCTGTTCCAGATATAATAAAGTGTTTTAAACAAAATATAATCAATGGGTACGCAGGCAATACTTACATTTTGTTGTTCAGCCATTTTATGAAATCGTTGCACAATACTTTATATAAATACAAATAAGTTATTAATTTCCAAACAAATCACAAGTCGAAACACTTCAAAACAGATGCGAGCGAGCGCGGGAGTACGAAGGTTGACAGCGTCGCGTCGTTTGCTGGCAAATGTCAAAAATGCGTTTTATTGCATCATGTTAGAAAGCATTTCATCATTATTTTAGTATAAAAGTCCACCGTTTTCGTATAAATTATAAAAGCAGGTTTTTTAAAAGTACAATTTTACTGAAGCTAATATCGTATAGGCAAAAATAATATTTTTCACGAGAAACAAAACGTAACGCATTTTTTGTGAGGGAAAGGACCTATCTGTCTTTAACTGTAGGTATCGTTACGGAAATTTTGTTATTGAGACGGCAGTTATTGATAGATCAGAAGTAACAGTAAAGCTCTGGTAGCTAACCGAGTTTAACTCTCTGTAGAGTATTGAGATCGGCCGTAAGCCACTGAACGGATTTCGATGAAATTTGGTTGGGAGTTAGATGGCATCCTGGAGAAGGACATAGGATACTTTTTGTCCTGGTAGCACTTTCTGACATTCACGCGGGCGAATCCGCAGGCAGAAGCTAGTGGGTTATAAGATGAAGATTTGTAGAAATATATAAACTAACGTATGACACTTTTTGGGATGCATGAATTAGCCTCCTCGTGTAGCGCAGTTTGTTCCGCCAGTTACTCAACTGAACCGAGCGCTCGGCGCATCCTGGACAGTCACACCCAACACCTTATTTGACTGGCCAATTCTTCCCTTGCGGTGGTAGGGTTAACGCCCGCCTGGTTTGCGACCACCCTCCCACCGGAGTCCGGCGTCAAGCAGCCTGCTGTGTTTCGTCGATGCATGAGAGTTCCAGTGCCTTAGGCATCTTCTGGGCACGCTCGTTCCATCATAGACTTCATCCATCGCTTTCCATCAGGCGTGATCGAGGTCAAGAGCGGGCCGATTCAACAATAAAAAAAAACACTAGCACGTTAGTTCTGCAACTAAACAAACTCCTTCCCTCCAATATCTTGACTGACATTTTGTCTTCCCTTTCCGTCTATCCTTTGATTCTTTATGATCGCATACATGAAACCTTCCTCGCGTTTACATCCACATGTTGTGTGTTATGTACTTGTTTTTAACAAAACTTGTAAATACTGGACATAAGTATTTGTCATGATCATAACATAATTGTATTGACATTGTTTCAGACATTTTGCTCACATTTCTAGAAGTTTTTTAGACAACTAGTCTTCACAACTTGTTTAAGATGTAAAGGATAAACGAAAGCGTAGTTTGTGAGGACTAGTTGTAATAAAAGAGTTAGTGACTAGTGGCAAAATAGTTATCGTATGTAAACGCGGGATTAGAATATATCTATTATTTTGAACGAACCAGTCTTGAATTTATTTTACCAATTTATACCTACAGTAAAAAATTTCAACCAATGCGCAAACTGTAGGTAACCATGAATTTAGTATAATTATCATTTTAGACCCCCTGAAGTAGAAATTTTTCGTCGGTTATTAAAAAAATAAATTAGCTGTCCCAAACATTTTGACCGCGTAGGTACTGTTGCACTTTTCTATAAAAGGCATGTCTAGAATCATAATATTATTATGCTGAATTCATGGCTACAGTTTGCGCACTGGTCTAATCTTCAATGGAATTTATTATATCAAATCATTAGAATTTTATAATATACATGGGTTAGATACAGGTGTTTTAATGAACACCTGTATCTAACCCATGTATCACAAATAAACGATTTGATTTGATTTGGTTTTTGAAGTGAAAACTTCCTTAGGCGCGTTGGGCATTTTTTGAGATGGGAAAACACCATTGAACTCACGACACTGTTACTGTAAGCGACACCGCGCGTGTTTTGTTTATAAGACGATTAAAAACCGGCCAAGTGCGTGTCGGGCCACGCACAGTGTAGGGCTCCGTAGTAGCTCGTTATCACAATGTATTACGATTCTGTTGTTCTTTATTCTGAATATAAAAAAATAAAAATAAATAAAAAAATACAATTTTTCATATTTTGTTTTTCAATGCAAGTATTTAGCCGTTATAAACAAGCAACTACTTAATCGTAGTCACTTTAAAGGATTAATGCTAAGGATTTTGCATTTGGTACAAAATTATCCAATACCCAAGTTCAACGACTGTTACTGCTAAACTAATAAAGTTATCTTAACCGCTATAATTTTCCTTTAAAGTTCATGAAAAGTTCAATATTTCGTAAATGGAGCATTAAATCGAATTTTAGCAACCCCCAAGTCATTTTGAAAGACCTATTCAACGATACCCCACACGATGGGGTAGACGACGAAAAAAATATTCATCCCCACTTCAGATGTAGGGGAGCTACCATAAAAAAAATATTTTTGAAATTTAATTGATATACACACTCCTACAAAATTACAGCTTTCTAGTACTAACGGTCTCTTAGCAATACCTCCGACAGACAGACAAACAAACGGACGGACATGACGAAACTATAAGGGTTCCTTGTAGGAACTACGGAACCCTAAAAAATACCCGCTTCGGATGTGTTCGGCTGTCCTCGGGATGTACCTACTCGGTTTTAATGTATAACCTAATATGTTAGTGAGTGATGGCAAAGTATTATGTTTGAGTTTTGTTTTTTTCCTATTTAATTCAAGCAAACCCAGCTCTGCGAAATTCACACTTACCAACAGTATTGGTAGCAGCTGTAGTCGGCGCAGAAGTAGACTCCTCAGTCCTGTTAATCATATTCAGCGCCGGATCCTTAGGCTTGTTGTAGTTCTTGTGTGGCTTGCTGGTCGTCGTCGTGAACTTCTTCGTTGGCTTGGGCTTCCCTGCAGGCTTCTCCCACGAAGGTCTAGGCTTCGTGATGAAGGATGGCTCCGTCGTAACCTGCCAGTGGATCGTGTTCAGGTTGCTCGGCCTTGATATGAATTGGCCTGGAATATATAAAGGGGGAACTGCAATAAAATTAAATGAAAAGTCAACTGAATTAAGGAAAACATTGAACTTTTGGTAATGCACTTCATGATAATAATCATTAAGTCTTCTATCCTTATTACACCTCTGTCCAGCCCTTCGAGTAAGACAGGCGTGAAATTATGTTTATTGGGGACACTGCCATCTTCCTGATAATTTTCGACTTAGAAGAAAGCTATGTTCAGAAATTAATCTGTACCACATGACAGTCACCGAGGCATACCGATCACAAAGTTTCATATTTAGCGGATAGATGGCAGCATCGTCATTACAAAAACTACAATAAGTTTCAAAACAAAGACTCACCTGAGTTGATGCTGTTCTCCGAATGCTGCTCCGCCATAGGCCGTGCTCCAGATAATATGCTAAGACTAGATGAAATTTTATTGTGGGGACTAGTTTCCGCTTCACTGTTCGGCCTATTTACATTTTGGTATTTATTTACACTGTTATAAGGTATTTTATTAACTATATCACTATTTTGTTCGCTACTTGAATCTAAATTTCCTAATGAAGGTAAGTTTATTTCTGGCGGCCGGTAGCTGTATGACGTCGGGGCGCCATCTATTGGTTTGGTCATGAACGACGGCCGCTGTGTTTGCCAGTTCGGCCGCGAGATGGTTTGTGTTGATGTCTCTGGCGGTTGCGTTGTAGTGCGAGCTGTACTAGATGGCGTTATATACGTCTTCTCAGTGACTATGACTGGAGGGGCGGGTTCTGAAAAATAAATGAAAAAAGCTGAATTTTACTCACTGTAAACACTAGATGTCGTTGGTGAGATCAAATTACACAATAACAAAAAAATATACATTTCCTGGTCCGACAGAGCTTTGCCATGGATCATGGATGACGAAATCAGTGCAGGGCTTTAGTAGCAGGAACTTATACAAGTTACACTTACTTAGGACTACACTTAAGTAGGTAAGTTACGTACGACACCAGCGCATCAAGCTACCCGAAACTGTAAAATTTTCCCAATCAACTTTGAACCATAAGTTTTAGCGATAAAGTTGAAAATCTATTAAAGAAATTTGACAGATTGTAGTAGCTTGATGTGCTAGAATCTGTTGGTCCAGCGCACGCCTAGCAGTAAGCCTCACTGTCATTTCTTATATCCATATTCTCATGTTACAAAACTTGATTACAAAAAACATACGACTTCCAAAAAAAACTTAAAAAACACAGTAGGTACATGCAAAATGCAATTTTGTTCAGAAGTGTCTTTTTTATTTTTTTGTTAACCCCACCTAATCGTGTACAGTCACGAGCAATAATATGTCAACATTTGGCAACTTTCAATTGCGATTTTTTCACGAAATAAAGAATGCAACGTTGAAATACGATACTTTACATAAACTTATGGGTTCGAAAATACTATATTCGTAATAATATAAAATTTCATTCAAAAATAAAGGAGAAAATCGCCTTTGAATAAAGCCAAGTGTATACTTACTTATGCTCGTGACTGTACCTACTAATACTAATCGCTATGCAAAAGCATAAATTCTAAAATAAGATCTTCCTTTTCTTTAAAGTTGGTTAAAAATAACTCACGTTAGCAAGAAAAGAAAAATATGACCGCTGTGTTACTAAGCATTCAGCTTACCTTCCGAAACCACCGGCTTTTCGGGGAGCCGACAGCAGGACCCGAACATGAAGCCATCGACACACACGCCAGCATGCGTGCCCCCCACCCGGTTGCACTCCTGCACCCACATGCAAGCGCCGCGCGCGCCGCCCGCCACGCACGATTTGCGCGACATTTGGTAACCTGGGGGTGAGAAAAAAAGGGGGTTAATTATTGTGAAGACAGAAATGAAGTTGATTGTGCAATGGTCTTAGAACATGCTACAAGATACCAAAAACCAAGAAAAATACATCAGCAAGTAAATCTATCAAATTTTTTGAAAAAAAAAAGATTCCGTACGTAGGTAAGACCTGCGCTGCTGTTGCAGGAGCAAAAGGGCCTTTTTCAAAATCTATACCTAACTAGATAAATACAACAAAGTCACGTTAGTTAGGTAGGTAACTACACCATTTATAACTCAAAAGCGGGTAGATCGATTTTTATGATCTTTGATTTGTTGGATTTGTCTCCGTCCCGAATAGCAGAATGCGCCGAAAGCTAGTTAGAAATACAGCAGACTTGTATTAAGTCATTTTCCGGACAAGTCAATTGGCCCTTATATTCAGAGGTGGTGAATAGGCCACAAAACAAAGTAAATTAATAAGTACCTTAATCTAAACGCTTAAGCATAATAATATTTTTTTTTAATTAATGTTCAAAATGTATATCGCAGATTTTAAATCATTACTTATATACTAAAAAACCACAGAAGCCTTTGATGGCTTTTATATGGCTAGTGCTATGCTAGCTTTGCTTTGGCAGCTATGATAATTAATCATTATATCATAAGAAATTCATCGTAATTTTTCATATGTACCCCGAAAAGGGTCTTCCCCGCGTAAAAAACATCAGCACCATAAATTTCATGAAAAAAAACATGTTTCCTGAATTAACTCGACTACTGAAGATTAATTGACCAGGAAAAACAATGTTAGACCCTAAACCCAAAATAAAAAGGGTGGACGTTAAAGTGAACCGTAAACCGATCCAATTCCACACAAATAGGGCCTCCTTCAATTTACGAAAATTGGGTTTGTTATTTTCCGAAAAAGTCCAAGTAAACACATGGAGGACACGCATTTGAAGTAACGTAAGTAACAGAATTAAAACTCAATAGAAACTCGTTTGAAATGGGCGAAGAATCAGCACTTTTCGGACTGCAAGTTATCATAGACGACCTCCAAAAATTGTACACTTTAACACTTCGAAAAAGAAGTACCTACTACAAATTCTTCAAGATAAGCCCCAGTGTATCATACCTATTAAAATACCGACACGTTTGCTAGCCGTTACATCAATATCGAAATCATCATCTGCCTAGCCTTTTCCCCACTATATTGGACCCTATATTGGACCGGATGCAGCTGAATACCAGTATTTTACATGGAGCGACTGCCTATCTGACCTCCACAAACCAGTTACTGGGTAATATGATACCCCTTGGTAAGACTGGTTGTCAGACTTTCGGGCTTCTGACTACCCGTAACGACTGTCAAAGATCCACGAAGTGCTTTCCGAGGCACGGAGGGGTTACGGTTACGGTATGTAATGATGGTCACCCATCCACAGACCAACCGCGGCAAGCGTAGCTTAACCTGATCGATCGACCTGTGCGGCTGTTATTATTTAGCCATGGGCCCCTCAAATCATCATATCAGTATTGAAATACAAACCGCTATTCTAAACTCAGCTAAAAACACCAAAGAACAATACCCTTCGGAATCTAAATATGCACTAAACATAACACTTACCTCGCTTACCGTTAAAATCGCCTAACTAAATGCATTGTCTATTTTCCATTTCGCGAAAGATTCTATTTATTGCCTGCTGAAGTATGGACAATCTAATCTGCAAGTCGCTGGCACGTTTCTGTTACACCCATTGTTGTAAATCATATACAGAGGGGGGAGGGGGGGTAGTGCCAATAAATTTACAAGTGGTGGTCTACAAACGGCCCGCCGAAGGCGGAATTTGATCTATCTATGTAGCTTTATTGTTGAGGTGGATTGGCAGTATAGCAAGTTGACTGAGTCATTGAAATGGATGCAGAGTTTTGATATGAAATGAAATGAAATTTATTTGTAAAAACCTCCTCCTTTTTTGAAGTCGGTTAAAAATTACAGATGGTCGGGTTTTTTTTTAAGTTTCTAAAACATTTCGCTAAAACTAGTATACAAAATTATTGATTAAATATTATGCGTGTTATTGCTTGCCTATTTTTTCTGTAACAACTAGGTACAGCCATTGTTATTGAAATGCAATGGCATCTATTCAGCTAACACATTTGAAGTACAGTCCTTTCACAGTATTTTACGTTTGACAGCTGCAACTCAACAGCAACCTTATTACAACAACAATAAAGATCACTGTGATTTAGACAGACTTGGCAGTTGCAACAACCCAATAGTAACATTATTGTCACGACATTAAAGATCACTATTAATATTGACAGTGATGCAAAATCAAAATTAGAGGTAAATAACTGTGAATTTACTGTATGCCTACTTTTTCAGAATAAAAACTGCCTATTCTCCCTTGCTGCACTCAAAATCACACTAATATTATAAAGGCGAAAGTTTGTGAATGTGTGTGTGTTTATATGTTTGTTACTTCTTCACGCTCAAACGGCTGGACCAATTTTGATAAAATTTGGTATGAAGGTAGCTGACAGCTGGATTAACATTAGGCTACTTTTTATCCCGATATTCCCACGGGATCGAAACTAATGCGGGTGAAACCACGGGGCGCAGCTAGTCACACTAATATTACAAAGGCGAAAGTTTGTGAGTGTGTGTGTGGGGGTGTGGGGGTGTGTTTATATGTTTGTTACTTCTTCACGCTTAAACGGCTGGACCAATTTTGCTGAAATTTGGTATGGAGGTAGCTGACACCCTGGATTAACATATAGGCTACTTTTTATCCCGATATTCTGACGGGATTGACACTTATGCGGGTGAAACCGCGGGGCGCAGCTAGTTATCAATAAAGGTTCAAAAAGATCTGAAAAGCGATTGGGTTACCAACGAGCTGACAAAGTAACTTCATAAATACAAAAAAGAAATATCATGCGAAGCATATTATTATGCGGCAGAGCCAAGATTTCCAACATTTTTAGTCAAACAAGAGTGAATAAGAAATGACAAAACGTTAGCTTGCCGTCTGTTCCAGTAATAATCCCACTTGACTTATATGTCACAAGTCAAAGGAAAACTCTTATATGTCACAAGTCACAAGGAAAACTCTCCCGGAATAACAAACATCGCGGGTGATTGCTCCGTTTCCTTTTATTCCTAAATGAACATGCTTCTTTGTTCTCGCCATAAAGGAAAGAAACATATGAGGTATTTACTGATAGGATCCTCTTTTTAACCGACTTCCAAAAAGGAGGAGGTTATATGTTCGACTTTTTAAATGTTTGTCTTTGGTTCCGCATTTTCGTTTATTGACACCGGCTTCCGAAATTAAAATTATTTTTTAATTTGTGTTGTTTTTTTTTGGAAGTCGGTTGTTTTTTTTGTAAAAAGTTTTTATTTTTCACTTTTTAGTAGGTCAGTTTGTAATTTATCTAAGTTACAATAGCCTAATGTCAGCTGGTCATCACATGCTACAAAATATTGCTTTTCCCGATGCTGGGACGTTAATTGTTGAGGAGTTCTCCTGGTAAGAACCAGGAGAACTCCTCAACAACCACTCACCATACACATTGTGATGAGCATAAATTGCTTAGCAACCATATTAAAGTAATCGAATTGCAACCCGTGAAATATTTGTCATTGAGTAGTTCCGATGGCCATCTGTGATCTTCATCATCAGCTCCACTTTACCAAATGATGATTTCTGAGAGCAAATGCTCAAGTTACTTTAAAAAATACCCAAATCGCTATAGGTTTGCCTATAAAATTTGAGGGTTTCCCTCGATTTCTATGGGATCCTCTCATCAGATTCCAACTTGATGATAATGGGACCACCTCGAGAGTATACCCTTTCAAACAAAAAAAGAATTTTTGGAATCGGTCCAGCCGTCTTCGAGTAATCGGTGAACATACATTAAAAAAAAAGTATTTTGGCGTCGGCTGTGAGAGGTGATGATTATGTATCAGTATTTTATAAGGATTTAACTCAAAACCAGACGAACCGGGATGAAATCTTAGGTACGAAATGGGGTTTTGAAAATCCGTCAACGTAAACTATGCGATCCAGAACTGGATCACATATTGATTACAGCTAAAGTGATCTTAAAACAAAAAAAAACTTTTATTTTAATCACAAAATATTGTTCACGACTGAAATAACAGAATCGACTGATATAAATAGATGCTTTAAATTATATAAAAACACAATTTATATACTTGTACACATTAGATATTATTGTCATTTTAAGACTGTTGGCTTTTTAAATTATGTAAACACTGTAAATAAATAAATTTGGTCAGAAAATAAAAAAATAGAATATTGAACTACTGCAGTACTTTTACAATGGCAACCTAACATTGTAAAAGAGAGTTAGTTTCAAGAAGAAATAACAGGTGCGCGTACGTGTTACTCGTGATTTTGTTGTAATATCACAAGTATTGAAAACTAATGCAATTTTATAGAAAACCACAGCAACATACAATATCCGTTGCTGCGATCGCGTCAGAATTTTATAATTATATTTTACCTGCAGCTCAGATTTTGGTTACAATAATGATAGTATTAAAAATGAGGAGTAAAGTTCTTTCAGTTCACTTTTACAACTACTCTTAATTAAGTTATCCCTCTCATGTTGTTAGCTGTAGTTAAATGACAACAGAGGCGACTCCTTGTCTAACAGTATTAATATTTTGATTTTAGTGTCCATGGAGTTTATTGTCCGTTCTTCTCCATAGGAACTGACTACGCTTTGTAATGGGCAACTTCATCTTTTTGACTGTCCGACTCCTTGGAAGTGCTTGTAATTGAAATAAATGTTAGGTGGGTGTGATTTACCACAATGTGACATATCTAGCATGACATATCAAGTTTGTGGAATAAAAATTACGATACCTCAATCACTGACGAGTCATCTTAGCACGGTCTGTCAGTAGATTGTCATCGTGAAACAACTCATAATTTCTTCGAATCAATGATTCGCTAAATCAAATAGATTATTACCTACCTGATTCTCCTCCAGATGTAATAGTCGTTAAAATGTTCATTTGTAATGGTCTAACAGCTTGTCGCTACTCGAGCTGCGACCGGATAATTTATAGTTAGCTTAGAACTACTAAGTGCAGCTCTTGTTACGTCTGGTCGTGTAATTCAGTTTATTGAAGTCGTATTCAATGGATATTGTTTTAAGGAACAGCATTTTACTCTCCGGAACTAAAATAATTTGTATACTGCATTTGTCTTAGTTTTTTAGGATAAATGTAGAGGTATAGGTGATTAGGTGTGGGGGGTCATACAATTTTATGAAGCTGATACTACTACGGTTTACGGAGTACTTTTTGTGTAATATGTTATACGGTCTGGAGGACTTTATTTATTTTTTTATTTACTACTTGTGAAAAATAGGTAGGGTGTAGGTTTAGTAAACCTACGCAACTGGCACCGGTCCTCTGAAAGTCTGAAAAAGTGGATTAAAAGTATAAGAGGATAAGACAAATACGTGTAAAAATCAAGTGTTACATGGTCGTAATATCACACTAATATTATAAAGGCGAAAGTTTGTGAGTGTGTGTGGGGGTGTGTTTATGTTTGTTACTTATTCACGCTCAAACGGCTAAACCACGGATATCTATGGGCTAAACCAATTTTGATAACATTTTGTATGGACCGTAGCTTACACCCTGGATTAACATATAGGCTACTTTTTATCCTGATATTCCCACGGGATCGACATTTACGTGGCTGAAACCGCGGGGCGCAGCTAGCTGAATTCACCTATACCTAACTATGCTCAAATTATTATTATCAAGTCCCACATCACACCTTAACGTTACCGTAGCTGAAGGTTAAACCAGGGCTTTAAATAACAGCATTTCTATTCTAAGGGATCCCATTTAAAAACTGCCATTGAAATATAAGGTCGGGCGCTCCGGGCGGAATGAAGAGCTCATGAAACGAACGCCTTCTCAAAATACTATTCATTCACCCCAGTGGTCTAGTGACCTAGGAAGCGAAGCTACGAATCTAGACAATCTGAGTTCAATTCTGGAGTAGGAAAATGCTGCTGTTACTGAAAATGTTACTGTCTGCATCGTGGGAACTGCAGAGACATGAAATTTGGAGGGTGTGTTCTTTGTGAAGAGTAGGTGAATGGAAGGAGGGTGAAATTTCACGTGGACAAAGTCGCGGGCAGAAGCTAGTTAAATATAATATTAAAAGACATGTTGCCCCCAAATAAATTGGGATAGGAGCAGGAGAATGGTGATGGCGCCCTGGCAGAGAGAAAGCATCGCGATAGACCACGCAGAAGATGGTGAAACGAGCTGGACAAAACGAATTAACATTGGTCTACATTAACCCGAGACAGAATTATTAGCTGAAAGCCACAGGGGGAGGCTTCTGGTCACGTCTTTCTGTGACAAATAAACCTATTTTCCTTTTTTCTTCTTTCAGTGGGATAATGCTGGTTGATAGTAACCAGTAGCTTTAATATAATAAGCCTATAATATTCCCACTGGACACGGCTTCCTCTCTGTGAGAGGGAGTGGGCCGTAATTTACCACGCCGGCCCAGTGCAGGTTGGTAGATGTCAATGTCTTCCAATTTTTTGTTCTAGGACATAATTATATGGCCGGTTTCTCACGATGTTGTGTAACTACCATAGACAATTTGCTGTTGGTTTAACCCAGATCGCCTCGCTATCTTCTACGTGCAAAATGTATTAAATTGAAAATTGTGTGATGGAAAAATTCTCGTCTATTTACTCTCGGAACGCTTGAAAGCGCTGAATCTGAGTGCATGTAAATATACGTTCCGAGAATTCTAAAGTAAATCGAAATCCGGAGCGTATTCAGAGCACATTCACAGCACAAGTTCTGAGCTGTTTGTTGGTGTTCAATTCCTGTAAAATGCTATAAATTTACATCACAACGAATATAACGCGTTGTCTAAGTTTTCTTTTACAATGGACAAAATTGTCAACCTTTTATTATAGTACGAGGGTTTTGGCTACTTTCTTTGTGTGTATTTTATGTCATTTTTAGGGTTCCGTACCTCAAAAAGGAAAAACGGAACCCTTATAAGATGACTTCGTCGTCCGTCTGTCTGTCCGCCGGTCTTTTTCTCAGGAACGCGTGGAGTTATCAAGTTAAAATTAACATCAAATACTCAGGGCTACAATCCCTTGAAGCAGTGAAAAATTCAAACTTCTAAGTCAAAGCAATCAAAAGATACGGGCGTTTCTGTTCCGAAATCAAAACCTATAGGGTACTTCCCGTTGACATAGAATCATGAAAGCCAAGAAGCAATGTACCGCAAATTAACGGATCTATTTTCTTTCTTTCCTTCATGTAGCCTTCATGTGTAAATTTACGGTTTTCGGATTTTTTTATTTTGTATTTGAAGACTTTGTAGGCCTACAAAGTCCTCAAGTACAAAATAAAAAAATCTATGAAAAGGATAAATAAAATATAAAAACCTACTAAAACCAAGTGATATGATTGCCAATTCAACCACTGCTTAATGTGTGTTTGGTTATCGTCATCAAAACCAAGAAATTAGAACAGTAACCCGTATCTTAACAATAAAGATGCTATTTTTAGCCATCCCATTTAAAAAGTAGTATCTTTGAAGAGCAAGGCTGCGTGCTCGCTGCAAAATGAAGAGCTCATGAAAAATGAACGCTTGCTTGAGAGAACGCTATTCAATGTCAGATGTTTATAGTTGAAGCTGAAATTACTTTGCAGTTTTGAAAGAAGGCGGGTATAAAAATTGTGTTATTGTCTGAATTTAAACTGTAGGGAGTATGCTTAAAAAAATATTTCATAGTAGGTAATAACCGTTGGTTCGAAATGAACGGCTAAAGATTTTTATATACGGTTGTAGAAAACATTTGAAGCTATTCAGATTAATAGAGATACATGTATATTGTTTTTGTGCTAACTGTACAGTGTCAAGTGTATATATCTATAGGGAAAACAAATGTCAATCGGAACGCATAAAGGTATCTAATCGTTCAATGGTAACTGCTGGCTGGGGGTGACTTTGTTCAGACCTGAGACAAAACAGTATCACCTGTAGTTACAGTCCAACACAAATTCAAAGTCAAAGCATTTATTTCAAAAGCACATAAAAGGTACTTTTGAACGTCAAAAATTACGATAAATAAAATAGAATTGATTCAAGTCGCCCATTCCACAAAAGGTAGGTTCGTATGGAGAAGAATGGGCAAGAAACTCCACCGTTACTCTTTTAAAAAGTTTTACAATATTTTGCGTACATTAATTATGTAATAATAATATGTGAAGACGATGCAACTAAAATAAAATTACTATACCACAATAGGTAAAATAATTATAATATGGTGCTCACATATTTACAAACATGGTAAAAGTAAACGATTTTCATTTAAAATAATAAAAAAAAATCAAGTTGTCAGGGTCAATGTCAGGGTGTGAGTTAAAGTAAAATAATTACAGAATGTAATCAATGTCAAAAAAAAGATTAAATAAACACAGTTGTCTACCCTTGTCTGCAGTGAAACAATATAGTGTGCGCCTTCATTTATCATACAGCGTTAGTCTGACTAAAACAGTGCTGACTCAGAACTACAGCCTTAGATATATTGTCAACTGGTTAGCACTTGATAGGCCCAACGCAGAATTCGAACCATAGCTCAGTGACGTCACAAGAACAGAACAGAAACACTACCTTACACCTTGTATCACACGACATCTTGTCTTGTAACTCAAATTCTACAATCGACGCGTTGAGATCAATAAATCTCAACCAATAAACTCAGGTGTCTTCAGTATCAGATTTTCCTCAGCATTATGTACCAATAACGATAAATATGTCAGTGGAACAAGTACTGAAGGCATACCTTCAGTCCCTGGTTTAGTACAAAGACCTCAAGTCGTATTTTGTTAGACACTGGATTTTCATCGAGAAATAATTTTCTAGTGGCGATAAATTGCTAGTAATATATTGTGAGTTAGTGCACAGAGTCAGCTACCGGTTTGTGGAAGTGTGGCTTAAGGGGGGGAGATGAAACGGGTTGAGAGAATGGTGTATTTTATCCTGAACAGATTCACGTTTCGAGAAAAAAAAACTATTAAAATTACAATAAGCTTCCCGCGAAACTTCCCTCTCCGTACCAAGATTCTATTGACTTTGTAAAAAAATACGTTGTTTAATAGTACTGTAGAGATTATAATCTATTTGGTGCTTAAATGCAACCTTTATGAATACTTTGAAAAGTAGATAGCAGAAATCGAGACAAATCTATTCAAAGTCCTGACTTACTGATCAACGCACAGCCTAAACCGCTGGTCCTAGAGACATGGAATTTGGAGGGTGTGTTCTTTGTGAAGAGTAGGTATCCACTAAGAAAGGGTTTTTCGAAATTCCACCCCTAAGAGGGTGAATGGGGAGAGGATAAAATTTCACGCGGACGAGGTCGCGGGTAGGAGCTAGTTGATTTATAAAAATATTTAAAAAAACAACGGTAGGAATGAGTTATTGAAGTAATATGACAAAACTGGGGTTTTATTTACACGTCCCGGTACAGCTCGTAAAGCTCTCACAACCTACCTTTATTATGGATAGTTAAAAAATATGTTTTTCCAAAGAGGTTTTCTTGGCCCAAAACTTTACTATTCCTAACCATTGCAACTTTACAGTGGTGACAGAAAACCGGATAAATTGCTCGTACCTGGCCCAATGTTTTGGAAAACTTTAGATTACCCTCAAAATTTTAATACACCGCTAATCGCCACTAACTCGGTCCGTATCAACAAGTTTGTTCTGTAGAACATCGATGCGATCGGCGCACGCGACGCCCGGCGAAAGTGTGTGCTCAGCTTACAATCATATTTACTTATCCTCACGGTGATTTTCTCTCGTGGAGTGGACAGGAGCCGAGGCTAACTTTATGAGTCAATATTTGAATTTGTATTTAACAGAAATATAGTTTGAGTAATGGAATTGCTACCCGATTTTACAGTAAACGGAAGGTAGTTTAAAGATGTGGGTTGAATATGATGAGAAAAAGGACGAGAACCTTCAGAAAATCTTATTATTTAGGATAATATTGTAAAAAAAACGTGATAAATAAAACAAATTCTCTTTATTATTTTCAGATTTCAGCAATGGCTTCCATTATGCTAATATGAAAAACGATGCAGTACCTAGATATTTCAAAGAGAAAACTGTAATAAATTGTTAGGTATGTACAAAAGTTGACATAATTATATATATATACATAAAAACTCACGCTTTCTACCCATTAAGGCAGGTAGAAACTACGGCACCTGCTAAGATCCTTATACTTACAGGGTTATTGGAAAAACACCAACAACCTCTTAAGAGGTCATTGTACTCATCGTTATGAACAACTTTTACTATGAGACCGAACCTCAAATCGCGAAAAACATCAGCTGTTTCGTTCCCTACATGATAGACCTACGAACATAAATGATTATTATTATTTCGTGATTATTTTTTCGCGATTTCATATTTGGTCCCATAGTTAAAAGTTGTTAATAATGATGAGTAGGTATAATGACCTCTTAAGAGGTTGTTGGTGTTTTTCCAATAACCCTGTAGGTATAGGTACTCCTTTTGATTCGTCTACGTTCATACATCTGGTCATACACGTACACCGGTTACGATTACTACGCACCTGACCTTTTTGAAGAACATCACCAAAAAGCTCGCTAGATGTCCTTCTAAGGTGTTCTGGGGGGCTAAAAAGGCCACTTTGGCAGAATCATACAAGAATAACATTCGGAATCATATTATGGCGAAGACAGTCCGTGTTTTTTTCGCTGCACTACGTAGGTACCTATAATCAAAGAAATTGGGATTTGATTTGGATTGGATTGATTGGTATTTTAGCACAAACAAAAAAAATTACTGAAAAATCCTTCACCAATGGGATTTGATACGATTAATTGAACAGTTAACTGTCCATTATGATTCATAATGTTTTCTTTTTATAATTCTGCCAAAGTGGCCTTTTTAGGCCCCCAGGTCGTAAATATTTATTTTTACTTAACAACACAACCTATCTCTTCCTCACCCCATAAGAATCAGGTAAGAAAAACCCACACAAACAAACAAACAGACAAACACGACTACAAACAAACATGGCCGCGACAAACACAGGTGTTGCTTATCTCATCACTAATTAAGGCAAGGGAAACTGTGCCGACAGCTAGGTCCAATTTATTTATATTGAGATCTGCTTATTTACGAGGCGTTTACACGTATACTAATCAAGAAAGGTTTGATCTGAAATAAGATTTGATGCTAACTTGAATTGCGATCTGAAAGTGGTCAATTAATATCTACTATAAATTATTTTTACTTAACGTATCTTTTATTTGACGGTTTAAGCAGGTGCATATGCGAGCACATCAAGCTACTCGAAACTGTAAATTTTCCCAATCAAGTTTGAACTTTATACTTTAAAGATAAAGTTCAAAATCTATTCTAAAGAGGGGGAGGGTGGACGTCAGGGGATTAGACCGGAATAAATACATTTTTCATAATAACAATCAATCAACAGGCATGGTTACTATAGATACACCCGCTGCCTTACCTTTCAGGGATTGCAGGCGTGATGTTATGTTATTAATAATGATAGTATTACAGTCCATATTATCACAATTTTAAAAATAATAACCCGTATGGATTACTTCCTTACCATCAATAAACAGACACATTCATTTCCCGACAATAACATCAAAATCTACCTTCATCCCGTCTTCCTCCATTAAAAGTACAATTGTCGCGATTTCCGTGTTATTCCGTTGTACAATTGCTCCGATTCCGTTCCTCACAATCCTTTTCCTGCAGGATGTCAGTTCCCTCCAGTAACCCCTGTAGTATATTCCCCTGCGGAAGCCCATTCGACGCCGAGATTGCGTCGGGGGAAGTGTTACTCAAAGTTAGGCGTTAGCGGCCACATCGTTCTGTGTGGAAAGCACAGCCCTAAAATCTTCTCAAAGGCCATTGGTTAAGGTTGTATAAGACCGAAAAATTTCAGCCTCACACCCCCGATTTGTGAAATAAAAATTAACCTTATAGTTTTCGAAACATATGCGACGGAAGATGACTTCTGCCTCGGATTACGAAAGTGCTAAAAGCATTTTGTCGTAACAAATACAAAAATAAATGGAATTTCATAAAATGCCTACTTTTTTTGTCTTGTCATATGAGTATATGGAATCGTGGCATAGACGTTTCAAGTAGATATTATTTATTGTTTCCTTTATAAAATCTCAACACAACGATAAAGCAATCTAGAAAAGTAAACCCAACGACAAAACACAAATAGGACAATAGGATTTTTTTTAAGAAAAAGTTCCACTGACATTATTAAGGATTAATAAATTATTATCTACCTACCTTAATTTATACTGCAAAATAATTTGAGACAACTTGAAAAATTATTTATTTTCAACATTACAGAACTCTTAAGTATTGTCGTGATTTCATTGATCTAATTTAAAAAAACATACGTTATTTTAATACCGAATTATAATATCCACTGTGGCAACACTATCACCATACTTTTAAAATGTATTTCCACTATGGCAACTAATGTATATGTACTTGGGCAACACTTAGAAATAAGTTATGACATTCGTTATTTCTGGGTGGGGCAAATGTCGTTTTAAATGGTAAAATGTAGTGCAAAGCCAGTCGTTGTTGGATTGTGAAAATGTACAGTTGTGTGATTAAAAAGTATTAGCAGAAAACGGTTTATTTCTTTATACTTCAGAAGTGCGATGGACCACGAGCCATGTCTCGGTAAAATCACTTCTATGCGGCGTGCACTCGGGTCCAGCCACGAGGTGAGCTGTTCAGAGATGTACGAGTATAGTTTACTTTTGACCTCTATCTATGCGGCGTGCACTCGGGTCCAGCCACGAGGTGAGCTGTTCAGAGATGTACGAGTATAGTTTAGACTTTTGACTTTGACCTCTATCTATGCGGCGTGCACTCGGGTCCAGCCACGAGGTGAGCTGTTCAGAGATGTACGAGTATAGTTTAGACCTTTGATTTTGATTTCTATCTATGCTGCGTGCACTCGGGTCCAGCCACGAGGGTGAGCTGTTCAGAGATGTACGAGTATAGTTTAGACCTCTATGCTGCGTGCACTCGGGTCCAGCCACGAGGGTGAGCTGTTCAGAGATGTACGAGTATAGTTTAGACCTCTATGCTGCGTGCACTCGGGTCCAGCCACGAGGTGAGCTGTTCAGAGATGTACGAGTATAGTTTAGACCTCTATGCTGCGTGCACTCGGGTCCAGCCACGAGGGTGAGCTGTTCAGAGATGTACGAGTATAGTTTAGACCTCTATGCTGCGTGTACTCGGGTCCAGCCACGAGGGTGAGCTGTTCAGAGATGTACGAGTATAGTTTAGACCTCTATGCTGCGTGCACTCGGGTCCAGCCACGAGGGTGAGCTGTTCAGAGATGTACGAGTATAGTTTAGACCTCTATGCTGCGTGTACTCGGGTCCAGCCACGAGGGTGAGCTGTTCAGAGATGTACGAGTATAGTTTAGACCTCTATGCTGCGTGTACTCGGGTCCAGCCACGAGGGTGAGCTGTTCAGAGATGTACGAGTATAGTTTAGACCTCTATGCTGCGTGCACTCGGGTCCAGCCACGAGGGTGAGCTGTTCAGAGATGTACGAGTATAGTTTAGACCTCTATGCTGCGTGTACTCGGGTCCAGCCACGAGGGTGAGCTGTTCAGAGATGTACGAGTATAGTTTAGTCCTATGCGGCTTACACTCTAGTTCAGCCATGTAAATGAGCTTTATGGAGATGTATGCGTGTAGTTTATTGCAGCCATGTAGGCCAGCCGTAGTTCAGATTTAAAGATGAAGTTGTACGAGTACGAGTATAGTTTAGTACTATGCGGCTTACTATAGTTCAGCCATGTAAGTGTGCTTTACGGAGATGAGTATGTGAGCGCGCATGGTGCGCGAGGCAGAGCGCGCATGGTGCGCGATGCTGAGCGCGCATGATGCGCGATGCTGAGCGCGCGATGCTGTGCGCGATACAGAGCGCGCATAGTGCGCGATGAAGAGCGCGCATAGTGCGCGATACAGAGTGCGTATGGTGCGCGATGCAGAGCGCGCATGATGCGCGATGCTGGGCGCGCATGATGCGCGATGGTGAGCGCGCATGATGCGCGATGCTGAGCGTGCGATGCTGTGCGCGATACAGAGCGCGCATAGTGCGCGATGAAGAGCGCGCATGGTGCGCGATGAAGAGCGCGCATGGTGCGCGATGCAGAGCGCGCATGGTGCGCGATGCAGAGCGCGCATGGTGCGCGATGCTAAGCGCGCATGGTGCGCGATGCTGAGCGCGCATGGTGCGCGATGCTGAGCGCGCATGGTGCGCGATGCTGAGCGCGCATGGTGCGCGATGCTGAGCGCGCATGGTGCGCGATGCTGTGCGCGATACTGAGCGCGATGCAGAGCGCGCAAGGTGCGCGATGCTGAGCGCGCATGGTGCGCGACGCAGACCGCGCATGGTGCGCGATGCAGAGCGCGCATGGTGCGCGATGCTGTGCGCGATGCAGAGCGCGCAAGGTGCGCGATGCTGAGCGCGCATGGTGCGCGACGCAGACCGCGCATGGTGCGCGATGCAGAGCGCGCATGGTGCGCGATGCAGAGCGCGCAAGGTGCGCGACGCAGAGCGCGCATGGTGCGCGACGCAGACCGCGCATGGTGCGCGATGCAGAGCGCGCAAGGTGCGCGATGCAGAGCGCGCAAGGTGCGCGACGCAGAGCGCGCATGTTGCGCGATGCTGAGCGCGCATGGTGCGCGAAGCTGTGCGCGATGCAGAGCGCGCATGGTGCGCGATGCAGTGCGCGATGGAGAGCGCGCATGGTGTGCGATGCAGAGCGCGCATGGTGCGCGACGCAGAGCGCGCATGGTGCGCGATGCAGAGCGCGCATGGTGCGCGATGCAGAGCGCGCATGGTGCGCGATGCTGTGCGCGATGCAGAGCGCGCAAGGCGCGCGATGCAGAGCGCGCATGGTGCGCGATGCTGTGCGCGATGCAGAGCGCGCAAGGTGCGCGATGCTGAGCGCGCATGGTGCGCGAAGCTGTGCGCGATGCAGAGCGCGCATGGTGCGCGATGCAGAGCGCGCATGGTGCGCGATGCAGAGCGCGCATAGTGTGCGATGCAGAGCGCGCATGGTGCGCGATGCAGAGCGCGCATGGTGCGTGACGCAGAGCGCGCATGGTGCGCGATGCTGAGCGCGCGATGCTGAGCGCGCGATGCTGTGCGCGACGCAGAGCGCGCATGGTGCGCGACGCAGAACGCGCATGGTGCGCGACGCAGAGCGCGCATGGTGCGCGCTCTTTAGTTACCGGGTAATACGATACGCCTTGGTTTGGTAGGTATACAAAAGAGTACTAATCAAGTTATCTCTGTCTTGACGAGTATACCTACACGAATGAATCCAAATCAAAAATATCACTTGCATCAAGTCTGTTATAAAATAATTAACAGTAAATCAGTTGTATTATAAGTTACGTTTTTAATCAGCAGTCCTTTTAAAACTCCAAGCAGATCTATACTTCAATTTTGAGAAGTGTGACGTAACTATATGGAATAAATAAGAAATCCTTAGATAATAATTATAATTTAGAATCGGACAAATAACTGCAAACACGAATTGCTATCAATTTATTTATTTTACTTTAGTTAACCCCGTTGGTCTCTTGGTCGCAAGCGCGGCTGAGCGTGAGGTCCTGGGTTCGATTCCCGGGTCGGGTAGGGTGTTTGATTTTTCCATTAGGAATTCCCGGTGGCAGCCTGAGGATTGGAACTTGGAGGTGGACACTCCGTGCCTCGGAAAGCAGTGAAGCCGTTCGTCCTGCGCCTGATCTGTTCCCGGTCGTGTCGAGTGGCAGTCCCGTCGGGCTGTGGCAGTGTGGGAGCAGGGAGTGCGCCTGTGGTTTGCGGACACCACACTATAACGTCTCCTGCGTGCTTGGCTGGTCTCCGTCGAGATTGGCCGCCGTCAGCGTCGCCGGCATCCGGTCGGCAGGATTTATATTTTAATAAGTGCATAGTGCATACTCGTTTCTCTTTTCATCAGGTACTAGGTATGATTGCCTGTCATGTGTGTCATGTGTATACCAGGTGTAATGGGATAAACGCAAGTCCTGAGAGTAGTTTGTTCATAATTGACTGAATCGATTTCGGTAACTTTTAATAAAGATATTTTTTTTCAAAAATTATGTATTTTGCCGTAGGTCAACACTGCTTTCTTATTAACAATTAGACTTAAAAAAAAAATGAAAGTTTTTGTCATTGTATTATGCTTTTAACTCGATACTCTAATTGGGGTGTATGGAGGTCTTGCGTTGATTATGTTACATGCTGTTTAATGATAAAGTATCTTGATTATATTAAATTGTCTTCTCGTATAGTTACTTATTGTTCCTATTTGATGTATTGCCTCAGTGGTCGTGATTAGCGCGTGCTTCGGAGTTAGCTCGCCGTCGGATGGCCGAGTTGTCGTGATTTCATTGATCTAATTTAAAAAAACATACGTTATTTTAATACCGAATTATAATATCCACTGTGGCAACACTATCACCATACTTTTAAAATGTATTTCCACTATGGCAACTAATGTATATGTACTTGGGCAACACTTAGAAATAAGTTATGACATTCGTTATTTCTGGGTGGGGCAAATGTCGTTTTAAATGGTAAAATGTAGTGCAAAGCCAGTCGTTGTTGGATTGTGAAAATGTACAGTTGTGTGATTAAAAAGTATTAGCAGAAAACGGTTTATTTCTTTATAGTATCCTCTGTATTCTATTTTATTCTGTTCTAAAAACTTATCTGCGAAATCTCCTCAGATACAAATTGATGCAAATCTGTGCCGCAGGTGTCATAATTTCGGTAGCGAATCATTTATTTCTGCAACGAAATAATTTCTCCAGTTACCAAAGAGATTTTTATCTTTTGTTAACTACGCAAGCAGCGGGGTAATTGCGATTAATTGTCAGTTTAGGTGTATTACGACACATAAACTGACAATTAATCGCAATTCCTTTCATTTTGACAGTTCAGCCGCGTTCATCGCATTATTTAGGTTGTTTTGCAGACGAGTATTTAAAACCTACGAAGCAATGGATTAGGCATTCCCTTAAAACCCTCGGATTTTGATTAAAATACAAGTGTGTTACGCATTATGGTGTCGGTTTATCTACAAGTTGGTCCGATAAAAAAGTTTGAGCATTGCTGACGTAGAGGATGCGTTCATTTTCTTTGCAACGACAATTTAACCTTTGTTTACTTCCTTGCTTTGATTTTCCTGTCTGATACGATACTTTCAAAGTACCATGTTTTGTGGGACCTAATGATGTGTTTTCTTTATTTCATACTAGCTGCGCCCCGCGGTTTCTTCCGCGTAAAAAGTAGCCTTACAGATTTTGTATGGAAAATCTGTCAAAAATTCAAAATTATTCCTCGTATAAAATTAACTGGCGTTGGAAAAATCGCCCGTTAAGGTAATAAACTGTGCACAAATAAATAAATAAAGTAAAAAAACCTGTCATGAGAAAATAAAAGCAAATTCAACATTTTCCTGGAAAAAGAAAATATAACCACAAAGAAACATAAGTAACATCTTCTAAAAAGATGATTCGAAAGGTCACGTATAACGTTGGGTCCGAAGAGCTTTTATCAAAAACTCTATATCGTAAGGACAACACCAGGAAAATGGCCTTATCACGTCCTTTACCTTTTACAAAGGCTTCACAGGGAATAGCAAAATAAGTTTTTATCTCAAAGCGGCCAAAAATACGATGAAATATTAAATATCTCACTGACAGCTTCAATAAGCGTCTACCTTTCCGAAACGGTTGGACGTTGTAGTAAACTTTTCAAATCCTGCGAAATTCAATTACGAAAATAGGCTTTGCTGCTCGAGTTTAAAGTTCAAAATGCGTCTGAAATGTAGGCTGTCAATTAAGGCTAGTCTCGTCCCTGTCGCACTTAATTTATGAATGAACACGAGAAGAATAACCGTTGATTCCCTTTGGATTCGAACTTTCCCTTTCAAACAGCTACGTGACTTGTATCGCCTCGAACTTGCGCATCCATTGACGCAAATAAATTAATGTCCAGTTACATCATAGAACGTTGACGGCAATGAATTTCGAATGATTCGGAAAAGTCGATTGTCTTGGGACGTTGGCTGTTGAATAGTCATGAGGTAACATGAATGGGTCTGAATAATGTAGGGTGAAGGTTGACTTGGTGCTCAAGGGAGTAGGTTTTTTGGTTGTACTTGAATAGTAATGTGGGAAAGCGGGTTTACTTTTCCTTTTAATTTGAAGTAACAAGTAGGCTAATGAACCGATTAGTTGATTAGTATTGATTGTAACGCATGAGGCCCAGGAGGTCTGCTATAAAACAGGATTTGCTGATGTGAGTTCTATGTATGTACTATGTGCTATGTACCATTTACCGGGTAATATGTCTTTCATTGGCTTGAATGTGCCCTGGCGGCTGATAGTATGTCATGCTCACACAAATGTCTCGCTGACGGTGGCGTGTGTGTTGGATCATTTAGCTCCCTTTAAAATGGTTGAGCTGAATGGTGTTGATCTATGCGTCATGTTCGTGAACGGGCGCCGTCAGTTAGGGCTGGTCATCACTTAGTTGCCTCGGCTTATTTTTAATTATTTTATTTTTGAATTGTTGTTTTCTTATTATTTGCTGTACTCTGGACGCTTTTAACGCGTACGTCTTTTTTACATCGTTAATAAATAATAAATTCAATAATAAATTCAACATTAATGATGTAACTAATATTTTTGTAAAAATATAATTTAAAAGAGTGTTCATGGAGTTTCTTGCCCGTTCTTCTCCATAGGTACCTACGCTTTGGAATGGGCAACTAGCTTCATATTTTCTGACTGACAGACTTCTTGATAATTCACTTTTGAAATATGAAATATTTATTTCAATTAAACCATTTACAGGCAATTTTGAATTGCACCAAACATTTGAAAGTCAAAGCATTTGCTTTGAGTTTGAGTTTACTGATTTTGGGTCTGATTTAATTTGCAACGAGACAGTTTATGTAAAAAATTGGTCCCGATTGCTAATAAAAAAAAAAAAATATATACTCTTCTACATAAAAGAAAAACATATTTCTAATACGAAAACATGATAATTATAAACTTTGAAGACGTTATAAGATAGAACCACATCCCGATTAACCAACAGATAAAAAAGGAAAAGCATTTTCTTTAGAAAACTGCCGATTACAATCCGAAAGTCTTTGACAAGATTCCATTACCAATTTTCTAATTATGCCTTATTAAGAGTACATGTCTAACATTTTACTGAATTAATGGTGAACCAAGTAGTTAATACATGCACAGATATCTTGAGATCCCTTAATCTAGGCGATCTGCGCCGGAGGGCAGCAATTACACCATTATAACTAAGTAGTTAAGTAGTACTAGTTCTTAATTAAACATGTAAGTTAAATTACTGGCCTATTTGCGCTTTTAATTAGAAGAAAACTAGTGTAGTTTAGATCGTGCATTTAGTGCGTTAACGTTTCTCTGAATGGAGATTTCTCATACTAATTATTTTGCTGGTGAACAGAATTATCACAGTCTCAATGCTCGGGTATAATTTTGTTCTATGATGAAATACCGAGTTATCGAAAACAATTGTGGACCATTGGTTTGTAGGTCGTGGGTTCGAACCCAGGCAGGCGTTTGAGTTTGTGTAAATAATTTAATCACCACTGCTTTCAAATCAGTGAAGAAAAACATCATGAGGAAAACGGCATGTCCCAAAAATGACCAAAAATTCGAAGATCTACATCTACCAACCCGCACTGGCCCACTTGGTGGATTATGGCCCACTCCGTCTCAATGAAAGAGGAGGCCTGTGTCCCAGCAGTGGGAACATTATAGGCTGATTATGAGAATGAAACACTATAATAAGTTATTCGGACCTTTTTAAGCCACAAAAAGTAAGATGGATACCCATTTTCGACATTGAAAAAGTTTAGGCAGCCGGGAATCTACCAGTCGAAAAACCTACGAACAGCTTCACCTAATACCTATAATAAATCTGCTATTTCAACATCCTAGGATAACCCACAAAACAAAATAAAGTGCTTCGTTAACATAACAAAAGACTACAATAGAAGAAATCAAATTAGAATCGTACAAAATGATAGCGATTTTCTTTTTATTGTGTAGGTTACCAGTACCTCCATTTGTTTCTACATCAGACGAACAATGTCTGTCATCACATCAACCCATCATAATCAAAAGACATTATTTCTATATACTTATATATTTTTCCGAAACCAACTCTTACCGAATCCAATAGTTTCGTAATAGTACAAGCGAATCCTAAAATTTCGTAATATTATATATGACAAATTCCGAAATTTCATGAAAAACTGGACCGTGAAACGTTTACGTTGACCTTAATAACATGAATTTTATTTTCGTAGCCTTCTTTTGTTTTAAACAACAATAGGGTGTGATGTAAACCTTTGGAAACTTTTCTGTGTTCATTTATTTATGTATAATTATGAAGGTAAAAGGCTGGGACAATGGAGAGAGGTTTTTGTTACCTTCACAGGGTCTTTGTCATGTAATATGTTGGAAAATTCATCAGTATCCTTCTGTCTGCCCTCTGTGGTATTTTAAAATTGTGTGTTGTTTTGTTTATCTTTTGGTTTTCCATCGTGTGGAACTTTAATGTTTTTTTCTTTTGTTTTTTTGAGGATCTTATTTGGCAGTATTCCCGACGTTTATAAAGAGAAATGTAGACGTGAAGAGTTCATTGCCAATGCTTGCTCCAGTATTGTCAAACTCTCAATACCAGCCACCAATAAAGGGATGAATTTCTCAACATAAAACTTTCTCCGTTACTTTATTAAGGATCCATTCATTATCTCCAAGACAGACTTCCTGAAGTGACACAGAGGTACATAGTACCTCTTTTGTCTTCGCAATTTACAAAGAGCCACCAGTCTTTCACAGCCTGATGGCATTAACGTAGACAATAAGGTTCTCCATAATAGGAACTACCCTTGACAAGATATTGGATGTCTGATTCATGCTGGCCTTGTGGTCGCGGTGTCTATATATTCATTGGGATATTATTATATTAAATTATTATTATTATTGGCAGCATGGTGCAGGATTTTGTGCATGGTGCAGTAATGGCAATATGCTACTATATTATTGGACTTATAACTTAACTTATTCAGTGTGGAAACCACAAAATATATACCACGTACCTACCGAATTCGGTTGCGTAAAAAAATCAGCTGTTCCCTACATTTATGTTCGCATAACTCGTCAAAATGTAGAAAACAGCAGATTTTTTTCCACGACTGATTTCGTTCTTTTTTTGAATAAGTATCGTCAGAAAAGGCGATAACAAGTACATGTTGTATAATTTATTGCATATATGTGGTTTCCATACAGTATAATATTATTATATCTACGTAGCTTGTAAATTGTGGGTGTAATTACCTACTACTCATCCGCCTACGCCTACAGGCGTTACGTTACGTCATTCACTGAAATCACAAGAACTAAAGACTTCACAGAACATGGAATATGACCATTGTCCATACAAATTACGTCACACACAAGACTATTAACTCAATCCTCGTAACAGAATCATACACTGACCAATCCTAGCCCACTTACGAACATACTTACATAGTATCGGAGCAAAGTGAACAGCTTCCCCACATTGTTGTTGACAAGGAACTGTATGATATCTCCCTATTGTTTGAACAAATGATTTAACTTCTTGTAACTTATGTAATTGAGTGAATGGAGCTTGTTACGAAAGTTTTAAGGAGGACAATCAGCCTGAAGGGTTTGAAGTTGTTGAAGTATACATAACAAATGGAGAGAATGATATACATTTGTATAGGGAAGTCAATTATGGTTAATCTTAAATCGATACAAAAAAATACATAGGTCCAAGACCTATCTCTCTCATTTAGGCTATTATTCATAAGTAAGTATGGAGTTATATTCCCCTACACTTGCTTCTAGGTTGGGTTTACCGCAATATATCTGACCATTGTAAATCCTATAGCACTGTAAATCTATAAACTAATATTAAAAAGAGAAAAGTTTATATATTTTTTTTGTATTATTGTTTGTTACGCTTTCACGCTAAAACGACTGAACAGATTCGGATGAAATTTGATACATGGGTAGACCATGACTTGGATTAGGACATAGGATACTTTTTATCCTGATGTTTCCACGGGATCAAGACTTATGCGGGTGGAACTGTGGGGCGCAGCTGTCCTGTATATATATAAGTGATTCGGACATTACCAGCCTAAGAATAAAATTGGTGATTGCAAATTGGTGATTCTCAATAGAGAATCGCCAATTTATTATATATTATATATATTAAATCAGCAGTGCCAAACCACCACCAATTTTACCACGGGGAAACCAAGAAAGAAAAAGGTTTTGTGTAATTTTCCAGCACTTTGCGTATGACGTCAAATCTGACGCCGTATACAGTAGTGGGTGGTCTTCGAAAATCGAAACGGCCTCCTATTTACGAGCAAATATTTCACGATTCTATCCAATACATTAACGGCTAAGTTACTACTTCTTTATGAGCAATAATTAATTACTGAAGGAAATAAAACCAAAGAAAATGGCCAAGTGTAATGGATCGTAACATTACGAGCCGAAAACTTTTGTGCCGAAGAATTATAGTAACGACTCGAGTTACTGTTATTATTTTACTGGCATATCGCCATGTACTTACATAAACAAAGGCTATTAATATTTTATGCAGTAAGAAAAGTTATGATAACGAATCCGCCATCTGGATACCAACTTTAAACTTAGGTACAGACGCCAGCATATCAAGCCACCCGAAACTGTCAAATTTTCCCAATCAAGTTTGAACCTTAAGCTTTAGTGATAAAGTTGAAAATTTATTAAAGAAATTTGACATATTGTAGTAGCTTGATGTGCTGGCTGGCTACCTACCTTGTTTTCGGAAGTAAGAACTTACCGCTTGAGTTTCGTGACACCATAACTAAGATGGCTATTTTAATTTCGTATGCCTATATATTTAATATTTGTATGCCGTTTTAACAGCAAAACATAGAGATATCTGTACCTATTCTATTTATAACACCTATGTTTAACAATTAAATAACTTAGATTTTACAATAAATTTTCTGTTACATCTGTTCTACCATAATAATCCATATACCCTTACCTAATTATAATTAGAAGCATATTCAACCACTTTGCCAATCAACACACCTAATTACGGAAGTAACTGAAGCTTGGTAATTATCAAAATACGTGTACCACCAATAAAATAGCTAATTGTTATAATAACACTTAAAATAACTGTTTACGACGCCTTGCAAGCGCGCAGGACTAGGGTTGATAACTATGCGCACATGGAAGATTTTAATACTGAATAAACAGATCAAGATGACGTTTATGTTGACCTAAAAGCTAAAGAAAAAATGGAAGGTGGTGATAATCTGAACACAGGAGATATTAAAACCAAATAAGATGTAGAAGAAGCTGATTAGAACCAAGGAAAGGAAGAAGGAAGTTAAGGGGTGAATTTAGAAGAAATGGATGTAACGGAAAAGCTTGCTGAAGCTGATGAAATTAGATCTTTAATTGAACAAGTAGAGGCCTAGATGATTTTATAAATTTACTGAGACTGAGGCTTAGGCTCCTTCAGAACCAAGTAATTTGATAAAGATGAAATATATGTTGAAAACATGCAGCACCAATGGGAAAGCAAGACAGAATGATGATATTAAGAACTAAACCTTAAATCAAATACAAGTTTAGAGAGAAGAAGAGTTTTCTGTTACTAAAAGATGTCTATCAGTAGCCCCTTTAAGTAAAAGTTAGTGAATTTGTTAGGTTGACTAGTTAATCCACAGACTCGGCATTAAATCCAATTTAGCTAACTTATTTATTAGGGTAGAAAATTAACCAGTAAAGTCTGCTTAGCCTGGATTTACCTTACAAAAACAAATTGTACCTTAAAAAATCGAAAAGAAAATCTATCGTGTCAGTTATAGCTACTTATTCTTAGCAATTGTCAGCACATTTTTCTCCTAGCGAAAGACCTGCCTGACATTATTCTCTGGCCCTTTTTCCAATTTTTTCGTTCGGTCGGCGCAGCATAGTTATAATCTTCTTCTATACTTCTCTATTGGTCGCAATCTCAGTAGTAACGCCCTTTCTAGTGATATAATCTTTCACTCAGTCCATTCGTCGTTTCTTCAGTCTTTCCCTCCAATGACAAAAGACAAAATGAGTAAAAAAATCATGTTTTCGAACAATTTAACAGATTGCCGTCATAATCTCAAGTAGTAACCCTGACGGTAACATGACCAGTGAACTGCTTCAGCTATTTCTTAGCTGGCCGTGCTCATAATTTTAATGCGTCAAAACCAGTAGCTATTAAGATCCTGGATACCGTTGAATACCAAGGACGCGCAGCATACTCTTACAGGTTCATACTATGAGATATCGATTTAGAACTCGATTTATATTCGAGATCCTAATATTGATACTATTCAATATACAAACGATGATGGACCAATATGCAAATAAAAATAGATGAATTATAAGGGATAATATCGTGGAAGTGAAACGGTGTTCAGACCCAATTAACATTATGCACCATGTATGACATGCAGTGATAGAATTTAATGTTCAAATCAAATCTATTTATTTGCGAGAATGTAGGTTTACCTTAAACTATAATGGCCCCTTTACATTCTACCATTACACATGGTGTGCAAATAATTAACATGCACAATACTTACAATAATTTTAAATTTAAAAAATTTCAACTTTAATCAATTATTATAAGGTCATATTAATTCAATCATTACAATTCCAATTACCACCATTACCAATATTATTTATTATGTTATTCGTAACCAAGAGTAAAAAACTTTCGTACCTATTGTTATCCCAGCAGACAGCATGATTTTTTTTACTTTTTTCGTGTCAAACTCAATTCAGACGGTTTGTCAAAAGATGAGCTTAGTCTTTAATATTCGTTATTTTCGACAAACAACAACCGCACTTTTTTTTCAAATTTTGCTTCAAGTGCGGTTAGTGGAAGTGCTCAGGTGCGTTTCGGCCAAGTGCTGTAGAAATCAGTGGTCTGAGTGAAATACCTTAACAATAAGGCATCTGGTAAGATCTTCTATATCTGACTAGATATCAAATTTTCTCACAACCTCATCACCTTAGTAGGGCCAATAGTTTGCGGAAACTAAAGCTTAATAAACGGCTTGTAGGACAGTACAGCATCTGTATTCTTAATCAATGTGATTCGCCAGGGCTAGGCATTAAATAGCCCTAGGGGTAACAATTATTCAGGTCCAAGGGAGGCGTGGGGTAGACAGCATAAATAACCTCTAAAGACTATGAGCTCGGTTTATTTATTGCGTTGCCATGGTGATCGGGGAAAAATAGATAGTATCTACTCATAAGAGCTTGCGAATGTAATGGAAAAAATGTGGGATTAATTAAAGTTTTGATGGCGTGTATCTGTTGTAGGGGGAACTGAGAATAAGACCCTATTCTCATTTCTCCTTCTCTATAGTATTATAATGTGGATAATGTGTGTTAATACTTACTATCCCAGTCTGTATAAGCTCCATACATAGCTCAGTGCTAAGACAAGAAAAGAAAATCGTTGGTGAGTGTCTATATTAGGACCATGGGGAAGAAAATTATTCATCCAAGATTCTTGGTACACTTTATCAACAAAAGAATTCCTTAACTGAAAAACAGGAAATAAGAAACCAACCCCCAATGACACTCAAAAAGCAAGATTAAAGGATCAAACAGGATTCATCCACATTTAATTCTCCGACATTTGCTTAATCAAAAACTCAATCAAGGCGTTATTTTCGTCCAAATAAAAGCGAACTTGGTCCACTTAAAAAGCCAATTTTCTTTAAAACGTAATGAGTCCTCCCTTTGTTCGACTACTGTAATGGCAGATGGAAGGACTTCTTTCCTTCTAAGATCCAATTTCGAGTTCGAGCTTGAGGCTTTTACTGGTTTATTTAATTTATCTTTTCCTTACATTCACACACATTTATTGGAAGAAAAGATTTTCGTATTGTGTTTCAGGATTAATGTGATGGGAGTTCAGTGTTTTGTTTTGTTTTCTTGGTATTCGATAGACGTGAAATAAGATTTGTATATACTAACCCCCTAACTAATAAACGTAATATATCAGATGATTAGTTACTATATAGGGGCTTGTGGCTAAGTTATATAAGCCGCACGGGTCGATCGATCAAGTTAAGCTATGCTTGCCGAGGTTGGACCGTGGATGGGTGACCATCTTTACATACTAAGATCCTCCTTGGCTCGGAAAGCACGTTAAGCCGTTGGTCCCGGCTGCCATTCGTAGATTCATGACAGTAGTTACGGGTCGTCAGAAGCCCGAAAGTCTGACAACCAGTCTTAGGTACCAAGGGATATCGATTACCCAGTAACTAGATTGTGGAGGTCAGATAGGCAGCCGCTCCATGTAAAATACTGGTATTCAGCTGCATCCGGTTAGACTGGAAGCCGACACCAATATAATTTGGAAAAGGCTAGGCAGATGATGATCTGCCCAACCTTTTCCCAAAGTTGGGGTCGGCTACCAGTCTGACCGGATGCAGCTGAATACCAGTATTCATAGGATATATATTATGTTAAAACAAGAAATTTTACGCGATGAAGTAGCGGGCAAAAGCTAGTTTGTGATAAACGGTTTAAGGAATGTTAAATATTAGAGACTCAAGGCTTCTGTAAAGATATTATTTTGAGAAGAATATGAGTAAAATTTAGGTAGTCGTGCATCGTGAGTGTTCCCTAGAACAGGCCAACTTAATCCCGTAATAGCTACCTCAGGGAGCTACGAGTATATGGAGGCTATCAATGAGGATGTCATATAAAAAAATAAAAACTTTTTTACAAAAAAAAACAACCAACTTCCAAAAAAAACACTACACATTGAAAAATAACTTTAATTTCGGAAGTCGGTGTCAAAAAACGAAAATGCGGCACCAAAGACACCGACTTCCGAAATTAAAGTTATTTTTCAATTTGTAGTGTTTTTTTTGGAAGTCGGTTGTTTTTTTTTGTAAAAAAGTTATTATTTTTCACTTTTTAGTGGGTCAGTTTGTAATTTATCTAAGTTACAATAGCCTAATGTCAACTGCTCATCACCTTTTACAAAATATTGCTTTTCCCGGTGCTGGGACGTTAATTGTTGAGGAGTTCTCCTGGTTCTTACCAGGAGAACTCCTCAACCACCACTCACCATACGCATTGTGACGAGCATAAATTGCTTAGCAACCATATTAAAGTAATCGAATCGCAACCCGTGAAATATTTGTCATTGAGTAGTTCCGATGGCCATCTGTGGTCTTTATCATCAGCTCCACTTTACCAAATGATGATTTCCGAGAGCAAATGCTCAAGTTACTTTAAAAAATACCCAAATCGCTATAGGTTTGCCTGGATTTCCATGGGATCCTCTCATCAGATTCTAACTTGATGATAATGGGACCACCTCGAGAGTATACCCTTTTAAATTAAAATAGAATTTTTGGAATCGGTCCAGCCGTCTTCAAGTAATCGGTGAAAATACATTAAAAAAAAAACATATATAGAGTCGAACATATAACCTCCTCCTTTTTGGAAGTCGGTTAAAGAAACAAATGGTTAAATCTTTAAATTAATCTTTATTCAAATTCTTTATTGCGAACTAAGTGTAAAGAATTTTGAAGATATTAACAATAGGTAGGTTCTTAGAACTTAGTTGGCTGTTAGGGCATTGCAATTTAAATGGTTATAAATATTTTAAAAAGTATGTAAGTACTCAATATTACAGTTATACAGTTTACATTATATTATATCAATTGTCATTATTCAAACATATTATATCATATCATACTATTCTTATAATTAAGGTATCACATTATATTAAATAATAATTTTTCATCCAGAAATTCTTTTATTTTATAGAGTAATATGCCTTTTTAATCAGGAACTCTTTTAGCTTCCTTTTAAAAATAGCAATTGAATTTACAAAAAGCTTTTTGCACCTTTTATTAATTGGTTAACGGTTATCAAAATGATAAATGATTTCAGTCTAATCTTGAATTTCATTAACATTTCACGTCTGCAAAAACACGCTATCAGACTTAAAAAAAAGAAACAATTGTATCGATACCGTAAATCGGAACATAATGGCTAACGGAACGTACCTGATCTTATATTTGAGCATCGATTAATTTTCTTCAGAAAAAAAAGATGGACTTAGACGACAAAAAACAAGGCATATCAATTAAATGAAACACCCTCACTGTTACACGATCAATGGCTGAAAACTCGCACAGAATTTTCACCTTTAGGTCTCCCGCAATAAGGTATATTTTCGCATGAAGCTTTCACCGTAGTTGTATTAACATTAGCTCGCGGCGGCACTGTGAAGAATAGTACTTCGAATTGAGTCGGAAATAAATGATCTGTACATTTCTATTGTTAGTTTTGGCAAACAATGGGATGCGATACGCTTACCGTTTTTTTAGATTTTGTAAGTAATGATGAGTTCAACATTCTACATCCTTCTTGGAACTTTGTCTTTGACTGTGAGAGACAGTACCACTTTAAAAGTTACATGTACAGTCAACAGCAAAAGTAGATGATCAAAGTCAGTAATTCAATACTAATGAACGGAGTTCGCTTCAGAACTGTGTGGCGTCGAAATACTACTACGTAGAATACTCTTGAATCACTTCGACGCCACACAGTTAATTAGTATTGAATGTCTGATTTTGATCATCTACTTTTGCTGCTGACTGTACCTAGGCGACACGGAGGGGCTCGTGGCGACTCTTTGAACAAGAATAAATTACGCGTAAATGATAATAGCCACACGGGTCGTTTCAAGTTAAGTTACGCTAGCCGCGGTTGGGTCATGGATGGATGACCCCTTTTTTTTTGCTGTCGGGGGAACCTTCAAAAGGCACCCGATCTCCGGGGGAGGGAGGTCGGGGAGTGTGGGATTTTTACCTCACTAAAACCACCCTGGTGATCACCATCAGCACATAGGGGTGGTCCCGGTTTCTCTTAAAAGACCAATTCTGGAACGCCCCCCCGTGCAACGCCTGTAAGGCACATCACTGGGGAGACTGTAAAGGGGCCTCTCTTGAGCCTCGCTATGCACGGCAGTACGTGACCACTGTGTCACCATCTTCCCTGGGGTCACTTGGTGGGCGGACAGAGTCCCGACTCTTTGCGCCCGCGACCCCAAAGGTTTGTTTGGTAAGCGGGTTTCGGCGTGTTAGGCGCCAAGGCGGTTGCCACCCCGACGCCTCCTGCTCCGAGCGGATGGATAGGCCTACGCTGTCTTCCCATACCTACTGTAATTTGAAAACACTGTAAAAGCCATTTTTTTTTTAAAAGACTAACAGTGGAGTTTCTTGCCGGCTCTTCTCCATAGGAAACGACCAATTGAAATCGTGCCCCTAGCTTCTGATGTTTCATAAGTATTATATATATTTTATTTCAATTTTTTTTTCTCTTTTTATTTAAATATGTAAAGAAATACTTTGTCAAGTGCCAATGAATTACAAATATTGGCTGGTGACTTTGCTGCGGAGGGACACTGATATCTAAGATACAGGGTCACCCCTAGTTTGGAGACCAGGGTTTCAATGTATTGTGCTTAGCTTAGCCACTCAGTTATATAACATTGCTTTGCTTTGCATGTACTTAGTTTTTTCTTCAATTTTTTTTTTTTTTACAAAATTGCCCATGTAGGTTTATGTGAAATAAAATGTTTTGACTTTGACATAATAATATTGGTCATAACCCCGTTTCTTCCAATCACTCCCAATATTTCAATCAATTTACTAAACAGTTAATTAACTTTGCATTTTATATGCAAATATAATACTAATTAATAAAAACCAGACACAAAACGAGCCCCACTTAATATTAAAACGTAACATTCATATGATAATTACGCCTAATTATTTATTTTAATGAATTCTTAATTATCAATTAACTTGATGGCTTTCGTAGCAGATTTTTTTTTACTTTTAGAGCCAATTTGTAAACGAAAATAGTTTTGAAAATGAATTTGTCAGGGTATTAATCGAAGATTGTCTCTAAGATAAGATGATTATAATTTTTAATTAAGTTCAGTATAATTTTTAATTAAGTTCAGGTCCCGACGGAGTTGGCCCCTCCCGCTCTGGGTGGAGCGGAAGGGAGTGTCAGACTCTTACTGACTAAAACCCACCCATGTTCCTTCCTTAGCCCTTTATGTTCCGGGCCAGCGGTAACCCTTTCGGACAATCCCGCTGACCCGGCTGGCTTCGACCCTACGGGACCCCTTCCTCGATGCTGACATCTCTTTGAGGGGCTTGCGGCTAAGTAATGACAGCCGCACGGGTCGATCGATCAGGTTTAGCTGCGCTTGCAGCGGCTGGTCCGTGGATGGGTGACCATCGTTACATGCCAAGACCCCTCCGTGCCTCGGAAAGTACGTTGAGCCCGGCTGTCATTCGTGGATCTTTGACAGTCGTAGGCTTTCACTGTAATAGTAAAAAATGCTCAAGATGTTATATCCCACAAGAAAATAGTTTTTTTTGGCTGGCACTTGAATGATGTCCTGTAATACGGTATTTTTGGCTTGCGTTTGGTTTCCATTTTGGTCTTTTAGGAAATTCTGAAAACAGACAGACTGGTCATATTAAAACAGAGGTTGGCCATTTAGAAGTAGGTATTCATAATAAATGAAGAAGTCTACAATTTCCATTTTGAATTCCCTCATTCAAACCATCATAATTACTTCAATATATACAAAGATATCAAATTAAATTAATTAAGATGACTTGCTAACCGAAAAATTCAATTATATTCCTATAACACTGCCAACTTTAAAACGCACTTGTCGAAACTTACATTTAAGGTGAATATGAACATCTTTTTTCACCAGGATAGTCTTAACAAAAGTTTAACAAGGTACATTGTACTGTCAGTTTAAAATTACAGTAACGGCGATCAAATTGTTAGAATTGAAATAGTTGATGACATCATGGTATGACAATGAAAAAAAAACTATGATTGGGTATATCATAATAGGTACAGTTAGAATCGGTAGTAGTGTCTTTGCAGCGTTGATTTCAGAAAGTATTTTTTTTAAGTTCGTGGGGGGCTCGTGGCTAAATAATACAGCTATGCTTGCCGCGGTCGGATCGTGGATGGGTGACCATCAATTACGTATCATCCCGGCTGTAATTCGGAGATCTTTGACAGTCGTTACGGGGCAGTCGAAGCTCAAAAAGTCTGTCAAAGTTACTTAAACGAAGGGATTTTAGAACTTATTCAGCAAGTGCGATTCTTTGGGGAACTGTCTCTTGAAGCTTAGCCTAGATTGCAATTCAAAACGCCGTAAACGAACAGAAATTTGCATCAACTCAAGATCATTAGGCGATATCATAACTTTTACAAATTTAATTAAACTTTCCGTAAAAACAGGACCAATTTTTTACCAAAAAGATGGGGCAAAAGTAATGTCATTACGTGAGTAGGCTGCTATTCACATAATGACATTACTCTTGCCCAATCTTGTAAAAACACATGAACACGATACTTAAAGAAAAGACAAGAACATATATCTCCAAAGCCTAACCCATGCTAACCTTTACACAGAATACCGAGAAAGAAGAATTTAATCGTTGACAATAAAACTGAATGGAACGGAATCACACACTAAAATAAACACGTAGGTATTGAGCTGGTAAACGTTTTACGCGTTCAAGTCAATCCGAATAAGGCCTTAAACATTTCAACAAATTTAATTTAAGTGTCGTAAAAAGCAGGGAATATGACCAATGCAGAGATAAAATAAAACTTTATCGACGTTTATAGTGCGATAAAGGGGATACACATTGGCTGAACGCGAAAATTTTATTTTTGTATTTGTACTAGTAGGATTAAAATGGTTTTATGGCAAGTAAAGGTGCCGTCTAGCTAAGAATTGGATAACTACTTACTTATTCACGTCTTCTTTCGATAACCATTTCATTCGAAATAACATATGATGAAGAATATGGACGATCAAAAGTAATTATAATACATACATAAGTAAGAAATTGGAGAAAACTTCAAGATCCCGAAGGCGTTGAAGCAACAGAACTGACGATTGACATAAATCAAAATGTTACTTAAGATATTATATGATAATTATACATAACCAGCCTATAATGTTCCCACTGCTGGGACACAGGCCTCCACTCGGTGAGAGGGAGTGGGCCTTAATCCACCACGCGGGCCTAGTGCGGGTTGGCAGATGTCACATGTCTTCGAATTTTTGGTTCTAGGACATGCCGGTTTCGAACCTACGATCTACACCTCGTAAGTCGCGGCCATTACCACTTGGCCACCACTACTCTAGATAAGATATACGATATGGAAGCATTGAATATGCATGAGCATTGGCATAATAGATCCAAAGTGTCAGTCTTGTCTGAAATTCCCGAACATTCAAACGTGTGGGTAGATTATGCAAAGCGTGACATGTTGGTACTCCTATCAACAATCTCCAATGAAATTTATGGAGAAGTTATTGACATATTCGTTAATACCTTATGTCAGTGACAAATATTCAATGTGCTATATAAATTACGAAGTACTCGCACGCACAATAGGTACATTTTGACTGTATTGTTAGTGTCCGCGTCCAGGTATATAGTCGGAATTTTGCTTTTCCGACCTAAATTCTCTATTCTGATAAATCCCAGCACAATATTTCATCCAATCCAACTATTGAAGATTCAATTTCGAAAGCGTTCAAATAAAATCTTCGATTCCCCTACAGGATTTCAGACCATATATATTTTCTGAGCAGTTCGGATTGTCAGATTTTTCTTGGATCTCACGACCTTGTTACTGCCAATAAATTGGAAAGTATATACCAAACTTATCACCGTTGCAACTATTTTTAATTTGAACATTAGTTCCGAATAATAAAATTACTATTTTGACATCGGCCATAACGCGAAAAAGATAATTTCGACATAAATACTATCGAATACTTCAGTTAATTTTAATTTAAGTATTAAAAGCGTAATGTTTTAAAGTTATGATCGGCTTATCCATAAAAGAGCGTTTACGCCGAACGGCATTTCATACAAACTTTCAAGCCCTTGTTTTCCGAAATTAATGAACCGATCTTAATGAAACTTCTTACGCATAAGCAGGATACAAAGGTCTAAAAAGTTAGTAGAGAAAATTTTCGAAATGTCTTATTTAAAAAAAGATAACTGGAAATCTCTGTTTCTATGAAAAGTTTAAAATCGGTCTAATTTGGCTGTAACACTATTTTTCGAAAACGTTCTCTACTAACTTTTTAGAGCTTTGTATCCTGCTTATGCGTACGAAGTTTCATTAAAATCGATTCGTTAATTTCGGAAAACAAGGGCTTGAAAATTTGTATGAAATGACGTTCGGCGTAAACGCTCTTAAGCGGCTTCCAATAAGCTTTTAAATAAGTTCTCAATAGAATTCCATCGCTTAATTAGTTTTAAAGAAATTATTGTAGGTGTGCAAGCCTTTTCTTCCTTTTGATATTTTACCTTTTTATTAATTTTGTCTATGCTTTTTCTACCTTTTGGTTTCTACTTCTGATTGACATTATACTTTTGTTTTACTACCAAGAACCAGCGCATTTTATTATGTAGTTAATAGTAGGTATTGAATTTGAAGTAGGTACTCTAGTTGAAAACATCCGCAAATTAAAAGAGTTCGTTTTTGGAATAGCCGAATTCATAAAATCAAGCTGCTTCCCTAAAGGCCACAACATATTACTCAACACACTGGATACCCTATTACTGAAAACAAATACTAATATATTTGTTTTTAGTCATAAAAACTCAAATCTACCAACATCCGAGCATCAAAACAAAAATTTACATAGCGTAACAAACTCCCAATCTAAATATTAACCTACGCAGAGCTCTAAATTCTACATATAAATTACTATCGATACAACAGCAAAATAAATTCTGTTTCTCAATTGGGCAGCAAAAACCAATCGACCAATGTACACAGTCCTTTCCACAATTCGCTTTCGTGAACGGTATATATGAAATCACGTTTCGGATTTTATTCGACAATAATACTTGAAAAGGGTCGAAAGTTGAGGCAGCCGTTTTTTTAAAGACAATTATTCAGTCATCCAGCTAAATAGCGATACTTCCAATGTTAACCATTTAATAGCCACCGTAAGACCATAAATGTTTTATGAAGACTATGTTAATGGTGTTTTTGTTTGCAGAAAAGGATTCGAGGAATTAATTTGGTTAGTTTTTAGTTGAATGACATCAAAATTGAACCATATCGATAAATTAAATCTGATTGTAAGCTCTGAAACTGTCTGTTGATTTCAGATTAAAATAACATTTTTTTCTTTAAGTATTTTTTTGTAACTCCTTTTAATGTCAGGATAGGTACCGTGTCCAATTATTGTAATAATAAATACTATGATATAATATCTGCCGCCCATTTACCGAACATAATCTCTTAATGCATTCCTATGAGGGATGGAGACCCGCCTCCCCCATTAGACCCAGACCACACGGCTTAACCGTACACTGAACTTCAATCTCAATACGTAATTGTTGAACGTGACTTTCAGCACAACTGATGGATTTGGAGTTAATAGCAAATAGTTTAACTTGTGCGAGTACGTGCCCTCTATGTTCGCGTGACTCACATTGTCGTGATACTACAAAATTGTTATGTCTTATTATGCTTCAAGTATTTCGATTACGATTCTCAGAGGATAGTCATGGTTGAAGATTTCGAATAGGCTCAAACCGTTTACAACAAATGTGTTTCATAGATCTATATAGCTTCAAACTTATCAATTCATTTACGTCTAAAATCGCAAAAATAATGATTAGATCAAGTTACGAAATAATGTTTTTAATTTATTTAATTTTTTCATCATCTGAATTCGAAACATCAACGAACAGAACGAAAACAATTTGAGAAACCAATCCAAAAATAATTTACCCGTTTGGCATTCAATGTTACCCGGAGATCTTTTCATAGTCCGTTTTTGATTCAACCGGAATCCATTTTAACTTTGCCTGCTATTAAATTAATCCATTCAAACTTCAATCTTCGATTTGGAAGCCGGGATTATGAGCTTTAGTCTTAGGACAGCTTAATGGGCAACGCTGAAAGGGCACTTTAAAATGGGCATTTGATTTCGAGTGGAAACGTTTGACTGCTGGCTGAATTTATATTTGAATTTGCATGTGTAATATCTTCGCCTTATTCACGGTTCAACTGCTTATTAATGGAATTGCTGACATTCTGAAAAATAGCAAAGAGAATAAATTCAGCAATTGACAAATATATTGCAGAGCCATCTGACACAGAAGAAAAGGAAACGACGGAAATTATAAATAAAATCAAAATGGGAGTTAGCCAACAATTCATCGGGGCTAATTCAACCGCATCTGCCCACCTCATAAACAAAATCAAGCTCACTGATAGCCAAACATTCATCAGTCCAACAAGAAGTAATAAAATACCCCACAAGCAAGCCATATTCGATGATGCCACCGGCCATACCAAAAGTGGCGGGCGCTGGCTACAACGCGTCGGTTCCCAAGAATCATTCATACAAAATCAGGTCGTTCGTCACGGCCTTAATGCGAAACGAACAGCTGTACAGATTCCAGGTTAGAACACATACAGGGTGAATGTAGTTATGGATATAAAAGAGGTGATTGTGTATGGGAAACTGCGAAATCTAAATAAATCTTTTTTACTTGTTTTTTAAGAGAAGTCACCTGTCTACAACGCGTAACGACAGTGAGAGCGGTTCTAAAAATTATAATGTACGCTCAGTAGTTCTTTCTCTTATTGATTTGCAACAAGAAACTGAACACTTGTTCCCTATATCATATACGTATAATGTAAATAAATTTGGAACAAAAGGTTCAAATATATTACACCGTATACAACTACACGAGATCAGCAAAGTTAATTCTGAAGCTTCAACCCCAAAATCTATTCACATAATCTTAGATATAGGACCACGAATGACTCAACATCACACAAGCGAAGATAATGCACCACAAACGAAAGAAAACTATGATAAAACAGAACACAATGGCACATTACTCCACTACAGTTTACTCAGCAGTCTTAGCATTAGCGTATCGGCAAAGTGCAGGTGTAATGAGCGAGCTATTATAGCGCTAACTAGCATAAATACACTAGTAACTAGAGCCAAGCTAGTTTACGTATCAGAAGAGATCTCAGTGAATAGCATCGTTTAATTTTACGCTACTCGCGGGGGATCGAGCGTGTCCATTGTTGAGGCAATATTGGGTTTGTATTGTAAGAAATTTTGAATTTTATGGAAAATTTATCGTTGGTGACCATGACGATGAAGATGTGGCTGGTATAATGCTTTTAGTTAAATAACCGAGAGAGAAATTTATCGCTATGTTCTTTGTCTGCTATATATCAAAGAAGATCTAAGTAGTTCAGCAGATTGCAGCGGATTCTGACGGCATTATAATGCTGCAGATATGACAGAATCGTCTAAAATTGGGAAAGCATCTTCAAACTATATCAAATGCTAAAACCGATAATCAAGTAAAATTTTTATTCTACTTCCTATATTTTATTTTCAATAATTATATTTTACTTCTGTTTTATGTTAATTGCATTAATTGAAAGCCTCGTCTGGACTAACATAGTCATATGTTATTTTAATACTAAAAAAATATGGCCAATGTAATAGTCTGAATTAAACGCATTTTATTTATTTATTATTTATAGCTTAAAACACCGTACCGAACCACAATGAAAACATTTTCCCCTCGTTGAATTATACCGCATCTGAGTGAGCCGCAAAGTGGAGTAAGCGAACGACCGATGTGTTTTCACTATCGTTTGGCCAGTACAGTTAGCTTGGAGCCGGCTGAGCCAACGACATCAGGTTAGGCGGGCTGGACACACCGTGATTATGTGTTGCTGATCTTTGATAAGCGAGAAGTAATTTAAATTGTATTGGATTATTACATGTTGCCTACGATTTTTTTTTTGTTGTAGTTTCGATTTCATTAACTGATAGAACAGTTATGTTAATTTTGTACTTTGGCGACTTAAATGTTAATTAAAGTTAACATATTTTATTATTTATCGATAGAGAGAAAACAGTAAAGTAGAAAATATCATAGATTTAAGAAACAAAAATATACTTTCCATCATCTTTAATATGAATCATTGTATTAAATAGGTGCAGTACCTATCTACCTATATTACGATGAGTTCTGTAACTAAAAATAAAAACATAATACATAGTCAGAAGTCATGGTCCAGTCATCCTATTAAATAAATTCCTTCTTATCTTGTTCGGTAGCAGAATACGGCTGGACTTACGTGTAGACGGCTCGCGTTTTCACTATCGTTCGTAGGAATACAGTTAGTTGGATCCTCAGCCGAGCCAACGACGTCTAAGGCGGCTTACACACTGAGCTACTGTGTTGATTAAATAGTTGCTGATGTTTAATGGTGGTTTGTGCTAGTGTTGCTTTATCAGGTGTCAATCATGATGGATGTTGGGAAGGTGTTCTATTACATCTGTCATCGGATCATCTATCTTTGAGTGACGCTTAGCATTGTCAATGGGCTGATTTTGTAATATATAATCAGCGTATAATGTTCCCACTGCTACTGGGACGCGGGCCTCCTCTCTGTGAGAGGGAGTGGGCCGTAATCCACCACGCGGGCCCAGTGCGGTTTGGTAGATGTCACATGTCTTTGAATTTTTGATTCTAGGACATGCCGGTTTCCTCACGATGTTTTCCTTCACCGTTTCGAGAGCAGTGGTGATGAAATAATTTACACAAAGCAAAGCGCCTGTCTGAGTACGAACCTACGACCTACAACTCGCAAGTCGCGGCCGTTACTACTTGGCCACCACTGCTCTCCAATCTGCGATTTTGTAATAGAAGGATGAAATTACATAATAATGAAATTAACCAAACGTTTAGAGCTCCAATGCTATACTCTCCTTCCTTATACCCCTATTTAGGGTACAGTCAACATACAATATTTTAGAAAAGAAGTTATTGAAAACCTGTTTTTTTTTTACTGAATTATATATTGTAATTTATATCATCTTCCTGCATATATGCATGTTAAATATGAAATAGATAATTTTCTATGAAACAATAATGAAACAGTTTCAAATACCAGTCTCAGTTTAGGTGGGGTATAAGGATAGAAAGTTTTAGCCGTATAACACTCAACTTGAACATTTAGACATTGATAAATTGGAAGCTCCTGAAACACTAAACATTCTGGAAATAGTACACTATTAACAATTCCAAGCACGACTTTATTAGAGCACTAAATAACATTTTAGGATGAAACATACATACTTCCCGTTTTAGTTATTTGCTGAAACCATTTTTTCATTGACTCGTAATTCGATTTTTAACGCACCTTTTTCAATAAATAAACTAGAAAAAAAACCGCTTAAGTGGCTATAATATTGGCTAGAGAAAAATGCCAAGCAAATCCAGTAAAAAATAAAATGTTATAAAATGTGTCCCTTGAAAATTTATATAAATTCAAGTCGCCTTGGATTCGCAATGTCACGTAAACTTTAAATAAATTAAGGGAAAAATATCTTATGCAGGGAGATATACTTTGGAATGCAAATTACATTCGAAAAGTGTATCTAAAGCTTAGGTGTCATTAGCGGGCGCGCAACCATGACCAAGTCGCAGGCATGCGGTTGGGTTGCTAGTTGGCAACCACGTTTTTCTTTCTTTTTTTTTAATGAACGGTCTATCTTGTCCGGGCTGCGGAGACCTAATTTTGTCGTCTAAAAATATAGTATCACAACTTATTATCTAGTTCACAGACAAAAAGTATTGTAAGCTTACTTTGACAGTTTTGACGCTCTTAAAATGTCATCAAAGCGAAATTCTTAATTTAATCATCATTTTGTTCATATCAATTTGGTCGTCCGATTTAAAATTTAAACATGCAACAAATATCAGCCATGCAACTCCTCAGACAATTAACTTGCCAGCTAATTAAAGAATGAAGAAGTTCTTTAGGAAACGGGTTGCCGCGTTGCTCAGTGCGGCAAGCTAACAACCTGTCTTCATTTACACTTACTGCATTATTTAATCTCAATGAATTATTTCCGCACCTTGCCTACAGCTGTAGGTACCAATGCCTCGTTAGCACAAGTTTAAATTCCATTCAGATCTTCAATTATCTCGCTGTTTTATGAAACACAATTAAAATAAATATGTGCCTATTAAATTAGTCGACTAGCTATGTTGTTTTTACATACGCATCTATTGAGCTAAGGTTATACTCTAGTGTAGACCTTGAGGCTTTTTCCAAGAGTTTCAATTATGACTTTTTGAGATGGGCTGGAAGAGTTATAACTTTTATAGTAAATGGCTATGAAGTTATTCAAACTCAAAATGAAGGCATTTATTTATATAAAATTATTTAAAGGCACTTTTGAATTGTCAGAAGTCTGTCAGTTAGTCAGAAATTTGAAGCTAGTTGCCCATTCCAAAAGGTAGGGCGCTATGGAGAAGAACTAGCAAGGAACTTTGTTAATAAACCGGGCAAATAAGAACATTATTAAGAAAAGAATTGGGCACAAAACTGATATAACAAAGTTTTTTTTCCTCCTCGTGAAGTTCAAAAGACTTTTTGATTACTCAACTTTTTCTTTCAAAGAACTTACAATTCTCCAGTGGGTAACAAGCCTTACTCCCGTAAGAATTGTGCTAAGGACTTATAAACAATTTCGCGTTGCTTATCGCTCGTATTATTGCGCCGTGAAAAGTGGAGCAGAGCAGATATCGCTTTATAGGTTTAGGTATACGAGCTAGTGTTTTACAGTGACTTTACTTGATTTTTTTTGCAATCTTGTCGAAATTCTGTCGATCTTGGCATATGAGGAGACGGCGGATGAACTCGTTTTTGCTACATAAATATTGTCCACTAACAGGAGAAGATAGGGATAAGTGGAAGGAGGGAAGGGAGGCCCTTGCCTCCCAGTGGAACACAAACAGCTGATAGGTAATACCTAATCCTGAAATGAAAAAATCCTGTAGGTATCTAATGTTCTGTGTCCTGTAATGTTAATTACTTTGCATATCTAGTATTGTATACAATCAAGTATTTTCTAACTGAACAGACAGCTGTGCTGCTGAGGAGTTTGTTGCGCCACTTCTTCTTCCCAGCGAAAGCACGAGGAAGTGGTGAAGGGCGGGCGTTTCGGGGGACTGTCCTAAGTAATTTTGACGCTCGAAAAGTGCTGATTCTCAACCTAGTTTGAATGAATGACTTTTGATTTTGATTTTAATAATATCGAGACAAGACCGGAGTCAACTATACGTTTCATTTGGTCCAGCTGCCGTGAGATTCTCATTATTAACCCCACCTTTTCCCGACTGCGATTGGGTCAGCTTCAGGTCTCACGAAATGCGACTACTTTCTTGTTAATGTGCTGCATAAGTATTTTAATAGTATTTCATTCAGTATTCCGATAACTTATACCTATATTCGTGTAACGGTAAATATGTGTTGGTTATTAATATAATTTTTTTTATTAGTAAGGATTATGTTTATTTTCATAATCTCTTCTAACTATTTACACTGGGTACAGCAGCAAAAGTAGAAGATCAAAATCAGAAATAAAATAGGAGTCAAAAATGATCACGATTATAATGGCAGCTGTACTGTTTGGTATAATTTACAATAACATACTTTGAATCATTTCGACGCCACACAGTTCTGACGCGAACTCCGTTCATTAGTATTGAATTTCTGATTTTGATCATCTACTTTTGCTGTTGACTGTGCTAAATTAAAAGACTAACTAACTACATAAATAAATACAAAAACAAAAGGACACTTAGGCGTCGAAGTACTCGTCCGCATCGCTGTCATCCAGAAACGTGCCCAGAAGACTGGCAGCATGGCCACGTTGAATGGCAATGCTAGTTCTTTGGCCAAAGAACGACCCAGCCCTCTGGTCACGTGAAGTGTCGAAATTAATTTACTGTAGAATGGTCACAGGAATCAGCTGGACGCAAGATACACAGGACCGGGCGATATGGTGACGCTTTTGGGAGGCCTCTGTTCAGCAGTAGATGTGTTACGGCTGAATGATACTAATATTATAAATTCGAAAGTAACTCTGTCTGTCTGTCTGTATGTTACCCTTTCACGCCTAAATCATTGAAAGGATTTAGACAAAATTTGGCAGTGAGATAGATTGCATCCCGGGGAAGGACATAGGATAGTTTTTATCGACATACCTCGCGGGCGTAGCCGCGGGCGGAAGCTAGAGATGATATAAGACCAATTATTGGCACACTATTGGGCTAATTGCTACACGTAATACTAACAGAGGTAAAGTATGGTCACCGATGAAGCAAGGACTAACCACGACGATAGCAGTAAAACTGCTTTTGACAAACTCATGTTAAACAGTTTTTTTCTTCATCACTATAAAACAAAAAAACTGATTTTCTTCAACTCATACTTCAAGAAACTACACCAGTTACCAGAGCGGTAGTTGACCCGAAATCACCAAATCCTTTTACTTTTATTTTTATCATGTATAGTTTAGATAACATAGCTAATAATTTGACTCTATACAGGCAAACGAATAATTTTAAACGAAATAAAAGCTCCTCCAAATTACTTTCCTTATCATCCCACATAAATTCTTTCCCTACTTATTCGATTTGAAGTACTCATACAGGCAAAATCAATTTTGAGCCCGAATGCTAGGAAATTCAATTTAGACCTTGGCACTAGACCGAAACCTTCGTATCTTATTGAATGATAAAAAATTGGGTGAAATAAAATAAAAGAAGCTAGGTATTCGGAAGGTGATTGATTTTCTACTGACCTAGATTTTGACAGGTGTCGTCGTCTTCCTCTATAATTTTTTTGTCAATCATATTGTAATTGCGATTGTGTAGACAAGCCCTGAATTCTATCACCTGATTAAGCATACCGTGACTCAGTTATTACAGTGCGGCCGACGAGAGTGTTTTGCGAATTTGATCTTTATTATCTACTAAAATTGTCGCACTGTTATGTGTCAGGAACACATTCTCTCGACGGTCAGACTCTTTTAGGCTGTTGTAGTTACTGTGAGCGTCATTCACGTTCATTGAAGTGTACGGTTAACAGGCAAATTGGCAATTTCGTGAGCCGAAAAAATTGACGAAGAATTGATCACTGAATACATTAAGTGCTAAATACATTTTTAAACCATCATTTGGTCTCTGTTTTTAATCACTAAATACATTTTTAAAACATCATTATGTTGGTCTCTGTTTTTAAACAATTGACAGAAATTGGTCTAATGGTCGCAAGCGCTAATGCTGAGCATGAGGTCCTGGTTCGATTCCCGGGCCGGGCAAAGAGTTATTAGGTTTTTCCATCTGGAATTACTCAGTAGTAGCCTGGAGTCTGGATTTGTGCCTAGTTGGTGACGATATGCTAGGACGAAATAGCGCGAGTACTTAAAAAAAAAAGTTTTTTCCGTAAATTTCCCACTTTTATTGCAGTATCGGATTGACCTTGACCATAGAAACTATTTACATTCTAACCAGCATGATCCTACGACGCACCGTTTCAGAGTTAAACCTTTCTAATTCTTTTCTTTTTTTTTTTACAAACGCTTTATATTTCCAAGATGGTAGCTCGGATGAAAATATTTTCTGGAAAAAATTGTTGCTCTAGTCGAAAACCATGAGATGATGTAAAAAATCCGCGAAATATTGCTCGCCCCTTATTACATGGGACTTACTAATAGGCTGGTGTTTTACCGATATTTTAAATTCGTTTAGCGTTAAAATCTAGTGATTTGTGGTGCAAGTTGGCTTCTGAGTTTGTGCAATAGGTACTTAACTAGTGGAGTACACCCGAAAAGTGACGAAGTCGCACCATGTCCGCTACGTGTAGCGTCCATCTATTGTATTTGGAAGATTAATTTTTTTTCAAATCGATCGCACTACGGAAGTCTACACACTGCCTACTAAACTTTTTATTTTACAAAGGTAGATACGTACCGCCTACTAATTTTTTTAATTTTACATACGCATTTATTCATGCAAATATGCGATCATACCTAATTGGGTTAGTGCGTAATAAAATCCGATGCTTGTCTCGATTGTCGCGAAATCGCCGATGGTACCAGGATACCATAGCCTATAAGATACCTAATATGGGGTTTATAGTTGAAAATCTTTACTTAGGATAGCTTTCGTAACTCGTAAGGCTGACTGTATATATGTATAACCTAGAAATATAGGAAAGGCCTATGAAGGGTTTTATGTCACTTTCCCAACTAAAAACAAGGAAATATTAAACACAGGAAAATCTAATCGTGAGAGACTGATCAACTGACTGAAAGACAATACACAGCCAACTGGGTGGTAAACTAAAGTACAGATGAAATAATTAAGAAGGGACTTTGTAATATTCACCGGTTTAACAGCGAATTAGCCCGTATTTTTTTATTTGACTTAAGATCGTGTCCTGCGTTTCCTGTCAGCTGCACATTACAGGAACTGGTGGACGCTAGTGATGGCGCCAAACAAGAAGCCGAATTCTGGGCCGAGTCCATTTAGATTTCTATCGACACGCTAAGAAGAGAGACGGCGAATTCATTGCGTTTTTTTTTTTTAATAAATATTTATTTCGGTCAAAAACAAAATTGCTAGCAAAAATATACGGTCGAATTGAGAAACCTCCTCCTTTTTTTGAAGTCGGTTAAAAAAGGGGGAACATTACTAATGTTTTCTATTGATCAACATACTCGGAAAGCACGTTAACCTGTTGGTCCCGGCTGTCATTGGTAGATCCAGTCGTTACGGGTCGTCTGAAGCCCGAAAGTCTGACAACCAATCTTACCAAGGGGTATCGTATTACCCAGTAACTGGGTTGTGGTGGTCCGATAGGCAGTCGCTCCATGTAAAATACTGGTATCAGCTGCATCCGGTTAGACTGGAAGCCGACCCTAACATAGTTGGGAAAAGGCTAGGCAGATGAAGAGGTATCAAATTTAATTTTCTGCGTAGTGGGTAAATAAGAGTTAAGTAGGTATTATAAAAAATACTATCATTTTTAACGCTCTTTGCACCACATTAATATTTATTATATTACTAGCTGCGTCCCGCGGTTTCACCCGCGTAAATGTCGATCCCGTGGGAATATCGGAATAAAAAGCCTATATGTTAATTCAGTGTGACAGCTACCTCCATACAAAATTTTATCAAAATCGGTCCAGCTGTTCGAGCGTGAAGAAGTAACAAACATATAAACATACACACATACTCTCAAACTTTCGCCTTTATAATATTAGTGTGATTATTTAAACAGCTCAACGTTAAAATAGGTGAAACAGAAACGCCTACAGTTTTTATAAATAGGTACATCTCATAAGCAAAATATATATTTAGAACCGACATACTTACAAAAAATAACCAATGACAAATTACAAAAACTTTACAAAATTACCCAAAATATATATCCAAAAGCCATGTCATTCTGATAACTGTGTGATTGATCACAGTAGCCACCTAAAGTGATTGATGGCAGTCCCTCCAATGAGATAAGTTATGTAAATCGGCTTCTGTCAGTTAAGTTATAAGCTTAAGACATTTACGTTTGAGGTTATATTTTACTTATATTTAAAGAATTCACAGGAATAAGTGTTTTAACAATAGTAAAGATGAGTGATCTGCTAGACTTTATTGATTTTGTAGACTATACCAGAAGGTATAGAGTAGTGGGGCCGAGGCGGTATTTACGTGATTATTCTGATCCCTTTTCAAAATACTCGGTTCAAGAATTTCATGCACGCTATAGATTTACGCCAGAAACCGTAAAAAGTGTAATATTGCCTTTGCTGGCACCCGACCTAAGTTTAAACACAAACTTTAAACATAACCTTAACACTGACAGTTTACAACATTGACAGTTAGTGATACCAGAAAAAAAAGGGTCCGTGTACTTTGTTTTATTTACATGAAAATAGCTGTTTCGTTTTGTTTTTTATGTAAAAACGATCGGGAAATGAACGAATTCTTATTTATATTGTGAATATAAAAGGTTTTAATGTATTTAAATAAAGTTTTTTGCTACTTAATAATGTCACATTTTCAAGTGTGGCTACACCAATCGTTTATCGATAAGCAATCTCAAAGACAATTTGACGTTACTCTGCCCTACGGATACTTAAAGTTGTCATTAACTAATGAACCCTTAAATATTGTCTCTGGGATGTATCGTTCATTAACAGATTTAATGATAATTAGTTAAGTACTAATTAGGACTAATTTAATGAACCTTTCTGAGTGTGGCTGTAAGTAGCACTTTGATGTATTCTAGTTGAGCTTAAAGTTATGTTAGAGGTAATTTCTTTTGTATACATTTGTTTTGCTTATATATTGGCCTTATGAAAAACTCCTATTCTAAATAGTTCTTTTGGACCAAAAACATAGCCAGCCGGTCGATTCTGTAAAAATTTCACCGTGAAAACTTAGTTGAAGTCAGTTTGTTTTTGGTAGGAATTAAGTTTTCACGGTGAGATTTTTACAGAATAGCACCGCAGGAACACTAACTCGTGTGTAGGTCTCTTTTTGAATATAGGCAGGATTTCTATTTGAAGAAGAGGCATATCAAATTCATTACTTTCACTAGGATTTTCGGAACTTTAGTAGTAACACTATAATTGAGACAGAGGTGATATAGCTCAACCCTGGACATGGTTCCCGTGGTTCTATAAATTATAAAACGTTTTCTAGAGTAAATTTTTACAACGATCTCTAAATATTAAGAGCTTCACTAGAATTGGCTGAAAAGGCGGATACTTTCTCTTAGTCTCAAACTATATTAACCAGTAAACGGTAAATATTAGCAAAACAAATTATCTAAACGTCAAAATATTTAAAACCATTTAATGTTTACATCTATAGATTCTAATCTGTCGATATCCTTATCTGTTTATTAATTTCTTAATTGAGTCGTATCTTTATAATTAATATACCTGCTTCTGTGACTTACTTTAACTTGGCTCATTATCATTTACTTACTGAATGTTTATTCATTAACAACTTGTTATATGGCACCAAAAACGAGTTTTTTACGGTATATCAACATTACTAAAAAGGCTAAAGATCTGTCAGTTTGGACATAATTAAATATTTTAATTAATGAATTTGCATAATGTGGGAATTGAATTCGTGTGGATGATGTGCAAAAATTAACTACAAATTAATCACACTAATATTATAAAGGCGAAAGTTTGTGGGGGTGTGTGGGGGTGTGTTTATATGTTTGTTACTTCTTCACGCTCAAACATCATCATATCATCATAATCAGCCTATAATGTTCCCACTGCTGGGACACAGGCCTCTCGGTGAGAGGGAGTGGGCCGTAATCCACCACGCAGGCCCAGTGCGGATTGGCAGATGTCACATGTCTTCGAATTTTTGGTTCTAGGACATGCCGGTTTCCTCACGATGTTTTCCTTCACCGTTTTGAGAGCAGTGGTGATGAAATAATTTACACAAAGTAAAGCGCCTGACTGGGTTCGAACCTACGACCTACAACTCGTAAGTCGCGGCCGTTACCACTTGGCCACCACTGCTCTCCGGCTCGCGCGCTCAAACGGCTGGATCAATTTTGATAAAATTTTGTATGGAGGTAGCTAACACCCTGGATTAACATTCAGGCTACTTTTTATCCCGATATTCCCACGAGATCGAAACTTATGCGGGTGAAACCGCGGGGCGCAGCTAGTCGTTCATAAATATGAGAAATACGTGTTTCTATCGGCTAGTAATAAGACTCCATCATGATTCGTTTCTGTCAATGAATGTCCACTGTTGTCATGTGGGATTTGCAATAAGCTGCCTACAATAGTTATTGTTGAAGTAAGTATCGTGGATGGCAGATGGTATTTCCTTTCATTTGCAGACAAAAGTAAGCTACAGTTAATCCGTTTGGTATTTTCTCGTCGTATGTGAAAACTACGGGTTGAATAGCCTGTTTTCTGCGAGATATGAAAGAAGATATCGGACAGGTCTTTTTAGGGTTCCGTAACCAAAGGGTAAAAATGGGACCCTATTACTAAGACTTCGCTGTCTGTCCGTCCGTCCGTCTGTCTGTCACCAGGCTGTATCTCAAGAACCGCGATAGCTTGAAAGTTGAAATCACAAGTTATGTATTTCTATTGCCGCTATCCTATTTATTTTTCATTTGTTTCGTATTTTTTAGGGAAACTTGAAAGCCAGTTCTCGTAATTTAAAACTTTCAAAATTTAGTCGCAGTCATATCTCGGCGACAAAGAAATGTCAAAAACTTGTCAAAACTGTAGGGAAATTAGATTTTTTTTGACGGATTGAGACAGATCAGACTGTGAACGTTCTTATGAGTAGGTAAACTAGTCGCGAGCTTGAATTCACTGGTGGTCATGGCCAAAAAGCACGCTGTCTCACCTGGCTTCATGTCCGACAGAGCTAGTATCAGTGATAAGCAGTTAGACGCTAGTCTACACGAACAACGTCTAGTTCTCACGCACAAAAACACCGTTCCGAACTGATAGGCGCGATAAAAAAATTCGAAAAATGCTTCGGAAAATCGAGTTTTATGAAAAAATCACAGCATAAATCAATTAGAAATAAAGTTTATTGAACTCTTCGATAACTGAGCTTTGTCGGTACGGGCTTGGTTTTGAAGATTTTACAGTTCTTTTATTACTTCTTTACACCCAAAGTTACGATAAAAATAGCAAGAAAAACGAATCTTTGTTGGCTCATAACTTTTTAATGGCTTTTTATTTTTTACTATTCTGTTTCCGTACAGACAACATTAATAATAAGACAAAACGATAATCATATTTAACTATGGATGCACAATGTCAAACAGTGGAGTAATACTCTCCCGAAATTTGTATGGAAAAAATATCGACTAGTGGCACCCTAAAGTTACGAGAATTGTCCCTCAGGTCTTAACAATGCGTAACTACATACATACTCAAGTATTCTTCGCATGGGGGTAGGTAAAAACAAAAGAAGGCCACATGTTACGATCCTTACCTATTAGTAGTAGGTAGGAGAGGAGGCCAGTGTCCCAGCAGTGGGAACATTATAGGCTGATTATGGTTAAGGTACCTTTTGATTCGTTTACGTTCATACATCATGCGCTAGATGAGGAAATAAAATGAAACTCGTTCTTTGGAGTAACTATAAGCCTCATGAAAGGGAGTTGTTGAAATTTACAAGATTATGTAAGTAAAATTATGATTCACGGACCGTTATTGGTTAAAAATAAGACTTACATTTTGTGCTTTACCAATAAGGAAGCTGCTTTGCATAGTAGACCCTCCTATAGGTACATATCACAGGTAAAATTAGCTTCCGGATCTATTTATATGCCCAGCTCGGCAGTAAAAAATTCTACCACTGTTAAGCAAAACGATTCGCTTTTGTTTAATAGGAACCGAACACAACATAATGAAAGCATCCACAACGAAAATCATTTAACCATGTTTATTCATTCTTCAAATCAACATCAACTGAATTGTATCTCTTATCTTATCAGATCTTTAAAGTATTGAGCTTAATAACTATGGTGAATAAACAGAGTGCCCACAATGGATAGATAGGCAACGCCTGGAGTTTATCTTATCTCATTTGGTACAATAGAATTATTTCAATTGTACGGCTGTTTGAGGGGGACTCACTGGCTGGAATTCTGGCGAGCAGAAACTGCACCCTAACTGCAACACACTATTAATCTCAACCTGAATCATTTTTAAGGATATTGCTAATCTATTGCTTTATATGTTCGAAAAATTTGTCTGCTCGACAACGTAAGTAAGGCAATGAATATTGTTGAACTGTCAAAATAAAAGCCTTTGCTACTGATAGTTTGTTACCCGATTACCCCGCTGGAGCAAGTTGGGACAAAGAGTTGGAATGACATATATTAGCCTGCGATATACTGATATTCACTCATTAAAACGGCCTCACATTAAACTCATTTGTCACGTTATAGTAGACAAATTGGTAATTGCAGTACGGATATGCTATAAAATCAAAATCAAAAGTCTTTTGTTGAAATTAGAGCTCATAATGCGTCAGCGACTGCCGTCGACGCGTCTAGCTCAGTGCGTGTCGCTAGAAGTCACATGTCTTCGAATTTTTGGTTCTAGAACATGCGAGTTTCCTCACGATGTTTTCCTTTACCGTTTGAGAGCAGTGGTGATAAAATAATTTACACAAAGTATAGCGCCTGTCAGGCTTCAAACCTACGACCTTCAACTCGTAATTCGCCGTTTCCACTGGGCCGCCAATGCTACCCCACCAACCAATATATTCAAAAGGTTTGCCTTTATCGATACAGACAAAAGACTACACAAATATTGATAAACATATTACACACACATACGAACACTTTCTAATAAAGCCTTTGTGATGAGGTGTTAATTGGACAACTAACACATTATCACAAAAGCTCTTCAGCCGGCGAAGCTTTCGAAAAATTTACATAATTGTCAAAGAAAAAAATAAACAATCTTCACTAAAATAAACATAAAGAAGAGTCATTTTGCATAATAACCGTGACATTTAACAAACACTTGTAATACTCAAGTACGTCTCAGTAGTAAAGCTCAGGGTACTCCTGAATCGACTTTCCACACCATTTCACAAATCGAGAAGAGAAATCCGAGATAAATTCGTAAACAAACCGGTCAAGATTAGCAAAGTTACCCGGTTATTATCAACACTATCAATTTCTCTTTGTCAATGCTCATGTTTTACTTGAAACTGTGAGCTTTATCTATTCGAACGATCAATTTGATCGCTTCAAGTAGCTTGGGTTCGTAAGTAGACAATCATGTTAATGCTTTGCATAATTTTATTATTAGCTAATCTAGCGGGCAGTGTGTATAATGTCGCGACCATTTCATCGCTGCCATTTTCTCCTTTTCTCTTTAATGAACTGAACCATTGTGGCTTGAAAGAAACTAATGAGTTGGCAAAATATGAATTACTGTATACCATTTACAGCATTTTGAGCCATAGGTACCTATGGCTCAAAACATGACATGTACATGTCTTAGACGAAGGATCTTTTTTTTTACTGCAAACTTTTTGTCAGAAATAACATACCAACTTTATCTGCGAAAAAAATTAAAAAACATACTTCGTATAAGACATGTATGGCTCAAAATGCTCTAAATGGTGTCAAATATCACCCCCATAAGGTAAAGGCTAAGTAAAGGCTTTGTATCCAGCTTCCAAACACCCTATATACTATACCTACATATACGTTATGTGTGAGTCTATCTATCTCTGTATTCCGGTGTTCGAGTACTTATTCATGTTTTTTGTAGTGCAATATTGTTCCTACAATCTATTTTATGTTACAATATGATTGTAACATGTTAAAATTGCTATTTTCTTCTTCAGCATAAATTTCTGAGAACTTTATAAATAGATAAAAAAAAACAAATTATTTGTATAGATATTCGTTAAAGTTTTCACACATGATAGATAATAAATTATATTTATTTTATCTTATAAGTTCTCTACAATACATTTTTATCAATACGTCTTCACAGAAACATAAAAATCTCAATAAATATCGATAAGATCGCGGCTAGTTCTAAAGTGTGCCAACACCTGCACACGCGACTGACCCGGGTACAAAGAGTAAAGTCAACAAAACAGTTTAGTTTGCAGGCAAATATCAACATTTCAACACATTATTTTATAATCTGTGAGCAAAAGTGGCGGTTTACTTTAGAATCGCTCACCTGTAAATACAATTTTGACCACAGAGGTATAATTACTTAGGCAATGTCGATATTTACAAGATGCTTGTGGAAAAAACTCCTCACTGTATTCATACTTATAATTTTGGTTTACCTTTTATCTTAGTATTTAATATTAAATTAGCAATTCAACTAATCAACATACAAACTATACACATTAAAAAAATACAATAAAATATCCCTACACTAAACCTAACAGCAAAATTTATTCATTTGAATCATACAACTAAGACACACATAGTCTAACGACGTCATTGATTGTACACGCATGGGTTAAAGTTCGAAACGGTGCTGATTTTACTGTCTGCATACTAATTTGTTTTGTTGATTGTACATAGTGTTTATGTACTGAACGAACGAAAGCGACATCTGACACGCTTTGTATGCGAGTAAGGTAACTTAATATTGTGAATTGGTTGTAGTTCGAAGAAATATCGGTAATTTTCGATTATAGGAGGAGTAAAGATTTTCATATAGGGAGATTTATTTGGACTCATTAACTTGTATACCGTTATTCATAAACGTTGCTTAAAGTTATGAAGTGATTAGCGACTGTCTAACCATACATTTTTGACGTTTGAACGTCACTTAATTTAAATCATCGTTTATAATTAAACCCCATAGTGATTTGTTTTGCAAAGATTTAAAAAAAATTCTCCATTTTTTTATTTATATACTGTAATCTGGATAAACTATAAGGAGTCATAAACTTTAAGGAGGAATCTGTTCATTATTTATGTGTCATGTCTTGAATATATCTTTTGTTAGAAATTCTAAATGAATAGATTATAAAAAAACTACTACACATGGCAACAAGGGCTTCGGTCTTATTTACAACAAAACAATTAATTAGGCCCAGACCTAAATTACTACCTGACCGAACAGAAACTAGGTCAGACTTTTACTTACCCAATGAATCAATCAATCTCTTAGAATTAATTGGATTTAAACACCCACGTTGAATATGTAAATGTATACCTAACAAATGGTAGCATTAAATCTTATTGTAAGCCAGATACGTCTCATTTGTTGAGATCAGTTCGACCTTATAGTTTAAAACGGTTAAGCTTTTAAGACAAATTATCTCATCTAAATAAATAAAATTAAAATAAAAAGTTTAATTGACATAAAATAGACCGTCTTACATTTTAATTTGAAGCCCTGATTTCTGAGTTAGGTGTTACAATATTACATTTATGAATTTCCATTTCATACATTTACCTGTGTTACATTTATGAATTAGCATTTCATATATTTACCTGTGTTACATTCTCGAACAAATCTCGAACATAAGCTCCGAGAAAAACTTAGAAATTTTCTAACAGCTTTTCTTTGAAACTCGTATGTATCCGACAGTTGCAAGTCTAGTAAGACAACTCCATTATTCAGTCCAGGCACTTAATACTTTGTATCGGCACAAAAGAGTGAAAACGTTTGAAATATCGCGCACTAACACTTTGCATGGGAAAACTTAACGCAAACTTGACTAAGTAAACATACTTGGAAATAAGGGCGCGAATTTTCGCGTGGATTTTCACGGTCGCTTTCCCGAACGCGAAATGGGAGAGATTTATTAAGTGAAGTTCTATTAGACTAAGATACGGGTATTTATTTATAATGAGTTTGAGTTCCCTTTTCCCAACTATTGTGCGGTTTTATAATTTCTAAAGTATCGATATTATCTTGGGCAGCTGGATCAAGGGCTGGATTCAGAAAGTGGTACTTCTGGACACGGCCCGCATTGTTAGGAAGTTCCTCTCTCTGGACCCTGTTCCCGATACCGGTGGGCTATTATTTTTTATATTTTTAAACGTTTTATATTTTGTTAAGGAGGTCAGATCGCTTTAAGTAAGATACTGGTATTCAGCTGCATCCAGTTAAACTGGAAGCCGACCCCAATATAGTTGGGAAAAAGCCAGGCTGATGAAATGAACTACTTACGTGCAATTTATAACGTTATCGTGAGATGGAAATTTAAAAGTGTCTCTATATATACTTCTAAACATTTTACTTCCCTGTGATAGCGTGATTTACTATTACTCCAAAATGGAAATGATTTCGGAAGGAAACCTGTAATAAATCAAACTGAGATACAAGGCTCAAACTGAGCGGTTTTCGCTTGTTATTATTAATTTTAATTGTACAATATTCAGGTGTTTACCATTGGAACGACATTGAATAAAAAAATTTATTTCGCATTGCCATACATACGTACCTTTTGTTTTTGATACAAAATGTTTTTATTATCAGAGTTAGAGGTAACGCCAGTAATTTATAAAACATACTTATTTTGGCACTGCCTCGCTATTTCTTTATGTGTATATTGTTTAAAACGATGAGACCATTTATCTTAAACATTAAGCATATTCTATCTATCTTAATTTTCAACCTGAAATCGCGAAAAAAAATCAGCTGTTCCCTACATTTTGACGAGTTATACGAACATAAATTTAGGGAACAGCAGATTTTTTTTTTCACGATTTCAAGTTTGGTTCCATAGTAAAAGTTGCTCATAATGATAAGTACAATGAAGAGGTTGTTAATATTTTACCAATAACCCTGTATAGTTAGATCTCTTCATAAACTACCTAGATCATCAAATGCTCTCTTAACTACTACAACAAAACTAAGACGACCGGAATCAAACTAGTCCGAGTGTCCGACGGAACATTTCTTGTCGTTGCCTCACGGACTATTAGCTCCATTGTAGGGCGTAATTGTAGGATTTCCGCGCGATGTGCAAATAGTTTCTCCGACACGTCGAAAGTAGTCGTCGTGGACGAAATGACCGACTGACACGAGAGAGCCCTACTGTTTGTTTTAAGGGCTATATTTGTTGGTTGTACATAGTTTGGTGCACTCATATGGTTAGAAAGGGGGTGACTACCGAAATGACGACTAATAGTGAAGTATGGTAGAAAAACACATGTTGCGCTGACCCCAAATAAATTGACATAAGTGAATGACGATGATGATGACACAGTTTGGTGTGGTTTAAAATACTTCCAAACATTCGGATCGAGAAAATATCGAATTTTTGTAGGGGAGAGTTGAAAATTTCGCGATTACGATGTTGGTCCCATGGAAAATGTTGTTCAGTTCTACACCCTTAAATAATATGACCACACATTTCAGATACATTATATACAGGGTTATTGATAAAACATTAACAACCTCTTAAGAGGTCATTGTACTCATCATTATGAGCAACTTTTACTATGGGACCATACCTGTACCTAATCGCGAAAAAAAATCAGCTGTTCCCTACATTTATGTTCGTATAACTCGTCAAAATATAGTAAAAGTTCTTCATAATGATGAGTACAATAAACTCTTAAGAGGTTATTAATGTTTTACCAATAACCCTGTATAATATTGGTGGCTTAATGTTATTATAATATTTGAGACTAGTTTGCTCAAACTGTAACACCGAAACTAATTATTATTTTGACCTTTCAAAATATATACCTACATAAATTATGTTAGGGTTGGCTTACGTTCTGTTGACCGAACTAAGTAATTGATATGAAAAGGCCTACCAATCTTGAGCTAAATATTAAAAGAGGACGCCAGAAATAGGTGCCTACAAAGTGTGCAAACACTTGGACCTATTTTGTGGAACTTTCCGTCCTCGAGATAATAATTTTACGTAGAGCAGCTGTTAGTCTAGATAGGGCAGTACATACTTATTCTTTTGGCGCGTGGCCAAAATCGGAACTATCGACGCCATCTTGTGTTTTCAACACATTTCACTAAAGAGTTGCACAAACTTTTACCAACAGCGCCCCCCCCCCCCCCCTGTCAACGTCATTCAGGCACCTAAAGATTTTCTTTGCAGTGTATACGTAGCTTGAGTCTATGCTAAATTAATCTCTAAGCTCTCTAACGTTCTCTATCTCATCAGAAATCTTGATCATGTTTGATGTAATAAACGTCTCTATACCCACACTTTTTCTATGATCCGAAAGCCCCATAAACTTTGGTCCACGTCTCAGTTTCCGCCACTTTCCACACGCGGTGAAATGTTTGCGCATCTCACGGAAATCCTACAATTACGCCCACTATCTCTGACGTATCACTGATGTCTGCTAGATAAGGTGGAGTTTCGCGTCGTAATCATAACATGACATAAAGGTAAGGCACGTAAGTGATTGTTAGGGGCTCCGGGGCTTCACACACCGATGGCAGTGCGGTAAAGTGAGGGAGTGGCGATGTGCTTTTGTTTCGATTACTACGAGTATGCCTTCGATGTGATACGATAGGAAGGGAGGTGTTTATGTCCAATAGCGGACTGATATGCCTTCGATTTTGTGTCTATTGTGGTGAAACTCAGTAGGTACTGCAAAGGAAACAAAAGCTCGGACTGAACAGATCAAAAATATCTAAATCATTTTTTTGCATAAATAAGTCGCACAAAGTCGATCACTTATTATGCCATTAATGTCGGCATGCACATTTTACATACCGATCAGAGCCTCATGAAAAAAAAAAAACAAAAAAAAAACCTCATGTAAGCATTTGTTTTGGGGAGATCTTGAGTGTAGTTATTTCCAATGATTATTTAATTAATAAAGCATTTACTGTTATAGCGGTCTGTAGAGTCATTTGAAATGCCTATGACTACCAACAGTAGCACTACCTACCTACACGATATATGTAGGCACATAATTAAATATTCGATCGCCTAAGAATATTCCGAAAGACAAACTAAAGGACTTCAGAATCAGTGGCCGCATTCAGCAAAGACTACATTCCAACTTAAACATAATCTTGGATCTTGAGCACAACATCGTTGAAGCAACATTGGTGAAAATTCTATTGTCTCTTAGATATAGAATTTTGTTGAAATGCAAATAACTATTTGCGACAGCAAAATACGAAATAGGTATCTAGTTCAAGTAGTTTAATAGTTATTTTATTGTTCGTAAGCATTTATGTGAACAATAACGCACCCATTTTTAAGCCTTTGGGTATTTCAATTGGAATAGTAATATTGTGTACTATGTCGTGGTTTCCCCAGTAACAAACAAACGGGCGATACGATGTCTTTTGTAACTTAATCCAACTTTTTTATGATTACCCGTAACGACTGTCAAAGATCCAGGAATGACAGCCGAGACCAACGGCTTAACGTGTTTTCCGAAGCACGAAGGGGTCTCGGTATGTAAAGATGGTCACCTATCCACAGACCAACCGCTGCAAGCGTAGCTTAACCTGATCGATCGACCCGTGCGGCTGTTATTATTTAGCCACGGGCCCCTCCATCTTATAATTATGTTCCTCTTATTTTATCGTTCATGATTGCACTGTCTTTGAAATGTACCTGCCTACTAGTATAGAGCACGCATAAAGGTATACGGTGGGTACTTACCTACGTCAAAATCAAAAGTCAAACCAGATTGTGAATCAGCACTTTTTGAAGGTACATAAGAAAGTCCCCCAAAACGCCAACCCTTTGCCACTTTCTAGTGCTTTAGCTGTGAAGAAGTGGCGCAAGAAAACTCCCCAGGACCTATTGATCTAAATCGCAATGCTGAATTTTGGCTTGTTTTGATTTGATTTCCTGTGTTCGGCAAAAAATCTGTTCTAAATATCTTTTGCCACCTGTGGAGGCTTTGAATGACTTGTCGTAATTCACTTTGCGATTACTTTTTGTATTGTCAGCTGTAACCCATCCAAATAAGATGAAGTAAAAAACTATAGGTATACCCGGTTTTATATAAATCGAAGTTAAGCTTAGAACCTACCTACATTATTTATTTTATCAAAATACCATTTGTAATTTTAGTGTTCCAACTAGGTATCCGCCTGTTACAAATCATGAAAATATTGATACTAGCCCAACATTATCAGTACTATTGAGTCGTCAAGTGCTTGTACAAGATCGGTACAGCCGGGTAGTAAAGTGGAAGGCAGCGATCGAAAGTGAAGAGTGTACTCACTAAACAACTTGAAAGCTTTTACTATAGCAGTAGGGAGAGCACTTATCGTGGAAATGTGAGACTTTTCTTTACGAGGCCTTTTTTGATGTTCTTGAGTAGTGGGTTTGTACGGTCGTGTTAAGTAAGTTGTTAGGTTATGGGGACACGTAGGAGAGATAGGAGATGCTATCTTATTTATCGTATCTAATATTAATATTATCAAGAAACTCAGAAAGTTATCCAACATAGATAAAAAATACAACATTATTTTTAGTATATGCGAAACCCGAAACACGTGTCACAACACAAAATTTCAAAACTGTATCATGAAAAATCAAGTTACCTGTTTTCCATACAAAAACAAACTACGACGACGGGACGGCGCGGCGGCAGCGCGGTTGCGTCCCACACTTCGCCGATACGCGGTCTCCACTCCATGACTCGTTTATTAATAGTTCATTCTAAATACTTAATTCGACTAAAGATACAATATAATATACATACATCACGTGATTAAAACACGCCATATTTCAATTAGTAACTTTCTACACGAAACACCTCTTTTCATCAAAGATACAATTTACAAACTGTTCCACAAAAAACCTTTGCCCTTTATCCCAATCTAACAGACAGCATGGCGTCCCTAAGTAAGGGCCGCGTGAGACAAATAAAGGTGTGTGTTAGATCCCATCACACCATAATTTGTATGAAAGTGAAACCACTTCGCTTTCTTTACACGACCTAGAGTTTGGGACACGAAAATATTCAACGTAAACGTTTCCGGAAAAGTAGAAAGAATTTCACACGTTTTTGTGTGTTATTGACTTAAATTGAAAGGAAAATCTGTGTAAATTATCATAAATAAATAAAAAATAACTTTGGAGAATCATAAAAGGATAACATTATGAATTGTAATATGGCGAAGACAGTCCGTGTTTTTCTTTTTTTCGCTGCACTACGTAGATATAATCAAAGAGATTGGGATTGGATTTGGATCGGATTGATTGGTATTTTAGCACAGATAAAAAAAAAATACTGAAACATGCTTCACCAATGGGATTTGATACGATTAACTTAACGGTTAACTGTCCATTATGTTATCCTTTTATGATTCTGCCAAAGTGGCCTTTTTAGGCCCCCAGGTAGGAACAGAATTTCTAAATATAAAGGCTTACCGTGAAATGATGTTGGTAGGTAGGTACTAGGTAGGTACAAGTCTCTTTTATTAACCGACAATAAAGGAGGAGGTTCTCAATACGATGCTTTTTTTTTGTAACATTGTACCTTTTAATGAGATAATGACTGTGAACTTATGTGTCCGTCCGTGGCTATTTCTTTTTTTATCTATAGTGTAATATACCACAGTGCAGTTGTTACCTTTAGTGTAAGATATGTGTATTTCAACTTTAATACTTTTGCAAGGATATAAAACGAGCTCCCAATGTGCAATTACATAGCGTTATCTCATTAAGTCATTAGTTAATAGATGTAGATTGCACAATTTAGATTAAGTACTTTAGTATTATTGGTTGTTTATTATCACAATTAAAGCGCACAAAGATTAAAATATAAGGTCCCATTAAAATAGATGGACAAACTTTTAGAAATCATTCAGACCACCAACATAAGGAAGACGGTAAAAAAAATACATATTAAAAACGCATAGATAACGACAAGACAAGAAAAATAATAATCAGGTAACGAAAATACTAATGTGGCGCGGCGGTAATTTATTATTTTAGGTCAAAATAAAATAATTTTATTCAGTGTTCTTTTTTTTGCTTGGATATCTTTGGTTAGACATACTGAGCGCCGGGTTAAAATTTGTCCATCTATTTTAATAGGACCCTGTATATTTTAATAACAGAACCTCACCTGCCTAGCTTCTTCCCAACTATGTCCAGCTGGGCAATTGCGTAATACACTATCAGTAGCAATGGGTTTCATTTTGACAGTTCAACAACATTCATTACGTTATTTACGTTGTTGAGCAGACACATTTTTCGAACATAAGGAGCAATGGATTAGCAATATCCTTCAAAATTATTCAGATTGAGATTGATAGTGTGTTACGTAATTACGGTGCGGTTCGGCTTCCAATCTCACCAGATGCAGCTGAATACCAGTATATTACATGCAGCGACTTCCTATCTGATCTCCACACCCCAGTAAAGGCTCCTTCAAACAGGCGCGACACGCGATATAATCGCGCGCGACACAAAGGCACCGCTCGTTGCGCGACTGGCGGTGCCTTTACTGGGTAATACGATAGGTCCTTGGTAAGACTGGTTTTTCTAAAAGAATAAACCAAGAATATCTTTTTTCGCTCCCAGAGGCGATGAAGCGTAAAACACATAAGGCCATATTTTGCGGACTATACCAGACGGATTAAATGGCCCGTGATAAAGCATTCACTTGGCGATAAGCAGGTTTATTTATATACCTACATAAAGTACAGACGCCAGCACATCAAGCTACTACAATCTGTCAAATTTCTTTAATAGATTTTCAACTTTATTGCTACATCATAATTATGGTTCAAAGTTGATTGTGAAAATTTGACAGATTTGGGTAGCTTGTTGTGCTGGCGTCTGTACATAAGATTAGGTTAGGTTGACAGCCTAGTTGTTCTAGTGGTGCCAAGCGCTGCTGCTAAGCATGAGGTCCTGGGTTCGGTTCCCAGGCCGGGCAAAATGTTATTAGGTTTTCCGTCTGGAATTACTCAGTAGCCGCCCGGAGTTTGGATTTGTACTATGGGTACACTTCTGCCAACCTTTCGAGGAACCAAGGCGTTATGTTAACAATAAGAATAATATACAGCGGTGCTATTCTGTAAAAATCTCACGTTGAGATTTTTACAGAATCGACCGGCAGGTGTGTCGCATTGCGTGACTTTGAATGAAAACATAAAAGTGAGAATGAGTATTGAGATCAATCAGCTGCTTCTGTTGTTAATTTTTCAGAGAACAAGTTGCATGACTTAAGGCATATATCTACATATCGTCACTGGAAAGGAAAAAATGCTGAAGCGCCATTTGGGCCAAAATTAGTTATATTATATCGTTGAATTAAATTTTTTTTTCTTCGTCGATCTGTTTAGGTTTCAAGACAATCTGAGACAATTTTATTAATTAATTCAGACTGTCTAAAAAAATGGTTGAAAATTGTTTCAAAAATATTTATTATTATAAAATAATTGTGTACCTAATAATTTATTATTAATATAAAATAATAATAATAATTCACACCTATAATATAGATCAAGGCTAGAATACAATCCCAGAGATTGCAGAGATACCATTATCAACAGACTGCGCATTACCTAAACTTACATCTAACAAACAATTTTCAATCTTGGGATTGCAGTTCTCTTCACATTGTGAAAAAACCTTGACAAATAGGTATGCGGTTACAAGACCTATCTGAAAACAGCTATATCTCTTCATTGTTTTCATATTTTGGCGCAAAAATATCCGTAAATCACAAAACCGCTGTACCGTTGACCGTAATTTACAGTTATTGTGAAAAAAAAAGCTATGGAAAATTTTCGCAAATTCTATTCTTTCACACACAAACATTCTGCAGGTGCCACGAAGTGATATAATGTGTTTAAAATATGAAATAAAATAACGTAGAATTTCCAACAAAAATATTTTAAGTAACTTTTAAAACTTGTCATCGCCGCAATATATTGAGTTCATTTTGTTTTTTAAGCTGAGTGACGTCGCGGCACGGCACGGAACGGCAGGGCCTGCTTCGGCAGCCCGAAGGCCGCTGGTATGACGCGGCATGCCATCGCATAGGTACTTGGAGCATGTCACGTCACGTCGTGGCATCCCGCAGAAAGCACAGCCTGCCAAAAACTATTTCAGAATCCTGTGACCTATGTGGCTCGCGAGATGCGGTGGCACGCCGCGGCAATCCGTGGAATGAAACTGCATGACACGACATGCTGCGGCGTCCCGCTGCATGCCACGACATGCCGCGGTTTGTTTGTCTCGAAATAAAGTAATATGAATTCTAAGCTACTTGAAAAAGGAACTTGATCGGAAATAAATCCTTTACCGTGCCGTGCCGTGTCGCGACGTCAGTGTCGTCAGCCAGTGCCGGCCCTTAGACTTTGAGCACGCCTAGACTAGTAACTGTACCGGCTCAACAGAATAAGTGGCCAACTTATACAGATTATTGTTATCACTGGCGTGCGGCCTACTGTATGATCACAACATTGATATATATGCACAGACATAGATACACCTAGATAACGCAAGAGCAACTAACTACCTCCTCCTTTTTTTGAAGTCGGTTAAAAATCGTAAGCCGCCACTTTCGCGCTGCTGGCTGGGTGAGCGTGAGCGCTGGCGCTCGGCCCCGGGGGTGGGGCAAGACAGGTGCAGCACGCGGCGGCGTCTTTGAATCGATTTGATTTTTCCATCACGAAATAGTGCTTGTGACGTCATAGTAGTTAGTCAAAAAATGGCACGCTTGGTTTTCATACAGATCGTGATACTTGCGTTATCTAGGTCTATCTCACGTATATCTGATATATGGTGCAGTAGGAATTTCGCATACATACGACATTGCCAAGTTTCATGAAAACAGATTCAATAGTTTGGCCATTTTGTTTTTTTTCTAAACTATACAGGGTTTATTTTCAAAGAGCAGCCAAATTTAAGAGTGTGATACAGACCATCATACTGAACAACTTTCTCCATGGGACCAATATCGTAATCGCGAAAAATTTATCAACTATCCCATAGAAAACTTCAATACTTACTCGACCTAAAAGTATGGGACGGCTGAATTTTTTTTGGCTGGATTTTCATGAAAATAGGCAGTAAAGTTTGCAGTACCTACCTATCTGAAAAATCTTTAATCTTCAACAGAGTCACAGGGTGCATCTAGTCCCTACATAAAACGACACCCAAACCATTATGAAGAAGTTTTAGACCACTAAAATTCCTCCATACAATAATAGAACCTAATAACTTTGAAAATAATGCGTAGTGACCAGGATTTGTGTGAATATCTGAATAGGGCCTAGGAACATAAATATGTCGGTACACAGAACTAAGCGTTAATGCTAGCAAATAATGTGGCTATACAATGTTGTGATAGCATTTATATGGAAATAATATGGCTGATTCAAGGTATATGGTTTATAGACCAATTGGAATAAATTAATGTTTGTAAGGAGGAGATGGAAGATGGTGAACTGTTTGCTTAGAAAATAATGAAGGTATGATTATGTTTCGATAACGAACACTTTCTAAGGGCTCCTTTAAACAGGCGCGACACGACACGCGACACAAAGGAACTGCAAGTCGCGCAACGACCGCTGCCTTTGTGTCGCGCGCGATTATATCACGTGTCGCGCCTGTTTATTCCTACAAACAGCCTTAACCCCCGGTTGGTGTAGGACTATTGCAGGATATGGAAAAATAAAAAAAAATGGGTTAATGGATTTGGGTGGCTAACGTGGACTGGTTACCAAAAAACTATGAAAGAAGTATGGCCCCTGCCTGATTAATGTTTTATATATACACGGATAAAATGGCAGGGGGTGACTTACACACTCAATATAATGGGCCCTATAAACAATGCAAAAACATAATAATAAAATCTATAAATAATTTTAACAAAGAACGGTATTGAAATACAGCCGGCCTTTTCTGCATTCACTTTTTGGTACAAAACATAAAATCTAAAGATAATATTCACGACTTACGACACACAGCGTCTAATAAACCACAATCTTTGTTGGTGACCCAAAAACTGAACCAATGTTTCAAGCTATAAAAGGAACTAAATTGAGACTGTTAAGTAGCCAAAATATATTGGGTCAGTCTAATATTATGATGCTGAACAATGAATTTGATATTTTAATGGACTCTAAAGTTACTGAACTATTGGGTCAAGTGGTCTTATTTTTGTTCCATGTAGCACTGAATATGAAATAAGAATAACAAGTTCTCATCCACAGTTCTTTCGTAGACGTATTTTTTTCCTTATTAATTCCCACTGCTGGACAAAGGCCTCCCCTTTTTCCGTCCAAACCTCTCTTCAGCGATCTCTGGCCATGTTGGCCCTGCAAACCTCGTTAGATCTTCACACCACCTTCGCCGTGGTTCTACCTCGAAGGCATTGTTCTCCTTCAGGCGTCCAGTGAGTGACGATCTTTGCCCAACTCTCCGGGTGCATTCACGCGACATGTCCGGCCCACTCCCACTTCAGCCTGGTTGTTTTTTCTCCAACATCCGCCACTTGAGTTATGGAGCGCAGCGTGGTGGTTTTGACTCAGTCTGTGCGCTTGACAACTATTATGCTGCGCTCCATTGCCCTTTGGCAAATCTTGAGTTTGGACTTCTATTGTTCAGTAAGTGACCAAGTTTGTGCACTATAGGTTAAGACAGGCAGGATGCACATGTCGATTAGTTTCCTTTTGAGTGTTCTATATGAAGATTACCTTTCATATTATTGTGTTCTTTAAGTACCTATAACAAACTAAACTTAAGCTCCATTTACACGGTGCAAGTTTCTGGAATGTTCAAGAGCAATAATCGCAATCGCAGCAAAGCACGTTCAATTATTGCCATTCAAGAATTCTTGAATGGAAATTAACTCAATATTATAAAATAACTTTAATTTCGGAAGTCGGTGTCTTGTGGGATCTGTATTTTAGTTTCAGTTTTTTGCCACCGACTTCCGAAATTAAGGTTACTTCATAATTTTGAGTTAATTCATTTTTGAAGTCGATTAATTTTTAAAAAAATTAAGTACCTACTTTTTTATTTCGTAATTTTTAGTTTTAAGTAAAAACTGCAATATAAATGTTTGTAATAACTAGGTAATAGTTTTGTTGTAAGTAATGTACTAGAATTTGATGAAGGTTTTGAGATGTTTTACCTTTGACATTACACCCGTAGCTCGTATCAATAAGTCAGGCCGTCACACTTACACGTATTCATCCATAATTTATCTTGGAAATGACTGAATAGATTTTGATGAAACTTGCACTGTTCTCTAAAGTAAATGTAAACCAATAAAAAAATGGTCACGATCCGATTAATAATTGCGGAGAAATGAGTGGACAAATATACATACATACATCTATAAAATTTTGTATATTCGTTTGGAAACCCTAATAGATTGATTATGTTACTATAATGCAGTTCCAATAATATTACATACTTACGTGTCGAATCGATAACCTCCTTTTTTTTTAAGTCGGTAAAAAGAAAAACTATTTTCTTTATCAAGAGCAAATCTCTTCTTCCCATCTTTCATTACTTTACAAAACAGTTATTTTTTATCCTAGCACAAACAAAAAAGTTCTCAGCAAAGACAATTTTAAATTAGAGATAAAAGTTCTATTATCTGTGAGAAATCAAAGTGTCTTAAGTCCCTTTTGTAAAAAAAAAAGAAAAAAACTTTTGCTAAGCGTTGAAATATCGACGCCGTCATTTAACGTTCATTCCAACAGTTAAGAACTCCTGTCATTTCTTTTATTCTCTTGAAAGAAGGATAATCGAAGTTTTTGAAGAATATTTTAATAAAAAGCTGTACGATGTGATTCATTTTTCGTATTTTGGCAGATGCTGGAATTAGGTTCATTCGCACGCAAGACGGAACTTGGCACAAAGATTGAGGAGCCATAATTCGGACCAACGAATGATGGACTACTTTGTTCTGTAAAGTGAAAAATGTTTAGGACATAAATCCGTCTTCAAAATATTGAGGACATAATTATTAGTCTACCACAACAAAGAAGTTTAATCAACTCGAAGCCGAAGATCTTAAAGATAATTTTAAATTGGAAGTTTTTTTTTTTTTTTTAATTAATTAGACAAAACTTATCATGTTGATGTAGGTTATAAATTATAGAGAAAAACTGTTAAAAAATGGTTGTCGCAGGAAAAGCCTTTTTTCCTATTTACACTTTGTAGGTATGGATTTTAAAGTAAAAATACATAAATCAAGTAAAGGATCAGATTCAGTTAAATACTACAAGGTACAATATACCAAAGAAGATCGAAAGTAAGTTAGTGCTTACTGACGTCACTTTGCTGATAAGTAGTGAACAGTCGCCTGATTGCGCACACGCACCATACAAACACTGTGATTACTACGTCATCGCGTTTGTGCGTCGACTCACCGATAGCGTCATGAAATGTCTTATAATCTTTAGGAGATGTTAATGAATATAACAGTTTTTAAAACTCGATGAATTCATTTTAAAAAAGTTTCTTTCTATCACTAATGCAAATCACAGCTACTGAAAGCTGTGTTTTGGAAAGAACTTGTATGGAGAGTTATTGTAAGCTTAAAATTATATATTCTCTTGGTTTTCAAAACACCGATGACATAAACTTGACCCCCGACACTATCGGGTGCGAGCAGGAGCGCAATCACGCGGGAAGTAGTGCACAAAGTGATGCTTACTGTAAAATTGCTCACCGTTGCCCGCCCGGGGCGCGGGGCGGGCGGGCGCCGATAGCGCTAGCAGCGCCAGCGCCCACCACCATGTCATCACAACCACACCTGGAAAGAAGAGAAAAATAGTATGAGTATGTGAACATTGATTATTAACGTTAGTTTGCCAATCATCAAGTATAGGATGAACTACATGATATTATGAATAGCTCATGTCGTAATAGCTACAGGGCCAGAGAGCCTAGACAACTGGCTTCGCTTTCGCGTTTCGTATTTCTACACTGACTTTCAACAAGATTGACATAAGCTTTGCGGTAGCTTATGTCAACCCCATACATTTATGACTTTTCCTTCCTCGTTATAGCTGTTATAATGTCCCTTCGTCTAGGTCCTTAGGTTGATAGATTCAACCCAACCGAGTGACCTTGGACCTATCTACGGCAAAATAAAAGCTTATTACGACTTGGTGAGACCCATAAATCTACAGATCTAGGTAAAAATTATATTGAAAAAGAAGGAACTACCATTTATGCTCAGTGGCACATATTTTCGCTGGTCCACCTTTGTGAAGGCCGACTATTAAAGTCAGTGCGATAACTTGGGAAAGCAGACGTCGTTAATATTTATGACGGACTGTAACAATAACAAGTTTATATTATATTAGTGAATTATGAGCTTTGTTTGGTGCGAGGTTTATAAGGTGTTGGTTTTCAGGCTTTGAGAGGTTAACATGTAGATCTCTCATAACTTTTTAATGTAATCTGCACAGCGGGGAAGGGGGAATTAGACATTAAACCCATCACGTTTGTCTAATGCGGGTTGACGGGTGAACAGTGAACCTGCTTACTCAGTTCGTGGGTGCCGCGGTTAGTATTAATATTTACCGTCCTAAAATTGACGTCCTGATCTTGCGCCAATTGTTTAACTCTGGCCATTCCCAAACTGTGGCAGTTCGCATGCCCTAAGTTGGTTTTTGTTAAAAGATGAGTATTTCCCTTAGTCGACTTTTACGATCTGCAGTGGATGATAAGCAGCTGAAACATTCTACGTTTTTCTATTCAGCATGCACACAAACTCTTTAGAACGGTCTAAAACCGTAACAGTCCCTTGGTCTTCGCCTTAGTAGGATTGATAGCCCAGAAAGGTCAATTTGCCTTGAATTTGTAAGGTCTTGCAAAGAGTGGCCAAAACCCCGTAGTACGTAATAGGATATTTGCGGCTGCAGAATTTAAGTAAAACAATAACTATCATCTAAATACGACTTTTATTTTATTCAGAAACAAATGAGGATTATGTACTAAATACTGACCGATCGATTTCAGCCATAGCTGTTAGTGAATTAATAGTTACAGCACATGTTTTTGTGGACTTCTGAAAAAGAAGTTTCATATCCACGCCAGACCTCAAAACCAAAGAACTTTTCTACCACGCGAAGTGAATCACAAACACAAAACTTAATCCCATCTCTTAATCAGAAAATCCACAGATATTCCCGAACAAATTCCAACAAACCATCGTTTGGAACACGACAAGAAACAAACTTCAAAAATTACTTCTAAATCTCATAAACTCGCTCTATCCCTCGTCACGAGGGGAGTTCAAAAACTCGGTTACACGAACTATTTTGAGGAGGGTGGTCGAAAATTTTGTTATTTCACAAGCAACTTGCTTTGTATGAAGGTGGGACGCTGATTATATGTAGTTTTGATGTGGGTAATAAAGGATTAAATCGACACATCATTTTGATAGTTTGAGGGATTTTAGGATGCCCAAGTGCCAAGGATGAGCAGTGCTGGCCAAGTGGTAACGGCCGCGATTTACGAGTTGTAGGTCGTAGGTTCGAACCCAGACAGGCGCTTTACTTTGTATAAATTGTTTCATCACCACTGCCCTCAAAACGGTGAAGGAAAACATCGTGAGGAAACCGGCATGTCCTAGAACCAAAAATTCGAAGACATGTGACATCTGCCAACCCGCACTGGGCCCGCGTGGTGGATTACGGCCCACTCCCTCTCACAGAGAGGAGGCCTGTGTCCCAGCAGTGGGAACATTATAGGCTGATTATGTATGTATGTATGTATGTTATGTAGGATGCCCAAAGATTCCAGTTACTCAACTGAACGCTCGCGCTCGGCGCATCTTGGACAGTCACACCCAACACCTTATTTGACTGGCCAATTCTTATCTTGCGGTGGTAGGGCTAACGCCCGCCGGCACCCTAATTGCGTAACACACTATTACTCTCAATTTGAATAATTTTGAAGCATATTGCTAATCCATTGCTCCATAAGTTCAAAAACGTGTCTGCTGTACATGGTAAATAACGCAATGAATGTTGTTGAACTGTCAAAATGAAACCTGTTGCTACTAATAGTGTGTTTGCGACCACCCTTCCACCGGAGTCCGGCGTCAAGCAGCTTGCTGTATTTCGTCGATGCGTGGGAGTTCCAGTGCCTTAGGCATGTTCCGGGCACGCTCGTTCCATCATAGACCTCATCCATCGCTTTCCATTAGACGTGATCGAGGTCAAGAGCGTACCCATTCAGCAATAAAAAAAAATACATAATTGTTTTTAATGGTGATTTTGGGAACCGTTGTTTTTTTCTCAGTAGCAGGGCTCAGTGGTCTTGAGTGGTCTTGAGTGGTCTTGAGTGGTCTTGAGTGGTCTTGCTACTACAGCATAGCGCTTGCGCTATGCTGCTGAGCATGAGGTCCTAGATCCGGTAAAGTGTTATTGGGTTTTTCATCTGGAATTTCTCAGCCAGTAGCAGCTCGGAGTCTAGATTTGCGCCCGGTTGATGGCAATAGACCAAACCGGAAATAGCGAAAAAAAAAAATCAGCGGTTCCCTACGTTCGTTTACCTCGACAAAATGTAGGGAACAGCTGAATTTTTTTTTTCGCTATTTCCGTTTTGGTCCCATAGTAAAAGTTGTTCATAATGATGAGTACAATGACCTCTTAAGTGGTAGTTAATGTTTTACCAATAACCCTGTATAAAACATTGATCAGGCAGGGGTCGTAGTTTCTCCATAGTTCCTGGTAACCGGTCCACTTTAGCCACCCAAATCAATAGTCCAACTTTTTATTTTTCCATATCCTCCAATAGTCCTACACCAACCGGGGGTTATCCTTGGGTGCACTTGCATAGTGCATACAGGGATAGTCGTCGTTTGGTGCCGCATTTCATTAAAATTTCTTAAGGGGCCTCTGCGAGTTGGCTTCGGCCCCTCGTACGCCTTCCAAAGGACTGGGACCGCATGGTCCCGAGTCATGCAAAATAAAAAAATTAATCATCACTATCTGAATCCGAATCACTTACTAACATGGTACTCAAACTGATTAATGATCTCCTCAACTAGTCGCTATAGATAAACAGATCAATCAAGCGATCATTAGAAACTTCACAGCTCACTTCTACGTTCCGAGAATCCAGACATGATCATCAAAATACCATCTTATCATACCTGTCTGTACTAATTCGTTTAGCTGTCGTTAAAATATTTCCGATAAAATGGTCTGGTTTAACCACAGAGTAGGTGGTTCAAGTACAACTAAATATGGGTTTCCTGTCGGTGATATCTAGTGGATTTATGTTGTAGTTCTATTAAATGCTGTCTGGATTCTGATAAATTTAGATATTTTCTGGATACAAGAAGTGTTAACTAACTTCCGCCCGCGTGGTATGTCGATTAATAGCAGCCTATGTCCTTCCCCAGGGTTCAAAGTAGGGGACACCAAATTTCATCAAAATCAGTTCAGCTGTTTCGGAGATTAGCCGGAACAAACAGACAGACTAAAATTTAATTACAATTATAAAAAGCTGTTATTTTGTAATTACAAACAGACACTTCAATTTTATTTATTTGTGTTTGTATTCAGTTCCGTTTATTATTCTTTCATCTGCAAATAATAAAAAGCTGTTATTACATTGTTGTTACATTACAAAGAGACACTTCAGTTTTAATAATTTGTATTTAAATATGAAACGCAATTTTTAATCTTGACCAGGGAATTGATAAAGGAAACTAAAGTAGGTACAGTCAGCAACAAAAGTCGGTTAACACTTCAGTTTTTTTTAATCTCAGTTATTGAGCAAAATATTTGTTCAGAATTGCAGCAGAAGTACAGACGCCAGCAGGTCAACCTACCCGAAACTGTCAGATTTTCCCAATCAACCTTGAACCTTGTGCTTTAGCGATAAAGTCGAAAATCTATTAAAGAAATCTGACAGATTGTAGTAACTTGATGTGCTGGCGTCTGTACAATGCAAATTCGAACAAATATTTTGCTCAATACGAGTAACTGAGATTAAAAAAAACTGAAGTGTTAATCGACTTTTATTGCTGACCGTACAAGCAATGGTATAAAAATAGAACAGAAGACCAGATAAAGGGCTACAGCAACACTTTCCAGAGACATTACAAGAAATCGATCTGTCTACCCTTTTCCCAAGTATGTTGGGGTCGGCTTCCAGTCTAGCCGGATGCAGCTGGATACCAGTATTTTACATGGAGCGACTGCCTATCTGACCTCCACAACCCAGTTACTGGGTAATACGATACACCTTGGAAAGACTGTTTGTCAGACTTCAGGGCTTCTGACTACCCGTAACGACTGTCAAAGATCTAGGAATGAGAGCCTGGACCAACGTCTTAACGTGTTTTCCAAGGCACGGAGGGGTCTTTGTATGTAAAGATGGTTACCCATCCAAGGACCAACTGCGGCAAGCGTAGCTTAACTTTCGATCGACCCGTGCGGCTCTCAATAGGTACTTAGCCACAAGCCCAACTTAAACATTACAAAATCCAACATAAATGTAAAAAACCACTCAAAACAAACATTTATGATTATTACTCCCCTTATGATAGAAGGAATCTTCTCTTACGTTCTAAATGCACTTAAAATCCAGGATAAAGGTGAAAGTGAAGAAAGAATCAAATTTTACGACCGCCAAAGGTACCTATTACAACAAAACGTTTAACTCTGACGTAACTATACACAAACACTTAAGAGGTAATGCGGGTGGTCGCTCTCGCCAGTTATCTTTCTGGTTAATGACCTTAGAGCAATCATTTTTTGCAGAATAATAAATATGATTTCGATGATACGCTATTTTTATCAGCACTATAGAACCCCCAAAAAATGTGCCGATTTAAACTGCTGTCAACAGAGGCCTAGTGTATAAATTTGACAATTATTAATGAAAAAAAAAAACATAAGGACACAGTATATATCCTTCTTATTCAGTTTATGAAATATCTTTTAAATTGGTCCAATATTGGAGGAAGAAATAGGCGAGAGCCAAACCTCGAATTACGACTTTTTACTTAGGATTTTTCAAAAGTCTCTCCGACCGCATTTCCTCTTAAGTTTCGGGCCATAAAAACAGAGGGGACCATTAAAAAATGGAAAGTAAAAGCGCGGATGTAAATCTTTCCATTGATGGCTTTTGTTCCGAATTGGAACGGAGAAATAAATTAATTATTGAAATTGAAAGCTTTTACTGGGGAATAATTACCGGTGAGCTTCAATTCTTTCGAGGTTTTTTCTAATGGAAATATTTTTGTTTGTAATAGAATTACAATTTGGGTAGTTAATTGTTGTATAAACTTCATCTGAATGAAGAAATGTTATTTTTGTTTACTCTAATTAGTTATTTTATCCTCTTTACTGACTTACAATTATACTTACCATAAAAAATATCCTATGGCACTCGGCAATAGTGTAGCTTTCTATCATTGAAAGATTTTTTGTGATCAGATCAGGGGGTCTATAAAGGCCACTTTGGCAGAATCATAAAAGGATAACATTATGAATCATAATATGGCGAAGACAGTCCGTGTTTTTTTTTTCGCTGCACTAAGATGTAGGTATAATCAAAGAGATTGGGATTGGATTTGGATTGATTGGTATTTTAGCACAGACAAAAAAAAATAACTGAAGAATCCTACACCAATGGGATTTGATACGATTAACTTAACAGTTAACTGTCCATTATGTGCGTTATTTTGTTTATTGTAAATAGTTTTAAAATTATTTTTTTTTTTGTAATGAAACTGCATTTTTAAGGTTTTTTCCTTTACTATTTTTTCCTTTACTAGTGCTACATGACATTGCTTCTTGCCAAATTTCATGATTCTAGCAGGTCAACGGGAAGTACCCTATAGGTTGTGATTTCGGAACATAAACGCCCGTATCTTTTGATTGCGTCGATTTAGAAGTTTGATTTTTTCACTGCTTCAAGGAACTGCAGCTCTGAGTATTTGATATTAATTTCAACTTGACAACTCCACACGTTCCTGAGAAAAAGGGTCTTGACTGACGGACAGACAGACTGACAACGAAGTGATCTTATAAGGGTTCTATTTTTCCTTTTGAGGTACGGAACCCTAAAATCAGGGCTGAATCCATGGTAACAGCCGTAACAGCTTGCGTTGATGTCCCTGCCTCAGCCTGTATAATATTAACTTAGACAACGCGTTCCTCAAGGCCCAACGTTCCAACATACCGTGTATACTGATCTATCTGTCAATAAAACTTTTATTAGAAGAGAAAGTTGAATGATTCGGAAGAGGGAAGTAGGGAACCCTCCCCCCACATAAATATTCTCCGTACATGGCCGGAATTTTTATTAAATAAAAGCGTGTTAAAAAGGCGACCTTTTGTAAAATAATCTTGTTGAGTTATTGTTGAGGAAGGTTCGTATCAGCCTTTTGCGTGTAAATTATGTGGTAACGTTCTTTTGGGGTTGTGAAAAAGATTTATAATGGCATGAATGTACAATTTTTTTTAACGTCAAATAAAGAAAAGAAAGCAAATATTTATGTATTTAGCATAGACTAAAAGACAGACAATAAGTCAGATAATATAACGCCTGTGTTTCCTGACCTTAGGCAGAGTTGTGCCTTACACCTCCATTTCGTCAGTTAACTTTATTAAGTCCTATGTGATAGGGGGCGAGCCTATTGCCATCAACCGGGCACAAATCCAGACTCAAGGCTGCTGCTATTTAGGGTTCCGTAAACGAGACCCTATTACTAAGACTCCACTCTCCGTCTGTCTGTCACCAGGCTGTATCTCATGAACCGTGATAGCGAGACAGATGAAATTTTCACAGATGATGTATGTCTTATACATATGATGTATTTCTGTTATAGTATAACAACAAATACTAAAAACAGATTAAAATAAATATTTAAGGGACGTGTTTTCTTCGGCGGTTTTGCCTTGTGATACGGAACCCTTCATGTGCGAGTTCGACTCGCACTTGGCCAGTTTTTTTTTGTTACTAATTATTATCAATCATATTTTTTAAATATTGATTAAACTATTACCAGAAATTAGTCCTCAAATCCCAATATTGGAGATTTTTTTAACCAAAATATGTCCCTAAAAATCTTTCCGATACTCGATTCAAAATACGTACTCCCGAAAAAATTACGCAGCGAACAAAAATATCTGGTCAAGCTCAAAATTACACAATTTTCTTGGACTTTTCTAAAAAAAAGTATCGTTAGAGAAAACTGGGTTGTGTCAACCTGTCTTGCTCCGTCATTATCTGGGACCACCTGAGTTAATATACCTTGAAGCTCTTCATTAGAAGCGCTCCGGTAAAAAGCTGATAGTCTAGTGTACCTACGAAGATCTATAGACTTGGGTACTGAAAGAGCCTGCATATAAATGGAGGAACTTTAATTTAGTTTATTTGGACCAAGGATGTACCACACTCGTTTACGCCTCTTGAAAATAGATAACTACATAATACGTGGAGCTTCTTGCCCATTCTTCTCCATACGAAAACTACCTTTTGGAATGGGCGACTAGAATCATTTCTATTTAGTTATTTTTTTGACGTTCAAAAGTGCCTTTAATGTGCCTATTTGAAATAAATGATTTGACTTTGACTTTGAATATTTTTGTGGTCATGTAAAACCAAACAAAAACTTTTTTGACAGCACTTGACTTATGATGTCCCATCATCGGCTTTAATCACTAGTTTTAAGGTTTACCTACTTGTTAAAATAATAAACCAATTTTAATTTTCATTTGCTATGCATATTGCTTATTTTCATGTGCTTTCCTAATCTGATTTATTCCGGTCTGAACCCCTGAACCCCCTCCTCCCCCCCTTCTTGATCCCCTGCAAGTTCGTCTTCTGTTTTAATCTCGGTCTTATCCACATTATCTAGGTTTACTCTCATTAACATTACAATAAAATAAAAACAACTGAACATCGATTTTATGTTTTTCTTCCAGCAAATCTATTTCTTCGCTCTTTCATCAACTAGACGCGTGTTGACAGGCGTGCGAACTAATCACGGAGCTACATCACATTGTGAGACTATACTTAGTGATGCTGATATTGTTTTTATGCGCACAGTTGTAGCTCAGTATTGTTGTTGTTGCTGTCTGGAGTTTGACACTTTATCTCGTTTGTAGTCTGCCCTTTTATTGTGTGGAACCATATAAAAGTGGGATGTCTGTTAAGCACGATATACACGGTTTGAAACCAGTCTACAAACCAAGGTGACCTTGAAGTTGTTGTTGTGGCGAGATGCCTGCTACACGGTTTAAAACCAACATCTTCTACCACTGGTTTGCAACGCAGGCTTTTCTACCAAGGACGTTTAAAGGTCATACGAAATTTGGTTTGAAACCACTGTCTACACTGTTTCAAACTTAGGTTTGAAACCACCGTTTCAAATCGTGTATATCGTGCTTTATTGACCATCATTTTTCAGCTCGTGTTTATGAGGTAGGTATACGAGTAGGTACCTATTTAGCGGTAATGCTTGTAAAATTTACAATTTTTTTATGAAATGAAATGAAATTATTTATTCTATATACAGGATATCGGAATCACATACACACGAAATATATATATATTTTTTAATTGTTAAATGAGGTCGTCGTTTCCTATCTGACTAATCTGAGAAGAAAGGCGGAAACAAATTTAGAGACTTTAATATTAATAACAAATATTGTTAACAGAAAACTGAAGAACAAATGAAATTAATATATTTATTAATTGCACATTCAACTATTTTTACACTAGGTATTAAATTAAATAACTATACAAATATACAACCACAAAAAAACTCATATGCGTTAAAGTACTCTCCACATCGCTGTTATTAATACGTTTTGATGTTTAGTAGAGAATTTAATTATGAACACTTAAAACCAAGTTGATTGGATTATAGGGTTCCAGACGGGACCTCCCAAATACCTATAATTAGATAGGTTACCTACACAACATTCGATCTTCAAAAACGGCACACTAACGCACACATAAATAACTTAATATTGCAATAGCACACTACATTACGTTTAGACGTAACATTTGGATGGCATGATTCAATTATCGCGGGCGAAAAAGAGACAAATATAACTTGCGACAGTACGTCGTCTCGTGTACTAGAAACTGAGACACTGAGGTCCAACTTAGTCACTTGACTTCGTTTTAACGTGCCACTTGCTGACACCTTATAACCTATCTACACCTTTTTACACTTATAATATCATTGCCTATAATTAACTGAACTTTAAAAAAAAAAAAAACTTTCACTTGAAATATAATATATTATTGACTTTACAGTTTCACGTTATTTCTAGCACTGCTTCTACAAAACCAAAACACCTTAATAAAATATTTGACACTTGCTTGAACGTTCGAATGGAACACACCCGCAAATATGACCAGCCAGAACCTACTGCTAAAGGTAGGACTACACAGACTCTACAGTACCTAATTTAGAAATTGGTAAAAGTTAAATCATAGTTGTCATGCGTCGACTACCAAATTGTGAGATATTTAAATTTAAACATTGCCGCTTACTCGATAATATTCGAAATTCTAACACAAACCAACAGACCAAACCGCACCATTATCATTATAAAATTACAGGCCATTAATCAAGTGAAATTGTACTTTCATTGGAAAACAAAATGGAAAATGGGAAGCGTATCACACAATTAGATGTCATGCATTAATCGTTTCATCGCTAAATTGTCCATACTTAACGATCATTATGGGTTTCCTACACTATCGGCTTAGCGATAGCGACGGCGAAAATATGAAACGGTTTGGGTTTGACAGGTAACAAGTAAGCTAAATGGCAATGGCGTTGTGGTTGCTGGTGGAATGGCCTCATTAAAATCTTCATAACAAACAATAATAGGAGCCGCATTCAAAGTCAAAATTACATAAGACAGTCCCCAAACACGCCCCGCTCTTCACCACTTTCTAATGCTTTAGCTGGGAATAATAAGTGGCGCAATAAACTCCCCAGCAGCACAGCTGTCTGTATAGTTATTATAGTTATCCGTTACATAAGACTATATTTTAAGTAGGTAGTGCTTTTGATAGCAAAATTTGGTTTAAAATCCTCGATCTGCTAAAAGCGGACGCGAAAGTGACGTAATTAAATTGTTTGTTGCAGTCCACTGTTGGCCATAATAATGACTTGTCTTTTTTAAGTCCAAGAATCAGCACCTTTCAGACCTAGTTTACCCCAGCATTTTTTTTTAAATGGTCTCTGCGTTGCCTATAAATATGATTGCGATTCCCAATCAGAACTCACACATAATATAACGCGGTACGCCTGTATTCCCCAAATGGTTAGGCAGAGGTGCAAAAGGAGTACACCAACATTTCGCTAGTTATGTTTAAGTCTCATACGCTACGCTAGCCGCGGTTGGTCCGTGGATGGGCGACCATCTTTACATACCAAGACCCCTCCGTGCCTCGAAAAGCACGTTAATCCGTTGGTCCCGGCTGTCATTCGTGGATTGGCAGTCGTTACGGGTCGTCAGAAGCCCGAAAATCTGACAACCAGTCTTAGCAAGGGGTATCGTATTACCCAGTTACTGGGTTGTGGAGGTCAGATAGGCAGTCGCTCCATGTAGAATACTGGTATTCAGCTGCATCCGGTTAGACTGGAAGCCGACCCTAACATAGTTGGGAAAAGGTTAGGCAGATGATGATGTTTAAATCCCATGTAAAAGGGACTAATTTACCAAAAATCTGAAGGCCAATAAACGTTCACAATCTAGTCGCAATCTCGTCTGAGCGACAATCAATGTCAAAAACTTGTCAAAATTCTATGGAAATTAGAGGTATTTTTGTCAGATTGAGATTAAGATAAGCACCCTAATTGCGTGACACACTATCAGTCGGAATCTGAATCATTTTGAAGCAAATTGCTAATCCATTGCTTCATAAGTTCGAAAAATGTATCTGCTCAACACGTAAATAACGCAATGAATGTTGTTGAACTGTCAATATGAAACCGATTCCGATTGATAATGTGTTACGCAATTGCCCCGCAGACTGTGAACGTTCTTTAAATTTCGAGAATAGCCCCTCTGGTCAGACTGATTCCTTTGACAAACATGGCCAGCTCTCCGATCGTCGCCGATACTACATGTTAAATCCATTACCGATGTCAGGAAGCTATTAACACAATAAGTTTTTCTGCATTTCCTAGTAGGTATCATGGAAACCTAGGGACCTGATTTGCAATTTCTACGGAACCTTGCGGCTCAATTAGATTTAATTATCTTAACTCGTTTAGTTTCGCTACGCTCCCAACTTTCTACGTTTTAATTCGTTGTACGACAGTATTATATAGATAGTTGTGAATAATAGGTCAATTTGTTTTCATATTTCACTACCTTAACCTTAATAAATTTAAATCTTTCATTAAACGTAAGTTGTGCCAGAAAGCCTTTTATATCGTTAAAGATTATATTGAGGACAAAAAGGCTTGGGATTGAGCTGCTTCCAATTTCTGCATTTTGAATGATTTTTTTCTTTTTTATATACACATTGACATTGATGATTTTTTTTTTTTTAAACAATGACATTTGCTTACTTTGTAAAGTATTATATTATTTTTTCTTTGTAATGTGAAGACGATGTGGGTCATTTTACATACTTATATATATATTTTTATTATTCTCTGTTCTTTTTTTTTTTTTTTTCTCATGGTCTGGCAGTTTGAGTAATTTATGTGGCCTACCCAAATGTCCTTTCTTTGGTATTGTTCGTCGAATCGTTGAGCTCCTTAAGTCTTGAGTTGAGCTGCACGATTTTTGACAAATGCGTGCACTGACTGGACAGGTCCTCTCAATCTGTGTGGTTCTTTCCTCAAAAGACCACCTCAGACATCGATCTACATGGTCTTCATATAACCTGACCAAGATTATGTCTGGACTTTAAAAGAGACTGTGACCTCTGAGTTTGTTTCGGCCTTTCTTCTCAGAGTAGTCAGATAGGAAAAGCCGACTTCATCTAGTTTAAAAAAAAACATGATTGACGTGTAAAAGTGTTTGTACAAACCTACTTACAAAAATAAAATCATTTCATTTCATTTACTGTGAGAAATGAATGAAAATGTCTTTATGAACGTTTAATTTAAATGCGAGTGTAATTTGCATTCATTTGGATTCTATTTTAGCTGGGGAAGTTTGAGTTCAGTTCCATTACTTACTTAACGGGATTATAATGGTTTAAGGTACGAAAATTAATATTATAAAATATATAATATAATTAGGTATATATATAACTAGCTGCGCCCCGCAGTTTCACCCGCGTAAGTGATGATTCCGTGGGAATATCGGGATAAAAAGTAGCCTATAAATATTAATCCAGGGTGTCAGCTACCTCCATACAAAATTTCATTAAAATTGGTCTAGCCGTTTGAGCGTGAAGAAGTAACAAACATATAAACACCCCCCTCACACACACTCACAAACTTTAGGCTTTATAATATTAGTGTGATATCTGAGTTATAGGATTTTGCGTCTATCTTTATATTTACCAATGTTTGACATTGACTGGTACAAAATACCCATGGCATAAGTCCACGTCTGCACATTTGCGTGAAAAAGTATTAAATAAATATAAAAATACCTAAAATTGGTAGCATTTAAGGAATTTCATGCGGCGCTGTCCTGCCCGATAATTTACGGGAAAAGTTGGAATTGCACCTCAGCGAATTGCAATTCATACGGTTCAAAAAACGCGGTAGGTATTCTATTTGCCATTTCAGGCATACATAAATTTCACATACAATTTACATTAGGTATATATGTAAACGAATAATTGTAAACGAAAGTAAACTTATAATAGTTCCAGCACGATTAAGTAGAAGTTATTATTCGAGCAACTTGTTCTAAGGGTACGTATTTGAATATCGAAAATTAAAATATCGACTGTTAAAATATCGATGTTCAAAACATCGAAAATTTAAATATCGATTGTATCAAAATGTCGAAAATTGTTATACCTACGCTTAAAACGTCGAAGATTGAAATGTCGAGTGATTAAAATTTCGAATGATTCAAAATATCGAATGACATTATGCCTAAGTTCAAAATATCAACATTTAATACATCGACGTTCATAATATCTACGTTACGTTACGTTTGGGTTTTTATTATGTAAAAATAATTAAAGTACCTACATTACATGAGGTTTTCCTTGTTTTTTTTTTGTAACCCACCTAGTAACTGATTTCCATCTAGCAAACAAGCATGCAGCAATCATGCAACATGCAAGCAAGCATGGCTTCTGTCACGGCTCCGGCGCTGCAGGGCTCCGGCAGTCCCACGCGAGCTTAACGTCGCAGATGGTCTAAACGCCCACCACTGCAGCTTCGGCTTGTTGGCCGGCTTCGCCGGCCAGCCTCAGCTGCGGCGGCGGGTGTTAAAACCACCTGCTCCTCAGCTCGCGGGCTGCCTCGCCCCTCCGCGACTACGCGATTCTAAATTACACTCTAGGGGTAGGGCAGACAAGACTACGTGGAGTCGGTTTTGCAGCGATACGTTTCTGTCACTAACTTTAGTAGCACAACCTGCACAACATATTGACTTTAAAGAAAATATTTTAATTTAAATAATACCTTCACGATTGACCTAATAGGCTTGTACACTGGACACTGATTTTCATGGATAAAATAGGTCGAAATTGTTCCAAAACCGAATTGGGGCACCCCGAATTTACGTAGTCTTTTGGCTGTTACCCCTAGAGTGTATATAAAAATCCGGAGGCGCGAAGGGAGGGCAACCCCCGCCCGCTGTAACAAAGCATAGGCTCCCGTGGGAACCGTAGCGGCTGAGGCTGGTCGCCGGAGGCGACCAGCAAGCCGAAGCTGCGGAGGTGAACATGGGTGCCTATCCTTTGTTACGCAAGGGCGAAGGGGTTGCACTTCCCGTAGCGCCGGAGACGTTGCAGAAGCAATCTTTTTCCACTCATACTACTTATATCAGTTCGATATTTTAACTTGTACGTATTTTTAGGGTGAATTAATGAATGTATTAAATGTTGAAAATTAACCCATTTTTACACGTAGGTATATTAATTTTCGATGTTCAAATAATATATGTACCCATCGATATTTAGGACGTTCGATAATCTGTATTTCGATATTTAGATCTTTCGATGTAACTTTTGTAGATATTTAGATTTTAGATATATTGGACGTAGGATATTTAACCATTCGATAATATAAACTTTCGATATTTTAATTTTCGGTTATATGATCGTTCGATATTTCCATTTTCGATGTTTCGAACATCGATATTTTAACAGTCGGTATTTTAATCTTCGATATTCAAATACGTACCCTGTTCTAAGCACTGTGTAATAACTAAGTTACAAAGGATTAGCAGTACTTAAGAGCATATTACTTAAGTAATAGTGGTCCTGTTAGTGCTTAGTTCAGACTTCAGAGAGCAGAGTTTTAGCAGTTTTATGTAAGTTTCTCTTTCAGTTTCGTCTAGCTTAGTCTCTGTAACGTGAAAGCTTTCAACAGATATGATAGTTTTGAAGAAAATATTGAAATAAAACATTTATTAAGACACGGATCTGAGAGCTGCAGTTTTATGTAAAGAAAATAATTTCATAATTGAATATTCCGAAAAGTAATTTCCACGAACCACGTTAAATGGCACTTTATAGAAATTTCAATATAATGTCGTCTCTATAAATATATTTTTTCCCAGTACCTGGCAACCCGTAGTCTGGATTTGTGCCCAGGTTGATGGCTATAAGCTCACCCAATGTCGGTATGCAATTCTGCCTAACCCTTTAGGAGATATAGGCGTGATAATATTATGTTATGTATCTAAATAACTTATATTCTTTCATGTCGAAGGAAACATAGCTTCCAGTTGTTTTAATACTTATATAGATAATCTGTTACAAATATGAAGCAAACTCATTCAGCACTCCTCAAAATTTACTTCGACGACATTACTGCCCAGCCTCTCACTCGCCACAAGGGTCATAGCATACAACACCTTTCCCCAACTTTACATGTGCCCAGACATCCATTACCTTAATATCTTTCTCAGCCCCCAGATACACGTGTCATGGCACTTTAGTGGGTCAGACAAATTTTACGACATGTGCTCTGACGTCAAAGGCAAGGTTTAAGTTTTGTTTTTTGAAAATGGAATGTGTAGTCTTTTGTGCCAGCTTTGAGGGTCATGAAGGAGTTTCGTTGTGTTTTTGTAAGCAGATTTTAATATAAGAAGGAATGTAAAAATTGGATTGTTTGATTCGAATCTTATCGGAATGACATAATATATAATACATTCCAAAGTTTTGATATACAATAACAATAACATCACGCGAATATCGCATTGCGCCATTTATTTTTTAATGATTTTCAACTACAGATAACTTATTTCGTAATGCCGATACAACCACACGGTCTTTGGCACAAATGTACTACATCTAACCACTCGACTAAAGAACCTGTACTCCACTAACCATGCGCTGAATATTTACCCGTGTATATTTTGAACTTAGGGCACATTTTGGTTTGTCATCTACTGTGGCGGTGAAAAGGTTATTAAGGAGGGTTGTTGTACAAATATGGATATCAAATAAACTATTTTTTTTTTAACTATCGTCACAAATCAATTTTCTATTTCGCCGTCTTTGAGCTAAAATTAATCTATTTGAAAAAATAAACCATTTTATTGCAGCAATTTAAATAAAACCAATCTATGCAATGACATAGCGAGATAGCGGTTAAGAAAAATCTTTGATCCAAATTGCATACTTTCCTACTTGTATTAACATACACGTAGAAACTTATCCGACGATTTCGAAATCGTCACGATATCGTGAGATGGATTGAATGGCGTATATCCAGCTTCGAAGAGACACAACAATCAATTTGAATCCTACATATTCTGTGTGTGCTGATTCTGTTCTGCGCCACTTAAATAAAAGTATCGCTATCTTTTTCTTACCAGAAGAGTGAAAAAGACGGCGATATGTTTTAGAGCTGCCAATTACTTAATTGACGTTTGACACTTCATCGATATTAATCTAAATATAGGATTATTTCAACCAACTCATGTATTTATACCTAATAAAATTGGCGTTATAGATGAGGTGGTTTCTCAGAAAAAAAATAAGGTTTGAAGCATATTTTTGAAGTGTCCGCTTCAAATTATATAAAGGACAAGTCCCGTAATTAAAAATGTTCGAAATCTAGTCGTAATCTCATCTCAGCGACAATTAATGTTAAAAATGTAGGCATTTTAGAGGTGCTTTTGACAGATTGAGACTGAAATCTCACTGCTGTGAACGTTCTTAAAATTACGAGAAATTGTCCCTCTGATTTCAAATTCAAAATCAAACTTTCTTAGGAACTGTCAAATTGACAGTTCAGTCTTCCATTTCGTTTTAAATTTTACTAAGGGCTGATTTTTCAATCGACGGATTTTTTTTTTTCGTTGAATAAATTTGACGTAGGTATGACAGCTTTTGTAAGAATTGTGAAAAATTCAAAATTATTCGTCGGAATATTAATTATCTGGCGTTAGAAAAATCAGAAAAGTGAAAAAGTTGCTGCCTTTTTCACTTTTCTGATTTTTCACAAAAAACACCAATTTATGTGCAAAACAGAATTGGACCAATATCTTCAAAAAAAAGCTTGTAAAAAAGAAAGTCTAGCACAGATGAAAATGTCGGCGGCGTTTTAAGACGTTCCATGCAGATGCTGAATTTAAAATTCGAATGCTTACATTTGAATAGGTAAATATTAATGTCTATACGGCCGCTCTTTTGGCGAGAATCTCTTGAGCATCTTGAATTTAAGAGGCTGAAGGAGAGTTTATTTTCAGAGACGTTTCAGCTTAGTAATTTTTTGAACGGCTTTTTAGGTAATTACGATATAATACAAAATAATAGCTTCTTTGTACACACATAATTACGACCAAATAAAAAAAAATAAGGACTCGCTGCGCCTCGCAGTTTAACCCGCATAAGTCCCGATTCCGTGGAAATATCGGGATAAAGAGTATTATATGTCCTACTAAAGGTCATGGTCCACCCATGTGCCGAATTTCATTCAAATCCGTTAAGCCGATTTAGCGTGAAAGCGTAACAAACAAACATATAAAAATCAAATCTTTCCTCTTTATAATATTAGTTTAGATGATCTTGGAAAAGGTAATTGTGGTAAAAATAATTAAGGCTTAATTTCTAAAATGGTTTGGTTTCTGAATACACAGACACCCTATACTATAATTTTGGTAACAAATATTATGGCGAAAAACAGAACCAAAACTCCTGTTGAAAATTTTGCTTTAGCATATACGAGAATCTCATACACACCCTATCAATTTACTGTTTTCACGAACTCAATTTACCATTCGCGTAATTAACCGACTTCAAAAAAGGAGGAGGTTCTCAGTTCGACAGTATGTTTTTTTTTTTTGTGTGTTTGTTACGCGATTGTGGACCGATTTTCAAAATTCTTTTATTGTTTGAAAGGGTATGGTCTCGAGGTGGTCCCATTGTCACCAACTCGGAATCTGATGAGGGAATCCCATGGAAACCGAGGAAAACCCTCAAATTTTATAGGCGCACCTATAGCGATTTGGGTATTTTTTATAGTAACTCGTGCATTTGCTTTCGGAAAGCACCATTTGGTGAAGTGGAACTGATGATGAAGACCACAGATGGCCACCGGAATTACTCAATAATAAACATTTCACGGGTTACGATTCGATTAGGTACTTTAATGTGGTTGCTAAGCAATTTATGCTCGTCACAATGCTTATGGTGAAGTGGAGCTGAGGGTGACTTCTCAGCTCCAGTTCTCCTGGTTCTTACTAGGAGAACTCCTCAACAATTAACGTCCCTGCATCGGGAAAAGCAATATATTGTAAAAGCTATTGTAAATTAGATAAATTACAAACTGACCCACTAAAAAGTGAAAAATAAAAAAAGTTTTTATTTTTGTCATCAATTCATAAAGCCAGCGCATCCTTAGCTAATCGAAAACACTTAAACAAAGCTACTGCAATCTACACAATAGTGAACATTATCTTTCACCCACACATCAAGCCTTTCAACAAAAATTGCCAAGTCACGAGTGACCCAAGGGAACGCAACACCGCACTAACTTTCTTCAAATTCGTTACAATGTTTTGACAAGTAAATTTGCCGGCGTACTTAACCAAGCTTTCTCATATGATTGACAGCAAATGTATCAATGGCTCACGACTGTCACTTTCGCTTGACGAACTGATGTACAGACTGACAGCTTATCTCGCGTCAGTATTAAATTAATTTTATTTGTGATGATTGATTCCTTTTGTTGAGTTATTGAAGATTATTTGATGTGTATCTTCATGTCTTTGTTAGTGGTTTAGTGGATAATTGAATTTGAAAGGGAAATTATTTGTGAATGCAGACGCAGTCTAAAGGCGAGCCTGTCTAGTCGTCAATGAATGGATTGGCAAAACTGTGAGTAGACTTTTTTTCAGTACCTACGTTATTAGTGCAATTTTTTGCCATACAGTAGCTGGCATGATTAGCTCATTCATCGATTTGAGTGACAGTTCTGCGTCCGTACGCATAAAGGTGCAATTAAGAGCAATTGAGCTCTTGAAAAAAGCAACTAAAAAGCTACTAAATAAAAATGTCAATGGCTAGCCTCTATAGGCGACTGCAAAGAAAGGTTGATTGGTTTTTGTTTTGTTATGGTCTTGTTTTTTCCAAATATTTTTTAAGTGGAATAACATTGATGTTTGACAGTTTTTGTTTGGCAAACCTGTCAAAAATTTAAAATTGTTCCTGGGACAAATATATCTGGCTTTGGAAATACCAGTTCTAAAGCTACAGTTTCCTTGAAGAGCGTTTCCTTATGACATGAAAATCTGTCATTTTCACCAGTCAATCTGCCTGGCCATTTCCCAACTATGTTGGGGTCGGCTTCCAGTCTAACCGGGTGCAGCTGAATCCCTGTATTTTACATGGAGCGACTGCCTATCTGACATCCACAACCCAGTTACTGGGTAATAAGATACCCATTGGTAAGACTGGTAGTCAGACTTTCGACTTCTGACGACCCTTAACGACTGTCACAGATCTACGAATGACAGCCGGGACCAATGGCTTAACGTGCTTTCCGAGGCACGGAGGCTAGCTATGTAACATCACCCATCAATGCGGCAAGCGTAGCTTAACCTTATCGATCGACCCGTGCGGCTGTTATTACTTAACCAGAAGTCCCTCCATCTCTCCTCATCGTCAAAAACCGCTCAGTATTTGGACATTACGGCCGCATGTGGCAGTCACCGCTGTTCTAGAAACTGTAGCTTATGTAAATCATAGCCACCGCCACAGACTAAAAAATCTCAGCTTAACAAGGGCTGACCATTCTGACTATTCTATACAATGTATTTATGAGGGGTGTGACCAAACTTGGGGGTGTGTTAGAGACCATCAAACTGAACAACTTTCTCCATGGGACCAATATCGTAATCGTAAAAAAAAACAGTCGTCCCATACAAAACTTCAATACTTACTTGACCAAATGTAGGTACCACACTCTTAAATTTGGCTGGTCTTTGAAAACTAATCCTGTATACATATACGAAATAAATTGTCATTCAATACTAGTTGACCTACTGTTCTCTACGCCACGCACGATTCTGACTCCACTAAAGGAAACTAGATTATTTAATGACGCTCCCAGACAGGGCTTTTAACCTGTTATTAACGACTATTATTCAATTTGCATGTAACATTGAAATTCACTCTCTAAACTTAAGTAGCAAAGAGCAAACCCTTTACTCGCTACATACATTATTATAATTATGTTGCGGTTATTAAATAATTTAATTTAAAGCAATAATAATGTTTTGTGCTTAGAAAGCATACATCTTTTCCACTTAGTATAAATAACAAGCAGTGTAAAGTTGTTATTTTTAAACGTGGTTTAAATCAAAAGCTTTTTTTTTAATTTAATTTTCCCACGTTTTTGTAGATTGTAGACCTATTAATATAATAATTTGTCTATCATTTAAAAAAAAGAGTAGCACTTTCGTTGATGAAATAAAAGTAAGAAACTAAAACTACCCACTTGACCTCACATGACATTTTCCGCCAAAGGATAAAAACTTACTTACCATAAATACTTTATTCTACCACGAAAACCATCAAATTTATTAAAATACCAAAATGACGGAGGCAAAACACGCAGATGACGTAAACACATAGGTACTTAGCTCCCAAAACTAACCACACAAAAGGCCGTAACTAACAAATAAAAACGGGGTCCATCTAAATAATTAAACAAAGACAAAACAACAAGGAACACGGTTGAAAAAGGGGAAGGCTGGGGGCTTATGGAGATTGATGGCAACGGAGCGTGGAACCAGTAGACCCCAGTTGCACATTGCAAACATGGTTACCTACCTATTTATTCGTAAAGGTACTACACACAAAGTCGGGGAGACTTTTATCGGCAGTAGTGCATATAAAGATCGTAAAGAGTCGAGAAAAGTAGCTTCAGATGGGTTCGGAGTCCCAAAATACGACAATTGGTGATTCTGCCTTGAATTTAAGCCGATAAGAAAACTCCAACTTCTTTTTTTTTTTCGAAGTCAATTTTCTTGCCAGAATATGTACTATGCAGGAAATAGATTTTCCTTATTTATCTTGCTTATTTCCCATAACATTTTCAATGCATACATGTCGTAAATAATTGCTGGTAACAATTTTTTTGCCACATGGGTAGACTGACAGACAGAACGGCGACCTAAACATGTATAAGAAATGGTTGGGATGCCGATAATAGCCGTCAGAGCATCTCATACATTTCCTTTCACAGCGTCGAAGGCCAAACACATAACTAAGAATCCACAACGTGCTAAAAACGACAATATAACTTTGTCGCAATATTCTACCCACACGACCCGACCGAAATAGGATCCCCAATCCTCATAAAACAAATAAAAACCGAATAAGCGACCATCCCTTTAACCATTGGCTCCTTTTGAAAGAATGTGTAAGCATACACACATCGGCTAAACCATTTACACTTTTCTCTCTGGGGACAGATAAGCTATGTGCACCTCAAATGTACCTAGCTAATAGCCACCGTCTGAGCAGGACCAGGCCCGTGCCGGACGGCGCGTACCTGTTCCACGAGCGCCTCAAAGAGATGTCAGCAACAGAGAAGGGGCGCGCTAGGGCCGAAGCCTGCCGGGGCAGCGGGATTGTCTGGCTAAGGAAGGACCACGGGTGGGTTTTAGTCAGTAAGAGTCTGACACTCACCCAGAGAGAGACCGGGAAGGGTCATTTGATGACTTCCAATACCCAAAAAAAAAATGTATAGTTGGGCAGGACATCTAGCCAGACGAAGAGGTGGCCGATGGAGTAAAGCTGTGACCGAATGGTGGCCAAGGTTAGGCCAGCGAACAAAAGCGCGTTGGGTTCACGATATCGTCAAAGTCGCGGGAAACACCTGAAAGAGAGACGCACAGAACAGGAAAGTATGGCAGAAGAAAGGGTAGCCCTATACCCCGCAGTGGGTGATTCTGGGCTGAAATTACGATGATGATGAAGCAATCAGAAGTTTTGGCCCATTTGTCATTCCGTATCGAAGCCGTCAAAATGGGATGAGAAAGAAAGAAAAAGAAAGAAAGAAATTACGTTTATTTGCGGCAAACATGACGCACAAAAAAAGCCACAAAAAAAAACAATTGAGATGCGATTTGATTTTTTTATGAGGCATCGGGTATGTTGTTTCTACGTTTTGATATTCTACTTACGGCTTATCTTTTACAAGTAGAGCAGGTTGGCTCGCTCTCGTTAATCTAGAAATAGGGCTGTCCGTCTGACCTGTGTGACCTTTAGGGAAATGTAGGTTTGAGTTATCAGTGGATCGGTGACAGGTGTAGGCTATTCCACTGAGACAAGCCTTTAGACATGACACATGACCCACAAACAGATATGTTACGACTAATTGGCCGGAATCTGTGTAGATTCGGCCAACGTTTTGTACAATACAAACAATGTTGTAAAGTAGACTAGCTTCTGCCCACGACTTCGTCCGCGTGAAATTTCTCAACCCCGCCCGCCCGCGATGTTACTTCATTTTCACTTAGCGTTCTTTCTGACTGTTTTTTGTCTTTGCTCGGCTCCTAAAGGTTGTAGCGTGATAAATAACCTTCCTCAAGAATTGGGCTATTAAATGCAAAAAGAATTTTTCAAATCCGACTGATAGTTTGGAGATTAGCACGTTCAAACTTTATTATTATTTATTTTTTTAGTATACAACGTTATTTTTAGTATATGCGAAACCTGAATATAGTTTGTTCAGAATAAGTACCTAACTAAATCGATTCGAATCATTTTTATGCCATGTTATAATTTGTCCCAAAAATATTTAAAAAAGTTTAAAAGTTGGACACCAAGCGACACTAAGTAGGTTATCCAATCTCCGCGCCAAACGGTTAGGTACCTAGGTACTATTATCAATGAACGCAAGACGGCGCGGCACGGGTGAGCATGTTTTGTACGGACAAACAGGTAACTTAACAAGCTTGTAACTTTGTGATTTTTCATGATACAGTTTTGAAATTTTGTACATAAATTCTTTACATAAAAATACTAGACACGTGTTTCGGGTTTCGCATATACTAAAAATAATGTTGTAGATAGATAGGGTATCGAAAAAGTTTGTTTAAACTTTAAGCCCCGGCAACACAGAATAAAAACCAGCCCCTCACTAAAATAGACATAATTACAAACCCATAAAAATAATCTAATACCACAGCATAACGATGTAATTACTGCCACCTATATTTCTCCACTTCCTTCTGCAAACTGGACTTACCATAAACCACAGACTACAAAATAATTACTAGTATTCCATTTCAGCCCGACAATTTGCGAAGAAATGTTCTGATGCCATTCATTACATTTATTACGCTCCATATTGGTGAAGAAACGAATATCTGCCAATTCAGCTTTTACCTAGAGAGATAATATCGAATCAAAATTATCGATTTAGAGTAAAAGTATCGATAACAGAAGGCCAATTCCCTTAATTATAATGTTCAAAATCTAGTTGCAATCTTATCTCATCGACAATCAATGTGAAACATTTGTCAAAAATGTACGGTAATTAGAGGTATTTTTGACAGATTGAGACTGAGATCAGACGGTGAGCGTTCTTAAAATTACGACAATTGCTACTCTAATATCAAGTCGTTACGGGTAGTCAGAAGCCCAAAAGTATGCAGTATTTGCAGCAACTGTTAGTACAAACGCCAGCACATCAAGCTACTACAATCTGTCAAATTTCTTTAATAGATTTTCAACTTTATCGCTGAAGCATAAGGTTCAAAGTTGATTGGTAAAATTTGACAGTTTTGTGTATCTTGATGTGCTGGCGTCTGTACATGATTGTGTACATATAAAATCCTGGTATCCAGCTGCATCCGGTTAGACTGGAAGCCGACACCAACATAATTTGAAACAGGTAAAGAAAAATTACGACTAAATTCCATCAAAATGGCAGGTTTACACTACTACCTCTATCTATAAGGCTCTCACGTGACAGAGACATTAATAGTATCGGTTATCGAATAAAGTATCGATAATTGCCACGTCTCTTAACAAAAAATTTCACGTACAAAAAATAATAATTAATCGTGAATATTGCTGCGAGATGTATCGATAAAACTGAGATATCTCACATAACAAAATAGTCTCAGGTTTATACAACAGCCTTCTGTATCACATGCCAGAGACATTAACAGTGTCGATTATCGAATAAAGTATCGAGAAATGCCCGAGTCTCGCTTGAAAAAATACGAATTATTCGTAGCATAAGTCGATACCTCTGCAAGATGTATCGACACAACTCGGATATCGATTCTTTATCCGAACCCTACTTTACCTTATAAAGCCCGGTATTCCATATAGGTCAGTGTGTAAGATCCAATGGTAGAGTACTTCCAACATATGTGAGTTACCGGTCGCCTTGTTAAGTGAAAACGTTGTGGGTATGCGCTCAATGTTCGTTGGAAATCGTGTAAAGAATTATTGTTGTATGTTGGTTGCTTTTCTAAGATTTGTCGGAATGCGGTTTGGATTTGTGGCTGAATTTCACAAACAAAGATATTAGAACAAGATAATTTCCCTTTTTTTTTTTCATTCTACAGTAATTTCTGTAGAGATATGAATTTGTAAGGGTAGAAAAGGATATCTTTAATTTACCAAAATGTGAACTTTAATGTACGTAGCATAAGCCTAATCAGCCTAAGTATAATGTTCCCACTGCTGGGACACAGGCCTCCTCTCGGTGAGAGGGAACGGGCCGTAATCCACCACGCGGGCCCAGTGCGGTTGGGTAGATGTCACATGTCTTCGAATTTTTTTATTCTAGGACATGCCAATTTCCTCACGATGTTTTCCTTCACCGTTTTAAGAGCAGTAGTTATGAAATAATTTACACAAAGCAAAGCGTCTGTCTGGGTTTGAACCCACAACCTACAACTCGTAAGTCGCGGCCGTTACCACTGTGCCACTGCTCTTCAATGTACAGACGCCAGCACTCTGAGAAGGAAATTATACGTACTTACTTGTCCATAAATCCTACAATCTATCAGAATTTGATATTAAATACTCGCTGACCCAGCGAACTTTATACTGCCTCAGAATCAATAAGCCACCATACAAAATGTATGAGAAATTATCTTCATTATTATTTTTTTCGTGAATTTTAAGAATGTTTTAATAATTATTCTGCTACTCGGGGCGGAGACTAAGGCGGAAGGGAGTGTCAGACTCTTACTGACTAAAACCCACCCGTGTTCCTTCCTTAGCCCTTTATGTTCCGGGCCAGCGGTAACCCCTTCGGACAATCCCGCTGATCCTGTAATCCCCTTAAACCAGAATTCAATAAAAGGCTCCCCCTTCGTCTCGTTAAACTTTTAACAACTTGCGTAACTTTCTTGCCGTTCGTAACAGTTATTGGGAACTACTCGCAGCTCTGAACTCGGACTGTTTCTTATCCTGTAGTTTAAATTGACCTAATAAAACATTTAGCAAGAATCTATTGGAAGTTAGTGAGCAGTGGTGGCCCAGTGGTAACGGCCCCGAATTACGTGTTTTACGTGGTGGTTTTATAATTCCAACTAAAACTATTTTGTATGCCGATTAAGCCAAAATATGCTTGCATGTTTTTCTCAATTTGAAGGGTAACTATTACTATTCCATAGCTTCATATGTCCGAAAACTGTCTCTGCTCAACAGCGTCAATAACGCAATGAATTTTGTTCAACTGTCAAAATGAAACGAGTTATTCCGACCCATTGCTACTGATAGTGTGTTATGCAATTACTCCGCTGATGTCAAAACATTTCATGTACAGACGCCAGCATGCACCTCAAGCTACCCGAAACTGTCAAATCCCTATCAACTTTGAACGTAGACAGAGTAAACTATAGACTGCTGCATATCTTCTTTTTCATTCGCACAAGAAAAAGAGAAATATATTAACGTCACTAGCAAAGAAAAGAGACAGAGTAAGAATATTTCTGTCCCTTACTGCGTGTCGGCTAAGCACATCAATGTGCACAACAAGTTTGACGTTTATGAATGAAATAATAAAAACTACACCGCGAATAAACGGAAAATAAGATCTTTTTCGTGTATAATTCAATGATAGTATGATGAAGGTTGCCGGAATTGTTTGTCCCTTTCGGTGACACGGATACCATGAGTCCTATAGATTACTCTGTCTACGACTCTGAATCTCATGCTTTAGCGATAAAGTTAAAAATCTACTAAAGAAATTTAACAGATTGTAGTAGCTTGATGTGCTGGTGTCTGTACCTAAACCTTTATAAACCTTTATAATGATTCCAGAAGCAGGGATTTGGCAAATCTGATGATCGAAATAGTATATTTCATTACAAGTGCGGAAAGGCTGTCATTGCAAAGAGTTCCGACAAATGTCTACCCGAGCCGAGGCGCAGCCGAAGGCGAGGGTTCACAGTCGGAACAAGTTGCAATGACGGTTCCGCAGGTGTACTGAACGACTATTTTTAATACAGTTGCGAAAAAATGAAGCAATTTAATAAAATAATAAAAACACAATAAACTCATCTAACTTATAATTTTTTCTGGAAAATGGCGCCAACCGTAGAATATATGCAGTTTTTTTTTTCACCCATTTTGGTAGGCAAAGGGAACTATCCATACAGCTTAGTCTTCAGTATTTTTTGTTATTGATATGAAATGAAAATGAAATTTAATGATATGAAATGAAATGAAACCTAACCTAACTCATTCAATTAAATCTGATATTGAAATAAATTAGTAGCTTCTTTTTAGAAATATACGTATTTGTATGAATCACAAAAACTCTTTAGTAAAAACTTCATGGTTGGTTTTTCTTTTTAATAGACATTATTTTGACAGTTGGGAAAGAGAACGCACGAGTTCGGGAAAGGTAAAAAAAAAGCACTAGTATGTAATAGCCCACATCCCGAACGCTATACGTCCCTGCAATACACCACTTTTTGAGCAACTGTATTAAAATAGTATATTTCATTACAAGTGCGGAAAGGCTGTCATTGCAAAGAGTTCCGACAAATGTCTACCCGAGCCGAGGCGCAGCCGAAGGCAAGGGTTGACAGTCGGAACAAGTTGCAATGACGGTTCCGCATGTGTACTGAACGACTATTTTTAATACAGTTGCGAAAAAATGAAGCAATTTAATAAAATAATAAAAACACAATAAACTCAACTAACTAATAATTTTTTCTGGAAAATGGCGCCAACTATTAGGATATTAATCTATGGCGCCAACCCAACGCCAACCGTAGAATATAAGCAGAGTTTTTTTTCTTCACCCATTTTGGTAGGCAAAGGGAACTCCATACAGCTTAGTCTTCAGTATATATTTTTTATTGATTCATATCATGAAAATGGAATTTAATAAGATGAAATGAAACCTAACCTAACTCATTCAATTAAATCATTAAATCTGAAATAAATTAGTAGCTTCTTTTTAGAAATATACGTATTTGTATGAATCACAAAAACTCTTTAGTAAAAACTTCATGGTTGGTTTTTCTTTTTAATAGACATTATTTTGACAGTTGGGAAAGAGACACGCACGAGTTCGGGAAAGGTGAAAAAAAGCACTAGTATGTAATAGCCCACATCCCGAACGCTATACGTCCCTGCAATACACCACTTTTTGAGCAACTGTATTAAAAAGTATCTTTCAAACTACATTTACATCCAGCTACACTGAAGGAAATGTAACCTGCAACAAGTATAATTACTCTCATAAAAGATAACATTTCCTCTACACTGTAACCAATGAATCATACAGCATTCATTTAACTTATGAACGTTATAAATTGCGAATATCTCTTCCGATATTTTATCTCTAGCCACGCCCAGGCTCGGTACGGTAGGATGGTCGGTAACCAATCAAAATACTAAACTAGATGCTAAAGCGACCGCAAAATGTATGTATGTGGAGCTAAATTAGTGGTTCATACGGGCATCTCATTTGATCAACGTAATTGGTACATGAATTTTCTAGTCTGCCCGACGACTTAACGTGGATGGTTATGGTTCGTATAAATCAAGGCGGAATAGGGTTTATGTTTAGGTACTAACTACCTAGTTGTTGCGTGTGTTTGAGAGGGGCTTGGGGCTAAGTAATAAGCGCGCGGGTCGATCGTTTAAGCGGTAAAGCTACGCTTGCCGCGGTTGGTCCGTGGATTGGTGACCATGTTTACATATCAAGACCCCTCCGTGTCTTGGAAAGCACGATAAGCCGTTGGTTCCGGCTGTCAATCGTGGATCTTTGGCATATTTACCGGTAGTTTTACCAAGGGGTATCGTATTACCCAGTAGCTGGGTTGTGGAGGTCAGGTAAGCAGTCGCTTTATGTAAAATATTGGTATTCAGCTGCATCTGGTTAGACTGGAAGCCGACTCCAACATAGTTGGGAAAAGGCCAGGCAGAAGATGCTATTGCGTATGTTTGTGTGAAACTCCATGCGTTAATAGTGCGTACAGTTGTTGCGTTTTAACATGACAATAGCGGTCATTGTCCTCACCTAATATCCCACCGTAGGAACCCAAACAACAAACTATGCACGGTTTTTCATTATTGGAAACATGTTGAAGTTCACGATGGTTATCCATCGGTTACTGATTTAGGATGTTAACGGACTTTAATTCAGTTTTTGGAAATAAAAAGTACTAGAATATGTAGGTGGGTCAATGACCGCTATTGCCATGCTAAAACGTGGTAACAATAGCCATTTTTTATTTTAATAATAATAAGTTTAAAACAAGCAACAAAATGATGTTTTATCACTCACAGTCATAATAATTCAAAGTGATGAAACGCACTATAAACAGGGAAAGTAAAAAAAATACAAAGCCCATAAAATCTTAACAATAAAAACACTGCGATCTTTAGATAAAACTATAGTGTCAGACAGTATAATTAATTATAATGATTATTATACGATATACAGTGAAAATGGAAAGTTAAGACAAAATCATTAAAAGATCGTTAAAAATTGGTTCACGATCGTAGTGAATAAGCAATTCACAAGCGACTAGCGAGCGCAATTAAAAATGTCTGCGTTGTAAATAGGAAAATTATGTCTAGTCATTTTATTTCTTGAATTTTGAGGAGAATCACACTATCCTAACTTAATATTATAAATGCGAAAGTATGTTTGTTACCTTTTCACGCCTAAACCACTGAACCGATCACAGTGAAATTTGGCATATACGTTGTCAGGTGTACAGAAACGGACATGTACCTTTCATCCCGAAGAAGTGCTGTTTCCGAGGAAAACAACAATAACTTTATTATGATAATAGATGGCGCCACGTGTCTTTCGAATCATGATTGAATTTTATTAGAAATCACGGGATCGAGATTTATGTGGGTGAAACAACGGGGCGCAGCTAGTAATATATAAAGGCGAAAGTCTGTGTGTGTGTGGTTGGTACTTGTTCACGCCAAAATTACTAAACGGATTTGGATGAAATTTGGCACATTGATTGTTTATAACAAGGATTAACACATAGGATACTTGTTATCCCGATATTCCCAAGGGGTCGAAACTTATGCGGGAAAAACCGTGGGGCGCTGCTAGCATTACATATTTGGCTACTGTCGCTACCGTTTTTTTTTATCTTACTTGGTCTACGTCTACATCAGTAATAAACCTGGTATCCCTGAGATTCGGGTTGGGAACATGTCTGCAATGAAAATGCAATGAAATGTGTCTTGTGCTTGCCTTCAAACCAGTGGTACTGTTCTGTAAAAATCTCATCGTGAAAACTTAGGTCAAGAACAGAATGTTCAGCCTAGAATGTTCCGCTGGTACACACCTCCTCCTCCTCTCGTTACGAGGGAGTGGGTCGTAATCCACCACGCAGGCTCAGTGCGGGTTGGTGGATATCACATGTCTACGAGTTTTTTTTTTGTTCTAAGTTCAGTGGTGATGAAATAATTTACACAAAGTAAAGTGCCTGTCTGGGTTCGAACATACGACCTACAAGTCGTAATTCGCAGCCGTTCCCACTGCGCCACCACTGCTCTCAAAACGGTAAAGGAAAACATCGTGAGGAAACCGGCATGTCCTATTACCAAAATCTCGTTCAGCTGAACTCAGCCACGTTCTTATCATGTGGGACGTTCCCGTGAGACAAGTTCCGACATTCACGTAGGCGAAGTCGCGAGCAAAAGCGCAAAAAAAGCAAGCAAGCAATAAATAAATTGAATTGAATTAAAAAGCTAGTTCACCTATCGTCAAATCAAACATAAGTTTCAAATTATTATTATTATTTCAAGCTAAACAAATATAAACTTTATTTTATTATTAATTAAGTTGATTTCAGAGTGACTAGCATTATTACTATACGCAGAGGCGATGAAAGTTTGGAAAAACTGATTGTTGGGAAACCCTAAGGAAACCAACACGATGGACCGATCAGGTGAAGGAATCGTCGTCCTCTAAATTTTACACGGTGGTAAAGGATGCGCTGGACAGAAACCGGTCGAGACGGATCATCCGCTCCAGATGCAACTCCGAAGCTGACGATCCTCAGACATGAAGGACCGACTACAGAGAGAGAGAGCATTATTGAAAAAGTTATAAAAATGTTTGATGTTGTAGCGTAAACTGAACTTTATTGTGTAGGACTTAAAGTTATTTTTCCATAGACTCATATTTGTTTATCTTTTTGGCAAATAAATCGCGGATGCAGATTACAAATATTTTTGTAAACAAACAACTACGGAACACACGACATGACACGGAACAACGATTGAGGTCGTAACCGGTCCCCTGCGATTGACGCGAAGAGATGTTCTGGGACCAATAAAACGCAGCACTGTGAATGGTGACCTTACTAGTTACTACGTCACCAACACTAACATATAACTGTTTACACTATGCTTTTGTCTATTTTTAATGGGTGTTCATTTAACATTTAGCTAAATACGGACTTTATTGTATTAATATCGAGTTTATAGACGTGACGTATTATTTGATGTTGACGACGTCTGTTTTTTGTGCTCAATCTTCCCTGGTGGAAAGCGATGGATGAGGTCTATAATGGGACGAGCAAGCCCAGAAAATATGGGTACGGATACGCTGACGGGTTATACGTGGAAAACACAGTAGTTTTTTAGGGTTCCATACCCAAAGGGTAAAAACGGGACCCTATTACTAAGACTCCACTATCCGTCTGTCTATCTGTCTGTATCTTATGCACCGTGATAGCTAGACAGTTACAATTTTGCATTACTATAACAACAAATGCTAAAAACAGAATCAAATAAATATTTAAGGGGGCGCCCATACAACAAACGTGTTATTTTCGGCGTTTTTGCCTTGTGGTACGGAACCCTTCGTGTGCGAGTCCGACTCGCACTTGGCCAGTTTTTTTTGTTTTAAAGAAACTTTAATGATCGAGTGGTCTCAAGAACAGATGCGGCTGTCGAATACGGAGTCCAGCATCGATATTCACAATCATTCGATACGATCCGTACCGAATCGAACATTAATCAATGTTATTGTAGGAGTCCTCTAAACATTGTGCACAAGTCCAAAGCCCGAAAATTTTGTCAGTTTAAGGGCTAATTTCTCAATCGACAGATAACTTTTATTCGTAGAATAAAATTGACGTCTGACAGATTTTGTATGGAAGAACTGTCAAAATTTTTAAATTATTCCTCGGATAAAATTATCTGGTGTTGGAAAAAGCCCTGAATCAAATAGACGACCGCTATCCTTCAGACACCCGTTTGTTGTCGGGGGCAACCCACGAGGCCACTATTACAGGGGCCTAACAAGGTCACTTTGGCAGAATCATAATGAATTTATAATATGGCGAAGACAGTCCGTGTTTTTCTTTTTTTCGCTGCACTACGTAGGTATACCCAAAGATATTGTGATTGGATTTGGATTGGATTGGTTGATATATTAGCACCGCCAAAAAAAAAATAACTGAAAAATCCTTCACTAATGGGATTTGATACGATTATCTTAACAGTTAACTGTCCATTATGATTCATAATGTTATCCTTTTATGATTCTGCCAAAGTAGCCTTTTTAGGCCCCCAGTGCAAAACTAGTCCGGCAATCCGGAAAAACAGACGTCATTCAGTAAATTCATGAAAATCATGCTAAAACCATATCAAGCCGAGCTTATATCCAAGTGAAAATACGAACTAGAAACCCTATAACACATAGGATTTTAATAACAATAAATTCAGCTTTCATCAGGTTTTCTAATAAGCTGCAGAATGTCCAGAAAATTGGCACATTTCGCGTCATAAACTTGTTTATGTCCACAACGGCATAAATTGGCGTTTAAGTCTTAGATTGCGCACTAGATTAAAATCTTTCATCGGCCTGTGTCCCAGTTAGGAAGCCCTACCTAAGTACTGGGCTTGTGAGGACGCGTTTACATTTGGTTGAGTGGATATGCGTTTGCGCGACAGTTTTAACGCGTTACGTTAACGCGAGACAGTTTTGACGCTTATAACGCGTAGGTACATCTTTTTTACATCGTTCTCACATATACATATGTAATTTAAATTCAACATTAATGATGTAACTACTATTTTTGAAAAAATATAATTTAAAAGAGTGTCCATGGAGTTTCTTGCCCGTTCTTCTCCATAGGTACCTATGCTTTGGAATGGGCAACTGCTTCATATTTTCTGGCTGACCGACTTCTTGACAATTCAAAAGTGCCTGTAAATGGTTTAATTGAAATAAATGCTTTGAAATTGAGTTTGAGTAGTAGTAGGTAGTACTAGTATGAGGGTGTTTCATTGAACAATGTGAACGCACCTTGATGTTGCTTATTATAGCGAAGACGCAGTGTGACCATCAGCTTTCCCATTCAAACGGTTTTGAGAAATAGTGGTAAATATTGTTAAAGTGGATAGTGGTTGGCGGTACAAGTGATAGTCACACACTCACTATGATATTGTTATATGCGTTGGGTACTTCTAAACTTAGAAATCGATCTCTTTTGAAGGATTTTGACGGAGCAATACTACCATATCTCCTGCCGTAGTAAGCAGAAATCTTCCGTTTAAATGGATGTCGTTGATGTTAAAAGTATAAAGGCATTTCAGTTCGTGTATATGAAAAACCCTTTTTTGTAGAAGTGAAATGAAAAGATGTTTATTTCTGTAAGTAGATCTTAAAAGACACTTTTACACGCCAGTTTTTTTTGGTCCAATATTTTTTCCGGTAAGACTGGAAGTCGACCCCAACATAATTGGGAAAAGGCTAGGCAGATGATGATTTTAAAACCAGATGGCGCCGGCATCTCCTAGCTGACTGATCTTTGAGAAAAAATACCGAAACTAAGTCAGAGGTCATTGTCTCTTTTAAAGTCCAGGAAGAAGTTCCAGAAGTTAGGCAGCCAGTTAGGTAGCCAGCGGTGCTATTCTGTAAAAATCTCACCGTGAAAACTTAAGCGAAGTGAGCGTGGAGTGAGCTTTTTTTTTTTGGGTGGGAAATCATCAAATGATCCATCCCGCTCTGGGTGGAGCGGAAGGGGGAGTGTCAGACTCTTACTGACTAAAACCCACCCGTGTTCCTTCCTTAGCCCTTTATGTTCCGGGCCAGCGGTAACCCTTTCGGACAATCCCGCCACGTCAATAGTGTCAATTCCTAGCAAATACAAACTCACTTCACCTAAGTCACGGTGAGATTGTTCTACTTCTGTTATAGACAAAAGCAAAATAATATAAATAGGTACGTACCTTATGGATACTCTGTTCTTTCTACCCATCATCTGCCTAGCCTTTCCCCAACTATGTTGGGGTCGGCTTCCAGTCTAACCGGATGCAGCTGAATACCAGTATTTTACATGGAGCGACTGCCTATCTGACCTCCACAACCCAATTACTGGGTAGGTAATACGATACATCTGGTTGTCAGATTTTCGGGCTTCTGACTACCCGTAACGACTGTCAAAGATCCACGAATGACAGCCGGGACGTGCTTTCCGAGGCACGGAGGAGTCACGGTATGTAAAAATGGTCACCCATCCACAAAACAACCGCAGCAAGCGTAGCTTAACCTGATCTATCGACCCGTGCGGCTGTTATTATTTAGCCACGGGCCTCTGTTCTTTCTACCCACAGTCTCATATTTTACAACAAAGAAAGCTTGGTTTAAAATAATTATTTGAAAAGCTATTGCCCTTTTATATAATTATGGCTATTACCGTATATAGGTACCCATTAGCTAAATACACCATAATAAAATAATTCTAGATCATTGCCCGATAAGGTTTAGTGGTTTAATCTGGTGTAGTGGACTCATGAAGTTTAATGGCAACACTGATGTTAAAGCGTAGAAGTTACAATGTTGCCAAGTAATGAACCTTATCTTTTATCTTCACGCTCTTTTGAGTTCTAAGGGGTGCACGTGCAAGGTTTAAGATATAAGCGGGTTGCACTTACAAGTCAATCAATAAAAACTTATAACTAACCTAAACTTGTCAATGTGGAATAAAAACTCATCAATTTTACGAGCAAGTGTGTCATAAATGTTTATTACAGTGTCTCAGATTTTTTTTCAGACAATTTTTGACATTATTCATTTATTATGTATTATTGTTTTTTTTTTAATACTAGACATTTTTAATATTATCTAAAATAATTGTTTTTCTATAATTTTAATTTGACATTATGACATATCTTTACAATAATTAACTGACTGAAGCATTTATTTTAACCATTTTTTTATTACTTAATTATTTTTTTATTTTTTTTACAGTTGACATTTTTTTTTGCTGAATTCATTTTTAAATTATTATTACTTATTCATATTTGTAGTGTACTATTTCAATATCAACACCTGTTTTTTTTACACCACCTATGTTTTTACAAATAAAGAAACTTTGACTTTGACTTTGACTTTGAATTTATCACGGAAGAAGTTACCTCCAGGAAATATCATTATTAAATGAAGTATCAAGAATACCTTTTTAACTTCATGTTTTCTGCCATAACAAGGTGGGAAGTGAAAACACACTACTAATCATCCAATAAATCAATCGATGTCATAATATACGCTTTAGCATAACCAGCCTATAATGTTCCTACTGCTGGGACACACGCCCCCTCTCGGTGACAGGGAGTGAAATCCACCACGCGGGCCCAGTGCGAGGTGGTAGATATCAAAAAGTGAAAAATAAAAACTTTTTTTCATTGACATATATATTACTAGCGTAAGGACCGGGCTAACGGTGCGACTAAATGGCACCAGCGCGCTGGCCCTAAAATGACGGTTTTAGGGCCAACGCGACTCAGTTGACAGTGGTGCGCGCGAACTTCGAATTTCGAACGAGGAACTTCTATGTAAAATGTTCAGACGGGCGTATCCTTACTTTTGAAATCATTGCTTTTTTTACAAAAAGTCGGTGTCGTTGGGTTCGCATTTTTATTGTTTGCCACCGACTTCCGAAATTAGAGTTATATTTCACTTTGTAGTGTTTTTTGGAAGTCGGTTTTTTTTTTGATAAATGTTTTTATTTTTCACTTTGTGACATCTACCACTCCGCACTGGGCCCGGGTGGTGGATTTCACTCCCTCTCACCGAGAGGGGGGCGTGTGTCCCAGCAGTGGGAACATTATAGGCTGGTGATTAAAGCGTATATTAAGACATCGATTGATTTATTCGATGATTGAACAAAGGTTGCCACAGATTATAACTTCAGAACCACGAAGTTTCCCAGTGTAAGCTCAAAGTCAAGTTGTATACCTAACCTTTAAACTTAAAAAATACCAGCTCAAATCCCAAGACATCTAACTAAAGCAAGACCTAAACACCCGTCGAACAAATAAATGGAAACTAAACACGAAATGTATTAGGTACAGGCCAGCTACCCGAAACTGTAAAATTTTCCCAATCAACTTTGAACCTTAAGCCTTAGCATTAAAGTTGAAAATCTATTGAAGAAATTTGACAGTTTGTAGTAGCTTGATGTGAATATTGAACCCTAGAGCGCTGCGGGCGAACTTTAGCAATCGCAGCTATTTGTTGAGTGTTGGGACCCGATATTAGAACGTCTTGGGTGCAGTTTCCAATTTTGTGTTGAGGGTTTCGTGTTTTGGTACAGTCAACAAAACAGTTTAGTATGCAGGATCGTCGGATATAGTTGAAGTTTAGTAAGAAACCGATGGATGTTGTCGACTGAAATTTAATTTGATAAATAATACAATTAAATTTTATTTTATCATATCTAAATGATAGATGTAGGTAAGTTGTAAAATATATTAAAAATAATAACATTCAAGATGTCATCTTGCATGTTATTATTTTTGCAGTTGGTTGACAGAATACACATCGAAGCTCATAAATATATACTAGATCAACATGCCTATCAAAATTGTATACCCATCTCACGCAAAGCGAAACGATTTTCCGAATACACATAAAATCGATATAAAACATTCATGACTCCCGATCGTTACAGCAATTTGAATCGATTACCCATTACGCCTATCTAAATATACAAAAAGCGTACTTAAATGGTTCTAATATAATTCGAAACACGGAAACCTTAAATAAATTAACATATAAATCGAATGAGGGGCATGAGTGTGTGGCATTAGCATGGGGAGCTTTGGCCTCAGGGATAGCGGGAGCGGTAGGCTGTCGCCAATTTTGGGCCTCAAATGAAAGTAATAGTGATCCGAGGCCAGCGGCGTGGAAAAGAACAAACTGAGAGCGAATCAGATGAAGAATCGGATGAGCAGTTAAACATTTTTGAATCTCAAATCAAGCTTTCCGAGGCACGGAGGGGTCACGGTATGTAAAGATGGTCACCCATCCACAGAACAACCGCGGCAAGCGTAGCTTAACCTGATCGATCGACCTGTGCGGCTGTTATTATTTAGCCACGGGCCCCTCTTTAGCCACGGGCCCCTACATATAGTAAAAAAATATTCTATTTTTTTTTATTAGCCCCACTGATGGGCGAAGGCCTCCCTACTCTCTTTCCACCTCTCTCGGTCCAGAAAATAGATGTTTACGTGTACTGGACCCGCGGGTCCAGTTCCGAGTGGGTCCAGACTCCTAAAGACCAATCATTATTAAAGGAGTCCGACTCATTCCGCCATCTCTCTCTGGGCCTTCCCTTTTAATAAAAATAGATTCATTTCGATCATAATCTACCATTCCGTCTTCCAGACCACGGCCTCAAGCATAACTCTATTATAAAACACTATAATAATAAAATTAAATAAAACGTTTAACATTAAACTCTATCGTCGCAGTTGCTATTGCTTTTATTGCTTAAGTATATACATTTAATATTATTTGTTATTTACATACTGAGTGAGACCTCGGAGAAAATAGCTTTTGAATATGTTTGTATTGAAATCATTTAAATTACAGAAGTAAGACTGGATGGAGATGGCCGATGGGGCCCAAAGGTTTTGGAGTTGCGACCGCGTACCGGAAGACGTAGCGTTAAAAGGCCTCCCCATGGGTCCACCTTGTGGGAGGCATTTTCCAGCCCTTCACCAGGTCATTACCTGGTGAAGGCCGTAGGACTCCGCTCGATGTGAGAAGCACAGAACAGGTCGAAGTAGCGGTGACTGGGCCTATGTCCAGCTGTGGACGTTTTTCGGCTGAAATGATGATAATGATGAAGTAAGACTACTTTAGGCGCTACCTCGAAATTAAATCGTAGCGACTGATCTACTACGCGAGCGAAAATGATGCAATTACTTTTGAAACGCAGAAGAAGAGAGATGGCTATAATGTGTGTATATTACACACATACATTATACATACATACCGGTCAAAATCATAACCCTCTTTTTTGCTTCGCCGTAGTCGGGTAAAAAAGATCAGCATCCCTTGTTATCAATATAAATAAATCATGACTTATTTTCGAAGCTGGAGCTGTTGTGTTTATTCAACAAATAAGGCAAATACTTGCGTGCTTCGCTAACGCATATATTATACAGTGTATTTTTCCTCACGTCTTATTTGGTAAACAAACACGCTACAAAAATACGTATGAACGGTTTAATCTTTGCAAGAAACATACAGTATGAATGATTTATCAAAAACTGCTTCAACATAGTCCTGAATTAAAACAAAATCAGAATCTCATGTAATATTTCATCATTCTCCTGCCCTTTTAAGATAAGTGAAGATAATAATTTATTTGTTAAGTACATGGTAAACATACAAGAGCATGCACGATGATAATAAATTACATTATCCCAATTTATCTGGCGTCCGTGAAACATGTCCAGAGATTAAAACAGAAGACGAACTTGCAAGGGATCGAGGAGGAGGGGGTGGAGGTGGGGTTCAGAGGATCAGACAGGAATAAATCTCTTTTTCTTCCATACTTCTCTATTAGTCGTCATCTCGGTAGTCACCCCCTTTCTAACCATATTCACAGAGTCCATCCATCGTTTCTTTGGTCTTCCCCTACTCTTATAATGTACAGGTCGCGTCATGTAAAAAGAACGCTGGCTGTCAAGCTGTGCATTAGGTGATTTATCGGCCTATTTGGTGGTACCTATCGACGACTTAAGGGGCTTATACGACCTAAAGTGGTCGCTGTCGGACAGCATAGAAAAGAAAGAGAAGCGCGATGACACAAAGCTGGTAATTTATTGCGAAATATGAAGCAATTATTGAATTACAAAAAATCTATTGTTTGGACTAAAAAATTAACACACTAGTGTTTTAGGATGTTGCTTGTAGAATAATCTGACAAAAAATCAGAATGATTGTATGTATATTAGTATGGTTTTTATTGTAAAAAGAAAGTTTTTAGAGGTATCTTCATGATTTTTTTATATCGTATCAAATTAGTTGTATTATATTTTGAACACACTATCTACCTAGCATATATCCTGAAGAATATCATATATTTTTCTGATTTTGTTTACTGTAGGCGATCATATACTTTTATTGTTTCTAAAACTTGCGTTTTTTGCGTTTAGGTCCTGTAAATGGAAAATTATATTACCAAAACTAAAACAATAGGCCTAGTACTTTCTTGCGCGAGTGTACCCATGCGCAAACACACCCCCCCACTTTCTTCCAGCATTCTTTTTACATGACGCGACCTGTAATAATTGTTTATCAAATATGACAAGTCAAGAAACATACACTTTACTGATGCTACGGAACGTCAAGTACCTTACTTTATGTTCTCCCCTTTACGCTTACCGGGAAGTAAATTAGATCCATAAAACGTAGGTACATATCTATCTACTGCATGTCATCTCGGTAAACCTATAAAAGCTGTCAGGAAGGGATTTATGGTCCCCAACGGGTTAAATAGAGCTACAATTACAGCAATAATCTTATATGAAAGTACTTAAAACCACGTTGCGTTTCACTGTGAATACTAGTACAAGTGTACGCTTGAACAAGATATTTGGTGTTCAGGCAAATATCTCTTAGCAAATATGAAATAAAATTAGAAAAAAAAAACTATTTAATTAAATTAAATATCTTATCTCTTGTGTGCGTAATAATAACTCAAATGGTAGGAGTTGGAGGGGCAAACTGTACAAATTCCGTCAAAACTGAAACAGCTGGCTCGTGAGCAATGGAAGACCTCTGTCCAGGAGGGGGACACAGAAAGCTAGCAAAAAAAAATTTAAGCTTATTAACTATGGTTACGGTTTCACCCGCATAAGTGTCGATCCCGTGGGAATATCGGGATAAAACTATCCTATGTCCTTTCCCGGGACTCAAACTATCTCTATACCAAATTTAATCTAAATCGGTTCAGCGGTTTAAGCGTGAAGAGGAGACAAACAGACAGACACACTTTCGCATTTATAATATTAGTATGAATGAATAGAGTAATGTGAATGATGATATCATTAGAAAGAGGGTGACTACCGAGACGACGACTAATAGAGAAGTATGGAAGATAAAGACATGTTGCGCTGACCCCAAACAAATTGGGCAATACGGTGATGACTCAAGATAGTAATATAAAAGAATTGATTACTCAGCACACTGGCAACAAGGTTTAGAACTGTGTTTATATGAACTGTGGTTTAGAAGTAGTGCAACTACTTAGCTGCCTGCCAAATAGCTTGACCGACTGTATTTGTATGCTTTTAGAATGTTCCATGACATGCCTTGTTTTTGATAAGCGATAAAAATTTAAGATAATAAAAAATTAAATTAATATTTCTCAGTATAAATTTAACAATAATGGACTTATATAATAACTACATGCCACCAGTCCATTTGAATGGAACTCCGCTCACACGGGTATACAAGTTTAAATACCTTGGACATGTCTTGACCGCGGGCATAAATGACGATGACAAATGACGATATTGAGCGAGAGCGAAGGGCGCTGTCGGTTAAAGCAAATATGATAACTCGCAGATTTGCACGTTGCTCACGAGGTGTTAAAATAACCTTGTTTCGTGCATACTGCACTCTTGTTTACACGTGCAGTCTGTGAGCCGATTATACGCAGAAATCGTACAGCGTGCTTCGCGTTCAATATAATAATGCGTTCAGGATATTGATGGGGTTGCCCCGCTTCTGTAGTGCGTCAGGGATGTTTGCTGAAGCTCGAGTAGACTGTTTTTTATTTAAACAACTATGCGCTTCCCTGCACGCGTAGCATGACCGCCGTAGAAACGGTTTTGTCGACGGAAGATTAGACAAAATGACAGATTGTTGAAATATTTGTAGGTGTACGCGTCTAAGCATGGCAATGTGTCATTTTGTCTCTTCTTTCGTCGACAAAACGTCGTCACGCGTGCTGGTGCGCCGCGTGCGGGCTAGCCCTAACTTTATTTTGGGCTTGAGAGTCGACTGTTTATATGTGAGTCGCTGCTGCAAGCTGTTAGGCGTGTGGCAGTGATTCACATATATATATTCCTGCTTTTAGGCTAAGTGATTAGAATATGATATTGTTACTAACACAACCGAGTCATGTCACTTGATGAATATATAGAGGTATGAGGAACAGGGTGTAAAGTTCACTCAACCTCCATAGAAAAGGGAGGATCCTCCGACCAGACGGGTGTTGTGTCTGGCGGGCAACTGCCCAATGATTCATGTCGGGCCGTTGTATCTATGATAGTTGCGCGGTAAACTCTGCTTGCGAGATGCAGGATTTTGCGTGACGTCAGTTTGACGCGTTGTTCTCATGTGGCGTTGTAGATACCGCTACAAATAAATATATTATTATCATATTCTACTCATAAATGGAAGAATACTACAAGACTGTTTCGTTTCATTTTATTAAACGTGGTCGTAAAAACAATAGCGTTCCGCGTTAAAGCGGATATAAAGCCATAAAATATATATTATATATCCTATATTAAGCATACTGTCTTCCCCCAAAGGAAATCAAAACTAAGTAAACGGGTGATGGACATAAAACTGTTAGATGTTTCAATAAAATCTGTTCAATAAAACTGTCACTGAAAGTAGTAACCGTAGTCTGGGCTATAAGAAAGTATACGGTTTGTAAGAAATATCCGGTTTAGCTTACAATGTCAGAAGTCAGAATGGATTGATTGCAACAAAACTTCTACCATACGGCGCTTTTGATCTGACGGCGTGCGTGTTTGACCAGATGAATGAACGTAAACGAGGTAAAAGAGTATGTAAGGATCGTAGCAGGTAGGACTAGGCCCGTGCCGGACGGCGCGTACGTGTTCCACGCGCGCCTCAAAGACATGTCAGCATCGAGGAGGGGGCCCGAAACCTGCCGGGTCAGCGGGATTGTCCGAAAGTGTTACCGCTGGCCCGGAACATAAAGGACTAAGGACGGGTGGGTTTTAGTCAGTTAGAGTCAGACACTCCCTATTCCGCTCCACCCAGAGCGGGGAGGGGGTCATTTGATGATTTCCCAACCGAAAAAAAAAAAGGATCGTAGCGTTCTGTAGTTTCTGCCTATACCTACCCAAGGGAAGAAAGCGTCAGTTTATGCATGTATCAACTTATAACGTCAGATGGGATGCCGCGCCACACAGTAAATTGTATGTGCCTTTAAAGCTATTCCTCGCAGTTTTACAAGTATACAGATTATGTACACCCATATTTGAAGAAACTACAGGATCAACGACCGCAGCTAGTGTAGGTGTACTTGTTGAAATATGAGTCTAGACAAAAAAAAGTATTTTGTTATATTTAGATGTCGACATGGGTATCGACATCTAAAGATAACAAAATACTTTAACTAAATTAATTGGCGAAACTTCACAGATGTGACCCATCACCTCTGTGAAGTTTCGCCAACTAATTTAGTTTGACCCTGTATTTGTGTGTTGACCAAGTGTTTTTAAACCACCCTCGACACAGCAATATAAAACACATAAATTACCTATGTCACCACCTAAACATAAAAACAAAATTCAAAAGAACCGAACAAGCGTCAACCTCACCCAAAACTGCCAAAAACATAGACTAGACATATTTTAATCAAAATTCCAAAACATACATTTCCTGGCTGCCTTTATGAGAACGTCATATCCAAACCTCGACCGAGCTCGGCCAGTTTTGGGACATCGGTGTCCGAACTTTTATGTTACGACTGTTCGATCGTAAGTCGTTACCCGGAGATGGTACCGCGAAGCCCACTTTATTACCGAATTTCTGAAAACCACAACTTTATGTCGAAAGTCGAGATCTCTTTACAACCTGCTAGGGGATCCTACCACGAGTCATCCGTAAGTAATTGTTATTTACAGCAGAAGTGGTAATCCGTAAAATTCGCTTCAACAATCAAACGGTACCGAGGTGCGAATCCGCGATGTTTTAAGTACTTAATGTCTATAAGATACTAAGGGATTTTTCCATCGCCTTTTATTCGAGTAACAAAATTGACGTTTGACAGTTTTTGTTTTAATTAACTGTCAAAATTTCAAATTTATTCCTCGAATAGAGCTACCAGTTGATTGAAAAATAATTTTTGCCCTTATTTAAGTAAATTAATGTGTGTTGTCTTTGGTCCCTGACCGTGAAACCAAGCAATGGACAAAATGGACAACTTTTTTTTATAGGCTTGAGTACGAGGCTTTTGACTACGTTGCAATTTTATATCTTTATATTTATATATTTTATGTTTTTTTTTTAATTGTTATGTGCGTTTTGTTGGTGCAGAATAAACCATTTTTCTTTCTTTCTTTTTAAGATTTCACTTATGAATTATGGACGATCACTTGAGTGAGGTTCATTATCATCATTATCATTGACCATCCCTCCCTTTTGTTCTTTGTTTCTCTGGTCAGCTAAACCAAGAGATGTCGGTGTTATCGCTTTCTGGATTATTGACCGCGTTCGGTTTCATAGGTGAAATTCGCCCTTAGTAATAATAATAATAATAAATAATAAGCGGTACTTCTGGACACGGCCCGAATAGTTAGGAGGTTCCTCTCTCTGGAGCCCTGACCGCCGGTAGCTTGGACCCTGTTCCCGATACCGGTGGGCTACTATTTTTTATATTTTTAAATGTTTTTATATTTCTTTATACTAATATTTAAAAATATAATTTATAAGAATTTAATTGAATAAAGGAGATAATAATAATATTTATTTGCAAGAAATACATTTTTACAAGGAAGATCTTATAGCCTAAAAGTCACTGTATTCGGCCTGCAAGCAAGCGTGCAAATTACTTAATTTTATGTCATTAGCACAGAATATGTCATTGATACATTTTTACAAAAATATGTAGTACAGAGTACTACGATGCTATAACATCAAACGGATGTTAACAAAATACCCAAAGTTTTTGGTAATATTGATACACAACACGCAAAAATACTGATTAAATTGGAACCAGCGGATGTATTAAGTAAAAAATTTAAGTATTCGGACAGTCACAACTAAAGTAAAGTGAGCTGTCAACAGTGTCAATCCCTAGCATTAGGCTGCCTTTCCACCAGAGATGAGCGAGGATGCGTAGCGAAGGATGTGTGTGAAACCAGCCAATAACATCGCTTCATTTTTATTCTTCAATTTTGAACGATAAGCTTTAGCGATAAACTTGAAAATCTATTAAAGAAATTTGACAGATTGTAGTAGCTTGATGTGCTGGCGTCTGTACATTCACCGCATCCCTGACTGGAAAGCGGAATACTTTCAATTTTGATTGATTAATTTAATCACCCAACGCATTAGTTAGTCACCCATCTAGACATCCTAGGAAGACGTACATCTAGAACCAACAAGTAAGATTTAAAGCAGATATTAATGAAACATTTTATAGTGCCATTGCCATAAACGCAGTAAACGTTTTCTAGTCAGAGCCCTAATAGATGACGTCATAAACCAGGATTAATGGGTCCAGTTTCAGTCATCGGGCTCTTAATGACGTAATTAAAAAGTTTCTAATAGTTCTTTGAAGATGAACTTCCATGTACTGCTATATTTTTTACTGAAGTTTTTAAAATTGCTTAGAAAAATTCTTGAAGCCCTTTTCTAGAATCTTCTTCTTCTATGCGTGTCAATGGTTCCATCACTAACGTTCATCAGTTCCTGAAAGACGCAGCTGACGGGACACGCAGGACATGATATTAAGTGTCCCATTGTTTGTGGAACAGCACTACATTTACACTCCAATGCGGAGTCGTCTATGAATTTATTTATTTATTTGGAATCATAAGTATACAGTATACAAACATTTGAGAATCACTGGTGCCTGTGGTAGGTAATGAAAACCTGTATTACAGATCACCAGGTTTCCAACTCTTGGAAGCTTTTATACAATAGCACTATAGGGTACCAATCTACTATTATTTTCTAGAATAACGTAATTAAAATTAACAAAAAATAACTCTTTCCTAACTTAAAATCACAGAACGGTTTCTTTATAAACTATTAAAATACTATTAGTAGAAACAGAATCGGACTAGCTAAATAATTTCACGTTTGGTTTCTCTTGTAAAACATAATTGCTCATATCTAGGTCTTCAGACGCCCCGCAGTCTTGGGTTTTATCTTCGTCTGCCAATAACCCAGAACAATAATTCCTACTTCCATTTTACTTCCCATATACTCCTTCTCCTATTTGTCAATATTCCAATCTTCGTAAACTTCAACACTAATTCCAAACTAACTTCTGCTCGCGACTTCGTCCGCGTGAAATTTCTTGTTTAAAAATAAAATATATCCTTTATCTGTGCTCCGTTACTTCTTTTAAGCTTAGCCTTCTTTCTGCCTTTTTTCTTTTGTGATGTTAAATAGCCCGAAGAAGCCTACCGCAAGAACTAGGCTATCGAATGCAAAAAGATTCGAAAAAAAAATTAAGCTTTATTATATTAATATAGATTCTAATCCTTGTTACCAATATTTTTTTTTCAATAACACTAATACAAGTATAAATTACGTAGATTTCAAAATGACAATTGGAAAAAAGTCAGAAGTTGTAGCGCAAACTGAACTTTATACCTGGATTTGAAAGTACCAAATTAGGCACAATGCCAAAGTCGTTACGGGTCGCCAGAAGCCGACCCCACTATAGTTGGAAAAAGGTTTGTAAGATAATAATTTTGAAAGTACCAAAAAAAACGTGTTCGGAAACCAAACTGTGAACGCAGATTAAATTAATTTACTGTAGTTATTGTAGTTATATCGTTGTACGTAGTATGTCGAAGCGAACTTGATCACTTTGCGTGATTTCATGGTAGTGGTTTCGCTTGCTGAGCGATATTTATGTCCCAGCTCGCTTACACACGCCCCATAAAGTTTCGAAGACGCTTACAAATCAGTTTTCTTTTACAATCCACTGCTTTTTCCTGTTTAATTACTGAGATTGCGGTAATTTGCTGTTACGCGAGTATGTTTACGGATAACATGGTTGAGAGGGCAGGGTTCTGTTTGTACGGGTTCTGTTGTGTGCTCTCGGCGAATTGGATTTTGTGAAAGGTTCAACAATGTTTTGAAGCATTGAATCGACTTTGCGTGTTGTGTGTGACTCAATGAAAGGATGATGGCCAAAAATGTATAGAATACAATTTTTTTCTGTACTGGTCATTCTCTATTAATTGTTCACTAATGCCGAATGAAGGGTTTTGCGAGGGACTATCACCATCAAATATCGGCTTTTGATGGATATGATCATCGCCACCATCATCATAGATCTGGATCTACTATTTATTACCTACAATACAAAGAAAACACATTTTATAACAAAAAAAGAGGTTTTCGTGTAGTCGTCGTAGCTTCCTTAGTTGGTCTAATAAAAATGGAGTGAAGAAATACAAAACAAAAAAAAAACAGCAAAATAAGTCATGTTCATACCGGGATAACTCCGAACGGGCAACGATATGGTAAAAGTGGTCATAGTAACCACATTTCGTGTTTTGGTGTATCTACTCCAATTTGGTCTTCGTAAAGTTATTTACTTAAATCATTTCACTTTCACTGCATTCAATCATAAGGTCAAGTTTATCTACTACATAGTTGTATCAATGCGATAATTTACATAATACTCAAGGAACTACCCACTTTGTCAGCTAATTGAAAAATCGATTGTCCATGAACGAAGTCATGGACAATCGATTTTTCGCTGGCGAATTTCAAAAATCCTTTACCAAGGAGGAACTAGGAATGTACCTGCGAACAATAACAAAAACAACAAATTAGTAAAAAAAAAACACTACTTTGGCAGGAGACTTGCATCCTAATTACGTAACGAATTTTCAATCACAATCTTAATAGTTTTGACGGATACTGCTAATCCATTGATTCACATATATATCATGTGTGTAAACTACGCAATGAATGTTGTTGAACTGTCAAAATGAAGCCATTGCTACTGATAGGTAGTGATTTCGCAATTACCCTATGTTGTGTTCCCCCATTAATTAAGGAAGTGAATAAAGATAATTATAATTTAGGTGCGTACATCTTTTGATATAAAATTTATCTTCTAAAAGATGGCCACATAAATATTGATAGTCCACGGAAGCAGCCAAGGCTTATAAGTTATAAAGAAAGACGTAATACCAGGATATAGAGTACATAAATAAATTACCAGAGACGTAACATGAAAATATACGATTCTTCGTACAGAAACTAAATTAAAAAAAAATGTATATAAAGAAGGAAATCCGGCTAATTAAGATAAGTTGTGTGAAGTCAATGATGTTTCCTTTGAGATTTATTGGTCTTATCTTCGAAGAATTAGGATTTATGGTTAAAGAAGAAGAAGTTTGTAAGATATCACGTAACATATTGTTCTTTTGATAATAAGAATCTGTTGTAGACCATTTTCTATTTTATTAAGTAGGTACTTGTTGACAGGGCTACAATGTACCATATCTACCTGTTAACACTGTATTTTGAAAACATTGTAAAATTATTTTTAAAAGAGTAACCGTGGAGTATCTTGCCGGCTCTTCTCCGTACACCTAGGAACCGACCAATTGGAACCGTATACCCAGCTGTTAATGTTTCTTAAGTGCCCATGTAGGTTTATGTGAAATAAATTACTTTGATTTTTTTTACGAGTATGTGGGTCTATTTTTGTGATTCTCGCCACAAAATAACCCTATCTTTCAATAAAAGTCGGCTGTAATAGAAAACTACGACGTTAAGTAGGTCATTCTGTTTGTATTAGTTGGGAAACGTCCCACATTTTCAAGAGAAACCATGAAAATTTCTACGAAGCAAAAAGCTCCTACTATAGTTAGTTACTAGCCGATACTATTTACTAACGACGATTAAATCTCTTGAACCCAATCTTCACTAAACATCTGTAAAATGATAGTAATAGGTACTCCTGCTACCATCATTATCATCGAATTAAAATAGAGTAGATTTCGAGCAATTGAGAGTTTCCGAATTCGATCTATTGCAAGTCGAGCATAATCTCGTGATAGAGTAGCCGCCATAATGACTCCAGTGTCGACGTGATTCGAATCTTGAGGCTTCCATGTTATCAATCACTTCGGATCAGTCACTTACTACGAGTATATTACAGAAGTTAAGAAGCATTTACATTGTTTGAATTAAGTAGCTCTCATCATCATCTGCCTAGCCTTTTCCCAACTATGTTGGGATCGGCTTCCAGTCTAACCGGATGCAGCTGAATATCAGTATTTTGCATGTAGTTATTGCCTTTTTTTTTTTTTTTCGCTGAGAAATATCATTACGCATCTCCGCTCGTCGGGGGACGAGACGGAGTATGTGGGTCTCCCTGCCAGGATGGCAGTATACCCACTAAAACTCAGCGGTGTTCCCTCATCGCCTTGATGGGGAGGTCATGGGAATCCGGCTCAGCCTTTGCATCCACAACCCCCCCGGCGCATGCCCGCCTATCTGGCGGGCCCCGCACGTACCCCCGTCTGGGGGGCTACGGGAATAGCCGGGAACACCTGGCCATTCCCGTCCGGCACTGGTGGCAGCCTGTGCAATACAGGCGAGGGTGCCCCCACACCCGTCGCCTGCTGGCTTCCACCTGGGAGGAGTCGGAGATGACTGTCTTCTTCGACCCCTCCTCCGCCTTCGGAGCGGCGCTGCGAGAGGGTCTTCCTCCCGCGCGCGCTCCGCCGCCTCCTTCTGGGACATGACGTGTTCGCAGAAGGAGGCGACTGCCGCCCAGGACCCCTCATCCCCCATCATGGCGTTGACCAAGCCGGGGAGCGAGAGGTCCGTTCCGATCGCCGCGGTGAGACTGCGGCGCGGCCCGAACCACGACGGGCACACCTCGAGGGTGTGCTGCGCCGTGTCCTCCGCCGCGCCACAGTCGTGACACGACGGCGTCTCCTCCCGCCCGATACGGTGCAGGTACGATCCGAAGCAGCCGTGTCCGGACAGCACCTGCACCAGACGGAAGGAGAGGAACCCGTGCGACCGCTCGAGCCAGTCTCGCAGGACCGGCCCAATCGCGTCGAGGGTTCGGCGGCCGAAGGCTGCGGCGGCGAGGTCCCGCGTCCAGTGGACGACTATGGCGTCCTTTGCCTCCCGCCGGACGGCCTCCCGCTCTTTCGGGGCTGGGCGTTCTCCTCTCGCCCTTCGCCCCGCCGTCCATTCATATACTCTGGCGAGCACCCACGCCTCGAGTTCCCAAGGCGGGGTGCCGGCCAGAGCACATGCCGCGGAGAAGCCGACCGTGCGGTAAGCCCTCGCCGCCCGCTGGGCTATGACCCTTTGGGGGGCCCTGTAGTCACTGCCTATCTGACCTCTACAACCCAGTTACTGGGTAATACGATACCCCTTGGTAAGACTGGTCAGATTTTTGAGCTTCTGACGACCCGTAACGACTGTCAAAGATCCACGAATGACAGCCGGGCTCAACGGCTTAACGTGCTTTCCGAGGCACGGAGAGGTCTTGGCATGTAAGGATGGTCACCCATAAACGGACCAACCGCGGCAAGCGTAGTTTAACCTGATCGATCGACCCGATTACTTAGCCACAAGCCCCTCATGAATTAAGTCGCTCTATACTTACTCAATTCATATTTTACACTGCGTGCAATCAACAGTAGGTATGTACGTAGGAATTAAATTTAATCAGTTGTCAAATTATTTTTGTCAATTGTTTTAATCAACGAATTGAAATAAAAAGGATATGGTATTCTAGGTACGTACATTTTAGAGAAAGATAAAAGAATCGATAATACTTGGATCATAAAAAGATGATTATTCCAGAAGACTAATTCCCGTAATTTGAAACGTTCACAATCTAGTCGCAATCTCATCTCATTGACAATCAATGTCAAAAACTTGTCAAAAATTTAGGGAAAATAGAGGTATTTTTGACAGATTGAGACTGAGATGACACTGCGAACGTTCTTAAAAAAATAGGAATTGATAGCAGGGGAGTGAATACGTACCTATGGAAGAAGAAAATAGGTAACGCCAACATTAAACTAATTGAGTTAAGGACAAAAGTATGCTGACATGAAATGGATATTTAAAAACTTCAGAAGAAAGTTATAATAAAGTGTTAAACTATACCCTCATTTGTGTCTAAGTAATAAACATAATAATATTAACCTCGTAATATTAATGGAGGTTCCGCCGCTGGCTTTCATTAGCCATTAATTATCCATAAAACTTGATTGACTTGTGATATGGACTTTACTTTAACTATGTAGTTTAATTATGAGATTACCCCATAGTAACCATTAATAAGGATTATGTAGTTAACGTTAACGAGAACGCAGTAAACGAACGTGATTTTACGTCACTTTGAGACCGATAGCTTGATCCCGGAATAGTATCACACCTTCCTTACTGGGTTCCGAAATATTGGCTTTGGTAACCGAAACTGTAACAACCAGAAGCACTAACACGAACGCGTGCCGTAAACGTAACTGAAATTTGAACGATCTTTGAATACAATTACCTATTCTATAACATTTTTGTTAAATTTTATGCGACAAGCATAACTAGTTATAAGAAAAAAAAAAAGAAAGATTGTTTAATTTACAAAACAAGACAAAATACAAACACTGACACAAAGTAGCCAAAAGCCTCGTATTCCAAACCTTAAAAGTTTGACAATGTTGTCCATTATTTGATGTCACCCATACATATAAACAAAGTCTTAAGGCGGATACGTTCATATTCGTGGTGAGGCATGTGCGCTTACATGCCTCACCACGAATATGAACGTGCGCTGCATATGCCTGTGCACAACGAGTATTTTCAAATTTAAAATCGTTCTAAATTACGTTAGGTTTTCACCACGCGTTCGTTCTAGGCCCACAGTAAATTTCTTCAAAAGCTCAACCACGGCATTGTATTTACCCCTTTCTGACTTTCGAATCAACGACTTTGGTGTCCGAAACTACGACAGATATTACAGAAAAACAAGGTTGCTTGTTGTTCTCAAAATTGCCTTCCAGCTGAGTTAGTAACAGCTTGTACTAATTAATACAAGCATTGGTACACACGACCGCTAACGTTTACCACAGGACATTCCGGAGCCCGTCTGTGGTTTTCGACAGTCCGCCTTCCGTTAGGCAAAATCGGAATTACGCGACGCCATTTTTTCGTTCAGATTTGCTTCTAGCAAAAAACTTCAACAAAGGTAGTATCATTAAATATTTACGTCTTTCTTTAATTAGGTTTCGCTTTCGAAAATATAGTTTGACCAGTGCCTTAACAATAAAAAAATATACTTTGAACCATCAAGTGTGTACGCCATCTACAAAATGTCATACCGTCTCAGGTCTCCCACATTTGACATTTAATACTTATCGTCGAAATGGTCCACTTCTATACAGTTATAATGAACTATGAATGAGGTTAATCCAAGTATTATGTCGATAACCCTGGTCACCTTACGATATTATTATGATGGGATTCGTGTGGGAAATACTGAGCTGGTGAGATGTAGTAACAATGAAACCAAATCTAGCCATAGTGGATGGTTGAATTCTGTATCACGGATACTTAATTTGCACGTGGCTAAAGCTTGGAATTATTGGTTTTGGGTTCTGGAATTTGTAATCCTAGGATAATTTACGCTTGCAACGGTTGGTTCGTGGATGGGTGACTATCTTTACATACCAAGACACCTCCGTGCCTTGGAAAGCACGTTATGCCTTTGGTCCCGGCTTTCATTCGTGGATCTTTGACAGTCGTTACGGGTCGTCAGAAGCCCGAAAGTCTGACAAACAGCTTTACCAAGAGATATAGTATTACCCAGTAAATGGGTTGTGGAGGTCAGATGCCGCAGTTGCCCCATGTAAAAAAGTGGTACTCAGCTGCATCCGGTTAGACTGGAAGCCGACCCCAACATAGTTGGGAAAGGCACAAAAACAAGCTAGTGAAGGGCCTGCGTTGCCAGAAATAAATAAAAGGCTAAGCAGATGATGATTTGATGACGTAGGAAAGACCAATAAGCTATCTTCCGTATTTTATTCATTGAAGAGTTAGATCAGCAGCATCAAAATCATTAAAATCAGCACTAAATTCCGAATATAAAAAATATCCGATTTCACCAACACTCTTTTTGAAACAAATGTCATAAAACATGGTAAGACAAGTAAATAGAATACTCATCGTGTTATTAAATCTGAAAACTTGGCAGAAGGCGGAAGTAGCGATGCATTCTGCAATAAACATGTTCTTGGTAGGACGCCAAAATAGAATAAAATACAACTATTGGAAACCACGAAAGATGAAGTCCAAATTTTCCAAGATTTATATCAATTTGTTTTCGTGTCTGCATTCTGTAAAGGAAGTTGGTGTCCGTTAGAGAATGGTGGGTAAACATTAAATATTATTACTGCAAATAATGCTGAGAACATTTTGGATGAATGGGGCTAATTGATTTAAGCACTATGGGTGTTATTTGCTTATCAATTACTTCACTATCATCATTATCAACCTATAGATTAGCGCGATAATCTAAGGTTTTCCACGTTTATAACCTCGGTCTCAGCAGTTGGTATTCCGAGAGGAAATTCTCGTAATTTTAAGAACGTTCACAGTCTGATCTCAGTCTCACTCTGTAAAAAATACCTCTAATTTCCCTACATTTTTGACAAATTTTTGCTATTGGTCGCCGAGATGAGACTGCGACTAGATTTTAAACGTTTTTAACCGACTTCAAAAAGGAGGAGGTTCTCAATTCGTCGGAACCTTTTTTTTTTTTTTATTTTTTTTTTTTATGTATGTTCCCCGATTACTCGGAGACGGCTAGACCGATTTCAAAAATTATTTTTTTGTTTGAAAGGGTATACTTTCCAGGTGGTCCCATTGTCATCAGGTCAGGATCTGATGATGGGATCTTGGAGAAATCGAAGGAACTCTTCAAGTATTATAGGCACACCTATAGCGATTTGGGTATTTTTTATAGTAACTCGTGCATTTGCTCTCGGAAAGCATCATTTGGTGAAGTGGAACCGATGATGAAGACCACAGATGGCCACCGGAACTACTCAATAATAAATATTTCCCGGTTTGCGATTCGATTACTTACTTTAATATGGTTGCTAAACAAGTTATGCTCGTCACAATGCGAATGGTGAAATGGATCTGATGGTGGAATACCAGGAGAACTCTTCAACAATTAACGTCCCTGCATCGGGAAAAGCAATATTTTGTAAAAGGCGATGAGCAAGTTGGCATTAGGCTATTGTAACTTAGATACATTATAAACAGACACACTAAAAAGCGAGAAATAAAAACTTTTTAACAAAAAAAAAAACCGACTTCCAAAAAAACACTACAAAGTGAAAAATAACTTTTATTTCGGAAGTCGGTGGCAAAAAACTAAAATACAGATCCAAAGACCGACTTCCGAAATAAAAGTTATTTTTCACTTTGTAGTGTTTTTTTGGAAGTCGGTTTTTTTTTTTGTTAAAAAGTTTTTTAATTACGAGAATTGGCCTTCAGGTATATCAAACATTTTAGTTCTTTCATCTCTTTCAGCAGTCTTTATTCAATTCAATTCAATTTATTATCAAGTATCATGACTCACTTGTTAGTAAAAACACTTATCCTATGTTAGTAATTATTGATATTAATTCTTACATCCTAAAAAAAAAAAACAAAACAATTCAATTTCTATGTACAGACGCCAGCAGGTCAACCTACCCGAAACTGTCAGATTTTCCCAATCAACCTTGAACCTTATGCTTTAGCAATAAAGTCGAAAATCTATTAAAGAAATCTGACAGATTGTAGTAACTTGATGTGCTGGCGTCCGTACACAAAAGCGGCAGTACTGTCCGACGCAGCAGCGATTCACGTACGGACAGTCCAGCCTGCTCGAAATTAGCGACAGGATACTGTTGCTGCTGCCCCACACCCCACGCACCAGGGACGCACAGCGCTTACGCATTGTGGCAAAGAAACAGTCCACTTGTGCGTCCGCGAACATCCCATCCCTGCCAAAATCCTCTTTCACATTCCCTATGCCATTGCATTTCATTTCCCTATTTCCTCTATTAAACATGATGTATTTAAATAATCAAGATATATACAATCTAAAAATAACAAAATTCATTCCTAACTTAACTAAAACTATACAGAAACTAAAAAATAGCGTCGAAAAATTCATCCGCATCGCTGTCGAGTGGTAAAGTACCCAAGAGACTGGCGGCATTACCACGTTGTATGGCGAAATTTCTTTAATCCATTTAGATGCAAGAATCTAATAAGTCTTTAGTGCTATAGTATTTTGCAAGATACTATTACTTTATAGAGCTTCTAAGTAAGTTCCTATAAACCATTTATGTATGTGAGAGGGAAAGACATGCCATGCAAAATCAGTATCATCATCATCATTTCAGCCAAAAGACGTCCACTGCTGGACATAGGCCTCCCCCAAGCACTTCCACTTCGACCGGTTCTGTGCTTCTCGCATCCAACGGGTTCCTGCGGCCTTCACAAGGTCGTCGGTCCACCTTGTGGGAGGCCTTCCAACGCTACAAAACGCTACTAAAATCAGTATAATTAATTCTAATAAAACGATCAATATAACTAATTAATTTTATTAAAGATCAATAAATCGCATCAATATTTCAGGATCCTTATGGCTTCTGACCTGATTAATTCCATAAATAGCTTTTATACAGGCTTTAAAACTTTAACTACAAATTCAGGCTTTATTTTAATACCTAACAACATTTATCTCGTCCATAGACTTAATAGTTAAGGCTTAGTAACTTTGCAACATCAAAATAAACAGATAGAAACGCTAGTAATAATTCCAGTAGCTAGTTTATATCGTGCGGTTGTTATCTGTCGCAGTGTGCGCTTGCGCAGTAAGTAAGCAAATGTGCCGACGCGGCGCACCTTGTTGCCGACGTGTATTTGACACACGAGCAGGAAGGATTGGCAACGGTCTGTCCTATACGCTTACCGATACGCGATCTCCACTCTAGGACTTGTCTGCTCCACCACCCACCTGTTCTTCGACAAACATGGCCAGTGTGTTTATAACCATCATCCTTCTATAAGTGCCTTTCCCTCGATACATATTTTTGATACAGCCATGCGCACGTCAGAGTTAAGTGTGCACATTATTAAAATAAGATAACGATTTTGATCCGGTGGAAGACAAAACCGTTATATATTGGAATATGTCTAGTAGTTTAACCATACAATAGGTGAATGCATCAAATATGATATGGTAGATAATATACACACATTAATAAAAGCATATTTCATCATCATTTCAGCCGAAAGGCGTTCACTGCTGGACGTAGGCCCCACGCACCTCCATTTCGACCGGTTCTGTGCTTCTCGCGGGTTCCTTCGGCCTTCACAAGGTCGTCGGACCACCTTGTGGGAGGCCTTCCAACGCTACATCTTCCGGTACGCGGTCACCACTCCAGAACCTTTCGGCCCCATCGGCCATCTGTTCTGCGAGCAATGTGCCCTACCCACTGCCACTTAAGTTAGGCAATTCTTCGGGTTATGTCGGTTACCTTGGTTCTCCTGCGGATCTCCTCATTTCTGAAATTCCAAGCATAGCCCTCTCCCTTCCTCTCCCTTTGGGTGACTTTTAGCCTTCTAATAAGGCCCATTGTGAGTGACCACGTTTCAGTGACTTAGGTCATCACTGGCAACACGCACTAGTCAAAGACTTTCGTCCTAAGACATAAAGCATATTTATTGGTACATAAACCTATTTAGAAAATGTACGTAAATGGACATACAATCCAAGAGGACTGTGACTGTGTGTGCAATTTTTATCTCTAGTGATATATCCTAGCTGTTAATCCATCATCAGCCTGAAACAAATTGAAAGTGCTGAATTATGCAATATGCGACTATATACTCATTAAACAACTTTCCTTATTCCACCAACACCCAACAAGTTGGCCCCAACACCCAACTTACTGTCCAACCTTTGCACCAATACCAGTTGCACTCATCCGGAACAGCTGACGAATGCAAATGAGATAGCACCATCTTCCAAGCCGTCATAGATCACAATCGCGACACTTCATGACATTCACATGCAAAATGAATAATGTCAGCTATCTTCATCAGTAGACATAGGTACCGCCTAGCAAGATTCTCTGCTTAGAAAGTAGATGGTTCTATTTGATCTGGGATTTCTTGTATTTATACAACTATTGTGCTTTTGGGGTGCGTTGAAACAGGTTGGGTCTGCTTGTTTGCGTTACTTTCACTGTAATTTGAGAATTGAAGAGTTGTTTATGTAAGTGCTCGGGTTATTCGTTTTTCGTTTGTCTGTTTATCATCCTTTTAAATAGTATTAGTTGAAACTCGAATTCTTTAGACCACAGACATCATTCGGAAATCATATGTTCATTAGTTGCAATGAATATATATGCTGGACTAGACCTGGTTTATTTATTTATTTAGGATATCCAACCAAAGAAGTATACGTTACATGACACATAAAATAAAGGGCAACATCAGGTATTAAGTAGGTGCACTCCTTCATTAATTATTGGAGACCACAGCATGCACAATAAAATTAACAATTAATTAGTTACTACTAGCAGCGCCCCGCGGTTTCACCCGCGTAAGTTTCGACCCCAGGGGAGTTTCGGGATAAAAAGTATCCTATGTGTTAATCCAGGAAATGGTCTATGTGCCAATTTTCATCCAAATCTGTTCAACGGTTTACGCGTGATTGAGTAACAAACATCCAAACATCTTTAGAAACTTTCACATTTATAATACGAGTATTAGTAGGATAATACATGTTTTTTTCATATTTTCCTATTCCGATGTTGCTATCAATCACGTACAAGTAGAATTTCGGGCTTCTGCAATTGTAACGTTGTGGTCAGAGTTCTCAACGGGAAATAGTCGATGGATGCTAAATATTTTACAATTAGTAAGTTGCAAGTCACATAACTAAAATCATGGCACAATACTAATTTTCTATGAATACTTGGACATTTTAATATCCGCTTGCTTAGCTAGCAGGAGTGGTTCCCTGACCCTCAAGATACTGTGTACCCCAAATCTAGGGGTTCTACGTCACGGCACCTTCGTCCAGGCTGAGGGCTGGGCCTCTACAATCTCAACAACAGCCTGCTGCACGCGTAGCTGAACTGCGCGCTGCACGCGAAGCAGAACTGTGCACTGCACGCTTGCTGATCTACGTCCTATCGGCGACGTGCTGTTACGTCGCTGTCTGCGGCCTACCGAAGCTCTGACCGGCCTCCTTTACCCGTGTTGGCAAGCCCTGCTCCCCGGTGTTCAAGGCTCTGTGTCCCGGGAACCAAGGAAAGACCCATTGTGAGTACCACCTTTCCTATCTTACACGTGCTAATGCTCAGAATTATTAGTATGTCCTTACCCGCGACCTAGCCTACTACTACCTATCTATGTAAACCTACAATGAGGAATATACGTATGAACCTTACACGATGTATGGACTATCTTCTGCCCGAGGCTTCGCCCGCGTGGGTGTTGGAAATTATCCCATTAGAATGTGCTACCAGGACAAAAAGTAGCCTGTGTCCTTCCCCAGGATGCCGTCTATCTCCTTGCCAAATTTTATCGAAATCCGTTCAGTGTTTTAGGCATGAAAAGGTAATTTTATAATATTAGGTCTAGGTGCATGGCATAATACTAAACTAAAACTAAAATTATTATTAAAGGTAAATCTATTTGAACTTTAAGATTTAACAGTTCCATGCACAGAAAGTAAGACAATGTGCTAAAGTAATTATGATCTTCCAATACCTATAAAAATACCAGTAAGTCACGAGCAAAAGTATGTATACACTTGGCTTTATACAAAGGCGATTTTCTCCTTCATTTTTGAATGAAATTTTATAATAATATTAGTAGGAACATAGTATTTTCGAACCCGAAAGGTATATGTAAAGTGTCGTATTTCAACGTTGCATTCGTTATTTTGTATAAAATCGCAATTTAAAGTTGCCAAGTGTTGACATATTGGTGCTCGTGACTGTACATTATGTGTGAAGTAAACAAACTCTTCATGTTAACATCAAATAGTCGTCTCCGCGCAGATTGACGCCAGATTACGAGTCTGCTCATCTCACTGAATACCGACATCAAGACTTACAAAGTATTTAATGGCTTGCATAGGAATGACAATCCTTTCCTTCGCCATTGAACATCGTTTATCTGATCTTCGTACACATAAAAACTATTACAATGTTTATAACACATCGCCATTGCGATCTATTGACCTTAATCACACGCATTAGAAATGTGACTAGCAAACAGAGAAATCAGACATCACACCGCGCTCCCGATATGTAACGGCCACACAAAGAAATGTTATTGAAATCAAGTGAAAATATTGTATCCGCCACCATTGGCGATCTGCCGTCTTTTTTCTAGCGTTCAGATTCATTATCACCGAATCTTCCGTTTCCTTCACGCAGTCCGTGACGGCTGACTGATCTTATTTGTTTATTTATCTATTGTTTAGTAAAAGCTGTTTCACGGCTGTACTGATTATAATCATTGTCCACCATTCGGGTCGTTTTCTCATCTGTTTTAATCGCCAATACTTTGACACTTTCAAAATTATACAGAGAAAGTATTACAATGGTATGTCACGAATCGATCTTAATCAAAAAATGTTTCTATATTGCTAAAACATGGCGGTCAGTCGTGCGTCTTAATAAATGGATGGTTACATTCACTCGTGTTATGATAGCATCTAGTATTCAGGGCATTTCTCGATTTCAATAAATTCTGGTCCATGGTCTAGATATTTTTGTACATGAAAAATATTTCGTATATATTTTATGTGTCTATTCATTATTCAGATCGGCTATATTGCCTCTGGCATGTGATTACTCGGTGAATGTACTTAACTGAGCACATCTGTACTTTTTGTGACGTTAATATCACATTGTGTTCAATCTTCGTTGTCATCTTAACGACTGTATGAATCTTTTTCTTTATTTCTTTCTTTTGTTTTATTAGCGTTTGTATTTAAGTGTTGAATGGAACTTGCAGTTTTATTTCAAAGTTCATTACCATTATTAATGTTAATGATCGCAAGTGCGATTAAAAGATTCTTGATTTTATTCATTCTAGCACGCTTTTTAAATTCACAGTAACTCAGAACATTTAATGCATGTAAGTTTATTAACTTTACAGATGCAATTATATTTAAATTAACGTTATCTTCATCGTTCATCATAGATTAAGAAAACTTGAGCCCCGGTCTACCTTAATAGGTATTAAGGTAGACCGGTGCTCAAGTTTTCTTTGAAATGGTTTTCAAAGTAGGTTATTTGGATTTAACATAAAATCTACTGTTAAAGAAAATGTATGAGCCTAACCTAACCCCTCGATTTCCAGCTCAACAACAGTTTTACCTGCACGAATACCATTTGACATTAGAATGTTATTAATAATTCAATAAATAGCTGTAGTCAAAGCAATTACTTGGTGTCTATATATTGGATTCTGTACAAGTATTTATTTGTTTAATTAAAAGGTCGCTGACCTCAGATGCATCGGACACAGAAACCCATGTTGTAATGACACCACAATATGAAGTTTCCGTTTGTAACTAGAGGTTGTTTCTCACAAATGTATTATTAAATTTGTGTACATTTATCGCTGCTCTCAACAGAGAAAGTGAAATTTACACATTTGTAATAGAAATCCTATATTTTATGGATAGTGGATAGTCAACAACGGTTAGTGTAAGTAAGCTTGCTTGCGAAGAACTTACGAGATTCACGAGTAAGAGCTTTGTCTATGTCCAAACCCATTCCTAGGCAACTACAAAATGTGTACATGATGTAAATAGTTGTTTGTTGTTGTTTTAACGGCGATGGATAGCAGAAGTTGTCATCGTATTTGTGGTTCAGTAGCTTGAATATCATCAGGATTGTGCCGGAACATAGCAGTTTAATTTAAACATGGTACGACAGAGGTTCCACTCACATCATCCGACATCAGAAGACAGCCGCAACGCAACCATCGATGCAACGCTGTGCTAGAGTGACTGTCACCAGCCAGTGTCACTCTTATTCGACCTCTTTGGTGATTCAGTAATTTTGTAATAAAACTAACGCCGCCGCGCGCCGTCTGGTTTGTCACTTGCTGCGCCATCATGTAAATATAATTCGACACGACGAAGAATAATATAATAATATGCCAAAAGTAGGTGTATTATTCTGTAACTTTACAGAGTGAAGTTATTATATTTTATCTTGACATAGAACATTAAAGCTTCTTGTCAACATGCAACTTCACAAGTGTACAATAGGTATTTGATGAATAATCAGATCCTCAATAAAAGACTCCATAATGTAAGAGAACATCAAAATATAGCTAATGTACTTATAACAACAGTAAAGTTTGTAACAATTTCTCTGCTCAGTGCAACCTTATTACCTCTTAACCTATAACATCCCAGGCTTCTAACTAAGTTACTCTGTTTGCCCCATAAAAGCTTACAAGCTTGATGTTAGTACATAATAAAGGGTTCATACGCTGCTAAAGTAGGTAAAATGGGCCTGTTTATAGAATGCATTATAACCAGGCTGAGAAATAACAATAACCTTCTATATGTGTTCGTGTTATAATAAAGTAATGCTGCTGAAAGCTTTTTAATAGGACATTATAATGGCTACCTATATAAACTTGGAAACTGGAGTGAGATGCCAGAAAAATATGGCGGAACATTTGCGATTTAATGGAAATGGTGGAGTTGATAGATAGAAAGAATACTCTTTGTTATATAATGTTATATACACCATAAAAATTACTGATACAAATGCAGAAATTTTACACAATGGGCGCTCTCTTAAAGCGATCTTCTACGGGCAACCATAGGAGCTTGATATATTGAAAACAAGTGAAAATCCTGTTAAGGCTAGTAAGTCTTATCAGGATTCTCACTCACGGTGAAGAAGACTATATATACAGCGTGTTACGGAAAGGGTATATCCATAAAAACGGGTTGAAGAGTGTATCTGGTCCAGAATCTCTGTACAAAGTTTCAGCTCAAAAGCAATAACTTTGAAAATGCTTAATATTTTTTTTATTTCGATAGTTTATTAAATTAAAATCATAACAAACGTGTCACAGCACTACGAGGGTCATTAACATTATCCATTACGTGTCTGTGCGCCTAGCACACACGCACATCACGGCGCTGCAACGGCGGCGGGTAACAAATCTTTTACCGAGTTGTTCTTTTGTGTGTAGTTTATTGACACCGATCAGCTGACTTGGTCTAGTGATGTGTAGAATTCAATTGGAAGCATAATTGATTTTTAGTTAAATGTTTCTTAACTTTATAATTATGTAGGTATAGGTATTAAAAAATGTTGCTATGTAGTTCATTATCACCAAAAGAATCAGTGTGTTTGATATGTCCATACCCTTTACGTAACACGCTGTATATATATATACCTTAGTAATATTTTACTTAATAGGTGTATATAATTATGTATATAGTCGTCTTCACCGTATCCAGCGACGGTGACCCAGACAAATTTTCTCTCCATTCGTGAGCTCTCCGATGACTAGCAAACCTGTTCCTGACGTCACATCGGGCCACACACCACACCTTTGGTCTTAATCGGTATTACGTGTGTAATACAGTATCAATCAGTACGGGGGTATATTGAATGTTACTGGCATTATGTATTGTAATATCGTCGTTGATAGTCCAATACCGCGTAACTAACATTATTCAAAACCAAAAAAAAATTACGTAAATACGGGTTGACGCCAATCACAATCAAGTTACCTACCTACAGCCGCGAAATCTCATTTTTGCTTTTTATTTTTTTATTTTGTGGTTTTGAATAATGTTCGTTGCGCGGTATTGGACTATCAACGACGATATGTCAACAGTATACTTAGTATAATAAATTGAGCACAAGTAAATAACTAAATAAAAAAAAAAACAAATCACCAGGTCGATATATGTATTTTATTAAAAGTCTCACGCCTCTAGGCCTGTATCAATACTGGCAAAAGCACGCTCATGTATCCAACCGACCTTTTTTTAAAAACAAGTGCCTAGAATCACTAACCGCCAATTTTCACGATTCCATCATCATCTGCCTAGCCTTTTCCCAACTATGTTGGGATCGGCTTCCAGTCTAACCGAATGTAGCTGAATACCAGTATTTTACATGGAGCGAATGGAAATTATACAAACTAGCTATTGGGTATTGTGGTGACTTTCGGGCTACTGATTACCCGTAACGACTGTCAAAGATCTACGAATGACAGCCGAGACCAACGGCTTAACGTGCTTTCCAAGGCACGGAGGAATCTTGGTACGTGAAAATGGTCACCAATCCACGGACCCACCGTGGCAAGCGTAGCTTAACCTGATCGATCGACCGGTGTGGCTGTTATTAATTAGGTAGGATTCCATCCAAAATGAAATGGGGAGGCTTTAGATATTTCGAAAACAGGCTTCGGCATTGTTACGATATAAAATTATATCGCATAATCATTTAATATGGTAATAATAACACACCTAAAGCAATCTAAATACCTTATTAAAATAAACATACAGACACCACACAAAAAATATCGACACATCACCACTAACCCAAGCTTTTTCTTTCACAACACTGAGGTAAATGACTACCGATATTATCTTCCTCGGATACACAATCTTGCGCTCATACCCATTAAGTAAATCGATCTTACTTATAGAAGATAAGGTTCCATTTCACTTTCATAATACACCTCCCAATCTTAGTAATGAATACCTATAAATTATAATAAGTGGAAGCAATTAGGTGCGCAGCAATAAAGTTGACCGTCCACTACTACTTAGGATGTTCACGGAGTGTGACGGAGAGGTTTGCCAAACAAACTGAGTGCGATCAACACATCTACAGCCAGGCCGTCACGAGAATGCGTTGAATTGTCGCAATGACAGGTGTCAGGAACCTACTAAGGTAGCTAATAAATATCAAATTCGCAAAACACGTATTCTTTTGTATGAAACTGACAGGTGTCACCGCATTCTCCCGTCGCTTCGGCCGCTCTGTAAACTGCGTTCAGTGAGCTGTCAATGTCAATATTCCACAACAATGAGTACTCTGACAGCTCTTGATCACGGTTTAGATGTGCTGATTGCGTTCATTTTCATTTGTGAAAATGGAATTTAGACAAATAAAGCTTTGAAAATTGTGCCTCTAGCAGCGGCCGTCGAGGCGTCCCTGAGTGGCATCCGTACATAGCTAAATCTAAAGCTAAAGTACACGTACGTAGCTTAGCCGTGGGCTGCCGTGAAGCTACGCCTTAATAGTCCAGTCGAAAATAGCCCTAATAAAAAGTGAAAACGCGTCCCAACACGTGTTTGGTGAGCACGCCCCGATGTTTAGGTTTGATGCTCGTGGGCGACTTGTCGGCGCGATTATTCACGGCACGATTTCGTCTTACCTTAGTTATGGTTTATGTATGTTACGTTGTTTTGTAGTTAAAAGTAAATTATTTAAAAATTAAAATGGCGGTAGATAAAGTAATCTTTAATCCGCAGTATAAATTGAGTAACTAACAAAAGGTTGGATAAGGGTGGAAGGGTGGCGGTGGTGGTGGGTGGTAGGGTGGGTGGTGTGTGGGGTCTTGCCACAATAAGCGATGTCTGCCAGCTACTAATGGATGGAATTTTCAGATAATGAACGATTATTTAGGTTATTGAATGAAACGATACTATAAAGAGAATTTCCTTGTGTTAAGTAATTTTTCAAAAAAACACAGGACAGTACCTAATAAAATTGTTTTTAAAAACTGGCCTTTCTTTGCTGCGTATTCTTTGTACCTTTCTCCTTGTCTGTTTATAATATGTGTGCAAATAAACTATTGAAATTAAAAGAGTGTCCATGGAGTTTTTTGTTCTCCATAGGTACCTACCGCTTTGGAATGGGCAACTAGCTTCATATTTTCTGACTGACCGACTTCTTGACAATTCAAAAGCGCCTGTAAATGGTTTAATTGAAACAAATGCTTTGAGTTTGAGTTTATTAAATAAGTAACTAATTGTAAACAGTTCCTTATATTATCGACTAGCCGCAACGTCGTCCGCGTGAGAGTCCTTGTTCCCCGACCCACCCCATCGCATCGCATCGCCTGCCTACGTTATCACACCGTCGCATCGCACCGCATCGCCTGCCTACGTTATCACCCGTCGCATCGCATCGCCTGCCTACGTTATCACCCCGTCGCATCGCATCGCCTGCCTACGTTATCACTTCGTTTTCGCTTAGCGCTCTTTCTGACTTTTTTCTTTTTGCTCGGCTTGTAAGGGTCATAGCCTGATGTTAAATAGCCTTAACTTCCTTATGAAATGAGCTATCAAATGCAAAAAGATTTTTTCAAATCCGACTGGTAGTTCCAAAGATTACCGCCTACATACAAACAAACACTTCTTTATAATGTTAGTATAGTAAAGATACGATCTCGGTCTATTGAAAAACTGGAGCTTACTTCAGTAGGTACCTATCTAAACAAATAGTGAGTAGGTAGTACGGGGTACCTACTCTATTTATCTCCCACGCACCGATCGATCTTTCCCAGCATGATAGATAAGAGTCCCTGTTATCTTATAGGTCGCTATGTACTTTAATGTTATCGCCAGCGATCCTGTAAGATGGATTGTAAGTATTGGTGTCTTGGAAAAGAAAAATTTGAAGCAATTTTCTAACAAAAAAAAAAGGGGAAAATATCAAGGTTTGAACATAATACTGTTTTTTTAAGCTTAAGCATGATCTACACGGTTTAAAATGGTTTAAAACCTAAGTTTAAAACAGTGTAGACAGTGGTTTGAACCAATTTCGTATGACCTTTAAACGTCCTTGGTAGAAAGGCCTGCGTTGCAAACCAGTGGCAGAAGAAGATGTTGGTTTTAAACCGTGTAGCAGGCATCTCGCAACAACAACAACTTCAAGGTCACCTTGGTTTGTAGACTGGTTTCAAACCATGTAGATCGTGTTTATACGCAAAATCATGTTCACATAATCAGCCTATAATGTTCCCACTGCTGGGACACAGGCCTCCTCTCGTAAGAGGGAGTGGGCCGTAATACACCACGCGGGCCCAGTGCAGGTTGGTAAAAAAAACATGCTCGATTTAAAGAAATTGCATCTTGTCCATAGGATCATTCCGATTAATTGCGGGTTTCAGACAGTTGAAACATTTTCCTGAAACCAGCCAAGATTTCTTATTATTTCCACGATTTTCTGGTTGTTCGCGGATAGGATAAAGTGTGACAAGCATTTCCTTTAGGTATAGCAGCCATAACTTTGTGCCTTAAACTACGAGTATGTTAAGTATTATAATATACTGGCGACCCACACCTGCTTCACACTGATAGTACGACTTAACAAAATATCGAGTTTTTTTTTTTTCTTTTCTTTGATTTATTGAGATTTCTCTCTATGTAAGTTTAATATCAATGGATTATACATAATATAATTCATAATTTCTCTCTTCACGTGACCAGAGGGCTGGCCTATTTTTTGGCTAAAGAATCAGCATTGCCATACAACGTGGCAATGCTGAATCTCTTGAGCACGTTTCCTGTTGACAGCGATGCGGACGAATTGTTTGATGCCTTTTGTTACTTGTACTTACATATTTTTTTTTTTTTTTTTTTGCTTATCTCGGGACCGTGCGGTCCCGGTCCTTTGGAAGGCGTACAAGGGGCCGAAGCCAACTCGCAGAGGCCCCTTACGAAATTTGAATGAAATGCGGCACCAACCGACGATTATCCCTGTATGCACTATGCAAGTGCACCCAAGGATAACCCCCGGTTGGTGTAGGACTATTGCAGGATATGGAAAAATAAAAAGTCGGACTATGGGTTTGGGTGGCTAAAGTGGACTAGTTACCAAGAACTATGTAAGAACTATGACCCCTGCCTGATCAATGTTTTATATATACACGGAATATTTTAATAGCTTATAAAATTATGTAAACACTAAATAAATAATTTTATTAAACACATAAACCTTCAGGAATAAATGTTCTAAATGATGGTCAAATCTGTATTAAAATCCATTGTGTAATTTAGATAAGCTGTCACACAGGCAGACACGAAAAGCAACATTGTTTTATACCATTTATAGATTTTAGCTTCCAGTTAATTCAAAAGTCGCAATGTGGTAACGTTCGGCATTGCATCAAAAATTTCGAATCGATAGACAAAGCAAAACAAATAAATTAACAATTGTCAGTCAAACAACACAAGAACTAATCGTATACCATTGTTAGCACTTACAATAATCACAGGCAATTTAAAACATCGAGACACTGATAATTCAATGCTCAAATCGAATTGATAAGTCGCACCACTCAATCGATCTTACCCCGTGGTCACGCTACACGCTTAAGCGACACGTGTCTGGTGACAGCGACTGCGGAGAAAACAAATGAAAGAAGATGGAAAAGCTACAGTTTCGTAAAAAAGCAGTGTAACCGCACATAAGGGCCGCAGTGACAGCTGTCATGAAAATGATGACAGCGGCAACTATTTAAATCGCTAGATTCGCCGTACCGCGTTAAAAGACAGTCGCGTTTCTGTTTCGTTTCTATACCTCTGACGGCTCTGACACAATGACGCAGTGACTTGATTGGCATGGAAACGCTATTTAATGAAATCTCTTGCCTACGTATGCACACTTTTTCGCGTGGCTAAGTACGGTGAGGGCAAATCTAGCAATTTAAATATTTGAGCAGCGGGATTTGACTTTACGGTGTCAAAAATACACCAACTTACTTTCATAAATAAACGTTTTAGTGACGTCATTTACCGGTTACCGCTCATCTACGACACCGTTAGCTTTAGAGCATGCCACGAGTCACTGCGACGCAACTTACGGAGCGACAGACGGAAACTTGTGACGTGCGCGCATGTCGCTTGACGCAGGCCGCGTCGCAAGTCGCATCGCTCAAGACCGTGGCTTTAGGCGTGGGCGACTCGTCGATTTGTTTATAGATCGAACGCGTTTTTGGAACGTGTTATCAGATCGTCGGACTGTCGCAGTACAAGTTTGTGTGTTTGATAAGGCAGTTGTAACGTAAATGAGGGTGACAACCTGCTTAACACGTGGTACTGTTGTTTGACTAGATTTGAACCTGATTAGGTGCGTGACTAATTATCCAGACTATTTAATTTTGTACCTGTAATTCTATCTTATTTAAACTAATATAATAAAGAGGTAAAATTGTTTGTTTATATGTTTGTTAAAGGTAACCTCGGGAAGTAGATGCTGATCCGATTACAAAAATTATTTCACAGATTGAAAGCTACACTAGTGCCGAAAGAATAAATTAACGTATAGCTTTAAACATTTTAAATTGATCATCTGCCAATAAATCATAGTTACGTGCTTTTCACTAAATTGTTTAACGAATTTCACTCACTGTCTTTTTTCGCTGACAAAAATAAAAACAACTTGACTAATATGCCTAAAACTACTTTTTTATTGCTGAATAGGCCTGCTCTTGACCTCAATCACACCTTGCTTTGAAGGCAAGGTTAAAAGCTGTATCCACAAAAATAACGACCCACGTAGAACAAAATATAAAAAAAAACAAAAAGCGATCCGAAGCCAACTTCGATCGTCGAACCCGCTGATGCGTAACCACCCACAGTAATTACGCAGAACAATTATCTAAAAACGAGTGAAAGTGATAAACGTCTGTGGTTTTTAGAAAAAGCATCCTAAAATCTAATGGACTGTAGCAAAGATAACGATTTTTTGACGTCCATTGACAATGTAAAAGGTAACTTTCATGGACAGTTTTTCAATAATGAAGTAATGGACAAAAACTTTACGAATAATTACCTCTCTTTGATGTCCATTGACATCTCACTAGATTCTTATCGATGGCTTAGGAACAGCTAAAGCAATGGTTGTCAAACTATCAAAAAGCCATGTTCTTACGTCCTTATTACGTAAACGAGCCACATGCTTCTTGCCCGTGACTTAAATGCTGATGGAGCAGCCTTTAGAATCTACGTGACTCGCCGCTTAGTGAAATTAAAAGTGTTAATTCGGTTTCGTTGTTATTTTTATGTTAATTTGTGAGAGGAAAGAGAGTTTCGTGTTTACGTAATTGAGATTTTCAGGGACTTTTTACTGGTGAAGTTATTGTAACCGTTTTCAGTTGAACAGGTGATTTTACGATATCGGTTTTTGTTTTTTTCGGGGCTTGTGGCTAAGTAATAACAGCCGCACGATCGATCAGGTTAAGCCATGCTTGCTGCGGTTGGTCCGTGGATGGGTAACCATCTTTACCTACATATCAACCCCTCCGTGCTTCGGAAAGTATGTTAAGCGATTGGTCCCGGCTGTCATTCGTAGACCTTAGGCAGTCGTTTAGGGTCGTCAGAAGCCCGAAAGTCTGACAACAAGTCTTACCAAGGGGTATCGTATTACCTAAGAACTGGGTTGTGGAGGTCAGATAGGCAGTCGCTCCATGTAAAATACTCGTATTCAGCTGCATCCGGTTAGACTGGAAACTGGAGCTCCGATACGTCGACTCGGCTACGGCTAGACGATGCCGCGCCGCGCTTACGGCTCGCTGACCGCTGGTTGATGGCGCAGCAGGCAGGCCGGAGGGGTGAGAGGGGTAAGGGTGGAGAAGAGACGTAAGCTCGGGTACGGAGAGACGGAAGCGCGGGGACGACGAGCCGTAACGCATCGCACCGCGGTTCGTGAGCTTGTCCCGAGGCAAGGCGATTACCTACGTTACGATTCCGATTAGTGTGCGTTGCAGCAGGGAGTTTTATACAAAGAATATTAAACGGCTCGAGTTGATACGATGCCGATCCCTTTCCGATTTGATACGTGTGCATATGACCTTTATCCGACCTTTTAGATGGTTCCTAGTACCTTCGTAATAAAACTAGATTGCGCCACTTACTGTGCCGTCATGTATAAGTTCAAGAAACGCAGACATAGCGGTCTCATACAAGGAAAGGTCAGCACTCAAATATAATAATTGCCAACAATCATTGTATAACTTCCAAAAGTTACGAATGTTACAACCGGTTACAGCGGAGATGATCGCAATAAAAAATCGATTTGCTTCGATTTGAATCGGTTAGGGTACGTCCTCATATCGATTGTTTTCTCACAATCCGATTGCGATCGCTTTTTTATGGTAACGAGTTTATCGTGATACTTTCCGTTACTAAAAATAAGAAGTTACGGTAACTTATTTTGGGAGAAGTGTGAGTATGTTAATTCCGTACATAATTTAAAATGTTTGCTTCAATGTTCCTGCTCCATCTATAAAGGTGCTCCAGCTTTACTTACGAGTGTTTACGCCGTACGGCATTTCATACAAACTTTCAAGCTATTGTTTTGCGAAATGAATGAACCGATTTTAATGAAACTTCATACGCATAAGCAGGATACAAAGGTCTAAAATGTTACATATGAACAATTTCGAGTCAAGTAGTTGTAGGTCAAGTATTTTAAATGACCTAGTATCCTAGATTCTATCAAGAAACCTTAAAATTATGTATTTGCTGATAATCGATGCACTAATTAGTACCGTTACCGGATATGGGACCTACATTTCCGTAATTAATAATCATGTTAATCATCATACATCAAGCTTTACGCAACTTTTTTGCAATAAAAGTGTCATCTCTGAACTAAGTAAATAATTTACGAGACTTCTATGTCATAGACACATTAATTAGTTTTCGAGTTTAATGCAAAAATGATTTTGTTGACAGTATTTAATAAATTGAGTCTTGCGAATAGATTTATAATATTAGAAGTAAATTCCTATTTTGTTTATACAACGTTATTTTTAGTATATGCGAAACCTTGTTCAGAATAAGTAACTGAATCGATTCCAATAATTTTTACCCCATGTTATATTTTGTCCCAAAAATATTTAAAAAAGGTTAAAAGTTGGACACTGAGCGACACTAAGTTGGTTAATATAATCTCCGCGCCGAACGATTAGGTACCTAGGTACTATTCAATGAGCGCAAGAAGGCACGGCGCGGGTGAGCATGTTTTTGTACGGACAAACAGGTAACTTAACAAGCTTATAACTTTGTGATATTTCATGATACAGTTTTGAAATTTTGTACATAGATTCTTTACATAAAAATACTAGACACGTGTTTCGGGTTTCGCATAAACTAAAAATAATGTTGTATACGCTGTCGGTCCAGATTGTATGTGTTTTTCGAACCTTGATCTTGCAGTTTAAATTTTAAAACCTGCTAATTTTTTTCTGACCGTGCATTTAAAACCTACATTTTTTCTGTCAGTGCAAATGGTACCTACCAACCAACCGTTCTAAACAGTAACGCATCCTGTGGTCACCGCAACACTTAGCCACAATTTACATAAACGTTCATAAAAGAAAGAAACACGCAAGAAACAAGACAATCTTTGCCGCAACCAGAGATACTAAGTACGCAGACGTGTTCGCAATCAGCAAAGGATATTAGTCACGGCGTAATCTTTCCAACACAACCTGGCCAACAATACGTGATAGTACGAAAATTCAATCTGAATCAGGTGCTTTTTTCCGTACGAGGAACAAACCGTGGCGTCTGCTGAATATTTATGTACAGCGGTGACACAGTGCGAGAGTAAACAGTAGAACAACTACGAACTAGTGCCCAAATTGATGCACACACGCCGCTATACGACTAGTAGGGTACGCGAGCTCAGCAATGAACTTTTCTGGCGGATGTTGCATCGAGATAGTCGGTTATATTTTGCTGACGCTACTACGTTTTTTTTTCTAAATTATATTTATTTAACTATATAAGTACAGTCAACAAAAGAGATAAGTATGCAGGGTCGTCGGATATATGTAGTTGAAGTTTAGTAAGAAACCTTTAATTTGATAAAAGAGCTGTTTGTTTTCTATTAATAAATTAAATTTTATTCGAAAATATCCATCGGTTTCTTACTAAACTTCAACTGTATGCGACGATCCTGCATACTTAACTCTTTTGTTGATTGTAAACAGACAAGAAAAAGGAACAGAAAAATACGTACAAACGTGATGCTTATTTCTAAGGAAATATGTTCCAGCATACGCATATTCTGTATTCTTAATTATGGTTAGTAACAATCCAAAAGCGCTGGTGGTTATTAGCACAAAGTAGTTTAGTTGAGACACGGTTTCATATTCCTACTGTGTCAGCGATCCGGACTGCTCAAGCAAACGTCACTCAGCCTATCGCAGTACACTGCTGGACATAGGCCTCTCCCAGGCTGCGCCACAACACCCAGTCCTCCACCTTCCGCATCCAGTCGGTCCCAGCCAAATTCTATAGGTCGACGGTTCAGCTTCTAGCTGGGGGGAGTCCCACACTACGCTTTCCGATACGCGGTCTCCACTCCAGGACACGTCTGCTCCACCGGCCATCGTGCATCGGTCCTTCGACAACCATGGCCAGTCCACTGCCACTTCAGTTTGCTTAGATTGTAAGCTATGTCGGTAACTCCAGCGGTAGCAAACATAGATAGAACTCTTTTTAGGATTCCGTACCCTAAGGGTAAAAACGGGACCCTATTACTTAAACTCCATTGTGCGTCTGTCCGTCTGTCACCAGGCTGTATCTCATGAACCGTGATAGCTAGACAGTTGAAATTTTCACAGATGATGTATTTCTGTTGCCGCTATAACAACAAATACTAAAAACAGAATCTAAAAACACAACAAACGTGTTTTTTTCGGCGTTTTTGCCTTGTGGTACGGAACCCTTCGTGTGCGAGTCCGACTCGCACTTGGGCAGTTTTTTTTTACATTTCTATGGTAGCAAACGTACTACGTCCATTCTCTACTGCCGCTTACTCATTATCAGCCAATTTTCCCGAAACGAAATTAAGAAAGAAATAATGGCATGAAAAAAGTGTTTACACAGTGTCTGTCGACTTTCTATAGTCTTATTGTGTCGGGATATTGTTTGTTTTTGACAACTAAAACCAGATGGTACAGACATCAAGCTACTACAATCTGTCAAATTTCCTAAATTTATTTTCAACTTTATCGTTACAGCATAAGGTTCAATGTTGATTGGGAGAATTTGACAGTTTCGGGTAGCTTGTTGTGCTGCGTCTGTACCAACGTCTGTTTGTACACGTTTTAAGGTCATTTTCACTTTCGTCCGTATTGTGGGCGAGTGTCGTCGGGCACGCAAGTATTTACAATTTAAATGTGCTGGATCTGGCGAGTTGCGAGGATTTTGTTTCAGTTTTTTTTTTGGGATTGTGTATATTTTATTAATGCTCGCACTCTGCCTCAGAGGAGGATTTTGTATTTTCGTGTTTTTGTATCATATGCAAACGTTTGGAGTAAATACAAATAAATGTGGCCTGTTTGTATTTTCGGTGGATGTTTGTTGTAAAAGTTGAAGCGGATGTGTTAAGTGATTGATGTAAACATTTTCACTGAAAAATTACTTCCCTATATGACTTATTATGTAGGAAGTTCTTGTAAACTTTAATTATGGGTTAACAAAGCTCACATGATGAATGAGGAGACCCGCAGGAGGACCAAGGTAACCGACATAGCCCGAAGAATTGCCAAACTTAAGTGGCAGTGGGCAGGACACATTGCTCGCAGAACAGATGGCCGATGGGGCCGAAAGTTTCTGGAGTGGCGACCGCGTACCGGAACACGCAGCGTTGGAAGGCCTCCCACAAGGTAGTCCGACGACCTTGTGAAGGCCGCAGGAACCCGTTGGATGCGAGAAGAACACAGAACAGAACCGGTCGAAGTGGAGGTGCTTGGGAGGCCTATGTCCACCAGTGGACGTCTTTCGGCTGAAATGATGATGATGATGATGATGAAAGCTCACATCATAACACAAAAGAAGGCAAGAGGAAAAGAGGAAGTCCATTTCAAAGATAGAGAAGGCGACTACTGCGGGAGACATGGAGACTATAAACTCACGACCGTGAAAGATCGTTATAGAGAACCTTGGGAGACGCCTACGGTAAAGAGCAAAGAAATCTGGAGATTTCTGATGTCTAAACCTTCTAACTGGTTGAATGCCGCAATTACAGAAACAATTAAAAAGCCTTTGTGTCTCGCGTGGAACCACGTTCAATTTCAAAACTAGTTTTAAGACTGCTAATAATCAGCGGGAGTGTCCGAAATCAGGGGGATTGTCCGAAAGGGTTACCGCTACCCCGGAACATACAGGGCTAAGAAAAGAACATGGATGGGTTTTAGTCAGTGAGAGTGTGACACCCCCTCTTCCGCTCCACTCAGAGCGGGAGTAGTCATTTGATGACTTCCCACCGTCAAAAAAAAAAGACTGCTAATAAAGGCTATTTCATCATCATCATTTCAGCCGAAAGACGTCCACTGCTGGACATAGGCCTCCCCCAAGCACCTCCACTTCGACCGGTTCTGCGCTTCTCGCATCCAACGGGTTCCTGCGGCCTTCACAAGGTCGTAGGACCACCTTATGGGAGGCCTTCCCACGCTACGTCTTCCGGTACGCGGTCGCCACTCCAGAACCTTTCGGCCCCATCGGCCATCATTCTGTTCTGCGAGCAATGTGCCCTGCCCACTGCCACTTAAGTTTGGCAATTCTTCAAATAAAGGCTATTTGAAAGCCCACATCTGTTTCCCCTTTACACATTAATAAAAACGTTCGTAGACAGTCAGTAAAAGATCGCAATTAAGGATAATACAACCCGATCGTTTATAATAGCATATATTAAATTACGAACAATCTAAAATTCATTATCTAATTGATGTATATTAAAGTTAATTACATTCCACGGCTATAATTAGTCTGTTAAGTTATAGTATAAACTAGCTTCCGCCTGCGGCTTCGCCCGTGTGATATTTCGAAAAAAGTAGCTTGCGTCCTTCAAAATATCCCCATACCAAATTACATCAAAATCGGCTTAGGCATTTCGGAGATTAGCCGGAACAAACAGATTTTTTTTTTCTAAATTGTTTTTTTCTTATAATATGGATATTTTTGTATATTTTCTTAAGCATTTAGTAAAAAAGCTAAGTTATTTTGACATTACAGACAGACACTTCAGTTTTATATATTTGTATAGGTTAAAAGCCGACTCGAAGCTGTCATCGATTGTACCGTGTCCCACAAAAACGGCCGTAGTTAAATTGAGTATTATTTTTTAATATTTGATTTGCCTTTAAATTTACCGATGATAATACTCTTTTTATTTCTTAATAGTAAGTAAATAAGTAGCTTCACGGTACAGAAGCCACATCAAGCTACCCGAAACTGTAAAATTTTCCCAATTAACTTTGAACCTTAATAATTTCGAGATAAAGTTCAAAATCTATTAAAGAAATTTGACAGATTGTAGTAGCTTGATGTGCTTTCGTCTGTACCTACTTTTCCCCGAGTGGTTGGCTGGGGTTAGGTTAGACCACCATTTTCCTTTAGATAAATGCCATAAGATGTGGCAAAACGATAATATTCAAATCAAATCAAAATATTCTATTTCACATAAACCTACAAGGGCACTTATGAAACGTCAGAAGCTAGGTGCACAGTTCCACTTGGTTGTCTATACTAATATTACAATGACGGCACGGTTGGCGCAGTGGTTAAGCGATTGACTGCTGCGCTGCGTGTCGCGGGTTCGATTCCCGCACGGAACAAATATTTGTATGGCCTACAAGTAGTTGTTCCGGGTCTGGCTGTTTGTGTATGTGAGTTTAAATGTTTGTAAAAAATGTTTGTTTGCACCCACGATACAGGAGAAATTCCTAGTGTGGGGCAACGTTTTTTTACAAAAATAAAAAAAAAAAAACAAAGAGGTAAAATTTGTAAGTTTATAAGTTTGTATGTTTGTAAGTTTGTATGTAGGGGGTAATCTCTGGAACTAATGATCCAATTCTAAAAATGTTTTCACTGGTAGAAAGCTACCTTATTCCTGAGTGCTATAGGCTATAAATTATTTTTATAACATTCATATTAACCGAGCTATCACAACTTTTGTCTAGCAAGTCGGAAAGAAATACCTCATAAAACAGAGTTATTTGCATGCGCTGCCTAAACAGTTGTTTAAAATTAAAAACAATGTATGGCAACCTGGTTCGTCTTAAAGCTAGTTGCCCATTCCAAAGCGTAGGTACCTATGGAGAAGTTTTTTTTTTCTTTAATTTCGGAAGTCGGTGTCGTTGGGTTTGTTTTCGTTGTTTGTCACCGACGTTTTTAGGGTTCCGTACCCAAAGGGTGAAAACGAAATTCCTGTGGGAAAAAACCACACTTAAGTATCCGTGGAATGATAGATGCTTTGGCGGAAACCAGAGAACATAAAACTTCTAAACTTTTGTACATACTTGGTAGTTACTTCACGCAGTCATTACAAAAGAATAAGCAGTGACAATGGAATTTCATTATCGATAGAGGCTTTGTCCGATTTATTAATTGAATTTTATCGATACATCGGTATCGATAGAGATGGTTTCAAGAATCGATTGTGATCATGGGAAAAAATATAGAATAGTAAAAGATCATAAAAAATAAAGACCGACAGAAGCCTTTGCCCTGCAGTGGACACAACAGGGTCATAACATAACAAGATAACATGTGAATTAAATAAAAATCGGCCAAGTGCGAGTCGGACTCACACACGAAGAAGTACCACAAGGCAAACGGCAATAGAAATAGACGGAGTCGCGTTACGTCCGCTACGCGTAACGTCCGTTTATGGCCCTATTGTATTCTTGAAGGTGATTTTTTTCTCGGATCAGTCGCGTTACAGCCGTCCTACCTAAAGTACACTCAACGCCAAACGTGCTTGTGATAGAAATAAATCACACAGATCAAATTAACATTTTGTGAAGCATGGTACTAGGCGAGCAGAATTTTCAGGAGATATGTTTTACGTCCGCGCACACGTATTTAGCTGCATCCGGTTAAGACCTGACTGGAAGCTGACCTCAATATAATTAGGCAAAGGCAAAGAATGTTGAAAAATCTCATACATTAATTTAACTTCACAGACACCCATGTTAATCGGTTTATTAGTGTTCCAGACCGAATTTCAGCTGTGGCGGCCATCATTGGCCATCATTAGCCATCGACGCGGGGGGGGCTTATAATTTTGGCAAAATGTGTTTTTTGATAATTTTTTTGTATTTGAATTATCAAATAATTAACTATTAGTTGACCTAGTTGACCATTAGTTACTATATTTAACAATAATTGGTCGAGTTAACCACAGGTCAAATAAAGTCGAACATTTACAACCTCCTCCTTTTTAGAAGTCGGTTAAAAACCGGCCCTTGGTCGTTATTTTATTCAATTCGGTACAAGTTGTCACTGACTCAATCATATTTTATTATTCATATAAGTTTCCTGAATAATAATTTATTGAAATTATTAATGTAATTCGATATCTTTGTTATTTTTATGTTGCCGTAAATAATTTATGACTTGTTAGGAAGCTCGCATTAAATTTCGTACAAGTTAATAAAAACTTTGAGCTACTTACTTATAAAGTTTCTTCTACATTCTTATACTTGGTTATTCGAAACTTTAAAAATATATCGTACAAATAAAGTTAGAAACCTTAACTTAGGCTGCCTCCAATGGACAGGCAACCCTTATGATTAACAGTCTGAAATATGGCCAGTGGCCAAAGTTTGAAGGCGTCGTCGCGGCAGACCGCGTAGAAGATGGCGGGACGAGCTGGACAAAACAAACGACTAGCTAGCCACATTAGCCCTAGATCGCAAGCACTCATGTCATAGGAAGGAAGGAAGAAAGAAAGAAAATACGTTTATTAAAAATAAAAACACAAACAAAAACAAAATAACAATTTGGGAGAAAGTATGCGTCACATCTGCGCAAAACGGCCATCGCTCAGTATAATGCTAAGAACCTATACAAGACAGAGCCCCAGCGCTGGTTTTCAGCGACAGCCGAAGAGGCCTTTGCCCAGCTGTGGGCTAATTACTGGCTAACAGTAACAGCAGTGGCCAATTACAACCGACAGTTTGTAAGCGTGGTCATCAATAATATCATTCCATCTCTCTTTACCCTTCAATGAAACACAACACAACCTTCTAATCAACGAGCTTTCATTGGATTTACCCGATACATATTGAAACACATAATCCACAAAATAAATGACCATTCTAAAATAATAACACAAAACCTTTTGTTTCGAACACAATAGCTAACCCTTCCTGTCAGAACAAAAGATAAACAATGAACGATACACGTTATTAATCGGGCATGTTATTAATCGAGCACAATATTAATAGGGCACATTATTAACAGGGCATATTTCTATAACGCATTGTGCCGAGTTAATTAAGCGAGAGCGGAACGTTACCGCGGTTTTGTGCGCGTTCAAAAATGTATAGAATGTGGGTCAGGGCTCCTGTGTTAAGGGTAGGAGTGCAGCGCAACCATTTGTCTCTGGGATGAAATGTTGTGCTGAAAGCTTACAAATTGTTATGTAACAATGGCTGCACTGTAATGATTTAAATTGAAATAAAATGTAAGTTCTGTCAGACAATCCATACTTATCCATACTAATATCTGTGCTAATATTATAAATTCGAAAGTAACTCTGTTTATCTGTATGTTACCTTTTCACGCCTAAACCCCTGAATGGATTTCGATAAAATTTGGCAGAGAGATAGATTGCATCCCGGGGAAGGACATGGGATAGTTTATATCGTCATACCTTGCAAGTGAAGCCGCGGGCGGAAGCTAGTTTATTTATATATTGTCACTAGCGTCCGCCCGCGGCTTCGCCTGTATCAATGGGAAAAGTGGCGAAAAGGCTTAGGGCTAGTAGGATGGCAATTGCTGCTGATTATTTGACCTAAATCTATTGTCATTAAAACCAATGACAATAGATTTGCAATGCAATGGTAGGAAACTGAAACTTTGAAAACCAGTTCCTTGCCATTTTAACACCATGCACCAAAACTGAACAATATTGTTTCATCACTCTTCAAATGAAATGTCATAAATAAGACATCAAACTTTTCATAGTAGGGGTTGACAACCATAATAACAGCTGCGAACGCGGGCAGACCATCGGCATCGTTGTAAACTGAATGGGACACTTTTTATAGCATAGTTTATATTTACGTACATAATTTACGTTTCATGATACTACTAACGGTACACTGAGATGGCATGCGATGCTGCGTGTGTTTTTCGACTACTGTTATTCTGGTATGTGTATTAGCGTATGTTTTTATACGGGATGTGTATTTTGTGCGGATATAATTCTGGAGTCTTTTGGAGTACACTGCAGAAGCGAAGAGTAAATTTTTGTAAGAGGTAAGCCGGAGTACAATACGACCGATGTAACTTCCCGGGCCTGAACTTTGCGCAGAAGGCTGCGCAGTAAGATTTTTTAGGAACCAAATGGTCACATGAGGCGAGTGCGAGTGAGAGAACATGCGCGACAGTTCTTAGTGTCTATGTTCAGGCCCGAGAAGTTATTAAAGATACATATTATTTGTCTATAGAATACTGACTGTACCGTTCTTCAAAAGGAAGCCGGTAGGAATCGAGTTGTATGGAACCTTCGCGTCTGGTACACTGTCAGAAGTGAGAATATGCTAAGAAAGGATCGTTGCATTGAAGAAAGAAGACTGGCAGTTAACATACGCAACATGCTGCTGCGTCCAGCAATCCTGACGACGCAGCTTTACGTGTCCAGACTGCACCACTCCACGAAGGTTGAGGAGATCGTGGAGTACATGCATGTGAAGACCAACTGGACTTTGAGGGTCGAGAAGTTGGAGTCGCGTCACAACACGAACTTCAAGTCGTTCGTGGTGCGTGTTCCGACACATCATCTCGAGAATTTTCTCAAGGAAGAGTTCTGGCCGAAGGGTGTTGTATACCGCCGGATTCGTGGCTGGTTACATGACACCAGTCAGCGAAACACGATGCAATCATTTCGCGTGCGTTAGTTTTTAGTGTAATTATAATGTTATATGTATTTATAGTATTTTTAAGTTATATTGTATTGTATGTTTTTAAATGGGCCTTAATGCCTGAAATAAATGGATAGGTAAATAAGTAAAAGGAAGAGTGAAAATAAAAATAACTAGACTAGTTGTTAAATTAACACGACATAAAACTGAGACACAACTTGCGGTTTCTAATACAATACGAGTATATGTACATAGGCTTTCGCATTTAATGAACAATTAATAATGTTTTAGTGTTAATATAAAAAATGTACTAACCACTTCAATAACCATATTCTCAGAAAAAATCCTAAAGCTGTTCAAAATTGTCCATTTTATGACGATTATTCTTTATCTTGCAACATGCAAACAATACGATAACATTCCTATTTAAAAAAACCATTTCCATTAAAACCCATACATTTGTTTAAAATAAACCCGTAAAGTATTTAAAGAAGTTTCTCGTTTAGCTAAATAGCTTGGTTCCATTACGTACAGTAAGTAATTACACATAGATATAATCACAATTCTCGTTAGAACAAGGCTTATTATAGTTTAATGTTAAACTGAGCCGCCATAATTATGTTAATGTTAAATTCCATTTAATGATAAGCCGTGTTTTAGTGAAATGAGATTTTGGTTTCAGATGACAGGAATGTTTCATGCTTTTATTCAGCAGGGTAATTGCGTAACACACTATCAGTAGCAATGGGTTTCATTTTGACAGTTTAACAATATTCATTGCGTTATTTGCGTTGTTGAGCACACATATTTTTCGAACATATGGAGCAATGGATTAGAAATATGCTTCAAAATGATTCAAATTGAGAGTAATAGTGTGTTACGCAATTAGGGTGCGGGTTGTAATGTTAGCATTTTTTGACGTGACAACGTCTTAAATTAGGTTGCGACTGGGAGTCACTTATGAAAAAGTGTAACGCTCGGTAACGTTACGATGAGTCACCGAACGAGAGAGAGGCCCGCCGAATGCCTTGCGTCTCTCTCCCACTCAACTATGATCGGATGATCGGTCGTTGTCACGTAAAATCTTCGCCCGTAAAACCGACTTTACAGGCAACCATTTTTTTTTTTGTATCTTGCTTATTTTGTGTGGAATTAGAGAAGCAATGGACTGCTGCAGGCTGATAATGATGATGATAATTTTGACTGATACCAAAGGTTTTGTGTGTTAATAACTTTTTACCCAGTTTAAAATGTCTTGTCTTTAAAATGTCAAAATACTTGGCCAAATTCCACGCAATTTTTCCATGGCCGTCTTTTGAACAATTTATACTCTCTTTGTCATTTATTTTATTGCCATTTCTCTCTGGTATTTTGAGAATATGATATTCAGAGACGGAGCGATTTTAAACAACCTCATAATTACGATATTTTTGTGATTAAAAGACATTTCAAGATTAATAAGCTAATCTTCTTTAAAAAATCCGATCAGCAACATAAACTTGGTTCTTTTAAAAGATGTATGAAAAAACTTAATCACAGAAAATACATAATGAAACAAGTTCTACTGCCACTGATACGACAAATGATTACAAGCACAGACACTTACTGACCCAAATGTACCAACATAACATCTTACGGATCTTACGGAATTCCCGGTGTTCATTCACGGATATTCAAGATGGCGCATCTGACCCACTGCGGCATGTCTTATGTAAATTTCATAATTCGCTGACTCATTAGATGGCATGATTCATGGTAGTCGTAAGAGTTTAACTTTAGTTTTAGTTGCCGAGGTTTTAGCCTTTGAAATGCAGAAATGGTTTCAAGATTTTGTTTACGATAAATGATTTATTTTCTGTAAGCAGGTTTGTACAAACACTTTTACACGTCAATAATTTTTTTTTAAACTAAATGAGGTCGGTGTTTCCTATCTGACTATTCTGAGAAGAAAGGCCGAAACAAACTCAGAGGTCACAGTCTCTTTTAAAGTCCAGACAAAATCTTGTTCAGATCATGTGAAGACCATGTAGATTGGTGTCTGAAATGGTCTTTTGGGGAAAGAACCACACAGATTGAGCGGACCTGTCCAGTCAGTGCACGCATTTGTCAAAAATCGTGCAGCTCAACTCAGAACTTAGGAGCTCAACGATTCGGCGAACAATAGGTACCAAAGAAAGGAAAGCGTAGACTGCGTAAATTACTCAAACTGCCAGATCATGATTAAAACTAATTAAGAAGGGAAAAAAAATAGTTGGAGATGGATATGTAATACGAGAAGTAAACCCTAAGGTCACTGGAAAGATTAAGTTCAACATTTGATAGTTTCTTGCCCATTCATCTCCATAGGTACCTACCTACTACCGCTTTGGAATGGACAACTAGCTTCATTTTTCTGACTGACCGGTCGTCAGTCCTAGACTATGCAGAAGTGCCCGTAATTGATTTATTTGAAATAAATGCTTTGAGTTTGAGTTTGATGAACAACCACTAAGACAGTATAAATGAAAATATAAGTAAATGTTACGGGTCATGTTACAACAATTGGTACACTTTGATTTAGGTACTCAAGTTTTCTTGGAATATCCAAGATCTTTGGGTAAAGACGAAGTAATAAAATTTGCACTTGTCGCCCACATCACATTATCTTTAAATGGACATAAACTTCTCTCCATCTCCTTAAAAACTAATTGAAAAGACGTTGTTGCAAGCAAAACCTGGAAAGGCGAAAAATTCGAAGAAAAGGAGCTGAATCGATCCAGCTAAATCGCGTTAGCTAAAACCTGTGAGTGGGCAGTACCTAATAGTCTGACGATTATTCCACGAAAAGGAATTCTGTGAAGATGGTTAATCTCATGCAAATTGATCGGACGGCACTTTTGAGAAATAATAAGGTGACCGGTGTTAAGATTCTTTCAAAGAAAATGCTCACTTCTTAACGGTTGATGAAAATTTATGAAATCTAACGTTCAACAGGAAATGGGAAGCTTTCAATTTTAAATTGTTTCAATGTTTCTACGAAACGCAGACATTTTGTAGCCTTATATTCATTGTTCTTGCAAACTGCATTTAAGTCATAATGTGATTGCAATAAGCTGAAAAGATTCGGGGTTAGACATAAGGCCTTCAAGGTTTACAGTTCTAACCTTTTTCCAATTCTTAAGAAACTTAGATGTCCTAAATAGTTTCTCACACTGGTATGTAGGCAACAATGTATCCTAAAATTATGTAATCTTCTCCTATCAGTATTCCAAGCATTCGATGTAAGATACGATTCGATGCTGGTACAAAACACAGCCACCATACTAAGCCTTCAGAAATTCAAATAATGTGGGACAATGAACGGCAGATATTCTGAATTATACGCATTCTATTTATCTACGGTATTCTCCGTCAGGTATTATTTATCTTCATGTAATAATCTTCTTTATATAGTATAAAACAAAGTCGCTCCCGCTCCCTGCTTTTAAACTACGCAACGGATTTTAATGCAGTTTTCAGCAATAGATAGTGATTCAAAAGGAAGGTTTATTTATTTATTTATTTATTAACACTTTATGCACAAGTAAAAGAAATACTGTACAAAGGCGGACTTAATGCCTGAGGCATTTTCTACCAGTCAACCTTAGGGTGATGCAGAGACAAAACATGGCAGGTGCAACTAAAGGGATAAATAGCTGGGAAATTACTATAAAATACAAGAATAAATACTAATACATAGATAGATACATACATACATACATACATACATATAAACAAAATCTTTGAGGAGAAACAAATTATCGGTAGAGGAGAAAACGAATCCAGCAAATCAGCGCTGAGATGTAACGGCATGCATATTAAAGTAGAGAAAAGCCGACAAATTCAAAGATTTGTAATGTGATGTCGTAAAAAACATATTTTTGTGCGCTTACATTGCAAACGCTGGCTAAACCTTACGAGATATGTAGATCAAATTAATGTACTAAGGAATTAAATATTTTAAAAATATCGATAAAAATTCCGCGATGGTATATGTTTATCTCCTAAGGATAACCCACAGTAACCATTTTTATCTTTTACATATTACAAAAAAATTATGAGTTATTTACCAAGCTATTTTAAACAATACAGTATTATTCCTTATCCAATTAAATACATTAAATACGTTGTGCATTTCATGGAGATCAAAATTGCCCTATATAGCTGCAACAACAAATATTATAAAACAATTAAGTAAAAAAAAACCCTTTAACCCTTTGTTTACAAGTTGGCCGCTTTTCCATACAAGGTGTTTTTTTTATATACCATAAACTCTAGGGTATGAATGAGACCATATCAAAGAATCAACTGGCATATGAATTGTTTTTCAATTATATTTTTTTTGTTTTCGTTTTTCATACAAATTTATTCGACAAAGTCACGATTATTAATGTAAAACACCCATACGTGTAATATGACAACGTCTCGTTTTCTTAGATTTAAATAAGAATGATTCGTTTGAATGAAAATGAATTACTACAAAAGTAAAGATATTGGTGGAAGAAGAAAATTTACATAAAACCACAGCGTTATTTTTATCTAGCATCTATTTTACATAAAGGATATAACCCTAGAGTTATGGGATATAAAAAAAACACGTTGTATACCTACTTAGAAAGAAAGGCTATGAATAGTCTAATTACTTAGAAAGAAAGGCTATGAACAGTGTAATTAACGTAACTGGTATAGATATACATAAGCACATAAAACTGGATCATTTATCGACAGCATAAAAAACAAGCCAGTCACTCAGAATATATTATTATTAATGTGATTTCCTTTCAAGATCATGTGTCTCAACTTTCAAACCCGATGACTTCAAATGTAGATGAAGATGCTAAAATTTCTCCGACAGCATTACATCTAGTTGTCCTTTCTATTTCTAAAGTGGAAGCGCTGGGACAATATCTTGTTATGGTTGATACACATTACTTATACAGTTTATTTAGTTTAAGGTTTAAAATTGAAAAGTTGTCATCATTTTCATATTGTTCATATCGATAAAGTTGCTAGTGGTCGTATTGATAAAGGGGTTCGTGGCTAAATAATAACGAATGTTAAGCTACGAATACCGCGGTCGGTTCGTGGATGGGTGACCAGTCGTTATATATCCAACCCCTCCGTACTTCGGTTCGGCAAAAGACGTTAAGTCATTCGTAGATATTTGAAAGTAGTCACGGATAGTCAGAAGTCCAAAAGTCTGACAACCAGTCTTACCAGGGGTTGTCGTGTTACCGAGGAACTGGGTTGAGGAGGTCAGATAGGCAGCCGCTCCATATAAAATATTGCTATTCAGCTGCATTAGGTGAGACTGGAAGCCGAATCCAACATAGTTGGGAAAAGAGAAACATTTAAATATAAAAAATAGTAGCCCACCGGTTTCGGGACCAGGGTCCAAGCTACCCGGCGGTTAGGGCTCCAGAGAGAGGAACCTTCTGACAATGCGAGCCGTGTCCAGAAGTACTGCTTTCTGAATCAAGCCCTTGATCCAGCTGCCCAACGAGAGCCTCTTCAGGAGTTGGTCGAGGCTCTTAGCTATTAATCCATTGGCTGTCACGACTACAAGTGTTATTATTATTACTATCACTATTTATTATTATTATTTCCTATCCATTATTAATTTAAAAAATAAGTTTTAAAATCTATCGCGTAACAAACATACAAAAAAAACATACAGTCGAATTGAGAACCTCCTCCTTTTTGAAGTCCGTTAATAATTAAAAATCAAACTTATTAAAAGTCAAGTTATGATTATGTAGGTACAATATTTATTACACCTGATAGGTGCAATAAATATTGTAACTAAAAACAATAAAATAAAAAATATGATCAACAACGAACAGACATATTTATACCAACTAATTATAAATCTAATCATACCTTGTTATATTGCAAATTGAAAAGGACCTACCCACTTTAATTGGCAAGCTAAATAACTGCTGGAACATATTTTAATAGCATTTTAATCTCACAATCCTTAGATTTAAAATGGAGGATATAAATCAACTGTCAACTGCCTATTGATTGCCTGCAAGATTCTATAGCAGAAAGTCCACTCCATAAAGTCTACAATAAATTTAAAGCTTTATTTTTAGTGCTTGATTTCTATATTATGGTTAAAGAAATTTATTTCTCAATAAGAAATTACAAAGATTTCACTTACTTGAGACCATTTTTAAAACTTATATTAAAATAACTTTGACACACAAACCAAGCAGCTATTGTTTTTCTATACAACAAAGTCATTTACTTCGTACGCAAATAACATTAACGAATACATAACTTAGAACTTTTCAATCCAAAAGAAATAATTACCGTGGTCGCAAATATTCATAATAGATAAGGAACCTGCGAGCTGCTGGGTAATTGCGTAACTCACTATCAGTAGCAATAAGTTTCATTTTGACAGTTCAACAACATTCATTGCGTTACTTACGTTGTTGAGCAGACACATTTTTTGAACATAAGAAGCAATGGTTTAGCAATATCCTTCAAAATGATTCAGATTGAGAGTGATAGTGCGTTACGCAATTCGGGTGCCGGTGCCACAATAAAGCAATGCAACAGTAGGGCAAGTCTATTTATGGCAGTAGTGTTTAATCATTTAGAATGCCTGTGCCAGGGGCCACGGTAGCTCTTTGGAACAACCCGCGACCCTGGCAGGCATCCCCTAGCGGACCCCGTCAGTTAGTTTAGTGCTGACAACTCTTTGAGGCGCGCGTGGAGCACAACAGAGCACAACGCGCCGTCGACCTGGGCCTGGTCCTTGCCGGATGGCGAGCTGATCATTCTCCTGTCCTTATTCCAATTTATTTTGGGTCGGAGCAACAGGTTTTTTTCTTTCAAACTTCTCTATTAGTCGTCATCTCGGTAGTCACTCCCTTTCTATATAGGGTGACTGGTAATTAGTGACCGATACTTAAACACGTGATTTTACTCATCATTATGAACAACTTTTACTATGGGACCAAACCTGAAATCGCGAAAAAAAATCAGCTGTTCCCTACATTTACGTTCGTCTAACTCGTCAAAATGTTGAGAACAGCTGTTTTTTTTTCACGATTTCATGTTTGGTCCCATAGTAAAAGTTGTTCATAATGATGAGTAAAATCACGTGTTTAAGTATCGGTCACTAATTACCAGTAACCCTATATATATATTTTTTTTCTTTGTCTTTATTTTCTTACGCTTGCTCATTACATACCTATTGGTACCTCATCATCTGCCTAGCCTTTACCCAACTATGTTGAGGTCGGCTTCCAGTCTAACCGGATGCAGCTGAATACCAGTAATTTACATTGAGCGACTGCCTATCTGACCTACACAACCCAGTGACTGGGTAATACGATAACCCTTAATAAGACTGGTTGTCAGACTTTCGGGCTTCTGACCACCCGTAACGACTGTCAAAGATCCACGAATGACAGCCGGGACCAACGGCTTAACGTGCTTTCCGAATAAGCACGGAAGGTCTTGGTATGTAAAGATGGTCACCCATCCATGGACCAACCGCGGCAAGCGTAGCTTAACCTGATTGATCGAACCGTGCAGCTGTTATTACTTAGCCACAAGCCCCTGATAATTATAAAAAAAAATATCAAAAAGCGTTAAATGATAAATGATAAATGATAAATGATTTTTATTTCTGTAAGTAGGTTTGTACAAACACTTTTACACGTCAATCATATTTTTTTTTTAAACTAGATGAGGTCGGCGTTTCCTAACTGACTATTCTGAGAAGAAAGGCCGAAACAAACTCAGAAGTCACAGTCTCTTTTAAAGTCCAGACAAAATCTTGGTCAGATCGTGTGAAGACCATGTAGATTGGTGTCTGAAATGGTCTTTTGAGGAAAGAACCACACAGATTGAGCGGACCTGTCCAATCAGTGCACGCATTTGTCAAAAATCGTGCAGCTCAACTCAGAACTTGAGGAGCTCAACGATTCGACGAACAATACCAAAGACAGGACATTTGGGTAGGCCGCATAAACTACTCAAACTGCCAGATCATGATTAAAACTAAGAAGGAAAAAATAAATGACCCACATAGTCCTCACATTCACAATAATTAAATAAAACAAAAAAAACAAAAAAAACCACTAAACCTTCTTCACTTAATATTAAACCGAACTTTTTGTTATTCCAAACTCGCAAGCAATAAAAGACAAATCGTACGTACATGTACATCCAGCCTTACAACCGTAAAATCACAGATGTCATATTCAAATTTATTACCTCAGCCCACTTAGCGGGTACCATCACTTTCACTTTTAAATGTATGGAGGCGGTTCAAAAACTGTAGTAATGTATTCTTCGATATTTTAGTATGCGGGACATGTATTGTATGACTTTTTAGATATTCGTTACGACATTGTGTAAATGGATGTGTGGGGAATTGAATTGGAGCACTTTTATAATGTATTTTCTTGACGTGTGTGGGTGAGACTTCTGTTTCAGGAGAAATGACATTGAAATGGTTTTTGATTAATCAGAATTTCAGTTTAATGCTAGTTACATACGGTAGAATTGAGACGAAAGTAATTCGAACTGTATATAAATAAAAGAACAGGGCGTGCGATTCTCCATACAAATGTATTCCCTTATTTTCTTCCTGAATAATGTCTCTCTCTAGGTCTGCTGTAAACGCGTCCCTGTCATTTTCTTTTTTTCAACAGATAATATAATTAGTAAAGAAAATATGACCCTCTAAAAATTACAAAAAATGGCCTATTTTTACCGTCGTGGTTTCCTCGCACCCGCGAGGAAACCACGACGCCCGTCCCCTCTTAATAGGCTATTTGACAATGTAAAAAATAAGGTCCTAATTATTGACACTCGTATAGATTATCGCTTTTAAAATCGATTTGCATTAAATTTATAAAAAAAAAAAACGAAAAAACTTCATCTTTTTAAATCTGGCGCCACGTAATGGAAAACGGTCTGGATTGGCTGAACTTAAGATGACGTCATGATTTAGTAAATTTCTGTCTATCGTTGACTGAACAGATGACTTTTGTCTAGTATCTCGACCGTTTCAAGGTTTGTTTACGTGAATCGTGACGTCACGACGCCATAATTGTTAAAGATAGCGTTTTGGCGGCTTATTTAAACAGTACATTTTTATTTACTATTTTTTAAAAGAAATACATTATGCAATTTGAAGTAATAGGTTTTTGTGAGCTCGTTAGACACCATTAAATAATCTGAGATGTTTATCAGAAACCAGTCAAATAGCCTATTGCGAGAATGACTACGACTATTATTGTAAACTATATAAACGCTCTTCTTAAATTAATGACCGTCGCCTTTATTTATAAACGTTACTAAAAGTAATAATGAGCGACTATATAACAACACATTTTTGACGTTTAAATGTCTCTTCACTGCAAGCGCCGTTTATAAATATACCCCAAAAATTGTTAGAATTATATTTTAACTTCCATGCATTTCTACTTCTATAATTTTTTTTTGCAACATGAATGCAATACTTCGATAAATTATACTTGCTTTTACTAGAAGCGTAGCCTACAAAATCAAATCCTGTATTACATATAAATAAACGACGTATTCCACATTGGGCACCCGTTAAATGGCACCTGAGTGAATGCACCTGATACAGCGGCACATTCACTCAGGTGCCATTTAAGCGGGTGCTCAATGTGGAATACGTCAAATAAACTATTAACATCTTAATCCCATTTCCAACATATTAGCTATTAATATTTAAATCTAGATTTAGAGCACTATTCCATATACATTTAACAGAAAGTCTAGTTAACTATAGTCAATAATTAAATGGAATGGAAGTATGAATAACTGATGGACCTCCAACTGAATACTGAAAGATTTAACGTCGGTTGATGGGTTTTGAACAGTTCTATGAATATACGATACTAATATATTTGATTTAGTGATGGAATGGAAAATGCTATCAATATTCATAAACTACTGCGTTTAAAGTTTATTGCCGTATCGGCTGCCGGCTATTTCGATATTTCATTGATGCTAGAATGGTAGCTTGTTGGATAATTGATGTTAAGGGTTTTTTTTTTTTGAGAATTTTCCGATAAGTTTGACACTGAAACGGAAAGCATATAATCAGATAAACTAAATAAGTAATATAAAATTACTAGCGAGTGAATAAAAAGTAAGAAATGTGATAAAGAGTTTGAAAAGGATGATTTATTTACATAGAGACAATAATTACGTTGTCTAAAATTTAAAAGTAACATGAAACAATGGACTCCCTTGCATACTTTCCCTCACAGAACACAGGCATACGAGTATATGCATAGTTTTAATCAATTTATCGCAGACATAAATTCTAGCCGCACGGTCAATCAGAGAAAGTAAGAAAGAGGAAGTAGTACCTTTATTAAAACACAACCATAGAAAGCAGTACAAGAAAAGATAACCCCAAAAGCAACTGAAAGGAAAACAAAATACTAAACACTAAAGTGAGACAAGAAATAAACCTAGAAAATATAGCTAGGTATCGGAGAAGAGAGCAGTGGTGGCCCAGTGGTAACGGCCGCGACTTACGAGTTTTAGGTTCGAACCATAGATATCGTGGTTCGAACCCAGACGAGGCGCTTTACTTTTTGTAAATTATTTCATCACCAGTGCTCTCAAAACGGTGAACGAAAACATCGTGAGAAAACCGGCATGTCCTGGAACCAAAAATTCGAAGACATGTGACATCTACCAACCCGCACTGCCCACTTCCTCTCACAGAGAGGAGGCCTGTGTCCCAGCAGTGGGAACATTATAGGCTGATTACGATTATGATATATTTATTTATAAAAGGTACATCAACAGCTTCTGTATACCAAATATCAAATAATAGTAATTAACAGTTATGTGCTTCTACAGTTGCCAATAACAAGTGGACCAACATACAAGTTGCAAGAAAAACCTACATATTAATACAACAAATCTTTAGATGCCTTAAAAGGGGAGTTTTTCCGTTCTGAACCCTTGAACTCCCCCTCCACCCCTCACACCTCGATCCCCTGCTTGATCGTCTTCTGTTTGAATCTTTGTCTTATCCACTATAAACTTTCTTATACCGGTTTGATCCGCTTTTTCTTTTGTTTTTGATCCTGAAGGATCGTCAGCAACAAAAATAAGTACAGGGTTTATTGAAATACTTAATTGGGTTTTAAAGTTTTTTAAGGAGTCATGATATATGTCAATATCTGGAGTAGATTTTATATCGTGATTATGATTATCGGAGAAGACTAGAAATCGATATCAAACTAATCTTTCACAAACCACAACATGTATCTATGTAGCTACAGGTTCTTAGATTGAAACCGGTTAGATTACTCATTACGAGCGAGGTCTTCGCTGATAGACGATATTGTTTATCGACGTGAACCTGCTAATAAAGGCAATTTGTTATATATACGACTGGGATTACTTCTATTATTAATTTGGTCATAGGAGATGTGATGAGATGTGTATGTTTATTAGTGGTTATAATGGCAATCTTGTCATTTGGTTTTTATTATTTTACTAGCTGCGCCCCACGGTTTCACCCGCATAAGTTTCGATTCCGTGAGAATATCGGGAATAAAAATAGCCTATATGTTAATTTAGTGTGTCAGCTACCTCCATACCAAATTTTATCAAAATTGGTTTCGCCGTTTGAGCGTGAAGAAGTAACAAACAATAAACACACACACACACACTCACAAACTTTCGCCTTTATAATATTAGGGTTCTTTTCTATAGATTCTTTTATGTTTTGTGAATGTGAGAACGTTGTGGGTGTTGTTAATTTATGCGAACACATATTAGAAAAAAACAAGATTGTATTTTGAGTAACTAAGGCAATATTGACCAAGCTATTAACTGTGCTAATCTGTGTGCTAAACATACCAATATTCTTTGAGACCATTTTGAAGATGTCACGGTAACAAATCAATACTTTTTGTAGGACTTTAGAGAGTCATAATATTATACATAGGTAAAGTTTGGGGATATAAATTGTTAAGCAAATTAACTACCAAGTTAAATTGTTCGTCTATTCCAATCAGTACTGTCATTTTTTTTTAGTTATACGAAATGGCTTTTACGCGGGAAATTGACGTACGGTGCCAATTTGCTGAACAATTAATTTATCTGTCTGTACGTAAGCTGCTGTTTACCCTAAAATAAAATTCGAAAGTAAATTACTTACCAACTTACTTGTGTCATTAAGTTAGAAACTTAATTAAACTTAACGTAAAGTTTTAACAAAAGTCTGTCTCCGTTATTTATGAAATTCGGAAAGTTATACTCGGAAAAAAGGTGCCTCGAGGGCTTGAAGATAGCTGAAATACTTTGTTGTCTCCTGAAGTCAGCAAAAATATTTCAGGTCAGCTCAGCAGGTCATTGTGTTCAGGGAGCGTTAAATAACATGAAATATCAAAATGTGTTCATCTGTAAGTAATCATCCGCCTACCCTTTTCTCAACAATGTTGGGGTCGGCTTCCAGTCTAACCGGATGCGGCTGCTGGTATTCAGCTGAATACCAGTATTTTACATGGAGCGACTGCCTATCTGACCTCCACAACCCAGTCACTGGGTAATACGATACCCCTTGGTTCCCAGACCAACTGGTTCTCAGATTTTCGGGCTTCTGACGAAACGTAACGACTGTCAAAGATCCACGAATGACAGCGGGGACCAACGGCTTAACGTGCTTTCCGAGGCACGGAGTTGTCTTGCTTTGTAAAGATGGTCACCCATCCACGGGCCAGCCGCGGCAAGCGTAGCTTAACCTGATCGATCGACCCGCGCGGCTGTTATTACTTAGCCCCAAGCCCCTCCCTCCTGTATTCATCTTTAAGTATAATTAATAAATCCCATCGCACGCCATTCAAATCGGGCCTTGGTTACTCTCAACCAGCTGTTACTAGTTATAGATAACATTGGCAGTCATTGGCTGACGATGCTAAGTAAATAAAAAACAATGGAAGGATTTAAAGACACAATACGACTAAGTATGAAAATTCTAAAATAAAGTCTTATAATTTCCATTACCATTAAAATTTTCATCCGTTTAAAAGAAAATATCACTTAACTAATTGAAGCTGATGCTGATACCGACTCTTAGCCCCTTTATACACACACGTTTTTCTTTCCGTGAAAATCTACAGTTTATTTGCCGTGTGTAAGGTAAGCACGGTCGTCAGTGTTGTATGGATCACTATGGAAGCTTGTTTACAGACACGATTTTTCTACGGCGTAGTTTACACGCCGTACCGCAAAAAACCTGTGCCGTTTACCAAGTACCTTATCAGCATAGGTAAAAAAGCAACATACAACCACCAAGTCAACCCTGGAACCTCAACCACAAAAGACGAGAAAACCAGAGACTCAAGAAGTGTTTCCTTTAAGCAAACCTAGCCTGTGTGAAATTAGTCTAATTAGTAAAGTTTCAAAGGGTTCAAAGACAGAATTTCTACTCGGAGGTTTCGCTTAATTACCCCTTGTTTGAAGTGGTCCGGTAAACTTGTTCCGCGCCACTATCTTTCACTGGGATCTTTCATTCAACTGTGCGCGTAAGCAATTGGATGGTCCACTATTTCATTTGGAATTGAAGTAATTAGAAAATGTTTGTTGACTTTTGATGTCAAAATGGCAAAAACAATCCCAAATGATTTATAACAAAAACTGGATAAATAGAAAGGGAGTGAATGATGAAGAGATGGCTGAGATCCCAGGTATAGAAAAACTTTTAACGCCAACCTCACCAATGGGATTTGATACCATTAACTTAACAGTTAACTGTCCATTAGGATTCATAATGTTTTCCTTTTATGATTCTGCCAAAGTGGCCTTTTTAGGCCCCCTAGTCCTTACCTTCTAGTGGTGGCCGCGTTGTGTTTTCACCATAATTTAGAGAATTTATTCCGGAAGATTTATGTGTTTCATACATTCATCATCATCATCTGCCTAGCCTTTGTGGTCGGCTTCCAATCTAACCGGATGCAGCTGAATACCAGTACTTTACATGGAGCGACTGCCTATCTGACCTCCACAACCCAGTTACTGGGGTAATACGATACCCAGTAACTGAGTATATGTCCTGTTTCTTATTAAACTTAATTAGGTATAATAAACAAATCTCGATGTTTAGTCAAGACGTAAAAATTGTGTGAAGCAGGAACGGGTCGGTTGGGGATAAATACAATTGGCCGAAATCAAACTCTTTTAATATCCCAATGCACCTGAAATAAAGTAGTACTGTCTAGAGAAAACATGAAAAGAGAGAACGTATGTAACAGGCGAGCTGTAGTACTTTTCAACAATAAGTAAAACAATCGAAGCCGGTTCGACGCGAGCTTTCCACGCGCCGCTGTGTCCGACCGGAGTCGATGCATATTTCATGAGTGCACTGAGTGGCCACCACGTGGGAAATTTTAATGTGAATTATTTAGTGAGATACGCGCTTTTTTATTAAAGTATGGGATGGTCGGATGAATAAAAATGATGCTGGATCATGTTATAATGGAGTAAGTTAGGTGTTATTCAATCTTTTTTGAGAATCGACATGATTAAGCCCACTCTGAACTCATTATCTACCGAACTAGAGTGAATTACATTTATTTTTCTTCTTATGGTGCCTCTACTGAAGCTTTGCTTAAAGTGAGCTGTCAACCTCCTTCTTCGAAGCAGTCATGCTAGCGAAAGAGGTGGCGGGACGGATGAGGGAGAGAGCCTCCCTCCCGTCCCAGCCGCCGCGGGAGACGCTCTGGGCGTCGGGAGCCACGGGACGACTCCCGGCCACCGTAGGCGCGGGCCTGCGGGCGGAGAGTAATGGGTAGCTCACCGTCCGATCAGGACCAAGCCCATGCCGGACAGCGCGTATGTGTTCCACGCGCGCCTCAAAGAGATGTCAACATCGAGGAGGGGCCCCATAGGGCCGAAGCCTGCCGGGTCAACGGGATTGTGTTACCGCTGGCCCGGAACATAAAGGGCTAAGGAAGGAACACGGGTGGGTTTTAGTCAGTAAGAGTCTGACACTCCCTTCCGCTCCACCCAGAGCGTGTTCATTTGACGCTTTCCCATCCGAAAAAAAAAAATTTAGCTGTCAATAGTGTCAATCCCTAGCATCAGGTGGCTCACTTCACCTAAATTATCACGGTGATCTTTTACAGAATAGCCCCGCAGTTCTCTCGCCAGACGTCTGTACCTAATTGTACACTTTTACACTGTACATTTTTACTTACGACCAATTACCTACGTATATTAGTGATACTCATCGCCAAAAACCTTTAAATTATATTTAGGCAATCGTGTCAATAAAATAATGTTATCTAAAGAAGTCGGTACGTACTTATCTAGCTTCAGTTAACCACTCAGTGTAGTCTAGCCAGAACATTCGTGACTAAACCGAAAAACCTATAGTTTAGCACTTAGCACTAAAAATCAGCGACACGAACAAGGTCATACGAATTCGCCAGTTATTATAGCAGTCCACTTTTATTTAGCATTTTACTAATGAGCGCATAAAAATGAAAGCAGTAAAATACAACCTGATTACTTTTGAACTAGTTTATTTTGTTACTAGCTGCGCCCCGCGGTTTCACCCGCGTAAATGTCGATCCCGTGAGAATATCGGGATAAAAAGTACCCTATATGTTAATCCAGGGTGTCAGCTACCTCCATACAAAATTGTATCAAAATTGATTCAGGCGTTTCAGCGTGAAGAAATAACAAACATATAAACACACACATACTTTCGCCTTTATATTATTAGTGTGATTATTATAATACAAGATGTGAGTAAGATTATTATTTTATTTTCTTTTGGTGTGTTTTTGACTGAAAAGTTGATAAATGTTAGCTATAGTGGTGTTTTATTTAATAAATGGTATTTTTTCATGAGAGTCGATTTATATTTTTTGTTTTATTTATTTTTAGGGGTCACTATCAGAATATCCACGTTGCAAAATGACCACATCGCCTGAACGTCTTAATATTAAATCGCCATGGTTACTAAATAGACATTAACGCTAAACGCCTTAGTAGCAAAACGTCTGGATCTTAAAATGTCGTAATTCAAAATACTCTAGTAGCAAATCGTCTTGATATTAAAACGCCATAGTTACTAAATAGACATGAACGCAAAACGCCTTAGTAGTAAAACGTCTGGATTTTAAAATGCCATAGTTACATAATAGACATGAACGCTAAACGCCTTAGTAGAAAAACGTCTGGATCTTAATTAAAATACCATAGTTACTAAACAGGCATGAACGCTAAATGCCCATAAGATGCAGACTTTGTTGATATATGATTGTTTGACAACAATCATTATTGTTGTCAAACAATATTTTGTAGTACCTACCATATTTTGCATTCAAGTATTTAACTATCCAAAATTTTTTTTTAACAGATTTCTGCAATTTTTTTTTGCAGCACCTTAAGAATACTCAAGCTGAAAGATCGACCGAGAGAAAATTTTTGCAATTTTTTTTTCTCAATATTTCTCGGGTTTCTTTACATGGTGTAAAAAAAACATCTTTTTTACACCATCTCATGGTTTTCGACTAGAGCAGCAATTTCTTTCCAGAAAAGATTTTCATCCGAGCCACCATTTTGGAAATATAGAGCGTTTTATATAGAATAGAATAAAATTCGGAGGCCCACAATTCGGAAACGGTGCGTCGTAGGGCCATGCTTCTCAGACCCTAAATAGTTTCTATGGTCAAGGTTAACCCGAAACTGCAAAAAAATTCAGATTTCCGAAAAAAAAAAAAAGAATTTTCGTAAAATTTTCTAAGTCCTCGCGCCATAGTGCCCCTAAGGCTACACTCCAACCGAACTGTAAAATCTTCAAAACCAAGTCCGTACCGACAAAGCTCAGTTATCGAAGAGTTCAATAAACTTTATTTGTAATTGATTTATGCAGTAGTTTTTTCATAAAACTTGATTTTCCGAAGCACTTTTCGATTTTTTTTACACTCTATCAGTTCGGAACGGTGTTTTTGTGCGTGAGAACTAGACGTTGTTCGTGTAGATAGCGTCTAACTGCTCATCACTGATACTAGCTCTGTCGGACACGAAGCCAGGTGAGACAGCGTGCTTTTTGGCCATGACCACCAGTGAGTTCGAGCTCGCGACTAGTTTACTCTTAAATCACTATTTTGTCATTGGTGTCATAAAAATCTGTATTTGTTTTGTTTCAATATAACGAGTAGTTTTGTTTGTAAATAGTGTCAAAAATAAAATATTTTACGGAAAAATAAACATTACACTTTCATTTAACTCTGTTAATAATAATTCATCTACACTTGGATGACTATGAGTAGAGTGACAGTCAACCCATCGGGTCTCTATCAGAATTCCCATGGTAAAGTTGCCAGTTGCCGGTACAATGGGCCAAAATGTCTTTCAGCTATCTGGGCACCTTGCTTTCATGTCATCCAGCGTGAATTGTCTTTCAGCGAAAAGGTCATTCTGATAGAGAGGGGTAGTTGACATACGATTCAGACTATTTTCTTTTCCAGACGTTTTCGCTACTAGCTCATTCTGAGTTTTTGTCATCCTACTAATTTGACTTCCAGCTAATAAGGTATTCTAATCATACGGACTATTTGCAATTCCAGACGTTTTGCTACTAGCTCATTCTGCTTTTATGTCGTCCAGCTGAGTTGACTCTCTGCTGACTGAGCACTCTGCTTTTATGTCATGTAGCTGAATTGTCTTTCAGCTATCTAGGTAACTTGCTTTCATGTCATCCAACGTGAATTGTCTTTCAGCGAAAAGGTCTTTCCGATAGTGACCCATTTTTAGCTTTGAGTGTAAGTATAGGTAACATAGGGTATAGAATAATGTGTTAGCAAGTTGCACGAACTAGATTTATTTTTACTGATCAAAGAGAGCGGTAGTGGCACAGAGTTCTAGGAAATAAGTTTTGAAAGATGTCCACAAAGAATTTCCCCAAAAATAAAAAATCATATCTCCTAGGTCGCGCACAAATCTGTTAGTGTTACATTACACAACATATGGTGGCCCAGAGAATGAGCAGTGGTGGCCCAGAGGTAACAGCCACAACTTACGAGTTTTAGGTCGTAGGTTAAAACCTTGACAGCCGCTTTACTTTGTGTAAAATATTTCATCACCTCTACTCCCAAAACAGTGAAGGAAAACGTCGTGAGGAAACCGACATTTGCCCTGGAACGGAAAATTCGAAGACATGATGTGATATCCGCCAACCCACTCTGGGCCCACGTGGTAGATTATGGCCCACTCTCCCTCTTACTGAGAGGAGGCCTGTGCCTCAGCAGTCTGTGAGAACTTTTTAGGCTGATTATGAAGCAATTGCTGCAAGCAGGTATATCCAAGATATTTTGTTTATCTATTCTAGCCTGTAACATCTAACTGCTGGGCGAAGGTTGTGCTGGAAAAAATGAGGCAAGGCTTTTAAAAAAAAAAAAAACTGAAGTAGATACTGAAATACAACCTTCTTGCAATTTCTTATTCCCGAGAGACATCAGGAGAGATGCGTGCCTGGCAGATAATATTTGACCAAAAAATTATATATCAATATTATATATCCTAATATATCAAAATTATATATTATATATCCTTACAGAAAATTAGGTGAAGTATGAAATGAACAGCAAATTATTTCACTCTTTTATGTTTGAGTTAGAGAGTTAAATAAGTCCATGATCAGCCTATAATGTTCCCACTGCTGGGACACAGGCCTCCTCTCAGTGAGAGGGAGTGGGCCGTAATCCACCACGCGGGCCCAGTGCGGATTGGCAGATGTCACATGTCTTCGAATTTTTGGTTCTAGGACATGCCGGTTTCCTCACGATGTTTTCCTTCACCGTTTTGAGAGCAGCGGTGATGAAATAATTTACACAAAGTAAAGCGCCTGTCTGGGTTCGAACCTACCTACAACTTGTAAGTCGCGGCCGTTACCACTTGGCCACCACTGCTCTACTTGAGTAGTAGAGTTAAATAAGTACCTAAATGTAATTTGAAAAAAAAATACCGCATTGAGGAAAGAAAACCTTTGTCAGAAAACGTAGACTAGAGCAAGCAATAGATTGTCTGTCTGACAAGAAAGTTAGGGACTGATATTGTGAACCAGAACCAATATTGAATTTCTTTGTTGGATTTTATAAAGAGTATAATTGTATATATATTATGTGTACATAATAGTCCACCAGACAGTATTTCGGCTATGGCAGCCAATCTCAACCGAGACTAAGCTTCGGCGCGGGGGAACTAACAATACTAACCTATTTACTTATAAGCATTATTGTTACTAACACCAATATACTAACAATTTTATGGACGTAGTCTGAATTAAAGTTTTATTATTATTATAGTGCATAAGTGTATGCGGAGGCACAAGTGCACTCACTCTTATACTCCGATGGGACGGCACGCAACTTCCAACCTTCGGGTACACACACTTTCATACATAATTTCACACCAAAAGGTGTAAAAACCCATGAGGGCAGGCAGAAACTAAAGAGTACCACCTGCTACGATCTTTACATAGATACTCCATTTGCTTAGTATATATGTATACCTACCAATACGTGAATACCTACCAATGACAGTGGAAATAATATCATCATAATATTCAATTACTAAAATAATACGTAACACAACTATATCAATCCAACTTTTAATGAGTAAATTGATCAGTAGGTACCCGACCAATCAATTATGTCCTCCTCATGAACAAAGTACCGTCCAACCGCTGTTCGCTGACACACCACAATAATTAATCATTCGAGTTGTTAATTAAACGGTCAGTTTCATTACCCTGCGCCGCCATTTTGTGTTTCCATTAATTATATTACTACTTATACTATCTATATTATACTATTATGACTTTCTGAGAAAACGTTTGAGTTTCGATGACTTGATTTATGATGATGTGCGGTGGTCTTGGGTATTAAAGACTACCTTTAAGAGGAAACGCGGTCGGCGTTTATTCCATACAAACGTTATATTCCTCTGTTTTCACCCTGATCATGCCATTTTTACGACATCTATTTATAGCGGTCCTCTACCGCTGCATGTTCCTATGTTCTGTTCAAATTATATGTGGCCAGTGTTTTCTTGAAACAGCCAAGTTTATAGACAATGACTTTTGCTTTTGATTTTTTCACATCTTGCTTCACCAAAAATACGTAAAGAACCTTTTTGTGTTGACTCTCGAAGACGGATAATTATCAAAGTACCTGATTTACCTGATTTTATCTCTCTCATTTGTCCTAGGATAAGTAGGATAGATAGATAGTTAGCTAGGGAAACACTGCTGTTAGGACATCGTGACTTGGATTATTCACGTCAAATTTCATCAACACTTGGCATTTCATTATCATTCAGCTGAGATAGGTGGTTCTACCTCATCCTGTATCTTTGCCAACTATTTCCAGTGACTTATGTTGTCATCCATTTCAATTCCAATATTCAACCCATGAATCCATACGATGTGACATATCGTAAACACATCATCTTTAGTTACAGATGGCGTGGGATCGCATAAATCCCAATTAGGCATATTATTAATTACAAACAGGTAGCAATATGGTTTACGGCTAGCCTAGTGACCTGTCGAATGACTAATGTGTGTGTGGGAAGACAGAACTAATGTGTGTTGGGTATGTTGCTTCGCCCGCGAGGTATGTCGATAGAAACTATCGTATATATGTCCTTCCCCGGGATGCAATCTATCTCTCTGCCAATTTTTATCGAAATCCGTTCAGTGGTTTAGGCGTGAAAAGGTAACATACAGGCAGACAGACACAGTTACTTTATGTAACTGGGTTGTGGAGGTCAGATAGGCAGTCGCTCCATGTAAAATAGCTAGTCGGCTTCCAGTCTAACCGAATGCAGCTGAGTATCAGTATTTTACATGGAGCAACTGCCTATCTGACCTCCACAACCCAGTTATTGGATAATACGAAACCCCTTGGTAAGACTGATTGTCAGACTTTCTGGCTTAATTGTTACTAAGAAATACATATATAAGTATCAAAATCCACGGTAGTCTTAAGCTTTTTCGTCACTTGCCTACGTTGACTAACTGTTGAAAGCTGACTTTTCTAATTAAACAACAATTACTTTTCTTTATCCAAGCATTATTTCCCTGTTCTTTAAAAAACCGGCCAAGTGCGAGTCGCACTCGCACACGAATGGTTCTATACAATCGTGCAATATTTAACACTATATTTTAGAAGTAGCTTTTATTAGCTTCACTTGTAACTAACAATGTAACAAAATCTTCTAAGTCAATAAACACGTTTCTTAAGGACCTTTAATTTGAACTTTATTTTATTTTGATTATTTGTTGTTATAGTAGTACAAACTCTGTGACAATCTCAACTGCCTACTTGTTACGGTTCATGAGAAACGTCCCACTGACAGATAGACGGACGGACAGCGGAACCTTAGTAATAGAATCCCTTTGGCACCCTTTGGCTACGAAGTCCTAAAGCACAAACCCTAACTCCACTTCAAAAACCGTCAAACCCAATAGGATGACCAAATATTTCCGTCTACCTTTCAAATAAAATAATTAACAAAAAACAAGAACACAAGAGAATTCCCCTGACCGTCACTTTGTTGCCTATTTCCATTACAAAGCCGAGGCAAGCATTAAATTATTTCCATAATAACTCCAACATTAATATTAATACAGAGAAAGTGTTTTTGTTCAAGCAATTAGAGTAATAACAGCAATATAACTTTTAAGTGTCAAGTTCGTATCGGGTAAAGCGTAAAAGGGTTCCGCAGCAATCATAATTTTATTTCCAAATAAGATAATAATAATATTTACATAGGTATTATTATGGTAAAAGTCTTCATATAGGTAATTCAGAAACAGAAAATGGATTTGAGATTTATAATCTGCGAATTATTTCATGAGAACACTCGATTGTGAAATGAGAGCATCTTTGCGTTATCATGCGACCTAGTTTTCTGATAAACACTTTATCAAAACTGTGTAAACAGTTCTAGAACATAAGTGTTCGGTTTGAATCTTAATTTCTCTTGACGATTTGATAAATAAAATAATTTATTTCAGGCAAGGTTAAACTTCCTCGCTTACAATACCGACTGGACGGAGAAGGCACAGTATAGGGAAATGTGAAAAAAAAAATGTGGAAGGAAATGGGGGAGGCCTTTGCCCAGCAGTGGGACAGAACAGGCTGATATATATAACAATAATAATGCCTCAGGCGTTAAGTCCGCTTTTGTACAGTATTTCTTTTAATTGTGCATAAAGTTTTAATAAATAAAAATAAAAAATAATAATCACTTTAGCTGCAAGACAGTTTAAGTTTAGTTGGTAAGATCATAGCTTGAAAAACTAGCCAACAAGCTTCGTATACAAAAAGTATCTAAAACCTCTTTTTTTCGATTTTCAACACTTTCGTATCATTTGAACTTTGAGCAATGTTAGGTAAATCTGTGACAGTGAAATGGAAGATAAGTTCCTACGGACCCCTAAACCCCTTTTTAATGCATCTTTTATGACTGTATTATTCTCTGAGAACACAACTAATGGATGCCCAGAATTATTTTGTTCCCATGTATTTTAAATTCATCACCGCGTTGAGAACACGCCGTTCATGTACTTTTGTCAGCACTAATTGAGTTTTAGCAAACTGTTTGATGTTTCAGTTTCCAGGTTATTAGGGGATTCAATGAAAGTGGAGTATGTCAGCTGTTTGATGTGTAGCCTTGATTTTTTAATGATTTTCTTCTACGTAAAAGTTTGCTACTAGTCTACTTTTTATTGCATGAAATGTCAAACCTAAAAATATGATAATTATAGATAGGATGAATGATGAGTTTAAACCATACTTGCACATTAAACACACGTATCAAATCGGAAAGGGATCGGCACCGTATCGACTCGAGCCGTTCAGTATTATTTGTATGAAACTCCCTACTGCAACGCACACCAATCAGAATCATAATCGCCTGGCCTCAAAAACACCCGTGAAAACAACAAAACCACAGTTGCCACATCCACATTAGTGTCCAATGTTGCACACCGTAATTAATTTCACAAAATTAAACAGGAAATTGTCACGATTTTAATAATAACTACTCTAGGAAGACGAATTCTCGCATCGTAGTTTTTTTTAGAAGCCGACAAAAAGACGTTGCTACCCATAGATAAAAGAAGAAGTTGCTAACCATCGTCTTTTGTGGTACTTCGCAACTTATTAAAAAAACTAGTATCTCTTTTTACCGACTTCAAAAAAAAGGAGGTTATTACAGACACCCTTGCCTAGAAGTGTATTTCCATAACAATATAATACTAGCTGCGTCTCGCGGTTTCACCCGCATAAGTTTCGATTCCGTGGGAATATCGGGATGGAAATTAGCCTGTATGTCAATCCAGGGTGTCAGCTACCTCTATACAAAATTTTATCAAAATTGGTCTAGCCGTTTGAGCGTGAAGAAGTAACAAACATATAAACACACACACTCACAAACTTTCGCCTTTATAATATTAGTGTGATAACGCCTCGACTACTCGCTCGTTGATCTATTGGTAGCAAGCGATACCGCTGAGCATGAAGTCCTGGAATTTCTCAGTAACATCCCGGACTCCGGATTTATGATGATGGCAATAGGCTCGCCCCCTATTACATGGGACTTAAACATAACTGGCGAAATGTGGGTGTACTTTAAGTACATACACCTCTGCGTAACCGTATGGGGAAAGGGAATGATATTATGTTTATTAAATGCCTATTAAAATGACGTCATCAAATAAAACATGCGTGCAAGCACTCACCTCCCACAATTTTCCAGAATCGATGTAACGTGTTTATCCATTTTCCCCAACGCAACGTTACGCCTTATTTTCCATGAAAATAGAGCCAATTCATTGAAGTGTTGGCGCACTACACAGAATAGATAGGTACAGAAGGTCGAGTCCAAACAACAAACGAAAACGTACGCACACATAGACACGCTTTACATATAGCGAGTGCAAGGGTACTGTATGTCGGAACAGGTCAACTCAAAGCAGCAGTGGCTCTTTCATCAAAAGACGACGGGTCTTTTGATGAAAGAGCCACTGCTGCTTTGACATGGCCCTGCATTGTTAGATTCACATAAAATCTTTACAATATAATGGACTTTAAAAGAGACCATGCCCTCTGAGTTTGTTTCGGAATTGTGCAATGAAATGTTAATTTTAAAATATTGACCAAAAAACTTGACGTGTAAAAGATCTAAGTACTACGGAAACAAAAATCATTTCATTTCACTCGCGACTGGCATTTGTTTGATTTTGTCGAACGATCGCTTTTTTTTTTCGCGTTAAGATGGACCGATGATCTGGTGCAGGCCGCCAGAATCCACAGGATGCGAGAAGCACAAAATCGGACGAAATGGCCATGTTTGAGGGAGGCCTTTAAGATGATGATTCGGATATCTGTGATGATGATGAACGCGTCTTTGTACGCATATGCCATATTGCCGTTGTATGGAGCCGACCTTCTGTTTTTTTCTGCACAGTCTGCCGAAAACGATATCTTTCCCGACGCGCCTCGCCAATTAATGGCGGTATTGGATTCCAATAGAGCGCTGTATGCATCCAATGACTCGTTTTTCCTTTGTACATTCATTTCATCGTACTGTGGCTATGCTATTCGCTTTCCACGGATTTTTCTTTTAATAATTTTTTCCCGTTGAGTTTGTGTTTTGTTTAACTAGCTCAAATAGGAGTTATCTGGCGGACTGTTGAATGGAAGCCTTCTTGTCACAGTCATGACGTGCAGCTGCCAACTATTTATGTTTCTGTGAGTATGATCTGTTTTGTTTTTATTTCTTTTTATATCTTTTTGTACCTATGCACTTGTTTCTGTGACAAATAAATATTTTTTTTAAGTCCTTAATGGTCATAAAATGGTCCTCCAAAACGTCCGCCCTTCACCACTTCCTAAGTGCTTTCGCTGGGGACAAGAAGTGGCGCAACAAACTCCTCAGCAGCACAGTTGTCTGTTCGGTTAGAAAAACTGGTTTTTTCTTATTCTTTCTTTCTGTTAATTTATATTTTTATGTTTGTAAAAGTGTAAGATGTTAAGACCTGGCGGTATTTTGGTGAAATTCGAAAAGCGTTTTGATAATAAAGGTTAAGTTTTGATAAAGAGTACCAGAAGTAGTATATAGTCCTCTTCACCGTATCCGGCGACAACGACCCCGACTATTTCTCCTTCCTCCGAGAGAGGTGGCGCACTCTAATTCACAAAGCAACTGAATGCTTTGAAACAAATCGTCTTGAAGACCTAGACAATAAGCGCCAAATACGCAAAAGCCGCCCAAAGCCTACCTATACATATACATATAACGATGCTGATCAACTCTTCTGTATACGGTGTGACCGGGTTTTCAAGACCAAATTTGGCTTTGCAAGTCATCAGGGAGCTCACCAGAAGTAGTAATGTTTAATCCGAATGGGTGATGATGATTTTGATTTAGTAAAATGTAATTACATAAAATAATGTGTTTCTATCTTACAAGATACTCTTACAATAGAACAGGGGGCCTAAAAAGGCCACTTTTGCAGAATCATAGAAGGATAACATTATGAATCATACTATGGCGAAGACATCTCCATGCCTCGGAAAGTACGAAAGCAGTTGGTCCAGGCTGTCAATCGTGAATCTTTGACAGTCGTTACGGGTAGTCAGAAGCCCGAATTACAACCAGTCTTACCAAGGGGTGTCGTATTACCCAGTAACTGGGTTGTGGAGGTCAGATAGGGAGTCACTCCATGTAAAATACTGGTATTCAGCTGCATCCGGTTAGACTGGAAGCCGAACCCTACATAGTTGGGAAAAAGCTAGGCAGATGAGGCAGGTGATGATTATATCCATGAGGCTGAGTCCACTCCTCATTTCTGATACTGCTGCACAAAATAACGTAAACTCGTACTCCTCAAGATACATAATTCCATGGTGTAAATTTTGACTTGTAACACATTTACACGGGGTTCGAGTACCTACAAGTTGTTCTAAATGTCAACATATCCGTGAAATGTGGAACCAGCTACTGCGCAGTGTGTTCAGTGTCGAATGTATTGGATTTCAATCCAACTCCCTATATTGCGGCACACTCCAGTTTTTTCTTTTAGGTATTCATGGCAACACCATATTTTTTTATATTTATGGATTTAATTTTATTGTCCTGTGTATATTTTAGTTTGTGTAAGTTTATAAAACGAAATGATTATTTAAATAACCTATTCAATTGGAGATTTACTAGGTTTTATTAAATGTAAGACCAAATTGACGACCCAGACGCGTACCGCAAGGGTTGGATCGAGGTGGCTCTAGAAAAGGACGCCTAGAAGTATTTGGGACAGGCCGTTGCTCAGCAGTGGGACTGTGCAGGATAAAAAAGACCAAATTGAAAAGTACAAACTTCGCTTTGTCTAGGTACAGACAAAGATACTTTGAAAATGTCTAAAGTGCTTCAATATGTAGATTCTTACTTTTTTCTTACAGAGAAAAATGTGCAACAAATTTAACAATATACACAATTATGTAATAGGCATTATTACATAATGGCGGCTCCTAAAATTTTTAAGAATTCTGTACAACACTAATGGCATGTCATACTTCTATTTATCATTAAATTCCAATGCAACGAAAACTGAGGATTACTCAAAGTAAATAACATCAACCCATATTAGTCTAGACATAGCCAACTTTTTCCAGACATTGTATAACATGACCGGGCTTGTTGCAAAATGCCGGATTCTGTTTACGTTACTCACCCTTTAGTCACGCATGTGGTTTGTTGAGTGAGTCCGAGTGACTCAGACTGTGTTTACATTTTACATCCTCCTTTGTTACGTAACGGACTTTCATATTTTTATTTATTGATGTGTTACAAAGTCGCGAATGATGTCAATGATCAGAGGGCAGTTCTCGTAATTATATGAACGTTCACACAGTCTGATCTCACTGTCTCAATCTGTCAAAAATACAATACATTTTTGACAAGTTTTTAACATTGATGGTCGCTGAGATGCGGTTGTGACTTGAATTTGAACGTTTTTAAGTACAAAAATTGGCCTTCTTTAATCCTTATCAAGTATTGAACATCAGTCTTAAACGACTTAGGGCTGATTTTTCAATAAACAGATAAAATTTTTATTTGCGGAATAAAATTGACGTTTGACAGTTTTTGTATGGAAGAACTGTCAAAAATTCAAAATTATTCCTCCGATAAAATTATCTGGCGTTGGAAAAATCGGCCCTTAATTATGTAAGTAAATCACATTTACCCAGAATGTCCCTGCATACAAGAATTGATTGTCACCATACACTATGTATCTAACCCAGTTCCCCATCCAATTGGAGCTCGAGAGTAAATTCAAACAGCTGTTACAGTAATAATTACAACACATCGTAATTATGATATTATATTACCAACGTGACTAGATTCGTTGTGTTTTGATTTGGTAGTTAGTGATTTTATTAATTGGGGTGTGATTTGTTATCTTGAGTAGATAAGACTTTATTACTCGACTGCGCCAGAAGGAGGGTTATGTTTTTCGAGTGTATGTGTACATATGTTTACGTTGTGTTTTGTGGCGAAAGGACATCATGAAAATGTCAGAATAAATGTCGCTACTTCTTCATGAGAACATGACGTAATTATTTTCGTCATTCCAATACTTTTTATGATTCTGCATTCTTCATTTCACCACAAAGCACGCGTTAACGTTGACCTTTAAAAACATCATAAAATCTGGGGGCTTAAAAAGGCCACTTTGGCAGAATCATAAAAGGATAACATTATGAATTATAATATGGCGAAGACAATCCGTCTTTTTTTTTTCGCTGCACTACGTAGGTATAATCAAAGAGATTGGGATTAGATTTGGATTGGATTGATTGGTATTTTAGCACAGACAAAAAAAAAATTACTGAAAAGTCTTCACCAATGGGAATTGATACCTACGATTCACTTAACAGTTAACTGTCCAATAAGATTCATAATGTTATCCTTTTATGATTGTGCCAAAGTGGCCTTTTTTGGCCCCCTGTTTTTTTTTTTTGTTATGAATTAACTCGCCTCTGCATTAATTAATACAATACAACATAATACAATATACAATAACGCCTTTAGGATTCTGGTGAGGCTCCCTCGATTCTGCAGCGCGTCGGGCGTGTTTGCTGAAGCAAGAGTCGATGACTTTTATGCCATTATACGTAAGAAAACCGCTTCTCTGATGCGCCGGATTCGGGGAGCACCAACGGAATCGTAAGGATGATTTCTAAGAGACCAGACTCTGCAGTGTTGGGGAGATTCATCCAGCTTCATGTTATGACTTGACACTAGTACGTAGGGGAAGGTTGCGATCATTGGACTAGCCCTTTCATTGGACCACCAAGGTATTTCCAAAACTGTGCAAGCTAGCAATACCCAAACTAGTCGAAATGAGTCCGTGACGACTCAGTTGCACCCCCCTCTTACCTCAGTGACGCTGCGGCACGTGGCGAGGAGAGACGTGTGACGTTGTCTTTGCGGCGGTCAAAATCTAATTATTACACTCAGGACAATTTGACGTCAGTATCATTACATTCATATTTGTCTGCGTGCACTGTTATGAACTATTAGACAATTTAATTGTGATTCCATGAGTGTTATTTAATTTTGTCTAATCATGACCATGTATATTTAATTTTAATTTTTTCTTAACGAATACCTTGTTGCCATCAATGGACCCCAAGAGAGTTCCACCGTTGGACCGGTCCAATCATAGAAACTTTTTGCTGTATTTTTCTGGTTTGGGAATAGGTCCCGAGTATTTCACTAATTATGGAAAAACCATAGAAAAATCATTATAAATTTTAAATTCCAGAATGTCGCCAAAAAAAAGGAAGTACTTTGCATGGAATGAAACAAGTATGAACCTTGTTTTAGAATCAGTAAGGAAACAAAGAGTTGGTTTAAGTGAAGCAAGTAAAATATAATTATGGAGTCCCGAAAGCAACAATTGCTATTACTACAAGCAACCTTAGCTTCCTTTAGACTGTATCTTAATTTAGATGACTTGTTGGTCTCACTAGATGTGCCAAATGTAAAATTTTATTAGATCCTATTGATCGAAGGATCCTACTGATTATGTAGCCTATAACTATAGTTTGTTTGCTTGTCGTATGTGTATGAGTAATGTTTGTCTCTCCTCGTATGTCACAATTTTGTAATATTGATAATTATAATTAGTTGCCTCGATTGGTCCTCTAGAACAAATTTCTCGAAGTCCATTGATGGCAACCTGGTGGTTCATTGAAGGTGCCCATGGTCCAAAGAAGGCAACAGCCTAAGATTTTGTTTTCTTCGTTTATAGCAAAAAGTGTAAGCCCGAATTGTTTGTGCGTTTGATTATTATACATAAAAGTCCTACGAAATAGAAATAATAAACTGCTTTCATTTTAACACTTACACTTTTTGAGGTATGAGGTAGTAAAGTTATGTGCTCCATTCATAGCAACCTTCCCCTACTATGATTTTTTTTTTTTTGACGTGATATTTTTGACGTGAGGGATTTTATGATTTCATTATTTGAATTTTGAGATGATGAATGATATGTTGTTTTGGTTTTAGTATTGACCACGGATATCTATGGTATTGACTAACATAGTTTTAAGACCTTTATTGCTAACAACAACTTATAATTAGTCTGAAATAAATGGATTTAATTTCATTTAATAATAAGCATTTCCCGTCCTTTGAACTTTGGAGCAGTGGTGGTGATTTACGATTAGTAGATCTGTCGTAAGTTATGAACCCAGATAGACCCTTTGCTTTGCGTAAATTATTTCATCACCACTGCTCTCAAAACGGTGAACGAAAACATCGTGAGAAAACTGGCATGGCCTAGGACCAATAATTCTGAAACGTGACATGCACCCACCCACAATCATGGGCCCGTGAAGTGGATTACGGCCCGGTCCCTCTCAAAGAGGCTGTGTCCCAGCAGTGGGAATATTATAGACTGATTATGCTACTTCCCGTCGCTTAAAAGTACAAGATACTGCTCTACAGTATGTTCATAACCTAATCGTGAAGTAAAAGGTATCAATTCTCACCGGGTGCGCGGGCGGCATGCATGTGTCGATCGCCGGCGCTCGCGGCGCATCACCGCACCTGCAGCTGCTGCACTCACACACACCCTGGAAACAAACAACAGAATACCTATATTAATAAATTGGTTAACTATCTAGGTTCACTAAGTAAAGTATATAGAAAGAGATATAGAAATCTACATCTGCTATCTCTTATCACTTCTGTGCACCAGTATCAAAAGGACACTGGTGCACATAAGTGATAAAATTTATACTTTATTGCGTAAAATTCAAAATGTGCCAATTCGTGCGAATCGCCTAGGTATAGAAAAAAAATATTATTTAAAAGTTACAACGGCCGATTTGGGCGAGTAAATTCATGCAAATCGCCATTCTGTCTCATACATGCCTCGACTTAGATGTGTAAGGGCTGCATTGCGACAATGGCATGCAAGAAGACCGGTGGTTGCCATAGTATTACAAAGTCAGTAGGCCAATTCCCGTAATTAAAAACGTTCAGAATCAAGTCGCATCTCAGCGACAATCAATGTCAAAGTTACAGTCTACTGTAAAATACTTTTTAAGCAGGTGAAAAGAACCCTATTTAAAAAAGTACCACTTGCCAGCTGAACGTTCCATGTGCTTGAGTGTGAGTTTTAATTAAAACGAATCCTAGCTTCTGTAAGTCGAATTAGAAGTTCCACAAATTCCGGAATCCTTCAAACTGTGGCAATTAGACGAGTTTCAGATCAAAACGAGAAATTCTATGACGAGAGTAACTTTTAAAAGTTTAATTGTATGAATTCGCAAAATATAGGATACTGCCAGTTTTGTATTTCGTGTTTGTTTTCGTCACTAGTTAGGCGATTTTCATGAGCAGAACCGTAAAAAATTGCCTGCTTTCAATGCCTTCAAAAGGGAGGTTCTGTATTCGACCCGTATGTATGTTTGTATGTCCGCGATTTTCTCAAAAACTAATGAACCACTTTTTTTAAACATAATTTTAATTTACTTACTTAAAATTACTACCTAAATAAAACTTACGTTAAAATAGAACCTTAATACCCATACTACTTAATAGCTATTATAAATTCGAAAGTAACTCTGTCTGTCTGTCTGTATGTTACCTTTTCACGCCTAAACCACTGAACGGATTTCGACAAAATTTGGCAGAGAGATAGATTGCATCCCGGGGAATGACATTATGATATTTTTTATGGACATACCTCGCGGGCGAAGCCGCGGCGAAAGCTAGTTTATTATAAGCTTAAGGCTTATCTTAAAGTGTAAGAAGTTCACACCTCAAGCTTTGTTTTAATTCAGCTTGCAAGATTTGACCAATCCATACCTACTTCAAATATGGCAGTCATCACCACTGCTCTCAAAACGTTGCAGGAAAACATCGTGAAGAAACCGGTATGTCCTAGAACCAAAAATTCAAAGACATGTGCCATCCACGAACCGCATTGGGCCGCGTGGTGTACGGCCGACTCCCTCTCACAGAAAGGAGGGCTGTGTCCCAGCAGTGGGAACATTAGCGGCTGATTATGCATACATAGAACACATCGCCTCTTCGCATTAAAAGTGTACAATTACCAAAAAATTCGAAATTGAGTTAATATGCGGAAACGTTTGGTATTACCAGTATTTTAACGATATAACAAAATTAATATATAATATTAAGTTACTTTGAAAAAAGTTACTTTTAGTGTAACTAGCAAAAAAAATAAAAAATAATGATGAAAAGATTATTATCATTAGAAATATTACACGTTAAACCTATAAAACGCTCTCCTGTATTTGTAAAGTTTTGAGATTATACAGTTTTAATCCGAGAAGGCGACATGAGCAATAACAATAGCTACTTTCACGTCACATTAAACTGTGCATTAAATGCAATTTTATTGTAAACCTCAGCAAATTTAATCCATCAGGGATTAACTCAGCTGTATTACTAATACTGTGACATGACATGATTGACATTAATCTCGGTAAATGGAGAGCAGTGGTGGCCAAGTGGTAACGGCCGCGACTTACGGGTTGTAGGTCGTAGGTTCGAACCCATACAGGCGCTTTACTTTGTGTAAATTATTTCATCACCACTGCTGTCAAAACGGTGAAGGAAAACATCGTGAGGAAACCGGCATGACCTAGAACCAAAAAATTCGAAGACATGTGACATCTACCAACCCGCACTGGGCCGGCGTGGTGGATTACGGCCCACTCCCTCTCACCGAGAGGAGGCCTGTGTCCCAGCAGTGGGAACATTAAAGGCTGATTATGGTTATGATTATGGATTAGCAACAGCAGACAGTATAATGTTACCTACTAGTTTCGCTAGCTTGACCCTGTATAGGGGTCAAAGGACAATGCTCATGGATGTATGGAATCCCGTACCATGCTGCATCAAAGTCAAACTTTTTTTTTTAAAGATTACACTTATCATATTATCTCCTGCAAAAGTTCTTTTTGTAAACAAAATCCGGGTATCGGAGATTTTCAAAAAAATCTAAATAACCTGAATACTAGGTAGGTATTTTATTTTGTTTGACACGAACGGCCATTATTACTCTTAAAACAGCATATTCTATTCTAGTTATTTTTAATTAATGTAGAATCGACAAAGTATAATTTTTTACATGTTTTTTGAAAGACATCATAGCACTTTCAAAATTTGAAACGGAACGTCATGTAGTCGTCATAAAACAATATCAACACTTTTTACTTTAAATTAAATTCCCTGTTCAAAAATAAATAAATTAAAATATGAAAATAATGACTACAATATTTTGATCTTGATGCATGAGACTTTTTGGTACGACTTTTGGTCATTCTCCTTTAATTAGCTAGATAAACTCCACGGCCGTTATGGGTATCAATATCTCAACACGATAAAACAAAAGAAAACAGATTTTCTCAACTCATACTTTAAGTAACAACACAACCACAAAACAAGCGGTCGTTGAACCCCAAAAAATTTTTTTTAATTTTTTTTTATTTTACCGTGTTTAGATATCGATAGCCGCCATCCCATCTACGGAGTTTCGCTAACTAATTTAATTCGACCCTGTATTATTAAAGTATACCAGCATTCCAGACTTTCAAGTACTTACATACTATAACCATACTTATTACATAAGCCGCCTTTCATTTAAAAACGTATAAATCTCAAAGAAACTTCACTAATTAATACGGTTCGCAAAGTGCCTTATTAGTTATAACGTATAAACAGAGACTTCCCATAACATTTTCTTTGATAACACTAAGAAAATCACCTCCTTTATGCGCAAGCCTGAAATAAGTACATATTTAGCTGAACTGAACCGTAAAAGGAAATGATCCTTTATGAACGTTAATGAAAGCCCAACGTTGGGCTAAGTATTCGCTATTAAAGTTTTTATGTTCTGATGTTGCTCGGAAGTAGTGCTTAGTACAGTAGGCTACACGTCAGTGCTAACAAACCATTCTTCTTCTTTTCGTGTCGATGGTACTCGTACTCTTCTTCGTTTTATTTTTCTTTTTTTGCTTTTATATGGTTTGGGTCCAGTAGGTAGCCACCACAGATATAGATGGATCTAGATAACGCAAGAGCAACTACTTCGCGTGCCAAAAATCGCACCAGCTTACGTATAAAAATCGTAAGCCGCCACTTTCGCGCTCAGTCCTGTGTACTGCTGGCTGCCGAGCGTGAGCGCTGGCGCTAGGCCCCGGGGGTGAAGCGAGACGGGTGCCGCACGCTTCGACGTCTTCGATTCGGTTTGATTTTCCCATCAGTAAATAGTGCTTATGACGCAGCAGGTAGCCAAAAAATGGCACGCTTGGTTTTCATACAGATCATGATACTTGCGTTATCTAGGTCTATCTATATCGGTGGTGGCCACATTGATTGCGGCATCAGTGTCATTTTTAGGCCATCCAAGGTGCAGGTGAACGGACACTTAGGGACACTCCAGCAAGTGGGACATGGTCTGATCAGAAGCACCGCACTCGCAATGGGTTGGATCGGTCAGAAATCCCCCACTTCGGCAAATTGTGTCTCCAGCTGCCTACTTGAGTACGCGATCGGTTGAGAGCTTTCCTTAAAGGCCACTGCAGATCACAAAATCATTATAAGCTGGTCTTTTAGTCTATGAAACTTCGTACTGCGGTAGGGCAGCTCAACGTCAGAATGTTTCCACCGACGTACAGTAAACTGTACCTCATCGCGTTTTAATGGTCTTTTTACGGTTCAAACAATTTCGAGCAAGCAATTCATAATTATGAAGCAGGAAAGTCTTGGTTTTTCGCGTTTTATGCACCTTAGTTGAAGAAAGAGGTGCTTCAGTTTTACTGTGGTATTTTCTGTTTAAAATTGTCGTTTTGCGGAGTGTAAATTTTAATTGGTATATGCGTATCTTTATATTTAAAATATTTATTCCTCAATGTTCATGATTGCGCCACCTACCACTGTTAGTCTCTGCATCACCCAAAGGTTGACTGGTAGAAAATTCCTATGGCATTAAGTCCGCCTCTGGACATTTATGTGTTTGAAGTATTAAATAAATAAATCATATATCTGAGTACTTATTACCCGACTGCGGCGAAGCCCAAAAGGAGGGTTATGTGTTTGACCTGTATGTATGTATGTATGTATGTATGTATGTATGTCCGATTCTTTGTTCCCTCGTAACTTCTAAACGAATGAACGGATTTGGATAAATTATACGTCTTTAGATTTGTCTTGGTAGCGCGAGTGTCACTGGCTACATTAAAATCAAAAACAAAGTAAAATGGCGGATTTAGGGTGCCATATTGTGGAGTTCGTATTTTTTTTTTCTTCTAATACCATCGAGTGAAATATCAAAATTAAGGGTTTTAAACGGTGATTACAAAAATATATACAACTTATATGGTTAAAAGTAATTCGAAGTGACAAATCGTAAAAAAACACGTTAAATAAAATAATTATTTCTCGTTCCCTGTTGAGTGACTTTACGGGTCAGCTAATAATTAATACATAAGTAAATCGTCTGCAAAATCTTTCAAATTTGTAAACTAAAAAGCTGGAAATAAAAAACAAGTAATTAAAAAAACTAAAAAACCCGACTGCGGTAAAAAAAATTAGTTTAAAAAAAACTGAAAAGCTAAAAACAAGGCCATTTTAAATAAAATAAAAGTTGGAAGCAGGCGGGACCCATTTGAGTTTGAAAATATAATATAAAAATGGTATGGGTCCCGCCTGCTTCCAACTTTTATTTAATTTAAAATGGCCTTGTTTTTAGCTTTTCAGTTTTTTTTAAACTAATTTTTTTTACCGCAGTCGGGTTTTTTAGTTTTTTTAATTACTTGTTTTTTTTGGAAACTGCGAAAGCCATATCCCAGGTCTTACTTTTAGAAATCATCATAAAAATAAATAGGTAGGTACCTAAGTAAAGGTACTCAGGGTAGCAGGAACATCCATAATTCTGAAAAGCGTTGAAATATTTAAAAAAAAACAGCTGTTTCATAGAAAAGTTGCAATACCCACTCGGTCAAAATGTATGGAACAGCAATTTTTTTTATAATCGGCGAAAATGTTTAATGCGAAGGTCTTCAGAATCAGGTTGTGCCTCGATGAAGCAATATCATGTAGGTAATTATCAAGAACAGCTAAGTTACAAAAACTGAACTATTCAAGGGCCTTTCAATAAAATGGACTATCCCATGGTTGTCCCTGATAACCCAGATACAGATGCCACTGATATACATTCGTAATGGCCGTTACAAGCACTCCAATTATTGTTTTTATGCATTTCGCGTGTGGTTTGTAACTAATGTCGCAGAAACTTCAATGTACGTGATAATGACTAAGAATTGCAGTCTTACAAACTAAGTTTAGATTAAAATAATATGAATCTGAAGTACCCAATATAGAGGTATGAGGAACAGGGTGTAAAGTTCACTCATAGAAAAGGGAGGATCATCCGACCAGACGGGTGTTGTGTCTGGCGGGCAACTCCCCAATGATTCATGTCGGGCCGTTGTATCTATGCTAGTTGCGCGGTAAACTCTGCTTGCGCGATGCAGGATTTGCGTGACGTCAGTATGACGCGTTGTTTGCATGTGGCGTTGTAGATACCGCTACACCCAACAAGACCTTGTTAAAAAGGCAATTATCATCAACATCATTAGCCTACAGCAGTCCACTGCTGGACCTAGGTTTTTCCAAAAGCACACCATTCAGCTCAATTCGAGGCAACTGTCATCCAGCTGGTACCAGACACCCTGCGAAGGTCGTCGCTCCACCTAGCCTGAGTACGTTTGCCGATTCGCGGTCTCCACTCAAGAGCACGTGTACCCCAACAGTCATCGGTTTTACGGCTAATATGGCCGGCCCATTGCCACTTCAGCTTGCTTATTTTGTGAGCTATGTCGACAAACTTGGTTCTCCGCCGGATCACCTGCCCTTAGAGAGACTCTAAGCATAGTTCGTTCTATACCTAGCTCGCTATTTTTATTAGGGACCATTTTCTGGTTCAGTGTTGCCCACCCGAAAGTTCTTAGGCTAGGTCGCGGAAGGCCGACCTAGAATAGCTATGGCAGAGGAAGAACTGTTCCTTGACCTTTAATTCTCCATGGACATTTTGGCGAGCGCAGCGTGAACTTATTTATTAAAAGTTCTGAAACATTTCTGTCGTCTACATACAAGGCGTCCCTACAAGTCCAACAAACCTATATGATTCCTCTACCTTCAACCAAAATCTCCCAACCTTCTATTCTTCATCATAATTACACACAAGAAAACATAGTATAGCTAAGCACATTACCAAGCTCTCTGCTTACCTCCTTACAAACGTTTTTTCCTCAAACAGTGGCGCGTGCGCCTAACTGTACGTGCCTCTCATTAGGCCAGCGGTCACACGCAGCGATTACACCGCGATATAATCGGACAATAAACATTTGAAAATATTTGCTTCGGATAAAAAACGGAATGAATCAGCTGTTTTTAGGTTGATCGTTAGTTCGTTACGGTAGTAAGAGTGTACAATTGGATTGTAAAGAAGCTTTTCTAGTTTTATTTTTGATGCGTTTTTTTTTTTCATCATTATTTAAAGTAGACTTTTTGTACCTTATGAGCATGAACAAATTAATTAGGGTATCAATATCTTAACATGATGAAACAAAAAAATTAATTAATTTGATGATGTTTTTTTGTGTAGGTAGTTGAATCTTTGTTTAAAAATCTGTTTTTTTGTGTATTATACGAGAGAAAACAAAATAAAACAGATTTTCTCAACCCATTACTTCACTACAAGCGATCCTTGACCCCCAAAAACAAACATCAAATCTTTTTTTGTTTTATCGACTTCATTATTTTATCGTGTTTAGTCCCATAACGTCTGAAGAATTTTGCTTGCTAATTTAATTTGACCCCGTATTAGTATTAGTTACACTCAAAACATTTTGATCTATCTTATAGTTTTTACCGACTTCAAAAAAAGGAGGTGATCAATTTGACACGTATGTATGTAATATTATTGGAACTGCATTATATTCACATATTATGACAATCTATTAGGGCTTCCAAACAAATATCCAAAATGTTATAGATGTATGTATGTATGTTTGGCCACGTATTTCTCCGCAACTATTAATCGGATATTGACCATTTTTTTTATTGGCTTACATTTACTTCAACTTAGGGAACAGTACAAGTTTCATTAAAATCGATTCAGTAATTTTCAAGATATGAACTAATACGTGTAAGTGTGTTATTGATACGAGCTACGGGTGTAGTGCCAAAGGGAAACATCTCAAAACCTTGGTCAAATTCTAGTGCAATATTTACAACAAAACTATTAACTACTTAGTAATACTTACAAACAAATATTCCAGTTTTTACTTAAAACTAAAAATTACGTTAGTTGGTGGCAAAAAACTAAAACTAAAACAGACCCCAAGACACCGACTTCCGAAATTAAAGTTATTTCATAATTAAGAGTTAATTTCTTTTTGAAGTCGGTTTAATTTTTTAAATTACTTTTTGCCCTATTCATTCAGATATTACGTATGTGCAAATTTTGAGGTAAGGATTTCTATTTTCTGGTCGAGATTCTCAGTCACAGCACAAGTATATGAATTGAGTGAGACAGTGGGCAAAGCGAAGTACAGACGCCAGCACATCAAGCTACCCAAAACTGTAAAAATTTTCCAATCAACTTTGAACCTTATGCTTTAGCGATAAAGTTGAAAATCTATCAAAAGAAATTTGACAGAATGTAGTAGGTTGATGTGCTGGCGTCTGTACCTACCCTGGGCAGTCAATTACTGACAGGCTAACCTAGTTAATGTGACTTTAGCTACGGAATTAAACGGAAGCCCAACATCATCATTTGCATACACCCGCTGGTGTATGCAAATTAAGGGTAATTGCGTAATACACTACCAGTAGGAATGGCTTTGATTTTGACAGTTCTACAACATTCATTGTATTATTTACGTTGTTGAGCAGACATTTTTTTCGATTATATGAACCAACTAGCAGCGTCCCGCGGTTTCACCCGCATAAGTGGCGATCCCGTGGGAATTTCGGGATAAAAAGTTTTCATTTCGAAAATGTTCTTAAGTAACTTTTTAGACCTTTGTATCTTGCTTATGCGTATGAAGTTTCATTAAAATCAATTCATTCATTTCGAAAAACAAGGGCTTGAAAGTTTGTATGAAATGCGGTAAACGCTCTTAACAAAAAAATTACTTTAATTTCGGAAGTCGGTGTCAATAAACGAAAATGCGGAACCAAAGACACCGACTTCCGAAATTAAAGTTATTTTTCAATTTGTAGTGTTTTTTTTTGGAAGTCGGTTGTTTTTTTTTTGTAAAAAGTTTTTATTTTTAACTTTTTAGTGGGTCAGTTTGTAATTTATCTAAGTTACAATAGCCTAATGGCAACTGCTCATCACATGTTACAAAATATTGCTTTTCCCGATGCTGGGGCGTTAATTTATTTTTTTTTTCTTAGAGAAAACTTTGCCCCACACTAGGAATTTCTCCTGTATTGTGGATGCGTTTACAAACATTTAAATTCACGTACACAAACAGCCAGACCCGGAACAACTACTTGTAGGTCATACAAATATTTGTTCCGTGCGGGAATCGAACCCGCGACACGCAGCGCAGCAGTCAATCGCTTAACCACTGCGCCAACCGTGCCGTCAAAATTGTTGAGGAGTTCTCCTGGTAAGAACCAGGAGAACTCCTAAACACCACAACCACTCACCATACGCATTGTGACGAGCACAAATTGCTTAGCAACTATATTAAAGTAATCGAATCGCAACCCGTGAAATATTTGTCATTGAGTAGTTCCGATGGCCATCTGTGGTCTTCATCATCAGCTCCACTTTACCAAATGATGATTTCTGAGAGCAAATGCTCAAGTTACTTTAAAAAATACCCAAATCGCAATAGGTTTGCCTGTAAAATTTGAGGGTTTCCCTCGATTTCCATGGGATCCTCTCATCAGATTCCAACTTGATGATAATGGGACCACCTCGAGAGTATACCCTTTCAAACAAAAAAAGATTTTTTGGAATCGGTCCAGCCGTCTTCGAGTAATCGGAGAACATACATTAAAAAAAAAACATATAAAGTCGAACATATAACCTCCTCCTTTTTGGAAGTCGGTTAAAAAATACAAACTAACCAGAAAGAAATATAAAGTTATCATAAATAAATGACGATCGTTGTTATCCCGTTAGTTCTGAGAAGGCAGTTTACTACTGAACGTAAAAAACTTTTGATTGTTTGTCTTTTGTTGTTTGTGTTTGTTACTATGTAATTTTTTTTAAGTGAATACTGCATGACACATTACTGTATGATCACGACAGGGCTTACCACTCATTTGATTCAATCTATTCCGTAATGAACCGTAATAATGCAATACTGAAGATAAGGCACATTCTTAATTCAGCTGATTTAGGCATAAATTTTGCTTGGATAGAACAAAATCAAAAGTCATTTAATTAAACTAGGCTGAGAATCAGCACTTTTCGAACCTCAAAATTATATGACACAGTCCCTCAAAATGCTCGCCCTTCACCACTTTCTAGTGCTTTAGCTGGGATGACACCCCAGCAGCACAGCTGTTCAGTTAGAAGAACATCATTTTATACAATAAAATCACACTAATATTATAAAGGCGAAAGTTTGTGAGTGTGGGGGTGTATGTGTATGTGTGAGGGGGTGTGTGAATGTGTGTAGGGGTGTGTTTATATGTTTGTTCCTTCTTCACGCTCAAACGGCTGGACCAATTTTGATAAAATTTTGTATGTAGGTAGCTGACACTCTTTATTAACATCATCATCTGCCTAGCCTTTTCCCAACTATGTTGGGGTCGGCTTTCAGTCTAACCGGATGCAGCTGAATACCAGTATTTTACATGGAGCGACTGCCTATCTGACCTCCACAACCCAGTTACTGGGTAATACGATACCCCTTGGTAAGACTGGTTGTCAGACTTTCAGGCTTGTGATTACCCGTAACGATTGTCAAAGATCCACGAATGACACTCTGTATTAACATATAGGCTTTTTATCCCGATATTCCCACGGGATCGACACTTACGCGGGTGAAACCGCGGGGCGCAGCTAGTAATTAATAAATATAAAATTAAATTATTTGCCATATGTCAGCTACCACACGCCAATATAATTATGTGCAACCAAACCCTAATAATTATCCAACTTTCGGTTCGTCCACCGTAAGTCAGTTACGATGGAATTAAAACCTATAGCCACTTTTCCATAATTGACTTTTAAAATGAAAAAACAACAGACCGTTTATAAACCATCTGCCATCCTAAAATAAGCAATAAATTAAAGTTAAAGAGATGAATCATCAGAATTCGCACGGATTTTGTGGGCCTAAAAATACCCCAGTAAAATTTGCAATGATTCCATTTTTGAGTATTAGAAGGTGGAAATCGAAAGAAAAAAAAATACGCTTATTTGCGGCAAACATGACGCATAAAAAAAAAACACAAACAAAAAAAAAATTTCCTTATCGGTCTATAATCTACTTTAATCGGCACACTAAAACTGATATACGTGACGACATACGAATGCATGTTTTTGGGCAAACGCAAAACTAACTTCAACAACAACATTTTATAACCGCGAACCGTTTTTTGGAACCTCAACATAACTCAACACGCACTAGTTTTACGTTTTTAAATGTGATATAAAGTCGCGGATGCTGATATTCTGCAGCATCTGCTCAGAATGAAGACGACTTCAAAGCAGTACAGAAAAGGCACTTAAGATATGCACAATTGCGTATACTGTACGAATGACCTAAAACTTGCGAGTGCGTCACTAAGTTAAATTCCACAAATATTTTGCGCGGATATAATATGTGCACATACGGTGGACAAAAGAGACGCATACTGGCAGCCACTCTCATTTTTTTTATTTTTTTTTATTATTAATTCACAAAACTGATGTACAATCACAAAAGCATTAAAACAGTTACAACATAATATTTCTGATTGACATCTACTAGATGTGAATCCAGCATGCATAATTTAAGTAAAACAATTAGTATTAAAAAAAAAAACAAAAATTAAACAAAATTTACAAAAATGGTGAACTTTTCCAAAGATAAGGAAAAAGTTTTGGGAAAGAACATTATAATAAAGATAAAAATGAAAAAATATAAATATTATACAATTATGGCTCTAAGTTTAGTCCTAACTGAGGCTACAGAACCAGCAAAGATATCTACTTCATCTCATAACGTACGTCATTCTCATGATTGGTCTGATACTGTCTTGTACTCAAAAGTAACACTTTCATAACATTCACTTCTACAACATGTCTCATCTCCTCTCTTGTTCACGTTTAAAAGCCTATTAGTTCACTCCTGAAATCCTGAACCATAACTCCATTATTATTATCATATTATTTATTAAAGGCTGCGATAATCCACTGCAGGGCAAAGGCCTTTCTACTTCTTTTCCACTTTTCTCTATTGAAAGCTGTTATGGACCATAACTCCAGTTCTAAGATAATTAATTGTCTAAGCGGACCGGACTCATTAGAAACTTTTGTGAAAATAATTACCGCAGAACCTATTTAAAGAACCAAACAATCTTCTCACATTAGAAAGTGGCCAAATGCACAAAAAAAAAACAACTGAAAGTCGCATAATCGATGACAATACGGTACGAGTTAATTTGCGAACGAAACGGCCAAATTGTTGGCGGGAAAAAGTTCGGCCATGACAGTTTGGCAAGATAATACGTGGACGGTGGAACCACTTAGCTGTAATAAGCCTGCGGTGTGCAAATTGCACTCAATTTAGACCCACGACATACAGACAGATATATCCATCCAGATTTATGAAGAAATTACGTGAAAAATTCGTGTGTATTTTGTTTTTGGTCAAGTCATCGCCAATTAGAGGGTTATTCACTTCAACGCTAAATGCAGTGTGGAAGGAATGATACGGCTAAGTACCTCAAGGTTAATATTTGACTTGCACCGTATTATTTTTCTAAAACTCCTTGCCAACATTTAGAATGAAAAGGACATATTGAAATGATATATGAATATGCGCCCGATATACAATGTTATGAGCTGAATCACTTTCCATCTTTTAATTCTGTAATAGGTATTATTGGTACGAGAACGAAAATCTTTACATGATTTTACGTTTAGACCCCGACTTCGTTCCCATAGGTACATAAAGCCTGCCTCTGCAGGGTAAGTTACTAAAAATATTTTTACGTTTCTTCCGATAATTTCTATCTTCAGAAGATTAGGCTGTTAGTTACCTGTAATCTGCCATAACAGTGTTGTACAAGAAAAAACATTCAACATTAAAATTAGGCCATTGGGAAAATTCTCTTTACAAGAAATCTTGTTTTATTTTTTTTTCTTGTTTTTTTGCTGTCGTGTGTTCCAAATACATCATGCTCTCGCGAAGTATAATTCAACAGCTCTCAATTTGCGTAAGTAGGCGAAAAACAATTTTGTCCGGTGCATCATACGAGCATACTTTATTACTGACACACAAACTTTTTTGTTCTTATTGCAGAGAGTTTGGATTGAATATGAAATTACAACACTTTCGAAAATATCTCGTTACGGTAATATTAATATTTTAAAGCGTCTTATCTTGCATCGAAGAAGTTTGTTTTTGTTTTCCCTCAAACCTGACAACTCAAATTCTGACAATATTGCATTTACCTCAAATCGTCATCATTCTCCTGCCCTTGTCCTACTTTATTTGGGGTCTTTTTCTTCCATACTCTATTAGTCGTAACCAAAAACCACTTACTCCGTCGCCTTCTATTGTTATCTGTACATACCCTGTACAAGCGACATGCGAAAGGTTAAAACCGACCCCGTTGCGAATGCTGTATCCGACTGGCATTGCACCTCCAGAAATTCATGGGACTATAGCCAGCCGCATCGAGAAGGCGAAGTTACAGGATGACCCACGCCACTCAATGCACAATTTTAATTCAGTACCACAGAGGCTTTAAAGCCGCAAAAATTTTCTTGGGTGCGTGAGTCCAGCCGAAGGCAACCCCTCCACGGAAAGATGTGACCTTTGGAAAGAACTACTTAAACCTCCTGATCTCTTTATCAAACCATCAAAGTCTCTCATCTGGGCATAACCCGCCTACTTGGAAAACCTTAAATAGACTTGGTACCCAAGTAGGCCGCAGCAAGGAAAACCTCCACAAGTGGGGGATTCTTGGAAGGCACTGACCTCCGGTGTCTATGCGGTGTCTCTGCATAGACAATGGCTCACCTCCCATCTTGCACCGCATGCCCGGTCACCTGCACACGTGAGCACCTAATGGCTGCGTCAGCGAATGGTATCCGCGTTGCTGAATTTTGGGCCAAAAAAAATTTTTTTTTTTTTTTTTAAGTATATTTTTACCATCGACACGCTAATAACAAGACTAAGGTTTCCTCATCTTTTACCTACATTTTATCAGAATTTGTCTCAATCATTATGTCGCGACGCTCCAATTTAAAACTTTAAGAGTCATTGTTCTCAGAATCTAGTCTGCTTTCATCCGTCTCAGCAATATTGAAAGCTAGATTTATTAAATATAATTTTAAGTACTTTATGCTATTATAGAAATATAATAGCATAAAGTACTTATAACTATCGAAATAAAATCAGCAACTCATTGAGTAGCGGTAAAAGGAAAACCAACAAAAATTCGCCATTACAATCGATCATAATGCGGTATCTGCAAAATGCACTTGATGAATATGCGCAGTGAAATAATATGCCGGTTACGAATAGCTTTTGATACGCTTAGGGCTGTCAATTGCTAATTACAGACGAATATTATGTTAATTTGAATAATACTCCGAAATATTTTTTTATTTGCATATTATATTTGGAGATGGGGAGATGGCCTTTGCCCAGCAGTGGGACATTAACGGCTAGTAAAAATAAAAAAAAATATTTATACTTATTTTGTTTTTTATAAAAAAAAAATGTTGGGAAAAGGCTAGGCAGATGATGATGATTACATATATTAATATTTCTTCATTTATAAAAGCTTACAGAAGTACTAATACCTAGTAGTTACTTAAAACTATGCCCCTTACTAATATTAGTCTGTTTTCACAGCTTGTATTCTGTGAGAACAGACTATAACAAAGACTTTAAGTTTACAACATATTGTGAATATTTAAAATATTATTAAAATCCGCACGAAAATGGTATTTTTTTATCGGCCGAAAACTAAATTCGGCCTGATTTAAATTTGTGTTTTTTATGGTTTTACAATATAAACTCGTTTACGATTATTAATTGATTAAGCAACTCTAGATATGTATCTAGACTTGCTAAATCAATAGGTAGGTATATCATAAAAATGTTTGGTTAAGCTATCTTGCCTTTTATAGCGCTAGATTTCTTTTATATAGTGTCTAGACTATCGAAACTCATAAGTCGTACCTATGTGGGCGAAAAAATATTATGTAAATTCACGTCTAGAAAATAAATTTTTTAACTCCCACTAAAAGCCAACAAACCTAAAAGGTTAAATTTAAAACTTCGCTAGAACAAATTTTAATGATGTCACTTTAAATTTTAATAAAAACGATTTATTATTAAACATTTTGTTGCCATTTTATATCGATTTAATTTAAAACGAGCCTTTAATAAATCAGCGTTGGGTGCCTACCACCCTCTTTCCTTGCGGGTGAAGATTAAACGCCCACATTTTAATATGTAAAGTTTATAAATGTAAACGTAATTATAATTTGGATATTTGAAGTTTTCTTTTCATTTTGCCTTAGGATATTAATTTAACAAGGGTATAATGTAATACCACTCTAGGTATTTGATTACTGAGTTTAGTTAATCCAGTGATGTAAATCTGAAACTATAAAAATAACCTTGCATTTCACACGAAACTTTATATATACTAGCTGCGCCCCGCGGTTTACGCGCATAAGTGTTTATCCCGTGGAAATATCGGGATTAAAAGTATCATATGTGTTATTCTGATGTATAAGCTACAATCATGATTCGAAAGACACGTGGCGCCATCTATTATCATAATAATGTTATTGTTGTTTTCCTCGGGAACAGCACTTTTTTTCAGGTACCCTATGTCCGTTTCTGTACACCTGACAACGTAGATATATGCAAAATTTCAGGATGATAAGTTAAGGTCTTAAGTTCTCACGGTGAGATTTTTACTCAATAATTCAGCTATAAAGGGGTTTGAAGATACGGTGGCCTAACTACTGTCGCGCCATTTTGAAAATGGCGGCCACGCATGAGATCTATAAATCGATAGCTGACATCAATACAAACAGAAAACATTAAGAGACCCAACCGCGTAAAGTGTCACGTTTCCGAGGTATTAACGTTCAAAGTCGATCACGTGATTTAATCAACTTAACTTAATTATTATTACCTATGTTTTCTGTAAATTGTGTTTAAATGGGTCTCGTGCATAGCCGCCATTTTCAAAATGGCGCGACTGTGGCGGCCCCATAAAAATCTTCAAACCCGTTTAGGTGAAGTGAGCTGTCATTCCACCTTATAAATCTATTGACACCTCACTTCACTTAAGTTTTCACAGTGAGATTGTTACTGAATAGACTTCTTAGCGTATAGATGGCAAAAAGTTCAAACATCTTTGGCCCAAATTTAGCTGCGCGAATTCTGGATCGGCTGTACAATTTACATAAAACATTAATCGTTGATAATGCGCAAACCCTGAATACGGCATGCGCGGCGTGATGCGCTCTGCCGGTACCGTTGCGAGTCGCGTCGTGTATCAATAACGCATCAGTGCAACCATTAGCTGGATTCTTGCTCCCGCTCTCGGCCAGATTCACTATTCTGATTTATAACAAACAGCAATGTAGTATTCTACGGAATTTTCGTGAAAATTAATTGATTAAATAAATAATTACATTAATTTTGATTAAATATTTACTATGCAATCAAAATTAATTTTCTCGAAAATAAAGTGCACTAAAATTCAAGTACCTACTTATTTTTTTTATCTATACATAAGTACATACAAATAAATAAAATTGTACTATCGGTTTGTAATTTCAAAATAACAGCTTTTTACTAAATGTATAAGAAAGAATACACGGTACTTGTAACAAAAAACCATTTTAAATTTTTTGTCTTTCTGTCTGTCTGTTTGGTCATGCTAATCTCCGAAACAGCTGGAACAATTTTGACGGGACTTTGATATTGGCAACTGGACACTGGCAGATAGGACAGACACTGTTATAAAAGTACCTTAGGCTAGGGTTTTATTTTAGAAAAAAAAATAGTAAAGGGACATCCACGAACGAAGTTTCGGGCACAGCTTGTTCACAAACTAAGATTTGATCTCCATAAATTGAAATTTACTTATTAATTACCTTCTTCAAATTATCAGCAATCACGCACGTCATCCGTCCAGGTGAAAGGATCGAAATTTATACACAGTCAACACTGAGGATTACCTATACCTAAGCATCACAAACAAGTCCAAATACACAGACATCATAAAAATAAAATCTGATAACATAAAGGTTTAAGAGAACATCTACACACAAACACACTGTCACATGAAACTCATAATCATTCGCTTCGTAGTCGAGTAGGTACCTACCTAATAAAACGAATGTAACGGTTATTTCGCTGATTTCAGATTTGGAATTTGAATTTCAAATGTTATGTTAATTTTCAGTCGTTACGTTAAATGATTATGTGAAAAATGTTTTTTTTCTTCTACACGGTTCGTTTAGAACGTCTGACAAATTTACTGGAATGACGTCTAGGACGAATAATTAACTGCTGTGATTTCTAAAGATAGCGTTTACTTTGATTTTTGCTGGATATTTGTAAAGAAAAAGGAATTGATTTTGTCATTTACTTTAATGTAAACCATTAGTCAAATGAGGCTGAAAGATTGGTCTTTGTGGCTTAAATTCTCAAACTAAACTTAAAATCTTTTCAATTAGGTAATGGGGCCCGAGTACCCACTTATTATTTTGAGACATTGCCAAGCGGTTGGTCGACTCTTCACGTGACCAGAGGGCTGGCCTATTTTTTGGCCAAAGAATCAGCATTGCCATACAACGTGGCAATGCTGCCAGTCTTTTGGGTACGTTTCCTGTTGACAGCGATGCGGATGAATTTTTTGATGCCCTTTTATTATTTCTCCTCCTTTTTATATACTTGTACATATTATTATTTTAATAAATGATTTATTTTCTGTAAGTAGGTTTGTACAAACACTTTTACACGTCAATAAATTGTAATACTGTTTGTAATTGTAACACTGTTAGCTTTTAAAATTATAATCAATAACAATTATTGGTTACAATTAGGTAATTGTTTTACGTTCCTACTCAATTTCAGCTTAAGGTTCAAATAATCAGTCCATTTCCAAATAAATTAACAGAATTTGTTAAACTACAGTCCGGCCGTCGAAAGAATGTATTCCTGACGTGTCAACAAGAATGCATTCTCTCGACGCGGCGACTGCCCTTTCAATAAAAAAAGAACAAATTTTTTTTATCAAAACCTTTAATGAAACCCGAAAAGTCACATCCTCTCCCACCATTTTTAGTCCCCTGAAATTTTCAGGTCGTTCCCCTAAAAATGTCAGTACTATATTCTAGTGCTAGAATGTTCAGAATAGCTCCCCCCATTATAAAACGTATGTTTGCGCTAATATTACCGGTGAACGGATCACCGTGTGAGGCGAGCAGATAATGTTCCCACATTTGAAGCTAAAACCTCGTGATTTTCTGAGAAATTTCGATCTTATAATCTTAGATATGCACTTATGCAATGGTCAATGGTTCACGCGATTATGGAATACATTTCGATATGTGTGAATTCAAGAGTGAAAGAAGAAAAGAAAGAAAGAAAAATTGTTTATTCTGCACAAACAAAACGCACGTTACAAAAAAAGACATGTTATAAAGGGGTATTCCTCGAAAGGCACTAACTTTGAAACGTACCAAAAGAAACGCTCGATATCATTACGAGTCCTTCATGCTCTTCTATGTTTCATCGTTGATGCATTTCGAGGAAAACAAATTATAATATTGGTCTTTTGGTTGGTCTGATTCTGTATAAAATAAAAATTTACAAACACACTATACCTACACAATATGTATATCTACACACACTTCAATACACACATACACTTCAATTTTATTTATTTTTAAAGATTAACATCTAATATAGATGGACTTTACCCTCGTTTTTTTGTCTGCAAATAACAATAATCTGTACGGGCGAATCCGTCTGCTAAGCAAGCGTTTTATAATGTTACTACGTCATATCCTCTGACCATTCATTTCAGATTGTTATTAGCTTGGCAGACGTTGAAATATCTTGACGCCATCCCCCAATGTGATTCATATGTCCCTGTAGACGTTTACGGCTGATAATTATGATTGATTGCATTACGATTCACCAGTCATCCCTACATGGGCAAAATTATCCCCGAAACTAAGTAAGTAAGTAACTGGGCAGACCTCCACCGTGTCCTCTCGGCGATCCTGGCAATGGTGACGCCCGGGAATCGCGTATACTCGGCTCCAGTCATAAGTTCTCACTTCTATCGTGTGGTCATAAACACACACCATCTGTTTTTCTTGCTCGAACCTGCCTTATTTTTAAGCCCTAACTGGAGGGCTTAATTTATTGAGGCACCCACAGGCAAGACCGGTTAAGCAGCCGGCAAACTCTATGTTGAACTGAGAGATGCCAATTATAAAAAAAAAAAACTAAAAAAACTTTGCAGTCAGTCGCAACACGCGTATCACTTCAGCGTGTAACTTAAGGCCACAAGGCCACACGGTAATATTGTCATCAGAAAGAACCTATCAGTAAATCTTATAGCAATCGTGAAATAAATTGGCATCAAAATACTGTGAAATGATATCTCAGTTCAAGCGGCAGACTTGGCCATCAATCTCACGGTTGGACGCATAAAAATCTGGTTCCAGACAAATATATCGGATAGAAACGAAGCTTTGAACTTTTCATTTCGATTTTATATACCATCGTACGGTTTCTGAAAGATTTATCGCTGATTATATGGAAAATACTAAAGAGCATTGGGTTCTATGAACATCTGCTGGAAAGTTTCATATCAAATTGCTGTGGTGATTTGTTAATATTTAATAACCAATAATATTTTAAGTTGACATGAGAGAAAACGTGTTGCGCCGACCCCAAGTAACATGGGATAAGGGCAGGAAGATGATGAATATTTTAAGATGACTTGCAATGTGGCAACGGCATATTTATTCATAGAGGGAGATAAATTATTGTGTTTTTTTAATCAAATAATGGATAAACTTTTTATACCAAATTAACTAACAAACTATTAAAATATAATAACCTAAGCTAACTAAAAGTATTAACAAACTGTGACAATAAATAAATGGAATTTCAGAATTATGGAGCTGCTATTCAAAATCAAAATATTTTATTTCACACAAGCCTACATGGGCACTTATGAAACGTCAGAAGCTAGGTGCACGGTTCCAACTGGTCGTTTCTATTCTAAGACCTATCGCTTCAAACTCTGCTCACCCTCTTTCAAGAAACCGTGAAGCTTCGAACTCACAAACTTGAAGCCATTAATTACCGTCCATATTTATGACCAGTCTATTTTACGGTTTTAGTATTTCTTTATTAATGTTCTGTTACTAAGAAATAGAGCATTTTACGGTCAGTTAGCCAATACCGCGCCCGTTACCTATTCTTTGGGCACTATCGCAATATGTAGCGGACATTTACGGATAATGAAGTTAAAAAAAATATCCACTCAGCACGCAAGACATCCTAACAACACCATTACCTCCGATAAATATAAAACATTCAATAAAGCTCAAGTACTACATTTAAACGCCAATCAAATACTTGATACAGAAAACGCAAATACGCGTCCAACTCTCCAGTGAGACATTAAGATATAAATCATTCGAACACGCAGCGTCTGCGCAGCTTATTAAGCCTCTTAATAAGACCGCTTAACGGGTGCGGATGGCGTGGGAATAAAGGATCTACTTTTAGAGGTGTACAGTCGCGGAATTAAAAGGTTAGGCACCTTTATGTAGATTTTTCTCAGAGTCAAGAGTGTCAAAAACTGTAACCATGAATTCAGCATAGTATGATTCTAGACCTAGAGTTTATGTATCATCGGGTATAAAAAAAACAGCTGTTTCACAGAAAAGTGCGCCTACGCGGTCAAAATGTATGGAACAGCTATTTTATTTTTGAAAGAACTGAGTAGGTAGACTTATAAAATGTTTTATTGTACCTACGTACAGTCACGAGCACTAATATGTCAACACTTGGCAACTTACAATTGCGATTTTTTCGTGAAATAACGAATGCAACGTTGAAATATGGTACTTTACACAGACCTATGGGTTCGAAAATACTTTGTTCGTAATAACATAAAATTTCATTCAAAACTAAAGGAGAAAATCGTCATTGAATAAAGCCAAGTGTATACATACTTATGCTCGTGGCTGTAAACCATTTAATTGTAACAGAGATTAACTCAATAATTTGGATAAACTAGGCTTTAATATTCACAGTCGTGGAACAGGAGTAGCAGAGTTAGGTACTTATGTCAATTTTCATTCGTAACGAGCATGAGACCACTTGAGACTATTTACTTTTCCCTCATCATATTGAGCGTTTACGCCGTATGGCATTTCACACAAACTTTCAAGCCCTTATTTTTCGAAATTAATGAACCGATTTTAATGAAACTTCATACGCATTAACAGGATATAAGGGTCTAAAAAGTAAGTAGAGAACATTTTCGAAATAGCTGTTTCTATGGAAAATTTAAAATCGGTCTAATTTGGCTGTAGCACTATTTCTCGAAAAAATGTTCTCTACTAACTTGAAATTTCGAAAAATAAGGGCTTGAAAGTTTGTATGAAATGCTGTACGGCGTAAATGCTCTCCAACATAATAAATGAAAATTACAGAAAAGCTGACACAAACGTAGGTAAGATATGAGGGCAAAGAAGTTGAAAACTGCTTAGCCTATTCGTTCCGCGAGTGTCTATAACTGCTATGTTTATGCAAAAAGATGGCTAGCCGAGGCTTTATCTGTGCCTAGAAATCTTTTCTGCACATCTCTCACAGGAGCAGGTCTGAATAAATATTATTTTAATCAATTTTAGCTTTGGTTTGGACTTCAGACTAATAAATTTAGGAGAATATGTTATTATATTGGATTAAGTTAACGGTAGGTAACGTTTGGCACTATATTTTGAAGATTTAGTAAATTATTTACCTAGTTTGAAGCTTTTAAAAATGTGAATAAATTATTGATGATTTTAAAAAGCGGCCAAGTGCAAGTCGGACTCACACACAAATGGTTCCGTACCACAAGGCAAAACACGGCGAAAAAACTCGTTTTTTGGATAGGATACTATTCAAGAAACGTAGTTTATTCGGCGTTTTAAGGTTTTACTTTATTTTGTTTGTAATAACGGCAATAGAAATACCTACACATTCCGCAAAAAATTTCAACGTTACCTATTACGGTTCATGAGATACAGCCCGTTGACAGACAGACGGACCGACAGCGGAGGCTTTCTAATAGGGCCCCGTTGACACCCTTTGGGTACAGAACCCTCAAAAGGAAAAGAAATGAAAATACATTTTTTCATTTACTACCAAACAAAAACTAAATAAGTGCCCTGTTAAAGAAAAGGGTCGAGAAATGCGAGTTGAATTTATTTTTTCTTTTTTTTAGTCGACTTAAGAAAGTTTCCTCTTAGAATACGTGTATTTCTTCTCTTCCCAACTAACTTAGGGGAACTTTATCTACGTGTATTGAAGTTCTTATCAAACGGAAGTTCTTAGACTTCGCTAAAGATATCATCAATCATTCAAAGTTATTTTAACACGAGTAGGTAACCAACAGGCTTTTATGCCCACGTTCTAATTTAAATTCATACTAAAATATAAAATTTATATTTGTATAAGAGGGGCCCGTAGCTAAGTAATAACAACCGCACAATTACGCTTGCCGCAGTTGGTCCGTGGATGGGTGGGTGACCATCTTGTCTCGGAAAGCACGTTAGGCCGTTGGTCTTGGCTATTATTCGAGAATCTTTGACTTTGTCGTTACGGGTTCTCTGAAGCCCGAAAGTCTGGCAACCAGTCTTACCAAGGGGTATCTTATTACCCAGTAACTGGGTTGTGGAGGTCAGATAGGCAGTCGCTCCATGTAAAGTACTAGTATTCAGCTGCACCAGGTTAGACTGGAAGCCGACCCCAACATAGTTGGGAAAAGGCTAGGCAGATGAGGACTTAAATATAATATAGATGAAACGATATTATATTAGGAAGTAAATAGTTACATTTTGTGTCATGTAGTTCATGTTCTCATCTTTTAATTAGCTTTATGATATAGAATTTATTTATTAAAATTTTATGCACAATTAAAATTGTATAAAGGCGGGCGTTAATGCCTGAGGCACGGCACATACCATTCAACCTTAGGGTGATACAGAGACAAAACATGGCAGGTGCAACTTAAGGGATAGATAACTCGAAAAATAATAAATACTAATAGATACATATAAACAAAATAAACTTTGTCTGAAGATCAGTGCTGGGATGATTTATTATAAAGCTAAATAAAAGATGAGAACAAAAAAAAATATAGTTAATTATTTACTTTGTAGCGGTATCTACAATGCCACATGCGAAGAACGCGTCATACTGACGTCTCGCAAAATCCAGCATCTCGCAAGCAGTTTATCGCGCAACTAGCATAGATACAACGGCCCGACATGAATCATTGGGCAGTTGCCCGCCAGACAACACCCGTTTGGTCGGAGGATCCTCCCTTTTCTATAGAGTATGAGTGAACTTTACACCCTGTTCCTCATACTTCTATAACTTAAAACTAAAGCCTCAACAAAGCGTATAGATTCTATAAAACCTCAGACAGACTTTTTATCCGATCCTTAATAGTATCGTCATTTAAAATTCATATGAATCGAATATCCAATTTTACTCGAATACGATTTTCGGGTAAAAATTATATTGGAAAAGTCGTGATTTATTTATGAAGACTGTTTTACTTCTGTCGTGGTTATTACGAGTTCAATAATAATTGGATGTCATTATTAAAATACAGGTATAATTAATGGGAAGGAGCTCTTGAATAAATTTTATAACAACCTTCGGGGTAACTGCGTAAAACACTATCAGTAACAATGACTTTCATTTTGACAGTTCAGCAACATTAATTGCGTTATTAACATTGTTGAGCAGACAACATTTTCGAACTTAAGAAGCAATGGATTAGTAATATCCTTCAAAATGATTCGGAATGTGGTTGACAGTGTGTTACGCAATTAAGGTGCTTGACTCGTTAAAAATAAAAAAGTTGAAAAAAGAGTTAATTGACAATTTTATAATCTGCATGTTTTTTTTTATGTTATTTAACCATTTACGTACACACATAATTTATAGACTAGAAAAAAGAACCGAAAAATAGGTACAAAAGTGAGGTCGTGTTAGTACCTATGTAATTTATAATTAATTTTAATACTACTTATATAGTAGCAGTACCTTTGTACTCAAATTATAATTATGTCATATCCCTATGTATTTTACTGTGTGTACATGAACTATAAAATAAATAATAAATAAACTGTTGCATATCTGGAAGCCGACCCTAACATAGTTGGGAAAAGGGTAGACAGACTATTTATTGCATATCCGTCGACTGTTGTGTTGAACTTAAAAATGTTATGTTTACAATAAGAACTAAATGTACACAGTTATGCAATAAATATTTTACGTTTCTGTTATTAAAGCCAATTCTTCGCGTGACCCATAGGTACACTTTCGTTCGTACCAGAACAGTGACAAAATTGTTAAATAACATAATTATCACAACAAAGCCAAAAAACAATCAAAAGAAAACCTTAAACAATCACCAAAAATTAGATCAACGAACGCCGTAGAACAAACTTGATAACGTTACTGTTATTTACTTTCATCTCAACAACGAAAACTTTAATCAGTCGAAAGTCGAAACGGCTACCGACCGTGCATTTGAGCACGTCATAAATTATAATGAATCTGCAAAACCTTAAAAAAACACAATACCGATACAGCTAACCTCTTTGCTTCATCATTAAGTTGGCAAAAAAACAAATGACAAAAAAAAGACCGAATGAATGAATGACCCTTGAACTTCACTTCATTCAGACGGTTCGATGAACTCTTTAATTAAAACATTATGCATTCTATGAGATAATCAGATATTAGACAACTATTGTGTGTTCAAATTGTTATAAAAAGTTCTCTGAATTGTTTCTATGCTAATCCAATGTAATAGAGAATGTTACAAGTTTCTTCCTGTGGAACTTTGTATTGTAAACGGGTTTCCCCGTATTTAATTAAAGGTTTTAATAAAGAGGTAAGTTATTAGGTATGTAATTGATGGGTCTACGTAGCTTAGCGTCACATATTACATAATTATATAATAAGATGAATTTGTGATATCTTTTAAGAGCATTTACGCCGTACGGAATTTCATACAAACTTTCAAGCCCTTGTTTTTCGAAATGAATAAACCGATTTTAATTAAACTCCATAAGCATAAGCAGGATACAAAGATCTAAAAAGTTTTCGATAAATAGTGTTACAGCCAAATTAGACTGATTTTAATTTCCAGTTATCTATTTTTAAATAAGATATTTCGAAAATGTTCTTATGTGACTTTTTATCCTGCTTATGCGTATGGAGTTTCATTAAAATCGGTTTATTCATTTCGAAAAACAAGGGCTTGAAAGTTTGTATGAAATGCGGTATGGCGTAAATGCTCTTAAGACTAATAATGAAAAATAAAATTATAAAAATTAAATCAATTCAGTAATTACGTCATCACGAAAGAAAGCAGGAATCACATAAAGATTTCGATTTTTTATCTGCAAGCTTTTTGGCAATAACGGCTTTTTAATAGGAACTGGTTCATTTAAAACAATTTAATTAGTAATTTCTCAATGGACTGGCTCGGTGGTCCGCGGTGAAAGTATTTCAACTTTCAATTATCATAACTTCATTACTTAAAAACGTTTACGTTTTTATTCCGTCGACCAGTTTTAACGACAGTTCGGATTATAAAGTCATCATCTGCCTGGCCTTTTCCTAACTATGTTGGGGTCGGCTTCCAGTCTAACCGGATGCAGCTGAATACCAGTACTTTACATGGGGCGACTGCCTATCTGACCTCCACAACCCAGTTACTGGGGAACACGATACCCCTTGGTACTACTGGTTCAACTGGTTGCCAGACTTTCGGGCTTCTGACCACCCGGAACGACTGTCAAAGATCCAAGAATGACAGCCGGGACCAACAGCGAGGCCTGTAAAGATGGTCACCCATCCACGGACCGACCGCGGCAAGCGTAGCTTAACCTAATCGATCGACCCGTGTAGCTGTTATTACTTAGCCACAAGCCCCTCCAATTCTGTAACAATATCACCGTGAATACTTATGTGAAGTGAGCTTAAAGTGAGCTGTTATCCTACCTGACGGACGCTAGGGTACCTACGCCATGTTTAAGGATTGACAGCTCACTTCAAATTCACTTCACCTAAGATTTCACGGTGAGATTTTTACAGAATAGCACCGCTGCGGTGCTTCGTGAAAACTTAGGTGAAATGAGCGTGATACAGGGTTATTGGTAAAACATTAACAACCTCTTAAGAGGTCGTTAATGTTTTACCAATAACCCTGTAATGTAAATTCCTAGCAAAAACCAATTTTTTTTTTTTTTTGTGGATGGGAAATCATCAAATGACCCCCTCCCGCTCTGGGTGGAGCGGAAGAGAGTGTCAGACTCTTACTGACTAATACCCACCCGTGTTCCTTCCTTAGCCCTTTATGTTCCGGGCTAGCGGTAACCCTTTCGGACAATCCCGCTAACCCGGCAGGCTTCGGCCCTATGGGGCCCCTCCTCAATGCTGACATCTCTTTGAGCCACCAACCAACCAAACCGACTCACTTCAACTAAGTTTTCACGGTGAGATTTTTACAGAATCGACCGGCTGGTCGTTGTAAAATAAGTCAAAGCACACACTCCCAAGACAATAACTCTAAAATTATACCTACTAACTGCCACTTCTCGCGAATTTCACGCATTTTAATGGCCGTCGCAAAATTTAATTAGCCCGTATTTTAACAAAAAACACTTTTTACTTTTCACAGAATTTTCTAAATGAATTTCAATGGAAATTAACCGCGCACCCTAATAAAATTAACAATGAATAATTTTGAAAGGCTTGCACAATAACTTTCTCTTTTAAAAGAATTAAAAGACTTTCTTTACTGGAACCACTTACTCGTACCTATTTACAACATTTTTCTCTTGTTTAAAGCTGATAATAAAATTTGGAAATAAATTATTGAAACGTTTCGCTGCAGCTGTAAATAGGTATCTACTTTGTTTTTGTTTTACGTTTACTGCACTATAATAATGTGAAGGAAGTTGATTATAAGTACTTCATAATTGCTTTGTGCTTGCTTAATTTTTTTTCAAATAAAGAATTCATCTTTTTAGGGTTCCGTACCTAAAGCCAACGGAACCCCCTTATTTACTTAGTCGGTGTCCATTTGTCTGGCTGTCAGCGGGCTGTTGCTCATAATCCGTAATAGGTAGACTGTTGAAATTCTCTATATTATTTGAATCTCTTTAACAATAAATAATTAAAATAAAGTTAACAGTTAAATCCCCAAACAAGAAACGTGTTTTTTTTGGCGTTTTGTGCCTTGTGGAACTCTTGTGGACCCTTGTGGACTCGCACTTGGCCGGTTTTTTTAATCTGTTGGAATCGGTTTCTAGTCTAGCAAATCTCGCAAGGTGCGGCTAAATTTAAATACTAGATTTATTTTTCTATGATAGACTAACATCATAAAAATGCCTATAATTATCATGTTAACTCCCGTCGAGATGCCAATAGTAATAAATCAATGCCCTATAAAAAATATCATAAAAATTACCACTATAATTAATTTTACAATATTACTCCTATATCAAAGAATGTTTGCAAACATTAGCAATTTGCATATTCCTCCTCCTCCTAGTCGTTCACTCTTGACGGAGTGGTCGTGGTTGATGAATTTGCATATTACAAACTTGCTAATTTATAAAATTGATGAAAAATCTAGGAACATTTTAGATAAAGAATCATGTAGGTAATCATTTACATAAAGATAGAGGTAGACGATTTCACGGTATTATAACTATTTGTAAACTTATGTTTGTTATTGCATCTGTTTGTTTCCCAAATAAAATAAATAAAAATTATGCTAATGCACGATTTCAAATAATATTAATTTATTGGATTTTAGTAATTCACAACGCAGGCCCAATGCGGGTCGGGGATGTCACATGTCTTCGAATTTTTAGTTTACGAGTTTCTACCTTCACCGACTTCAAAGCAGTGCAGATGAAATAATGTGGCTTTAGTTGGATAGGTGAAGATTGCGACATCGACATTTACCTACCAAGTACTGAAATGACTGGAATGGCATGTGCTATTTTTTCACTTTTAAACATTGTTTCATGACAGAATTCTCTATGCAGGTATGTGTGCGTAGTTGCGTTTAACTACTGATAACTTTATTGCACAAACACCCCCCGGAAAACCTGTCCGTTATAACGGTGTGGAAAACTTAACAGAAACCCGCTGGTCGAGACTCAAACGCGAACGCGCATAACCATTGCACAAGTTGAAATATCCGAACGACGATAACATTAAACGTATTAAAGAAACTAATCAAAATCTGTAATTTATTCAAATTAGGCTGGGAATCAGCACTTTATGCACATCAAGTTGTTACAATCTGTCAAATTTCTTTAATAGATTTTCAACTTTATCGCTAAAGCATAAGGTCTTAAGTTGATTGGGAAAATTTGAGAGTTTCGGGTAGCTTGATGTGCTGGCGTCTGTACACAAATTACATAAGATAGTCCCCCAAAACGCTAATATTTCCTAGTGCTTTAGCTGTTTTAAAACGATTTAAGAAAGTGCAACATTTACTACCAACACAGAATCATCGCAAATCGCACTGCCTCAAACCAGAGCATCATACAGTTCTCTTAATAAAAAAAAGCATTTGATTTCCTCTGGCAGCAGACGGCACACGGCACTGCACACTGGGTCGTCGCTACACATTCTAACTCTCACTGAGCGGGCTACTAACACAGTCGCATACAGGGTTACCAATTTACCGTCCGTCTGGATTTGTCCGGAATGTCCGGCTTTTTGGTCGACCCCGTCCAGCACCCCAACTGCGTAACACACTATTACTCTCAATTTGAATCATTTTGAAGCATATTTTTAATCCATTGCTCCAAATTTTCGAAAAATGTGTCAGCTCAACAACGCAAATAACGCAATGAATCTTGTTGAACTGTCAAAATGAAACCCATTGCTACTGAGTGTGTTACGCAATTACCCTGCTGATCTTTTATTTTATTTTTTTCAAAATTGTAATGTGTAGTTTTTGAAAAAAGAAAAAGTAAAATGCCGGAATTTTAGTCGGAACTAAAGATGTATTGATGCACTGATTAGTCGGGAAAGCAATTCAGTTAAATTTCTATACATAAATTATGATTAAAATGATATCGTAACCGTTTATTGTTAAATATTTTTTATTTTAGTTTGTAATAATACAACTAATCTAGGAATAGAAACTCTTATTTTCTTTTCAGCCGACTGGCCAAAGTCATGTCGGCCCATCACTAGTCGGAACTTTTCAAATTTCGAACTGGTAACCCTAATCGCATGCGCCGCGCCGCCGCCTGCTTAGATATGACCAGAGATTTGCATGAGCGCATTACTATGCGTGAAAATCTAGTAATTAATGTATAGAGGCAAATACCGAAGCGCAACACTTTCCTGAGTTATGATATAAGTAATGTATATATAGTTTTAGTCTTGGTTAATTTTGTCGACTTTGTCAAAATAATGAATTTAATGTAGATAATTTTAAATTAGGTAAGTGATAAAATTTACATGAAAATAGAATAGATTATGAGTGGCCAAATAACGTTTTAAGATACCAAAACTTGGGACCCGCAAAAAAATTATAGGTAGGTAACCAAATTAAAGATCTTGATGTAAAAATATTGGCGAATCAAATTGTATATAATTAGGTCATTAGATGGCAAAACAAAAGAACACAAAACATAGTTAAATATAATATTAATTATATTATTATGTAAGAATTTGACACAAAAACTGCCTACACGTTAAACGAAATTATCAAACTGATTATACCATGCAAAGATTTATTAGATAATAAACATACTAACTTTCACATTCATGAAGATATAATTATTATATCAAGTTATTATCGCTATGATCTTGCAAATAAACACGAAGTTTTACGTACGATTTAATGGTCACTCATTAAGAGTGAGCGATAATAAGAAAATATAAGTAAAAATGTTTAGTGTCTACAATACAGACATAATTATTGATTGATTGTTCACGTTTCAACACTTTGTGATTATTCTTCTCCTCTCTCATCGGACGAACTATCTATACATAGGTCACTGTCTACGCTGTTTTAAACTAAAGTACGATCTACACGGTTGAGAACGGTGGTTTCAAACCTAAGTTTAAAACAGTGTAGACAGTGGTTTTAAACCAATTTCGTATGACCTTTAAACGTCTTGGTGGAAAGGCCTGCGTTGCAAACCAGTGGCAGAAGAAAATGTTGGTTTTAAACCGTGTAGCAGGCATCTCGCAACAACAACAACTTCAAGGTCACCTTGGTTTGTAGACTGGTTTCAAACCGTGTAGATCGTGTTTTAGGTTTAAAACCTAAAACACGATCTAACTTTAGATCGTGCTTTAAAGTCGCGTTCGTGTGTGTCTGTATGACCGCGTTGTTCTTCAAAAATTGAGGAGGTTTTTACCCCCATTTAGAGAATTTATTCCGGATTTTTTATGTGTATCAGCGTATAAAGTTCCCACTGCTAGGACACAGGTCTCCTCTCTTTGAGAAGTGGGCCGTAATCCACCAGCGGGCCCAGTGCGGGTTAGTAGGATGTCCCATATGTAAATGATGCTTGGTTATTTGCGATGTTATTGGGGAAATTATTATTATAGAGGGTTATTGGTAAAACATTAACAACCTCTTAAGAGGTCATTGTACTCATCATTATGAACAACTTTTGGACCAAACATGAAATCGCGAAAAAAAATCAGCTGTTCCCTACATTTTGACGAGTTATACGAACATAAATGTAGGGAACAGCTGATTTTATTTTCGCGATTTCAGGATTTCAAAATATAAATACTCGTAAAATAAAAAATACAAGTATCCTCGCATTCACGCCAAAAAGTTCGCAAAACAAATAACGGTGCCCAAATTATCACATCTTTGTGGTGCGTGTACAATGTAGGTAGGTACACGATTACGAAACATCGTAACTGTACATTTAGATCGACGGACCCATTCATAAATGTGATTTATCGATTTCTGTTTAAAGAAGTTTTATTTCTCAAAAAAGGTCATACATAGTTCACTTCTAGAAGAACTTAACGAAAATAAAATATTATTATAATAAACATAGCTGTCTTTCGATATATCGTACTTAAAGTGGTAAGTAGTCGTTTATTATTGTTGGTTGACCAAATACAACTTTAATCTATTTAAAAAAATGTTTATTGACTAGCTTATGCCCGCGACTTCGTTCGCGTGAAATTTCACCCTCTTAGGGGTGGAATTTCGAAAAACCCTTTCTTAGTGGATACCTACTCTTCACAAAGAACACACCCTCCAAATGTCATGTCTCTAGGACCAGCGGTTTAGGCTGTGCGTTGATATATCAGTCAGTCAGTCAGGACTTTGAATTTTATATATTTAGATGAGGAGGTCTCTTATTTCTTTAGGTAACTTATTATAAAGTATTCAATGCGACATTTTTTTGTCCTCTATACAATACGTTTTTTTTTTTTTCAATATTTTTAAGTAATCAGATCCTCATTTCAGGATATTTAAATTTTGAGAAAAACGTGCTTGATCGCAATATCAGACGCGAAAACGTATCATGTGCATTTACGTCGTTTTTCACCCAAGCACCACAAAAAACTACCCAACTCCTCCGGAATAAAACATTTAAAATCTTCATAGTATAATTATCTTAAAAATGCTAACAGATACCTAATTAAAGTTTTTGGCTAATGGTGTAGTTTTTTGCAAATTTAATCATTTAAACATTATCACACTAATATTATAAAGGCGAAAGTTTGTTAGGCGAAAGTTTGTTACTTCTTCACGCTCAAATGGCTGGACCAATTTTGATAAAATTTTGTATGGAGATAGCTGACACCCTGGATTAACATATAGGCTTTTTATCCCGATATTCCCACGGGATCGACATTTAACCGGGTGAAACCGCGGGGCGCAGCTAGTGTTGACATAATTAGTTGCAGGATATAACACTAGGTTTTATCATATCCGTGTGAATTTCCACACAATATCCTTTAACAGTTAAAATTACTGTGACATTACCTTTTTTGTAATAAAACAGAATATTTAAAAATGACTATTTTGCAAAAATCGGACAGTGAAAACACTGAAGCTATGGTTTGACATTAAGTAATTGACAGTTCAGTGTTCACTTCACCTAAGTTTTATCTGTGGAATTTTTACATAATAAACCATGGTCATAGATGTATTTACGACGAGTTCTGGAGTGGAGACCGCGTATCGGCAAGAGTAGTGTGGGACGCCCCCCAGCTAGATGGACTGACTACCTAAAGAAGGTGGCTGGGACCGACTGGATGCGGAAGGCGGACAGGTTGTTGTGTCGCAGCCTGGGAGAGGCCTATGTCCAGCTGTGGACTGCAATAAGCTCAGTTGATAAATCATTTGAATTTATTGAAAACATGACTGAAGTACAAGACTGGACAAAGTAAAACTTACCTGAACTTAATTATTATAAAGAGAAAAGGTTTAATTTTTTGTATGCTTGTTTGTTACGCTTTCACGTTAAAATGGCTGAACAAATTTGGGTGAAACTTGGCACATGATTCGACCATGATCGGGATTAGGACATAAGGATAATTTTTATCCTGTTATTTCTACGGGATCGAGGCTTATGCGGGTAAAACCACAGGGCGCAGCTAGTCAAAAATAATCAGGAAGCGACCAGCAGGTACCTAATATGCACCTTGTACGGAATGAAGCATGAAGAAGTAGATTTATTTGAGGAAACGATATATTGTAGGATGAATACGATTTCCTCACAATTTCCTGAACAAACTAATATCTTTTTATGGCATCTAATTTCCTTATTAAGTTACGTCATAGTGACTTTAGCGGAGAAAACTGTTTCAAGTTTATCTTGAAGAAAAAACTCAAATAGACTTTAATTTTTGCTTTTACAAAAAGTAAAAAAAAAAGTTTTTTATTTTGTGACAAAAACAGATTGCCATAATACAAACGAAACGAAAGCTTGCTTCTGTGTTTTTCTCAAAAATAAGAAACACTAAATAAACTTAAAAACTGACTTACACAACTTAAGATGGACACTCAACAATGGACAAGGATACGAGTACCACTAAGGTCGATCTGATTGCGAAAATCAAATGAATCACCTGCCATCTTATATTACATAAGAATGAACGGACACGCACTTATGCGTCAATTGTGATACTCCAAAAGAGTAAAGTCCCACTCTAATGTGAATAATAACGAGAAAGTTAAATAATATCATTTGTGTTTTCCTTAATTTCTTCATAGTCGTCATCATCTGCCTAGCCTTTTCCAAATTTTAATTTCTTCATACTATTGTACCTATATTTTTGCAATATCATGCACATCGATTAGGAAAACCCATTGATCTATCCGAATCACTAATGATAAGTTAACTCAAAGAATCACATATCCCGAAGTGATCTATAAAAATCTCACCATAAAAAACTTAGCGAAGTGAGCTGTCATTCCACCTGATGATGCTAAGGATTGACACTGTGCATCATATTGACGTCACGCAAAATCCTGCATCTCGCAAGCAGAGTTTACCGCGCAACTAGCATATATACAACGGCCCGACATGAATCATCGGGCAGTTGCCCGCCAGACACAACACCCATCTGGCCGGATGATCCTCCCTTTTCTATAGAGTACGAGTGAACTTTACACCCTGTTCCTCATACCTCTATAACACTATTGACAACTCACTTCACCTAAGTTTTCAACGTGAATTTTTTACAAAATATATCAATTTGTTCTTCTAAAAAGTTTTCGTCAAAAACAACTAAGTGCACTTCCTCGTACAACAGAATTCAATGTCCTAACTGTTGGCATGAATAAGACCGAGTTCAACGAATCCTATGTTCTCACGACCAAATAATACGATCATTTAGCAAAAATCGGTTTAAGCTGCATCTAGGTATAGTGATTATGGGTCAATGACCTTTTCTTTGTGTAAAAGTTTCCCAGACAAAAGACCTTAGTGCCAAAATGGATTATGTTTAACTAATTGTGGAAAAATTTCGTCAAAAGTGATATTGTTCAAAATTACTATACTACGCAATCATAATAATTATTATGTGACCAATTTGCGTACTCAACTTATAGTAAAAGTGCGCAGTATTGCACGCCCGCACCCTATTTCAAGTTAGACAAATATCAACTTTATTTCAATGACAATTCATATTTGTTTACATTTTGGCAAATAAATCGCGAACCCAGATTCCGTTATAGAATGCTTATTGCTCATCGTCAATATACTGCTAAGGTATACTGATGCTTACAAGATAAGAAATAATTATAAATTACGTTTTCCATCCCTAGGGCAGTTTTTTCAATAAGAAGAGGGGGGGCAGTTCTCGTAATTTTAAGAACGTTCACAGTCTGATCTCTGTCTCAATCTGTCAAAAACACTTTTTACATTTTTGACAAGGTTTTGACATTTAATTTGCACTAGTTTTTTCAACTTACTTGGCAGAATAGTTGACATTGGCTTAACTTGCCATTTATTAAACTTAGAATTCATTCCTCAAATGGGAGTTATATGTTCGAGCCGTTTGGGGTTGAAACACTAGGGCCATGGGGTCCGAGTGCCCACTTGGTTTTTCGAGATATCGCCAAGCGGTTAGTCGACTCTTCACGTGACCAGAGGGCTGGCCTATTTCTTGGCCAAAGAATTAGCATTGCCATACAACGTGGCAATGCTGCCAGCCTTTTGGGCACTGTTCCTGTTGACAGCGATGCGGACGAATTTTTTGATGCCCTATGATCATTTTGCTTATTTTTTTCATATAAATGTACATATTATTATTATTTTAAATAGGTATTAGCATAAATTATGTAAATATTATAGTTACAGTATATTATTAAATATTCCTCAAATTGTATAATTTATCTGACTAAACTCTGACTTTGAATTTGCTACACTAAAATGACAGCTGCGATCGTTTTTTTGTCAACATGACATTACTTAGTATATATTAGCTGTCATTTTGGTCTAAGAAATAAAAAAATCAATCAGAAGATTGAAAATCAGCCCTTACAATAAAAAGCACATACAGTCACAACACCTCATAACTTCAATCGATATTTTCCGCTTAAATCCTTTTACAATATACCTATCAGGTATTTATTGAGCATTTTAGCTCCACCATAAAGTAAGTTACATCAAATGGGTCAAACTGAATTGCCTCGTTACCAGCGATATAGCTACCGTATCTGATATCTCCGATATTGCAAACTAGCAAGTTACCAAGTTATCACTTGATCGAAATTCAGCACGTTTTTTTGCTCAAGTTATTTAAGTTTCGTCTCTCGGCTAGACGTTTACCCAGACTGTTAATTAATATTTACTGACATAATATTTGATAAGGTTTTGGGCGGCAAGAACAATGTTATCAACTTGCTTTTCCAAGTCACTTTTGACATTGGCAGAATAGTCGACAGCGGCTTTACTTGCCATAATTAAATATAGAATAGAACAATGTTATCACTTTGTCTGAAACATATTTTTTGACAGTAGGTTTAAAAGTCGTTTAACGTCAGAAATATGAAACGAGGTTTTAGTTGTTTATGTGAAAAATCACTAAAAACCATGGTTTTACAAAAATCTAGTATAGAAGTTTTGTCAGAGTAGGTGTAAAAGCCCTAAGTGCATATTTCCTACTTTACGTCAGACATACAAAGCGACTCGTCGTTAAAATTTATTAAAGAGCCTAGTTTTACAAAAAAATCTAGCATGGAAATAATCAGAAACCGAGTATTAAAAACACCTACAAAATGCGTGTTCCACAGACCTATATATCGCACATTAAAAAAAACACAATTTGACAGCGAATGAATATTCCAATGAATGAAATCACGCGCGATGTAAAAACACGTATGTATTGGACTCTTTCGCATTTTCCTTAATACACGAATATGAATTCATGTACTGTCCAATAGAATTGCATTTTCAATAAAGAAATAATTTAGAAATATAGATCAGTGTATCAGTACTTTAGTCACACATCGAGTCTGAGAATACTATCTAATTCATTTGGATGAAGTATGTGAGAGTTGCAGCCACTTGAAGCTCGTTTTCAATCGCTCATGTAAAAGGCATTCATGACTCACGTTTTCACCAAAAACATGTATTCCGTTTGCAGTGATTTTTCTACAGACATATTGGCATTCCTTATTTTTTCCATTGCAAATTCACTGTGTAATTTTCTTGTGTTATAAATTAAAGTCACTTTTCGCGTCTGTGTGACCGCGTTATTCTTTTAATTCTTCGGTTTTCACTATCATTTAGAGATTTTTTTCCGGAAGGTTTATGTGAATAATTCTATTATAATTATAATATTAAACTTACAAGTAATAAAGAAATATCGATGTGTGTTCAAGTCCTAAAAACCTTGCGAAAAGGGGTCGGGTCGCTAGTATTCCAGTAAAACTGAACCAGTAAGTTATTAACATATTGAAGGACACTTAATGAGACACAATAGCAGTTTTATTGTTATTACGTCGAGGGGTGTTAAGTGTTAAGAAAGAAAGCATAATTTTATTCTACGGCTACCTATTCCAGACATCACAAATTCGCGAGAGATAAATAAAGAAAATAAAGGCTGAAATCGTTGTCTGATATGAAAAGAAACGAAACTAGCCGCATTTATACCGTCTTGAGGTTTTTGGAACAATTTCTTTATGTGATCAAAAATCATCTAAAAACAGTCTCCGCTAAAATATTTAACAGACAGTAGGGACTTGTAAATTGAACAATAACCTAAGTAGTTACTGAAACAGACCTACATCAAACAGTTTCAGTTTAGGACTGCTTACTAGTAGATATGTTCATATTTGCGAGGATACCTGCCACAGTTTTGCAAATCTTAAAATTATTATAAATCTACCAAATAATAGAGAAAACTATTGGGAAACTGTCGTATCGTAAACTTGGCTCCAGTATTCTTAAGTCATACGATATATCTTTTAAAAAAAATTCAGCGCAAAACAAATTTGACAGTTGATACTCGTAAACCGGCGTATAAAATCACGCCCGATAAGTTCAGCGGCGTAACTGCACTTGACGCTTCTTAACATTTTCCACAGAATTTACTTTTCAATGGATAAATAACTGAGAAATACCCGCAGTATCTTAAAATACGGATCAGAGCAGTGTGTCGGCTCGGCAACATATCGTGTTCGTCGCCGGCGCCGGCGCGCCGCTCCGTCGATTTCGTGCATTTTTTTGCAAGTGACGACTTGGATTTCTAAATAATTTAAATACGTGCACGAAGTCAGAAGCGCACTAACGCAGATCGCGTATTAATTGCTATTCAATGAATTGGGTTTGTGTGTACCGAGTCGCGTGCTAATTTGTTGCTTAGTTTTATTTATGACGTGTGCTGCACGAACTCGACAGAATCGATCAACATCTTATAATTTTAAGTAAAAGTTGAATGGGAAACTTACGGTTCTAATGACACCGTCACAGAATCCAATTAAAGCACAAAACCATGTCACTGTCACAGATGTATTTAGTTTACGGTAGCACTTGATGCGCGACGAGTGTTCGCGATGTGTTGCGCGGGAGCGTGGCGACGCGGGCGTGCGGTGCGGTTGCGCGGGCGCGACTGAGCGGTCGTATCGACGCCGCCGGTGAAATGATCAGACGCGACTCGAAATCGCATAAGTAAAATTGTTGCAGTTTTATTAGGGACAGGTTGTTGTATACGTAAAAGTGGTACTAATCGTGTGTAAATAATTACAGCGCACGGATTATGCGGAGCGACGTAATAAATCGCACGGTATTCTAGTTAGTCTTGTTAAGTCAGCGGCTCAAGTAATAAATAAAGATTTTTCAAAGAGTAATTGGTATGAGATACGGTTAGCTTCGATACATATCGTTAAATCTCAAAACCTCGCTGTGTTTTCTGAATAGATCGCTGTTATTAATACAAAAGAATAATTTATGAAAAAATAAATAGAATAGATATTAATCTATTAAATCTCCGAGCTGTGATAAGTAAGATAAATAAAATTAATAGCCAACACCGAAGCTAAGTTAGTATTATAATGGGTAAGCCATTAATAACGTGTTCCCATTAAATTTACATTTTGCAAAAACACACTTACGACGCTACGAAACGTGGGTGAATGTTTGAGTAATTATTGACAGCTAAAGCTTACACAGAAATGGTTCATAATTAGCATTTATAAATTTTTTACGATGCAGAAAGTAGTATGTGAAGATCTTTAACTCAATCTTGTGCAGGAACAGTTATCCTTTTATGGTTATGACTTTCATAAGTGGCAATTATGACCTATTCTAAAATGTTACTACATATTAAACTGAGCTAAGAAATTAAAATGAATCTTTAAAAAAAATTGTCGTTAGCTTCATACGCGTATAAAAGACATCAACGCGCGCATCGGCGCGTGCGCAAAGTTATACCAATTTGTGTATCTTGGTCAATTCTACATCTTGGTCAATTCTACGTTACAAACCGATATTGTTTACTTTGTTTTGTGTCATTTTTAAGACTTTATTACTATTTTGCGTTTACCGAAACAATATTTTGAAATCACTTTTTCTCAATCATAACATAAGTGATCATTACTAATATATACGAATTAATAAAAAAAAACGTTAAATCCATTGCTAGATTTATGAAAAATCAATTCTGTTACCATTCAATAAAGCTAGGTCTCACATCGACTGACCCACAAACAAAGACAACACAACGAGTTTACTTATCTCACTCGCATTGAAAGTCTAATCTATCCCAGCATCTTTTTTCAGTTTCTAAATCTATATTTAGAAATCGCAAGAACCGGTAGATCTTGATGTGGTGAAGAGTAAAGGAAATCGTTTTTCAACCAATACATTATTAGGTGGAAAATTTAAATGTTTTACAAAATTGATCATTACGGGCAGCCAGGATTATAATTCTGTAAATACATACTTGTTACGGTCGCGAATCATATTTTAATCAACGTACAACTTAATACTGACCAGCAAATTGCAAAAAACGTAAAAAATATGAGTTTCGTGGGCTACCCTGACGCTTTCGCCTTAAGTAAAGGGATGTATAGGTTATGCCTTCTCCGGTCAATCGGTCAGAAACGAGTACAAATTGTCTCACCAGCGTTTCTTAGACCGGCCTCGGTGACGACCTCCGTCTGCAGGCACCCACTGCCTGTGTGGCGATCCTAGCCCATCTGTCCTGATGCAGCCTATAAGTGTCTGTACTTCTGAGCCTCAGTCACGAATATATAAAAAGACAGGTAAAGATGTGATGTCTCTTCCGACCTAAAAACTAAGATCGGAAAGTAAACTTCAGTGATCTTTCCAGTCGACAAAGGCAGTAAATTATCGTGAACCAGTTTAAGATTTCGAATGTGGTGTAGTTATAAAACAATAAATCAATACCGTAACTTTCTTAGATCGTAAGTCACAAATCACGAGCAACGAGGACCTGCCTGTTAGATGTGCAGGGTTGCCAGGCCTTATTAAAGCATATCTTAAGCGTCACATTGGTTTTATTTCTACCTCCCATCTTCTTCTCCGTGTCGCTGGCACGACTGTATTTTAAATCTTGTTACCTAGTTTTGTTATCTTGTCTTGTTGTTTGTTGTTGTCTTGTTGTTGTTCTTGTCTTGTTGTTGTTGTTTTACCTCCCATAGTGACATGAGACGCATGTTGTTAAAATAAAGTTATTTTTTATTTTATCTTCTTGTTATTATTTCTTGCTTTATATTCCTTGGTTCCATTACAGTGTCATTGACGCCTTTTCTTTAAGAAAAAGTAAAAAAAAAAATACTGTGTATAAACTTGTATGACACACTTTTTTTTACCCTGATTCGAAAACAAGTGACTTAAGTACCTAACCCCTTTACGACATTATCAAAGAATTAAACATCAACTATTAAAAAACGTAACCTAACATACTTTAATAGTGATCTTCATTATTAAACCACACTTAAATTCTCAACAAACTAATTACACCATAACCAGACCAGACTTCCCCATAGCCGTTGCCATGGCAACCCTAGAGATGAGTGAAAGTGATAGCAACGCTATAACGATTAGCCGCATCTCTGCTGCGCCCGCACCGCTTCTGCACAAAATAGACAGATACAGAAGGTCGGCTCTATACAACAAGCGAAAACGCACGCACACTAACAACACGCAGTGCAAGCGCACTTGCGACTAGAATTTATTTAAAACAGTTTGACTCTATAAAATTATCATCAATTGTCAAATGGAAACCATTTTTAAGATTATTTTAAATTAAAATAAATATTAAATTTATTAATTAAATTAAATTAAATATTGAAATAATCAAATCAAAGCACTCGATTTGTAGGCGGCACTATAAATTCGCATGCACTAGTACGTTTTCTGATCCATATGTTTACAGTTTTTACCGACTTCACAAAAAGGAGGAGGTACTATGTTCGGGTGTTTGTATGTCTTTTTTGTATGTTTGTTCATCGAATACTCCGCCAATTGTCGACGGATTTTCAAAATTCTTTTTTTTATCAGATACTTTTGGAACAGACCATACCTAGGCGTCCAGATGTGCGTGCGCTTGTTTGGGCCCATTCTATGGAGATGGCCTTCTGTGTCAATCTGTTTTGTGGCTTCGGGAAAGCAGGCGACTGTCAAATTTACTTGTCAAGAGTTGTTACACAGAAGTGTTGCAAACGTAATGTATGGGGACGTGAATGAAGTGGTATACTGTGTATCTTTAGTTGTGAGAGAAAACTTTTTGAAGTTATCTGTATTACCTTTTACAGTGCGACGTTTTATGTTCTTGCTCGGGGGGCTTTGATACAGGGTCGGAATTTTTTGGCATTGAAATTGATTCTTAAAAGACATAAAGATAAAGATAATTTGATTGAAGATGTTGCAGATCTACTACACCGGTGGTTCAATGAATCAATCTGCACTGTCTATCTGACCTCCCCAACCCAGTGGGTAATATGATACCTCTTGGTAAGACTGGCTGTCAGATTTTCGGGCTTCTGACGACCCGTAACGACTGTCAAAGATCCACGAATGACAGCCGTGACCAACGGCCTATCGTGCTTTCCGAGGCACGGAGGGGTCTCGGTATGTAAAAAGATGGTCACCCTTCTACGGACCATCCGCGGCAACCGTAGTTTAACCTAACCGATCGACCTGTGCGTCGGTTATTACTTAGCCACAAGCCCCTGTGGTGATAACACAATAATCAACAGTTCAAATTTCTCTTAAAGACAACCTTAGTGTTAAAAAAAGAGGTGCAATTCCTTCATTTCTTAAATTAGATTACCGCGAAAGCCTATTTGGTCCACAGACTATTCAACACATGTCCTTGCAATTAGTTTTTATAATGCCAGCCACGACGTTGCATCACAGGGAATCCTAATGTGGGAGCATGTGTCACCCGGCGCAAGCGCAGTAGGTACATGTAAATTAAGCTGTGGGCAAGTAATTACTAACGCCGATGAGTGACCTAGGTTTGAAGCTTGCATTCTTTTCATTTATTGATTGATTTAATGGACATTTGTTAGTCGTCTCCTAAATGTTGGCCATGTGGAGTTCCTTGCCCGTTCTTCTCCATAGGAACTTACTACGCTTTGGAATGGGCAACTTGTTTCCTTTCATATTTTTGACTGACCGCCTCCTTGACAATTCAAAAGTGTCTGTAGTTGGTTTCATTGAAACAATGCTTTAAGTTTCTTGGCAATTAAATCCAAGCATCGATGAGTTACCGAGAAAAGCTTGCACATTACTTTCATTAAATGATTAATTTAATAGACACTTGTTAGTCGTCACCTAGTATTTGAGGAAGTTCGAAATTGTGGAAAAGACGGATCGCATTGCAGGTACAATCATTTCAATAAAAAAAAACTGTTTGCCTTGCCATTTCTAGAAATTTTTAAATAACATAAAATCCCTTTACGCGAAATGAAAAGGAAAATTTTCAGTTTAAAACACCTTCTAAATGACAAAAATGCCACTAAAAACGATACATGTCGGTGTGACAGACAGCCATTTTACCGTACACAATAAAAACCGTAATTGGCGACACCGTCTATCGTAAATCCGTCTAGTTTTATGTCCACAGCCTCTGCCTACCCTTTATAGCGTGTTGATGTGTTAACAAAGTGTTGACGAGAACAGGTGTCGAGTGAAATTATTGCACGTGTATGTGGGCCCTTTTTTGCTGGGGTTTACCTAGTTTTACAGTGGGAAATCCGTTGTTTACCTAGTTTAGAGATAAGTTTAGTATGCCTGTCTGCGTTTGGTAGACCAAGAATAGGGTTACGTGAGTCTTAGGTGGTTACATGTAGGTATCTATAGAAGATTTTGTTTTACCTTATTCTGACTATAATTGGTCCTCCACCTTTTTTTTTACAACCAGATGAAACAGCACCTTCATTGCGTAACACACTATTGATGACAATCTGAATCATTTTGAAGAATATTGCTAATTATTTTACTTCAGGTATTCGAAAAATTTGTCTTCTCAAAAACGTAAAAACGCAATGAATGTTGTTGAACTGTCAAAATGAAAGCCATTCCTACTGTTAGTGTTTTTATTTTTTATTTAAAGGAACAGCAAACAGTTACATTATAAGAACTTACAACTAATTTAACAAAAACAATTTTAGTAATAATATAACCCACGCGTTTTACGCAATTACCCCGGGAGAGTAGATCACCGTCACTGTCTGTTCCACAGACCACCAGCGTTCACTAAATACGTTTATCAAACTTAGTGATTACTTATGACAATTTCCTCATGCTCTGTCATTGCAAATGACGTTATAGATCGTGAAGAAATTGTTTACGCATTTGGAAGGCGTCGGTATATTTCTCGTAGACGTTTACTTGAGAGGAAATGCGGTCATGTAAGTCTGCGCAATGTAAGGAGTGCGCGCAATGTAAGTCTGCGCACGACGTTTGACCTTTAAGATTATGTCCCTGCCAGCACTTCTAATCACTTTCGGCATAATTGTGCCGATTATTTACTTTGGAAAACATGAAACACACAACACTCTCTTGACACCTGGGGGCTTACTATTACCTCTTAAAGCAGGGCAGAAGTTGAACTGCACTACTTTTTTGTACGACGTCTTAGTACAAAAAAGTAGTGCAGTTCATCTTCTGCCCTCCTTTAAGAGGTGATGGTAAGCCCCCAGAAGGCCAATTCACGTAATTTAAAACGTTCAAAATCTAGTAGCGACAAACAAATATCAAAAACTTGTCAAAAATGTAGGGAAATTATACTAGGTATTTTTGACAGATTGAGACTGAGTTCTTTCGAACGTTCTTAAAATTACGAGAATTGCCCCTCTCATATAAACGTCATCATGGCGGCAAACGATTATTTCCGATTTTGGCCGCGCGCAGACTTATTTTGCGCGCACTCTACGAACGTATTCCTGAATTCCTACTAGTCCAAATATGTTTTACTATATTTTGTTATATTGATAGAACGCCAACGGCCACGTCATCGTTTCCTCTTAACAGTCTCATTATGGCGATAATGATTATAACTTGAAGAGAGAATTGTGTCGTCGTTTGATCTCAAAAATCAATTTTTAATTATTTAAAACCCGAACCTAATTAACTCCCTAAACATTAATTTCAAAACACAACACCTTGTCTAAACATCCAAATAATTGCTGCAAACAAATATTAGCTTCATGAAGCTAATATTTGATTGGCATGCCAATCAATCTAAAACTAACAAACCGAGTTAATTTATCAGTTGCTGTTGTTCGTTAATCAGAAGCCGCTAATTAACTATAGTTGTCGCGTTTTCGCATAGCAATAGCGGTCATTGACCCACCTATATATTATTTAGCTACAGTCTTTACATTTTCTAGCTAAAGTATAAAGTCCATTAACGTCTTGAATCAATATACATATCGTTATCTTAAACATGTTCCAATAACGAAAAACAATTTGGTTCTTACTTGCTTACGCTGTTCCACTCCTGGGCAAACGCCTCAATTCCTTCCATCTTTTGCGAGCCCGCGCGTCCTCCTTCCAATTTTGACGGAACATATCCAGCTCGCCCCGCCATCTCCTACGTGGTCTGCCACGACCCCGCCTCACTGTCTCAGGGCACCGGTTTTGTGCTATTTGGGCCCACAGTTTGTCAGATACATATGTCCTAACCAGTCCTATTTAAGTTGAGCAGCCTTGAGCCTCGTCAGCTACCATAACGAAAATCCATGCATAATTTATTGTTTGTGTTCCTACGAAGAGATATTAGGGAAAGGGCAATGACCACTATTGCCAAGCTAAAATGCAACCACTATAGTGTGAATATGAGTTTGATAGAACACATACAATTGCAATTTAATTACCGTGTCAATAACATAGACAGGCAGCTAATCACACAGTAGTTTTGATTAGTTAATTAGGCATAGCAAACTCTACAGTTTGCTATGCCTAATTAACTAATCAGCACTAGTACCTACGTACCGATTTAATTTTACCTGTCAATCTATTTGTCATGTGTTGATGTACCAATGACCATAACTAATTGGTACCATTAGTACCTTTATTAGTACCGGGTACCTGTACCCCAATTGCGAAACATACTTACAATCACAATCCGAAAATTTTTGAAGGAAATTGCTAAACAATGGTTTAGCAATTTCCTTCAAAATTTTTCGGCATTATAATGGTTCAAATATTCGTCTGCTCAACAACGTAAATAACGCAATGAATGTTGTTGAGCTGTCAAAATGAAGTGTTGCAATAATAAGTGTGTTACGCAATTACCCTGCAGGATCCAATCAAAAATAATTTGAATATGTCACTTCAAAGATACTTAGTGTCCAAACACACTATGCCGAAAGTACGCGACCCAAGTTCCGCGGCTGATTTTATATCAGTGCTACGCAACGTAATTTCGGCATAATGTGCGTCCTGTCGAACTTCGGTCGCGTACCTTCGGCATCGTGTGTTTAGACACTTACATCTTACGTAATGCGTTGTCGACATAGGTACCTGCACACACGTCGCCCCTACATGTCCATTGCTCATACCACAGCCGGGCACGCAACCTAATTATGCAGTGGTTTAATTAGAGCTCGCCACAAAACCGCTGAGTTTTCCCGTTGCGTTGCGCCGGATGACGCATTCCTGTCGTATTGGTCACAACGTTGGACAGTGTACATGATGCTTTATTTACTAAAGTAGGTACGTAAATGATGCTTGGTTATTGGCGATGTTATTGAGGAAAATATTGAGTTAATTTGGAGCGATATCTGAGGTATTCTCGTAATTTTAAGAACGTTCACAGTCTAATCTGACTCAATCTGTAAAAAAAAACGAATTTTTCTACGTTTTTGACATCGTTCAGTCGCAAAATGCACCCCATACGCAAAACGTACCTTTCTCAAAATGCACCTTCCTCAAAACGTACCATTCTCAAAATGCACCTTCCTCAAAACGTACCATTCTCAAAAAGCACCTTTCTCAAAATTCACCTTCCTCAAAACGTACCATTCTCAAAATGCACCTTCCTCAAAACGTACCTTTCTCAAAATTCACCTTCCTCAAAACGTACCATTCTCAAAATGCACCTTCCTCAAAACGTACCTTTCTCAAAATGAACCTTCCTCAAAACGTACCTTTCTCAAAATGAACCTTCCTCAAAACGTACCTTTCTCAAAATGCACCTTCCTCAAAATTGACATGTGTTTTGACATTGTCGCTGAGATGAGATTGCGACTAGGTTTTGAACGTTTTTGCTTACGAAAATTGGTCTTCTAAAAAGATTTTCGATTGAAATATTCTGATATAGTTATAGTAGCAGAACCCTACAAAAGGTTAATAATACTATTTACCTACATTATTATAAGTAGTATATGAATAAGAACCGACAAGACAAGTGACAAACGCTTTCAAAGCGTTACGTATTTCTTCAACGACTTTCAACCAGATCAGAGCGGCTCGTGGCTAAGTAATAACAGCTGCATATGTCGTTCGATCAGGTTAAGCTACGCTTGCCGCAGTCGGTCCGTGGATGGGTCGCATCAGACGTACCGAGACCCCCGTGCTTCGGAAAGCCAAGGTATCGCCCTTGGTAAGACTAGTAGTCAGACTTTCGGGTTTCTGACGACCCGTAATGACTGTCAAAGATCCAAGAATGACAGCCGGGACCAACGGCTTAACGTGCTTTCCGAGGCACGGAGGGGTCTTGGAATGTAAAGATGGTCATGGTCACCCATCCACGGACTAAACGCGGCAAGCGTAGCTTAACCTGATCAAGTGACCCGTGCGGCTCTTATAACTTTGCCACAAGCCTCACTCAATTTAGCAAAGCAATTAAGATAATTAGATTGTTAACTAAATATTTCAGCGGTAACAGAAGTATGGCGCCGCCGCCGGTTGGCACAGAAGACAGCGGTAAAATATTACCGACCTACATGTGGTGCGATTCCTGAATACTTTAAAAGATGGTAAGTCTTGGGTAACACTGGGAGCGATTTTATAATCAGCTGGTGTATTCTGTTAAAATCTCAACGTGAGAACTTAGGTGAAGTGAGCTGTCATTCCATTTGTTGCTAGGGATTGACACCATTGATAGCTAGCTCGTTTTAATCTCACTTCACCTAAGTATTCACGGTGAGATGTTCTACAGAATAGCACTACAGGTGGGAAGAAAACTAATGAGAATTACCTTCTTCTTCTTCATGTCGATGATTACATTTTCAAATTATTTATCTACCTAAGCTTCGACCAGAATTTAGCAAAATCAAAGTCGAATCATATATTTAAAGGAAGCCATTAAAAGGCACTTTTGAACGTCAACATTTATAAGAAAACAGAATTTTCTCTAGATGCCCCTTCTGTTACTCTTTAAAAATGTTATTCATTGATTATATTTAAATTAAACAGGCGTTAGCGTTGGACTCGCAAAGGTCTTTCATAGTGCAGATGTTATATTGTTATCACACAGAGAGCACGGCAAAAGATATTATGGTATCGTTTGTGACGTGCCAGTCACATTGCGTCTCATCAAACTACCCCAATCTGATTTAGTTGCCACTGTAAGAAATTGCAGCCTCCTGAATCACTTAAGGGATTTGGGGACGTGAAGCCGGCCTTACAAATCAATGCTTTCCTTTCTCGCAGTAGAATTAATTAAAGTGGCCCTTCTAGTAAAGTATAGCTTACAACAGAATGAGATATTGATGCTTTGATCATTGTAATGTGCGCGTCCCCAACTCTGTCCAGCCTTTATTACGACGCGACCCTTTGAAATCATCAATTATTTTATCGTAAAAACACGATAAATTCTACTGAAACGAAAGGACTATTCTGTTAATGTATTGCTTTACAACAGAATGCGACGCTTTGATCATTTTAATGTGGCCTTTCCCCGATTCTGTATAGCCTTCATTCTTCACTCACTCACTTCATTCACAATTATCACTTATTTTTTTTATTTTTTTTTTCTTTATTAATAAGGGGTTTTTATCCACACGGATACGTCAACCCCATTGTACCTTATACTCTATATACACACAACTATACATCTATAATTATACTATATTTTCTTACACTACTATACCACCACCACTATACATACATACTATGAAAATAGAAAAGAGAATCACTGCCTAGACTTCTGGATTAAGCCACAAATTATGCGTTTAGTCCTTTCTGATTTAGGGTATGCCAAAATATTTTGGATGAGTCCAACATCCCACATATTTAATTTAAACTCCCTAGCCAAAGATTCCCTTTCATCCTTGTTCTTAGCACATTCCATTAGCAAATGCTGCACATCTTCAACTTTATCACATGTCTGACAATTAGGCGATGTAGCCTTTCGCATTAAGAAAGCAAACTTTGCCGATGGAAAGTGGCCAGAACGAAGTCTCATCGCTAACTTAACATAACTCCTAGTTAAACATTTATCATCAAACCAGGGTTCACGAGGAGGCTCGTCTTGTATGACTTTATACCAAATACCTTTTTCTTTGGATATCATTGAAGTATTCTTTCCAACTGTCGAAACACACACTCTTAAACCTGGAGAAATATTCCCAGTAATCGGACATATATGAGGTAACATTGCCCGTCTCAACCGCCAGTTTCGACAGTCTGTCAGCCTCCTCGTTGCCCCGTAACCCTATGTGCGCTGGAACCCATTGCAAGATAATTCTAATGTCATTTTTGTTGTAGCAATGAATTAGCTAAAGAATGTCATAGGCTATCGATGCACCTCTGCAACCAGAGGCGCATCGAGCCACATGTTGTAAAGCACTCTTGCTATCTGTAAATATAACTACTTTATTTATATTTTGACTAAGTGAATATGACACTGCTTGATATATTGCAATGAGTTCCAGAGACAGTATATATATATTTTCATTAATTTTATACATAGCCCTATAACCTGTACTTTGAAGGAAAAAGCAGCTCCACACCCATCTTTACTTTTTGATCCATCTGTGAAGATCTTACGCCACTCACTATATTTGGAAGCTAATTCAGATACTACTTCTTGTATCAAAGCATTGTTATTATAAAATCTTTTTGGGTGCGTTACACATTCTAAATTACTTTTAATAATATCTTTAATTTGTAAAGCTGATACCCAAATGTCCAAAGAGAACATTTTAGGACTATCCGAGGTATTAATTTGCAATTGTCTTAATTCTTTAAAGGAAGTAGCCAGTAGAGGTTTTCTTTTATTTGTCCAATAGCTACTATTAGTTAGGGAGTCCAATTCTGAAATTGTGTTTATAGTTATATTATTAGACCATGACAACGATTTTAGAATTATCTTGTATGAGAGATATTTTCTCCTTAAAAATAATGGTGGTATGTGCAGTTCACTCTCCATCACATGGATAGGTGAGCTTCTTATAAAACCTCCTATTATTCTAAGTGCTTGGTTTTGTAATTTATCTAGTTTGCTTGTGTGTGTTTTTGCACTAGAATCATACAAGTAACAGGCATAATCAAGTCGACTTCTTACAAGCGATATATACACACATCAAAAGTGTCTAGGGATCAAGCATTTTTATGCGGATTTCTTGAGATTGAGATGTGGCTTTGTAATAAATTTATGATTTTATAAATTTATATGGATCCTTTTTGGTGCATTTCATAATTTGAATCAGGAACTGTGAATCAAGTTCGAGTAAAAGATGAAAATCAGCTGTCAATATTTTCCCTATAAAAACATACAACGCATTGAAGACATTATTAGTGCTACTGTTTCCCTACTACTGATTAAAACCAACGTTATTATGGAGCGGCGACGTCATTTAAGCAGGGAAGAAATGCTCAGAGCCGTGGGAATGATAGAAGCTGGTTCCCGGCAACGTACTGTGGCTTTAGCTCTGAATACAAGTCAGAGTGTTATCAGTCGACTTTGGACACGTTACCGAAGCACTGGTACCGTGGCTGAGCGCCATGGAGGACGGTATCGCTGCACCACACGGAGACAAGACCGATACATTCAAATCTTAACTCGAAGAGCTCCAACAATAACCGCCATGATGTTAGCCGTGAGGCTTTATCACTCTTCAGGGAACTTAATTAGCGACCAAACAGTCAGAAACCGCTTGCATGAAGTGAACCTTCATTCCCGAAGACCGCTACGGGTACCACCAATGCAATGCACAATCGTAGGATTCGATATCAATGGGCTCTTGAACACAGAAATTGGGCAGAAGAACAATGGCGTTTCGTGTGCTTTTCTGATGAGTCTCGTTTTGGTATGAGACCGGATACAAGACGTATACGACACTGGAGAACCCCTGGATGCCAACAGCGATTAAAATCCTGCCAGGAAGTCCATCCTTATAGTGGTGGAACCATCATGGTATGGGCGGGTATTTGGATCGGCGGAAGAACTGAGTTGATTTGGATCAGAGGCAACCTCAACGCTCAAATTTATGCTGAGACGATTGTATCAGACGTCATCGTTCCTCTACAAGTGCAAATCGGTCCCTTATTTCAGTTAATGCATGATAATGCACGACCGCACACCGCAAGAGTTGTAAGACAGACTCTCGCCGCAGCTAACATCAATGTCCTGCCCTGGCCTGCTCAGTCGCCAGACTTGAACCCGATTGAGCATGCATGGGATATGCTACAGAGAAGAGCTCTGCCGAATATGGAGGGTATCGTGTCGCAAGAAGACCTTTTTTTATTGTTGCAACGAACATGGGCGGCCATTCCACAGCGTGATTTGGATGAACTCATTTTGAGTATGCCAAACCGATGTTCTTGTGTTGTTAGTGTTCGCGGTAGAAACACGGATTATTAATTGTTTAAGTTACCCAATAAAATTTTAAAGAAAACTGTTATTTCAGTCTTTTTTTCGAACTTTTGTGTTAGTGGTTCAAATGTCAAAAATCCCTTTATTAGGAAAATGGCAAATTTCTTTATTAATGCAAAGGTGACTTGGTTTATCGTTACTGTGACAAACGGAAACACTTTATTTGATGAATCCTTAAAGAAAATTTTAATTAATATCAATCAGGAGAAAAGTTATTGCAAAAATATATGTTGATCCCTAGACACTTTTGATGTGTGTATATTCTACGCATATGTTTAGTATGTACTCCCCAAGAAGAGCCTGCCAGTACTTTTAATACATTAAGGTATTTTCCACATTTACTAACAATCTCATTGATATGTTTCCGCCAGTGTAAACTTCTATCCAACCAAACTCCTAAGTATTTAACACATTCCGCCATTGTTAACGGCTGACCATACACTTTTAATGAGGGCAATATTCGCCTTCGGCCCCTACTAAATCACTTATTTTACTTTTTTTCAAATGCCATTACTGAAATTAAGTAAAGAATGTCAGTTTTTCTACCGGCTGAATTTCTTTTACCGTCTGAATAACAGGGTATAAAAGGTGAACGAACAAGAAGCCTACGGCTCAGAAAACTCTTTTTTTTTCAAAAACCTCAAGAAATTAAATTATCAATAAATATGATCACTTATTTGAAGCAAATTTCTAAAACAAATAAACCGGCAAATAATATTTAAAAATTCTAGTTATAGGATAGGATATACTTTACGCGCGGAAATAATCAATGAATTCGTAGCGACATTCAATTGAATCACAGAAAATTGAAACCATAGGCAGGATTGAACGTAAAAAAAAAATGTACGCGTCGACTTGAGAACCTACTCCGTTATTTCGTCGGTTAAAAAAGAGATTTTTATTTTATATGTTGTGAAAATAAACATTTCGCCAGTTCTCTATGTGTAAGTCCCACGTAATAGCAAATAAAGAAACCATGACAGTTTTCTTTTTTTTTTAACACGTTAATACCATGATTCGAGTCAGGATTGGAAAGCGGGAATTACAAGTAAATTATGAATGGAGTCAGGAGCTTGCGTTCTGAAACTTTGATAAGGATAAAGATTATGAGATTATGAAGGGTATTGGTTTAACTATAGGAGAGTTGTGAACCACTGCTGGGCAAAGGCCTCCCTACTATCTTTCCCCCTCTCTTTGTCCTCTCTGGTAAACCATGTTTGAGAACCATACGTGCGGATGGGATGAATACACATGTCAGTAAGTATTCTCTTGAAGGATAGAGAAAATCTTCATTAGATATTTCATGGCCCATGCAATATCTCTTAAAGTAGTAAAAATGTCCTGTCTGGCTCATGTCGTATTTAAATGAATATAAATGTAATAAATCTAAATGTCAACAATAAAATTGTCATTTGTTGTGTTTTTGCACATGCCTGGCTAACTGATCTGTTGAAACTTACATTTTGTGTACAAAAAATTTACAAAGAATATCCTCGGGCCCTAAAACATCAAAAACAAGACATAAATACCTACGCCTGTACAATAACTTAAATAAATTACGATTCGATTCGAGTAAGTTCCGCTCTAATTAGTAATTAAGGCACCAAGTCTCCATAATGTCCTTCCATTTACTTAGTAACCGAAGCCAGGGTATTTTTATAGCGCATAAAGATAGTAAATTAGTACTTACATAAACCACAAATTTAAATTCTAGTCAACCCTTTAAGGGGATCGGTTTAAGTGGTTCTAAAAGTCAGTGGCCCTGGCTCGAACGCACGAAGTAAGCAGAAGTATAATCAGTCTATAATGTTCCCACTGCTGGGACACAGGCCTCTTCTCTTCGAGAGGGAGTGGGCAGTAAACACATGTCGTCGAATTTCTGCTTCTAGGACATGCTGGTTTCCTCACGATGTTTTCCTTCACCGTTTTTAGAGCAGTGGTGATGAAATTATTTACACAAAGTAAAGCACAAAGTTTTAAGACTTGATTCATTTATGCGTGTGGGTGGGAATAGTGCTTGATGGAAAAATTAAAATCAAAATGCTATGGGATCGTATTTTCGATCAAAAAATCGTTCGAATTTACGTTACGTTTTCGTCGCGCGACCTTACGTGTTTGTCATTTGTTACAAATGAGCGCTACCGGTTTTTCGGGTTTTTCGCATAACTTGGTTGTGTGCACCAACTAATTTTAAAAACGATGATGATATGCTTGATTGAGAGTCAAATTTATAGTCTGTAATTCTTTCATAGGCACATAATGGTTGCCTGGTGGAATGAAAGGTTGATGGCTGAAATACGTTTTATTTAAACAGTTTATTCTAGTTCTACTTCGGCTACAAACTATGCCATCTAGATTACCTAAATTCGGAGAATCATCATCTTAGGAAAATCTCCGTTATTGGTCTCTTCGGAGTATTCTTAGTAGGAATTTACTATCCTTAAAAGACAATGAATACCATTGGTCAATGTTCACCACTAACGAGACATATGTCACTGAACTCATTAGTGATGGACATTTGGACCAAGCCCTATACATTTTTTCCCAATGTCCTTTACTTTAAACGCAATACTTCAAATTCATATCTTTATTTCGCGTTCCATTTTATGAGCATGATCTTACAATGGCTCAAAGGTTATATAATTACGGACCCTATATGGTCAATTTATATACTTATAGTATTTTGTATCACTGCATCCGGTTAGACAGGAAGCCCACCCCAACATAGTTGTGAAAAGGCTAGGCAGATGATGATTAAATATTTTTAAAGACGTTTCCGCCAAACCTCGGAAATTCCTTCGTAATAGCCTCTAACGCTAAAATTAACCAACGGTTTGAATATTATCACCTTTCCAAGGCTTACAACACCCGGTTCCAACAAGATCTTAAATAGGCATTAAATTCAGTAGCGGTACTTGCGTGTAAACTTGGCGATAGTGGTGGCTTCTAGTACCTACTATTGTGGGCTAGTCAAGTCGTCAATTAGTAATTAATTGAGCTATATGGGTATTGGACGTATAAGCTTATTGACATGACGCTCCGCTCAATGACGCAGTCAGTGTTTCAATGTAAGGAGAACAAAAAAACGCTCCAAGAAATGCTTAGATAATATAAACACTTTGGTTATACAGAAGCTTGTACTCAAATAAATAAGTAATTCATATCCCTATGTATTTTACTGTGTGTACATAAATGATAAAATAAATAAATAAACCTTGCAATAAAATAAAAGCCAAAATCTTATGAATTATCGTGATAATTACGTAGGTAGTTCAGGGCATCTTTACTATGTTATCATCTATTGATTATAAGATATAATACTAATTTATGATACTTATCTTACTACTTTATATGTTACTTACCTACCTTCTGACGTTTCATAAATGCCCATGTAGGTTTATGTGAAATAAAATATTTTGATTTGATTTGATTTATGATTATCAGGCAGTGAAAAATATTTAAATTATCATATTGTCTTTATCTTACACAAGCCACCACGAAATGAAATGTCGAAAGAAGAACCCGTTGGATGCGAGAAGCACAGAACCGGTAGAAGTGGAGGTGCTTGGGGGAGGCCTATGTCCAGCAGTGGACGTCTTTTGGCTGAAATGATGATGATGAACTATCGGAATCTGTTTTACACGTCATAATATAAAAAATAAGCTAGATGGATTCGACATTTCCTATCTGACTACCCCTAAGAAGAAATGGCGAAACAAACTCAATGGTCAAAGTCTCTTTTAATGTCCAGACATAATCATGGTCAGATCATGTGAAGACAATGTAGATTAGTGCCTGAAATGGTCTTTTGAGGAAAGAACCACAAAGATTTGAGCGAACCAGTCCAGTCACATATTCCTCATATTCACAATAATTAAAGAAAAACAATACTTTACAAAGTCAATGTTCAGAGAGACTGTCAATTTATTAGTGTAGTTCAAACAATATTTAAAAAAATAACAAAATTATAAAAACTATTCACAAACTAAAATATAGCGGCGAGAAATTCAACCGCATCGGACTGGTAATGTACCCAAGAGACTGGCGGCATTACCTCGTTGTGGCAATGCTTAGAATCTGTCAGTTACTACTAAATAATGTAACAAAATCGCTTCATACTGGGAACCAGAATGAACGCTAGTCCAGACTCTAGCTACATTAAACCCTATAGCACATTACCCTTGCCTCTTAAATAGATTGCCAACACACACAGCATAAAGATACCATCTTAATTATCCTTATCATCACAGCAGGAAGTGAAAGAATCTTAAGTAATATCCTTCTAATCAAAGCTAACTGGTTTTGAACTTAATACAAAGTAAAACCTAAGGGATAGTAATCACTGGCTCATTTGCTAACGGACAGTGTAATAGGGCTTAATAGATCACTTGTGAACTCATGGTGTAGGGGGTAAGCAGAAGCGGGGGCGATTTCACTGTCATTGATGACGAGAAAGCTTGTAAAAATGAACAATGATTGCCTCTGCTGTAATTGCTATGAGCGATCAAAGGATTGCAATCATCACCACACAAGGTGGAAGATTTGGAAGTTTTATATTCAACAGCAGACTACATATGATTTTTATCTTGTACAAGACATAGGTATTTTGTTTGAGGGGGCTCTGATGCCGACACGACGGGTTTCTGGGCAAGAATTACAGTTAATTAAACTAAAGTTTGTCTTTGCCGCCAGATCATGTATTCAAATTATTTTGTAGTTCATACATAAGTAAGCAGACAATGACAAACATAACTCCTCATACACCTGGCCACATTAGCTGATAAAGTTGCCTCCACAATATCTCAGGGTTCACTATAATGAGAACTATAAAATAACTTCTGCATAGGTACAGACTCCGGCGCATCCCCTACGATGTACATTAATCGCCTTATCTGTAACGAGTCGGTGCTCGCAATCTGTCTCAGAGATTATATCTGAGATATTACTACTGGTTCTCGGTAAATGAAAAAGAAGAATATAATGTCCAACTATCCTTAATTAAATGAATGTACCTCATAATTATGATTATAATTCAGCTCAAATCGTCGTGTTGGCTTATTCAAAACTACCCAAAAAAACATGGAAGACATTGACATGGAAAAAAATTCATTGCATTGTTTCAATTATTTAGGAATCTAAGCGAACCCTGACTGAAGACGATTTAACCTTTTAACCGCCACACGTCAAAAAATCAAAAACGGGCCCTCGGCGTCAAGGTCTGTCATGTAATGGAACCGTGGCGTGCTGGGCACATTTTGGTTTGTCATCTATACATGACCTGATGAACCTTCTAATCTAATTAACGTCGCTTCAATCAACCAATCACATCAGCCTATGGCAGTCCACTGCAGGACGTAGGCCTCAACCAACACCTCCACCGCAACACCCTGTCGTCAGTCTGTCCCAGCCGCCGCTTCAAAGTCGTCGGTCATTAGAGTTACTTAAAAATTACAAACTACAGTTACAAAAAAACCCTAGTAGGGGACAAACACAAGCGATGCGTTTTCAAGCTCGTCACGAGGGTACAAAGCACGCCGAAGCTTAGCTGTAATTACTCTAATCTGGAACACTATCTAGATTCTTTCTCCGCTTGTTAGTGTTAGAAACACGAGATCACGAGATAACATCAAGATTTATATTTAATTACGTAACAGTAGTGCTGCATAAAGGAGTGACACCAAGTTCGAGTTCGAGGAAACTTCAATTATTATGAGTTATTCCGGTCTGATCCCCTGAACCCCCCCCCCCCTCCTCGATCGCCTGCTTGCTGCTTGTTCAAATATGTTGTGCCTCAGAAAGCAGGTTGCGCCGTTGCTTGGTCCTGGCTGTCATTTGTGAATCTGTGGCAGTCGTTGCGGGTGGTTCGAAGCCCGAAAGTCTAGCAACCAGTCTTACCAAGGGACATCGTATTAATTCGGGCGAATAGCTTCATCTTTCTGAATGACCGACTCCTTTATCAATTCACAAGTGCCTGTTGACTTAATTGAAATAAATGCTTTGAGTTTGAGTTGAGTTTGTGTTTGACCCAGTAATTGGGTTGTAGTTTGGTGGGTTGATAGGCAGTCGCTCTATGCAAACTACTGGTATTCAGTTGCATCCAGTTAGACTGGATCCAACATAGGTTTGTAAAAGCTAGACAGATGATGAGTTCAAATACGTTCGTAGAGATGTTCTTGACCGGAACGGATTAGAATTTGGAGCAGAACGCTTAAGTGGCAGATAAAGACTAAGAGAGCATTGTTTTGGATGATTATAATTTTTGTTGTCTGTTATTAATTATTGTGTTGTATAGTGTAATGAGATATTTGTATGGTGTAGGTTTGTTGCCAAGAGTGTATATGGACAGCGTGTACAGACTGGAGCACATCAAGCTACCCGAAACTGTCAAATTTTCCCAATCAACTTTGAACCTTATTCTTTAGCGATAAAGTTGAAAATCTATTAGAGACATTTGACAGATTGTAGTAGCTTGTTGTGCTGGCGTCTGTACATAAGTTTTGGAAGTGAAAACTTCTTTAGGCGCATTGTAAATTTTTTGAGATGGGGAAAAAACTATTGAACTCACGACACTGTTACCGTAACCGACACCGCGCGCGTTCTGTTTATATGACGATTAAAAAAATACACACGTGATTGGTCAAGTTTTCACTTCTTTCGGCACTTCCGGAGTGCCACTGTTTTTTTTTTATTCTTAAAGTCCTGGGCCCTACAGGTGTGCAAACATTTACAGGCACTTTTGAATTGTCAAGGAGTCGGTCAGTCAGAATTATGTAGCCAATTCCAAAGCGTAGTAAATACCTATGGAGAAGAACCGGCAGGAAACTCCAAGGACACGCTTTCAAATTATATTTTTACGAAAATATTAATTACATCATTAATGTTGCATTTATAAATATATAGCATGATTTTTTTATAAATAACGAAAAAAAAATCTGCTGTTTCATACATTTTGGTCAAGTAGGTATTGAAGTTTTGTATGAAACATGTGATTTTTTTTCGTGATTTCAGAGTTGGTCCCATAGTGAAAGTGGTTCATATTCATGGGTAGAACACCCTGTAAAAATTTGGAACGGGAAAAAAGAATCATCATGTTTAAAATGAGAACGAGTTGTAGGTCGTAGGGTCGAATCCAGACAGGCGCTTTAATTTGTACAAATTATTTCATCACCACAGCTCTCAAAACGGTTAAGGAAAACATCGTGAGAAAACGTCCTAGAACCAAAAATTCGAAAACATGTGACATCTACCATCACGCACTGGGCCCGCGTGGGCCAAGAGGAGGCCCGTGTCCCAGCAGTGGGAACATTACAGGCGGATTATGCACTGCACCCATGCCAAGCAGGGCGGGTCTCTTGTTAAAAGTATATTCGTAAAACGAAAATTATTAAGTAACGCATTGCATGCATAGTTATTGAAGGATCTCCGATGTCTTCTTTCATCGTGTAACCACTGAACAAATCTAGCCTTCTCTTCGCTATCCATATCTAAATGTCTCAAGGTATTTCCCGCTTAGCTCAAAGGAAATCTTTGTATCCATAAAGGGTTCAGTTCAGTGAATCGATTGAATCCGTTTGAGCCGACTGACCCAAGCCGTTCAGGTGAAGTAAGTATTTACTTAAGTAAACTTGGGAACCTTGACATAAAAGGTTTTATGTCCAACTGAGCAAACTGGTGAAGGTATTTTGATTTAGAGATTTCGCACTTCACTTCCTTTAAGGTTTTCGAAGTAAATATCGTGAGGCTGTGTGCGATGGTTATAGGCTCGCCCCCTATTACATGGGACTTGAACATAACTGGCAAAATGTGGGTGAACTCCACACCGGGGTGTGGGTGAAATATGGGTGTTCACCATTTCACCACCAGTTATGTTCAAGTCACAGTGTTGCAGAGATGTACCTATGTCCTTGTCCACCTCTTCCTAATCCGTCTTTACATACCGAGACCCCTCCGTGCCTCGGAAAGCACGTTAAGCCGTTGGTCCCGACTGACATTCGTGCATCTTTGACAGTCGTTACGGGTAGTCAGAAGCCCGAAAGTCGGACAACCAGTCCGCTCAGTCAGTTCATAATCTTGTTTACATATTCTTTTTAACCGACGGTTGTATTTTTATATCTTTATCCTATTTCATTATACTTGTTAATACAGTCCGCTATCGTTAATTTTACTCCACCACGACCTATTGTCGCGATCACTGGATTTTGGACGTCACATAGGCAGTCGCTCCATGTAAAATACTGGTATCTACATTACATTTATCTACAATACATTTTAACTGCTGCTTTTTAGGGTTCCGTACCCAAAGGGTAAAAACGGGACCCTGTTACTGAGTCTCCACTGTCCATCTGTCGGTCGGCTGTATCTCATGAACCGTGATAGCTAAACAGTTGGAATTTTCACAGATGATGTATTTCTGTTGCCGCTATAACAACAAATACTAAAAACAGAATAAAATAAATATTTTAGGAGGGCTCCCATACAACAAACGTGTTTTTTTCGGCGTTTTTGCCTTGTGGTACGGAACCCTTCGTGTGCGAGTCCGGCTCGCACTCGGTCAGTTTTTGTTTGATAACTGAATGAATGAATGAATTGCACCGATCCCAGCGTGGTTAAACCAGACTCGATTAATCGAATGAACCCCAAGATTCGCACTAGCTCCTGTAGCCTCATGTTCATGGTGCTACAGCGACCATTGCATATCAAGGAATAGACCGGGGGGCGCGGTAATCGTAGGGAAGACATGCCCGTAGGATAGGTAAGGATTTAAGAGCCTACGGTCAGTTTTTGTTTGATAACTGATGAAAAATTTCTGCACTAGGTCGAGAATCATGTGCTGAATTCATGGTTATAGTTCGCACGTCGACGTTCTTGCCACCCTGTATTTGGAAATCGTTGTCCCTTCCACTGGAAGTACTGATCCTTAGTGACGTCATCGGTCCATCTCACCACGAACAGACTTTCCTACCACTACAAAACTTCGAACATAAAGAATCGCATCACTGATAACGCCGTGTTGCCAACTAAGATTACTATAATCATCCGTCACCCTCAGTTAAACCCAACAACTATCCATAGAACAAACAAAATTAAACTTTGCAGTCAGCATAAAATTAATTAGGTAACAATTTTAATGAGCAAGTTATCTTGGACGACAAAACTATATACATTTTTTAGTTACTCCTATCTGTTACACATTGTTAATTTAGGATCACGCTTTCTGGTCACGGCGCGGAGAAAGTGACCACCACCTTGACTTGACGCCATTTTTTTAATTTTTAGTGATCCGTGAATTTGTTTGTAGTCTAATTTACTATAGTGGAGCTAATTGTTGAAGTATTTGTGTTTCGGATGGTGGGAATCAAGATTATTAGCAAGAAAAATAATCGAACGTTATGTCGTTTGATTATTTGTGCAGTGTAGGTATTCCTTTTTATATGCACATGTTTTTTATATGTGTTTCAGTGACAATAAAACACTTTTTCTTTCTTTACGTACCTAAGGCGGACAACACACTAAAACGCGCTACGCGACGGAGCGCAGATAACGCGCACGCGCATGATTTTTTTTGAAGTGAAACCTTCTTTAGGCGCGTTGGACATTTTTTGAGATGGGTAAATACCATTGAACTCGCGACACTATTACCGACACCGCGCTACATTCGGATGTATTCGGCTGTCCTCGGGATGTACTCGGTTTTAAATCCGATATGTCAGTGAGTGATGGCAAAGTATTCTGTTTGTGTTTTGTTTTCACTCCTGTCGGCACTCCCGGAGTGCCATTGTTTACATACAGATTCAATAAAAACGCGGTTTCGCCCGGGGAATTGGGCGCCGTTTCCCGCGCCCCGTCGCGTAGCGCGTTGTAGCGTGTGATCCGCCTGAGTTTTGAACGGTGGTTGATAGGGAAACTGAAACTTGAAAACTTGACAACCATGCAATTCTTAAAAGTAGGTAAGCAATAAGTGTTTAGTCTATTTTATATAGCGGTATCTCCTGATAGGAGAATCTGTACTCACCCAGTTTCCTCCACTTCTTTGTTCGACCACCCCACACAGAAAGAGGTATATTTTATGCCAAATCTAGCACACATTCACTAAAATTCCCGGTAAATATTGGCTACAGCAATAAATTTCTTCATTGTGGTCTCTAAGAAAAGGGTCTCATAGATAACAATCCTTACATGCTCCGCGTGCTATTGTGACGCATTCTTTCATAAAACGACCATGAACTAGTAAGAATGGAGTGCTCAATACTCCCATAGAAGAAAGAAACGATTAATAACGTTTATTTGGACACAGTTCGTGAAATACAAACGACATATAAATTGTGAAAATATTGTTTTGTCAACATTAGTGTGTCTCACGGCTGAGCCAATAAGATCCACTTCAGCATGAATGCCAGACAGATGCTGTCTGACGCTGGTTTTCTAATGATCCTTAAGGGACAAATGACGGAAAGTAACAAACTTGAATGGAATACTAGATAGATACTATGTGCAAAAATCAAAGTCAACTAGCCTGCTTCTTGTCATTAAAGGTAGCGAACGAGAAAATGATATTTTTCTTATGAAGTTTTAGTAACGCTCTGAACTGTCTGCTCGCTCTATACGGACTGGATAACCGTCCTCGTATCCTGCCCCTTGAAGAAGCAGGCCGAGTTGCGAGATATATTCATTATTACTAGGTTGTCGTTGTGATAAAATATGAATCACGTTACTTGTGCTACCCAATGCTGGAGCATTGGATGCTGGTATATTCTAGGCCACGCTGGACTGCAAATACAGAAAACACTGTACGCGCTCCATTTCTTCATACTCCGTGTCCACGATTCATATTTTACGGAATTAGAATCACATTTATCTTAAGAACTCTCCATTAGAATGGCTTACCGGAACTGCCACAATTTATGTCTATAACATTAGCATGAGATATAGCTATTATATTAAATCTTGCTTTGCTCTAAATTTAGTGGTATTTAGGCTTTCAGGTCTTTTGTTATAAATGGTAGGTAATTTAAACAGCAATAATGGATACCTATTAGGCATTTTTATTATGTCAATAAAACTTTTTATTATTATTTTATTATTTAGGTTACTTTACTACCTACATTTGGATCTGATGGAAAAAGGATGTTAAAATATGTTTAGAATTAATAAAATATTTCGAAATATCTTTCTCCCCAATATTATTGTACTCAAGAGTCAATATGATTTTTAAATTATTATGTGGCTTTTAGCGTAGTTTAGTTTTGCCACAAGCAAGAAACTTGCATCGTTTAAATGGGGCTTCATTTAAACGATGCAAGTTCCTTGCCTGAGGTATGCCATAAAATTAATGCAACAAATGACTGCTATCCTCTAATCGCTGTTTATATTGTGCAACTTTTATCATTGCTTCAATTTATGATATGGCTCACGCAATTAAATTGCTCCGTGTAAAGTTTCATTGACAAAAAACATAGTCGTAATGACAATTCTATAAAATTATCAAGCTGTGTGTGTATGCTATTGTTAAACACGTAGCATTGTTTATGTACATAATTTTCTTAATTGGCGTGTACGGAACACTCCCGTTCGTGCTCACAAAACTTTTTATTAGAACATTATTGTTCCGACGGCCTCTGTTACATCTTCAGTGTAATAATAATTATAGTAAGCACACCTTATTTGTCTTTTTCTGTCGTATTACGACCTCTTCAGTTCAGACAATAGACAAAAGAGCGAAGAGGTTGCATAAGTATTGTCCATGGTCTTATGAGATTTTAAATGTACATTTAGAACATTAGACGAAAGTTGTACGATTTTCTTTTTTTTTTCTTTTCAGCCATGACGGTACTTATGCAAACAGTTCGCAATACAGTTTTGACGTGACAACGTCTTAAATTAGGTTGCGGCTGGGAGTCACTTATGAAAAAGTGTAACGCTCGGTAACGTTACGTTCTTATTTTAAATTAGGTTGCGGCTGGGAGTCACTTATGAAAAAGTGTAACGCTCGGTAACGTTACGTTCTTATTTTCATTTAATTCCTTGTTCCTATTGTGCAATTTAATTATATTCATATCAATAAATATTCTACCGAGAAAAAGACGTTGTCACGTAAAATCTTCGCCCGTAAAACCGACTTTACAGGCAACCATTTTTTTTACTAATTCTTGAAAGTATTTTTTATGCAAGTTTGGAGAGGCGGATAGAAATCTGTGTAATTTGTGTTAGTTTTTTTCCTTAACTTATAAGAACTGTTGTAAAAACATAGTTTCTCTGTTGATTGTTCTTAATTCATTTATTTTCTGTTTTATTCAGAAGTAACATTGGTTTAGGGAACAAAGTTTAGGAAACAGAGAAATATTTCTTTTTAGACACATGCTTTAGTTTTGCTTCTTACAGAATAGTCGGCCAACACCGTGTAGGCTACACGTCAATAGTACAAACATTAGAATACAGAATTAATCATCAGTCACTAATCCATATGCATTGTGTTAGTACTTACATAATTATCTCATTATGTGAGCAGTGGTAGCCAAGTGGTAACGGCCGCGACTTACGAGTTGTAGGTCGTAGGTTCGAACCCAGACAGGGCGCTTCACTTTGTGTAAATTATTTCATCACCACTGCTCTCAAAACGGTGAAGGAAAACATCGTGAGGAAACCGGCATGTCCTAGAACCAAAAAATTCGAAGACATGTGACATCTACCAACCCGCACTGGGCCCGCGTGGTGGATTATGGCCCACTCCCTCTCACCGAGAGGAGGCCTGTGTCCCAGCAGTGGGAACATTATAGGCTGATTATGGTATGGTATGGTAATTCTCCAATGTCCTTATGCTGCCTATTCTGTATAAAATCTCACTGTTTAAACTTAGATGAATGTTGCTTGAAGTGAGCTGTGGACGCTAGGGACTGTCACTATTGACAGCGGTGCTATTCTGTAAAAATCTCACCGTGAAAACTTACAAAAACATACTCACTTCACCTAAGTTTTCACGGTGAGATTATTACAGAATCGACCGGCTGTAAAATTTTCACCGTGATAACTTAGTTGAAGTGACTTGGTTTTTCTAGGAATTAGCTATTGACAGCTCACTCCATGCTCACTTCACCTAAGTTTTCACAAAGAGATTTTTACAGAATAGCACCGCTGAATCGACCGGCAGCTGTCTTTCAGCTCACTTCACCTAAGTTTTCACGGTAAGATTTCTTGAGAATATCACAACAGTCAGAGTTTGTAACAATAGCAGTATTGGACAACAGTCTCCACACGGTGGGTGCCTGCGAATGGACCACCCAGGAAGAGGTTGCGAGACGACCTGAACGCGTACCGCAGGGGTTGGATCGAGGTGGTTCTAGAAAAGGATGTCTGGACGGATTTGGGGGAGGCCTTTGTTCCATACAGTGTCCTAATAGTTGAATAGAATTATAATATTAATATCCACTAGGGGCCCGTGGCTAAATAATAACAGCCAGGTCGATCGATCAGGTTAAGCTACGCTTGTCGCGGTTGATCTGTGGATGGGTGACCATCTTTACATACCGTGACGCTTCCTTGCCTCGGAAAGCACGTTGAGCCGATGTTCCCAGCTGTCATTCGTGGATCTTTGACAGTCGTTACGGGTAGTCAGAAGCCCGAAAGTCTGAAACCCAGTCTTACCAAGGGGTATCGTATTACCCAGTAACTGGGTTGTGGAGGTCAGATAGGCTTTCGCTCCATGTAAAATACTGGTATTCAACTGCATCCGGTTAGACTGGAAGCCGACCCCAACATAGTTGGGAACAGGCTAGGCAGATGATGCAGATGATGATTTCCACTAGAACCAAAAATTTTATGACATGTGACATCCACCAACCCGCACTAGGCCGCGTGGTGGATTACGGCCCACTTCCCTTCACCGAGGGGAGGTCTGTGTCCCAGCAGTGGGAACATTATGGCTGATTATGCTATTCATTTCCATAATTTATTCTCACAAAGCTACGCCCAAACGATTAGTAGGTAAGTATATAATATATTATACATAAAGGCCAGATCACACGCAATCATAAATTAGAATCAGCAATAAAATAAGGTTACATTGGACAGTTCCGTAAAACTTTCATTAAGTGGCTACATGCCCATGGTGGCCGAGGTATCCCATAGAAATGGCGGCGCAATTATTCGTAGGTACAGTACAAATTACATATTTAATTACAATCTAACATCTAGCGAAACAATGAAAGTTCAGGAGAATTGCTAATTGGCCGTGGTTATGCGCAAAGAGTTAGCGGGACTGGATGTGACCTAACATTAGCTTCACTTATTTGTTCGTTTGATTCGGGTAGTGTATTTACATATTTTCTTAGAACATTATGTATGCTTATAATTTGTGTACTCATTAGTTTTTATTTACAATTTTTTTTTTTTATGTACAGTATTAAAATAATAATAAGAATATGTACAAGTATATAAAAAGGAAAGGAAAGAATCAAAGGGCATCAAAAAATTCATCCGCATCGCTGTCAACAGGAAACGTGCCCAAAAGACTGGCAGCATTGCCACGTTGTATGGCAATGCTGATTCTTTGGCCAAAAAATAGGCCAGCCCTCTGGTCACGTGAAGAGTCGACCAACCGCTTGGCGATGTCTCGAAATACCACGTGGGCATTCGGGCCCCATGGCCCTAGAGTTTCAACCCCAAACGGCTCAAACATATACGTTCTAATGAGATTGGAGTATTTGCGCCGTTTGAGGTTTTCCGCACCTGCAGCAGCTATTAGTAATACAACAGCTCTGCACTTTAGCTGTTACATGTACCAAAATGCGGTTTGTGTACTTACTGATCTTCTGCCCCAGCGGTATCGTGGTCGCAAGCGCGACTGCTGGGTGTGGGGTCCTGGGTTCAATTTCCGGGTCGGGCAAAAGTGTTATTGGGTTTTTCCATTCATAATTTTTTTGATACAGCCTTGAGTTTGGAAGTTGGCGGAGTGATATCCCATGGGACAATGATAGTGAGGGAAGAGAGTGCACCTGTGTCTGCGCACACACTTGTGCACTATAATGTCGCCCGCGCCGAAGGCTAGTCTCCGCTGAGATTGGCCGAAATTCGGTCTGAAGGACTATCACTTATTGAACAAATAAATATCAAGGTAAATAAAGAAAGAAAGAAAATACGTACCTAAGTATACTTGCGGTAAACATGACGCATAAAAAACACAAAAAATAACAAGTTGGGGGAAAACATGCGTCACATCCACGCAAAACGGCCATCGCTCAGCATAATGCCACATGCTAAGACCCTATGCGAGACAGAGCCGCAGGGGTGGTTTTCAGCGACCGCTGCGCCGGCGTTGACGTGATGACGTCAACCAGTGAATATATTACTTAGTGAAATAGGATTCTCTAGTGGGGCTGACTGCTAACTTTGCTTTACATACTCTTTAGTTGTAATTAAATTACACATAATCATCTATATAAATATATAAAATTTAAAGTCCTGACTGACTGATATATTAAATTTGGAAAAGACTAAGAAAGGGTTTTTTCGAAATTCCACCCCTAAAAGGGTGAATGGGGGGGGGGGTGAAATTTCACGCGGTCGAAGTTGCGGGCAGAAGCTAGTAGTTTGTTAAAATCCAACAAAGCACTTAATTTTAATTGCCACAGATTAGGTCAAATCATTTAATAATTCAGCCAATTGTTTTGTGTGGTCTTGTGTAATAATTATGAAGTGACAAAAGGTCTGACTTTATAGGCCATACCAAACAACGACGCTCATTAGATATATTTTTAACCGACGAAAAAACGGAGGAGGTTCTCAAGTCGACGCGTATATATTTTTTTATTTTTATCTATGATTCTACGTCTTGTTCGTATTAAGACATCTTGTCTTGTACTTCTTCTACAGCTCGGAACAAATTTATTTCGCTCGTTACACGAACTCCCTTTTATATTTCAGTCTGTTTATTGGTTTTTAGGGTTCCGTACCCAAAGGGTAAAAACGGAACCCTATTACTAAGACTTCGCTGTATGTCGGTCCGTCTGTCACCAGGCTGTAGGTATCTCATAAACCGTGATAGCTAGACAGCTGAAATTTTCACAGATGATGTACTTCTGTTGCCGCTATAACAACAAATACTAAAAACAGAATAAAATAAATATTTAAGGGAGCTCGCATACAACAAACGTGTTTTTTTCGGCGTTTTTGCCTTGTGGTAAGGAACCCTTCGAGTGCGAGTCCGACCCGCACTTGGCCAATGTTTTTTTAAATCTTATGAGATGCAATTTTGAATTATGACACTTATTCATGTGGCCAGACCGCCTTGAAATCTTTACACCACTACCAAACAAGTATCTAACTTTAGTTACCAGTAGGCAAACAGTGTTTGCTCGTAGCTCCCTTGTTATCCAATTTCAGCTGCATGCAGTGTATATTTGTTGTCCACAGTGGGTGTAACTTGTTATACGCCGGGAGCACACAAACTGTTCAAAGTTACAGAATCACTTAGAGCCTGCAATCAGCACTTGTATCGTTGCCAAGTTATTCTGCACTGGAGTGTAGCAAAATCTTGTGAACAGCGACTGAAAGATGTTTTAGTGTAATAATTTTAGTGACTGTTCGTGAAAGGGTAGGTATTGGCATAATGAAATGATAATAGTTTGGAATTTATATTTTGTTTTTGTGGAAAGCGGAGACAAAATTCGAGTGTTTGCAAAGGAAACCATTTTACGTGATCATCATCTGCCTAGCCTTTCCCAACTATGTTGGGGTCGGCTTCCAGTCGAACCGGATGCAGCTGAATACCAGTATGTTACATGGAGCGACTGCCTATCTGACCTCCACAACCCAGTTACTGGGTAACACGATAACCCTTGGTAAGACTGGTTGTCAGACTTTGGGGCTTCTGACTACCCGTACCCGACTGTCAAAGATCCACAAATGACAGCCGGGACCAACGGCTTAACGTGCTTCCGAGGCACGAAGGGGTCTCGGTAGGTAAAGATGATCACCCATCCACAGACCAACCGCGACAAGCGTAGCTTAACCTGATCGATCAACCTGTGCGGCATTTTACGTGATGTTTCTAAATATATTCGTTGGTTGCAGTAGAAGCACATTTGGCTTATCGACTTTGTTTCTACTAGGCACAAAGGCAGTGCCTTCAGTATTTCAGGACTGGTCGGTTACGCTTACCACTTTTCCTCAAGTGAAATGTCAGTGAGCTTGTGAAATGTCAGTTAGCTAGTGAAATGTCAGTAAGTTTGTGAAATGTATCAATATGACAATGTAACAACTAAGAAAATTGATAATAATCAATCCTCGTTATGCTAAAAGTCTTTTACCTTTATAAGTGGTTATAAGTACAAAGGTTGATACATATTTTTGTCAAAAAATTACAATTAACTCAATCGGATTTGACAGCAGAATTCAAGCTTTTAATAACATACCACTTCCAGTCCCTGTACATCTGCTCCCCAGTTATCGTGTTCAGCGTCTGCTAGTAAGCGGCGCGTGCTCGCTATCGGCACATCGGCGCCGGCGCAGCGCAGAAAGCGGAGCTCGCTCGTAACTTGATACATTGAGGCTCATGTGTTGCCGCTGTTGCGGAGATGACAGCATGTTGGATAGATTTAGGGGTTATAAGGAGAATAAGAAAGATGCTTGGCGGGACTTTTTTTTCGGATGGGAAATCATCAAATGACCCCTCCCGCTCTGGGTGGAGCGGAAGGGAGTGTTAGACTCTTACTGACTAAAACCCACCCGTGTTCCTTCTTTAGCCCTTTATGTTCCGGGCCAGCGGTAACCCTTTCGGACAATCCCGCTGACCCGGCAGGCTTTGGCCCTATGGGGCCCCTCCTCGATGCTGACATCTCTTTGAGGCGCGCGAGGAACACGTACGCGCCGTCCGGCACGGGCCTGGTCCTGATCGG